>JAZHEH010001720.1:0-4905670 GCA_036589455.1 Ateles fusciceps
TAAACATGAAATCCCGCGCCGGCATCAACTCTCGCGATCTTCCGAGGCCGCATACTTATTACCCAGCAATTCCCTTTTCCTTTCTCTCTTTTTTTTGCCGCGCAAGATGGTGAGTTAGATCTGACTCCGCGATACCGTAGCCGGGTCCCCGGGTTTATGCCTTGGCATTCTCTCCAGGCGGTGGCCCCACAGGGCCCCTTGCTCCCCCTAGCTCTAGGAGAGCTGTACCCGGTGGCCGGCACGGAGACATTGACGACGGATTAAAGCCCTGGGCGGCCGGGAGCGGGATGCGTTGGTGCCAATGCCGCTGGGCTGGGGGAGGGAGAGCCGGGGAGCGCCGCGGTGCGGGACTCAGACGGGGCCGAGGCGCTCGGAGCACTAGCGGCTCTGGACTTCCGAGGGCCGCCCCAGAGGCTTTGACCAACGAGTTCCGAGCCCGCTCCTGCTGCTTCTGGAGCCTGCGGGGCCGTGGTTACGGCGCCATGAGTCCTGTCCCGGGTGTCTCCTGGGCGGGCGACGGGAAAGAGCGTGGCCTCGATTCTCAGCCGGGCGCCGGCCACTCGGGGTTACGGGGGCTGCGTGTTGGTTCGGCTGATCGGAGACGCTCCTGTCGAGTAATGGCGAGGACGTTCCCAGCAAGCAAGGCCGCAGCTGACACAGGCTGCGGTGGCGCCGGGGGTCTTCGGGACGCAGGTGGCCGGCCTGGTTCGGGCAGGGGCCTTCCGTGTCCCTTGTTTTGAAGGAGCCAGCCTAGAGACCTCCCGACGGAGGAGGCGGTGGTCTAACCGGGATTTTCTTTGCGCCCAGCCGAAAGGAAAGAAGGCCAAGGGGAGAGAAGGTGGCTCCGGCCCCTGCTGTGGTAAAGAGCAGGAGGCCAAGAAAGTGGTGAATCCCCTATTCAGAGAAAAAGCCAAAAACTTTGGCATTGGTGAGTAACAAACGGTAGAATGAAAACGGTCTGTGACTTTCCCAGGGAAAAGTGGTAATGGGCTTGAGTTGGATCTTGTAGGTTTTAGTGGGTTTGAAGTGGTCTCAGTCCTTAACCTGTGTCCCTTAGAGACAGGGGCAGTGATGGTGTGTGTCTCTTGTTTTCATTGGGAGCTGCCGAGTGAGCATTCGGCTCAATAGGGTAGCGGCCTTGGCCATCCGAAACAAGTACAGTAGTGTTGTCCCAGCGAGGCCCTCGGACTGCAATTGTGTGTACTTGGTGGCACCTTGGCTTCCGGTTAGGAAAGGCATCGTGCTCTCGCTCGCGTTCTCAGGTGTTTGTATACAGATGATGTAAAAGAATATTTGCTATTTGAAAGATGTTGATGACGTTTTAAACCACCAAGATCGCTGATGCACCAACATCCTTCTGAGTGGCCCCAGACAGGAACTTGACACGGAATGTGAGCCTTGGTCGATGTCGCCCTTTACTTCTCAGGACAGGACATCCAGCCCAAAAGAGACCTCACCCGCTTTGTGAAATGGCCCCGCTATATCAGGTTGCAGCGGCACAGAGCCATCCTCTATAAGCGGCTGAAAGTGCCCCCTGCAATTAACCAGTTCACCCAGGCCCTGGACCGCCAAACAGGTGAGGTTCTGTGGCGTGGAAAGGAGTTTCTCAGGCAGGGACTCTACTCTGACAGTTCTAGATGTGAGGCTTTCGGGTGAGGGGGGGGAGCTTTTGAAGTTGATGAGTTTATTAAAATCAATGATTCCTTATTTGATCCAGAACATGAGGGTGAATGGTTTGGTTTCTTGAACTGCAGTTGTCATTACATTGTAGTTCTTAGATACCAGGACAGTGATCTGGCATTTATGTTCAGTGATAAGGATTAGAACCTTGACTATAAGCCTAAACTGAAGAGTGTTTTACTAGCTACTCAGCTGCTTAAGCTGGCCCACAAGTACAGGCCAGAGACAAAGCAGGAGAAGAAGCAGAGGCTGTTGGCCCGGGCCGAGAAGAAAGCGGCTGGCAAAGGGGACGTCCCCAACTAAGAGACCACCTGTCCTTCGAGCAGGTGAGTAGACCACACCTTAGGGTGAACACTGGGGGCAGGCCGTTGCAGTGATGTAGAATTTTCTTCACCTGAAATGACTGAAGAGTAAATCCGAGCTTTTTAACACTGAGTCAACAGCTGTTGTGACCCAGCAGCTTCTTGTGACCAGAGCAGTCCCCGTGAATGCTCACAGTGATTGTGTGTTCTAGGAGTTAACACCGTCACCACCTTGGTGGAGAACAAGAAAGCTCAGCTGGTGGTGATAGCACACGATGTGGATCCCATTGAGGTGTGTTTGCCTGTTCACTGCTAATCCAGGGGGTTCTGTCAGTACCAGGAAGAGAGTACGCCTAATGGCGAGTCAGTGATGAGACCGAAGTGGGCGAGGACAGTACTGACAAGGGATCCAACTCATGCGTGGCTCTTGCAATGATGTGAATCTCTCACTGAATTTAACCTTGAAGTGCAAATCCATGAGCTTTTTAACCCTGAGCACTTGCTACCGAGCTAGCTTTGAAATGTACTGCTTTTGGTCAAAATACACTCTTCAGCTAATGCTTTCTTCTAGCTGGTTGTCTTCTTGCCTGCCCTGTGTCGTAAAATGGGAGTCCCTTATTGTATTATCAAGGGGAAGGCCAGACTGGGACGTCTAGTCCACAGGAAGACCTGCACCACTGTCGCCTTCACACACGTTAACGCGTAAGTAGACAGCCTGGCCCCAGACTTCCCCAGTGCATATAATCCATGCCTCACGGTTGTTTTGCTTAAGGGCAGGCTTGTAGTAGTCAGAAATAACATTTATCTGAACTTTTGCCAGTGATGGTTAAGAGTTTCTTCACCTGAGTAAACCATGTGGTCACATCGTGCATCTCGGGCAAAAGATTGTCTTGAGCTAAAAATGAAGGACACTTACATGTTCTGAAAGGGAAACTGAGAGGCCAAAAACCCACTTTTGTTTTCCCCTCCTGCTTTGTTAGGGAAGACAAAGGTGCTTTGGCTAAGCTGGTGGAAGCTATCCGGACCAATTATAACGACAGATACGATGAGGTAAGAGCAGCTTTAACAAAACTGTCACGTGCTAATCTTTTTCCCAAGCAACTGGCTGGCTTAACTCATGAGCAGTTCTATTTGGCAGTCAGCCTGGAACAGCCACACAGAACAACGCAACTAATAACCTTGAAAATCTCAGAACAGGAGGCTAAGCTGACTCCCTCTTTTTTGTCTTTTCAGATCCGCCGTCACTGGGGAGGCAATGTCCTGGGTCCCAAGTCTGTGGCTCGCATCGCCAAGCTTGAAAGGCAAAGGCCAAAGAACTCGCCACGAAACTGGGTTGAGTCTACACTGTTTCATGTACATAAAAATAATTAAAACTGTAAATTTTCGTTGAGCCAGTGTGTGTTGGTATTTTGGGTTGAATCTTACTTGGGGTTAGCAAGTACAGCTTTTTTTTTTAAGGGCCTCACTGTCTTCCAGGCTGGAGTGCAGAGGCATGATGTCAGCAACCTTTGCCTCCCAGCTTCAAGATACTCTGGTGCCTTAGCCTCCCGAGTGGCTGGAATTACAGGCCCACACCTGGCCAATTTTTGTGTTTTGGGTAGAGACGGGGTTTCGCAATGTTAGGCTGGTCTCAGCTCTTGACTTCAAGTGACCCGCTGCACCCAGCCCTTCTCACCCTAGGCTGGTCTCAGCTCTTGACTTCAAGTGACCCGCTGCACCCAGCCCTTCTCACCCTTACACATTCTTAAACGAGGCATTTTGCTCCTTAGATGTAATTTTCATGTTAAGTTTTGGGAAATTTCTTGGGACTGACTGAAACGAAGCCAGGATTTTATGATCAACCAGTCATGAGCTCATGCAAAGTCGAAGGCCCAGAACTTAATATTTACCCCAATAGCACACGATCCAGCATAAAGGTAGTCTTTTCAAACACGTCATTATCTAGGGATAGGGCTTGAGCAGCTGGTCTCACACACCAGGTGTTCCACGTAGGAATTTCTTAAACCACAGGTATGCTGTAGCTGCAGAGAGTCCATACCTGGGGTTGAAAAAGTGTTAGTGGGCCGCTGGGCTAAAGGGGAAGGCGCCAGAGGGCCGTCTGAGACTCACCAGGTTATGATGAACTGCAAATGTTCATTCCTCAGAGTGACTGGTTTGCCTTCCGATGGGTCCTCCAGGGACTGTGCTTTCTGCAGAGACAGTGGACTCAAGTCCACCCTCTGCTGCCTGCCAGCCTCTGCACTACTTCCTAGTGGCTGTCATTTTAATTGGAAATCCTGTGCGGCCTTTACCTTGGCCTTGACCCCTCGGTACTTGCCTAGCTAGGTTCCCTTTGCTAATTGCCACCTCCCCCGTATACACGTTCAAGAATGTATGCCACAGCAGGGACTGAGTAATGAGGGTTAGGAGGAGGAAGGACAGTATTCACAAAAGCTACTTGTTCTAGGGTGAGCTGGTCACAACATACTGAAGTCAGCATCAGTGAAGATTGGCTCTGCGCCTGTGATTCTGGCCGTAGCCTCCAGGTCCCGGTGATGCCAGTGGTTCCTTTCTGGATTGTTCTCGGGGACAAAAGACTTCCTGGTTTCTGTCAGCCTCACCATCCCAACGAGGTCCACTTCTCCCTCAATCTATAAAGGAAGGTGAGAGATCATGGAGCCTGGCTGACTCCCAGAGCCTTCCCTAAAGTAGGAAGAGTCCATGTCCCTTACCTGGCCTTTCTGCCGGGTTTCAGGATTCACTTTCTTCCTGAGAATGAACCTTCTATTTACCAGGTGGGGAGGGTTTCTGAATAAAAACGGTCACTCGTGGTTACTCAGGCACCCATAGGAACAACTATAGCACCAAGAAAGGCTGTTAAAACAGGACTGACTCGAGCACTGGCAGTCCCACACAGTCTTCCTCTCTTGAGGCCCCTTGGTTGGTAAAAGCTCCCTGCCACCTCACCACCTTTTTTACCAATGTGGCTTTCCCCTGTATCTCTTCTTCTTTCCTTGTGCTCTACCCGCTACAACGTGCAACTGATGACCAACACTGCCATGCCAGAGTTGAGACCCCACACCTCTCCCCTGAACTAGCAATGGCTGCCTCCAATCCCTCCTCATAAAGGGGGCAGCCGTGAGGAGAAGCCCTGGCACCCAGCCTGCTGGAGACAGAGCATTTGGGACTGCCCATCCCGGGTGTAAAACAGAAACCCATGGGCTAACAAGAGCCCCAGGTATTTTCATTTGTACATTAATCCTCCTGTTCCTCAATGAATCACACAGGTGCTCCTGTACCTGCCATTTGCTTTGCCTGGAATGTTCTTCCCATCTCTTAACTCCCAAATAGCCCCCTAGGAGCCATCCCTGACTCCACTCCCTCAAGGTAGGGCTGGGATCCTTTCTCGAGTTCCTCTCATTGGCCCCTCCTCATACCCCGCCATCATCTAATGTGTGGGCCACTAGAGAGTTTCTCCAGAGAAGGGGCCCCCGTTTCATGAATCCCTCCTTCCCCTTGAGAGGTCAACATACAGAAATTGTTCAGTCATAAATGAGCTGGCTGAGAAGTTTAAGTCAATGTCACAATTAGGGATTTTAAAAACTATGCAAGGAATCGAGTCTTCTGGGTATCTTGGGTTTCCCAGGGTCTTACCCAGGTTAGGACTGTGAAGGAAATGGTGATGTAAATTAGTTTGCCCCCCGACTGCCTCTGCCAGGACAGCCAGCTCCCACATGCCCTACTCACCCCAGGTCCGTGCAGTGGAAGGGAGTGACCACATAGGCCCCAGTCTCAGCTGAGGAGGCGATGCAGCTGGCCTCCCAGGCCTCTCAGGCAGGGTCCACCATAGTCCGGGGCATCATACACAGCTCCTTGGAGTGGTCAAAGCACCCCCTGACTTTCACTGGTCTATACTCCAGATTTTTCAGTTCCATTGGGCTGCATGGAGACAAGACGTGCCCGACCAAGGTTTGGCCGGAAAACGAATCCCCCCAATGAGGGTGGCAGACTACGCAGCCCACCAGGGCCAGACAAGAAAAGGAGAAAGGTAAAGGGCATCCCCTCTAAAGGGAAACAGGCCCTTTGACGCCATGTGGGAATGTGGATCTGCACCCCCAGAGTCCAACTTTACCAGAGAAGCTAAAAATCTGGACGACTCCATGAATATTTTATGTGAAATTTTTTAAAACATGTGGGCCAAAACCTCATCCACAAGCCGAATCTGGCATACTGTTTGCTACGCGGAATGGAACATTTGGTTGGATACACCTGTCTCTGAGGGTATACTCTAGGGAGAGGGCAGTCAAATCATTTAGGGCCCTTTTTCAAAAGACCACCCTCACAGTGAGACCTACAGGGCCTTGGGCCCTGTGGAGGATAAGTTCACGACACCTGAAAAAAGAGTGACACGCAGGACCCCAAATAAGACTTTCCTCCATATGTCAGGAGGCGGCCTCAGGTAGCTTCACAAGGGCAGTCAGGGGTCAGCAACAAGCCCAGCAGGGTGACTGATATTGAGAGCTCTCATCTGAGGTCAAGGAAGTGACTAAAAGTCCTGCCAAGAGGGGCAGGCCACCCAGCAGAAGCCAGGGCTCCACTGTTGAACTCAAGTGACATCAGCCCTAGGGGCACAACCGCACACTTACTCTGCAGGCAGAGGGACAGGCTCGACCAGGACTCTGGACTCCAACTCTGCAATCAGGTTTGGCTTCCACTTCCGACGCTGGACCTACAGTGACAGAGCATAAGCCCAAGCAGATGGCAGCAGGGTCAAGGGCCCCGAGTTACCCCACCAGGTGCCGGTCTTTACCTGCCATGTCCCCAAGCCAAAGGCAGCCACAGGGATGAGGAGCAGGACCCACTGGAGAAAGGAGTCATCTTCTGCTTTTGTGGCAGATGCGTCTGCTGCAGAACTGCCACACCTGCTTGGCCTCCAGGCCACCTCTGGAGAAAGTTTCACAACACTGACATGGAGGCAGAAGCCCTTGAACAGAGACCTGGAGCAGCCAGTTCCAAAGAAGACTCCAGTACTGCCTGAGAGAATGTGGCACAGGAGGGAACAAAACCTGCTGCCTGGAGCCTAGTAGCAGCCCCTGTGTCCAGCCCAGCGCAACCCAGTGCCCGGGACGTAGCACACACTGAGTATGCTTGCCGACTGAATGAGTGAGATCTAGGGCTCAGTGTTGGCTTGACCACCAGCTACGACCCTGGGTAACTCATGCCTTTTTACTCCAGAATATGCTAAGATGTGTTCCACTGGACTAGGATGCACCATTCACCCACTCAAAATGCATTTAATAAGCGGCTAGTTACTAAGTCGCTTAGCCAGGTGCTCGCTAAGATTTAACTCCTAGGAATTTCCACATCACTATCTTCCCTACTGGGCCTTGGAACAAGAGCAAACATTCCCACAAGGCCATTTTGAAAGTCGTCTTGGACTTGGAATAAAGCCCAAAGATAAGCCTGTAAGCTGTGGGATGTTCTGAGGACAGGCAGGCGTGTTGCAGAGGGTAAGAATAACGGACTTTGGGGACCCGAGGGAAGGGAGTGAGGGATAAAAGGCTACACATTGGGTATGGTTTATGCTGCTTAGATGACAGGTGCACCAAAATCTCAGAATTACCACTGAAGAACTCATCCATGTGACTAGAAACCACCTGTTCCAGAAACTACTGAAGCGTTAAAAAGGGAAGAGTGCTCTACCTGCCACGTACTACTGTTCTTTTCTTCCTAAGTATGGTGTTGCTACTGAACCCTGTTTAAGCCATGGCCACATTTTCTGAATCCTTTTTACCATTTCCCTTCTCAGCCCCAGCTTCTGTGTGACTTCAACCAGCAGCACCTGCAGCTGTTTTGCAGCACTGCTCTTCCATTCTTAGGCCCGTTTGCCTGCACACACAGATGCAGCCAGAATCGCCCGCGGCAGACCTTCCAGACCAGGTCAGTCACTAACAAATGGCTGTCAGTATGAAGACGAGACACAGCTGAGGTATATCCTGCAGTCGTGTGCTGCCTTGAGGGGTCCAAGGAGCCTGCAGAGCCTGTAGAATGTGTGAGTTTTCCTAGACATCACAGCCTTGGCTTCCTACCAACCCCTGTCCTGCCTCCCTTTTTCCACTAATTTTTCCTGAGAATGTTTTCTTCATTTGTTTTGCATGACTCAGGTTCTGGGAAGTTCGCACTGAAACCACATTGCTTGGTCTCACTTTAAATTCATGACAGCCTTTAATCTTGAGATAATTTTTGTATGATGTGTAAGGAAGGGGTCCAGTTTGTTCTCTGCATATGGCTAGCCAGTTTTCCCAACACCATTCAATAGGGATTCCTTTCCCCATCGCTTTTGTCAGGTTTGTCCAAGACCAGACGGTTGCAGATGTGTGCTGTTATTTCTGAGGCCTCTGTTCTGTTTCACTGGTCTGTATATCTGTTTTGATAACAATACCATGCCGTTTTGGTTACTGTAGCCTTGCAGTAGTTTGAAGTCAGGTAGCGTGACGCCTCCAGCTTCTTCTTTTTGCTCAGGATTGTCTTGGGAACATCACACACACTGGAGTCTGTTGGGGAGGGGTTGGGGGTTAGGGGAGGGATAGCATTAGGAGAAACATCTACTGTGGATGATGGGTTGATGGGTGCAGCAAACCACCATGGCACATGTGTACCTATCTAACAAACCTGCATGTTCTGCAGATGTATCCCAGAACTTAAAAACTTAGGACAACCATGGCACCTCATTTTGAGAACTGGTTTGATTTCTTAGCATTTGGAAGGAACAGACTACGGTTTCTCCCTTCAAACTCCAGGCTTCAAGACCCTCTTGAGAGGCTGCCAGTGTTCTCCCAACACGTCTGGAGGTCCCTCTCCCATCTCAGGGACAATAGTTCCTGGTGATTTTACTGCCAACAGCTAGCACAGTTTGATCTCTTGGGAAGCCAGCCCAAAAAGAATTCAATGAGCCTGGGGTGCATCCCCCTGGTGAGCGGCTTTATCCACTGACAGGGAGAGGGGGTGTAAGTACTTCTGCTCCATTGCCACTTACGTGTGAGGTATGAGCTGTTCTGGCTCCAGAGTTCTTCAGCCGTGATGAACTAGAGTTACCACCCATGGGACTATGCTTAGTATCGCTTTTGCTCACCTCTTGACCCTCACCCTTCTCTACCAACTTAAGGATTTTTGCATGGACTTTACTTGGCTGTATGTCTTTATCCCTCACATTCTCATCCTAGGGTCTACTTTGAGAGCCCAGACTTAAAACCCACCCCAGATTGTTGATGGTCTTTCATAACACGTATCTGATCACAAGTTTCCATGCACCCAGCATCAGTCCACACAGGCCAAAGGTGCTGTCAGCCCCTTGACCCATTTGTGTCTGAGTAACCCCTTTCCCTATGAGGTTTCTGGGCTTCCATTTTGGCCACCAGGATGTGGCCTTTGTATTGTGCTGAACCCCTATTAACATGTTTGATAGGGAAGATACCATGTTCAAGCAGCCTAAGAAGAGACCCAGAACCAGCCAACAAGACACGGTTACACTGGGGGCTTACACACAGGGAGAACAAGGAGCAGCAGGCTGGACAGAACTGCCTTACAGACAGTCCAGTGATGGCGAGCTGGACAAGAGATCCACCTTCCTGTAATCCAGTGGCAGGAGGCTGGACAAGTTAACACAGCCGAGTGGGGGCGAGCTGGGCAAGAAAGCCACAACCACTTGCCAACAGCATGCAGTTTATGTAGCACTTTCATGTCGCATCGTCCCTTAAGGACTTCCACCTGGCAACTTTCATTTAACCCAAAGCTCAGGGCCTCAATACCCCGTATAGCCCATGCTCCAAAGGCCAGGGGCTCCAATGTTTCTCACAGACAAGAACAAATCCCCAGGTTGGCCACTCCTGGGTTCCCTAGCTCTGAACACATTCAGGTGCATCTGCCACACTCTGTCACTCTTAGGATATGCTTAAGTTACTGCTGTTAGGTGCACTTATCCTATTTCTGGAAAGCATGAGCCACTATCTGGCAAAGGAAAGTTGTGTAAGCACCAAAGACATCCTGAATCAGCAGCACCCTCTTCCCAGGGTGAGAGGGGTTCACCCCCGGTAGGCCAACAGTAGAAATGGAACCACTGTGCCGAGTCCACATGTACTGGGCTTGACAAGCAAACAAAGCTTCGTCCCTGTGAGCACCTGGATAATCACTTCCCGAGAGGTAAAAAGCACCAAGAAAATGAGAGATTACCCAGCGGATGGTTCAGACAGTAAGTCCCAGATGAGCCAAGATTAATGAGAAGCTTGAGCACAGATGGAGCTATCTGATCTCAGCTGCCTTCCATACTAGTTTTCCCATTTTGGCTCTTTACCCCAGAGACCTAGTGCTTTTTGCACCTCAATTAGGGAGATGTTTCCCCTCTTTTTGTATCAACCCCCAAATACCCCAGTATCATATGAAGTTGTACTGTAAGTTGAATCAACAGCCATAACACAGTATTTTGGCCCCCAAAACTACAGTACAGTATCCAACAGCCAAGGAATAGACAGACATATGACCTCTGTCACATACTACTGACCATGTGGGGGATGGAACGCTTCCTATCTCACAAACTTACCCCCATAGGATCAGAACTGCGGATTCCCTAGAGGCAGATACATCCTTTAGGAGCAGTAGAATGGGTTAGGCATTTCATACCAGTAGACCAGCAAGCAGAGAGGAGTTACTCTATTGGCAGGGGTTGTTGACCCCAATCATGCTCAAGTAGGTTGTACATGCTCGAGCAGGTGCTGTGTAAGGGAGGATTATATCTAGATATCCGGGGTTCACCACAGTACTTTGTTGCCACCATGAGGGGAGGAACCAGAATATGCAGTTATGAAGACCTGAGAAGTGCAAGGTGCTCAGACCCTTCATGAGTCACCATCAAGGTCACTTTCCTGAGTAAGCAATCTAGATTAGCATGGATATTGGCAGAGCATGGGAAAGAATCTAGAATGTGTGGTTAGAAGAGATAGGCATCGTCACCATCTCAGGATGAGTATAGCTTGCCACTTTTACTGCAGTTTCTTTCTGAAGGGTGGTTCTTCAAGATGGTGACCATTCAAGCTGAGAATAAGTGAACTCAGCATGAGGCACAAGTGCATCTAGATGCAAGTTACACCAAACACTCAGTTCCTCTTGTGTATTTGCTCAAGCCACCCAGAGTTCACCTACAGACACATGCCGATAGCCATCTGTCTGCTGAGCTCTCCTGCCATAGGACCGTGCATGCCTGCATGCAGGGCAGGCCAAGAGAACTTGCAGTTCATCCTTGGAAAGGACCATCAGCCAGTGAGGGGCAAGATGGGTAGCTTCCCCTGCTACAAGTCCACCTCGGTCATTTCTCAGGATTGCCCCAGAGTGTACTTGGCAGGATTGGGCCCAGTTGCCCACTGGACTCACCTCACCAAGGTTTTACTTGTCTTACTTCTGTAACTCCCTCGGTGTGCTCTGGCATCACCCCCACGATTAGTTACACCCAAGTCCTTGTCTCAGGATCTGCTTCCAGAAGAACAAAAACTAAGCACATGTGAAGAGTGAGTCAACTGCTTTTACCTGAAAATTCTTAATTTCAACAAACCTGAATAATTTTTTTGGTTAAGTGTTGAAGTCACTTTAGGTAAAGAAATAAAGGGAGTACATCTTTGTCCATTTTAGACTAAGGATATTTAGGACTATTGCTTTTGCCTCATGTCTCAATGACCAGTCTGGAAAACTGATATGGCACAAGCAGGAAGCTCGGCCTCCTTCCTTTTCTGGACTACAAAAACTTTGAAAAAAGATTGAATCAGGATTTGAAATTTAGAGTTATCCAGTGTTTAAGCTACGTATTTTGTCTCACACAGTAACTGTTGGCTTGAACATCAAGAATTGTTTTCCATAAGTATCAACTCTGAACATAGGCAATTACGGGTATTTGTACTGTACAGTGATGTCACCAGGTCCTTTTTATACCTTATGATCTTTAGGATATTTGTTAGCATGCTTGTACCTGAGGCCCAAGATGGCTAAGCTCCAGATATCATGGATACTTCAGGTACAAATACAGTGTAGAGCAGTATCTGCTATGCTGTTTTTAGTCAGAGAAATAGCTTTCCCAGAAGCTCACTAGCAGACTTACATTTTGTGGGTGTTTTTCTTGGAGACAGTTTTGCTCTGTCTCCCAGGCTGGAGTGCAGTGGGATGTTCTTGGCTCACTGCAACCTCCTCCTGGGTTTAAGCAATTCTCCTGCCTCAACCTCCTGAGTAGCTGGGATTACAGGCACCCACCACCACGCCCAGCTAATTTTTTTTGTATTTTTTAGTAGAGACGGGGTTTCACCATATTGGCCAAGCTGGTCTGGAATTCCTGACCTCAGGTGATCCTCCAAGCCTCAGCCTCCCAAAGTGTTGGGATTACAGGCGTGAGCCACCACGCCCAGCCTTGTATCTTATCTCTTACAGTCACCCTCTCCAGAGGCTAGATTTAGCAATGTATTTGTTCCACAGCTACTTTAGTGATGGCAACGGGGTTGCATGTGGGTACTGGGTTAGGTAACCAATGTACACCCATAGTTTCTGAATCTAATATAAAAACCAGGGCTTAAGGGAGTAGAGCTTCACTTCTCCTTGGGCCCAGTCTTACTGTCATGGCTTTGTAACTTTTTAAGGCAAAGAAACCACAACTGGCACACCTACCTACTGACAAGTGACAGTTCCCCACTCAGATCAGTTTGGAAATGCTTGCCCAGAAGACACCAGGTAAGAACCTGATCTTTTAGTGCTGTCGTACCCCTGCTTTGTCTTGACTGATCTCAGACACATCATGCAACTGGGACCTCAAGTGGCAAGCTTCGTGTCCATGTAATATTGCCCGAGGATCAGGTGTGCAACTACTGAGTCTACCCCAGGGACCCAGGCCTACCCAAGGATCCACTAGAAACAAGAGCTAGTTACTTCCTGCTACTTTTCCACTCTTCACCAGGGCTGCTAAAGTAACCTCGTGCCCAAGCCCTGTATTTACATCTCTAGCCCAAATATCCAAGACAATATAAACGGCTTTGTTAATCTTGCCCAGGCCAAGCAGCTGGATAACAAGCTGTTACTTTACCTGGATTCTGGTGAGGTACTGAATATACCAGCCTCGGGGGGCCAGAACCTTCACAATGTGGTAAGTGCTCCATAGGCCTACATGTTCTTGGTGATGTGCTCACATGAGTTTCCTCAGCAGAACTCCACCTGAACCTGCCAGTAGCTGACATCTGACCACTACACCGAAGCCAGACTGAGGTCTAAGCCAGCTGGTCAACTTTAGAAGGGTTAGGCATGGTGGGCTCACCCCATAGTGGGTGAGGCAGAGGAAATCTGATCAGGTAAACTAGCATATTACAGGTGTAGTTGAATTTGGCATCACATCAGAAGGGCTCCCGTTAAATACTAGGTGGTACAGACTACTGGTGATGGCCAAGATCCCTCTTGCAAGTACTGACCTCTTGCACCACAATTAGCCAGAACACAAGTAGACATGAGCTCAACTTGTAAGACACTTGAGGTTGGTAGAAGCTAACCAGCCAACATATACATCCTATTATGCTAGGCAGGGCCAGGGTTACAAACTGTACAAGGTTACAAGACTTAAGTATTAGCAGTATCACATTTTAGTTCTCACCTTTATGAATTTCTTTCAGAATTCCATCTGGTTTTAGTCCAATATATGGATATGGTTTTATAAGCGATACTTCAGGCTAGATGCCTATGTTGTATTACATTATGTTAAACCATCAATTTAGAAAGCCTTGCATTTGGAAAAATATGTATTTTATGGTTTTGGGTAACAGTTTTACTCTGCAACTCAAGTTTGGGTAATTATATCGCAGTCATACTGCTGCGATGGTGAAATAAAACCCCTCAATGCCAGAGAGCTAGTCCAGCACAAAAGAGGGCCTAATGTTAAAATTGAAGCCAGTGGAACTTTGAAGCATTAACGAGTGAGAGCCGGGCTACCTTTATGACTCATTTGGCCGAGTCCTACCATGGCTACTCATGGCCCCTATACAGGTCTCCATCATTGGGTTACTTCTGAGTATGGCCATCTTTGGACCTGAAGACAAGATCCCCTGCATTATGCTGTCCTTATGTTTACCTGTATTCCAGGTAAGAATTTTAGAAGCCACCAAATCCTGTTGATTATACCTCTTGTGCCCTTCCAACTTGTTTTTGTGTTTCCAATCCTGCCACCCTATTCCATTTCTCACCAAGACTTGGACACTCAAAATGGCTTCCCCTGCCCACGATTCCTAACATCTTTCTTTTCTATAGAATGGCAAGCTTATAAAATTAAGTCTGATCACAAACACCTGCAAATCACCTGTAACTCCTTAAGAGCTTCCCTATTACATGTCAGGTCATGTCCAAAATCCTTGGCAGGACCAGCGAGAATGTCACCTAGTGCCCACCTTCCCCTTCCCCTCTGCTAGGCTCAGCAAGTACAAGTTACTAGCTCAAACTTGGAGCTACACATGAAGATTCTGAGCATCTTGGAGACATTATCTTCATGATGCTAAGTCTAGTGAGATGAAGGTAACATATGAATGTGTGGTCACAAATTGTCATGAATTTGGGATACCGCATAGGGTGACCAGCCATGAAAGAAGATGAAATAAAGACTGAAAGTGAGACATTAACAGCTGAGCTTAAACCTAAAGGATAGCAAGAAGCCTCAACCCTAAAGCAAGGTAGGCTGTAAAACATGAACCATATCTAGAAATTCCCAAATTGGCCAGCAGCTCTTATGGTCCATTGTAGCAGATTTGAGGATGACTGACCAAGCCCAGCGGCATGGGTGGCAGTGGTCTACAGAGTGTCAGGAGAGGATCATCTGTTAATGGGTGGGGGCAGGTGAAGAGGTAAATGGGACACAGCTCTTCAGTCTGTATGCAGTACACAGAATTGCCTCAGAGACCCTTAGTCTATGGTATGGATTGGACTGGAATCCCCAGCTATCAAAGTCTCAGCTCCAAGGTACATCAGGAAACATGGAGCATATACTCTGAAGAAAAGCCAAGATTCTAAATGTAGCTGTGCCCTTCATCCAGTGGAGACTGATCTCCAACTCACAGATGGGCCCAGGCAGGACACGGGGCTCAGAAGGTCCTAAGATTCTTTGAGCAGTGAACGGTGAATACTTATTAGGAATGTACTTTAAGTGCCTCTATACTTCTGCTTACACTCCACTGGGACCATGCCAGCCTGGCCTGTTGCTTCAGGGTCTAGCTGCCTTTTTGAAGGAAAGGGGAACAAGAATGCCCTACAAGCATATTAGCTTTTCTCCATCCAAGTCTTTAGCAATGAGAGTCAGGAGTAAATCACAACTTCTGTCACATAAGCATACAAGTATACAAGCCTCATTTAACACCTGACATGAAGAGGGAGATACCTAGGGTGTCGGGGCAGTCTACCATGTTTTTCAACTGAGCTTTCAACTCTGAATCATGTCTTCAAAGTCCCCAATATGAAGTAGAAAATAAGGTTTCAAGTCATCTGGCAATTAATCAGTCAAATATACCACCATTTGAAACAAGCAGTTCAGGCATTCTACACCCAAGATCAAAGAATCAGATGCCATCCTGAATACCTTCAGCAGACACTGCCCATGGTTGATGGGTACTTCATAGGGACCACCTCAATCTTCATCCCCTAAGGTTGACCAGCTTGAGTCTTCCTCAGAGGGGAGATGGACAGTCAAGCTTGTGATCCCAGGGTCCTTCCTACTCTGGGGACTGAACAGTTGCACATCCATGGCAGCTGCCCCAGTTCTGGCTAGGATCCCTATTCTGAAGCTGTCTACTCCCACAGCTGATTTTACTCTGCCATCCCCTCTGGATCATGCATGAGACTAGTTTCCTCCATATAGTGTAAGAATCAATGGTTCCCTTTCAGCCAATCTAAGAACCATACTGTAGGATTTTAGAGGAAAATGGCAGATAGGAGACAGCACTAATGTCCAACGCGCACTCAGACAGGCAGAACAGTGTGGAGACTCATATCAGTTTTACCCCAACAGCCACTGCTGGAACATACCAGGAAAACAATTCAGACCCTTTGAAAGAAGCAGCTTGCTGCTGCACACTCTACAAGGCAGCCAAAAAAACTGAGTTTCCCAAGCACGATGGAGAACACATCCCCACTGGAGAATCCAAAAATCAGATTACAGAAGGATTTAACCTTTCCTAGCGCCAAAACTGGTCTAGGGAGTGGAGTGAAATATGAAAATAAAAGAGGCAGCTGGAATAGTCCTGCAGGCACTACCAGTCCCCAGATCAAACCCAGGGAAGCCATTCCTGATCCTCGCAGTCCTTGTGAAAGGCAGTCAGTGAAATTGGAGAGGGGCCACAGGGTGAAGGAAGTTCTAGCCGAAGTTTGTAGTAATTGAGCACAAATTTTCCTGAGCAGAATCCAGAAAGGTGAACAGGCAGTGCAGACACAAGTAGAAGCCACAGTCAATGGTTCATGAAATGCCCAACAGGCTTATCTTGCTTTGTCATTGGGGAGGCTTGTAGGCTGGGGCAACTTCTAGCCCTGAACACCCACTCCCTGGATATAAACTCATTGCTGTTGTTGGGGCACAGCAAAGAGGAGCAAGACTGGCTGTGCTGGCTACACGGGGGCTGGGTGAGGCCTGTTGCTGCCAGCTTTCCTCCCACTTCCCTGGAAGCCTGTATGACACAGCACAAATGGCCATAATCCCCCTGGAAGCAAATCCATTGGCCTGAGAACCACCCCCCATCCCCCCCCCACAGTGGCTGCAGGAAGCCCCCACTCCAAGTCCAAGCTCAAACTCACCTAGCTGTGACTCCACCTGATGTCTTTTTTCTACCTGCCCTGATAGCCAAAGACAAACTCTTGGGAGCTCTATGGCCCCATCCAACACCTGAGAAACCCAGGACCAGGTCTTATCCTGGCCAATGCAGGGCAACATTATATCCCCCTTATACCACTGCAGCTGGCCCTCTTCAAAGTGCTACCTTCTGGCTAGAGGCTACCCAACACCACATTACAGAAACTCATACTGATCCACCCTGCTCCAAAAGGAAGAGAAAACAGTAATTCCACGGCTTCAACACCCTGGCTAACCAGAGGTCCCAAGTCTGTCCACATGACAACTTCACTGCTTGCAGAACCAGCATTAAGAAAACCAGCTTACTAAACAAAACAGTAACGAAGGACTTCCCGAGTTCATACTTCACTCCCCTGCCACCTCCATGGGAGAAGATGCTGGTATCCACAGCTGGGAGATCTGAAAACAGGTATCATAGGACTCTGTAAACATTCCCCAGCACCAGCCCAGAGTCCATAGGCCTTGCTTGGTTGCTACACCCAGAAGGGCAGTATCACTTACTTCAGTCTAGCTCTCAGAAGCCCCATCCCTAGAAGGCAGAAAGTGCTACATCAAGGGATCACCCTGTGGGACAAAAGAATCTGAACATCAGCCCTTGAGTTCCAGTTTTTCCACTGCAACAGTCTACCCAAATGAGAATGAACCAGAAAAGTACTTCTGGTAATGTGATTAAAGGTTCTATAACACTCTCAAAATATCACACTAGCTCTCTAGCAATGGATCCAAACCAAGCAATGTTTGATTTGCCAGAAAAGAGAATTCAAAAGGATTATTAAGCTACTCAAGGAGGTACCACAGAAAAGTGAAAACAGACTGCATTTTCGAATTTTTCAGGCACCAAAAAGCCTTTAGGTCATTACTGGTATGCTTAAAGTTCATGGTTCCTTTTAAAATACATTCTCAGGGAGCCAGAACATTTTAGGGAAACATGAATCGTTTGTCATATAATACATTCCCCCCTTGGTAACAGGCAAGGAATTGTATGTGGGCAGGAAAATTCTGTTAGGATCCAGCTACAGCTTAGTTGTGACTGACTACAAGTACAACTAGATTTCATTTTAAAATTCACTTGCTTTGTTTCTTAATGTAGCCACTAAAAGTTCGAGTTACACAGGTGGCTCACATTATTTCTGTTGGACAGTGCTGGCCCCCACGCTATCAGTAGGTAGGTCCGGGTGCTCAGTGAGAAGAGTTAGTCTCAGGAGGATGATGTCTAGTGTGGCACCCAAGGGCACCCATCTCAGGGTGCAGATGCTCTAAGCCCTCAGCATGCCCGTCTCTGCTAACTGTCATTCTGGTCTGACCCTGGAAGTCTCTCCAGTTATATCTACTCCATTACCATTTTTAAAGAATGCACCAAACTCCTCAGCTCATGCAGGCTGTCGTATCTTGATCCATAGCCTTACCCTATTCATCAACCAGAAGGTGGGTTGGGTAATTGTAAGAGGATGGTAGGAGACAGACTTTCGTAGCATCTCAGCAGGTTCACTTGAGATTTAGAGCCTTAGTTTTATCACTTGGCCTCCCACAAGGGAGACTCAGAAGGTGGCATTACTTTGTTAAAAATGTCATGTCGATCAAACAAAACTAGAGTCAACTATCATGGAGCCTCTGCCCTATCATTTAGAATCTAAATTTCTAATTCATCAAGTTTCTTATTAGCCAGAGTTATCATTCTACCAGAGAAAATAGTTGGGTCAAGCTAAGTAGCAGTTGCCTAACTCATATAAGCTATTGCTTGTCTGTTGCTGCCAAACAAATGATCCCAAATTAGCAGCTGAAGACAGTTTCCAAGGGTTAGGAATACAAGCACAGCCTAGGTAACTTCCTCTGGTTTGTGTTTTCTGATGAAGTTGCAATCCAGCTGTTAGATAGCATTCCATTTGAAGGCTCAGTGCCGGGGGATCTGCCTCCATGTGTACTCATGGTAGCTATCCCACCTCAGAATGTCCACTTCCAAACTCACTCACAGGTGGTGAGCTTCAGCCTACAGCCTGTTGGACTGAAGGTTTCTGCTACTTAATATGGCATTTATATCCTCCATGGGGTGGCTCACAACATAGCAGCTTGCATCTCCTCAAACAATTGATCAAAGAGAAAAAACAGAAGCCAGTCTATAGCCTAATCCTGAAGTAACGTACCAGCATTTCTTCCATTAACGATTCATCACAAGGTCATGTCACTACATCCACTCTGAAAGTAGGGTGCTTACCACATGCGAGGATCACTGGGGCTCTCACAGGTTGCCCACCCCATCACATGGGCTCTGCCATCTGTGTCCTATCACTCAGTAATCTTGTACTTTGCCTCATGGCTCAGTTGCTTTTGGATGCCTCTTAGTTTTCACATCTGCTATTGAAGGGCATAAAAGTTTTCTTCTGAAGTCAAAGCATAATGGAGGTCCTGCTCGAGACAGAGGGGCAGGACATCACTTGGGATTTAGGCCAGGAGTTGGTTTTTCCACATTGCAGTAACAGGCAGTTCCTAGAACTCCAGGGTCCATCAAAAACTAACCGATTCTAGCCATTTCAGACTGCTACTACTAATAAAGGCTGTACCTACGAGATCCATCCTGTAATGTATCACTTTGGTATACCTCCACACAGCTCACGTTGCTTCTCCCTGGCCTCCATGTTTATACTAGCACCTGTTCCAGGCAGCTCTTGTCGACTCTTCTAAAAGCTCATGGTCAAAGGTGATGACACATCAGGCAAGCAAAAACAAGTTAAAACTCCCAGCCTCCCTCATGGGTAGAGCCACTTTTGATCTCTTTATGTGTGAGAAGACTGGGACAGGACTGCTCCTGACTGAGAAGGCACATCACCCCGAGGAACCTGCAACAGGTACTTAGAAAAGCCTTGCTCTGGGTGATGGACAAGTTCTTGCTTGGTTGTTCTTCCTTGGATAGGCTTTTCAGAATGGCAGAGTGCACAGGGTAAAGATGGAATGGCCTTAGGACAAGAGGCCTTGAAGCCTCAGGCTACCTTTGACCAAGGGAGAGAAAAGTCTTCCATGTGGTCCAAACCATTTAGACTTATATTGACCGACAAGCCTCAATCATCAGATGCAGAAAAGGCATTTTACAGTTCAACATCTTTTCATGGAAAAAAGGGAATTAGGTATAGAAGTGTTTCTGAACACACAGAAAGAGCCCATATATTGCAAGCCCACAATGAACATCATTCTCAACAGTAGAAAGCTTAACCCTTCCTCTAGGATCAGCAACAAGAGAGTTGCTTCACTGCTTCTGTTCAATGCAGTAGTGGAAGTCCCACCCAGAGCAAGTAGGCAAGAAGGACCAAACGCATCCAACCAGGCAAAGTAACGCTGCCATAGCTTGCAGACATCATGTAGAAAACCCTGAAGTTCCACAGTTAGAACTAAGGAGTTCAGTCATGTTGCAGGATACAAACATACAGGAATGTAGTATTTCCATGCACTACACTGCCCCCAAAAGAACAATCCCACTTAATCAAAAGACTTAGGAGTAAGTTAACTGGTGAGATAGTATTTACTATCTGTACTAAGATCTTCTGACACTTGAGACAAATGGAATGATATCCCAAGCTCATAAGACACATTAAAATGTCCATACTACCCAAAGCAACCTATAGATGCAAAATTTTTTCATAGAAATAGGGAAGAAGAGTCTTAAAATTCACAGGATAGCCAAAGGGAACTTCTGCTAGACCAAACCTGGAGGCATTACACTACCTGGTCTTAGTCTACTGCCAAGTTAGTTATCTTAACAGTGAGATACTCACATAAAAACATACCAATAGGCCAACAGGACAGAAAGTCCAAAAATAAGCTCAAGCATATGTAGTCAACTAGTTCAGTGGTACCAAGATGACATCAAAGGGAAAGGTTCGATGTTTCGAATAAGTGGCTTTAGGAAAATGATTTCTATGTGCAAAAAAGTTGAACCTTTATATCATACACAAGTGACTAATGGATTGCAGCCCTAAATTCAAGTCTTGCAACTAATACCTCTGCAAGAAAACACGTAGAAGTTTGACATTGGTCTTGGCAATTATTTCTTCCATAGGATCCAAAAAGTATAGGCAACAAAAGCAAATTTAAGCGAGACTGCAAACTGAAGAGACAGCAAACTGCTGAGTAGAAACTCAGCAAAGTAAACAAAATGAAAGGCAGACTATGGATTTGCAGGAGTATTTACAAACCATATACTCATAGTCAACTTCACCATATGTATGGTTTGCAAAACATATGGTGCAAACCATAACACCAAGGTGTTAAGGTTTAGTCAATTCACATTTCAATAAGATAACCCAGTTTTAAAAGTTGGTAGGAGCTCAATAGATGTTACTCCAGAGATGACAAGTGGCCAGATATATGAGGTGCTCCACATCTTTGGTCAAAAATGTAAGTCAAAACCATAGTGAAGCATCTCACGTCAGGATGACTCTAAGGAGAGGAAACAAGGTGTTGGCAGGCATACAGAGAAGGGAAGAAACTCTTGTCTACTGTTGGTGGGAATTAGATTGGTTCAAGTGTTATGGCGAACAATACGGAGGCTCCTCAAAAGAGGAACTACCTATACCCGAAGGAAGTGAAGTCACCACCTTGTAATGGTGCCTATACTCTAATGCTCATTACAGCATCGTTCAGCCTTAGAAGGCAATCCTTTAATTTGTGACATGGATGAACCTCGAAGACATTAAATGAAATAAACCTGGCACAGAAAGACAACTCATGATCTCACTTATTGTGAAATCCAAGGAAACCAAAAATTGAATACATAGAAACATTGAAACAGTGCTTACAGAGAACAGAGGGAGGTGAGAAGATGTAGGTCAAAGGGTATAAAGCTGCAGTCATGTAGGGTAAGTCTGGAGATGTAATATGTAATATGAGAGCTATAGTTATGAAAGCCACCTGAGCTCAGCCGCTTTCAACACCAGTTTTTCCATCTTTAGCTATTGCCCAGAGTCCTGCTGCTTTTATGCCTCAAAGTGATTAAGGGTATGTTTTAGGTGCTTTCAGGTAAGTCCTTAACTTAAATATCATCCAATTATACTTCAGGTTGAAGAAGCTTCCGTATACTGCTGTCCCCAAAAGTTAAGATACAGTATCCAGTAACCAAGTGGTAGATGTAACATGGCCCCTGCCAGTACCTGTGACCTACTTGAAGTGGGTGTCCTAGAGCTTTGGCATCTTCAGAATTAGAGCTTCTGATCCCCTGAAGAGAAACCTGTCCTCTGGAGACAGAATGGATTCCATAGAACCAAAAGCTGTAATTTGATCACTTAGGGTTTTTATACCAGCAGACCAGGAGGCAGACAGAAGTTACTCTACTGGTAGGGGTCAACAATCCTGGTTATGATGAAATAAGTCTCTGCTACAAAGTGAGGGAAATACACCTGGATGCCCCTTAGTGCCAGCATTAGTGGGGGACAAAACAGTTATTGCAGCAACATGAGATATGGTCTGATCAGAGATGAGTGGGTGCCCAGACCTCTTGGATAAGGCTGAGTGACCCTACTGAGTAAAGAATCTCAACCAGCAGAAATGCTGACTGAGGGTGGAGGGGAGTATAGAATGCACTGTTAGAGATGAATATCCATTAGTCACAGGATTAGTTGCAGCTGTGGGGGAGAGTACCTTCTCATACTGTTATTGTAGTGTTTGGAAAGGGTGGTTCTTCAGATGTTGATGTGTCAAGAGGAGACAGTGAACTCAACGTTGGATCCAAGTGGGTCCAGATGTGTACAAGGTAGGTTGAGCAGTTTCTCTTGCACATTTGCCAAGTGCATCCAGAGTTCACCTGCACACACTTCCACATGCTGATCAATCATGAGCAAACGAACTCATCAACTCAAAAAGCTATTGTTTCTAAGCAAAAGAGAATCCAGACGCAGGTGATGCCACTGTCCACAGGTGGAACATAAAGGCAGCCTTGACGCATCTGAGTCAATCATACCTGCTTGCTAGACAATGACTCAGATGATTGCCTTAGGTTCAGGCTGTCCAGGATACTCTCAGTAAAAGCTAGATTACTGGGGCTTTAGCTACATCTGCAAGACACAGCTACATTGTAAAACCCTTTCAAAGCAACACAGGCTAGTGCCCAGTTATGCAGACACTAATCCATCTACTTCAACATACCAAAAACGCCATCACATCTGGTGAGTTGTAGTTTGAGAGAGAGAAGTCATCTGAAGTGTGTTAACATATTTGAGAATCCACTTGCAGTTAGAGTTTCCAAAAAGCCATTATCATTAATGGAAGATGTCTAACTATTCAACAGTATCTGGACATACTACATTAGCAGGCTGTTCACTTCAAGTGTGCTGTTTGTGAGAATGGTATTGATAAAAACATGATTTATAAGGATATGAAATCAACCTACATACTCAGTGGTAGACTGGATAAAGAATGTGGTACATAGATCACAGAATACTGTGCAGCCACAAAGAATGAGATCATGTCTTTCCAAGAACATGGATGGAGCTCCTGGAGGCCATTATTCTTAGAAAACTGAAGCAGGAGCAGAACACCAAATACATGAATACAGGCTTGCACTTAGGTGGGAGCTAAGTGATGAGAACACATGGCACAGGGGAACGGACACTGGGGTCTACAGAAGTGGAGGAGAGGAGCGGGGAAAACTAATGGGTACTAGGCTTAGTACCTGGGTGCCAAGATCTGTTCAAACCCACATGCACAACCTGTAAGAAACCTAGTGACAGTAATTAGCCCCATCATGAGTTTCAGTTGCTGTTACTGAGTGGCAGCAGGAATTAACATGTCTACAACTCAGGATTTGAAGGAGATTGTCTTGGTGCTTAGGGAATTGGAAAACTGCAGCAGCCACGGTCTATTCCAGGTGAAGTAGCCAAGGGCTCAGACCTCTCAGGGATGAAGATTTAATTTATTCCACTGGGCAAATCATCTAGATCAAAAGTGCTAGCCACGGATAAGCAAGATCTACGGGTATGAGAACAGACATGTCAACTACACCTATTGGCCCAACAGCAGAGTATAACTTGGAACCAACCATGTCATTGTCACTTTAGGGATTCTGGCTGGGAACCACTTTGACAGTACATAAGTTTACTCAAAGTCAAGGCAGGACATGGATGATCGATCCATTTGCATGTTTTTATCTCAAGTCTCCTTGACAAAGTTCACCTACAGCTACAGTGCAGTTCCAGCGTGTGCAAGCAAGCTTCACTTCAGGCACTTATGTCTGATCGTCTACCTACGGGCTTTCTCCACCACCGTGAAGAGCTTCCTCAGCCTGCTTGCTAGACAGCCTGCTTGCACAGCCAGCCAGTGAACAGGAAGTAGCAACTCAGTGATTAGTGCTCTTTCTTCCGTTCCACCGTGGAACAAGTCCAAGCGTACAACATTCACTGTTTTAGTCCCCAGTGGGATTGTGCCCTAGGTGCTTATAGCAGTTCATTCAAGTACCCTTATTAGCTCCATTTAGTCCACTGTCTCCCTTTGATCTACTTCAACTCATGTTCACCGTGATCACCCCAAATTATTCTAGTCCTTATCTCCAGATCTGTTTGTGGAGAAACCAAATCTAAAATTCAAAATTGCAACACAGAAGTCTCATAATTCTTAAGATGCTGTTGACATTTCTGTTCTCATACTCAGATTTTGCTTATCCTTGGGGCAGTACTTCTGGTCTAGGTATTATCTTGCCCAGGGAAGTAAATTAAACCCTTCATCCCCGAGAGGTCTGAGCCCCCTGGCTACTTCGCCTTGACTAGGCCACGGCTGCTACCATTTGCCAACTCAATGAGCACCAAGACACTCTTTTCAAAAGCTGCCTTAACGATGGGACCAGTAGGGGAATGACTTGGAAGCAGAACCATGCAAACTGAAGGTGGACAAAGTGGGAGAAAGCACGAGTTTCATGGAATCAGACCTGGATTTCCTTCAGTCCTGTCCATTACTGTTGCATTTGACAAATCATTCACCTTGGCAGTTCATGCAAAGTGATATTCTATCGAATCCCTCCTGAAAAATTAAGTGTAGAAGAAACATGGAAGAACCTTAAAGCTTTAAGATATGAACACTAAACATGGAGTTTAATAAACTACAGCTCTCAGCCATTGTACATGAGTTATGTTACTACATAGAATAATAGTTTTGTGGCACCTAACGCCCTGGCCACAGGCGTGATTTGAAGCACAGATGACCTCCAACTTGGTTGAACACCCCTGTGAACCCTCCTAGAACACAAGAGCATTAAGAGGCTTGTGAGGAGCTAATACAGGCCATTTCACACTAGCTTCCTGAGCTACTAAGGAGTCTGTCATGAAACCATTTCATTGCTTTTAGGGTATTCATGAAGTAACAGACATCAGACTCTAAGGCTCAAACCACTTGACCTAGGAACCTGACATGTCCTCAGAACTATCTGTCTCATAGGCCGTCAAGCTTGCATCAAGAATGGAGGCATAAAATATTAAAGAGGAGCCAGCATCAGTCTAGGTCCTACACAAACTGTAGGAAGACAAGTGGGATGAACTTGACTCCTTAAGTGCAGGCCCAAATGCAGCCAGTGGAGGCACATCTCTTGGTAACAAACACTCAAGGAAGAGCTTTGATTAGGGTGAAGCATTTCTCATTACTTAGCCACCAAACGTGGCTTACTGCTAAGGGAACAGTGTTAGGCCAGCCTCTTCTGCTTTTAAAGGCAACATGCAGTTGGTTGTGCTATTTCAGTTTGTCAGCTAACCCAAAAAGCTTTGAGACCCGAGAAAGAGCCTCCCAGCAGGTCCAGCTTGCTTTGCTTGCACAATTAAGGATTCAACTCCTAAGATTTTATAGGCTCCAGTTCAGAGTCACGTTCCCTAGTAAGGGCAGGCTCAAGTAAGTTCTGGAGACTTGACATGGTGATTGTAGTTAGCTGTGTATCTTATACTTGATGTTTGGGAATAGATCAAGTGTCCCACAAAACAAAGTATGTGAGGTGATGGGCACGTTAGTTCAGTCACCGTAAACACCTCAGCATATATTGAAACACTCTGTACTTTGAGTCTGAATTTCTCTTGTTGCCCAGGCTGAAGTCATCTCAGCTCACTGCAACCTCTGCCTCAGGTGGATTCTCCTACTTCAGCCTCCTGGGTAGCTGGGATTACAGGTGTGTGCCACCACACCCAGCTAATTTTTAAGCAGACAGTTTCACCATGTCGGTCAGGCTGGTCTCGAACTTTTGACCTCGAACAATCCACCTGCCTTGGCCTCCCAAAGCGATTCCGGGCATCTTAAATGCCACTTTGATTTGCCTGTCATACTTCAGTAAATCTAGGTGTCTGAGGGGGAGCCTTACATGTTGGGTGCTTCACAGCAAGATTTGGGGGTTCTTTTTTCTCTATAAATATGATTGGCAGAAGTTATACAAGTAAGTATGATAAATAAGCCATTTTTTCCACAAGGACCTCATCAGCAGAAGCAAAGACTAGCTTCTGGTTTCAGTATATCCAAGTGTGTTCAGATCTAGTTAAAGAATGAGGAGTGGCAGAGAAAAAATGCCCTGAAGCAGAGATGAGCACAAAATGCATAAAGCAAAGCAGGCAAGCTACGCGTCTCCAGATTTTTCAAGGGCTATGTTTAGCCAAGGAGTGTCCTGGCTTGGCATAGAAATACTAGTAAAATGAAAGACTGTCAGCAAAACTACTGGTATTCATCTGTGGCTTCATGGAGGTAATTGGACATGCTGAGTCCACCTTAAATTTTCAGGGCTCTTTAGAGGACCTTATCGACCAGTTTCAACTTTTGACACCTTTGGATATTAGAAGGAATCCATCAGTAATGCCTATTAATACTGGGATGGGCTGCATTTCCCCCTCTGCCTTGCTGGATCCTGACATGCAGTCTTGAAACCTCCAGTCAGGAAGCAGCAGCATCCACGAGGAACAGCATCTACCCTAATTGGGAAAGAACACTTGCTTTGAAGGTACAAGGAGCTTGCCTCTTACACATTGAGGGACTTAAGGGCACTCCCTTTTTGACTCTGGCCAGAAAGGCATTTGGGAAGTGAAATCTCACTCTTGGCTGTCATCTTAATCTTCTCTGGTCTGGCATTCCCTTTGATGGGACAACCTGATGCCTCAAGGTCACAGAGGTGGCCATTCCTCAGCAGTTCCATGTACTATGCCCCAATATGCTTACGCCAGTTGAAGCTAGTAGAACCCAGCTATGACACGATAGAAAGTGATTAGCAATGCCTATCTTTTTCGTGCAGTACAGCTGTCCCCAGAGTCACTAGCCTACAAGAGTCTCAAGTGAGAGGTAAGTTCACAGTAGGCATTGCAGGTTTTGTGATCTGTAAGTTAAGGTTTAAGAATCCAGCTGGCTCTGGAAACAAGTCTACTGCACAAAAACTAGCAGCACATGAGGTGCCCCATACAATCTGGGAGATACTCTGCCAGCAAGCACTGGGGTAGAGACTAAGCAATCATACCAGACCTCAGTTAGCAGACACTTCCAACCTGGGCAATGACTACTTGGGCTCTAAAGCAGGCTGACATTGCCTTGGGAATGGTAATTTAGCAAAAGATTCCCCCAGACTATGAAAGAAGCCTTTTCCCTCCCCAGGAAGAGCCTGTCTCAGGGGCTCCACTGGGATCTTCACACTTGAAAGCACATTTCCAAAGTGGTAGCTGAAAGCATTGACAGAGTCAGGATATGGTCTGCTGGGTCTGTTTGCTCAGAGCCAGGTTTCTGGTTGGGTGCTCAGTGTTTAGCAGGGGTATCTGGGCAGGACACAGCCCACGTAGGTAGTAGTGTAGATTCCCTGTATTGGCTTCAGTGTTACGACCAGGTTTGCGGTAGTGGTCTGCTTTCTCAGGATACTTTACAATGTGTAGTCAGCCAAGATGTGGAGAAAAGTTAAAACTGGAGGTCAACAAAACTCAAGGGAAAGTGAGTGGAGTCAGAAGGAAGGGATTGGAGGGAGATAAATAGCCAAGGCCTAGAGGTCAGAGGCCTACGTGTTTAAGGACATTTAGAAGGACAAGGATTAAATCCAAGTAAAATATGGTGCAGATACTTGGCACTAACCGTCTAAGGCAGTGTTTCAGACAGGGACAATCTTTCCCCACCCCCACCCCACAGCACATTTGGTAATGTCCGTGGCCATTTTTGGTTGTCAGCAGAGAAAAGGGGATGCTACTTGGTAACTGGTGGGTAGAGATCATAGACGCTGCTAAACATTCCACAATGCACAGGACAGACCACCCCGCCTCACAAGAATTATCCATCCCAATACGTCAATATCCAGCCACCAACTTCAGATTGGGGGAAATTGGCAAGTTGATGGGTTATTCAAATGGACAGTCAAGGATGGTAGGATCTCAGGGCAGAGGATCCTTTCAGTTGCCTCTATCTCATCTCCAGGCTGTTTTACCATGTTGGCCAACGGTGGAAATAGTTGATAGGAAAAGCCTCAGTAAGAAAGCTCATAGTGTTTAAAACTAGGTTGAATGAACGTCAGTACTGTTTTTGGTGAGCCTAAGACTAAGACCCTCTCCTACCTCTAACAAATAACAGCCTTGTCAAGAGTTTCACAAGCAATCTGCTTATGTTTTAGTGACTCGACTAATCTTGACAGTTGAAGAGGGTGGCTGGTTAAAAGCTGACATGAGTTCTAGAGGCAAAGAGAAGTCAGAATACGAGTACAGCACAGATGACTGGAGGTATATTAGGTACTGGCCAAGCCTGCCAGTTTCAAGTCCTATTGAAGTCTGTTACCTCCAAGTTCTAGGGGAACTCTAGGCTTATGTCTCACTACTTACTATGACATGGTACTTGAGTCCGAGATGGCTATGAAGCTACAGGTAAGATCAGTATAGTCTTGCATTTCCACAGCTTGTGTGCCCCTGGCTCAGATGTTCAACCTCACCTCTCCTGGGCACTCCAACCACTTGCTCAGACACATTGGAGCTATTATCCTTCTACGTGCCCGCATGGTTTCAACCCGAGATCTCCCAATCCCGTGCACATTCTCTAGGTTCTTCTTTCCATTCTAGGAGGAAGCACCATACCCTGACAGCCTCTGAAAGGTTCCATGTTATCAGTAGTTCAACATGGATCACTCACCCGAAAGGGCGCACCAGGGCAAGCACCAACCGAAGCAGGGTCTCCATGGCCCTCAGTGTATTAAAGCATGAATTATTCAGATCCCTTATGTTTGGAAGAGGTGCAGATGCCTAGAAGCATCTAGTACCAACGTAACGTTCTGGGAAAAATCATGGATTCTTAAGAATTTTCTTCATGAGGATCGGGGCACCATACAAACGGTTCATCCTGAGAATGTTGTCCGTACCTTGAAAAGTGCCATGGTTCCCAAAGTGTCTAGTGAGCTTACTGATCCTTAAATCCAGGAGAAAACCACATCTGCAGTAGAGGTTCCCTACTGCTTGGGCTAGGTGATCTAACATACAGTGCTGGAAGTGCTTGTGATGCATGAAGATGCCATAACATCTCTGGCAAACCCAGTTTGTACAGCAAGGCATCTGTGACAGAACCAGCCTCCATTTGAGAAAGAGTTCATGACTTGAAACTACTAGACACCAAGGGAGACAGTCCTGAACATTTCACATCAAGTAATATCCCAACTGGAGCTCTCCATCGTAAGCTAAGTTTTACCAGAACCAAATCCTTATATTAGGCGGGACAGTAACCACTCACTTTTCCCCTTCCCAGATTTGTTCTTCCATTGTATCCTCAATAGGTGGCAGCACCACCACACACAGCAGTGCCCGTACCAGAAACCTGGAAGCTGATGTCTATTACTATGAATATCTCAAGCAGGAAAACTGACTTTGTGGTTGGAATAGGAGAAAAAACCCCAAAGTCAATTTTCCTGCTTGAGCTGTTGCTATGTTTAACATGCAACTCTGACCATGTTACTGTCTTGTATGACACTACCCAGTGTCTTCCCAACCCATTAGGTATGTGCTGACGCTCTTATAAGAACCTGTTCCCCTCTCTCAGCTTGGTACTGGGCAAAACCAAGCTGCAACTTTTCTTAAGCTCTGTTCCATCTGTACAGAAGACACTTTTTCTAAACTTTCCCCTTTCCCATGGAGCAGCAGTAAAATTTACTTTATCCTTTCCCTCCCGGACCCTACTCCCATTACCAACTTTGGTAACACCTTTAGTGTTAACCAGCTCGTTATTGCCACACTGAAGTTACTCAGATACAGTTCTACCTTTCAATGCTCCCAGAAGCAGGGGTTCCAGTGTCAAGACTGAGATATACCTGGAAGTTCCAGTTAGCTCAGCAGACAAGGGTTTTTAGCAAGTCTATCTCTAGACATTCATGTTAACATACACTGAACTAAGGGAATTAACCATTGGGCATAGGATCTAAGTTGACATTGCTATCTAGACACCCAAAGCATTATGGCCACAAGTTAAAGCACAGACATACAGGGGTTATAACTATCCCTCCATGTGAGAAATAGATTCAAACTTGAAAATACTATATCCCAGTAGACACTGGGGAAACGGAGTTCTTGCAGCTGTTTGGCTGACAGTTGGTATACTAGGTCTGAAGACCCACCCAGAAGTGTTTCCTTTGAGTATACAGTTGAGATTGATGTGCCTGTTTGGAATAATCTCCAAGTTGGGTCCCTTGCATGTAAAGCAAGAGCATCCCAGCAAGTAAGGCCAGCTGGAGGCATCTTAAACTGTCCCTACCCCAGCCAAGATATTAAATCACAAGTATTGCACCCCTGTGGGGGGATGGTGAAGATTAGTGCCATGCTTAATTATCAAGCAAATAGGATTGGTGGTCCTCATCTGTTCTATTCTGCATTCTAGCCCACGATGAAATTAGATAGAGGAGGGTTAAAGTACTGCAAGTTCAACCAAGTATATGGCCTGGTTCCCAATGGGTGGGGTTTTACAAGCAGTATACCTGGCCATCTATTTTGTGTCAGATAAACGGCCCAGGGCGAGAATGCACATACATAGGTGGTTCAGTGGCGTAGCTTTCCAGTCAGCAGCCTGGAACAAAGGACTGACGAGTCAGGCAACATTTGGGTACAGGAATGTGGATGGTCGTAGCAAGGATGTTATGAAGTGTGGAGCTGTGTCTCACATTAACACCCACCAGGAAGGGTCCATCATGGAATAGGTACTAAACTTTCTTGTCCTGACTCAGACTGTATTGCAGACCCATATTGCAGGCTGGGGCTCTACCTGTTCTTCCCCTTCCCTGGTTCCTTGCACAGGTGTTACATCTGTGAGACCTGAATATTCTCCCTTGCTGCTCCTGTCCTATCTCCCTCCCACCCCATCCCCAAGTATTAGTATCACCCCCATTAAGTCTTAACGCTATTGCTACAGAAGATCCAAACTGACACCACGGAAGTTGTTCTTCCTACACCCCTGCTAGTACCGATTGCCTTTAAATGCATTCCCTGGGCCTACATTCAGTACTCCCCTAACCACAGGCTGAGATGCAGAATCTAATCCAAGGCAGACTCATCCTCATACCTTGGAAAACCCCCCCACACAATTATGCTTAAGGTCAGAATGATAGACGAAGTTGGCCAATATTCCCTAGGCCCTACTGGTAAAGGGTTACCTTGTGTTTAATATTGGGACTGAGCAAGAATCCAGCCACAATCCATACTCAGATTCTCATAAAGCTTCCTGAAATTCACCCATGTTTAAGAACTCCTAACCCTGTGCTGGGAGCTTCCTCTAAACCCTCAACATTTGCTACTTCCAGGAAAGCAGCAAGAGACTTCCAACTGCTATTGTCCCACTCTAATTTCTCCTCCCCAGACTTGGCCACAGAGGTATTGCTAGAAGCAATTCCTTTCTTCCCGCAGTGTAACCCACCCAATCTGACATTCCCACCAAACAAATACCTTTAGAGAAGGTCTTTCCCTCACACAATCCAGAGTTTGGACTCTACAGGTACTTCTAGACAGATGCCTTAAGTATTGTTTGGGAAAGCTGTGAACGCCATCTACAATTATATTACCAAGAACTAGCTCCGCCGTAGAGACCCCCACCAAGGCAGTGCTGAAGGAATTGAGAAGCCGACACCCCAGACACAACAGCAAAGTGGGACTATTGGGGGGCCAACAGCCTTCCGAGCCGAGAGCCTCAGGGGGCTGACAGCATTCCGGGCTCAAGGGCTTTGAAGAGAGTGACCCACATATTCTCTGAACAGATCATTAACAAGTGTTTGGTATTTTCTCATAACACAAAAATATACCAAGTAGGCAGCCGATGCCCACTTACTACTGACCAGACAAACTAAAAAGTATTCTCCATGAGGGAGCCGCAGGGGCAGGGTCAGATGTCCTGCGCTTGTTTTAACTGGTGTACAATATTTACATATTGTCCTACCACTTTAGAATGCCCCAGGTAGTTTTCTACTTGGTGGGGTGGAGGAGTGGCTAGGTTTTCCTTGCCACTGTTCTTAGCAAGTATGTTTTATACACTCAGCATTTCTCAACATTCTATGAAAACTGAAGGTGCTTAATGTCCCAGGACCTTCTGCTTAGACAAATATTATGGTCACTTATCTGTCTCAGGAAGTCAGGACCATTGTGTGCCAAACTAGCATGTGTGGGAGGAGATGCTTACCCAGAGATTCTGTCAAATGGCTTCCAAGACCCCATTGCTCAAGACACTCACTTCCATAGACAGTAGGACCTGGCCGAGGAGTTCCACTTCTGTCTCACTCCAAATACTGGTACTCCTCTCCGTAGTGTGGGGTGGGGGGAGGGGGTGGCCAGGGAGACTGATCCTTTATGCTCCTAATGCCAGTCAGGGAACACAGAAGCCTTAGACGACCCTTAGACTGACCTGTACCTCTTACATGCCAGTGGGGGGTCCTGGATACGGGGCCAGCAGCAATATGTAGCTCGTGTGCCAGAGCAAGACCGCCTAGGAAGGAGCCACAAAGTCAGAGCTTAGATATCTGAAGTACCACACTCATCTCACTTTCCCCATGGGGTTCTGAAAGTACTTGGGAACTACACCTGAATTCAATCGGACCAGCTTTGTTACGCTGGATCAGAGAACCAAAGTTGGAAGTGGGCCCCTGCACCAGGCTCTGCAAGTCTTCTACCATCAAAGTAACCCTTCCATACACATTCATGAAGTAAAACAATTCAAAGTACCATAAAAGTCCTGACGGCAGATCTCTCTAGCAGGGTTAACTACATAGGCCCTGTGAGTTGTTCCTAGTCTCATTAACCCATCCAAGTTCCTTTCCCTCGGGTAAAATTGAAGGGAGAGAAGCAGAGATTAGAGAACTTAAGTGTTTCAAAAACACAAAGTTACATAACTTCACAAAGTATCAATAAGTTTTGATATTGCACATTTACAAGACATATCCCTTTGAATTAAAACACTGGATTTTGCTTTTCATCAAAAGATCTATGTATAGGAAAAATTCCCATCTGGAATCTTTTTCAGAAAGTTAACTGTAGCCTTCTAAGATAAGCCATTGTAACGAGCTGGTGATGAAGGATTAGAAAAGAGTTTAAAATGAAGCATTACTTCATTTTAAGTTAAATATTCCCTGAGTCTGCTACAACAGCTTTAAATGCTTCCATTCTGGTCAACATACTTCTAAGGTATGTGAGATTGGCCTCTGTGAAAGCTATTAAAACAAAGCCTTTTGGTTGTTTTCCTCCGAGTAGTAGCATTGCTATCACTCCAACCCAGATTCAGGTGAAACAAGCTCATTTGTCACAAGACCTCAGTACTTTAAGTACTGTATGTACAACTGTCATTCTGTATGAGAACGTTAAGATGTACTTCAGTTACCTCTAGATAACTCACTGTACATTCGGAGTCACCTGTCAGCTGTATGTTCTTCCAAACCATGTATTTCTTCCCCTTTGTTTGCCAGAATGTGGACTTAACAAGATTTGGCATTTTCTGTCTATTGCATTTTATAAAGTCTTGGTCCATGGCAGATCAGAACACCAAATTGGTCCTTTAAGTAGTCTCAAAAGCTAGCCAGGGTCCATTTCAACCTTAACTGTAGTTGAGAGCTATTGACTAGAAGATCAGTCATTTCTAGGCACCAGGGCCCAGGTCCTAAGCCTTCCATCCAAGCACAAGAAAGTGTTATTAGGGAAAAATGTTTCTCAAACCAGCTCAACGTTTCCAACTATGCCTCTTCTAAGATACCTTGAGCAAATGACAACAAAGCTATTAGTCTTGGGTGGAAGGGATGGAGGGATTGTGTTGATCATCAATGCCAACCCTCGAAGCCTCCTAGGAGAAGAGGCAAGAGGCCCAAACAATGAAGCAAAGGTGAAGGCAAAAGCTGCCAGGAGAGGACCTAACGGGGCCTACCCTCATGTTTGGAGCCTTGGACTGTGTTCAGAGATTAGATACACAGTCTTGCCGCTTTGAGGCATTACAGGGCACAACCAGTTTTAAACACATCTGCCAACAGGGGGCGCTTAGTAACCATAAAAGCTTGACAGTTATGAAGCCATGACTTTGTGCTAACTTTTCAAAATTGAGCTACAAGTAAGGATGCTCTCTGGAGAGTGAATGCTTTACCACAGTGGCATAGACACGGTTGAGACATTTACTCAAGTAGAGAAGCTACTTGGTCTCGATTTCACAAAGGCTCCAAATAAAGGGATGGAGGAAGATTTACCAAGTAAATGGAGAGCAAAAAAAAAGCAGGAGTTGCAATTCTCATGTCTGATAAAGTAGACTTTAAGCCAACAAAGATCAAAAGAGACAAAGAAGGGCATTACATAATGGTAAAAGGATCAATGCAACAAGAAGAGCTAACGATCCTAAATATATATGCACCCAATACAGGAGCACCCGGATACATAAGGCAAGTTCTTAATGACTTACAAAGAGACAGACTCCCACACATTAATAGTGGGAGACTTTAACACCCCTTTGTCAATATTAGACAGCTCAACGAGACAGAAAATTAACAAGGATATCCAGGACTTGAACTCAGACCTGGACCAAGCAAACCTAATAGACATTTACAGAACTCTCCACCCCAAATCCACAGAATATACATTCTTCTCAGCACCACATCGCACCTACTCTAAAATTGACCACATAATTGGAAGTAAACCACTCCTCAGCAACTGCAAATGAACGGAAATCATAACAGTCTCTCAGACCACAGTGCAATCAAGTTAGAACTCAAAATTCAGAAACTAACTCAGAACCGCACAGCTTCATGGAAACTGCATAACTGGCTCTTGAATGTTGACTGGATAAACAATCAAATGAAGGCAGAAATAAAGATGTTCTTCGAAACCAGCGAGAACGAAGACACAACATACCAGAATCTCTGGGACACATTTAAAGCAGTGTCTAGAGGAAAATATATAGCAATAAATGCCCACATGAGAAGCAAGGAAAGGTCTAAAATTGACACCCTATCGTCAAAATTGGAAGAGCTAGAGAAGCAAAATCAAAAAAACTCAAAAGCTAGCAGAAGACAAGAAATAACTAAGATCAGAACAGAACTGAAGGAGATAAAGACTCAATTTCATACTGTCTTTAAGAGCACAGGTGAGCCATGGCTATCTGCTGCACCGATTAGATATGTAGACACATAAGGTTTTCTTAGAACCAGTTCAGCCTAGTTGTGGAACTTTGTCACATTCGAAGTTCTTACGTCCCCCAGTTTGAGGAGTTTCTCCTATCGAGACCCATTTACCCGAAGGGCCCTCTCCCAGAGTCCCTGCTGCTGCTAGGGACACAGTCACAGGACTTAGCCTCTAGCAATCAGAGGCACCAGAAGGACTGTTTCAGAAAGGAGTCAGCGGGTGGAACCATTTTAGAGCAGGGCAGCTACTGAAGTTGGTGGGTTTAATATGGAGGAGTTGGTGAGCAAAAGGGACCAAAGCAAAGTCAACAACTCTCCTGCTGCGCTGAGTTGTAGGTTACTGAGAACCCACTTGGCCGTAGAGATGGTTCTACACACCCAGGCAGTGTTGAAGGAACTGAAAAGCAGACACCCAGATAGAAGGGCAAAGTGTCTATGGGGGGGCCCCAACAGCCTTCCGAGCTGAGCACCTCAAGGGCTCACAGCATTCCAGGCTGAAGGCCTGGAACGGACTGACCCACGTATTCTCTGAACAGGTTATTGTTAATATTTGGCATTTTCTCAGAACACAAAGACATACCAGGTAGGCAACTGATGCCCGCTTACCACTGATCAAACTAAAAAGTATTCTCCACGAGGGAGCCATGGGGACAGTCAGATATCCTACGCTGTATATTTATATTGTCCTGCCACTTTAGAATACCCCAAATACTTTTCTACTGGGGGCGGGCAGCTAGGTTTTCCTTGCCATTGTTCTTCCCAGCAAATATATTCTATCATATACTCAGCATTTCTTAACAGTGGGTATAACACATGTTTTACTCTAGTTTGTAATCTGAAAGGAGAAACCTGTGAGAATGAAGCAAAAGGTACATGTTTAGAAAGGTCCAAGTTCACTAAGAATGCTCAACACTTTTTCTGGTTTCTCTACCCTGATATTTGGGAGTTAGAAAATTATCAGAAGTCAATGTTAGAGACATGGTTCTACTATAGTCTAACTCAGTCAAGCCTTACCTTTCTGTAATTAGAACAAAGTAGACACTTGGCATTCATGAAGGGTTGAGATTTACCAGAAAAAACATGAGGTCTTTAAAGATACTAACAAGGAAATAAAGGCAACAGCTGGAATGAGAAAGCGCAGTCTGGGTTGGAGATTTGTATCAAGACTAGTTTTAGTAGGCCTAGAAGTGGAATGACTTGAACAATCTGGAGAGGAAGACAGGGTCAGTGAGTGAGACAACTGGGTTGTTTAGGACAGAGTACAAGGTGTCAACCACCTATTTGTGAGGAATTAGAGTAGGAAGCCAGTGACAGCAAGGTGAGTCAGGGGTTGGGGGATGGGGAAGGTTTTCACAACCATACCGTCACCTCTTCTTGCAGAACTAGTATCTGGTTGTGGACCCAAACCTGGAGTTCAGATCCCAATACACTTTGTGTAAGGAAGACCTTGTGCAGATTAGCTTCAGAGCATTATACAGGTGATAACCACCAAGGACAGCGTAGTTGAGAGGTCCTATTCCCGGGCAGATCAGGCCCGTAAATGCTTTCTCAGATACATCAGTTTAAATAGAAACCGATTATGGTAATAACTCAAGATTTCCATCACTTCTGGTTGGTCTGGTACATACTAACTGCCTCACTAATCAGACAAGTATATGCTAGTCCAGATTTTCACTGTTAACGGGACGGTATGTGAATGCATTGCTTGTATACAACATGCAGTCCTTAACCGATTTTAAGGCACTCCAGAGAAATCTGTTAGGTGTGGTTAAGCCACAGGCCAAGAAAAAAGGAGAAAAAGACAACCCTTCTTGAATACCAACTGTCTACTTTGTCTAAGATATGCTCCAAGTTTTGACAGATTTACTCCACCCTTTTATGTCTATTTAGTTTAGTCAATCACGTACATGACTAAGCTCATGACATTTAACCCATTACACCTTGCCACACCAAAAGCTTTTCATAGAAGCTCCATGTTACATACATTGACATTTGAGTCAGTATACTCAGGAGCCAGGTAAGCACAGGGGAACAATCATGTCCTGTAGCATGAGTGGTCTGTTGAGCAAGCTGAGAATGACACCCACCCGACTGGTTTTAATTTAGAGGCTTAGCTTATTGATCTGAGTTATACCTGACCCTTAACCACAAACCACTGAGACATTTGTTCTCAAGGCAAGCTATAGCAAGTCACTCTAAGGGAAAATGCATCTGCAAAGACTTCAGAACAACCTAAAATGGATAATTTCCTAGATTGAGAAATTGCGAGGGTGACACTCTGGCCTCAGATTTTTTTCCCTGTATATAATGAAACCCTATGAGGTAGTTACTCCTATAAGGAACAATGGCATGAAGTCTGGGGTGACTTGTACATACTATTCCTTGTCCACATTTGCAGGTATTTTCCAAATTGAGTTATGACTGGTCTGTTCATGGTCACCATGGTCCTATATATTCATGAAAATGTATATGGACTTAAAAGCCTGCAACATTAAGAGGGAATCAGATCACTACCCAACAGAACTTCAAGTGGTAAGAATTGAGGGTAGGGAATATAACCCTAATAGAAAGATAAGAGGTGGGTGGGAAGTGGTGTATTAGGTAAGAGTAACTAGTATGAACATGAGAATGGAACCATAATTCTGAGAATCCAAAGAGGCGGCCATATATGGAACCAGCGTGTTCTTAAAATCCCCCTCGAGTTGACCAGAAGCATGGTAACGAAGTGGTGTGAAACCACCCAGTAGAAATTTGAACAGAAACTGCACGGCAGTGGGGGAATTCACTATGAAGCACATCAATAAGTGTGACTTCCTCAATCTAAAGAGGCTATGTTGGTTCAAAACGTTTACACAACATAGATTTGGGGGTACCCATGACATTGTTTGAAGTTCTACTTCCAAGTTCATCTGGGAACGTGTGTCACCTATTGATCTGACAAGTCTTTCTCAACCTTGTGAGATGTATGGAAACCTTTGAAAGACATTCTAAAATACCCCAGTTCCCACCAATGGTGGGCGTGGAGAACAGAATAGCAACCAACGGCTAGCACTTGTGAGACTCCAGTTTAACAGATCCATTAGTTCAAGTGTCCCCATAGAACTAAGGGCATGCCTACCACCAGTCAAGTTGAAAAATGCAGTCAATCCACTTAGTACCTGGTCATAAGCAAAACACTTTAAAATGCAATTCCACATGTTGACATTTAGGACCTCAAGCAAAAGCCCTCTGAATCATGGTTGCAATTGTCTGCTGGAAGAAGCTTCCATTACCAGGGAGGGTCTTCACCTGTGCAAAGACTATGGAAAATAGTCACCCAACTATTACATGACAGCTGGGAGTTCAGCACGTTGTTTCTTCCAGCCTGAGCCAATCCAAATGGAACCCAGTGAGTTTTCCCATGTATTGCGTCCTTTGTTGCTAGCCTTTACTTCCATCAAGACTATTTCAATATACTTAAAGCACACTCCAGCCTGCTTTAAGTATAATAGGAAGCAGAGTCATGGCCATTTCAGCTTTTGGGATAGGGAGTCAGGCACCCCCGGCGTAATAACTGTCTTCCATTAGGTCACATATCTGGCCAGTCTCAATCTCATCTTTGGTTGCGTTCATGTTGCATTAGCTCAAGACCAGGACTGGTAGGCAGACTCATCTTGCACAAGTGCTATTTATGCTGGAGTAATGGCCAAAGTTTAGTTTGGGTAAAACATTGGTCATCTTTGCTGCTAGGTTGAGGGAACTATTGGTTTTTATTCCAAGACAAATTTTCCAAATACTCCTTGGTAAGTGAAACATGGAGCAAGTTCTGCTTAACAGTAACATTAAGATCAAGATGACAGTCGTAGGAAGCACCGTTCCAGTTAGCATGAAGTGTTAGTTGCTTCCCCAAGAGGCTAACTGCTGGTGGAGGCTCACAAGGTAAGGGGAACAACTCTTCCATATTTAAATCCAAGTGGCAAGATAGCCAAGTCTATTATACAAGCTAATTGCTTAAAGCAAAGCACTTGCCAAAGGAGCTCAAGTATTTGGCTCACTTAAGTCATGCACAACAAAGCCAGACAGTATCTGAGATTCTTCATTACCCTCCGTATCAGTCACAAATGATTAGTATATAGAGAAAGCACAGTGAGGGGAAGAGCACAGGAGCTTCCGAGGTAATGCCCCTAGTTAACTCTGGGCCTCAAGTGGGTTCATGAACAAGCTCATGTTCTGGTATTTTTGTCAACTGCCCGCAAGGGAAGTACCTGCTTCTGCAGGCCGGAAAGTCAGTGAGAATCTTCATCTACAAGTCATACAATAACACTAAAAATAAAGCTTAACAAATAAGAGAAACCCACTCCCCACATGCTTATCCCAGTGTTTTCTCAGTTGATTTCCTGGAAAGAAAGCTCAAATACCTGATAGTCCAGTTCAAAACTAGACACATAACAATCCTCATTGTAGAGAAGCCAGGTAACATTCCACAGTTACTCATCATTCTTCAAGGCCAGCGGATGGGGCCCTGGACCGTGCCTGAGGCTGTGATCTTCAGGTTCCCACTGCTCCCCAACCTAAGTAGCTGGCAAACACAAAAGTGGAGGCCCAGCTTAGACTCCTAATTTGGCCATCCCATCTCTAATTTACGGCCCAAATATTAAAAGTGACCACCCTTTGGCCGGGCACAGTGGCCCATGCCTATAATCCCTGCACTTTGGGAGGTCTGGGTAGGCAGATCACTTGAGGTCAGGAGTTTGAGACCAGCTTGGCCAACATGGTGAAACCCCGTCTCTATTAAAAATACAAAAATTAGTCAGACATGATGGCACGTGCCTGTAATTCCAGCTACTTAGGAGGATGAGGCAGGAGAATTGCTTGAACCCAGTAGGCGGAAGTTGCAGTGAGCTGAGATCAAGCCATTGCATTCCAGCCTGGATAACAAGAGCGAAACTCTGTCTCAAAAAAAAAAAAAAAAAAGGAAGAAAAAAAAGTTACCACTTTCTGCCTACTCTGAGCCAGGTACTCTACATACTTTGGCTTACTTAATCCCCCATTTACTTCTATGGGATAGCTATTAATAATCCCATATTATGAATGAGAAGTCACCTACAGAGGGATGAAGCGACTTTCCCCAAGATACGCACCTGGCAAGAGGAATAGTCAGAGTCAAGATTTAAACCCCGGTTGTTTGGATTCCAAGGCTCTGCTCTTCAGCAGTAAGTGCTACAGCTAGGATGGTCTGAAAAGTGAGCTTAGAGGGATGTATTGGGCTGGTAGGATTCTCATGACAATCCTGTTATTGGCCTTCATGTTCCACATGAGGAATCTGAGCCACAGGAGGATGAAAAATTCGGGCCACTCACTGGCACTATTATCCTTTTCCAGTGACACTTCCCTGAAACCCACCAGAGAAGAAATATAAAATGCTCCTCCTGCCACACACGCTATCCTTGAGGGTGGAGGCACAGAGAGAAGAGATGTGGTGAAAACACTCCAATTTTTCTTTTCAACAGCTTTATTTCAATTACATCACTTCTGAGCCAAGACAAACTGCTTTCGAGTCTGAATCCACCCATCCCTTTTCTTTTCTGTCTCTTGATTCCCCCCTAACCACAACCTGAGTCTGTGGAGGTGGACACAGGGAGGGGTAATGAGGTTTGTGCAAAGAACAATTCTAGTTCCAGTTTCCTGAACTCATATTCTGAGCTGGATTAATTCCATTAGGTTATTTGCCAAAACTATCAGCCATGCTGGCTGCATTGTGAAGCCTGCCTGGACCCTAGGTCTCCCAGCACAGAACAACAAAAGCATCCAGGGGAACAGGTGGTGAAAGGTGGCCACTGTCCATGCCAGCACAGCAGGAAGAACCCTCTGTGTTGGTGCTCTGCCCTTTGGAATGTGGGATTTATTACTATCTAACTCATTATTTGCATGGAGCTGGTGGTACTAAGTAGACAGGCATATAATAGTATTTATTCGATCTTTTACAACATTAATATGATATTGAACTCCAAAATGTACAAGCCTAATTTAGAATATATACAGAGCTAGCACTTTCCAATTCCTTGCCACAGCTATATTTATATATCCCCCAGTTTAAAATGAGAAAGCAGCTGCAAGTACTGCGGTAAAAAGGCTACCCACATAGACCTTCTCCCGAGTTCTCCCTCATCAGCATCCATCCTGCAGCAACCCTAGCTTAAGCCCTCGTTTCTCACCTGCTGCCTTGCTCTGCCCTCCCAACTGTTTTCACTACCTGCAGAGCCCACCTTAGATCCTTCTGCACACTGCATCCAGAGAGACGTTTCTAAAACACGAAAGCCTTCCCTGGCTCCCCCATCATGTTCAGGGTAAAGACAAATTTCCTGCAAAAAGAATAGAGAAAAAGGCCATGTACTGCCTGAGCCAGTCTTCTACCAGTCATCAAATTCCATCCCTGCTCGGACCCCCAGTTGTTCTACCTTCTAGTATGTTTCCAGTGCTATTCCCGCTTTTAGTACACTCTCATCTCTGTCATCCTCCCCACCCTGGCTAATTCCCACTTTTCCACTTTGACTTCCAAAGGTCAAAGCAAAAGCAAAGTTTTTTGTTGTTTTTTTGGAGACAGGGTCTCACTCCATAGCCCAGATGGGAGTGCAGTGGCACGATCACAGCTCACTGCAGCCTTCACCTCCTAGGCTCGAGTGAGCCTTCTGACTTAGCTACCAGAGTAGCTAGACCACAGGCATGCACCACCACACCTGGCTAATTAAAAAAAAAAAATTTCATACAGATGGGGTTTCACCACGTTGCCCCGGCTCGTTTGAAACTCCTGGCCTCAAGAAATCTTCCCACCTCAGCCTCCCAAAATGCTGGAATTACAGGTGTGAACCACTGCACCCAGCCAAGTTTTTTTCTTCTTCAGAAAGCATTTCTCTGCTAGATCCCTGTCTTAGTCCATTCTGACTGCTATAACAAAATAATATAAATACATAGCTTATAAAAGATACACTTCTGTCTCACAGTTCTGGAAGCTGAGAAGTCCAAGATCATTGTGACAATTCAGTATCTTGAGAGGGCCCACTTTCTGGTTCATAGATGACAACTTCCTGCTGTGTGCTCACATGGTAAAAGGAGCGGGTGAGGTCTCTGGCCCTTAATCCCATTCAGGAGGGCTTCCCTCAGTGACCTAATCACCCCCCAAAGACACACCTCCTAATACCATCACCTTGGGGGGTAACAATTTCAACATGTGAATTTGGGGGGTGGGTTGGGGCACAAACATTCAGACCATAGCTAGCCCTTAAAGAGAATTAAGGACCTCCCTCATGTCCTTTCACAGCCTCTTATTACAGCTCCATTGTCACCATCTGTTCATTTGTCGGTGTCCTTCGCCAGCAGTGAGCTCATGGAAAATAGAATGTATTATTCGCCTTTGTATCCCCAGTACCCACAATAGTTTCTGGCTAGAAATGGTAACTCAATCATGGTTTTTAAAGGAATGAAGAGTTAAATAAATGGCTAGGTTGCTGTAACTAGAAATAGACAGTACACTTAAATGGTGTAATTGAGGAGAGTTTAATAAAGGGACTATTTATGAAGGTGCAGACAAGTAAGGAAAACATGTAAGAAGTAACGTAGCATCCCGGGGGCCAGCTATAACAGGAGCTATGACCACCTCTAGGCCTGAAAGTACAAGGAGAAAGAGTCACTCTTAGAACGAGAGAGGGTAACTTCGGGGAGGACCTACTGACAGGAGATGTCGCCTTCAGTAGAGGACGTGTCCAACCTGCAGTGACCTGGCAAGATGGGATCTGAGGTGATAAACATCCTGAACTCGTTCTCCCATCCTCCAGTCTCCTGCTACTGATACTCACTGGCCAAACCAACCAGAAACCAAAAGGCAAGGAGCCAATGATACAGTCAGTGTGGGTCATCCTCCCTGGGCATGCAGCAGGGTGAGGATGAGTGTGGGGTAAGACGAGAGGGTCAGATTTGGAAGAGCAAATGGAAAATATCCAACACAGTTTCTCTCCAAGAAAAGAAGAATTGCATTCTAAAGATTAAGGAGTTCAAGAATCTGATCGGAAAAAAAAAGGAAAAAAAAAGTCTTATTAGTAGCTGATCAGAAACAGGAGAAATACTTTGATCAGCCAGTTGTGATTTAAAAAAAAAAAGGCCGGGCGTGGTGGCTCACGCCTGTAATCCCAGCACTTTGGGAGGCCGAGGTGGGCAGATCACGAGGTCAAGAGATTGAGAACATCCTGGCCAACATGGTGAAACTCTGTCTCTGCTAAAAATACAAAAAATTAGCTGGGCATGGTGGTGCATGCCTGTAGTCTCTAGCTACTCAGGAGGCTGAGGCAGGAGAATTGCTTGAACCCGGGAGGCGGAGGTTGCAGTGAACCAAAATCCCGTAACTGCACTCCAGCCTGGTGACAGAACGAAACTGTCTCAAAAAAACAAAACAAAACAAAACAAAAAACCAGACCAATAGGCTGGCACCCAGGTTTCTTATGGTAGAGCACACGTCTCAGGATAATAAAGGAAGAATAGGGAAGGAAAATGGGATTGGATGCATTCTTGGGGGGTAAGTTTAAGAGTAGGAGGAAGATGGTGGCTGAGGGCCAGGAAGAAAGACTTAAAAGAGATAAATCTAGTAGAGAATTTTCAAGTAAACATGTGGGCACTCTGTGTGATGCGATATCTCCCTATGATCATATGAACCCACAGTAAGGATTTTAAAAAGTCTTGATATGCTCAGTGTGAACAGATTTCTTATGGAAGTTAATGAAGGAATTGAGTTTCTATCAAGATTGGAATGGAACAGGGCTGCTGAAGGCAAGGGTCCAAGAAGAAAGATGTATTACTTAAATAAACAGGAGGAACTGGGGTTTGGAGAGGTAAAGTAGCCGACCAAAGGGCACAATGCCAGGAGAGACAGCAAGATCAAAATCGGGTTGGTCTGACTGTAACTTCTGGGCATTTTCACTTCAGCCTGCCTCCTTCCATTGTATCTCTAACACAGGAGCAGAGAGGTAGGCACGTACAAATATTTATGCCTTTCTGAATATAGAAACTATAGCTCTATAATTCTAATAGTTCATAGATACATACTAATATAAGGGCTGGAATTTATGGAGTGCATACTGTGTGCCAAGGGCTTTAAATGGGTTATCCTGTCTAATTAAAGAAACTCAAGAAAGCTTCTATTACCATCCCATTTTACAGATGAAGAAACATTCCAAAAGGTGAAGCAACATTCCTAAGGTTGCACAGTTAGTAAGTTTGAATTCATAATGCAAATGTAGGCAATCTGTATTTCTAGATAATCTCAGCAGCTGTCCTGAATACATTTATTCCATTTAAACACCTAAAAAAGAGAGGGTTTATACCTTTTTGAATGAAGACCTGCAAATTAAGCTGTTTTTTGAAGCTGGGTTGCTTCCAGCTCCAAAGTACTGTGGATGTGTTATCACAAGTCTCTTTTGATTTTTAGTCCCAATTCCTGCTGTCTTGCATACCACAATAGCTGCTGCCACTGGATTTTCACATTTTGCTCTTTGAAATGAGACTCCCAGTGGCAGTGTTGGAAGCCCACAGCACTTCCTCGGGACCTCATATTTTAGAAGAGGTCCCCTATGATGATCTCAGCAGCGGCTCATCTCTGCACTTGATCCTCTCTGCAGGTCTGCTTCAGGTCCAGGAGCTTAGAAATGGAGGAAATCTTTTAATAAAGGAAAAGAAGAGAAAGCATTGTTATTCTCTGTAGCTCATGTTCCTAACAGGAATTTCTCCAGGCACTTAGACTTTGGCAGCATTTAATCTCATGTTACATCCAACAGGAGTAGTGTTCTGCCTTTATCTGGAATGTTCTTGATGAGCACTGTGGTCCAAAATGCTGGTTTGACATCTTAGACTTTTCCTTATAACATTGTATCCATGGATATCAAAGCATTTCTTAACATTGTTATTATATTTCACATTATCTGTGAGTTTTGAGAAGGTATTATTCCGTTTTATAGACAGTAACAAAATGTCACAGAGAAAATAAGTGACTTACCTAAGTTATAAGTCAGTGACAAAACTGGGACCAATAGCCTGTGTTCCTGATTCCAGGTAAAAGAAATTCATCTCCTAGAAATATTCTGTTTTTCTTCTCCATATGTCCAAAGCCGTCCTTTCCTACAGGATAAACTACCAGTCTTTTAGTGCTACATGTCAAGGCAAGAAGCCAACACCAGCCTTCCATTATAACTTTATAACCCAGTACACAAAAGCATTTGCTTTGGAGTCCAAAGAAGCCAAGTGTGAATATTAGCTCCATCACTTACTAGTTGTGAATTCTTGGGTCAGTTCCTTCACATATATGGGTCTTAGTTTTCTGTAAGAAAGGAAACACTGCTAATTGCCTGCCCAATATCTACTTCCATTTCTGGCTTCTACCAGAAACCCGATTTGGTTCAGGGCATCACTGCACCCTGGTAGAAATGTCTATTTCTCCAGACTTGCTCTCAGCTCAGGGTGCCCAACTACCATATGACCCAGTTCTGGGTAGTGAATCATAAGCTGAGGTTTCTGGAGAGCGTTGCTTCCCTCAATAAGTGCCTACTCCACCTCCTCTGCTTCTTCCTGCTTGGTCTGCTCTCCTCCCCCACACCCCCCCAACACTTAAATACTCATTTCCCAATATATTTCCATTACGTTATTTCTTGGATGAAATAACTAGTTAACTGGTTGAAATGAGAACTCTCTTCCTTCAATACCAGCCAAAGGTACATTTTGAAACACCCTCCTCAGCACCTCCCGGGAGAGCTCACTATATCCAAATCTTATTTGAAAGCCTGAAGTTATGATTTATTTATGTTTTCAGAATCTCTCAAATTTGTGGGAACAAATATCATCTGCAGATGTTTCAGACTTAGTTTCCTTCTCTCTCTTTCTGGTTTTAGTCCTAGAGCTGTCCAGCAGCATCTCTGCAAAAGGATAAACAAGGGATTGGACAGTGTCTTCTCTTTGTCCTTCAGACCCACTCTATGCTCTTCTCCATTGTGCTTTCCACCGGGGAAACTGAGTTCGTGAGCTACACCAGCAGGTTCTTGTGCTCCCTGCCTTCTGTTGAGCCAATGGGGAGCCCTGGCAGAGACTGGAGGGAGGGAGGAGTATGGGTCAGTATATTTAGTTCCCTGGCTCTCAGGCAAGCTGTGTCCTCTCAACCAAGGTCATAGATCTTCTCAAGTCATCTTTTCTAGGCAACTCTTCCTTTTGGGTTCCAGCAGCCATCTATCCTCCTTTTATCACTTTGGGCCTAATTTGGTTATAGCTTTTCTGTTTCAAGACCTGACTTCACTATCCTTGTGGTTTCCATCAAGGAAATCCCTCTTTACCTTTGAAATTTTTCCTTTTATTAAACACTCTTTGAATTATCCTAATTTGAGCACGTCATCTGTTTCCCGGACAACACTGACTGATACAGATGAGAACATCAAAATGGACCGTTTTTGCATCTGAATAGTGCTCCTCAGATTTCCCAGTGTCTAGGGTCCTCACACTAAAGGAACAGGTGCCCATAATTCCCACTAGTACAGCCCAGCAACTTGGTATTCTCCACTCTGCCGCTATTGTCCTCACTCCATGCTTTCTTCAACCATGTTTAAAACTGACCTATTCTGTGTCCTTTTTCATGGCTCTGTCTTCCAACATGACAATGATTGAATTTGCTTATGGGTGCTAGTACATCAGTGGAGGAAAGTCAGCACAGTGTGTATTGGTCTTCAATAAACAAATTGCATCTTTCTAGACAATGCCCATTGGTCCTCATAGTCTATATATTCCATTGCTGTCCCTTGGCCTATGATTAATCAAACAGAGCAGAGTCACCTAAAAAGTACAGGCGCTGCTTCATTACTTCACAGCAGAATTAAAAAAAAAAATGGTGACAAGTTTCAGGCTTTTGATATTTAAAAATTATTGCCAACTGGGATGTATAGCCATAGTTTGTCCTGGGGCTTGAATAAATGCAAACCTCTTGCTAAGATTAGAAAGCGCTGGCTCAGGAGGACACTGAGTGAATGCACAGTGTCACCCTTTTCCAGCCTTCGCCTTTCTCTGGCTTTTCAGGTCTCAAAACTTTTCTGAGAATGCTCTGTGAATATTGAGTTCACAAGGACCGGCTCACTCTAACCAAAGTATTACGAAATTCATATGTAAAGCAGAATGACAACTTACTCATTTATAATGAGACCTATTACATGGGAATTTGCTTGTGGGTAAATTATATATATTCTTTAAGTACATAAATACTTTAAGTTACTTCAATCAGGCAATAAATGTATTATCAGTTAGTTGCAGGTAACAAAAACCAAAACAATAGATTAAACCACAAGAACATTTGTTAATAACATATTATTTATTTACCAAGAAGACAGCAGTCTCATCAATGTCATCAAGGAACTATATCCTTTAGCACATTTGCTTATGACCTCTTGGCTGCAAGATGTCTACCCCTCCAGGTATCAAGACTATATTCAAAATTAGAAAACAAGTAGCTGGTGTGTGTGTGTGTGTGTGTGTGTGTGTGTGCGTTCTTTGCATAAGGCTTTGTCTTTTTATCCAGTTAACTTCTCAGAAGCCCCACTAGCCAGAACTGTGTCACAGACATTCCAATTGTCAGAGAGGCTAAGAAAGCAGGTATCAAACTCTCCAGCCACTATTCTATAGTGAGAGCCAGGATGGAATAAGAGATTTGGATGGCGTGGCAGCTGAGGAGGTGTGTGAAGATCTCCCTTTCAGAAAGTACTCACTGTTGAGCAGCAAGGAGCATAGTTGGCCAACAGCCTCTAGCTACAGCATCTTCAAGATATGCCATGTGTTTGAGCTGAGGCCCATCTCTTCCTGGGTAGTCCCAAGCCAATACCATACAAGCTTGGAGTGCTCAGGTGTGGCCCTGTTTGCCCAGCATGGAACTCCTCTAATGGGTAGTCTTTGTTCCAGAGTCCCTATTGCATTGGCAGAGACTTATGCAAATCCAAATCATGGTCTGACGCTCCCCCTGCCCAATTCTGCTCCTCTCTTTTCCTTTCACAGGTGTCTATCTGCATAGAGGTGTGAAGGCTTTCATTGCCCAATCCTGTTTCCTCTCCCTTCTTCTGTCACGGCCATTAGCCCCCAATAAATTTCTTGTACCCTTAATTCCATCTCAGCATCTGCTTCCTAGAGGAGCTGAACTGACAGTAAAGGGAAACATCAACATGTTAGTTACCTATAATGCAGAAATCAAACAATGCCTGTGGTAAGAGAATATAGGATCAGACAGTCAGGTGCAGGCCTTCTGATCCTATATTCTCTTAGCAAGAGCATTGTTTGATTACAAGCTCATGCTTGTAATCCCAGCACAAACTGGGATTTAGGAGTCAGAGGTGGGGGATCACTTGAAGCCAGGAGTGTGAGACCATCCTGGACAAAATAATGAGATCCTGTATCTACAAAATATCACTAAGAAAGGGCTGAGTGTGGTGGCTCACACCTGTAATCACAGCACTTTGGGAGGCCCAGGCAGGAGGATCACGAGGTTAAGCAATCGAGACCATCCTGGCCAACATGGTGAAACCCTGTCTCTACTTAAAATACAAAAAATTAGCTGGGTGTGGTGGCATGCACCTGTAGTCCCAGCTACTTGGGAGGCTGAGGCAGGAGAATCTCTTGAACCTGGGAGGTGGAGGTTGCAGTGAGCCAAGATCACGCCACTGTACTCCAGCCTGGCGACCAAGCAAGACTCTGTCTCAAAAAAAAAAAAAAAAGCTAAAAAAGAAAAATTAGCCAGTCATGGTGGCACCCCAAGCCTGTAGTCCCAGCTATTTGGGGGGCTGAGGCAGGAGGGTCACTTTAGCCCAGGAGGTGGAGGCTGCAGCAGTGAACTGTGATTGTGCCACTACACTCCGGCCTGGGCAACAGAGCAAGATCCTGTCACACACACACACAGACACACACACACACAAGAATATAGAATCAAAACAAGTGAGAATAGGTAATCCAGTCTTACCATAAGGGTGTCCTAATTTGGTCTCTCCTCTCTCTTACTTCAGAAAGGACATCCATGCCCCCAGCCTCACACTTGTGCACACTGGCAAAGTTGGTCTTGGATTCTCTGACTCATTTTTCTGTTTCTGGTCAAATTCCAGTTCTCTTGGCCTGTGCCTTCTTAGCCATGTTGATTCCACAGAGTACACTACAATCAAGCCCTGTTTTTCCCACCTTGGGCCCAGAAGACATTCTGTTTCCTTTTTTGGTCAGTTGTTTGCTTGTTTTGTTTTGCTTTAAGGAGAATACTCCAAATATCTGCTTTCTTCCGTTGTGTGTTGACTTTATAATTTCAATTCTCAGAGTTCTAATGGAGCATCACTGCCACCCCTTTCCATTCTATACTGTCCTTTGAAATAGCATCCGTTCTAGAGCATAATTTCCTCTGGGGAACCCTTGAGTAGCTTCATGTGTTTGTTATTTCAAACTTTATTTATTGAGCATCTATCTGTGACAAGCTCTTTACTAGGAGCTGGCCATAACAACAATGAACGAGACATCAGCACTCTCCTACGAACCTCACAGCTGTTTTTAAGTTAAACAAAAATATCATGAAAAGGCAGAAGAGGCCGGGCACGGTGGCTAATGCATATAATCCCAGCACTTTGGGAGGCCGAGATGAGCGGATCACTTGAGGTCAGGAGTTTGAGACCAGCTTGGCCAACATGATGAACCCTGGGTTAAAAATACAAATTAGCTGGGCTTGGTGGTGTGTGCCTATAATCCCATAATCCCAGCTACCCGGAGGCTGAGGCAGAACTGCTTGAACCCGGGAGGCAGAGGTTGCAGTGAGCCAAGATAGCGCCATTGTACTCAAGCCTGGGCAACAAGAGTGAAACTCCGTCTCAAAAAAAAAAAAAAAAAAAAAAGGCAGAAGAGGTGAGATTCAAGCCAAAAGAGAAGTGCATCACTCATCAGACCCTTTCTCTAACCTAAATATTTTAAGCTTTCCATCCTCCAAGAGACGAAACTGCAGAGATTGTCAGAACAGCATAGATTCTCTATAGGCATGCACTGGACATTAAATATGGGTGTGGCTTTCTGTCTGCCAGTTTATGCTGCTTGTCACTGTCTGGTGCCACCCTCAGTTCCCTACTGCTGATTGCTGCCTGCCTAAGATGGCCTCTCTCTCACCAGCCTTGAAAAATGGTAGAGCTGCCCAAATGGTGGTTCTTTCTCCACCCACTATACTTGCCACACATTCCCAGGCACATTTGCCTTAAGGTCTTTATCTTTGTCTTGGTTTCAGAATGTTTTTAGGTTGAATGTGCTCATTCCCATTAATTAATGCCCATTATTTCATTTTGCCACCATAATTATTTATACAATCATTCATCAGTTGTCTCCTTCTAAAGTAAAAATTAACACAGCTGAAGACAGACTTGACTGGATCACAGCCTGGATGTAATCTAAAACATTGAACCTAGAAATAATGACAGCCCTCTACTCTGGGAATTCAGTCTAGTCCGGTCTTTTCCAAAAGGCAAGAGTCTTGGGTGCTTCGGCAAAGCTACCGTGGACCTCAGAAAGTCACCTAACCCAAACTCCTCATTTCATAAAGAACAAAATTGGGGCCGAGCGCAGTGGCTTAACCTGTAATCCTAGCACTTTGGAAGGCCAAGGTGGGCAAATCACCTGAGATCAGGAATTCGAAGACCAGCCTGACCAACATGGTGAAACTCCATCTCTACTAAAAATACAAAAATTAGCTGGGCTTGGTGGTGCGTGCCTGCAATCCCAACTGCTCTGGAGGCTGAGGCACGAGAATCACTTGAACCTGGGAGGTGGAGGTTGCAGTGAGCTGAGATGGGGCCACTGCGCTCCAGCCTGGGCAACAGAGCCAGAGTCAATTAAAAAGAAAAGAAAAAAAGAACAAAATTAACCCCAGATCAGTTAAGTTACTTGCCTAGGTCAGATAGCTGTGGACAAATCTGGGACTAAAACCCAAGAGCCCTCCTCCTGCCCAGGCTCTTTCCAACAGCTGTCCTACACAGAACTCGCCTGGACTCTGGACTCACCGGCTCCCACAGCTAATTCTCCTTCCATGTTTTCATCCCCATTGTGTTCTCTTTCTTTCTTCTCATGTCACTCGCAGCTTCCTTTCTTTCCTTCTTCCTTCTCCCGCCGCAGGATTTTTTACATTCCTGTCAGTCCTGTGTTGCTCCCTCTATGTAGAGACTGTGTGTTCTCTCTGTGCTACTAGTTACTAGTACCAAAACTAAAATAAGAAAATCAGTATGCATGTCTATCTTTGTATCTTCTACATTCAGTGCTTAAAAAAAAAAAAAAAAAAGCTTGATATCTATGAAAATTCTGAACTATCTTTAAAATTACAATTCTACAAATACACTGTAAAGTCTACTGGAAAAATAATACTACCCAATTCCCAATACTAAATACTTAATACAAAAGCACTTCTGGTATAGCAGAGTCATTTTTTGAATGATTGCATTAGGAGCTCTCAGGATCAAGTAAAGATATAAAGTTTTTATACAGGAATTATAGTCTCATGTAATGTAATCAAATCAGAATTTAAAGGATTTAAATATTAACTCTCTGTAGAAGCAACAGAAACGAATGACTGAAAGAGTGAAAACCAAGCAACAGAAACACCACCACCTCATGACCTTAACTGGGAAAGCTGTTTGGGGACAAGAAATGCACTGTATTTTATCAGGTCTGGAAGGGACAATGCTCAGAGCCAAACCCACTGTTCTGTGGCCATGCTGCCCCCCCAAGCGTGGACCTTCTGATTACCATTCAATTTCCCATGTATTCTGCCAACAGAAAGAGCATGTTTTTGATGGCAGGCATTAATATTATAGATCCAAGGAAGGAAAATCCTCAATATAAATTAACTACTTGGTATCCCCATTCTCTTTCACTAACAGGCTGTTCCACTCCATGTGATAGACTCTAGCTCTGGGCTGGCAAAGCTGAGGTTCTGAATTTGAATTCTGGTGACCCCACAAAGGTGCTGTTACCATGAGTTCTGCCTCACGTCCAGCCAGCCTCCCTCTTGAGCATTTTAGGTCCCTCTCTAGCTTCTTTAAGTTGATAAAATGATGCATATCTATTGAGCACAATTGCAGGCCTTGAATACAGTAGGTTACTTGCTCTCTAAGAGTAGACAATGGGCCGGGCGTGGTGGCTCACACCTGTAATCCAAGCGCTTTGGAGGCCGAGGCGGGCGGATCACCTGAGGTCGAGAGTTCGAGACCAGCCTGACTAACATGATGAAACCCCGTCTTTAAAAAAAAAAAGAATAGACAATCTTGTCGGCTTCAACAAACCAGGAGTATGGGTATTAAAGATTTTAATACGTGGATAACTAGGTCTGCCTCTCTGTGCCATCTTTTTCTTGTTTTTCTAACAGCATCAAGAAAGGGAAGAAAAACAGTGTTGACAGCCTGCTGGGTCTGGCCCTGGGTGAGCAAACGCAGTTCTCTCTGTGTGCCTCAGACAAAGGAGAGGCGCCTCTTGTAGGCTCATTTCATTCTTGCTTGAGCAGCCCTGTGTGTGGTCTCAGAACTCAGGGTCCTGGAAACTGCTTAAAGGAGTCATATTATTCAACCCCAAAGAGGGCTCTTGCCCTAAGTCCAGACAACAGCTGTGAAGCAGCTGCACCATTGTGCTCTAAAGCTGCTTAGTGTACGATGCAAAGGAAAAAAGAACTAGCCCTTGGAAGCTATGTGAAAATTACAACCCCCTGCAACAACAGCTGGCAGGTAACATATATCATGAAGACATTTGTGGCATTAGAATGGATACATAAAAGATGAGAATTCAAACAGTATTTTAAGGGGCTTTTTTCCCCATGAAAGTTAATGCACTCAGATCTTTTCCATTTAAGAAAATTAATAAGAAAAACAATGGAAAGAGAAGAACTACAGCAGCTGGTACAACACAAACATGAAGGCAGGTAAAATATGACTCTGTGCCATCTTCACCTTTTTTCTGTGCTCCAATGCCCCACCCAAAAATAGCATGAAATGTTTCCCTGGAGCAACCAAAGATGAATGCCTGCTCCCCGAGCCAGGGTCCAAGTTCAGGCACAGCACCACTTCTTAGAGCTGGCAGCTTTACTAGCCTTTGATCATTCCTTTGTGGGACACATCAACCTTGCTCCTCTTTCATGTGCAAGACAAGGCAAGAGCTGAGGCCAGGCAGGTATAGCTGCAGGCAGGGCTTTCTCCAATGCTGTGCAGAAAGGCTTTTGCCTGCCCAGGCCTGAGGGGAGCCATTGGAGTCGCTTGCCTCCCACATCCTATGGAAAGGAGTCCGTCCCCATGTTCTGGTGGCTTTGGATGTTCGTTGCCCAGTGGTGGGCGAGCTAGAACTTGGGACCAAATGGAAGTTGGGCACTGGCTACTTTCTGAGCCCAGCTTTCGGGATCTGTACTTTTTCCTCCCATCCCTTTTAGTGACACCTTCCTCTAAACTCTTTAGAAACCAAATTGACACCATTTGCTTTTCTGACCCTCCTCCCCTTTCCCCATCAAAATTATCTGTCATGGAAGTAAGGAAACTATCACTGACACACATTATTGATGGCAATATAAATCCATACCCCCTTTCAGGGGCGCAGGTCAACGTGGTATAAATTTTAAATGTACATTCTCTTGGACCCAAGATTTTCACTTCTAGAAATGCATCCTAAAGAAATTATTACCCAGGTAGGCAAAAATGTATGTGCAAGAATGTTTACTGCTGCTTTGATTTAAAATACTGAACAACTGTCAATAACATAGGCTCCATCAGAAAAGAATCAGTTAAATAAATTATCACAGAAGCATCCATTGGAACACCACTCAGTCTTTAAAAATGAGGAAGTAGGTTTATATCTATTGACACTGATGTATGTCCCTAATACGTTGTTAAATGAGGAAAGTGGGTTATACAAGCGTACTTAGAGTAGGATCACTCTTACGTATATTTTTTAAGTTTATGTGTTTATACTTGCGTAAAAAGAACGAAATTATAAATGTCATTCTGATGACAATAGCATCTCTGAGGAATAGCATTAGAGACATTATCTACTTGCTCTATATTGCTTACATTTTTACAAAGGAGATATATTAACAGAAAAATATTTCGATGTATCTTTTTAAAACCTTCTCTAAGAACAATATATGCAAAGCCTTCACATTGATAACCACTTGCATTTGCAAAGAGCTTTGCAGTTTTATTTTCCTCATTAACTTATTCAGTCTTCACAGCCCTGTGAGGTAAGGAAGATAGATCTTAGTATTTATTGTCAAAGATAAACACCCGTTAACGCAGTGAAAACAGATTTTATTCAGTAACTGCTGAGAGTAAGAGAAGGACTAGAGCTTGATTCTGATTTTTGCAGAGGTGACTGGGCATTTTAAACGGGAAGATGGAGGAGGAGGGGAAGAGGAGTCAGTGGGACTCCGGTGAAGCCTTACAAAGGGTTGGTGGGGGTCACCATGATTAGGCCAGCTGCATCTGCTAGCTGGCAATTAACACCAGCTGGGAGCCAGGGCCCTGTCCTTCCTGATAATTACATCTCAAAGGAATGGCTTTCAGGTCCTTGAGAGAGACTCTCCTGACTTGCCAGAGATACACATACAACTCAAAGAGACAGAGAAAGGATTCACAATCGTAAGCCCTGTTTGGTAAATGCTCTAGGTAAGAGGCTGGAACAAACAGCAAATTCTTTTCACAGCCCTGACCTTTTCCAGACAAGAACTTAAAACGAGGCTGGGTTATCCCAGGGACACAACCTTAGGCTGCTAGAAGCCATGTTAAGGTTTGGTCAAGTCTGTTAGTGCAGAGGTTTGAAAGAAGCGTTTGTGCTGAAAGTTTTTGGCGTTCTCAGTATCCTTTTTAGGCTAAAAAACTAGTTCTCAGCCGGGCGCGGTGGCTCATGCCTGTAATGCCAGCACTTTGAGAGGCCAAGGCAGGTGGATCACCTGAGGTCAGAAGTTCGAGACCAGCCTGGCCAACATGGTGAAACCCCATCTCTACCAAAAATACAAAAATAAGCCAGGCATGGTGGTATGCATCTGTGGTCCCAGCTATTCAGGAGGCTGAGGCAGGAGAATTGCTTGAACCCAGGAGATAGAGGTTGCAGTAAGCCGAGATCACACCACTGCACTACACTCTGGGCAACAGAGCAAGACTCCATCTCAAAAACAAACAAACAAACAAAAAACTAGTTCCCAGAGAATTTACATGATGTGTCAGCTGAGATCTTACACACAGATCTCCCTTCTAGAAACATCTTACCATTCCACCGCCAGGAGGGGCAGCAGCTCCCAGCCTCCAGCTGAAGCATCATCAAACCCCACCTCAGCATTTGAGCCAAAGCCAAGCTCTTCCTGGGTAGTCCTCAGCCTACAACCTCTAGCGCCGAGTGCTAGGAAGTATGAGGTCAGGCCATTTCTGCCCAGCATGGGGCTCTTCTAGTGGGCAACTTCTGCTCCAAAGTCCTAGGTTAGTTGTGTCTTTGACAGATCTGCAATACAGTTTCAGGATCTCCTTGTCCAATTGTTATATGTAAATTTTTGGTGCCGCAAAAGAAGTAGGATTTGAATATAAATTTCATCAGCAAGGCAATTTACTTCTATAAAAGGATGCAGCTCACAGATGGAAAAATGGCGAGCACACACCTGGACAAGGCTGGGGAAGGGGTTCTTATTCCTGATGCAGGTATCCCGTACTGCTGTGTCGTTCCCCATTGGCTAGGGTTAGATCACACAGTCTAGGCTAAATCCGATTGGCTATTTCAAAGGGAGCAGGGGTATGAGCCAGAGTGGGGGGGGGTAGGTAGTTTGGCAGGAAGGAAGGTTATGGGACAGGACAGAGCAGGTAGCCAGGGGTGACCTAGGTCAAAGCAGGTGGAGCAGTTGACCAGGGCAGGTGACTGAGATGAGTCAGGACAGAGCAGGGGACCACAGGGACAGATGTGAACTACTGATTAGAACTGGTAGAAAGGTTTTTTACTGAAACTACAAGGAAGTTAAACTTTAAAATGGGGAATTAAAGAATAAGAGAGCTGAACACACTGACACACTGATTCTTTGAAGAGAAACTTGGAGTTCACTATATCTAACACAACCCTCTTGCCTCCCTCTTTCCCTTTTACAAGCATCCCCCCCCCCAAGAAACCTCTTGATACTCCTGGCTTAATCTCAGTATCTGCTTCATGGGGCACCTGAGCTAAAACATGTGGCTTGCCCAAAACTACATTCATAGCTAACAGATGCTCAAACCAGTTTCTGAATCCCATTGAAATGTAAGCCCTGTTAGAGATACTTGGATTTTAACCAGACTCAAAGTGTTTAGCTAAAATTCTAAAAGCGGGAATGGCAGAATGAGCTGAAGGGTAACAAGGATGTGAGGGGAACTGGGAAGAAGTCAGAGCGCTCAGGGCCTCCTTTCTGGAATGACTAGAATCACACTACATGGCCTTTTACCTTCATCCAGAAGATTAGGAATACAAGCGGAGGCAAGCCCAGAATGCTAACACAGCACTGTAGACAAATTTCTATTCCTGCATTTCTTACATTACATGGTAATTGATATGTCTGCCTCTCTCATCAGATTATGAGTTTATTGAGGGGTAAGAACTGTGCTTTAATTCCTTTTGCCATTCTCGATGCCTAGGACATGAGTCTGTCCATCATACTTGTTCAGTAATAGTTGAATAAATAATTGAGTCTTAGCAGAAAGAGAGTAGAGACAAAAATGGGATGATAATTGTCATAGCCCGTATTTACTGAGAGCGTATCAGCCACTGTTCCAAATGCTTTATCGTATATCATCATATTTAAATACACAGTAACCCCACGAGGCAGTGCAGCAGGTGGTGTTGTCCAGAAGCAGACTCTGAAACAAAGTTTAGGATACACAGTGTTTTTGTGTTTATTAGGGAATACACTTAGGATCAATACCCACAAAAAGAGAGGGTAAAGAAGTGAGGTTGGTCCAAGTGCAGTGGCTCATGCATCTAATCCCAGCATATTGGGCGGCTGAGGCCAGAGGATCACCTGAGCACAGGAATTCAAGACCAGCCTAGGCAAGATAGAGAGACCTAATTCCTACAAAAAATTAAAAAATTCGCAGGCATAGTGGCACACGCCTATGGCCCCAGCACTCAGAAGACTGAGGTGGGAGGATCATTTGAGCCTGGGAGGTCAAGGATAGAGCGAGCCGTGATCATACCACTGCACTCTGTCACCAGGTGACAGAGCGAGACCCTGTCTCAAAAAAAAAAAAAAAAAAGAAAGAAAAGAAGTCAGATTGGACAGATTCATCTAGGTTGTCCTGTGTGGGCACCAAAGTGACCAGGACTTTATACGTCCTCCCACTCAGTAATTAGATGTGAGCCCTCCTTGGGTGAGTCAGTGCTCTGCCACTGAGGCAGTCCCTAGAGGGGCTGTCCACAGAAGGCTGCCTGCCAAGGGCACTCCCAGCAGCTGGAGCGTCCACAGCCCACTTCTGTGTCCCTCACAAGTAGTCGTTATTAGCTCCTTTATGCAGATGAAGAAACTGAGGCACAAACACTTTCGTTAACACCTTGCCAAGTCGAACAGTGAGTGGCCAAACCACGACTCAAGCCCTGGTTGTCTGATGCAGAGCCCATGCCCATCACCACATCTTACTCTTGATAGGTACAGGTAATTGTAGCAACGGGCTATAGCCTCCCACAAGCCCTGTTAATGATCTGAAATCCTGACTTTGGAGAGCATGAATTTATCCTCACATGTGTGTTTACCGTTACAAACTATGACTCACTGCAACCAAGAATGGAAAAAAAACATTGTCAGGTGTGATCCACGTAGAAAAATGTTGGCACACATTTTTACCCAGCATTATGCTAGGCATCGAAGGATATAAAGGAAGGAGAATGTATGGTCTCTTCTCACGAGAAGCGCAGAGCTTAGACAAGGGGATAAGCCACAGACATGAGAAATATTTATTGGATGAATCACAGAGCAGTAAATGAGTAAGTGTGAGATGATTGCTACATTGAATAACAGTAAATAGCAAAGGCCAAGCAAGCCTTTAACAAAATGGTTGTCTGGGGTTGCAAGTTCCACCCCCATTAACAGTGAATGACTGTGAGTATTGGAACCCAGAATAATGATCAAGCAAAAACGGTCACTACAGTGTAAAAAGAACTAGACATACAGGGGCTGGGAAGACCCACAGGCTGAAGAACCCAGAGGTCTGGGGCAAATTAAAATCTCCAGCCCTTGAGGAATACCTATCTTCTCTGCCATTATACTGCCTTAGATTTTTACATGTCTGTTCTGTTTTGGCTTTGGAGAAAAGACATTTTAACTCTAAAGCTTAGCAACTTTTCCTTTCTATGGGTGAGAGCACTTAAACATTGAACAAAAGAATACTGTGATTTATTTTACTGGTATTATGTGAATTTTCTTCATAAGAATTTTTATTAATTCATTCAACAACTGTTTGGTAGTATCATCATCTTTTGGGTAATAGCTTAGCATTGTGGTTAGCGGGATAGTGTCTGGCAGAGAAATTTGGTTTTAATTAGGGCCCTGTTACTTGTTAGAGACCTGCATCAAGGTACTTACCTTGTCTAATCCTTAGTTTCTTCCTATGTGAAATGGGACTAACAGTAATTCCTAATAGCAGTGTGGTGAGGATTAAATCATTCATGTAAGGTGTCTGAAACATATTAAGTGGCCAGCAAAGTTACTTGTTACCAGTAACAGCAGCAGCAGCATGAGGAGTATGGGCCAGATAATGTGCTGGGTGCTAGGCATTCAACAAAGAACAAAAGAGACAAAAGGCCCCGTCCCAGAGCAAACAGGTAAGGTTAGAGGATAAGTAGAACAGACAAGCAAGATATTAACTTCTAGGATAAGAAAAAATGTAGGGTTTTATGGAAACATGTAATACTGACAAGGAGAGGAAAGTCAGGGAGTTCCCAAAAGATTTCTTGGAAGAGAAATTATCACAACCTTTAAATAGTTTACTTATTTATTTATTTGGTGGTGTGGTTTTTTGAGATGGAGTCGCACTCTGTCACCCAGGCTGGAGTGCAGTGGTGCCACCTTGGCTCACTGCAACCTCCTCCTCCTGGGTTCAACTGATTCTCCCACCTCAGCCTCCTGAGTATCTGGGATTACAGGCATGTGCCACGACACACAGCTAATTTTTGTATTTTTCGTAGAGACAGGGTTTCGCCATGTTGGCCAGGCTGGTCTCGAACTCCTGATCTCAGGTGATCCACCCACCTTTGCCTTCTAAGGTGCTAAGATTACAGGTGTGAGCCACCACGCCTGAACATTTTATTATTTGCCATGAATTTTTAGGTTCTGCTACTAGACCATAAGTTCTTTGAGAGCAGGGATAGGGTTTGCTGTGTTTGGCATTCCATAGCAACATAGTGTGGTGCCTGACACACAAGGCATTCAAATATCTGATGGATGAATGAGTAAGTCAGTGAAGGCATTCCTAGGGTATTACATAGGTTTGCCAGATGAGGGTGACAAGGTGTTCTAGCCAGAGGAAACTGCATCAAGACACTGAAGTGAGCAAAAGCATGGTGAGTGGGGGGCGCTATCAAACCGAACTGGGGTCCACCCACCCGGCCCAGTAAGACCAGATAGCCACATCAAGGTTCGCAGCAGCAGAAAGGAAAGCATTTACTTGCAGGGCACCAAGAAAGATCAGGCAGCTAACACTTAAATCGCAGTTTCCCAGATGGCTTACAGGTAAGGGTTTTTAAAGGCAGAAAGCCAAAGGTTACAGGCGAACTCAAAAATCAATACACAGAGACCATACACTGGTTTGACCTAAAAAGGCAAGGCATCTCGAAGTGGGGGTGGATTTAAAGATTTTCAAATGTGCGATTGGGTAAGGAGATGGAGTTTTGTCTAAAAATTTGACATCTACAGAAAAAAAAAAAATGTTATCACAGCCAGGCATGGTGGCTCACGCCTGTAATCCCAGCAGTTTGGGAGGGTGAGGCTAGCAGATCACGAGCTCAGGAGTTCAAGATCAGCCTGACTAACATGGTAAAACCCCGTATCTACTAAAAATACAAAAATTAGCCAGGCGTGATGGCACATGCTTGTCGTCCCACCTACTTGGGAGGCTGAGACAGGAGAATCACTTGAACCCAGGAGTCGGAGGTTGCAGTGAACCAAGATTGTGCCACTGTACTCCAGCCTGGGTGACAGAGTGAGATTCTGCCTCAAAAAAAAAAAAAAAAAAAAGTAATCTCTGGCTCATAGGCATGACCTCCTCCAGGATCCTCAGGAAGAAATTTAGAACAAAGAACGGTGATCAGAGTTCAATCCTCAGCTCCGCCTTACCTAAGGTCTATGTACCAGTGCATCCATTTGCTAGGGGTTCAGGTTTCTGGAAAACAACTCAAGGATATATATTAAGATGGTATCTCTAGTTTCTATAGGGAAACCAAATATCTCATGATTCTAACTTCCTTGGCTATTGTTTTAAGCCGCTATCTCTTGCTTGTCACATTTCTCTTTTACTTCTCAGGGCTAGCCAGATGCCTGGAATTTCTCTTGGAAGAACTCAAGATTTTATTTCCATGTTTGGGGGTAGGGCACAGGCCCCTAAGAGGGGTCTCTGACTCATCTCTCATCTCAGGAGCTGCTGAGATGCAGTGGGCCTGGAAAATACGTGGATATGGATGCCGTGAAACAAGGCTGAAAAGGGGGCCGGGAACAAATCAAGTTGGGTCTCATAAGCCACAGTACGGAGTTTGAACTTGATGCGAAGGGGTGGTGAGAGCCATCGAGGATTTTAATTAGAGGAAGCATGTAACCAGTGTGTGTGTTGTAAAGTTCACTCTTTATTGTTAATACGCTAACAATTCAAATCAATTTTAAGAAAAATAGAAACTACAGATAGGCATAACTTTTGAAAAAATCAGCTGTAATCTCACCAGAGATAATCACCATTTGACCATAAATAACGAGCCATCTGTCTCACTTATCTATTACTTTTAACAACCCTTCCCCAAAACCTAGTGGCTTAAAACAATAATTTGTTATTTCTCATGAGTCTGTGGGTTAAATGGGATAAACTGAGTGGTACCTCTATTTTCTGTGGTGTAGCTGAGGATACACCCACATTCAGCTGGGAGCTTAACTAAGGCTGGAACACCCAAGATAATCCCTCATCCTCAAGAGTCTCTCTCCCCCATGGCCTCTCATCTTCCAGTAATCCAGCTGAGCTTCTTTGTAGCACGGTGGCTGGCTTTCAAGAAGGATAAAAGGAAAGCTGGCAGTCTCTTAAAGCCTAGGCTTGGACATATGCTGAATATCTCCTGCTGCACTTCAGTAGGCAAAGCCATTCACAAGGCCAGCCAAAACTCAAGAGAAATAGACTCCACTTGTTGATGGGAAGAGCAGCATGTAGGCACAGGGATGGGAAGACTGACTGGCCACCATACTGGGAAATTACCACACAATTTGATTTGCTAAACACAAATAAGTTGTTGACCATTTCTGGTAATAAATAATGAGGAAAACTGAATTCCAGTAACAAATGCAAAGTACCTTGTCCTTGTCCATATATGAATCTAAGTGGGTTGTTTAAATAAGCTGACGATTTGCATGTGTGATGAGGGAGGTGGGAGGTAGCAGGAACACCATATTGGAACCTAGTGCTGAAATGAAAGAAATTGTAAAAAAGAAAAAGGCAGACTCTAAACAAAGAAAATGGTTAAAATGTTCATGAGAAGTGTTCTGCAGCCAATGCCTCTATAGTTAACCTAAGTACATATTAATTATGAGTGTGACAGGTAATTAAAACACACCATTTGTCTAATCACACTTCCTGGGAGGAAACAGCAGACCCAGGACCTAGGCACAACACTTCAGCATGCAGAACAGCAAAGTGCGAACACCACATCCTAGGAAATGACAGGATCAAAATCTGAAAGGTCAAATCTGTTGCCAAGTCAAGGGGGGGTAAGGATGAGGTCAAAATGGTAGCTTTCTCCTCACCCTCTGCTCTGAAAAGGGCAGGGGCTTGAGTCTCAATTTTATTCATCACAGTCAGGGGAAAGCTACCTGGTTGAATGGGGCACAGGAAGGCATAACCAGGCTCCTGGACTTGTCTGTGAGCCTCCTAATAATGCCCAAAGTGAAAGGATAGTGCTTCTCAATTTTCACCTCTCTTCCTCACCCACACTTCCACTGCCTTAGTTCAGTCCTGACTGGTCTCCATGTTACTCCTCTATATGACTCCAGTTCATCTTCTGTATGGTTATCAGAGTTCTCTTTCTTCATTCACATTTAAGGTCTAGGAAACGGCAAGAAAAAAAGGCCAGAGACAGATGCAGTGTTCAGATTAGACAGAGACATGTATGTCATGATACAGATTTTTTTCCTGGTTGTTGGTGACCTACTGAACAATTTTTCAGGAGAGAGTGTTAAAATTTTATTTTAAAAGGATATGCAGGCAGCAAGGCAGAGACCAGGAGTAAGCCTGAAGCTGAGATCACAAATACATTACAGTAACTCTGCTGATAAAGAGTACAGGTCTAAACCATGACGCAGAGAGAGAGTGGACAGAGTAGAGATACAAACAGTGTAAATGAAATCATACAAATGATAGAGGCTGGTGACCTCCATAAACAGGAAAAGGAGATGAGCATATCACCTAAGTTTCTAACATGAATAGATGGAATTATTTGCCGAGAAAGACATAAAGAAACAGCAGGTTTGGGAGTAATCAGAAACCTCCAAGTGGCATGCCCTGCTGTGAATAAACAGGTTGCAAGCTTGGTAGAGAGGTCTAGACTAAATATACTGAAAACCGGAGGGGGAAGAGATGAAGTCACAAAGGTACCTACCCAGAAAGAACATCCAGTAAGAAAAGCAATACAACCCTGCAGGAACTGAAGAGTGTCTTGAGATTTGGTAAGCCACAAATTAAAATCTCAACAAATCAAAATCTGAAAGCAGAATATATTGCCCACTATTTACTATTATTTAGTAAGAGAGGAAAGGTCATCAAGTGGAGATTCTCCACGAGAGGGTAGGAAAACATACCCCTATCTCCAGAGAAGAAGTGTTACATGAAAACCATATTCAGTATACCTGATTTTCTAACCAACCAGAGAGAACAAAGGTCTAAAAATCAAACTAGATGGATGGGGAACCTATTGGGGGGGGGGGGAGAAAAAAAAGGACCACCATTTGCAAAACAACCGGATACTCTGAGGTCCACAAGAGCCAGAAGTTGGAGGGGCCCTATCACAGCCAATACCTCATACTTATTAACCAAACAACTTTCTGATTAAAACTTGGTTTGTCTCCTGAAAGATCGTTCTCATCTGCCAAACCGAGCATTCTGGTCCACTTAATACCTGTTGCCTCTCACTGTAAATTAATAGGCATTCTGGTAATATACCAGACTCTGAGAACAGACTTAATGAGTCCATCCCAGAAAGAGGTCAATTCTCAAAGAACAGATTCTCTTTCAGATCTCCAAGTCAAAGGGCCAAACCTAGAGAACTCTGCTAGCCAGTTGGAAGGCTCACTCTGGAATCACTGTAGCCTCACCTAAAGTCTTCTCATTAAAATACATCAAGCACTTTTACCAACAGATTACAAATTAAGATGTGATCCCAAACAAGGAGAATTCATTAATAATTTTATTTTGAATTATAATCTACTATCACTTCAAAAAGAGCCACTTCAGAAAACATCCAATGGATGCTCACTTACCAGTAAAATTCTAAGTCATCAATGTATGATTTATACTACAGAATACATAATAAATTATATTTACATGCAATGACTAGACTATCACACACAAGGTAAAAAAATACAGTATTTTATGTACATTTTTAAAGATTTACATGTTCATATACAATTTATAAAGTTAAAAATTCTCTGTACAAAATCTTACATGTACAGAGTTTATATAAGCCCCATTCTTACGGCTGTATCACCACACAGATTTTCTTAAAACTATAATACTACAAACACTCAGGTTCTTTTTACTTCATATTCAATCTTGGCACCCATATAGCAATACATTATTTTGAAATGTAAATTACAAAAGAAATAAAATGTAATCATGCAGACTTTTTTTAATATAAGAAAATCAGATAAAAGGTACTACCAGATCAACATTTATCAATTCCATAGATACTGAGTTTTCAATCTACTGCACTGTTTTCATACAAGTACATGCAAAACTAGATTATGGATTTTTAAAGTAATGTTAAAATAATACTATAGTTTGACAATACTTGGGCAATAGGAATGCAGCTAACAGCCCTAGCCTGATTATTTCTGCCTTAGCAGAAATCTCAATTAAGATATTACATAATATAAAAAAAATCACAGAAATAGCAATATTATAATTCCCAAATTTATAAGATCTGCAACACATCAAATACACACTGATCATTTAAAAAACAACGCAACAACAAAAATGTGTTTGACATTTAAGAGCATATTCACTCTTCCAAGAAGGGGGAGGGGGAAAATCTATGAAAAACCATTAAAGGATTATCCACCGTCCCTGCTAAGGAAGCACTTGCATACTTCCACTCTGCTTAAATAAAGACATCTGAAGGCTTTATAAAATGTTTAGGATAAGCTACACTAGTTATCTTTAAAAATCTTGAAAAGTAACAAATTGAAGGTATCAGCACCTTTCCTCCTCCCCAAAGTAGCTAAAGATCAACGAGAAAAATAAAGTGCCAATGTCTAAAGTACTGCTAATGGTTTAAGAGGCACTACCCCATTTGATGGCTTAGGATAAATATGAAAATAGGCCAGATCTGATCTGAGTAACAAAGAGAAGGTAGGTATTCCAGTATAGTAATTCCTGACTAGATGGGGGCTAACCCAGAAAACTACCTATTCCCCCATTTATTGCTTTGAAACCTGTCCATATAAACTGACACAGAACAATCAGATTTCTAAGATGGAAAGCACAGTGTCTGTGCCACTTTGAAGCTGAAAAAGAAGGTGCACTCTTGATCACTGGGAGGAGAGCTGCTGAAACTCTCCTCTCCACAACTCATATCTTCACAAGAGTCCTCACTAAAGAGAAAAAGAGACAAAAACGAGCATACCATTACTTAAAACATACTGAAATATTTCATAGGCAAAATAAAGCTGTTATATGAGTGTCTCTAGTGAGGATTTTTATACTCAAAATTTATACTTTACAGAGAAAATTTGTAAGGACTTCTTAAATGAAGTCTATAGTAATCTCATTAGAAAATATAGATTTTTTTGGCTGGGTGCTATGGCTCATCCCTGTTGTAATCCTAGCACTTTGGGAAGCCAAAGTGTGCAGATCGCTTAATCCCAGGAGTTCGAGACCAGCCTGGGCAACATGGCAAAATCCCATCTCTACAAAAAATACTAATACAAAAATTAGCCGGGCATGGTGGCACATACCAAAAAGAAAAGCAAAGAAAGAAAATATAGATTTTTTTTAAGAAGTTTAAACAACTTAGTATTTGCCAAACTATTATTCTTATACCAATTAATAACTCTATCAGCAACTAACTATAGAATTCTAAGTATTTTAAATCCAATAATGAAGACTAAAGACAACGTATCTCCTAGCACATGTCTATTTAGATGTCTTTCTTGCATCACTGACTTCTTACATCACTGACACTCTCCAATATCAAAGTAAACTAACAAGCTATGAAAATAAAACTTCTGACCCTTTATTTCTACAGCATAAAACAAATTTAGTAAAATTATTCACTTTACAAACAAAATAATAAAATTCTGAATAAGATGACACCATTTGACAAACCTTTGAGAGCATCTATAGAAGTCTTCCCCATTACTGGTAGTGATTCCCTTTATTTTCCAGGCACCTTCCCCTCAATCTCTTCCCCCACAGCACGATATTAGGAATTCATGCTAACATTAAAAAACCCAGAATTCTTTCTCAGTTTTGGTTTGGGGTTTTTTTTTAGCTGTATTTCAAGAGCAAGGGAGATAAGACAAAGATGGAAAACCACCAGTTTAAAAAAGGAAAAGAGGCCAAGTACAGTGGCTCACACTTGTCATCTCAGCACTTTGGGAGGCTGAGGCAGGAGGATCACTTGAGCCTAGGAGTGTGTAAGACCAGCCCTGGGCAACATCGGAAGACCCCATCTCTACTCAAAAAAATATATAAAAAAGAAAAAACTAAAAAAATAAAAAAGGGAGAGGATCTTATAAATCATTACACATTTTAACAAAACTCCTTCTGGTTAATTTGCTTACCTGAAGATGGGGGCTTTAATTCTTGTGTAGCGTTTTCTCTGATGTCTTATACTATTGTACAGTTCTGAGTATAAACTCAGGAATATTTAGTCTAGGGAAGTTTAATTATTCAAGGAACCCGCCTACCTTTCACTTTCATCAAAACAACCCCCCTCAGGTATTGTTGGCAGCTCAGGAACACTATAGTAGCTGTTGTGGAGGTTCTGGGCTGTGCGCCTTGAAACAATCCAAACCAACTTCTTAAGATCTGGTTTGCAACATTCAGGAGAAGAATATTCGACTAGGCATTTAGAAACTAACTCCCTCCAGTAAAAGAACTCAGTGTCATTAATCTGAAAAAGAAAAAATATATTTTAATGAAGAGGTTACGGCAGTGTCTCCCAAACCTTGCTGCACCTTGGAATCACTAGATGAGCTATGAAAATATGGGTGGGTGGGTGGATGGGCGGATGGATGGATGCCAGGCTGGCTGGCTGGATGGATGGATAGATGGATGGATGATGGATGGATGGATGCCTGGCTCCCGCCACGCTCCTCCACCCCCAGTATTCTGATTTAATTGACAAGGGGTACAACATGGGCATCAAGAGTTTTCTAGGTTCCCCCAGGGATTACAATGTGCAGCCAAACTTTCAAAATTTGGGAATCACTGGTTTAGGGGGAGTAGCACCCTAAATATAAAATTATATAGGATTCAATACACAGAAAGCTCTGCCTATTCGAAGAAAACACAGGGGCCAGGAGCGGTGGCTCACGCCTGTAATCCCAGTACTTTGGGAGGCTGAGGCAGGCAGATCATGAGGTCAAGAGATAGAGACCATCCTGGCAAACATAGTGAAACCCTGTCTCTACTAAAATATAAAAAATTAGCTGGGCGTGGTGGCACGCGTCTGTAGTCCCAGCTACTTGGAAGGCCGAGGCAAGAGAATTGCTTGAACCCGGGAGGCGGAGGTTGCAGTGAGCCGAGATTGTGCCACTGCACTCCAGCCTGGCGTCAGAGCAAGACTCTGTCTCAAAAAAAAAAAAAAAAAGAAAACTCAGACCTAAAAACACTCTATGTCTATGTTTGATAATAAATCAACTATCAAGTATAATCCTTAACAGTCTCAATGCAAAGGAATTTAACACTCCTTTTGTTACAGAAACCAATTTAGATTTCTGTAACAAGGCATTGTTTGGATTGCTGGCAATACACACTTATAACACCAGATACAAAACTAAAGAAGTTAGCAATATGAGAAAAGAGGAATTTCCAAAAAATGACATAGTTCCTCCACCACTGGGGGAGTGCTCCAGTTTATTTCTTTTTTGTTTTTCTTTTTATATATTTTTCCTTCCTCCTTCAGAATGCCTTCAGTTTATTTCAATGAGTCAATTTTCACTGAAGATGTTTCCAGCTATCACTATCAATAAAAAGTTCAGATAAAAAATAAAATCATGATTAAAACAAAATCAAAAAGTTATCTGTTACAAACAAAATGCTTCATATTGCATGTACTTTCACCAGAAACAGAAAATATATATTTTTTCTTGGCCTCTTGTTTTCACCTAATCTAGCTACATCTTAACCCACTTGTAATCCGGTTTCTACTACTTCCTTCTCACTGCTGTACTGACATCCTCTGACACATCCAATGACCTTCAACTTTCATTATACTGGATATCTTAAAAAAAGTCAATGCTCTTGACTACCTCCTTCTTAAAAACCTCTTTCCAGTCCGACAGTGCTCTTACTTGTGGTGATGATGTACCTTTCTTCGCTTGGCTCCTAATGTTCTGGAGGAAAAAGCCAATGCTGAAAACCCCAAGCTTCAACTGACCCCTACAAAAAGGATTCCACAAGCTTCTTATGGTTTCAACTATTGCTTCTTCATGAGAAAATTCCAAATCTCAATATCCAACTACAGTTTTCTTATCCCAAAATGCCACATACTAGACACCTACCTACCTGTGTACACAAGTATCTAAAATCATATTTCTCTCATCACAAATTAACTTATCCCAAATTTCCTGCCCATGATAATAATATTGTCTCCACCATTAGGTACAAATCTTCGTCATTCATGACTCCTTGCCTCATTTCCACGCCTGGTTTCCAAAACCACTGTTTGAGTTAGATAGCCTTACTCCTGCTTGTGACTATCACCTACACATTGTACCTGCAAGTCTACCCTAAAATGACTTCTAAATCTGTCTAGTCCACCAGTTTCTTGGCCATAAGCCTTTGCTGTCCAAACTTTCACTGTCAAAGATTCTTTTGCTCCAAACAGGCTCCCAGTTACAGTGCTTCTCCTGGTCTGCCCTATTTCTTTGCTTAAAAAAACCCAAGTAGGCTAGGTACGGTGGCTCATGCCTGTAATCCCAGCAATTTGGGAGGCTGAGGCGAGTGGGATCGCTTGAGGTCAGGAGGTCAAGACCAGCCTGTCTAACATGGCAAAACCCCACCTCTACCAAACATAAAAAAAATTAGCCAGGTACATTGGTGTGCACCTGTAGTCCCAGCTACTCAGGAGGCTGACACAGAAGAATCACTTGAACCTGGGAGGCTGAGATTGCAGTGAGTTTGAGATCGTGCCACTGCACTCCAGCTTGGGCAACAAAGCAAGACTCTGTCTCAAAAAAAAAAAAAAAAAACACCAAAGTACTCTCTATATTCACTATTACCTGGCACCAAGGCACAGTAACAAATGACCAAACACACCATTTCATGTTAAGTTCCTTATTTCCCCCGAACTAGACTAAGAGTTTGAGAAAAAGGACTGTGCTTTTGTTTTACACCTCTTTGTGACTGTAAGACTTACTGAGCTGGCCTAAAGGATTTGAAAAGACATTGGGGTTTAAAACAACACTGCTGGTGTTATCTGATGCTGCTGCTAATGAGATGACAGTTCAGCCCTACAGTTGTGATGGGATCCCATCCTATCCCATTAGTGTTTGTTCTGAGTCTACTTCCTAGTATGCATTTTAGAACAATGCATATGTGGCAATGTAACAGCTATGCTACCATATGGCATGATTACTATAGAAGGGGCACCTGTATGCAGAAAGAAGCTGGGCTAAGTGACCAAGTTCCCTTCTGGATTAATATTGTCTGGGTCAAAGCTGCATTTTGAGAACTTTAACATTAGAGATACCAGAAAAAATGAGCATAAAAGTTAAGAGTCCCATAAAGTATTATTTAATGTTTAAGTCACCACAGAAAAAAAATGAAACATTAAGAAAGAAATTTGCTTTAAAAAATAAGGACTATAATTACCTTGGTATGTTTTTTAACTAGCAAGAGAATTTCCAGTAATTCAACAGATTTCAAGGTTTCTACTTCCAAATTGAGAAGGCACAAAGCTAATACAGATGGCTGTAAGAAAAAAATATATATATATATTTTAAAAATTCAAAATAGAAACTGTGAGATAGACATGTAAGCAGAGAATTGACTTACCTTTGCTTTTGAAAAGACAAGCCGGCAGTTGCAAGCTTTCAGCTGAGCTTCTAGTTTATCAAGGCTCAGTATTTCTTTCCTATATAACGCAAAGAAAAAGATTTATTAAACTTCCAAAGATTTAAATGATTTTAAATTATTTTAAAGATTTGCCATGGCCGGGCACAGTGGCTCATGCGTGTAATCCCAACACTTGGCTGAGTTGGGCAGATCACCTGAGGTCAGGAGTTCAAGACCAGACTGACCAACATGTCAGTCTCTACTAAAAATACAAAATCAGCCAAGCATGGTGGCACATGTTAATCCCAGCTATTCGGGAGGCTGAGGCAGTGGAATTGCTTGATCCCAGGAGGCAGACGTTGCAGTGAGCTGAGATTGTGCCATTGCACTCCAGCCTGAGCAATAAGAGTGAAACTCCATCTCAAAACAAACAAATAAACAAAAAAGATTTGCCACTAGAAGTCCAAGTTGAAAGTCTGAAGAAGGTAAAAATACAAATTTAATTGGCATTCCAATTATTTACTGTTAGCTATAGCAATGCTCAAAAGTACAAAATTTATCTTTAATCCCACTGACCTTTCTGAAGTATGACAAAGTATAATAGTATGGTATAAGTGCAAAAAGTTTAAGGCAGTAGTAGCTTCTAATTCATAGTGCAATTTTTCTGAAATTATCTTTTCCATCCGTTTAATGTCAGAAGCAGTACATTTACATTGACTAATCCGGATCACATCATGAGTGGATGGAATATTGCAGTCTTCTTCAACTATTCTAGCAGCCAGCAAAAAAGAACAGACTCCAATGCAAGACAAATGCTTAGGTTTCACCTGAGAAAGAACAAGAGGCTTCTTTTAACAATTGTCACTTTGACTTAGCAAAGCAGATACTTAGAATATTGTAATGATGCTCCTATTCTTAAGACAGAACACAATCAAGCAGGCTCTCTTACATGTACTGGCCCTTCACTCACAATTATATACATTTTCACATTTTAAGACCTTCTCAACCTCCCCCCCACCCCGACCCAAAAAAAAGCAGCCGGGAATAATGACTCATGCCTGTAATCCAGCACTTTGGGAGGCTGAGATGAGAGGACTGCTTGAGGCCAGGAGTTTGAGAACACACTGACCAACACAGCAAGGCTCCATCTCTAATTGAAAAAAAAAAAAAGGCTTTTTGAATCTTTAAATTATATAAATTCAAATGCAGGTACAAAAACGTCCATGCAGGTTCAAAAGCCAGATTTCTAGCACTAAAGTATAATTTGTATTTCAGACTTATGAAATTCATAATACAATCTCCCACAAGATAAAGCTTTTTAACACCAAAAAAAATGTACTGGGATACTAAAGTATTTTATACTCATTTTTTTACATAAAAATCTTTAAGAATCATTCCATACTTCAATGTAATTTTGCCCAAGAGAAATATCACGTCAGTTGTGCAGAGTGGGACATATGTAAAAGCTGCCATGGACAGATGGCTGCCCTTTCTTTTCAATGCCCTGAAAACTGACCCGGCAGCTGACAGCAATCCTACTGGCAGAAGATTCACCACATTTTTCTAGCCATTGCTGGTGACTCTTAATAAAACTGTGGCTCCCTGCTTTGAAGAGACTTACAGAGAAGGCAGCCAGTCATATTTAATAAACTGTTATACTTCATTTGTCATGTTTCAGTATTTTAAAAATCTAGGCTTCAAGAGAAGCATGGTAACAGACGAAAATCTTATATTGAGGACTGTATAAATATATGGCAAATACCTAAAAAACAGTAGTCTCCCTTTTGTCACATATTCAAAGAGAAAGTACTGAAGAGGTACAGAAAAAGCTAAGATACAACAATTAAACTTGCAGTCTTATTCTGGCACTAACCATCGTAATTCTTTTTATTATACATTTTTATGTACAGTGGACACTACACCCACTCAACAAATATTTCTTGAACCCTGTGTGCTAGGCATAGAAAAAGAAAGACATATTTATAAAAATGATGAAATACCTTCATAAGGGCCAGAATCTGTCCAAAATATTGACAGCCAGGACAAAAGTTTCAGTGCAAGATCCAAAAAAGTTGGCTAAACTCCTTAAATCTTCAACTTTGGCATTTCTCAATCCTGGACACAAAGTGTTATCATTCTGCAATAAAAACCCAGAACCAAGGTTTACGATTTTCTTAGAACCAGACGAAAAACACATATAATCCAAAGAATAAGGTAAATTTTTTTCCCTCAATCTTCAAGAATATGGGTGTAAAGAGTGGTATCACTTAACTAAAGCCTATACACTTTATCATCTGTAAGATATAAATCACTGCTTCTTAAAAATACACATCATAAAAGAGCTTCAGCAATTCAATATAAGGTGAACTGTTGCAAGATTTCAGAAGGTTATAGCAAATACAATTCAATTCCCTTGGAATGCAAAGAAAGAGTTCTTTTGTTTGCTTTTGTTTTTCTAAAGTCATTTAAGATCCTACTATAAATATGTATTTCACAGGCAAAGGGTGTTTCCACAAATGAACTGCTCAATTCACCGGAGTCTCCCATCCTGAAGCAGCAGGCTGGAGTGGAAGGAGTGGGGAAGGCGGGGAGAGTGCCACATTAAAAAACAAAAAAACACTCCTCTAAAGTATCACTTTCATTCTTGCTAAGAAAAAGCATGACCCTATAATAAGGTTTATCTTGGTACTCCAAAAAGAACTTTGATCTTAAGAAATTTTGCAGGCTTCAGTCATGATTCAACGGGGAAGAGGGGGTTGTTATCTCCTCCAGCCCCATCAGCTGCTTGAGCAAGTTATCTTTTCTGCCAACTTACCTCCGGGGTAGCCTCAATCAAACTCAGCCCTTTTTCTCGAGGTTGGAATCTCTGTTCTTGTTCCAGGTAGAGGTTCAACAGTCCGAGGAGCTGGACCCCTTCACGACCTGCCAAGTGCTCTGCCCCCAAATCCTTCATCTGCAGCAAAGACACCACATAGAGAATGTAACCTAGGGGTAAGAGGGGGTGGAGAAGCGGGATAGAAAGAGCTGAGGCCAGTACCTCCAGCGAGGGTCGCCCCAGTACACCCCGACGAGGAGCAGGTGAGGGGACTGGTCACGTCCGCCAGAGCCCCAGGACAATCCCCACCACCGCCAGGGGAGGTGTGGCAGGAGGAGGAGCCGTGGTCAGGTCGGCCGGCCAGCGCTGGGTCAGACCAGCCAGTCCTGGCCTCTCGGCGATTCATAAACAGGAAACTGTCCGCGGGCGGCGGCGTCCCCCACGGTCCGCCCCACCTGAAGTCGCGCCAGGGAGGGCCTTCTACCCAAGGGACTGCAGCGTGGCCAGCGACTGCAGCGGGTCGCGGGGATGGGGCGTTGCACAATAGGGGGAGGGGAGGGAAAGTCTCGCGACTGAACAAAGAAGCGGAAGGAGGAGACTCCCGAGCCCCGCCCGTCCGGGGCGTCCAGCTGCAGAAGCCCCTCTTGTAGAGACCAGCCCCCGGCTTTTCCCATCGATGCGGCAGCGCCGATTCCGGACGTACCAGCGGCGGACACCCCTGTCCCAGAGAGCCGTGGGGTGGCGCGGCACACCCGGCTGCGGTCCGGGGGCAGAAGTCCAGCCCGCCCCGCGCCCGGACAACACCCGTCCACCCACTGATGCCGGGGCCCCGCAACTCTGCGGGGCTCCGGAGCTGTCAATCCGAGAAGCACCACCCCAGCGAGCCCCCGCGACTACACGAGCGGGGGCGGGGGCACCGAGGCGGAGACTGTCCTTAGCCTTATCGCCCCTTCCGTTCACCCCACCAGCATCTATCTGTCCACCGTGGACGCCCGTTCCCCACAGGGCTGGGGCTGAGGGGCAGCACCCTGGTCGCTCCAGCGGATGAGGGGGCAGGCAGCACCGAGGCGCTCTGACACCATCCTCCCCGCAGCCGGCAGTGCCCAACACGAACAAAGAAACTCACGGCGCCCCCAGGCGGGCCCACTCACCGTGCCGGAGACGCGCCTCCGCCCGCCCGCGGCCTCGCAGTCCGCAGGGACAGGGCGCGGCGGGGGGCGTCCGAGCCTGTCTTGCAGGTCGGGGACCCACCTCCTCAGCGGCGCCCCCGGCCCGGCATCCGACCCTTCCTCCCAGCCACCGCCACCGCCGCCGCCGCCGCCGCCGCCTCACAGCTCCGGCTGCATCCCCGCCCCCCCGCGCGCCCACTCTCCGCCGGGCGCAGCGCCGGTCACCGGAGACCAGCCCTCCACCACACCTCCGCCGCCTCAGAGCAGGACCCCGCGAGCCCCTTGTTTTTGTTATGAGTTTTCGACGCCCCCAAGGGGGCGGGGCACGTGACTCCCCGCGGAGGGGATCCTGCACTTCCTCCCCAGACTTTGAAAAAGAGTCCCGCCCCTAAGCCGTCTCTAGCCTCTCTCGCGGCCTCCCTAGCTCTCCTGGGCTTTGCCGAGCCAATCCTCCCGCCCGGCGCCAGGGCGGAGGGTGGAATCTGGGCGTCGGGCTTGTCCTGCGATTGATCCAGCTTGGGAGACTGGGGGATGACTGAGGGGCGGAAGGAGACTGTTTCTGGTCTCGTTACACCTTTTAAAGGTCCTCTATTTGTTTTGTTTTCGCTGTTTTGAAAAGTCCGCCCAAAGTAGCCGGCTCTCTGATTGGATGCGGGAGGGGGCGAAGGCAAAGCTGAGGTCTTGATCCAGCTTCGAATCTGGATTGGCTAACTCAATAGTCTTGGAGCCCTCTGATTGGCTTTCTCCGTATCCTGAGCCTCTCTCTGCCTTGGGGCCTTAGCAACTCCGGGGTCTGGATTGCGCACGCCTGGGTGGGCAGAGGGGAGGGCATTCCGTTACCTGCCCTATGGAGCCTTACCTTCGCGCCCGGTTACCTCCGCCCGTCCCGGGGGAATGCTATGCTCGCGGAGTATCTCCAAAGAGCTAACCTTTGTGACAACCCCTTCAGCCATGGGAGAGTTTTCTCAATTCCTTCTTTGTCTTGCGGTTCCATTTTGCAATAACCCATCACATTATTATATTTGTCTGGGTGTTTACTAAAATATTCAATAAATGCTACATGTTTGGGTATTTGTTTTATAAATCTCCAACCCAAGAGAAAAAAGGGAGGAGGAGAGAGGTGAAACAAGATAGGCGAAAAGTTGAGGGTCGAAGCTGAGTGGTGGGTACACGAGGCTTCATTACACTATTCTTTCTACTTGTGTGTCTTGGAATTTTTCCATAATTAAAAACAATTCAGGAGGGACTTTTTAATAAAAACTTGGCACGCTGATGAGGGTACATAAACATCTAATAATTATAGCGTACCTCCAGAGGTTGTAGTTGTGCTGTTGTTTTAATGAAGACTCCCAGAGCTGCTTGGTCCTTAGTAACCCATAAATTATTATTTATTGTTCATTATAATTAGCGTAGTTATTATTATAGGCGACACGACACCTCTCCCAGGACGGGACAAAAGCAAACCAACCAGGTGCCTTAGGCCAGAGAAACTTTCACACAGAGTATCACTGGGAGATGTGGTTGACTCCCCCTGGAACATTTATAGTTTGTTTACTTTCTCCCTCCTAAATTAGTAAATACCGCATTCGTGAGTTCTAATCTACATAATCAGCCCCTGGAAAAAGATTTCTGTTTTCTGCTCTTTTGTATGTTTTCTGTGAATTATTTTGTTACTTGTGAAATATGGGAAGGCATACAATATAGCTTTGGCAGCGTTCTTTGCAAAGCAGCTAAGGAATTTTAGAAATAGGTTCTTTTGCATATGAGCTCGGACTAAACACAGGCTTCCGTTTGGAGCACAGAGCAACTGGGGGAAGGGACCCAAAAAGCTAACAGTTATTTCAGAGTGGTGTGACCTTGGTGAGGGTTTTGGAAAATAAGATAAAATTAGCATATTACTTTTAAATTATTTACAGGCTACATAATTTTATCCAATGCTGATTTGATCTTTTAAATGTTATTTAAGTGATAACTTTTATTTGACATAATCATCTTGCTGGAAATCTATGCTGATAAACATAATAGGAACATGAAACTCACTTGGAGAATAGAGCTAAGATTAAAATTACAGAGATAACAGCTCATTGTACAGTGTCAAAAGGCTGAGTGGACAGAGCCCACGGACAGAAAGCAGCTCGACCAACTGTCCACCACCAGAGAAGTGAATTTGTGACCAAAGCATGAAGGAGACTGGTGACATTTTTTTCAAGTAAGAAGGCAAAGGTAAAAAAAGAACATATGTTATTTTATAAGTGATGTGAAAGAGGAAATGCAAATTTATGTGGTAGAAGACTTTAAAAATAACAGACTATGTAAAACAAAAAGGAAAAGATTTAGAAACTGTCCTTTGCTTAAGCTACATAATTTTATCCCATGCTTATTTGATCTTTTAAGCATAAATAAGTGATAACTTTTATTTGACATAATCATCTTGCTGCTTAGATCACTAAATGTCATGAAGCTATACTAAATGTGTACTCTGTATTTCATAACTGGTATTTTATATGTCTTTGCAGACAGTCTCTTGAATGATGTGAACAGAGTGATGGCTTTCTCTGAATGTAAGACAAGAAAGCTTTGTAAATGGTGTTGAATTTCCTGCTCTTGGCAGGCCCTGCTCAGCACAGAAGAAAAGACTGATCAGGTTGTCCAAGATGGAGTCCTTTATCCACTTTAGTCCACTTATCTCTTTAAAATTAAAGGAAAGCAGTCATTAAAAATATTGGTCCAGTAGTTATTAATATAGCATCCTCTTTTTTAAACACCTCATTTTAAGTATGATGATATTCTTGGGAAATGGGCTGGGGGATTATGCAGGTTTTCTCTGTTTACTTTGTAGAATTTTTTGTTTGTTAATATATCTTTTTTAAAATTAAAAAAAAAAAAAACTTATTGTATTTGTCCTTATCATCTTGGCTTACCTTGCTGGAGCTGAAAGTGTTTTTTATGAAAAAGACGTTATTGCCCTTAGGCTAATCAGGCTTTACCCATTAGCCTTTCCTGAGCTTTCTGGAGGGCAGATTTCCTGTATCATGCATGCACATGTACAAAATAAGGAAATCAGAAACCTGGCACCCACCCCAAGAACTTCCAGACAATTTAAGATACTTGATCTTCCACAGTACATGATAGGGGTGCAGTGGGGTTGGGTGATACTGTCACCAATAACCCCATAAAGGCCTCATGTGCAGCCCGTTGTCCTCAGTGACATGTGAGACTGAAACTAGAAGGTGCTCGCAGAATGGGTAATATGCAGGGAGTGCCCACACAGAAACAATGCCTACATTCAGTGAATCCCTGACTCCTGACAAGTGTCCTGCAAACCTACTCACACTTAAGCTTCTACCTTGAATATAGGGCACTCCCATGGGACAGCTGCAGTGCTTCCCTAAATGACTTAGACTTCATAAGGCAACAAAATTGCTACAACTTTCCAAACATCATCTTTAGCCTCACAGATGTGGTTTTTGACAACAAATCCTAGCTTTTTATTCAATCGAAATTTAATGACTAGGCACTGAGTGCCAGGCATGCTACTCGGCACCAGGGATACAAAAATACACAAATAAAACAAGGCCCCAGAATATTCCCTGGTATGTCTGAGGTATAGGGCAAAAGCACTGGCCATGGATCAAAATGGCTTTGTGTCCCAGCTTTCCTACTCATTAGAGATGGTGCCTTGAATACCTTGAATAATTCCCATTGTCTTGAGCCTCAGCTTTTTTTTTTTTTTTTAGAGACGGGGTTTCACCGTCTTGGCCAGGCTGAGTCTTGAACTCCTGACCTCATGATCCACCCGCCTTGGCCTCCCAAAGTGCTGGGATTACAGGCATGAGCCACCTCGCCCGGCCAAGCCTCAGCTTTCTAACCTAGAAAAACAAAAAACCAAAGGTAGTTGTGTCTGCTTCATATGTGATGACTGAATACAAACATCTATGAAAGCAATTAGCTATTTATTTCTAGGTTGTTGGAATTTTTCACCAGGTTGTAACTTCATGAACGGAAAGGAAGGGATCATCCTAACCTCATCCAAGAAGTCTGGTGGAAAGCAGCCCCAAAAGGAAAGAACCTGACGATAAGGATATGTAAAGCTGACATGAGGCCATACTCCCCCTCCCTATCTAGTCACTATTGCTGGCTCCCTGCCTGGGCTGTTTTCTGTCATTAAGCTGAGCATGGTGGTTCATATCTGGAATCCCAGCACTTTGGGAGACTGAGGTGGGAGGATCACTTGAGCCCAGGAGTTCAAGACCAGCCTGGACAACATAGCGAGACTTTGTCTTTACAAAAAAATTTTAAAAATTAGCTGGGCATGGTAGCATGCATCTGTAGTCCCAGCTACATGGGAGGCGGAGGCAAGAAGATTGCTTGAGCCTGGGAGGTTTAGGCTATAATGAGCCTTGATCATGTCACTGCACTCCAGCCTGGGCAACAGAGCAAACACCTGTCTCAAAAAAAAAAAAAAATGTGGTTTGCAGCTGCAAACTTCCTGCTTAGATAAGCCCTGCTTCGCAGAACCTACAATGGAGACAGGAATGCCTCTCCAAGGGGAGAGGAACAAGGAAAGTATAGCGTTATATCATGGGGTGCCATCTTGAAGTGATGCAGATTTTCCAACCAAGAGCTCGTTTTAAAATCAGAACCTGGAAGAATGAGATGATTGATATAGCATCTCATATATTCTCCTTTCTGATTTTCCCACAAACAAGATAGTCTCAAATTTGAAATCAACATTTTATAATCCATTTACTACATAGATATTTTGTTGCTTTTGTTGTTACTGCTAGAAGCATGCCCTGTGTTTTTGGAAGAGTGTTTATCTATGCAAGCGTTGGCCATATTCACAACACAGTCAACTCCCAGATATTGACATGCCCAGCTTTGGAATTGTGGAAATTATCCACACTGTAGAGACCATCTGAAAGACTACAGCAAGCGGACCAGTATTTCCAGCCTGCCAGTTTAGCCCCTCCCAGTTCGACTAGCCTGCAAGAAAGTTAGCCTTCTGCAAACTACCTCTGCAGCCTGAGAACACAATGCTTATTTGACTCTGAGGGTTCAAGAGATGCTCCGGCCTCAGCCTCCCAAGTAGCTGGGATTACAGCCATGCACACCACGCCCAGCTAATTTTTGCCATATTGGCCAGGCTGGTCTTGAACTCCTGACCTCAGGTGATCTGCCTGCCTCAGCCTCCCAAAGTGCTGGGATTACCAGGTGTGAGCCACCGCACCCAGCCACATATATTAAAATTGGAATGTTACAGAGAAGATTAGCATGGCCACCATGCAAGGATGACAGGCAAATTTGTGAAGTGTTCCTTTTTTTTTTTTTTTTTAGACGGAGTCTCATTGTGTTGCCCAAGCTGGAGTGCAGTGGCTCGATCTTGGCTCACTGCAACCTCTGCCTCCCAGGTTCTTGCAATTCTCCTGCCTCAGCCTCCCAAGTAACTGGGATTATAGGCACATGCCACCACGCCCAGCTAATTTTTTGTATTTTAGTAGAGACAGGGTTTTATCATGTTGCCCAGGCTGATCTCAAACTCCTGAGCTCAGGCAATCCACCCGCCTCAGCCTCCCAAAGTGCTGGGATTACAGGTGTGAGCCACCACACCCAGCCAACGTGTTCCATATTTTTAAGAAAAAGAAAAGTTTGGACATGGTGGCTCACGCCTGTAATCCCTGAACTTTGGGAGACCGAGGTGGGAGGATTGCCTGAGCCCAGGAGTTCTGAGACCAGCCTGGGCAACACGGCAAGACAGTACCTCTACAGAAATTTTAAAAGTTAGCCAGGCATGGTGGCATGCACCTGTAGTCTCAGCTACTTGGGAGGCTGAGGTGGGAGGATCACTTGAGCCCAGGTCAAGTTTGCAGTGAGCCGTGTTCATGCCACTGCACTCTAGCCTGGGTGACAGAGAAAGACCCTGTCTCAAAAAAAAAAAAGAAGAAGAAGAAAAAGACAAATGGTCAGCAGATTTGCAACCTTAATTCCGCCTTGCTGTATTACATAACATATTCACAGGTGGTGAGGAATGGGATGTGGACTTTTCTTTTTCTTGAGACAGTCTTACTCTGTCGCCCAGGCTGGAGTGCAGGGGCACCAACTCGGCTCACTGCAACCTCTGCCTCCTGGGTTCAACGGATTCTCCTGCCTCAGCCTCCTGAGTAGCTGGGATTACAGGCTCGCACCATCACGCCTGGCTAATCTTTGTATTTTTAGTAGAGATGGGGTTTCACTCCTGGCCTCAAGTGATCCACCCACCTCAGCCTCCCAAAGTGCTGGGATTACAGGCATGAGTCACTGCACCCAGCCCATTGTGGACATTTTTGAGGGACCTTTATTCTGTCAACTACAACATCCTTTCAGCCACAGTCACGTCTGCTCAGGTTCAAAGAGAGGGAACGTAGATTCCACCTCTCAGTGAGAGATGTGTCAATCACCTTGTAACAAGAGCATATGGGATAGGAGATGCTGTGATGACCATCTCTGGAAAATAAAAAGTATCCTATTTACAAACATCAAAAATCTGAAAAATGCCATAATATTTTTTATTAATAAACTGCCTGACATATATGGCTATACAACTTTTTGCCAATAATTTTGGCTGTATACTCTCTGATCACCTCTTCATATGATGATAATATAGTATAATTTTCTAGAGAGAACTTTTTTAAAATTTAGGTTTTTTTCTAACATGGCTAATTAAATTTTGTTTTTAAAAAATTGTTGCTGTTTTAAAATGTTTATTTCCGTTTTTTAATTCATTATTAATACCGTAGTATATTTTATGGTTGGTATTGGATTTGGGAAAATCTTTACGAAGCTTTTTCTGTGTATGAGCTATAAAAATTTCAGGATACCAGTGAAAACTGACAGACTCATTATTTAGTTTGTCATCTGTTTCCTTATTGCAGAGGCATATTTTGAGTTTTATGTCATCTTTGTCAACATCCGTATTTTGTATCAAATCAGCAAGAAATTTCTATATTTTTGTATGACTTTATGATTCCTTCCTCTTATTAGAGTATCAAACAATCCAAGATTTTATCCATTACTTCTACTAAAAATTTCTCTTTTCCCCCTAAGGATGTACTGGTTTTGGAATGATCTGGAAAAAAGTGTTATACATAGTTTGCTTCTTGGTATCTGAACAAGAAGCAAATATTGATTTCATCATGCATTTTCATCACTTTTATTTCATATCCCATTAACTTTTTATGTAAATTTTCTTAGTTCTTTAATAAAAGCACTTACAGATAACCAAACAGAGCACCTTCCTTTCATATCCAAATTAGGTTTTTATAATTTTCAGTTGTTCTATTGGAAGAATCCAAAATGTGTTTTTAAATTTTAGTTAAATGATACGTTCTCAACTCAACTTCCCCTTAGTCAGATCCCCAAAAGGTTGGTAGACACTCAAGCACCTCTAAATTCAAGGGAAAATGATAGAGTGAAATTTGACATAGAGAGAGATAGCAGCCTTAACTGATTGTAATTAAAATCATTTACTTCACAAACTCAAAAAAATACACATGTGAACTATATCAGTCAGGGTTCCCCAGAGAAACAATTGGATATATATAGATAGAGTAATGAACAGCAAAATGGTGTTTCAATCAATAACACACCATATATACAACAGTGTTTCCATATTATGATATTGTATTTTACTGTAACTTTTATCTGTTTAGATATGTTTAAATACACAAATATTTACCATTGTGTTAGAGTTATCTACAGCATTTGGTATAGTAACATGCTGCACAGATTTGTAGCCTAGGAATAATAGGTTATACCATATAGCTTAGGTGTGTAGTAAGCAATACTACCAAAATTTGTGTAAGTATACTCTATGATGTTTACACAATGATAAAATTGCCTAATGATGCATTTCTAAAGACTTAGCTTCATCATTAAGCAACGCACGACAGTATATAGAAGGAGATATATAATGAGGGATTGGCTTATGCAATTATGGAGGCTGAGAAATCCCACAATCTGCTGTCTGCAGGCTGGAGAACCATGAAAACAGGTGGTGGTGTTCTAGTCCAAGTCCAAAGGCCTGAGAATCAGGAGGACTGATATCCAAGGCAGGAGAAGATGAATGTCCCAGCTTAAGCAGCAAGGGCGAATTCACCCTTCTCCTCTGCCGTTTTGTTCTATTCAAGCCTTCAGCATAATGCCCTCCCACACTGGTGAAGTGGTCTTCTTTACTAGTCTACTGATCCAAATGCCCTTCTCTTCTGGAAGTGCTTTCACAGACACACCCCCAAATAATGGTCTTCTTTACTAGTCTACTGATCCAAATACCCTTCTCTTCTGGATTGGGTATTTTATTATAAAGTTTAATCACTGACCACCTGCGTGCGTGCATGCCTGCCTGCGTGTGTGTGTGTGTGTGTTTCCTTTTTTGTTTTTTTTCATAGACACACCCCAAATAATGTGTTTTACCAGCTACCTGGGCATCACTTAGCTCAGTCAAGTTGACATGAAATTAACCATCACATGAATACTCTGCTAGGGCCCCTCCTGAGAACTTGGAGAGGGTCTGTGCAAGTGAGGGCCCCCTGAAGCTAAATTTCTTTAGCTTTATAATAATCTACATGTAGTAACCAACAATGAAGTGTCAAGCACTGTATTCAGTGATTTATATGTCCTGACATAATTCTAATGCCTGTAACACACACAAGTGGTAAGTACCATCACACAAACACAGAAATAGAGCCCCAGAGACTTTATGTAACTTGATCCCACAGCTAGATAGTGGTGGAATCAGTGTTCCAACCTAGATTCCAATCTGACTCTAGCATCCACACTCTTAACCACTATTTTACATAGTGACATAGTGACTATGTTACATAGATCAAGCCTATAATCCAAGTCGTTTTATTTTCCTTCTTCTCGAATACCAGGAAGAAGATCTATTTGGCTGTGTTTCCTATTAAGTTCACTCACAATGGCTGCATCAGTAGTTTAGGTTAGTTTAAGCACAGGCAATTTGGATTGGGTATTTTATTATAAAATTTAATCACTGATCACCTGCATGTGTGTGTGTGTGTATGTGTGTGTGTGTTGTGTGTGTGTGTGTTTCCTTTTTTTTTCCTTCTTTGATAGAAAGCAAATATGCTTTTGAGAAATCTTATCTCTGCCAAACTAATCTGAAAAGAAATTCTAAGGACAGATCAGTCCTACCAGAATCGACTACCTGGACCCTAGAGTTTTGGATTACCGTGTTTCTTAAAAAAAGTCAGCCCATTGTTTCAACACAGTCCCACCACTCAAATCTCAGGAAAGCCAGCAGGGGGAAGAAAAATGAGGCTCTCTTTTCTGCCTGGGGGAGATGTCTAAAGATTTCAGACATCATGTGACTGTGTCGTATCAGTAGTTTGCAAATGTTTCAAGGCCAAAAAGAAATTGTGCTGTGTTCCTATTTTTCCTGATAAGGACTATTTTGCAGACACGTGGGCTCTTTTCCACCTTATGACAAGGAAGTGTTTTTAAAGTCTTTATAACAGAAGATTGCAATCAGCAAATACTCTGACAACTCTACCATGATTAGCCCAGCTACTATAGTCTCAGAAGCTGCATACCACCATTCTAAGAGGAAGTCAAGGTCCTCTGATAACTCACTGCTAAAAATAGCAGGTTTGAGGTTTACAGCCTGTGCTGGATTATAGGAGGTAGAGATGGTAAGGGATGGACAAAAAGAGTACGTAGAAAAGAAACTTCTTTCGAAATGTGCCAGAAGATACCAATTTATTGTGCTTATTGTGTTGTGCGATGTTTGTTAAGTTTTTATGATGGACATAAATAATATACTATCTCAAGAACTTATATTTAAACAGGACAGAAACATTGACTCATTCTGCATCAAGTTTAGCTTCCAAAAATATTCAGGTTTCTGTAGCCATGTGTCTTACAAAAGCAGCATTTAAAAATCCTTGTTGCTTCTTTTGTTCAGTTTAATAAAAGTTGTCTGGGCAGCTAGTCTATTCCAGGGCACAGTGGAGGAAACAGGAGATACAAAAACACTATGGCTTTAGATCCTACCCTCAGAGAGGTCAGAGCCTAATGGGAGAGAACAGAGTTGACAAATCACAATACAGTTATGCAATTTGTGCAACAATAGCAGTGTGTAGAAAGGACAGCAGCAAAGCCGGGGAGAGAATAGTTATCTCAGGAGGGGAGAGAGAGATGAGGTAAATTGTTACCGTGGAGGAGATTGCTTCCACTGTGTGACTGTCTTCTTTCAACTCAGAATGTTACATACATTTTTAAGAATGAGCAGCTCTGCACAAGAACAGAGTAACACCATCTAAGAATTCAAGAGTACATGTGGGTAGAACTTCCACCTTAGAATGTCCTTTTGACACTGGTGCATCCGGTATATTTGTGAAACCCATTATCTGAACTAAAACTACTTCAAGTTATACTTTTGACTTATTTGGACTGAGTGGGGGATATTGCCATTTTCCTATAAGGACCACTTAGTTTGCTTTATTTATTTATTTAGAGACAGATCTTTGCTCTTGTCGCCCAGGCTGTAGTGCAATGGTGTGATCTCAGCTCACTGCGACCTCTGTCTCCTAGGTTCAAGTGATTCTCTATCTTCAGCCTTCTGAGTGGCTGGCATTACAGGTGCCCGACACCATGTCCAACTAGTTTTTATGTTTTTAGTAGAGACAGGGTTTCGCCTTGTTGGCCAGGCTGATCTCGAATTTTTGACCTCAAGTGATCTGCCCGCCTCGGCCTCCCAAAGTGCTGGGATTACCAGGCATGAGCTACTATGCCTGGCCAGGATACTTATTTTAATCATAAAAGTAATAAAAGCACATTACAGAAAATGTGGAAAAGAAAAACAAAATCATCTGTAACCAAACAATCTAATACAACTAATGTTAATGTGGTAATGTAAATTCTTCTGGTCTCTTTTCTGATATATATATTTTAAATTGTATTGTAAAATACATAAACAAGAGAGTACACATATGTTCAATGTAAAGACCATCAGTAAAGGCTGGGCATGGTAGCTCATGCCTGTAATCCCAGTACTTTGGGAGGCTGAGGAGGGAGGATCACTTGAGGCCAGGAGTTCAAGACCAGCCTGAGCAACATATAGAGCCTTCACCTCTACAAAGTTTTTTAAAATTTGCCAGGCATGGTGGTACATGCCTGTAATCCTAGCTACTCAGGAGGCTGAAGCAGAAGTTGAAGGCTGTAGTAAGCTATGTTCGAGCCACTGCACTCTGGCCTGGGCAACAAAGCAGGACCCTCTCTCTAAAAATATAAATAAATACCATTGATAAAACAAGTAATTCTGTATGCACTACCCAAGTTAATAAACAGACTATAATCTGAAACCCCTAGATGCTCTTCCTGGATCATACGCCCTACTCTTTCTCTCTGAAAGTAACCCTAGTACCAAATATTCAGTTAATCATTTCCTTCCTTTTAAACATAGATTATATGTATCCCTAAATAGTATATTGTTTAGTTTTTAAACTTTATATAAGTGAAATCACAGTATATTTTCCTTTGACTTTTTTTTTTCCAACTTTGTTTTTGAGCTTCATCCATGTTTGCCTATAGCCATAGCAAATTTTATTGCCATATAATTCCATTGTATAAAAATACTATGGTCTTGTCAGTTGCAACGACTCATGGCCGTAATTCCAGCCCTTTGGAAGTCTGAGGCAGGAGGATCCCTTGGGACCAGGAGTTCAAGACCAGCCTAGGCAAAATAGTGAGACCCCCATCTCTAAAAAACTTGTTTTTAACATTCCATGTGCTTCACTGGCAACATTTTATTCATATTCTTAATGTCTTATTTAAAAAATAGCTCACATTTATTTTAATGTTTAATATTAGAAGCACTTGAGATCTTTATTTAGAAGTTTGGTGATGTTTTTAGGACAAGAAATATGCCATAGAAACCCAACTCTTGTTTATATCAATTAGCCTATGGTAAAACTCATTTTATTTTACATCATTTCCCTTAAAGTTGAAGTTTCCGAGAATCTATCAATGACATTAAATAAGAACTTATCATATAGCTAAAATACAAACATTAAAACAGAAAAAAGAAAATGCATTCCATGTAATTTTAATCAGTTAACTACATAAGTTCTATAATGCGTAAAAATATGAAGTTATTTTTTATTTTGTGTGTCTTTTTAACATTTGTATAAATATATGAGATACCAGTGTAATTTTGTTACATACGTAGATTGTGTAATGATGAAATCAGGGCTTTTGGGGTATCCAGCACCTGAGTAGTATATTGTACCCATTAAATAATTTCTCATTATTCACCCCTTCCCACTCACTCCCCCCTCTCCAGTTATGTTGTTAATTTCATTAAACAAAACGGAAGTGACTGTACCCTGTAAAGCCTGAATAATCTGGATAATTATGAAATCTACATTTCATTTTGTACTACAGACTTTAACTTCACAATAAATACACATATCCCAGACCTCAGCTGTCTAATAGTTAAAAGAGCTTGAAACCTGGAATCAGCACACTTGGCTTTTTGTACTGGCCCTAACATCTGCTAGCTGAGTGACTTCTGAAAGCCCCCCCTCCCACATTTGTGAAAATAAGATTACAACTACTGACTATCTCATAAAACTGTCTGGGAAGATTAAGTGAAAGAATGTATGTAAACACAATTAGTAACCCATAAAATGCTAAGCAAATATCAATTATCCTGGGTTCAAATTTCAGCTTTACTATTTCATATCTATATGGCAAGCTACTTAATTTTTCAAAGCCCATTTCCTTACCTGAAAATGACAGTTTCATAAGGATTAAATGGGACAATATAAGAGAGAGAGCTTAAGTGCAATATAGGTTGTGATAAGGGCTTGGTAAGGATAACTAGTATTTCTTATTGTCACTTGTTTGCTTACCTATATTAAGAGAAAACATTGCTTTGAGTTTTTCTTCCAATAATTGTAATAGCTTATTCCAAAATATTCACATAATCAATAACCCGTGCTTGGAAGATACCCGAATTGGATAGCATACAAGCTATAGCAAAGGAGCAGAGCTTTTCTCTGTACAGAGCTAACTGGCCAATATGAAAACTGAACCTTGTCCTTATTAGGTAACTGGATGAACCAACCTGGACCAAAACTATACAAACAAATTTCACATGCCAAGAATGTTGTTGCCAAGCCCAGGGATCAGCATCAATAAAATCTGATGAATAGTACATTCATACAATGTTTGTATAAGAATTAATATTGCCTATTTATTTCTTACAAGGGCGTTTCAGTAATGACCTATTTCTTCCTCTTTGCTTTTGTTTTATTTTGTTTTGATTTTTGATTTTGGTTTTTTTTTTTTGAGATGGAGTCTCGTTCTGTCACCAGGCTGGAGTACAGTGACATGATCTCGGCTCCCTGCAACCTCCGCCTCCTGAGTTCAAGCTGTTCTTGTGCTTCAGTTTCCCAAGTAGCTGTGATTACAGGTATGTGCTCCTACACCAAGCTCATTTTTGTATTTTTAGTGGAGACAGGATTTCACCATGTTGGCCAAGATGGTCTGGATCTCCTGGACCTTGTTGTCTGCCCACCTCAGCCTGCCAAAGTGCTAGGATTACAGGTGTGAGCCACCGTGCCTGGCCTGCTTTTGTTTTTATGTCGCCCTGTCCTTGCAAATCTTTACTCTGTGCCCATTTCTACAACCAGATGGCTTTGGCTGTTGCCACCCAGCTGTCTTTTCCCTTTTGTTCTGAGAGGTGAACAAAGTGGGTCACCATGGAGGAAAGCTATGTGATTCCTCTCACAGGCTTAATTCGAGTTCCCCTACAGCCCTTGAGGTCAGAAATCTCCAAGCTGTTTATGACCCAAATTCAAATCTGCAAACCTGACAGCTGTGTGGGGAAATTGTGGCTCCAAATTATTCTAACCTTCCTGTGATTCCATTTAAAACAAAGTGAAACAAAACAAAAACCTCCGGTGATACTCAACTGAAAAGTATGAAAATTTTTTGGTGAATTGTGTGTAGCATACTGAGGAATAATAATGTAAACAAAGAAGTTGGTTTTATTTCCTTATATGTGTGTCGTGCTGTATGTTCTCAGAAGCCACTGAATCATGGTAACTTCTGATCTTATCCCAACCAGTTGCACAAGTACTGGGTATCAAACACCTGTTTATTTGTTAATGCAACTGAAGGAACTTGATCATTAGGTTTTAATGACTCTAAAATATACACACATATTCTATTTCAGACCAAATAATCAATTTCCTATTTAAAAGAAACAGCATGATTCATATACTTTGCTTACTGGGTTTTTTTGTGTTTGTGTGTGTGTGTGTGTGTGAGACAGGGTTTCACTTTGTCACCCAGGCTGGAGCGCCATGGCATGGTCTCAGTTCACTGTAACCTCCACCTCCTGGGTTCAAGCAATTCTCCTGCCTCAGCCTCCTGCATACTGGAACTACAGGTGCCTGCCACCATGCCCAGCTAATTTTTTGTATTTTTAGTGGAGATGGGGTTTCGCTTTGTTGGCCAGGCTGGTGTCAAGCTCCTGACCTCAGGTGATCCGCCTGCATCACCCTCCCAAAGTGCTGGGATTACAGGCATGAGCTACTGTGCCCGGCCTACTTTGCCTTACTGTTGATAATTCATTGTTTTTGTTCTCACGAAACAATGTAAACTCTGTATGAATACTATCAGTCAATTTTTGAGTTTTTGGAATTGCATGTGGTGTCAATAAATGACTCAGCATTCTTTTGGGGTGCAAGATAATCAATTAAATGCATGTACATTGCATCATATCCTAATATAGGACATATAATATTAGCATACACAGTATACATTAATTATAGACTCCAACCACTCCAACTTTCCCTGAGGAGAGTGTTTTCCCCCACTGCCCAAAGGTAGCTGGATTTGCTCTGCACAGGGCCAGTGTCCAAATACAGCTGATGCTCTCTTGGTTATATATCAGCTGCTACTATAACATTTCTGGAAGAGTTTCTAAAACAGCACAAGAATATTGGTGAGGAGAAAAACATTCACTTCACTTAATGAGCAACTCTTGTGTGCCAGGTCCCAGAATGGGCACTTCAAAAAAAAAAAAGATACTGCCCCTTTCCATTCTGGTCAAAAGGCAAGCACATAAATAGATCATTCAAGAAAAGCATAGTAAATGCTATGACAGAGCTAAGCACAGAGGCATGGAAATATAGAGGAAGAGCTAGAATCCTCTTTCCTCAATTTCAGACTCACTAATCCAACAGCCTACTAGATGTCATTAACTTCTCAACATGTTAAAAGTAGAATTCAGAAACTGCCCCATCCAAATAACTGTAGCAAATGCTGCAGGTACCCTGCTCAGTTTCTCTCTGGCTTCCAGAGTATACTCCTCCTGTATGTGAGGACAGCCCTCAGCTAGTAACTGAGTGGGCGGATACATAACGCAGCTCTCTCCTTACTCATGTGGGATAACTCAGAGGTAGGAGAATTCTGTTATATGTTCTGCAATGAGCCCATTGAATCTTTACCCATTAAGTACCATTATGGTAAAAATGGGTCAAGTGGAAGCCCCTGCAAATTCCTGCCCTTACCAGGATTGGAAACCAAAAGTTATACCTGTCCCTGATGGAAATTCAGAGATTAGCTTCACCATTAAAGATGTGACAAAAAGCAACGGTAGTGATACCTATCACACCCCCATTCAATTTGCCTGTTCGGCCTATACAGAGGTTGGAGGGATCCTGGAGAATAATCACGTTATCATGTACTTAATTAGGTGACTCCATTGCAGTTGATATTTAGACATCATCTCATTTCTGGAACAAATCAAGACCCCCTGGCACTTAGTACACTGTTATTGACTTTAAAATATTTCTATTTCCATACTAATCTGCAAGGACCACCAGAAACAGTTTGTTTTTACTCGAAGTACCCTAAGAACTATGCCAACTCTCCTGTGTTTTGCCATAATATAATCTGCAGAGATTGTGATAATCTTGACAGTCCATATAAAATCACACTAGTCCACTGCATTGATGCCATTATGTTAATTGGATCTGATCAGGACCCGAACAGGAAGTGGCAAATATTTTAGATGATTTAATAAGACCCTTGTGAACTAGAAAATAGGAAATAAAGCCCCATGAAAATTCAGAAGCCCATTACCTAGGTGAAATTCCTGGGGGTCACATGGTACGGAATATCTCAAGATATTGCCACCAAAGTGAAAGATAAGTTGCTGCACCTTACACAGTCCCCCACTACAGAAAAAACACTAGGCAGACCCATTTGGATTTTAGAGGTATTATATCCTACATTCGAGTGAGCTACTTCGATTCCCATTTACAAGAAACCTTATTAAATCAATAAAGCCGCCAGTTCTCAGGGGGACCAGATCAAGTATAGACTGAAGGGTAAACTGCTGTTCTTTATAACCCAGTAGACACAATGATACTTGACATGTCTGTGGCAAATAGGATGCTGCATGAAGTCTCTGCCAAACAACAATTGGAGAATCATAATGCAGAACTCAGGGTTTTGAAGCCAATCTATGCCTCTTCTGAGGATAACCATTCTCCCTTCGAAAAACAGCTCTGGCTCGATACTGGTACGAAATGCCTTACATGTAGCTTGAGTTTTTCATTATGAACTGCATGCCCTTCCTAGCCATAAAGTTGAGTGTGCACAGAAGCAATCTACCACCAAGTGGAAATAGTATAAAAGAGAGCTCACACACATCCAGAAGACCCAACTATGTTACCTAAGTACATGGGCTTTACTCCTTCAACATCAACTCCTGGCCCTTCTCCTTCAATCCATACCTATGGCCTCATTAGCAAGTGTCTTATTACCAGTTGAACGAGGAGGAAGTTCAGGCTGTATTTACAGATGGTAAGACAGTATTCTGGGGCAAACTGGAGTGGACAGTGCAGTAGCACCGTTCCACTCAGGAGCATCTCTGGATGGTGGTAATGTAAAATACACCTAAGCCCAGAACTTCAAATAATACACTTGGTTACCCACTTTGTCTGAACTCAGAAATAGCTGTAAGTATGGACTTACTCTGATTCATGAGCAGTTTCTTAGAGTTTGCCTGGATGTTCAGGGACTTGATAAGAATAGGATTTGAATACTGGTAAGAAGAGGTCTGGGAAAGAAGTGTGTGGATACATCTCTCATAATGGGCACAGTGTGAAGACACTTATATTTCATGTGAATGCCCTCCAAAAAGCATCTGCTGCAGAGGAAGCTCTCAATAATAAGGTAGAAAGAAGTGTCATATTCTTATATATCAATCCCAGCTTCTTTCACCAGCCATCATACAGCTTGCTTAAAGGGTCCATGTAAAGTGGTCACAGTGTCAAGAATGGAGCTCATTCACAGGCTTAACAACACAGGCTGACCTGGCTACTGTTACTGATGAGTGTTTAAAGGGCCAACAGCAGAGAATACCAACACTGAGCCCCCAGTATAGCACTCTGCCCTAGAAGAACAGCCAGCTACCATGCACAGGCTGATGACGGTGGATCCCTGTATTACAGAGGAGGCAGAGATTTGTCCCTACTGGAATAGACCTGTGTTTTGGATATAAATTTGCTTACCTTGTTTGTGGTGCTTTTGCAAATACAACCGTTTGCGGACTTTCAGAATGCTTTATTTACCATCATGGCATTCCAACATTGCTCCCAATCAAATAATTCATTTCACAGCCAAAGAAGTGCAGCAATAGGCTCATTCCCATGGAATATATTGATCTTACCATAGACCCCCACAACCCAGAAGCAGTTAGCTAAATTGAATGGTGGAATTGCCTCTTGAACTCTCTTGCAATGCCAGTTGAGGAATGGAGTTCTATGAGGTTGAAATATGCTTTGAAGCAGCAACCAATAGATGATGCTGTCTCTTCTATAACCAACATACAATGGTCCAAGAATCAAGGGGGTAGTGGGAATTGATATCTTCAAATATTCCACCTCGTGACCACTCACAGAAGTTTTGCCTTGCATACTTACAATTTTCATTTCTGCTGGTTCTTTGGAGGTCTTGGTTCCCAATGGAAGAATATTTTTGCCAGGAAACACAACAATGTCTGCACTGAATTGAAAGTTGAGACTGATATCCTTTTAAGCTTTTTTTTTTTCTTTTTCTTTTTCTTTTTTTTTTTGTGGAGACAGAGTCTTGCTCTGTTGCCAGGCACCAGGCTGGAGTGCAGTGGTGCGATCTCAGCTCACTGCAACCTCCGCCTCCCAGTGCAAGCAATTCTCCTGCCTCAGCCTCCCGAGTAGCTGGGACTACAGCCGTGTGCCACCATGTCCAGCTAATTTTTGTATTTTTTAGTAGAGATGGGGTTTCACCGTGTTAGCCAGGATGGTCTCGATCTCTTGACCTCATGATCCACCCGCCTCAGCCTCCCAAAGTGCTGGGATACAGGCGTGAGCCACTGCGTCCGGCCTTGAGCTTTTTTTACCATTAGCTAGGCTGATTGCCTCCAAATTACTGAGAAAGAATTGCTGCTACACAATGAGGGTACAGAGGACTATGCCTGGGACCAGGGAGAAACTATGTCTGGGATTTTCTGAGGAACCTCTTAGTATTTCCATGTACAATAATGAAATTTAATGTAAAACTACAGCAATTTAAAAATGGGAGGGACAACTGAATATGTGGGTTGCTTAGTAGTGGGTCACACTACTAAGCAAAGAATTCTAATAAGCTGAGCTGCTACCTGAGGACAAATGAATCATAGAAATTATAAATATCAACTATGCTCTTGCGGTCAGTTATTTAAAAACTTTGTATATTTTCATCCTTGCTTACTATGCATGTATTTGTGTGTGTGTGTGTGTGTGTGTGTGTGTGTGTGTGTGTGTATCTACAAAGAGGAAGAAAGAGAAACTATTTACCTCTCTCTCCTTCTTTCCCTTATTACTTTACACAAGTTTGTCTAGAGGTTAACTGTACAAATTAGTCTTTAGTAGAAGAACATTCCGGTGAGACTGTGACTGAATTTGAGGAGTAACGGACACACTACAGAGATGGGTGTTATGACTGTATCCCAGAAATTGATTCAACGAATATTAGCACTTTGTGTCTTTTCATTTGGGGGAGAAGGTAAAAATGTCTTCATTCATATATAGGATAGCTGAATCTTGGGTGGAAATGTGGAGCTCTGATTGTTGGTGGTTAGAAGATTGAATACATATAGTTGGGTAAATATGGATGCTGAGCAGCCAAGAGGTAGACTGTCACTTACCAAGCCATTATCTTTCAGCTCCAAATGTACCCTTCTGAACTCTGCTTAATAATGCTGGTTCAGGAGCTCTTCAAAGCACGTTTCTGCTTTGCCAGCTGGCTTCCTGTTAGGCACTGCTATTAGAGTGTTCTAGAAGGATACTGAAGCCAGGGAGGACGTTGAAAAGACTAGCAAGTTTTTTCTCTCTCTGCTTTTTATGCCTGTGAGTCTTTGCCTAGCATTATTTCTCCACACTAGTAGACACATTATTTTCTCTCATAGCAGCAGCTTAACTCAGTTTGCAGTTTTTCCTGGACTTGTAGAACCATCCTCATTTGTCCCACCTCAGAGACAACAGTGCCAGCTGAGCAGTGTCTCATCTTCTGATACCTGAATTTCAGCTCCATGGGACTGTACTCAAGCTTCTAAGTTTCAGTAATTCCAATGTCTTTATTCCACCAGCCTCCGAGTGGAAGTTGCTTCCCGCAATTGCTACTCCCAATAATAACTTAGAGTGTTTTCCTTTTGTCTTTTTGGTTACCTAGTTAACAACTTTATACCTGGTTAACAATTTCTTCTTTTACATTCTCTTAGTGTGATTTCTGCCTCCTGACTGGATGCTAACTGATACAGACACCCTCCTAGGATTCCCTCATCGGTCCCCATGCCCTGGTCTAGGTTGGAAATTTCTCTCCTATTATACTACCATTGACAACTTCTAGCACAACGATTATCACACATCCCTGCTAAACACAGAACTCTATAATGACAAATACATTCCTAATTTATTCATCTTGTCATCTCCATTTCCCAAAATAATGCCTAGAAAATAGAGACATTCAATGAATATTTATTGAAAAAGTAAAAGAATGATTCAAGAAGAATCCTGTGGGTAGGGGACAGAGGAGAGAAATAGAGGTAGGCAATAGACCAGTGTTTCACCAACATTTTGGTTTCAGGATTCTTTTGCAGAATGACATACTGGTCTATGTTTAATAAACCATTTTTTAAAATGGATTCGTAGCATTTGCTATTTTCTGTTTTGTCAATACATCCCTGCGGCCAATTTCAAGGCACCAATATGACGTCATTGAATGCAGAGTTGGAAAGAGATGCACATGACTGGCTCTTGTGAGCGGGGCCAGCCAGCTCCAGCACACCACTGCCTCACTTCTTACATACCATTGAGGACCTCAAAGAACTTATAGATTATATAAATCATATACTTACATTGTTTAAAATAAGAACTGAGAAATTCTTAAAAATTTTTAAATTAGTTTTATTAAAATAATAATAATCCCACTACTTGTTAACATAAATAACTTTTTTTATAAAACATAAACTGTATTTTCCAAGACAAAAAAAATTAGATGAGAAACATTGTTTTACACTTTGGTAAATCTCTTTAATATCTGGATTAACATGACGCAACTGGGCTAGGTGGGGTGGCTTGTTGAGCGCTTTGGGAGGCCAAGGTGGGAGGACTTGAGGCCAGGAGCTCAAGATCAGCCTGGGCAACACAGTGAGATCCCTATGTCTACAAAAAATTTATTTTTAATTAGCCAGGCATGGTGGCGTGCACCTGTAGTCCAAACTACCAGGAGGCTGATGTGGGAGGATAACTTGAGCCCAGGAGGTCAAGGCTGCAGTGAGCCATGTTCACACCACTGCCCTCCAGCCCAGGTGACAGAGTGAGGCCTTGTCTCAAAAAATGAAAACAGATAACTGGATTCTCATATCTACTTCTGCATTTATACTGTTGTGATACGTGTTTTTATTTCAATATATGAAGAAAACCTGGCCCCACACAGATAATGTTAGAAAATGATGGAGTGGCCCTTTTCACAAGATGTCGCTGAAGGTGAAAAAGGAAGCTCCTGCCCCTCCTAAAGCCAAAGCCAAAGCAAAGGTTTTGAAGGCCAAGAAGGCAGCGCTGGGAGGCGTCCACAACCACAAAAAAAGAAGATGCGCACATCACCCTCCGTCTGACAGCCCAAGTCACTGCAACTTCAGAGGCAGCCCAAATATCCTTGGCAGAGCACCCTCAGGAGAAGCAAGCTTGCCCACTCTGCCATCATCAAGTTCCCACTGACCACTGAGTCCGCCCTGAGGAAGCTAGAGGACAACAACACACTTGTGTTCATTGTGAAAGCCCACAAGCACCACCTCAAACAGGCTGTGAAGAAGCTCTATGACACTGAGGTGGCCAAGTCAATACCCTGATCATGCCTGATGTCAGGAAGAAGGCATATATTCAGCTGGCTCCTGACTGCAGTGCAATCAGGATAATTCAGTGGATAACTGTGGAAATTTTTCTTTGACAAATTAAAGCTGAAAAAGTGGTAGTTACTTAAAGGTTAGTTATAATGTGGAATCTGAAACCATACAGTGAACTTTTATAACCCCGTTACAATGAGATCTACCGGTCTATCTTGCATTGCATTTTGAGTGGACCTTTCACTCGTGCATTGTTTTACAACATGACTTTACAAAGTCATCTGCAATATGTTGGTTCACTGAGCTGTACAGATCTTCCAAACATTGACATACTTCATTAGATAATATCAAAAACTATATCCACTAGTATCACCACTGATCTCAACAATGTTAAAAGTATTGACAAACTATCAAGCTCATAGTGGTGGGTACAAGTTTTCCAAAATTCTAATTTTCACTCAAATGTTAACATTGGCAATAAATACCGTATTATTTCAAGTTTTGCTCCTTGAAGTGACAGGCTCATTTCATGTACTTTTGAGATGATGTCTGCCAAATGCTCACGTCTCAACAGCCAGTTTTTCTGTCAGCCATTCTCCCAAATAAAAATAATATTCCATGAAAGCAGTAGCTAGTTCAGTTTGCATCTCAAACAATTGCAAAAGTGCTTTTCCTTGAGACAAATATTGCTTGACTGTATGCAGCAAAGGTGCATTTTGTAGACTTCCCTTTTTTTTTTTTGAGACGGAGTTTTGCTCTTGTTGCCCGGGCTGGAGTATAGTGATGTGATCTCAGCTCACTGCAACCTCCGCCTCCCGGGTTCAAGTAATTTTCCTGCCTCAGCCTCCTGAGTAGCTGGGATTACAGATGCATGCCACCATGCCCAGCTAGTTTTTTGTATTTTTAGTAGAGACGGGCTTCATCATGTTGGCCAGGTTGGTCTCAAACTCCTGACCTCAGGTGATCCATCCACCTCAGCCTCCCCAGACTTCCCATTTTTTTGACATAGAATATTTTTAAATGTGTAACCAAGGTTGAGATTTATAAAAGCAATAACTTTATGACTCAATCATGGATATTGTCTTTTTTTTTCTTTCTACTTAAAAAACCATTTTTGCCTTAGGTGAGCAAATCACCTGAGGTCAGGAGTTTGAGACCAGCCTGGCCAACGTGTTGAAATCCTGTCTCTACTAAAACTACAAAAATTAGCCAGGCATGGTGGTGCATGCCTGTAATCCTAGCTACTCAGGAGACTGAGGCAGGAGAATCATGTGAACCTGGGAGGCGGAGGTTGCAGTGAGTTGAGATCACACTGTACTCCAGCCTGGGTGACAGAGCCAGGATCTGTCTAAAAAAAAAAAAAAAAAAAAAGTTTTCTTTGGCTTACATTTATTTATTTTTTTATTTTCTCTTCTTATAGGACCTTTCTTCTACTTAGAAATCAAGGACGTTGAGCCAGGCATAGTGGCTCACATCTGTAATCCTAGCACTTTGGGAGGCCAAGGCAAGCAGATCACAAGGTCAGGAGATGGGGACCATCCTGGCCAACACAGTGAAACCTCGTCTCTACTAAAAATACAAAAATTAGCTAGGCATGGTGGCATATGCCTGTAATCTCAGCTACTTGGGAGGCTGAGGCAGGAGAATTGCTTGAACCAGGGAGGTGGAGGTTGCAGTGAGCCAAGATTGTGCCACTGCACTCCAGCCTGGTGACAGAGGGAGACTCCATCTCAAAAAAAAAAAGAAATCAAGGACATTCTTCTTGTGTGCGTGAGAGAGAGTTTCACTCTGTCATCCAGGTTGGAGTGCAGCAGTGTGATCTCAGCTCATTGCGACCTCTGCCTCCTGGGTTCAAGCAATTCTCGTGCCTCAGCCTCCTAAGTAGCTGGGATTACAGGCGCAAGCCACCACACTCAGCTAATTTTTGTTTTTTAGTAGAGACAGGATTTTGCCATGTCAGCCAGGCTGGTCTCGAACTCTTTACCTCAGGTGATCTACCTGCCTCAGCCTCCCGAAGTGCTGGAATTACAGACGTGAGTCACCACGCCTTGCCAAGGACATTCTTAAAACTTTGTTTTTACTGCTACTGCACTAGTGACAAAACACAGTGACGTTTAGTATGGTCTGGTGCCACTTCCTTGAGTTGTACTCAGATGACAGCAATTTTTTTTCTTTTAAGAGACATGGTCAGTCTCACTGTCTTGAACAGGCTGATCCCAAACTACTGGCCTCCAGTGATCCTCCCACCTCAGCCTCCCAAAGTGCCGGGATTACAGGTGTGAGTCACGATACCTGGCCAATGCCAGCAATTTTAACCACCATTTCTTTACACCATTAGCACAAATGTCAATGAAGTCAAACAGTGAAAGATCATACCATCTTAGTATTAGAGTAAAAATAATTTTGACCTCACAGAATCCAGAAAGGATCTCCCCAGACTCTCATAGACCACTCAAAACTGCTGCACATGACAAATGAAAAAATACCAGGTCACAGTGGTCTTCTGAAAAGTTTGCATGTGAGTCAGGACCACGTAAATGTGAAAGATTGGACCTTTCCCTCCTCTTCTAGAAAGAGATTTCCCCAGATCACTCTGCTGGATGCAAAAAGTGAAATAAGAAATGAAGGGAAGGAAGAAGGAGGATTTGTTGAACATTATATTAAACAAGACACTCATGTCGATGGTCCCTGCTGGGGAGGCAGCACCCAGTTGCCATGGTCTACCATGAGACCACATGGACCCTCCATAACACCCACCATCCTCATCATCACCTAGCCATGACTTTGGACTGAAGACATCCAATATAACGGCTCATAGAAACCAGGATATTATGATGACATGAATGCAAGAGCTCTTCTAAAACAGATATTATCTAGAGAAATCAGACTCTTTCTCTTCAAAATTTAAAAGAGCAAATATTAAAAAGAACCAGCTAGATGTAGACGACACACAAGCTGAGAGGGGAAAAACACTTAGAGAGAGAAAATGAGGGTAGTCAGAGCTATGACGGGTCATGAGCACACAAAAGTTATAGTAAGATGAAACTATAAGAAGGAGACATGGCTGGGCACAGTAGTTCATGTCTGTAATCCCTGGCAATTTGGAAGACTGAGATAATGGCCTGAGCCCAGAAGTCTTCGAGACCAGTCTAGGCAACGTGGCAAAACCTTGTCTCACTAAAAACAACAACAACAAAAAAAACAAAAAGAAAAAGAGACAGAGAGACACACACAGTGATTAAGAAAGGAAAAACAATGAGGTAGAGAAAGAGACTGAATAGAGGGTGGACAGGACGGGCAGAAGCAATAGAGGTGGAGACAAAGAGGAACCAACTCACTGTAATTGTGGAGGGTCAGCAAATTTTGCTACTAAATGGCTGGCTAGAAAATTCAGGGCTTACAGGCTGGGTGCCATGGCTCACACCTATAATCCCAGTGCTTTGGGAGGCCAAGGCAGGAGGATGGCTTGAAGTTGAAATCAGGAATTTGAGACCAGCTAATATATATATATACACACACACACACACACACACACATACACATGCATATACATATATACATATACATATACATATACATATACATATACATATACATATACATATACATTGAGCTGGGCATAGTGGCATGCACCTGTAGTCCCAGCTACTGAAGAAGCTGAGGTAGGAGGATTGCTTGAGCCCAGGATTGGAGGCTGCATTGAGCTATGATTGGGCCACTGCACTCCAGCCTGGGTGACCTTTTCTCAAACAAACAAACAAACAAAAAATTATGGCTTAGAATTGCAATGCCGGGCCTTAGCTTGTAAGGCTATGATACACAACACATTTTGCTTGAGTGAAAGGAAAGGATCATTTCCTTTCACATTTTGTCTACGCATATCTTCCTAAAAACCCACTATTAAGAAAACAAACAACAACAACAGAAAACTTGAGTGAGCCTCTGTTCTTGGTGTCCAATGGCAGCTAAATCATATTTACTGGGAAAGGCAACCTGCCAGATGTTTTCACATCACTATCTCAGTTTGAAACTGTAATTTTTCAATTTAAGCGTATGTACCAATAATGGCTGCAAACATCAGGCTCGATGGGAGATAACAAAGTTGACATGGTTTTTATGTTCCACAATCCGTACGGAGGCCACAAGCCCAAGGGAACTGTGTAGCTGGAGAATTTATCGATTTTTCCTCCTCTTTCAAAAAGAGAAAAGCAATTGAACTGCGTAGCATTAGGGTGATAAAAGGGAGAAAACGGCATATCTAGTTGGGAGCCTCTTAGTTACAAAAACCAAATCCAGTAGAATTAAGTGAAGCAAATAAGGAGAATTTATGATATGACTGCAGGGGTATCTGATGGAAGCCTAAGGGACATGTGGGCCTCAGAAAGAGTCACGCCTCATTTCCTCTGTGCCTCCCATGTGTGTTTCTCTCTATGTAATCATCACATTCTTCTGTCCATGCACCCCAGCTTACTTTGTTTCCTTGTCTGCCTGGCAGAATAAGGCCACATGCAGCTCCCAAGTTTGCAGATTACTGGTCTGTCTCATAGGGAAATTGAATCAATCTCCCTCCTCTTTCTTCATCCTTGCTTCTACTCCTTAACCACCTCAATTCCAGATTTGTAGAGTAAGTGCTCAGATTGGTCCAGCATGTGTCAAATAGTCACTCTTGGTACAATGAACTGCAGCTGGGAGGCAAAGTCAAAGCATACTAAATGGAAATGATGAAGCGGTAGTGTGGGGTTTGGGAGGAGCTGGTCTTAGCACCATGGATCATAGGGGCGGGTAGCTGAGTGGAGAAGGAGGGGTCCTTATTAGTTGGCTGATTCCAAGACATGTCTACTACAAACCATGAACAACTTGTCTTCCCACGTTAGGCCAAACAAGTCTTAAGTAATCCAAAATAGAAGAGGCTTTCTCTCATGGCCTTGGAAAAAAACACTCCGGATCTACCCCTTCGGAAGGCTGGCAGGCAGGCAGGTGGGCAGGTAGGCAGGTGGGCAGGCAAAAACCTTGCAGGTGCCTGGTGATAATATCAAAATGTGTTTTGATAAATCTCTTCCTTTTCAGATCTCTCACTGCCCAGTGCTTTATGCTTCTCAGAGCCCAATTTTGTCACCCACCTAGGCCTGCCATACCCCACACAATACCTCATCTCCCAGACCTGTTCCTTTCCTTTCACTCAAGCAAAATGTGTTATGTATCATAGCCTTTTTCTCCATTAACAACAGCTAGAAAAGAAACTTGTGTTACAGCTTTATTGATATTTTTGACCATTTTGGCCTAATATTTTTGACCATTCTAAATAAGATAAATGTTTACTAGACATAATTTTTTATTTTCAAGAAGCGGTTCTAATGGTAGCAGCAACCTTGAGCCAACTTAAAAAAAAGATACCATTAAGTCAGGTTGTCAATCCCTACGCTACTGACAATGCAAACCTTTTCCTATAAAACAAAGCATTTGCCCTTTCCTTCTGCTTCTATTCCAAACTGGCGGTCTTATGTTTTCCAGACCTCCTTGGCAACTACTGTCTCTGTTTTTTCACATTTCAATCATCATACTGTGTTCTCTGCATAATAAATAACATTATAAACCAGATGTAAGACATGCAAAAATGCAGACCGAAGAGTCTGCATTTTTGCAACACCTTCCAATACTCTAGGCAATGGACAAATTCAATTTTTAACAAGCTCTCTGGGAACTTTCAAAGATGAGAGTTTTCTAAAATTTGCTGTTTGTGTTCTCTTAAGATGCAAATGTACAAACATCCAGTAAGAACTGCTTTTTTAAAAGGAAACATTGGTATTTACATGTGCTTTACTATGTATTACCCATACTTTCAACTCCCTTTGCATTGAAGAGGTTGCAAATAATCCTAGAAACTGACCTACTGAATCTAAAATTCTGTCTGTAATTATAATACAGTAACTAAGATGAGATTATAAATCATTCTGTCAGACCCTCCAGCTCACTCTGTCAGCTATAAAATTTATACTCAGAAGATCTTAAGTTTTGAGTCTTCTTTATTTCCCACACAAAAAGGTAGTATGTCTTAGTGGTTAGGCTATGGACTCTGTAACCAGACTTCCTAGGTTTAAATCCTTCAATCAATAGTTGGGAGACTTTGGAAAAGGCGCTTAAGCACTTTGTGCCTCAGTTTCCTCATCTGTAATATGAGGTTGATAATATTAGTTATTCATATGGTTACTGTGAACATTAAACAATATGGCAAAGCTCTTAGAATAGCAGCTGGCCATACTAAGGGTTAGTTATTATTCTGCTAACTTGTAACCTCCATTAATTCTTAATTACTGCCCTGTCTTCAACTTTAAATAAGCAATCATCTCTCTTGCAGTTTGGGAGGAAAGGCATATTTAGGAGATGGCTCTACTATTTTGATTTTGTCTCTAATCATTTAATCTAATACATTAACATTTAAGATGAAATTGAATATTTATGCCTTAGCTAAAACAGAGAGTTAAAGGGGAAAATATGACAGCATGGAAAGAGACCAGCCTGCAAGAGTAAAGAGAATGGCCAGGAGGAGGAACCACCAGTAAGAAAATTTGCATTGATGTTCTTTATCATGTAGTCACAAACTCATTTGTTGAGATGTATGAATAAGGAACACGATAACTGAATCACACAACATATTTTTAGAGCTTTACTAAGTACGATTGCCTGTACTATAAGGCTACCAGTTTCCTTCTATATAGTTTTTTTTTCCTTTTCCTTTTTCTCTTTTTTTTTGAGAGGGTATCTCGCTCTATTGCCCAGGCTGTAGTCCAATGGCGTAATCTTGGCTCACTGCAAACTTCGCCTCCAGGGTTTAGGTGACTCTCCTGCCTCAGCCTCCTGAGTAGCTGGGATTACAGGTGCCTACCACCAAACCCAACTAATTTTTGTATTTTTAGTAGAGACCGAATTTCACCAGGTTGGCCAGGCTGGTCTCAAACTCCTGACCTCAGGTGACCCACCCGCCTTGGCCTCCCAAAGTGCTGGGATTCCACCTGTATATAGTTTTTATTCTATAAATTTGTAGGGACCATGGGGAGATGTTTTTTTGACTAAAATGGCTTTCAATGACCACACAATTGTGGGCAAGTGTTATCACACAATCATTCATGTAATTACATATATATTTACCATCTATTCTGTATCCATTCCTCTAAGAAATATTAACTAAAAGGTCACACTGCAAAACTAGATTGTTCAAGTACTGGAAGTCCTAGCTAAAGCAACCAGTTGAGAAAAAGAAATAAAGGGTATCCAAATTGAAAAGGAAGAAATCAAATTATCTTTGTTTGCAGAGGATATGATCTTATATTAGGAAAAACCTAGAGACGCCACCAAAAAATTATTAGAACTGATAAATTCAGTAAAGATTCAGGATACAAAATCAACATATAAAAAGCAAAAGCATTTTTATATGCCAACAATGAACAATCTGAAAAAGAAATGAAAAAAAGTAATCCAATTTATGATAGCCACACGTAAAATTCAATACCTAGGAGTTAAGCAAACCAAAGAAGTGAAAGGTCTCTATAATGAAAACTATAAAATGCTGATGAAATAAATGGAAGAGGACACCACAAAAATGGAAAGATATTCCATTTTCATGGATTAAGAGAATCAATGGTGTTAAAATGTTCATAGTAGCCAACGAATATATAGAGTGAATGTAGTCCCCATCAAAATACCAATAACATTCTTCACAGAAATAGGAAAAATAATCCTACAGTTTATATGGAATCACAAAAGTCCCAAAATAGCCAAAGCTATCCTGAGCAAAAAGAGTAAAACTGGAGGAATCACATTACCTGACTTCAAATTATACCACAGAGCTATAGTAACCAAAATAGCATGGTACTGGCATAAAAACGGATGCATAGACCAATGGAACAGAATAGGGAACCCAGAAACAAATCCATACACCTACAGTGAACTCGTTTTAAACAAAGGTACAAAGAACATAGATTAGGAAAAGGAGAGTCTCTTCAATAAATGGCATTGGGGAAACTGGATATCTATATGCAGAAGAATAAAACTAGACCCCTATCTCTTGCCATATACAAAATCCAAATCAAAATAGATTAAAAACTTAAATCTAGGACCTTAAACTATGAAACTACTAACAGAAAACACTGCAGAAACTCTCCAATACATTGGTTTGGGCAAATAGTTCTTGAGTAACAAATACCCCATAAGCATAGGCAACAGAAGCAAAAATGGAAAAATGGTATCACATCAAGTTAAAAAGCTTCTGCACAGAAGTGGAAACAATCAACGAAGTGAAGAGACAACCGGCAGAATGGAAGAAAATATCTGCAAACTACCCATCTGACAAGAGATTAATAACCAGAATATATAAGGAGCTCAAAAAACTCTATAGGAAAAAAAAAAAACCTAATAATGTTACTTTAAAAAGAGCAAAGGATCTGAATAGACATCTCTTGAAAGAAGACATACAAATGGCAAACAGGTATGTGAAAAGGTGCTCAACATCACTGATCATCAGATAAAAGGGCTTATATACAAAAGACAGACAATAACAAATGCTAGAGAAGACGTGGAGAAAAGGGAACAAACCATTGTACACTCTTGGTGGGAATGTTAATTAGTACAGTCACGATGCAGTGTGGGGTTTTCTCAAAAAACTAAAAATAGAGCTACCCTTTTATCCAGCAATCCCACTTCCTTCCAAAAGAAAGGAAGTCAGGATATCGAAGAGATATCTGTACTTTCATGTTTAGTGCAGCACTGTTCACCATAGCCAAGATTTGGAAGCAACCTAAGTGTCCATCAACAGACAAATGAATAAAGAAAACGTGGTACATATACACAATGGAGTACTATTCAGCCATGAAAAATAATGAGATCCTGTCATTTGCAGCAATGTGGATGGAACTGGAGGTCATTATATTAAGTGAAATAAGCCAGGCACAGAAAGACAAATTTTGCATATTCTCACTTATTTGTGAGAGCTAAAAATTATAACAATTGAACTCATGGAGATAGACAATAGAAGAACGGTTTCCAGAGGCTGGGAAGGCTTAGTGGGGGGGTGGTGGTGGGGAAGCGGGGCTGGTTAACAAGTATGAAAAATAGAAAGAATGAATAAGACCTAGTATTTGATAGCACAACACAGTGACTATAGCCAATAATAATTTAATTGTACAGTTTAAAATAACTAAAAGTATAACTGGATTGTTTGAGGGTATGGATATCCCATTTACCATGATGTGATTATGCTGCACTGCATGCCTGTATCAAAGTATCTCATGTACCCCATAAACATATAAACCAACTCTACACTCACAAAAATTAAAAGTAAAAAAAGTTTTAAAAACTGGATTGCTCAATCTTTAGAAGATAAGATAGGGAAGAGGTGAGATAGTTCAATCATGTTAAATGTCCTTTAGGTAGTAGTGATACAGAATGGCTGAGCTCCTGGCTAAACCCCACCCTCAAGCCTGGAACCTCTGCCCTAAGTGAAAGCAGCTGACCCTGATACAGAAGGGCTGGGCTCCCAGCGAAACCCCACCCTCAAGCCTGGAACCTCTGCCCTAAGTGAAAGCAGCTGACCCTGATACAGAAGGGCTGGGCTCCCAGCTAAACTCCACCCTCAAGCCTGGAACCTTGACACTAAGTGAAAGCAGCTGATCCCATTTCTCCACCCAAATGATCGCCTTTTGGCCCACCCCATCCCCTACCCTGTGCCCATAATACCAGACCAGCTGGCAGGAATAAAAGAAGAAAAGAGCAACACAGGCGGCTGACCAGCAGGGATACAAGCTGCTGCGAGGTAAGCAGAGAAGCAGCAACTGAGTGTTAGAGACTATAGATAAATGTGACTAGCTTCAGATGGTGTGATTTCAGAGGAGAACGCAGCCAGAGACAGCTGGGCTTCAGCAAAAGATAACCTTCTTCCCGCACCACCCCCATTCCAGATCCTCTTCCACTGAGAGCCACTTCAACTGCTCAGTGAAGTCTTCCACATTCATCATCCTTCAAACAGTTCATGTGACCTGATTCTTCCTGGACACCGAACAAGAACTCAGGTGTCAAAAAGGACAGGTGCAGGAGGCTGTCACCCTGACCCTTCACTGAGCTGTTAACACTTAGATGTTCATGGACTGCAAGCTGAGTGAAATAAGCCACTCCAGTTCCTGCCCACAAAGGGGGTCAAGGAGATCAAGGAAATATCCTGTCTCAATAGGAAATGTTAGGGTATATTAAAACTTTAAAGACCTGTTACAGATCCTTCTCTAGGCAGTATGTCTAGGAGACTTCTCTGTGACTTACAGCAACACTTCTTGGGTTTTGTAGAAGCAGAGCCTGAGGAAGGGGTTCTAGTGTTTGTACTTTGAGCAAACGCTCTTTAGAAGAAAATCTGTAAGGAAAGGGAAGAGCAAGATAGAAAAGAGCTGAGCAAGGATATAGTTCCAGGAAAAGTCTAGGGTGGGAGGGATAGAGTAGGAGAGTAAAAACAAGTTGGTCCTTGGTCACCCTTGGAGAGGAGAGGGGTATAATGTCTAGGAGTCTCCAGTGAGGCTGGTCCATTCAGCCAAAGTCAAGCCTCTGGAGAGTCACAGCCATAAGCTGTTAGCACAGGCACTTGAGCAGCTGAAGGATGAATGGCTCAGGCTATAAAGAGGATCTGGGTTGGGCAACAATAACGTCTACCACACGGTTCATTGTTCTTCTTTTTAATACATGATAGTAGGAACTTCATTTTGCACATTCTTTGTATTCCCAGTACTTATCACAGTGCCTAACACATGGTAGTTTGTAATAAATTGTTTCATTTAAGTTACACATTGAGAGGAACCTATCAAATCTACAAAACAATTTCTTAAGAGTCATGTAAATTCAGATTGTACTTTGTACTCTTGCTAAATAATATTGTGATGTTTTCCATCATCCCCTGTGTTACCACCCCAGCTGCTCCTATAATACATTCTTTTCTGCATACCAGTTGTAAAAGAGGAAGAAAGTGCGACCTTGTGGTCAAAAGAGTAGCTTGAGAACCCCGAGATCCTAGCCTTACACCTCTCTTATTGGATGCCCAAGTGAAGTCACTGAACCTCTCAAAGGTCCTACAATGTTGGGAAAGAGGAATAATAAATCCTTACGTGATCTGTTTTACTTCAGAGTAACTACATCTTTTATATTTTTTATGTTAAATGTTTTTGGCTGAACCTGGTGGCTCACACCTGTAATCCCAGCACTTTGGGAGGCCAAAGTGGGTAGATCACCTGAGGTCATGAGTTCTAGACCAGCCCAGCCGATATGGTGAAACCCCATCTCTACTAAAAACACGAAGTAGCCAGCCATGGTGGCAAGTGCCTGTAGTCCCAGCTATTTGGGAGGCTGAGGCAGGAGAATTGCTTGAACCCTGGAAGTAGAGGTTGCAGTGAGCTTAGATTACACCACTGCACTCCAGCCTGGGTGACAGAGTGAGACTCTGTCTCAAAAAAAAAAAAAAAAAAGAAAAGAAAAAGAAAGAAAATAAAAGAAAAAACTTCATTACAGCCTTTACTCTCCTGGGCTGAAGCAATCCTCCTGCTTCAGCTTCCTGAATAGCTAGGAATATAGGCATATGCCACAACACCCAGCTAATTTAAAAAAAAAAAAATTTTTTTTTTTTGGCTGGGCACTATGGCTCATGACTGTAATCCCAGCACTTTGGGAGGCCGAGGGCAGTGGATCACCTGAGGTCAGGAGTTCAGGACCAGTCTGACAAACATGGTGAAACCCCATCTCTACTAAAAATACCAAAATTAGCCAGATGTGGTGGCACATGCCTGTAATCTCAGCTACTTGGGAGGCTGAGGCAGGAGAATTGCTTGAACCCAGGAGGCGGAGAACATTCCTGTTGGAGATAGAAGTCTGGAAGTTCTGATGTTTACAGAACACATTTCTGAATCTTAGAATACTAAGATGTTGGGCTTGGCACACTGTGCTGTGCATAGGGAAGAGGAGCTAAGAGGAGCTCATTCTTGCATATCCGCCTTAATGCACATGAACAAATTGGCCTCATCCTGTATAGATATACACAGGGGAAAGACAGAAGGGAACTGGGGTTGGAGTCTCATAAGATTATTACCAAAGTAACCGTATTGCTTCAGTGAGAAAGCACGAAGCCCTCTGAATGGCTAACACTGTGGGTTTCATCAAACTTTCTCCTAGACCTAGAGAAACTGTGTGGAACCACTTTCTCTCTGTCTATAATCATCAGGGAATCATGCATGTCCACAGAGTGGGGAGGTGGATTATGTCCAAAGAGCCCTATTTTTGGAGGGAGAGGAATATGTTGCTCAAAATATTATGGTATACTCAAGGTATGAAATCAGAAAATTGGGGAATAGAGACCAATGAGAAAAGCACAAAGGTCTTTTTGCATAGGATATATAAACCCAAACACTCTTAATGAAATTAATAGCCTAACTAAAACATTTGCTCATCAATTACATACAAATTCAGCTTTGAATTAATGCTTTCATAACCATGAATTATAACAGGTGTTTACCTCATGGATAATCATCTGGCTCCATCAGAGCTGAGGAAGTCTAGATTTGATGGAAAAAGTAAAACAATTTAGAAAGTGAGTTTCTGAAGTTGACTCTGCATGTATGTTTGTATTTGCATTCTGAGTGTAAATAACTACATATGTGATGTGGGAGAAAAAGCTGGGGTGGGGGAGGTGGAGATAAATAGGTATGAGATACTCTAGAAGCAAGTAAACAGAATATCACAGATCTCTAAAGACAAATCTTCCCTGTTTCCAAAAATTCCCTACATTGTTGTTTATTCTCTCAGGGACTAGCTAGAAATCAAATTCCCCTCTTTTGCTATTAAGGCTCAAAAGATAACATTTATTGGCAAGGATGTGGAGAAAAGGGAACCCTTGAACACTGTTGGCAGGAATGTAAATCAGTACAGCTATTATAGACTCTGGAGGTTCCTCAAGAAACTGAAAACGTGACTACCATATGACTTCTGGGTATATATGCCAAAAAAAATGAAATCACCATCTTGAAGAGATATCAGCAATCCCATGTTCACTGAAGCGTTATTCATAATAGCCAAAACATGGAGTCAACCTAAGTGTCCATCAACAGATGAATGAATATATATATTTATATATGAATGCAAATGAATACGTAGTGGAATACACACTAGTAGAGTATTTTCCAGCCTTAAAAGAGAAGGGAATCCTGCCATTTGCAGCAGCATTAATGAACCTAGAGGACATTCTGCTGAGTGAAGCAAGCAAGTCACAAAAAGATAAATGTCGTATGTTATCACTGTGAACCCAAAAGTATCTAAGTCCCGTCTCAATCAATTTAGGAAGTTCATTTTGCCAAGGTTCAGGACACACCTGTGACACAGCCTCAGGAGGTCCTGGGAACAGAAGTCCAAAGTGGTCTGGGTACAGCTTGCTTTTATACATTTTAGGGAGACATGAGACATCAATCGATATGTGTAAGACGTATATTGGTTCAGTCGGGAAAGGTGGGGCAACTTGAAGGCGGGAGGGGTTCTAAGTCATAGGTTGGTAAGAAACAAACTGTTGCATTCTTTTGGGAGTTTGATCAGCCTTTCAGTGAATACACAACTTATATATGAGAGAGGGTAGAGGAATTGTTACTAAAGTCTTGGTCTGGCTCAGTGAATCTGCATTTTTACATAAACAGAGGAGGCAAATCAGATATGCATTGATCTCAGGTGAGCAGAGGGATACCTTTCTCTTGCACCTTGTAAATTGAAGATAAGCTATCAATTTACATTGCCAAGGTGAAATTCAACAGAACTGCTTTAAGGTAAAGATCTTGTGGCCCACAGATAATTTCCTTGTGGGCAAATTGTGAGGGAAGTATTTTGCTTTTTATCTTTGAAGCTATCTTACTTAGTAATAAAATGGGAGGCAGGTTTGTTTGATACAGTTCCCAGCTTGACTCTTCCCTCTGGCTTAGTGAGAAGTCTGAGATTTATTTTCCTTTCACATCACTTACATGTGGAAGCTAAAAAGTTGAATTTATTGAAATAGAGAGTAGATGAGTGGTTACCAAGGGCTGAGGGGTTGGGGAAACAGGTAAGTGTTGGCAAAAGGGTACAAAGTTTCAGTTGTGCAGGATGAGTAAGTTTTAGAGACCTAATGTACAGCATGATGACTATAGTTAACAGGAATACCTTATATACTCGAAATTTGCTGAGAATCAATCTTGCATCCTCAGCCCTAAAATAAAAAAGTAATTATGTAAGCTTATGGATATGTCAATTACTTTGTGGTAATTATTTCAGAAAATGTATGCATATCAAATTATTACATTGTATGTCTTAAATATCTGTACAATTTTGTCAGTCATACCTCAGCAAAGTTTGGGGGGGGGAAAAGAAATTGATGCTCATGAGAGAGAACGGCTCCACCATCCTCATTACACGGTGGCAGGGCCAGATGGGGCGCTCTACTACGCACTGTAAGTGTCCACTGCCCGCTGCCTAGACAGAGCCAATGTATCAAGACAGGGAAATTGCAATGGTAAAAAAGTAATTCATGCAGAGCCGGCTGTGCGGGAGACTAGGGTTTTATTATTACTCAAATCAGTCTCCCTGAGCATTTGGGGATCAGAGTTTTTAAAGATAATTTGGCAGATAGGGGCTTGGGAAGCGGGGAGTGCTGATTGGTCAAGTTGGAGATGAAATCATAGTGGGTTGAAGTCAGGTTTTCTTTTTCTTTATTTTTATTTTATTTTTTTCAGACGGAGTCTTGCTCTGTCACCCAGTGGCATGGAGTACAGTGACATGATCTCGGCTCACTGCAACCTCCGCCTCCCAGGTTCAAGCAATTCTCCTGCTTCAGCTTCCCAAGTAGCTGGGATTACAGGCACGTGACACCACACCTGGCTAATTTTTGTATTTTTAGTAGAGGCAAGTTTCACTATGTTGGCTAGGCTGGTCTCAAACTCCTGATCTCAGGTGATTCGCCCACCTCAGCCTCCCAAAGTGCTGAGATTATTACAGGCGTGAGCCACTGCACCAAGCCAAAGTTAGGTTTTCATGATGTCTTTTGTTCCTGGGTGTGTTGGCAGAACTGGTTGGGCCAGATTACCATCTGGGTGGTGTCAGCTGATCCATCAAATGCAGGGTCTGCAAAATATCTCAAGCACTGATCTTAGGTTTTACAATAGGGGTATTATCCCCAGGAGCAATTTTCAGAGCTTTAGACTCTTGGAGCCAGAGGCTGCCGTTATCCCTAAACTGTAATTTCTACTGTTGTAGTTAATTTGTTAGTCCTGCAAAGCCAGACTGGTCCCCGGGCAAGAAGCAGGTCTTTTCAGGAAAGGACTGTTATCAATTTTGTTTCTGAGTCAAACCATGAACTAACTGAATTCCTTCCCAAAGTTAGTTCAACCTACGCCCAGGAAGGAACTAGGACAGCTTAAGGGTTAGAAGCAAGAGAGTTGGTTAGGTCTGACTTCTTTCACTGTCATAATTTCCTCAGTTATAATTTTGCAAAGGTGGTTTCACTATCTATCACACCACGGCAGGCCAGATGGTAAATAGATCTGGGAAAAGGAAAGTTGGTTTCTGCTGGTTTCTTCCTTCTCTAGCATGGGAATCTTACCAACTGAAAGACTTAGATCCCTTCCATGTGTCATCCTCACTTTCCAAACTCTCTCCTTTCTTAGCCTCTAACTTGTATCAGAGAACTTACTGATACAGAAAGGCTGGGCTCCCAGCTAAACCCCACCCTTAAGCCTGGAACACAGCAGCCCTAAGTGAAAACAGCTGACCCCATTTTTCCACCCAAATGTTGCCTTTTTGGCCTCCCACACCCCTATCCTGTGCCCATAAAAAGACTTCCGCTGGCAGAACAACACAAGCTGCTGAGAGTCCAGGGTACAAGCGGCTGTGCAGTGAGCACAGAAACAGCAACTGAGCATGGAGACTAGGGATAGACGAGGCTAACTTCAGACAGTGCAGCTTCTGGGAAAGATCACCTTCTTCCCACACCATCCCCTTTCCAATTCCCCATCCTGCTGAGAGCCAGTTTTATCACCCAGTGAAATCCTTCACATGCATTACCCTTCAATCTGTTCCTTTGACCTGATTCTTCCTGGATGCTGGACAAGAACCCAGGAGCCGAGGGGGGTAGGGGCTTGGATGCTGCTGTGGGTCCACATAGAGTCTGCTCCTGCCAGAGGAGCGACCGGCCAGTTCCAGCCTTTGTTCCCTCTGGTTCCTACACTTGCTTGCTTGCATGCTTCCTCTTGTGAGGAGTGGCCAGCAGCCGGCTGAGTGAAACTAGCCACTCCAGTTCCATGAAGGAAGTCAAGGTCAAGGGAATTATCCTGTCTCATTACTGCTAGGGTTAGTCCTCAGGAATGGGTACAGAGATACTCACAAACAAGCTGAAGACCTTGAGGTCATCACTGCATGGGTGCATGGGTGAAGGAACATGAGGAGGAGTGGGATGATGGTAGAAGCTTACTAGCACTCATCATAAGAGGTTTTCCTTTTTTCCCTGGGCACAAAGGAAGATGCCCTAGCACCTCCCTTGAGGTTAAGCTAGGGCCATGTGATGAGCTCTAGCCCCTGAGCTGGGAGTGGAAGTGATGTGTGTCATTTCCAGCCTACGGCAGTTAAGAGCATATATAAGTTCATCCTCTGCTTCAGTGTCCCTGAAAACCTGTGTTCCATGTACAGTAGCTGTTAAGACGGAAGCAACCTGTATCTCCTCCATTACCACTTGGAAATAAGCTTCCCTGAAAAGCTGTGGTCCCTATAGCAGACTTCACATGAGTTAGTTGAGTGAGGTTTTATTTATTTATTTATTGAAACAGAGTTTCACTCTTGTCACCCAGGCTGGAGTGCAATGGCGCGATCTCGGCTCATCGCAACCTCCGCCTCCCAGGTTCAAGCAATTCTCCTGTCTCATCCTCCTGAGTAGCTGGGATTACAGGCATGTGCCATCATGCCCGGCTAATTTTGTATTTTTAGTAGAGATGGGGTTTCTCCATGTTGGTCAGGCTTGTCTCGAATTCTCGACTTCAGGTGATCCACCTGCCTCAGCCTCCCAAAGTGCTGGGGTTGCAGGTGTGAGCCACCACACCCAGCCAGTTGAGTGAGGTTTTAATTTGATCACTGCTACAACACAGCAGAGCCTCTACCAACGAATGCAGGGAAGAATACAGAAAGAGATGTGTGGCAGTGCCTAGAGCTGGACTTGCTCTCCTCCACACTTTCCAGAACCACAAAGAAAAAGGCCTCCAGAGGCCGGGTGTGGTGGCTCACTCCTATAATCCCAGCACTTTGGGAGGCCAAGGTGGACAGATCACCTGAGGTCAGGAGTTCGAGACTAGCCTGGCCAATATGGTGAAACCTCATCTCTACTAAAAATACAAAAATTAGCCAGATGTGGTGGTACACACCTGTAATCCCAACTACTTGGAAGGCTAAGGCAGGAGAATCATTTGAGCCCAGGTACTTCACAGGTAATTTAAAAATTTTAAAGTTAGGAAGAAAGTCTTTGGGTAAATTTGTAAAGAAGGCCTCCAAGTGATGAATTTGAAAATTCTGCCAAATATTTCCTCCATTTATAGCAAGACTTATTTGGATAAATCCAAATAAAACAGGATTTATCCAAATAAATCTGAGTGGATATGAAATAGTATAAACAACATGAATTCCTAAACTTGATTCACCCAAATGCTGGTTGCTGCTACTTGAAGACACCGGGTCTCCATCTGCTTCATTGGGCAGGTTGATGGTATTGAACACCAGCTTAGTGCAGTTGGTCAGCCCTGGCTTTCTGCTGCTTCACAGTGATGAGCAATGAGACCCAAAACTTCAACAAAACAGGATGGTTCACGTTGAAGTGTATTCCCTATAAGCAGCCTGAAATGCCCTTTTGAAGGAGGCAGGATACAAAATAAATAAGATAGTACCTAATAAGTGCTGCTGACTTGTAAAGAATGGGTGGGGTGTGACCATTCTTGTGAATAAACTATGAGAAAGTAAAGAAGTTAGTTTGCATGCCTTCCATAGACATTCCTAATATCATCATATTGGAGGTTAGGAGTTCAACATATTAATTTGGGAGTGGAGAGACAAAAACACACAAACATTCAGCCTATAACAATGTAAAGGAATAAGAGAAATGTTCAAAAATATGAATTGAGGCTGGGTTCAGTGGCCTATGCCCATAATTCCAGTACTTTGGGAGGCTGAGGTGGGCGGATCACCTGAGATTGAGAGTTTGAGACCAGCCTGGTCAACATGGTGAAACCCCGTCTCTACTAAAAATACAAAAATTAGCTGGGTGTGGTGGTGGTGAAGGCCTGTAATCCCAGCTACTTGGGAGGCTGAGGCATGAGAATCACTTGAACCTGGGAGGCAGAGGTTGCAGTGAGCCGAGATCCCGCCTTTGCACTCCAGCCTGGGTGACAGGGCAATACTCTGTCTCAAAAAACAAACAAACAAAAAACAACCATGAACTAGAAGGTAGATCTAAGGAAATTATATAGAATGCAGCACAAAGTGATGGAAGATATGAAAGAGGTTAAACAAAATGGAGGATAGAGAGAAAGCTTCTATATATACTTATTCAAAGTTCCAAAGAAAGAGGAGAGAGTACAAGTGAGTCAGAAGCAATATTCTAAGAGATAAGATGTGATCATTTTTATGAACCAATGGAAAGATACCAATCAACAGTTAAGAATAATCCATGAATTCCCAATTTACAGCAGGATGTGTAAGTAGAAATCCACACTTACACATATCATAGTGAAACCGCAACATTCTACGAACAAAGAAAATATTTTAAAATCTATTCTTTCAAAGAGTGACAATTAGGCTGACAGCAGACTTCTCAAGAAATGTATGGGCCTGGTGTGGTGGCTCACGCCTATAATCCCAGCACTTTGGGAGGCTGAGGCAGGCTGATCACTTGAGCTCAGGAGTTTGAGAGCAGCCTGAGCAACATGGTGAGATCCTGACTCTAAAAAAACAAAAATGCAAAAATTAGCCAGGCATGGTGGTGCACACCTGTAGTCCCAGGTACTCAGGAGGCTGAGTTGAGAAGATCAGTTAAGCCCAGGAGGTCAAGGCTGCAGTGAGCTGAGACTGTGCCACTGAACACTAGCCTGAGTGGCAGAGAAAGATTCTTCTCCCCTGACCCCCCAAAAGTATGAAAGCCCTAAGGCCATAGAATAATAACTGTGAAGATGTCAGCCTAGATTTAAATATGTGGCAAAACATGTCATTCAATAATGAGGGTGAAATTAAGACATTTTTAGAAACAAGAAAAGGCAGGCCAGGCACAGTGGCTCACGCCTGTAATCCCAGCACTTTCGGAGGCCAAGGCAGGTGGATCATTTGAGATCAGGAGTTCGAAACCAGCCTGGCCAACATGTCGAAACACCGTCTCTACTAAAACTACAAAAATTAGCTGGGTATGGTGGTGGGTGCCTGTAAACCCAGCTACTTGGAAGGCTGAGGCAGAAGAATTGCTTGAGCCTGAGAGGCAGAGGTTCCAGTGAACAGAGATGGTGCCATTGCACTCCAGCCCGGGTAACAGAGCGAGACTCCATCTCAGAAAAAAAAAAAAAAAAAGGAAACAAAAGGTGGAAAGAGTTTATCACTAATAAATCTCAATAGAGGACATTGTGAAAAATTGAAAGAAGGAAAGATGAAAGATGAAAAGTCTAAGATGCAAAAATAAATGATGAGTAAATAAAGTTGGCAAATCTACCAGTGACTATATAAAACAACAACAAATATCTTATTAGGTTAAAAATACCCCAAAAATTTTTTGCATATATCAGAGCAGGGATAATGAGAATAAACATGTTCCAAAGATCCTCCTGTTTAGAAGGAAGTTAAAGATAGTATATAATAAATTTCTAAAGTAACCACTAAAATAATAGAAATGGAATGGAATGAGAAAAATTGCTCAAATAATCAAAAAGCAGTCACGACAGGAGAAGAAAAACAGATAAAGTATGATACTCAAAAAAGATGGTAGAAATATAGTAGTAATCTAGGCTGGGCATGGTGGCTCATGCCTGTAATCCTAGCACTTTGGGAGCCCAAGGTAAGTGGATCACCTGAGGTCAAGAGTTTGGGACCAGCCTGGCCGACATGGTGAAACCCTGTCTCTACTATAAATACAAAAATTAGCCAGTGTGGTGGCACGTGCCTGTAATCCCAGCTATTTGGCAGGTTGAGGCAGGAGAATCGCTTGAACCCGGCGGGCAGAGGTTGCAGTGAGCTGAGATCACACCACTTCACTCAAGCCTGGGTGAAAGAGTAAAACTCTGTCTCAAAAAAAAAAAAAAAAACAGAAATGTACTAGTAATCTCAATATATGAATATAAGCAAATGGACTAAATGCTCCATTTAAAAATTTTTAAATGATTAGACTGGATAACAACAAAACTCAGCCATCAGCTACATCCATGTGTGCTGGCTCTTCTCCACCCTTCTGTCTGGCTTTGTGTCCCAACTCTGTACTCTGCCTCACCTCAGCTCCTTTGCTCTTTAACTTCTAGTTGAGTTCGGCCAATAGCAGATGTTGTCAGAAGATCACAGGGTGGGAGGAAAGAGAAGTCGAGGTATTAATTCTTCTAATTTCCCTTCCCTTCTGGGCCAGAGCTTTTCAGTGGTTATCTCTATGTAAGACCACACCTCCTGCCAGGGGGCCCTTCTCCCAGCAACAGCTTTTGCTAAGTTCCAGTAATGTTCTCTCCTCTCTGACCATTCAGGTCTACATATATATAAAGGCTTTTCCTGGTTACTAATGGCTGGGCATTTAAAATCTTTTATTGGTTCCCTTAATGCTGTCCACAGCTCTCTAAAGAATTCCTTCATTAAACTCTTTTCAATTAACATCTTGTGTGCATTGCTGATATGGTTTGGTTCTGTGTCCCCACCCAAATCACATCTTGAATTGTACTCTCGTAATTCCCACGTGTTGTAGGAAGGACCCAGTAGGAGATAATTTGAATCATGAGGGCAGTTTCCCCCATACTGTTATGGTAGTGAATAAGTCTCACGAGATCTGATGAGTTTATCAGGGGTTTCCACTTTTGCATCTTCCCCATTTTCTCTTGCCGCCACCATGTAAGAAGTGCCTTTTGCCTCCTGCCATGATTCTGAGGCCTCCCCAGCTACGTGGAACTGTTAAGTCCAATTAAACCTCTTTTTTTCCTAGTACTAGTAATCTCAACAAATGTGATTAGACTGGATAACAAGTCTCAGGTATGTCTTTATCAGCAGCGTAAAAACGGACTAACACAATTGTCTGTTTATTTCCTGTAAGGATCCTAATTCTAATTCTTTTTTTTTTTTTGAGACAGAGTTTCACTCTTGTTGCCCAGGCTGGAGTGCAATGTTGGGATCTTGGCTCACTGCAACCTGCACCTCCTGGGTTCAAGCAATTCTGCTGCCTCAGCCTCCCAAATAGCTGTGATTACAGGCGATTGCTACCATGCCCAACTAATTTTTTTTTTTTTTTTTTTTTTTGTAGAGACAAGTTTTCACCATGTTGGCCAGCCTGGTTTTGAACTCCTGACCTCAGGTGATGCACCCGCCTCAGCCTCCCAAAGTGCTGGGATTACAAGCATAAGCCACTGCACCCAGCCCTGATTCTTATAACAAAAGACACACCTAAAGCATAAGGATACTGAAAGGTTGAAAATAAAAGGTGAAAGAATGTCGTATCTTGCAAATACCAACCAAAAGAAAACTGGCATCACTATGTTAAAGTAGACTGTAAGGTTAGAAAAACATATGAGAAATAAAAGAGACTTTGTAATGATAATAAATTCATCTCACTGATATTATAACATTACCACCAAAGCCTCTAATGATATCAAGTAAAAAAAAAAATTGAGAAAATTAAATCTATCAAACTAATAGAAAGGACAAAAGATAATGAAGATCTACAAATAACTAATTTTTTAAGTATACTATATATTTAAATGGCTTTATAACAGGCGATTTTTTCCCCTAATTTCATGTTTTATTAGAGCAATACTCCGTTTAGTGTGCACTTACCCAAAAATTTATTGGCAGAAAAGAAAGGTAAGTGGAAATGTAGGATGACTGAAAGAAGCTAGTTATGGCTTAATAACCTTTTCTGCCATAAATATGACTGTGTTAATATTGTTAACATATCCACCTAAAAATATTAAAATCCAAAAATGTAAATGGCCAAAAATAATTTATAAAAAAGAAGACAAATTAACAAAAATTCTTTTAAAATTAGATATAATATTGAAAACTGCTTAGAATAAAATAGACAGTGGTGTTATATTGCTGGCAGGAGTAAAAATTAACACAGGTTTTTTGGTTCATAACATTTGATCCAGTAATTCAGCTTCTGAGAATCTCTCACAGGAGCAATCTGAATTAAAGACAAAAGTTCATGTATAATACAAAAAGGGAATGTGATTGATAACATATTTTTTAAATTAGAAATGCTCTTCTTTCCTTCCCTTGCTCTCTTCTATTCAGTTGTTCACTTCCCAAGTAGTTCAATCCAAAACCTATGAGACTGGGGCCCAGCAAGGTGTGTGTCCCCACGGTGAGTAGGAAACCCATAAGGGATGCCAAAACCTCACTGGGGTGAGAAGAGGGTCCCTGCTGGGGGAGTGATTCAGCTAAGGCTGAAGAAAAGTGTGTGTGTGTGTGTGTGGGTGTGTGTGTGTGTGTGTAAAGAAGTGACTGATATGGTTTGGCTCCCTGTCCCCACCCAAATCTCATGTCAAATTGCAATCCCCATGTGTCAGGGGATGGGCCTGGTGGGAGGCAATTGGATCATGGGGGTGGATTTCCCCCATACTGTTTACATGATAGTGAGGTCTCACGAGATCTGATAGTTCAAGGGTGTGGCACTTCCTCCTTCGCTCTCTCTCCTGCCACGTTGTGACAAAGGTGCTGCTTGCTTCCTCTTCAACTTCCACGATTGTGGGTTTCCTGAGGCCTCCCAGTCATGCCTCCTGTTAAGCCTGCAGAACTGTGAGTCAATTAAACCTCTTTTCTTCAAAATTATCCAGTCTCAGGTAGTTCTTTAATAGCAGGTGAGAACAGACTACTACTGTGGCCCACAGTAGGTAATCATAGCCCAAGCAGGGTAAAAAAGGAATTTTCAGAGTGAGAGGCTGGTAGCAATTAGGGGAACTGGTTACATACAAGAGGATTGATCAGTTAAGGACAATCACATGCCACATGATGTTTCTGTTAATGACAGACCACGTACAGGATGGTGGTCCCATAAGATTATGATACCATATATTTACTGTACATTTTATATGTTTAGATACACAGATACTTACATTGTGTGACAATTGCCTACAGTATTCAGTACAGTAACATGATACACAGGTTTGCAGCCTAGAAGCAACAGGCTATATACAATATAGCCTATGTGTGCAGTAGGCTATACCATCAAGATTTGTGTAAGTGCACTCTTTGATGTTCACACAACAATAAAATCACCTAATAATGCATTTCTCAGGATGTATCCCCATCATAACGTGAAGCATGACTGCTGATTTCTAAACCAACCACTGGGCACTAGTGGGCTCTTTGCTATTGTTGCGACATTCCTCCCAGGGTTTCTCGCTTTCTATAATTGTGACTTGTTTCTCTGTCGTGAGAAACCTGGCTCACTTATCCTCAATATATTTGCAGTCATGCAATTATTGGAGTGAAGCATCACTGCAATATCACCTTCCAATATTATCACTTATCAGAGTATATTATTTTAGTTTCCATCTTTGCTTTCCCCTTGAATTAAACTCTTTAAATTCAGAGACTGAATTGTACCCATCTTTGTATTCTCAGCCCTTACATAGGGCCTGACAAATAAAAGTGTTCAATATTTTCTTCTGGGATGAATACATAGCAATTTTACATGTAACAGTTAAATAAAAATTCTTTTTTTTTAACCCTCCATGAATGCCAAAATAAAAATTCAAAGCACTTCATGAGTGAAAGTGAAAATGAATGGGGCAGACAGTGAGTGGTCTTATAGGCGCTGAAAAAAAAAAAAAAAAACTATAGCATTTTAGGAAGGCTTTATTCTATTCTGGAGCCATTCCTTAACTCAAGAAGAGACTTTGATCAGATGACAGGAGAAAAAAATTGCAAGTGCAAAAGGAAAGGGAAAGAACTGAAATGAGTATGGCGTGTTTATGGTTCATTAGGAAACTCTCTCTCTCTGTGTAATGTAGAGAAAAACATAAGCTGAGATTGGATTATATGGGGTGGGGGAGCAGTTTGTGGAGCACTTCGGAAGTCAGGTAAAGGAATTCATATAGCATAGGAAAAAGATTAAGAGCATGACTTTTCATTTCAAGCTCAGTTTGCATCCCAGTACTACCAGTAACTAGGTGATTCTGGGAGTTTTGTAAATGTTCTAAAATTCTTCCAAATGTGTGTATAATTGTATATTTATAGAATTGTTATGATTAAAATAATCCATATATAAAATTGTATAGCAGCCAACATATGGCAAGTATTCTATGAAAATTAGTTGTTGACGTCGTAATTACAATTCATTGGAGCCACATTCTACAGCTGCATGATATTAGCAATATTCTTGAAAAATTAATTCTCATATAGGACTAGGGGGAGTCTGGAATTTGAAGACAAACTAAGTGACTATTAAAATAATCTTGGCCTATGGTTTTAAAAAAAAGACATTGATGAGAACAGTGAGAAAGAAAAGAAAGAACTCCGATAAATGAGTTTAAGAAAAAAATTATGGAATTCAATAAGCAATTGGAGTGGAGAAGCACAGAAGAACCTCAGCTGTGTGTGGTGGCTCACGCCTATAATCCCAGCACTTTGGAAAGCCGAGGCGGGCAGATCATGAGGTCAGGAGATCAAGACCAGCCTGGCTAATACAGTGAAACCCCGTCTCTAGTAAAAATACAAAAAAAAAAAAACCTAGCCAGCACTCCAGCCAGGGCGACACAGTGAGACTCCATCTCAAAATAATAATAATAATAAAGTTGGCTGGGCATGGTGACTAACAACCTGCAAACGCAGCATTTTGGGAGGCTGAGACAGGAAGATCACTTGAGCCCAAGAGTTCAAGGCTTCAGTGAAATATGATTACGTCACTGTACTCAGGTGACAGAGGGAGACTCTGTCTCAAAAAAAAACAAAAACAGGGGACACCGCTGGGGGAAGGTGGAGGAGAGAAGCGGAGCCCTTCTGAGCCCCGGCCCCCAAGTAACTCTGCCGCCCCTGAGCCGCCTTGGAGGTCCTCCTCCCCACTAAGTGCCTCTTTGCATAACACCGGTCCCGCCCCGCTCTCTGGACCCCGCTCTCTGGCCACCCCGGGGGGAGGCGCAGCACGACCCAATGGGCCAGCCTCTGGGAACAAGATCTGTCAGTTCAAGCTGGTCCTGCTGGGGGAGTCTGCGGTGGGCAAATGCAGCCTTTTCCTCAGCTTCGTCAAGGGACAGTTTCGCGAGTACCAAGAGAGCACAATCGGAGCGGCCTTCCTCACACAGACTGCCTGGACGACAGAACAGTCAAGTTTGAGATCTGGGACACAGCTGCACAGGAGCAGTATCACAGCCTGGTCCCCGTGTACTATCGGGGGGCCCAGGCTGCCATCATGGTCTATGACATCACCAACACAGATACATCTGCACGGGCCAAGAACTCGGTGAAGGAGCTACAGAGGCAGGCCAGCCCCAACATCGTCATTGCACTCGCGGGTAACAAGGCAGACCTGGCCAGCAAGAGAGCCGTGGAATTCCAGGAAGCACAAGCCTATGCAGACGACAATAGTTTGCTGTTTATGGAGACATCAGCAAAGACTGCCATGAACGTGAATGAAATTTTCATGGCAATAGCTAAGAAGCTTCCCAAGAACGAGCCCCCAGAATGCAGCTGGTGCTCCAGGCCGAAACCTAGGTGTGGACCTCCAGGAGAGCAACCCAGCCAGCTGGAGCCAGTGCTGCAGCAACTTGAGCCCCCCTTGCATGCCCGCTCCCCTACCTCCTCCGCCTGAACGACCCTACTGGAATCCACTCTAACCAATCGCACTTAACGACTCAGGCCACCACTGGTGGGGGGGGGGGGAGGGGGAGGGGTCCACCATGATTTCTTCATATAATTTTGATCATAGGCTGGGTGAGGTATTCCACCTGCACCTTTCTGTACAAATACTAATTCAATTTTAAGTCTTAAGTCACTTTTTTAATATATATGATCTTCTGCTCTTCCCACTTCCTCCCCTTTCTACTGCTCTCTCACTTTCCCTTGCTGGGAGTAGCCACATGCTCCTGTCCACCCCCGCCCCCCCCACCCTTGTATATGGGGGACATCGGGGTCAGGGCAGCTACTCTTTCTTTTCCTTCCTGCAGAACAGCGGACCCAGCAAGAGCATCCACATCCTCACCCTGTTCGGAGTGGTCTTGGGTTTGGGAGGTGGGACAGACCTTGGGAAGGGGCTTGGGAAGGGAGCGGCAGCTCTTCCCTCAGCTGGCTGTCATCAGGCTGCAGCCCCCTCCCTGCCCCCGCCTCCCTGCTGGGGAACCACAGCATTATCACAGTATTATTGTGACAGCCACGAAACCATTGCCCACAACCCCTCCACCCTTGGTCACCCCAACCTCTGGCTCTGAGCCCTCCAATCACTATGATGAGTATTTGGGGGTGGGTGGGTAAGGGGGGAGTGGGAGGGGGATGAAACCAACTTTTTCTGTATTTTGTATTGTATGTTTTCTTCAACATGTAACCCAATCAGTATCTTGTCAATACAGTCAGCTGATCGACCTCAAAAAAAAAAAAAAAAAAAAAAAAAAATTTCCATGTTTTAAACTCTTGAGCCAAAGAGAATATAGGTACCATTGGAAAAAATACATAATGAGAGACATCTAACTGGGGGGGAAGATGAGAGGAAGGATGAATTGATACTGGATTTGAAGAGACAACTGGAAATCCATGTAAAATATGTAGCATCTGGTCGAGAGATAAAGGACTGGAGTTTAATTAAATGATTAGGACAGCAAGTACACATTTGAAAAATTATCTGAATAAAAGGAATAGAGCAGTAAAAACTGATAAACCTTCATTTAAAAAAAATTTTGTCATGAGGGCAAAGCAAGGTTTGAGACCAGCAGCATCCCGGGTTAAGGTATACAAGAGGGAAGAAGAGTTAATGAGGGAAAGATGTCCTGAGAGGTCAGAGGAAATCAGGGTAGTGCCTGCCATGAACAAGCTGCATCCTGTGCTCTGAGAGATCAAGAAGAGAGAGCAGGCCATTAAGTAGACTACTTTTTTTTTTTTGAGGCGGAGTCTCACTCTGTCACCCAGACTGGAGTGCAGTGGCGCAATCTCGGCTCACTGCAACCTCCGCCTCCCAGGCTCAAGCGATTCTCCTGCCTTGACCTCCCCAGTAGTTGGGATTACAGGTGCCCACCATCATGCCTGGATAATGTTTGTAGTTTTTAGTAGAGATAGGATTTCCCCATGTTGGTCACGCTGGTCTCGAACTCCTGACCTCAAGTGATTTGCCTGCCTTGGCCTCCCAAAGTGCTGGGATTACAGGTGTTAGCCACTGCACCTGGCCCTACGTAGACTACTTTTAGTGAAGTGATGTTGTACAGCCGTTTGAGGAAGGCCTCAACCTTCTATGTAAAAATAAAGAATGAGACAAGGTCATTTGCTGACAGTGAATGGAAGAAGATGGAGTTAAATGCTGTCTTGATGGTGAACCCGACAGAAAAGATATGGAACACTCGAATTTGAACAGATTTCGTACAGAACCATAAGCAAGGATTAGGAAGAATATAATAGATGGTGAATTACCCCAGAGCAAGTTATAGTAGCTAACTGGTACCATCCCTAAGCCCGAAGAAGCAAGAGGAGGGAAGTGTCACTGGGATTCAGGGAAAGCTTTGAAGACGATGGGATCTGTGGCCTTTAGGTAAAGGGACATAGCCAATTTGCAGGAAGCTGACAGGGAGGGAGCTACAGGAATAAATAATCTGACCTCACTCTCCTCTTGCCCTAAAGCCAATAGCTGAACCCATCTGGAAGCTAGAGGGCAAGGGAGCCAGGTTGTAGCAATCTGTATGACCAGAAACCTAGGGCACAGAGCAGACAGAGACAGGGAATGAATCCAGCGCAAATGCTTAAGAAGAGTAGAAAAGCTTTGGCAATGCCACTGTGAGAAAAGGGGTGGGGAGCCAAGAGATGAAAAAGAATGCTGAGCTTCATTAGGTCTGGTTGGTGCTATTCAGTACTTTAAAAATAAAGATACTCTGGCCAGGCCTGTTGACTCACACCTGTAATCCCAGCATTCTGGGGAGGCCAAGGCAGGAGGCTTGCTTGAGCCCAGGAGTTTGAGACCAGCCTTGGCAACATAGTGAGACCTACAAAAAATTTAAAAATTAAATTTTACAAAATTAATTTTTTAATTACAAAATATTTTTAAAACAAATTTTTCAATTTAAATTTGAGACATTTACCAAAAGAATAAAAATTAGCTGGGCATGGTGGTGCATGCCTGTAGTCCCAGCTACACGGGAGGCAGAGGTGGGAGGATCACTTAAGCCTGGGAGGTGGAGGTGTCCATGAGCTGGGATCACCCCACTCCACTACAGCATGTAACAGAGTTAGCCTATCTCAAATACATATGTACATAAAAATAAAGGTACTTTTTTTTTTTTCCCAAAACAGAGTCTTGCTCTGTCGCCCAGGCTGGAGTGCGGTGGCATGATCTTGAATCACTGCAACCACCACCTCCTGGGTTCAAGCAATTCTCCTGCCTCAGCCTCCCGAGTAGCTGGGACTACAGGTGTGTGCCACCACATCTGGCTAATTTTTGTAGTTTTAGTGGAGATGGTGTTATACCATGTAGTCTAGGCTAGTCTCGAACTCCTGACCTCAGATGATCCACCCACCTCATCTTCCCAAAGTGCTGGGATTATAGGCATGAGCCACCACGCCCAGCCTAAAGGTATTTATTTCTGTCTGATTACAAGAATGATATATGGTTACTGTAGAAAATTCCAGAAGTATTATAACCAAAGAAAATTTATTTACTTTTTAAAAGCATCTTTATTCAAATTAATACACAAACAAAAAACCAAATACTGCATGTTCTCACTTAGAAATGGGATCTGTGGCCTTTGGGTAAAGGGGCATAGATCCCTTTACCTAAAGGGATGCACACCTGAAATCCCAGCACTTTGGGAGGTTGAGGCGGGTGGATCATGAGGTCAAGAGATTGAGACCATCCTGGCCAACATGGTGAAACCCCATCTCTACTTTTAAAAAATTACAAAAATTAGCTGGGCGTGGTGGCATGTGCCTATAGTCCCAGCTACTAGGGAGGCTGAGACAGGAGAATTGCTTGAATCCAGGAGGTAGAGGTTGTAGAAAGCCAAGATCACGCCACTGCACTCCAGCCTGGCAACAGAGCAAGACTCCATTAAAAAAAAAAAAGAAGTGGGAGCTAAACATTGAGCACACATGGACATACATGTGGAACCAATAGGCACTGTGGACTACTGGAGGGTGGAGGAAGCAGGAGTGAGTTTAAAACTACCTATTGGAAGCCAGGTGCGGTGGCTCACGTCTGTAATCCCAGCACTTTGGGAGGCTGAGGTGGGTGGCTCGCTTGAACCCAGGAGATCGAGACCAGCCTAGCCAACATAGTGAAACCCCATATCTACTAAAAATAAAAAAGCTAGCCGGGCATAGTGGCGTGCACCTGTAAACCCAGCTACTTGGATGGCTGAGGCACAAAAATCACTTGAACCTGGGAGGCAGAGGTTGCAGTGAGCCGAGATCACACCACTGCACTCCAGCCTGGGCGATAGAGCAAGACTCCATCTCAAAACAAATTAAAAAACAAAAAACTACCCATTGGATACTATGCTCACTACCAGGGTGACTGGAGTCACATTCCAAACCTCAGCATCATGCAATGTTTCCGTGTAACAAATCTGCACATGACCCCCCCTGTATCAAAATAAAAGTTGAAAAAATAAATTAAAAAACAGATAATTGTATCTCATCTTTATTGAGATACAATTCACATATCCTACAATTCACCCATTTAAAGTGTATAATCCAGTGGTTTTTAATATTTCACTGAGTTGGACTACCATCACCACAATCCATTTTAGAGCATTTTCATCACCCAAGAAAGAAACTCCATAACCATTAGCAGTTATTTTCAGTTTCTCTTCCCAACCCTTGGTCCAGACAATCACTTATCTACTATTTGTCACTATATATTTGGCTATTCACTATATATTTGACTATTCTATTTGCATATTCTAGACTGCTTTTTTTTTTTTTTTTTTTTTTTTTTGACAGGATCACGCTCTGTTGACCAGGCTGGAGTGCACTGGTGCAATCTCCACTCACTACAACCTCCACCTCTCAGGTTCAAGTGCTCCTCCCACCTCAGCCTCCTGAGTAGCTGGGACTCCAGGCATGCGCCACCACACCTGACTGATTTTTATATTCTTTGTAGAGATGGGGTTCTGCCATGTTGGCCAGGCTGGTCTCAAATTCCTGGACTCAAGCAATCAGCATGCCTCTCACGGTGCTGGGATTACAGGTGTGAGCCACCATGCTTGGTCTCAACTTTCTAACTGTAATTGTACAACATCTCCCTATCCCCTCCCTCCTCTTAACCACTCAAGCCTCTGGTAACTATCATTTGACTCTGTTCTTCTATAAAATTAGCTCTTTTAGGTTGGGCGCAGTGGCTCACGCCTGTAATCCCAGCACTTTGGGAGGCTGAGGCGGGCAGATCACAAGGTCAGGAGTTCAAGACCAACCTGACTAACATGGTGAAACCTCATCTCTACTAAAAATACAAAAATTAGCTGGTACCTGTAGTCCCAGCTACTCTGGAGGCTGAGGCAGGAGAATTGCTTGAACCCGGGAGGCAGAGGTTGCAGTGAGCCAAGATTATGCCACTGCACTCCAGCCTGGGCAACAGAGCAAGACTCCATCTCAAAACAAAACAAAAAAAAATTAGCTCTTTTAGATTGCACATATGAGTGAGATGATGCAGTATTTATCTTTCTGTGCCTGCTTTATTTCACTTAACATGTTTTCCAGGCTCATCCATGCTGTCACAAATGACAGGAGTTTACTCTTCTGTATAACGAAATAATATTCCATTGTGTACATATACCATATTTTCTTTATCCATTCATCCATTGATGGACAACTAGGTTGATTCCATGCCTTGGCTATTGTGAATAATGCTGAAATAAACATGGGGATGCAGATGTCTCTTCAATATAATTATTTCCTTTCCTTTGAGTAGATTCCCAGCAGTGGGGTTCCTGGATCAGAGCGTAGTTCTACTTGTACTGTTTCGAAGAACCTCCATACTGTACTCCATAGCAGCTGTCTCCTGGTTTACATTCCCACCAACAGTGCGTAAGTATTCTCTTTTCTCTATATTCTGGCCAACATTTCTTTTTAAATTCAGGGGTACATGTGCAGACACGTGCAGGTTTGCTACATGGGTACATTGCATGTTGCTGAGGTTTGGGTGCCTAATGATCCTGTTGCCCAAGTAGTGAACATAATACCTGACAGATAGTTTTTCAGCCCGTCTTCCCTTCCCTTCCTCCCCACTTTTAGATTCCCCAGTGTTTACTGTTCCCATCTTTGTGTCTGTGTGGACTTCATGTTTAGCTCCCCCTTATAAGTGAGAACATGCAGTATTTGGTTTTCTGTTCCTGCATTAATGCACTTAGGATAATAGCCTCCAGCTGCATCCACGTTGCTGCAAGCAACATGATTTCATTCTTTTGTATGGTTTTGCCAACACTTTTCTTTTGTCTTTTTGATAATAGCCATGCTAACTAGTGTCAGGTGATATCCCATTGTGGTTTTGATTTGCATTTCCCTGATGATTACTGATGCTGAGCATTTTTCATATACTTACTGGCAACTTGTATGTCTTCTTGCTTGCTTTTTTTTTTTTTTGCTATTGAGTTCCTTGTATATTTTGGATATTAACCCTTTATCAGATATATAGTTTACAAATATTTTCTTCCATTCTGTAAGTTACCTCTTCACTCTGTTGTTTCATTTGTTGTACAGAAGCTTTTTGTTCCATGTAATTCTACCCATCTATTTTTGCTGTTGTTGCCTTTGCTTTTGCGGTAACATCCAAAACGTTCTTGCACAGACCAAAGTCATGGAGTTTTCTCTCATGTTTTCTTCTAGTAGTTTCATTGTTTCAGATCTTACAAATAAGTTATTAATACATGTTGAGTTGATTTTTGTATATAATAGGAGATAAGGGTCTAATTCCATTCTTCTGTGTGTGGATATCCAGGTTTCCCAACACAATTTCTTTTTACGAGACTGTCCTTTCCATTGTGTACTCTTGGTGCCTTTGTTGAAAGTCAGTTGGCTATAACTGCATGGATTTACTTCTGGGGTCTCTCTTTGTTCCATTGGTCTATATGTCTGTTTTTAGGCTGTTTTGGTTACTGTAACTTTGCAGCTTATTTTGAAATCACGAGGTCTGATGCCTACAGCTTTACTCTTCTTGCTCAAGACTGCTTTGGCTATTTGGTGCCTTTTGTAGTTCTACACAAATTTTAGGATTGTATTTTCTATTTCTGCGAAGAACATCATTGGTATTTTGATAGGAATTGCATTGAATCTATAGTTTGTTTTGGGTAGTAAGGACATTTTAATAATCTTAATTTTTGCACTCTATGAACACAGGGTATTGTTCCATTTATTTGTGTCTTCAGTTTCTTTGATCAATGCTGTATAGTTTTTGGTGCAGTGATCTTTTACCTTCTTGGTTAAATTTATTTATTCCTAAGTGTTACATTTTTTTGTAGCTACTGCGTATGGGATTACTTTCTTGTTTTTCAGACAGTTTGCTATTGGTGTATAGAAGTGCTACCAACTTTTCTGTGTTGATTTTGTATCCTGCAATTTTACTGAATTTGTTTATTTAATCTAACAGTTTTTTGGTGGAGTCTTCAGGGTTTTTTCAATATAAAATCATTTCATCTGCAAAGAGAAACAATTTAACTTCTCTGACAAAGAAAATTCAAATCACCAGTAACACCCCCACTCTCCAGTGATAATCACTTCTAATGTTTTTTTTTTAAATATACTTCCAGCCTTTTTTGTTTTCTTTTTTGTTGTTGTTGTTTGTTTTTTGAGACAGAGTCTCACTCTGTTGCCCAGGCTGGAGTGCAATGGCACAATCTTGGCTCACTGCAACCTCCACCTTCCAGGTTCAAGCAATTCTCCTGCCTCAGCCTCCCAAGTAGCTGGAATTACAGGCGTGTGCCACCACACCTGGCTAATTTTTCATATTTTTAGGAGAGACGGGGTTTCACCATGTTGGCCAGCCTGGTCTTGAACTCCTGACCTCAGGTAATCCACCTGCCTTGGCCTCCCAAAGTGCTGGTATTCCAGCCTTTTTTACAAGCACAAATAATTTTTTGAAACAAAATAGATTATGTTGCACATACTTGAATTACTTATGATTCTTTGAATACAGCAACTTCAATCAGATTAACTTTTAAGTATTAATTAATTCAATACTTATGAGTGCCTACAATGTACAAATAATTTCATAGCATTAAAAAAATAACAGATAAGCTGGCCGGGCTCAGTGGCTCATGCTTGTATTTTCAGCACTTTGGGAGGCTGAGGTGGGAGGATCACTTCTTGAGCTCAGGAGTTTGACACCTGTCTGGGAAACATGGTGAAACTCCACCTCTACTAAAAATACCAAAAAAAAAAAAGCTACTCTTATCAAGATACAGGGATATGAGGTCACTCCCAAGTCTGGGTCTGTTTAGTAAACATTATCAACTGTTCCCTTAACTGTAAACATCTAGAGGCTATAAATACGTAACTTTCTGGGTATGCAGCCCAGCAAGTCCCAGCCTCATTTTCCTAGCCCTTACTCAAAACAGGGTTGTTCTGGTTTGAACGCCTGACAGTGGTGTGCACCTGCAGTCCCACCTACTCAGGAGGCTGAGGTGGGAGGATAGACTGAGGCTGGGAGGTTCAGGCTGCAGTGAGCTACGATTGTACCACTTCACTCCAGCCTGGGTGACACAGCAAGACATTGCCTTAAAAAAAAAAAGACAGAAAAAAAAAGGAACTCATATTTGGAAATTTTTGGTTGATAGCCTGGAATTTAACTTTACAGTAGTATGGTAAACTGCACAAATGAACACAACCCCAGAGTGCAGCACAGGTTTATTATGGTTTAAATAGACCATCTGTATGTGCTCAAGTTTGCAACTAAAATTAATAAGGTCGTGTTACAGCTTAAGATCCATGCACGAATGTTTTCAGGAAGCAAAGAGCTATGGTATTGTCTAAGGGCAGGTTCTGAGGCAGGCCTACAGCAGGACTGCATTTACTTGGCACGATATGCTTTCTGTGTCCCTAGGATTCTCTTGGGACATACTGACTTACCTGGAGCAGGTGAACAAACTCACTGGAGAATGCAGCCTACACCCCCGACGTGTATTTACCTTTACACACAACAGCACGACAGAGAAGCTGTGCTTGGCATAGGACCAGGCAAGCCGTTGGCAGCAGCTTAAGAAGGAGAACTCTGCAAATAGACCACAGAGTCTCAGGACTGGGTCTACTCACTAGCTTCCTAACATTCTGGCAGAGAGTGGCATTCTTTATAAGGTAAGAAAGAAATTTTCCCTGATTTGGATCTAGAAACTTTTATGCCTAAAATAAATATGATTCATGTCCTGGGAAAGCTTGGTTCTGATGAACTCTGTGTCCTTGGCTGACTTATACCTCCCTCGCCCCTTAAAATCTGACTTCTGATTCAGAGGTGAAAACTCTACCCTTTATTTTCAGGGTCCAGGAAGACCTGGACCCTCAGAAAGTCACTCAAGAGGAACTAGTCTTTCGGACAGAATTATGCAGCTTATGTCCCAAGTTTGTTTGAGCTCCAATGATCAGAAAAGCATGATAATTCTATGGTTTTCCCCTTTTTACTCTACCACTGGAAGTCCCCTAAATTTACTTAACAGTATTTCCCTGAAGCTATAAAGCCAAGCTATTTTGTTCCCCTTAAGTCAGGAATGTTTTAATAGGTAAATATGAATTCCACAGAGATTTTGCTTGACTAGTATAGTTTAAGCTGTCAAATTAGTTCAGTGAATTAAGTAAACTCCATTAACTGATTTCTTTTTTTTTTTAACTAAAAAAATTGTTTATTTGAAACAAAAATTTCACCAGGCATTGCATATTTAATCTGGACGCCCTACTTTGACAATTTTACTTTAGAGCAAAACAGTGGGTAACAGCATGTCAATCAGAAGCCTCAGTTTTTTGTTATAAAATATTGAAAACTAGTAAGATGTTTGTTTATTGAAGAACAGCAACACAAACTGAAACAAACCTATACAAAAACAATTGACATCATGAAACAGAAAACAAAAGTCAGTGGGGGAGACTCAATATTGACTCAGACTCCTGGCAATTTCTATCTAGGGCACTTCCCTCTGTGTGCCAGGCGCCCTTCACGCACCATATGTGCCATATGTCATCTAATAACATCAGTGAAAAATCATCATTCACGTTCTCTTGGTGCAGAATACATAGACCTGATTATGGAACCCCTGAGAAGTGGTTTCTGGATGTGTTTTCTGGTGGCGTTTTAACGTTTCAGGCCGACCGAAGGCTCTTGGACACTTGGAACATTTATAGGGTTTCTCTCCAGAGTGGATGCGCTTGTGCTGGTTCAGGTTCTTCCTGTAGGTGAAAACTTTATTGCAGTCTTTACATTCATAGGGCTTCTCCCCTGTGTGGCTCCTCTTGTGACATTTCAAGGAGAACATCCTGGTGAACCGCTTGTAGCAGACATCACACATGTAGGGCTTCTCACCAGTGTGGATTCGCTGGTGAACTCGGAGGTCTGAGAGCTGCATGAAGTGCTTCCCACAGAGATTACATTGAAAGCGTCTCTCTCCTGTGTGTGCTCTCTTGTGGATGACTAGCTTGCCGTAATACTTAAACCTTTTATTGCACACATCACATGCAAGGGGTGGCAGTGCCATGACTTCTTGGCCAACAGGCTGACTGACTGCACCTGCAGGGCCTGAGGAACGAACTGGATTTATCCCAGCTTGCCCCGGGCTGTCTGTGTTGCCCACAAGTGAGGCTCCTCCTTGAGGCCCTTCTTGGGAAATGGAGGAAGCATCTGGTTCGCTTCTTTTGGGACTTCTCAGATTCAGAGAGTCTCCTCTGCTCTCGCTGTGAGTTGAAGCTTCTCTCTCCACAATGCAGGCAGCAGATGTGTCAGCATCCACATTTTCCACAGAGGCTTTTTTTGGTTCCTTCCCCTCCTTTGCTCTCACCACACCTGTGAGACCCTTTGGAAGCTGAGGCTCTGAAGATGTAAGTCCTATGTTCTCTTCCCTGTCTACGTTAGATCCTTCTCCAAGGTCGGCTTGGGTCTCAGAGCCTTTGGGCCACCTTTTATGACAATAGTCTCTGGCAGCAGGAAGTCCTCTTCCTGACCCCTGGACAGTGTAGAGATCCTGGGGCAGGGTCTGTAGCTCTTGGCTGGCCTGGCCTTCACCTGGAGGCATCTCATTCACAGAGGAGGCCTGCTGGCTGGACACGTCTCTCAGATCATCCCTGACACTGGCGGGGGCTTCGGGGGATCTCAACATCTGAGTCCTGCGTAAGATACTCCTTGCCAAGCAAGTTGACCACAGACCATTTCTTGGGTTTTCTGTTATTTCGTAGCAGGTCCTCCAGGTCTCTGCAGCTCTGCACACCGTTCATCATGACTAAGACCTGGAGCTCCTGGGGCATGGAGATCATGAACTGCTCCATCACCAGCATGTCCAGGATCTGCTCTTTGGTGTGGAGGTCAGGCCTCAGCCACAGATGGCACAGCTCAGTGAGTCTCCTCAAAGCCTGGATGGGGTCCAACTCTTCCGGACAGCTGAACATCCTGAAGTTCATGTGACATGTCTCAGGGTCTCGGTCATGATTTCCAAGTTGAGTTTCCTCAAATTCCACAGACCGTGGCAGCTCTGACCCAGGGCTGTTGCAGGGTTCTCGCTGACCCCATGAGGGTGTGCAATTTGCAGCCATATCTAGTGGAGAATATTTTAATCAGTCTCTGAGGAAGCTCTTCCAGTAGCTGGTGTCCAATTGGGACCTATCTACACAGGTCTCCTTTGGTTTTCCTCAGTAATAGAGTCACTGTTTGTTTAGAAGTCTCCTTCCTGCTTTCTGCCTCCAACCTCCCTGCATCTGGGATCCGCGCTCCTGATTGTTTTTTCTATTGCAAATTAATATGCGGGTCATCTCTTCAGATACGTGTGTTTTAGGCTGGGCGCGGTAGCTCACACCTGTAACCCCAGCACTTTGGGAGGCTGAGGCAGGTGGATCATCTTGAGGTCAGGAGTTCAAGACCAGCCTGGTTAAAAGAGTGAAACCCTGTCTCTACTAAAAAACACAAAATTTAGCCATGCATGGTGGCAGGCACCTGTAATCCCAGCTACTTGGGAGGCTGACGCAGGAGAATCTCTTGAACCTGGGAGGCAGAGGTTGCAGTGAACTGAGATCATGCCACTGCACTCCAGGCTGGGTGGCAGAGCAAGGCTGTCTCAAGGAAAAAAAAAAAGATATGTGTGTTTTAAACTTTATGCATAGTATCAATCAGTTATGTGATAAAACCATTAAATTGCTCAAAAAAAGCATTCTTAACTCATAAAATGAACCAAGTTTCTTTAAACAAGGCCAGTTTTTTTTTAATAGATCTGTCAAAATCTGTTTGAATAAAAAAACTAAAAATCACTAAAAATAAACAACAGGAGATTCAATTCACAGCAACCAATTATAAGAGGCCCAGTTTACCTGAGCCAGCATAAGGAAGTCCCCTCTGTTTTAACCCTGTAAGGAAAGTAACTTTGTAACAAACAATTCCTTTTTTGTTCCTTGTTTCTGCTTTCTTTAGCCTTCTACCTATAAAGCCTACCTCCTGTGCTCAGCTAATCAGAGCACCTTTCTAATTTTAGAAGGGATGCTGCTCCATTCACCAATCGCTAAATAAAAGCTAATTAGATTAAAACGAATGTCAAAAAATTTTGACATATGTATATATGCATGATACAAGTATCACAAGTACTTCATAAAACAGATACAGTACATGTAATAGAATATAGTAATTGTGGCCGGGTGCTGTATCTCACACCTGTAGTCCCAGCACTTTGGGAAGCTGAGGCAGGTGGATCACCCAGGGTCAGGAGTTCAAGACCAGCCTGGCCAGCATGGCGAAACCCTGTCTCTACTAAAAATACAAAAATTATCTGGGCATGGTGGTGGGTGCCTGTAATCCCAGCTATTTGGGAGGCTGAGGCAAGAGAATTGCTTGAACCTGGGAAGCAAATGTTGCAGTGAGCCAAGATCGCACCATTGCACTACAGCCTGGGCAACATGAGCGAAACTCCATCTCAACAAAAAAATGAAAAAATATATATAGAGAAATTGCAGTATTTGGAGTAATTTTCTGAACAGTAATCTCATTATCCTTTTCTCTTAAGTTGCATTTAGTATTCACCTGTTTATTTCTTACGATATGGAAAAATGACAACCACAGGGCATTTTTTTCTTCCAAATAATGAAAATATCCTGTGAAATATTAGGAAATTCATAACTATCTTTTGAGGTTTCTGATTTTCTTTCTGCTTAGTGGCTTATTTCTAGTTATAAAACAGCTAAATAAAAATATAACTCTATGACAAATTCCACTATTTACATAAACACTTATAAACTCTGTACACACAATTTATATTTCTTCTTTCATACAGTGATAATTGGAATTCCAAGCAAATATACCCCCCCCAAAAAGAGAATATATTGTTAAAATCTTATTCACTACAGTGATTAGTTGATATCAATATGTGGTATTCAGACTTCCTGGGGCTGTGTGCTAACATGCAGATTCCAGAACTTAACCTCACTAATTCTTTCAGTATGTCTGGGGTGGAACCAGAAATATGTATTTTAATAACATTGTCATGTTATTTTTATACCCAATGAAATTAAAAAGCCATGTATTTAAGAGACACTTGTATTTTTCTCATGAATCAATTTCGTACCTAATTTTGCCTCAATAATTTAAAATTTTTTCTTTAAAAAAATCTCCCAAGCTATATAAGTTTCAGGCACCACAAAAACCTCAATCTACTCCTGCTACAGGTGAGCTTGTAATTAATATTTTTATATTTCTAAATAATACCCACAGATCATGTAATTCAAAGAAACATGATGGAAACCTTGGAAAATTTCAAAAGAGGGATGTGAAGAGGTTACATCTAAAATAACGAGGTCTAAATGCCACACGTTTCCAGCAGTTGATACCAGCGCAGAAGGGTCCACAGCCACCAATTCTCAAGCATGAGTGCATGGAAGAGGTGACAAGTTATATGGTCATGGGAAAAGCTGACCTGTAGTGCCCTTTGGAGAACCACTCCTAATACAAATTAAGGTATTTGATTAGATGGTATTTTGTAACCGACTAGAAGTTTAACTCTCATACTATTCCAGGACTGACTGCACTCATCCCAAATTTGGACTGAAGTTAAAAATTAGAAGAAAAAAAAAGGCTGGGTACGGTGGCTCAGCCTGTGATCCCAGCACTTTGGGAGGCTGAGGCAGGTGGATCACTTGAATCAGGAGTTTGAGACCAGCCTGGGCAACATGAAGAAACCCGGCTCTACTAAAAATACAAAAATTAGCCAGGCATGGTTGTGCACACCTGTAGTCCCAGCTACTCAGGAGAACTGCTTGAACCTGGGAGGCGAACGTTGAAGTAATTCAAGATCATGCCACTGCAGTCCAGCCTGGGCCATGGAGCAAGACTGTCAAAAAGAAAAAGAAAAAGAAAAAGAGGGCCAGGTGCGGTGGCTCACACCTGTAATTCCAGCACTTTGGGAGGCCAAGGCAGATGGCTTGCTTGAGCCCAAGAGTTCAATACCAGCCTGGCCAACATGGTGAAATCCTGTCTACTAAAACCACAAAAATTAGCCAGCTATGGTGGTGCATGCCTGTAGTCCCAGCTACTCAGGAGGCTGAGGCAGGAGAATCACTGGAATCCAGGAGGCACAGGTTGCAGTGAGCCGAGGTGGCACCACTGCACATCAGCCTGGGCGACAGAGCAAGCCTCTGTCAGAAAGAAAGAAAGATAGAAAGAAAGGAAAGAAAGAAAAAGAAAAGAAAAGAAAGAGAGAAATATTACATACGCGCTAGATACATCAACCATCTTCTTCCCACCCATGACCCATTCAAAGAGAATCTGTCCTCTACCTGCAATCACAGTGGTCATTCTTATCTCAGGTGACCCAAGATCCTGGTCACAACTGATTGGACCAGGGGTAGACAACTGATTCAGGGTGAGCCAATTCTATGTTCTCCTTTGAGAAACTGTTCCTACTGTGCAGAGAAGTTCTGATGTGTGGGTGCGTTGGGACAAACATGACACCATGGCAAATCAAAGCCTTGGGTCAGAGTTATGGAGAGCAAACCTCAAGAACCTTGCAAAGATCAGAAAGAATGAGATACATGACAGTTTTCACAAAAAGCATTTGAAAAAAAAATGAATGAGAGAGAAGGAACAAATGGACATACCTAGGGAAGCAGAAATGAGAGATCATCTGATCCTAAAAAGGGTATCTGTTGGATGACTACTTCCTATGCAATAGGATTCTATATTCTGGAATTAAATTTTCAGATATGCCCCTGAATCGCTTGAATAAATACCCTTCCTGGCTGGGCGCAGTGGCTCATGACTGTAATCCCAAAACTTTGTGAGGCCGAGGTGGGTGGATCACCTGAGGTTGGGAGTTTGAGATCAGCCTGACCAACATGGAGAAACCCCGTCTCTACTAAAAATACAAAATTAGCTGGGTGTGGTAGCGCATGCTTGTAATCCCAGCTACTCGGGAGGCTGCAGTAAGAGAATCACTTGATGCCAGGAGGCAGAGGTTGCGGTGAGCCAAGATCACGCCACTGCACTCCAGCCTGGGCAATAAGAGCGAAACTCCGTCTCAATCAATCAATCAATCAATAAATAAATGCCCTTCCTGTCTACACCCATAGAACTGTGCTGAGGAAGTTTTGGTTCTTATCAGCAGAGATCTCTAGTTAAGACAATGGTGCACTTATCAGCCACAGGTTTCAGAGTAGTTAAGGAAGGAAGTACACATCCTGTGGAATATGCTCAAGACTGTGAGGCTGCCTGTGGAATGCAAGTAGAGCACTGAAGCTCAGACTGGTGGCATCAAAGGAACAGGCTGCTGAGGATGGACAAGGCATGTAGCTAGGGTAATGAGGTCCCTAAACAAGAAGACTCCCTGTCTGCAAAGAGTAAAGTGAAGGGCACTCAAAAGTATTGAGATTTCTAGCTACCTAAGAAAGGGGTATATTCAGCTTCCTAGTCTTACTAGCATTATTTATATTTTTAATATATTATAGTGTAAATGTACATTCAAGATAAGGTGATCAAAAAGTCAAAATCTGGCTATTTGTGACAGTCAAAGCACAGGTTGTGTTTTTGGCAGGGACAAATGGCATAGGGATCACAGCATAGAGAGAGATTTGATCAAAACTCTTATTTTTCTTACTGCCTCCATCTACCTGCTCTGAATACTAGTGGGAACTCTGCAAGAATTGAATAGTCAAAGCACTGACTGCTAGTTATTGCCTTTTTTTTTTTTTTTTGAGACAGAGTTTTGCTCTTGTTGCCCAGGCTGGAGTGCAATGGCGCAAATCTCGGCTCAATGCAATCCCTGACTCCTGGGTTCAAGTGATTCTCCTGCCCCAGCTTCCCGAGTAGCTGGGATTACAGGCATGCGCCACCACGCCCAGCTAATTTTGTATTTTTAGTAGAGATGGGGTTTCTCCATGTCGGTCAGGCTGATCTCAAACTTCCAGCCTCAGGTGATCCGCCCACCTCAGCCTCCCAAAGTGCTGGGATCACAGGCGTGAGCCACTGCACCCAGCCAGTTATTGCCTTTAAAAAATTATTATTATTGTTTTTGAGACAAGGTCTTATTTTGTCACTCAGGCTGGAGTGCAGAGGGCGCAATCTTGGCTCACGTAGCCTCGACCTCCTAGGTTCTAGCAATCCTCCCACCTCAGCCTCCCCAGTAGCTTGCTTAGACTAAGATGTGTGCCACCAGACTCGGCTAATTTTTGTATTTTCTGCGGAGATGGGGTTTCACCATGTTGCGCGGGCTGGTCTCAAAATCCTGGGCTCAACTGATCCGCCTGTCTTGGCCTCCCAAAGTGCTCATATTACTGGCATGAGCCCGGTAATATTTGGATGCCCAGCCTCTAAAAAATTGTTTTTAAGGGATCTAGATGACATTACAGCATGTGGGCCTGGTGCAGTGGCTCACACCTGTAATCCCAGCATTTGGGAGGCTGAGGTGGGTGATCACTCGAGGCCAGGAGTTCAAGAGCAGCCTGGCCAGTATGGCAAAACCTTGTCTCTACTAAAAATACAAAAATTAGCTGGGTGTGGTGGCACATGCCTGGAATCTCAACCACTCAGAGTCTGAGGCAGGAGAATCCCTTGCACCCAGGAGGCAGAGGTTTCAGTGAGCCGAGATCGTGCCATTACACTCCAGCCTGGGTGACAGAGTGAGACTCTGTAAGTAAGAGAAGAGCACAGAAGATGTTCAGAGAGATAATATGTATATCACTGCAGAGTACACCTAGATCAAGGGAAATAAACAGAGTCCTGGGAGGTGAGACAGATCCACTTGATCTGAATAGGATCTTAGAATACAGAAGAGAGCTAACAATACTTAGGAAAAGTCACAGGGCACGGTGGCTTACAGCTATAATCCTAATACTTTGAGAGGCTGAGGCCAGAGGATTACTTGAGGTCAGGAGTTTGAAATCAGCCTGGGTAACATAGTGACATCCATCTCTAAAAAAAAAAAAGAAAAAATTAGCCAGGCATGGTAGTACACACCCGTAGTCCCAGCTACTTTGGAGGCTGTGGCAGGAGGATCACTTGAGCCCAGGAGGTCTAGGCTGCCGTGAGCTAAGATCACAGCACTGCACTCCACCCTGGGCGACAGAGTGAGATCTTGTCTCAAAAACAAAACAAAATAAAAACCAAAGTGGGAACCTGCCGTAAGATGAGGTACAATTATAAGCAGGGTAAATGTAAGGGGAAATAGGGAAAATAAATGCAGAAAATAATTGACAAGAGCCAGAGTATATTGGTGATAATAGTGTTTTGAATTTTCCCTTTCGGAAGAAATCATTTTGGGGGGTCTTGCAAAAACATGAAACATAGTAAAACCAAAAGGCTAAGATCCTAGTTTGTCTTAGTCAGTTTGAGCTGCTGTAACAAAACTACCACATAATGGGTAGCTTAAGCAACATTTATTTCTCACAGTTCTGGAGACTGAGAAGTCCAAGATCAAAGCACAAGCAGATATCTGGTGAGGGTCCTTTCCTGGCTTGTAGACAGGTGCCTTTTGCTGTACATTCACACGGCTGACAAGATCATCTCTCACATCTCTTAAGTGCACTAATCCCATTCACAAGGGCGCCATCCTCTTGACCTAAGTACCTCCTAAAGTTCCCACCTCCAAATACCATCACACTGGGGATTAGTCTTCAACATATGAATTTTGGGGGACACAAATATCCAGTCAATAGCCGAGCTGCCAGAAAAACAGTAGGAGGCATTTGACTCTACTATGTCAGAACAATTTCACACCAAAATATTGGAAAATGGTAGACCTGGCTATGAGGTTTGGGCATTTACTTCCTTTGCATCTGGTCTAGTTAAATGCTGAAGAATTGTAAGGCACAAACCTAACCAAACACTGAATAGATCAAAAATGTCCTCTGAATTACATCCTTAAGACTTCATGGGTAATTTTAATCCAGACATATTTTAATTTTTTTTTTTTTTTTTGAGATGGAGTCTCAGTCTGTCTCCCAGGCTGAAGTGCAGTAGTGCAATCTTGGCTCACTGCAACTTCTGCCTCTTGGGGTCAAGCGATTCTCCTGCCTCAGCTTCCTGAGTAGCTGGGACTACAGGAACACACTACCACACCTGGCTAATTTTTGTATTTTTAGTAGAGATGGGGTTTCACCATGTTGGCCAGGCTGGTCTTTAACGCCTGATCTCAGGTGATTCGCCCACCTTGGCCTCCCAAAGTGTTGGGATTATAGGCGTGAGCCACCGTGCCCTGTCAGAAATTTTTAATTGTTACACAAAATATTTTCATAACTGTTTCCAATTTTCCCTTAAAATTGTGATCACTACACAATAGGAATACTGTGTTTGTAACATTATCTCCTGGTTTTGTGGTCAGCTTACTATTTTAATTCAGTCCAAGGCCCTATATTGAGAGTTGGTGCTCAATAAATATTTGTATACTTGTTTATTGAATAAGATAGGGTCACATAACTCCAGCTTTTACTAGTAAATGGGGCCTTGCAAAATCATCTGATACTAGCATCCGTCTGAACCATACACTGTATTATGTCGTGTTTATTGAAGAATAATTTATTGCACTCTGGATCTTAAAATAAAGTACCTATATTTCACTTTGAAAAATGTCTAAAAGAAAAATAAATGGAGACTACTGAAAAGGCCTCATGTCATCGACTTAATGGCAAATACAACATGGAATGATGCTCTGGGGAGGATGCCTCATCCTTAGCAAGGAGGATACAATTCCTCCCTGCTACTTCTCTGTGGGTCCTACCCAGAAGAGAGGCTTGAGAAAAAGACAATTGAATATTTGTAAGTAGCAGTTCATAAAAACCCAGTTAATGCTGAAGAAACAAGTTGGTGGATCTAACTAAATAAAAAATTGTTTCTGATAAGAAAAATGAAACTTAGAAAATCAAATAATGAAGACCAATTTCAAATGTTGTCTTCAGGCACAATGCTTTTTCCTTATCTCTTTCTTAACCATCTTAAATGAAGACTCTCTATTTATTTAATAGAATTTTATATTTCTACTTCTCTTTTTGACAGAAAATGAATTTCTCTCTTAAAAAGTAAAAGTTACATTTAACATACGGGCTTTGCTGCAGTGTAGAAAGTAGAGCAAATTGGGCCGGGCGCGGTGGCTCAAGCCTGTAATCCCAGCACTTTGGGAGGCTAAGGCGGGCGGATCACGAGGTCAAGAGATCAAGACCATCCTGGCCAACATGGTGAAACCCCATCTCTACTAAAAATACAAAAATTAGCTGGGCGTGGTGGTGTGTGCCTGTAGTCCCAGCTACTTGGGAGGTGAGGCAGGAGAATTGCTTGAACCCAGGAGGCGGATGTTGCAGTGAGCCGAGATTGTGCCACTGCACTCCAGCCTGACACCTGGCGACAGAATGAGACTCTGTCTCAAAAAAAAAAAAAAGTAAAGCAAATTGGAATAGGATGAGAGAGAGAAAAAGGAGAGAAAGAGAAAGAGAATGCCTTGGAATTCACAGTAATGAGTAGTGTGTTTTTAACATTATCTCCTGGTTTCGTGGTCAGCTTGATTTCTTTGGAATGAACTGAATTGGGCAGGGAACTCATTCTGAATAGTTTTGAGTTAAAGTGTCCAGCCTGTTCCAGGGGTTGTTGAAGTCATGTCACATTAAATGTTACCTGACCCAGTACCACAGAAGTTGACAGGAGCATAAGAGCTAAGAACTGCAAGAAAATGTGTTGACATAAAATTTAACACTGCTCTTCGTTTAAAATGTGTATCAAACTTATAAAATTCAACATGTGCTATTTGACATTCTCATTATTATAAATGCAACTTTAATTCAGTGATTAATGAAAACTTGGCGAATAACTACCTGGGTTTTTGAACAATTTTAAGAGCCAAAACAGTAATATATTTAAAGGCAAAGGCAAATAACAATATGCTATACATAAATATTAGCCAGGCACCGTGGCTCACACCTGTAATCCCAGCACTTTGGGAGGCTGAGGCGGGTGGATCACCTGAGGTCAGGAGTTCAAGACCAGCTTGACCAACAAGGTAAAACCCCGTCTCTACTAAAAATACAAAAATTAGTCGGGTGTGGTGGCAGGCGCCTGTAGTCCCAGCTACTCGGGAGGCTAAGACAGGAGAATTGCTTTAACCTGGGAGGCAGAGGATATATACATAAAGCAAGGTGACATGCAAGGTGACCCTCTTTAGAAACCTATTAAAGGATTGTAACACCAGCAGAGACAGGATTCCACTTCACTTCACTCCCCCATTACCTAGAATGACAGAGATACTGACCTCAAGGGACTCAAACTAGCATCAGCAATGGGGGACTGTGATGATTTGTAAGTACATTCTATGAGGCAGTGACCGCCTAGTGGCATGACAAGGTCAGCGCACATCTGAGGAGTGTCAGTAAGACACGCGTACCAAAGTAACCAGGCACAGAACAAAGAGATGGAGTTCTCTTAATGGCTGTCAAAAAAATCAAACTGACTCTTCTGAGACCTGCCAAGGGAAAAAGGAAGTTTGAGTGCTGGGAGGATTGGAGAACTGGGGTGCCAGTATTTACACAGGTGGGGGCTCAGAGCCAGAAATTTCTCTTACCGTAATACTAACCTCTGAAGCTACTGTGGAATATGAGGATATACTGTGTATTGATTACAGTAAACTTTACTGAATTGTTTAATGTAAATTGACTGGCTCGATACAAAAAAGATCCTCAAAAAAATCTTCTGAAAAGATTTCCTAATGTTAGCCTTTAACTTCTAACATTAGAGATAATATTATCATTACGATAAAGTATCCTGGCTTTATCGATTTAGGAAATTACATTTTATTTTGGCTCTTTTGTTTAAAATATATATCAAATTTATAAAATTCAACATGTACTATTTGAGATTCCCAGTATTATAAATGCAATTTTAATTCAGCGACAATGAGAACTTGGTGAATAACTATCTGGCTTTTTGAACAATTTTAAGAGCCAAAACAGTAATATATTTAAAAGCAAAGGCAAATAACAATATACTACACAGAAATATAAAAGCAATACTATTACTAACATAGTCTTGTTTTTTCATATGGACAAGATCCAGTTTCTATAACCTTAACTGCAGCTTTCTACAGTAAGGAATATGGTGTGTGTATAATAGTGCATGTGGGAGTAGCTGTCAAATGAAGTCTGGTCTGTGTTCTACTCAGCAATTCTCTGGATGAAAAAAAATGATTTGGCATTCATATCACCCTTTTAATATTTATTGCCTATTTATATGTTTATTATAAATTCTTTTTTTTGAGACAGAGTCTTGCTTTGTCTCCCAGGCTGGATTGCAGTGGTGCAATCTTGGCTCACTGCAACCTCTGCCTCTTGGGTTCAAGTGATTCTCCTGTCTCAGCCTCCCAAGTAGCTGGGATTACAGGTGCACACCACCCCACCCAGCTATTGTTTGTATTTTTAGTAGAGACAGGGTTTCACCATGTTGGCCTTGAACTCCTGACCTCAGTTGATCCACCTACCTTGGTCTCCACCAAAGTGCTGCAATTACAGGTGTGAGCCACTGCACCTGGCCTGTATATTGTAAATTCTTGATAGTGGTCAAGAGGCCAAGTTTTAATGAACCTATAAAAATCGATGAGTTGGCCGGGCGCGGTGGCTCATGCCTGTAATCCTAGCACTTTGGGAGGCCGAGGTGGGTGGATCACCTGAGGTCAGGAGTTCAAGACCAACCTGGCCATCATGGTGAAACCCCATCTTAAAAAAAAAAAAAATTGATGAGTAGCCCCCTCTAAGAGGAATGATGGAGAATATTTGATATTTGGGGAGGAGGGAAAGATCTCATAGAATATTGCAGTTTCTGCCCCATAAAGATTGGTTCCTCTCACCACATTTCTCCACCATTATTTTTTTTTCTTTATCTTACCTTAACCTCAAGTGTTCAGAAGACACTTCAGATTCTGGAATAGAATAGGCTGAGCCATCTGGCTCATGCCTGTAATCATCCTAGCACTTTGGGAAGCTGAGGCAGGCAGATCACTTGAGGCTAGGAGTTTGAGGCCAGCCTGGGCAACATGGGCAAAACCCCATCTCTACTAAAAATATTTTAAAAATTAGCCAGGTGTAGTGGCTCATGTCTGTAGTCTCAGCTGCTCGGGAGGCTAAGGCATCACTTAAACCCAGGAGGCAGAGGTTGCAGTGAGCTGAGACCACGCCATTGCACTCCAGCCTGGTCGACAGAGCGAAACTCTGTCTCAAAAACAAAAACAAAAAGATTCTGGAATAGAACTTATCCCATGCTTTAGAGTAGTGGATTTGGGAATATGATTAATTTTTTTCTTCAAACTGCAAGTCGTCATTAGTATGAGCAAGATTTAAGTCAAAATTAGCTGATCATTTTCTACGTGGGTTAATCCAAAGAGTTATTTAGTGTGGTTAGATACTTGAGTCTTAACTTTCTGCTGTCATACAGTTCAAATAAGTAACCTATTAATAATAGCTTCCACAACACAATTAAAAGAAGAAAATTCCTTTGGAATGTATTAGAGAATTTACAGAATACCACCCCCACCCCCCTGGCAATCTTTCAAGGTAAAATAGGAAAAACTATTCTTCCAAGATGGCTTAATTTTATTAAAGACAAAAAGATGAATAAACTTTCAAAATCCTCTCTGAGAAAACTCCCCAAGTGACTGAAAAGACCCCCTTTGGCCAAGAGGACTACAGAGAAACCTTAAAACTACGTTCCCAGGGCCATGACACAATGGGAGGTCCCACTTTTTATACTCTGTCCCTTGCTAACCACCATCAGGCTTCCTTCCCTACATGAAAAACAGAAACCAGCCCTTTCAAAACTGGCTGCACCGCTGATTTTAACCACCTGATGCTCACCCTCCCTTTTGCGGTTTCTACAAAACAACTGACCAGCATTTCTTCCTGATAAGAGACCACCAACCATGGCATGGTTCTGGCCAGTCAATAGAGAATGTGCAGTGAAGGTTTTTGTGTCTTTTGCTTCAGCTTCTGACTTCAGAGGGCCAGAAATGCCACCCTCGGATCATGCTAACACAGCCATTTTTTGAACATGGGACCCATGGGGAGACTTGAAGCTCACCTTCACATGCGCATGTTTCTCCTTTCATAAATATGCATGACTCCTCCTATAGCTGATTTAATATGCATATTCAGCCTCCCCACTTAGCATAAATCTCTGTCTTATTCTTCCAACTCTCCAAGTGCCTGTTTCTGGCTTCTGGCCAGAGGCTACGCTTTTCATCCTGACAGAATGACAGCCTGCAAGCTGCAACCATTTATGAGAAATAAAGCTCTCCTTTCCAAGTTTATGAACCTTGTCATTCTTCAGCTGACACCTCTGTATACCAGGCGCAGTGGCTCATGCCTGTAATTTCAGTTACTCAGGAGGCTGAAGCAGGAGAATCAATTGAGCCCAGGAATTAGAGGCTGCAGTGAGCTATGACTGCACGCCAGCCTGGGCAACAGAGACAAATCCTGTCTCCTAAAAACAAAACAAAACAAAAAACCCCAAATCTTCTCCATGTCAGTGATATATTTGTGTTGCTATATTAGAAAATAAATTAGTTTTTGTAAAACTTTTGTCCCTTGATAAAAAATATATGTACATATTTTGAGACAGAGTCTCACTCTGTCACCCAGGCTGGAGTGCAGTGGCACACTCTTGGCTCACTGCAATCTCCACCTCCCAGTTTCTCATACCTCAGTCTCCTGAGTAGCTAGAACTACAGGTGTGTGCCATCACACTTGGCTAATTTTTGTATTTGTAATAGAGGTGGGGTTGCGCCACACTGGCCAGGCTGGTCTCACACTCCTGACCTCAAGTGATCCTCCCGTCTCAGCCTCCCAAAGTGCTGGGATTACAGGCGTGAACCGTTGCACTTGGCTGAGAAAGTCATTTTTATCTGAGGAATACAAATCCTTTTAATTATCAGGCCAAGATAGACATTAAAATGAGACTGCAGTCATACCTGATTCTTGCCTTTGAGCTGTGTGTTCATCTCTTAAAACTGCTTCCTATTGACACAAGTAGCTATAAATTAACCTATTAATGCTACACCAGATACTATAACCTACATCCTATAGCTTAACAACATCCAGCCAATTACTAATCAATGTTATTTCTGTGAACCAATGCAAATTCCTGGCAAACAACTTTGTATTAAGTCTACTCCCTGCCTTGCTTTTTGCCTTTAAAAATCCACCTGTAACTGCTGTTATTCAGAGTTGGGTATTCAGGGCAACTTGAATCTATGCTCTCAGGCTGCAATCCTGAACCTTTGCCCAAATAAACTCTCTATTTACATTAATTTTGCCTCAGCTTCTTCCTTGTAGGTTGACACCCTTCGTGCTATTTATGAAGGCTTTTTTCAGTCACACTAAAGACGGAAATCACAGTCTTGTAGGATTATCAGTATGGCATGGGGGTTGGGGGTGGAGAGGATACAGAGTAGCACTGATGAACTAAAATTTACTTTTTTAGGAAATTAGCATCTCCCTCGAATGATTTTGATGTCTTTACTCACACACAAAATCTGCTAATCCAACAGAACCCAGGAAATCACCTAGTGGTTTAAAACACAAATCATATCATGTTGTTCTTAGAGAGAATGTTAAGGATAGGATATGTCCATAAAACTAGCTCCCAGTCCTCCTATTCTGTTTTATGCTCTATTATGAGGTCTCAGCTCCCGTTTACTCTGCAAGTCCAGTTCTACTTTTTTATTCTAGCTTATTGGAACTTTTGCTCTACTGGTTTTCTAGATTCTGCTTCCTGTTCTCTCCTAAGAGGGTGTATGCGTAGATTTATAATCCAGATCACTTTTGGGTGGCCTCATAACACTCTCCAGCCCACTCCCAATTATGTGTTTTCTCCTGATGTTTGAGGTGATCCAAAACAGCTGTCTGGGACCAATGTGACCTTAAACTCTGAGGCTCCAAGAAAAATATTAAGGTTTCCTGTTCTATGTTAGCTACAGAGAGAAATCTCTCCAGCATCAAGGTTGAAATAGCTTTTCTTTTATGCACTCCCTGCAAAGAATGAAGCTTGAACAATATTTATACCTTTTGAATCTCCTAGTCCAGATGGTCTACAAACTGGTTCCTTTAGTTCTCACCTACATTTCTTTTGTCTTTACTAAATTCACATTGCACTTTGGTAGGAGGGATATCTAAAGTAAGCCCTGAAATAAGGCCTCAAAGAGAAAGAAAAAGTTAAGAAAGAGACTAAACAGGAGAGAATATACAATAAAGAAAAAATATATATATACACATACATATTTTTGAGACGGAGTCTTAATTTGTTGCCCAGGTTGGAGTGCAGTGGCACGATCTCGGCTTACTGCATCCTCCACCTCCCAGGTTCAAGCAATTCCCCTGCCTCAGCCTCCCAAGTAGCTGGGATTACAGGCGCCTACCACCACGCCTGGCTAATTTTGCATTTTTAGTAGAGACGTGGTTTTGCCATGTTGGCCACGCTGGTTTCGAACTCCTGACCTCAGGCGATCCACCTGCCTTCGCCTCCCAAAGTTTTGGGATTACAGGCATGAGGCACCCCACCTGGCCAAGAAAAATATTTTTGAAATCTAAGACATCATATTGAGATACATGAAATGACTGGGTGAGGTGGCTCATATCTGTAATTCCAATATTTCCGGGGCCAAAGCAGGAGGATCAGTTGAGGCCAAGAGTTCAAGACAAGCGTAGGCAGCATGGCAAGACCCCATCTCTACAAAAATTAGCAGGACATGGTGGCTTGTGCCTGTAGTCCCAACTACTTGGGATGCTGAGGTGGAAGGATCACTTGAGACCAGGAAGTCAGGTAGGTTGCAGTGAGCCAAGATTTTGCCACTGCTCTCACCTGGGCGACAGAGAGAGACCCTGTTCCCCACCAAAAAAGAAAAAAGATATATATGAAATGTATAAAAAGAAAGATTAATTACTAAAAATATATGGACCAAAAGGAAAAATATTGAAAGGAAAAAAACATCCAATTTGTCATTTGTCAAAAAAAAGGCTGAAAATCAAGCATGATAGGCAAATATTCCAACATACATTCCCTAAATAAATCAAACTGTTCTTTAGGACACCCACCCCACCTCATTCCTGCTACCAGTATCAGATGATCAAGGTCAAGTCTCTCAGAGAGTCACTGGTTAATTTTCATAAATCCAACAAAATGGCATTCAAAGCCCTTTGCAATCTGAACTGTAAATTGTCATTGTTTTAGAAGGTAGTAAGACAGTTAATTTTATGTGTGAACTTGTCTGAGCCACAGTGCTCAGATATTTGGTAAAATACCATTCTGGAGTTTCTTAGTAGATGCTATTTTTTAATGGATGAGATTAACATTTAACTCAGTATAATTTGGGTAAAGCATGTTATCCTCCATAAGACAGGTGTTATCCAATCAGTTGAAGATCTTAATAAAACAAACACTGATTTCCCCTAAGCAAGAAGGAATTCAGCTAGAAGACTGATTACAGCCTTGAAACTGCCACTCTTTCCTGGGTCTCCAGCCTAGCCTGCAGATCTTGAATTTACCAAGCCTCCACAATTGTGTGAGCCAATTCCTTAAAATAAATCTCTCTCGCTCTCTCTCTACACATACAAATGCACATGTGTACGCACACACACATGTACCCTGTTGACTATGTTTCTCAGGAGAACCCCAACACAGAGATAAAATCAAAGATTCTATAATCAGAAATATGAATTCAGGCCCTGGATCTGTCATCTACTAACTATATGTATTGGGAAAGTTACTTTACTTTGGGAGGCCAAGGTGGGTGGATCACCTGAGGTCTGGAGTTCGAGACCAGCCTGGCCAACATGGTGAAACCCTGTCTCTACTAAAAATACAAAATTAGCTGGGCATGGTGGTGCATGCCTGTAATCTCAGCTACTCGGGAGGCTGAGGCAGGAGAATAGCTTGAACTGGGAGATGGAGGTTGCAGTGAGCTGAGATCGTGCCACGACACTCCAGCCTGGGCAACAAAAGCAAGACTCCAAATCAAAATACAAACCAACAGATAAATAACATGGGCATAAATGAGGCTGAGTGTGGTTGTGCATACTTGTAGTCCCAGCACTTTGGGAGGCTGAGGTGGGAGGACTGCCTGAGGCCAGGAGTTTGAGACTAGCCAGGGCAACACAATGAGACTCTGTCTCTACAAAAGCAATTAGCTGGGCTCCTGCTTGAGCCCAGGAGTTGAGGCTGCAGTGAGCCATGATCATACCACTGCACTCAGGCCCAGGCAACAGAGCAAGACTCTGTCTCCAAATAATAATGATAATAATAGTAATAAAATAAAATGGGAAGAAGCAATTCCTTTAGCTCTTTAGCCAGGTTAGACTGCATTCCATGTAATTCTCTTATTACCTCTATTCCTCTGTTCCTGCTACACCCTTTGCCTGTCATAGCTGTTCTTGTCTACTTAGATAACTGTTACTTTTCTTCCCGTACCTGTGGCAGTTTTAAAATCAGCTCCATGAATTCTTTGATACTCTTCAAGTTTAATTCCTCTCCCATTCAGTATAGCCAGGACTTAGTGAGTTGCTTCTAATGAACAGAATATGGCAGCAGTTGCAGCTTCCATCTTGTCTCTCTCTGCCCTCCCCACCATCACTTGTTATATGTGAAGCCAGCTGCTTGATCTTGGACAGCCCTATGGAGAGGCCTAGTGGCAAGGAACTGAAGCTTCTGCCCACAGCCACTGACCTGGGAGGCAGATTCTCCAGCCCCTCCATGACTTCAGCCCCAGTCAACAAGTTCACTGAAATGTTACAGTAGATAGCTTGTCAGACATGGGCAGAGCAGGAGGGGCCCCCCACACTAGGAATGTCAGGCAACCATCAGATGATGATGATTATTTTTTTTCTTGTGTCCCTCCCCCCCCAGCTATTTATTTATTTATTTATTTTATTTTTTTGAGACAGAGTCTGGCTCTGTTGCCCAGGCTGGAGTGCAATGGCATAATCTCAGCTCACTGCCACCTCTGCCTCCCAGGTTCAAGCAGTTCTCTGCCTCAGCCTCCTGAGTAGCTGGAATTACAGACGCACGCCACCACACCTGGCTCATTTTTCTATTTTTAGTAGAGACAGGGTTTCACCATGTTGATCAGGCTGCTCTCAAACTCCTGACCTCGTGATCCACCCTCCTCGGCCTCCCAAAGTGCTAGGATTACAGGCGTGAGCCACCGCACCCGGCCCAGGTGATTATTTCAATGGTCTCTCTAAAATAATAATTGGTTGTAGCCAGTGCCAGGAAAAGAGTTTCCCAATAAACAAAAACACCAGAAAATAGTGATCATCAGCTTCCCAATAAGATCTCAGGAATTGGGCGAGTGGGCTCAAACATGCACATTAAGAGGCAAAATGGCAGTTTAACTGATACATGACCTTCTAGAAAGATTTGACTGGTAAGGGAAGAAAGCCTCAAGCGAGCATGCATACAACACCAGTAAACACACTGCGCATGCTCCCCTCCCTAGCTCTAGTAGGCCACTGTGCAGGCAGACAGCCCAGCCCCAGAGAAGAATCAGGGGAGAAGGGATGCAAGATCCTGGAAGCATGCCGTCATACAAAGCCCTAAGTCAAAAAGTCAAACCGCACACTTGGGCCTCCAGTTCTCTGCCTCAGCCTCCTGAGTAGCTGGAGTTACAGAGAACTCAAGTGTACTTCCTTTCATTCCTGTTCCAAAAGATTTTTAATAAACTTTCACTCCTGCTCTAAAACTGTCCTCAGTCTCTCCTTTTGCCTTATGCCTCTCAGTCGAATTCTTTCTTCCAAAGAGGCAAGAATTGAGGTTGCTGCAGACCTGTATATCTTTGCCACCACTAACAGTAACCTCATGAAAGATGCTGAGCCAGAACTGCCCAGCTAAAGCTCCTGAGCCTCAGAAACTGTGTGAGAGAATACATATTTCTTGTTTTAAGCAGCTATATTTTGAGGTAGTTTGTTACACAGCAAATCATTAATACCTCACATACTCAAGTCTAGCACATAAAGATCTCTTACAATAGTTAAGCTAAAAATGAGTGTGTCTTATGTGTCATACATTGTTCTAAACCTTTTGCAAATAATATCCCATTTAATTGTTATAAAGACTCTAGGAGATATAGTCTTACCTCCATTTTACAGATGAGGAACAGGTCAAGTTATAGAAAGCTGCAGGGTGGCTCACGCCTGTAATCCCAACATTTTGGGAGGCCAAGGTGAGCGGATCCTTGGAGCCCAAGAGTTTGAGATCAGCCTGGACAATGTGGTGAAACACCATCTTTACCAAAAATACAAAAATTATGTGGGCATGGTGGCGCACACCTACAGTCCCAGCTACTCCAGAGCCTGAGGTGGGAGGAGCAATTGAACCTGGGAGGTTGAGACTGCAGTGAGCTGTGATTGTGCCACTGCATTCCAGCCTGGGTGACAGAGCAAGACCTTCTCAAAAAAAAAAAAAAAAAAAAAAAAATACTGAGTAACTTGCCTCAAGGTCACATGGCTAGCAAATGTTGCTGAATTAAAGAATGAATAATCACGTTTCTTATAAGCAGAACTTTATTTCATTCACTTTAGAATCTCTTTTAGTGCCTAACCCAGTATACAACTGGGACTCAATATTTGTTAAATCACTATCTCATAATAAAGGCGGCTTAGTATTTCAAGAATGAAGTCTTTGAAACCCTGATTATGGATTATTATTGTTATTTTTTTTTGAGACAAGTCTCGCTCTGTCACCCATGCTAGAGAGCAGTGGCGAGATCTCCGTTCACTGCAACCTCCACTTCCCAGACTCAAGTGATCCTCCCACCTCAGCCACCTCAGCCTCCTGAGTAGCTGGGACCACAGGTGTGCACCACCACACCTAGCTAGTTTTTTGTATTTTTGGTAGAGATGAGGTTTCACCATGTTGCCCAGGTTGGTCTCCAACTCCTGAGCTCAAACAATCCTCCTGCCATGGCCTCCCAAAGTGCTGGGATTACAGGCATGAGCCACTGTTCCTGGCCTGATTGTGGATAATTTAAATTGACTCTCAAAACATAATTCTTTGCCTTTACTGAGAAGAAATAAGTGTTATAGTAAACATATGTGTGAGGGGATTAAAAATAAACTTTGGAGGATTTTTACCTTTCTCTACACATCTTTCCCCACAACGGCTTGACAAGAGTGAAAGTGTGTTGATAGTCTGGTTACATACTAAATCTCGTTGTTCCTGATTCTGCTAAATAAAAATTTCAAGAGGCCACTGTTATACACTAAGCCCCTTCAATAGGTCCCAACAAACTAGACTGAAAATCAAAACAGCACCCATGCTGAAGTTTCATGTCACCAAACTAAGCTGTTACCTGAAAAATCAGGAGAGAGGGGTAACAGCCAATCTCCCAAACAGGCTAGTTTTAATCTGCATAATAATAAAGTCCTCCCTGGTCTAGTTGTGGTTTTTTTCATATTTATTTATTTTTTAAGAGATGCGTTTCTTTACCTTCCCCAGACTGACCTTGAGCTCCTGCACTTGAGGAATCCTCCTGCCTCAGCCTCCCAAATAGCTGGGACTACAGTGTGTGCATTCTACCGCACCCAAGAAAGTTCCCTCTGTTGTAATCCTTAACCCAAATAACTTGATGTTAACCAATCAGTGATTTTTCTATTGCTCTCTCTGTCCCTGCTTTACAAGGAAAGTGACTTTGAAATAACCAGTTCTTTGTTTCTGCTTCAGTCCTTCTCTGCCTGTAAAGCCAACCTCTTCTGCTCAGCTCACTGGAACACTTAAATTGTATTTTATGGAACAAATAATAAATAGTAAGTGTTGCCTGATTCTAGAATTGCAGTAAAGCCAGTTGAGGTCTTTAAACGAAATTTGTCCTTTGACAATTCAAAACAGTTCTGGAAAGGAGTAAAATGATATGTTGTTTTAATGATGCATTTTTCTCCCACCTAAAAATAAATAAATAAATAAAATGTGAGAACTAAATCTGACCTTTTTTTTCTCTCGCCCAAATTCCTATGTAAGGGGCCTGGGGAGTCATGCCCTGTAAGCCATAAAGTCTCATTAAAGGGGTTTTATTTAACACCAGATAACATGGACTGCTTTCCAACCTGATGCACATAACATCACAACAGATAGAGGAAAATCAAAATATTTTAATACCAAACATGTTTCTTTGCTATATCTAGAAACAGCCCGGCAAAGCTGTCTCTTACGGGAGAAACTCTACATTCTGTAGAGAATCCCCTTCCCTTTCCAGGCCTTTTTCCTAATCCAGGAGAAATCAATGGAAATCGGATGAGAAACACTTGTAGTTTCTTCTCTCTGAAGCCTGCTGCCTGGAGGCTTCGTCTGCATAATGGGAAACTTGGTGTCCACAACCTCTTATCTCAACCCAGACATTCATTCGACTGATGCTCTTTAGACAATAATTTAACTCTTTCAACTAACTGCCAATTCGAAAATCCTTGAATCGGCTTTGTGGTGGTTCAAGCTTGTAATCCCAGCACTTTGGGACGCTGGAGCAACCATGCCCAAGAGTTTGAGACCTGCCTGGCCAACATGGTGAAATGCTGTGGCTACTAAAAAAATATGAAAATCAGCTGAGCATGGTGGCGTACGCCTATAATCCCAGCTACTCAGGAGGCTGAGGCAGGAGAATTTGAAAAGCACTTGAGCCTCAGAGGTGGAGGTTGCAGTGAGGCTGTCATCGTGACACTGCACTCCAGCCTGGGTGACAGAATGAGACTCTGTCTCAAAAAAAAAAAAAAAAAAAAAAGGAAGAGAAAAGAGAGAGAGAGACAAAGAAAAGAAAATCCTTGAATCCATTTATTACCTGGAAACCTTCCACCCCCCACTCTCCCTGTTTCCAGTTGTCCCACCTTTCTGGACAGACCAATGTATATCACACATGATAAATTGTCTTGTGGAAACATTATCTAAACATTTCATTTAGGATAAAGGAGACTAGAAGCTTCTGTCATTAAATAGAAATAGACTTGCTTTCTTTACTTTTAAAAATGTAAGCAGTATTTGTAGAAATACTTAATGATAGGAAACCACTTTCTGGTCATCAATTTGATTCCCTTCCATTGTCCTAGACGTCTGAAAAGATCTCACTTTACACTGTTTTGCATTACAGAACACAGTCTTTATGCCTTTTTTTTTTTTTTTTGGAGACAGGGTCTTACTCTGTAGCCAAGGCTGGAGTGCAGTGGTGTGATCTCGCTCATAGCAACCTCTGCCTCCAGGTCAAGCAATTCTCCTGCCTCAGCCTCCAGAGTAGCTGGGATTACAGGCACATATCACCATGCCTGGCTAACTTTTTGCATTTTTAGTAGAGACAGGGTTTCGCCACGTTGGCTAGGCTGGTCTCAAACTCCTGGCCTCAAGTGATCCACCTACCTCAGCCTCCCAAAGTGCTGGGATTACAGGCATGAGCCACCACGCCCAGCCACTGTCTTTATTCTGATAGCTGTTTCTCACCTGCTTCCTTACTCTGCTCCTCTGTGATATGAAGTCAGGTATGGTTTAATTTCAAGATTCAATATTTTAGTCATGAAATAAAACAAGTCTGAAATCCTTTTCCAGTAAAAATCTACTCTTTAGATACACAAATAACAACTGCACACTACACTTTAAAAAATATTTGTTTTAAGATTAAATGCAAGCCAAAAATCACCATAAGGTGACTATTTTTGTCCTAAAATGTAGTGCAAGCCAGAAACCTCCAAGGGAGAGACAGTAAAGCATAATGATTGAAAGCATTCTATGCTTTGGAGACAGTCAAGCTGGGTTTGCATCTGGCTGTGCCCCTCTGAGCTATGTGATCAATATTGGGACTTACTTTACCTCTTTATCTTTGGTAAAACAGGAACAACAAAAATACCTACTATAGAGGAGTGCTGCGGGGATAGACACAAAAGAATGCGATAAAAATGCTTAGTACAATGTTTGGTACATAGTGAGTAATAAACATGTATTAGTTATTATTACTCTCTCTCTTTTTTTTTAATTTAAGAGACAGGGTCTTCCTGTGTTGCCCAGGCTGGCGTGAACTCCTGGGCTTAATGATACTCCCACCTTGGCCTCCCAAAGCAGTGGGATTACAGGCATGAACTACCACATCTAGAAAAGCCATGTAGAATGGTAATCTAACTTTACTCTTTAGAATTCCTAAATAGAAATTATTTACCTATAAATGGATAATAATATTTTCTTTATATATCTCATTTATTTTCTTGGGAAATTTTGTAAACTTGATTTTTTACAACTACAATTTATTGTAAAAATGATATTGGCTATTAAGAAAAAATATGGCCAGGCGAGGTGGCTCAAGCCTGTAATCCCAGCACTTTGGGAAACCAAGGCAGGTGGATCACCTGAGGTTAGGAGTTTGAGACCAGCCTGGCCAACATGGCGAAACCCTGTCTCTACTAAAAATACAAAAATTAGCTGGGCATGGTGGCCCATGCCTGTAATCTCAGCTACTCAGGAGACTGAGGCAGAGAGTCACTTGAAGCAGGGAGGCAGAGGTTGCAGTGAGCTGAGATTATGCCATTGCACTACATCCTGGGCAACAAGAGCGGGTCTCTGTCTCAAAAAAAAAAAAAAAACTGAATTAAAGTAAGGTCTGACAAATGAATTCTGAAAAGCAAGAATGTCCATATTGGCTTTGCACAGTGTCTCATTCCTATCATCCAGCACTTTGGGAGGCTGAGGCAGGTGTATTGCTTGAGCTCTGGCATTTGAGATCAGCCTGGGCAACATGATGAAATCCTGTCTCTACAAAAAATACAAAAATTAGCTGGGCATGGTGGTGCACACCTGTAGTCCCAGCTACTCAGAAGGGTGAGGTGGGAGGATCACTTGAAACCAGGAGGTGGAGGCTGCAGTGAGCTGAGATCACACCACTGCACTCCAGCCTGAGTGACACGGTGAGACCGTGTCTCAAAAGAAAAAAGAAAAAGAATATCCATACTTTTTGTTCAAACAACTGCAACTAGTTACATACCCACCTATTAATTACTTGCAATTATATTTATAGTATTGTATATTAAATTGTCACTGGCAATCTCAAAGGCAGTAAGATAGTCTTAATAAGGATAAGTATATAATTAAATGGGAGCTCTTAAAGATTCCTGGTAACATTTTAATTGGTTTAATCTTCTGCCTAGGAACTGGCAATTGGTATTCAGTAAAAGCTATAAAAACGTAATATTGTTGGACCTAGAAATAGCCTCAAAGAGGTTATGAATGTTAATTGAATTCTGTTTTTCATTTTTTGGGTAGCAGTTTTATTATTATATAACTCAAACACTATAGAAGTAATCCATTTAAAGTACACAATTCAATGGTTTTTAGTACAGGTTGCATGTCCCTAATACAAAAACATGAAATGCTTCAAAATCCAAAACTTTTTGAGTGCCAACATGACACTCAAAGGAAATGCTCATTTTGGATTTTCAGACTAGGGATGATCAACTAGTAAGTACATAATGTAATGAAAACATTTCCAAATCTGAAAAAATCTAAAATTAAAAATATTTGTAGTCTCAAATGTTTTAGATAACACTCAACCTGAATATTTAGTGTTGTACAACCATCAACAGAATCAATCTCAGAACATTTTTCTCATCTCAAAAAGAAGCCTTCAAAAAATTAGTTGGGCATGGTGGCATGCGCCTGTGGTTCCACTATGCAAGAGGCTGAGGCAGGAGGATTGCTTGATCCTGGAGGTCAAGGCTACAGTGAGCCATCTTCATGCCACTGCACTCCAGCCTGCAGCCTGCGTGACAGAGCAAGACCCTCTCTCCAGGAAAAAACAAAAAAAGGAAAAGAAAAGAAAAAAAGAAACTCCAACATCATTTAACTATCATCCCTAATCCCATGCCTGCCCCTAGCCCTAAGCAACCACTTAATTGCTTTCTGTTTCTATATATTCGCCTATTCTGGACATTCATATAAATGGAATCATAAAATATGTGGTATTTTGTGACTGACTTCTTTCACTTAGCATAACGCTTTCAAAGGTTATGTATGTTATAGCACATATTAGTACTTCCTTTTTTATGGCCCAATAAGATTCCATTGTATAGGTTGGGCGTGGTGGCTCATGCCTACAATCCCAGTACTTTGGAGAGGCTGAGGAGGGAGGATTGCTAGAGACCAGGAGTTTGAGACCAGCCTGGACAACATAGCAAGTCTCATAGCACTCCAAATTGGGCCACGGAGCCAGACCCCGTCTCTAAAAGAAAAAAAAAATTCCATTGTATATAGATTTATCACATTTGATTTATGCATTCACCAGCTGATGAACATTTAGGTTATTTCATCTTTGGCTATTATGAATAATATTAACATTTGTAAACAAGTTTTTGCATGGACAAATATTTTCATTTCTCTTGGGTATATATCTAGGAGTGGAATTTGCATTATTCTTACTGGAGTGAAAATCACAAGCCATTTCATAGTCTAACAATGAAATTATGCTACGCTCTCAATAGTGTTATGCAGAAATGCTACACTCTCAAGAGTAACATGCAGAAAAATGGTGACTTTGTTGAATGAAGACCATACAATAAGCTACATGAAGTGAAGAAAAGAAAAAAAAAAGGATACAACCCACTTGAAATCCTCCTGGGGCTTCCAATGGGACTTTCCATTCCCTCTTCTGTTCTATGGCATCTGTCCTCCACTTTCACATCCTGCCTCAGTTGTCTGAGGGCCAGCCACACTAGCTTTCAGAGATTTTAGAATGTCTCAGCTTCGGAGCCTTTTCACGTTCCTTCCTCTGCCTGTATCATTCTTTGCCCAGTGGTTTCAAGTCTCATCTTAAATGTCACTTCTTCAGAAAAACCTTCTCTGATACCAGGCAAAAGGCAAGTGTTTCCAAAGCACCCGGCGATTTTCCATCTTAATGGTTTTGATACTAGAATTGTTTACTTCGTCAAATATTGAGAGCCTTTTATATGCGGGGATACAGGGTGAAACAAAACATGCAAGATCCCTGCCATCTGCAACCTTATATTCTAGGGAGGGGGATACATGTACAAGTGAATAATAAATGTACTTGGTAATTTTAGATAGTGATAATTAGCTCAATGGTTATCCTCTGTTTCGACTGCAAACTCCATGAAGACAGGAGCTATGTCTGCCTTGGCTACTTCCAGTTTGCTAAAAGTCTGGCCACTAAATAAGCTCAATATATATTTTTTCACTGACAGTTAAAATAGGTATATAAAAGAAATGGGGAAAAAACAGGACTTCTATAAATGGTTGAGATCTAGCCCTTCTCTTCTTTTAAATTTTAATTATTTAAAAATATGTAATACCACATATTTTTACATAATTAACAATTAAAATAGCAAAAAGTTACCATTTGTGGTAACAGGACCCCAAATAAAACCCATTTACGTCACCACACACTCATTAAGCACCTGTTAATAAAAACTATCCTGAAATACTCTGACGTATTGGTTAAGTGGATAAAATCCCCTTGGCGAGGCTGGGCGCGCAGTGGCTCACGCCTCCAATCCCAGCACTTTGGGAGGCCGAGGTAGGTGGATCACGAGTTCAGGAATTCAAGAGAAGCCTGGCCAAGATGGTTGACACCTCGTCTATACTAAAAACACAAAAATTAGTTGGGAGTGGATGCAAACGCCTATAATCCCAGCTACCCGGGAGGCTGAGGCAGAGAATTGCTTGAACCTGGGAGTGGAAAGTTGCAGGGATCCGAGATCGCGCCACCGCACTCCAGCCTGGGCGACAGTCTCAAGGAAAAAAAAAAAATCCCTTTGGCGCATTGCCAAGCAGGTTCCTTGCCGTCAGCAGCATAATTTATGGTTTTCGCTGAGGCTTTAAGCACCCATGATATGATTCTCCCTAATTTTCCGATTTCTAAAACCCTTCAGAATCTCCCTCCACCCACACGATGTGGCAGCGAGAAAAACCGCATTCTATTTACACGTCAACGGTAAGAAGAGAACACGTATTTTGCTAGGTCAACAAATCATGCAAGATCTCCACCCGAGAGATCAGTAGCCCCTTCCCAGTGAATCCTTCTAAGAGCCTGGAGATGAGTAGGGCTGGATAAAACCAAGCTACGCTAGGATGGACCAGAGGAGCCGGCCGTGAGAACCCTTCCCCCCAAGCGCAGCGCGCGGCCGCTTTCTTTCTTCCCCGGGCGCCTGCGCAGCGCACTCTCCGGCCACCGCACGCCTCCTCAGCAGACCCTGGAGACGCTGACGTCACCGCGCAGACTGCAAGCAACCCTCGCTCCTTCAAGGAAAATGAGTCCACGCACCTTCGGCTTTCCTTAGCCCCAGAAAATGTCCTCCCTCTTTCCATCCCAGTGCCAACGACTTCCCCAGCCCGTCTCCTTTTGGCGGGATTTCTCCGTACTTTCGTTGGACCCCGAAGGCGGCGGAGAGGAAGAGAAACGGTGAAAGACCAATTCGCGTTGTTTACAAGGAGTAGGCGAGTCTAGGAATCGATCCGCGAGGGCGGAGCCGAGGAAGCCGGCACTTCTTCCTCCCTTCCCCTCCCTCCCTAGCTTTCCCCCGCGAGCGGACGCGGCAGCGCCTCTGCCTCGCTTTTTCTTATTTTTTTTTTCCCCCTTTCCCCTTTCTTTTTTTTTCCCCTCCCCCCTTTCACCATTTCCCCTCGGAGGCGCTTTCCCCGGGCAGGGGCAGAGCCGGTCTCACCCCCCGCCTCTCCCCCGGCCCCCGCCGCCCTATGGCGGAGGGAGCCCCCCTCCCCACCCGGGCTCGAGCGGCCGCGGCCTCAGACCCGGGTCATCATGGAACTAATTCGCTGACGGACCCAGAGGCCACAGCCGTGCGTCCCGCTCGAGCGCTAGCGCCCGCGTCCCCCGGCCCGCTTCCGCCTCTTCTCCCTCCTCAGTCGGCCCCGTCGTCCCGCGCGCCCCGCCGCCGCGCGTCGAGGAGAATGAGGTGGTAACGGGCCTCCGGATGACCCGTCGTCACCATTGTGAGGCCTACAGCTCTGCCGAGGAGGAGGAGGAGGAGGAAGAGGAGGAGAAGGTGAGGACCAGGGGCGGGGTCTTGACGCGTCTCCGCGGCCGGCGCCGACGCGCTGGGGCCCCGCCACTCCCCCCGCGCCGCCCGAGTGGCAGCACCGGTGGCTGCGCTCTGCTTGCAGGTGACCCGCCCGGGGAACCTCGGGGCCGCCCTCTTCGTTCTCCCGCCCCAAACCGACCCGGCACCTGCCCAGTTGAAAACGGCCCTACTGTGTTCCCTTTAAGGCCAGTTTTTGTGTTAGCGAGTAACTTTTTTTTGTGGCAGCAGCAAATTAGCTACTCTATAGTGCGTGTTGGAGGCTCGGCGAGCCTGTGTTAATACACAAAGAAGGGGACACACCCCCACCTTCAGGTTGAACGGTCCTGCGGGGACTCCAGGAAGATTACTAACTTTGCAAAGTGGAGTCAATGCCAAGTGAATGGGGTGAACCTCCGGTGCTGGGGAAATTCGGGGGGAGGGCAACATTACCCAGGGCTTGGGGCGGGTGGGTGGGGGAAATCCGGAGGAGGTGAGATTTGAGTAGCACCCAAAAAGCCAGATTAAATACAGGAATTTGAAGGAGGGCAAATGGGCCTCTGATGGAGCTGGGGGTTCCGTTGCAGATCGTTTTGGCAGAATTGAGAATTGGGTAGCACAACAGTGGGAGGTGTTTCGGGAGGTAGAATGCATTCAGACTCTGAACTAAAATATTTAGGTTTTTTCTGTCAGTGGGGGAGCCACGCTGTTTTGAGCGGCAGAGCATTACAATAATGATGTTGAACAACAACACTTGAGGCTTATCTGCCAGGCATTCTAAGTGGCTTGCAATTCATTTAATCCTCCCAAGGCTGGTAGTAGGAGCCTCATCTTACAGATGAGGAAAACTGAGACACTACAAGATTAACTTTCTCCTTAGGCAACGTGGCTAAAAACCCGGTAGCCAGAATTAAATCTGACTCTATGCTGTGTGGTCTCTGACCTGAAAATGGATTTGTTGAAATAACTGCTTGTAGCTTTTCCAGGTCGTTTGTGGCAGATGAAATAGAAAAGATTGGTCAAACAGATTAAGAAACAATGGACGGAATAGATTTAGATTGGTTAATTTGGGACCAGAGAATCTGAGAGAGAGATTCTGAGCCTCTGGACTAGAAATTTCTTAATACTGATGAAGTATCAGAAATACACAATCAGCATGTGTTAGGGGAGTTCAGTAAAGTTGATCTGCGGTTACAGATAGTGAGTTTATATGGTAATGTGACATCCTAGTAGGTTAGAATGAGTCTTACAATATGTCTTGCTCAAGATTGGAAGCTGAGAGTGTGTCTTTATTTTGATTGTGTAATACGTTAAAAATGAATATTCATTTTCCTGTTTATGTTTCTTCGTCTTTAAAATGGGCTTTATGGCTGAAATGGGGGTGTAGTGAAAAAATAAAAAGCTAGGAAAAAAATGGACTTACTAATGCCAATTTCATGAAGTTGTGGGAAGATTACATGAGTTAATATGGCATAGCACTTTGAACAATAAATAGGTGGCCAAGTAGTAAGCACTTACAAGTGAAGCTGTCATGTATTAGGCATAATGCTAAATTCTGAAGATGGGCATCAAAGAATTCATTATAATAGGAAAGGCAAGTCTTCCAATAATCAGAAAGCAATGAAATGTAAAAGTAGAATTATGTCCAAGTACAGATGAAGGAAGGCAGGGCACAGCTGCACAAATTGAGAGTCTTACAGACTGATGGCAACCTTAGGAAGGGAGGTATGAGCTAGAGGACATTTAAAGTTGAAAGAACAGTTTTTGTACATCCTTGGAGATCAGGAAAGAGCATACGCTTGAGATTGCAAGTACCTTTAATTTATTGTTTCTAACGCATAAAGTCAAGGAGGGAATGGTAGAACTTATATGGTCACATTAATCCCTCCTTTCAGAAGGGGAACTAAGATTCAAAACTCAGCACCAGTACAGGATTATTAATGGAACTGGTATAATGATGATAGTAAATACAATAATACATATTAGTGAAGTTGTTTATATTGTATACCCAGCACTGTGCAGCACTTTTCCTCAGAGCAGCAGGGGCCCTGTAGATATATCTGAAATAGTTATGCTGTGCAATAAGCATTACCTATTACCTCAGACATTTGGTAAGCGTGGAGAAGGAGAAGCAGCAGCAGTTGAGCAAATGGGAGGAGAAATGTGAAACTGGTTTAAACTTTTATGTGTGTAAAAAATGCCAACCAAAATACAGTCTTCTGTTATTTCCTGCTTTTCTAAAAAGCATGCAAAATTGGATGTGACCAACAATTAGGCTTGCAGTAACAAGATAGAACTATATAGTTGTTTTTTAAAACAGTAAAATTGTATTTTAAATGTTCACATTTTATTTCTTAGCAGAATTTATTAATCTAACTCAAAATGTGTTTTACACATTAGAAAATAGGCTTTTGTTTTGTCAGTAAAAGAAAACTGAAGCCCATGATTTCTGTATCATAGTATGTGTTACTAGTCTTGTCTTTTGTTCTCTTTATGTAGAACATGCATATGACCCTTTACTGCTATTTTCACAAGAATAGTAGTATTACAGAAACACAGCAAATTTTTCATTTTTGGTAAATTTAGCATTCAATACATTGACTTGTGTAATCTGTCCCAATTATGTCATTTGACCCAGTAATGACCTTTGCACCATTTGTCTCCTTCCAATACAGCATCCAGTTGAGAATCAGGTATTGCAGCTTCTTTTCTATATTTTTATTTATTTTCTTGAGACAGTCTTCCTCTGTCGTTCAGGCTATAATTCATTGGCATGATCTCGGCTCACTGCAACTTCCACCTACTGAGTTCAGGCAGTTCTCCTGCCTCAGCCTACTGAGTGGCTGGGACCACAGGCATGCACTGTTATGCCTGGCTCGTTTTTGTATTTTTATTGGACAGGGTCTTACCATGTTGGCCAGGCTGGTCTCAAACTCCTGGCCTCAAGTAATCCGCCTGCCTTGGCCTCCCAAAGTGCTGGCATTACAGGCGTGAGCCACCCCGTGCAGCCAAATTTTTCTGTGGCCTCATTGAATCTGCAGCATACCCAAAGGTATCCCCCATTGTTTTTGTTTTGCAATTGTTTGTATCCCGTTTTCGTTTTTTTTCTTTTTTTTTTTTTCCTTTCTAAGAGATTGAGTCTCACTTTGTTGCCCAGGCTGGAGTGAGGTGGTGTAATCATAGCTGACTGCAGCCTCAAGCTCCTCAGTTTACGTAGTCCTCTCACCTGAACCTCTTGAGCAGCTGAGTCAACAAGCGGGCGTGCAACATCATGCTTGGCTAACTAAAAAAATTTTTTTTGGTAGAGACAGGGGTCTCGCTCTGTTGTCCAGGCTGGTTTCAGACTCCTGTCCTTGAGTGCTCCTCTCACTTCTGCCTCATGAAGTTCTGGGATCACAGGCAAGCGCTCACCATGCCCACCTTTTGTCCCATTTTTTTAAAGTTTAAGGAAATTTTAACTTTTTTTTTTTGATAGCTTTCTCGAGTGAGCAAAGAGTGATTCCTTTTTTTTTTTTTTTTTTTTTTTTTTTTTTTTTTTACCTATTGATAATGTATTGCATTGATTTCTGAATCTTGAAATAAGCTTGCATTCCTGGAACAAATCCCAGTTGTTTTTGGTGTATAATCCTTTGTTTATATTGCTGGATTCAGTTTGCTAGTATTTTGTTGAGAAATTTTGCATTTCAGAAGAAACACTAATCTATAGTTTTCTAGTGATGTCTGTCTGGTCTTGGTAGCTGGGTTATAACTGACTTCACAGAATAAATTGGGAAGCATTTGTAAAGAATTGCTGTCAGTTTTTCTGAAAATGGTTGGTGAATTAACCAGTGAAGCCATCTGGGCAAGGATTTTTCTTTGACAGTGCTTTAAAAAATTACTATTTAAATCTTTTGTTATGTAACTACTCAGCTTTTTTATTTTCTTTTTTTCTTTTGGAATCATCTCACTAGTGCAGCTTTTTACTTCTTAAGTTTTGGGATTTTTTTATTTCTGGAAACTGGACTAATCTAAATTTTCCTATTTAGTTGCATATAGTTGTATATAAAAGTTTTTTTATAATTTTTATTTCTGTTTTTTTGTTCTTTTTTTGTTTTTTGTTTTTTTATATAATTTTTATTTCTGTAAGCTAGGTAATAATGTCCTGTTTTTATTCCTGATTTTAGTAATTTGTCCTCTGTATTTTCTTGGTCAATCTAGCTGGCTAAAGGTTTGTCTATTTTGATCTTTTCAAAGAATCAGCTTCTGGTTTCATTGACTTTTTTCACTGCAGTTTTTGTACTCTACTTCATTAGTTTTCATTCTAATATTTAGTATTTCCTTGCTTCTGTCTTGCTTTTGGAACAATTTACTCTTCTTTTTCCATTATCTTAAAGGTGGAAGATTAGGCTGTTTGAGATACCCTTTTTTAGTAGAGGCATTTTCAGGAATTATTTCTAAGCACTGCTTCAGTTGTATCTGATAAGTTTTCGTATGTTGTCTTCATTTTCTCTCATCTCAAAGTATTTTCTGATTTCCCTTGTGACTCTTCTTGACCAGATACCTTTGTTTTAAAAAATTTGTTACAATTTAAATATTTGAAAGTCATACTGAGGGCTTTAATTATAGGCGACTGTAGAATACGAATCCTTTGAACCTAATTTACTCCTTTATAGGGTTCCAGTTATCCTCCTACCTTGGCCTCTCAAACTGTTGGGATTACAGGCATGAGCCACTGCACCTAGCCTACATTCCATTTATAATGTTAATATTTGTGTCTGCATTAGAAGAAGTTTTAGTGAGCTTGCTCATCAAATTGTGGAAGATCTGAGAAAAGTGTCAAGGCAACAAAATTGGAATCTCAGAACATCTCAGCAGTATGCAACAGGGATAGAATATAACAGGATGACCTTTTTCATTTGTTTGTTTAAGGAATATGTTTAAGTTTCTAAACAAGGATGTGTCAAAAAAGAGAAAGTATGCAAACCCTGCATACAATGGGTTGGGGCAGGTAGGGATAGAGCTGGCTTAACAAGGAAACTGAGATAGTCTCAAGAGTTTTTGCTGACCATAAATTATATCTTAATTGATAGTGAGGTGTGGTCTTAAAAAAAAAAGGTAATGAGGATCAGAGTGGTGGCTCATGCCTGTAATCCCAGCACTTTGGGAGGCCAAGGTGGGCAGATCACTTGAGGTCAGGAGTTCAAGACCAGCCTGGCCAACATGGTGAAACCCTGTCTCTACTAAAAATACAAAAATTAGCCATGTGTGGTGGCGTGTGCCTGCAGTCTCAGTGACTCAGGAGGCTGAGGGAGGAGAATCACTTGAGCCCAGGAGGTGGAAGTTGCAGTAAGCCAAGATTGTGCCACTGCCCTCCAGCCTGGGCAACAGAGTGAGACTGTTGTCTCAAAAAAAAGGCAAAAAAAAAAAAATGATTTTAGACTGCATTTATGGTAAAACTAAAGCTAATTTAGAAGAGGCAAAATATTGTGAGGAGCTATCAAAAGTTTTCATCTGTGAAGAAGATGAATTGGTGAGCATGATAGTACCCTTCAAAGATGGGAAAGATTGGTGTGACAGAGATTAGATTTTGGTGGGTTAAGGTTCTGAACAAGGATGTATCAAAAAGAAGAGAAGGTACCAAAACTCCACACACAGTGGGTTGTGGGGCAGGTGCGGGTAGAGTTTTGTTTTTGGTTGTATGTTTTTATTTTAGGCCTCAGTAGTTGAAACTAGAACAATTGGTTGGGTCTCTGTTTTGTCAAAGTACTGTGGTGTGGACGCAGTGAGTAACAAAAAGATGATATTGGCAGATGTGACTGCAAAGGAATTTCTTTTTTTTTTTTTATTTTTATTTTTAAAGACGTGGTTTCACCATGTTAGTCAGGCAGGTCTTGAACTCCCGACCTCAGGTGATCCACCTGCCTTGGTCTCTAAAGTGCTTGGATTACAGGCGTGAGCCACTACGCCCGGCCAGGAATTTCTTTCTTTAGGGACAGGGTCTCATTCTCTTGCTGGGGCTGGAGTGCAGTGGCATGATTTTGGCTCACTGCATCCTAGCCTCCCAGGCTCAAGCCATCCTTCCACCTCAGCCTCCCAATTACCTTGGACCACAGGCACACACCACCATGCCTGCCTCGTTTTTGTATGTTTTATGGAGTTTTACCACGTTGCCGAGGCTGGCGTTGAACTCCTGGATCCACCTTAGCCTTCCAAAGTTCTAGGATTACAGGCCTGAGCCACTGTGCTTGGCCAGGAATTTATAATCTAGTTGGGGAATTAGTGGAAAGCTGCTTTATGACATGATTAAAGAATCAAGAGTTTTTAAAAGAAATTACCTTTGAGATAGGTCTTTTTGGATTAGTATTCGTTTTTTTTCCTCTCTTAGTTATTTACACTTTGTTGTCTTAGTATGAAAATATTTCATGCTAATTTAAGATTTGCAAAAATGCAGGAGTTTAAAGCCAAAAAAATTAACAAAATCATAATTGAGTTAACCAGAGTTAATCTCTAGCAAGTTGAGAAGAAAGTAGGTAGCTTATGTGAAGTGGTACACAGGAAAGAGGATAGTAGCTGGAGGTGGGGATAGAATGGAAATTAAATAACTGGTTTGCTATTTTTTGCTTTTTCAAATTTTTAAATTTAAAAAAATTAATTTTTTTTAATTAAAAAAATTCTTAGAGGCCATGAATCTGAAGTATGTAATACAGGTACATAGTTGAGAAAGTCAAATCGTTAGTGAAATTTATAATGAAAAACAGCATTCTCCTACTCTAGGCCTTTCTCACCCTTTTCTTACTCTGCAGAGATTAGCCGCTCCCCAGCCCTGTCCTGCTTCTCTTGTTATTTAGGATCACATTTTCAAATAACTTGCCCTACTGCTGTTTTTTGACATTTCAGTTTGAGATACACGGATTTTCTACTATGAAATGTAAAGATGTGGCTTTTATTTTACTCTTTTCCAATATCCATAGTTACGTCTCCACATCCTCCCAATGTAGTTATTGAGATCCCTATTCAGTGTTTTCATTAGTATTGTTGTATAAATACTGTGATATATTATTTACTTTCTTAAAATCTTTTTTTGAAGTTAATTACCTTTTTGCTGAGTTTTCAACAAATCTAGCTAAGCCTTTTCACATTCTTTAGCAATTTCTTAATCTAATTTTCTACACACAGTGAAACCTCAAGTCTGTAGTTTGCTTTTTTTTTTATAAACCTAGAAGCCGGCATGGTGGCTCACGCCTGTCACCCCAGTGCTTTGGGAGGCCACGCCAGGATTGCTTGAGACTAGGAGTTCAAGACTAACCTGGGCAACAAGGCAAAACTGCATCTCTACCAAAAAAAAACTTAAAAAAAAGAAATTACCTGGGCTTGGTGGTGTGCATCTGTAGTCCCAGCTATTTGGGAGGCTGAGGCAGGAGGATCACTTGAACCCAGGAGTTTGAGGCTACAGTGAACCACTTCACTGCACTCTAACCTTGGCAACAGAGTGAGTCTCTGTCTCCAAGTAAATACGTACATATATACATAAAACCTAGAGATATTTCTCTTGGACTCTGTTGTTCTGCACTGCTAAACTTGCTATTTAGACATGCTCGTTTTAGAGTGCTAGTCATTGTACTGTGGAGCTTTCTAGGTTAGAACTGTACAGTAGAACTTTCTGCATTAATAGGAATGTTCCTTCTCTGCACTGTCGGATATAGCATCCACTAGCCACATGTTGTTATTGAAGTAGGGCTATTATGACTAAAGAAATAATTTTTAAATTTTATTTAGCTCATATTTAAATACCCACATGTGTAGCTAGTGGATACTGAATTGGATTTTAAGATGATTTCATGCTGGAGGGGATTGTTTCATACTGAAGAAGTGGGAATGGGTAGGATTTAATGTAATTGATATAGTCTCTTTTTAATGAAGAAAAAAGTTAGTGGCCCTTATCTGATTAGGTTTTTAAGAGGAATGTTTGGAGTAACTACTTCTTTTTTTTTTTTTTTTTTTTTTTGAGACAGAGTCTTGCTCTGTTGCCAGGCTGGGGTGCAGTGGCGCAATCTTGGCTCACTGCAACCTCCGCCTCCTGGGTTCAAGCGATTCTTCTACCTCAGCCTCCCGAGTAGCTGGGACCACAGGCGTGTGCCACCACACCCGGCTAATTTTTTTGTAATTTTAGTAGGGACGGGGTTTCACCATGTTGGCCAGGATGGTCTTGATCTTTTGACCTCATGATCCACCCGCCTTGGCCTCCCAAAGTCCTGGGATTACAGGTATGAGCCACCGTGCCTGGCCCTGGAGTAGCTTACTTCTAAGAATTTCTGGTAAAAAAGCCAGTAACAAAGTTTTGACAGTTTGAAACAGTAATTACATGTTTTGATCAGAGTCCAAAGTTTCTATCGATTACATGGCCTTGTTTTTATTCTCTATAACTGAATTTCAGATTTAAAGTGTGAAAGTTTTCGATAACTGATTATTTTGGTATTTTAATATGATTTTTAAAGAGCTATAAAATCCTATACTGCCTCATAACATTCTTATTTTGTTTTATGAGTTGCTTAATAAGTACTTTATATAATGCTACACTTTATAACTAGTTTAAAAACATTTGTATTTGATTTTGTAGGTAGCTACATCAAACTGGGTAACAGGCAGATCCAAAGGATATCATGAAGTTTCCAGGGCCTTTGGAAAACCAGAGATTGTCTTTCCTGTTGGAAAAGGCAATCTCTAGGGAAGCGCAGATGTGGAAGGTCAATGTGCGGAAAATGCCTTCAAATCAGGTAATGATTTTTCTCTTAAGAGAGATGAATTTTATTAGAAATAAGCATACTACTTCCATATATAATAAACCTTCACACTGCATTGGAGGCATGTGTACCATTTAAAAATGTGCTATATTTGAGAGACATCTCCCTGTTTCTTTCTTTTTTTTTTTTAATGCTACAAGGTCTCACTCTGTCATCCAGATTGGAGTGCAGTGGCATGATCTCAGCTCACTGCAGCCTCCACCCGCCTCCTGGGCTTAAGCGATCCTCTCACCTCAGCCTCCCGAGTAGCTGGGAATGCAGGCACATGCTACCATGCTTGGCTAATTTTTTGTATTTTTGGTAGAGATGGGGTTTCACGATGTTGCCCAGCCTGATCTGGAAGTCCTGAGCTCAAGCAATCCACCAGCCTTGGCCTCCCAAAGTACTGGGATTACAGGCGTGAGCCACCATTTCCGGCCTCTTCTTTTTAAAAAAAATCCTGCTTCTACTATAGCCTTTTCTTTCTGAAACAAGAGTTAACTGTTTTTGTTTTTGTTGACCTGTTTTGTTATCTGAGTTACAGCTTTAGGAAGATCCGTTTGTTCTCTTTCCTTATAATATATACTAACAGTGGTAAGCCTTCTTTAGATATATAGTTTATAGTTAGCCACAGAGGCTGAACACCTTCATACCGTTGTCTTTAATCAACAAAAAACCTACTCTTTGGTCAATAGCGGTAATGAGTTCAAGTGAACTATTAAGGTAATACCAATGTTGGAAGCTTTTTAGAAGATAACCAGCTGGCCTCTTAACTACTGTTGGCTATGTAGTTTTTCTTCAGAAATTTTATGTCATATATAGTTATTTTTCACTGTGAAGTTTATTCACTCTGAAAAAAGTTTCAGAGTTTTTTCAGATATAAGATATCTTACACATCTTTTTATTTTTAGTATCTAACATTATGCTTGAAAAATAGAATAGTGGTCAGATGTTCTTTAATATGCATGAGTGAATGAATGGCAAATATGTAAGTTCCTCCTGTGTTGTTTTAGGTTATCCTGTGCCCATTGGTTTTTAAAGTATATGTGTCTTTTTAAATTTAATTCTGATTTTTCCTACTTACATCATTCTTTCCCACAAGCTAAATAAATACATTCTTCGTTCATCGTTACTTGTTATTACGCAAACTGATTAGTTAACCTGAATGAGGGAGTGTTTATATATATGATATCTCATTTAGTATCTCATGTAATCCTTTGAAAAAGTAGGCAGTAGTCCCAGTTTGCTCAAGACTTTAGCTAATAAGTAATAGAATTATAATTTGGACTGGGTGTGGTGGCTTACACCTGTAATCCCAGCACTTTGGGAGGCTGAGGTAGGCAGATCACCTGAGGTCAGGCATTCAAGACCAGCCATGATCAACATGGCAAAACCCCATCTCTACTAAAAATATAACAATTAGCTGGTGTGGTGGTTCATGTCTGTGATCCCAGCTACTTGGAAGGCTGAGGCATGAGAATTGCTTGAACCCAGGAGACGAAGGTTATAATTTGAACCTTTTTTCTAAGGCAGTCCTCTTTTTTGTTGTTGTCTCATATTTTTGTGTGCATGTGTGATTTTTAGATTAGTTGGGGATTCAAATCATTTAGCAAATGTCTGTTGAGAATCTGCTGTATTCTAGGCACTATTCTAGGCATTGGAGATACAATAGGAGAAAATAAATTCCTGACCTTATGTTGTCACATGCTACTGAGCCTCAAAGCTTTTTTACAGCTGCTTGTAGGACCATTCTTTTCCTCCTCCTGTTATCTCTTTGTGTCAGCATGTAACCAACAATAATATATTTTTACAACATGGTCTTTGAAGGTGATAGTATACCTAGATCGTAGTATATTGCTATATTACCACATAATCTGATGTATTTCTTTCTTTTTGTTTGTTTGTTTGTTTTTTAGAAGGAGTTTTCTCCTATTGCCCAGGCTGGAGTGTAATGGCACAATCTTGGCTCACTGTAACTTGGGGTGGCCTAGGTCTGGTGGGGATAGGAGATAGGATAGGAATGGGGTAAGGGTTATAGGGGCTTGAGTTTTGGGGTAAATACAGAATGAGGTAAAGGGCTATAGAGGCTTGAGTTGTTTGCCAGAGTAACCCCCAGGGACATTTCTCTATTGTAGTTCTAATTCTTTTATTTTCTTCTAGGGACTGGCATTTTTTTTTAGCCTCCCTGTCTACTGTTGCTTTAACTTTTCTAATTTTGTTTTGAAGTGTTGGTGAAAATGGAAAAATAAAATATTTTTAAGCTTTCTCTTATGCCTTTTTCTCCAGTTTTCTTCTGACTTCTCCTGCCTCAACTAAACTGTATTTTGAACTCAGTCTCTCATAATTACTGTTTAATTTGCATCCCCTATCCCCCCAATTTAGGACAGCATGGTCATGAAAGAATATTATACACCTATCACTCACCATCAATGTGTTTCTGCCACACTCTGCTTCTCTTATGATAGCACAAAGTATTATAATTTTCTGATGATTTGACTGTGAGTTTCCTTGAGGGGTATGGTTGTGTCATTTTTGTTTACTTGCATATAATAGACTCACAGTAAGCATTTCAGTGAATGGTGATTATCATTTTTTTATGATTCATTCAGGTTCCTTACTGTGTTCTTGGCACTTGCAGAAGATTTCTAGTACTTTCAAGATCATGATAATTTTGTTACATGAATTTGGTGAAAAAATGGAAACTGGTCAAAGTGGCACATACTTTCAGTTGTTCTCAATTTATTTTGCCAAAGTGCTTTTGATTTACAAAGATAAAACGCTGCCACAAATTGTTTATATACAGATGATTTTCAGTAGAATTTTAGAACTCTAAGGAATCTTAAAAACAGCTTTTCTAGTCATTCTCAACTGGAGTTTAGGTTTGCTGCTTCCTACTTTATTAAAGCCAAAAACAGAAATTTAATGTTTTTTTTTTTTCTGAAACAGGGTCTTGCTCTGTCACCCAGGCTGGGGTGCAGTGGTTCAATCACAGTTCACTGCAGCCTCTATTTCCCAGGCTCAAGTGATTGTCCCACCTCAGCCTCCCAAGTAGCTGAGATCACAGGCATCCACCACCACGCCTGGCTAATTTTTTTATTTGTGGAGATGAAGTCTCACTGTGTTACCTAGGCTGGTTTCAAACTCCTGGGCTCAAGCAATTTTCCCACCTTGGCCTCCTAAAATACTGGGATTACAGGTGTGAGCCATGTCCAGAAATTTAATTTTTTAAAAAATGTTGAACATAACAGTAACAGGTGCAGTGAGATGCTGTGGGAGCATAGGAACGTACTTAGCCCGACTTGAATTATCAGGAGAAGTATCTGGCGGGGAGTAACATCAAAATAGCTTTCAAGATCTTGATATATAATAAGGCAGGTGAGATAGAGAAGGGAGTGTGTTCCAGTCAGAAGGAACAATATGAACAAAGGAGCAGTGATGTAAAATAGCATAGCAGGGGGCAAAGAAGAATCATAAATAGAAGTTACTATTCTTACAGCATGAAGTTTAAGACAGAAAGTGATGGAAGATGTCTGAGGTTAGAGAGGGAAGTCATAGATTTGTATGCCATGCTGGGGGAGTTGTAATTAATCTTTTAGGTAATGGTGAACCTTTTAGAGTTTAAAGGTGAGGATGGTGTATATTATAAGGAAGAGACTAGCAGCATATGGAATATAATATATATGCAGAATATATATTAATAGCAGTCTGTATTTTACCATGTTGAATCAATCCATTATAAATTCTCTTTAGGATTGTTCAACTACTGAATCCTTCTAATCCTATTTGAGCTGTCTATATGAGAAAAAAAGACAGTTCATCTGATGAAATCAGGAAATACTGTTTTGGGCTTTCTTTCTTTCTCTCTCTCTCATTCTTTATTTTAGAGGAATAGGAATGAAATGAATTACTTAGGCACAGAACTTTTTGTAATGCTGTCATGATAATATTACTATTTAGTACATATTTGAATTGATTTGAAAAAGTGACGTTAGACTCAGTATTACTTTAGTTAAATTGAGTCTTCTTAAACTATCTTTTGGGTTTTAAAAAAAATTGTTACTAGTTTTGGCTAATGATGATAACGTTGGCCATGCAGGAATGCTTTTCTTGGCCCTATTGTTAAATTTTAGTATATGGTATGTGGGCCAAACACAGTGGCTTACACCTGTAATCCCAACACTTTGGGTTGCCAAGGCAGGAGGAATGCATGCCTGGGAGTTCAAGACTAGCCTGAGTAATATAGTGAGACCTTGTCTCTACAAAAAGTAAAATTAGGCCGGGCACACGGCTCACGCCTGTAATCCCAGCACTTTGGGAGGCTGAGGCAGGTGGATCACTTGAGGTCAGGAGTTTGGACCAGCCTGGCCAACATGGTAAAACCCCCTCTCTACTAAAAATAAATAATTAACCAGGCGTGGAACAATCCTGTAATTCCAGCTACTTGGGAGGCTGAGGCAGAGAGAATTGCTTGGAGGTAGAGGTTGCAGTGAGCTGAGATGGAGCCACTGCACTCCAGCTTGGGTGACAGAGCAAGACTTTGTCTCAAAAAAAAAAAAATTGCTGAGCATGGTGGCACGTTCCTCCGGTCCTAGCTACTTGGGGCGCTGAGGTGGGAGGATCACTTGGGTCTGGGAGGTCAAGGCTGCAGTGTGCCGTATTTGTGCCATTGTATTCCAGCCTGGGTTACAGAGCAAGACCCTGTCTCAAAAAGTATATATATATATATATGGAATATTAAAGTTCACAGATACTGTCATGATCTCTTTCATGACTGTTACAGTGTTTAAAATAATTATTCATACATTTTGCAAATTTGTTTTTCTGACATTAGAGAATTGGGTAGTTCAGAGGTGGTAAAGGAGAACTAATAATTTGAGTGCCGTTTGCATTCTATATATGTGCTTTACATAAGTTACATCATTTAGTTATAACCATGTGATTATCTCCATATAACTGTATTCTCTTTTTTTTGTGTGTTTTGTGATTCTTCTTACAATTACATGTTTCTGTTATTATTTAATGCCAAACACCAAATAATGACATTATTTAATCTAATTCAGGGATTTTTTTTCTCCCTTACCCCATATTGTATCTCTACCTGAAGGTTGGAGTTAATGGTGTTATTTTCACAGCTACTATATATCATTGTTCCTTTTTATCGCCCTAAAAGCTTCCCCAGTTTCATCAGATTATAACATGAACCACCTCTCCTGGGAATTTATTTCCTTGTTGTTGATGTGTTTGGCTGGCTTACTTAACATTACTTTTCCTTATTTGTTGTGGCATTTTAGCTAAAAGCTCATCTTGATAGGAATTTAATTTCTTTTGAATGCTTAACTGTTCATCCAGAAGTCTTATGACTGCCTTTACTTGGTTCTTAGGGATTTCTATGGACCCCTAGTCCAGAAGTAGATCTTAAAGTAGCCTACATACAAAATTACAGCTAGATACGGGGAATAACTTCTAGTGTTCCATACCATTGTAGGCTTACTATGATTAACTTAGGAAATAGAAATGAACTATGATTACGGAATGATAGCCCATTTAAATAACTGAAATCAATAGTAATAAGTGAAAGATACCAGGGACAACAGATGAATTATACATTTAGAGATGATGAAAAAATATTGAACAGGAAATTAACCTGAAGTAGATTACTATATCGAAAGATTTCCATAAACACAAAACATTATTGTTGTTTTACTTTTCCTACATATTATTTGAATATTCTCCTTATGGCTATTTCAAACGGTTTGAAACTACAGTTTGAAATAGCTATAAGGAAAATACTGAATGTTCTCAACATAAGCAACTGGTTTTGTATTTTTTTTTTTCTTTTACCTATTTCAATGTTCATGTATGAAGTGTCGGTTTTGTATTTTTAATGGTGACTCCAAAATTCAAGAGTAAAAGTTTTCTAATCACTATTGCTTTAAAGTGTGTCCCTGCTAAAAATTAAGCCTCTACTCAGTAGGCTTACAGCAACAATACAACAGTAACGTTTTGTGTTTGTGGAAATCTTTTGAAATAGTAATTTACTTCAGGTTAATTTCCTTTTCAATATTTTTCGTTAACTCTAAATGTATAATTCATCTGTTGTCCCTGGTATCTTTCATTTATTACTACTGATTTTAGTTTTTTAAATGGGCTGTCATTCTTTTATAGTTCATTTATATTTCCTAAGATAAGTTAATGGCTATTTGCTGTGGGAGAAATGCAGTATATTTTCTTAATCTTAAGAGTTGGGAAAAAATTCCAGAATTACTATCAGTTGATAATAATGTTACTTAAACTTTAAAATGTTACATTCTTTGAACACCTAAATTTAATTAAACTATGGCTATTTGGTGAGATGACATAGTGAAAATTTTAATAAAGAGTAGGAAAATATTGGATATGGATATTAAATGTGGAAACTTTACATAGTTTCATATTCATCTATCTTAAGTCTGATAGCTTTTGAATAACCTTAACATTTTCAAATGTATTTTGTAGTATTTCCTAACCTTTTATGAGAGAGAATTCTAAACATACTCTTGATGATAGCTCAAACATTATCTTCTGTGTTTAAAATTGTTCCCTTCTAGAATGTTTCTCCATCCCAGAGAGATGAAGTAATTCAGTGGCTGGCCAAACTCAAGTACCAATTCAACCTTTACCCAGAAACATTTGCTCTGGCTAGCAGTCTTTTGGACAGGTTTTTAGCTACTGTAAAGGTAAGTGTTTTAAGATAGACATACACATAACCTCGTTTGAGTGTATGTATGCTAAACCAGAGGCTATTAGTAAACATTTTGTAAGGTGGAAAGAATTGGAAAACTTTTCTGGAAAATGATGTATGTACCCATAAGATGACATGGTGGTGTCTTCTGCTATTGTTTATTTTATTTTTATTTTTTGAGACAGTTTCACTCTGCTGCCCAGGCTGGAGTGTAGTGGTACGATCCTGGCTTACTGCAACCTCTGCCTCCCAGGTTCAAGTGATTTTTGTGCCTCAGCCTCCCAAGTAGTTGGGACTGCAGGCATGTGCCACCATGCCCAGCTAATTTTTGTATGTTTAGTAGTGACGAGGTTTTGCCATGTTGGCCAGGCTGGTCTCGAACTCCTGACCTCAAGTGATCAGCCTGTCTTGGCCTCCCAAAGTGCTAGGATTACAGGCGTGAGCCACCACACCCAGCCTTCTGCTATTGTTTAAATAGCAGAAGTGTTTTGGAAGTGTTTCTAATTGTATTCTGTAATTTTCTTTTTGTTACAAGTATTCATCACTTTTTTAGCCTGTGAAAGTTTTTATCTCTTGATTTTAATACAAACTGTATAGCATCAGCAGAATATTTAGTCATTTTCTAACATATTGATGTACTAGAGGTGGACAAGAAATCAGACTAGAAAAGTATAAGCCTATTATTGCACGTTTTTCTCTGTCACTACTTACTGAATATCTATACTGTTTGGCTCTCTGAAAAACGTTAAATGCTTTCTATGGGCATACTTTGAAATATAACAAGATATCATAAAACAACTTCAGCATATTTTTGTTGAATGGCAGCATACAAATAATTAGGTTTTATACTGTCCCCATTGCTATGTCATTGGTTGTGTCAAGTTAGTCATAGTAGGCCCTCAACATATTTAAAGCAGAAAATTAGCATTTATTTAATGGCAAGGCATGAAAGAGTAGCAGTGTTTAAACTGTAGGCATTAGTATGCATAAGAATATGTAAACTGGGGGAACTGTCAATTAAATGCTTTATTAGGTATACAAAATAGAAGCCAAAGAATTATGGAGTGTAAGACTGAATAGCCGCTCAGTTTCAAACTTACACTCTTAAGAGACTTACTAAACATGACAGGATCCAATAAAAAATATGAAAAAAAAATTAGATACGTGGCAAAATTCTCTAATTGTTCCAGAAATTTCTTCAACTTTGTTGAAAATGTTTAATAAACAGTAAGAATCTCATGATAGAAACTACAACAATGTATGTTCACTAATAATTTTTGAAAAATATACTGTCCAAGGAAGGACACTAACCATAAACTCATTTTTCTTTGGAATTATCTGTGAAAGGTAGGTTAGATGTGGTAGAGAGGGAGGGAGAAGTGATGTGGACTTGTTGCTGAGATAAAAGTAGGCATTTTTCAGATATTCCAGATTGCAGACAATTAGCTTAAAAAAATGCTTATATACACACAAAATATATTTTTTAATTTTGGGAATATTTATTTAAAAACTTGCAAATCAAGCTTTTTCTGCTGGATAGAAATGACCTTTGGTTAATTGGCTTTGATTGAACTTTGAGCAATGGAATTGATACTATTTTTGTAGAATATCATATGGCTAGGATTGTAATGTTAAAAGTTAGCTCTGGATGCACTTGATCTTAGTGTACTTTCCTTTCTTTCATTTTACTTCTCTAAAGCTTTTTAATAAACTGTCTTTCCTGCTCTTAAAAAAAAGCTCTCATTTAAAAAGCAATGATGAGTGGCAGTCACATTAATTGAATTCCATAGCATTGTGTGTATACCTGTCTCATCTGCATATCTAGGTTTTTAAAAGTTATAAAGACGTAATAAACCGTTTTTGAAAAATCACTAAAGTTGCTTTTTCCCTCTTCAAAATTTTAGGCTCATCCAAAATACTTGAGTTGTATTGCCATCAGCTGTTTTTTCCTAGCTGCCAAGACTGTTGAGGAAGATGAGGTAATAATTCCTTTCAAGATATGTTTCTTTGGTGAAAATTTCTCTCCATTTATTAACTTGCTTCTTGTTTGCCAAAACAAAAATTGAAAATGAGTCTCTTTCTGTCCTTTTCTCCCTGTCCCTGTTCCCCTTTGCTTTGGATAGAGAATTCCAGTACTGAAAGTATTGGCAAGAGACAGTTTCTGTGGATGTTCCTCATCTGAAATTTTGAGAATGGAGAGAATTATTCTGGATAAGTTGAATTGGGATCTTCACACAGCTACACCATTGGATTTTCTTCATATTGTAAATATACCGGAAGTCTTTTAGTTTCTTATTTGAGTGTGTAGTCTTCAGTAACTTAAAAAGTAGATTGCCTACTCATTTATTTTGTACTGATTTTTAGGAAAAATATTGACATCCAAGGAAATATTACAAATTAGTATATATGTCATATCACTGAAGCTTAAATTGAAAACTTAGAAATAGGTTAGTGTGGGCATGGTGGCTCACACCTGTAATCCCAGCACTTTGAGAGGCCAGGGAGGGCAGATCACTTGAGGTCAGGAGTTTGAGACCAGCCTGGCTCACATGGTGAAACCCTGTCTCTACTAAAAAGACAAAAATTAGCTGGGCGTGGTGGCAGGCGCCTGTAATCCCAGCTACTCAGGAGGCTGAGGCAGGAGAAATTGCTTGAATCTGGGAGATCATGCTGCTGTGCTCCAGCCTGGGCGACAGTGAGACTCTGTCTCAAAAAAACAAAAACAAAACCAAATTGAACAGGTTGCATCAATTTTTATATGTAATTTCCTAGATATTTAAATAAAGTTAAAATGATGTTCTTGTGATTTTCAGTTCCATGCCATTGCAGTGTCAACTAGGCCTCAGTTACTTTTCAGTTTGCCCAAATTGAGCCCATCTCAACATTTGGCAGTCCTTACCAAGCAACTACTTCACTGTATGGCCTGCAACCAACTTCTGCAATTCAGAGGATCCATGCTTGCTCTGGCCATGGTTAGTCTGGAAATGGAGAAACTCATTCCTGATTGGCTTTCTCTTACAATTGAACTACTTCAGAAAGCACAGGTAGGTGTGTGTTAGTCTAATTAAATTGTGTTTTTTTAAAGTTTTTCTGTTATTGGAATACATAGAGTTACCAAACTAAAAGACATTTCTAATGTTGTAATGGCAAACCATTCTTAAGAGTAGACAAGAGTAAAGTATACATTTTAAATTTACAGGCTAGATGTTCTCTGTTTTCCTTATAGAATTTAGATAGTATTTTTAAGATTCCTTTTCACCAGTTCTCTTAGATTGTTTCTTTAAGAATTCTAAAATGTTAATAAGATTGTCAATACCATATTTTCCTTTAATTTTGTGTAAAGAAACGTCCTAGCTACATCTGTAGGTTTTACTATAGTACTTCTTCACTTATTTTATAACAGATGTCAAAAACAAAAACTGGAATAAGTTGCTACAAGCAAATAATTTATTGTTGGCTAGTAAGTGAAATATTTTTACCAGACTGGCAGGTAGAAGCTACTTTTCTGAAAGAGGTTTTGCCCTGGCAATTCTGTTATTACCTAAGATTAGTTTGTAACTTGTATCTACAGATTGTTATAAAATGTATAGGTTGATCAATTATGAACCACCTAAGTAAAATGTAAAGGTTCAGTGGAGAAAATTCTCATTCAAATGGAAAGTTGGTGATAGTGCTATATGTTAGCAACTACTTTGGGAGAAGGCTTACGGGTTCTATTCATGTCACCAAATAGAACTTACCAAGTTTAGATCTGTTGCAAACCATTTTCCTGCCAGCTAAGTCCATAAAAGACTCATGAACCTACTTTCCCTTTATATGGCTATTTATTCTTATTTAACAGTAGTTATTCTGATTTGTTTTATTGGACTTTACTTAGAAGATTGTTAAATTCTAAGCCTAACATTTTGCAATAAACTAATTGTAGCAAAGAACTACAGTTATTGAGCTAAAAATTCAGAATATTATAAAAGAAAAACATGATAGTTGAATTTTTTTAAAAGAAAATTATAATCTTACAGCAAACAATTTAAGAAGTATGTCTGAAGAAAATGAAGCAGGCAAAAAAAAAAAATTTTTTTTTTTAAGATATCAGTGCTTCCAAGAATTTTAGGCTCTAGTTTGTGAGCAGAGGAGGGAGGGCTCAGTCTTTTCATAAAAAAAGGCTGATGATTAGAGCAGTATGTTAGCTAGAGATCTGTCTATGTAGTATAACACAGGCTGCTTTACATTTTCAAAGGATATCTTTTAATTGTCTTAGATTGAAATAATTAAATGCTATAATGAGAATAAATCCTAGGAGGTAGTTGCTATTTAGTGAGAATTTTTAGAAATTATGATAAACCACCATTTAAATGAATGACACAGAAAATTTACTTTGCCCACCATGGAGTGTTAGAAAGAAAAGTTAAATATTAATCACTCACATTAGAATGTGAAGTAGAGGAATAGGGTTAATAGAAAATCTCCTACATTACGTTATTTTTATTGGAACAAATGCATCTCTCTTAATGCCTTCTGACTTGGTCTCTGTGCTTATTCTCAAGATAGTACAGAAAAGTTTGCTATAGAATGTGTTAGTGTCAGAGGACAGATTTTGAAGCATAAATAATAATGTTGTAAATAGCATGTGTATCTGTAGCTTTCAGATCATGTTCTCCTAGTGAAAAACGCTGGGAAACCTCCTGATTCCCTTTAGTAAGTTTTCTGGTGCTCGAGGAATAATATAGGCACTGAAACTTTTTATTTTCTCGTTAGCTGAAGGAGAATTACAGTCCTGGGATTTGACAGAATCTTTGGAGAAATTATTTCATTCAACTCCTTTATTTTATAGCTCCAGCGAAGGAAACTGGAGACTTTCTTAGAGACTGCGTAGAGCTACTTGGTAGTGATTTAAAAGAACCAGCGCTTTTTTTTCATACCACACAAACCTTAAAAATTCTAGTTCAGTGGTTTTCATAATTGGTTTTAAAAGTGGAACCCTTTCCCAGTCCTCCTTCCCGAAAGAAAATCTTGTACACACACAAATCCCAGAATATAGAATAGAAAAGTGGAGCTATACTTACTTGTGTTTAAGGGCAGAGCGCCACTCAACATGGCCTTTTCCCTTCCGTAGCTGGAGATCTACCTATGTAGTGTAGGTTTAGATTATATTATTTAGGTAGTGTTTGGACGTAATTTGAAAACCACTATTCCAGTCCTCTCATATACCTATATTAATAGTTATATTCCAAAAACATTTATTGAGAAATCTTTGTCTACACACTGGAAATAGTGAATTTTTTTTTTTAAAAGAGATTTGCCCCATGTAGTATTCAAGTTGCAGTGGGGAAGACAGTGAACAAAAGGAAAGTCATAAATCTTGGTAGAGACTTTGAGACTTGTTGTAGCAGTTCTGTTCTAACACCAACCAGTATGGGCCAAACATGGATGGCTCCTAGTTCTTTAGGACTCATTTCTGTTTTTGCTAAGTTTCCTGTGTTCGGGTAAGAATACCAGGTCTTAGGTCTTTGTGATTAGACCATGACAAGGCCACAATATCAGATACTCTTCCTAGTTTTCTGGTTTTAGTATAGGAAGCTCTTGCATCAGATTGATGAGATCATGCCAAAATATTTGTGACATGATTCCCAGTGTCTTGGTTTGAGGAGAGTCCATCACAGACATACCGTGCTGTGTGGAGGCCACTATCGCTAGTTCTGCCTGAGCCCCCTCTTTGAGACAAAGTATGGTGAGTGTTCCCAGGTTTGAAAGGCAAACTTCTTTTGTCCCTCTTAACCTCCCACAGCTACACTCCTTAAGCTCTTGCGCCACCTGTTGATCACCATTCTGGGATGGCTAAACGTCTTTCTCTCCTTACCCTTCTTCTGCCCTTGTTCTGTTGTGTGGTTGCGCTCACGTCCTCCTCTTTCTGACTGATGTGGGCCCACCCTGATAGACTCAGGCTGTCAGCTTTGCCTAGATTAGTGTGGTGGTCTTTGTAGTTCCTAGCTGGGCAGTAGTCAAAGAACATGCTCTAGTTTAAAACTAGAGTAGGTACAGCCATAAAACAGAACAAAATCATGTCCTTTGCAGCAACATGGATGCAGCTGGAGGCCATTATCCTAAGTGAATTAACACAGGAAGAGAAAACCAAATATCACACATTCTCACTTATAAGTGGGAGCTAAACATTGGGTACACACAGACATAAAGATGGCAATAAGATAATGAGATATTTGTGTTATTATAACACAAATAGAAAATACCTTAAGATACTAACATAAAGATGGCAGTAGAAACTGGGGACTACTTGGGGGAGAAGGAGGGAGGGAAGCAAGGGTTGAAAAACTATTGGGTACTGTGCTCACTGCCTGGTTGACAGGATCACTTATATTCCAGACCTCAGCATTATGCAGTATATGCACCTAGGTAATAAACCTGCACATGTACCCCCTGAATTTAAAAGCAGGAAAAAAAAAAAGCAAATTAAAAACTGGCTGGCCGCAGTGGCTCACGCCTGTAATCCCAGCACTTTGGGAGGCTGAGGAAGGCAGATCGCCTGAGGTTGGGAGTTTGAGACCAGCCTGATCAACATGGAGAAGCCCTGTCTTTACTAAAAATACAAAATTGGCCAGGCATGGTGGCATATGCTTGTAATCCCAGCTACTCAGGAGGCTGAGGCGGAGGTTGCAGTGAGCTGAGTTAGTGCCCTTGCACTCCAGCCTGGGCAACCAGCAAAACTGTCTCTAAAGAAAAAAACTAGAGTAGGGAGTTAAAGAAGCAGACCCCATGAGTCTCCTGGTTCTTTTTGAAGGTGGCTATGATCAGACTACTCCAGCTGGTTGTTCTCAGTGTTTTGTGCTGTTCATCAAACCTGGATCCATCTGGACCTACCATTTATGTCATTTATTGTTAAATAATAAATAGTCTCTTGACACTTCATAGTTAGAGTTCATTTTAAGTCCTTTGTGCCAACTCTGTTAGAGGACTTGTCTGTTATCGAGAGTTTTGGTAGTTCCAGTATATGTGTTTGTTTTGTTTCTTCCACTGGATCTCAAGAAGGAACAAATTATTTTGGCTCTTTATAGAACAAATTCAGATTGTACTAGATTAGTAGGAATTTATGTTATTTTGGACAAAAGACTTGGGAGTTGGGTGGAAGTGGAGTTAATATAGATGATTTTGTTTTGAATAATTTCTAAGGTCTTTTCTAGCTCTGTCATTGCTTGTCAGTCTTCCCACCTCTAAAATACAACTCTGTTTACTTAGTTTTTTCATGCAGAAAGATTATAGTGACATAGTCTTTAGATCTTTTTTTAGGATTCTACCGTGGTATTGATTCTGCCATGGCATTTATTAGGCCCAGTGACCAAGGCATTAGAGTATTTGTGGTATTTTTACTTTTCTGGCCAGTAAATATCATTCATTTGCTAAAGAACATTTCATTAAATGAGGTACAGTTAGCTGTTTGTATCCGTGGGTTTGGCATCTGAATTCAACCAACCATGAATTGAAAATATTCAGGAAGAAATTTCACAGTTCCAAAAAACAAACCTTGAATTTGTCATGTATGAGTATTATATTGAATCCACACAGATGAAGTGATACGAAGGCATTCTATTAGGTATTACAAATAATCTAGGGATTATTTAAAATATACAGGACGATGTGAGTGGGTTATATGCAAATAGTACACTGTTTTACATAAAAGACTAGCATGTTTGGGTTTTGTTACCTGTTGGGGGATCCTAGAACTAATCCCCCATTAGTTACTGTGGGATGAGTGTACTTATTTTTTAGAAATAATTTCTATACTATAGCCCCTTTTTCATTTCCCAGTTTCTTTCATTTCTTTTTTTGTAGGCTTTTAAAAATATTGGTAGAAGCTCCATCCTTTCTATGCTTTGTTCCAATGTTTTTAGCATGTTTCAGCTTGTTCTGCATCCCTGGGATACATGATAAGACTTAGCCTAAATATAAGCTTGATAGTTCAGGGACTACCTTAAGTGTTACATAATTCTTTTTCTTTTAAGGGAGGAAAAAAATTTCTAATACTAGTGTGTCTTACTCATAGTGTGTTATCTAGTGGCTTTCAAACTAGGGAAAAAAATCAGTGAACAAAATGGTAGGTGCTAAAATCTGCCATTTTCTTGTGTATTTCTCACAGTTTCAGTTATTTTGCATTTGTATTATACAATGACTAACAGCCTTTTACCATTCTTTCCTCTGGTATTTTTCAGTAACAATGAATGTATTTAGAGATAAAAATAATTTTGTAACCAAGTGTGTTCTTACAGAGTGCTTTATTTTCCTCTATTTTCTGTGTGGTGTTGCAAACAGTCATGGTGTGTGCTGCAGATTCTATAAGGATGAATAAGACTTGGTCCAGAAATGTCCAAAATACCCAAAACTGGAAAAAAGTGATCCCTGATAGTTAAATGGTTAAGATAGGCTTCCTGAAGGTGATGGTGTTTAGCCAGGCCTGGAAGGAATGGGCAGTACAGTTTGAACAGGTAGAAATAAGATGATTAAGGGTAAAGTAAGAAAAGGGGAAGATTTGTACATCATAAACAGCAGGACTGTTTTGCTACCAAGAGTGTAGACCACAAGTTGAGGGTATGCTAGGAAATAAGGCTAGAAAAGAAGGTTGGGGTCTGATTATGGACATTCTTACTAATACTAAACCAAGGAGTTTAGCTTATTTTTGGTAGGCATTGGGGTGCCACTGAAGAGAGTTGGGGGAGGAATATATGATGCTAAGGTTATTTTGACAGTGTTATAGGGAACGTGAGGCAGAAAGACACTTTACTACAGGTCATAATTTGAAGGCCTTCAATGTACAGTCATTGTGCAAGAAACGTAGGGATAAAAAGATGAATATAATACAATGCCTACATCTTCAGTCTTATAGTCTATAATGGAAAGGCTAAATGGTTAAATAGATTATTATAATGAAATGTGGTAAATATGTTAAAAGAGTTTAGTGTCTATGTTTTGAGACAGAGTCTTGCTCTGTCTCTTGGCCTGGCTGGAGTGCAATGGCTTGATCTCAACTCACTGCAACCTCCACCTCCTTGTCTCAAGCCATTCTGATGCCGCAGCCTCCTGAGTAGCTGGGATTACAGGCATGCACCACCACGTCTAGCTAATTTTTTGTGTTTGCAGTAGAGAAGGGGTTTCGCCATGTTCGCCAGGCTGGTCTTGAACTCCTGGCCTCAAGCAGTCACCCGCCTCGGCCTGCCAAAGTGCTAGGATTATAGACATGAACCACCACACCTGGCCATAAATATGTTAAAAGGTTGATATAGAAACAGATGACCATGGCATTTAGGTTGTTTGGGGTGTTGAGGGAGTGAGGGATAACTCCAGAAAGGATTAATAATTGTCCTGAAGGGTAAGGAGGAATTAGCAAAACTCCCAAATTAAAAACTTTACCCAAACATTTCATCTTAGTGTTGTCTATATTTAATATAAAATACTAAAATTTTCATTTACTGCTTTAAAATTCTTAGCTTCCCTCCTCATCCCTGATTTACAATTTTTTTTCTTTCTGTCTTCTTGAATTCATAATGAATGTGTTTATCAGTACTTTGGACTCGACTAAAAAAAATTAGGCCAAGAGGGTAGGATGAAGGGCCTTCTAGAGAGGGGGAATAGACTGAAAAAAATAAATAAAGCAGACATTGGATACATAGCAGTGAACAAGAAAAGAAAGTAGTTTCTGCTCTCATGTAATGTTCAGCATACTGTTGCAAATACAGAACTCAAGTTCCAAAGATATTTATAGTAGAAATACAGATTTGGACCAAATTTCTAAGATCATGATAATGGATGGATAGGCCAGATACATAGATGAGTATGAGGTAGAAGATGTGGGGAGAGAAAAGACTCAGCAGTGTCAAAAAGCACAGGGAGGAAAAATGGCCAGCAGAGATAACAGAGCAGCCTATGTTAATTAATGATCAGCTATGGTGTTGTTTTTTTTCCCCCGGCCCAGATGGATAGCTCCCCAGTTGATCCATTGTCGGGAGCTTGTGGCACATCACCTTTCTACTCTGCAGTCTTCCCTGCCTCTAAATTCCGTTTATGTCTACCGTCCCCTCAAGCACACCCTGGTAACCTGTGACAAAGGAGTGTTCAGATTACATCCCTCCTCTGTCCCAGGCCCAGACTTCTCCAAGGACAACAGCAAGCCAGAAGTGCCAGTCAGAGGTACAGCAGCCTTTTACCATCATCTCCCAGCTGCCAATGGGTGCAAGCAGATCTCTGCTAAACGCAAAGTAGAGGAAATGGAAGTGGATGACTTCTATGATGGAATCAAACGGCTCTATAATGAAGATAATGTTTCAGAAAATGTGGGTTCTGTGTGTGGCACTGATATATCAGAGACAGGAGGGGACATGCTTCTCCTTGTCCACCTTTGCAGCCTGTTTCTGTCATGTAGTTTCAACAAGAGTTACCTTTGAGTGTAAACTAAGGTAGACTACTCTGGGAATGAGAACATGGAAAATGAGAAAAGGCTGTAGAAGGAAATATACCTTCACAGGCTGATTTGGAGTAAGCCAGAAAAAAAAAAAAAGAAACTCTCATTATTTGTGTGGCTAATTATAATTCAACATTATTTAAGCACATAAAGACCAAAAAAAAAAAATCCAAAAGATCCAAACTTTTTTTTAAACTTAAAAAATCACTTTGTAGTATGTCAGTTGCACCTTTTTCTGCCATAATGTAACGTAGCTTGCCCCGTCAAAAATTCAGTTAAAATTCATAGCCAGCAAACTTGTTCTCCCCTCAGCATCCTGATTTAATTTTCCCATTGCTTTTGCTTGCTTCTCCATTTAATAGTTAGTGAACTTTATGCATGTTGATCTGTATTCTGATTTTCACTGAATAGGAAACCCCAAAATTATTTTTTAGTAATTGAATGAACAGATTATTTCGGTGCGACAGCCGTGATTCAAGTTCCAGTTAGTTTGAAAAGGGTACTTTGGAATTGTCCCATGTTAATGAGAGAGCAACAGAAAAAGTTCCCTTATTACCAGATGGATTTTGTGTCTCATTTCAAATTTTAATTTCAAATTATGGTTTTCATTTTTGTTTACCTTAAAGTGATGCTTAAAAGTTGCATGTAATTAGGACACTTAGATTTATTGAAAGCATTTTTGACATTTGTATAAAAGAATTTGCGATGAAGTTAATATATCCTGGTGCTCACCAAAGAAACCTGTATGTAACAACTGAAATTAGATTTTTGTAACTGATTAGTTTTCCCTCATTTATAATCAGTAGGAGAGACTGTCTAGATGTTGGGGCAGCTCTATGATTTGAGTCTGTAACATGTCATAACTGAATTAAGTACCCTAGTTTTATGTTAAGCTATTAGAACTTACTCCCCCTACCTCCCCAGCCTACCTGTATCTCTTAATGACTTCTGGATCCTGAGCTCCCTTTGCAGTCTGAAAAAGGTATTGCAGTCAGAACTGTGTACTGATGATAAACGCCTCTGGTAGCAATAAAAAGTTGTCCTTAACTTTTGTTTCTGTGACTTTTTTTCTGGTTGTGAAGAGGTACAGGTTCTTGATTGGCTAGGCACTGCTATTTCAACTAGAGAAAACAATGGAAAGACTAAGAATATACTTACTGAAAATAAAACATGAAGAAAAGGGGATCTGAATGTAATTGAGGAATATAGGTTTTTAGATGTAAGAATTTTTCTTTTATGGTATTCACTGGTACACTGTGAATCTTCCAAATAGTAAATTCTCATCTTAATGTGACTGCTTGTGAGGGTAGGCTCAGACCCATATCTTTAAAATAAGTCATTTTTAGCCATTTTCAGTGTTCAGATTTAGCAGAACAAGAGTATTTTCAGGTCAACATCTGATTTGTAAAAACTTTTTGTGGTAGGGTTGACTACCTGTTTTATGACCTTAAAATCCAATTAAATGGGAAGCATTTACTCACATCAGTACAGGGAGTGGGAGGAAAGATGGCAAAGGATTGCCTTCACAGACACACATTTAAAAAATTTCTCATTCTGATCTTCATCTGTTTAATTCATCTGAATTGTAGGAGCTCTAAGAAGTTTACAGCTGCATATATTCATAGTATCTGTATAATGAATGGCACTTAATTCTTTCTCTTCCTCCTGTTTAACAGATGAGGACACAGTTGGGTTATGTAGAAAGCTAGGGATAAAGTTGACTTCAGAGTCAATATTTTATTTGTAGTCCAGTAGCTGCAAATTGAGCAGAATGTTAGAGGAAAATAGGATTTTCATTTTTTGGTCTTAAGGTTTTCAGTATTTAAAAATTGCTGGTGAGTCAGTTTGTAACAGCATTCTTTTCATGGGACACCAAATCAAGTGGGATAGTGGGCTGCTAAGCTCTCATGCCTCAAAGCTTATTTAACCCATCGCTCTGTTCAGTGATAGTACTTTGGAGACTTGGCCCTCAAGAGCACTCTGGCATTCTGTTACACTTTCTTGGCCACCGTTTCAGAGGCCTGAGCCTGCTTCCTCACAACCTCCTTTGGGCCCTTACATAACTGTGGCTTGTGACAGAAAGCATAGTATTCTTGAACAGTGTAGAACTTCTCATTAAGAATGTTCCTGGGCCGGGCGCGGTGGCTCACGCCTGTAATCCCAGCACTTTGGGAGGCCGAGGCGGGCGGATCATGAGGTCAAGAGATCGAGACCATCCTGGCCAACATGGTGAAACCCCATCTCTACTAAAAATACAAAAATTAGCTGGGCGTGGTGGTGTGCACCTGTAGTCCCAGCTACTCGGGAGGCTGAGGCAGGAGAATTGCTTGAACCCGGGAAGCGAAGGTTGCAGTGAGCCGAGATCACGCCACTGCACTCCAGCCTGGTGCCTGGCGATGGAGCGAGACTCTTGTCTCCAAAAAAAAAAAAAAAAAAAATATTCCTGCTGCCCTTTTTACCTGAAACAATTCTCAGCCTGTCCCAAGTTACTTGTGTTAAACTTTGGCATCACATCACAAACTCAAGATCTGGAAACGAGCATTACGGCATTATGCATCATAATTGTCTGGTGCCTCCTAGTGGTTAAAAAACCTGTCACTCCCGTGAAGCCTCTGGAAAAACAAGGGAATATACTTGATGGGCGAACATGTTCTAGCCCTCGCAGATTACAAGCTAAATATTTTACTTCATTCTCTACGAGATAGATAACGAAGTAGTTATATGGAGAACTAGAAGTTTTTTCTACAGGTAGATGATGTATTAGTTCGTGGGGGGGAGGGGAAAGCTGGGAAGGCAGAGTGCCCCCAAATGTCAGTAAAAGGTCAACTATAGGCTGGGCGCTGTGGCTCCCAGCACTTTGGGAGGCCGAGGAGGGCAGATCACAAGGTCAGGAGTTTGAGACCAGCCTGGCCAATATGGTGAAACCTGTCTCTACTAAAAATAGAATTAGCCAGGCGTAGTGGTGAGTGCCTGTAGTCCCAGCTCCTCGGGAGGCTGAGGCAAGAGAATCGCTTGAATCCAACAGGTAGAGGTTGCAGTGAGCCAAGATCGCACCACTGCAATCCAGCCTGGTGACAGAGACTCTATCTAAAAAAAAAGGAAAAGGTCAAATATAACCAATTGGTCATAAATGTTCCTGACACTGCCTTTGGCTGTGGAGGGAAGGTAGAACGTAGTCCCTCAGCCAAGTTGATGAGAATTAAGACACTGGTGTTTGTGCCCCCAAGAAGTACTATTTATTTTCTCCTATGTTGTTAGAGCCAACCACTTCTGTACTCTTTACATAAGTGAATTTTCAAGGTTTTAAATTTACTCCTAGATTTCTTTTTTTTTTCTTTTTTTTTTTTAAGAGATGGGGTTTCACCATGTTGGCCAGGCTGGTCTCGAACTCCTGACGTCAGGTGATCCATCAGCCTCGGCCTCCCAAAGTGCTGGGATTACAGGTGTGAGCCACCATGTCCAGCCCTATTCCTAGGTTTCCTAAAGCAAGTTACACTTGAGCATTAATGCCCAAAGCAGCATGGTGGCCTTTCACTTGAGAAAAAAATGTGGTTAAGCTACTGATGCACAGCCAGTATGATGAGGAGCTTATCTTTACATAGTCTGCAGATTTTCAACTAGAAAGTGAAGATACTGTGTCACATGTTCTCACATCATCCTGGCAGATGCATCCCCCAGTTTACATAGCTAAAACGTTTTTAACAGGATTCAACTTCTAACTCATCTCAAACCTTTACCCTTTCTATTTGTCATCATAAAGTTTTGTCTAATGTCTAAATGTTACTTCTAAAGCCTCCAAAACTCTTGTCTTTAAATTACATTGAGAATGTCTCCTTTACCTGTTATCAGATGTTATGAGCTTTGGCCACTAGATGGTGCTCATAACAGCATCTTTTTAAATTTCTGGGAGAAATTGAGTTGTTTAATGTATGGTAGTAAGCAGTTGAATACTCATCTGGTTGCTAAGCCAACTGTGTTGACTTAGTTACAAGTTCACATTACTTAAGGTACAGGAGGCCTGTGTGTGTGAGAGACTGAGGGAACCTTGGCAAGATCAGCCAGGCTTAAGGGGCAGATGGTGACTGGATACCAAGTTTCAGACCAAGAAAAACCAGAACCAATCTTACAAATCTCAATTAGTGAATTGTGTAGTTCTGCAAAAGGGCCTAGAAATACAATTGAGAAAGCTTGAATATAGCCAAGTTCCCAAACCTTGCTGCTTTCTGTTTGAGTTGGATTTGGCCAATCCGGAGAGAAAAGATGAAGCGCACACTTATTTAGCACAGCTTGCATCAAGGAATTAAATCACAAGCTTTCCCTCACCATATTTAGTGGCTTTTATGACGTACTAGTATGTAAGACAAATAGAGACATTAACTCTCCCTTGTGCCACTTTTTACTTGAAAAGATGTAATAAGACAACCAAGAATGTCTTATCAGAGAAATTTGGGAACTGGCTTTTTTAGTTCCCAGGAGCTTTTGGAGTTAAGGATGAAATGAGAACCTCATAACTCTTAAAGAGTATAGCCTTCATAGCAGATCATATGCCAGAATTGTTGACCTTATTGTGTTATACAATAAGGTAGCAGAAAGGCAGTTTGAATAGCCCTAGGCCTAGTGAACTGGTCTCATTCGTGGAAATAGCTTATTTTGTTAGGCAATAGGACACTCTAGAATGAAGGCCAGCTTTAGTAAGCAGACACTGAAAAGTGATTGGTGGGAGCAGAGTCCTTTTTGCTTTTCAGGATATGATCTGTCTTCTGCAAACAGCATAGAAAGGGCTTGCCTTTTCTTTCACCCTCAACATTGCTGCGCTTACGAGAGTTATAGAAGTTCAATTCATAGTATATGGCTAAATCCCCGGTACCTAACGTAGGCCTGGTGCAGTACATACAATAAAGTATTTGGAAAGAGGGAAGGAGGGGTTGGGGGAAGATGGAAAAAAAAAACACACACACAAGGAAAGCTAGAACTGCAGCTCTCCAGAGTTCTAAACGCATTGTACAGTTAAGCCCAGCTCTTTTGTTTATATAACAGACAGTCTACGTCTGTTGGCCAGGGTAGAGTGCAGTGGCATCGTCCTACCTCACTGCAGCCTTAAACTCCTGGGTTCAAGCAATCCTCCTACCTCAGCCTCCTGAGTAGCTAGGACTATAGGCACGCACCAACATACCCGGCTAACTTTAAACAATTTCTCGCTGTTTCCTAGGCTGGTTTCAAACTCCACGCCTCAAGTGATCTTTCCGCTTCTGCCTTCCAAAGTGCTGGGATTACAGATGTTGAGCCTCCACACCAGGCCAAGCCCAGGTCTTTATGGAATGTTATTCTGCTCCCCCATTCCCCACCCTCAAACACACATATTTATTTGTTCTTTTGTGGGACAGGGACCAGCAAAATCTTGTTGTAATAGCCTCTGCCTCCCCTGATCTAGGTGCCATAACTTTGGAAGAAACTTCCCACAGTGAACTGAAAGACTGTTCATCTCACATCCCTACAAGTAACTGATCTGAGGCAGATGTGAAGTCTTCTTTTGTACCTCATGAGATGTTCCACTGACAACCAAAAGGTCTCATTTATATATAGCTGCTAATCGGGAACAGCAAGGTAGGAAAGGGAGATAAGTAGACACCTAGGCTCCCAATTAGTCTTCTCAAATTAGCATGTGCAACCTGGGTACAATAGATCATGCTTGTAATCTCAGCATTTTGGGCAGCTGAGGCAGGAGGAATGCTTGAGGCCAGGAGTTTGAGACCAGCTTGGGCAACATGAGACCCCATCTCTACAAAAAAAATTAGCCAGGCATAGTTGGTGGTGCCTATAGTCCTACCTACTCGGGAGGCTGAGATGGGAGGATTGCCTGAGCCAAAGAGGTCGAGGCTGCAGTGAACCATGATTGTTCCCCTGTACTTCAGCCTAAGCAACAGTGAGATGCCGCCAAAGAAAAAAAAAAAGTTACTACAATCGATCCCTTCACCAGCCTTGGGTATGCCAGTTGCTTGCTAGAGACTGACCTGAAAGACAAAACTAGATATCTTGCTCTTAAAAATTCAAGCACTAGGAACTCAAGTGAGCCACACTGCCATCACTGTCAGTCTCCAGGTGGAAAGGTAAGTCAGTTGTGAAACAAAAGCTTTCAAAGGTGGCTTAAAAAAACTGTAATAGTCTTTTGTATGTTTTCTTTTAATTTTTTTTTTTTTTTTTGAGACAGAGTTGTGCTTTGTCACCCAGGCTGGAGTGCAGCGGGGCAATCTTGCCTCACTGCAACCTCCACCTCCTATGTTCAAGTGATTCTCCTGCCTCAGTTTCCTGAGTAGCTGGAATTACAGGCACATGCCACCATGCTTAGCTAATTTGTGTATTTTTAGTAGAGACAGGGTTTCACCATGTTGGTCAGGCTGTTTTCCAATTCCTGACCTCAAGCAATCCACCCGCCTCAGCCTCCTAAAGTGCTGGGATTACAGGCAAGAGCCACTGCACCTGGCCATGGATTAGTTTGTTTGTTAGATACCAGAAATGTTTACCCATAATCTGGGCCAACAGCAGGCAAATAAAAATAAAAATAACCAAAATAACTAAGAAGGAATTTTCATTTGATAAGTACTGTTGATGAGAAAAAGAAGTTTGGTCAGTCATTGGGAGTGAGGACCTGTTTCTATCTGTCCAGCTCAGTGCATAACAATTGAGAAAACTGGATCTCTCCTTTATACATGTGCTGGGCTAATGTCAAGGAGACCATCTAGACTATGCTTGTATCAGGGCAGAGTCTGTATCTGAAAAGAACTAATATTTAAGATTGAATGAAGAACAAAATGAACTATTTTATTACCAGTGGAAATAGGTTTAGATGGCTCACTTCTCCCTGCTTCGCTTTTTCACAATCTTGAGATAAGCCAATAATTTTTATTGCTAATAACTTTATACCCAGGATGGCTTCACACCCCCTTACTTGGTCATCCAGCAGAAAAACTACCAGCTTTATCAACACTGGAGAAAAACAACTGCCTAGGGTAAAATGCCAAATCAATGGCAGTCTATCTTAGGGGAAGAGAAACGGCAAGACACTTGGCTGACCAGAGGTGTACATGATCAGGTTCCCCTAGGTAACTGGAGACTGAGGCTAACCTACTGATAATACCCTCTGTTCCCCCACCCCACTCCCATTAAGATGGTTATTATACTTCCTCTAATCTGGGAGCTAAAACAACAACAAAAAAGGAAATAGCAACAACAGACATAGATTCCTTGCTTAAAAAATACTGCCTAATTTGATTTTTAAATATTGCTAAAAAAAAATTTACAGTCTGATACAGAATTTGTCTTTAAAATGATAGAATAAAGTTAGAATATCAAAACAGGGAGTTTAAGAATAAAGCCGCTTATACCTGGTGATGACAGTGGTCTCACACAACAGGATCTACACGTTTAACTTCCAACACTGATGTCGTGCTCTGGCGTCAGTTGGTAAGGAGCTGCTATTCCCTTCCCACTCCACTGGTCACACTACTAGCAGACTTCTGTCCTTTAGACTAAAGTGTAGTATGAAGGGGATGGCTTTTGATGCTGATATTTTGATCATTTAATGGCTCACATGATTCTGACTTTATTACTTTTACTTGGTTTCTTTCTAAGGAAAGAAAGCAGCTTGCCAACTTGTTCATCCAACTGCTCTAAATAATCTCTTTCCAGGAATCAAGTGATTCAAGAGGCAGGGGCTGTTGCTTCATCATTTTACTGTCTAAAGGAACCGTATGTTACCATTCTTATTCAGAGAACACTACTAAGGATCTTGATTAAATGCAACTCATGCCACCAACAGTATTTTTATGATCTACCTACTATGGAGCTGAAAAGTAAAGATGGAAATAAGCACATCTATAGACAAGTAATGAAACGGAAAGATAACAAAATACATGTCCATGCTCTACAATACGCATGAATTTGAAAATTGTCCCTTGGCTAGAAAACTGCCCCTAAGAAGTGACTGCTACCTAAAGTAATCTAGCCCTGAATCTGATTCATCACAAACAGGTCAGCATTAGAAATCACAGGCTCACTCAACTGGCAGAAGTATGTGTTTGGTTATGGATGTGATTTTAAGTGATCCAGTCTGAATGCTTTCTCAGCAGGTTTTTTGCAAATGTTGTAGAGAAATCCACCTAGGTAACTCTGAGAAGACAATGTGAATCAGAACCATCATTAATGATGCTGTTATCTGGGAGAAGAGGTTTGTACTTGTTTGGAGGTCATTTCCCATGGTCCAGGACATACGAGTCCTGGTAAAAAACTGTGGACACAAGGTACAGAGCTTCACAACAAATAAAAAGGCAGGGATGGGCCAGTAAGTTATTTTAAGGTATCTTTAAATATAAATTGAACCCCAGAGGCAGAAAAGTCATCTACCCAACACTGGCACATTTTAAACATGATTAGGACTTGTTTGTAGGTCAAAACCCCATAACAAAAAAGGAAGTTTTTGGTTGTTTCCAAGATGAGCAAAGCATATTAAACAGAATCTTGTGACTTAAAACTTCACTCAAGTGAGCTTAAAACTGGCATAATTTTGATACCAAAAGTAAGCTGAATAACCAACACAAAAAACAGAACTAAGTGGAATTTCTTCTCTCCCCAAAATATAATCCCAAATCCAAAACAACTTATATATAAGGGATGCAAGTAACAGAAAAAGTCAAATAAAACAACAGTGGTTCCTGAATTTAAAGGAAGGATGCCCACTTCTCTCTCTCAAGAGGCAGATGGTCAGCTGAAAAATAAAAACATTGTATCAATAGAACACTCCAAAGAAAAAAAATTGCAGCCATCTCTGTTCATGCAATATCAAATGCTTTTTTTAAAAAAATCCCAAACACCAAAACGACCCATGAAACTAACAAAAGGAAGGAAAATGTCGCTCGGATCTTATGACCTGATGGTTGAGGATCCTGATCAGGCTGTTCAGAATGTGGCTCACAGGACAGAAAGGACAGGAGTTACCATGAGATCAAGTTTGTGGGCCCTGGTGGTCCCCTCAGGTTAGGGTACATGCTGTCTTCAGTCGATCAGTTCTTGGATCAGCAGCTTCAAGAACATGATAGTTCTAAGCAAGGAGATCCCAGCACAAGACCTTGGGTCTTGGCCCAAGTTTTCTGTTTCACTCGATTGCCTTTTTCTTTTTATTAATATTATTGAATATGACTATTTTTTGGTAGTGATAAGTCACTTCAGTATCCACTATGGGCAGACATTGACAAATACAAAGAGCAGTGCAATATTTGACCCAGACTTTAAAAGAACAGGAGGCGATGGTGGAAATGAGGTAACTCTTCCCCAACACGTGTGAACAGACAGCTCCTGCTCTTCTAATGCTCTATGTCCATTAGGAGAGAGTAGGGCTTGTCAACAGGATGGTTACATAAAGAAGAAGCTACAGAAGAGAAAAAAGAAAGGTTCAGATTCAAATTTGATTCTCAATGGCTTAAAAAAAAAAAAAGGAGCTTCTCTACAACAAGCTGTGAAAGAACAGCAGTGTGTCAGTTAACAGGGTGACTTCCTCGAGCTCGGCGGGAGGGTGAGCAGCAGCAGGGAAGAGGCCAGTGAAGATGATGATGCCTCAGCTGGACGCCAAGGTAAACGAAATGGCAGGGCGGACAGGGACAAGAACGGGGTGATAACATGATATGTGAGGTACAGGACACCACATGGCAAGTATCTTTGAGAAACTGGTGTAACCCAGATGGCAGCCATTTGAAGTCTACCACACGAGGCAGGAAAGCATGAGAATCTGTTATTTATCCCTATTTCTTTTATCCAGTAAGCACGTGTACACATACAAATCAAGCAGCGACTAAAAAAGAACTCACAAAAAGGGCACACAAACAACGTTTGGGTAAAAATATATTTTCCCCGCTTTATGTCTTGGCACTAGTGATATATGCATAGATTACCTGTCCACCACTCTCCTACCTTAACAGATGCCAAATTACCAAGCATGTTGCTAAGCAATTACTTTCGTATTTGAAAAAATGATACGCTTCACATCAATACAATTACTTTAGTTTTTTAAAAAAGATAAATGTCTAACATGCAGCTTACATACATGACAATTCTGCATTAACACTGAAAGTAGATTACACAATTTTAGAAAACACATTGGTTTCTTCCAAACAGCAAAATGACAAGGATCTACAACTACAGTTTAAGGCATATCAGCATGTTTTAAAATTAAGAAATAGACAAAGTTCTAATGCTGTTCACAGCTTTTCAACTTATTTAAAAAATTCCCTTCATACCTACATACAAACTAGACACTGTAGGTCATAAATCCCACTGAGGAATGAGTCCTGGCAGTGGAACCAGGACTTCTGGAAGCTGAGACGTGACAATTCCAGACACTTGCAAATGGCAAAGCAAAGGGGTGGGAATGGACAGTTTCTGTAGGACCACACAGAGACAGCAGGACGTGGGTCGGTAAGAGCTGAAAAACCTCACTCAACAGTCTGTATGTGAAACAGTCATGGAAATCTCAAGAAAGCAAGGAAATCAAGTCTTCATTTGAGGTGCACAAGATGTGGAGAGTGTGTGTTACTGCTGGTGAGTCACAAGGCAGAGAAGGAAGATAAGTCATCTGTGCCCAGTGTTACGTTACATAACTCCCCTTGTTGAAATGCCCTTTTTGGACAAAACCTTAACCAATTAATAGCGAGCCTAAGTTGGGAAAACACAGTCTGAATTGCCAATAAATTCTCACCAATGCTTTTCCATCACATTCTACAGCACATGTGTTATGGAGCTTTAAAGCTCAGAAGCAGCAAAAAAAATGGTCATTATGTTTGAAGAAAAGATGTGGGGAAGGCCAGCTAGAGTTATATAGGCCCCTCTCCCCCAAAAAAGAGGCAGCCACTGTCAGCAGTTAGCACCAGGAAGAGACCATTAAACTAAGATAAAAAAAAAAAATTAAGTGGTCATAAAGGCAGCCTGGCATAAAATTTTTTCTCTTGGTTTTCTCTAGTAGAAGGTGGTAATTTCTCATTCTGGCTTTATTTGCATTGCCAAAATCAAGGCCCCTCTGAATTATCCAATGATGCCCATGAGGCTATGTACAGCACAGGCAAGGATTAATAATTTCATTTCTTTTGTTTTTGGAGACAGTGTCTCACTCCATCACCCAGGCTGGAATGCAGTGGCATGATCTCAGCTCACTGCTACCTCTACCTCCTAGGTTCAAGCAATTCTCCAGCCATAGTCTCCCAAGTAGCTGGGACTACAGGCATGTGCCACCACACCTGGCTGATTTTTGTATTTTTTGTAGAGATGGGGTTTCACTATGTTGGCCAGGCTGGTCTAAAACTCCTGGCCTCAAGTGATCCACCCACCTCAGCATTCCAAAGTGCTGGGATTACAGGCATGAGCCACCACAGCTGGTCGGGATTAGTAATTTCTGATTTCCAAATTTGGGTCAAGAAGTGGAATTTATGTGGTTTTTGTGAAAAAAATATAAATGTGGCCTAAAAAAAAAAAAAAAAAAAGGCTACTTAAACCTCAAACCATTACCTCCCTGCCCCCCTTGAAAAGAAAAAAAATCCATCCATCCCATTTGCTTTCTCTAATTATGAAAACTCAGAAAGATCTCAAAGGTTTCTTACTACCGTACTTACATGCAAAGGCGAAAGCACATCCAATTAGATTTGAGGGTATCATTTATTCCGTGCAGAGCCAAGGACTACTGTGAAAAAAGGCATAGATACAGAAAGAAAAAAGAAGAGCAGCAATAACAAACTAAACAGGGCTGGGGAGCAGTGGCAGAAAAAGTTCAGAAGCAACACATTAAAAAAAAAAAGCTTCTATTTGTTTCTTTTGACTTTTTATTCCCTGACTCGCCATATGATTTATTTTGCTGTGAAAAATTTAACGCAAAAAAGTCAATCCAGTCAATAATCTTGGAATCAAAAAGTCAGCTGGATGCCTTTCATTGTTAAGCTCATTTTCAAAAAATTTAATGATGCAAGAAACAATTTAAAAGTATACTTTCTGTATAAGGCACAAAAATGCTCACACAAGCAGTGGTTGGAACAAGCATACAACACAAATATTTTCAAGCTTTTGTCTGCTGCACAGCCTATGAGCAAACCCAGCCCATGGTTCGCATCAACATGCCAGCTACTATTTGGCTGCTCCACAGCTAGCTTTAGACTAGAATCATTTAAAAAAAAAAAGCAAGAACAAGAATGTTGGTCCAGTAGCTCCTAAACCCGTGAAGACTATGCTGCTGCGTCTAGTTTATAGTTTGTATCCCAGCTTCATTTAGGCTTCAATGAAACTGATTTCCTTACTTTGCCTAATTAAGCATAATCAGTTCCTGGAAGACCATTCCTTCTTTCCTCTAAGTATGGTTGAGGACAAAGAGAAGGAAAAAGTCTTTGCTGAAATCAAATAGAGACTTGTTAAAATTCAAAAAAGAAAATGTGTGTCAGGGGAGATACAGCATATTTTATCGTTTTTACTTAACCTATAACTAGTGAGGGCCAGAGGAAAATGCAGAGGGGGAAGTGGGTTGATGAGAAATGTTATCCTTTCAAGTAAGAACAGGAGACTACATGTAGAGAGAAAGCTGGGAGGATCTTGTTAGGAGATGGGAAGAAACAATCACAGAGATGAAAGGATAAGCATCGGAAAGGAACAGTATAGAAAAGATTAAATATGCACTTTTCCATGCAAATTAGGCATGTAGTACAGGTTCTGGCGTATGGGTCAGTTCTAATCCCTGATGAGACAAGGGACTGTGACAAAGAGCAGGTGGAGCTAGCCATGGTGAGGAAAATTCCAGACGATGATTTGAGACTTCAGCTCTTCTATTGCTTCTTTTTTTATTGCCAAATACTGGAAGGAGACTAAGCAAGGAAGCCAGATAGGAAATGTCTACCTTCTTGACTTATGGGTCATGTTGTGGTCCTTCCTATTTCCACCTTAAAATTTGCAAGGTCCCCTCAAATTTGTGCTGCCAATGATACAGTTTATAACAAATTTTCTAAGAGAAGTATTTGTGGAAATTTTCTCATGATTAGTGAAAAATTTTATTAGAAGTACAAATATCCTGGAATCAGTCATCAGGTCCTCCCTCTAAGCCTACTGGGAACAAACTGAGGTGTGTTTATGAAAGATTCCTTATTGTTAGTGGTAAGTAGGTTGTAGAAAGCCCAACATCCTTAGTAGAAGATTCTTCCACTAAGCAATGTTATATGATCCAACCTTTAAGATGCCTATCTGTGAGAGGATCAAGGATGCACCAGCAAATGTGAACATAATCATAAGTTTTCTCATACCAGTCTACTCCAAATTGGCCAGGATTTGAAGGCAGGCATTCAGATACAGTTTCAAACCATCAGAGGAGACAGTCTGAACAGACCCACAAGCTCAGGCCAAATAATGTTACTGATTAAAATGAAAATGTCATGCAAGTGTAATAATAAAATATAATGCTTGCCCACCATTCTGTCTACATACAAATCTACCTTGGCTTGGGACAAGTGTGGAGAAAAGACAGTGAGTTCAGGGACTGTGCACTCATGGAGATGAATAATCAAGAAAATGCAAACTCTTGTCATGGCTATTCAGGTTTTTAGTTCAGCTGCTGAGGCGGTGAGAAGTTTTCATGTCAGACGTACAGGTAGCATTTTACCCCACTTTCCTCTGTCCAAAGCGACATACAAGTAACAGGCCTGCTTCGTGCTGCCATTCAGAACAGGCATAAAAAGCAAATCATTTACTTTCCGGAAACAGAGTCCAGCTGCACAGCGCTTTTGCGGTTATTCCCTTGTTCTATCATTTTCTACCACCCAACAACATTCAGCAAAACGAGTTAATAATAGTTACTGGTGTTTGAGGAAGGGTAAAAAAAAAACAAAAAACTAAAGAACACACATGGCAGAGATACGATATTACTGCAAAAGCAGGTGAATGCGGGAACATCCTTGGCTTGCCAGGCTTTATGTGAAGCTTGCACTGCAAGTTAAAAAACAAAACAAAAAAGTTAGAAATAATAATAAATTAAAAAGAAAGGAAAATTAGGAGCGACAGCACCAGCATTCAGTGATGGTGAATGCTCATGCAATGATTATGGAATTGACAGAAATTAAAACCAAAAATTTGAGAGGGCTACTCTACATGACAAGCAAAGCAAAATTTCATACTGAATTAAAGACATACGGTTAGTTTCCATTTGTATGTAATTTAGAATTCACAAGTGACTTCTTGAAACCACTGCGTGTTCTAGTGGAAGGTTTACGGTTTGTTTACCGTTTTGTTTTCTCAAATAACACAAAATCATTATCTATTAGGTTTGGGTGTCCCATTAGTAATGAATAGGAGCTTCATCTTCCACTTCTGAGCTGCTGAAGGAGTCAGAGAATAAATACACGATAAATGCCTTTGTACAACTGACTTGAAGAAAAGCTCTAAAGTAGTTTAGGGATTGAAATTACACAGTGAATGGAGGACATGCTATTAATCCAGTTGGGTAGGGGAAAAAAGGACAATCACTGTAATGGTTATAGCTACAGCAATGCCAGGAGCTTTCCCCCCTCTTTAGGTACAAAGCAATGCCAAACCCATGGTCCACGTGTCTAATTTTAGGAAAGTGCAAAACATGCAACCTCATTCCTTAGCAAGAATCAAAGCAATTTTTTTTTTTAAAGACGAGTGGACGGTTGCGTGAACTGTAGTTATTAGATGCTAGGTATGGTTTTAAAATGATGAATTTTAGAACTGTCTTTTGGGATAGATTTATCTTAACCAGCAAATGCCTGCTGGCAATTGTGCAGACAGTTTTCAGAAAAGAGGAACACTGTCCACTGACCAGCTTACCCCTGGGCAGTCTTACCACTGTGGTATAGCCGAAAACAAGGAAAGTGACTTGGTGGCCAGAGACGGCAGAAGGTGGGGTCCAGCTAATGGCAGTGCCAGGGTTAGTTCTACTTTGCCTGTCATTAGGAAATGTTATACACTCTCATGCCACTACAGGTCAAGGAGAAGTATAAAGCCTTACCTACATTAAAAAAGGAGCGTGTCATTAGAGTAGGAAAAAGAGAATTTAAAACTATTAGAAAAACTAAGGCTTTAAGGTGGAAGCATAGCAGGTAAATAAGTAAGCGTCTGTCTTTTCATTTTCTACCTACAGCAAAGCCAGCTCCTAAACAGCAACTCCCGCAACTGCTGCAGCTATGCTGAGAGGCATCTTCCCAGCTCTTTTCAGAGTGCTGCTCTGGTTAGCCTGGCTACTGTCTTTCTGCAGTCCCCCTCTAACCAAAACTCTCCACTGCCACTAGCAGTAAGAGATGTAATTTTTTTTTTTTTTAACTTTGATACTTCAGGCCTCCACTGGCAATTGCTTTCACTATACAAATGGAAAGTGTGGAAAAGGGTAAGGACCTAGAAACAGTTACATGAAGAATATATGCCATTGTCAGGTGCAAAACCTGGTGACTACTCTGAACCAAATTAAGTAAAATATCCTTCAAAATAAATGCGAATTTATGAATAAGCTAAAATAGAATCCACACAGGCTTCACAGAAACTTTGAAAGCATTATACATTGGTAAGGCCCCAGGATAGGAAGAAAATAACCTAACATGTTCAAAAGGGCAAGGAAAAACCTTCCTACACTGGGAAGTTTGTTACTAAATAAACTTTTTTAAAATGGAGGCACAATAATGATCAGCTCTTGGAATTTTTATTGCTTAAAGGCACGTCTAGCATACACGAAATACTCTTTTAACATTGCTGGTCTTTTAGAAACATTCTTAGTTTTAAAACTTGAACCTTTATGCACTTTAGTGCTTCAGGGTGAAAAGAAAAACTTTGGGTTTCCTAAGCTATTAAGTCAGCAGCTTTTTGTCTCATTCATACCTATAGATGTATGTGTACACACACACACACACACACACACACACACACACCCCTATATCCTTGGTTAGTTTGGATCAACAAAGGTACAATGCCAAATGGCTTTCATCTGTCTCCACTGGAAGAGTCACTGTAATCTCTTGAGTCTCTTAATGGGGAACATCGCCATTAGTGTTAGATGCCCTCCTGACATGCATAGCTACAAAGGGTTTTCTTAAACTGGATTACAATCTATGCAGCTGTTACTCTCAGAATTAATCCAGCATAACTACATTTTGGGCCCCTGAATGCCTTCGGTCACTTAGATCTGTGCCAACTCCAAATAAAATCACAACCACTTCTATTATTGTTCAGAAAATTTGCCTCCTCCCTTGCTCTGGTGATACATTTTCTGCTGTCTCAGAGCTCAGAAAGTCAAAGTTTGTAAAGCACGATTTAAAACTCTCTCAGAATGTCACTGTAGCAGTTCATTTTTATTTTTACTGCAGGCAACATAATGAGATTCCTTAGGGGTGAGCCTACTGCATGTTCACGAAGACTAAGCGGACAAGAGCACTGTGCTCCCTCTTCCCTATGACACATCTCAATGATTATGCAGAGACTTGATCCTACGTACTCTATGTTTAAAGAATGTAATTCTTTATGTGCTTAAGTATCAATGTTTTTGTTTACTTATGGTCAGTTTTTTCCCTAGAACCTTGGCATGTAAGGCAAAAGAGCAAGATTTTCTGAAACAAGTTCTGAGTTGCTTTATATTAAACAGTTGCCCTAAAAGGATCACCCATTAGAGAAAGGAGGGCAGCATCTGCATATCTGCCACTGAAATACCACAAAGGATTTCCTCAGTGGTATCCTTAGCATCACGCTTCCTGTCAAAACTGAGAGTTACTGACATCAAACGAGGCTTTATGATGATTCAAAGGAGAGCTTCAAATCACAGGAGAATGTCAGGGCAGGCCTAAATCTCTCACTAGATTCGGGCAGCTGCTACTGGAGTATCATAGGAAGTGACCAACTCAAGAGCAGAATCTGACCCTTTAGCACATGACGTTAAGACCTTACTTAAAACGCCTTTTATGAGCGGGTTTAGGTTTGGCTTGAGGGTTGGCAGGGGTGTCAACCGGATAGGCATTTTGATCCCATTTCACAATAAAACAATTCATCATACTGAATTTAGAGGAAACTAGTGGCCACCAGCAGCTCTTCCAAATGTTTCATTTTGGGAACAAGACTTTCAGTGACTGGCTTGACTTTCATTGACTGGCTTACAAAGTGTTACAACACAGAATAGGAAAATAATTTTAACAATTGTGATTTTAGGATTCTCTCTATCAAGAGTCATGAGAATTGGCTTCAGAGGGTGCGGAAGAGAAATCAACCTGTCTTCTTCGAGACTCCTAGTGTTGGTGTGGAAGATGCTACTGGAGACAGCAGGTTCCTCCAGGCCTGATTGCTTGGTCAATGTGGTCAAGTTTTATAAATTAATCTTTGTTTACCTTTTAAAAATATTTTTAAAACCTTCATCATCTTCCCTGCACTGTAGAGAAAATACTTGCTTTTATCTTTCTGGTAAAAGACCAGTTTCCAGTCTGTAAATGGGAAAAGTAGGGACATGCAAGAGGAATAGATTGTTAGAGGTCCCCCCATGTGTGGGGGGTGACACCTGCTTACTTTTTCTTATCCTTGTCTTTCTTGGTTTGCTGGGCCCCAGACTGCTGGGCCTGGGACTGTAGTAACTGAGCCGCTGCTTTCTTCTTCTGGAAGTTGTTCACCTCCTCCTCAAGCTCCTTCTTCTTGTCTTCCACTTTCTTCTTTTCTTCTTGGTGTGTCCGCTTTAGAAGGTCAAACTTCTCGTGAAGCTGGAGAGAAAAAGACAGGCTTCATGAACAGAATGAAAATTCTTTTGATGTAAAGTTCTTTGGATCTGTTCAAAAGACAAAGCATGTGTCATGTGGCTGCACTGGCTTTAACTACAGGTGTAAAGTCCCGTTTTGTTGACTTCCTGGAAGAGCTGGGCTATAATGCTGAAGAGCATCCCTCAGAGTCCTAGACTCCTGTGACACTTGAACTCCTTGGGACCAAAAAGTCCTTTGTTCTGTTGCCTAGGCTGGAGTGCAATGACACAATCTCAGCTCACTGCAACCTCCGTCTCCCAAGTTCAAGCAATTCTCCTGCCTCAACCTCCCGAGTAGCTGGGATTATGGACACGTGCCACCACACCCAGCTAACTTTTGTATGTTTAGTAGAGACGGGGTTTCATCGTATTGGCCAGGCTGGTCTCAGACTCCTGACCTCAAGTGATCTGCCTGCCTCGGCCTGCTTAAGTGCTAAGATTACAGGCGTGAGCCACCATGGCTGGCTTCAACACTTTTCTGACATTAAGATATTTATTTTACAAGGCATATTGAAGAAGATAAAAATGATTTACAATTCCTTTTTTTTTTTTTTTTTTTTTTTTGAGACGGAGTCTTGCTCTGTTACCCAGGCTAGAGTGCAGTGACGCAATCTCGACTCACTGCAACTTCTGCCTCCCAGGTTCGAGCAATTCTCCTGCCTCAGCCTCTGGAGTAGCTGGGATTACAGGAGTGCACCAACACACCTGGCTCATTTTTGTATTTGTAGTAGAGATGGGGTTTCACTGTGTTGGCCAGGCCGGTCTTGAACACCTAATCTTGTGATCCTCCTGCTTGGCCTCCCAAAGTGCTGGGATTACAGGTATGAGCCACTGTACCTGGCCAAAATTATCTACGATCCTAACAAAAAATTCACCCTAGTGGTAAAAGTGGTTCTTTACCTCTGGTCCTTTTTCAAAATGTATAAAAAACATTTACTTAGAGAGAGACAGGAGAGAGAGAGAGAGAGAGAGAGACAGAGAGAGAGAGAGAGAGAGACAGAGAGAGAGAGGGAGAGACATGCATTATGTATTTGCTACTTAAATAATGTGTTGGGAAATTTCTGACCCTTGAGGGAAGGAAGGGGAAGAAGGAAAGGAAAGGAAGAAGAAAGGAAAGGAAAAGAAAAGGAAAGGGAAAGGAAGGAATTCTTAGTAGATAATTCTAGATTTTTTTACCCAGTATCCCTTTAGTTCTTAAAGCCAACAGCAAATAAGGCTCAACTTTCTCTGCAGTAAAACCATCTTGGGGTGCTTAGCTATTTAAATAGCCTCTAAGTTTCAGTAGTTTATAAGCAAAATAAATTAAAACAAGAAAATGAGGAAATTACTTAGATGATTTCACTTAGAAACATATAGATATAGGTCAAACACTTCAGATACTCATTATCTAACAGCAGAAACAGACGTTATGTGCACACATGCACACACACTCAAACACCTACTAATCTATGTTACCTTCTAGGAAGCAGTTAATCTGGCCAGGGGAGGCGGACTAAGGTAAGGTAGGAGCAGGGAGTGTGAGCCCCGTGAGGGGAGAAGCACGGGCACGGACATGGAGTACGAGCTTTTGAGAACAAGTGTCAGATCATTCTCCCCAAGGCACCAAAGATAGACTAAGATGATAATAACAGTCCCAGAATCCCAAATCTCGTGTTTTAAGACTTGTAAATTGAAGAAACACAGAGATACACAGGCCAGGTGATCAGATCTGGACACCTAAGATCTAATTTTCGTCTCAATTTTGCGGCTAACTAGGTATATGACTGCAAAAACAGTTTTATAACCTGTTTATCATCTGTCAGATGGGGTTGAGACTATCTGACTCATTTTTCTGGCCAGGTTTGTAGGTCACTCGTGACAAAATGCATGTAGAAAGTACTCGGACCATCACGAAGTCCTCTGAAGTGGGAAGTATTAAGAAAAATCTCTCTCTTACAAATCTTTCTCTTAAAGCAGGACAGATGGCTTACCTCTTTCTCTGCCTCTTTAAGTTCAGCTTCTTTCTCCTTCACTCTCATAACAAACATTTGTCTCATTTCTTCTTCTTTCTTCTGCAGTTCTCCCAGGAATTCATTCCTTTTTGCTTCATATGTCTCCTGAAGACTATTCAAAATCCACAAACCAAGGACAGCATCATTAAATTGTACACTAAGAAATTTCAGTTCAGGTCATTTCTATCCATCTACTTCCGAAACACAGACAAAGCTGCTGCTTGTCATATTAAAGCACAAGTAGAAGGACACAGTTTTGCTTTTAGTTATGCTGTGGTTGGAAAGACGAGTGCATCAAGAACTAGAAATCAGTCAGTAAGCACGACACAGCACTACAGGCGTGTCTCTGACTAGCCAAGTTTTATCTTACATATATTCATACAGGGAAAGCCTGGGCTGAAGAGGTGGTTTAGAATTTGAGAAGATGGAGGAGGCCTGGTATAGGGGGGAGAAATGAAAAGGCACTGGAGTCCCACAGATCCGGGTTTGAATTCAGGCCGTATGAACTGACCAGCTGTTCTTAGAAAAGCACGTTGGCCTGAAACAGTGCCTCACACCTGTAATCCCAGCACTTTGGGAGGCCGAGGCAGGTGGATCACGAGGTCAAGAGATTGAGACCATCCTGGCCAACATGGTGAAACCCCGTCTCTACTAAAAATACAAAAATTAGCTGGGCGTGGTGGTACGCGCCTGTAATCCCAGCTACTCGGGAGGCTGAGGCGGGAGAATTGCTTGAACCTGGGAGGCAGAGGTTGCAGTGAGCTGAGATCACGCCACTGTACTCTAACCTGGCGACAGAGCGAGATTCCATCTCATAAAAAAAAAAAGAAAGAAAGAAAAGAAAAGCACATCCTCCCTCAGCCTCCAAAGTCTACACATGATACAGTGACACTTACCTTTTAGGGCTACAACCCTGAGAATGAAATGAGAGGAAGGGAGTAAAATATCGGACATATAATCAGTGCCCAGTAAACAGTACCCTTCCCTCTCATCTCCCTCCAGCCTCCAATGTGGAAAATAGACCCAGCAAGCAAACTAAAGAGACAACATTATCTCTAAAGGTATTGTAGAAAATTGCTACTTTTCGGGTGAGATTATCAGTTGTAAATAGAGCAGGGAGAAGTTTAATTTCTGTTTTCAATTCTATCCTCCTCCTGACTGTCTCGGAAGTTAGAGCCCAATATTCTACATTGAATGCTACAGCTCAGCTTTATCTCTAAGTCAAAACAAATATATTTACAGAGAAATCACTTTGGTAACACAGCTTAAGAAAATACACCCCCACTGCCACCCCCAAATACACATCGAAACATTTGCTGATATTTTATAAGATGCTATTTCTCTCTCTCTCTCTCTCTCTCTCTCTCTCTCTCGTAGTTTCCCTACAACAATTATTGTATAGTAACCGTCTGCAGTATATCTGCCTTTCCCATGGACCAAATTCATCCAAAGTGTAGACTACAAACTCTGGATGACCCCTGGCACCATGCAGACCACCCCACATCATTGGTATCTGTCCATTTAGAAGGAGAAAAAGGAAATTCAGGTGATAGGAGCATACGTGCATGTAGATAGAGACATCTATAACGAACCACACAACTAGCTTAGTATTAGAAGACTTACTAGGCCAGGCATGGTGGCTCACGCCTTTAATGCCAGCACTCTGGGAGGCCAAGGCAGGCAGATCCCCTGAGGTCAAGAGTTTGAGACCAGCCTGGCCAATATGGTGAAACCCCATCTCTACCAAAAATACAAAAATTAGCTGGGTGTGGTGGTAGGCACCTGTAATCCCAGCTACTTGGGAGGCTGAGGCAGGAGGATCACTTGAACCCAGGAGGTGGAGGTTGCAGTGAGCTGAGACTATGCCATTGTACTCCGTTTTGGGTGACAGAGACTCTCTCAAAAAAAGAAAACATATTAAGTTGGCTGGTTTATACTTCAATAATTAACATGGCTATTAGTTTATTAAAAATAAGTTCTCTTGCCCTCACCACTGTCAATAGTACCTGTTTATGAACAATCAGTTACATTTAGCTTTCATATTATCTTACAAATAAAAACATGTTTGGCCAATGTTAGCGCTGGCTACTATTAATAGCAATAGTTGGATTTCAAGTTTAAGATCTATAGCAATGGAGATATAGAAGTGTTTTGATAACAGAATTATAAAATAATTCATGAATTTTATTTTGTGTATTAGCTTATAATAAACTATTTATCACTATTATCGGGGGTCAGAATTACCAAAGGCAGAGGATGACTTATTCCTCCAATGAAATTTTACAGAAAACGCAATTTTTGTTGATTTTAGGGTAATGAATACATCTCCCTCTTCTAACCATGGAAACTTTCATGGAATCACTACTCAAAATGTATTCCAGAAACCACTGATTTCAAGAAAGGATCTCCAAAAGAGGGGCTCCAAAGTCAAAAGATGGAAGGGAAAACACTGCCCCTACTCTCCTTTTAGAAGATTCACAGTGCATGGATCTCAACCCTGGCCGCACAGCAGGGGCACTGGGCACGTTTTCTTGCATACACTTTCTTAAATACAGAATACTAAGCTCAGTCCTGGAGAGGCTGATTCAGGATGTCTGGTAAGGCAAAATAGTCTAGTTTTAACTGCTTCCCAGGTGATTTGATATAACTAGTTTGCTAACTACTGCTTGTCTTAAATGCTCTGAGAAGCCCTTCAGTAAAAGAACCTGTTTAACTTGCTTGTCTTAGAGCTCTCCAAATTTGTCTCATCATGGAAACTAAGCAATTTACTGACAGAATGTGCTTGGGGTAATGCTACCCTAAATGCTGAGAATTCACTAAATGACTCTGCGTTATCCAGTCCCAACCACGAGCTATCTTATGCTCGTTTCTGGAGATATATTTTGAAAGTATGAATCACAACTCAATTGTGGGTCTTAACCAGTATGTTAAAAAGTTTAAGAGTAGGCATTACTACACGCAATGTGTATGCTGGGTCATAATGGAAAATGCTTTTTATAGTGAAGCTTGCAGTTTAAGGCTGGAAAGCCTAGTCCTAGAGAAAACCTAAGGAGCAACAGTACCATTGGCAAGATTAGCTTCAGACATGAGTCTGGAAGCAATTTTGACACCCTGGGCCAGAGCAGGCAAATGGGCTCAACAAATGCCACTTCCTGTATCATTGTGTCCTAGGATGTGAGCCAGCTTGCCGCCAGCTTTTTTTTTTTTTTAAGACGGATTCTCGCTCTGTCACCAGGCTGGAGTGCAGTGGCCCGATTTCAGCTCACTGCAATCTCTGCCTCCTGGTTTTTTAAGCGATTCTCCTGCCTCAGCCTCCTGAGTAGCTGGGACTACAGGCGAGTGCCACCACACCCAGCTAATTTTTGTACTTTTAGCAGAGACGGGGTTTCACCATGTTGGCCAGGATGATCCTGATCTCTTGACCTCGTGATCCACCTGCCTCGGCCTCCCAAAGTGCTGGGATTACAGGCGTGAGCCACTGCGCCCCCGGCCCCATGAGCCAGCTTTTGAACTCTGACACTATAAACAATGATCAGGAACATATGAAAGAAGCCATCAAACTTTACCCCAAGAAATCATAACTGTAATTAGTTACTTACAAATAACTTAGAATAACCACAGCATCCACAGAATCGTATTCCCAGACACCTCTGCCAGTCGAGTTGTCCACTAGAGATACCAGAAACCCTCACTAATATTTCCAGTCACTGAACACCAGCTCAGAAGGAACGGGCTCTACCGAACTGGCTCATATCCAGTAAAGATATCCAAAGTGATTATATCTCTTTACACAAAGCCTAAGGAGCCACTTAGGCAGACATACATATAATTATTTTTTTTTTTGAGACAGGCTCCTACTGTCTCACTCAGGCTGGAGAGCAGGAGCAGGATCACAGCTCACCATGCCCTTAAACTCCTGGGCTCAAGTGCTCCTCCTACTTGAGCTTCTGGAGTAGGTGGGACCAACCACAGGAACGCGCCACCAGGCTCAACTGATTTTTGTTGTTGAGATGAAGCCTCCCTATGTTGCCCGGGCTGGTTTTAAATTCCTGAGCACAACTGATCCTCCTACCTCAGCCTCCCAGAGTGCTGGGATTTCAGGTTGAGTCACTGCGCCCATCCCTCAAGTGGTATCTTTTGTAACTTTTAGCCCTTCAAACTTAATTTTTAATTACAGTTATTAACACCTTTTTTCTAAGTGAGCAATCTGTACCTTTTTTCACAAGTTTTTAGGCTGATTTGAAATTGAGGATTTTGTCTTGTAATTTCCTCTTAACAGCCCTTGGGAGAGGCAGGTTTTGCTTGTGGAAGTGAAAGGAAGAGAGAATAAACACAGACACTTCAGTTCATCCTTCATTCTAGTGATTCACACAGCACGATTCTCTCTCTGTTCTCATCTAAAACCATTTAGCAGAGGGCATGCCAGATCATCACTACCCGAATTTGCGGAGCAATACACACGTGTGAATTCATTTAATCCTTATAACAACCCAATACGGTAGGCGTAACCATCACCTCCCACTTTATAGACGGAGAAACCTGGACACACAGGTAATCTGACCAGGTCACACCACAAAGAAGTGACAGAGCTAGGACTGAGCCCGGGCTGCCTTGCTCAAATCAGAACTCTACCCTCTGCACTGCATGGCTGGTGCACGGAGGCCCAGCCACTCCTACAAACAAATGAGTCTCCTGGGCCTGGACCTTGTTGGCCTTGGAGAAAATGGTGGTAACTGAGTGGTAACAGTGCTTGGTGTGAGATGAACAGGGGCAAAGCAAGGAGATGGTGGTGTTCTGAGGTGAGAAGGGAGCAGCTTGGGCAGGTACTATTAGGAAAAGCACTGTAGCATCTCAGGAGAAAGGAAGCAGGGAGTGGCTCATGGGAGGCACGTGACGTCTCCTCTTCTACCCTATAACGCCAGCCAGAAAGGGGCTGGAGTCTGGAGGAAGGAGAGGCCTGGGTCCAGGGTGCGCTGGGTGGTGGAAGCATGAGTTTCAAGGCTTCAGGGCATTAGCTGGGCATGTGCAGGGGACGGATAGGAAGGATGGGTTGGGAAAGAGCAGATGAATGCCTGGCTATATACGTATTCTGCCACAAGACAATAAAGACACAAGTTTGAATGCAGGCAGGTTTAAAGGCAAACCAGGGACGGTTCCACTAGCTTTACTGCCATGGTGTGCTGCCAAGGCTTGAATACAGCATCCCTGTGCACGCCCTGCTCCTTCTTTTGCTTCACACTGTGTAACATACACAGTGGCAGCTGCCTCTAACTAGACTTGGCCTTAGAGGTCTCACTCTCTGTTTTATAAACACGTACTGTAAACACAGTGGGGCCCAGAGGACAAATGGTGAACAAGGGTGCTCACCGGGAAGGACGAACCTCACTGCCCACCATGCAGAAATGCTGTGCTTTGAGAATATAGTAAAGCCTTAAGCCCTTGACTTACGCTCCTCCAAGTTCAGCCTAAATTCACATGGAAGAACCATCTTCCAAGCACATCCAGGAATGGTGACTTTGCAGATGAAATTCTGGAAAATCACTTAAATCAACTGTGGCTTCTGCTTTTCCTTAATTCTGTCATCCTCTAAACACAGTCACCTCACTCTATCCTTCCCCTCAATGTGGTCTCAGGTGCACAGGAAGTGCTAAGGGCACCCAAAATCCTTCAAAGGGAAAGGCTGCAAGTCCTTTGAAAGGTAGTAGTTTCCAAGAAAAGGAAAATCAAATTCATTTCATATCACTATTTACTAAGATGTGTGCTTCAAAGTCAACTTTTGCTACCAGGTGCTCTTCCCTAAACCAGGAAGGACATCAAGTGGTCTAAGAGGAGAAACTGTTTCCAGTTGAAATGGAAAACCTGGTCCCAGTTATCAAGATGTTAGAAGGTATTTATTTTTAGAAGGTCTACTTTTTTTCTGAATTTCTTAATATGGAAAAAAGTAAAGGCCTTGGTAATATATATATAATATATATATATATATATATATATACCCATTTTCCCTTTTCATCATCAAAAAGTAAAACTCAGGCCAGTGGAAATGGACCCAGATGGGGAGAAGAGATATAGATAAAGCGTGCTAAGCATGAGGCAGCCTCAGTGACGTCCCCACCAATCCTAAAGCCCCTGAAGCAGGAAGGCCAAAGCAATACTCTGGCCCAGCTGCTCTCCCTTTCAGAAGCCCTGCTGGGCCTACCCAGCTCCACCTCCTCCTGGTGGGAAGTTACTCTAGGGTTCCAGGAGATGCCTTAATTAAAATGCCAGCTACACAGACAACTTAGTGGTCTGCATATTTGTGGCAGCAGGAAATCCTCACCATCCCAGAGAACTAAGGAACCCAGTCAAGATGGTGGAAGGACGTGGTCTTGCCTGTCCCAGTAGGCAGACTTAGGCCACTGGGCCCTTCCTAGTGGTGTAGATAGCTAAGGGTAGCATCGCAGACTCTTCAGATTCCACAAATTCCTGAGTTGAAAGAAACACAACTATCCAAAGGCTCTTAACATTTTGAGAAGTAAAACATTTTGAAAGGTAAATGACCTTTAACAAACTCAAGAAACAGTAACACGCATTCTAACTTTTGCAGGCACTTCACAGGCTCCAAGTTATAATCTTGTCTAGGGGTTGGCAAACTACAGCCTGAGGACCAAATCGGGCCCCCCCATCTGTTTTTTTAAATGAAGTTTTACTGGAACACAGTCATGCCCATTCCTTTACGTATGGTCTATGACTGCATTCAAACGACAAGGGCAAAACTGAATAGTTGTGACAGAGACCATTTGGCCTGCAGAACCTCAAATATTTACTATCTCACCCATTATAGAAAATTTTTTTTACTAGATCTGATTTTTTTTCCCTGATCTGGCTCAGCTCCTCATGTCACAGATGAAGAAACTCAGGCCCAGACGGGTTAAGGATTTGTAATGTAGCAGGACCAAGAACTGAACTCAAACTCCTGACTCCTAGCCCAGTACTCTGGATTTGAATGAAGGCAAGGGGAAAATGAATTCAATTTTATGGCAGTTCCTTTTGTTCCCTCTTTCCGTGAAAACAAATACTTAATGTAAAACTGAAGACAGCCTATCCCACACAGAAACCACTTCATCAGGTTTAGTAACCACAAAGTGGACTTGACTTTGTAAGGACTATTTTCTGGTAAATGCATTTCAAGGTTCAATTAGCTAAACCTGTGTACACAAAAAGGTATCCTACACCTTGCCTCAGAAAGTGACTTTCACATGGTTGGAGATGGTCAGTTTTGCAAGCCCCTAGGGCAGAAATGAATGATGCAATGTTAGCTAGAAGTTAACTTCTTGGTCACAAGCCCCTTGTCTAGGTTCTGCATTTGTTCTCACTGCACACATATGTTCCTGGAACTCAGTAGCACAGTGCCAGGCGAGCAGCCCAGGCATTCCTAAACTATCCCTAAAGCAATTACAGGAAAATAAACTCCCTACTGCAGACCCACAGGGACAGAATCTGCTGTGCACAGGCTGCCTCGGGTTCCACAGTCAGCCAGTTTCTAGACATCAGAGTGTGTTGTAGGGCTAGCCACCAAAGAGGAGAAAAACAGGTTTTATTTGTAAAGGCACAGAGTCCAGACACACCTCACACTACCTCAATTCAAATCCTCATTAAGAAACTGCTCGGGGGGATGGAGGCAGCAAACCACATTTCCATGTGTATACCTATGCAACAATCCTGCACGATCTGCACATGTACCCCAGAACCTAAAGTACAATTAAAAAAAAAAAGAAACTGCTCGGGCACCGTCTGGACAATCCTCTCCTCAACCAGGAGGTGGTGAACCTGACCTAGCAGCGTCACCCGCCACCTGTACCCAGAACCATCCCCCACAGCTCACCACGGTGTGGGCAACAGCACCCTGGCCCTGCCAACCCTACTCCTACCACTGGCTTCTGACAGGGCAGACTAATAGCTGTGACAGAGGCCATTTGGCCTGTAGAACCTAAAATATTTGATTCTACCTCCACTTTTTCCCTTCACATTTTGCATCTCCATCCGTCAGGGATACAAGAAAATACATAAATCTCCTAAGAGCTATTCCTTTCCTACTGATTCTTTGTTGTTAGAATTTTATTGAACCACTGAAAGCTATCAGTAAAGGTGCTTGAAAAAGGAAGAGCCTTAGGAGTTAAAGCTGTTTGGCAAAAATGAACGGGGCAAACTGTAACCAGCAGCCACACCTTTGTAAATGCATCGACCAGGCTCTGTACCTCTGCAATAGAACAGGTAGAAACCTGGGCTCAGGACCCAGATGGCAAGAGCTCAACACCACACCATCGTTTACTACCTGGAGGACCATGGGCAGTTTGTTTACACTTTCAGTGCCTTAGTTTCCTCATCTATAAACTGTGGATGATAATAATGACACCAACTAGACAAGTTAGTTGAGATCATGCAAATAAAGCAGCTATCGCAATGCTATTAATCTTTACCCACCGTATCCTTCCATCATCACCATCTCAACCCAGCAAGCATTTCTGTGATGTACCAACATGCCACTCTCACCACTGTCTGGGAGACACCTGATTGCCAGGTGCCCTCATACCTGAAGGGTTTGCTGTCAGGATCAGTGTCCTTGAACCCCATCTCTTCAAGCTTACAGCGTCGGTACAGTTCGTAATGGCGGGTGTGAGTCTGCTCTCGCAAGTCCTCCATGTTCACCCGGATCAGCATCTCTCGAAGTTTCACAAAATCACAATGGTTTTCATTCTCGACTACAAGAGATGGGGGAGAGGGAGAAAGTGGGATCAGCAATGATGTCACTGAAATATCTGGAGTGATGCTTCCAAGATGTTATTACCATCACTCCTGAAATCTCTGGGGTATCAAGGCCATCTGAAAATCCTTTACTGGATTCACCTTACATTCCTGACGAAGCCAAGATTTCTGACAACGTTGACCGTAATACTGATGACAATGCTGACTGCCGAGTGCCTACTCAGCGCAGCGCACAGGGGGAGGAGCTTGAAAACAAATATCGTCTTTACCCCTCATAATAACTCTGCCAAGTAGATGTCATGACTCTTGCTTTGCAGATGCAGAAGGCTGGTGAGCAAGATGACCTCCCAAAAAGAGGTAGCAGAATCTAGATTCAAATGCCAGAACATTTGGCCCAGAGCCAGATGTATTTGTTCCACTCCATGCTGTCTGTAACTGTGCAGGTGCACTTTTACATACCATTTCATTTAATTTTATCAACAACACTGAGAAGAAAGGAGTTTTCTTATTGTAGAGAAATTGGTAAGAGTAAGAAAAATTGTATTTTCCCCCAGGGATCTCGAAGGTACTCTTTCTTACTGCCTTTATTTAGAACAGAGGAAAAGGAGGACTGATACAACTTAAACCAGTGAAGAAGTTTCTGTGCCATCCTGCTTAATCCACAGCACTGGATGTCCTCCTTAACACACGGGTAGGTCAGAGTCCTTGCCCTTCAAAGTGACACACCTGACAAGCTTTCAGGTTAGACTGTGGTCATGTCCCAGAGTGCCAAATATAGGTCAAATATTCTCGTAAGTCTCAGGTTTACTAAAGTAACATTTTATTAGAAGACATTTTTTTCATAGTTGATGGAGAAAAAAGTACCCTCCTGTTTGCAAGAAACTTTTTGCCACTTTTTAATACTTAGCTGGTGAAATGAGTTCCAAGTCCTAGGGAAGAACTATTTTTCAATCAGGACTTCCTATAAATTCTCTACACAACCCAGCATCCTTGAGCGGCTACCTCAATGGCTTGGCAGCCACTTCTCTCCATTGCCCATCTACCTGATTACTTTTCTTTCTTCCTCACCTCCACAATTGCCACGTGTGCAGCCCCACTACTGCCTCCCGCTGCTAGCCCACTGTTGAGGACCTCCCTAAACAAGACGGGAAATGAAGAAACACGACCACTCATATAGCGGCTAAATGTGAAGATTCCATCTCCCATGCTGTGCACATACCCTGCACCACACCCCAAGGGTACTGCCTGGCCTTTGCCATCTTGTTGCCAATCTTCACCTCTTCGGTGCTGCCAACCACTGCAAATGGGAGATGGACCTGCCAAGCAAAAGGACAGAGAATAGTTACCTTCCCCTGCTCTGACAGACAGACCAGTTTCCACCAGTCTCTACTGTCTTCCTCCTTCTGCAGGCCTCTACTTGGTAGCAAGGGAAAAGGTAGGGAGTGCTGGGACAGGCAGGCTGCAGTTCGGTGGGTGAGTGTCACATATCCCACCCCCCACTTGCAACCAAACACTGAGTAAACAATTCAGAGGAAACTGTTTGAGTCTTTGCAACTACAAAGTAAGCTTCAGACTTGTGCTGGCCGATGCAGTAGCTGCTAACTATATGTGGCTGCTGAGCCCTTGAAATATAGTTTATAGGACCGAGAAACTGAATATCTTAACTTTTAATTAGTTTACATCTGAATTTAAAATGGAAGCCATATGAAATATTTTTTCACTAAATACAACTTCATTGTTTTGGTAAAACTGCATTTCCCTTTGCTTCAAACTCGAATCTTCTGAAAAAGAAGACCAAGGTAGATGGTAAGGTAAGTGCAAAGATTAAAAGATAAAGTATCTTTTTAGTACTTATTCATATTGAAAAACCTTAAAGTATGTTAGGAGAAACTTGGGTATGCAAATTTACCTTTTTAGCTGTGAACTGTGTAAAATATAAATACAGATAAAGTATTTTTGGTGAAAGTTGAGTCCAAAATGAGATATGCTGTCATTGTAAAATACAGATTGGATCTCAAAGACCTACTATTAAAATATCTAATAATTTTTATATTGATTACATGTTGAAATTTTATTTTGAAACATATTGGGTTAAGTCCTTAAAATTAATTTCACATTTATTTTTACTTTTTTTAAGCGGGCTACTAGAAAAATTTTTAATACTTGTATGTCTCAAATTATAGTTATATTTGAACAGCACTGCTTTAGGCAGTTGACTGAACAAATTCCAAGTCAGAAACACACTTTAGCCCAAATTACTGGCTCAAGCTAGCAACCAGATTCATCTGAAGTAGAGATGGTGTCCAGACAACTGACTCTTTCACATAGGTTTATTTCATAGTTAGGGCTGCATTCTGAGTGGGAGGAAATAATAATCCTATCTTTTTTCTAACAGCATGTAAGAATAAGATTGAAATAGTTGCTCCAATAATTCTTATTTAGAGTTCCTTGATCCGGTGTTCTTCCACGACAGATACAGTGAGAAAGAAGAGAATGTTTTCAAACCAGTTCCTTTCCTACAGAGAACTTGACATAATCATTGGCTCAGGTTGCCCATGCAGCATTTTGTCAGGTACTCAAGATATTGACATTTGCTAGTTCATCGCACACTCTGGAAGAAGGAAAGAAAGCACATTCTCTTTCTCAAACAAGTCTGAGTTTCAGACTTGAACACTATTGTGTCCCCCTGAAGTTGAGGAGCAACAGGACCTTTCTGGACAATATTTTGGTGTAATGACCAAGGAAATTTCTCCATGCAAATGTAACAAAAGGGACTGCCAGCAGAATCTGTTTTCCTCATATTTCTACGTCTCATATGGAATTTCATCAGCAATGTGTGTTTGTAATGAAGAGCCTAAAAGAAAATTTCTTTTAAGAGCAGGATTAATTTGGAACGTCAGAGATTCAGTTCTATGAATCTGATAAAGAGAGAAAAAGAGTGAAAATTCTTGGGTATTTTCTTTCCTATAAGTTTAACACAGATATAGTTCCATGACTATAAAATAATGAAAATTATTTAGGAATATAAAGAAAAATCACATAGCATTCATTCATGATACTTCCTGAATCCCACACTGACATCCCAAATAACAGTTCTACAGCAAAATAAAGGAGTACCATCTGAGTTTGAGATTTTGACCTTGCTATAAAAAATTATAGACCTCCCACAGTATCCACAGGGTACTGGTTCTAGGACTGTCCATGGACACTGAAATCTATACGTGCTCAAATCTCTGACATAAAATGGTACAGCATTTGCAAATAACCTATGCAAATCCTCCTGTATACTTTAAATCATCTCCAGATTACTTATAATACCTCAGACAATGTAAATGCTATATAAATAGTTATCATACTATACTTTTAATTTTTCTGTAGAATTTATTATTTTTTATTTTTCCTGATGTGTTAAACCAGGCTGGTCTCGAGCTCCTGGTCTCAAGTGATCCTGCCTCCTCAGCCTCCCAAAGTGCTGGGATTATAGGTGTGAGCCACTCTGCCTGGCCTTTTATTTATTTATTTATTTATTGTGTTATTTTTGTATTGTTGCGTGGTTTTTTAACATTATTTTTTCCCAAATATCTTTGATCCATGGTTGGCCAAATCGATGGATGCAGAGGGCTGACTGTACACTGCTCTGCGTGGGTGGTAGTATACAGGGTGAGAGTGTAAGCCTGACAGCCAAAGCCTGGGTTCATATCCTACCTCCACTACCGACACCTGTGCAATTTTAGGTGCTATCCTGCAGTCTCCTCACCTATGAGGGAGGAATAAAAACAGTACCTACCTATGCAACTGTTGTGAGGATTAAATGGAAAGTCTGGAACAGTGGCTGGTGCATAGTAAATGCTCCAGAAATGTGAAAAATGTCAGGTGGTATTATTATTATATAGCTCTCAATACCCACAACCAGAGGATTTTAGAGGTGGAAGAGATCTTGCCTATTATACAGTTCAATCCTGCTTAAGAATTCCTGCTACAGTATCTCTTCCAAGTGGACTGAAACAGGGTCTGATGTCTACCAACCACTGACGATGGAAACGCACTGCTTCCCCAAGAAGTAAGGTGTGTCTTTTATCTCAGTGGCTCTCCTAGTTAAACATTCACTTCGTAAAGGGACCAAACCCCCTGTTGATCTTTTGCCCATTCATTTTGGTTCTTTTGCACAAGTCTAGTCATTGCCCCTTGTGGCAACCTTCCTTTCATACCTCATCATGCCTATTTCCTGGGAAGAACCTGCTTTTCAGATTCTTCCAGGGATTGCAGAGCCTCTACTACTTTGAATTCCAACAATCATCACTGGGCATCCACTATATGCAAAGCATGTGGCTTTCATGGATGTTATGCACTCCCAAAAGAAAAAAAGATGTGTAGAATCACTGCAGCTCACAGCTGAGCTATGGGCTGAGAGACACACAAAAGAGCAGTGAAACAAACTTGAGCAGCTACCGGCAGGATGGAGACTCACCAGGAGGGATGAGATGACAAACACACAGAGAACCACTGTTGCTTTAATCATTTATCTCCTGACTAGTTCCTCTCTGTGATGTGGAAATTGTATCCTCAACTGCCAGTTACCTAATGATTCAGGAAAGGGTAGGAAAAATAGAAAGGAGGGAAGGGCAGGATCCAATCACCAAAACAAAATTGGGACAAGCCGACATATTTCTGCCAAGATTGGTGGAAACAAGCACAGATCTATTTCCTTTGAGCAGCTTTTTGTGAATTGGTGCTGGGCTGGCATTTCCTTCTCATAAGATTTGCTGAAGAAATCATAACTGTTAGAGTGGGAAGGAAATCTGAGATCATCTTGTCTAACGCTCCCATCTGACAGATGGAGAAACTGAGGAGAAGATTGGTTAGATGACTTGAAGTGGTGGCAAAGCTGGACTACACCTGATGTCATCAGGTTCCTAGTCGGTCCAGCGCTCCAGCCACTCTACAATGCTGCTAGTAAGACAGGCGTTCATAAAAGTCGCTTGTTCCCATTTGACTTGAGGACTTACACTCATTGTTGCGTTAATCTCTGCCACTGTTTCCTCATCAGTGGGGAACTGATATATCTGGGACCCCATTGCTGACTAGTTCACTCATGATCTTGCTCTTGAACTTGTGCAGCTCATTCTTGGCAATGGTGTCAGCTTTTGCAATTATTGGTATGATGTTCACCTGTAAAAGAGACATGTCCGTTTTTACACTATTCCAACGTAAGAAAAACAGACAAGTGAATAAAACATAGCAAACAAATAAAATGTGCATAACCTCATCATACAAAACAAACATATTTCATGCCTGTATCAAAACATCTCATGTTCCCCATAAATATAGAAAACTTCTATGAACCCCCAATTTTTTTTAAAGTAGAGATGATAATGAAAATCAGACTTTCCACCTAGGTGAAAAATTAAGACCTGAGATAAACTTTTAGTTCTATATTCAAACACTTTTACCTCCTCCCATCCTGCACTGAAAGTATGCTTGTAATTTCCTCTCCTGTGCTGCCTCATTTTTCTTTAGAGAATAAAGGAAGTGTTACTATTCTATGACAAATAGTGATAACAAAGGAGCCTATTCTTTGAATGACCAACCACTCCTTTCAGACCCTCCCATCTACTTGAGACTCTTGATGTTTGCACACCCTAACAGTGCAGTAACAGAGTTTTTGTTAGAGCAGTGGAGTATTCAGTTCTATGCAGTGCAACATCCTTTATGTCTTCTGATGACCTGAAAATCGTTAGGAGAGGAAAACCTAAGTATTAACCAAAACAAAATGGTTTCACCCACTGTAAAATTTTTCAAAATCACATCAACTAATTCTTTTGAAAATCAGCTTCTGTCAAATTACTCCTTCATGCCAGAATAAAACCGAGCGCCAAAGGCAAGGCTCACTTTCACAGCACCGGTTCCAAAGAATGGGGAGAACTCCGAATTTCACATTTGTGGCAGAAAGCCCAGAAAGGATACCCTAGAGCACAAGTTCCAAACCCCAATGTGGATGTTCTTTTCCCGACTGCCCCCAGCCCTGTGCACAGGACACATCTCTTAAATTCACATTTTAAGATTAACTTCCCCCTAAGTCCCTGTAGAAAAAGAGGTTTCATTAAGACGTTACTGACATCCGATATATAGAACAATGCTCTTCACCCAGCGCAGGTGAGAGAGAGCAGACTCGGCAAGGAAGCTGTCCTAGCCAGTGAACAGAGTCTTTAGGGACGTGGCCAGGTCACATCTGCATGCCTTTGCATCTCCTTTATCCAAAGGCCAAATTACAAATTTTGATAAACCAGAATGAGATGACACGCTGACAGAAAGACCTATTCTTCAACCTATTCCTTAACCTGCTCCTAAGCTCACCATGCTTGGACTTCCTCCAGCAAGCTGCAGACTAAGAAAAACATCATTGATGGTGGGGGCAATGTTTGGATCAGGACTGGAGGAATAGGAAACTTCCTATTGATCTTATTGGCTATCTTCTATACACATTTAGTATTTAATTAATGTCAACACAGACAAAATGGCAGAGATTCACTCTTTCTTGGCCAAATTGATCAGAGGATATAGAGAAATCAAGCAATTTAGTTTTAAAACCTCTTTTCCTCATTGGCAGGAGCTTGACAGTCTTTTCTGAAATGACCATATAATTGCTTAACCCTTCCCTTTACTTGTATAAATAAAACATTGATAGTATCATTTTCGGACACTAGCTAGCTCTCCAACTCGCCAACAGTATCACTCCTTTGAAAGTTTAACCTGCTTAATGGTTGGTTGTTTGCTTTCATTAGTTGTGCCTGTTTTGCCTTTTTCTTTTCCTTTTTCAATGAACTCTACTAAACATAATCATAGTGTTGGATATTACCAGGCTGTGTCTGCATACTCAGCCCTCGGTTAGGAAGCCTCCTCACTCTACTTCCTTCAGAATGTCTATGAAGAATGGGGCACTCTCGAGAACGGAGGTGGGGGTGGGGGGGCTGCCCCTGCTTCCAAGGACACAACAGACCCAGAGCGGCCCTCACTGCCCGTGATCTTGAGGGGAATGTGTTTTCTTTCCAGGTCCACAAGGGGGCATAGTTTTAAGGGCAAGAACTTCCCAGCACCATGGCCCCTCCCTTCTCTCTCCATCCGGGAGATATAATGGTTTATGTTTAAATTTCTTGGGCACGGGAATAAATTAAGAGTCAATCACTCCAGCGGAGTTCTAAGGAACTCCTTTCATTGGCCTGGGGTCTCAGAGAAGGTGGGGGTTCTTCCCAGGTTAAAAGTCCCCTTCTTCCACACCCCTTCAGACTCCATGTTTGGGTTCCCTTCCACGAACACTCCCTTCATGGAAGCCGTCTCTCTCCTGGATTTCCCCTCTGGGGTCCCCTTCCACACTCTTGTGGAAGCCTGCCTTCTCCTCCTAAACTCCATCTCTCTCTATTCCCTTCCACTCAGTGTGGAAGCTGCTTTCCACTCCTGGATTCCATCTTTCTGGATTCTCTCACTCAGTGTGAGAGTTAGCAGCTTCTTTCTCTCTCTGTCTCCTGTTTCTCTCTCTCTTTAAATAAATCACTTTCTACAAACACTTTTGAGTCCGGCATTTACTGCGCACTGTGCCTGGTCCCCTCTCTCATTCTTGAGAGGGCGGGAAACCAAGAACCTGGAGAAACGTCAGGGAGCTGAGGGCACCCTGAACCCTAATATTACACTCTCTCCACTATCATCGCTAACGGCACAGCTCCCAGGGGTTGAATTGCAGAGGAATCAAATGGGATGAAGGAGGGTTTCTATTTATTTTCCGAAGAGTACTCTAGCTGCAAGGATCCTTCCAGGCCATTAGAAGATTTTTCTGTAAACCACTGTGTCTGTGCATGCTGGAAGCTGAAGGAGCCTGGCTTGGCTTCAGCCTCTCCAGCCCTTTAAAGGCCAGTTTCAGACAGAGACCTTGGGGACAGGCTGATCTTCTGAGCACTCTCTCACGGTTTTGTCCCTCTGGAGAGAAAGGATCTTTATCAGTGCTGTTGTTTAGACAAAAATCATAGTAACAACAGCCAGCAAAGCCTTCTAAAGAGCTTTATCATCTGATAAGACTTTTTTATGAATGCAAAAGGGGTTTTGAATCTAACAGTAAATACTATCCACGGCTTGGTTTTGTCCTTGTTCTTACTGCCATTTGTTTGATCCTTATTTCAGAATGTACTGTCTTCTACTTATTTTAAAATGGAAAGTCTAATTAATTATATAGTAAGGTGCCGAATTTTATCAAACTTACCAGTCTCTTAGCCTTCACGTGTTGTGGAAAAGAGAAGGTATAAATGTGGCAAGCCAGGGATCACACTGAAATGAAGACTTTGCTTTACTTGAACACGCGTGTGCAGTTCAGTTTTAAAATCACAGAAGCTGGCCCATTATCATCACAGAGACAAAAATTTAACCTTTTATTCCATTCTAAACTTTGAATTAAAACCAAACTTCTAAAAACCTTTTAAAGATTTTTTTTTTTAAAGAAAATAAACAAACCTGGAAGTTATATTTCCACCTCCCATTTAAGAATTAAAAATACCTCCTGGAAAGCGACTTGATTTTTTTGTTTGTTTGTTTCCTAGTTTTGTTTTACTTTATTTTTGTCTAACAGGCAAGAGGTTTTGAAGCATTTTTCTCATGCTGTCAAACACTATGTTTCTGTAATCCAGGGGAAAAAAAACCACACTGAAAGCAGAGAATAAATTGCGGCATTAGGATAAAGAAGATCTGAAAGGAGAGTAGATGATAACCAGAGTGGCAGCAAGTACCTTACTGTCCAGCTTTTTCATGGTGACCAGATCCAGGGACTTTAGCGAATGTCCAGTAGGGGCAATAAAGTACAGGCAGGCATGGATCCTTGTGTCGTGGTAGTTGAAGAGAGATCGTTTAATCTTCAGTTCCTCTTGCAGGTAGGCCTCGAACTGGGCGTCAATATATTCTACTATCGGCTTATAGCTAGAATGCAGAAATAGCATGTTTCTGGTCTCAAACCTCTCTCACATTTTGGTGTAGATAATCCTCCACTCAATGTCACAATGGCTTCCTCCTTCCTAAAGGCTAAAGCCCAAGTCCTTACCTTGGTGTCCAAGGCCTTCCATCACCTGATCCCTGAACAGCGCTCCAGGCTCACCCCTCCCGTCCCAGCCACATACAACCATTTGTAGCAGCCCCCACATGTCAAGCCCTTATTTCCTCTGTGTCTTTGCTCACACTGGCCCCTCTGCCAGGACCTGTCTTCTTCCTACTCTTCTCCTGGCTAACATTCATCCTCTAAACAGAGTTTGTTTTAGTGGAGCAGGCTGCCACTCCTCCAAAGGGCATCCATGGAAGATGCTGCTAAGAGATTGTGGCATTCTTTCCTGCTGGGCCAAAACTGGGCCTCAAAAATCCGTCTGAGAAAAGTGACTGTGACAGCCTCTCCCTACTGCTTGCATTGGTGCACAAAATGAAACTGGCGTGTGGTTCAGGATATGACACTACCACCTACTGGGAGCTATTCCCTGGTCTTCTGCCCTATTTCTCCAGAGACAGGAGCTCTCTGTGCTCCCATATCCCTGTGCATGATCCATAACTTCATCTAGGAACTGACATGTCTAGACTATTATATCTTTAAGATTCCTTTCAACTCAAAATCTTCATGATTTAAAGGTAAACGTTGTAACCCTCTCTTCTCACCAAATCATTCAAATTTGTTTTGGATAATGATGTGTGATTCTATTAACTGACCACAAATACAATGACTAATAGCATATTGGGAATACACATTCCATAAACCACATGTCCAGAAAGTAAGTAGTATGTCATTGTGGGAAACCCACTAATTCTTTCTGATCTCCAAAGGGACTACTCAGAAGAAGTTTGTTTTAGCAACAAAGAGACTGTTCTATTAGGAATACAAAGAGTTAATTCTCCCAAACTTACTGCCTTTCTGAAGATTTAAGTTTTTTTGTTTTTTTTTTTTAATATATATATTTTTTATTGCATTTTAGGTTTGGGGGTACATGTGCACAACAGGCAAGATTGTTGCATAGGTACACAATGGCAGTGTGATTTGCTGCCTTCCTCCCCATCACCTATATCTGGCATTTCTCCCCATGCTATCCCTCCCCAACTCCCCACCCCCTGCTGCCCCTCCCCTTTTCCCCCCCCCCCAACAGACCCCAGTGTGTGATGCTCCCCTCCCTGTGTCCATGTGTTCGCAGATTTAAATTTTAAGAAAAAGAAAAACCTTTCAACACCCAAATCCCATACCCATAAGTTAAACTGAAACCCTTGAAAGGGAACCACAAATCTTTTCTAATAAAAATGACAGCAGACATCCTAAGAAAAACAAACATCCCCAAAATAAACAGTAACAACAAACTTATGAGCAAACCTGAAAGCAGTCATAAAAAGCTTTTCAATATTTTTCCTTGGTGAATTTATCACAATCTATTGGTTCAATTTGAGTAGACAAAACCTCTAGAGGCTTTTAAAAAAAAAGGTAGAATGTACCTCAGCAATAATGAAGTTCCAAATCATAACAGGCAAAATTCCAATAAAAAGCATGAACGAGCAATAAGGTTCTTCTATATTTTTTAATCTTGAAATATAGGCATGTATTACATAATAATAATACTTAACGAGATAGTTATAGAGGATGGTGGTTAGAAACATGGATTCCAGCCAAACTGCCTAAAACCATATACAGCTGCACAACTTACTAGCTGCTCAAGGTTTACTTAAGCAAGTCAGTAAACCTCTCTGTCTCAACTTCCTCACAGGTAAATCAGGGACAAAAACAGTAGTTCTATCAGAGAGCTACTGTGACAAATAGATGAGCCAATACATGCAATATATGTAAAGGGCTGGCACGTAAAAGTAAAATATAACTATTTCATAATAATATAATAAAATAGAATACTATAGTATAGAAGTATACTATACCATAGAAGCAAGCCTGACTTTTTAGAAAACTTTTTAGAACAAACTAAAAAAGAAAAAAAAAAAAAGGAACTTTACATTCACCCAGTTCTCTGCTGGTATCTGTTCTGCTACTGCGCTCACCCCCAGTAGGGAAGTGGAGCAGGCCACTCCAATGAGGTCCACCCATCCCCTTTGCCCTTTCAGTGTGGGGCTGATCCTTCAGTCTCCTGACACTGAGGCAGGTATTTGGGGATTAGGGCTCTTCCATAGCACCCTCTTAACCCCAAGGGTAAGAGAAGCAGCTCACAGCAATTGCTCCCCTGCCTCCCCAGTGTCTGAGTTTTAGCTCTTAGCACCTCCTTCTCTCAGTAGTAGTCCAAATCTGGTTCTGCTTTCTATTAATTTCTCTTCTTGCCTCTGGTTTTGATTCTGATCCTCCAAAGATAATGAGGGGCAAGACATCGCTCATTTTGCAGTGAGGAATGCTTTCCACACTGGATTCAAGACATCCTTTGTTCTCTAATATCTCAGGCTTCCTTCTGCCTGTTCCTATTAGAGAGTCCTGGCCAATCATTCAATCTCCCTTCCTTTCAATCTGTGTCCCCTCTGGAAAATCACACTCATTCCTGTGTTCCACTCATCGTCTATCTGATGACAAGTCATAAATCTCTACCTCTAACCCAGATCTTTCCTCTGAGCTTCAGACCCACCCACCCAATTGCTTATCCTATATTTTCAATCGCTCTTCCAACTAAATGTCAAAAACGGATCTATTCATCCTGCCCTCAAACCCACACTTTCCCCGTATTCCTCAGCATGGTGAACAGGCTACCACCCACACCACTGGCCAAGTCAGAAACCTGGGATTCAACCTGGAGCCTCCGTCTCTCACCTCACACACATAATCAATACAAAATCTCATGTACTTTACCTTCCATACCATTATTAATCAATAAAAGAAAACATATTCCTGGAGAATAATTTACCAAAATGACTATTCCCTATGTCAAAGATTTAATTATGCTGAGGCAATAGTTTATTCTTGCTGAGACTCAAGCCAGCCAAGTGGTTTTATAGTCCTCATCATCATCCTGTGGATGAGATGAATTGTCTGCCTCTTTCTCCAAAACCTTTCCACTTCTGCATCTAAAGTCAGAAAGATAGGAATCTTAATCCCATCTTTGCCTTTTGCTAGTTCCATTCCTACCGACACTAATGTATATTCTTTTTGGCCAATTAAAACTTCCCTGGGTTGTAGCCATATCAGAGGAAAGACAGGAGGACAGATCCAATCTAGCCCTTACGTTCTCACATAATTCTCTTAAGGCATGGAGATATTCCTTGTTACACAGCACTCGTTTTTTTCATATACCCTCAGCCATAAAACACACACACACTAAAATGACAGAGACTAACCCTAAAACCGATGGAAAAACATACTTTAGACAACGTTTTTCATCCATCCAACCTACCCACTGATCATTTTGCAAAATGGCCAATGCCATCATTCAGGGACTGACTCTCCACTTTATATATGACCAAACACTTACCATGTTTTCTTCTTATCTTGCTATTAGCCAATTTTCCTTATCCCTTGACTACCTCCATCAGAAAGTGTGATTAAACTTAAATTTTAAAGGCCAAACGGTCCATCTCACTACTGTTTTATAGCTCTGATAAAGATTTGGTGAGGTTAACATTCTGTCTCAGGGGATTTCAATCATCTCTGCCTTTGAGGGCTGACTATCATTACAGCTAGTGATATGCCACGATCAGCCCACCTCCCATCTCCCCAATGTGGGTCAAACTATTCTATTTCCAGTTGAACAACAAAACTTGGTTTCCCTTCTTCTCTAGACCACTTTCTTTCTCCACTGAAGAGTACAAACAGCCAAAACAAGGAAGCCCTTAAATAACAAAGAGTGAAATGTGCTTTTAAACATAACAGGAAACCTTACTAGATCTCTCTTCCTGCCTCCTTCTAGCTAGCCTGGTCTGAGGCAGATAATAATGCAGGAATGCTGACGTGTCCAAAGCCTACGTAAACAAACTGGCACATTCTTGAAGTCTTGCCTCTATGGCAGAAAAGCTTGCCTAATCCCCAACATAGGTAAAAATCAACATGGGCATAGAGAAATAGCACACCCCTTCCCATATGGTTACACACTGATGCAGAAATGAATATCCCACTTCCAATTTCTTGAGGGAAGCAGAACCTGTCCAAATAACGATTTGTGAACAAGTCATCTGGCTTCACAGTGAACAGTGTCAACAATACTTTCTGAGGTACAGGGTAACAGAGAGTTTTAAGTGCCATTTAAAGAGGTTATGCAATAGCTTTCAAGAAATTTCAGAGGAAAAAAAATATTTAGTATCTAGGTTAGGCTAATATCACACTTCCTCTCTTCTAAATCTCCTTGGAAACTATTATTTGACCCAAATGAGTCAGATCGTTTCCTAAGGAGGGCTCCAGCTGCAAATATGAGGATATGCACTGTCCTAGCTGTTTGCTGCCGAGTGCTGATTGGGGAGAGTGAAAACCCACCAGCAGCCTGAGGGAAAGTCCCAGCTCAGGGAAGAGGCAAAAATTGAGTGCCAGCACTGAGGCAACCACAGCGAGCTGGAAGAGCACAGGGAATCTCAGCAAGAGGCTACATGGAGGATGGCTCTCACTCCTGGGGGGGAGGGATCCTAAAAAGTACCGTTGCCTTCTTTCAATCAAGGAATGCACAAGCAAGATCTTTCCTAACCCCAGGGAGAAAATCCATACCGGTCTGAGAGGTGGAGAACAGGCCTTGCTCTGAGTGTTCTGTGACTATGCAACGAATGGAACCCCCTGGCTCTCTTCCCAGCTCCCGCAATGCACCTGTGTCCCTTTCCTTTCCTTATGACCAGGGCTTTCTCTTCATTTACTGCCCGTGGCATAACAAACAGCCTTCAGGCAGGGGCCTCTCCATCATTCCTTGTCATTGCGGTCATACATTAAGAGCAACTGCTCAGCTGCAGTGTCAGAGCCAAACTTGTCCCCTGCCCCAACACAATGTACAGATAGTCTATTTTGGTCAGATGCAAAGTAAAATCTTTCTCACTCTATCTAACAATTGTTCCTGTTATCACAGGACAATGTCTACTGAAGAGCATTTGAAGTGCTCTATAGATAAAATAAAGAGCTTGGTGCTCAGCTAACGAATGAATCAAACATTTCTCTATCATTACTGTGGTGCTCATATTTATATCAGGAATAGTTAAAATGTATCTAGGCAGGATACATTTCTGGAAGCCTCATTCTGCAATCACCTTGGGGCCTGGGTCGGTTTTATTTTAACATTCTCAAACTTTTTTTGAGAATGAATGCGCTATTTAAAATAGTCATAAGACATCTGAGGTTGAGACTGATAAACAGAATTGGTGCTCTTGAGAAGGAATGTGAACAAAATCTTGACACTAACACTAACATGGGTTATATGCCAGGAAATTTTAAGAATTAGAAACTTCCCTCAGATAAGGGCAAACAGCAACTCATGGTAAAGACCCAAACTTACTTGGCTTTATAAATGGGGTACATTATAAAAACTTAGTGTACTATTTTATCATTATATAGCAAGCAAAGGTGAAGGCATTTGGGTACCTGGGGCAGATTTGGTGGAGCTTCTAGAGACCTCCCCTCCAGTGTCCTGGCTCCCCCAAGCAGTATGAAGTGGTTGATGGCTGGGCTTTCTGCTAAAACTGTTCTGCGGGGTAGCTGGGTGTTTCTCTAGATTGCTTTTCCTGGTAGGAGAGCCCCAAACTTGGTTTCATGGCCTTTCTGGAAAAATGCTGTAAGCCAATTTAGTCCCTCTAATAAATCCCTTTTCTGCTCCTACTAGCTGGGATCAATGTTGATATCTGATTCTGACCTCAAGGAAGAACATTCTAGAAAAAATCTCAGAGGACAATAATGTCACATCTTTTAGGCAATAGAGGACCAAGCCCCACAACTAAAGAACCCCCAAAACATTTGGCCTTTAAATTTACCTGGAATGGATCCTGCTATCTCCTCATCCATTTATGTCCCCACAAAATCCCAAGACGTACCTGTCATCTTTATTTATCTGGTCTCCAAATCCCACAGTGTCGACGATGGTTAACTTCAGCCGTACGTTGCTTTCCTGAAGCTCGTAACTTCTGGCTTTTAACCGGACACCTGGTTCATTGTGAGTAGCTGGGTCACTTTCAAATTTGGTGTTGAACAAAGTGTCCATTAATGTGGATTTGCCAATGCCTGTCTCACCTACACAACCACAGAAGAGAAGTCAGAGAATGTGTCAATGTCTCTCAAACATCACTTCAGTTCCTCAGTATGTTTTTCATTAGTCATGATTATAAAGTTAAAAAAAATATATCACCAGAAATGCTACTGTGAAGAGATAATTCGTTCTTTCTATGTGTCATCTATGGAATATTTTCCTAAAAATGCCTCAATGAATTTCAGAAACCATTTAGCAGAGAGGATCTCAAGTTTACAGATCAAGAGATTCTTCTTTACCTCTGGATAAAAAAACAGTACGTGTAGGCCAGGCACGGTGGCTCACGCCTGTAATCCCAGCACTTTGGGAGGCGGAGGCAGGTGAATCACGAGGTCAGGAGATCAAGACCATCCTGGCAAACATGGTGAAACCCTGTCTCTACTAAAAATACAAAAATTAGCCAGGTGTGGTAGCATGCGCCTATAGTCCCAGCTACTCAGGAGGCTGAGGCAGGAGAATCGCTTGAATCCAGGAGGCGGAGGTTGTAGTGACCCAATATTGCACCACTGCACCCCAGCCTGGGTGACAGAGTGAGACTCCATCTCCAAAAAAAAAAAAAAAGAAAAGAAAAGAAAAATAGTATTATAAGTTTGCCTGTGCTCAATTTGTATATTACAAGAACGTGAACTTTACCTCTTTCTCTCCTAAATGTTAGAGTATAAAACCATATTACTTAAGGGACAAAAGACTATACTGCTGAATTTCTGTTGCTTGAAACAAGTGTTTCCATTTACACTGAATTACCTAAAAGATCAGTTAATTCAACATCAATATGATATCATGTCATAGAAAAGAGTTACATTATTCAAAATAACACTCTTGATGACAATAATAACTTATGTCACTGAGTGCTCACTTTGTGCCAGGCCCTGTGGCAAGAGCTTCTAGTACATTATCTCCTTTATTTATTTATTAATTTATTTTGAGACAGTCTCGCTCTGTCACCCAGGCTAGAGTCCAGTGGTGAGATCTCAGCTCACTGCAACCTCCGCCTCCCAGGTTCAAGCAATTCTCCTGCCTCAGTCTCCCGAGAAGCTGGGATTACAGGCACCTGCCACCACGCCTGGCTAATTTTTGTATTTTTAGTAGAAACGGGGTTTTGCCATGTTAGCTGAGCTGGTCTCGAACTCCTGACCTCAAATGATCCACCTGCCTCAGTCCCCGAAAGTGCTGGGATTACAGGCGTGAGCCACCTTGCCCAGCCATATTACCTCATTTAAACCCTACTACTCCTCCCATGACATAGGCACTACTGTTTCCTCCATGTTCAAGACGGGACACTAGGCTTAGATAAGATTTATGAGGAACTTGCCTAAAGTCATTGCTAAGTGGTGAAACCAGGGTTCTAACCCAAGTCTATATGGTTCCAACACCTGCACTCAACCAACACAACAGCCTGACTTTACCATTACAGAGAAAACTGACTGCCCGACATTTTCCAGTTATGGTTATGTTAATCCCTCTACATTGTTTTTTATTTTTCTTTATCCAGCTGGAGTCAAGATGCCAAACATGTTAAGTTTTTCCAGCTTCAGAGTGATAGTTTTTCCAGCTTCAAAGTCTGTGACAGTGAAAGTCAATGTTAACAATGAAACAATAGCCTTATTTACACTGATAATTATTATTCACACTGATAATTCAAGTCAATAAGTGTTTACCGAGGCCTCATCTGTGCACAGCAGAGTGGCAGGTATCTGGAACCACTATACCAATCACCTGGTGACACGCAAATGTGGAGCTATGAAGAACTGCAGCCCAACCCTCAAAATAACACCAGGCAAAATTCTGTCTTAATTCTAATTCTTATCTTGAGTCAACGACAGCTGGCAATGAGAAAAAACCCAGCCTTATGTTTGTGGTGGTGGTGACTGAGCATATGATGATGGAGAAAAGGAAGTAGAAATCCAGAAACATTGGCCCTAGGGATGCCTTTTTCTTTCTTAATCTGGAAAATTTCTCAATTAGATTTCTAGCTCAATTTAAACTTGCCAATATAGAACCGCCCTTTCAACAACTCCTAATCCCAATGTGTCCCTAGGAGCATCCCCTCCTCCAAGGATTTCCATGATGACTTTCAGGATGATGGTGTTCTATGGAGAAAAGAAAAGCTCTGGGCAACCCTCTCACTATAATGACAAAATCTACTTACTAGTTACAAATTCGGTATTGTGTACTCATTGCTTTCCAACACAATGCAAAAGTGAAGGAGGATGAAGTTTTTCTGGATCTGAGCTTCCTCTGATTAGAAAATCCTTATATGGCTTGCCTCTAACTATGATGATTCACTTACAGGATAAAAGCTGGTCAAGTACAGTCACCTTACTCTTTAACCTTTCCTGTTATACCCTGAACATCTAAGATCACAGAATTTCCTCTTTAGTCAGCCTTCATTCAGCCAGTATTTTTTCAGTGCCTACTATGTACAAGTTCTGTGCCAAGTTCTGGGAATTCAAGGAACTACCCTGATGTGGTGTTCTCCCACATCTTAGAATCTGGTCTAGAACATGACCGAGTAATACCACTCAGGCTCTAACTTTTTATTATGGGAACAACATTCTAAGTGTTTGCCATAACCACTTTCCTCTTATAAGCAAGACCATCCTTTACACCCATGACCCTGCTAGGTGACCATAGACAACTAGACCCTGGCTAGGTGCCCGACCTAAACGTAACCACAGAAGCCCAGTCATTTCGCTATGAGCTGGGGCCCCACATTGGAGAGTGGCCGGTATATCTAATCACAATTTTTCTCTTTGAGCATTTGAATGAGATACATGTAATCCCCACACAGGGTGATGGCATGACAAAGAAACGATGTGCAAAGAGAGGTAAGTAAGCAGAAGCCATGAGGCAGTAAAGGCTGTAAGTAAACAGAAGCCATGCTGCAGACAGAATGTAGGCTGGGAATACAGGAGACAGAGCAGATAGATTGGGTATAGTATTAGAAATCCATCATGAAATTAATGCTTGGGTGCTCACTGTGTGACAAGCATAGGTGCAGGGATGAAGTAATGAATAAAAACAGACAACCGACACTGTTTGCATTTCCGTAACATCCTGAATGTCATTCCAGATCTGCCTGTGCGGCAGTTGAGACTGTTTCCTGTCTTCTTTACTTTCCTGAATAGCCTTACAAAAATACCCTCCATAAAAGCAATATAAAACCAGTCTCTGCTCCCTAACCTGAAAGAGGGTAACAAGTTCACACTCACCATTCATGGCCTAACAAATTAACTTTGAGCAAAACAAAGTTACTGTGTAGTGGGTACAGAAATAAAATAGGGTTCTCACTGGCAGTCAATACTGAAGGTACTTGAGTCATTTTAAGTACATGCTACAAGTGTAACATTCTCAAGCAGGGCCAACTTCTTTTCAGGATTTACCTATTTTTAGAACACAAAAGGCACAGAAAAGCAGATCTGCCTATAAAAGTTTCTCCTTTATGGGAAAGGCTCTGTCAGTAGAAAGTGACCTACTTAACTTTCATCTCCTTCCCTAAGAATAGTAATAAAGACTTCAATTACATGGCAAGGATTCTAGGTTACCTGGACAGGACTGAAATTATCATCTCATTTTACTAGGTTAAAAATTACTTAAGCACCCATGTGAATCAGGAACACCATACTTTTTTTTTAAAGGCATGGAAATTTTAATTATCATTTACATTAAGGTAGAAATTACAAACAATTCGCATACCAGGCCCTACTTATAACAGAAGGTTAATCAATGGGTTGAAAAAAACCACTGTTCTCTAAACTTCGGTGTGCTTTGCTTTCCATTTCTATGCTCTGTGCTTTTAAGAGCTGTAATTAGACAAGGCAACTCCAGCAGCAGTGTGATTCACCAAAAGCAGTTCAGCAGGAAATGACAGCTTTTGGAATAAAAGGAACTCTAGAAGAACGAAGGAAGTTTTTCAATGCATTAGCTTTTTTTTTTTTAACAGGCAGGGTCTCACTGTGTTCCCCATGCTGGTCTCAGACTCCTGGGCTCAAGCAATTCTCCCACCTTGGCCTCCTGAAGCACTGGGATTAGTTTTTGAGGCTTCTCTCAAACCTTTGTAAGCAGGATCTCATCTATGCTTTTGAGGACCCATAAGACAAAAATTTCTTTCTAACTGAATAACTAAAAGCCTACTAGGCACAGGTTCCAAATCAAACCAAACAACCATAACAGTATTTTCAGAAAAATCAATGACTAACATTAAAGTATTTCAAAACTCCCTAGTAGAGTACCTGGCACAAAGGAGACATTTATTAAAAGTTAATGGAGGGCTGGGCATGGTGGCTCATGCCTGTAATACCAGCACTTTGGGAGGCTGAGGCAGACAAATCATCTGAGGTCAGGAGTTCAAGACTGGCCTGGGCAACATGGTGAAACCCCATCTCTACTAAAAATACAAAAATTAGCCAGGCATGGTGGCAGGCATCTGTAGTTCCAGCTACTCAGAAGGCTGAGGCAGGAGAATCACTTGAACCTGGGAGGTGGAAGCTGCAGTGAGTGGAGAGATCACAACACTGCACTCAAGCCTGGGTGACAGAGTGACAATCCATCTCAAAAAAAAAAAAGTTAATTGACAAAAATGATCATGGTGATAATTTACACAGAGCTCTGCTACTGTGGTAGATTTTTTCAGAGTCTGTTGTTTAGTCTATCATAAATTTATCTGCCTAAACACTCTTATTGTTAGAGTAATTAGAGACTCTACTGAGTGCTTTCTGGGGCTTCTGTTTTTCCTGCTCCTGCCAATGCTAGTGAACCTGAGGCCCACATCACAGAGGAAAGCAGTCCTACCTTTTCCATTCTGTTCCCAGGCTTATTTAACCCACGAGATCTAAGGTGAACAAGGTGGGGGCAGGGGACAGAAGGACTGTATTATTAATTAGAAGGTAACTGTAGATTGAACAAATTGTTGATCTGTCATTCTGCATCTTTTACTCTAATTGCCAAGACTGACTACTTGGGTAAGTAATTGTGCATGGGGATCTGCCTGCCTTTCCTAAATATTCTAGATTTTACTCTTGGATGGAATCAGAGAATCAGAAACCTACATATCTAAGATGCGTTGTTATTGTTCCTCATAGAATCACCTTTGATGGTGAAACATACTCTATCATAAGATGAGCCAGCGTTTGACACCTGGCATTTCATTAAACAGCTGCACTGACTTAGAGGATGCCCAGGAACCCAGACCACTACATCTACCAAATCTCTTTTCTGAAAATCCATGGAGAAGTTTTTCCGTGTAAAACTGTGTTTCATCTGGAGCAATCATTTTGTTTTTACTTTGTAGATACTATAAATCTGTCACGTTAAACTTTTTACTTGTGTTTAGCATCTAACACTTGCTCACTTAATATCTGTCAAATGAATGAGTGAATTAATACATTTTCTCCATGCTCTGGCCACTAAACTGAGAGAAAAATGTAATACTTCATCAATTAATTGCTATAGGCAGGCCTGATGGCAGGCTTTGAGTTCTGACTCTATCCCTGGCTTCACCTTTATTTTCTGGGGTTAATTTCATCTTCATTCATTTTACCCTGTAACCCATTTACATCCTTTCCTGGAAAAGCAAGATGGGATAAAAATGTTTAAGATTTGATTGTAAAATTCCACAAAACTGTTGACACTATAGCCTTGGCTAAAATGGTCTTCAACTTACCTGTTTTCAATTCCTGTTCTGTCATCCCCCTCAAAACAATTAAGGTTGAATTGTGGAAAAATTTTCTATTTCAAAACGTATTATTAATTTACTATGACTCAACTATCAAACCTGCTCTTCTTCAGAAGCAGAGATGTTACAGTATCTTATTCACCTTTGGTTCACAAGGAACGGACAGACAGCTGGATCAATGTTGATGAAGTTTTTTCATAGAGTTCATATCATTTTGGAAAATGGATGAGAAAGACATACATATTTAAAATTATGGAAAAGGACTAAATGCTAATTTAGATCTAATTTAGATTCTCTGGAGAAATACAGTATGGGTAAAATATGAAAGGCTTTATTTAAACTAAAATGTAGCGTGAGGGGGTGATTTGGGTGTGTTGTGGCAAAACAGAGAGTAGGGAAATAATGAACTCCTGGGTCTTCTTTTATCTCATTTAGCATCAGAATTCTCTTCCCAGTGAAATGAATACTGTTCCTCTATTACATTTCTTCCCAGGACCAACAGAGATGGGTTCCAGCAGCAGACATTTAATTCAGTATTTCTGAAACTAGACAAAACTCATCCCAGGACCATTTTCTGCCCCGGTTTATTTCCTCTGCTTTCTTTCAACCTACAGGCTCATGCCGCAAAACAAAATTCTGAGATCTTTTTGGTAAAAATTTTCCTTACTGGAATCATAACTATTTTTCATCCTTAATTCCCTCCCATATTTTATCACAAGAACATAAATTCATGCTATAAATATCACACATGTGCATACTGTGCAAAAAATACAAATGGGCAGTAAGAGGAAGGGAGTAAGGAGGAAAAATTACCATGGATGCTCTTAAGTTAAATACAACACCTACTCCTCTATATGGCTGTCCAAATATTTTGATCTGCTTTTTATAGACTCTTTAAAAATAGATGGACCATTGATTGACAGTAAGTTTTTTCTTATACAGATATTATGCCGTCAAATATCTGTGGCAAAAGGATTTGATATTCAACTCTCTGAGGAAGATATTTAATGCTGATACTCCTATCTCCCAAAGGGCTCATGCTGGCCCCAACCAAAGGGCTGCAAAGGGTTATGGAAAAAGACCTGGAGCATTGGATATACTGACAACGAAGGGTATCCAGGACTTCCTGTGGAGTGAAAAAAAGAAAATGCACAAGATGAACAGCATGATCTCATTTGTGTAAAGGCAAAACAAAAAAACACCTACATAACTGTGAGAAAGCTGTTTTTACGTGTCTCTCTCCCAAGCCCAATCTCCTTTCTGACCCTGTCTTCTTGCCTATGGGGAACCTCGTGTGTTTTGGAGTGAACGGACCCATCTTCCCCCCAGGCTGAGTGCGTGACTGAGTCCTGGACAATCAGTGAAATCCTCACTGTTGGGTGAGATGTGTCAGGAATGCCTTGTTCCTTCTCCTGAGGTTGCTCGGTTGGTGATGCCAGGCTAATGTCGTGAGAAAAATGCCTGAATGTGAAGCAAGCAGGATCAAGAACCAGAGACAGAGGCCTGACGGGGCTCTTGGAACCCCTGGAGCCAGCTGCTCTTAATTACCCAATTCACGATATTACCTCTTCAGTGTGTGTTGGAGGGTGGGGGAGAATCTTAGCTGCATTTAAGCTGGATTTCTGCAGTTCTCTGTGGAAAATTTCCTAACACAAGAATACTAGGAGGGTGATGCCATGTGACTGGCTTTGAGAATGGATGGAAGGAGCCAAGAGCCAAGGAATGCAGGCAGCCTCCGGAAGGTGGAGAAGGCACGCTGTCTCCCCTAAAGGTCCCAGGAAGGAATGCAGCCCTGCGGACCCATACTGGACTCCTACCTACAGAACTGTAAGCCACCAAAAGCAATTTCCTAATACAGAAAGATGTCGAAAGTCTCTAGAAAGATCCCACAGTGTTATCTTTGTGAAATGGAAATGGCGGTGGGAGATGAAAGGGAAGCATTTTATAACATTTTAAACAACAAATACATATTATGTTCATTAGTTTGAAAAACTAATTTTAAACATGTTTAAGAATAGAACCTGAAGAAACATATAAGAATCACAGGTATTGTAACCTACCCAGGAGACTCCGAATAGGGCTGTTTTACACGGCAGTATCGATTTGACTTCTGAGGAGTTCAGCATCCAAACTGTCCTATTTAACACGAGGAGCCAGCCCCTGAGCCAGAACACCCCACTGCACACCACATACCCAATTAAACCAGGATCCCACGGGAAGGCTTTCCCCTACTGTCCCCCGCAGAAGCCAGGACAGAACTCTCAGCTATGTTCTTAAAGCTGATTTTGGAGACAGGGCTGGGGAGGCACAGAAGAGACGCCAGAATAGTAACTGGCCTGGTATTACAACTTAGCATACTTTTCAACAGAAAACCAACAAATCGCCAACAAATTGCTATGCTAATGAAGAATTGCTCTGCTCTGCAATGAACATTTATCATGAGACAAAGGACAACCCATTCATGCCACTCTGTAGAACTAGCTGCCACTCCTGCTGAATTTTAAAAGGCTTCATGTAGGGAAAAGGGGAAAGCATGAGATGAGAGTTGGCTGCTGTGGTCATGTTTCTCTCCAGTCCTTCTCTTATCCAGTGCTTAAGATATTATGCCAGGGAGCAAGTTGGTCTAGCGTGCCTGCCAACTGTGGCTTTCTCCTAATGAATGCCCAGTGCAGAGGCTACATGCAGTAGAGTCATCAAGAAGTTCAAGAAGTTTTTTAAAAAGAAAAATATCTGTACTCCCCCCCAACTTCCATAAATGACAAATAAGCAAATGGTGGTTCTCACATTGAACACACACCTTTTCTAAATTCTGTTCACTTTACTTGGACAAGAAAAGTAAGTCTGACACATTCTGCCAAGCTTAGGGAAAAGACGGTCCACTTGGCTACATACAGAATTCTTTGGTCTGTCTCTAAGTGATGTCTCACAGGAATATGCCCAGAGGACAATGCCAACACAACACACCCCAAACCACTTCACTGCTGTTTAACCTGCCATTCATCAGGCGTGACGGGGGGAGAGAGAAGAATGGCTGTTATCTGGTCCACACACATTTCTCCTTCAAACTAACAGAAGATTTATATTTTTATTTTCTTTATCCCCCCTTCTTTTCTACCTTTCTCTTCTTGGTTCAAAAAAAAATAAGGCATAAAAAAATTAGCCAGACGTGTTGGTGGATGCCTGTAATCCCAGCTACTCAGGAGGCTGAGGCAGGAGAATTGCTTGAACCCGGGAGGCAGAGGTTGCAATGAGCCAAGATCACCCTGCTGCACTCCAGCCTGGGAAACAGGGCAAGACTCTTTCTCAAAACAAATGAACAAACAAAAAAGGATATGGCTAGAGGGGTAAAGAAAAATAGCAAGGCAGAGGCCTAGTCCAGCGTAAAATGTTTAAGGGATCTTAACAATATTGTATTGATCAGTTGTTTGACTGTGTGACAGAAATACTAATAGTAATTTAAGTAACGTGACAAAACGTACAATGCATTTACCTAAATACAGCTCTCAGTCTTTATGACTTGTGACATGTATAAGACAGATATTTTGCCTTTACTGATGAAAAAAAAGAGAATAAATGAGTCATTCTTACTTCAATGAAGCATGTCTCTCTGACAGTCACCTGTCAATATCTAAGGATCAAACTTCTTGCTGTGTAGGTGATGAATAACTTACCAACACAAAGGATGTTGAAACAGAATCCTTGAGAAGTAGACTTGTTGACCAGCTGGTCAGGGAGGCTGTCAAATCCCACATGGCCAGACAAAGACAAGTTTCGAAGCTCTTCATTCTGCAATTTCAGAAGACAAAGATTTGAGTGTCTATGAAACATGCCACTTGGATATCGCATATCACAAACATTACGTTCTCTCTTCTTCTTCCTTTGACATGCACGGAAAAGGGGAGACCCCCACAGCTGCCTTGGCTTCTACACAGCTGAGGGCACTAACAACTCGAAAGCCATGCTCTTTCTGCAAAACCACAGTCTCCCAAAGCACACCATCTCCCTGGGTGTCTCATTCCTTGTTACAAGTGTACTGGTCCAGGGAAGTTTGAGCTTCTAGAAGTGACAATTTCAGATACTCATTAAGTGACCCAAAAAACCACAAAAACCTCCAGCCATCTTGATCACTTTCATTGCTCAAGAAAAACTTTCAATTTACTGTCAACTCATAGTGAAATACTACTTAACACTCTTCCAGATACATAAAAGAGCTTTGAAAAGCTCACAGTGGAAGATACACACTCCTTATAATTATGACAATGCTCCACCCACCATAAATGCAACATATTTAATTAAAACTTCTCAGCACATAAGCTCGTTTCCTCTCCTCCAATAGTTTTATGGATTTCTTGAGTCTTCTTCCCCCTCTCCACCCTGCAGCTCCTAGCACAGGCTCTGTAACTGCTGGACTTTTGCAGAATTTATTGATTGAGACTGGGGTAAGGGAGTTATACATTTAAAAATCATATAGGATATGCTTGGAAGTGAAAATAAAATCATTGGGTGATTTATGCTGTTATATAAAATGGTACTGACTGCCCCCACAACTCTGAATGCATCTCGTGGGTACTGGAGATAATCTGTGGATTTTTTCCTCAAGATGCAGAGATCACCTACAGTCCCTCAGTTATAATATCATGGTTATAGTTTGTAATTTCAGAAATTAGATACTGAAAGTCTTCTCCTTGAAGACAGGACTCCTGGTGTTCTGGCTATGTTGTCAATGAACTTCATATTCAAAATATTGGAGTCCAGATGAGAAAATGATCCTCAAAGCTCCATTTTTATTTTTATTTTTGTTTTGGAGACAGGGTTGCACTGTCACTCAGGCTGGAGTGCAGTGGCGTGATCATATTTCACTGCAGGCTCAAACTCCTGGGCTCAAGTGATCCTCCAGCTTCAGCCTCCCAAGTAGCTGTGACTACAGGCATGCGCCACCACACCCAGCTTCAAAGTTCCATTTTATTAAAAAAAGGAAAAAAGCCTGGGCCTGGTGGCTCATGCCTATAATTCCAGCACTTTGGGAGGCCAAGCGGGAGGATGATGAGGTCAGGAGTTTGAGACCAGCCTGACCAACATGGTGAAACTCCATCTCTACTAAAAATACAAAAATTAGCCAGGCATGGTGGCGAGCACCTGTAATCCCAGCTACTCAGGAGGCTGAGGCAGGAGAACTGCTTGAACCCGGGAGGTGAAAGTTGCAGTGAACGAGATCATGCCGCTACACTCCAGCCCGGGCACCAGAGCGAGACTTTGTCTCAAAAAAAAAAAAAAAAAAAAAAAAAAAAAAAAGGCTTTGCACAGGATCACTCAGTCTATGTTTTCAAAAGACTGGTTTTCATTATCCTGTTTTTATGTTACATAATCAAGAGGGTGATTTCTTTTAATAAACAAGGACTAAAACCCCATTTCATATGTCTGTGGTCACCACACAGGCACAGAAATGTAACTCCAGAAATGGACTTCAATGGTTTTAAAGATAATAAAATGTCTAAAGTCCATATCAACTCTAAAACTCTGATTCTGTGAAATAAGACTAAAAGCCACCACACTGCCTGAATACCATGGTGGCAGCTGCAGTTTGAGGTCAATGGGACAGACGACAGATGTCTAGTCTATGAATAGTTTCCTTGAAACCTGCCAACAGTGAGTATGAGACTCAAGAGTAGGCACTTATCCGTGAACAGGATGGCATGGTAGGCAGCTCACCAAACAGCTTTGAGGGCAGGCCCCCGTGGGCAGCAGTCCTTGCAGCTGGGCAAGCCTTCCAACAGTACTGTACTTCTTCCAGCCCCAATTCTCATACCTGCCCCTTCCTCTTTAGATACCTCAAAGGTTCAGACAGCAGGTATTTTTAGGGTGTTTACCACATCCGCCAAGACTTGGGGGAGGAGGGTTTGAAATGAGTCCTGGGTTATTTTTAGAACTCTTTCCATCAAGCTGTGCAGTAGCTGTTGTATCAGACTAGAAGAAGCCATGGTTCTATCCACCATAAATGCAACATATTTAAAACTTCTCAGCACATGAGCTGGTTTCCTCTCCTCCCTTAGTTTTATGGATTTCTTGAGTCTCTTCCCCCTCTCCACCCTGCAGCTCCTAGCACCCTTATGTTGCATCACTGACTTCAACCGTCCGTGAATGGCATGAAAGAGACAAGGCAGGGCAGAGCCACTCTCCTACATTCCCTCTCTCCTCTGCACAGTATTTTTTTTTAATTTCAGGGGGAGAGGAGAATGGTTTATTGCTCTGGATTCTGGATCGCTGGGTTTTTAAGATACCAGCTATCCACCTATAAACCAATCCTGGGAAAGAATCAGAGTTAGTAATTATAGCTCTCATCCCAGAACCCAAAGCTCAGCATCTCATATTCTCACCATTTCCAAAACACGAGAAGCCACCCACACACCCACTAAGTATTTTTATACTCATTGAAAACCACATACAAAATGAAGGGTTATAAAACAGTTTGGTCCTGACATTTTTGAAATTTAAAGTTATATCTTTAGAGTGTGTCTTCTAACACTGCAATATAGAATATGTAAATTTTAGAATTCAGTTTTTACATTTCATAATTTGAGCCTAATTCTCTGCCCAGTATTAAAGGAAACCTGAGAGTCACTGCCCATCAGTATGTGATGAGGGAAAGGGAAAAAGAAGTTCCTCCTGTGGTTTATGAACAGGCTTAGAACTGGAGAGAACGGCACGGGACGACGTGCCCGGGGCCACTCTGAGCACCTGAGCCAGTGGCTCCAGCACAGCAGCTGAACCATGTTCCTCCTGTCCAGCATTTTGTAGCCCTTGCCTTAGCTGCCACAAGCCAAGGATTGTGGGGTCTTTTCTGAGTGTCCAGGCCCAGTCTCAGGGAACTGCATATACTCCCATGTCATTAACCACTAACACATCTGGAAATGGCTCACTGAATTTATCTCTAATACTAAACTCTGCTTGGCATCCAGTTCTGAATTTCTATTAGAGGAATAGTTCTCTTGGGTTGTCCTATCTGTACTTCAAACTTGATGTTCATGAAACTGAAATCATATTCCTCTACCCCAAACTCACCCCTTCTCCAGAGTGCCCTATTTCTGTTAATAGTACTTACCCATGCTTGAGACCACCTCCCCCTCTCACCATCAACTGTGAAGTCTTATCAATACTACATCCTCCACATTTCTATTCCTACTAGTTCAACAGCCTCCCGACTGGCCTCCCTGACTTGATCTCACCCTCTCTAATACTTCCTCCCTCCACCTTGCTGTCAAGGGGATCTCGGTACTCACAGGTCCCCAATCCAAACTCCTTGGCCTGCCATTTCAGGTCCCCATGGGATAAGTCCAAATCTCCATTCCTACTGAATCTCCCAATTCTCCCCCAGGAAGCAACTTACGCTGCAGTTAAATTAAATGAGCACCGTTCTTGGGATAAACCCAGGTTTCTGCCCATCGGAATTTACTCACATTATTTCCTCATAGCCAATGTTTACATATCCAAATCTTCCAGATCCCAATAAAATTCTACCTCCATCACTGTCTTTATTATGAAATCTTGGAGAAAATTTCACTAAACATTCTCCTGACCAATAAAAGGAAAATACTGATTGAAAAGCAGCTCAAGCTATTTGGAATTCCATAAAGATCATAACAGCGAACATTTATCGACCATTTCCAATGCTCCAGAAAAGCCCTAATTTCTCTTAACAATTCTATAAATTAGTTGTTATTACCCAAACTCAATTTACAAATGAGGCATCATTTAGTAACTTGCCCAAGGTTTCCCAACTAGTAAAGTCAAGGTGCTGAAATCTGAACTCAGGAAGTCAGGTTCTGGAGTTGTCGATCACAGTCATTGCTATCTCAGGATGATTTATCAAGTTCCCAGGTAGCCCCCAGACAGTACAATGATCTCAGCTATATGTAATGTATTACATACATCCAATACATTAAAATAAAAGGAAAAAAAATACTCTCTAAAACCATGATTCTTTGGCAACCATAAGAGGTGGAAATTGAGAATCAGAACTGGCAAAGTAGCTCCAAGTATATTTTCACTGATCCTGGCAATGCCAAGGCCAGACTTTGATTTTTGCAGCAATGGCACATGAAACCCGTAATATAATGCTTAATTTTAACAATTTTTGATAAGAAAGGGCCAACACAGAACCACTAAGTAACTAACTATAAGACCTTAATTGATTTAGCCCTCCATTTGCTAATATACCTAGTGAGGATTTGTAATTAGGTAATTTCTACGGCCCACTCCATCTTGAAATGGATTATGACTAATCTTCATGGTATAAAATAAACTAATTTTTCACTTGACATTTTCATTTTTCTCTTTGTAGAACATCTTCTCTTAGATACAATTATTTGTTTATTCAAAAATACCCACTGCTCAAAGCACTAAGAAAGCTAAAATATGTTATTTTTATTATTCATTGATGAACACTGCTGTTCCTGCCCTTGAGAGGTTTTACAATGTAGCAGTAGAGCTAGGACAGACATAAATGTAGTACTACAGAGGATAAACGTCATCAATACCATGGCCTCAACTACGGGAAGGCATGGAGGAGAAGTAGCTTTTGGCTAGACAAATTCAGAGGGTACCTTTTAGGAAGGCTAAAGTTCCCCAATCTACCAGTGAAACAAAAGCCCAGCTTGCAGAACCCTTCTGGATAAATGTCATCTAGGCTCAAAAGGTCACTTTATTATGAATGTATACTTGAAGTTTATAACTGGTAGTTTTTCAGAAAATCCCCAGCTGACTTTATTTTTGAGATAATTATAAAACAAATTATGTAAGAATGTATGCTACCACCTACATTCTGAGAGCTGCTGTAAAATATGTCCCACAATTCCAAATCTTGCTTTACCAGAGAAGGGCAGCAAAAGGCTTAGAGTCAGACAGACATGGGTTTGAATCCCAGCTTTGCTTTCTACTTGCTTTAGTCTCCATTCTGCCGTCAGTAAAAATGGGAAGAGGTCCCAGGCACTCTCACACATACCTCCTTGGCAGGGTAACGGGGGGGAGTTAAGCAGTTATGGATGAGAGTGCCTAGCAGTTCACAGGTCTTCTGAAACTTGGACTTCCTTTCCCTGCATTAGCTGGGAGGAAGACATAACTATCATTTATAAATCTGAAATTAATTAGGAGTTCTATCTATTATTACTGCTGCTAGGTATTCCAGGAGAAGCTGCTGGTCAGCAAAGCTCTCAGACATACGAAGAAGGTAAAATCACCAATAAAAGTGAACAGAAAGAAATTAGAAAAGAGAATGACGATTCTAGCACGAAGAAAATCCATTCCTAAATAGAAAACTCATTTACAAAGCTGGAGGAAAAGCCACAGAATCACATTCCTGTTTGCAGAATCAGCAGTTAGCAGAATCCACATCCTCCCCAGCTGGGAAGCATTCCGGATTCCCCATCACTTTTGCTTCTACAGCATGCGCCACTTTGCGATGAGGAAACATTCTGAGAAACATGCCAGTAGGTGATTTTGTTCTTGTGTGAACATCCTACAGCAGCGGTCTCCAACCTTCGTAGCACCAGGGGCCAGTTTGTGGAAGACAATTTTTCCACGGACAGGGTTGGGGTGGGGTTGTTTTGGGGGATGAAACTGCTCCACCTCAGATCCTTAGGCATAAGATTCTCATAAGGAACACATAACCTAGACCCTTTTCATGCACAGATCATAACAGGGCTCAGGCTCCTATGAGAATTTAATGGCTGAAGCTGATCTGACAGGAGGCAGAACTCAGGCGGTATTGCTCACTAGCCCATCACTTGCCTCCTGCTGGGAGGCCCCGGTTCTGGACAGACCAGACTGGCTAGGGGCTGGGGATGCCATCCTACAGTGTACTTACACAAACCTAGATGGTATCACCTACTACACCCTTAGAATATATGGAATAGCCTATTGCTCCTTGGCTATAAACCTGTACAGAATGTTACTGTACTGAGTACTGTAGGCAACTGTAACATAACAGTAAATGTTTGTGTATCTAAACATATCTAAACATAGAAATGGTACAGTAAAAGTACAGTTTTCTAATCTTACAGAACCACTGTTGTATATGTGGTCCATTGTTGAGAGTTTGCGAAGCAGTATATGACTGTATTTTAATCCAGCCCAGGGGCTACTGAAATTAACAAACTGTGTGTGCCCAGATGGATTATATTCACCATACTTAAACTGAAGTGATATCCCTTTTCTTTACTTTTAAAACTGAAGTTTTTCGGTAGATGTGGTTAGGTAACCCATAGCTTCTGATCCTTATCAGCAGGCGGAAGCAAAAGAGCATGTTATCAAGGTGATGTTTTAATTGTTTAATTCAAACAAATTAAAATTACATTTCCATTTGAAAGCAATATTTAATTTTTACCTTTAAAACCAGGTATTACAATTTAAGTTTAGAAAGATTTTTCTCTCTTTTTTTAATTTAAGAGATAACATTTATGAATTCAGGTTGAGAGTTGGAGATTTTTATTAACAAGACATGGTGATTACATTTTTCTCAAAGCCTCAGATTATGGATAAATAAAATATATTGATCCAAGTCACTTACTCCTTGGGCTTATGTTACCTCCTCTGTAAAGTGAGAAGATTTAACCAAATGGCCTCTAAACAAAGTCTCTGGTTCTTTGTTTTTTTCTAATTCTAAGGTTTCTTGAGTCTGGATGTCAGAGATACATAAATCCAATTCTGCCATTTTGCTTAAGGAAAGCCAACACACAGAGTGAAAAATTCCTGGTAGCATATTTGCTTTCGCTCCATCAAGACGGCTCAATTTTTTATTGACCCATGAAAGGGAGTTTCTATCAGTTATGCCGAGAAACTCCAAACCACATGGAAATCCGTGTGCATAACCTCTGTGTTTTCCACCTCAACTTTTCATTTCTGCTTAACTACAATATATATGAATTAGCTAAGAAAAAAGGTTATGTGCCCAGTCTTTACAAATGCCCTGCTTAAAAGCAATTTCTTTTTGTTTGGCTGTATCTGCAGTAATTCACAAGATTTTTGAAAAGTGGATTTATATCCGCAAAGCAAAACCTAGGGCTGGGTGCAATGGCTCACGCCTGTAATCCCAGCTACTTGGGAGGCTGAGGCAGGACGATTGCTTGAGCTCAGGAGTTGGAGGCTGCAATGAGCCAGGATTGTACCACTTCACTCCAGCCAGGGTGACAAAGTGATATACTTTGTCTCAAAAACAAAAAAACAAACAAAAAACCTATGAAGTAACTTCTTCATATAACTTAGACATCTGTTCTCAAAAACAAAAGTAAATTTTTATTCATGCTTTCATTCATTTAGCAAATATTTATCAAGTACCAATGTGGATAGAACACTGTGTTAAATGCTAAGGATACCATGATGAAAAAACAAAGCCTCCACAACTCATGGGGCCTATAGTGTAATGAGGCACACAGATGTCAATCAAATAGTCACAAATGCATAACCATCAAGCTATCCAACGGACAAGATGCTGTGCTTATAACTCATGTGATTACTCCTTATAACTCATGTGATTACTCAGTCTTCGAGTAAATTCACCAGCCTATAGTATATGAAAATATGTATTAGTCCAAAGCACTGTTGGCTATTAGTTTAACAGGTGGCTCCTATGCACAGCTGATGTGCAGGTTTCATGTATTCAGATGAAAACAAAGAGTCTTTCTGAGCAGCACTGCCTGACGGGAGAAAGTAGAAATGATCAGGACTCAGGTTTCAAGGGAACAGATGTCCAATTTTAAAGAGAGCTGAGATGAAACCATGGGGCAGCAGAGGGCAGAGGCGACGTGTACAGTACACTCCTTTGAGCTCTTTGAGAAAAGAATAAATGAATTATTCTTTTCTCCTTAAGAATACCCACTTGGAAAAGAGAAGAGGTACATACCCCTTCTTCATCTTAGGTCATGTCTTTTTCTGAGGTCCTATTTCAGTAGTACAGATGCCACTGAGCCGAAGAGAGGAAAAGAAAGGAACATGCTGTCTTGCACATAAAATCCCTGATTGACCACCAGCCACCTCCCAGTATTTGGAGACATTCTGGCCTCGCGAACTGTCCTCAAAGTACGTTTTACCCAAGTACCCTGATTAATCATTTCTGTAGATATACACTCTTATCTGACTACATTCTAGCAAGTATTGAATTGGTTTCCTATTCTCTTTTAAAGAAAAGAAGTTAGTGGGAAGATGGGAAACGCCCTTAGTTCTCATACAAAAGGCAAAACACTGGAATGAAAGTTTCGACCCAAACCACAGTTATGAAGCCTGCATTGGGATGTTTTCAAAGCATTGCTGGGGTAACTTTCATAATATAAAATGTCTGGACCATCTCATTACCAATGAGGACTGCATTCTTTAAAGATGATTTGAACAACATTTGCTACTCTGCTTGTCATTTATACCATGAAATCCCAAGCCCAGAGCCAAGAAAACCCCCAAGGAAATTGTCACACACAAGCAACAGAACAGAGAGCGCCAGGAAGAAGTGGGGGAACTGTTAGGGAGAAAAACCATATGGTAATGTAGGGAAAGAAGAACTTCTCAGTGCAGCCCAGCAGGACACTGGGACTAATGAGGAGCACCCAGGGGCCAGCCCCTAGGTCACAAAGCCAAGTAGGTGAGCTCTGAATGACAAACCCAGGGAGCCACCCTGGAAAACACACCACATAACCAAAAAAGCACTTGATTCATACTGAATAACTGTCCCAATTCCAAGTGCTATCTTTAAGACTTCTCCAAAAGACCCCCAGTAGAGGAACACATTTTGCTTTTCCAGATCCTTGCAAAATTAATGCCATGTCGGGGTTTTCTCTGGGGCTGATAAGATTTTAGGGAAATGTTACCTTTTAATTGTTTTGTGTCTGTAACATGTGAATTACTATAAAAGAAAAAAAACTATTTTTATAATAGAAAATATATAAGATTTTAAAAATCCAGGAACATCAATAATAATAATACTAAATTAGTAAAGATCTTTTCGAGGCGGTAAACCCACAATATTTATTGTAGCTAATAGGTAGGTTAATAGGGTAAAATAGGAGAACTTAATTTTTCTCATAGTAGAACCAAGTCATGTTGAAAGTGACAGGAGGAATCAGAAAAGTGGGAAAGTGTAGTGGAAGGTGCCCAGCATGTGAAGTCAAGACAAGAGCACTTCTGGTCACAGTTTAGCTGTGTCACCTAGGGTACTGTCATTTAACTTTACCTCAGTTTCGTCAGCTTTAAGATACGTTACCTCACAGAGCTGTTGTAAGAATTAACATATTTCTCTTTCCTCAGCTGACTTTTCCACTTTTCTGATTCCTCCTGTCACTTTCAACATGACTTGCTTCTACTACTAGAAAAATTAAGTTTTTAGGCCCACTTTGCAGATAAGAGCTCACATTGGTTGCCGATGAAGCTGAATCTAAAAGGCCTGGAAATAACCATGCTGCGTTCGTTCTCGTTCTTCCACCTGGGCCTCCAGCCCCTTTCTGTTTCTACATCCTACCTTCAGATAAAATGGTAACTGCCCACATTTACTCTGAGATCTGGCGGGTTTGCCTGGGACTAGAGTTTCACCTTCATTCCATCAGATATTAGATTTGTCACATGCCTGTTAGGAAAAACTGTGTTGTTATGAAAAACTCTGTTGAAAAGCAGTCCCCAGAAACAAATATCTGAAGCGAACAGAGTCCCAGAGGGTGCTCACAACCCCGGAGGGGGAAGAGAGGAGTCACTAGCAAAACAGCATTTCAGCAAACCACCTAGTGTGACAATCCAAAAACTATACGAAGCGGGAGCACTTTTTCTTAGAGACAGAATGTTTTTCTAAAAGTCTGTGTAAACTCTTGAGAAGTTAAATCTAACTGGATGCCAAGAATTAACAACAACAAAAAAGACATTTTCTTAAATTTCCAAAGACCACAGTCTCTCTATGAGCCCAAGTGACTAATGCCTGTAACAGCCGAACGTTACAAAGTGCTGACCCGCAGAAAGTCTGTTTGGGAATGACAAGGTCCACGTGTGCATTCCAGGGACGCTTACAGATTCTGCAGTACTCCAAGGAAGACGGGGTGGGAGGGGAAGCAACTTGACAAATAGGCAAGAAGTATTTATAAAGGCACAACCCGATTAGAAACAGATGCTGCAGCTGTTCTCTCACACTGGCCCACATCACAGAGATGATGAGAAGCCCTTCACCCAGCAGCCATCTAGGAACACTAATGAGCAGAGCAAGCCGGGGAGGTGGGGGAGAGGTCACAAACCATTTCAAAACCCTCTTGCTATCCAGTGGGTCCCAAATAACCCGGTCCCATTTAAGACATATCGCTTCTCTTGCAGAGCATAAAATCACCCACGTGTCCCACAGTTGTTTATTTGGGTCATTTCTGTCCCTCGCACCCTGTCTTTACCCTATGGAATATCTTCAAATTAGTGATGAATAGGAGGTCAAACAGAATTAAGAGGCTCAAAGCAGTTGAAAGTTTTTTTCTCAACTTTTTATGGCCTGTGCTACTCATATTCACACATCTATTCCTCAGTATTTCCTGTTTGAGAAATATTGTGTCTCAGTTCATCTATTTCTATTCACTGAATGCATTCATCAGCAAATAATGAAATATAGATGGGACGCTTCCTTCCCGATGCCACCATTTCTATCACCGGATATAAATTAGCCACTTCCTTTCTGAAAGACACCATTTATTTCTGCCCCTTTCTGAAAAGGCAGGGGATTTTCAGTTACAGTAGTGACCATATGATGGTAGTCTCTGTGAGAGAAGAAGAAAAAAATTCCAATCCAGTTCTAACCAAGTCATGAACAAAAGCGCCAGAGCTGTTTCCCCAGTCACAACCTGGCTGCTTTCTCCTCCTAAAGCATGTTCAGTTCCTAATCCAGGCAGACCTAGAACATCTGAGTCCAGTAGTACACTTCCAGCACCTGAAAATTGAGGCATTGTACCAAAAATGACTGAAGCCCTGACACATACTGAGGAAATAAACATACCAATTAACATCTGGTCCTGCTCTACAAATACTACTAAACAATTATGGCCAAGATTCTCAAGTCTTCCTAAGATTTCTACTGTGTCTTAATCTCAGCCCTGAATGAAGCACTATCAGGATGGAACAGAGCTTGTTTACAGGATGGAATAGAGCTTGTGGGGCATGTGCTAGTTTCCTACTGCCATATAACAAATTATCACAACTTTAGTGGCTTGAAACAACATCCATTTATTAGTAGTCAGTTCCACAGGTCACAAGTCTGGGCATCGTGTAGCTGGACTTTCTCCTGGGTTATCACAAGCTGGACTTTCTGCTTGGGTTATCACAAGGCTGAAATCAAGGTGTGGGCCAAGCTAAGGAGGGTCTCCTCTCAAGGCTCTGGGGGAAACACCCTCTTTCAAGCTCATTCCAGATGTGGGCAGATTCAATTCCTTGCAGCTGTAGGACTGAGGGCCTTCTATCCTTATTCACTGTACAGGCTGTGCTCTGCCCCAAAAGCTCACTGACAGTTCCAAGCCAGGAGGTCACCTGTCTTCAGAGTCAGCAATGAAAAATCTCCCTTGTGTCCCTCTCACATTTCAAATATCTTTCTTCAGGAAGAGTCTGGTCCCTTTAAATGGACTGCTGAATGAGATAAGGTCCACCTAGGTCAATCTCCCTTTCTAAAGGACAGCTGTGCCATCATCACATAACCTACCTGTGGGAGTGATAGTCACAAATTCAGGGGATTAGGCAGAGTGTGTACAGCAGGGGGCTGGGATCTTGGGGCCATTTTAGGATTCTGCCTACCAAAGTATACATTATTACAAGATCTGTATTTCTCCTATGTAAATTTCGGATAAGACATAATAATGAATGTTCGAATTTCCCCAGCTCAAAAAACAAAAAACAAAAAAACTCACAACCGTCTCCAGGAGAAAAAGGCAGATATTAGTAAAAGCATAGTAAACTAGATCCCCCCTCAGGCTATCAAGGCAAACCTTTACACTGAATCTGATAAGGGCAGCTAACCACAACAAGCTAGAGTCCCTTTGCCTTTGGAGGAAGTCTTCTAATAACGAAAGTAAACTACGAATATTTAGGTGTTGTGTTTGTAACAAGAATTCTAGGAACTGCAAAAATTCTTATGGAATTTGAGTCTTATCAGGGACATAAGTCATTGAGTAAAACAGAAGATGATTTTGAAATGTTTCATGATGGAATACACTACAAAGGTTACAGGGTTAGACAATGGAGATGAAAGTGGACCAGAGCAAAAACGTAAAACTTTCTTAAAGGGGGTCAGTTTTGCCCTAGGTCATGGTAAGGTGAAATAAGATCTGGGCCGGGCACAGTGGCTCACGCCTGTAATCCCAGCACTTTGGGAGGCTGAGGAAGGCGATCGCTTGAGGACAGGAGTTTCAGATCAGCCTGATAAACATGGTGAAACCCCGTCTCCACTAAAAATACAAAAATTGGCCAAGCGGGGTGTCACCCACCTGTAATCCCAGCTATTCAAGAGGCTGAGGTGGGAGAATTGCTTCAACCCGGGAGGTGGAGGTTACAGCAAGCTGAGATCGCACCACTGCACTACAGCCTGGGCAACAGCAGGACTCCATCTCAATTAAGAAAAAACAAAGATTTGAATAGCTGCAGAAAAGGAATGGAGATGGAGGACAGAAAGAAGTATAATCTATCAAGGAAGGCAGCAGGACAATGAAAGAGGCCCTAAGGGCATGAAAATCAATGAACTAGAAAAGCTAAAGGAAAACTAAGAGTAGAGGATATAAGACTTTAAAACTGATTGTTTTTCAGTTTACTGGAAATATTCCCTAAAGGGAAGCATTATGCCCAAAATCTGTTACTGAATATTCGAGTGTCATGTCGGGGGAGAGATCTAGAAACAATCACTGAGCAGCCACATCATGAAAGAATTTTCGGTTTCCTACTCCCTAGTGTACTTAGAAACATATCTTCCCACCAGACCAGCAGACCAAGGGATCATAAGTATAGAATTGCCTCAGCCAAGGTTTTAACCCAGATTACTAGCTGGGGCAACCGTCCAAATGATAAGCTATTTGATGCAAACTTCCTTTGGAGCATTAAAAAAAAACAAAAGTGCATATCTTGTAGAGAAGCTAATAAACGGACTCCGTTTGTTATGGCTACAATTTCAGCCATTCTAATCAAGCTAAAGCTTTCTTATTCCTTCCTTACTCTGTTTTCCTTCTCAAAAAATAGGACCAATTAACCCCTAAAAAGAAAATACTCCCACTAGCAGAGACAACTTTCTGCCTTACTGAAAGTTAACTGCACATTGTGAATGCATCCATCTAGGTGTAAGAGAAAGTTGGTTTAGAGTTTTTCTCACACATAGTTGCGCTTAGGAAAGCAGGCCCAAGAGGCTGTATTACAATTTTCCTCTTCTCTCAAAGTTATCCTATTGATAGGTGATTTTATATGCTGGATTTCTTGGCGTTAAACAAACCTTTTCACATGCTGCTGCTCACAAGAATGTTCCCACAGCCCTCTCCACCCCCTCCATTGTCCACTAAAAATGTCTCTTAAAGAGGCATGTTCATTATCATTATTATCATGTTGATATGTCTGAATAATCAAGTAGGGCCCAAGCAGAACATTGGGAAAACGCGACTGCACACAACGATCTGTTATACGCCCCATCAGCTCTCAAAAAGAGATGATAAAATACGTGCAACAGCAGAGGTTACATTTTCACTCATGTTGTTACCGCAAAGCACAAAAGGTTTGGGTCAGCAGCCCAGATTTCTCATCAACATGGGGTCCAGTTCCACATCAATGCTCCTAGATCAATATATTAAGAGTTATGGGATATGTGAATGAGAATATGTTTCTGACAGTCTTGATAGCATGATTACTGGGAAGCATTAAGCTAAAATCAAAACTTGAAAAATTATAGCTTGGCAAGAGATCCTTGCTGTAATCCATGCGATCTGTAGGAAGGAAAAACTGAAAAAGTTAAATGAGACTCAGGGTAAAAGAAAGACCAGAATTAGCAAAGTCTTAGGCACTGATCCAGGTGGCTGCCATTAAACACTCCCAAAGCCTAATGGTCAATTTAAATAATTATTATTCATATAGATAAAGTGAATGGCAGGCTAAGGAAAAGAAGTGATGATTACGCAAGCAAAAACAAGAACTGCTTTCCCATTTGAATTTGAGAAAAATCCAAGCCTCAAATCCCTTCCCACATAGAGAGGGTCAGACCATGTATCTCACTGTAATCATGGCTACACAGAGTTAAACCTCTTTTGCCACAACTACACCAAATGTACACACTTAGGTTGCTTATTACCGGGAGTGGGTTTAGCGCAATGTGGCAGCTGCAGCCACCGATATAAGGAAACAAGGCTTGGCAGCAATCCCCCCAGGATTCCTTCTCAGTTCCACTTCCTATCCACCCTTTAGCCCAGATATTAATAATTCAGAAGACAGTGTGACAGCCTCAATTCACATGCATGAACACTAATCACTGCAAAACCAGATGTATTTGGACAGACAAACTTGTGAGGCTTTAGTTCCCATGGAGAACACAGCACCAATAAATGCACCTCATACTTCACCTCATATTCTGGGATCAAGGTGGAAAAGTAGATCAATACCTTTTCAACATATCAGTTTAAAGTTGCTAGAAGTACCTGTATGATGAAGGTTAAAATACCCAGAGAAGGAAAAAAAGGTAACAGGCTCTACCACTATTTTATCCATAGAATAAAAAAAAAAAAAAAAAGAGGAGTCTGCCATTTCCCTTGATCAATCAATCAAAAAACAATTTTATCAAACATTTATGAAAATACCACAATACCAAGTATGGTTTAGCAAAAACAAGGCACTCCAATCCAAGGCCACCATGCTTGGTCTACCCTTCAAGCTTCTCAATATGTCTCTCCTTCCACCACAACCATCAGGAACATAATGTTTATTGGGTGCTTGTTTGCTCTTTTTTTTTTTTTTTTTTTTTTTGAGATGGAGTTTCTCTCTCTCCCAGGCTGGAATGCCGTCGCGCGATCTCAGCTTATTGTAACCTCTGCTTCCCAGGTTTAAGTGATTCTCCAGCCTCAGGCTCCCAAGTAGCTGAGATTACAGGTACCCACCACCATACGTGGCTAATTTTTGTATTTTTTCGCCACGTTGGCTAGGCTGGTCTTGAACTCCTGAACTCCACACCCAGCCCTTTGTTTGCCCTTTAAAAAACCTTCCCATTTAATCCTTATAACTTGTGAAGTAGATATTATTAGCTCCATTTTACAGAGAGGAGGAAACTAAAAGTTCAATTCATGGCAGAACCAGCATTCAAACCAGTTTTTCCAGATTCCAAGTCCACAACCACCCATACCCTAAACTGGACATCTGACTCTTTGCAAAGCACACCAACCTCTGCACACAGCATGCCTCCACCTTCAACTCCACTTGTCAAATCCTACTCATCCTCAAAGTTCTAGGCAAAATGCCACCTTCTTCACTAAGCCTTCCCTGGCTCCCTGAATTAGACACCATTGCTTTTTATTTTATAAAGGTCCGCTGTATTTGGGTCCTTGGTCACATCCTGCATCTAGCAGTACACTTTTAGGCCCACAAAAGAATGTATGTTTTCTGAGGACAGGAACCCTGTCTTATTGATCTTACTTTGAACTTTATGTACCACAACATCAGAAGTAGCCAGGGCCGTATATTTAGGATGAATGAATGTAGCAACCTATTTCTCACAATGTCTATATAACCTGACTTGCCCAACCAAAGCAAGCCATGGAGCAGCTGCGCAGTGATAGAGAGTCACGGGAGGGAGCATTCATGATGGGCTGGAATGCCCATGTTATGTCTGATGGAAGAAGTGAAGTTTAAGAGGGCCCTTGGAAAACGGAGAGAAGAGATGTCAACGCTCTGGCCACATGCTTCAGTATGAACCCTTCCCAACACGCAGCCACAATCAACTGCGGGGAGGGAGAGACACGGTAGTGCAGAGGTCAAACGCTCACTGTAGGTGTGTTTGCTCTCAGAAAATAACTATTCTGCTAAAATTCACAACTATAAAGCTCTTATTATATACGTGCGTGTGTCTCATTTACTTTATTATTATTAAATGATAATAGTGTGCCATTATTATTTCCATTTTACAGTGGAGGTCAATGAAGCTTTAAGAGATTAAGCTGCTCAGGGTCATGCAGCAAGTAAGTGGTAGGGCCAGGAGTCAAAGTCAAGTGGGCTGCCTCCAAAGCTCAGGCCACTACATTAGTAGAGCCTGGGAGCCCAGGAAAGTTACCTCTGGTCAACCTTTTATAAACCAGAGAGTGAGATGCGTGTGTTGGCCATCTAGGGACATGCATGGCCCATCCAAGCACATCGCACTACAGAAGTCACCAACTTCCAAGGTGAGAAATAGCTGGAGAGGTAGGTTGTCACGGTGCACAGGCCCTAATCCACCAAGTAAGAGCACACGAGGAAAGCAACATGGGAACTACAGGAAGTGGAAACAGCAGGAAACAAGAGAAGGAAGAATCCAAGAAGAGACCTCCACCAACAACTGCTGGAGTGGATGTCTTATATTTCTCACAGAAAAGAAGCAGAGCAAGTCTAACCCAGAGAGTACAGGTTAAGGTCAGGCAGCCTACAGCAATCACTCTTACTCTCTCTCACACTCATTTAAGAACAAGGGTTATCAAGTCTCCTTCCTTAATCTTCTCTGGCACAGCTATAAGAAACAGTTACAGAGAAAAATCAATACAAAGCTTACACAGAAGATGCAAAGAAAAACAAAAAAGGATGCAGTTAGCAGTCCTGACTGATTAAAACCACATGACTAACATACCAGATATTCCTACCACTTCCTCCTTAGCTTCTCATGGGCCACTGAGGAGCAAACACACATATCCTTGTATTACCAAAAACAAACGAAAAACAACCTGTCAGTAGTATGGGCTAAAGAATAAATCTTTTCTGTATCTCTACCTACTATGTGCAAGGAACTGGTAAGCCATTTTATCAACTTAATTATCCTAAAAAAAAAGACCAACCTTTTGGGATAAGAGGACATCTCCAGATTCACTCCTTCATCCTTTTTAGAGGCTAAAAATGCTCATTACCCAGATATTAAAACTAGACTAATAAAAAAATATCGATTTACTGATGAAACTCCATTATCCACTTCTGAGCTTATATTTAAAAATAAGTCTTTTACAACCAGCAATATTTTTGCTCTCGGGAAACTAATATTCATTATTTTAAAGCCTACCCTGAGCTAGGCATTAGTTGGTAATTTCACTTATGTTGTTTCACTTAATAAACACAATATTTACTTAGATCCCCATTTCTGAAGGCATTTTAATTACACTCACAGTCCTTTACATGCACTTCTCTGCAACTTGCAATTTGGAACAAATGTTCAACCACTAGCCACCACGGCACCAACATAAAATACCTGTTTTGCTGATTTCCTAACAATCCATGAGGTAATTACAAATAGCTTACTCAGGCCCTTGGAAACTATATTCAGATGTCATCTACTTAAGCAATAATATTTCTGTAAGTGTAACAAAGGGCAGAGCATTCTAAAATGAAACTACAAAAAATTCAAAGTCACATATTATTTACTGCCATATTCTCTCTTTCTCCAGCTTTTTACTATGGTTTAAATTTCTCTCCCACCAAAAATGCTTTCTTTAGAACACTATCCTCTTCTTTCTCTACCTCATTCCATATTATATTATGTAGCGGGGCTTATCTACCTTAAGGCAATTAAGCACATACACATAAAAAACTACTTTAACCATTACATTCCATAGCTAAACATCCACCAGGGCTTCCAATCCTATTCCAGCTAGGCTGGCTATAAGTGACAGGGACCATCACTTCTCTGATTTTCAGTGTGATTATCTATAACATAGACGGGTGGAGAAGGGTCATTGAGGAAAGGTACATAAACAAACTCTAGTTGTTAAGTTATGGGATTCTAACATTTGCAATGGGGTAAAAGATTAAAGGTTGCCAGAGCCTATGTCAGAGTGGGTATCAGACTTCAAATAAAACCTCACTAGAGGTACTGGGTCATCAGACAAAAGTCTAAAATTCTGACGCCAAACAAGAAGATACAACAGAGTGGGATGGCTCTCAACGTAAGTCAAATAGCGGGTTACCCTTTCCAAGAAGTGCAACTTTATGTTTGTTTAGATACCACAAAATCAGCCTACTTTCTATCGGAAAGCAGAACAACCAACTAGTCCTTAAGGGCCAGGATCAATGTGACATAGAAGGCTTAAAATGGTGGAAAACCATTGTCACCTGATGTTTAGACACCAAAAAATCTCATCACTCTAGCCCCACAGTTGAGCTTGTGAGTCTCCAGTTCTGTGTATTCACGCAGCAATTAGGGAATCGCAAGCCTTAGATCTTATGTTAACACAAGTACAGGAAGTGAAAAATAACTCCTGATGGGTGAGCCAGGTATCAAAAGGAGTATTTTTTTAAATTGGACCTCTAAAGATGCAAGAGATACAGGCCAGGCCTGTAATCCCAGCACTTTGGGAAGCTGAGGCAGGCAGATCACCTGAGGTCAGGAATTCGAGACCAGCCTGACCAACATAGAGAAACCCTGTCTCCACTAAAAATACAAATTTAGCCTGGTATGATGGTGTTTGCCTATAATCCCAGCTACTCGGGAGGCTAAGGCAGGAAAATCGCTTAAACACGGGAGCTGGAAATTGTGGTGAGCCAAGATCGCACCACTGCACTTCAGCCTGGGAAACAAAAGAGTGAGACTCCATCTCAAAAAAGAAAGAAAGACACAAGAGATACACGCCAAATAAGCAGAAAATGTTGAATACAAAATATTGTATTCATTGTTGTCTCAAGTACTAAAAACCAGAGGTTTCTTTAAGTATATAAGCGGATATCTCATTATCTTTTACAACGTGTCCTTACCATGCAAAGAAAATAGAACAAACACTCACATACCCAACACCCAGCTCAAAAAACAACACAATACCAAAAGCTTTGAAACCCCGGAGTACCCTGTGAGATGGCATCGCTCTCCCTCTGTACTGGAGGTAAACACTATCCTGAATTTGCCTTAAATCGTTTTCTTGTTTTCCTTTATAGTGTTACCTTATACAATACTATCAGGACACAGTCACTAAAGTCCTGACTTCAAAATAGCAAAAGTCATCCCTCATTCTCCAAGTTATCTGCAGGAAATTCAGAACTCCTTCTAAGAGAAGACTGAAGATAGACGATACAGAGAGCAGAAGAGTTACTTTAAAGAAAGTGGTTCTTAAAATTTGGTAAGAGGATCTGTGGGGGCCTCCCCAAGAACCTTTCAGGGGTATACAAGTTCCTCATTTTCAAACCACATATCTGTGTGAGGTTGGCTGTTCATGTACTTCAACCAAAAGAATACGTCGCATCAGAGTGAATGAAATACAGATCTGACGACCCAGCTGTCTATTAAATCAGACATTAAAGAGATCTGCACAAAGTGAAACAATGCATCTCAGCTCACTAATTTTCTGACTTGAAAAACGTAGTTATTTTTCATAAAACAATATTTATGTTAATATGTAATAAGTTTATACTGTTATTTTAACTGAATTAATAAGTAAATATATTTAAAACTTGAAGCAATAATAATAGAAGTAGATTGACGTTGCAACAAAAACCTGTGGGAATGGCTTTGGGAAGTACTACGTTTTTGTAGAAAGTATACCAATTAACCAAAAATGCTCCAAGCATAAACACTTTGGGATGGTAAAGAGAGTTTTCCAACCATCTTCTATGCTGTCTGTAAGGCCTCAGTTACTCTTTAGTCCTAGAGATACACACACAAGAGGCACGAACAGTAACCTAAGCTGTGTTCCATAAGCCTTTTAAAGGGGCTTACATTGTTTTTGTTTTTGTTTTTTTGAGACAGAGTCTTGCTCTGTCACCCAGGCTAGAGTGAAGTGGCATGAACTCTGCTCACTGCAACCTCCATATTCTGACTTCAAGCAATTCTCATGGCTCAGCCTTCTGAGTGGCTGGGATTACAGGCATGTGTCACCATGCCTAGATAATTTTTGTATTTTTAGTAGAGATGGGGTTTTGCCAGGTTGGCCACACTGGTCTTGAACTCCTGGCCTCAAGTGATCTGCCTGCCTCAGCCTCCCAAAGTGTTGGGATTACAGGCGTGAGCTACCTACCACACCCGACCAAGCGCTCTCATTTCTTACAAATGGTGGCTCACCATAAAATATCCAACTGCATTGAGGACCTGGAATAAACTTGATTCTTTCCATCTGCAGCCCAGCTCCAACGGCAAGATTCTTTTCACTATAAATTAACCAATGTCCAGGGTCCTAAACACAAGATCAGTAACTCGAAGGGGCAGTTTGGGTTTTCTCCACCAGCCAGTGGGAAATGACTGAAGAATCTGCCTACAAATGACCAATGTAGAACACCTGGTTCTACGGTCCTTGGCTCTGAAGTGTGAGCAAGTGTCAGGGGATTTGGCTCTGGTTCTGAGCCTATGGGTCTTAAGCAGGTCACTTACTCTCTTGGGTCTTGGCTTCTTTTTCTATAAAATAAAAGGGCTAGATGAGATTGTTTCTTTGTAAGTCCTTCCTGCTCTAACACTCTACGAAATGTCTAGCAACAAAAACTTGAAGTGGTTTTCACTTTGCCTCCCCAGCATCCAGTACAGGGAATGGCAGAGTGTTGAGGTTCAGCATGAGTCACCAACCTTTAAACAGCAGACCAGTACCGTGGCAAAGGGGTAATCTTAAGAAGGAAAGAGGACAACAGGAAAAGGAATTAGGAAGTCAACACAGGACATCTGAGATGCTAGTGGGTAGAACTTATGACCACCACCTATACAAGAGGGGAGAGAACCCAATTCTTTAGGCTCAATTAGGGGACAACATCTGAGTGATCAAAAGATTGTTGGAAAAGCATAGATCCAAAGCCAGAAGCAGAATTCTGGGGCTCAAATAAAGCCTACTTGTCTACAGACCACAAAATGCCTTGACTTATGAGGAAAGGTAAAAGTGATATCAAATCACCAAAACTATCAGAGATAAGAATATAAAATGTCAGTGAAGTGTACTGAAATAGTACCAGGACCATCACTCTGGAAATAGTGGATTACCACTTTACATCTCTAAACTAGCTAACATTCAGAAGGTATTATTGATATGCCAGGCACTGGTCTAAGGTGCACAAAATGTATTAAAGTGTACATCCTCACAGATGTGGAAACAAAGTCACAGAGATACAAAGAAATTCACCCCAGGTCTCAGAGCAAGTAACACGGCCTGGATTTTAACCCACTTTAACACTATGAAATTGTACCTGCGAATCACTTCAGAATATTTCCAAATAAATAGATTTTGGTTTCTGTGCTGTTTGCTTGATTTGTGTCACACAAAAAGCAGGAGACAAATTTTCACCAAAATGGAAAGTTGCATTTGGGATGGTCTGAGGAAATCCATGCTGAGCTGTGTACAGAGCTGAAAGGCTGATGAGGAGCCCTGGGAGAGGGCCCTCCTCTGAGCATCCGTGGCTGAGCTGGCTCCTTCGTCCTGTGCTGCGCGGCTGTTCCACACACACGTATGCTGCATCATGCACACAAGCGCTGCAAGCCACAGCCAGTCCCCTCGCACCACAGTGACAAGTGGGTTTCTCTGGACCTGACTGACTGAAGGGATGCTGTGGAACAAGGCTGGGGCTGGGAAGAGAGGCAAACCCCTCTGTCACCCTAGCAGGTAGCAGCAAAGTGAGTGTAGAAAAGCAGGGACCCCAGGAGAGATGGCACTTTGGCCTTTTTCCACCCCCCACGGGGTTTAAGTGATAAAGTCCTGCAGAAACTTTAAGAGCAACTAACTCTCCCAGGGCATACCAACAGATACTTGATTTAAAGCAGAACAGCCCCATCACTGACTTCAACTACTCACCACTCGGTTTCTTCTCATCTACTTTCTATGTTTTAAAATGTGTTAACAATCACATTTGGGCAGCTGTGAGATAAGAAAGAATTGACTTCAATCCTGGCACCATTTCCTTGCCAGTTGTGGACTTTGAGAATTAATTAGCCCTTCTGAGCCTGTTTTCTCATCTGTAAAATGGCATAATTATGGCATCTACTCATAAGACTGTTGACGGAATGAGATCATGTATAAGAAGTGCTTAGACACAGTGCCTTGCAGAGTGATTGCCCAGTATTACTTATTATTGTTTTGATAAGATAATTTTAATCTATAAATCACAAAATAACCCAAGTGAAAGGAGTATTAAAATGGGATATCTCCCCCAAAACAGCAAACATTAACAACCTTAGTTAACGACCCTACCACTAACTTAAGGGTTCCCTTGCGTGTTTTTCATCTAGCTCAGTTTGTACTCAACTGCTAATTACAAGTTAGGCATTAATTATCTCATCAACATTTCTTCAAATCACAGAGCATTAATTGCCTGCCCCAACTAAAAAGGCTGGATTCCTAAGTGTTCTTCCTTTTCATGCCTTGGGTTCCAAGATCTTTGCTTTGAGTTGCTTCTAATTTGCTAGTTCAGGACCTCTCCCACTGAGTGAATGAACTGTGTTTCTTAACAGTTGCTATGTTCTTGCCCCCTCTAAACCACTAAGCAAAAGACAAAATAGTAGTTAAATAAAATGAAGTGAATTTCAATGAAGAGTGATCTAGATTTCTAAAACAAGACACCAAAAGTACAAACCAAAGAGAAAAGATGGCACAGTTAGAACTTCTGTATAACAAGGCAACAAAAACCAAAGTATAGATACATGACTGGCTAGGAGAAGATATTTGCATAAACAATAAGGATGAACCTCAACAAGATAAAGAGAAATAGCCCAATTGGTAAGGTAGGGGGAAGGGATAGTGGAGGAAGGTAAGGATGTGAATAGGTTATTTGCAGAGAAATAAACATAAATGGCCAATAACCATATAAAAAGATGTCCACCCTCACTAACTCATGGTCGTTGGGGATCATAATGACCTGGGGCTTACGGTATCTTTACCGTACTAAAGATGGAGCCACTGGCCATCTTTAGTTAACAAGTACTTTTTAAAAAATAACTTACATCCTCATATTTTAAAAGGTCTGTTTTTAAGAAGACCAGGCAGAGCTGTATGGGGCATTTGTGACATCCACGTGGCATTTTATACCTAGACCTTCACCATGTTCTTTAAAGATGAATACTGTATCAATGAATAGCTCCAAAGTTGTTTTAATTTTAAAGTGGTTTCCTTTTTCCTGTTTTCTCAAGTGAAAACTACCCTTCAAAGAAGTTCATAAAGTCTTGGCATCTTCGTAAGTGTTGTGCTTAAAACAAGATTCAAAGGTCACAATTAAAAAGTACTTACCTAAAGCAACCTCCTCAATATTCTGTTACACAATATGTAGAAAGATTTAAATGTTAAAAATCAGTGTTTGCTTTCACCAATATACATTGCAGACATGTCTGCATGAAGTCCACGTGCTATTCTTAAACTTAGTACTCAAATCTCAATATTTTAGGTGACAGCCTCAAAGAAAAAAAAAAGCCTCTCCATAATTAATATTAAAAATAAAGCAGCATGGACTGGTGTGACAAACACTGGCTGGGAGTCAGAAGTAAAGACTCCAGCTCTGCCACGTTTTAGGGGAATGACCTTGGGGCAAGTTACTTCTGAGCCTCTATCTTTACTTGTAAAATGTATGTAATATTAACATCTCATAGGTTTGGTATATTAATATATTGTAGGTTTTTGATGGTTTCAACTGAGATAATATATAAGTACCTAGTATAGTCGTTCCCACATTAAGCAATTCCATAGTAGAAAATATTTAAAATGTTATCCTCTATCAATTCAATGTCAATTCTGCTAGGCATTTATATATGTTTATATGGCATACATATAGAGATCATATATAAACTTTTAAAATGTAAATACTTATTCTTCCTATGATTCCTGTTTCCCCACTTCCACGGGACAAAGATATCTAATGAATAACCACCTCTCACATTATTATTTCTAGAACTTTCATCAAGCATGTTGATAGTTTTCTGGAAGCTAGTAATGAAAATGAAAATGCTGAAAGAAGCCCACTAATTTCCATACAAAACAGCTTCAGGAGTCACTGCTATACCCATAATTTCAATTACTAAGAAAAATAAGCCCAGGGGAAGGTCCTGAATAGAGCATCAGAGAACTACCTATACCATTTTCAGCATCAGCAGTCACTGCAGTATTTTCTGATTGATAGGAATAAATTATATTACACTCTGTCCAATACAACTGGTATGGTCTGAGCAAGCCATGGTTGAGAAAAATTGGACTTAGACTACGAAACAGGTGAAATGAAAATTAAAATCTTAAGCCAATTCATTCCATCTCTTCATTCCTCAGCCCTTCAAAGCCTCCTGTTGTCAGATGCTCAACCACTAAATACTGATAACTATAAGAATTCCTGGAGAAAATTTAGGAGATTGTTAAATTCTTTCTTCTGCAATCTCCTTCTAGGATGTTTTGTCAGACCTGAGCCTGTAAGTGCACAATTACTTTTGAAGTATTTACTGAATAACTTCCTTTGTGCTAGCCACTACTCTATGCTGTGTTTAAGATACAAAAATTAATAAGACGTGAAAACTATTATGGTATAACATGATATCTGCAGATTACAGAAGCCTAAGGTAAGTGGGAATTCAGAAAACTAATCCTCCTAACTCTGCCTGGTTGAGTCCTGAAGGATGACTAGGTAGAGAGACTGGAAACGGGCCAAGAGAAAGGCATTTAGGTGAAATGCAGAAGCAGAGAGGTAAAGGAAGGGGACATACACAGCAGGGAGCCTAATGGGGCCTGTAGGAAGAGAGGCATGAAGTCTCAGAAGGGCACGCATGCCATGCTGGGAGCTGAGCCGTTATTTATTCTAAAGGGAACAGAAGGATGGAAGAGCATTTTTGCAGAAATAAGAGAGAAAAAATAGGTTGAGTCTCTCCAATACCTTTTTTCTTTTGGAAAACCCAACAAAAGGGCCCTTTAGAACTGCAGTTCATAAATAAGTATTATGAAATGCTTTTTAAGAACTGGAGTAAAGCATTTGAATTTTTAACTAATAGTCAGAAAAGGGCTAGAAATGTCAGAAGTGAATTTTTAACTAACCCTCTGGTTTAAAGTAGTAGAGAAAAATCCCATTACTATGTTGCTGTTTGTGATAGCTCCATGGTTGTGTTTATTCAGCTGTGATACACGCTAATCTTTATGAACTATGAAGTTGGTAGAGTTTACCCTACTCCTATCAAATGGATTGTGTGAACTTCTTTTTTCTAATTTCTTAAGAAAAATTAGCATGGATACATTTATTATTCCCTTGATGCCCAAAGTCAAAGATTTAAATCATTTGGTTAGGGGCCTGAAATATGATTCAGAGTTCCCAACATTTTCTCAAATTTCTCTGTGACTTTCAAAGTGAGGTTCAAATGGCTCATGTTTTATACTTATTTTTGTAATATCCAAAGTACTAAAATACTGCTTCTTTTAAAAATTGGTTTTGCCAAACAAATATTCAGTGGATTCAATTTAGAAAACCAGCAAAATAAAAGGTCTAAAGTTCAATACTGCTCTCTGTAAGCTCATTCACCCTGTCTCCCAAATCAGAATTAGGATACAATTATAATAAGGCAATGTTTTCAAGAGTCCCAGATCCTCAATGCAAGTTGTAATATTAAGAACTACATATGAAGCTATTGTGCTCTTGACCAAGACTAAGCATGAAAAGCACTTCCACTGCCAGCTTGCTTCTATTAGCCTGAAAAATAAGAGACAAATCCAGCATCTGACTTTAGCTAGGGAGTCTTTTCTTCAAGGCAAGAAGACTATGTTTCAAGCCAAACATAACACGTGGGAAGAAGACTATTCCACATGTACACATGGAACCTTTAACTTCCAATTCCACATTCCTCAATAAAAATGCTCCAGCATAAGAGTATTTGAGCAGAATAAATTGAGAGGGGTAGTGTATTCAGTGATCATGTAAAATGCCATGGATTTCTTTAAGAATAGGAAGATAACTCAATACTCTTTATTACCATTTTGTTCAAGCTACCATCTTGAATCACATGAAGCTACCATTTTTGTAGTTGAGAAATGGCTGGATATCAACTTTCATGTGGTTCAACCCACCACTAGGACATACTGTAAAATTAAGAGCAATTTTGCCACATTTTCTTCTTTTACTGTTAATGATCTCACTGGCTTTTTGCTTCTTAAAAAGGTTATGAAAGGGTAGGCTTCTGAAGAGTCTCAAAACTCATACAAAACAACATCAATTTTATCAATAAAAATGTTCCAATAAGTAGAAAGACAGGCTAAATTCACCTTTTAAAAAGATGTTTTCTAAACAGTGTGCTTATAAAACATGTACCTTTTTTTGTTTTTCTAAGACTCTAATTGTCACTAATAGTTCCTGGAAGATGCATTTTTGTGCAGACAGGAAGAAGAGAGAAAAAGAAAGGAGGATGCTGGGTTTCAGCTGTACAGGGAAGGATTAATAAGAAATTTAAGCCTCAACTTAAGTCCTTAGGCCTCAATAAGGATTAATGGGAAACTTAGGCCTCAATTCCCCAGGCCTCAGTTTCCTCATCTTAAAGGAAGATCCTTGATTAGGTGACCTTTGAAGGCCCTTCTGGCTCTAGCACGAATAATGTATTGGAATTTGGTAACAGACTTTATTCTACCTATATCCACTTGCATTCTGTATCATCCCACTGCCAAATTCATAAATAATTTCATGGCCTGTAGGAACAGCCACTAACTGTCATTGGAACTCAACCAAAAATAGCAAATCCAACCCCATTCACTATATATAGCACATTTTTGTGGAGCCACATGTGCTTGGCTACCACACACTAGAATCCCTCCCAGTCCCTCAGCTGTGGGCCTGCTCACACCACACGTCAACTTTTGGTTCTCCCAGTTTGCTCCCTTATGGCTAGACCGGTGCTGGAGAGATCCTCTTACAGAAACAATTCAAAAGTTTTGATGTTGTCCTCAACCAATCTATATGTGTTAATATCAGAGTTCAAGCACTTGCTTTGCTTGTATTTTAAGAGCAGGCACATTTTCCACACACACACACAAAGTTTAAATCGTTCAAATGTTAAATCATTCTAAAAGGCATACCAAAAACCCTATTAATGGTTCCTTTATTCAAATACAAGAAAAACAAATAAATTTATTCCCAATGGAAATCAGATCGCAAATTGGCAGACTCAACCTACAAATGTGTTTATGTGACCCACACAGTATTTTTAAAACATTTAGCTGCCAACATTGTCAGATGTTCGAAATTTCACATCAAATTCCAAATGTCCATCTTCCTCTGAAAAATTGAAGACTGTAGAAGGAGCAGGCCCCCATTTCCTAGTCAGAGCCAAGAGGTGGCACGTGTTTTTCCAGCAGTTTAACTAAAGAATGTGAGTTGCCTTTTTGGTACTTTTTCTCCCTCAAATAAATGAACTAAATAATGAAGCTCATCCATAGATGCCTTACACATTTGTCTCCCTTACTGTCATCTTACCATGCCATCAATAATTCAAACAGAACCTAACTGAAGCTTACCACAACTGTATATAAACCACTGGCCATTAACTAAAGAGAAAGCTAGGTAAATTTCTATTATTAATGTCATAGCTATATCATGTTAAGCACTTTTTTTTTCTTTCTTTTTTTTTTTTTTGTGATGGAGCTCACTCTGTCACCCAGGCTGCAGTAAAGTGCTATAATCTTGGCTCACTGAAACCTCTGCCTCCTGGGCTCAAGCAATTCTTGTACCTCAGCCTCCCAAGTAGCTGGGTTTACAGGCGCAAACCACCATGCCTGGCTAATTTTTGTATTTTTAGTAGAGACAGGGTTTTGCCACGCTCGCCAGGCTGGTCTTAAACTCCTGACCTCAAGTGATCCACCTGCCTTGGCCTCCCAAACTGCTGGGATTACAGGCCAGGTTACGTACTTTTCTCACTACAATAAAGTGTAAGCATTAATTGAGATCTAGATTACATAATTTTTTTGAGACAGGGTCTCCCTCTGTCACCCAGGCTGGAGTACAGTGGCATAATCTCAGCTCACTGCAACCTGAAACTCCCAGACTCAAGCGATCCTCCCACCTCAGCCACCAGAGTAGCTGGGGCAACAGGTGAGCACCACCACCACCCAGCTAATTCTTGTATCCTTTTGTAGAATGGGGTTTCGCCATGTTGCTTCAGCTGGTCTCAAAGTCCTGGGCTCAAGTGATCTATCTGCCTTGGCCTCCCAAAGTGCTGGGAATTACAGATGTGAGCCACCATGCCTGGCTGGTTACATGAATTTTTAATTTTCTTTTTCAGGTTGTATTATTGTTAGATTTAAATTTGGTCTATTATAAAATCATTGCAAAATCTCTAAACTTTATACATTAAAAAAAAATTCAGCTATACTCATCTTGTGGCCTCTTTGCTGAAAATAGTTGCTGTATTTGCCTAATCAGGTCACTGTCATTTTAAAAGCCTTAATAGTTTCCTGTCTTTATCCTGCATGGAAAACACAGGGTAACTGATCTGACCAAGTATCTTCCTAAATCATCTTCTTAGCCCTACTGTGGATTCAACTGTCTCTTGTCAAGTGGAGAAAAGACTCATTTCATGAGAGAATTATTTGCAAAACTAGCATAAATTTTGAGTTGTGGTAACATTAAAATGTAGGGCGCTAACCAACTACTTACTCTCTCTACTCACCATGGAATAAAGCAAACTGGACTAAACTGCAACACAGATGATGGGATGAGGGGGGCCCCCCCGGCCCCCCGGCGGGGCGGGGGGGAGGGAGACCGGGGGGGCAGAAAAAAAAAAGGGGGGGGGGGGCCCGGGGAAAAAAAAAAAAAAAAAACAGACTTTCCCCTCTCTCCCAGGAACATGGCTAACAAAAGCCTAAGGGAACACAAAGGGCAGACTCTACTAAAGACAGAACCATGTAGAAGAAACGGCATCCTCTTATAGCTGAAGGCTTGCAGTTGTTCATCAGAACGCTGGTGAAAATTTCAACATAGCTCTTTTTCTAAAGCACATTATCTTTTTCTATCAATAGACAGCTGAGCCAAGCCCTGAGAGCATTTCTGATGATATAAGATCCTTTTACCATCACAAAACCATTCCCTTTAAATCCTAAGATCCCATGTATAGGGCTCCAAATTTAGAATATACACATTCTGCACTCTATCATGAGAGAAAATCATTATTCACTCCTAAATTAAACCACAAAAGCATAGCAACAATTCTTGCTTTATGTTGTGAAAAAACAACTGCACTTTTAAATATCATTGGTGCAAGCATTATTTCCCTCAACGTGTCTATTCATATAACTAAAATGTGCTTGTTACACAAGTTTCTTTCAGAAACAGAAAAATAAAGAGCAAGTATTTCCTTTAATAAATTAAATGTTATATAGGCAATAATACATAATATTATGCCACCAGTAATAGGCATACATTCTAAGCCTAAATTTTGAAATGGAGTCTCGCTCTGTTGCCCAGGCCGAAGTGCAGTGGTATGATTTTAGCTCACTGCAGCCTCTGCCTCCCAGGTTCAAGTGATTCTCCAGCCTCAGCCTCCCAAGTAGCCTGAACTGCAGGTGCATGCCATGATGCCCAGCTAATTTTTGTGTTTTTAGTAGAGTTGGGATTTCACCATGTTGGCCAGGCTGGTTTCTAACTCCTCACCTCAGGTGATCTGCTGGCCTCAGCCTCCCAGTGTTGGGATCACAGGCATGAGCCACCACACCCTGCCTGATAAATGTCCTTTATACTATTAATGACAAAAACGTTTCTCTCTAACAAGGATACCTACAATGCCAAGCAAGCAGACAGGCATAATATCTCTGCTCTCAAAGAGGTCATAAGAATCTATCATTCTAAAAGCTAGGTAGGAATGACTTAGCAATGCCAAGTTTTAATTCAGTGGGTCAGTCATTCTGGCAAGCGTGGTAAATGACGGGAAGCACTGGGCCACTTGATATGAGCTCAAATCAAGTCACTTCTCTCTAGAGCTAAGCTTTCCGAGGAGACTAGACTAAAATGATCCTCAGCTTTCTTTCGACCTTTTAAACGTCCCATGACTCTACAGCACTGTTGGCATTCAATAAAGCTCAATGATAAATATTGCACAGAAATAATGTTTTAAGTGTTTTAAATTATGCATAAACCCAAAGTTCAAGATAAGCACAGGTAAGTGAGGGCTGGCACAGTAACTTCCATCCGAATTCAAACTTGAATTTTTTTATGGTGATGAAACAGCTCATGCATACAGAGTATCACCTATCTGTATACTCATGACTTCATCTTTGTCAAATCATAACTTTTACCATCCATACACATCATCTTTTCTTTTTAAATCACAGATATATTTGAAGATCCTTGAGTATCTCCGCCTGATGCCTTTCACTGCTCCTCCGTTCCCCCGGTCAACAGCTTGGCAAAAGGAGATCAGACAGTGCCTGAAATTCACTTCAAAATAATTTGGGAGAAGTGAGGGAATAGGTTAGAGAGGGGGAGGGAGGAGGCTAGAGAGAATGGTAAATAGATGATATAAGATTGGCCATGAATTTACATGGGAGGGGGAGATGCCAAAAAAAAAAAAAAATTGGCCAGGAATTGATAACTGGGCTGGGTGATGGGACGGAAGGGTTCATTATACCATTCTCTCTACTCCTGTATACGTTTGGAATTTTCATTAATCAACAAAAGTTTTTCTTAGAAAAAAGAGAAAGATCAGACTATAACTACTTCTGCACTATTTTCCTAAGCTGCCCTATACAATATGGTAGCCACTTGCCACACGTGGCTGTTTAAGTGTAAATTAATTAAAATTAAACAAAATAAAAATTTTAGTTGTACAGCTAACCCAGCCACATTTCAAGTGTTTAAAAGCCGTATTTGGCTGGTGTGGTGGCCGCTATGCAATAGCAGAGTATGTTCCATCATCATGAAAGTTCTACCTGACAGCAGTGTTCTATAGCCTAGAGTGGTATTTCCACATGGCAGAAGAGGATGGAAACAACGGTCAGAGAAGACTTGGCCTTCAGATCATCAGTGTTTACCTTGGGCAAGACTGAGTCCTGATCCATCAAAAAGGAGGTGAAGGTGTTGGGTCAAGAAGAATATCCAACCAATGCACCTCAAAAAGTTGTTATGAAGATCAACTTCTACCCACTGAAATGCATTGACAGGAAAATATGTGGAACTGCACAATTTCAATTAGGAAACCACAGCAGTGTGTGCAATGGGTTTAGTGCCAAAACCAAAGTACAAGTGAAAACATTCCAGAAGCATATTTAAAGACAAAAAAAAAAACCCTGAAATCACACATTTCAACCTCAAATTTGTTAAGTTTTCTCCTCCCACTCCCTTTATTTTGGAATAGAAAAACAACTTTCTACTTGCTTTTTTAACACATCATTTCTTCATGGTTGGGATTAAAAATTAAATCAAATTGCTAATGGAAGATTAGCAGAGGATAGCTGGAATGCACCACTTGGGCCAAAAAGCCAACGCACCTGAATAAATGCAAAGACCCAGGAACCAAGTGGTCCCAGTTTTTATCTACACATAATGGGAGAATTTCTCCTTCCCAGACAAATTGAGTACATCTTTGAGTTATCCATTATCTGGTGTGGGGTGTGTGTGTGTCTGTATATGTACCTTAAAGAAATAATTTAAGAGATCATTAAAATAATTTTGCCTTTCCAAAATGAAATTATTTTGCTTCCAAAATCATATTTCCCCTTATTCTAGACTAACATAAGAGAAACTGATTAAACAGGCAACATTTCTAATGTCCTTTTATCTCTAAAGCTGGTATCAGAAAAAACACACACACACACACAAAACTCATAACCAGTTACATCAGGGTGTAAAAGGAATTAAATATAGGTAATGCCAAGTGAGATATGTGCACCTCAACCCAGGACAAACCAATAATTCTCCTCAACCTTTTTTCCCGTTTCCCATGTGGGAATAATTCCATACACACAGTGATCCTCGAACAGGGGGCACATGTGTTAGAATATGGGAGAGTTTTGTTAAATACAACTCCCTTAATCTAAGACTATTAGAAGCAGGAGTTGGACATTTTATCTTAAAAGGCATTTAAAGATTGAGATTTTTAAAACACTAGTTTTAAATTCACCTTAAAATATCTAAACACACATTCATTCACCAATTTTTTTACGAAAGGCCAAGGCTTTTTCATCATAATAGATCACAGTAATTTCAATAAGGCTGTCTTTCCAGCACAAACCCACAGGCGTCATCTATAATTTCCAGTTTGTTTATTTAATGTAGAGACAGAATTTAAAAGTGTTTTCAATGCAATCTGAATGCAGGCTCTTTTTAGATTCTTATAATATTTTTTTCTCCAACTTTTTGTAATTATCTTACAAATATTTAATTCACAGCAGCTTTATTTCAGCAAAATTTTTACTTTTACTAAAACTTTCCAAAGCATCTCATTTAGAAGCAATTCAATTTTTGCCCTTATATTTCACAGATCACAAACCATTAAATTAAATTAGGCGATAATGATGATTACAACTAGTATAAGTAGGTTTGAAAACAAACAACTGACCCAGTAAGCATACAACTCTGTTGGCAGGTGCAGAAATGCATGCGCAACTCTACATAGAACACAGACAGTACAGACAGTTCCCACTTAGGACGGTTCAACTTATGATTTTGACTTTCCAATGGTACAAAAGTGATACGCATTCAGTAAAAACCATACTTCAAGTACCCATGCGACTACTCTATTTTTCACTTTCCATACAGTATTTGGTAAATTATCTGAGATATGCAACACTTTATTATAAATCAGGCTTGTGTTAAATGATTCTGCACAATTGTAGGCTAATGTAAGTGTTCTACACATTTAAGTAGACTAGGATAAGCTCTGATGTTCAGTAAGTGAGGTGTATTAAATGCGTTTTAAACTTAGATATTTTCAGTATAATGTGTTTCAGTATAATGTGTTTATACTGTGTTTATATATAACCTCACTGTAAGCTGAGGAGCATCGGAACTAGTCTACTAGTCAAAACCATGTGGAATGCTGTGGGCAGTCAGAATGTTTTGTAGCGGAAACAGAGGGCACAAATTAATCTGTCAGTGAGCCTGAAAACATTCCATCAGGATTCTAATAAAACTTCCCAATTCCCTTTGGTGTGTCTTTTTCATCCTTGCCTTAAACTAAAAAAATAAATTTTGAAAGAAAGCCTGGGAAGAAAAAAAGCTGGAAGTTACCTTCCAAGGGTCCTCGAATCACATTATAAAATGGAAAGAGAAGGGAAACAAAATGGGCCTCATTCTTTCTGAATGCTAAGCCAAGTTCCTCATGTTTACTAAGAAAAAGCATTGGGCTGAATACTGGTTAAAAGAGTCTGACAAGATCCTCGCAGTCATGGAGGTTGAGCATGATCCTAGTCTCAGCCTTCCTTCCACAGCTACACCGTAGGCTTTCCAACAACATAAAGCACAGGGCAAGAAACACAGAAGGTCCTCAAATACCCAACTGGTTGATGGTGCACCATCACAAATGATTTGAGAGAGGAGGTGGGAATGACGTCCTAGGCCCCCTGAATTCAAACCTTATTCCAAGAGTTTGAACCTTAGTGACAAGGACATCCATTTTCCAAAGACAAATTTTGGTTCTGGTTTGGTTTGGTGGGAGAGGGGAAGGATATGGTTTTGGCATCGTCACTCGTGCATGGTGTTGGCTGGAGCTCAAGTATTTGTTGACTTAATGAACAGGAAATAGGAAAAGCCACTGAGGAATAAAAATGTAAGTTCTTCAAGAAAGAGGGGGATTTAGCAATATTCAGCAGTATCCCCAGCTCTCCAATATCCTTATATAAATCCCATTACACAAAGTCAATGAAAGTCTTCATCACCCCCAGCTTTGACTGGGTTATAAAATCCAGTTTAGACTTGGTCCTTTTCACATAGTTTAAATGTCAGCTTTGGAGCAGCAGCTAGTGGTGGCAAATTAATTATTAGTAATTTTGATACCTGAGACCTCATCTTAAATATCTGCCTTGATTTCATAAAATATCTTGGAATTTTAGTTTCTGAAGGAGCAAATTTGATTATCAACAACTAAAAGACTAAATTCTTTAGAGGGCTCAGAGAGAAAACTGTGCTTCAACTTCAGACAATCCAACATTCCCTAGTGGTTAAGAAGTTGACTAAGGATTAGAAAAGGCTTTGAAAACAAAGAGGCATGTAACAGATAAACAATCAAATTATTCTGTCAAGCCAAAGTACTAGTCTTAGACAGCCTAAATATGTAAGTCAAACCAAACACCTCGAAGAATGAAAGCAAAGGTGACAAATGTGAGGAGAATGTAAAAATGAATCAGCTTGGTTTAGTTGTTTCCACAACATTCTCAGAAACTGCCTCTGGGCTAGGCTTACACAAAGTGCAGTGATTAATTGAACAATTCTCTTAAAAACTCTTGGGGTACATTTAAAAATAACTAAAAGAGTAGAATTAGATTGTTGGAAACACAAAAGATAAATGTTTGAGGTGACGGACACCCCATTTACCCTGACGTGATTATTACACATTGCATGCCTGCATCAAAATATCTATTGTAACCAATAAATACATCCACCTACTATGGGTCCACAAAAATAAAAAATTTAAAATAAAATAAAATAATCACTCTTAGGGAAATACTTAGGTTAATTCCTATCCTTAAAACTGTTCAATATTAGCTAATTAAAGTTGTTTCTTATTACCCCATTTTTCCAATCTATACAGATAGTATAAGCCCAAAACTTTCTGATATTTTTTCAAAACAGTTTTAAGCTTGGTCTTAAGTTTACAGTTCATGTACCAAAACCATAATTTCCCCCATTCACTCTGTATCTAGGTCCTAGAATATAAAAATGCAATTGACTTGAAATGGGTAAATTAAACCAATGAGAGAACAAAGTAGACACTATAGATTCAGAAGCAAGAAGTGCCACCCTGAGAGATTAGGAGAGTCGACTGAGGAGCCATGTAGACCCCACCACCTTCTATGCTCCATCAATCATGGGGGTTGCCCCCCAGGATGGCAACTTCTTTGGACATCCAGATGTGCACATAGGTCTGTATAGCTAAGCAGAACCCAAGTGGCGATGGCAGAGAAGCCTGGGGCAGAAAGTGGAGGTGTGAGGTCTACACCTACTGGAGGCTGACACAGCAACAGCCAGGCAGACACACATCTTAGCCAATAGGTCTTGTCCAATTTATCTGAAGGGTGAATTTTCACTTACTGAGTCAAATGTTTATTGATGGGGGTACACGACATATAGTCTTTTCCCTTAAGTCTGGCTATATAGACTAAAAATACATGAATGTGGCCAAGGGTTAGCAGAACACATTGCTTATGGTACTAATAAAGTTTTTTGTTTTATTTTGTTTTTTATGTTCACAATTATATTTGATAGTTACTTTTTTAAAAAGGTAACTTAAGGAAAGGTGGAGTGGGGGACTCCAGAGCACTATGTGGATGACACATAAGTGTCGCCAGCAATTCAAATAAATAAAAATCACCAAAATTTTGGTGATTCGTGGGTGGAGGCTTCACGGAGGGTATGCTTGATCTGTGCCTCTAAGGTGTGCTCTGATTAGAAAATGGGAAGCCTGTGTGGTTCAGGGGTGCAAGAGAAGGGGCAAATGCTCAGCTCCTACTGGGGTGGGGTGGGGTGGCAGTTCTGGTTTGAGCCTGGTCTTCAGTATAAAGCCATTACTATTTCAGCACCATTTCCCTGAGACAACTTTTATTGAGGACGAATGTTCCAGGCAGCAGTGTAAGCACGTGTGCCTACTAACTGGTTTAATCTGTAATTCTTTGAGGGAAGTACTGTTACAGTTTTACAGATGAGGGAAGTAACTTCCCTAAGGAGACAAAGCTTGTTAAGGGGTAAAACTGACACTCTAGAACCAGAGCAGCCTGGCTCCAGAGTCCACATTCTTCACCCAAAAGCTACACACTATGGCCTCTCAGTAGAAAGAAAAACAGAGCAAGGGAAAGAAGGGTGCCATCTGATTCATCTGCATTTAGGGACAGATGGCTGGGAAAGGTCCAAAGGGCCAAGGTCCCAAGGGAAATCATTCTGTCAAGCAGCTGGATGTCCTAATGGCCTCAGAACCATTTCCCAGAGAGTACAGTTCCACAACTGAGGCCACCAGAGAGCAGCACAGAAGGCCTTTCAGAAGGTTACTACCCATCACTTACTTGATGGTGCCATCCTGGAAGCTCATCACCAGCGAGTAGGACAATGACACTCGGACTTCAATTCACTGTGGCTGCCTATCTCTTCACTCACTCACTCTCACTCTGTCTCTCTCACACACACACCACACACACACACACACACACACACACACACACACACACACCACTCTACTATGCCCAGCTAGAATCATAGCAGGCCAAACAGAGGGAGAAAAATCCTGACAGACAGGGATACAATTTTAAAAATAAAGACTCGGCTTCATAGTAGATTCCTTAACTAGGAATCTAGCCAACTGTTAGTATTCAAAATATTCACTGCCCTCCCTAGAGGAAGATTTACTTCCCCAGCCCATGGCCCTCAAGCCTAGTCAAGTGTCTTTCAGAGCCACCCTTTGCAGGAGGATTCTCTATCCTCATCCTTTTGAAATTAGGAATGACCATTTACTTTGGCCAATACAATCTGCATAGAAGTGACCCATCTAAGAGTTTGACAAGGCAGCTCAGGGTTCAGCATGTCTCTTGGCCTCTGCCACCAGGCTGTCAATGCCCAAATAGAGGACACTCCCTCAGCCTGGGTCCTGGAGGCAATGCAGCATGCAGCAGACTTCAGAGGATGGAACAGACAAGAACCCTGCATGAGAAATAAACCCTTGCTATGTAAGCCACCAAAACGAGGGGCCAATTTGTTACTGCAACCTAATCTAGCCTAACTGACTGAATCAGATGAGAGGCCTTCTGTATGCTTGCTGGCCTAAGAGCCTTTGGTTCCAAAGCCTAGCTCTCCCACAAAATCTCTGTACCAGATTAACTGACAACTTCTTCCTGCCTCGTTTTCCTTCTCTATATTACTTCTCAAGTATTTGGTATGAAGTGAGAATTGTCTTGACAGTCATTTGAATAGAATAAATTTTAAAATCAAGATGCTGAACAAGCTTCCTGTGCATAGAAGTTTTTGGCCAAGCCTTTTGCCCCCCCCCCAACAGCAGGTGGGAGTAAATTTAATGAGTACCTTAATGAGATTCACAAAATGTATACTGGTATGAAGACAGTACTCAAGGAGAGTAGATGAATGAAAACAGCATGAAATCTTAAGGAAAACCTGGCTTTTAACAGGCTTTTCTCCTGTTCTCATAAAATCCAATGAGTTTTTAATGTCCTTTCGGATAACACCGATTGCCACTTGAAGTCCAAGGTGAAGGAGTACTACTGTCTTCCCCCGCCCCACTACACTCCTCAGGACTCAGGAAAATAATAACTTCTAGTTCTGTATCCTGAGGAAAGGCTGCATGCACAAAACTAGGCAGAGGAAGATCCAGCATTGTCACCGTCCTGTGTTGTCACTGGACCCTCCTTCTCTGTGTCCTCTTCGTTTCCTCTGTTCTTTAAGGGCTCAATTTGGGCATGAAAGGAATCAACTCCCTTGATCTTTTCTCATGTCTCCTACTGAATCCTGAAGAATTAGTCTTTTTCTGCAGATTTTCCTTGTCTTCCTTCAATCAGTTTCAAGGATCTGAGATATCTTAAGTTGCGGGCAAAGGGCGGATGGAATATAAACCATTTAAAGGGCTACACAGAAATTGCATGCCTATAAGAATGCACCACACAATTTAGTCTCTTCCCACATCCTCAGCCTCTTGTCTGTCCACTCTCCCTACCCGACCCTAATGCTGACGTACCAGCTACATTGGATTTCTTTAAGAGCCGGAGTCTCCCCCTCACTTCCAGAGTTTGGCACATGCTGTTCCCTGGGCTTGGAACACTTCCACAGCCACCTCCCCGTCTTCCTTTCCTTGCTAAATCCTATTGCTTACTCAGTCTGTAGAGAGATTTCATGAGAGCAGCAAGGACTGCACTCAAGTAGTCACCGTCATAATTTCAGCACCTGTATATAGAAGGTACATAAGAAATGTCTGGTAAAACAGTGGGCTGGAAAGCCAAGAATGAGTACTGATGTGTTAGGTTGTTCAGGATGTTGCTGTTTTTCAATTTCTAACTTATCTTATTATTGTGCTTCCACTTCTGTAAGAGAAATACTAAAAAAGAAAAAAAAAATCAGTTCTTCCCAAAGGAATCTTACTTTTCAAAAACTACCAAAAATAAGCAGGTAAATTTTAGCGTTATGCTATACATATTTTCATTTCCTTTTTGCACAATAAAAATGCAAAAAAATAAATCACATACAGACAAGAACAAAGCTCTTACTTGTCAGATACCAAAGATGTTCCTTTTAGAATATGGTCCCTTTCCTACCTCTCCACCTCAGCCTGCCCCTCTCTCAATGTTTCACACTCCATCCCGCCCAGTCACAGTTCAGCCCGTGGGCAGAATGTGTCCACACAAATGGACTTCCTGAGCCATTTGCCTTGAGCGACGTGCTCACACTCACTGGCATCAATCCTAAAAAGAGGTGGCTCTAGTGCCTTGGCTTTGTCATATCAGGGAACAGACTCCTGATTTCTATCTCAGGCCAGGCCTCAGACAATGTGAATTTTATTTTAGATCGCCCAGCACATTCCTTTTAGAAGTCTGTATCACCTTAGCCCAAATATTGCTTTTATGTTCAACAGCAGCTGCATTGATGGGCTGCCAGCAGGCATGACTGGGTCAGGGGAAGTATTGTTTAGTTGGGAGTTTTCTGTCAATCCAGATTTAAAAAAGGGAAAGGGGGAGGGTATCCATTATATTGTAAAGTATATCTCCTTAGGAAAGAGGAGAGAAGCTTTTGATCTGTTGGGTTTCATGTAAATAATGGTTCAGCTTTGCTGACCCCATTTGAGACAGGTCTAGCTAAGACTATGAAAGATAGATCCCAATAAAACAATAAAATCCAAAAGCGGCATCTATCCCCAACCAAGTTTAGAGTCCTATAAAGAAAAACACAGGCACAGAAAAGTCTGTGGCCTGCTCTATAGTCTAAATAAGATGATCATGATCAGTGTGACATCATCATTGGGAAGAGTAGAGACACTTGGTCTTTTGGCAATCAATCAAGTAGGCCATCCAAATCAAGGAAACAGCAGAGTCCTACAATCATTTGTTCCTTTCACAGACACAGGATGGCTCATGCCCAAACACTAAGCATCCATTTCCTTCATTCTAACAGTATTCAAATGGTCACACAGGACTCATTCAGGCACACAGTTTGGTTTCTAGGTAGCAGTTTATACATGATGGGTTTGCTCAAAAAAAGTGATGAAATAGAACAACCACCTAAGAGCTGTTATATCAAGATTGTGGGATATGGGCAGTTTTGTTCTTTTAATCAATTCCTTGGCTTTACTTTTCACTGTAATGTAGACACATAATTTTTAAAGAAGATAATTTAAAAGATAAAATTAATCTACAGTTTTCAAAATATTTAAAAAGGAGAGATTACTGTACCTCAGACACTTCTTGCATTCCTTAATAATTGCTTATAGAACCTCAGTGTGTATAATCTATATCACTGACTAAAGAGTTCTGATTTCTGAAAACCAACCTGAGAAAACAGCTCCTTTATTGTTTAGGTCCCCCCCGACTCCCAGGAACCTTTCTTGGCTCCATTCTTGCTTCTCCAGGCACACTAACCACAGCCATCCATCTGGGGCCACATCTTCAAGTCACAAAAATGGCAATTTTATAACTTGAGAAAATAACATTTTATTGGCAGTACTCCTCCCCTTCCCACACTCCCTGCCCTCGAAGATGGACCTCATCTTTGGGAATCATCTATAATTATTTCCAGACAGATATGATCCTTCACCTGAATCATATTTGCAGAGTCAGCAATAGGCATATAATTCCTTCTCTCCCAAATGATTTAAACAGTTACATTGAAGTTGGTCACTTTAATACACCAAATCTCTCAAATAATAAAGCTCCAGGTAAGAAGAAAATGTCTTGTCCACTGCTATATCCCCCAACACCTAGAACGGTACCTGACACATAGCAGGTGCTTAATAAATTGTGTTAAATGAACAACTAGAAACTTGGTTTTTCATTTCCTGCAGCTCAACAGATAAAAGAGCAATTAAGTGCATTTACTGAAGGATATCATAGGGAAATCTCCACCACCAGAAAAGTTTAAACACATACTTTTTGTTAGGGATAAAGTAAAAATATTTCTGCACTGGGGGAGCAGGCTAACCCAAGTGACCTCTCAAGTTCCTTTCAACTCCTAGACTCTATAAACTGATGACCACCACCACCACAGTTTAAGACAGTCAATCAGCTACATAAAGCCTGATTCCCAAGTAGAGTAAATTGCCATGCTCTGTTTAAAATAAAGATAATAGCTGTCCCGGGACTTGGATGCAAAAATACTAATTCATCCAAAATGCAGACACATCCCTTGGGGGTAAAATGTTCTTGCTACTCATCAGTTACACTAGGCAAACAGCAGATGTGCTTCAGGGTCCTTAGGACTAAGCCCAAAAACCATCAGTGGGGAAATGGAGAAGCTAGGGATCAAAATTAAAACTGAAATAAACAGTATCACACTAAATGGTAGCTTTTGTTTTGCAGTCAACAACAAATCCACTTAAGAAACATATCTGAATTTAGCCTTGACGTTTGAATGGTTTGTAACAGAATATAACCATTTCATAAGACAGAAAATAGTGCATTTGACATGTAAGCATTTTTTTCCCCCCCACTAAAATGTCATATTTACCTGGGATATCACACTCAGATGTTCCCATTCAAGAATATCAAAAATTTTGGGTAAGTTATTCAGATTATGTTTTTCTTCAGTCTGGAGGGGCGAGGTAGTTAGTTTACAGGGAAAGGAGATATGCCCCTGTTGTCCTAAATAACTTTTTTAAAAAAATCTAATTAAAGGAGTAACTAGGGAAACTCCATTCACACATAAATCAACTCTGGAGTGGTTCTTTTCCCTCAGCGCACCCTTCCTTTCTTTTGGGGAAATCACAGAATAGGCAAAGAAATGGGAGAGGTAGAGAACGCTAAAGATGCAGTGTAGATTCCACGGAGCTGTGTCTGAAGCATCTTCCCCATTCACTGACTTTGTTTTAAAGCCATAACTGCAGAGACCACACTTAAGACAGTAACCCAATGAACAAAGTTAAAGGATTCAACAGTTCTCTGTGAAACGTGATCACACATTTTCTGTAGACTTTTCAACTTTATAGTCAATTCCTGACCACCCATATGTTCGGTTTCCAAAAGAAAAGCCTTGCCTTTGGATTGTAAGTAATTTAATTTTAATTCCAGTGACAACAGGGAGTGCACAGAAAGAAGTCACTCCCTCTGTACACATAAACTTAAAATCTCCTCTATTATCTGAAGAGGGAGGTCTAACATAAGAATTCTGTGGGATTAAGCTCACATATGGTTGGGCGACTTGGTGTTGGATATTATTATGGCCACACAACTAAACCTTAAATCCACATATTGTTTCCATTTAATTGACGTATATTAACTAATTTATAGAAATGTGCAGCTGATTGTTTTTTCCACCTCCTCCATCCCTCAAGAATGCACCAGCAACAATAGGTATTACTGAAAAAGAAACACACCCCCCACAGAATATTTGCATTCCTAAACGCTTGTCAATTTATCTAAAGCAGGTATTATTATTTTAGTTGTCTGAATCAATGCCTTGGTAATAAGTATAATGGCGGTCACGGGGGAGAGCAATTTAACCAGATAAACTTGACCTCTACAGACCTCAATTTTCTCACCAAAAATAAAAGGACTAGCCCAGAGACTATGCAAATTTCCTCAGTAACAATAATCTACGTTTGATCTCTAATTATCAAGAGCACAATTTATGTGCAAGAGGGAGATCAGAATTCTTAAAAGAGCATGTCATTAAATAGTAGAGTTGAAAAGGCCTAAAAGACAGTTAAGATTCGATACTACCACTGTGATTTCTGACTGCCGAAAAACGTCTTTGAAAGCACCGCGGGAAGCCCAGCCACGAAATCGAATTAGAATCAGCAAAGGGACCCATGAACTTCTCTCAAGGGGGTAAGGTGCAAAAGGCAAGGGGGTAGAGTGCAAAAGGCGCATATCTAGAGAGGAGTTAGGCGGGAAGAGTGGGAAGAGGCGAGAGCCTGAGAGCACAGCCTTGCATTTCTGGGGTTTCGGAGCTTCCAGTATCTCAGTAAGTCTTTCCTCTGTAACTACAAAATCTCCCCGAGCCACCACCTGCAGCTGCACAGTTGTGGGAAAGGGAAGAAGAGAAAGGGAAGAAAGAGGAGGTAGTAGACCGGGAAGGACCTCGCCCGAAGCTCCCCCAAAGCCAGTAAGGCGAGAGTGGACTGTGAACACCGTCGAAGAAAAGGGGACAGGGAAAACAGGACTCCGCCTTTCCCCACCCAGCTCGGCTCCTTTCAATTAAAAGCAAAGGCCGCCGCCGCCCCTTCCTCCGCCTTTCACACCGGGATGCCGAGCGGCCACTGAACCGCACCCTCGGAGTCCCGCTACCCTCCGGGCTGGCCCCGAGGCGCGGACCGAATCTTGTACCCCAGTAGGCGTTGCGCCCTGGCCCACATATCCCCTCCCTCCCACTCTCCTCCCTCCTGCCATGGGGCACTCGATTCTTCACGCACCCGCCCGCCCTTCCTCTTCCTCGCGTCCCCGCCTCCTCGGACAGCCCGCCCCCGGCCTTTCAGCCGCAGAACATTTCAGTCCTTCCACCCACACCACAAGGGAGCCTCTAGAAACTTTGTGTGTGTTATCCGGGGCTTTGTCCACATCCTGGGCAGGGCCCACTTACCCGGGTGGATGCCCGAGGCTGTCCGCGATCTCGCAATGCGCTGGGGAGGCCACCACGGAAATCCCCTCCCCTCTGACCCGCTTCTACTGCCGTGCCACACGCAGCGCTTCAGCTTGCGATTCCCATGCCCTGAGCGCCCCCTCGGCGCGGGGTAGTCGGGAGGAAAGCCCCGAACCCGGCGCCCTTCTGGCTGTCACGAGGGAAGAGGTGCGCGGGCAGAGGGAGGCGGCTGAGACACGCCGCGCCTCAAAGAATCCTTTTAAAGGGAACAGAGGAGAGGGGTCCTTTTTCTTTCGCATCCCCAGAAGCGGGGCGCTACGAGGCGATCCACTGTTGCATCACGTAGTTGAGCCGCGGGGTTCATCGCCCCGACCCCGTAGGCGCGCCCAAATTCATGCACACACCCACAGTCGCCGCCGCCGCTGCGGGGCCGAGCCCCCGCCCGGCTCCCCCGTGGTCCCCACCGCACCAGCCCCAGAGCAGAGACCACCCGGCGCCAACAGGCGAGGGAGGCGAGGCCCCAGCACTCACAGACGGTCTCCCCCACAGCCACGGCCATCGCGGCTGCGGCACCGGCTCCGGCTGCGCCCGGGTGCTCTCCGCCAACTCGGGCTGCTGCTAGCGCTCGGGCTCCGGCTCGCCTCCCTCGCGCCTCCCTCGCGGCTGCGCTCTGCTCGCCTGAGTCCCGCTCTCAGCCAGCGGCATCTGCTCCCCCCACGCCGCCGCCCCTCCCACTTTATTAGAGCAACATGGCCACCCGCCTGGAAGGGACCATTCGCTTCCCCAGGAAGGGGTGTGAGCCTGCGCGCCTGGCCGCGGTGGTGGGCGGGAGGATGGTGGGCGGGCTCCGAGCCTGGCTCCGCAGGGCCGGGCCACAGGGCTCGCCCTCCCACCCCCATACGACCCTCTCCGCTGGTCAGGAGACGCCCCCAGCCTGGGTGCTGGCCGCCACCCCCGCTCCAGCAGGTGCTGGAATCCGAGTAAAAGCCCGGGCGCGAGCTCCCAGCCCCGGGGCCCGCCACGCGCTCCGCCAAGCGGGCAGCTACAGCGGCCGCCGGGAGAAGGACGGGCGGCCAGGGGGAAGACTGGTCGCAGAGACAGCACCCGGCGGAAAGTTAACCAGGGTCTAACACGCCCCCACCGGGAGGAGCCAGCCTGGAGGGGCCTGCGGACCGCCTGGCGGAGCGATGGGCGAGCGAGGTGCGGCCCGGCGGTCCCCACGCCCCCACGAGGGGAAGAGTTGCCCCTCCGCAAGTCTTTCCTTCCCACGCGGGGGCCCGCCCGGCCGCACCTCGGTCTCCCACCGCTCCCGCTGAGAAGAGAGACTCAAGGACAGGCAGCTGGAAGCTGTCACTGGCGCGCGGCCGGACAGGGGATCGCATTGGAGAGGAAGTGGCCGTAGTAGTTGCTGCTGCCTGCGGACGACTCAACCGCCGCCCGCTTGGGAGGAAGAAAAACGCCTCCGCTGAAGAATTAAGGTAGCCATTGGTTGCTCTAGGGCGTGGGGGACCGAGGCGTCCCCCGGGTGTCACTGGAGTGGTCACACGTGAGGGATCAGCCGACTTCATTCGGCTGGCGACAGACCCGGCGACCCCGAGGCGTGCGCGCTAGGGCTGAGGCTGGAGGGCGCGGCGACGTCGCCAGGCTGGTGGCTCGAGTGGGTGCGACTCTAGGCGCGTGGGACTGGGGGACTCCGCCGCCGTGGGGGAAGAATTTTTCTCCAGCGTATGTTGGGGTGTTCCTGCGTGTCTGAGTGGCCGGCGGAATGGCGGGGTCCCAGTGCGTGCGGGCGGGTGGCAAGGTGTGTCAGATGAGCTGTGGATCCCCCGGCCCCTCGTGGGCGGGAGAGGGGGCCACGGCAACAAGGGGACAGGACAGCAACGGACAGGGTGGGGGAATCGGCTAGGTGGAAGCACAGGGAAAGTGTGGTGAGTAGAGGAAGGGCTGTCACCTGGCCTCCGACGACGCCCTCAGGGACAGCCTGGCCTCCTGAATTAGGGGAAAAGACAAACCGCCTCTTTAGACTGGGGCGCCTCAGAGTCTGACCTGAATCTTCAAACACCCAGATCCCCCCGGGGGCATTGAGTCTCCCCATCCCGCTGGCCCCGCCTCAGGTGGGCCTCAAGACTCCTACACCCGCTCAGCCTTGGCCTAAGGGTGAGTCGTCTCCGGTCGAGCGGGCTGCCGTGGAACTGATGCTGGGTTGCTCCGGTAGGTGGGCCAGGGGCTCGACCACCCCGACTGAATTCCACTGGCAGGACAGCCGTGGAACCGCCAGAAAGAGTCTGGCCATGAAAAAACGGTGAGGGGCGCCGACACAGAGCCTGTTTGTTCAGTCTGTGGGCGGACTCGGACTTGCAGAGCACCATCCTCCTCAGTTTTGGACAATTTCTGCCTTCTAGACTCCAAATCTTTTGAAGTTAGGGACCATCATTTTATGCCAATCATACAGTAGGCACTCATTAAGTGTTGAATTAAGATTTCACATAGATGGGCCGAGCGCGGTGGCTCACGCCGGTAATCCCAGCACTTTGGGAGGCTGAGACAGGCCAACATGGTGAAACCTCGTCTCTAGGAAAAATAACAAAAAGTAGCCACGCATGGTGGCGCTTGCCTGAGTCCCAGCTACTATGGAGGCTAAGGTGGGAGAATCGCTTGAACCCGGGAGGCAAAGGTTTCAGTGAGCCAAGATAGCGCCACTGCACTCTAGCCTGGGTGACAGAGTGAGACGACCCTGTCTCAAAATATATATAATAATAATATATTACACACAGATGGGTGCTGTGCAAAAAGAGGGAGAAGACAAATACAAATACTTCTGCAGCACTGGTATGTGGACATTTTGTTCTTTCTCCATAAGGGGGATCAGACAGCAGCCGCACTGCCCATGGACCAGAGGCCTCGGGTAAGGCCTGGGAAAAGAGGGCCCCACACACTGCCAACCGGATGTAAGGGCAATTGCAAAGGAACTGTGTGTTATATTGACCAGAACAGACTGTAGAATTTATTAAATTTTTATTTTTTACTTATTTATTTTGTGAATGTGCATGCCGTAAACTCATCTGCTTAGATTATAAGAATATGAATGCCCTACCTTGGTGGGTAGGTTAGTTTATTCTAATCAGCAAAACTTAACGTTACATATTCCATCATCTCATTTGGGATATGAGGAAGCTATGGGGAGCGCGGGTGTTCTGGCATTGCTAGAATGTAGGGGCCTTAGAGAGAGAGTGGTAGAGTGGGGGAGAACCTGGCACTTCGGCTACAGATGATCACTTCTTAGCTTTGTGATATTCAGTAAGTTAAACTTTTTTCATCTCATTTTTTTTTCTATTGTAAAATAGGTAGTAACAGTGAGTCCTGGTGGACATGTTCCGTTAGGCAGATTCACTCTCCATCCTGCTCTCTGTTCTTTGGAGCCTTAACTCAATGGACTTTCTTTCCCTCTAGCTTCCAGTTGAGTTAAGGCAATGGGAAGCAACAGCGGTGGAACAAAAAGGAAGGAGTACCGTTATTTATCCCCTGCCTTGCTACGGCACCGTGGCAGGCTGGCTGCATCCCTCAACCAAAGGATGCAGCCAGTATCCTTCCCTAGGGTGACCCAGAGTAAACCTCTATGGTTTCCCTTCATTTTGCACACAGCTTTGCAAATAGTCTTTTTATTAAGTTCTACTCACATTATCCAATAGGAATGTAACATCTCATTCCTTCACAGAACTGTTTTGAGAGTTAACTGAGAAAACACTGTATCATTATTATTATTATTGGAATGACCTATAATTTATGTCCAAAGTGAGAAACTTTTGAGATAGAAAAAGAGGGTTTGCGCTGATAGCAATGATTCCAGGACAATAAGAAAAACAAGGATTTATGGCCACCCCAGCTGTTGCCAGTAAACTCTGCTTTAGACACGTTGAGCAATCAAGAAGTGGTCGCACAGTAACGCCTCTGTCACTAGACTGTGAATGTCTCAAGGGTAAGAGTGCTTATTTCTCCATTAGTTTCTAGCACATGGTCTGGTATATTCAATAAACTTTGAATTGGAGATGAGGGTAAAGGCTAGGAAATGAGTAATTTTTATTGCCATGCTAAGGTAATGAAGAGCCAAGGAAGTCTTCAAGCAAAGAAAATTTGCATTTTATAGTGAATATTTGACATTGATAGTAATGCAGGGTCTATTCCCTTTTTAAATTGAACCCCAATTTATTTGGAGAACTCTTCCAATGAATGTTCCAACTGAGTAAAAAGTAAATGCCTCTTTAAAAAGAGGTTCCAGGCCGGGTGTGGTGGTTCACGCCTATAATCCCAGCACTTTGGAAGGCCAATGTGAGCGGATCACCTGAGGTCAGGAGTTCGAGACCAGCCTGGCCAACATGGTGAAACCCCATTTCTACTAAAAGTACAAAAATCAGTGGGATGTCTGGCGCATGCCTGTAATCCCAATTACTCAGGAGACCGAGGCAGGAGAATCACTTGAACCCACAAGGTGGAAGTTGCAGTGAGCCAAGATCACACCACTACACTTCAGCCTGGGTTACAAAGCCTGAGTCCATCTCAAAAATTAAAAAATTTTAAAAAAGTTCCTTGCCGGCTGTGATGGCAGGGTGTAGTCCCAGCTATTCAAGAGGCTGAGGCAGGAAGATCACTTGAAGCCAGGAGTTTAAGGCTATAGTGTGTTACGACTAAGCCTGTGAACAGCCACTGCACTCCAACCTGGGCAACATAGCAAGATCTCGTGCCCAAAAAAATTAGTTAATTTTTAATAAGAGGCTCCTGAAGAGACTTTCCATCATACCCTTCCTTTCATCACCATAGTACATACACTCCAAGTATGTGATCTAAGCCTGGCCAATTAGACACTGTTACATTTGAATCTTGAATCAAGTGACACAAAGACAATACAAATTGTTACAGTTTATGCAGCCCATAAATTATGTTTTACTTTTTGGCAAATTGTTACAGTTTATGGGGTCTATCATTTTTTTTTATTTTCTGGCTTAAGTTATCTAGGTTTTGTTTCTGTGGTTTATGATCAAAGAACCCCAAGACCAGATCACTCTGACTACCATAAAAATGATTAATTATAAAGGGATACAATAAAAATGGGGCTGGGTGCGGTGGCTCATACCTGTAATCCCAGCACTTTGGGAGGCCGAGGTGGGTGGATCACTTGAGGTCAGAAGTTTGAGACCAGCTGGCCCACATGGTGAAACCCCGTCTCTACTAAAAATACAAAAATTAGCTGGGCCTGGTGGTAGGCACCTGTAATCCCAGCTACTTGGGAGGCTGAAGCATGAGAATCACTTGAACGGGGAGACAGAGGTTGCAGTGAGCCAAGATTGTGCTACTTACTGCACTCCAGCCTGGGCAATAGACCAAGACGGAGTTTTAAAAACACACACACACACACAAAACGGGGGATAAGTTAGCTATTGCCACTTTAATTTTGGACAGTTTAACTGACAGCAGATCCTGAACTTCTTCTGCAACATGATATGTAAAAATGTTCAACAAAACATTGTAAAACACATCTACGTTTGAGAGGAAGAAGTAAAACTATATTCACAGATATACACAAACATACAGAAAATCCTAAGGAATCCACTAAAAAATCATTAAAGGTAGGCATTTCTTATTTTTCTCTGGTTTCCCAAAGGTGACTAATCGCCTTTATGATCACTCATGTAATATCTTTCATGGATAATTCATTTAGGCCTGGAAACTTATTTAAAGCAATTGATTGCCTGTTTACCATGTTGGATTTTAGGAGGCTTGAAATCATGTTTATAATACCTTTTTTCATTAAAACATTAGTCTCCTTGGGAGAGGAGACAAATAAATGAAAACTTGAGTTTTACCTTTTTCTTTCTCATTTAATAGCATTATGTCATCAGCACCAAGCAGTAGCCTCCCTCCTTTCTTGTTTATCCTCCTGTGGCAAGTATTACTTGAAAAACAAAAAAATAAATTTAAAAAAAGTCTTGGTATTCTTTTTAAAGGCAAAAATTATCTAAGCCTGCAGGGACATTTCCATTCTTTTAGGCTGTGCTACTCTTTAAAGCATGCCCTTTAAAAATCTGATTGTAATAAGTACGTGTGAAGTGACATGCACCTTAGAGTAAGATGACTTGTCCTGCTGGCCACTCTCTTTGGCAGCCAGCCCTGGAGCTGGGTCAGTTCCCCTGGCTCTGGCATCGCTCCTTCTCAGATAATTCCTTTCTTCCTGTGGCCAGTCATTGTGGTGACAGCTATTATTCTTTTTCATGAGCCTAGAAAATTTATGTGATGGAAGTATCTCCGAATACTAGATACTGCCACTGAATTAGAAGAGAATCATACGCACTTGTATATTCTGACAGCAATGTCACTTACACCTTCTCACCTTTTGTCTCATCCTATTTGCTATCTACCTTTCTACTACTGTCCATTTCTACCAGCTGAGTAACTCTCTGACGCAGAGGTTACTCTGCACCCTCACCAACCTTACTGTAGACTTGTTCCTTTTCAATGAGGTAAAACTTCCTTGACTTATAATATTGCAGTCATAATTTCCTTGCTATCTCATGTACCTATTGGATTATGTTCATTTTGTTAATTTTCCCAAGTTCAATTTGCTTTGCCACTAATTATCCCTTTCCAGGCTAAGATTTCAAAAGTTATTAGCATTATATTTCACCATACTTCTTTCTGTTTTATTTAGTCCCATCTGAATCAGCAGAAGTGCCTGTAGGTTGGTTGGTATCATGAATTTTGGGAGATTATGCTTCATGCATCATCATTCCACCCTTTAGGAAGATAATGAACCAGCCATTGCAAGGCTGCCTCCCTACTCATCAGCAGAGAAAAACACGGGCTTGGGAGTCAGGACACTTGTGTTCATGTTCCTACACTGCCAAAACTCATGGACTACGCAAAATTTTTAAGTTGATGTATTTGTTTGGGTATAGGCTGAGCTGTTATCATAGGAATATCCCAAGAATCATTGGTTAAAGAACAATAGATGGGTTTTGTTTTGTTTTTGAGACAGTCTTTCTCTGTCACCCAGGCTGGAGTGCAGTGGCGTGATCTCAGCTCATTGTAACCTCCACCTCCCAGGTTCAAGTGATTCTCCTGTCCCAGGCTCCCAAATAGCTGGGACTACAGGTGCAAGCCACCATGCCCGGATAATTTTTGTGTATTTTTAGTAGAGATGGGTTTCACCATGTTGGTCAGACTGGTCTTGAACTCCTGACCTCAGGTGATCCACCTGCCTGAGCCTCCCAAAGTGCTAGGATTACAGATGTGAGCCACTGCACCCAACCTAGATGATTATTTCTGATTGTTACCTCATGTACTCTGATCAAAACAGTCTCACCAGCACCATATCCACATTCTAGCCCATGGAAAGGGTGAAGAAAAGAAAGTAGAAGATACTAGTTTCCATTTAAGGAAGTGACATGGAAATAACATAGTTCACCTGTGTTCATATTCCACTGGCAAAAATGTATTTAGCTACAGGGAAGGCTAGGCTATGCCCTCCAAAAACTCAGGGGGATAAGTCCTACTTGTAAAAGGAAGAAATGAAAAATGGACACTAGGAGGAAATCAGCAGTCTCAGAGGTAATATGCTTACACAGTTTTTTAAAAAACATAAAATGGTGTAGAATGAAGTTTCCACCCTATTCACCGTCTGTCCAGTCCTCATGCCTCCCAACAAGAGGTAATACTCTATTAGTGTCTCATGTATCTTTCCAGAGTTTTTCTAAGCAACTTGCAGGAGATATAAATATATATCCTCATTTCCTACCTTACCCCATATTGTACACGAAAGAAATATATACTACATATAACATTCTGTACCCTTTTTTACTTAATATATTTTGTAGTTCCTTTTATATAGATACATAGTTATCTTCTTCATTCTTTTATACAGCTGCTTAGTGTTTCTAAGGATGTATCATTGATAAAGTCTTATTGATAAACTCAAGGTTTTTCTAATCTCTTATCATTACAAACCATGCTGCAATAATACTCTTTTGCTAGTCATTTTGAACATGTGAAAGTATATCTATGAGACACATTTCCAGAAATGAGATTCGCCAATCATATGATATTAAGCCAACTTTTTTATCTCTTGAGCCCCATTTTTTAACTCATAAAATGAAGCTCATATTTACCTCATAGGTTCATTATGATAATGAAGTAACCAGATAAAGAATTATTGTACAACAATATCAAAAACAAAATAAAGATAAGTTTATCAAAATATATGTAAGATCGATACTCTAAAAACCTGTAAAACTCTTTTGAGAGAAATTAAAGAAAGCCTAAAGTAATGAAAAAATATGCCATGATCACAGATTGAAAGACTCAATATTGTTAAGATGTAATTCTCCCCAAATTGATCTACAGATTCAATATAATCCCACTTGAAATCCAAGCAAGCTTTTTTTTTTTTACAGTTTTACTTCTTCCTTTCCAATATTAAAAAAAAAATTTTTTTTTATTATACTTTAAGATCTGGAATACGCATGCAGAACACGCAGGTTTGTTACATAGGTATACGCGTGCCACGATAGTTGGCTGCACCTATCAACCTGTCATCTACATTAGATATTTCTCCTAATGCTATCCTTCCCCTAGTCCCCACCCCCCAAAAAGGCCCTGGTGTGCGATGTTCCCCTCCCTGTGTCCATGTGTTCTCATTGTTCAACTCCCACTTATGAGTGAGAACATCCAAGCAAACTTTTTTAAAAATAGAAAGTAACAACCTGATTGTAAAATGTATATGAAAACACAAAAGATCTACACTAGCTAAAACAATTCTGAAAAAGAACAAAGTTGGATAACTTGCACTATACAATTTCAATACTTAACTAAAAAGCTACAATAATCAAGATATTATGGAATTGGCCAACGTACAATCATATAGTACAATGGAAGAGCATATGGAAAGTCTACATATAGACACATATAGGTCAGCTGATTGTTGGCACAAGTGTCAAGATAATTCTATGGGAAAGAATAGTCTTTTCAACTGGTTATGCTGGGACTATTGGATATCCATATAGAAGAAAAGAACCTCAAATCTTATTTCACCGATGCACAAGAGTGAATCCAATGGATCATAACCTAAATGTAAGCAGTAAAACTTTGTTTCGAAGAAAACAAAGAAAAAATCTTCATGACTGTGGGTTAGGCAACAATGTCATAGAGGAGACACAGAAAGCACTAACCAACTGGACATTATCAAAATTCAAATTTTTGCTCCACAAAGAGAAGCAAAATTTAGTTTCTATTAAGAATGTAAAAAGGTAAGCCACAGACTGGGGAAAAATACCTGCACTATTTGCAAAAAATAGTAATGGTCAAAATATATGAACATACATGTAACAAAGAAAGATATACGTTCGACCAACTGTATGTGAAATGGTGCTCAACATCATCAGTCGTCAGAGAAATGCGATTAAAGCACAACTGGATGCCTCCCAGTAGAACGGTGAACATTAGAAAGACTGATGATTCCAGTTGTATGGGAAGATGTGGAACTGGAACTCATGCCTTGTTGCTGTCTTTGTTTAGTGTTGCTGTAACAGAATACCTGAGGCTGGGTATTTACTTTAAAAAGAGGTTCACTTGGCTTATGATTGTGGTAGCTAGAAGATTCAAGATTGGGCAGCTGCATCTGGTGAAGGCCTCATGTTGCTTCAACTCATGATGGGAAGCAGAAAGAGAGGGTGTGTGCAAAGATCACATTGTGAGAGAGGATGAAAGAGAGAAACCGAAGAAGCCAAACTCATTTTTAACAACTTGCTCTCACGGGAACTAATCCATTCTGTCAGAGGAAGAACTCCATCACCTCTTAGGAGGGCATTACTCTATTCATGAGGGATCCATCTCCATCACCCAACGCCTTCCACTAGCCTACCTCCTGACACCACCACATTGGGAATAAAATCTCAACATGCATTTCGGTGGGGACAAACCACATCCAAACCATTGCAGTTGGTGGAAAGGTAAAATGTACAAGCACTTTGGAAAACAGATTGGCAGTTTCTTATACAGTTAAACATATATTTACCATATGACTCTACAATTACACTAAAAAAGAATTACACCACGGAAATAATCACAAAAAATATTCATAGCAGCTTTATGCATAGTAGCGAAAAAATGAAACAACCCAAGAGTTCAACATCAGGTTAACGGATAAACAAATTGTGGTACCTTTATTTACATAATTGAACACTACTTTCCTATAAAATAAACCATGGATACCTGAAAAATGTAGCTAAATCTCAAATACGTTATTCTAGTGAAAGAAGTCAGACCCCCAAATTATAAATGGTATGATTCAACTTACATGAAATTCTAGTTATAGAAAGCAAAACAGTGGTGGCTTGTGGTGTCAGATAAGGAGGACTGACTTCAAAAGAGCACCAGAGGGAATTTTGGAGTGATAAAAATGTTCTGTATTATGGTTATAGTGATGATTATATGAGTGAATGAATTTGTCAAAATTCATTTGTCTGTACACTTAAAATGGGTATGTATTGTATACAACTTAAAAATCAATAAAAAAATCTTAAATTGCTGTACCAATATTGTTTTTGTTATATCAAAACCTGTAAGAGTGGACCTCTTTCTCTAGAAGTTATCACATGCCAACAAACTTTTGCTTGGATTTGTTGAATGCTTATTCTGTGCCAGGTGCCATACAAAGTATTTTGTATGCAACTCTCATTTAATCATCACAACAATCCTCTGGTATTTCTCCATTTTATGATGAGGAGACTTTTGGAGGTCCATGTGGGAGGATGGCTTGAGGCCAGGTATTTGAGACCAGTCTGGACAACATAGCAAGGACCCAACTCTACAAAAAACAAAACAAAATTATCCACATTATCCAATGTCTAATTAGCACTGTGATATTAACAAGGGGTAGAGCTAGGATTCAAGCATAAGTTTGCTACACTCCACCACTCACATCTCTCATCAACATGCTAGGTTGCCTCCTTAGCACTCGTATCTTTCTTAATATAGTTCTTGGAGTTTCATTCACAAAGTCTAAGAGAATCACCTCCATTGTTAAAACACTAGAAATCATAAAGTCTAGCATTTGAAGGAGAATTTAGTTGTGAAGAGACAGCTGACCAAGGAGACCCAACTTGGTTCTTACTGAATATATGTTTAGCACAATCTGGTACATAGGAGGCACTGTTGTGGTTGTTGTTGTTATATTATTTTACCTACCCCCTGGGATTCTTCTGCCTGCTACCACTACTATATTGGCACCCGGGGTCTGCTGATCTCCTTTAATGCTCTGGCCTTGGTCCATAGAAAGACTCTTCCTTATTTTCCCCTTAGCAAAACTGAAATTACTGGAACTTAAAAACAACAACAACAACCTTAATGCTCCACTAGGAGTACAAAAGGCAAACAAGAAAATGCATAATTAGGATAAAAGCCATCTGGCTTACAAAATATATGTTTCTGAATTTAGCATTTATTCATTAAACATTTACTAATAGTGTACTATGAAAAAAAAAAAGCAATGTGTAAGACAACATGTATGCTGCACTACCATTTCTGTAAAAAGGGGAGAGAAAGACAAAGTCATCTAAATGAACATGCATCTTCAGAAGGATGCACAGGAGATTGGGAATAGTGTTTGCCTTTGTGAAGGAGCACGTGTGGGTCAAGGTGATGAACACCATGAGTGACCCAGCCACATCCATATTACACAAATGCATTTGGAAAATGGACTTTTTATCCAGGGATGGCTCTGATTGTTACAAGTGTGATTCCTTTCCCCTGACAGTGATTTGTTAAAGAACAGATAGATATGTGACCCAATTCTGTCCAGTGAAATGAGAGGAGAGCAGAGGAGAGGTTTGCTGGAAGCTTCTAGAATTTACTTTCTCACTCTAAGGAGAAATTCACAGAAAGTCAGTTTTTGTCTCTCCTGTTGGACACAAATAAGGAAGGATGAGGCCCAACTGTTTCCGTTTTACAACTATGAAATAAATTAGCCTTAGGCTGAAGCCCAGGCAGTACAGAGCAGAGTAGAAACACAGAAAGAATCTGTGTCCTTGATAATACTGTGAAGCTGCTAAATTGACTAACTGAACCCCATCTCTCATCTCTGGTAAGTGAATGAATACATTTCCCTACAAGTCAGGTGTCAGGTTTCTATTACTTGCTGCTGAAAACAATTAGTGCAGATGGAGACTTACTTTTCTTCTTTTATGTTTCTGTATCTTCCTTTTTAAATTATGTGCATGTATACCTATTTTCAAAAGATTTTAAGAGTTTATGTGGGCCACGCGCGGTGGCTAATGCCTGTAATCCCAGCACTTTGGGAGGCTGAGGCAGGCAGATCACAAGGTCAGGAGATAGAAACCATACTGGCCAACATGGCGAAACCCCATCTCTACTAAAATACAAAAATTAGCCGGGCATGGTGGCACGGGCCTGTAGTCCCAGCTGCTCAGGAGGCTGAGGCAGGGGAATCACTTGAACCCCAGAGGTGGAGGTTGTAGCGAGCCAAGATCACGCCACTGTACTCCAGTCTGGTGACAGAGTGAGAGACTCCATCTCAAAAAAACACAAGAGTTTCGTGTTCCAGGCATTGGGAAAAGAGACACTATTTAAGAAAAATCCCCTTTAATCTGTAGGGGCTTTTCTCAAGATACGCTTTCTTAAGAAACGTGCTTCTTTCTCATCAGTGATCTCAACCATCCAAACTCCTTCAGGAAGATGTAGATTTACTCTTTGAAATGAATATGGGTTGAACTATATGAAATTGCCATTTTTTATACCAAATATTGGTAATTTCACAATATAAATCACTATCATTGTGTTCAGGTAGAAGAAATTCACGTTACAACCATGGGCAGGGGTCCTCCCTGCCAATACTCTTGGCCACTGAACTTTTCCGTTGGTCTTTCCCCAATTGCGGTTTATTTTAATCCTTTTTAACCCTAGATCGCAGAGAATTGATGGAGAAAGACAAGACCCCTGCGGCTCAGATCACTATACATTCATGCTGTCTAACCCTCTTTTGTTTCCTCTATTACCTGTCATTTCCTCTATTTGCTGTTTCATGCTTCCTGCTTCCAGAGAAATCAAATCTTCCCACCAAGGATATCCTTATGCCCCATCATATACAAACTACACCTCTGTCTCTAACTCTCAGCATCCCTCCTCCTTACCAAAGATGCTGTCGCAGACTCTGCCCTCTCAATTGTCTGATGTTAGAGCAGCAGATAAAGCAAATAAAAAACACTAATATATCATAATGTAGAGTATTCGTTAGCTATTGGTACATGACAAATTACCCCCAAAATGTAGCGGCTTAAAACAATAACCAGTGATTATCCCAGTTTCTGTGGGTCAGGAAATCAGAAGTGGCTTACCTAGGCGGTTCTGGCTCAGGGTTTATGGCATGGCAGTCATGATGCTGGCTAAGGCTGCAGTCATCTGAAGGTGTGGAAGGGGCTAAAGATCTCTTCCAAGATGGCTCACTCACATGCAAGGCAGGTTGGCACTGGATGTTGGTGACAGATTCCAGTTGTTCGCCCTGTAGTTTTCACCATAAGGCTAAGTGAGTGTCCTTATGACATGGCAGCTGACTTTCCCAAAACAAGTGATCCAAGACACAGCAAAGAGCAAGGTAGAAAACACAAGGTCTTTCATGACCTCACCCTAGAAAATCATCCTGTATCATTTCTACAATATCCTATTGGTTATCATATTAGCTCTATTCAATGCAGGAGGTGACTGGGCTGGGGGTGTGAATACCAGAAGGCAAGATCGCTAGAAACTATCATGGAGGCTGACCATCACAGATAGTTATTATTATCTCTGTTTTACATATGAGAAAACTGATGCTCATTGGGTCTGTAACACATGTCAAAGTCGCACATCAACGAAACAGTGGTAGAGGCTGATCTGACTCTAAACCCATACACTTGCTACTGTCATCCTGCCTCTGGTATGGAGGGTACTATCATGGAATGACTTTGAATTGTTATGTTACTGTTAAATTATTATTTAGTTTTTTTGCCTAACCATATTTTATAATTTTTCATTTTTTTACAAGGCTGTGCATATGGTAGACATTCAGTAAACAGTTGTACCCAATAAGTTGACTTAGAAAAATGGAAGGGTTGACACCCTTGTAAAGGTTTGACATGCTACTGTTGTCCAACGATGTTCTAGTTTCAGTAGGAGCAAATTCACGATAATAATAATTAAGGGAGCTAGAAGGATAACTGGACATGAATCAGACTGGCCCTAGCAGGAGGGCTGGGGAGGAAAAAGAGGCCAATTTCATCAATTCTTTTTAGGGTTAACCCCAAATTGGATCTCAAACTGGATCTGATCACCTTTCTCTCTGATTCTTCTTATTATCATCCTCCTCAATCAGATGAAATTTCCTAACAGAAAGGGGTTGAATTTAAATGTATTATCAATCCATTCTCTGGTCCTATGCAATAACAGGGTCCATACTGGTATCTGGATTTAAATATTATTTCTTTTAATGTGTTAATATTTAGATAAATCATATATAATGTAGGCACACTATTTATACAAATCTTAGAATCTTTAATAAGCCAGTCTCTCAGAGAAAAACACATTTCTTCTAAAACAAAACACTGAATATTTTTATATAATTAAGATGATGCTAAAAATAGAACTTTATCCTTTTCTACAACTTAACATTTTTACATTATTGAAAATCCTTCAAGAACATTACTTGATTCATTGATTATTTCTGATACATATTACTAAGACCTCTTTGCAAAGAATTTGGAAATTTCTGAGAAATATAATGAGAAAAATAAAAATCACTCATAAACTCACCATTCAGATAACAACTACAAATATTTTCACATATTCACTTCTAGATTTTTTTGTATGCATACTTACATAAATAGAGATGTATTTGTAAAAACAAAAGTGGTAGCTTGTTTTATAATCACCTTTTTACTTAAAAGTATATCAGAACATCTTTCCATATTAATGCATACAAGCCTTCATTACATTTTTAATGACTGCTACTACCCATAATATCTAGATTATTTCTACATTTTATTTTTATAAATAACTCTGTGGCCAATGACCTAGCACGTACATCTTTCACTGCTTGTTTATTTCCTTAGAATAAATTCCTGGAAATGGGATTGGTGGATGTCACAGGAATTTGAGACAAATCTTCATTTTTTTGGCTCCTTCCCCCTAAGTTTCCTCAGTACTTTATAATAATTCCCTCTACATTTTGGGAGTGTTATAGAATTCTTTCTATTTGTGTGGATTGCTATGTGTGAAGATTATAAAGTAGAAAGATATCTATTAGGGTCTTTTTGTTATTATTGTTTTGTTTTGGAGTGAAGTGACAGACACAGATACTGGCTAAAGCCAGTAAAGCAAATATTCATTACAAGGGTCTGAGAAGCTTACACAGGAAGGGCTGAACAATCAGGCCACAGATAGAAGAACCACCCCTTCAGGCATTACCAATAGCAGGAGTCAGCTTTATTTCCCAGCTTACTGACACTCTGTGGCAAAGTCTGGTTGGCCTGGCTTGGATTGTGTACCCACCTTCCGGCTAGTGAGTGTGTGTGTGTGCACCTTGACTGATCCCACCAAAATCCCAAGGCACAAGCATACTTAATTTCCAAAAGGAATAAGAGTCTTAGCTTAGGCTACCATAACAAAATACCATAAACTGGTGGCTTATAGACAACAGAAATTTATTTCTCACGGTTCCAGAGGCTGGAAGTTTGAGATCAAGGTACCAGTATGGTTGGGCTCTAGTAAGGGCCCTCCTCCAGTCTGTAGACTGCCAACTTCTTCATGTACATTCCCATGCCTGAAAGAGGGGATAGCTAGCTCTCTGGCCTCTTATAAGGGCTCCATCCTTGTGACCTAATCATGCCCCAAAGGCCTCACTTCCAAATACCATCACATTGAAATTAGCATTTAAATATATGGATTCGGGAGAGGGGGTCACTGGCATTCAGTCCATTGCAACAGGCAAAAGCCACTGTGAGTACCACCAGGACGCTATTTGTATTATTAGCTTGGTGCAAAAGTAATTGTGGTTTTGCCATTAATTTTGCACCAACTTAATAGAATATGTGTATAACATAAGGTTATAAATTGTTGTCTGTAAGCTGATTTAAATGATGACAGAGAAGACATTCGGTAAATGTTTCAATATTAAAGCATAAGTTGGGCTCAGATAAGGCTCAGAGGGAAAGTATCTTTAAAACTAAGTAAAAGTCTTCTATTAAAACAGGGGGGCCCAGAATCAGCTACCTGCTATATGGTTCCATGGAGCAGATGTGGAGGACAGGATCCCCACCTGAGTAAAAGGCCAGCAGCTAAAATAAACAGATAGTTCAAATTTCCAGCTGCCAAGGTTCTATGTTAAGGCTACAGTGAATCAAAACCCTGAGCAAGCCAGTCCAGGATGGTAGTTCAGAGAACTCTCCACTTTGGTATTCCACAAAGGATATCCTCCCTGCCAACCATTCATTTATAACCACTGTCATCTGCCATCCTTAGAACTCCTTCTTTCATTCGCCGTGCAAGGGCCATATTCTCTTCTTCCTTTTCTCCCCCTATCTTTCATGTTTTAGAGTCCAGTGGATAGCAAGAGAGCTCTCTAACAAGCCAAGTTGCAGGTCTGGTTCTCTAGAAGCTGATGCAAAAATGGAGTTTGGGGTACAAAATATGTATCAGGCATCAAACCTGTGAAAGGAAGGGCTGGGCAGAGAGAAAACATGAACCATGATGCAGACCCAATAAAGCTTGAGCCAACCCAATGGGGAGCTCTGGAGCAAATATTGCCCATCAGTTGTCCCCTTCTAGCAGAAACGGCCACATCATTGCACCTTGGCTCAGTCACTGGCTGTGGGCTACTTCTGAAAGCTGTGACTTGGTGAGGGGCATCTAGCTACAGTTGAGGCAGACCCTGTAAAAGCTGACAGCTGAGACTGTGCTCACTGCACTCCCAGCAACTGGGCAGTAAATTCTACTTTGAAGGGATTTATACTGCAGATATCTGTTTTCTATAACCCACAGGTCCTTTTCATATTTTTCCTGTTTCAAAGCTTTTTAAAAATTGACTATCTTTTTTTTTTTTTTCTTTTGAAATGGAGTCTCACTCTGTCTCCCAGGCAGGAGTACAGTGGCGCGATGTCGCCTCACTGCAACCTCTGTCTCCCAGGTTCAAGCGATTCTCTTGCCTCAGCCTCCCTAGTAGTTGGTATTACAGACATGTGCTACCACACCTGGCTTATTTTTCTGTTTTAGTAGAAACAGGATTTTGCCATGTTGGCCAGGCTGGTCTTGAACTCCTGACCTCAGGTGATCCACCCACCTCAGCCTCCCAAAGTGCTTTGATTACAGGCATGAGCCACTGTGCCCATCCTAAAATTGACTATCATTTTTAATAACTTTTTATACTTAAAAATTTTAGATTTACAGAAAAGTTTTAAAGGTGGTATATACAGTTTCCATATAACCCATACTCCATTTTCCCTGTTATTAACATCTAAAATTAGTATGGCATATTTATTACAATTAATGAGCCAGTGTTGATATATTATTATTATTAACCAATAACTGTTGAGATTTCCTTCATTTTTAGCCTAATATCCTTTTCCATTTCCAGGATGCCATAGTTGTCATGTCTCCTTGGGCCCCTCCTGGCTGAGACAGTTTCTTAGGTTTTCTTTGCTTTTGATGCCCTTGAGAGCTTTGAAGAGTACTGGTCAGGTATTTTGTAGAATGTCTTTCACTTTGGATTTGTCTGATGTTCTCATAATTAGACTAAGTTTATGGGTGTGTGTTAGGAAGATCACAGAGGCAATGTGACATTGTCACCACATCATATCAAGGGTATGTGCTATCGACATGACTCATCACTGTGGATGTTAACTTTGATGACTTGGCTCAACTAATGCGTGTCAGGTTTCTCCCCTGTAAAGTTTCCTCATTTCCATACAGTGCTCCCTGGAAGAGGTCACAATGAGCAGCCCACACTAAATGAATGAGAATTGTGCTCCACCTTTTTGAAAGTGGAGCATATATAAAAATTATTTGGTATTCTCCTGAATCATGGGAGATTTGTCCATGCCTCCCACTTATTTAATAAGAATTGTTCAATCATTCATTTATATCAGCATAGACTCATGGATATTTATTTTCTGCTTTGGGCTATGATCCAATACCACTTTACTTACTTTGTTGCTCAAATTGTTCCACTTTTGGCCCTGGGAAGCCCTTTCAGTTGGCGCTGTCATCCCTTTGACATGCCCCCATCACTGTGGGTTTGCTTGTTTACTTGTTTTGAGCACTTGATTACTTTCTAGCACTGCAAAATGCTCCGGGTTTATTCTGTACCTCCCCCCGTCTCAGTCCTAGAGTCTGCCATTTCTCTCAGGCTCTCTAGTTACTTTTATTGAAGATTGGTATTAGAAACAAAGATCTGGGCACTAAGTGTGCTCATTGCTACAGGGATGTGGTTGCTTCTAGGCCTTCTCAGCTGTCAGAGGAAGAAAATATATGTGTATACCAACCTGTGTATAAGCGTTTATCTATAAATATTTCTATGTACATCAACCTTTCATACCTGTGGGTTCCACATGTGTTGATTCAACCAAGCACGGATCAAAAATATTCTGAAGGAAGTTGGGCATAGTGACTCATGCCTGTAATCCCAGCACTTTGGAAGGCAGAGGCAGAGGATCCCCTGAGCTCAGGAGTTTGAGACCAGCCTGGGCAACACAGCATGACCTCATCTCTACAAATACTTTTTTTTTTTTTAATTAGCTGGGCACAGTGGTACATATATGTTGTTCTAGCTACTTGAAAGGTTGAAGTGAGGGAATTGCTTGAACCCAAGCAGTTGAGGCTGCAGTGAGTCATAATTATGCCACTGCATCCCAGCCTGGGCAACAGAGTGATACCCTATCTCAAAACAAACAAAAAAAGAGAAAAAGAAAGAAAGATGAAAGAAAGAAAGAAAGAAGGAAAGAAAGAGAAAGAAAATGTTCAGAAAGAATAAAAAAGAATGATGTGTCTGTGCTGAACATGTAGATATTTTTCTTGTCATTATTGCCTAAACAATACAGTATGACAACTATTTACAGAGCATTTACATTGTGTTAGGTATTATAAGTAATTCGGGATGATTTAAAGCATACAGAAGGATGTATGTGAGTTATATGCAAATACTATGCTATTTATATCAGGGACTTGAGCATCTGTGAATTTTCATATCCTTGGGATGGGGCAGGGGTTTAGGAACCAATCCCCTCCTGAATATCCAGGGATGGCTCTATCACCATTCATATCTATAAGTTCATACTGATGTCCCCAGCTCAAATACATTACCACATAGATCAATCTAGCCTTCCTGTCTGTAACCTCTGAGTCCAATAGTGAGAAACCTGGCTCTCACTATCCACTGTTCATGTTCTTAATTCTTCAGTTTTAGTATGCATGTATAGTAGTTTCAGAATTGTTAACATATACCCAATGAGAAACGACTTTATCAATTAGGGCACAGTATCTATGTGCTCTTCATTATGTACAGGGTTTTTTGCCTTTAATGTACAGACTACATTCATTTCCAAAGTTACTTAGCTCAGCACCCTTTCCTCCTATCCTTTTCACTGAAGTTATTTCATATACCCGTAAGATAGTAGATTCTTTTGTCATAGTCTGTATTCCATCCTGTGATCCCCCAACTCCCTACTTTATTTTTTAATTTGCATACATTGAAGTTCACTCTTTGTGGTCTAAAGTTCTGTGAGTTTTGACAAATGCATCATGCCATGATCCATTACTTATATTATCCTTATGGTATATACAGAGCAGTTTTATGATCCTAAAAAATCCCCCATATTACTATTCAATCCTCCCTAAACCCCTTGCAATCACTGATCTCCTTACAGATTTTGTAGTGTTGCATTCTCCAGGATGTCATAGAAACGGAATTATACATCATGAAACCTTTAAAACTGGCTTCTTTCACACAGCAATATGCACCACACTTACCTTTTATCCTTCAATATCTAACTTAGGATAGAAACATTGCTTCATAGAAAATTTTCAGAATTTATTCTAAGAGAAAGGGTTTTACTCTATTGCCCAGGCTGGAGTATCCACTAGCATGATCATAGCTCACTCCAACCTCAAACTTCTGGACTCAAGAGATCTTCCTGCCTCAGCCTCCTGAGTAGCTAGGAACACAGGATGTGCTAATTTTTTTTTTTTTTTTTGGTAGAGAATGAGGTCTCGCTATGTTGCTAGGCTGGCCCCAAACTCCTGGCCTCAAGCAATCCTTCCACCTCTACCTCCCCAAGTGCAGGTTGGTTAGGCAAAGCATTGGGATTACAGGCATGAGCCACTGTGCCCACCCAAGAAATTTTAATTAGCCTATGATTTTTTTTTTTCAAACCAATACACTGCATAGGAACATATGCACATTTTAAAGCTTTTGATATATATTGCTGTTTTACAGAGAGGCCTCTGCCCTCTTGGCAGCACTGGATATACTTTTTAAAAATCTTTGCCATTTCACAGTAAAAAATGATAGTCTATAATTTTAAAAATTTAAATTTATTTGACAATTAGTGATAATTTTTTTTTGTTACTTATTTTTTTGAAATGGAATCTTGCTCTATTGTCCAGTCTGGAGTGCAGTGGCACAATCTCGGCTCACTGCAACCTCCGCCTCCCAGGTACAAGCGATTCTCCTGCCTCAGCCTCCTGAGTAGCTGGGATTACAGGCACACACCATAACGCCCAGCTAATTTTTGTATTTTTAGTAGAGGTGGGGTTTCACCATGTTGGCCAGGCTGGTCTTGAACTCCTGACCTTGTGATCTGCCCACCTCGGCCTTCCAAAGTGTTGGGATTACAGGCGTGAGCCACCACACCCAGCCGTGATTATACTTTTAAAATGCTTCCTGGTCATTTTTTTTTCTTTCTTTGTAAATTTCTTGTTGCTATTATTTGCCTATTGTTTCCATAGGGAGTATTTAAATTTTTTCTTGAGCAATAGACATTTATATGCATGAAAAATGTCAACTGTAACTATAGATAAATAAAATTATCTTCATGGCTGCAAAATTGTCCATCATATGAGGGCATCAAAACTTAATGAATTATTATTACCTAGTTATTGAATATTAGATTGATTCTAATTTTCTTTTTCTTTTTCTCTCTCCTTCTTCCTTCTCCCCCTTCCTTTCCTTTCTTCTTCCCCCCTTTTCATTCTTCCCACCTGCTATTACAAATAACACAATAAACATTTTTACACATATATGTCTAAATTTCTTTTTTTCTTTTTTTTTTGAGACAGAGTCCTGCTCTGTCACCCAGGTTGGAGTGTAGTGGTGTGATCTTGGCTCATTGTAGCCTCCACCTACAGGGTCTCAAGTGATTCATTTACCTCAGCCTCCTGAGTGGCTGGGACAACAGGCACGTGCTACCAGGCCTGAATAATTTTTGTGTATTTTTAGTGGAGATGGGGTTTCACCATGTTGGCCAGGCCGCTCTCAAACTCCTGACCTCAAGAGATATGCCCACCTTGGCCTCCAAAAGTGCTGAGATTATAGGCATGAGCCACTGAGCCTGGCCATTCTAATCATTTCTTTAAAAGTTTCCTGAAAGTGATATTACGGAATCAAAGGTATAAATATTTTAACACTCCTGACACAGAGTTATTTTCCAGAAAGAACCAACAATATTTCTTTCTACCACCAATATATTGGAGTTCCAAGGTCACCACACTTTCATCAAGAAAAATAATTCCCCTTGCATGTACCTGGTACCACCAGGAGATGCTTTTCTGGCTTGGGAGCAAGCTGAGGAGTTAAGGCCATGTCCATAAATAACAAAATGCTAGAGTGGTCTTTTCTGTTAACATGTGCAGTTAAGAAGGGATAGTATTGACATACCTACCGCTGCTTGCTGCAAGATTCATTCTGCTCCATTTCATCATTTTCAAAGATCTTTCAGATAAGCCAAGTGCTTATACATGGAATTTCTCACAAGCCAAGAACGCATTTTAAACGAGTAGTGACATATTAACAAACAACAACATACTTTTAAAATGCATTTGCCTAGGAAAGGTATAGATTAAGAAATGATTAAAAGAACTCAATCCCAGCACTGAAGAAAATACAAAGTATATAATATTCTCCTTTTAGAATTATCATGTTAGATAACCTCAAATAAATGACGCATTCATGACTGAGCAATTGTAGAATCACTGAGCAGTAGTCAATGATACACAAGTTGTCTTTGTTTTTCTTTTTCTTTTCTTTTTTTTTTTTTTGACAGAGTCTCACTCACTGGGCTAGAGTGCAGTGACTTGATCTTGGCTAACTGTAACCTCTACCTCCCAGGTTCAAATGATTCTCATACCTCAGCCTCCCGCATAGCTGGGATTACAGGCATGTGCCACCATGACTGGCTAATTTTTTTCGTAATTCTTAGTAGAAATGGGGTTTCACCATGTTGTCCAGGCTGTTCTCGAGCTCCTGACCTCAAATGATCCACCTGCCTCAGCCTCCCAAAGTGCTGGGACTGCAGGTGTGAGCCACTGTGACCAGCACAGGTTGTCTCTTGTATTACTAATACTCTTCTTATTTCTTCCATAAATAGTACTCAATTAATGTTTCAGATAGAAATAGAATTATGACTTCAGTATGAAACAACAAAAAGGAGAAGGGAGGAACTTGAAAAAGAAAAAATCCTTATCAAATATTTTTCTATACCAAAATTTTAATCATACCTAAAGTTTCCCCACTTACAAAATTTTCTTTGCATCTGATATACCTCAAAACATTATGAAATATGCTTTAGCAGGATGTAAGCATCACTTAACTATAGAAACACAACCTAAACATTGCCTGGAACCATGAAATTCTGTTTCATTTGTCAGATATAATAATCATATTTTGTTGGGGCCTTATTATAGGACCTAGTAGGCGCTTTACGTTCTCAGTTAATCATCACAGCAATTGTCAAATGGGGTTTCCAAAAAGCAAAACCCAAGAAAGAAATTGTATACAAGTAGTTTATTTGGGAGGTGATCACAGGAAGCACAGTGATGTAGTGGGAAACGTGAGACAGGGGGAGTGAGAAATTAATTCACCAACACAGAGTGGTAATGAGCAGATTACTGCTGTGTACATCTGGGCCTCAATCCTGCTGAGGACCCACTGAGGAACTGTGTGAACTGTGCCTCTGAATTGTCCCATTGAGGGACAGAAAGCTTCTGTCTCTTACTGGTGGAGGGTTTCACCTGAGGGCATTACATCTTTGGCATTTCTAGGCTGTACAAGTTCCTGTGGCAATTGAAAAAGCCCAGGGGCAGGGGAGGAGGTTACCACAGATGCAGTGCTGATCCGATGACAGGCGTGGAGCTGTTCCCTGCAGCCGCAGCAGGGTGAAGCGCTCTGCAGCAGGACATCAACGGTGTCTGCTCTCCTATCATTAACCCTATTTTAAAGTTGAATAAACTGGAATTCAGAAAAATTACCTGCCAAAGGTTACAATGAAGTAAATGGCAGAACTGGAGATCCATCTGGTGTGACTACAATCCCATGCTCATTACAACCATTAAAACATGTTAACGTTGTAGGCATCCCTGAAGGTTACGGAATGAAACACAGATCAGAATGCACTTCCAGTCTGGAGCTGGGAAGTGCATTAGGGATTCTTGAGTTTGTTCCCTAGGATACGAAACTGAAATCCAGAAATGTTACACTAACTTGTAAGACTGAGATCACAGAGCTAGATAGTTTCACAGCAGGGCATAGAATCAAACCCCAAAACTTCCATAGCATACTCCTTCAACTACAACGCACAGCCCTTTATATAAATATGTTTAACCCGTTAAGAAAATAAAAGATACAGCTGGCGCGGTGGCTCACGCCTGTAATCCCAACACTTTGGAAGGCCAAGATGGGCGGATCACAAGGGCAGGAGATGGAGACCATCCTGAGTGAAACCCTGTCTCTACTAAAAATACAAAAAATTAGCCGGGAGTAGTGGTGCGTGCCTGTAATCCCAGGTACTTGGGAGTCTGAGGCAGGAGCATCACTTGAACCTGGGGGTGGAGGTTGCAGTGAGCCGAGATCGCGCCACTGCACTCCAGCCTGGGCAACAGAATGAGACTCTGTCTCAAAAAAAAAAAAGGAAAGGATATATATTTATTTTATTATGAATGTAATATATGTTACATTTTGAAAATTAAAGTTACAGAATGGCCTCATGTCTTATAAATAATGTCATAAGCCCTGTGCCTCATGGAATCTGGAAGACTGTTACATATTTGATTCTCTTCTTGCTGCCAAATACTTTCTTCTATGAAGTCATCCCCTAAATAAAAGTCTTACAGCTGAAATTAAGTTAGCAATTAAAAATAAATGAACTACTTATTGTAATAGTCTCTAGGAACCACTTTGGATGAATTAAAGTGTTATTCAATTAGCAAACTAAAAATTACCTGCATACTGTTATTCATGTTCACAGCTTCCTGAAGGTGTTATGAACAGAGATTCCTGTAATTTAAAAATATTAAGAAGGTGACATTAGATGTTTTCTATAGCACAAAAGGCAGTCTATAAAGACCTGCCATAAGACTATAATTGCAGTCTTTTAAAATGAAGAAAAAAAAATTATACAGTTTTTACCATGATTTAATGAACTAATTCAATGAAGTACAGTAAATATTCTCGTTTGAAATAACACTAAAAACACTGCTCTCACCAGTTGCATCTAGGAGTGAAATACATCTTTTATTACAAATTTAACTTGTAAATTAATGTTATATGTGGGGGATTCTGACCTAGTAAGATCAAAGTCACAATTTCCTAAATGATATTATTCCTCAGAAGGAAGACCCTATGTCCACACACATTGACTAGCTCATTTCTTCACTATTTTTGCAGCTACTAAAAAAAAACTCTGTATTTATACCCATTTTGCAAATATCTAGGTTATATATGCCACATGAATTACTTTGAGTTTTGTTCTTGTCCAAACCTAAAAGTATGGTCTGTGTTTTCCCTACTCATTGCCCTAAACATCAGGAAATAATATCTTTTATTCCCATCTTCTTGAAATGATGTAATTTTTTCCATAATAGACTGTTTCTCACTCCTTTTAAGTCTTGAGTATTTCTGCCACTGTGCATGAGAATTTCTAAGAATGTCCTTCTTTCTCTCTGGGGGTGGAGGATAAAAAGGAGGAGGCCAAAGGAAGGTGCAGAGAAAGTATGGAAATAATGAACTCTTTCAAAAGAATCAATGTAATAAAAATATCTGTGGAAGGAAATATAATGTGTCACATTCATACCAGCATTCACACTTACTCAGATAGCAGCAGCTGCTTGTTTCAAGATCCTTGCAAACTTTCTCCTGATGGAGATATATCTGCCACATGGTAAAAGACAGCCTTCAGACAGATTTGCCCTCAAATAATTTTGGGTAAACAGGCCTCATTATCTTTGATAAAGTTACTAAGAAGAGAAAGTGTCTTTTGAAAAGTATGCCAAGAAAACATTTGTATAGTCTAGTACGACTCAATTCTAAAAATATCAATTTTTTTTTTTTGAGATGGAGTTTCACTCTGTTGCCAGGCTGGAGTGCAGTGGCACGATCTTAGCTCACTGCAACCTCCGCCTCCTGGGTTCAAGCGATTCTCCTGCCGCAGCCTCCCAAGTAGCTGGGACATTGTTATCTCTCATTTGAAGAAATGCCTCAAAGTAGCACAACTGCTACCCTCTGTCTATATTCAAGGACTAGCGTTTCTGTACTGAGTACTTTCCTGTAGCGTCTCAAATGTTTTAGATAATGACCCACTTTGCAAATGCTAAGTACTTTACCTATACACTCCCACAATTCTCAAATACCAACTGGATGTCCAACAGTTCCATTCAATTCTGAAACTAACTACCCAGAGGTAGTGCAGACTCTGGAGGTTAAAGGACTCAATCTCACAAGACTGCCCCCACTTCAGATGCCAGATGCAGTTCCATGGGTCACCCACACATCTTCCCAACTGGCTTGGCTATGAATTCAGGGATTCTCACAACTTCCCTCCAGGTTTGATAATTTGTTAGAATGATTCACAGAACTCAGGAAAGTGCTATACCTACAAGTACCATTTTATTATAAAAGAAACGGCTCAAAAACAACCAAATGGAAGAGATGCAAAGGGCAAGGTCTCGGGGGAGAGGAGGTGGCAGCTTTGGTCCCATGGAGTGAGGGTGTGCCATGTCCCCAATCCCTGCTTCTATTGTCTGTTTACCAACCAGGAAGTCCTTTGAACCTCCTTAGAGTTTTCTTCATGGTTTCATTAGGTAACCATTATGAGTAAACCACTGATCATTGATTAAACCATTGATTGATTAAGCCATTGTGATTGGTCTCAATCTCTAGCCCCTCTACCCTCCCCAGATATGGAAGGATGGGACTGAAAGCTTCAACCCTCTAATCATGTGCCAGGTCTTCCTGACATAACCAGCCCCTCCCCCTGAAACTATGTAAAAGTCTATCTTGACTCACCTCCTTAGCGTAAATTCAGGTGTGTGTAAAAGGAGCTTATTATGAGTACAAAAAAGCTCCTATCCCTCCGGAAATTCCAAAGGTTTTAGAAGGAACAGGGAGAAAGATCAAGTGTACAGTCATAAGTCACCTGTTCTCAAGGCGAACGCTAGCAGTATAGTAGTAGTATAGTCACACATTGCTTAACAACAGGGACAATTCTGAGAAATGTGTTGTTAGACAATTTTGTCATTGTGTGAACATCACAGAGCATTGTGTACTTACACAAACCTAGACAGTACGTATAGCCTACTAAATACTTAAGTTATGTGGTATAGCCTGTTGCTCCTAGGTTATTAAACCTGTATAGCATGTGACTGTACTGATTACTGCAGGTGACTGTAGCACAATGGGAAATATTTGCATATCTAAACATATCTAGCCATAGAAAAGGTATAATAAAACACTCTATCAAAGATAAATGGCACATCTGTATAGAGCACTTACCATAAATGGAGCTGCAGGACTGGAAGTTGCTCTGAGTGAGTTAGTGAGTGAGTGGTGAGTGAATGTGAAGGCCCAGGACATTACTGTATACTGTTATCTATGGTGGACTTTATAAATGCTATACCCTTAGGCTATACTACATTTATTCAAAAAATTTTTTTCTTCAATAATAAATTGACCTTACTTACTGTAACTTTTTTACTTTATAAACTTCTAAATTTTAAAAAACTTTTTGACTCTTGTAATAACACTTAGCTTAAAATACAAATTATACATCTGTACAAAAATCTTTTTCTTTATATCCTTATTCTGTAAGTTTTTCAATTACATTTTTTTAACTTCTTAAATGTTTTTGTTAAAAACTAAGACAGAAACACTCATATTAGCCTAGGCCTACACAGGGTCAGAATGACCAATGTCTCTGTCTTCCACCTCCACATCTCATCCCACTGGAAGGTCTTCGGTGGCAATAACATGCAGGGAGCTGTTAACTCCTATGACAGCCATGCCTTCTTCTGGAATATCTCTTGAAAGACCTGCCAGAGGCTGTTTACAGTAAACGTTTTTTACATGTAAGTAGAAGAAATATACTCTAAAATTATGCTAAAAGTATAGTATAATAAATACATAAACCAGTAATTGATTAATTATTATTATTACCAATAACAGGCATATGTACTATACATAATTGTATGTGCTAGACTTTTATACAACTCACGGCACAGGTTTGTTGTTTTTTTTTACTCCAGCGTCATCACAAACACATGAGTAATGAGTTGTGCTATAACATTACAACAGCTACAACATTACTAAGCCATAGCAAAACCCCACTAAGGGGCTGGGCACAGTGACACATGCCTGTAATCCCAGCACTTTGGAGGCCGAGGCAGGTGGATCACTTGAGGTCAGGAGTTCAAGACTAGCCTGGCCAACGTGGTGAAACCCCATCTCTACTAAAAATACAAAAATTATCTGGGCGCGGTGGCGTGTGCCTGTAATCCCAGCTACTTGGGAGGCTGAGGCAGGAGAATTGCTTGAACTCAGAAGGCAGGGATTACAGCAAGCCAAGATCGCGCCACTGCACTCCAGCCTGGGTGACAGTCTAAAAAACAAACAAACAAACAAACAAACACACTCCACTAAGGCTCGGTATATTAGCCGGTTATAGTGGGAGAAGTCATCATGATTAGCAATATCTTTACGACGATTGTTTTTTTCCCCTTATTTCCTTGTATAATTTCTATATATGTTTGCTTTGATAATGTATATAACATTAGAAGAGTAGTACAAGCGTGTAATTTAAAGTTCAGGCATGCTGCTTTCTTTTTTTTTTTTTTTTCCTGAGACAGGGTCTCACTCTGTCACCCAGGCAGAGTGCAGCATTGTGACCACAGCTTACTACAGCCTCAAACTCCCGGCTCAAGTGGTCCTCCCATCTCAGCCGCTTGAGTAGCTGGGCCCACAGGTGTGAGACAACATGTGTGACTAATTCTTAAATGTTAATTTTTTGTAGAGATGAGGTCTTCCCGTGTTGCCCAGGCTGGTCTCAAACTCCTGGGCTTAAACAATCTTCCTGCCTCAGCCTCCCAAAGTGCTGGAATTATAGGCATGAGCTGCCATGTCTGGCCCATACCTCATTTTACTGAGCTTTGCTTTATTGCACTTCACAGATATTGCAGATTCTACAAATTGAAGGTTTGTGGCAGGCAATCATGCATCAAACAAGTCTATTGGTGCTATTTTTCCAATAGCTTGTGCTCATTTGTGTCTCTATGTCACATTTTGGTAATTCTCACAATTTCTCAAACTTTTTCATTATTATTATATCTGTAATGGTGATCTGTTATCAGTGATCTTTGGGTTTTTGTTTTGTTTTGTTTTGGCAGATTCTTACTCTGCTGACCAGCCTGGAGTGCAGTGGTGTGACCTCAGCCAACTGGAACCTCTGCCTCCCAGGTTCAAGTGATTCTCGTGCCTCAACCTCCTGAGTAGTTGGGATTACAGGTGTTTGCCATGATACCTGGCTAATTTTGGTATTTTTAGTGGAGATGGGGTTTCACCATGTTGGCCAGGCTGGTCTCAAACTCCTGACCTCAGGTGATCTGCCTGCCTCAGCCTCCCAAAGTGCTGGGATTACAGGCGTGAGCCACTGCGCCTGGCCCAGTGATCTTAGATGTTACTATCGTAATTGTCTAAGGGTACCACAAACCACACCCTTATGCAATGGTGAAATTGATCAATGTTGTGTGTGTTCTGAGCAGTTGTTCCTCCATCTCTCTTCTCCTCTCAGACCTCGCTATTCTGTGAGATACAACAGTATTAAAATCAGGCCATATAATCGCCCTACGATGGCCTCTAAGTGTTCCACAGAAAGGAAGAGTCTCATGTCTCATTTTAAATCAAAAGCTAGAAATGGTTAAGCTTAGTGGGAAAGGCATGTAGAAAGCTAAGGTACAGCGGATCATGCCTGTAACCTCAGCACTTTGGGGACGCTGAGGTGGCAGGATTGCTTGAAGCCAGGAGTTCAAGACCAGCCTGAGCAACAAAGTGAGACCTCATCTCTGTAAAAAAAATAAATAAAACATTAGCTGGGGGTGGTGGCACATGCCTACAATCCCAGCTACTCAGGAGGCTAATCTGGGAGGATTCCTTGAGCCCAGGAGTTTGAAGCTGTAGTGAGCTATCTATGATAGTGCCACTGCACTCCAGCCTGGGTGACAGAGAGAAACCTTGTCTGTAAGCAGCAAGAAAGAAAGGGGGGAGAGGAGAGAGACAGAGTGAGAGGGAGAGCGAGATAGAGAAAGAGAGAGAGAGAGCGCAAGCCAAGTTGACAGCCAAGTTGTGAATGTAAATGAAAAGTTCTTGAAGAAAATTCAGAGTGCTACTCTAGTGAACACACAAATGATAAGAAAGACAAACAATCTTATTGCTGATGTGGAAAAGGTTTTAGTGGTCTAGATAGAAGATAAAAGCAGCCGTAACATTTCCTTAAGTCAAAGCCAAAACTTCAACACAGCCCCAACTCTCTTCAATTCTATGATGACTGAGAGAAGTGAGGACGCTGCAGAAGACAAGTTTGAAGCTAACAGTGGTTGGTTCGTGAGGCTGAAGGAAAGAAGTTGTCTTCACAACATGCACATGTCAGGTGAAGCGGCAAGTGCTGACGTAGAAGCTGTAGCAGGTTATCCGGAAGATCTACTTTAGATCATTGAAGGTGGCGACATAAAAAAACGAATGTTTTAATGTAGATGAAACAGCCTTCTGTTGGAAGAAGATGCCATCTAGGACTATCACAGCTAGAGAAGAGTCAATGCCTGGCTTCAAAGCTTCAAAGAACAAGCTGATTCTTGTTAGGGGCTAATGTAGCTGGTGATTTGAAGTTGAAGCCAATGTTCATTTACCATCTGAAAAATCCTAGGGCCTTATGAAATATGCTAACTCTGTCTGTCCTCTATAAATGGAACAACAAAGCTGATATAACAGCACACCTGTTTACAGCATGCTTTACTGAATATTTTGAGTCCCCTGTTGAGACTTACCACTTAGGAAAAAGAGATTCCTTTTAAAATATGACTATTAATTGACAGTGCACCTGGTCACCCAAGAGCTCTAATGGAGATGTACAAGGCGATTAATGTTGCTTTCCTGCCTATTAACACAATATCTATTGCACAGCCCATGGATCCAGGAGTAATTTTGACTTTAAAGTTTTATTATTTAAGAAATAAATTTTATGACCCAAAGCTGTGGTTCACATCCCAGTACTTTGGAAGGCCATGATGGGCAGATCATTTGAGCTCAGGAGTTCAAGACCAGCCTGGGAAACATGGCGAAACCTCGTCTCTACAAAAAATAAAAAATTAGTCAGTGGTGGTGACATGCACCTGTAATCCCAGCTACTCAGGAGGCTGAGGTGGGATGATGGCTTGACCCCAGGAGGTGGAAGTTACATTTAGCCGAGATTGCACCACTGCACTCCAGCCTAGGCAATAGAGCCAGATCCTGAAGAAAGAAAGGAAACGAAAGGAAGGAAGGAGAGAGAGAGAGAGAGAGAGAAAGAAAGAAAGAAGAAAGAAAGAAAAGAAAGAAAGAAAGAAAGAAGGGAGGGAGGGAGGGAGGGAAGGAAAGGAAGGAAGGGGAGGAAGGAAGGAAAGAAGGAAGGCAGGGAGGGAGGGAGGGGAGGAAGGAAGGAAAGAAGGAAGGGAGGGAGGGAAGGAGGGAGGGAATGAAGGAAGGGGAGGAAGGAAGGAAAGAAGGAAGGGAGGGAGGGAAGGAGGGAGGGAATGAAGGAAGGGGAGGAAGGAAGGAAGGTAGGAAAGGGAGGAAAGAAGGAAAGAAGGAAGGGAGGGAGGGAGGGAGGGAAGGGAGGAGGAGGAAGACAGGCAGAAACCTATAGCTGCCGTAGACAGTGATTCTTCTGATGGATCTGGGCAGAGTAAACTGAAAACCTGTGGAAATAATTCATCATTCTAGATTATCATTAAGAACATTTGTGATTCATGGAGGAATTCAAAATATCAACATGACCAGGAGTTTGGAAGAAGTTGATTCCAACCCTCATGGATGACTTTGAGAAGTTGAAGACTTTAGTGAAGGAAGTAACTGCCTAGGTGATGAAATAGCAACAGAACCAGAAGTAGAGCCTGAAAATGTGACTAAATTGTTGCAATCTCATGATAAAAGCTGACCAGATGAGGAGTTTTTTCTTACAGGTAAGCAAAGAAAGTGTTTCTTGACATGGAATCTGCTCCTGATGAAGATGCTGTGAACATTGGTGAAATGACCACAAAGGATCTAGAACATTACATGAACTTAGTTGATAAAGCAGTGGTAGACTATGAGAGGATCAACTCCAATTCCGAACACATTCTACTCCGGGTAAAACGCTATCAAACAGCATCACATACTACAGAGAAATCTTTCATAAAAGGAAGAGTCAATCAATGTGGCTAACTTCACTGTTGTCTTGTTTTAAGAGATTGCCACAGCCATCTCAGCGTTCAGCAACCACCACCTTGATCAGTTAGCAGCCTTCAACACTGAGGAAGGAACCTCCATCAGCAAAAAGATCTTGACTCTCTGAAAGCTCATATTATTATTAGCATCTTTTTAGCAAGCATTGTTTAGTTAAGATACGTATTTTTTTTAGACATAATGCTATCACACGCCTAATAGACTACAGTATACTGTAAACATGACATTTATAAGCACTGGAAAACCAAAATATTTGTGTGACTTGCTTAATTGCAATGTCCTGGAACTGAACCTGCAATATCTCTGAGGTATGCCTGTAAATAAACTGACCTCAACTACTTGCCACTCCTTAAGCCTATTACGTGTTTTCCATAACTTTGTCTTTTTTTTTTTTTGAGACAGAGGCTCACTCTGTCGCCTAGGCTGGAGTGCTGTGGCACGATCTCGGCTCACTGCAACCTCTGCCTCCTGGGTTCAAGCAGTTCTCCCTGCCCCATCCTCCCAAGTAGCTGGGATTACAGGCACCCACCACCATGCCCAGCTAATTTTTGTATTTTTACTAGAGATGGGGTTTTGCCATGTTGGCTAGGCTGGTCTCAAACTCCTGACCTCAGGTGATCCCGCCCACCTCAGCCTCCCAAAGTGCTGGGATTACAGGCACAAGCCACCACACCCGGCCAACTTTGTGCTTTTGTTGCTATTTTTCTCTCAGTCTGGTTTCTCTTCTCCATTTGGCAGAATCCTAATGATAGTTCAAGCCTTCCCAACATCCAGAGGAACCAATAATCACTCTCCTCACTCTTCCTTTAGAACACACCTCTATTATGGCATATCTGCCCTTGGGTTATACTTGTCTTGTTAATGTCTCCTCTAGCAGATTACAAGTTTCTGGAGGGCAAGGATAACTTTTAGTCATCATTTTATCCCTGATGCCATGCAGTCACAAGTGGTGGGTATACAATCGGTGTTCATCGAATTTGATCATCTCAGAACATTTAATGCCCTAAGCTTCAAACCGGTATTGTGATGGTTAATACTGAGTGTCAACCTGATTGGATTGAAAGATACAAAGTATTAATCCTGGGTGTGTCTATGAGGGTGTTGCCAAAGGAGACTAACATTAGAGTCAGTGGGCTGGGGAAGGCAGACCCACCCTTAATCTGGTGGGCACCATGTAATCAGCTGCCAGCAAATATAAAGCAGGCAGAAAAACGTGAATATGCGAGACTGGCCTAGCCTCACAGCCTGCATCTTTCCCCTGTGCTGGATGCTGCCTGCCCTTGAACATCAGACTTCCAGGGTCTTCAGTTTTGAGACTTGGACTGGCTCTTCTTTCTCCTTAAGCTTGCAGATGGCCTATTGTGGGACTTTGTGATTGTGTAAGTTAATACTTAATAAACTCCCCCTTTATATATATCCTATTAGTTCTTTCCTTCTAGAGAACCCTGACTAATCCCTGCCTAATATAGGTATGATATACATCTCATATATAAGTAGAAACAGAGGGCTATGGCTTGAACATAAGATTCTTCATTTCACATACAGCATTTTATAAACATGATTCTCAAGGTATGGGCCATAGACCCTCCTGACAGACTGTACATTAATTTCAACAAATGCACATCTTTACTCATACATGTGAACAATGTGTGATTCCACAGACCTTCCTTTTTTCATGTAGCTAAGGGGTATTTATTAGTAAGTTACTGAAATTTGATCTGTATATACTACAATTGGCACACATTTTAGAATTCTAATTTCACACTCAAGTCTGGCAGCCAGAAAAATGCTTGGCAAATACACATATGCTGATTGCTAGATTTTCTCCAAATTTCAAAAGGCCACTTTCTTATCATGCATCATCACCATCATCACCATCATCATCGTCGCTGTTACACTGAGGTAATGTAGGTTCTTATTTCAGTTCTTCTTGCTTATTTATTGTAAATTACAGTCACTTTAGTTTTATCATTATTAATTCATTCTGGATTTTGTTAATTTGTTGCTATCTGGGCAGCATAGTTACAGAAAGGGGCTCTGGAGGCAGTGTCTCCCATGTACAATCTAGGTGAACTCAGGTTAGTTACTTAATTTTTCTAAGCCTCCGTTTTTTCATCTCAAAATGGGGTGGGGGTAAGAGTACTTATTTTATTGGTTTGATGGGAAATCATTGAGTTAATGCATGTAAAATGTTTTCATAGGACAGTACTTGGCATATAGTAAGGGCTCAATAAATGTTATTTGTTGCAATACATATTTGCTTCAAGGGCACTGTGGCTTGTAAACAGGCAGACCTGTATGCATTGTGGTTTATAGGGGGGTCCAGGGAAGGTATTATTAGTAAATGAGAATACAAGTAAGACAGTTGAGAAGGTGCCTGGCACATAGTATATGGTTAGATTTGTTAGAATTTGGTTCAGCTAAGAGTGACAGAAGCCAAATAGTGCCTTATTAAAATAGAAGTTTGTTTCACACCTAACCAGGGACAGCCCAAAGTTGGTATGACTGCAATCATCGTATATCCAGATTCCTCCCATCTTGTTGTTCCACTATTTCTGAAAGTGGAGTTTTTATTCACAATCTAGATGACTGTTCTAGCACCAGCCGTCATATCTGCATTCCAGCTGGTGGTAGGGGTGGGGGGGCGAAAAAAGGGCACAAGCTCTCTCTCCAGGGATTCCTGTGAAAAGTTGCACACAACACTTCTGCTTACATTCCATTGGCCAGAACTTAATCGCACTGCCACATCTGGCTGCAAAGGGAGACTAGGAAATAAAATCTTTATTTTGGATAGACATATGGCCAACTAAAAAATGGGGAGTTCATTATTACAGAACTGAGTTTATCAGCTGGAGCACTATTGGCTTTTTGGACAGGACAAATCTTTATTGAATGAAACTGTCTTGCATATTTCAGGACATTTACAACTCCAGGTCCAAGGTACTATCTCAATGCCAGTAGCACCCTCCCAGTCATTGTATCACTACAATTGCTCCTACACATTTACAGTTATCCTTAAGGGGTGGTGCCATCCTTAGCTTTTAGGCTTCTGTGGCAGACATCTATTCTTGTCTGCCCAGTATATCACTTTTCCAGGGAAACTCCTTCCCACAGCCATATGTTAGATGGCCATCTTCTTAGGCGACCCCTTCTCTAGCTACAGAGATGAGAAAACAGGTCTGCATTGGACCCAGGCCAAGTGAAGTAAAATCCTTTCCCAGGTTTTAAAAAGTTGAACCTAGGGGGAGAGTTGTAGTTCCTTCATAAGTGGAGATATAAGATCTGGTGCTCTTGAATACACTACTGGTGGGAATGTAAATTGGTGCTACTAATGTGGAAAACAGTATGGCAACTCTGCAAAGGGTTAAATATAGAGATGCCAAATGACATAGCAACTCTACTCCTAGGTGTATAACCAAGAGAAATGAAAACATGTTCACGTAAAAACTTCTACATGAATGCTCCTAGTAGCATTATTCATTATAGCCAAAAAGTGAAACAGTCCATCTGTCTATTGACAGATGAATGGATAAACCAAATGTGGTATATCTACACAATGGAATATTATTTGGCAATAAAAAGAAATGAACTACTGACCCATGCTACAACATAGTTGAAACTCGAAGAAAACATGAAGGAAGCCAATCACAAATGACCACATAGTTTGTGACTCCCATTTATGTGTAGTGTGCAGAATAGGCAAATTCATAGAGAAGGAAAGTAGATTACTGGTGGCTGGGGGTAGGGAGAAATGGTGAATGACTGCCTATATAAAATGCTTGGGACCAGAAGTGTTTCAAATTTCAATTTTTTAAAAAAATATTGAAATATTTGCATATACATAATACAGTATCTTGAGGATGAAACCCAAGTCTAAACACAAATTTCATGTATGTTTCTTATATACATAGCCTGAGAGTAATTTTATATAATATTTTAAATAATTTTGTGATTGCAACAAAGTTTTGACTATGACTGTCACATGAGGTCGGATGTGGAATTTTCCATTTGTGGTATGAGGTCTGTGCTCAAAAGCTTTGGATTTTGGATTTTTGGATTAGGAATCCTCAGCTTCTAATGGGTGGAAGGTCTGGTTCTCTTCCAATAACCTGTGGCTATATCTCTCCCAGCCTGGCATTATTTAGTCTTAAAAAAGTTTCATTTTCTTGCTTAAAATTAAATAAGATACATATATATACATAGCAAGAGAGACTGACGGGCTGTTTCACTTTTTTATATATATATATATTCATTATATTTAATATAATATTGAACATGAATATTATATGGCTATAATCAATATATAAAATGAATATATATTATACATGGATTTAATTATATATTAAACATATGCACACATTTAAAAATATATATAGCATACATGTATATATGTTTAATATATATATTAAATATATGTGCAAGTCATAGTCCAAACTGTTACATGCACAAAATAATTAAAAATATTATACAAAATTACTTTCAGGCTATGTGATAAGAAACATAAATGAAATGTGTCTATATAAATATCAGCAGTCATTGCTGCATAACGATGATTCAGTCAGCAATAGACTGCATATACGATGGTGGTCCCATGAACTTACAATGGAGCTGAAACATTTCTATCACACATATACTTACTGTTGTGTTACTATTTTCTGTCTTACTATTCAGGGTGGTAACATGCTATACAGGCTTGCAGCCTAGGAGCAAGAAGCTATACCACATGGCCTAGGTGTGTAGTAAGCTATACCATCTAGGTTTGTGTAAATACACTCTATGAGGTTTGTACAACAAACTCTCCTGACACGTTTCTGAGAGCATAACCCTGTTATGGAACACATGACTACACATGCTTAAGGAGGAGCTTATCGTTAAAAACGGATCATGTATATTTCTATTTTAAATGTTATTTTCCATAATTTAAAGTTAATGGAACAATTCTTGTCAGATGTGGTTAGTTATTGTTTTAAGTTTAATGTTGCTGAAGGCACATACTAGGTGTATGTGCCAATCCCTTGGGCTTACAGTATTGTTGGTTTGGGTGTGGAGCTCAGCATTATCTTTAATCTATGGTTTCTTTGTAAGAAATGATTTCAGTATATATTACAACTTTGTTGCTATTTGCATGCTCGCTAAGTGGATTTACAGATTATATTATCTAGTTGTAACTAAATTAATCTTCATCAAGAAGGCAAATGATTCATGAATAAGAAGAAAAACTAGGTGGTAGCTTGTTATGGTCTGAATGTTTGTATCCCCCCAAAATTCACATGCTAAAACCTAATCACCAATGGGATGGAATTAGGAGGCCATGGGGGCAGAGCCCTCATGAATGGGATTTATGCACTCAGAGAACCCAGAGAACTGCCTTGCCCCTTCTACCGTGTGGGGTCACAGCTAAAAGACACCATCTATGAACCAGAAAATGGGTCCTCACCAGTCATTGAATCTGCTGGCATTTTAATATTGGATTTTCCAGTCTCCAGAGCTGTGAGAGCTCAATTTTCATTGCTTTGAAGCTGCCCAGTTTATGATCTTTTCTTATAGCGGCCCAGATGAATTAAGACAAAGCTACATCTTGAAGATCTTGATCCTATAAGCAATGAATAACCATTCCAAAGTTTTTTGAAGGGTTTGTTTGCTGTTTTAGCAAGAGAGTAATATAATCTGATCTGGCTTTTAGGGTTGTAAGATGAGCAGTATGATAGAGGATGGACTGGAGTTGGAGAAGACTGAAGGCAGCAAGTTTGATGAGGAGGCTACGGTGGTAGTCCAGGTGAAAGATACAAGAGCCCCAAATTCGGCAGTGGCCAAGGGAATGGATTTGAGACAAAGTTCAGAAGACAGAGTTGGCAGGGCAGGTGAGGTAAGTAAGTGCTTGGGATAAATTCACATGGTGTGGTTGAACACCTGTGAGCTCTGTAATATGGGAAGAGTGACTTTGGTAGAATGGAAAGATAATGAGGGCTAGTCTGGACATGCTGATTTAGGGCCAAGAGAGACCCAGTAAGAAGCTGGAAATGTGAGACTAAAGCATGGTAGAAAGGCCCAGGTAGAACTATGTGCAATTAAAACAATATCTGATGTGATTTCTCCCAAGAAGAGGATGTATTTGAAAGCGGGATCCCTTCTATCACTTCTTGGTTTAAAACTCTGTCGGCCTCCTGTGATCTCAAAGATGAAATCCAAATGTCTTAATTTGATACTCAAAGGCCTCCCCAGTCCATTACTAACCTATTATTCAGTCATTTATTCAACCCATCAGCCTTTCTAGAGAGCCTGGATGTGCCACAGCGAGTGTTAGGGACACAGAGATAAATTAGTGGTTGGTTTCTGCCCTGGAAGAGGCATCTAGTAGGGGAGAGAAGCAACACAACAGACTATCAGGTCTCAGTAAAATAAGGACAGTAATAAGGACTACCCCATGAGGCTGTAGCAAGAATTGATGACTTCATACACATAAAGCCCTTAAAACAGTGTTGACTATGCAACAGCTATTATTATTATAGGAGGAGCATATACTGAGACTGGGGGCATGGGGCAAGGATGGCTCCCTTGATTTGGTGACAGCTGAGCTGAATCTTGAAGGAAATTTAATGTAGCTGGAGTCAAGGGAAAGGGGAGGGGTCGGAGAAGGACATTCCTGAACTTCTTTCAGTTTTCTTGTATAGTGAGTTGAATGATGGCCCTCAAAAGATGTGTCCATATGCAAATCCCTTGAGCTGTGAATGCTATTTGTGAAAAGGTAAAGGCTTGCAGATACAATGAAATGAAGGATCTTATCTTTAGTTTATCTTTAATCCAGGAGAAGAGAAGAAGGCCACATGAAGATGGAGCCAGAGACCGGAGTGATGTGGTCACAAGCCCAGGAAGCTGAGAAATGAACACAGGTATCAGACCCTGAAAGAGGAAAAGGTTTCTCTCTTGGGGCCTCCAGAGGGAAAATAGCCCTGCCAACACTTTCCTTTCCAATGCCTGGACTCCAAAACTGTGACAAAATAAATTCCCGTTATTTTAAGGAACACAGTTTGTGATGTTGCATTACAGCAGCCCCAGGAAACAAATACATTTTGTTACTCCAAGTCCTCTTCACGACAAAGTCTTTGCTAGTGGTGAACCAAACACAGTCCTACCGTCACGAGCCCCTGTTCTGGATGAGGAGGCAACGCAGTTCACCCACTGGCCATCTCTACTTAACGTCTAAGGGACGTCTCAAACCTAACTTTCTCTCAGTGGAAATGCCTGGAGGTACCTGGAGATAAAAAGCTGACCTAGCCAAGGAGTTCAGCAAAGACCTCTGGGAGGAGGTGACATCTGGACATCTGCACAGAATAAGGAGGCTGGGTTAAGGCAGTGACTGAAGGAAGCACTCTTTTTTGGTTTTGCTTTTCTTTAGTTTTGTGTAGGAAGGAAAGAATAGCCAGGAGAGATAGGGAAGAAAGAGGATAAAGGTACACAGTAAAGAGGTAATAGAAGAAGTCAGGACCTGCACTTGGGGGGCAGAAGTAAAGTTGGGCTAAGGTAAGAAGGCAGAGCAGGGTTCGGGGTCTTTGAAGTGAAACAGGTACAGAGCTGGGACTAAGTGATGCTGACTCCAGACTAAAACCATCTGGGTTTGAATCCTGTCTCTGCCACTTACTTATTCATTACAAAAGAGAAGGAGATTACATTATCTGGATCTTGGTCTCTGCAACTATAAAATAAAAAAAATAATAGATCCTACCTCATAGGATGTTGTTAGGAGGGTTAAGTATATTAACACCTGTAAAGGACTTGGTTTCATGTCTGGCACTACATATGCAATAAATACCATTATTACTATTAACATTATTAAAAGAAGCAGCAAGTTTAAAATCAGAATGTGAGCACTGGAAAGGATTTCAGGATCAACTAGTCTAATTCCCCCATTGTACAAATGAGGAGACTGAGGCCCAGAGAGGTTTGAAAGTGGCCAAATTTAAGGAGATAGGAGCAGAGCCAAGATGAGACAAATTGGTGAAAGTCTGCTTTTCTAGGTGAACTACACATATATATTTGGGAATCATAAGAATAAAAGCGGCGATTGAATCTGAGGAAATAGAGTTAGGAAGAACACAAGAATTTGTACAGAATGTTGAAAGAATGGTGGCCAGGTGTGGTGGCTCATGCCTGTAATCCCAGCACTTTGGGAGGCCAAGGCGGGTGGATCACCAGGTCAGGAGATTGAGACCATCCTGGCTAACATGGTGAAACCTCGTCTCTACTAAAAATACAAAAAATTAGCTGGGCATGGTGGCATGCGCCTGTAGTCCCAGCTACTTGGCTGAGGCAGGAGAATTGCTTGAACTCAGGAGGCAGAGGTTGCAGTGAGCTGAGATCATGCCACTGCACTCCAGCCTGGGTGACAGAGTGAGACTCTGTCTCAAAAAAGAAAGAAAAGAGAGAGAGAGAGAGAAAGGGAGAGAGGGAAGAAGGGAGGGAGGGAGGGAGGGAGGATGGAAATAGTAGATTTAGAGTCAACTTGATTGGAATATCCCAATGTGATGGTATTAGGAGGTGGTGCCCTTCTGAGGTAATTGGGTCATGAGGGTGGAGTCCTCATGAGTGGTATTAGTGCCCTTATAAGGGACTGAAGAGACCAGGGTGTTCCCTTCCACCAACTGAAGACTCATATAGAAGATACTATTTATGAGCCAGAAGGTAGGTCCTCAGCAGACACCAAGTCTGCTGCAACCTTGATCTTGGACTTCCCAGTCTCTAGAAATGTGAGAAACAAATTTCTATTGCTTAAAAGTCACCCAGTTTATGATATTTTGTTACAGCAGCCTGAATAGGCTAAGACACCATTAAACTTTGAAACTTGGTTTTCCCACATGTAAAATCAGAATACACATAGAAAACCTGCTGATGCCTTTAAAAAAATTTAAACCCATATGTTCAAAAGTTGGCAATGGAGGGAGACTTTCCACAAGAGGGAGGAGAGGAAAGTCTCTTACTCTGGACCCTAAAATTAACCTTATTCTTGGGGTATAAGGTTACTCACAGTAATGTCTGCTGGAGCCACAATCAGTAAACTGGCTTTAGGGAGACAACGCGTGGGTTTTACAGTTTCTCTCATTGCCGTAGTATGCTTGGGAGAGCTTACAATATTTAAGCAAGATACTACTAAAGATACCACACAGTAGAGGTTTGGACAAAGGCAAAGAGTAAGCTCATCAGAACATCCTACAGTCTCATGTTGGAGTTGGACATAGGACTTTTTTCTTCTCTTTCTAGATTTCCTCCATAGATACATTCATCTAATCCCATGGCTTTAAAATACCATCTCAAGGCCAAAGACTCAAATGTATACATCTAGCTCTGACCTACTCCTGAGCTCCGGAACAATGGCTTGCTCTAGATCATTGCTTAGATGTCTAATGGTCATTCAAATATAACCTTTCCAAAATGAGATGCTTGACTTCCTGCTCCCAAACCAGTTCTTCCTGCAACATTCTCAATCTTTATAAACTTATATCCGATGTATATAGTTTGAGTCTCTGTCCCCACCCAAATCGCAGGTTGAATTGTAATCTCTAGTGATGGGGGTGGGGCCCGGTGGGAGGTGATTGGATCACGGGGTGGATCTCTCATGGCTTAGTGCTGTCTTCGTGATAGTGAATAAGTTCTCACGAGAACTGGTCATTAAAAGTATGTGGCACCCCCCTCACTCTCTCTCTCTCTTGCTCCTGCCAGCAGGGCGTGAAAAACTGTTTTTAGTCTCCAACTCTTACAGGGTCTGTAGTCTCTGGGAAGCCAAAAAAAACAGATGAACCAAGCCCAGGAGGTGGAAAATGTTGTGTTCATGCACTACAATAATCTCATTTTTTTTTTTTTTTTAGAGAAATTTCACTCTGTTTTGTATTTTTGAAAGGCTGGCAGTCACCGTGCCTGCACTCCACTGCAACCCCGCAGTCTCCACCTCCTGAAGCTGATTTTATGCAACCCACCTCACTTGATCTGCCTCCAAGCTTATCTCCCACCCACCTCCTGCAGCAAACCTTAAATGATTTTCTCTATTTCTAATTTTAAAATTTTATTGGTCTGCACTCTCTCCTACTACAAATTAGACAATCAGCCCATGCAGCAACAGTGTTTCTCTCCATGGTCTCTCTACACTCCAACACACTTAGATTTTGAAACTCCATCCCATATTAGACCTCGTGATCTCCTGCAATCCGCCTCACACCACCTCCCACACCTCCTTGGCCTCCTGGATGGGTGCCTTGAGACGCAGGCCTGGCTCATCTCGATCTGCCTCCACCACCTCAAGCGATTTCTGCCACCCACCTCAATTCATTCCACCCACCCACCTCCACCTCCTCATTCATCCACTATCCTCCTATCCACAGACTGAGTTTATCCACAGGGAACTACAGGTGCCTGCCCACGCCTGGCTAATTCCAGGCTGTCTCCACCCAGGTGGTCTCCATCTCACTCCTGCCTCCTCCCAACCTCAAGTAGCCTACCTCCCACCACAGGCCTCCCATTATTACAGGGGTTCTAACAGAGGCCTTCCCTGCCCGTCCTTGCTAGAGTAGCTCTCTAGTCAGCCTCTATTGTATCAGCTAGTTTTTGCATCTGAGCACTTATTGCTACCAATATTTCCCTGTTTATTTTCTGTCTACTGTCTGTTTCTTTCTCACTAGAATGTAAACTTTCTGAGAGCAGTGATTTTATCTGTTTGGTTTACCACTGTGTTCCCAGCCTCAGAAAAGTACATATACCTGGTGGGCCCTCAATAAATATTTGATGAATAAATAAATAAAGGTTCAAATAAGAGAAGGGAAGTAAATGCAGGAAGCACTATATCATTAGATTGGCCCATAAATTAGAATCCCCAACTGCAGCTTATAGTTCAGCATGAAATACATTTTCCTTGCTATGTCAGGGTGCCTAGACTTGTGGAAATCCAGACCTGAACAATGGAGGGTGAGGATGGAGGCTGGGCAAGTCCCCTGGTTTTCTCTCCTGCATTTCTACATTCTACCTTCACTATGGTTTCACCTGATGTGTTAGTCCATTTTGCATTGTTATAAAGGAATACCTGAGACTGGGTAATTTATAAAGTAAAGAGGTTCATTTGGTTCATAGTTCTGCAGGCTATGTAAGACACATGGTGCCAGCATCTGCTCGGCTTCTGGTGAGGCCTCAGGAGCCTTTACTCATGACAGAAGGCCATGTGTAAAAGGGAGCCACATGGTGAGAAAGGGAGGAGAGGGGAGGTGATGCCAGTTCTTTTCAACAATCATTTCTGGTGTGAACCAATAGAGCAAGAACTTTCTCATCAGCATGAAAAAGGCACCAAGCCATTCATTAGGAATCTACCCCTTTGACTCACACACCTCCCAGAGGCCCCATCTCCAACACTGGGGATCAAATTTCAACATTAGATTTTGAGGGGACAAATATCCAAATGATATCACCTGGGGGATCTACCCACTGACCTGGATGATTAACATTGGGCAGTTCCACCTTCCTGAGTGGTGATATCACTCCACATCTACAGTAAAGGTTTGGATGGAAGGCAAAGAATAAGCTCATCACAACATCCTACAAGAAATACAGACATTAATAGCAAGGATCGCTGCTTTCTGCAAGATAATTGAGTAATTGAGTGAGTTTGTTCAGGCTGCTTTAACATAATACCATAGACTTGGTGGCTTAAACAACAAACATTTAGCCCTCATAGTTCTGGAGGCTGGAAATACAAGATCAAGATGTTGACAGATTTGTTGTCTAAGGATGGCCCATTTCTTGGCACATAGACAGCTGTCTTCTCATTGTGCCATCACATGGCAGAAAAGGGTGGGGGAACTCTATGGGTTCTCTTTTATAAGGGTACAAATCCTATTCATAAGGGCTCCACCTTCTAAAGCTAATTACTTCCAAAAGGCCCCATCCCCTGATACCATCACATTGGAGGTTAGGATGTCAACATGTGAGTTTAGAGGATCACAAGCATTTCATCTATAAGAGTAATGATCTCTGTTCTACACACTTCCCATACCTGTTCTGAAGATCTGATACAGAAGTGTGGTTTGGAATGACCCACATGTGTAAATCACTACATTAGCACACTATTTGCCCCTCATCACTATGTGTTGATGAGCAGAGCAAGTACTCCTGGCAGAATGCCATCAGTGTTCCTCATGCGACAGTACTAAGGACTTAGACAATTTTTATTGTCCTCTCCAACCTAGATAACTCAGTATCCCTGTATAGATTCATTCAACACCTGAGCTCACCATTCTACAATATCATCATCTCTAATACGCCTCTCACCTCCACTATGCTTCATTCACGTGGTCACACTCTGAGCCTTGTCATCACCCCCAAACTACTCCACTTTGGAAACCTCAAGCACCAAGACCTGGGAATAACTGACTTTCTGCCCACAGTGTCCTAACCCTCTAGCTCTCATATTCACTTACTCTCTTTGGACCTGCTTTTCAACCCCACAGAGATCTCCTCAAACCTTTCCTCCCTATTTCTTAGCCCCCTTCTGAGCTGACTTCCTTCATTATTCATCCACACCACTTCCTTCTTCCAAAATCTCAATTTTCATGCCCCCACCTGCCAACCCTCAACCCTGGAACAATCTAGTGCCTGCCTTTTCTGTTTCTAAACACCCAAGGTACTGTGCCCTCATGGAGAAAATCACACAGTAGTGTGGTCTGGTGACACCATAAACTTGCAAAATAAGTTGGTTCCTTGGCCAAATGGCAACCTATATGTCTCTCCCCGATCGCCCTAACTGATACATGAACCTTATTCATGCTTCTTCTCTCTCTTACATATTCATACTACAAATGGCATCCTTTTCTATACCATGAGGAAAATGGAGATCTTCATGCATAAAACCCCTCAGCTTTCTGTGCTCCTTGTATAAATAAAATGAATGTATATCTACAGCTATGGCCGAGATGAATTGCTGTCAACCAGAATCTGTTCCTCCGTTCCTCCTGGACACACAACTCTGCTACATTTCTCAACCTCTTTGCAGTTAGGTGTTATCGTGTGATGAAATTTTTTGCCAATGGAATTTGAGCATTAGTGTTGTCTACCACTTCCATGCCTGGTCTATAAAATGTCCCACATGCACATCACCATGATCTTTCCCCTTGTGGCAAGCTGTCTGATGATATGAAACCATGTGTTAAAGATGGTAGAGCTGCCATCAGCCTTGTTCCTGAAATAACTGCATGGGAAGTAGCTGCCTGCCTGTCTTTAAAAACTGCCTTAAAAATGATGTAAGTGAGAAATAAGCTTTGTTTTTGAGCCATTATGAATTAGGGTTTATTTTTATAGCAGGTTAGCCTATGCTAAAGAATGCAATAGCCATTTTTCCTCTCCCAATTCTTAATGGGAAAAATGGCTCTCCCCTGTCCTGCCCCAGGGAATTCCTCTACCTGAACTCTGGACTCCAGCCCCACCCCAAGCCCTGTTTCATCAATCATTTACTCTCTTCTGTAGGTCTCAACTTATCCTCTCCTGACTCTTTTCCCCCTGCACACAGACATGCTCATATCTCTTCTAACAATTATACCCAAAAAATCTTACATTACATGATCTGATAGTCTCCTTGTCTAGAATTATCTTTTCTCCTTCCTTTTATGGTCAAGGCTTTTTCATCCCACTCTCTACCCCCTCACTCTGTGACCTGGTCTCTGTTCCCACCACTGTTCTGAAACTGCTCCAGATTGGGCCCCAGTGACCTAACAGAAGATAGTCATATTTCACATCTTATCTAACTTGGCATCTCGGCATAGAAAGCTGTTCCTCCCTCCTCCTGCCTTGGTGCTCCTGTGACACTGAGCTCAGTGGTGCTTCTCTTCCCCTCCCAGCTGCTCCTCTAAGTCTCCCTGACAGATTTCTTTTCCTCTCTCTCTTTGGTAAATGTGGATTCACCCTCTACCCTCTTTCTTCCCACTGTGTATATATCTCTTTCTAAACAATTTTGTATTGCCTGTGGTTTAAATGACCATTCTTTATAGATGCTAATGCCACACATCCTTGAGCCTCCAACCTATGTTACCAACTGCCTTCTAGATATTTCTATCTTTATGGCCCATAAGCACCTTAACTTTAATATGTCCAAACTGATCATCTTTCCCATTCCCGGCAACTACTGCCTTTATATTTTCTATTGAGGCAGATGGTAACAACTGTCCATGGGTAACAGTCATCCACTAACCCACTGAGCTGACTTCCTTCACATCCATTCATACCACTACCCTCTTCCACAAGCTTAATTTGTATGCCCCCGACCTGCCAGTCCTCAACCCTGCAACAGTCCAGTGCCTGCCTTCCCCTGTTTCTAACCTCCCAGGGCATACTCTGTCCAAATGGAGAAAATCACACAGTGGTTTGGTCGGGGGCATTATATCCAGGCACTCAGGATAGGCACATGGGAGCAAGCCAACCTGGTCTCTCATCCCCAGATACTCTGCCTCCAAATCCTGCTACATGTATCTGCTGAACACCTCTCCAATACATCTGTTTGTCTCCCTTTCTTGGCCACTGCTGAGCTCAGACCTTCTTCATCACTTTCTTAGATCATCTCAAGTAACTTCCAGACTATTCTTCTTGTGGACAGCCTCACCTTCCTCCTCTAGTGTTACGATTTGATATTGTCTCTTTCACTGTTGATATTCATTTATGGGATTTTTTTCCCTTAATGTCTTTTTCAAACTAAAAAGTAATATTCTCATTGTAAAATAGTCAAATAGTTTATCAGGCTATTTAAAAAAAAATTAAATTCACCCAATAGACAGTTCTTAAATCTTATCACCAAATACATATACACAGTTTTTTTTTTCTAAAAATGTGATCTTATTACACACGCCATATTTCTTCTATGCTGTACTGTATTTTAGGAGGAACTTTTTTTTTTCACGTTTTAACATCTCTAAAATCACAATGTGTCATAACAATCAGTGGTTCTTGGTTTGGTTACATACAGCATTGTTCTAAAATGTATCTTTTTACTTATTAATATTGGTCATGATTCCAAACCAACACTTACCTCCAGGAGATCTTTCTAAAGTACAAATCTGGTCAGGTTGCTACCCTTGGGAAAATTATTCCAAGCTGTCCCCACCCCCCAAAACCCTTCATCTTCTGATTCCTAACTTTTTCCCTTTCTAGCACATCTACACACGTCCTCTTCCTTAAAGCCAAACAGGCCAAGCAGATCTATTGGCAGTTCATTCCCCAAATAGCTATGCTTATGCTAAGCCACATCTCTTTGTCTTTGCATCAATGTTTTTTCTGCCTTAAAGCTTATTCTCACCTTTTCTACTCAAAGTTAGCTCTTACTGGAGAATTGCCCTGAACCCCCAAGATGAGCCTGAGTTCTTCCTTTAGGCACCTCCCCCTCCAACTTCTCCAGTATGTGGTGCGTGTCTCTGTTAAATCACTTAGCACACAGGTTCATGCCATTTATCTTGTTGCTCCTACTAAACAGAGAGACATAGCAAGTTCTCAAGCATACTTTCTTCTTTATTCCTATTTCCAACAGTGTCGGGGTAATGTAGGAGCTTCATAAATATTTTTGGAAATAACAAACTGTATATGCAGGAGGCAGGAAATGCACCCTGAGATAATGTAAAGAGCTTTCTAAGTAACCATCCCTTTACCCTGGGACAAGAGAGAGAGAAAGAGGAGAAGGTCTGGACACCAAAGTACCTGGGAATCCAGAAATCTAAAGCAATCAGATTCTTTTCTTTTGTTCCCTCCAGTCCAATTAATTCCACCCTCAACTAAAAATAATCTGATTTCAACAACCATATGCTTTATAATCTCCCCCTCACCTTGCTCTCCACTTCCTTTCTCTCTAGTCTTTTTATGTCCTTTGAGTCGAAACTTCAGTCAATACTATGGCTCATTTTGCAGCAAGCCCCTTATTTTGTAACCAGATGTTTTTAAAAGTACCAAAGAGGGATTCTTTCCACTGGCCATTCTAAAATGCCTACTTGAGTCTTTCATTTGGTCTTCCTCCTGCCTTAGGTATGGACTCACCTCACTCGGTCCCAGCAAGACTCTATTCCAGCAAATAAATTCAAAAGAAAAAATTCAAAAGAAAACTGAAGTTTAATACAAAACCTTTATTTTAATAACCATCCTATAGGCTTGATGTTATGTAGAGATATCAGTGGAAACCACTATCCCTCTCTCAACCTAGTATTGGGTTTGAATCCTAGAAAATGCCAAAAATAGACAAAAATGTTTCCAGTTCTTTTTTTCTGACCTAGATAATTTAAAGCCAAGGATTCATTCATGGAAAAGTACCAGGGTACTTTGGGGATTTAAAAATCAAGCTCAGTTAATGTGATCTGTAGGGCAGTCACTAAGATTGGTCCATGCTAAAACATGTCTTTGTCAACAGTTGCAGGGCCAACACACATACTTTCAATACTCTCTCTTGGCAAAAAAGAATAGAAACTATGAATAATCAGAAATAGAAGAGCAAAAGGGAAAGTGGAAAGATGAGGTGAGTGCAAGAAAAAAGAGTGACAAATGACAGGGAAAGAGAAAATGGATGCCTTTGAATGGGAAGTACAGTGGACATGAGAGGATCTGAGAAACAGACATACTTCTTGTCAGCAGAGGCTGAAGGTAAACAAAGATGTCTTGTAACAGAAAGAAATGGGAAGGTCAAGCTAAAGAAAAGAATGAGAGAGGGCTTGTAACTAAAACAGGAAAAGAGATAATGACAGTGAAAACTATCTCAGGCATGTCTACAGGACTGATAAGGAATAGACATCCAGAGTCTCATCTCCCAGGCAAAAGTGTCAACATGTGGAGAGAGAAAAAGGAAGAGGGATCCCAGATGTTAGGGGGCAAAGATCTGTTAAAGACAGCTCTCGTCTGCATTTTGAACCTGTGGAGGGAATCTTACATTCTAAACGGAAGGACTTCACCAAGCCAACACAAAACACTGTACACAGTGTTCACAAATTTTAGAGTAAATAAAAGCAAACTAATGCTACACATCAAATACCTTAACTGGCGAGACGTAATTTCTAGTTCATTTTGGCCGCCGGGAGCAAGAAGCTATCAAAGTGTTTTTGTTTGTTTGCTTTTTCCAGCACCTTAATGTGAGACAAGTATGAAGGAAAAAGGCCCAAACCAACATTGACCAGTAGTAATTTTCAGAGTGATTTCTCTTTTCGGTCTAGACTTGGATGTATTTGGACCCCTTGGAAGGGGCTCGGAGAAGCGGCCCAGTAAGTATTTCCATCTTAAGAAAAATTTAGTTTGGATGCAAAGTGAGTTTTGCGGACCTCAAAACAGCCTCGAGAAATCTGAAATACTCCTCTACAGCGTTCTTAAAGAAAGAGAACTCAGATTGCCTGTTAACTTGCACCTTCTCCTCCTCCCCCATCGACTTCAGCCTGAACTCATCAAAGCACCAGGAGGACAGGAACGGACTTTCCATCGCTTTTGTTTCCTACGTGGCGGAGACTCAGAGGAACGGCCGGTCGCCTACCTGCCTTCCACTTCCCTGGCCGGGAGCGGCCGCGCATCTCGCAGAGCGATTCGCTGCCGGCTGGGTTCGCCGCCAGCCTCACCTACCCGCTGGCTCTCTGGCCCGACTCTTCTGGGATGGGTGGCGGGGTGTAGGGGAGACCTCAGAGGGCGGAGTGACACGCGGAGGCGGGCCGGGCCCTTCCCCCCAGAGCCAGGGAGGAGGCGCCGCCAGGGCGCAGGTGAAACCTACTCGGCCCTATCCCGGGAACTTTCGCTGCGGGTACTGGTTGCGAGAGGCTAGCGTCGCTCAGGGGCGGCCTGGGAGCCGCCCTCTCTTTCCCAGACTGCCCGCGGGGACTCAGCCCAGGGGCCACCGAAGGGGACCCACGGCCCTCCTGGCGCGCTCACCGGCTGCGGGCAGCGCTGGCCTCCGCCGCTGATGGGGGCGGTTGGTGCTGCCCCGGGCGCAGGTGACATTCGCCCGGCCAGGGTTTTATCTGGCGGGGGTGAGCCCCCGCAGGGCGAGACGCAGACACCCCGGGGGCGGAGGACAAGGCAGCGATGGCCCGAGAGCTGAGTCAGGAGGCACTACTGGACTTTCTGTGCCAGGCTGGGGGCCGCGTGACCAATGCTGCCTTGCTGAGCCACTTCAAGAGCTTTCTCCGAGACCCCGACTTGCCCCCCCAACCAGTACCAGCACCGCCGCGAGCTCTTCAAGGGCTTCGTCAACTCGGTCGCCGCAGTGCGCCAGGACGCCGACGGCACCAAGTACGTGGTGCTCAAGAGGAGGTACAGGGACCTTTTGGGGGAGGAGGGGCTGCAGCGACCCCGCGATCCGCGCGCGACCGTCCCCCAGTGCAGGGGGAGCTGCGCACTGCTCCCCCGCGAGGCACGCGCCGAGGGGAGCCTCCCCAGCAGCAGCCCAGGCGGCGGCGGCGCGAGAAGGAGCTGGAGGAGGAGCCAGCAGGTGCAGCAGCCAGAGCCGCCGACGCGGGTTGCAATGGACTCCCAGCCAGCGGCGCCCGCGGGGCGCCCGGGAAGGGCGGCGGATCGAAGGGCAGCCCTGGACAGAGGGCGCCGGTGCCCGCAGCTGCAGCGGCAGGGGCCCAGGCGGGAGCGAGGTGCGCGGCGGCGGAGGCGCAGGGCCGCTGCTGCTGGGAATGCCTCCAGAACAGCCTGGCGGGGCTCCCGGGAGAGCTCGGCGCACTCCCGGACTCCGCCACCGCGGAGGAGAAGCCGGCGCGGGCTCTGCCAGCCCTGGATGGCCGCGGGGCTTCCAGGGAGCGGGAAGAAGGCGCGTTGGCTGAACCCGCGCCAGTGCCTGCAACACCTCGCTCGCCTCCGGCCACTGTCGAGGCTGCGACGAACCGGGCTTCTCTGCCTGCTCTCCTGCCCTGCCCCGCTCCCTGCGGAGACCGGCCGGAGCTGCTGACCCCCAGCTCCCTGCATTACTCGACCCTGCAGCAGCAGCAGCAGCGCACTCGAGAGTGGGTGGCCAGGCACCCGCAGGTGCCTAACGCCCGTGATCAGGGTACTATCCGCGCCTGGTCGGTGCTGCCAGACAACTTCCTCCAGCTGTCCTTGGAGCCGGGCTCCACGGAGCATAACTCAGAGCCGCCAGATCCCGGTCTTTCCTCACACCCTCTCTTTCCTGTTGCTCCAGATGAATCCTCGGAATCCTGGCCGGGGAACCCTTCACTGACTGTCTTTCGCAGCATTCGTTGTCAGCTGTCCCTCCAAGATCTAGATGACTTTGTGGACCAGGAGAGTCATGGCAGTGAGGAGAGCAGCAGCGGGCCCAAAGAGTCCCCAGGGGCTTCTGAAGAAGGGTTGCAGGTTGTCTTGGGAACCCCAGATCGGGGGGAAGCTCAGGAATCCAGCGGGGGGCCTTTCTGTATCTCAAAAGGAGGGCAGCCCTAGCCAGAGCCCTCAAGGCCTCCGAAACAGAAGGGGTGGTCACCCCTCTCAGCAGGTCCCTGCAGGGGCTAATGGCCTTGCAGGCAACCCCCTGGAGCCTTTGCCTTGGCCAGCTCCTAGATTAAGGAGGTCCCTCAGGAGGAGCTCTCTGGCAGGAAGAGCCAAATTGTCCTCCTCTGATGAGGAGTACCTTGATGAGAGCTTGCTGAGAAGAAGTCGGCGCCCACCTCGATCCAGAAAGCCCTCCAAAGCAGGAACAGTGCCCAACCCAAGGGTAGATGCAGCTTTATCACTGAAACTTGCAGAGGTTAAGGCTGCTGACGCTGAGTGGGATTGGCGACACAGCTTGTGGGCTCCTAGTGGGAGGGGCCTGCAGCCTTGGCCCCCCCCACAGAACTTCTGAGCACAAATCATCCCTGGTTCCCCTAGATGCCAGGGAGCACGAGTGGATTGTGAAGCTTGCCAGTGGCTCCTGGATTCAGGTATGGACTTTGTTCTGGGAGGAACCTCAACTGGCCTTGCACAAAGACTTTTTGACTGGGTACACCGCCTTGCACTGGATAGCCAAACATGGTGACCTCAGGGCACTTCAGGACTTGGTCTCTGGAGCAAAGAAGGCAGGGATTGTCCTTGACGTAAATGTGAGGTCCAGTTGTGGGTATACCCCGCTGCATCTTGCAGCCATTCATGGCCACCAGGGAGTTATCAAATTGCTAGTGCAAAGGTTGGCTTCTCGAGTAAATGTCAGGGGACAGCAGTGGGAAGAAGCCATGGCAGTATCTCACCAGTAATACCTCTGGGGAAATATGGCAGCTATTGGGAGCCCCTAGGGGCAAGCCCATTTTCCCTGTCTATCCCTTAGTTGGAAGTTCTTCCCCCACCAGAAAGGCCAAGAGCAGGGAAATATCTAGAAATGTCACCCGAAAGACTTCCTTCGCTGCACTACTCAAAAGTCAGCACAGCAAGTGGAAATTGGCCAACCAGTATGAGAAATTCCCCAGTCCAAGGGAAAGAGAAGAGTATAGTGACTGAGGTGAATCTCTCTGTCCAACATGCAGGCAGCATACCCTCACCCTACGCAGTGAAAGAATTCTAGGGGAATATAAAAGCTGATGAGAGTTGGTAAAAAGGATGGTCAAGGGAGATGGCGTTGACCTCACTGGATCTTATGTCACCACATCCTGGACCTTAGGAGGGTCATCCAAACTTTTTGAAAGCTGAAGTACTTGAACTAGAGAGACCTAGACAAGGGGCAGAGCCAGGTGCTCAAAATCCAGGAGGCATTCTTCCTCTTCCCTTGCCACCATGGATCTGGGCACAGTAAGCCACATTGTTTCCTTGAAGCAGCAGTCCCCGGCCTTGGCTAGAGAGGAAACAGATGTCTAACAAAAAGAGAAGCAATTCGAGGAATTGATGAAGCACGTAAAAAATCCTCTCTGGCTAGGAGCTCTCTGGCTTCTGTTCATTTGGATAATAAATCTTGGCTGACAGTGGGAAACACCAGGTTTGAAATCAGATGGCTTTATTTTTCATTTTTTTGGCATTGAAATCAGTGAAATAAAATTATTACTGGAGAGTAAAGTTTGATTTGAGAAATTCCCCAGCCCTGTTCCCAAGTCTTCTTTTGAATGCCATGCATGGTGGTTAATAGGTAAAATGATTAATGCCTCCTTTGGGTCTTCTCACTGATCAGAGAAGCAGTTGGGTAAGATCCAGTTATGGCTTGGACTCCATTCCCAAGAGAACTGTCATTCAGGCCCTGCTTTTTTGTATCAACCCAAAGGGGAACTTTCCAAATATAAAAACCATGTGGCTCATTTGCATAGTGACTGAAACCATCTTTCATGGAAACTCCCTGTGTAACAAACAGAATTATCATTACTAGTTTTCAGTAGGTTTGAATGGCCAACATTTGTACTCAGAAAAAGAGAGAAATGATTTCACTCTGGGGGAAACAGTAAGGATTAAGAGAATGCATCCTCACCACTACTTTCTAAGCTGCTAAATGTAATTTTATTTGCACTAAACTTGTTGCCAATTAAGATTTAATATTAGCCTTTAAGTATTGTATATCTAACAGGAAGCATTCCTTTTTAATTGCTTTTGAAGGGACTGATTACTTGTGAGTTCATGGAGTAAGAGAATGGCCAGTCTATAAATGTCAGCAGAACAAGTTTTCAGAATAAGTTCAAAGAGGGCCGAAAAATTACATGTTCAAGTGGAAATTGTTAATTTTTTATGGGAATGTTTTCATGTGATGTGGCAATGATGCTGTATTTTAAGTCTTTTTGTGTTTCTTCTGGTTATTTTCTCCTATTAAAAGATCAGTAGATCTTTATAATTTATTGTACTTATGCTGATTACTGTTAGTTCTTCTTTACAAAATTGTGTCTCAGTGAGTGCCAAATATTATTGTTTCTTTGATTTTTTACTTTATAATTTGCTGAAATAAATACATCTTTTCTACTAGAAAAATAAGCATAATAAATAAATCTAAGAGCTTTTTCCCCAAAAGACCTATATAAGAGATGCAACTTTGTCAAATCAAAGCAAGAAAATGGGCAACCACAGATGGGACATAGTTTAAAGAGATAAAAATTTAAAAGAATACAAGATAAACATCTATGCACATACTCTAGTAAACTAGTAAAATTTGTAAACCACCAGTAAGCTAGTGCTTTTTCAAGGAAAAGTTGTCAACTTTCTAAAAAATCCAATGAATGTTTTTACTTTATCACATTGTTATCACTACATCAATTTATTCAACAGATGTGTTTTGTGTAGTGCTGTGGGAAATTTTAAAAGTGAGTAGGATATAAACTCTCCCATCCTGAAACTTAAAATCTAACAATATTTATAATTGATTGCTTTATACCCTTTTTAAAATTATTATTATTATTATTTTGAGATGGAGTCTTACTCTGTTGCCCAGACTGGAATGCAGTGCTGTGATCTCGGCTCACTGCAACTTTCGCCTCCCGGGTTCAAGGGATTCTACTGTCTCAGCCTCCCACGTAGCTGAGATTACAGGCAACCACCACCATGGCTAACTTTTGTATTTTGTATTTTTAGTAAAGATGGTTTTTCACCATGTTGGTCAGGCTGGTCTCAAAATCCTGACCTCAAGTGATAAGTACATTGCATGTTTCAGTAATTCCAAAGTGCTGGGATTACAGGCGTGAGCCACCATGCCTGGCCTGTACCCTATCTTTCTCCCATGATGTCTTTTAAAGGTGAATTATATCAAAAAATAAGCTTGTAAAATGAGGCAAAGAGAAAAGAAGGATGGTACCAGGAATGAGGACAAACAGTGGCAATGCAAGAAAAAAATTTCAAAGTGTCCTAAGTACATAATATGTACTCTGGGGGAGAGCACTTATTTAAGAAGAGAGAGAGAGAGAGAGAAATAGAAAGGGTAAGAGAGAAAGAGAGATCCTTTTGGGCTGGTAAAATTAGGGAGGGCTTCATAAAGGCCAGGAATCCTTGAACTGAACGATACTGACTTTCCCAAGAAACCAGCTGTGTTAGTTCTACCACATTCTTGACTTGTGCTTCAGTGTGTGATTTACATAGCACTAGTGTTGGCTGATTGTTAACTGGTTAGAACACAATCCTAAGTCTCAAGTTGATTCTTATGATGAATCATCATGCTGCCTCTGATCAACTCTTTTACATGGTCAATATGTTATGTTGGGAGGAGTCAGGGGAGAAGAGAGTGTAGAGAGCAGATTAAAACACAGATCTGATCCTGACACTCTCTTGCTCATGTTGTAAAGTCCAGGCCAGGAGGGCTGCCAGAACTAGCGTACTTTCCCAGCTTTTTGCCAGCCACTCCCTGCTATGAACCCCAGACTGAAGCTACATCAGACCCATTGGGATGCTAGTGGCCCTAACCTCTCAGTTTCTGTCTTGTGCTGAATTTCTTCTACTTAGAAAATCATTTTTTTCTATTTTCCTGGTAATCTTATTCGTCAAAGGACAGCTCAAATGTCACAGCCTATATGAAGATTTCAGGACGAACACCTCCAAGCCAGAAGCTGTATAGCTCCTTCCTCAGAATTTTCCTAATACTATGTATGTACCTCATTTATAATTTTTGCCACATAGTATTTAGGTAAATTGTATGTCTCAATATTCCTGAATATTTTGAACATCTGGAGATTAGTGAATATGTTTTCAATTCATCTAGATTTCCCAGATATTTATGGAGCATCTACTATGTGATAAAGACATAATTCCTGCCTTCAAGAGCTCATAGTCTACTGGGGAAGGAGATGTGAGGGTTGGGTCACTGAAAATTGCTTCTAGTACAGTAAGTGCACAGATGTGTGTGTCAAGACTCTGAGAATACAAAGAAGGGGACATTTATGAAGCATTTTCTATGTGCCAGTCTCTATGTTTATGCTGGAAATACAACATTTAAGTAGAATATACCTATTTACTGCTCTGTTGGTGCTTTTCTGGATTGGGGGAAGTCAGGAGGCAAAAAGGAAGTTATACACGAGTTTTGAAGGGTGAAGTGGGAGAAAGAGTTTTGGAAGAATATCCCAGAAGAGGGGAAGGGACATGACCAAAACCACAGAGTGGTCTGGGGGATACTGAGCCACATAGCGTGGCAGAAGTGAGGCAGGGCAGAAAGAGATGAAGATGGAAAGGTCATTTAAGACTAGGTTGAAAGAACGGTCTTTTGACCTCAGAAAATACAGGCATTTTCTAGGAAGCCAAGGATTGTAAAAACTCCTCCTAGAAAAACATAGTGTTTTTCCAAATCCAGATGTTTTCCTGAAGTCTTAATTTGAAGACAAAAAAAAAAAAAAAAGCCAAAGTATTAGATTAAATGTGCTTAATTTTATAGTTTCTCTGTGAAATTTTTCTTAGGTCTTCTGTGTTGCTAACGCTTATTTGCTAGCAAATAGTGGTAGGCAACAAAGTAATTAACAAATGGCAATTTCATTTTTAAAGACAAACATTAGACATTGATTAGAAATTGTCGATAAGCTTAGCTCAACACTTTTTTTTCATTTCAGCAGTTGCATGAAAGCTTGTATATAAGATTCCTTTATTCCTGTATCTTCTCAATGGTTTTTTGTATTTGTCCTTTTTCTTTCCTATTTGGCGAGATTTGGCTTTCTGTTTATGGATCTTTTTATGGTCTTTGTCCACTTTTAGCCTAGTGATAACCACTTTGCTGGGGTGAATGCCTACATGGACAGTTGTACCATTAGCCTTTTGCTGCTGCACCTGTTCAATGTAGATGACATATTTCTTCCTGTAAACCTGGACTATGTATGGCCAATTTGCCGACCTTTATGATGTCCTTGCACAACTTGAACTTCATCATCCTTTTGGATGGTCATGGATCAAACATCATACTTCTGTCTTACTGCTTTGGAAAGAGGGGGAAGACATAATCTTCCTGCGAATGTGGGAAAGTGCATTGAAATGCCTTTTGCAGTTCTTGCTTCGGTCAGAAGTCACAAAAGCGTTGAATTTCACTTTGGCCACTCTCACTTCAGTGATGGCTGCAAAAGGTGCTCGACACTTTGTTGTAGTCATAAAGTAGTGAATTTTAATGTGATAAATACACTGTAAATATGAAGTACATATACTGTAATCTTGTTTATGCCAGTAAAATTGCTTATAGTTCAACATTTCAGTGTGTTACACATAGCATGCTATGAATTCCAGATGCCTTGATTCCTTTGTATATTTTTGGGTTTTTTTGAGGCAGGGTCTCACTTTGTCACCCAAGCTAGACTGCAGGGTGCAATCATAGCTCACTGTAACTTCAAAGTCCTGGGCTCAAGAGATCCTCCCACCTCAGCCTCTTAGTAGCTGGGACTATAGGTGCACACCATCACACCCAGCTTTTTTTTTTTTTTTTTTGAGACAGGGTCTCTATGTTACCCAGGCTATGTTGCCCAGTCTGGGTCTCAAACTCCTGGCCTCAGCTTCCCAAGCACTGGCATTACATGTGAGCCACCACATCTGGCACCCCATACATCTTTTTTCTTGTTGTTCAGACAGGGTCTCCCGCTGTCACCCAGGCTGGAGTGCAGTGGTGCAATCTCAGCTCACTGCGGTATTGACCTCTGGGACTCAAGCCATCCTCCCACCTCAGCTTCTGGAATAGCTGGAACTATCAGCACACACCACCACACCCAGCTAATTTTTTAATTTTTTTGTAGAGATGAGGTCTCACTATGTTGCCCAGGCTGGTCATGAACTCCTGAACTTAAGCAATCCTCCAGCCTCAACCTCCCGTAGTGCTGGGATTACAGGTATGAGCCACCATCTCCAGCTCTCCCTATACATCTTAAAAAATAACTACACATACCATACATTTCACCTATTTTAAACATACAATTCAATAATTTTCAGTATAATCACATTTATGCAACCATCACCACATTAAATTCCTGTATAAATCTGAGAACCATTGATCCAGGCAATAGGAAGCCATTGAAGGTTCAAGGCAGGAGAGTGACATATAAGCTGGGGTGAAAAAAAGATTCTTCTTGCTGCAGTAAAGGAGATAAACTAGAAGCAGAGATAAGTTAGACTATTGTAATATCTTAGTTTCATATCGAGCATATCAGGAATGTTGACTCAATAAGCTGGATAAGGTGGTAAGATTGGACATCTACAGTGAGGGGGAAAAAAAACTTTGTTGGAGGGGCTGATTTAGTTGATAACAATTGAGAAGAATTAGGTAAAATGTAGAAGTGTTCCCCCCATTTCTTCTCACCCTCAAAATACCCTGGTTTTGTAAATTTGTTTGTTTGTTTGTTTTTGTTTTTTGAGGCAGAATCTCCCTCTGTTACCCAGGCTGGAGTGCAGTGGCATGATCTCGACTCACTGCAACCTCCACCTTCCGGGTTCAAGCAATTCTCATGCCTCAGCCTCCTGAGTAACTGGGATTACAGTGTGAGACCACACTTGGCTAATTTCTTTCTTTCTTTCTCTCTCTTTCTTCCTTCCTTTCTCTCTTTCTCTATTTCTTTCTTTCTCTCTCTCTCTCTCTCTTTCTTTCCTTCTTTCCTTCTCTCTCTCTCTTTCTTTCTTTTTTGAGATAGACTCTCCCTGTGTTGCCCAATTGGAGTGTAGTGGTGTAATCTTGGCTCACGGCAACCTCCACCTCCCAGGTTCAAGCAATTCTCCTGTCTCAGCCTCGGGAGTAGCTGGTATTACAGCGTGTGCCACCACACCCAGCTAATTTTAGTTTTGTTTTTCGTTTTTTTTTTTTTTTTTTTTTTTTGGTGGAGTTTGCTCTTGTTACCCAGGCTGGAGTGCAGTAGTGTGATCTTGGCTCACTGAAACCTCTGCCTCCCCGGTTCTAGTGATTCCCCTACCTCAGCCTCCCAAGTAGCTGGGATTACAGGCATCCGCCAGCATGCCCAGCTAATTTTTTGTATTTTTAGTAGTGACAGGGTTTCACCATGTTGGCCGGGCTGGTCTCAAACTCCTGACCTCTGGTAATCCACCAGCCTCGGCCTCCCAAAGTGCTGGAATTACACGTGTGAGCCATTGCGTCCAGCCTAATTTTTGTATTTTTAGGAGAGATGGGGTTTTGCCATGTTCACCAGGCTGGTTTTGAACTCCTGGCCTCAAGCGATTGGCCTGCCTCAGCCTCGCAAAGTGCTGAGTTACAAGTGTAAGCCATGGCGTCCAGCCTGGTTTTGTAATTAAATCACTTCATTCCTGTCATGACCATCTAGGTTCATGGTGGCATCTAGGTTCATCTAGAGTGTAAATGAAATGTCTGTACAAGCTGTTTTACTTAGCAGTGCCGCTGTGTGCACGTGGGTTTGTCAACACCAAAACAAATTAAAAATGTTTAGTGAAAGATAGGATAATGTAAGTACTTAAGCTCACAGCAAAGAATCGAGGTTGCCTGGCTCCTGACCTGATTTGGACAAGACCTTAGTTTTGTTATTTATATTGAAATAATATTAATAGCAATAGAAAATGGGTTTTCTGAGAGGATAAAATGAATTCATACCTGTTCAAAGTTCATAGAAAATGCCTGGCACATAGTAGATCCTCAATAAACACTTGGCATTATTATTTTTAACAACATTTAAAATATACAGTTCACTTAAATTTCCATCTATGCAAAAAGCAAAGAAATCTAGTTGATTTAAAAGGTGCTGATAAAAATTTACTGATAAAGCTAAATAATTTTTATTATGCTTCTACACAAGAAAGATGCCTGGGATTCTCATTTCAAATGAAAAAGACCATTTAACTATCTCTTGTAATAATCATTAGCTATTAGTACCATTAAACAGAATTATGTCTAATTGAAGTCATATTAACTAACACCAGTCAAATTAGAAGCTCTGATGTTGCCTGGAACTGAACTCAGACAGAGCTCTGAAGGAATCAGGCTTTGGAGAGGTGAGGGGTGTGTGTGTGTGTGTGTGTGTGTGTGTGTGTGTGTAATGCTATTGTCACTCACGAATCGGAAAATCTAAATGGAACCATGCAGTAAAGTTTATCAAATTTCTGCTAAATTTGGTCACAATGAAGTCACTGAATTGGATTAAAAATTATTGATCTGACTATTCCTCCTTCATGATGTGAAAATAACACTTCTTGATCTCTAGCTACCAAGCTTGACTCCTATTTTCTACTTTTTTGTGGGGGGGTGGGTGGGGATTGATCCTTTCATTTATTCAGACTTTACTCATCATCACATTCTGAGCCCCTTTCTGCATCTACCTCAGTGTTCTCACACAACTCACAGGCTAGAGAAGTCTTCAAAGTGTGATCACAGCTCTGGGGGGTCCCAAGTAAGGCCAAAGGGCCTGGGGGAGTGGTGAGGATCCAGCCGGGCCTCATGAAGTAGGTGACGTCTGAGCTGGGTCTCCAAGAATGAGACACCACTTAGCTAGGGCCTCTGTTTTCATATTGAATCACTGGAATACAATTTGCTGAATTCAACAGCTTGATGACCTGGGCTCAGGTTAATTAGCTTTGTTTATGTTTTACTTTTTTTTTCTCTGTCTCTCCTGCAAGGCTGTCATCTCATAAGAATGAAGATCTCTGCCTGCTTCACTCCCTGCTGTGCTTCCGTGTGTGGAGCAAGCCCAGCATGCAGTAGGTCCTCAGTGAATGTGTGCTGGAAAAGGGAACCCTGATCGGGATTTGTCCTCTGAATTTGTCCACTCACGCTGCAGTGTCAGCTCCTTGAGGACAGCAACGTCATCAGTCCTATAGATCCCTAGATCAGCACCTAGAGAGGGCTTTGCACATGGTAGGTGCATACTGACTGGCTAATTACAACAGTACACAGGAGCAGGTTTTGAAGCTGGAAGTGAACCCCAAATCCTACTTTCAAGCAGGAAGCCCTGCTCCTTTGTATTGTGCGTGAAACGGGGACTGTGAAGGAGGCGGCAGGAGAGGGAAAAGGTGCTGCCATGGGTTCTTGTGTACATAGAAGACACTGGCATGGGAGGAGGACATGAGCAGGCATATTCAGGAAATGAATAAAGGACTGAGGCTCGACCCTGAACCTGCTCTCTCAGGTGTCACACCCTCTCCCACTGGAAGCAGGTGAGCAGCTCGCAAGTTCCCTTGGAGATAGAGGCCACATGACCTTGACCTGGCCAATCAGCAGAGCCCATTCTCTTCAGCCACAGTGATTGGCTAAGGTCTGGGCACGTGACCAATCGGGTGCCAAAGGTCAGACCTCTGGGTTGGAACCCTGGGGAAGACAAGCTCTAATTCTGTTAGGTTGCTGGAGTGGTTGGTGACATCTTGTCACCTGGAAAGGAAAGCCCACCCGAGAATGACACCAACACAGAGGGAAGTAAGCAGAGCCAAGAGGTTGGGAGAGGTTGTTCCTGGTGCCATTATCCAGCACCCAGCTCCAGCCCAGGTGAAGTTGGCCGGGCACATAGTCACTGGCACTGCAGTGACCTGCAGGTCACACACGAAGGTCTGCAGAGCAGCTCCAGCTGTGTTCTTTCGTCTTCACAGTCAGCACCGTTTTTATGGGTAGCATTCTTGGTTAGCATTCTTAGTTAGGATTCGTAGCTAGAAGGTTACCATGCGACAGGGCCTTACGACCATCTCTGCTGATGAGGAAACCTTGATTTTTCTGGGGAAAGGAGAGAGGAGGAAAGAGAAAAACATATCAGTAGCATCAAATTAGCCTCAGATCTTCAGGACAGACAGCGCTAAAATGCACAATATTACTAATAAGTAGCTGCAAATGGAGAGTGGGAGAGAACAGAAGGCTGATTTTGCTTTACGTGTAGACCATATATTCTCACAATAATGACTAACTCTGGACTCCTAAGGGGCATATCAACTAAGTAATGTTTCATAGAAATATGTAATTAACCTACCTGTGGAGCCATCTTTCCATGCATTACAGAAAGATCACAAAATACTGCCCTAGATTTCTTGGGCAAGATTCCTGATACCTGTCATAAATTCTTGGGAAAGCTGAGTCCTAGAACGACTTTTCAAATTTTGGGTGTACACATATCTTCCAGGAGCAGTGAATCTAATGTGTATGATCTTACACAAGCATTTTCTCTTCTGATCTTTGTTCTTATTAGCTAATTGTAAAATTCAATCAGTAACTGACAAAGGGGTTGAAACTCAAGTTTACTTGCTACTTGTTATAATCTGCATTATTTGAGGTTTTAATCATCAGGGTTGTATTAGTCCATTCTCACACTGCTATAAAGAACCACCTGAGACAGTAATTTATGAAGAAAAGAGGTTTAAGTGACTCACAGTTCTGCAGGCTGTATAGGACACATGGCTGGGAGGCCTCAGGAAACTTGCAATCATGGTGGAAGGCAAAGGGGAAGCAAGCACATCTTAACCATGGCAGAGCAGGAGAGAGGGAGAGAGAGAGAGAAAGGAAGTGCCACACACTTTTAAACCATCAGATCTGGTGAGAACTCGCTATCAAGAAAACAGCAACCAGGAAGTCTACCCCCATGAACCTGGCCCATCCTCCAACGCATGGGGGTTACAATTGGAGATGAAATTTGTGTGGGGACACAGAGCCAAACCATATCAAGGGTTATTGATATTTTACATCACTCCGTTCTACACACACACACCCTACCTCCAAACACACACATATACTGTAGCATAGATAATAAAGAATTGTACTTATATTTTTATACCATAAGCTGTATTTATTTAAGATGTTTCTCAGATTTTTAGTAAAGGAAAGCATCTGCATGTGGCCGCTAACTCTGAGATCACTGATATTCCTAATCCCACGAACAGCCTGTGATTCTTTGAGAAGGGAAACAGATTAATTCCCTGGACACGGGCAAAGACAAACATTTGCATGCAGAAGTTGTATTGTCACCTGACCATAATCCTATATTCTTGTATGTGTCACCTTACACCCTCCTGTGGTCTCTTGGGTCTAGGTGTGTTCCTGCTAAAAGCTTCCTCAAGGACACCTGGAGAAGCAGAGTGGCAGAGCAGGTGGAACAGTATCACCTGGTGATCTCAGCCTTCTGGACACAGGCAGGGCTCATCAGGCTTCCCTGGTTAATGTTTTTCCTGTTATTGTGGTACATTTATCACTCAAATTCAGTTTTGGAGTCTTTTGTGAGGTACTTTCTCAGTTTCAAAACTCCTTATGTCTTTATTCACTTGAATTGAGTAAAAGAAAACCCTTATTCCTTGTAAATTGAAAGCCACAGCATTTAGATACTGGCTTATGATGGAAGCTGTGGATTGTTGGTGTTCCTAAAAGGAAATAGAAAGTTAATATGGGGGAGAAGCAGATAAATATTTTGTGTTGTGGGAAGGTACTCATTACATAAATACTGCCATTATCTGGTAGGTTTCGGAAATGGATTATTTTGATTAACAAATTATTCAAGTTAAAAGGAATTTCTCACATATGTTTTACATGATGAACAGTTGTAAGAAAATTTAAAAACTACAACGAAATATACTCAGCACTAAACACAAGTAATTTATGTGTCTCAAAAAACAATGAAGGATTCTTATGTGCTTTGTGCTTATTGCATTTCAGAGGCCCAAAACTAAAGTCAGTTGATAAAAGGTTGTGTTTTTATAAATTTTACATCTATTTTTTTATCTTAAGGAATTTTATAGTTATACAAATAATACATGTTCATTGTAAAGAAAAATAAATAACACAGATAAAAAGAAAAAAACTATCCCTAATTTTGCTACCTCAAGCAATCACTGATAATATTTTGTTGTATATATACACTATCAAAATTTATAACAAAACCAAAACCATATTATACATAATTGCCAACCTATTTTATTGTTTAATATATCACTATATATATTTTTTTCTATTTGAACTGGAATTCTATACTGAGTTCCAGATAAAGTTTAGGTCTTCAGATGACTAAAAGTGGAGCAGTTGAAAAATTATTTGTAGACCAGGCTTTTGCTTCAATGCCATTTCCCTTCTCTGTAGTCTATGGGCCAGGTCCTAAATAAGTTAAGTTTTAAATTATCTAAAAAATCATTATTAGCATTCATTTGACTTGAAGGAATAAATTTTCTTTTGTTTTTAACCAGCTTCTTTGCCCAGTGTTCTGGGTGCATGACTTTTCAGGCAGGAGGCCCCTCCTCCAGGAAACTGGTTGCCTGTTCCCACCCATAGCAGGAAGACAAGAGGGAACTCCCAGCTGTGACCAACCATCTCTCACCTGTAGCTTTTCTGTTTGCTTGTGGGGCAAAGGCGACACTGACACAGGTGTGGGCCAGTTATGATTTAGGAAGGTTTACTATGCTTGATTGCGACATAAAAGGGGCTAGATCTACCAGTGCTTTTATTCTTCTTAATAGCTAAGGAGAGACTATATTAGAATTACTTTATTTAACATAAGGCTAGGGAAGAAAACATAAAAATCTAAAATATACAGTTTTTTTCCTGGTCATATAGATCTTTTAGTTAAAGCATTATCTAAAGATGAAGATTGGTGCTAGTTTTACTTTTTAATAAATTTTATTTCAGCAATTTAAACACATTCTCAGAAGATATAACCTAATGAGTAATAGATTTTAATCATTTCCAATCCCATAAATTCCCTTTTAACTTTTCGGTGCATAAGTCTAATCAACATGCATATTTTATTTTATCTTCTATACTATTTTATTTAACAGCATATCCCATATATTAAAATAATTTTCCTTTTTTACATTTTTTATAGCCAGGTCTACCATGATTAATATATGGCAGTTTGTTTAGCTATTTCTTTCCTCTTTGACATTGAGTCATTTCTCACTATTACAAATATTGTAGTACTTATATATCTTTTTTTCTCAAATTACAATAGCAGCAAGAAGATATAAATATCTTGTAAAAATAATTACAAGGTTCTTTTATTTCTTGGCTATTTTCCCAGCTGCCGTTTTATAGCTTTTGTTACATTTACCAACTTGTACTTCAGAAAAATTGAATCATGTTAAAGTGCCATCAGCAAGCATGTCTTCTGAAAGCCATACCAAGGGTGAGTTTTATGCTATTTGCTCATTTTAATGGATATGCAGAGTAGCCTTTACATTGAGTTGCATCTCTATTTGTTGCTAGTGAAACTGTCTTGTTAGATTTTTTTTTTAAAGTCCTTACTGCCTCACACCATAAATGTAATATTGTAATTACTAGTTATCTACTGCCATGTAACAAATTAGCTTAAAGCTTAGCAGTTAAAAAAAAAAGTGAAACACTTACCATGTCACAGTTTCTGTAAGTCAGGAACAGCTTAGCTGAGCAGTTTTGGCTCAGGGACTCTCGTGAGGTTGTAGTCAAGACGCGAGTCCTGGCTGCGGTCATCTGAAGGCTTGCCTGGGTCTGGAGGGTGGTTCTCAGATGGCTCACCCACATGGCTCTCAGTAAAGGCCTCAGTCCCTGTCTAGAGGGCTGACTTAATGTCCTCACAATTGAACGTCTTGGCAGCTGGATTCCCTCAGAAATGATCCAAGCAAAACAGCAAGGAGGAAGCCATGGCATCTTTCTATAATGTAGTTGTGGAAATCACACACAGTCACTTCTGTGATATTCTATTTGGAAGAAGAGTTATTAATCCAACCCACACTGAAGTGGAGGAGAAGAACCTCCAGCTCTCGAAAGAAAGAGTATCAAAGACTTGTGAACACATTGCAAAACCATCTCATGTGCTAATTAATATAAACAACAGTGAAAACAAACCAGCCTCTCTTGACCTTTCTTTGTTTCTGGTCTGGCTGATGTTTTGTTACTAATGAAGTGTGGGAACACTTGTAGAAGAGCCACTTTTCCTGACAGTCTTACTTGGGTTTGCCTTCTTGGTCTAACATTAATGATGTATGGAGTGATATTATTAAAAAGAAAGGAACAAATGATGAGTTGTTTGGCATATTTCTTCAAATAATCCTTCATCTGCCTGAAAACAAGATTTCTTTTCATTTGGCAGAGTGAAAAACAAGAGGACAGGTTGTGATTGGATACTTGGAGGTAGGTGATTGAGGGAGTAGGATACAGGTAGCATAGGCAAAGTAGGAGTTCAGGAAGAAAAGGAGATCAGGAATAGAATGGAGGTGCCAAGGACAAAGCTTCAGAAATACTGGTACAGAAACCAGGTAGAATGGTAGAATCTTTGGGAGTATAATGTCAAGGGCATAGCAATGAATCCACTTAAATCATTCAGACTTATCCAACAGCACATCTCTAGTGCTGCTTTCTTAATGAACATCTATATATAAAAGCAGTCTCTATTGGCTTTAAGTTACAAATAGAAACCAGTCATAAGAGATAATACTTCCTCATATCATGTAATGCAAGGTAATATACTGAGTGTTTTAGTCAGGGTTCCCTAGAGGGAAAGAACTAGTGCGATAGATGTATATAAGAAGGGGAGTGTACTGACTCACACAATCACAACGTGAAGTTCCACAACAGGCCATCTGCAAGCTGAGGAGCAAGGAAGCCAGTCCAAGTCCCAAAACCTCAGAACTAGGGAAGCCAACAGTGCAGCCTTATGTCTGTGACCAAAGGCCCAAGAGCCCCTGGCAAATCACTGGTGTGAGTCCAAGACTCCCAGAGTTGAAGAACTTGGAGTCTGATGTTTGAAGGAATGAAGCATCCAGCATGGGAGAAAGACAAAGGTTGGAAGACTCAGCAAGTCTGCTCATTCCACTTTCTTCTGACTGCTTTATTCTAGCCACAGTGGCAGCTGATTTGATGGTGCCCACCCAGATTGAGGGTGGGTCTGCCTCTCCCAGCCCACTGATTCAAAGGATAATCTCCTTTGGCAACACCTTCACAGACACACATAGGAACAATACTTTGCATCCTTCAGTTCAATCAGGTTGACACTTGATATTAACCATCTTGCTGAGTATTAAAAATTTTTTTTGGCTTTACTATTTAAAAATTAGAAAGCATTGCTTATTGGATGCTAGTTGTATCCATACCAATTATTCACTTTATAAAGATCCTGAAAAAGATTTTACTTGGTAATAACATCTTACAAATTCTTTATTGACTAGGCTAAATATGCATCTGGCAATATTGAAATAAGCCAGTAGGCAAGGATTTCATGACCAAAAACCTGAAAGCAAATACAATTTTAAAAAAAGGTAAATAGCTGGGACCTAATTAAACTAAAGGGCTTTTGTACAGCAAAAGGAACAGTCAGCAGAGTAAACAGACAACCCACAGAGTGAGAGAAAATCTTCACAATTTGTACATCTGACAAAGAACTTATATCCAGAATTGACAATAAACTCAAACAAACCAGTAAGAAAAAAACAAACAATCCCATCAAAAAGTGGGCTAAGGACATGAATAGGCAGTTCTCAAAACAAGATATACAAATGGCCAACGAACATATGAAAATGTGCTCACCATCACTAATGATCAGGGGAAATGCAAGTGAAAACCACAATGTGATACCACCTCACTCCTGCAAGAATGGCCATAATCAAAAAATCAAACAGTAATGTTGGTGTGGTTGCGGCAACCAGGGAACACTTCTACACTGCTGGTGGGAATGTAAACTAGTACAGCTGCTATGGAAAACAGTGTGGAAATTCCTTAAAGAACTAAAGGTAGAAGAAATGTCATTTGATCCAGCAATCCCACTACTGAGTATCTACCCAGAGAAAAAGAAGGTATTGTTCAAATAGAACACTTGCACATGCATGTTTATAGCAGCACAATTCACAATTGCAAAATCATGGAACCAACCCAAATGCCCATCAATCAATGAGTGGATAAAGAAACTGTGGTATGTATATATATATACACACATACATACAGTGGAATACTACGCAGCCATAAAAGAGGAATGAATTAACAGCATTTGCAATGACCCAGATGAGATTGGAGACTAATTATTCTAAGTGAAGTAACTCAGGAATGAAAAACCAAACATTGTATGTTCTCGCTGATATGTGGGAGCTAAGCTGTGAGAACGCAAAGGCATAAGAAGGATACAATGGACTTTGGGGACTTGGGGGAAGAGTGAGAGGGGGGTGAGGGTTAGAAGACTACAAATATGGTGCAGTGTATACTGCTTGGGTGATGGTTGCACCAGGATTTCACAAATCACCACTAAAGAACTTACTCATGTAACCAAATACCACCTGGACCCCAATAACTTATGGAAAAATAAAATAATATTAATAAAAGAAGCCAGTAGGGAACAGAACAGATACCCATTAATTCATCATTTTCTAGTGTTAGAAATATTAGGGACCATTCACTGAACTCTACCACCCTGCCTTATCCACCCTACTCCTTGATGGGGCTACCTGACTTTCCAAAATGCTATGCCTGGAGTTCCAACCTGCATCATCCTTGAAGCATTCTGAGTACCCCCTCCTGGCCTAAACAGAGAAAGCCTAACTTGAAGCATCTCAAACTCTTCATTACGTATACTTTATTTACTTACAAATCAGGTTATCATAAAACCCTTTCACCAAGAAATTCCTCTTTGGAAAATTTATCCTACAGAGATATGCATAGGTACAAAATTGCGTAAGTAGAAGCCTTGTCATTCCAGCATTGTTTGTAATATTAAAAAAATTAGAAAGGACATAAATGTTAATGAGAATCAGCAAGAGACCAATACAATAAAATACCTTCCGGCCACAAAGAAGAATGAAGAAGTTCCAAATATTGATATGGAACAATCTCTTAAGATATGTTATGGACAAACAAGCCAGGTCTGGCATGATATGTACACTATTTATATAAAAGTGAGGGGAAGAGAAAAGGGAAAGTATATGTATTTTCTTGTATATGAAAAAAAATCTCTAAAAAGGAAACACAGTAACATTGCTAACATTGGTATTTCCCAGGGAGAATAACAAGTTGAATGTGATTGGGATGGGGAGGCAACTTTTCACCATACACCCCTCTGCCTCTTCGATTTTGGACCATAGGAATCTTCTACCTATTTTTTAAGATTTGATATAAAATAAATTTCACATAATCACAGATAGATTGTTTTAAACTTGTACACAAAAAGAGAAATGTTTCTATTAATAATTTTCATATCTCAGATTATATATATATTTTTAAGACAGGGTCTCACTTTGTTCCCCAGGCTGGAGTGCAATGGCGTGATTACAGCTCACTGTAACTTCAAACACCTGGGCTCAAGTGATTCTCCTGCCTTAGCCTCCCAAAGCACTAGGATTACACGTGTGAGCTATGCACCCAGCTTAATACTAATTTTTTAATGGATTAAAAATTATGTTAAATCAATGGGCAAAACTGGAAGAATTTCAGCAACAAAATAAAATAACATTGGATTATAACTTAAAGCATAAAATAAATATCCAGGAGCCCATGTCACTATAAATAACTGATTGAATAAATTAACAAATAAAGAGAAGAGACCAATCTTCTCTGCAGAATAATTCAGATTAATTACGTAGATGCTCCAACCTTAAGGTGGAGCAGAATTCTTTGCTCCTTAATTGTGGGCTGTATATAGTAACTTCCATTCAAAGAGTACAGTATGGAAAAGGAGGTAAAGAGTAACTTTACAGTAGAGAAACTTGACCGACACTACCTCAGCCAAATGATTAAGGACCATATCAGCAGTGAAAAGTCATCTTTTATTTTATGTATTAAAAATTTTTTCCAAAGGAGTGAAAAGTCATCTTGATAGTATGTACCCTTGATATGATATAATGAGAATGGTACTTTACTGCTGTGATCCAGTTTAATTATGAGAAAAACATCAAATTCCAGTACAGGGGCATTCTACTACATACCTGAATAGCACTCCTAAAAACTGTCAATAGCCAGGTGTGGTAGCTTGCACCTTTTGTCCCAGCTACTTGGGGAGCTGAGGTGGGAGGATTGTGTGAGCCCAGGAGTTCAAGGATGCAGTGAGCTATCATCATACCTGTGAAAATCCACTGTACTCCAGCCTAGGCAACATAGCAAAACCTCATCTCTAAAAAATATGTTTAAAAAAATTTTTTTAAAGTCTGCCAAGGTCATCAAAAGCAAGGAAAGTTTGAGAAACTGTCACAGCCAAAAGGAACCCAAAGAGATAAATGTGATATCTTAAATGGGATTGGGGAAGAGAAAAAGGACACTAGGTAAAAACTAAGGAAACCTGAACAAGCTGTGGACTTTAATTAATAACAATGTATCAATAATGATTCACCAGTTGTAACAAATGTACTATACTCATGTAAGATGTTACTAATAGTAGAAACTGGCGGGGCGCGGGGAGGCGCGCTGTATTTGAACCCTGTGTACTAGCTGCTAATTTTTTTCTGTAAATCCACAGCTGTTCTTAAAGTCTATCAATAAAAAAAGAAATAGGAAGAGGAAGACAGAGCAAAGGTTGTAAAATGTTAACACTTGAAGAATAGAAGCAAAGAGTAAAGAGGGGTTCTTTGTACAGTTCTTCCAACTTTTCTGTGTGAAATTGTTTCAAATTTTTTTAATGTAACGATCCCTTCCTTGAACCACATCTAATCTAAATGTCTCCTAATAGTTATTATTATTATTTTGTTTTAAGACAGGGTCTCGCTCCGTTGCCCAGGCTGGAGTGCAGTGGCACGATCATGGTTCACTGCAGCCTTGAACTCATAGTCTCAAGCCATCCTTCTACGTCAGACTCCGGAGTAGCTGGGACCACAGGCATGCACCACCACACCCAGCTATTTTTATTTTTTATTTTATAGAGACAGGATCTCTCTATGTTGCCCAGGCTGGTATACTTAATTATTCAATGTTATAAGGAGATATTCTCTTTAATATTAAATAGGGTTAGTGCCAGTCAATGGGAACCTCAAATGGCCTGTTATTAGGCAGAAGCTGGCTCCTGGCAACAGGGAAGGTTTCAGAGCTGATTGAAGATGGCCATGGGCAGGGTGTTTCCCAGTGCAGTAGATAAAGGAGTAAGTGCCATCTAAGAGGTATATCCTGGCAGCCACTGCAGTTTTAAAAGGGAAACTTGAGCCCGGTCCCCTCTGCTGGTGGTATTCCAAAGGCTCCTCCTTCCCTATAGTCTGTTGCCCATGGCCTCCTTACCTTTTTTTTTTTTTTTTTTTACGCTTAGTGATTTTTATTTCCCATAGCAAATCTGGTGCTACAGAGAAATGACTTGCTGTTTCTTGTGGTAGGTCCAGGAGGCCCAGGAGGTCCTCGGGGACCCATGGGTCACATGGGAGGCCGTGGAGGAGATAGAGGAGGCTTCCCTCCCAGAGGACCTTCCCCACCAATTTTGTAGAGGTGCCCTCAGGGGCAGGGGAAAGGGGGGATACTTATCTTGACACCAAACCCTTAGCCAGTGGCAAAAAAAAAAAAAAAAAAAAAAAGAAAGAAAGAAAAAGAAAAAAGAATAGAAGGAAGGAAAGAGTTAAATTTTACAGTATAACAACAGCAGCAACACAGCAGTTAAAGACAGGTTTATTGAAGCTATTTTATTTTATTTTATTTATGTTTGTACAAACATTTCTTTATGAGTGACTTGAATTCTTGAGGAATTTTTGTGCCTTAGTTAAATGTCTGATGGAGAGGTGGAACTCAGGACTTGCTACAAATGGAATAAATTCTCTTTAGAACTAGGTAGAAGCTTCCAGCATAGATTTCCTTTGCCTTTCAACAGAGATTCCACAAGCATTTGGATATTTATTTGGCAAACCCTAGGATCGTGAACATATGGAATGTGTGGGTATCCTACTTCCTTGCCTCTGGGGCACCTTTGGGGAGAGAAATCCCTGCCAGACAGTGAGATTCTCAAAATTTTAAGATGATAAAATTATGGTGATGTGCTGAGGAGATGGTGGTATCATTCCTTATCCAAAATCTGTATCCAAACAGTGACTGAACAGCAAAGGTCCTTGGGACTAGGAAAGAAAGTTAAAAATAGTTCTGTAGCTTGTGTTTTATATTGACAGACCTATCAAAGTGGTCAGTTTAGAAATGGTAAGTGCGACTGCTCATTTTTGTTTTGTTTTTGTTTGTTTCTTTCTTTTTTTGAGACTGAGTTTCGCTCTGATGCCCAGGCTGGAGTGCAGTGGCATGATCTCGACTCACTGCAACCTCCGCCTCCTGGGTTCCAGTGATTTGTGCCTCAGCCTCCTGAGTAGCTGGGACCAGAGGCGTGTGCCACCACGCCTGGCTATTTTTTTTGTTTTTGTTTTTGTTTTTGAATTTTTGTATTTTTGTAGAGATGGGGTTTCACATTGGCCAAGCTGGTCTTGAACTCCTGGCCTCAAGTGATCCACCCACCTCAGGCTCCCAAAGTGCTGGGATTACAGGCATGAGCCACTGTGCCCTGCCTCGATTCTTGTTTTTTGTTTTATTGTCCCAAGGTGCCAGACACAAACATTCATTAGAATTTAAAGCATAGGCATTTTCTCTCTCTCTCTCTCTCTCTTTTATCTCAAAATTTCCCTAAGGGGAATCAAACTAATGTAAACTGCTCTCTATAAAACTTCCAACTTCAGGTAGGTGTTCTGTATGTAAATTGGTGCATTTTGCAGAATTTATCTTCCATAGCAGAGCTCATTACAATGGCCACTTCTGAATTAGAGACAGGTTATGACCTTGGAAGATTAGGGAAAGCATGTTTTCTCACGTGTGGTCTGGCTCATGGGTATCATTGCTTTACTTGTTAGATAAAAACGGCAGATGCTTGAATTCCAGCCCAGATTGAGTGAATCTGATTTTCTGGGGCCAGGACTGAGGAATCTCATTTAATCCAGGCCTCTGGTAATTATTCTGCTCACTGAAGTTTGAGGATGAACTTCTGCTCTACATTCTCCAGGCATCGTATAATAGAGAAATGGAAAGTTTTGATAAGAGTGCCAGTCTGTCTTGAGTCTTAGAAAGAGTTATTTTTTTCTGTCGATTTGGACTAAAGCATTTCTGAATTGGCAGTTGCCCTCCAGCATCTGATAAGACATTATAAATCTTTGTTTTTATACTCTCAAAATGAATATCCTAATCAAAAACTTCATCAGAGACATCCATTTTAGTCATATCGGCTTTTTAAAAGTTTTTATGTTATTTGCTTCAATGCTTATTATACCTTTTAAAATTATAAAGGTAATAAAAATCACATCTAAAATTTAGAAAATAGAAAAAGGGGGGGAAATTACACATTGACCTGCTACATACCGTAACATGGTATCCTATAGGGATACTATAGGCTTATCATGCTATATTTTTACTGTACTTTTTTCTTATTTACATATATAAATACCATTGTGTTACAGTTGTTCACAGTATTCAGTGCAGTTCACATGCCGTACGGGTTGTAGCCTAGGAGCAGTAGGCTATACCATATACCCTAGGTGTGTGGTAGGCTACATTGTCTAGTTTTGTGTAAGTACATTTTATTATGTTTGCACAATGAGGAAATAGCCTAATGATGCATTTCTCTAAACACATTCCGGTCATCAAACAATGCATGACTGTATTTCTTACCATGAGATTTCCCCCATAGAGTCAGGATTCCCCCCTCCTTTTTAAATTATTGCACAGTCACAGTATATTACAGTTTCTATTGTATTGTTCTAACTTATTCTTAAACATTATTTTTTATGTCTGTAGAGTTTAGGTAGCCATTCCTCTGTTTTCTGCTGATGGAAATTATTTCTAATTTTTTATTATTTATAAATATTCAGTCGGTATCTTAATGCATAAAAACATTTTCTGGATTTATGGTTTTTCCTTAGGATTTTCAGAAGTGGAATTACTTGGTCAAATAGAACTGTTTCTTTTATTTTTATTCTTCAACTTTTATTTTAAGTTCAAAGGTACATGTGCAGGTTGTGCAGGTTTGTTACATAGGTAAGTGTGTGCCATGATGGTTTGCTGCAGAGATCATCCTGTCACCTAGGTATTAAGCTCAGCATCTATTAGCTATTCTTCCTGACACTCTCTTTCCTGCAACATGCCCCCTCTGACACGCCCCAGTGTGTGTTATTTCCCCCTATGTGTCCATGTGTTCTCATCATCGGCTTCCACTTATGTGAGAACAGGTGGTGTTTCGTTTTTTGTTCCTGTATTAGTTTGCTAAGGATGATGGCTTCCAGCTCCATTCATGTCCCCACAAAGAACAGGATCTCATTCCTTTTTTATGGCTGCATAATATTCCATGGTGTATATGTACCACATTTTCTTTATCTGGTCTATCATTGATGGGAATTGAGGATAATTCCATGTCTATGCTATTGTGAATAGTGTTACAATGAACATATGTATTCATATCTCTTTATAATAGAATGATTTATGCTTCTTTGGGTATATACCCAGTAATGCGATTGCTGGGTCAAATGGCATTTCTGCCTCTAGGACTTTGGGGGAATCACCACACTGTCTTCCACAATGGTTGAACTGATTTACACTCCTATCAACAGTGTAAAAACATTCCTTTTCTCTCCACAACCTCACCAGCATCTGTTGTTTTTTGACTTTTTAATAATGGGCATTCTCACTGGTGTGAGATGGTATCTCATTGTGGTTTTGATTTTCATTTCTCTGATGATTTGATCAGTGATGTTGAACTTGTTTTTGTATTTTGTTGGCCAAATATATGTCTTCTTTTGAGAAGTGTCTGTTCATGTCCTTTTCCTGCTTTTTAATGAGGTGTTTTTCTTGTAAATTTGTTGAAGTTCCTTGTAGACTCTGAATATTAGGCCTTTGTTGGATGGATAGATTGCAAAAATTTTCTCCCATTCTATAGGTTGTCAGTTCTGATGATAGTTTCTTTTGCTGTGCAGAAGCTTTTTAGTTTAATTTGATATAGTTTGGCTGTGTCCCTACCCAAATTTCACCTTGAATTCTAATAATCCCCATGTGTCAAGGGCAGGCCCAGATGGAGATAATAGAATCATGGGAGTGGTTTCCCTCATACTCTTCTCGTGGTAGTGAGTAACTCTCATGAGATCTGTTGGTTTTATAAATGGGAGTCTCCCTGCACAAGCTCCCTTGCCTGCTGCCATGTAAGCATGTCTTGCTTTCCCTTCGCCTCCTGCCATGATTGTGAGGCCTCCCCAGCCATGTGGAACTGTGAATCAATTTAACCTCTTTCCTTTATAATGACCCAGTCTTGGGAATGTCTTTATTAGCAGCATGAGAACAGACTAATACAAAATAGATTCCATTTGTCATTTTTTGCCTTTGTTGCAATTGCTTTTGGCACTTTTGTCACAAAATCTTTGCCCGTATCTATGTCCTGAATGGTATTGCCTAGATTTTCTTCTAGGGTTTTTATAGTTTTGGGTTTTACGTTTAAGTCTTTCATCTATCTTGAGATGATTTATGTATATGGTAAAAAGAAAAGGTCCAGTTTCTATCTTCTGCATATGGCTAGCTAGTTCTCCCAGCACCATGTATTAAATAGGGAGTCCTTTCCCCATTGCTTGTTTTTGTCAGATTTGTCAAAGATCAGATAGTTGTAGGTGCGTGGTCTTATTTCTGAGTTCTTTATTCTGTTCTATTGGTCTATTTGTCTATTCTTGGACCAGTACTATGCTATTTTAGTTACTGTAGCCTTGTTGTATAGTTTGAAGCATGAGATAGTGTGATGCCTCGAGCTTTGTTCTCTATGCTTAGGATTGTCTTGGCTATTCGAGCTCTTTTTGGTTCCACATGAATTTTAAAATAGTTTTCTCAAATTTTGTGAAGAATGTCAATGGTACTTTAATGAGAGTAGTACTGAATCTATAAAATAGTTGGAGCAGTATGGCCATTTTCACAAAATTGATTCTTTCTATCCATGAACATGAAATATTTCTTGATTTGTGTTCTCTCTGATTTCTTTGAACAGTGTTTTGTAGTTCTTCTCAAAGAGGTCCTTCTTTTCCCTTGCTAGCTGTATTCCTAGGTATTTTATTCTCTTTGTAGCAATAATGAGTGGGTCTTCATTTATGACTTGGCTCTCTACTTGCCTGTTGTTAGCGTTTAGAAATGCTGACAACTTTTGCACACTGATGTTGTATCCTGAAACTTTGCTGAAGTTGCTTATCAGCTTAAAAAGCTTTTGGGCTGAGACAATGGGATTTTCTAGATATAGGATCATGTCACCTGCAAACAAAGATAATTTGACTTCATCTCTTCCTGTTTGAATAGCCTTAATTTCTTTCTCTTGTCTGACTGTGCTGGCCAGAACTTCCAATACTACGTTAAATAGGAGTGGTGAGAGAGGACATCCTTGTCTTGTGCTAGTTTTCAAGGAGAATGATTTCAGCTTTTATCCATTCAGTATGATATATAGTTTTTGTTATTTTGAGATACCCTCTTTCAATACCTAGTTTATTGAGTTTTTAACATGAAGGGATGTTGAATTTTATTGAAGACCTTTTCTGCATCTATTGAGATAATCATGTGGTTTTTGTCTTTAGTTCTATTTATGTGATGAATCACATTTATTGATTTGTGTATGTGGAACCAACCTTGCATCCTGGGATGAAGCCAACTTGATCATGGTGGGTAAGCTTTTTGATGTGCTGCTGGATTTGGTTTGGCGGACATTTATTGAGGAGTTTTGCATCAATGTTCCGCAAGGATATTGGCCTGACGTTTTCTTTTTGTTGTGTCTCTGCCAGCTTTTGGTATCAGGATGATACTGGCCTCATAGAATGAGTTAGGGAGGAGTTTCTCCTTTTCATTTTTTGGGTATAGTTTCAGTAAAAATGGTACCAGCTCTTCTTTGTACCTCTCATAGAATTCAGCTGTGAATTTGTGTGGTCCTCGGCGTTTTTTGGTTGGTAGGTTCTTTATTAATGCCTCAATTTGTGAACTTGTTATTAGTCTATTTAGGGATTCAGTTTCTGCCTGGTTCAGTCTTGGGAGGCTGCATGTGTCCAGGAATTGATCCATTTCATCTAGTGTATGTGCATAGAGGTGTTTATATTGTTCTCCGATAGCTGTTGTATTTCTGTGAGGTGAGTGGTGATATCTCCCTTATATTTCTGTGTTTATTTGATTCTCTCTTCTCTGTTAGTCTAGATAGCAGTCTATCTATTTTATTAATTAAAAAAAAACAGCTCCTGGGTTTGTTGAGTTTTTGAGGGGTTTTTCATGTCTCTGTCTCCCTCAGTTCAGTTCTGATCTTAGTTAGTTCTTGCCTTCTGCTAGCTTTGGTGTTTGTTCTTAGTGGTCTAGTTCTTTTAGTTGAAATGTTAGGTTGCTAACTTCAGATTTTTCTAGCTTTTTGATGTGGGCATTTAGTGCTATATGTTTCCCTCTTAATACTGCTTCTTTAACTGTGTCCCAGAGATTCTGGTATGTTGCCTTTTTGCGGTCATTAGTTTCAAATAACTTCTTGATTTCTGCCTTAATTTTATTATTTATCCAAGAGTCATTCAGGAACAGGTTGTTCAATTTCCATGTAGTTGTGTGGTTTTGAGTGAATTTTTAAATCTCGAGTTTTAATTTCATTGCACTGTGGTCTGAGAGACTGTTTGTTATTATTTAAGTTCTTTTGAATTTGCCGAGGAGTGTTTTACTTCCAATTATTTGATCAATGTTACAGTAAGTGCCCTGTGGTGATAAGAAGAATGTACATTCTATTGTTTCTGGACGGAGAGTCTCTAGCTATGTATCAGGTCCACTTGATCCAGAGCTGAGTTTGGGTCCAGAGTATCTTAATTTTCTGTCTCGGTGATTTGTCTAATATTGTCAGTGGGGTGTTAAAGTCTCCACTGTTATTGTTTGGGAGTCTAAGACTCTTTGTAGGCCTCTAAAATATATATGCACCCAATACAGAGCACCCAGATTCATAGGCCACTTGCCCTGTGAATCTGGGTGCTCCTGTATTGGGTACGTATATATTTAGGACAGTTAACTCTTCTGGTTTAATTGAACCCTTCACCATTATGTAATGGCCTTCTTTGTCTTTTTTGATTTTTGTTGGTTTAATGTCTGTTTTGTCAAAAATTAGAATTGCAGCCCCCTGCTTTTTTCTGTTTTCCATTTGCTTGGTAAATTTTCTTTCATCCCTTTATTTTGAGCCTGTGTGTGTTTTTGCAAAAGGAGATGAGTCTCCTGAAGACAGTGTACTGATGGGTCTTGGCTCTTTAACCAACTTGCCATTCTTTTTAGTTTTTTTTTTTAATTGGGGCATTAAGCCTATTTACATTTAAGGTTAGTATTTTTATGTGTGAATTTGATCCTATCATCATGTTGCTAGCTGTTTATTTTGCAGACTTGTTTATGTGGTTGCTTCATACTGTCACTGGTCTGTGTACTTCAGTGTGTTTTTGTAGTGGCTGGTAATGGTTTTCCCTTTCCACATGTAGTGTTTCCTTCAGGAGTTCTTGCAAGGTAGGCCTGGTGGTGATGAATTCCCTCAGCATTTGCTTGTCTGAAAATGATATTATTTCTTCTTTTCTTATGATGCTGGATATGAAATTCTGAGTTGGAAATTCTTTTGTTTAAGAATGTTGAATATTCATCCCCAGTCTTTTTTGGCTTACAGGGTTTCCCTTTGTAAGTGACCTGCCCTTTCTCTCTGGATGTCCTTAACATTTTCTCATTCATTTCAACCTTGGAAAATCTGATGATTATGCATCCTGGGGTTGATCTTCTCATGGAATATCTTACTGGAGTTCTCTGCATTTCCTGAATTTGAATGTTGCCCTGTCTTGCAAGTTTAAGGAAGGTCTCCTGGATGATATCCTGAAGTATGTTTTCCAACTTGGTTCCATTCTCTCTGTCTCTTTCAGGTACCCCCATCAGACAAAGGTTCAGTATCTTTACATAATCCCATATTTCTCATAGGTTTTGTTCATTCCTTTTTATTCTTTTCTCTATTCTTGTCTGCCTGTGTTGTTTCAGATAGTCTCTCAAGCTCTGAGATTCTTTTCTCTAGTTGGTCTATTCTGCTATTGATACTTGTGATTGCCTTGTGAAGTTCTTGTGTTGTGTTTTTCAGCTCCATCAGATCAGTTATGTTCCTCTTTAAGCTTGCTATTCTGGCTATCAGTTCCTGAAATGTTTTATTATGATTCTTAGTTTCTTTACATTGGGTTACAACATGCTCCTTTAACTCAATGAAGTTTGTTATTACCCACCTTCTGAAGCCACTTCTGCCAATTCAACCATCTCAGCCTCAGTCCAGTTCTGTGCCCTTGCTGGAGAGGTGTTGCAGCCACTTGGAGGAGAAGGGACACTCTGGCTTTTTGAGTTTTCAGCATTTTTGTGTTGATTACTTTCTTCTTATTCTCCTTCTCCTTTTATTTTATTATTTTGTCAATAAGTGATTGGGGTACAAGTGATATTTGGTTACATTAGTAAGTTCTTTAGTGGTGATTTGCAAGATTTTGGTGCAGCCATCACTGAAGCAGTAAATACTGCATTGTGTTTGTAGTCTACTATCCCTTGCCCCCTCCCACTCTTCCCCCTAAGTCCCCAAAGGCCATTTCATCATTCTTATGCCTTTGTGTCCTCACAGCTTAGCTCCCACATATCAGTGAGAACATACAATGTTTGGTTTTCCATTCCTGAATTACTTCACTTAGAATGATAGTCTCCAATTTCATCCAGGTCACTGCAAATGTTATTAATTCATTCCTTTTTATGGCTGAGAAGTATTCCATCATACATATATATATATATATATATATATATATATATATATCAGAGTTTATTTATCCACTCATTGATTGATGGGCATTTGGGTTGGTGCCACCATTTTGCTATTGTGAATTGTGCTGCTATAAATATGCATGTGCAGATATCTTTTTCGAATAATGACTTCTTTTCCTCTGGGCAGATACCCAGTAGTGGGATTGCTGGATCAAACGGTAGTTCTACTTTTAGTTATTTCAGGAATCTCTACACTGTTTTCCTTAGCAGCGGTACTAGTTTACATTCCCACTGGCAGTGTAGAAGTGTTCCCCTGTTCACCATATCCACACCAACATCTACTGTTTTTTGATTATGGCCATTCTTGCAGGAGTTGAGGTGGTATCGCATTGTGGTTTGGATTTGCATTTCCCTGATCATTAGTCATGTTGAGCATTTTTTTATATATTTGTTGGTCGTTTGTATACCTTATTTTGAGAATTGTCTGTTCATGTCCTGAGCCCACTTTTTGATGGAATTTTTTTTTTCTTACCTATTTGTTTGAGTTTATCGTAGATTCCGGATATTAGTTGTTTGTCAGATTATCGATTGTGAAGATTTTCTCCCATTCTATGGGTTATCTGTTTACTCTGCTGACTGTTCCTTTTGCCATGCAAAAGCTCTTTAGTTTAATTAGGTCCCAGCTATTTATCTTTGTTTTTATTGCATTTGTTTTTGGGTTCTTGGTCATGAAATCCTTGACTAAGCCAATGACTAGAAGGGGTTTTCCAATGTTATTTTCTAGAATTTTTATAGTTTTAGGTCTTAGGTGTAAGTCCTTAATCCGTCTTGAGTTGATTTTCGTATAAAGTGAGAAATGAGGATCCAGTTTCATTCTCCTACCTATGGCTAGCCAATTATACCAGCACCATTTGTTAAAAAGGGTGCCCTTTCCCCACTTTGTGTTTTTGTTGGCTTTGTTGAAGATCAGTTGGCTGTGAGTATTTATTTCTGGGTTCTGTATTCCGCTCTATGTGCCTATTTTTGTACCAGTGCCATGTTGTTCTGGTGATTATAGCCTTATAGTTGAAATCAGGTAATGTGATGCCTCCAGATTTGTTCTTTTTGCTTGGTCTTGCTTTGGCTATGTGGGGTCTTTTTTGGTTCTATATGAATTTTAAAATTGCTTTTTCTAATTCTGGGAAGAATGATCGTGGTATTTTGATGGAGATTGCATTTAATTAAGTAGATTGCTTTTGGCAGTATGGTCATTTTCACAATATTGATTCTACCTATTCATGAGCATGGGATGTGCTTCCATTTGTTCATGTGGTCTGTGATTTCTTTCAGCAGTGTTTTGAAGTTTTCCTTGTAGAGGTCTTTTGACTCCTTGGTTAGACATATTCCTAAGTTTGTTTGTTTGTTTGTTTTTCTGCAGCTATTGTAAAAGAGGTTGAGTTCTTGATGCAATTCTCTGCTTGGTGTATAGAAGAGCTACTGATTTGTGTACATTCATCTTGTATCTGGAAACTTTGCTGAATTCTTTTTATCAGTTCTAGGAGCTTTCTGTTTTCTGGGAGGAGTCCTTAGGGTTTTCAAGGTAAACAATCATGTCATCAGCAAAGGGTGACAGTTTGACTTCCTCTTTACTGATTTGGATGCCTTTTTTCTTTCTCTTGTCTGATTGCTCTGGCTAAGCTTCTAGTACTATGTTGAAGAGGAGTGGTGAGAGTGGGCATTCTTGTTTGTTCCAGTTCTCAGAGGGAATGCTTTCAACTTTTCCCATTCAGTATTATGTTGGCTGTGGGTCTGTCATAGATGACTTTTATTACATTAAGGTATGTCTCTTGTATGCCAATTTTGCTGAGAGTTTTAATCATAACGCAATGCTGGATTTTGTCAAATGCTTTTTCTACATCTATTGAAACAATCATGTGATTTTTGTTTTTAATACTGTCTTTAATTCTATTTATGTGGTGTATCACATTTATTGACTTGCGTATGGTAAACCATCCCTAGTATGAAACCCACTCGATCATGGTGGATTATCTTTTTGATATGTTGTTGGATTCTGTTAGCAAGTATTTTCCTAAGGATTTTAGCATCTATGTTCATGAAGGATATTGGTCCATAGTTTTCTTTTTTGGTTATGTCTTTTCCTGGTTTTGGTATTAGGGTGGTGTTGGCTTCATAGAATGAATTGGGGAGGGTTTCTTCTTTCTCTGTTTTTGTGGAGTAGTGCCAACATGATTGGTACCCATTCTTCCTTGAATGTCTAATAGAATTCTGCTGTGAATGTCTCTGGTCCTAGATTTTTCTCTGTTGATAATTTTTAAATTATCACTTCAGTCTGTTCAGGGTATCTAATTCTTCCTGATTTAAGCTAGGGGGGTTGTATTTTTCCAGGAATTTTTTCATCTTTTCTAGGTTTTCTAATTTATGTGTGTAAAGGTGTTCATACTAGCCTTGAATGATCTTTTGTATTTCATTGGTGTCAGCTGTAATATCTCCTGTTTTGTTTCTTAATGAGGTTATTTAGATTTTCTCCCTTCTCTTCTTGGTTAATCTTGCCAGTGGTCTATCAATTTTATATATCTTTTCAAAGAACCAGCTTTTTGTTTTATTTGTCTTTTGTAATTTTTGTTTGTTTCAATTTCTTCTAGTTCTTCTCTGATCTTGGTTATTTCCTTTCTTCTGCTAGGTTTGGGTTTGGTTTGTTCTTGTTTCTCTAGTTCTTGAGGTGTGACCTTAGGGCATCAGTTTGTGCTTTTTTAGTCTTCATGTAGGCATTTAGGGCTAGGTACTTTCCTCTTAGCACCACCTTAGCTGTATCCCAGAGGTTTTGATAGGTTGTGTCATTATTGTCATTCAGTCTGAATAATTTTTAATTTCCATCTTGACTTCATTTTTGACCCAATGGTCATTAAGGAGCAGGTTATTTAATTTCCTTGTATTTGCATGGTTTTGAAGATTCCTTTGGAGTTGATTTCCGGTTTTATTGCACTGTGGTCTGAGAGAGTGCTTGATATAATTTCAATTTTCTTAAATTTATTGAGGCTCATTTTATAGCCTATCATATGATCTATCTTGGAGAAAGTTCCATGTGCTGTTGAATAGAATGTGCATTCTGTAGTTGTTGTATGAAATGTTTTGTATATATCTGTTAAGTTCATTTGTTCCAAGGGATAGTTTAAATCCATTGTTTCTTTGTAGACGTTCTATCTTGATGAGCTGCCTACTGCTGTCAGTGGAGTATTGAAGTCCCCCACTATTATTGTGTTGCTGTCTATCTCATTTCTTAGATCTATTAGTAATTTTTGTATAAATTTGGGAGCTCCAGTGTTAGGTGCATATATGTTTAGGATTGTGATATTTTCTTGTTGGACAAGGTTTTTTACCATCATAAAATGTCTCTCTTTGTCTCTTTTAATGTTGCTCTAAAGTTTGAAGTTTGTTTTTTTCTGATGTAAGAATAGTTACCCCTGCTTGCTTTTGGTGTCCATTTGCATGAAATCCCTTTTTTCACCCCTTTGCTTTAAGTTTATGTGAGTCCTTATGTGCTAAGTGAATCTCCTAAAGGCAGCAGATAGTTGGTTGATGAGTTCTTATCCATTCTGAGATTCATTCAATGTATTGAAATGTGAGGTATCATAGCATTCATGGTGCTCTTTGTTGCCTGCGTACTTTGGTTTTTTCGCTTTTTGTTTTTGCTTTTTAACTTGTACTTCTCTTTTATAGGTCCTGTATGATATATGCTTTAAAGAGGTTCTGTTTTAATGTGTTTCCAGGATTTGTTTCAAGATTTAGAGCTCCTTTTAGCAGTACATATAGTGGTGGCTTGGTAATGGCAAATTCTCTCAGAATTTGTCTGTCTGAAAAAGACTGTATCTTCCCTTCATATATGACACATAGTTTTGCTGGATACAAAATTTTTGGTGGATAACTGTTTTGTTTGAGGAGGCCGAAGATAGGGCCCCAATCCCTTCTAGCTTGTAGGATTTCTGCTGAGAAATCTGTTGTTAATCTGATAGGTTTTTCTTTATAGGTTACCTAGTGCTTCTGTCTCATAGCTCTTAAGATTCTTCCCTTTGTCTTAACTTTGGATAACCTGATGACAATGTGCCTAGGCAAAAATCATTTTGCAATGAATTCCTGGGTGTTCTTTGTGTTTCTTGTATTTGGATGTCTAGGTCTCTAGCAAGGCCAGGGAAGTTTTCCTTGATTATTCCCCCCAAATATATTTTCCAAGCTTTTAGAATTCTCTTCTTCCTCAGGAACACCAATTAGTCATAGGTTTGATTATTTAACATAATCCCAGATTTATTGGAGGCTTTGTTCATATTTTCTTATTATATCTTTGTCTTTGTTGGATGGGGTTAATTCAAAGACCTTGTCTTTGAGCTCTGATTTTCTTTCTTCTACTTGTTCAATTCTATTGCTGAGACTTTCCAGAGCATTTTGCATTTCTAAAAGTGTGCCCAAAGTTTCCTGAATTTTTTATTGGTTTTTCTTTAAGCTATCTATTTCCTTGAATATTTCTCCCTTTACTTCTTGTATCATATTTTGGATTTCCTTGCAATGGGCTTTGCCTTTCTTGGGTCCCTCCATGATTAGCTTAATAACTAACCTCCTGAATTCTTTTTTTTTTTTTTTTTTTTTTGAGAAGGAGTATTGCTCTGTCATCCAGGCTGGAGTGCAGTGGTGCAGCTCACTGCAACCTCCGCCTCCTGAGTTCAAGCAATTCTCCTGCCTCAGCCTCCTGGGTAGCTGGGATTACCACAGCTGGCTAATTTTTGTATTTTTAGTAGAGACAGGGGTTTGCCATGTTGGCCAGGCTGGTAACCTCCTGAATTCTTTTTTAGGTAAATCAGAGATTTCTTCTTGGTTTGGATTCATTGCTGGTGAATTAGTGTGATTTTTGGGTGGGGGGAGGGGTTGAAGAGCCTTGTTTTGTCATATTACCAGGGTTGGTTTCTGGTTCCTTCTCATTTGGGTAGGCTCGGTCAGAGGGAAGGTCTAGGGCTGAAGGCTGTTGTTCAGATTCTTTGTCCCATGGGGTGTTCCCTTGATGTAGTACTCTCTCCCTTTTCCTATGGATGTGGCTTCCTGTGAGCCAAACTGTAGTGATTGTTGTCTCTCTTCTAGGTCTAGCCACCCAGTGAGTCTACCCAGCTCTGAGCTGGTACAAGGGGTTGTCTGCACAGAGTCCTGTGATGTGAACCATCTATAGATCTCTCAGTCATGGAGACTTGTTCAGTGCCTGTTCTGGTGGAGGTGGTGGAGGTTGCAATGGACTCTGTGAGGGTTCTTAGCTTTGGTGGTTCAATGCTTTATCTTTGTGCTGATTAACCTTCTGCCAGGAGGCGGCGCTTTCCAGAGAGCATCAGCTGTGGTATTATAGGGAGGAACTGGCGGTGGGCCCTAGAACTACTAAGATTATATGCCCTTTGTCTTCCCCTACCAGGGTGGGAAGGACCATCAGGTGGGGGCGGGGCTAGGTGTGTCTGAGCTCAGACTCTCCTTGGGTAGGTCTTTCTGTGGCTGCTGTTGGGGATGGGGAGTGAGATTCCCAGATCACTGAAGTTGTGTACCTAGGAGGATTATGGCTGTCTCTTCTGACTCATGCAGGTTGTCAGGGAAGTAGGGGGAAGCTGGCAGTCACTGGCCTCACCCAGCTCCCACACAAACCAAACTGAAGGGCTGGTATCACACCTACCATGCCCCCTACCCCACCCCTCAACAGCCCCCAGACTGTTTCCAGGTAGAGAGCAATATGGGCTTGAAAGCCTGCCCCAGGCTATCCACCTCCAAGCTGCGAAAGAAAAGGGCTTAGTTCTTCCCCCCACCTGTGAAGTCTGCGCACCAGATTTGCCCTCTCCCAGAGTTCTGGCCAGGAGGCTTCTCACCCCATTTAAATTGTTAAAAAGTTCAGCTGGAGATTTTCTTCTCCCATTGTAGTTTTACCCTATGCTTCTCTCCTGTAACCAGCGAGCTCCCAGGGCCTTCCTGCGCTTCCTCTACCCCTATATTTCACTCGGGTCTCCAAATTGACTTGGCTCCAGGTAAAGTCGGAAAGTTCTTCTGCAAACAGACCTTCAGCTTCTCCAGTGGAGGTATGTGTTTGGGGAGAGGAGGGTCTCCCTTTCCCAATTCCGCAGTTGGGTCACTCACAGTTTTGCAGGGGGGGATCTCCTGAGTCCTGCAGGAGCAGTCTACTTCCTTCAGAGGGTCTGTGGGGTCTTTCGGAATTCCTGGTTTGTTCTTGCAGCTGATCTGGAACTAAATTCACAATGCAAGCCGTTGCCCACTGCTCTGTGCAGAGCTGCAATCTAGTCCTGCCTCCCGTCTGCCATGATCTCTCCAAAACCTCTTATTTTTATAATTTTTAGAGACAGTCTCGCTCTGTCACCAGGGCTGTAGTGCAGTGGCATGACCATAGCTCATTGCAGCCTCCAACCCCCAGGCTTATGTTGATTCTTTCTCATCTTTGTCGGCTTTTCTACCTTTGGTCTTTGAGGCGTCTGACCTTTGAGTGGGGTTTTGTGGGGTCTTTTTTGTTGATGTTGTTGTTGTCTTCTGTTTGTTTTTCTTTTAAACGTCAGACCACGCTACAATAGGGCTGCTGTGGTTTGCTGGGGCTCCACTCCAGACACTAGTTGCTTTGGGTTTTCCCATACCTGGAGGTATCACTAGTGAAGGCTGGAAAACATAAAAAATGACAGCCAGCTTCTTCCTCAGGAGGCTCCATTGTGGGGGGTTCTGACCTGCTGCCAGCCTGAATGCACCTGTAGGAGGTGGCTGGAGACCCCTGCTTGGAAGTCTCACCCAGTTAGGAGGAATGGGGTCAGGGACCTATTTAAAGAGATAGTCTGGATGCTTTTTGGAAGAGCAGGTGTGCTGCATTGCGGGGGACCCTTCCCCGTCTGGACTGTTTGTGGTCTCCAAAGCTGGAAGGCTGGAATGGCTGAGCCTACTGAACCACAGAGATGGCAGCTGCCCCTCCCTTTGGAAATTCAGATCTGTCTCAGGCAGATTCCAGCCTGTTGCTGTTGGCTGGCTAGAATTCCAAGCCGGTGAGTTTAACTTGTGAGATGTCATGGAAGTGAGGCCTGCAGAGCAATGCTGCTTGGCTCTTTGGATCAGCCCCCTTCCTAGGGATATGGATGGATGGATTTCCCAGCTTGCTAGTGATCCTGGGGCCAGAATATGTAAAACTCCTATGTCTGTGTGTGTGTCTAAGTGGCTGCTCTGCCGAGGCTCCAGAGACTCTGAGCTCTGTGTATCGACCCCAAGACCCTGGTAGCATGGGCTCATGAGGGGATCTCCTGATCCACAGGTTGCAAAGATCTGTGGGAGAAGTGTGGTTTCCTGGGCAGAGTCGCACACTCATTTACTGCTTCCTTTGGTTAGGAGTGGGGTTCCTTTGGCTCTGTGCTGCTTCTACGTGGGCCATCGCCCACCCTCCTGCTTTACTTCATTCTCTCTAGGTGGAGTTGTTTGCCTAGTCAGTCCCAATGCAAGAACATGGATATTTCCTTTGAAGGTGCTGAATGCACTCACCGCTTTCGTTCCTCTTCATGAGTGCCGTGGAAAGCAGCTGCTTCTAATTGCTAATTGTTTCAGCAATTGGTTCTTGAAACATTTGTACATGTGAATATAATTTCAATCTCGGCATAATAGGTGGTCCCTAAATTTTATTCTTAAACACGTAAAAAAAAAATCCATCAATAAAATACTTAGTCGTGAATATTAGTAATATACATAAGTATAGGTGTGTACATATTCTCCAATGTCATTCTCCAATAACCCCATAAATTAATTGATGTAGACTTTCATTCACGGAAGAATCATACAGCAGAGACTTTTGTTGCTTTGAGTAGAATAATGCGGCGACTGTTCAATCTAACATTCCTCACTGCATGCCTCCCAGATGCCAGGATCTGTGCTAGGGAATGATACCCACATTCCCTCTCAACAGAGCTCACAGACTAGGGAGAGAAAACCAAGCAAGACAAGATAATATGGTAAATGTTGGGATGGTATGCTCTACCTCAGATTTTAAGGACATCTAATTTAGAGGTCAGTGGTCAGAGAAAGCTTTTTAGAGAAAGTGATGTCTAAACTGGGACCTAAGGGGATGAATGCTCCAGACTAAGGAATGGCACATTCCTTAGTTCAGGGGGCCAGTTAAAACATCTGAAAGGGGAAATAGTTGAGAAGCTTCTCCAAAAGTTAAATAGAAAGTTTCCACAGGACCCAGCAGCCGCACTGTTAGGTATATAGCCAAATAATGGAAAACATCTGTTCGTGCAAAAATGTGTGTACAGATGTTCATGTCAGCATTATTCATGATATCCAAAAAAGTGGAAATAACCCAAATGTCCACCAACTGATGAGTAGATAAACAAAATGTAGTATATCCATGCAGTGGAAAATTATTCAGCCGTAAAAGGGAATGCAGTGTTGATACATACCCACAACATGGGTGAACTTGAAAACCTTATGCTAAATCAAAGATAGACACAGAAAGCCATATATTGTATGATTCCATTTATATGAAATGTCCAGAACAAGTAAATCCAGAGAGGCAGAGAGCAGATTGGTGGTTGCCTAAGGGAGTGACTGCTAACGGGTATAGGGTTTCTTTTTCTTTTTCTTTCTTTTTTGTTTGTCTGGTTTTTGTTTGTTTTGAGATAGGGTCCAGCTCTGTCACCCAGATGGGGTGCAGTGGTATAGTCACAGCTCACTGCAGCCTCCACCTCCTGGGCTCAAGTGATCCTCCCTCCTCAGCCTCACAAGTAGCTGGGACTACAGGCATACACCACTACACCTGGCTATTTTTTTTTATTTTTCATAGAGATATGATGTACCTGTATTGCCCAGGCTGGTCTCAAACTCCTGAGCACAAGTGATCCCCCCACTTCAGCCTTCCAAAGTGCTGCGATAATAGCTGCGGGCTGCTGTGCCCTGCTGGTATAGGGTTTCTTTTTAAGGTGATGGAAATGTTCTGGAATTAAATAGGGGTGATGGTTGCACAACATTATAAATTATACATTTAAAATGGTTGAAATGGTGAATTGTATCTAATTTTTTTAATTACAAAAAAAGAAAAAACCTGAAGACTAGCAAGAGCTCAAGACTTTTGAGAAACCGAAAGAAGCTCTGCATCACAGGAAAGCCTGAAACAAAAAGTGAAAGGGGGAGTGGTCAGTTGTGAACTGAAAAGGTAACTGGGCCAGTTCTCAAAGGGCCATAAATACTACATTAGGGAGTTTGGTTTTATCCTGAGGGCAAAGGGAAGCCATTGGAGAAGATTCAGTCAGTCTTTTGAAAATTAATTAATTAATTTACTTTTTGATTCAGTCAGTCTTGACCTGCCTTGAGGATGGATGTTTTCCAGTGATCTTATGATGACAAAGGCAGGGGACAGAAACAGGAAGGATATTTTATTCAGGGATTATCAATTGGTTCAGGACAATTGCAAACTGACCTGGTCATGCACAGAACTTAGGTTCTTTTTGGAAGGTACAATAACTGCTCAAGAAGGTTAATGTAGGGAGACAGCTACCTACTTTTCCTCCCAACTCAATCACCATACGTGGATAACTGGTTTTAATAAAAGTGAGCCTCAGATCAAATTTGCAACATATTTTTAAAAAGAAAAATTTATTTTTTTTGAATATAGTTTATGCTACTTGTTCTATAACAAATAATGCAGTTCCCAGTTCTCCATTTTTTGGGGAGTATTCAACCATGCCTTTCAGCAACACCTTGTATAATATGTTCATCTGAGTCACACTCAGTCTCCTTCAGTCTCCTCCAATGGTGATATCTAAGTATGGTATGAAATATTTTAAAGCAATTAAAGAACAATATATATATATATATATATACACATACACACACACACACACACATAAATATATATACATACACACACATAAATATACACACACACACACATATGTAGTGTTCAGGAGACATACATAATGTCTTTCCTGCCATCATTTATTGCAATTTAAAATTTATTGCTAGTATGTTTTTACAGTTGATATTACAGTAAAATATTCTCAATAGTATCACTATAATTTTAGCTCTTTATGACATTATTACATTATAAATTCTAGCAAATAAAATTTACTCCTATATGATATTATAGTTTTTATGTGTTTGAAACTTTTCATAAATGAAAAGTATAACAGAATATAGAAACATGTCAATGTTGTTCCTGGAATATAATGCACTTTTTGTGTCTATCACAGAGGAACTCAGATTCTTTAGTTGGTGATTTGATTTATAAGATGGAAAAAGTTGAGTGTCCTGATAATGTAACTCTTTCACTTTATAGATCAAGAAAAATGCCTTGTCCAATATCACCCCACTTGAAATTGACCCATCTTCTGATTGCCAGGACATCTCTCTATTCAGTAGCCATGACTGAACTATCCAGCTCATTCTTTCCAATTCACCAATGAGATGCTTGTTTATGCATCTCTCCTTCAACAAAAATATATGCCAGCCACCTTCTAGAATACTAGAACATAGCAGTGAACAAGATATACAAATATGCCTGTACCCATGTGGCTTATATTCTATTGGAGAAGAAAGGTAACAAACTAAAAAGATAAATAGGTAGAATATACAGTATGTTAGATTTTTCTGAGAAAAAAAAGTGTGGACAAGGTTAGAGAGTGTCAGGGCAGTGTCAAGGTTTAAATTTTTAATGAGATGGTCAGGGACGGTCTCGCTGAGATCAAAATTCCTTGATGCTAACATCTACCTACCATGTCCTTATGTTTAGGTACGTCACACCAGGCTTAGCACAGTGCTTTCAACATAGAAAGCGTTCAACATATATATTGAGTTGAATATTTTCATATATTGAAATTTAAAATAAAAAACAAAGCAACACCTTTTCTTCCCAGGAGAATGCAAAGAATCATAGAATTTCCATTAAGCTAGATAGATATTTAATTATGGAACAAACTTTGATCATGAGTTATGGCTTTCCTTATTTTTATTTTTTTCTTAGGAGTTTCATTTTAACAAATGTGCTGTATTTGATAAATACATTTGCCAAAATTAACATTAAAAAAGAAAGAAGCATATTTTGATAACTGGCAGAGTAACTCCTCATATAAACATAGTATAGGGTAAGAATTTCTCTTTTGAAACTCCAGAAAATCAGTTTATGTGTCATGCTTGAAAAAAGGGAATAACTTTTGTCAGAGATTAATTTAGAATAAACCAGATAAAGCCAGGTGTGGTGGCTCACTCCTATAATCTCAACACTTTTGGGAGGCCAAGGCAGGAGGATCACTTGAGCCCAGGAGTTCGAGAACAGCCTGGGCAACATTGCAAGATGCCATCTCTACAAAAAATAAAAATCAACTGGGTGCAGTGGTACACACCTGTAGTCCCAGCTACTTGGGAGGCTGAGGCAGAAGGGTGCCTTGAGCCCAGAAGTTTGAGGTTGCAGTGAGTGATGATTGTGCCACTGCACTCCAGCCTGGGTAACAGAGCAAGACCCTGTCTCAAAAGTAAATAAATACATAAATAAACCAGACAAGAAACATGCATGGGAAGATTTCCAATCCTATAAGACCCACCAGCCTGCTCTGATTCCTATTCCCAAGCATCCCTAGGAAGGAAGCGATGATAATTACCCACAGAAGAGTTTGTTAAGCATATCTTGCCAGCAAAGACCTTGTTTATTTATACAGCAGATATTTATTAAGAGCTTATTATGTGCAGATTCCAGTGAGGATTATGACAATATAGAAGGACTATCTGAGAACGATTAACTTTCTTGCAAACTATGCCTGTCTCCTTTCTTTGTGTATCTACATTAAACAGTAGTTTGTGGTGGCTAACGTATTTCCTTTGGTGTAGTATGGTGGAGAGTCCCCTGATCTCACAGCTGGAATACCTGCTCCTTGGTTTCACCTCTATCTTTAATTTGTTAATTAAAAATTTTTTGAGATATAATTCACATATCACACAAATTATCCTTTTAAAGTATATGTGTGGGTGGTTTTAGGGCAATCACAAAGTTGTGCAACCTCAATTTCACAACACTTCAATCACTCCAAAAAGAATCCCCTTATCTGTTATTAGTCACTCCCATTTCAGTCCAAACCCCCTCTACACTAGGCAATCACTAACGTACTTTCATTTTTTTCATTTTTTTTTTTTTTTAAGACGGGGGTTTCACCATGTTGGTCAGGCTGGTCTTGAACTCCCAACCTCAGGTGATCCGCCCGCCTTGGCCTCCAAAATGCTTGGATTACAGGCGTGAGCCACCACACCGGGCCCCGTACTTTCAATCTCTATGATGATTTTCCTTGTCCTAAAAATTTTATGCAAATGAAATAACATGACTTCTGATCTTTTGCCTCTGACTTCTTTGACTTAGAATAATGTTTTCAGGGTGCATTCGTACTGTAGCACGTATCAGCACTTCATTTCTTTTTCTTTTCTTTTTTTTTTTCCTTCAAGACAGGGTCTTACTCTGTTACCCATGCTGAGTGTAGTGGCACGATCATGGCTCACTGCAGGCTTGACCTCCCAGACTCAAGCAATCCTCCTACTTCACCCTCCCAGGTAGCTGGGACTACAAGCATGCTTCATCATGCCAGATAATTTTTGTATTTTTTGTAGAGATGGGTTTCACCATGTTACCCAGGCTGCTCTCAAACTCCTGAGCTCAAGCTATCTACCTACTTGACCTCCCAAAATGCTGAGATTACAGGTATAAGCCACTCTGCCTGGCCTACTTCATTCTTTTTATGGCTGAATAATTTTCTACTGTATGGATATATCACATATTGTTTAATCTACTCAGCAGTTGGTGGACAGTTGGGTTTTTTCTACTTTTTTGGCTATTATGAATAACATTATTATGAACATTTGTGTACAAGTTTTTGTGTGAACATGTTTTTAATTCTTTTGGGTATATACCTAGGAATAGAATTGTTAAGTCACACAGTAACTCTATTTTTAACATTTTAGAACTCCAAACTGTTTTCCAAAATGATTGAACCGTCTATGTTTCCATCAGCAGTGCCTAAGGGTTTCAGTTTCTGCATATCCTCTTTACCAACACTTGCTATTGTTCATCTTTTTGATGATAGCTGTCTTAGTGGGTATGAAGTGGTATTTCATTGCGGTTTTAATTTGCATTTCCCTAATGATTAATAATGCTGAGCATCTTTTCATGTGCTTATTGGCCATTCACATATATTTGAAAAATATATATTCAAATACATTGCCTGTTTTAAAATTGTGTTATTGGTCTTTTTATCATTGGGTTGTATGAGTTCTTTATATATTTTGGATATTAGTTTCTTATCAGATATATTATTTGCAAATATTTTCTTTCATTCTTGAGTTGTCTTTCCATTTTCTTAATAATGTCATTTGAGGCTCGGTGCGGTGACTCATGCTTGTAATCCCAGCACTTTGGGAGGCCAAGGCAGGCAGATCACCTGAGGTCAGGAGTTTGAGACCAGCTTGGCCAACATGGTGAAACTCCGTCTCTACTAAACATACAAAAAACTAGCCAGGTATGGTAGCAGGCGCCTGTAATCCCAGATACTTGGGAGGCCAAGGCACAAGAATCTCTTGAACCTGGGAGGCAGAGGTGGCAGTGAGCTGAGATCGCACCACTGCACTCCATCCTGGGTGACAGAGTGAGACTCCATCTCAAAAAAAAAAGTCATTTGAAGCACAAAAGTTCTATTTTGATATTTAATGAATTTCTTTTTTTTTGTCACTATGTTTTTGATGTATTTATGTAACCACTGCTCATGAAGGGCTATGCCTATGTTTTCTTCTAAGAGTTATATAGTTTTAGATCTCACATTTAGATCTTGGATTGTTTTCGTGTTAACTTTTGCATATAGTGTGAGGTAGGGTTTGTAGGGGAGCCGGAGACCTTCTCCAACCCCTTTTAGCTCTTAGCGGGGTCTTCAGCTGGGACTAGAAATAAAATTGACACCAAGCAGATTGACAAGAGAAAAGTATATAAATTTTTATTAGTTTTACATGTACATGGGGATCTTCACAAGAGAGTGAAGTCTGAAGAAGTGGCCAAAGTAAGATGATTTTAAGCTTTTTTATGCAAAAAAAGTTAAATTTGAGAAGAAATGACAGTACAAATAAAATCCAGCTTGAGACAGTAAATTTTCTAGGGGAGTCACCAGGACATATACGGGGTAGGGGCATAAGACTAGTGGAAGATAAGGGTTACTTCAGTAAATATGTGTATTCAGATCCATTGCAGGTCCAGTTCCAAGTCTCTGATGGAAGGGCTATTTTCTCCCCCGATAAGGTGAAGGTACCCTTCCCAGAGGAATCTATGGTTGCTGCATGGAGGAAGAGACGGTCCAGCTAGCCCTTTCTGAAGCTGTAATCTCTCCAATGTTTTCAACTTGAAATTGTCAATATACCTACCTAACATATTTTGAGATGGCATGTTCTTCACTCTTGCAGGTTCTAACTTCATTTTTTTCATATAGATATTCAGTTGTCCCACCACCTTTTGTTGAAAAGATTTTTTCCCCATTGAATTGTGTGAACATCCCCATTGATCGTGTGAAAATCAACTGACCATTAAGTGTAACAATTTATTCCTGGACTAACAATTCAATTCCATTGATCTATATATATCTCTCCCTTTTTTTTTTTTTTTTTTTTTGAGACGGAGTCTTACTCTTGTCACCCAGGCTGGAGTGAAGTGGCGTAATCTCGGCTCACTGCAATCTCCACTTCCCAGGTTCAAGTGATTCTCCTGTCTCAGCCTCCCAAGTAGCTGGGATTACAGGAATGCGCCACCACAGTCATCTATTTTTTGTATTTTTAGTGGAGACAGGGTTTCACCATGTTGGCCAGGCTGGTCTTGAACTCCTGACCTCAGGTGATCCAAATGATCCACCTACCTTCGCCTCCCAAGGTGCTGGGATTACAGGCGTGAGCCGCTGCACCCACCCTACATATCTCTTGTATATTAGAACCACACTGAATCGATTACTGCACTGTGTAGTAACTTTTGAAATTGAGAAATGTGAGTTCACTTTTCCTCTTCAACAATGCTTTGGCTATTCTGGGTTCTTTGCATTTCCATGTAAATTTGAAAATTTCTGCAAAAAGGCAAGTGGGATTTTGATAGGGATTACATTAAATCTGTTGATCAGTTTGGGAGGTATTGCCATCTTGTCCTTATTAAACCTTTCAATCCATAAACACAGGATGTCTTTCCATTTATTTAAGTCTTTCCTGGGCTCTTGCATAGCCCTATCATTTGCATCCTTCTAGATTTCTAGAAATATGTGGAAGCTTTGCAAAGCCCCTATGAAAATTTCATTCCCAAGCTTGTCCTTTTAAGTGTTTTGTGGTCCACTTCTTGTTTGTCTCAACTGTTATTGCTGCTTCAAGCAGCTGTAATGTTAAACAATTGCTATTGATTGCTTTTGACAAATGGCCCTGGAGAAAAGGCTGTTCTGAGTCAGGTCAAATAAAGATAAAGCTTTAGAACAGAATTTTCCAGGAAACTGACAGATTCATCATAAAATGACAGTTCTCTGAGAAGTGTGTTTTTGGGAGCTCCCAACCCATTCTGTCCCCTCCAGTGGCTGCTAGGCTGCTGGGTTTCACCATGACTGGGGGCTGTTTGTCCTCTAGCCTCTGCTGAGCTAAGGAGGAGTAGGAATAGAACACATTAAACAGGCACAAAGTTCACTGTGCTTACTGAGATCAGCTTTTTTTTCTTTTTTGTAAATAAACATATCTCTTTGGTTAATTTCCAGAGTTCTAAAAAATGTTTTGACCATTTTTGCCAGTGTTCCCACTACTGTTACGGAGAAGTTATATTCAGAAGAGAGGGCTTTACCGTTCCCATTGTCACCCGTGACCCTCGCCATCCACCTCTGTCTTACCATTCATTTTTGAGCAAATCACTTTGTTTCTCTGAGCTTCTGTTTCTTTCGTTTGTTTTGTTTTTTGAGATGGAGTCTCGCTCTGCCATCCAGGCTGGAGTACAGTGGGTGATCTTGGCTTACTACAACCTCCACCTCGCTGGTTCAAGCAATTTTCCTGTCAGCCTCCTGAGTAGCTGGAACTACAGGCATGCACCACCACACCCAGCTAATTTTTGTATTTTTAGTAGACATGGGGTTTTGCCATGTTGGCCAGGCCAGTCTCAAACTCCTGACCTCAAGCTATCCACCCGCCTCGGCCTTCCAAAGTGCTGGGATTACAGGCATGAGCCACTGCGTCTGGCCCTGTTTCTTTATTAGGGAAAAAATGGAGATAATAATCCATTCCTCAGAGAATTGTAAGGATCAAATTACACACACACACACACACACACACACACACACACACACACACACAGAGTTACACTGAAGAAACTACAAAAAATAAAAATAAGATGCAACTGCTATGCGCAGTTAGAAAGGCTGTAAGTCCCTCTGCATTGTCTCTGTTGTGAATCCAGGTATGTGAATCCATCTCATCAGTTTTGAATATACAAGCAGTTTATCACTTTAGATAGTATTGATTACTGAAAATTCTCTTTACCCTAGAGTCCAAACTATAGAGAATTGGAAAAGCCCCTTTGTCTCCCTTTGCTGTAGAAGGAAGGATAAATCAAAACTTTGAGGCAAAGAGCGGGGAAGTGATTTGTCTAAGGCTGCACAGCTGGTAATTTACAGACTCAGTATTGATTCCCTGGCCAGACCGACTTGCTATTTCAGTTATTTCATCTGGTCTCCCAGAAGGCCAGAGAGTGGGAATAACAGAGCGCTTTTGGTACAATTTGTTCTTCGTAATTTGCATTATTTTTAGAGACAGTGTATAAAGATGGGTACTCTGACCCAAAGCCATAAGATAAAAATAATATTTTGTTTAGAATTAAAGCATTATTAGTCTCGGCTTAGTAAAAATAAGCAAGGAACTTATTTATGTTTAAGAAAAAAATCCTATTAGTTTATTGCAGACTACAGACAAGATTGATGCACCTTTACAAAGTGGATCGGGATCACATTACTTGCTTCCTTTCAATTTACTATTAGGTTTATTTTATTTCTCAGTTTGCCAAGTACGTCTTAGAGTAAGTTTTTCAGGGATAGAATGAAGGTGGTAGATTTTCTGGGCCCTTACATAGTTGGAATGTGTTTCTGTTGCCTTCACACATGAACCAAGTGGACTCAGCTGGGCATAGACACTTGGGTTACAAACATTTCCCCGTTTAAGATACAGACATAGTTCCGTTTGTTAACATAGAGTTGCCACATTTTACAGGTTCCAATAAAAGGATCTGTATAGATTACAAAAGGACCTCAGGTTCCAGTTTAGGTGTTTTAGATGCTTCTGAGGGCATCCACTGATGTCTTTTAAAAAACCTACTGACTAGTGACTCTGCATTGGAGGGTATGGACGGAAAGTTGGAAAAAGGATCAATTTCCATGGCAACTTGATAAAGCCTCTTGAATACATTGCCCTCCTTTTGTTGCAATTTCAGGTTCAAAGGTCCCTGAAGTACAAAGAGGTCTAGACTCCCGCCAACAATGGAAAGGCATGCAGGCTGGGGCCCAGTCAGACTCAGAGAAAGATGACAGCCCGAAGTGTATTAACCCTTGCAGTGGACACTCCAAGGCCAATAAATGCCAGAATAATTTAATAAGCCACATCTATTTCTATGACACAACCAGTGCATTTCCCAGTAGACTGTACTGTAATAATAATAATAATAGCTAATGTAAGACAGTTACTGTGATATCGTTCCGATTTTATAGATGAAGGAACTAAGACAAAGAAGGGACAAATCATTTGCCCAGGGTTACACACTTAGCAAGCGGTAGAGCCAACAATAAAACTGATTGAAGCTGAAATCAAATAATTTGCTTCTCTCCCGACCTTACACTGACATGACAACATGGTACAGCTTCATCAATGTAAATCTCTTTACAGTTTTGCTATTGTATTGCCTGTGAAAAAGAGAGTTTGCTAAGTCTGGCCATAAGGAATATTGTAGAAAATGCTTAGTGGGCACATTCATGAATACACACGTTGATTATTTGGCTTGAGATAACTGGACTATCCTCTTACCTGGGTTCAACTGCGTCTGCACCTGCTGTTACATCACTTTCTTTTTTCATGACTACTTCACTTATTTGTAAGCACAGTTCTTAACGTTATATGTACTGTAAGGCAGTTTAAATGAAATAATCACTCAGGTTTCTTTCAACTCTAAAATTCTGTGATCCTGTGAGATTAGTTGTTAAAGAAAGGTGTTATGCCTATTAAAATCATCAAAATAAGCTGAAATGATAAAAATATATTGACTGTCATGAGAGGAAACAGCTGCACTTATATATTATGTAATTCATTTGTTAAGTTTTTTTTAAGAGCAGTTTGAGTGTTTGTGTGTGTGTGTGTGTGTATGTGCGTAGGTATAAAAATCTGGCATTTCTATTTTTAGGGGTTTATGTCAGTTAGAAATGCTTTTGACCACAAATAACAGAAAACCTGACTTACTGTGGCTCAAACATATAGAGGTTTCTATTTCTAGCCTACCAAAAGGTCAGAGGCAGGCAGTTGCCAAGGAGGGTGCAGCAGTCCAACTCAGCTCAGGATGGACCTCTAGATTCTCTTGGCCTTTCTTGTTTGTTCACAAGAAGGCCTACCATAGCAGCTGTATTAGGCCATTCTTGCAAGACATACCTGAGACTGGGTAATGTATAGAGAAAAGATGTTTAATTGGCTCATAGTTCTACAGTCCGAACAGAAAGTGTAACGCTGGCATCTGCTTCTGCGGAGGCCACAGGAACCATCCAATCACAGAAGAGGGCAAAGGGGAGAGAAGATGTCTGACATGATGGGGGCAGGAGCAGCAGAGAGAACAAGTGAGGTGCCACATGCTTAAACAGCCAGATCTCACGAGAAGTTACTCACTATCGAGAGGACAGCACCAAGGGAATGGTGCTAAGCCATTCATGAGAAACCCATCCCCATGATCCAATCACCTCCCGCTAGGCCCCACCTCCTATGTTGGGGATTATATTTCAATATGAGATTTGGGTGGAGCAAATATCCAAACTATATCAGCAGCTATAGAAACTTGCCACCCAGATCTGTTGCTGTGGGAAGCAGAAATGACTGACAGTCTCAGTTGTTGGGATCCATCACTGCCTTCACTCAGGTTGCTTACAGCCAGTGACTGAACACAGTGGGGGGTTACAATAGAGGCCTGTTCTTGCAGGATTCTCTCAGGACATTAGTGGGACCATCGGCAACGTGGAATAAGGTCTTTAGATTAAGATATAGTAGTGAATCAATGTTAATTTCTTGATTTTGATAATTATATTGTGGTTATGTAAAAGAATGTCCTTGTGTTTAGGAAATACACAGGAATGTTTAGGGGTTAATAAGGTTACTCTTCTATGTAAGAATCTAAGAGTCGTATGGTTTTACTTTTCTCATACAGGTCTTTAAACAGTCTGGCTAAAGACTGATATGAGTCAAATATCATGTTTTCCCCAAAGTTAACTATTAGGTTGGTACAAAAGTAATTGCAGTTTTGCCATTAAAAATAATTAAAAGTGGCCGGGCACGGTGGCTCACGCCTGTAATCCCAGCAGTTTGGGAGGCCAAGGTGGGCGGATCACCTGAGGTCAGGTGTTTGAGGCCAGCCTGGCCAACATGGAGAAACCCCATCTCTATTAAAAAAAAAAAAAGGTAAAAAAAAATAATAATAATTTAAACTAATGGCAAAAACCGGAGTTACTATTGCACCAACCTAATAATTGTCCCAGTACCACACACTGAAAAAAAATCTACTCTTTTCACCTGGAACTAAAATGGCTTCTCTGAAATAAAATCAAGTCTGTATATGTTTAGGTCTATTTCTGGGTTCCCATTGATTGGTTTGTTAGACCTTTGTTAATACCACTCTGTCCTGATTACTATATGTTTATGATCATTTTTGATGCTTTGCAAGTCGAGTCCTATCTTTTTCTTCATCAACAGTGCATTTCTCTTTAATAAAGCCTACAAAACATTTTATGAAAAACTTGCCAAGTTCCTGGGAAAAAATAGGAATTTTATTTTAATTGCGTGAAATTTATTTCTCAATTTGAGATTTTGACATTTTTATGATATTGAATCTTCCAAAAAAACAAATGTTTACAGGTAATGTGATACTATGGCTGAAACTCACTCTCAAATGGTTCAGGAAAAAAGTATATAGGAAAGTACAAGTGAGACCCCATCTCTACCAAAAAAATTTTAAAGAATAAAAAAAAAGAGAAATTAGCTGGGAGTGTTGGCATGTGCCCATAGTCACACTTACTTGGGAGGCTGAGGCGGGAGGATCGCTTGAGCCTGGGAGGTTGAGGCTTCAGGGAGCTGTGATTGCACCACTGCACTCCAGCCCAGGTGACAGAGCGAGACACTGGCTCAAAAAAAACAAACAAAAAAAGTTTACAGGACAGGAAGAGGGAGAACAGTAAGGTAAACATGGGAACTGTCAACATTTGGGGAATTCGATATACAAAATTTTTTTTCGGTACATTTTCTGTAAATTTGGAATTGTTTCAAAGTAAATGAAGTGTATATTTTCAAAAAATACTCTGAGATTCAAACGAGGCCTCATAATGGCTATACATTTGTCAGTTCCATGGCATAATAAAGAGAAAAAATGGTATGTTGTTATTAGCTTATCATATTTTGCATTTTATTTTCTTACCACTTAGAATTTTTTATGCTAAGTGGTGTAATGTCAAGAGCTTGTTATTCTTCAGTGTAAATCTAGAAATAGTAACAGCTTTCATTTATTTTTTATTATTTTTTGAGATGGAGTGTCACTCTGTTGCCCAGGATGGAATGCAGTGGCGCCATCTCGGCTCACTGCAACCTCTGCTTCTGGACTCAAGTGATTCTCCTGCTTCAACCTCCAGAGTAGCTGGGACTATGGGCGTGGGTCACCATGTGGGACTGATTTTTGTATTTTTAGTAGAGATGGGGCTTTGCCATGTTGGCCAGACTGATCTTGAATTCCTGGCCTCAAGTGATCCACCTGCCTCGGCCTCCCAAAGTGTTGGGACTACGGGCGTGAACCACTGTGCCCGGCAAGTAGCAGCTTTTAATGTCCTATTTTTATCAGGGAAAACCAGCAGGAAGCAGAATTTGGTGGTTGAAGTGTAACTCTGCTGAAGTGGGAGCTCCTGCACTCACCTGCCACACACTTTCCTCTCTGCTGAGCCGCTGACCCTCTGTGTCTGAACTCTAGGCTCTGGGTACCTCAACCTTAGTTTTTAATCCATTGGCCACTTTGCTCTAGTGCTTTGTCTTAGAGCCAAGAAGCTCCTCTGCATTAAACTTTGGTTAAGGTTGTCTCTGCCAGTGGTATCTTGTTTCCTTAAATAACATTCCTTGCCTAACCCTGAACCTTAGAACCAACCACTCTCCCCTGTTCTTTGACTCAGCCAGCTACAAAGCATACTTCCCTCTTCTCCCTCAACCAGTCAGAGAAAACCCATTTATTCATCCCTTTGACAAAGTATTTATTAAGGGTCTACTAAGTACCAGATACCTTTTTAGGCCGAGGGAATAAAATAGACAAAACTTTACCCTCATATGGAGCCTACATTCTGCTAGAGGGAGATAGAAAATAAAATTGGCCAATATGTAATTTAATAGATGGCGATAGATTGTTATGGAGAATAAAGGTTGTCTTCTGGCACCTGTGAGTCTAGCCCCAAAAGGCAGTGACTGGGAATAAGAGAATCTACTTAGCCATAATCTCTCTGTGGTGGATCCAGGTAACCGGTATGTTCACAAAGTTCAAGAATCACTGCTCTTTTCCATACCTGGGATTTCCCATTGCTTTTATAAAAAAAGCCACCTGTTTACCAAACTTCCCTGATGATAAGAGCTAGAAGTACATGTTCATTGTGAATTCCGAGAGGTGATCAAAGAACACTTTTCTTAATGGAGAAACAAATGCCTATGGCACTAAATCAGGCTAGTGCAAATGAATTAAGTTCTTACTAGGAAGGAGAATAAGCAAAGTGTAATTGGATCTTCTTGGAAAATAATGTGATCTGATAGTAAAGATAAGCTCCCACTGAGAAACAGCATCTTGATTTCAGGCTGATGTGACACTAATGAGGAAATTTCAGAGACTGGAACCTCCGGGGTGTAATTTGTTGTCTTCACCCAGATTCAGTCCAGGCTGCAGTTTACAAAGGCATTTACAATGTCATGTGGTTGAGAGGGTTGTGGCTTTCACTGGTTCAGGTGTACACTCAGTGTTAAGAGTTTGGACCCGCCCTGAAAGTTGATGAGGATTAGAAGTTGATGAGGACCCTCCCTGAAAGTTGACGAGCTGCCATCATGAGGAGTTAAGGGGAAGCTCCCCCTGTCTGTGCCCCTCCTGTCTCACTCTTACCCCAGCCACAGGTCCTAAATATCCCAGAGTTGCCCTTAAGCTTCCTGAAGGCCTGCATTGCGCTCTACCTTCCTCCACAGCAGAGGCAGGAGAGCCTGCTTCAAAATTGTCCGAGCCCACTACTTATCTTTCATCTCTTTTTTCAAAAAAATTGTATTCATGGTAGGGAATCTCAGAATCAAAACACTCTGATGATAGAAAAAGAGAGAGAAAAAAATTGTCTAATAAAACCATCTAGCCGAGCGTGGTGGCTCATGCCTATAACTTTGGAAGGCCAAGGTGGGTGGATCACCTGAGGTCAGGAGTTCAAGACCAGCCTCACCAACATGGTGAAACCCTATCTCTACTAAAAATACAAAAAATTACCTGGGCGCTATGGCACCTGCCTGTAATCCCAGTTACTTGGGAGGCCGAGGCAGGAGAATCGCTTGAACCTGGGAGGCGGAGGTTGCAGTGAGCCAAGATGGTGCCACTGCACTCCAGCCTGGGCAACAAGGGAGATCCTGTTTTAAAAAAAAAAAAAGACTGACAAAACATCTCATCTTGGCTGTTCTCAAAGGTGAGTATACATATTAACTACCTGGGGAATAAAATGGTGATTCCTGGGCTTCAGGCCTGATCTACTTAGTCATAATCTCTCTGTGGTAGATCTGAGTAACTGGTATGTTCACAAAGTTCGAGAATCACTGCTCCTTTTCGTACCTGGGATTTCCCAATGCCTTTATATAAAAGCCACCTGTTTACCAAACTTCCCTGATGATAAGATGCATCTGGGGCCTTGTTAAACAAACAGATTCAAAGCCTCCTTCAAACACTGAAATCAGTCTCTAAGACAGAAGCCTGGGTATCTGTTTTTTAATCAGCTCCTTGTATGTTTTGTTTTTAATCCGAGAAATCAGAGGGATGCTCTGGAGCCCTCTCTCTCAGGGTATATGTAACAATGGGAAGCCACTGTTAGACTCATAGAAAACATGCCATAGATCAATCATGGACTGTCTACCCTTGAATTAAGTATCCTGTTCCAGTTCAGTCTGCTGTAGCCAGTTAGGATAAGGTTACATGGTATAGAATATGACCATTGATACCATTTTTTTTTTTTAAGACGGAGTCTTGCTCTGTCGCCAGGCTGGAATGCAATGGCACGATCTTGGCTCATTGCAACCTCTGCCTCCCGGGTTCAAGTGATTTTCCTGCCTTAGCCTCCTGAGTAGCTGGGATTACAGGTACATGCCACCACAACCGAGCTAATTTTTGTATTTTTAGTAGAGATGGGGTTTCACTATGCCGGCCAGGATGGTCTCCATCTCTTGACCTCGGGATCCACCTGCCTCAGCCTCCCAAAGTGCTGGAATTACAGGCGTAAGCCACCGTGCCCAGCCGGATGCCATTTTTTTAATGGCAGAGAAAAAGGCAGTTCTGGAATTATAACAACAAAAAGCAAAGATGTAACCTAATTCCTAAGTAACGGCTTGAGTGATTTTCAATTTATTGCAAGGGAAATTGGCAATTCTAATATGAATAAAACAAGAAAGGATGTGAAAGAAGGGGAGTATGAGATGGAAACTTGTAGCACAAACACATTTTACATTCTGAGTTTTTAGTGGTTGTCTTTATATTCACCTTTACTTGAGCTATCTTGAGTAGATCTTTGATCTTTGCAAACCATGAAGCTCTGCCTGTCAAACGATTGCTGAGAATTAGTGTCTTAGACTGTTTTAGCTGCTATAACACCTGCTATAACAGGTGTTATACATTATGTTATAACATTATGCTATATGTTATAACATTATGCTATAACAAAATACCATAAACTAGGTGGCTTATAAACAACAGAAATGTATGTCTTGCAGCTCTGAGGGCTTGGAAGTCTATAATCAAATGGGAATCTGGACAATAAAGGGACAGGGAAGGCTACAGGAACCTTGTCTAAAGCATGGAGCTGGGAGCATCTGAATTTCAATACATAAGTTTATATTACTCACTAGACAGTTTGACAAACACAGAATTTTTGTCTTCATAGTGCATGGATTTATCCCACAGGTAAGAAAAAAATGCCTGGCACATCGTACCAGCAGATTTGAGCCAGAGGGCCTGCCTGCTTTCTGGTTCATAGACGATGCCTTCTAGCTTTGTCTTCACATGGAGGGAGTGAACAAGCTTCCTTGGGCCTATTTAGTAAGGGCGTTAGTCCCATTCAGGAAAGTGGAGCCTTCATGACCTAAAGATAGCTCCAAAAGTTCCACCTCCTAATACCATCACCATGGGGGTTAGGATTTCAACACAGAAACTTCGAGGGAACATAAACATTCAAACCATAGCACAAGGAAATGGATATATTGTAGAAGCATTGGTTTCACATTGCTGGTATGTTTCAGAGGTGTTGCTAGGCATGTCTTGTGCTTTTCTAGACCAGAGATTCTCCTACTTTTTAGTTTTAGGACCTTTTCTCCTATTAAAAAATACTGAAAATTTCAAAGTGCTTTTGTTATGTGAGTTATATTTATTGATATTCACTGTATTGGCAACTCAGATACATCTTTAATTTATTCATTCAAAAGTAACAATCAGGCCAGGCGTGGTGGCTCATGCCTGTAATCCAAGCACTTTGGAGGCCAAGGCGGGCGGATCACCTGAGGTTGGGAGTTCAAGACCAGCCTGACCAACATGGTGAAACCCTGTCTTTAAAAAAAAAAAAAAAAGTAACAATCAGTGTATATGTTAACATAAATATTTTTCCAAAAAGTTAGCAATAGGGTCATTGTCTTACATTTTTGCAAATACCTTGAATGTCTGGCCTAATAAAAGACGGCTAGATTCTCATATCTGCTTCTGTGTTTTGTTCAGTTGCAACATTACATGTCATGTGGCATCTAGAAAACTCCAAAGCACTCTCAAGAGAGAATGAGAGTGGAAAAGCCCATGCTGACTATCTCAAAGGGTTTTGGGGATTCCCTGGTATCCCCAAATCACACTTTGAGAACTGCCACACTAGATATTGCAATTAAATAGGAATATAGGCAGGTCCTTGGAAAACATAAATTATTTTTTCTTCTTGAATGTAAATATTTCCTTGCAATATCCTGTTAATGTCCAGTCCCCTAACCTTCTCCATCCCCTCATCAAATTCATTGTCCACTTCCGTCAGCATCTGAAAATAAGGAGATAACATTTCTTGAGCAGTTTCTGTATGCGAGGCTCTAGACTAAGCATTCTATTGCACTATCACTTTTAGTCTTTATACCGACTCTAGGAGCCAGGCTGTATTGTTATCTCTATTTTATTGATGAGGAAAATGAGATGTGGAGAAAGGAGTAATATGCCTAAATTATAGAGCAAGTAACTTAAGAAACTAGGAATCAAATCGGGGACCATCTGACTCTAGACTTCATGCTTGTAATTATTTGTCCATTTCAAACTCAAATATAATGTTGAAACAAAATTTCTCCTTGTTTGTTTTAAATTGTTCTCAGTTTTAGGAAATTCAGTCCAGAAGTGATATTGCAGTTTTCTCTTTTCTTTTTCTTTTTTCTTTCTTTTTTTTTTGAGACAGAATTTCACTCGCTACCCAGGGCTGGAGTGCAATGCCGTGACCTCCGCCTCCCGGGTTCAAGTGATTCTCCGACTCAGCTTCCTGAGTAGCTGGGATTACAGGCATGCGCCACCATGCCTGGCTAGTTTTGTATTTTTAGTAGAGACAGGGTTTCTCCATGTTGGTCAGGCTGGTCTCAAACTCCTGACCTCAGGTGATCCACCCGCCTTGGCCTCCCAAAGTGCTGGGATTATAGGCGTAAGCCACCACACCTGGCCTCTTTTCTTTTGTGTTGTTCTGGAATGACTTCAGAAAGCTTTGAGACTTTGGCTGCATATTGGTTTTTGGGGATCCTGGTCCCTTGAGTTTTTGTTTTTGTCATTGCTGTTCTACCCATTTGTGTTGGGTTGAAAATGACATCCAAAAATTCGTGTCATAGTCTTCTGTCATGGAACCTCAAGTATGACCTTGTTTGGAAACAGGGTCTTTGCAGATGTAATTTAAGATAAGGCTCGAAATGGGATCACACCAGATTAGGGTGGGCCCTGAGCCCAGTGGGAGTGCCCTGACACAGAGAGACACAGGGAAGAAGGTGGTAGGAAGACAGAGACAGGGACTGGAGCTATGCTGTCACAAGCCAAGGAATGCCAGCAGTCACCAAAATCTGGAAGAGGGAAGAAAGGATTCTCCTCTAAAGACATTGGAGGGAGTGTGGCTCTGTTTGACACCTGTGGCCTCCAGAACTGTGAGAGAAACAAACTACTGTTGTTTTAAGCCATCCAGTTGGTAGTAATTTGTTATTGCAGCCCTAGGGAGCACCAACCTTCAAGACCTAGACCGAAATTCACCTTCTTTCCAATACCTTCCCTCAACAGCTGACACAGAGTTCCCACTGTCTGCACAAGTTTTTATTGTGCACATGTCATCTTCTCCATAAGGAAATTTTTTTTTTTTTTTTGTAAATCATTCCTTGAGCCTGTGCTTAGCTCCTAGTCCAGTGATACACAGTAGTGCCCTCTTAACCACAGTTTTCCTTTTTTGTGGTTTCGGTTACCTGTGGTCAACAGTGGTCTAAAATATTAAATGGAAAAGAACAGAAATAAATAATCCCTATGTTTTAAATTGCTCACTGTTCGGAGCAGGGTGATGAAAGCTTCGCCATCCAGCTCCATCCTGTCTAGGATGTACATGAGCCCTTTGTCCGGTGTCTTGAGGATTCGGATGCTACCCACCCGTTAGTCACTAGCCATCTCAGTGATCAGATTGACTGCCAATGTATTGCAGTGCTTGTGTTCAAATTAGCATTATTTTACTTAATAATGGCTCCAAAGCATAAGAGTAGTGATGTTGACATATTATTATAATTCTATTCTATTATTAATTATTGTTGGTAATCTTTCTATGCCTAATACATAACTGAAACTTTATTATACGTATGTAAGTATAGGAATAAAAATAGTATATATAGGGTTTAGTACTATTCATGGTTTTGGGTATCCATGGGGGTCTTGAATGTATCTCTGGTGGATAGGGGGACTACTGGACATATATTAAGTATCTAATACACAATGGCTGAGTATATGGTTTTCCTAATTCTTTCTTTGCATTTAATGAATAAATTCAGAAGGTTAATATCCATCTCAAAAAAAAAAGAGTATCCAGAAAAGGACTGCGTAAGTATTCATAGGAGTCCTCTTGAGTCTTTAGCCAAATACTAGACTGTAGATGTGTAAGGTGAGACTCCATAGGTTGGGCACATGAAACAATTATCAGGAAAAGAAAAACTACCAGGGAACTGCAAACTGAATAATAACTGGAGCTTGCAGAAGGTTGAGAGACACTCAGTAAGGCCCAGAAAAGGCCACCCCTTAGGAGTAAGGCCAGAGTGATCACAAAATGAAGTGTACTTTAGGCCCTCCCAAACAAAGCTTAAAAGCAAGCCTCAAAAAGACTAAGCTAGGCTGGACATGGTGGGTCATGCCTATGATCCCAACACATTGGGAGGCTGAGGCGGGATGATCACTTGAGCCCAGAAGTTCAAGACCAGCCTGAGCAACATGGTGAGACTCTCATCTCTACAAAAAAATTTAAAAATTAGCCAGGTGTGGTGGTATATGCCTATGGCCTTAGCTACTTGGGAGATTGCTGGAGACCAGGATTATGAAGCTGGAGTGAGCTATGACCACAACACTGCACCCTGGCCTGGGTGAGAGAGCTAGACACTATCTCAAAAAAAAACCAACCTGATTCCCAACCAAGTTAACTGCCTGCAAGATGCCTGCAAGAATCAAAGATCAAGTACAAGGCCAGGCACAGTGGCTTACACCTGTAATCTCAGCACTTTGGGAGTCCAAGGCAGGCCAATCATTTGAGGTCAGGAGTTCAAGACCAGTCTGGCCAAGATGCTGAGGCCCCATCTCTACTAAAATACAAAAATTAGCCGTCCGTGGTGGCAGGCGCCTGTAATCCCAGCTACTTGGGAGGCTGAGGCAGGGAATTGCTTGAACCTGGGAGGTGGAGGTTGCAGTAAGCCGAGATTGCGCCATTGCACTCCAGCCTGGGCGACAGAGACTCTGTCTCAAAAAAAAAAAAAAAACATAAATAAATAAAGTGAGACACTTTTTAAAGAAAAACAACAAAAAAGACCAAGCATGGTGGCTGATGCCTGTAATCCCAGCACTTTAGAAGGCTGAGGTGGGTGGATCACTTGAGGTCAGGAGTTCAAGACCAGCCTGGGCAACATGGTGAAACCCTGTATCTACCAAAAATACAAAAATTAGCTGGGTGTGGTGGTTCATGCCTATAATCTTAGCTACTTGGGAGACTGAGGCAGGATAATCACCTGAACCCTAGAAGCGGAGGTAGCAGTGAGCCAAGAAGATTGTGCCACTGCACTTCAGCCTAGGCAACAGAGTGAGACTCCTACGTCTCAAAAAAAAAAAAAAAGGAAAAACATTCACAATGTCAAAATCCAATAAAAACATTACTAGACATGAAAGAAAACATGAAAATGTGATCCTTAACTAGAAGAAAATAAATCAATAGAAATGGACCCAGAAATGATATAAATAATGAAATTAGCAGCCAAGAACTTTAAGAGAATTACATTTTGAATATGTTCAGGAATTAACATATTGTAAGGATGTAAGCATTAAAAAATAATATGGAGTTGAGTTCAATAACATATGTATAAGTAAAAGGTATGACAAGGCCGAGTGGGGAAATGAAAGCAGACTGTTATAAAGGTCTAACATGATATATGCAGCAGTACAATTTCATTTGAAAGTAGACTGTGATAAGATAAAGATGCCTGTTGTAAACCCTAAACCAATCACCATAAAAATAAAATAAAGGTGTATAAACTGGCCAGGTACAGTGGCTCATGCCTGTAATCACAACAGTTTCAGAGGCTGAGGTGGGCAGATTTGCTTGAGTCCAGGAGTTTGAGAACAGCCTGGGCAACATGGCAAACCTTATTTCTAGAAAAAATACAAAAACTAGCCAGGCAAGGTGGTACATGCCTGCAGTCCCGACTACTCAGAAGGCTGAGGTGGGAGGATTTCTCCTGCAGCCCAAGAGGTGGAGGTTGTAGTAAGCCTAGATCGTCACTGCACCCCAGCCTGGGTGACAGAGCAAGACCATTAAAAAAAAAAAAAAAGTACAAACCAATAGGGGATATTAAATAAAATACTTTTTAAAAATCCAAAAGAAAATAGAAAACAGAAAAAAGTAAACAAAGAAAGAGGAGACAAAAAGCAAAATGGTTGCTATAGATTCAACAATTAAATTAAATATAAATGGATTAAATGTATCAATTAAAAGCAGAGATTGTCAGATGGAAGAAAAAGAAAACCAAGACCCATACATGTCTTCTAAGAGAAACGCACTCTAAATACAAAATCAGAGGCTGGGTGCAGTGGCTCATACCTGTAATCTTAGCACTTCAGGAAGATGAGGAGGAAGGGAACGCTTGAGCCCAGGAGTTTGAAACCACCCTGGGCAACATAGTGAGACCCTGTCTCTGCAAAAACAAAAACCAAAAAACTAGCCAAGCATGGTGGCATGTGCTTGTAGTCCTACTATGAGGCTGAGGTGGGAAGATCACTTGAACCCAGGAGGTTGAGGCTGAAGTGAGCTGTGATTGCACCACTGGAAAGAGAGAAGAGAGAGAAAGAGAAAAGAAAAGAAGAAACTAAATGTAAAGACAGAGTTTTGAAATAAATGAAACAAAATATACCACGCAAATATTAATCAAGAGAAAGCTGGCCGGGCACGGTGGCTCATGACTGTAATCCCAGCACTTTGGGAGGCTGAAGTGGGCAGATCACTTGAGGTCAAGAGTTAGAGACCAGCCTGGCCAATATGGTGAAACCTTGTCTCTATTAAAAATACAAAAATTAGCTGGGCATGGTGGCGCGTGCCTGTAGTCCCAGCTACTCGAGAGACTGAGGCATGAGAATTGCTTGAACCTGGGAGGCAGAGGTTGCAGTGAGCCAAGATCACGCCACTGTACTTCCAGTCTGGGTGACAGAGTGAGACTCCATCTCAAAAAAAAAAAAAAAAAAAAAGAGAGAGAGAGAGAAAGCTATACGAAAGTGAAATTTAGGACATAACTGTCATCAAAGATAGAGGGACATTTTATAATGAGAAAGGGTCGCTTCATAAAGATATGCATGTGTGTATACACACACAATGAATATGTAGCTATTCTAAACGTGTATGCATTTAATAACAGATATTCAAAACACATGAAAAACTGACAGAACTGAAATAGACAAATCTACAATTATAGTTAGAGATTTTAATAATTTATAAAATAAGTAGATAACCAGTAGGGATACAGATTTGAAAAAAACACTATCTACCAACATAACCCAGTTGGCATAAAGCACTTCAACTAACAGTGGCAGAATACATATTCTTTCCGAGTACACATGGAATATTCATCAAGGGAGACTGTAGGGTAGGTTATGAAATAAGTCTAAATAAATTTAAAAGGAGTATATTTTCTGATGATAATAAAATGAAATGAGAAAAAATGTATCTATAAAATCTCCAAAATATTTGGAAATTAAACAAGGACCTTCTAGGCCGGGCACAGTGGCTTGCGCCTGTAATTCCAGCACTTTGGGAGGCCAAAGTGGGTAGATCATCTGAGGTCAGGAGTTTGAGACCAGCCTGGCCAATGTGGCAAAACTCCGTCTCTACTAAAAATACAAAAAAAAAAAAAAAAAAAATTAGCCAGGTGTGGTGATGTGCACCTGTCATTCCAGTACTTGGGAGACTGAGGCAAGAGAATCGCTTGAACCCAGGAGGCGGAGGTTGCAATAAGCCAAGATCGTACAACTGCACTCCAGCCCGGGCAACGGAGAGGGACTCTATCTCCAAAAAAAAAAAAAAAAAAATAGAAATTACAAGAGAAGTTAGAAAATATTCCACTTGAATGATAATGAAATACAAAATATCAGAATTTGCAGGATTCAATTAAACAGTGTTTAGAGGGAAATTTATAGCTTTAAATGCTTATATTATATAAACAAAGTTAGTTCCAAAATCAACATCTAAGCATTCCACCTCAAGAAGCTAAAAGAAAAGATTAAAAGAAGCTCAAAACAAGTAGAAGGTAGGAAATAATAAAGAGCAGAAATCAATGGAATAAAAAATAGGCAAAAATAGAAAACCCAATTAAAACAAAAGTTGGTTTTGTTTTTGAAGGTTCAATATAATCGATATATCTTCAGCTGAGCTAAACAAAAAAGGGGTGGGGAAAGAGAACACACATTACCGGTATTAGAAATGAAAGCGGTGCTAGCGCTACAGACTGTGAACATTTATCACAATACTTTTGACAATGCAGATGAAATCAGGAACTTCTTTAAAGACAGAGATAATCAAGATATAGCAAGAAATGGAGCGGAATGTCTCAGATCCCAGGCTCCAGAGTCAGGCTGCTAGGGTTGGAATATGTGCTCTTTCACCCATTAGCTGTGTGAGATCGAGCAAATTCCTTAACTTTTCTGTGCCTCCAGTTTCTTCTATAATATAAGGATATTAGGGTTGTTGTGAAGATTAGTTATTTTGTAAAGATCTGTGCCTGGCACTAAATAAGTGTTAGCTTTTATCATTTCTTAAATCTTACATGGTTTTTCTGGGTTGAGACAATTGATTCTGATGGCTCGGATGAAAGAAAGTTGATGCTACTTGGGAGGCTGAGGCCAGAGGACCACTTGAGCCCAAGGAGTTGGAGGGTGCAGTGAGCCATGATTGCACCACTGCACTCCAGTCGGGGGTGATGGAGTGAGACCAGAAAGAGAGTTGAAGATTTGGGACAATGCTAGAGCTTTTCTTGGTCAATAAGACAGGCTTTTAGTGGATATAGCTAGAAAGTTCATATGTACAGTTCAAAAGTCTATTGGTGGTTTGTTTAAATTCAACAGAGAAAAATCAATCAACTTCAAAAGAGAAAAGCCCTGATTACACACATTCTCCTTTACCATAACCTCCTAGCCCTGACATTATTCACTTCCCCACACGATCCTAAAAAAGAGTTAAAAGGTTGACCTCATGGTGTGTTGAAAGACTTATGTGTTCAGTGGTCAAAGGGCAGCCAAAAGTGACTGTTGGAAACAGGAGGCTCCTGGGTCAGTTGGCAGATGCAGGGAAATGCAGTTTATCTTCTACAGTGTCCAGTCGATGAGGAAGAGTTTCTCATCCTGGGTTCTGAAACACCCGAGGTTTCTTGACCATCCAGTTTCCTTCCTCCCTTGGGCCCCCTGAGTCAGAGCCATGCCGTGCACTCTCTCCAGTCACCGCTGTGCAGGGGCCCCACCAGCCTGCTGCCATCCATCATGCTGAAAGCCCTGGTGCGAGGATTGGGCTCTGGGCCAGCCAAGACTGGCAGCCAGTGACACCACCCACTGGTCAAAGCTGGCTTCTCCCGAGGGCTTCCGCCTGCTGCCTGGAAAGCCAACATTGTCTCCTCACAGTGCCCTGCTCCAAAGGTCTCCTGTCCTCAGTTGTTTCATTGGGACTCAGTCCCCACCAAGCATCAACCAGGCGGCAATGCCTCAGGCAGAGAGGCGAGCCAAGAAATCATCTACCACAAAAGAACATGAACCCAAGCCGACTTTGGGCATCTGTTTCCTATGTGATGCCCTTCAGAAAGCATGGTATTGTTTTCCAAATCACTTCCCAGGAATCCAGGGAAAGAAGTTTTTCAAAACCAAATAGCTATCAGTGTCTGAGGTAGGACTGGGTCCATAGTGCTTTTCTCTGTGCCTTGGGGTCCCCCAGGGATCCTCAAATAGCCAATATGTAAAGGCCCCACTGGCAGGTGTCCTGGCAGAGTCTGTGAGTCCCGCTTTTCATGAGAGACCTGGAGCTCTCTGAAAAGGTAAGAGAAGTAGGCATGCATTTTAAACCCCTTGGAAAATTTGGGAAAGGCTTGAGTAACTCCTTAAGAGAGAGCATAGTTGTTAATTTTAGAATCTAGACCTGCTGTTCTGGTGAACATTCTGGAATCAGAGATTCCACAACCACGTGGGCCAGAGTCTGGGCTTGGGGTTACACAGAACTGAGTTCAAATCCCTGCCCTGGAATTTGTGAGCCATGTGACATTGGGCAAGTAATGTAATTGCTTGTAATTACTTGAAAATAATAGTAACAGGTTGTTGTGTGGATTCAGTAACCAAGCTATTTGCAAAGCATCTGGGTGGTGCGTGACATAGAGCAGATGCCTAACATGGCTAGTTATTATTAACATCATTATTAGGCTCATATAATCATCAGCCCGTGCTCATGAAACACATCCTGTTTGGCACATTGGGTTTTTTTTTATTTTTATTTTTTATATAGTATATAGAAATGTGGGGCAAGACCGGGTGTGGTGACTCATGCCTGTAATCCTAGCACTTTGGGAGGCCGAGGGGGTGGATCACCTGAGGCCAGGGGTTTGAGACCAGCCTGGCCAAGATGGTGAAACCCCATCTCTACTAAAAATTCAAAAATTAGCCAGGCATGGTGGTGTGTACCTGTAATCCCAGCTACTTGGGAGGCTGAGGCAGGAAAATCACTTGAACCGGGAGGCGGAGGTTGCGGAGGTTGCAGTGAGACAAGATTGCACTCCAGCCCAGGCAACAGAGCAAGACTCCGTCCCAAAAAAAAAAAAAAAGAAGTATGGGGCCAGATGTGGTGGCTCCCACTTGTAATCCCAACACTTTGGAAGGCCAAGACAGGAGGACTGTTGAGCCCAGGGTTTTGAGAGTTTGAGGCTGCTGTGATTGTACCACTGCACTCCAACCTAAGCAACAGAGCGAGACCTTGTCTCTAAAAATAAATAAATTAAAAATTTTTTTAAAAAAATATGCATTTTCTGCCTTCTCAGAATTTATATCCTAGGAAATTTAATATGGCCTAACCCAAAGAGTAATACACTAACTGGTTCATAGTGATGAGAAATAGATGAAGGAAAAATTTTGAAGGAAGTGAATAGTAGGGCCTTCAGTAACACTGTGATGATCTCTCTACTAATTTTCAATTTCATTCAAATTATTTATACATTTATGTACTTACAACCTAATTTATTTACCAATAGTTGCTAAGGGCCCTTCCATGTAGTCCCTTCAACTTCAACGTCAAGATGGCATTAGACAATCAGAAATCCTCATAAATTAATGGCTTATCATGGAACTAACTAGTGAGCAAGCTTAAGATTCAGGCTCAGGCTCACTGGATTTTTATACCCTGTTTATGTAAGGACAAGGAATACTTTTATGGTATTTTTCTAGCCACTCTATGTACCTTGAATACCACCAGTGAAAGCCCATTTCTAATATCAGTGGTGCTCATTAAAACACAACTAGTTTGCCAATAAAACCCCATCTCTGATATTGAGTATATTTATTTGAAATTGCTGTTGAGGTAAGAGAATGCGCAGACCAGCTCCAGAGGAGGACACTTTCTGATATAACACAAGCTGCTTGCCCTTTCACTGGGCGTTCTTGATTAGTTCCAGGGTTTTTGCTTAACTTAAGAAACACACAGGTAATAACACATTGCAAATGCTAAAATACTTTAAAATAAATTATAGATACTATAACCTGTGTGTACAGAGGACTCACAGCATGAACTCAACATCATCTGGGATCTGACCATCAGCTTCCTGGGCCAGACATCTGATTTTGTCCACACACCACAAGGGAAAAGCTCAAATTAGCCAAGCTCGTGGAGTCTGACAGTGTATGAATCCAGAAAGTCAAGTTGTTTGTTTATAATGATAACTCAAACTTTTGTGAAGCTTTGATATTGATGGGATAACCATATTTTCTCCCTGGACACCAGTTTAAGGAGAAGTTATCATCTTAAAGTTCCTTGTTGAACACTGAAATATGAATAAGAAAAAGCTGTCATTGGCTGATCTGCAACAGATTCAGACCTGCCAGAGGTATCTGAGTCCATAAGCAAGGACACTTTCTCTCCTTATCTGAGCTTAAACAGACATTGCCAATTTCTGACTTTCTCAGTTTCATGCTGCACGAGGCTGCTCACACAAAAGGTCATTATTCAGGCCACTGTATAATTCATTACATTTCTATTTATTAAATTACTATGATATTCTAGTCCTAACACTCTAGAAATACCACTTTTCCTTTATTGAAATTTGGCGTAGAGTCAAATTCTTCTGTTAAACATTGACAGGAAGATGACTTGTCACATTTCCTTTGAATGTGTAGATTATACTGATTGAAATTTTGGGGAGGAGGTTATTAGTATTCGATGACAATGTTCTTTTAACAAGAACAGAAAACCCAACTCACAAAGTGTAAAGTTTCTGTCACAGCCGGATCCAAGGGTTCAAAAAATACCATTGACCTAATCCTTTGATCTGCTCTATTCCACACTGGCTTTATTTTCGAGTTGGCTCCTGCCAGGTAGGTGGCTCTTCCCTACAGCTCCAGGCACACTCCTCCCAGTTTCGAGACCAGTTGAAAGTCTCTTTTTCTCAATAGTTCAATAAAAACTTCTAAGGCTAAGTGTCATTGGCCCGGCTTGGGTTATGTGCCCATCCCTAAGCTAAGAATGGAGTCCAGGGAGTTGAAATACGTGGTTTGTCTAGACCTTGGTTACATGGCCAGGTCTGAGATCTGGTTTTGTACATGGATTGAAAGCTAGTGTAAAATAATGATGCTGTTACCAGAAGAAGGTGGTAGAATCCAGACAGGTAAAACCAGTGGAAACGTCCTGGGGAGGCAACCTTATTTTTCTTATCTCCAAGTTCTGGGTAGGGGGATTGGGGCAGGGAGAGTACTTCTCTGTGTGTCATGTATGTCCAAAACCAGGTAGTATGGACGATGTAAGGTCTGGCCTGTACCAACCAGGAACTCAGTCTAGCAATGAGAATAAATATGTACACAAATGACCACAGCAATTGAACAAACAAGGTAAGTATCATATGAAGAGGATAGGGGAAAATGGGACTTACCTAAGTTCAGTGGGGAAGAGGAACGTCTTGTTGTTCAAAAAGGAAGACTTCATGGAAGAGGTGGCACTTGAGGTTTAAAGGACAGGTAGGGTTTTGACAGGCACAGACAGAGGAGTTGACACAACAGGGGGAGGGGAACTGTATGAGCAAACCCACTGCAATTGGAACGAGGACAGTGGGGAAGTCTTTTGGTGTCTCCCAGAATTGCTTCAGACTGTGTGTGGAGGGTGGTGTAAAGGTGATGTGATTCAGTTGAATTAGCAGGTAGTGGTAGGTTTAGGCAGCTTACCCAGGAGTAGGGCCTTCTGCAGATGATAAAGGGAGGTGAGTTCTAGGAGCTGTGATGGTGTCTCTTACATAGCTTCTGTTGCAACATTTCTGTTTGTTTGTTTGTTTTTTTGAGACAGAGTCTCACTCTATCGCCCAGGCTGCAGTACCATGGCATGATCTCAGCTCACTGAAACCTCCGCCTCCTAGATTTAAGAGCTTCTCATGCCTCAGCCTCCTGAGTAGCTGGGACTACAGACGCGTGCAAGTATGCCCAGCTAACTTTTTTGTATTTTTGTAGAGATGGAGTTTCGCCATGTTGGGCAGGCTGGTCTCGAACTCCTGACCTCAGATCATCCACCCGCCTTGGCCTCCCAAAGTGCTGGGATTACAGGAGTGAGCTACCATGCTGGGCCCTGTTTCAACTTTCCTAACTAAAAGTGTGATCCAGGATGCTTTTCAGTATGCAGTTTCCTGCAGTGATCCCAGACCTTACAGCATCTCTGAGCAAGGAAGTCCTTATGCTTTTCATCTAGGGCTGAGCCCAAATGATTTCCCAGATATTCCCCAAGCCCACATTCAGCTCTGTCTTCCATTTTGACAGGAAATGCCTATTTTCAGTCACACTACTTAGAAAAACAAAGCCCATAGCCCTTCCAGACTAAGACTCCTCTTCCCCACCCTACGCTACTGGACCCAGTGCCCAGGTGCCACAGCCCTTGGGCTGAGAAAAGCAGAGCTGAGCATGGATCTAGAAAGAGGCAGGCTACAGGCCTCCTTTAACCGTAAGGAAGAAAACAAGAGTCTTATCAGATCTACAGGACTGGCCAAGCAGTTCTTCCTGTAGCTACTTTTTATGGGTAGACCCAGAGAAGAAGGGTTCATATTTTGTGTGGAAAAAGACAGACTATATGACGTCCCCCAGCACTTAATCTCCAAAGGCCGTAAGTACTAACAGGCACAAACTGCAATTCAGTGGCCTCTAGCCCTTTGTGGGAGTGGGTGGGCTTACACTCCAGGTAAACAAACACTTCAATTCAATGTAGCACACATTGTCAATAGCTCACTTTATTTATTTATTTATCTGGAGGCCTGCCACCGTGCTCTGTACTGAGTTGCCTGCACCGTATTATTCTAAATGAAAGGACACGTCCTCTGAAGCAACCTTTCACAGTTCGCGGTACTCTGTACATACTGCATCTTGGGAACTGCGTCAGCATTTTTGGAAAGGATAACGGTGGACTACGATGTTTATATCATTTAAGTTGAGAGATCATCTCACTTAAAACTTCTAAAGCTCTGCTGGAAACTGAAGAGATAAGGAAAGAACAGACAGACCCAGATGAGAGCCTGCTCATTTTCTTCTGTTTATTATGGGGGGGGTCTCCGCTGTCATACAGTCTGCGGTCCTATCCACTGCTCCACACATCCACTGCCCACTTTGGAGCTGAGATGAACTAGCGGAGCTGCCTGGAATCCTCTTCCTGAGAACAGGAGATGACCACACAGGGGCTGCCCTTGCCCCATGCCCAGCAGGCAAGCCCAGGGCCCCCAGCTCAACTCCCTCCCTGCAGGACTCAGGAGAGTTGTCCAGGGAGCCTGCCTTTCTAATCCCGGTCCCTACCTCCTTTGTACCCTGCTGTCCTCCTTGGCCTCAGGCTTAGTTCAGGGCGGGCAAATGCAGGCTTCAGCTCCCCATCCACAGCATTCGGAGCCCAAGAACTCTTTCTGGAATGAGGCCGGCCTCGCTCAGGCTGGCGTGGCAGTTGTTTTCCTTCCCTCGCTCTGCACCCTTCCCCATGCCCATTTCATTTTGCTCTCACTTTTCAGTTCCTGTGGAGTAGAAGGTGCGACTCCGATTCCTCCTGTGTGACTCCTAGCATGGTGATGACTTCTTCTTTCCGCTTCCTGGCTCTGCTGACGTGACCTTTGGAATTTCTTGGCTCACTATCAGAAACTCTAGTTTTTCCCAGCGTCTGTTTAAACACCCTGCTTCCGGTGGCAATGCCCTTTGCCTTTCTAACTTTTTGTCATCTGGCTCCAAGTTCCAAAGGGGATTTTACTGCCTGCTGGGTCAGTAAGAGTGCCCTGTGGCTAGAAGGAGGCTTCATAGTACATTTCCTTTGTGTACGGAGTTGCCAAAGTTTTAAAGACCGGCACTTGGGGAAAACGTTAGGGTGTTTCTTGACCGGCTAAAAGCTGCCTTGTAGCCTAGGATCTGTGCGCTCCTCGGTGTGGGCGAGCCTGCCTCTCCAGCCTTCCCTTCCACTGCAGCTCCTTTCCTTCAGCTTCTGCTTAGACATCATCCAGCACTTTGCTTAAGCTGCTACACCTCTGCCAGTTCCCCATCCGCTTTCCTGTGCCTGTATGGCACATATTCTGTGTCCATGCCCATTCCAAAAAGCTTTCCAGATCCCTTCCTATCTGACTTAATCTCTCTCCCAGCCCCTGCACGCCCATGATGCTATTCTTATATATTTTTTGATTTTGATTTATTTTTATGGGTACCTAGTAGGTGTATTCTCATATTTTCTTGATTCTAAGTGGCATAGTTCTTTGATTACAGCTGTACTGTAGTCCCTTTTATCTGCAGGAGATATGTTTCCAAGACCCCAGTGGATGCTTAAAAGCACAGATGGCACTAAACTTCATATGCATTATGTTTTTATCCTATGCATACATATGTACATACCTATGATAAAGTTTCATTTGTAAACTAGTAAGAGATTGATAACAAAATAGAATAATTATAACAATATACTATAATATAGTTATGTGAATATGGTCTCTCTCAAAATATGTTACTGTACTGTGCTCACCTATTTTAGACCACATTTGACCATGGGGTAACCAAAACCTTGGAAAGTGAAATCTTGGAAAGTGAACCATGGATAAGGGAGAACTATTGTACTGAGACATTATTCACATATCATAAAATTCATCTATTTAATGTGCACAATGTACTGGTTTTTAGAAGTCACAGAGTTGGGCAACCATTCCCACAAACAGTTCCAGAATATTTTCATCACCCTAAAAAGAAATCTGGTACCCTTTAGCTGTCACCCACTAGTTCCTCCATCTTCCCTAGCCCTGACAACCAGCCACTCATCTACTTTCTGTCTCTATAGATTTGCCTATTTGGGATACTTCACACAAACAGAATCAGACTACATGTGACCTGTTTTCTCTGGCTTCTTTCATTCAGCCTAATGTTTTCAGGATTCATCCATATTGTAGCATGTATTAGTAGTACTTCATTCAAGACACCTACATTTTAACATCTCAACAATAAAGATGCATCTTCTAGTCCATAGTGAGCATAGTTTAATTAGCAGCAACTTTTATTTCTTAGTAATGCTTAGAATAATGATGTATCTTCCAGTCGATGGCATCTAATTCAATGAAATGCTACATTTATGTCCCCGGGGTATTACCCCTTATCACAGTCAGCTTTGTGGCCATTTGTTTATGTGTCAGTCTTGTCTCCTAAACAGTAGGCTCCAGATAAACAGAGCTGTGTCTTAATTATCTTTGTGTCCTTTAAAAGACCTAGTACAGGCCAGGCGCGGTGGCTGACAACTGTAATCCCAGCACTTTGGGAGGCCAAGAGGGTGGATCACTTGAGGTGAGGCGTTCGAGAGCAGCCTGACCAATATGGTGAAAACTCATCTCTACTAAAAATACAAAAATTAGCTGGGTGTGGTATTTGGCGCCTGTAATTCCAGCTATTCATGAGCAGAGACAGGAGAATTGCTTGAACCCAGGAGGCGGAGGTTGCAGTAAGCCGAGATCACACCACTGCACTCCAGGCTAGGCAACAGAGCAAGAACAAATGAAAACAAACCTAGTACAGCATTGCTCTTTGAAATGCTCAGTAAATACGGAGCAGCAGCTACATTTGGGGAATGTTACATTTGGGGGATGTATTCTCCAATAATACGGCAGAGCAGAAGGATGAAAAATCTTCATGCTTCATTGCACACTGGATGACTGTGCAGTATGTTTATCACTGTGAAGTTTTTGGTGACTGATATGGTTAATTACCTAAACATTTGGGCACCTACGGTGTGCCAGGTCCTATGTTCTAAGCAGAGAGCATTATAAAGATGGTCAAAATATAGTTTCTCTTCCAAGGAACTCATGTTTTGGAAACACATTTATGTAAATATTACAGAACAAGGAGAATGGGTAACTGTGGCATGGGGCTAACGATGCTGAGAGAGAGAGAGGTGGAAGAAGGTTTTGAAAGGATAGCACATGAACTAAACGCATCGGTGCCAAGAACATAGCTTTACACTCTGACAGACCTGGATTCTGCCTATTCTTCAGAAACTTTCCATGTCTTGTTTCTTTATCTGTAAAATAGATGTAATAAGAGTGTGTATCTCTCACAGTTGTAATAAGAATTAAATGAGACAATGAGTGGCAACTACCTGGCATATTAGTGTGTACTGAAATAAATGATAGTTATTTGTGAATTTCAGATCATTTAAAAAATTATTTAGTCAGCCCTCTCCAGCACACACCTAATTTTATGCAGTAAGACCTTAGCCGTAAGTGGCTTATGTTTCAGCTAGGGCAGGGGAAAGCAGGATTCTTGCAGCAGAGATGTTTGAGGGATAAAACGTTAAAATGGCTGAGAATGTTCATTAAGTGACATGAGCACGTTAGAGGTGAGTCTGCAGAGGTGCGTTCCTCAAGTTCAGCCCACTGACTCTCCTTTTTGCCTCCCCATGGGCAGCTACTTTATTTATTTTAATGGCGCCTTCATATTTATATATATCGTATGCCCAGTGTTTGAACAGCCTTTAACAAGAAAAGTCCCAATCCAGACGTGATTATAAGCTCTAGTTTCTTCCTGGATATTATTTTTCTGTTCTCAGCAAACCTGTATATTTCCTGAACTGCCAGGGGCTGAGGTTTCGGCATTTTTACTCCCTGGTTATCTAGCATGATGGCCAGGGTTCTACTTAACAACCAGAACTTTTTAAAACAAGTGCTAACTAGAACTCTGCCCATCATGCTACATAACATTTAACGTGCCTGTGTGTGTGTGTGTGTGTGTGTTTCAAACATTTTACTTCAAAATATTAATGTCTTGTCGAATGGAAGGATAAATCACGGCTTTTTGGTTTTTGTTTGTTTGTTTTCTTTGAGACAGGATCTCGCTGTGTCGCCCAGACTGGAGTGCAGTGCTGTGATCCTGGCACACTGCAACCCATGCCTGTGCAGCTCAAGTGATCCTCCCACCTCAGCCTCCTGAGAAGCTGGGACTATAGGCATGTGCCACCACACTTGGCCAATTTTTAAATTTTTTTGTAGATATGAGGTCTCACTATATTGCCCAGGCTGGTCCTGAACTCCTGGGCTCAAGTAATCCTCCTGCCTTGGGCTCCCAAACTGCTGGGATTACAGGCATGAGCCACCGCTGCCGGCCTGAATCACTATATTTTGAATGAATAAATGAACAAACAAATGGTTATAGGGTTGGTTCTAACAATTAACTACTGAAACAAATTACATTTATTTTCCAAGGAAAAAAATCAGGTATAGATTAAAGCTAAAAAATTGTACTCATGTATTAACATTTTTTCAGTTTTATGAATAATGTCTTATTCATATCACCATTTAACCAACAGAGCTACAATGACTGGGTTTACGTAGTTTTACATAGTTTGCTTTCTAAGCAGACAGACTTAGAAGCATTCCGTGGCTACCAGCCTTTTTCTAATAGAAGATGCTGAAAGATATGCAAAGCTAAGAAGCCCTACTGAGAATTGAGGCTGGACTCTTCTCTCCCTCTGGGTAGTAGAGCAAGGGATGGTGCTCTGTTTCAGGTCACTGGTCTCTACCCTGGGTCACAGCATGGGCAGGCCCAAGTGTGCACAAAACAAAAGTGGGGTTGTATTCAATGGGGCCATGAGTGTTAATTCAGTTAACAGAAAAGGCAAGATAATTTTTTTGTTTTGAGATGAAGTTTTGCTCTTGTCACCCAGGCTGGAGTACAATGGCATGATCTCGGCTCACTGCAGTCTCTGCCTCCTGGTTGCAGGAATCACTGGTCCTGGGTTCAAGTGATTCTCCTGCCTCAGCCTCCCACGTAGCTGGGATTACAGGCACCTGCGACCATGCCCAGCTAATTTTTGTATTTTTAGTAGAGACAGGGTTTTACTATGTTGGCCAGGCTGGTCGTGAACTCCTGACTTCAGGTGATCCACCTGCCTCAGCCTCCCAAAGTGCTGGGATTACAGGTGTGAGCCTGGCTTAAATCTAAATGAATAGTGGCTCAGCAAGATAAAGTTCATTTCTCTCCCACATAAAAGAACCCCAGAGGTAGATGGCTCAGGGCAGGAAAAGCTCCTCAGCATCAGCTCCTCTCGGCTCTCTGCTCCAACATCCCTAGGTTGTGGTCCTCCAGTTTCCAAGATGGCAGCTGGAGCCCCAGCCACACATCTGGAGGGGACAAAGAAATGATAAAGAAGGAGGCCAAAATCTCACATCGTTTGCTTTTAAGATCTCTCAGTGCCACACAGCAATTTAATACCTCATTGACCAGAATATAATCATGGAGACACCAGGCTCCAAAGGAGAATGTGGGAAGGGTGATCTTTATCCTAGGTAGTCATATGCCCTGATAAAGACCAGTTTCATTACTAAGGAAAAAAGGGAAGAATGAAGATAGGGGTAGCAACTGTCTGTCTCTGCCATGAGGGTGCGCGGTCTCAACACCTGCCTCTGAGGTTACAGTACACATGGACGTGGGACATCCATGTCCTCGGGAAAGTTCTGTTGTATAACAGGCCCATGGACAATGTCCCAGGATGAGCAGCTCTCCTTTCCCTCCTTAGGAATGGTTAACAAGGCTTTGCCCCTTCATCTTGAAAGTCCCCAAACCCACACATTAGGGTCTCCTTTGGATAAAACTGGGATGTTGTGTCCCTCTACCCCTTGCCCATTTTCCTTTGAAACTAGGCTTAACCCCTTGGTAAATGTATAATCTTGGGCAAGTAATTAAACATTTCTGTCCTCATTTTCCGTACCTCTGAAATGTGAATCATCTGTAATAATGATCCTCAAGTCTGACACCAAGTTGGTGCTTAAAAAATGTCAGCTTACTTTCCCAACTAAAAGGACTGTGTGAGAGCGTGGACAGCCCGGCGTCCAACACACTGGTACTTTCTTGAGATATTTCTAATCAATTCATACTCTAAATCTAATCTTTATCCCATTTCTAATTTTGTTAATAGAGTTAGCATTTACTGAGTGCATACCATGTGTCACGCACTATTCTAAGTGTTTCCCATGTGTTAACTCATTTAAACTTAAATGCTTTGAGCTAGGTACTATTTTACAGAGAGAGGTTAAGTAACATGCTGGAGGTCTCACACCCAGGAAAAGAAGAGCGCTAAGACATGAATCCTGTAGTCTGGCTCCCAGAGCCTGTGAGTTTAACCACGAGTGATAAATCCTCCCTGCGGAGCGCTCTATCTGCCCTCTCCTCTGTTTAAGATCTTCATCAAAGCTTTGTACATTTAGCGGGATCTAAGCCTTTTGAGGGCCCCAAGTCCCTCCTATCTTCCCTATCCTTTATCTTCTTAACTTTCATTCTCTTATAGAATTTCTTTTACTGGGGTAAATGATGAGTTATTCAACAAGTATTTGTGTTAAGACAGTCTTTGGGGGTAGAGAGGAGAATGAGCATTACCAGCGACTGGGAAGGGTTTGTGGGTGGGAGGGGAGAATGAAGAGAGGTTGGTTAATAGACTCAAACAGGGCCAGGTGCAGTGGCTCATGCCTATAATCCCAGCACTTTGGGAGGCTGAGGTGAGAGGATGGCTTGAGTCCAGGAGTTTGAGACCAGCTTGTGCAACATAGTGAAACCCCTGTCTCTACCACCATCACCACCACCAACAACAAATTAGCTCAGTGTGGTGGTTGTGCACTTATAGTCCCAGCTACTTAGGAGGCTGAGGTGAGAGGATCACCTGTGCCCAGGAGTTTGAGGCTGCAGTGAGCTATGATTGTTCCAGCCTGGGCAACAGAGTGAGATTTCTGCCTCAAGAAGAGGAAAAAGAAGAAAGAAGAGGAAGGAGAAGGAGAAGAAGGAGGAACAGGAGGGGGGAGGAAGAGGAGGAGAAGGAGAAGAAGGAGGAGCAGGAGGAAGAGGAAGAGAAGGAGGAGGAGGAAGGGGAGGAGGAGGAGGGGGAGGAGGAGGGGGGGGAGGAGGAGGGAGGGGGGGAGGAGGGAGGGAGGGGGAGGGAGGAGGAGGGAGGAGGAGGAGGGGAGGGAGGAGGGAGGAGGAGGGGGGAGGAGGAGGGAGGAGGAGGAGGGGGGGGAGGAGGGAGGAGGAGGAGGGAGGGGGAGAGGAGGGAGGAGGGAGGGGGGGGGGGGGAGGAGGAGGAGGGGAGGAGGAGGGGGGAGGGGGAGGAGGAGGGAGGAGGAGGAGGGAGGGGGAAGGAGGAGGAGGGGGAGGAGGAGGAGGGGGAGGAGGAGGAGGGGGAGGGGAGGAGGAGGGGGAGGAGGGGGGGGAGGGGGAGGGGGGGGGGGGGGAGGAGGAGGGGAGGAGGAGGAGGAGGAAGGGGAAGAGGGGGAAATGCGTATACATACATGAACCTTGAAGACTTATGCTATGTGAAATAACCCAGACTCAAAAGGACAAATATTTATAATTCCAACTATGTAAGGTACCTAGAGAGTGGTCAAGTTCATACAGACAGAAAGTAGAATGGTGGTAGCCAGTGGCTGAGGAGCGAGGAGAATGGGGAGTTATTATTTAACAGGTATGGACTTGCAGTTTAGGGAGATAAAAAAGTTCTGGAGATGGATGGTGGTGATGGTGGCACAACACTGTGAATGTACTTAATGCCACTGAACTATACACTTAAAATAATTAAAATGATAAATCTTATGTCGTGTATATCTTATCACAATTTAAAGACACAATTACAATGCAATGAGGTAGGTGCTAAGAGGCTGCAGAGTCGAGGCCCATAACCAGGGCGACCTGCCTGCTCACCTCTCTGGGTCACTGATGTGACCTTTGCTCGACTCCTCGGCTCCTCTTCCTCGGCCTGGGCTCACAGCCTTCCTCTCTCTTGGCCCTCGTGTTAGATGGGAAAAGTCTGGTGGAGTAGCTCATCACCACAGAGTGCTGTAGAAATGCCCGTTACGGAGGCCTGGGCTGGGGCCAAGTCTAGGCAATCTAGTAGCCGGGAGTTGAGGCCTTTATGGCTAATACACAGCAATTCAGATCAGCAGAGATGGAGTCCTGAACTAGATGGGAGCAGGAAGAGATGGAGAGAAGTGGAGGAGTTCAGAAAAGGTTTTGGATGCCAACTTGATAGAACTTAGTGACCTATGGGAAAAGCAGCATGAGAAAAAGAGCACCCGAGGAGGACACCCAGGCTTCTGGTTTAAGGGATGGGTTGGCAGGGAGTGCTACCTCTGAGACGTGGAATAGAGGAGGATAAACATATTTGTCAGGGTACATGATGACTTCCATTCTTTATTTTCAGACATGCTGAGTGTAAGGTGCTTGCAGTATATCCAAGCAAGCAGGCAGCTACCCTAAAGAAAATGTCACTTTTAATTTTCTTCAAAAAGACTCAGAAGGATCCACTAGGAGAACAGATTGAGATTTAAAGAAAAAAAAATGTTGCTCAGAAACCTTCCAAAGAGAATATAGGACCAGATGTGCAGCTTGTGTAATCCTGGCATCTTCCTAAGTCTCATTTCGGATTTATGTTTATTTTCAGCAAGTAACCCACACTGTTTGCTTCTTTTGTTCTTATTAGCAAAGTCACTGACTGGAATAAAGAACTAGTTATGTGGTCTTCCTGGTTGGAATCCAAGCCATTATTTCCTGTGCTTGAAAGGAAGGAATAAAACTCTTTAGCTTTGGGAGATTATAAAACACAACCCCCTAATTTTATGTTATTAGGAATGGTCTCTATTTCTAAGCTTGACTCGCCTTCAAAGGTATGGATGGAGTTTAGGGAGAAGGAGGCCGGGGTGGTGGCTAGTGACCCAGTAAAGTATTTAAACTTAAAGGACTGTCACTGGGGAGATATTTCCATCATTTTATTTGCTTTGTTTTTAGATTATATTTACCTCTCATTTTAAATCTACTAAACCCTAAAGCTACAATCTTCAGATGTTACTTTTGGAGGCACTGAATTGGCCTTACTCTTTCCAGCCTGTTCACTTCTCACAGCCCTCTGAGGCTTGAGGATACACCCAGATAAACCATCAAGCTCAAACCTAAGGCTTTCTCTCATCTGCCTAAAGTCTGGGAGCGTCTCTCTTCACAGATTAGGCAAGTTTTCCTTCCTCCTTCCTCAGCGGGGAGAACACTGAAGAGCTGAGATGCCGGGGGTTTTGGTACTGCCCCTTTGCTTATCAGCTTGTGTGGCAACAAACAACCAGAAACACTCTTGTGCACGTTCACATTCATTTTCTTATTATAATGACCCTTAAATTCTTCATCTGTAAAATGGGGGATAAATATCCACTCACCTTTTGTACTTCACACCTAATATCAGAGCCCTGGGAAGCTATCATGTCTGATTTTAAACAACATATTTAAGTTCCTGACTCTAGGCTCTGGCTTCCAGATGGCATTTCTGGACCCACCTGCTGACTGAAGAGCCCTTGGGCCTTGAGTGAACCTTGGCAGTAGCCAGAAAGTAGTCACTGCAGGTGTTGGGTGAGACCCAGTGTTGTGCTGGCTTCAAGTCTGACCCAGCGGAGGCCCAGGGGTGGTGGCTAGTGTCATCCCTCCTCCAGCTCCAGGCAGCTGAGCATGGAGAAAAAGACTATTTTTGGAGGAAAGGTAAGAGAATAACAGTCTCTGTCTGGTAATTCAGAGAATTCTCTTGGATCCTACCAAAGACTACCAAGGCAGTGCCTCTATGAGCCTGCAAGAGTCACAGTGTTACTGGGCTTGGGTTGTCCTCAACCAAGGGTTGGCTGTCCACTGCAGATACTGCTACAGTGACCAAAGATGAAGATCACAACACCAAAGTTTTACCTTTGAAGACTTTTTTAAAATTTTATTTTATTTTTTGAGACAAGTTCTCGCCCTGTTGCCTAGGCTGGAAGGCAGTGGCACAAACATAGCTCACTGCAGCCTCAAACTCTGGGCTCAAGTGATCTTCCCACTTCAGCCTTCCAAGCAGCTGGAAACACAGCCACGTGCTACCATGCCTGGCTAATTAAAAAAAAATTTTTTTTTTGTATAGACAGGCTTTTGCCATGTTGCCCAGCTTGGTGTCAAACTCCTGAACTCAAGTAATCCATCCTTGACCTTCCAAAGTGCTAGAATTACAGGCCTGAGCTACCATGCCTGGCCCCTTTGAGTACTTGAAAAGCCTTTACAAGAAGGATGGATATAAACAAGCCCAGACTGTGAAGACTATAGTAAATACCTAACTCTTCAATGCCCAAACATCGGCAAACATCCACAAGCATCAAGATTACCCAGGAAAACATGACCTCCCCAAATGAACTAAATAAGGCACCAGTGGCCAATCTGGGAGAAACAGAAATATGTGAATTTTGAGACAGAAAATTCAAAATAGCTGTTCTGAGGAAGCTCAATGAAATTCAAGATAATACAAAGAAGAGTTCAGAATCCTATTAGATAAGTTTACAAAAAGGTTGAAATAATTTTAAAAAATTAAGTGGAAACAATGGAGCTGAAAAATTCAATTGACATACTAAAGAATGCATCAGTCTCTCAACAGTAGAATTGATCAGTAGAAGAAAAAAATAGCTTGAAGATAGGCTATTTGAAAATATAGTCAGAGAAGACAGAAAAAGAATTTAAAAAAGGGAAACATACCTTCGAGATCTAGAAAACAGTCTCAGAAGGGGCAAATCTAAGAGTTATTAGCCTTAAAGAGGAGGTAGAGACAGAGATTGGGGCAGAAAGTTTATTCAAAGGGATAATAACGGAGAACTTTTCATATGGAGAGAAAGATACCAATATACAAATAAGTACAAGAAGGTTATAAACACCAAACATATTTAACCAAAAATAAGACTACAACCAGACATTCAATAATCAAATTCCCAAAGGTCAAGACAAAGTAAGGATCCTAAAAGTAGCAAGAGAAAAAAACCAAATAACATAAAAGAAGCTCTGACACATCTGGCAGTAGACTTCACTGGAAACCTTACAGCCTAGGAGAGAGTGACATGACATGTTTAAAACACTGAAGGAAAAAAACTTTCACCCTAGAATAGTATATCCAGTGAAAAGATCCTTCAAATGTAGAGGAGAAATAGAATTTTCCAGGCAAACAAAAGCCAAGGGATTTCATCAATATCAGACTTGTCCTACAAGAATTGATAAATGGAGCTCTTCAATCTAAAGGAAAAGGACATTAGTGAGCAATATGAAATCATCTGAAGGTACAAAACTCACTGGTAATTGTAAGAATATAGAAAAGCAGAATATTATAACACTATAACTGTGGTATATAAAGTACTCATATCTCATATAGAAAGACTTAAAGATGAACCTATGAAAAATAACTACAACAACTTTTCAAGACATATAAACTACAGTAAGACATAAATAGAAACAAAATATTTAAAAGTTGGAGGATGAAGTTAAAGTGTAGAGTTTTTATTGGTTTTCTCTTTGCTTGTTTGTCAGTTTTTGCAATCAGTGTTAAGTTGTCATCAGTTTAAAATATGGGTTATCAGATGTTACTGGCAAGCCTCATGGTAACCTGGAATCAAAAAATCCACAATAGATATACAAAAAATAAAAATCAAAAAATTAAAACATACCACCAAAGAAAATCACCTTCACAAAAAAGAAGACAAGAAGGAAGGAAGACCACAAAACAACAAGAAAACAAATTTTAAAATAACAGTAGGTCCTTACTTAGCAACAATAATATTAAATATAAATGCACTCAATTCTCCAATCAAAAGGTACAGAGTGACTGAATTGGTAAAAACAAAAAGCAAAAAAACAAAAAACCAAGACCCAGCCATCTCTTGCTTGTAAGAAACACACTTCACCTATAAAGTCATATGTAGACTGAAAATCAAGGGATGGAAAAAGATACTTCATGCCAATGGAAACTAAAAAGGAGCAAGAGTAGCTATACGTATATAAAACCAAATACGTTTCAAGACAAAAACTATAAAAAGAGACAAGGTCATTATATAATGATAAAGTGGTCAATTCAGCAAGATGACATAACAATTGTAAATCTATATGCACCAACACTGGAGTACCCAGATATATAAAGCAAATATTATTAGAGCTAAAATGAGAGATAGGCCTCAATATAATTATAGCTGAAGTCTGCACCACCCCACTTTCAGCACTAGACAGATTATCCAGACGGAAAATGAAAAAGAAACATTGGACTTAATCTGCACTACAGATCAAATAGACCTAATAAGATGTTTACAGAATATTTCATTCAACAGCTGTGGAATGCACTTTTTTCTCTTCAGCACAGGGATCATTCTCAAGGATAGACCATATGTTAGGCAACAAAACAAGTCTTAAAAATTTTTTTTAAACCTGAAATAATATTAAGCATCTTCTCTGACCACAATGGAATAAAACTAAAAATTAATAACAAGAGAAATTTTGGAAACAGTACAAACACATGGAAATTAAACAATATGCTCCTGAATGACCAGTGGGTCAATGAAGAGAATAAGAAGGAAATTGGAAAACTTCTTGAAACAAATGATAATGGAAATACAACACACCAAAACCTTTGGGATATGGGAAAGTAATACTAACAAGTTTATAGCTATAAGTGCTTAAATCAAGAAAAATGAAAAACTTCAAACAAATAACATAATGATACATTTTAATGTACTAGAAAAGCAAGACCAAACTAAACCCAAAGTTAGATGAAATGAAAGAATAAAGATCACAGCAGAAATAAATGAAATTGAAACAATAATACAAAAGATTAATGAAACAAATATTTTTTTGAAAAGATAAACAAAATTGACAAACCTTTAGCCAGACTACAAGAAAAAAAGAGAACAGTCTGGGAAACATTGTGAGACCCTGTCTCTACAAAAAGTAGAAAAACTAGCTGGGGTATGGTGGCATTTTTCTGTAGTCCTAGCTACCCAGGAGGCCAATGTGTGAGGATCACTTGAGCCTGAAAGATGGAGTCTGCAGTGAGCTGTGATCATGTCACTGCATTACAGCCTGGGAGACAGAGTGAGACCCTGTCTCAAAAAAGAAACAAAAGAAAACAAAAAACAGAGAGATGATCCAAATAAATGAAATCAGAGATTTTAAAAGGAGACATTACAACTAGTACTGCAGAAATTCAAAAGCTCATTAGAGCCTACTATGAGCAACTATATGCTAACAAATTGAAAAACATAGAAGAAATGAAAAAATTCCTAGATATATGCAACCTACCAAGATTGAACCATGAAGAAACCCCAAACCTGAAAAGACCAATAACAAGATCAAAGCTGTGGTAAAAAGTCTCCTAGCAAAGACCAGGACCCAATGGCTTCACTGCTGACTTTTACCAAACATTTAAAGAAGAGCTTATATCAACCCTACTGAAACTATTCCAAAAAATAGAAGAGGAGTACTTCCAAACTCATTCTATGAGGCCAGTAGTATCCTGATACCAAAACTAGACAAAGATGTATCAAAAAAAGAAAACTACAGGCCAATATCCCTGATGAACATTGATGTAAAAATCCTCAACAAAATACTAGCAAACTGAATTCAACAACACATTAAAAAGATCTTCATTGTGACCAACGGGGATTTATCCCAGGGGATGCAAGGATGGTTCAACATATGCAAATCAATCAATGCGATACATCATATCAACAGAATGAAGAATAAAAATCATATGATCATTTCAATTGATGCTGAAAAAGCATTTAATAAAATTCAATATCCCGTCATGATTAAAAAAAAAACCTAAAAAAACTGGATCTAGAAGGAACATACTTCAATCCAATAAAAGCCATATATGATAGACCCACAACTAGTATCACACTGAATAGGAAAAAAACTAAAAGACTTTCCTCTAAAATCTGGAACAAGACAATGATGCCCACTTTCTTTTTTTCTTTTTTTTTGATTTTTATTTTACTTTAAGTTCAGGGATACACATGCAGAATGTGCAGGTTATATAGGTATACATGTGCCATGGTGGTTCGCTGCACCTATCAACCCATTATCTAGGTTTTAAGCCCTGCATGCATTAGCTATTTGTTCTGGTGCTCTCCCTCCCTACACCCCTCTCTGGACTGGCCCCAGTGTGTGTTGTTCCCCTCCCTGTGTCCATGTGTCCTCATTGTTCAACTCCCACTTATGAGTGAGAATATGTGCTGTTTGGTTTTTATTACTGTGTTAGTCTGCAAAGGATATAATCTCATTCCTTTTTATGGCTGCATAGTATTCCATGGTGTACATGTACCATATTTTCTTTATCTAGTCTATCATTGCTGGAAGGATGCCCACTTTCACCACTATTATTCAACATAGTACTGGAAGTCCTAGCTACAGCAATCACACAAGAGAAAGAAATAAACAGCATCCAAATTGGAAAGGAAGACGTCAAATTATCTTTGTTTAAAGATGATATTGTATTTGGAAAACCCTAAAGACTCTACCAAAAAACTATTAGACCTGATCACCAAATTCAGTCTAGTTGCAGGATACAAAATACAAAAGTCAGTAGCATTTTTATGTGCCAATAGTGAACGATTTGAAAAAGAAATCAAGAAAGTAATCTATCTCATTTATAATAGCTAAAAATAAAATACCTAGAAATAAATTTAACCAAAGAAGTGAAAGATCTCTACAATGAAAACTATAAAAGATTAATGAAAAAAACATTGAAGAGGACACAGAAAAATTGAAAGATATTCTATGTTAATGGATTGGAAGAATCAATATTGTTAAAATGTTCATATCACCCAAAGCAATCTACAGATTCAATGCAATCCTTATCAAAATACCAATGACATTCTTCACAGAAATAGAGAAAATAATCTTAAAATTTATATGGAACCACGGAAGACCCAAAAGAGCCAAAACCATCCTGAGCAAAAAAGAATAAAAGTGGAGGAATCGTATTACCTGATTTCAAGTTATATTACAGAGGTATTGTAACCAAAACAGCACGGTATTGGTGTGAAAACAGACACATATACCAGTGGAACAGAACAGAGAACCCAGAAATAAATCCATACATCTACAGTGAACTCAATTTTGACAATGATACACTGGGAAGAAAACAGTCTCTTCGATAAATGGTGCTGGGGAAAGTGTATATTCATATGCAGAAGAATGAAGAATGAAACTACACCCTTATATCTCACCATATATAAAAATCAAATCAAAATGGAATAAAGACTTAAATCTAATACCTGAATCTACAAAACTACTAGAAGAAAACGTTGGGAAAACTCTGCCACAAATTGGTCTAAGCGAAGATTTCTTGAGTAATAAAAAGCACAGGCCACCAAGGCAAAAATGAACAAATGGGATTATATCAAATTAAAAATCTTATGCACAGCAAAGGAAATAGTAAACGAAGTGAAGAGACAAACCACACAATGGGAGAAAATATTTACAAACTGTCCCTCTGACAAGGATTTTATATAAGAAGCTCAAACAGCTGTATAGGAGAAAAAATCTAATAATCTGATTTTTTAAATGGACAAAGATATAAATAGATATTTCTCAAAAGAAGACATACAAATGGCAAACAGATATATAAAAATTTGCTTAACATCATCAGTCATCAGAGAAATGCAAATCGAAAGTACAATGAGGTATCATCTCACCCCAGTTAGAATGGCTTATTTCCAAAAGACAAGCAATAACAGATGCTGGCGAGGATGTGGAGAAAAGGGAACCCTCATACGCTGTTGGTGGGAATGTAAATTAGTATAACTGCTGTGGAGAACAAGTCAAAACTTCCTCAAAAAAACTAAAATAGAGCTACCCTGTGATCTGTCAGTCCCACTGTTAGGTATATATCCAAAATAAAGGAAATCAGGATATCAAAGGGACTCCCATGTTTACCACCAGCACCATTCACAGTGGCCAAGATGTGGAAGCCACCTAAGTGTCCATCAGTGGACAAATGGATAAAGAAATGTGGTACATATACACTATAGAGTACTATTTAGCCATTGAAAGAACGAGATTCTATCATTTGTAGCAACATGGGTGGTCATTATATTAAGTGAAATAAATCAGGCACAGGAAAGACAAACTTTGTATGTTCTTACTTGTTTGTAGGAGCTAAAAATTAAAACAAGTGACCTCAAGGAGATAGAGAGTAGAAGGATAGTTACCAGAGGCTGGGTTGTGTGGTCAGATGAAAGAGGGGAAGAGGGGATGGTTAATGGCTACACAAATATAGTTTGGATGCATGAATAAAATCTAGTATTTGACAGCACAATAGGGTAATTACAGTCAACAATAATTTATTGCATATTTTAAAATAACTATGAGTATAATTGGAATGTTTGTAGCACAAAGAAATGATATATGCTTGAGGTGATGGTTACCCCACTTACCCTGATATGATTATTACACATTGTATGCCTGAATCAAAACATCTCATGTATCCCATAAATATATATGCCAATGTACTCAGTAAAAAAATACCTAAAAGACATAAGTAGGGTGGCCCATGCTGTAATCCCATCACTTTGGAGAATTACTTGAGGCCAGGAGGAGTTGGAGACTAGCCTGGGCAACATAGTGAGACCCAGTCAGTAAAAAAAAAAAAAAGACATACAGCATCCAGCTGAAAGCTTGTGTTTCCAAAGCTCCTCAACAGCTAGTTTCCTGGTTTTGTTTCTTTGAAAGTATCTGCCAGCTATTCCAATGGTCCCTTTACATGAATAATATTCATTATAAAGAGCTACCATTTATCAAGCACTTACTCGAGTAGATAATTATTGCATTAAGAGTCTTGTTTACACTTTGGGAGGCCAAGGCAGGTGGATCACTTAAGGCCAGGAGTTTGAGGCCAGCCTGGCCAACATGGTGAAACCCCATCTCTACTAAAAATACAAAAATTAGCCAAGTGTAGTGGTGCACGCCTGTAGTTCCAGCTACTCAGGAGGCTGAGGCAGGAGAATCACTTGAACCCGGATGCAGAGGTTGCAGTGAGCCAAGTTCACGCCACTGCACTCTAGCCTGGGCAACAGAGGAAGACTGTCTCGAAAAAGAAAAGAGAAGAGAAGGGACGGGGGAGGGGAGGAGAGGGGAGGGGAGAGAAGGAGAGAGGGGAGGGGCAGGGAGGGGAGGGGAGGGGAGTCTCACTTAGTTTTTAACTTTGACAAGCAGATACAAATATGCCCATTTTACACATAAGGAAACAGAGCCTCAGAGAGGTTAAAGCAGATAACTTTAATTCACACGGTCAATAAGCAGCACTTACAGGATTATAAACGAGTTTTGAGTGAATCTGGAGTCCCTGCCCCATTACAATTTGTTGGCTCACTAGCTTCTCCACTTTTCTTCTTTTTATTTTTTTGAGACAGGGTCTAGCTCTGTCACCTAGGCTGAAGTGCAGTGGCACAATCACGGCTCCCGGCTCACTGCAGCCTCGACCTCCTGGGCTCAAGTGATCGTCCACAGCAGCCTCCTGAGTAGCTGGGACTACAGGCCCGCCACTATGTCCAGCTAATTAAAAAAATTTTTTTGTAGAGATGGGGCCTCCTCATGTTGCCCAGGCTGGTCTCAAACTCCTGATCTCAAGGGATCCACCCACCTTGGCCTCCCAACGTACAGGGATTACAGCTGTGAGCCACTGTGCCTGGCCTGCTCTACCTTTCAATACAACCTCTTTCTTTCCTCTTCTGCCTCTCCCTCAATATCCCTTTTCCTACCAGTATTTTTACTCCTACGCTTCTATTAAATAGTGCCTGTTTTGGAAACCACAAAGTAAATAAATTGTTTGGAAGCTCTCCACAGACTTAGGGCAAGTCATTAGTGTGGGAAGGGGGAAGTGGAGAGAGGGGGCGGAGGGGAAGTGAGGGCCGACAGGTCTCAGGAACACACATTTGACTGTGTTTGCTGCATCCCATCATCTTTCCCAGATGAGAGGCGAGTGATCCGTGGAACAAGCTTCCAGACGGGGGGGAGCTCCCCCCCAGCTTTTCAGCTTCTCGTTCCCTGGATTCTTCTTTTTGACAGTGATGTTTTCCACCCGAAATCTTGTCTGGACTGCGGGTTGGTGGAAGGAGGGAGAGAAGGGGGCCCCACCGGAAAGCGGGCGGGGAGAGGAAGAAGCAGCAAAAAAGAAAAGCAGCTGGAACTCATCTCCTGGGGGCCAGCCAAGGAGGCCCAGGCCCTGGGAAATCTGCTTGTCTCCTGCAAAGCAATCCCTCTCCCAGCTTCCTTTTCAGTCTATGTGACCACCGACTCAGACCATGTGTGGCAGCTCCCAGCAGCAGGCACTGCAGATGTCCCAGCAGAGATGGAGACCCCCACTGGGAGAGGAGACCTGCTTCCAAGCTGTGAGCAGCCAGTTGCCAAAACTTACAGATGTCCTTCCAAGTGTCAATGTTGCAAACCAGAAAAAAAAAATCCAAAAAATCTAAGGGTATGCCTGACTCCAGCCAGGAGGGCACTGTGGCCAGCAGATATGTGGATTCTTAGTGATAGAAGGATAATAAAAGTACTGGACTTGATAGAAAGAGGAATTTTAAAACTTCAGTACTCTTATTTCTGCAGGATTCTGGTCTCCAGAGAGCTTGGCAGAGGGTAGGAGCCCTTGTGGAGGGGAAAGAAACCAGGAAATGAAGTTTCATTGTATGAATGTGGGGGAGAGTGAAAGAATTCTCTACGGAGGGTCTTAAAAGTCATTCCAGGCTTGTTTTAAATTTAGAGAAAATTAGGTCATTCTGCAATCATTTTAGGGCTGTGCATGAGGTCAGGAGAAACTATTTTGGAAAATAGATTATATCATGTCACTTCCCTGTTTAAAACCACTGAGAGCTTCCATTAGAATAATGGAAACCAGGCGTGGCAGCATGCTCCTGATCCCAGCTACTCAGGATGCTGACGCAGGAGAATCCCTCCCTTTAAGCCTAGGAGTTTAAGACCAGCCTGGGCAACATAGCAAGACCCTTAAAAAGAAAAGAGTAAGTCCTGAATGCCCTGCCACAACCTGCAGACCTTCCTGGCAGACCCTTGCTTACATTTCCTGCCTCATCTCCCATTGAACAGGCTCCCCACATGCTGTTCTTCTTTCAATCCTGCAAGCTCCACACTCAGGCTCTTTACTGAACCCCTCAAAGGGAACCTGCTGTGTTCCCTTTGCCTGAGAAAAGTGGTGTTCCTGGCTTCAGCTTATGAAAATGCTTTTCAGACTACACACTATAAACCATTAGTGGGTGGTAAATTAATTTAGTGGGTCATAACTTACTTTTTTTTTTTTTTTGAGATGGAGTACCACTGTGTCACCCAGGCTGGAGTGCAGTGGCACGATCTCAGTTCACTGCAACTTCTGTCTCCTGAGTTCAAGCCATTCGCCTGTGTCAGCCTCCTGAGTAGCTGGGATTACAAGTGTGCACCACCACGCCCAGCTAATTTTTGTGTTTTTACTAGACATGCGGTTTCACCATGTCAGGCTGGTCTCGAACTTTTGACATCAAATGATCCTCTGCCTCGGCCTCCCACAAGTGCTGGGATTACAGGTGTGAGCCACTGCGCCTGGCCCATAACTTACTTTTCTGAAAAAAAAGTGTACATGTATATTCTGGATGCTGTAAAATAAATTTCTTGCTAATGGGTCTTAGTTAGTAAATTTCAACAGCCACTGGCTTAGGAGTTGGTGATGGATAATTCAGACTTTTATTTTTTTTTTAAGACAAGGTCTCCTTCTGTTGTCGAGTTCAGTAGTACGCTCTCAGTTTACTGCAACCTTTACCTCCTGAGTTCAAGCGATCCTCCCACCTCAGCCTCCCAAGTAGCTGGGACTATAGGTGCATGCCACCACAGCCGGCTAATTTTTGTATTTTTTTGGAGAGATGGGTTTTGCTCCGTTGCCCAGACTGGTCTTGAACTCCTGAGCTCAAGCAATCTGTCCACCTCAGCCTTCCAAAGTGCTGGGATCAAAGGCTTGAGCCACTACGCCTGGCCTTTCATTATTTTTTTCCCTAATAGTGCAGAAGCACTATTACCAATGTTTGATACAGGGTGAATTGCACCTGGCCTCAAAGATCATTAACCAGCTTAACAAATGTTTGGTGTCCTATGTAGCAGAAGAAAAGAAGTTTGGGAGTTAACAAAATGAGCACAAATTCTTCCCTTCCCTGCTCTCTTGCTCTTGCAGTGTGATTGTAGCTCCACCTATCATGAAATGGACTTTATTTCTCCATCTCTGGAATCTGGGCCAACCTTGTAACTTACTTTGATCAATGGAACAGGTAGCAAATGTGACACAAGCAGAAACTTGAAAAGTCCTAGAACATTAGGGCTTGCCCACTTTTCCTACTCTTGAGAATCCTGTAACCATCACCTTGTTTATAAGCCTCAGCAAGCCTGCTTGATAATGAATGACACATGGCCCTGTTACCCCACTGCCCTAGCTGACAGCCAGCACCAACCACCAGGCACGTGAGTGAGGCCATCCTAGGCCAAATGCCATCAGCTGACCTGCTGGTGAATTGCAAACACATGAGCAAGCCCAGCTGGGATCTGCCAGTCCTGGCCCGGATCAGAAGAACCAGCCACTTGACCTGCAGACTTGTGAGTAATAATACATGATTGTTGTTTCCAGCTACAAAGTTTCAGGATGGTTAATTATTGCAGCAAAAGCTAACTGATACAAGGAAAATGGGAATGGAAATGGAAGTAAAAGAGGAAATAAATGAACGCCAGGCACAGTGGCTCACGCCTGTAATCCCAGCAGTTTGGGAGGTGGGTGGATCACTTGAGGTCAGGAGTTCAAGACCACCCTGGCCAACATGGCAAAACCCCGTCTCTACTAAAAATACAAAAATTAGCTGGGCGCGGTGCCACATGCCTATAATCCCAGCTACTTGGGAGGCTGAGGCATGAGAATCGCTTGAACCCAGGAGGCGGAGGTTGCAGTGAGCGGAGACCGTGCCACTGCACCCCAGCCTGGGCGACAGGGCAAGACTCTGTCTAAAAAAAAAAAAAAAGAGAAATAAGAAAAGATGAAAATGGAAGTTACAGTAAAATGAGAGGCTGTTGGCAATCTTTATCCCTTTTCTCCAGGCCTATAGGGAGGCTGAACTCTTGGTCCTGCAGAACAGTAGGTCCATTACTGAGTCTCAGGATGGTTGGTATTTCAAAGCCTAGCTCAACGCCTAACTTGTAGAATTATCCTCAATAAATATTTGTTGAATAAATCAATGGCTGGGAGATAATTTCTTCCCTTTGAATTACAAGATAAAGCTTGAAAATTGGCTAGTTGCTTCCAGTCTCCATGTTGTATACATTTGTGGTTGATAGTTTGGATATTTGTTCCCCAAATCTTCTGTTGAAATGCAATCCCAATGTTAGATGTGGCGCCTGACGGGAGGTGTTTGGGTCATGAAGGTAGATGCCACAGGGCTTGTCTTTGCAAGAGTGAGTTCTCAGGAGATCTGGTTATTTAAGCGTGTGTGGCACCTCCCCCCATCTCACTCCCACTCTCCTGCTTCACCTTCTCCCATAAGTAAATGCTCCCTGAGGCCTCCCCTGAAGCTAAGCAGATGCTGGTACCATGATTGTACAGCTGCAGAAACTGAGCCAATTAAACCTCCTTTCTTTATAACTTACCCAGCCTCAGGTATTTCTTTCCAGTAATGTAAGAATGGCCTAACACAGCAGTATTAATAGGAGAATGGCTGTGTATGGGACCCATGATTAAAAGTTCCACAGCAGGCACTGCTATTTAGTCAACCCAATATACTTTCCTAAACTCCTATTCCCTTGTCCTGTTTTACTACAGAGGCTTGGAAAAGCTAAATATTCCATTTTCCAGACTCCCTTGCAATTAACAATGGCCAAATGACAAAGATCAATGAGATATAAATGCAAGTCTACTGGAATGTTGCTGGAAAAAATTTTGCTTTTCTAATAAAAGCAGCTCTGGGGCCAGGCATGGTAGCTCACACCTGTAATCCCAGTGCTTTGGGAGGCAGGAGGAGGAGGATCACTTGAGGCCAGGAGTTTGAGACTAGCTTGGGCAACATAGTGAGATCTCCATCTTTGTATATATATAAAAAAGCCAGGTGCAGTGGCACAGACCTATACTTTCAGCTATTTGGGAGGCTGAGACAGGAGGATCACCTGAGCCCAGGAGTTTGAAATTGCAGTGAGCTGTGATTGCTTTGCTGCACTTCAGCCTGGGTGGCAGAGTAAAACTCTGTCTCTAAAAAAAAGAAATGAAAAAAAAAAAAGATGCTCTGATTGGCATTGCCTACTCTGCTCCTTTTCTTCCTACTTTGAATGAAGATGTGATGCCTATAGCCGTTTGGATCAGCAGCAGCCATCTTCTGATAAGAGAAAGTCCATAAAAATCAGAGAACTTGGCTTTGATCATTGGGAATTTTGCAGTCTGCCCGTGTCACGTTTGCTGATTTCCCAGTGGCTCAGAGTTAATATGGCAGAGGACCAAAGAAGGGTGTGGATACCAGGAAATGTGATTCATTGGAGCCATTAATATAACAATCTACCATTACCTTCCTGAAGACACTTTATTTCTATCTCTGAAAAATTGCTGTAGTGTACTTTTTATTAGAATAAGACATTGGACTTATCTGCCAAAAATTGTGGCAAATACGCAAATCTATGTCTAAAATGTGAACGGTACCTTCTTAGACATGGCATTGTGGTGCAGTGCACAGCCTACACAACCATACCTAGTGGTTGTGGTAAATCTTATCAGCCTACTTTAATTATGTGTTGAGGACTGGGTTCAAGTTTTATGTTTCTTTGGTGCTTCACACTTAATACCATGCCTACCATTTTATAAAAATGTGTCTTCTGTCACTTTCTATACATTTAATTTACCTATCACAGAGCCCCTCTGAACAGTATAGTGAGATCTCCAGAATACCTGCATCAAGATCACCCAAAGAACTTGATAAATGCAGATTCCTGGGCCCCACCCCAGACTTACTGGCCTAAAAGGTAAAGCTTCAACTTCTTAGCATGGTGTCTGATAGGGTTTGGCTGTGTTCCCGCCCAAATCTCATCTTGAATGAAAGTGCTGGGGTTATAGGCGTGAGCCACCGCACCCAGCCCAGAACATTCTATTCTTAATGCTAGTTATTTAGAGTAAATATAGATTCAAGAGTATCTTACTTATATTTTATTTTTGTTATGGAAATATCCAACATACATGAAAGTAGAGAGGCCACCACAATGATTCCTGAGTATCACTCAGCTCCAACAATGGCATCTGCTGTTCTTTCAAATGATGCTAATTCTAAAACACTTTTATTCATTTAAAAACAGAGTTAAAAATCAATTAAGTTAATTTAAAAACACCCTTGTGTGTGGTGTTGGAAAATCAGCTATGGTTTTAAAAGAGTAAGGTTAACAGTCGCCTCTGGTCATCAGTGGACACCTGAAGGCAGAAAGCCACAGTTTTCAACTCTGAGGGCCCTACTGGGAGAGGGGCTCTCAGACTGTCCAGGCAGTGGAGGGGACTGGCAATAGAGCAATCAATACTCTGCCCTGCTGCTCAAATTCCCCAGCAGCTAGTTGATCCAAGATAAGAAGAGCAATATGTGGGCCCCAAGGTTCTTCAAGGGGAAATGGACTTCAGAGGTTTTGACTGGAGTCCCAAATTCACAAGGTGCTTCATATTTAGACTTTACATAACATCTTTAGTTACACTGTTTTGTGAATGTATGTTAAGGGATAATTTGTTTAGTGTAAACACCTAAGATATTCTACAGTTTGTGTCACTTAAATGCCAAAGCACTTATCAAATTTTTTCTTAAAAAGAGTTTCTGGGAACCTCAGTAAAAGAAAGTGGCCTGGGGTACTCTTGACCACTAGAAGACTCTGATAGAGGTTAGGTTGTAAAACAAGCAGCACTTTTCAATGTTGTCCAAGATTTTCTTCACTACTAGCTCCTGGCTGAAGCTGACTGAAATAGTGTCAAGGACAGAATTGGGTTCAAGAGTGGCAAAAATGGGAAAAAAAAAAAAAAAAAAGACCCAGAAGCCAATTGAATAAGATGGTTGGAGAGGCAGGAAGAGAAGCAAAAAGAAAAAAATAAGAAATGTGGGTGGGGCTCACTGAGAACAGACTTGGCGGAGAGGAGCAGTGTTCTCTTGGGGTCCACAAAAGGAGGTCTGGACTTAATTTTATTTAATCCAAGTGCTTTTGCCCTTCTGAGAAAGCAGGAAGCCAAGGCACAAAAAGCCAGGATCTTGATAAATTTTTTAACTGAAAAGCAAATCCCAAGATTTTCCCTAGAGACACACTCACCACAGGACACATGGGCGAGGGAGAGCATGAATTGCTGTTTCTTACATAAACATTAAAACCCAAGTCTTCCCATCTCTCCCCACCTCTCACCCCCAACCCCCAACTGGCAGCTCTGGGAGCCCTCAGTGACTCCTAGGAGGGCTTCCCACCGCCTGGGGCCACTATGCTGCTCTATAGGGAGAAAACAATAAGAGGAATTCAGGGTTCCGTACTACGCTGGCACTGACCCACGACGGGGAAGCAGCCTTTTGGCGAAGAAAGGAGGAAGAAAGAATTGCTGACTTGATTCCCCCTCCCTCCTGAGGAACCCGGGAGGAGGGCACTGAGGAGTTAGTGGCGTCCTGGAAAAAGGGTGGCCTTTGTGAAAAGTGCAGGCTCGCTGGATGCTTGGAATGACTGCTCCTGCCACCCTTTCTAAGGTCTCCTCCAGGAGAGGGCAGGAGGGCAGTGAGAGTGGGGTAAGAACTTGCTTCACCGCACAAGGAAGGCCGGTGAACCAAGGACCTCTGGGTGAAGAAGAGAACTAGGGTCTGGAGAAGAGCCAATCGAGAAAGCCTGTGGGGTGGCTCGTTAATGAGCTCATCCATCCAGGCGGGTTAAACGGCAGGCAGCTGGGTTGCCCAGGAAGCAGTTCGTGCAGCTGAAGTGGAGAGACTAAACAATACGCAATCACGATAATTTCCTCTGCCTGTGACTCTTCTCGGAGGGTGTCCAGGTGATGGTGCAAAGACAGAGTAAGAAAGGACTTTCTTTTCTAGTAGCAAGTGTGGAGAGCAGGAGCAATGATATTAAGGCAGGAATGCATTTCTCAGAAATCTAAAAGAAGTGTCACTTTATTTTTTTTTTTGTTTTCATTATCAAATCAGGGGTATGGCAAAAAAGTGTCACTTTATTAATAACATTTCAAAACTATTTGTGACTGGCACTGCCTAATTACTTTGATTTGAGGTAGTGCAAAGCTCTTTGTAATGCATGATCTACACATGCCTCCTCCTGCACCCCACTTAGGGAGAAAACAGAACGAGGGCTTTGCAGCCTAACAAGTTCATGTAACAAGCGGCATCCTTTTTGCTGTTTATGCATGAAAGGAAGCCATGGGGAAAGTGGATGCGGTGTGGAATTCCAAAATTTTAATAAATATCAAACAGAAGAAAAACTCTCTACTTGGTTGGGATGAATCATGTTCTTTGCCAACTGCCTGTTAAAGCATTTTGATTCCATCTCAGGGAGGAGAGGAGGGAGGCAAGAAGGAGGAAAGAAACATCTTCAGGGTGCTCTAAGCAATGCATTCCCGCTTCCCGGCCCATGGCCTCCTTTCTCCTTGGAACTGTTTTTATATTTATTGGAGAACAAAGCCTCTTCGACATTCCTCAGTTACAGATGGGTAATGAGGCAAGAAGAAGGTGAAGTATCCTAATCGGAACCCAGTATGAACACAGTTCTGAGAAGTCCACTTACTTTTTTAAACCCCACTATCTCTGCTGTAGGCTTAGTTCTCCTCCCGGCCCCTCTCTCAGGCCACTTCCCCTCCCCTCCCTGTGCATTTGCAGGCACAGAGCTGGTCTCAGCCGGGGGAGAGAGGAGCAGAAGAGCCATTGGATCCATGTCCATCAAGGGCCTTGCATTTGGCCTTTGGGCCTTTGGGCCTCATCTCCAGATGAGCTCATACATGCAGGCGGTCATTACAGTTGCATGCGTGTAAAGAAACTGGTGATCAAGGCAGACCTTTAAAATACAGCACAACTACAACTTTTTGTAGCTGTTTGGCATGTCTTCATTTAGTACATTTACGGCTTCAAAAGGAAGTGGCCCAGGCCTCTTTCACCCGAGGACTTGCGGGCACTATTAGCAAACTCACACATGCGAAGAGGGACCTTTCTTTGCTACACAGAGTCCTCCGTGGTGAGTTGGAGGGAAGCGTTCTCAGCAGGGAGGGTCGCCCTCACCAAGAAGCCAAAGGGAAGAGGACAGAATCCATCTTGTAGGGACGTCCTTGGTCTTCAGAAGGAACACTTTTTATTTTCTGTTTCACAGCGATCTGTGGAATGTGTGAGTTCCCTGAAGAGGTGGGTGGACCCCCAGGGTCGTGCGTTTTCTCAGCCCTGGGCCCCTAGCGGAGCTCGATCCTTCCAGCGCTCAGGATCAGAAATGTTGCGATTCCAGACTCTTCCCCCTCCTCAGAGAGGAGCCGCCCGGCAGACGCTGGTCATTAGGAGGCAACGTAATTAACAACGAATGTTTCCCCTTGGCGCCAATGCGAACACCCTGGGGAACTGCCAAGTCTGGCGCGGGAATCGCAGCGGGGGGGTGTCTCGGGGGAAGCCAGCGTGGGCGGGCGCGGGGGGCCTGGGATTGCTTGTGGGCGCAGCCAGCAAGGAGGGCGAGGTCGAGAGGGGCAGAGGTCAGAGCCCGTGCTGAGCTGCTGCTGGCCTTTTCACGTTTCGGACCCAGAAAGTAAGTGGAGAGAATGGATGGGGTCGAGGCTGGGACAGGCGGTAGGCTACTGAGGGTGGGAGGGGCTCGGGGGGGGCGGGGGAGACTGAGGCTGGGCGGAAAGGAGCGAGGCCGACCGTTCACTCCAGGCGCGGAGGTCCGACACCCGCTGGATCTGTCAGAGCCGCCAACGGCCCTCTTCCTGTTGTCAGCAAGGACAGGCGGGAGGTCCTGCTGAGGGCCAGGCACAGTGCAGGGGGAGAGCGCCTCAAGGTAGGGAGCCGCCGCTGGTCTCTGTGCTCAGGGGTTCAAGGCCTGGGAGCAGACGGGCTTTGAAGAGACTTATAAAACAGTGGTGGGTGCCAATTTAGACTTATTCCAGACATAGTGACAGGGCGGTCCCGGCCAGAGGAGTTTGTCAGTGTTGTTACAATGCTTTATCTAATGCTTGTTACTACTGTAATGTTTGGAAGGCTGTGTGCACCTGGGAGGAGGCCAGGGGCCAACGGTGCCTGTTTGTTCACTGCTCTATCACTCCCACCTGGGATAACCCTTGGCAACTATGATGACAGCACCCATTGACCAGGTCTAAGATAGGTAAGGCTGGTGCAAAAGTAATTGCGGTTTTTGCAATGAAAAAGTGACAAAAACCGCAATTACTTTTGCAGCATGTAAATACTTTACATTTGGCAGATATCTGATCCTCAGTGTAGCCTCGAGAGAGATTAGCCCCATTTTACAGATTAGCCAACTAAGGCATGGGATGATAGTGAATCTGGGTCTGAATGTACTCTGGCTACAAAACCTATGTTTTAAAATCATAGTATGAGGCATAAATTGCCTCAGAACTTGAAGATTGACTAGGCGCCCCAGGAGGGTTGGGTAGGGGGGGAATTTTTGCTTTTATTTTCACAGTTTTGCTTCTCAGGTGTTGAGAGTAGTGCACCCTAAAAGTCCCGCTCATGTTTTGGTTGCCTATGCTTGAGACGTGTTACTCAAGAGGTCTTTGCCGGTCCAGTGTCCCGGAGTGTTTTTCCATTGTTTTCTTGTAGCAGTTTCATAGTTCGAGGTCTTAGATTTAAGTCATTAATCCATTTTGATTTGATTTTCATATATAGTGAGATGGGGTCTAGTTTCATTCTTCTGCATATGGATGTTCAGTTTCCACAACACCATTTACTAAAGAGACTGTCCTTTCCCCCAATGTATGTTCTTGGCACCTTTGTTGAAAATGAGTTCACTGTAGATGTATGAATTTATATCTGGGTTCTCCATTCTGTTCCATTGGTCTAAGGGTCGGTTTTCATGCCAGTACCATGCTGTTTTGGCTACAATATCAATGTAGCATAATTTGAAGTCAGGTAGTGTTCCTCCAGTTTCGTTCTTTTTGTTCAGGATGGCTTTGGCTCTTTTGGATCTTTTGTGGTTGCATATAAATTTTAGAAAATTTTTTTCTATTTCTATGAAGAATGTCATTGGTATTTTGATAGAGATTGCAGTGACTGTAGAGTGCTTTGGGTAGTATGGACATTTTAACGATATTTATCTAGTCCATGAACATGGAATATCTTTCAATTTTTTTGTGTCCTCTTCAGTTTCTTGCATCAATGTTTTATAGTTTTCGTCATAGAGATCTTTGTTTTTTGGTTAATTCCTAAGTATTTTATTTTAGGTGTACATATTGTGAGATTACTTTCTTGATCTCTTTTTCAGATTGATCAGTGTTGACATATTGAAATGCTACTGATTTTTGTAGATTTTGCATCCTTCAGCTTGACTGAATTTATCAGCTCTAATAGTTTTTTTGTGGAGTCTTTAGGTTTTTCCAAATATAAAATTATATCATCAGCGAATGAGGATAATTTTACTTCTTTCTTTCTCTTGTCACCCACTCATGTTTTATATTCACTGAGGTTCAACAGGTTTTGGCCCAATTGCCTGTCTCAATTCAGAAGCAAGCATCTCAGGTACTATTTGTTCATGATGCAGAGAGGCAGTGAGTGAACAAAAAGGGGAAAACTTGGTTCTAATATCCCTGTACAGAATTATATACAGTGTGAAAGCAAAGAGGTGGGCAAATGTAAACCAAGTAAAGTTTATTTTTGCTGCCCTGTGGAGCTGTACATTCTCTCATCTAGGTCTTTTTAATTTCTTTGATACCTAGCTACTTTCTTTTTGTCTAGACCTGTACAGTACATAGAAAAAGAACTGTAACTCAAGCACAGTAAGGTGCAAATAGCTGATATTTGTAACTTCAACAAGGATTTAATGAACTTACCCTTGTTAAATCAAACTAAAATCTGGCCTGAAAAAGCGTCTGTACTCACATACTTGAGTCCTTATGGACAAACCATAACCTAACTTAGGTAGACAAACTATGGACCTAATTTAGGAGTATGCTTCTGTAACAAGAGCTGAGTCTTAGCCAATCTTGAGGCAGGAGAATAGGCTCCACTCACAGGTGGCCAACTGTTCAAACTGTGTTCAAATAAGGCAAAGGCTGAGCTGTAGCCAGTCTGGCTGTTTCTGCACCTCACTTCCGTTTTCTGTACCTCACTTCCGTTTTCTGTCCATAAATTTGCTCTGGCCACGTCACATTGCTCGAGTCTCTCCAAATCTGTAATTCCGAGGGCTGCCCAGTTTGTGAATTTTTTTTTTTCTTGCTTAGTTTTACAATGGGAAAGGGAAGAGAATAGATTTTTAGAAAGGGAATAGAAAAATTTTTGTCTTTTAAGACCTTTTAGTGATTAGAAGAGATAAAGCATATATATTAATAACTGGGTTCTAAATCTTGGATATTTTGAGATCATAAGTTAGGTCTTTAAGTTCTTTTCCTTTCCCTATCTAAGACAGAGGATATGGCTGAGTGGGGAAACTAGGAGGAGGCTCCAACCCTTTATGGCTTTTATATTTAAAAGTCCAAACTCTTAGGCAAAGGAAGTTCCCTAGGACCAACGATCCCTCTAGAAGAACAGAGGAGAAGGGCAGTGCTTCCTAACCCCCCCAGAATCAATTAGTTTCTGGAAACAGAGGGGCTCCACTGGCCTGCTGGCTTGCGTGAAGAAATAGTAAGTGCTCAGATTAGAAATGATTGTGTGCGGTTTAGGAGTGGGTGGTCACAGAATTTATTGACCAAACCAGGACATATTTGACACTGAAAGGGAGCACTATTAATAATTATGCTGGGACAATAATCGTAAACCAGGACCACCCCAGGCAAACTGGGATATACAGCAGAATGGAGCACAGGAAGTCCCAGAAACGATTCGAATGCCCTAAGCGGGGTTCAGAAGTACCAAACCACTGGGCCTGAAGGGCCATGCACATAAGAGTGATGGGCAGATAGCCCAGTGTAACCTGGGCAATAATTACTTGATGACCCCTGGAGCCCTCTCCTTTCTCTCAGGCGATAACATGATTACTGTTTATTCATTAAACATGGAAAGGAAAAAGAGAGAAGGAGCAACTAGATTGTAATAAACTGTAAGCCTCAAAAAAGCAGGGATTATATCCATTTTGTTCATCTACTAGCAGAGAGATTTCAAAGTAAAACGCAGTAACTATTGAATGAATGAATGAAGTAAATCTGTATCCTGGGAATAATAGTGGTAGTAATAACAGATATAGAGAGTTTAGGAGGGAGGAGAGTTTTGGTTTTGAAAATATTGACTCTGACTGGACACCATTTGATCACACCTGTAATCCCAGCACTTTGGGAGGCCAAGATGGGAGGATCATTTGAGGTCAGGAGTTGGAGACCAGCCTGGGCATCACAGCAAGACCCCATCTCTACAAAAAATAAAATAATTAGCCGGGTGTAGTGGCACACACCTGTTGTCCTGGCTACTCGGGAGGCCGGAGGCAGGAGGATTGCTTGAGCCCAGGGGTTTGAGGCTGCAGTGAGCTACGACTGCACCACTGCACTCCAGCCTAGGCAACAGATCCAGACCCTGTCTCAAAAAAGGAAACAAAAAAGGAATATTGGCTTTGAGGTGGCAGTGATATAGTTCCAAGGAACTAACTATAAATCATGTGGACATGTGCAACTGTAGCAGGGAAGTCAGTGCTTGGGAGACAGATGCATGTTAATAGTGACTGCTAGTCACTTAGGGAGATAAAAGAGTAAGACCAAGTTCTAGGAGACTGGCGAAGAATAATCCAAGGGAGGCAATAAGAAATTATCAAACTACCGTATTTGAATTTCAACAAGAGTCAAAGTTTAAGTGAAAGGAATGACTCTTTAAGGATAGAATTTAACTCACAGAGAAGGTGGGATGGGCGAGAATGGGCCAGTCAGTAAGTAAACATTATTCACTGGGGCAGGCTGTTAATTAGTCACAGTATCTATTTTTTCTTCCTTAATTTAGTAATAGAGGCCCTACACCCTCACTGAGTTTTTTTTCCTCAACAATTTATTTTGAAAATGTTCAACAAAAATACAAGAATTTTACAATAAAAACAAATATACCCACCACCTAGATTCTGCCGTTAACATTTTATGCTTCTTGTTTGAGCACTAATCTCTCCGTCTATCCATTTTACATGTTGACATAGTTCAAAAAAATTGCAGACAGTTTAAAATTCTTCTGTGTGCCTGTCATTACCCAGAGTTCAATATTTGTTTAGTTTTTCTTTTGTCATAAAATTTAAATTCAATAAAATGTATAAATCTTAAGTGTGTACACTGAATTTCCCCAAATGATAATATAACATTTTGTTATAAATATTATAATACATTGGAATATAATATATAAGATATATCTATAATATATAACGAATATATACTATTATATAATTTATTATAATTTTTTCAAATATACATAATTGAAAAAATTGTATAATGAGCTCCTGTATACTCACCACCTAATTTTACCATTAACAGTTTATTATACTTGCTTTATCAGTCTATCTATCCACCCATCTGCTTCCTTCTCAGTCAACCTAATTTTTGAGTCATTTCAAATACCTTATTTCTCTTAAATGCGTCAACGTGGGGTATCATTGATACAAAATTTACACGCAGGAAAATACAGAAATTTTAAGTGTACATTCACTGAACTTTAACACACACATGCACCCATGTAACCTGAGCGTCTATGAATTTCTAGAACATTAACATCACCCTAGAAAGTTCCTTTTGCTCCTTCTCATTTAATCCCTGCCCTGGTTGTCCCAGAGTTTTAATGTTTTCTACCACTTCATTTGCTAATGGAATCATACGGTACATGTACACTCTTTTGTGAAAGGCTTTTTGCATGCAGCATAATAATTTCGAGATTCATTCATGTTGCTTTTATCAGTACTTCATGTCTTTTTTATTACTGAGTAGTATTTAATTGTGTGAATATACCAAGTTGTCTGTTCTATTGGTGGATATACTTGGCCGTTTCCAATTTATAATGAGTAAAGCCACCATGAATGTTCTTATACATGTCTTTTTGTGGATGTATGTTTTCATTTCTCATGAGTAAATACCTGGGAGTGGATTGCTGGATTATAAGGGTAGGTATATAGGTTAAGGTTTATAAGGAACTGCCAGATATTTTCCCCAAAGTGTTTCTAACTCTTTCACTCTCATCAACAGGATGTTAGAGTTCTGGTTGCTCTACGTTTACTAACATTTGGAATTGCCAATTTTTTTTTTTTTTTCTTTTTGAGATGGAGTCTTGCTTTGTCACCAGCCTGCAGTGCAGTGGTGTGATCTCGGCTCACTGCAACCTCCACCTCCCAGGTTCAAGTGATTCTCCTGCCTCAGCCTCCCGAGTACCTGGGACTTCAGGAGCGTGCCACCATGCCCAGCTAATTTTTGTATTTTTAGTAGAGATGTGGATTCACCACATTGGCCAGGATGTTCTCAATCTCCTGACCTTGTGATATACCCACCTTGGCCTCCCAAAGTACTGGCATTACAGGTGTGAGCTACTGCACCCAGCCAGAATTGTCAATCTTTTAAATTTTGGCCATTGTAGTGGGTATGCAGTCATAACCCATTATGTTTTAAATTTGCATTTCCCTGATGATTAATCATGGTGAGCAGTTGCCTATTAATGCCTATTCATGTGATGACTTGCCTATTATCTTAATCGCTTTTTGATGAATGATTTTAAATTTTGATGACATTTAATAGTTTATGGTGTTCTGTGACCAGTGTCACAAAACTTTGCCTCGCCTTAAGTCACAGAGAGATTCTTATGTTTGCCTCTAAAAGCTTTATGATTATAGCTTTTATGTTTAGATCTGTGATTTGATGGGGTTCAAGACACATTACCCTAACAACTTGATATTTGAGGAAAGAACAGAAGCAAGAAGGTCACTCTTTGACTTCTCCTGCCCTTCTTCCCTGATCCAGGCCATAAAAGAGTTGACCTTCCCTTGAAGTAGACCATATGACCCTTATGTGATCTTTATGCCCAGAAGAATCTGAACAAACAGGCCTTGCTAAATTCCTTCCAGTTTATTACCATTAAATCCTATCCCTTTTATCCAATTTTACTTCTCAACTATCCACTTCATCAAACTTAGCATAGAAACAGAGTTTTTTCTGTTTCTTTGGGTCTTCATTTCTGAAGGCTCCTATGTCACATAAAACTTAAATACATTTCTATGCTTTCCTCTTGTTAGTCTGTCTTTTGTAATAGGTTCCTCAGCTGTGAATCTGGTGATGGGCGAGACAGGCTCATTTACAATTAACTTTTTTGTGTGGTGTGAAGAGATACCTGGTTTATTTTTTTCCAATATGATCATCAGATTATTACAGTTTTATTTGTTGAAAGGACTTTCTTCCCTATTTGTTTTGGTACCTCTTTTGAAAAATCAAATGACCATATAAGTGCCAGCCTATTTCTGGGCTCTATTCTGCTCCATAAATCTGTGTCTTGATCCTTAAGCCAGTTTCACACTTTCTTTCTTTTTTTTAAAGTTCCAAATGTGCTGTGCAACATTTTTTTTAAAAATAATTTATTTATTTTACTTTAGGTGCATACTATATCTGGCATTTCTCCCCATGTTATCCCTCCCCACCCCCCCTTCCTACCCCCCATTGTCTCTCCCCTACCCCCCCACAACTGTCCCCCGTGTGTGATGCTCCTCTCCCTGAGTCCATGTGTTCTTGTTGTCAACACCCACCTATGAGTGAGAACATACAGTGCTTAGCTTTCTGTTCTTGGGTCAGTTGGCTGAGAATGATGGTTTCCAGATTCATCCAAGTCCCTCCAAAGGACACGAACTAACAGTTTTTCATGGCTCCATAATATTCCACGGTATATATGTACCACATTTTCTTTGTCCAGTCTATCATTGATGAGCATTTGGGTTGGTTCCAGGACTTTGCTATTGTACACAGGGCTGCAATGAACATACGTGTGCATGTATCTTTATAGTAAAACAATTTATAGTTCTTTGGGTATGTACCCAAGAGTGGATTGCTGGGTCAAATGGAATTTCTATTTCTAGATCCTTGAGAAATTGCCACACTGTCTTCCACAATGGTTGAACTAATTTACACTCCCACCAACTGTGTAAGAGTGTTCCTATTTCTCCACATCCTCTCCAGCATCTGTTGTCTCCCGATTTTTTAATGATCGCCATTCTAACTGGCATGAGATGATACCTCACTGTAGTTTTGATTTGCATTTCTCTAATGACCAGTGATGATGAGCATTTTTTCCTATGTTTGTTGGCCTCATATATGTCATCTTTTGAAAAGTGTCTGTTCATATCCTTTGTCCACTTTTGAATGGGGTTGTTTGTTTTTTTCTTGTAAATCTGTTTTAGTTCTTTGTAGATTCTGGATATTAGCCCTTTGTCAGATGGGTAGATTGCAAAATTTTTTTTGCCAGTCTGTGTCTTTTGATTGGGGCGTTTAGGCCATTTACATTCAATGTTAATATTGTTATGTGTGAATTTGATCCTACCATGTTGTTACTGGCTGGTTTTCTTTCTCATTAGTTGACTCATTTTCTTCATTGCATTTTTGGTCTTTGCCAAGTGGTTTGCTTTTGCAGTGACTGGTACTTGTTCCTTTCCATGCTTAGTGTTTCTTTCAGGAGCTCTTGTAGGGCAGGTCTGGTGGTGACAAAATCTCTCAACAATTGCTTGTCCATAAAGGATTTTATTTCTCCTTCATTTATGAAGCTTAGTTTGGCTGGATATGAGATTCTGGGTTGAAAGTTCTTTTCTTTAAGGATGTTGAATATTGGCCTTACATCTCTTCTGGCTTGTAGAGTTTCTGCTGAGATCTGCTGTGAGTCTGATTGGCTTCCCTCTGTGGGTGACCTGACCTTTCTCTCTGGCTGCCCTTAGCATTTTTTCCTTCATTTTCGACCCTGGTGAATCTGACAATTATGTGCCTTGGGGTTGCTCTTCTTGAGGAATATCTTTGTGGAGTTCTCTGTATTTCTTGAATTGGAAATTTAGACTTCCTTGCTAGGCTTGGGAAGTTCTCCTGGATGATATCCTGAAGTGTGTTTTCCAGCTTGGATTCATTCTCCCTGTCATATCAGGTACACCGATCAAGCGTAGATTAGGTTTTTTCACATAATCTCATATTTCTTGGAGGCTTTGTTCGTTTCTTTTCACTCTTTTGTCTCTTGTATTGCCTTCTCTTTTTACTTCATTGAGTTGGTCTTCAGTCTCTGATATCCTTTCTTCTGCTTGATCGATTCAGCTATTAAAACTTGTGTTTGCTTCATGTAGTTCTTATGCTGTGTTCTTCAACTCTATCAAGTCATTTATGTTCTTCTCTAAGCTGGTTATTCTAGTTAGCATTTCGTCTAACCTTTTTTCAAGGTTTTTGGTTTCTTTGCATTGAGTTAGAACATGTTCCTTTAGCTCTGAGAAGTTTGTTATTATCCACCTTCTGAATCCTGTTTCCGTCAATTCTTCGCACTCCTTCTCGGTCAAGTTGTGATGCTGTGTTGTTGAGGAGTTGTGATCCCTTGAAAGAGAAGAGGTGTTCTGGTCTTTGGTGGTTTCACCTTTTTTGTGCTGTTTTTTTCCCATCTTTGTGGATTTACCTGGCTGTGGTGTCTGAGAGCTGCTTGATGAGGTCGCTTGTCTGCCTGCGGGGGCGCTACTGGGTTTTTAGGGACTCCTTCAGGTTACTAGGGAAGCTTCCTGTGTCTTTTTTGTTTATGCTGGGAGATTAGGCCCGCCTCTTCCGCTGACCTGTAGGCGCTGCTGGGTTGTCTAGAACGCGGACCAGTCCCGTTGCTACGTAGGCTTCCTGTGGTTTTTGTTAAGACATGTAGCCCAGTCCCACCCCTCTAGTGGTGGGTTGTACCCTTCCTCCAGTGGGCTGATCATTCAGGGTTCCTCTCAGACTGTGGCACTGGCTACGCAACCCACTAGAGTCAGAGCTTCAGCCCTCTGGGGTTTGTGGGGGACGGTAGGGACCCACCCAGCCGCACCGGCAGTCTCCCCCTTTCAGCTTTCTCTCTCTCTGGTCATGGGGTAGGGGCCGCCCAGCTGGTCCCGCTTACAGCTTCCTCTCTCTCGGGGCGGTGGGAGGGGGTGATAGCTCAGTCTGCAGACTCTTATTCAACTCTGCACTTGACTGGCAAAGATCACCTGTTCTGTGTATTGCTGAGGCTTTGGGGGAAGCGTTGTATCTGGACCGGAGCACCAGAGGTGGAGCCTCCGACTCGCCGGTCAGATGGACTTTCTGGGTGAAACAACACCCCTCCCCGCCTCGATCTGCCCTGAGTGGGCTTTGCTCACCCTTGGACCAGACCCGTTGAAATGCACCTGGTACCTCAGTTGGAGCTAGGAGATCTCTGGGTTTCTGTGTCTCTTTCGCTGGGTGTTGTGCGCTGGCGTTGTGTCTGATCCGCCATCTTGGATCCTCCCCACTGTGCAACCAGTTTCACACTTTCTTAATTAATCTTTATGGTAAGTCTTGCAGTCAGGTAATATACATACTCCAACTTTGTTACTATTTTTCAGAATGCTTTAGCTATCCTACAGTCTTTGAATTTCCATATAAATTTTATAACAAGATTGTCAGTTAAAGACTTTGGGATTATTATCACTAGATTACATTGAATCTATGATTATTTTGGGTAGAATTGACATGTTTCCATTTATTTAAAATGCTTTAATTTCTCTCAATAATGTTTTATAGTTATCAGTATGTCTTGCATGTCTTTGACTAAATTTGTTCCTGAATATTTTATTTTTGAGGTGGAGTCTTGCTCTGTCACTGAGGTGGGAGTACAGTGGTGCAATCTTGGCTCATTGCAACCTCCTTCCCCCGGGTTCAAGCGATTCTGCCTCAGCCTCCCGAGTAGCTGGGATAACAGGCGTGTGTCACCATACCCGGCTAATTTTTGTATTTTTAGTAGAGACAGGGTTTCGCCGTGTTGACCAGGCTGGTCTCAAACTCCTGACCTCATTTGATTTGTCTGCTTCAGGCTCCCAAAGTGCTGGGATTATAGGCATAAGTCATGTGTCCAGCCCTGAATATTTTATTTTTTAATACAATTACAAATTAAAGTTCTGGTTAGTTTTCAGGTGTTTGCTGCCAGTATACAGGAATACAATTGGTTTTGTATATTCACCTTATATCTTGAAACCCTGTTAAATTCACTTATTAGTTCTAACAGTTGTTTATAGATTTAAGACTTTTTTTGTGAACAATTCCATCATATGCAAATAGAGATAATTTTACTTCTTCCTTTGCAAGTTTTTGTCTTTTATTCTTTTGCCTTATGGCAAAGGCTAGGACTTCCAATACAACATAAAATAGAGGCAGTTGCAGTGGATACCTTCCCTTAATCCTAATTTTAGGGGGAACTTTCAGTATTTCACTATTAAATATAACATTAGCTATAGATGTTTGGATAAATTATATTTTTCAAGGAAGTATCCATTTCCTCTACATTGTTGAATTTTTTTGCATAAAGTTAGATCCTTCCTGATGTAGGTAGTTTATATTCTCACCTTTTTTTTCCTGGATAAAATTGGGAAATTATCAGTTTTGTTGACTTTTGCTTTTGTTAATTTTCTCAGTTGTTTTTTCCTTTGTTGAGTTTTGCTCTTGACTTTATTATCTTCTTCTTCCTCCTTAGTTTTGGTTTGCATTGCTCTTTCTCTAGCTTTTTTTTTTTTTTTTTTTTTTTTTTTGAGGCAGAGTTTTACTCTTGTTGCCCAGGCTGGAGTGCAATAGCGTGATCTTGGCTCACCGCAACCTTCGCCTCCCGCGTTCACGTGATTCTCCTGCCTCAGCCTTCCCGAGTAGCTGGGATTACAGGCACAGGCCACTACACCTGGCTAATTTTGTATTTCTCCATGTTGGTCAGGCTGGTGTCAAACTCCCGACCTCAGGTGATCCTCCCACCTCAGCCTCCCAAAGTGCTGGGATTATAGGTGTGAGACCCTGTGCCTGGCTCTCTAGCTTTATTTTTTAAAAAAAGAAACAGAAAGTCAGACTCTTGCTCAGCCTCCCTGGTAGCTAGAACTACAGGTGCATACATCCATGCCCGGCTGATTTTTTTATTTAAACTTTTTTTTTTTTTTTTTTTTGTAGAGATGAAGTCTTGCTGTATTACCCAGGCTGGTCTCAAATTCCTGGGCTCAAACAATCTTTTCATCTTAGTCTCCCAAAGTGCTAGGTTTACAAGTGTGAGCCACCGTGCCTAGCTAGAGCTTTTAAAGTAGAACCTCAGCTATTGATTTTAGTGAATTCTTCTTTTCCAATATGAGCATTTTCTACCATAGATTTGATTTGCAGATAGAATCCTACAGTATATATAGTATTTCCCTCCATTTGCTTCTTTCAATATATCCCACAGTTTTTGATGTATTTTATTATTACTTAGCTTAAAATATCTTCTACTTTTTCTTATGATCTCTTCTTTGGTTTGGGTATAGTATTAAAGCATTTTCATTTCCAAATATTTGGGATTTTCCTAAATATCTTATTGTTACTTCTAATTTAATTTTAGTGTCAGAGATCATAATCTGTATGGTTTAATCCTTTTAATTTTATTGAGATTTGTTTGATGGTCATGTATACAGTCCGTCTAGCTGCATATATCATGTGTAATTGAAAAAAATTTGTATTCTTCACTTAATAGGTTTAGCATTCTAAAGTATCAGTTAGGTCAAGATATTTGACCTTGTTCCAATTATCTATGTGCTTACTGAGACTTTTTGGCCTAGTTTTAATATTTTTTTAAAATCTACTTTAAGTTCCAAGATACATGTGTAGAACGTGCAGATTTGTTACAGAGGTAAACATGCACCATGGTGGTTTGCTGCACCTATCAACCTGTCATCTAGGTATTAAGCCCCACATGCTTTAGCTGTTTATACTATTAATTGGTTTGGAAGAGATATTAAGATCATAGATTTACTACTATTCAATATAGTATTGGAAGTTCTAGACAGAGCAGTCAGGCAAGAAAAAGAAATAAAGGGTACTCAATTAGGAAAGGAGAAAGTCAAATTGTCTCTATTTGCAGATGACATGATTATATATTTAGAAGACCTCATTGTCTCAGCCCAAAATCTCCTAAAACTGATAAGCAACTTCAGCAAAGTCTCAGGATACAAAATCAGTGTGCAGAAATCACAAGCATTTCTATACACCAATAACAGGCAAAAACAGAGCCAAATCAAGAACCAACTGCCATTCACAATTGCTCCAAAGAGAACAAAATACCTAGGAATACAACTAACAAAGGATGTAAAGGACCTCTTCAAGGAGAACTACAAACTACTGCTCAAGGAAATAAGAGAGGACACAAACAGATGGAAAAACATTCCATGTTCATGGCTAGGAAGAATCAATATTGTGAAAATGGCCATACTGCCCAAAGTAATTTACAAATTCAACACCATCCTCATCAAGCTACCTATGACCCTCTTCACAAAACTGGAAAAAAACACCTTAAACTTCATATGGAACCAAAAGAAAGCCCACATAGCCAAGACAATTCTAAGCAAAAAGAACAAAGCTGGAGGCATCATGCTACCTGATTTCAAACTATACTACAAAGGAACAGTAATCAAAACAGCATGGTACTGGTACCAAAACAGAGAGGTAGACCAATGGAACAGAACAGAGGCCTCAGAGACAACGCCATACATCTACAACCATCTGATCTTTGACAAACCTGACAAAAACAATGGGGAAAGGATTCCGTTTAATAAATGGTGTTGGGAAAACTGGCTAACCACGTACAGAAAGCAGAAACTGGACCCCTTTCTAACACCTTACACTAAAATTAACTGTAGATGGATTAAAGACTTAAACATAAGACCTAACACCATAAAAACCCTGGAAGAAGAAAACCTAGGCGAAACCATCCAGGACATAGGCATAGGGAAGACTTCATGACTAAAATACCAAAAGCATTGGCAACAAAAGCCAAAATAGACAAATTGGATCTAATTAAACTCCAGAGCTTCTGCACAGCAAAAGAAACAATCATTAGAGTGAACCAGCAACCAACAGAATGGGAAAAAATTTTTGTAATCTACCGATCTGACAAAGGGCTAATATCCAGAATCTACAAAGAACTAAAACAGATTTACAAGAAAAAACAAGCCCATTCAAAAGGGGGCGAAGGATATGAACATACACTTTACAAAAGAAGACATACATGAGGCCAAGAAACATATGAAAAAATGCTCATCATCACTGGTCATTGGAGAAAGGCAAATCAAAACCACATTGAGATACCATCTCATGCCAGTTAGAATGGTGATCATTAAAAAGTCTGGAGACAACAGATGTTGGAGAGGATGTGGAGAAAAAAGGAACACTTTTACACTGTTGGTGGGAGTGCAAACTAGTTCAACCATTGTGGAAGACAGTGTGGCGATTTCTCAAGGATCTAGAAATAGAAATACCATTTGACCCAGCAATCCCATTACTGGGTATATATCCAAAGGATTATAAATCGTTCTATTATAAAGATGCACACATATGTTCATTGTGGCACTGTTTACAATAGGAAAGATGTGGAACCAACCCAAATGCCCATGGATGATAGACTGGACAAAGAAAATGTGGCACATATACACCACGGAATACTATGCAGCCATAAAAAATGATGAGTTTGTGTCCTTTGTAGGGACATGGATGAACCTGGAAACCATAATTCTCAGCAAACTGACACAAGAACAGAACATCAAGCACCGCATGTTCTCACTCATAGGCGGGTGTTGAACAATGAGAACACATGGACACAGGGAGGGGGAGCATCACACACTGGGGTCTGTCGGGGGAAAAAGGGGAGGGGACAGCATCACGCACTGGGGTCTGTTGTGGGGAGATAGGAGGGTCACGGAGGGGGTAGGGAGGTTGGGGAGGGGATAACATGGGGAGAAATGCCAGATATAGGTGATGGGTGGATGGAGGCAGCAAACCACATTGTCATGTATGTACCTATGCAACAATCCTGCGTGTTCTTCACACGTACCCCAGAACCTAAAGTGCAATAAAAATATATATATATAATAAAAATCATACTTCGTATTCTCTCTTTAATTTTGTCAGTTGTGTTATGTATTTTGAAGCTTTTTAAATAGATATGTATTATATTTTTTGATGAATTGACACTTTTATCACTATGAAATTGCCCTCTTTGTGGTAAAACTTTTAGTCTTGTATATATTTTATCTGATATTAATATAGCCACTTCAGTTTTATGGTTACTAATTGCGTGGTACTGATTGCATATCATTTTTCATCTAATTACCTTTAGTATATTTCTAAATAAGTTTATCTCGAAAACACAGTTGGGTCTTGGCTTTATGATTTATTTGGACAATTACCACCTTTAAATTGGAATGTTTAGCTCACTAAAATGTAGTGTGATTACTGATAATGTTGAATTTAGGGTTACTGTGTTAATGTTTTCTGTTTGTCTCCTTTGTTCTTTGTTCTCTGTTCTTCCTTTCCTACTGACTTTTGGAGTGAATATATTTTTTTTTCTAATTTCTTTTTGAGATGGAGTCTTGCTCTGTTGCCCAGGCTAGAGTACAGTGCTGCAATCTCAGCTCACTGCACCCTCTGCCTCCTGGGTGCAAGTGATTCTCCTGCCTCAGCCTCCAGAGTAGCTGGGATTACAGGGATGCAACCATGCCTGGCTAATTTTTGTATTTTTGTTTAGTAGAGATGGAGTTTTACCACACTGGCTAGCCTGGTCTCCAACTCCTGACCTCAAGTGATCTGCCTGCCTCGGCCTCCCAAAGTGCTGGGATTACAGGCTTGAGCCACTGCACTTGGCCAAAATTTTATTTTAACTTACTAACTGGCCTTTTAGTTCTAACTTTTTACATTTTAATATTCATAGTCTAGAGATTACAATTACAGACTCCTGGTTCTTTGTAATTTATTAAAATTCTTCATTTTTTCTGTTATTCAAACTGAATTCCTATTGATCTATTTCAAGTTCACTGACCCTTTCGTCATGTCTATTTTGTCTTAAGTATGTTCAGTGTCTTTTTCATTCTAGATACTATATTCTTCAGGCTTATAAATTTCCTTTTTATAATTTTTGTCTTCTTAAATTTACTCTCTTTAATTACAAGCCTTTATTATGAACATTTTCCTTTGCCTCATTAAGCATAGTTATAGTCGCTGCCTTAAGATCTTTTGCACTAATTCCAGCCTCTGGGTCAACCCAGGGCTGGTCTTTGCTGATAGTCATTTCTTTTGAGATTGGATCACATATTCCTGCTTCCTCTTACATCAAGTAATTCTGGATCATAACCCAGATAATGTGACTATTGTATCCTGGAAACTCTGTATTCTGTTTTATCTTTCTTCAAAGAGTGTTGAGTTTTTATTGTAATAGGCAATTAATGTGGTTAGAATAAAATTTCAAGCTCTATCTTTTGATGAACAGCTCAAATCTCAGTACAATTATTAAATTTTTAGATTGTCTTCTTGCAGTCTGCCCTGAAAATGCCTAGTTCAGGGTTCATCCAGAGATTTGGGCAGAGTTAAAAACAAGAGTTAGGCCTTCTTTCTTTGGCTTTCTTTTTCTGTGTTGCCTTGATCCCTTTTTAGCAATTGTGGTTTGTCTGAACTGTCTGCTGCTGCTTTGAGCCAGAAAAATGGCATGTTTGCTATCAGATTTTTAGCTGTTCCACAAGATGCTGACTGTGGCCTGCCCTCAGGTTACAAGCCCTAAAAATGGAAAACATCCTGTTCCTTTTTCAAATTTTGATGAATTTTGAAGACTGTTGTTCATTCTCCAGAGCCTTCAGGTAGATGTTTTTGTATTTTGTCCTTTATGACTGATAAATGCAGGAGGATCAGCCTGTTAGGGTGTTCCTTCACCATATTCAGAGTGGAACGCCTCAAAGAATTTTAGCTAAACACAATGTATCCATGTAGAGTTGATACTTTCTATGTCTGACCATATGCCTAAATTCTTATCAATGGAATTTAAGACGAAGAGATTTATGTAATTTGGTGGGCGGTTGTATCCTTAAGAGTAATTTGCTTTCCTTTCCTTTCTTTCTTTTTTCTCTTAGTCTTTGACCACACAGATGAGAGTAAAACCTCAGGGGACGGCAAAGTAATAAGAAGGGATGGTGGACCCCACACTGCCTCCTGAAACAAAGCCACTGAATGCCCACCTACCTCTTGGCTTTCATGAGAGACAAATTCCTCTCTTGTTTCAGCCACTGTATTTTTAAAAATCTATTTGTTACAGCAGCTTAGGCTATATCTTAATTATGATGAAAATTCCTGTTTATCTTTAGGATTCCCAATAATTGGATGCAGGATAAAAACCAGTTACCGAGTTGTTTAGTCAATGTCAAAGAACTAGTTTGCCCTAGTTTCTCACTTTCCTTTCCCACTATTTTTTAAATTGAGGTATAATTGACAATATAATACACAGATCTTAGATGTTCAGCTTGATTAACATTGACAATTGCATATGCTCATGTGTAAGGGAGAAAAATATACCTTTTCCTCTATCCATCTTAGGTTCGTGGCTGAGGCCCTACAACAAAAGACAGATTAACAAAAGGAAAGCATACAAATTTATTTAATGTAAGTTTTATGTGACATGGAGCCTTCCTAGGGGACTAAGGACCCAAAGAAATAAATAAACATGAGTATTTTATGATAGGTTTGAAGAAGAGTGGACCATCATAGAGAAATATAATAGAGCAAAAATGGTATGATCCAATGGAAATAAACTGGGGAGAACTTAGCAAGGCCTGTGTGTTCAAGATTCTGTCGGTGTGCTTGTGTCTTCCGAGATAAGGATGCTCCCTTCCTTTGGGTATTGAGATGGTACTTCTCCTTGAGGATCTTATGACCTGCTTCAGGGAACAATCAGAAAATCCTTCCTAGGTTTTATGACCTGCTTCAGTGGAGTACGGTGGGGAAAGGTCTGAGAGACCTTGCTATATATGCTGTTTCTCAAATTCCTTCAGCTTAAAATATTTAACATGCCAAGGTGCCACATTCTGGGGTAGCATGTTCTGAACCCCATCACATGTAACCACCACCCCTAAGCAAGACACAGAATATTTCTAACATCCAGTAAATTCCCTTTTGCCATATACAACCACTTTCTGATTTCTGTCATTACTTTTGTCTGTCTAAGAATAGAACCTTATATAAACAAAGTGTATACTTCTGTGTGTGTGAATTCTTTGGCTTAACACAATGGTTTTGTAATTCATTCATGTTGTTACATTATCAATAGTTAATTCTTTTTTATTAATAGTATTCTGTGGCATTCACTTAGAGCAATTTGGTTCACATGTTTACCTGTTGATGGACATTTGGGTTGTTTTGTGTTTTGACTATTGTGATTCAAGCTGCTATGAACATTTTTGTACAAGTCTTTGTATGGTGATACATTTTCTTTTCTCTGTAGTAATTATCTAAAAGTGAAATCACTAGCACTTTGGGAGGCTGAGGTGGGTGGATCACAAGGTCAAGAGATCAAGACCATCCTGGCCAACATGGTGAAACCCCATCTCTACTAAAAATACAAAAATTAGCCGGGCATGGTGGCACGCGCCTGTGGTCCTAGCTACTTGGGAGGCTGAGGCGGGAGTGTCGCTTGAACCCAAGAAGCAGAGGTTGCAGTGAACCGAGATTGCACCACTGCACTCCAGCCTGGCGACAGAGCAAGACTCCGTCTCAAAAAAAAAAAAAAAAAAAAATGAAATTGCTAGATCATACTATAAATATGTTTAATTTTGTGACTACCAAAGTTTGCTAAAGTGGCTTACATGCTCACCAGCAATGCATGAGGACTCAGTTTCCTGCATTTCTCACCAACACTTGATCTCAGTCATTCTAGCAAAGGTGTAATGGACTCTCACTCTGTTTTAACTTTCCATTTCCCTGACAATTTAAAGACATTGGCTGTTTGTACATCTTCTTCTGTCAAATGTCTATCTAATTCTTTTTCCAGGCTTTGTATTTATATTTGCTGATTTGTATTTATATAAAGCATGTAATGCAGGATTCAGAGGACACTACCCCAAAATATAGCACTTGGCATTTGAGAAAACAGTAGAAGCAGGAAAGTATCTTGATCTTCTCCTGCCATTCTCCCCCTAAAGCAGGCCATAAAATCATTCTGACTTTCCTCTAAGGTCGGTCATAAGACCTTCATTCCAAAGGGGTCCTCCCTATATCCAGAGAAAGGAAATAAAGACACAGAGAAGAATCTGAACAAGCAGGCTTGCTAAGTTTCACTCCATTTATCACCATTAGATCAGATTCCTTTGTCTAATCACTCTTCTACATGACTATCCACTCTTCATCAAACCTAAGCATAAAAAGATACACTTTTCCCTGTTTCTCTGGGCCTTCATTCTTGAAGGCTCCCATGTCGTATAAAACTTAAATAAATTTGTGGGATTATTTTTTCTTGTTAATCTATATTTTGTCTCAGCCATGAACCTTGTGATGAGTTTAAAAAAAAATACTTTTGCTCCCCTACATATAAATAAATATATTTGTATTTATACATTATAGGTACATTTCTTTTTAAAAAGCTGTGTTTGCAAGATTTATTTAAATTTTATGTGTATCTGGGATGGCTAAGAGGGAATTGATATAGATCATGAAAGGGGCTAAATCCCCATCTAAGCTACCCCCTGGTGCTTTGAGCCTAGCAGGGGATGGGGTAGAGAGACTGGCTATTGGTAGAGCAAAAGTGAAGATCTTAAAGAAAAGCAGAGGTCAAGAATCAATGCCTCCATCACCTCTGGATTCAGTACTGTCAAAGCAAGCATTGCTCCCCTTACACTACCCACCCCTCCCAGCCCACTTTGGGGTGGAGAACTTCTAGCTCCCCATCTACAGCACATAGCCCCACCACAGGCATCTCTCCCTGCAACCTGCAGTTGAGATACTTCACTATGTTCCTCTCTTGTGTCAAAATCTTCATAAGCATGAATTTTGGTGGTTGGATAAATTCCATCAAATGGATATCCTGTTACTTATTCTTCTACTAATTTCCGTTTGCCATCAGCGATATATAAGGGTTTTGATTTCTGTCGATCCTTGCCAATACTTGTTATTATTCATTTTTAAATTTTATTATTATTTTTTACTATAGCCATCCTAGTGGGTATGGAGTTGTATGTCATGATTTTGATTTGCATTTCCCTAATGACTGATAATGATCAGCATCTTTTCATGTGCATTTTGCCCGTTTGTATATTTTCATTGAAGAAATGTTTATTCAAATCCTTTACCCTTTTAAAAAATTATTTATCTTTTTATTATTGAGTTGTAAGAGTTCTTTGCATGTTCTGGATACAAGTGCCTTATTAGGTATATGATTTGCAAAAGATCTTTCCCATCATGTAGTTTGTCTTTTTGCTGTTTTTTCCCTAAATTATTCCTTTTTGTAGCTTTTCTTTTCTAATTTTTAATTGACACATAATTGTACATATTTATGGGGTACAGTGTGATATTTTAATACGTGCCTATACAATGTGGAATGACAAATCAGGGTAATTAGCATATCTGCTACCGCAAACACATATTATTTCTCTGTATTTGGAATGTTCAAAATCTGCTTTTAGCTATTTGAAAATATATAATAAATTGTTGCTGCTTATACTCACCCTATAGTGGTGTAGAGCAGTAGAACTGATTCCTCCTATCTAGCTAGCCGTGCTTTTGTGTCCATTAACCAACCTTTGGCTATCCCACTCTCCCCCTCTACTCTTCCCCACCTCTACTAATCACTGTTCTACTCTCCACTTCTGTGAGATCAACTTTTTTAGCCTCCGCTATGAGTGAGAGAATACTGTATTTGTCTTTGTATCTGGCTTATTTCACTTAACCTAATGTGCTCCTAGCTCATCCAAGTTAACATGAATGAAAGAAATTTGTTCTTTTTGTGGCTAAATAGTATTCCATTGGCTATATATGCCATATTTTCTTTATCCGTTTATCTGTTAACTAACACTTAGGTTGAGTCCATATTAGCCTATTGTGAATAGTGCTGGAATAAACATGGGGGTGCAGATACCTCTTTGACATACTAACTTCCTTTCTTTTGAATATATACCCAGTAGTGAGATTGCTGGATTATGTGATAGTTCTGTTTTAGTTTTTTGAAAAACCTCTGTACAGTCTTCCATAATGGCTGTACTAATTTACATTCCCACCAAGAGTGTATAAGAGTTCCCCCTTTTTCACATCCTTGCCAGCATTTATTTTTTGTCTTTTTGATAATGGCTGTTCTAACTGGAGTGACATGATGTCTCACTGTGGTTTTGATTTTCATTTCTCTCATGTTGAGCATTTGTTCACATACCTCTTGGCCATTTGTGTGTCTTGAGAAATGTTTATTGAACTCATTAGCCCATTTTAAAATCAGATTATTAGGTTTTTTTGGCATTGAATTGTTTGAGGTTTTATTCTGGATACTAGTCTCGTGTCAGATAAATAGTTGGCAAATATTTTCTCTTGTTTTGCAGATTGTCTTTTTACTCTGTTCATTTTTGCCTTTTGCTATGCAGAAACTTTCTAGTTTGACAGTTGTCTATTTTTGCTTTTGTTGACTATACTTTTGAGGTCCTCTCCATAAAACCTTCTCCCAGACCATTGTCCTAAAGTGCTTCCCCTACAATTTTTTTTTTTTTTTTTCTTTTTGGAGACAGGATCCAACTCTGTCACCCAGGCTGGAGTGCCGTGATGCAGCCATGACTCATTGCAGCCTTGACCTTTCAGGCTCAAGCAGTCCTTCCACCTCGGCCTCCTGAGTAGCCAGGACCACAGGTCTGTACCACCATACCTGGCTAATTTTTTATGTTTATTTTTGTACAGATGGGGTCTCTCTATGTTTCCCAGTCTGGTATCAAACTCCTGGGATCAAGTGATCCTCTCACCTCAGCCTCCCAAAGTGCTGGGATTACAGGCACAAGCCACTGCACCTGGTTTTTCCCTCTGTTTTCTTCTAGTAGTTTCATAGTTTCATAATTTCAGGTCTTATATTCAAGCCTTTAATCTATATTTAATTGATTTTTTTTTCAACAGAGTGAGAGGGGTCAACTTTTATTTTTCTGCAACTGGATATCCAGTTTTCCAATACCACTTATTGAAAAGACTGACCCTTTCTCAATGAATGTTCGTGATATATTTGTTGAAAATCTGTTGGGTATAAATATGTGGATTTATTTCTGGATTCTCTGTTCTGTTCCATTGGTCTATGGCTCGGTTTTATGCCAGGATTATGTTGTTTTGCTTACTATAGCTTTGTAGTATATTTTGAAGCCTGGTAGTATAGTGCCTCCAGCTTTGATGTTTTTGGTTTTTAGTTTAGTTTAGTTTAGTTTTGCTCTGCTCAGGATTGCTTTGGCTATTTGGAGTCTTCTGTGGTTCCATGTGAATTGTAGAACTTCTTTTCTATTTTTGTGAAAAATGTCATTGGTATTTTGATAGGTATTGTATGGAATCTATAGATAGCTTTCGGTAGTCTGGTCATCTTCACAATATTAATTCTTCCAAGCCATGAACACAGAATATCTTTCCTTTTTTTCTTTAAATCCTCTTACATTTCTTTCATTGGCGTTTTATCATTTTTCTTCTAGAAGTCTTTCACCTTCTTGGTTCATTTTATGCCTAGGCTTTTTAAAATTATTTTTTGGTAGCTATTATAAGTGGGCTTACTTTGACTTCTTTTTCTTCTACTTTGTTGATGGTGTATAGATATGTTTCCGATTTTTGTATGTTGATTTTTACACACTGCAACTTTACTGAATTTATCAGTTCTAAGAGTTTTCTGGTAGAGCTTTTTAGGGTTTTTTATATATAACATTATGTTATTGGCAAACACAGAAAATTTGACTTCTTCCTTTTCAGTCTGGATGCCTTTTATTTCTTTCTGTTGCCTTATTGTTCTGGCTAGGAATTCCTGTGCTATTTGAATAAAAGTGGGGGAAGTGGGCACTCTTGTGTTGTTGGAGATTTTAGAGGAAAAGATTTCAGCTCTTCCTCATTCAGTATGATGTTGATTGTGGGTCTGTCATATATGGCCTTTACTGTATTGAGCTATATTCTTTCTATACTTAGCTTGTTGAAAGTGAAGGTATGTTGAATTTTATCAAATGCTTTTTATGTGTCTATTGAGATGATCATATGGTTTTTGCCCTTCATTCTATTAATGTGATGTATCATGTTTATTGATTTGCATATGTTAAACTATCCTCGCATCCCTGGGATAAATCTCACTTGATTATGTATAGTGGATGATCTTTAATGTGCTGATGGATTCAGTTTGCTATTATTTTGTTGAGCATTTTTGTATCTATGTTGGCCTATAGGGGTGTGTGTGTGTGTGTCTGTGTGTCTGTGTATATGTCTGTCTGTCTGTCCTTGTCTGGTTTTGACATTAATACTGGCCTCACAGAATGAGTTTGGAAGATTTTTTCCTCTCCAATTGTCCGAAAGAGTTTGAGAAGAATTAGTATTAGTCCTTCTTTAAATGTTTGGTGGGAATTCCACAAAAAAGCCATTGGTTCCTGGGCTTTGCCTTGGTGGTAAGCTTTTTATTGCAGATTCAATCTTGTTACTTGTTGGTCTGTTTAGACTTCCTATTTCTTCTTGGTTCAATCTTGGTAGGTTGTATGTGTCCAGGAATTTATCCATTTTTGCCAGATTTTCTAACTTGTTGGCACATAGTTGTTCATAATAGTTTCTAGTGATCCTTTGTATTTCTGTGATGTGAGTTGTAATGTCCCTTTTTTATTTTCTGATTTTTGGGGGGGTTTCCTCTTTTTGGTTAGTCTAGCTAGCGGTTTGTCAATTTTTTATGTTATCTTCTTCTTCTTTTTTTTTTTTAAAGACGGGTTTCACCATGTTGGTCAGGCAGGTCTTGAACTCCCGACCTCAGGTGATCCGCCCGCCTTGGCCTCCAAAGTGCTTGGATTACAGGCATGAGCCACTACGCCTGGCCAATTTTTTATCTTTTCAAAAAACCAACTTTTTATTTCATTTTTAAAATTCTATTTGCTTTTAGTCCCAATTTTATTTCTTTCTGCCCTGATCTTTAGTATTTCTTTCCTTCTGATTTTGGGTTTGGTTTGCTCTTGCTTTTCTAGTTCCTTGAGATACATTGTTACATTGTTTATTTGAAACATTTAAACTTTTTTGATGTAGGTGTTTATTGTTTTTTTTACATATATATATATTTTTATTGCATTTTAGGTTTTGGGGTACATGTGAACATGCAAGATTGTTGCATAGGTACACACATGGCAGTGTGATTTGCTGCCTTCCTCCCCATCACCTATATGTGGCATTTCTCCCCATGCTATCTCTCTCCAACTCCCCACCCCCCTGCTGTCCCCACCCGTTTCCCCCAACAGACCCCAGTGTGTGATGCTCCCCTCCTTGTGTCCATGTGTTCTCATTTTTCAACACCCACCTATGAGTGAGAACATGTTTGATTTTCTGTTCTTGTGTCAGTTTGCTGAGAATGATGGTTTCCAGGTTCATCCATGTCCCTACAAAGGACACGAACTCATCGTTTTTGATGGCTGCATAATATTCCATGGTGTATATGTGCCACATTTTCCCTGTCCAGTCTATCATCGATGGGCATTTGGGTTGGTTCCAGGTCTTTGCTATTGTAAACTGTGCTGCAATGAACATTTGTGTGCATGTGTCCTTATAGTAGAACGATTTAGAATCCTTTGGATATATACCCAGTAATGGGATTGCTGGGTCAAATGGAATTTCTATTTCTAGGTCCTTGAGGAATCGCCACACTGTCTTCCACAATGGTTGAACTAATTTACACTCCCACCAACACTGTAAAAGTGTTCCTATTTCTCCACATCCTCTCCAGCATCTGTTGTCTCCAGATTTTTTAATGATCGCCATTCTAACTGGCGTGAGATAGTATCTCAATGTAGTTTTGATTTGCATTTCTCTAATGACTGGTGATGATGAGCATTTTTTCATATGTTTGTTGGCTTCATGTAGGTCTTCTTTTGTAAAGTGTCTGTTCATATCCTTCGCCCCCTTTTGAATGGGATTGTTTGTTTTTTTCTTGTAAATCTGTTTTAGTTCTTTGTAGATTCTGGATATCAGCCCTTTGTCAAATGGGTAGACTGCAAAAATTTTTCCCCATTCTGTTGGTTGCCGATTCACTCTAATGACTGTTTCTTTGCCGTGCAGAAGCTGTGGAGTTTGATTAGATCCCATTTGTCTATTTTGGCTTTTGTTGCCAATGCTTTTGGTGTTTTGGTCATGAAGTCCTTGCCTACGCTTATATCCTGAATAGTTTTGCCTAGATTTTCTTCTAAGGTTTTTATGGTGTTAAGTCTTATGTTTAAGTCTTTAATCCATCTACAGTTAATTTGAGTGTAAGGTGTCAGGAAGGGGTCCAGTTTCTGCTTTCTGCACATGGCTAGCCAGTTTTCCCAACACCATTTATTAAACAGGGGACTCCTTTCCACATTGCTTGTTTTTGTCAGGTTTGTCAAAGATCGGATGGTTGTAGATGTGTTGTGTTGCCTCGGAGGCCTCTGTTCTATTCCATTGGTCTATATCTTTGTTTTGGTACCAGTACCATGCTGTTTTGATTACTGTAGCCTTGTAGTATAGTTTGAAGTCCGGTAGTGTGATGCCTCCTGCTTTGTTCTTTTTGCTTAGAATTGACTTGGCTATGCGGGCTCTCTTTTGGTTCCATATGAAGTTTAAGGTGGTTTTTTCCAGTTCTGCGAAGAAGGTCATTGGTAGCTTGATAGGGATAGCGTTGTATCTGTAAATTACTTTGGGCAGTATGGCCATTTTCACGATGTTGATTCTTCCTAGCCATGAACATGGAATGTTTTTCCATCTGTTTGTGTCCTCTCTTATTTCATTGAGCAGTGGTTTGTAGTTCTCCTTGAAGAGGTCCTTTACGTTCCTTGTTAGTTGTATTCCTAGGTATTTTATTCTCTTTGTAGCAATTGTGAATGGCAGTTGGTTCTTGATTTGGCTCTGTTTTTGTCTGTTATTGGTGTATAGGAATGCTTGTGATTTTTGCACGTTGATTTTGTATCCTGAGACTTTGCCGAAGTTGCTTATCAGTTTCAGGAGATTTTGGGCTGAGACGATGGGGTCTTCTAGATATACAATCATGTCATCTGCAAATAGAGACAATTTGACTTCCTCCTTTCCTATTTGAATACCCTTTATTTCTTTTTCTTGCCTGATTGCTCTGGCTAGAACTTCCAGTACTATATTGAATAGGAGTGGTGAGAGAGGACATCCTAGTCTAGTGCCAGGTTTCAAAGGGAATGCTTCCAGTTTTTGCCCATTCAGTATGATATTGGCTGTTGGTTTGTTGTAAGTAGCTTTTATCGTTTTGAGATATGTTCCGTCAATACCTAGTTTATTGAGGGTTTTTGGCATAAAGGGCTGTTGAATTTTGTCAAAGGCCTTCTCTGCATCAATTGAGATAATCATGTGGTTTTTGTCTTTGGTTCTGTTTATGTGGTGAATTATGTTTACAGATTTGCGTATGTTGAACCAGGCTTGCATCCCCAGGATTAATCCTACTTGATCATGGTGGATAAGCTTTTTGATGTGCTGTTGGAATCGATTTGCCAGTATTTTATTGAAGATTTTTGCATCTATGTTCATCATGGATATTGGCCTGAAGTTTTCTTTTCTTGCCGAGTCTCTGCCAGGTTTTGGTATCAGGACGATGTTGGTCTCCATAAAATGATTTGGGAAGGATTCCCTCTTTTGGGTTGTTTGGAATAGTTTCAGAAGGAATGATACCAGCTCCTCTTTGTATGTCTAATAGAATTCGGCTGTGAACCCATCTGGACCTGGGCTTTTTTGGGTGGTAGGCTCTTAATTGCTGCCTCAACTTCAGCCCTTGTTATTGGTCTATTCAGGGTTTTGACTTCTTCCTGGTTTAGGCTTGGGAGGATGCAAGTGTCCAGGAATTTATCCATTTCTTCCAGGTTTACTAGTTTATGTGCATAGAGTTGTTTGTAATAATCTCTGATGATGTTTTGAATTTCTGTGGAATCTGTGGTGATATCCCCCTTTATCATTTTTTATTGCATCTATTTGATTATTTTCTCTTTTCTTTTTGTTAATCTGGCTAGTGTTCTATTTTGTTGACCTTTTCGAAAAACCAGCTCCTGGATTTATTGATTTTTTGAAGGGTTTTTTTGTGTATCTCCTTCAGTTCTGCTCTGATCTTAGTTATTTCTTGTCTTCTGCTAGCTTTTGTGTTTTTTTGATCTTGCTCCTCTAGCTCTTTCAATTTTGATGATAGGGTGTCAATTTTAGATCTCTCCTTGCTTCTCATGTGGGCATTTATTGCTATATATTTTCCTCTAGAGACTGCTTTAAATGTGTCCCAGAGATTCTGGTATGTTGTGTCTTCGTTCTCGTTGGTTTCAAAGAACATCTTTATTTCTGCCTTCATTTCATTGTTTATCCAGTCAACATTCAAGAACCAGTTGTTCAGTTTCCATGAAGCTGTGTGGTTCTGAGTTCGTTTCTGAATTCTGAGTTCTAACTTGATTGCACTGTGGTCTGGAGAGACTGTTACGATTTCCGTTCTTTTGCATTTGCTGAGGAGTGATTTACTTCCAATTATGTGGTCAATTTTAAAGTAGGTGCAATGTGGTGCTGAGAAGAATGTATATTCTGTGGATTTGGGGTGGAGAGTTCTGTAAATGTCTATTAGGTTTGCTTGGTCCAGGTCTGAGTTCAAGTCCTGGATATCCTTGTTAATTTTCTGTCTCGTTGATCTGTCTAATATTGACAATGGGGTGTTCAAGTCTCCCACTATTATTGTGTGGGAGTCTAAGTCTCTTTGTAAGTCATTAAGAACTTGCCTTATGTATCTGGTGCTCCTGTATTGGGTGCGTATAGATTTAGGATCGTTAGCTCTTCTTGTTGCATTGATCCTTTTACCATTATGTAATGTCCTTCTTTGTCTCTTTTGATCTTTGTTGGTTTAAAGTCTATTTTATCAGAGATGAGAATTGCAACTCCTGCTTTTTTTTGCTCTCCATTTGCTTGGTAAATCTTCCTCCATCCCTTTATTTTGAGCTTTTGTGTATCTTTGCATGTGAGATGGGTTTCCTGGATACAGCACACAGATGGTATTGTTCTTCTTATACTGTTCTTATAAATGTTCTTCTTATAAATGTTCTTATACTGCTTTTGTTGTATTCCATAGGTTTTAGTATGATGTTTCTATTTTCATTTGTTTCAAAAATTTTTTAAATTTTTTCCTTTTTTACTTTATTTTTTTTAGAGACAGGATCTTGCTGTGTTCCTCAGGCTGGAATGCAGTGGTGCAGTCATAGCTCATTGCAGCCTTGAAAGCCTCAGCTCAAGGAATCCTCATGTCTTAGCCTCCTGAGTAGCAAGGACTATAGGAGACTGCCACTATGCCTAGCTAATTTTTAAAAAATATTTTGTAGATATGAAGTCCTGTTATGTTGCTCAGGCTTGGCTTGAACTGCTGGGCTCAAGCAATCATCCTGCCTCAGCCTTCCAAACGGATGGTATTATAAACATGAGCCACCGTGCCTGGCTAATTTCCTTCTTAAATTCTTCAGTGACCTATTGGTCATTCAGGAACATGTTGTTTAATTTCCATATTTGTAAAATTCTTCTTATTGATTTCTATTTATATTCCATTGTGGTCAGAAAAGATGGTTGACATAATTTTAATTATTTTAAATTTTTAAAGACTTGTTTTGTGGCGTGACATGGGGTTTATCCTGGAGAGTATCCCATGTGCTGGTAAAAAGAATACGTATTGTGCAGCTGTTGGATGAAATGTTCTCTAAATGTCTGTTAGGTTCATTTGGTCTAAAGGGCAGTTTAAATCCAATGTTTCTTTGTTAATTTTCTGTCTTGATAGTTTGTCCAGTGCTGAGAGTGGGGTGTTGAAGTCTCTTCAATTATTGTATTCAAGTCGATGGGGGAGACTTAGTTAAAGGGATTCCTTTTGGTATCAGGTGTGACGTGGTCTACAAGCAACTACATCAGCACTGGGTTTGAGGTGCAGGTGCTCAGAGTGTCATAAACCCATTGTGGCACTTGGGTCTTGGGGTGTAGATTTGCTCTCTGTGGCAGAGTTGGATGTAGGCTGCCCACACAGCCAGAATCTATAACTCTGAGGCACTCCCTTGTAGCTCAGGCAGGGTTGTGGTGATGATTCTTCCACTGCGTGCAGAGCACGGCACTGGCCCAATTCTGGAAGAACAAGGGTGCTCTGGAGATTTGGGCCTGGGGAGCAGGAGATGCCTGCAATTTGGGAACTTGAGCCAATAGGGCTCAGTGGCAACTCGGGTCCCATAAGGTGACCATGTAGTAGTGACTCTAGACTAAGCTTGTCCAACCTATGGTGTGTGGGCCACATGCGTCCAGATGACTTTGAATGTGGCCCAACACAAATTCATAAACTTTCTTAAAACATTGAGTTTAGTTTTTTTTTTAAAGCTTATCAGCTATTGTCATCTATCATTAGTGATAGTGCATTTTATGTGTGGCCCAAGATAATTCTTCTTCCACTGTGGCCCAGGGAAGCCAAAAGATTGGACACCCCCTCCTCTAGAGCTTGGGAGTGGGACTCAGCAGTGTCCCAGAGTGAGAGGCCAGGTGCGGTGTTAGCAAGTGTCCCAGAATGGTGGAGCACATCTGTTGTTTGGGCCCTGGGTGAGCAGGGAACAGCAAGTGATAGCTTCACTTCCCAAGAAGGGGGGTATCTCAGCAGTTGAGACTTGAGGGAGCTATTCCAGTCCCAAGGAAGCACAGGGTACTGGAGTTGTTTGGCTTGTAGGGCAGGGTGTCTCAGCTCAACCACTGCTCTATTTCCCTGGGACGCGGGGAACTACATCAGCTCAGCCCTGGGATTGCAGCTGCTCAGCTTGGCCAAGGCACCGATTCCCCAGGGCCTGTGCTGCTTCAGGACTGGGAGGCATGACTGTTCTGGGCGGCCCAGGGACCATTTCCCTCAGCTGCAGGGCACTGCGTCAGCATAAGTCCTGGGGTACGTGGCCACTCTGAGTGGCAGCTAAGGTATCATTTCTTGGGATGCAGGGTGCTGCTTCAACTTAGGCGTAGGGGAAGTGACTGCTCTGAATGGCTTAGGTACTGTTGCTAGGAGGCAGGATGCTACTTCAGCTCCGGCCTAAGAGGGTAGGTGGAGTGACTCCACCTATGCTTGACCCCATGGTAAGGCTGTAACAGCTACTTGCAGCTCAGCTTGGGGATGTCAGACCACTGGGATGGGGTGGTTCAGTGGCAGCTTAGCCTCAGGGATGAAGGGGAGTCGTGGCTATGCACCCCATGGAGCAAGACACACTCCAGCTGTAGTTTCAGTTCCAAGATGGTATAGCACAGTAGCCATCTGGGCCGTGGGCACAGCATGGTGTTGGCTCCTTTTCTGGGGGAGCACAGCTATGTGGACTCCAGGAAGCTCTCCCAGCTGGGCTGAGTGCCTGTGAGGACTGCAGGGGACTCCAATGATGTTTGTAGGTATCCAAGGTGCTGATGGGGATTTCTGGGATCTTCTTACCTCTTCACCAGAGGGAGAAGTTCTTCTTGGTTCCCAGCTAATCTCAGTTGGGGGACAGGGCGGTAGAGGCCCAGGATTTTGTTCCATTCTCTATTTGGCCTTCTGAGTTTTTCTGCTCACTGGGGTTTCTGTTACTTCTCTGATGCACTGTGGCACTCTCCCTCACTTATTTTTGTTAAACTGTAGTTGTTCATTCATTGTTCTGGTTGTCACTGTGAGTGGGAGGAGCGCCAGGGGCTTCCAGTTGGCCATCTTGCTAAATGCCATAAATCTCCTATAGATGGAAGTCTTTATTTGGTACTTTCTACCGATTTCTGATGAATTTGATCTGAAGAGCTGTGGTTCTACTTTTGTTAGCAGACAATGTATCTTCTCAATTAGCTATGTGAACGCACATATTTAATCATCCAGAGTAATGATGAACATGCAGATTTCCTGCCCTTCCTCCCTCCCTACACATGCGGCTCTCTCACCTACCTGTAGAGGCATGTTACTTAACCACACTGTAAACTGATTTTCTTCGTTTCTTCTTCCTAAGCACGTTAAGTACATTACTCCTTAGTTAGCTTTTAACTGACATTTGCAAGGACTTAGAATTTGTTTTTCTTTTCTGAGACAGAGTCTCACTCTGTCCCCCAGGCTGGAGTGCAGTGGCACATCTCATCTCACTGCAACCTCCGCCTGCTGGGTTCAAGTCATTCTCCTGCCTCAGCCTCTGGAGTAGCCGGGACCACAGGCGTGCACCACCACACCTGGCTAATTTTTGTATTTTTTTTTTAGTAGAAACGCGGTTTCACCGTGCGGCCAGGCTGGTCTCGATCTCCTGACCTCAAATAATCCACCTGCCTTAGCCTCCCAAACGGCTGGGAGTACAGGCTCAGTCTGTTTCAAAACAAACAATACATTCAGCAATACGTTATCAAACTGAGGTTGACCTTCTGAGTCAACTTGGAAGATGTTGTTTGTTTTTCATATCCTAAGTGTAAGTTCCTTTTCTGCCTATCTACTTTCACTGGAAGGGACATCAGACTACCTTCCTGCCTTTTAATAAATCTGCTCTAAACCATTGCATACAAGATTATGTATTCTATTTCTTTTTTTTTCTTTTAATCTTTGAGGGAAGATGGCCTTTTAAAATTCTCATTCCAGTGCCCAGAACTGTCTTTGAGTTGTTTCTTTTTATCAAGTCAATTATCATTACTACAAAATAAAGCCAATTTCTATATTCTGTTCTATTAGAGATGAGGACTAGCTCTCATTCACTGTTAAACATATTTAAACAACACTGCACCGTCTTCTTTAGATTTTTTTTTGTTTTTTTTTAGCTTAAAATGAGGTGAGACTCTTAATTTTTCTTTCAAATTAAAAAAAAAATACCTGGGCATGGTGGCTCACACCTGTAATCCCAGCACTTTGGGAGGCTGAGGCAGGAGGACTGCTTCAGCCCAGGAGTTTGAGACCAGCCTAGGCAACATAGGGAGACCCCCATCTCTACAAAACAAAAAATAAAAATAAATTAGCCAGGTGTGGTGGCTCATGTCTGTGGTCTCATCTCCTTGGGAGGCTGAAGCAGGAGGATCGCCTGAGCCTGGGAGTTCGAGGCTGTGGTAGCTATGATTGTGCCACTGCACCTCATGTATAAATATGAATTATTTTAGGAATAAGAGAACAGGAAGGTATGACAGTTGCAGACGTTGAGACAGAGAAAAACATATTTGGAGACACACCAAGACAGACATAGACATATACAGAGGTATGCAGAGGTAGAGCTAGGCAGAGAGCAACCTTAACAGAAACAAACCTTACACATGCTCTGAAATCAGCCTTAATCCAAATCTGTTGATGTAGATACTTTGAGTAATATAGGTGCATGGAGCACATTTGAGGAAAACATAAATGAGAAACTGCTTTCCTTGTGACACCTCCTTCAGGAGATTTGCTGTCCATTTTATAGGCACTATTTTCTTTATTATCTGAGAAATGGTTCTTACAAAATCAGCAACTATAAAATTATATGTGATATCAGAAGATAATGCCAGGGTATATATGTCAAACAGTGTATCTGTGACAGCTATCAGCTTATTGCCTCTCAGCTCCAGATTAACCCTTCAGTCAAGTGTCTGTGGTGATGGGCAGGGTCCCTTTAAGCATCTCTCCTTTACAGTCAGCACGATGTTAAGCTCTCTCCATAGGGGGGCGCTGTTGGGGCCATGTGTGACTGCTGCCTGGTAGGTCAGTGGTATGGGTGTGAGGACATCTGATGGAGTTCTGCTCCAACCACTGCCTACAAGGTGGTGCCTTGGGACCCTGCAGCCTTATTCTGGCCATAACCACCTTCCGGGCCTGGGGATTACAAACTTGAGCCCTGATTCTTGCCGCATCAGTGCCCGGAAGGCCTACCGCCAACACCGGCTGCTCACTCTCTACAGATCCTGTGTGGATCACCTGTGACCTGGAGGGTTCCCACTGAGCAGCCATGCCTGCTGCAGGCCCCCACTCTCTACATAGCTAGGCCGTTGGTTGCTGGTGGACTGCCCCTGCCTGCATTCTAGAGGTTTGCTTGCTATGTGCTCAGGGACTGCAGACCAGTTCCAGCCTGGGCAAACCAGCTAAGTTCCCTGCTTTGTGGGTCGAGTTCAGTTCTCCAAGGAGGTCTGAACCTTAGGCTTGGGACTCTTTCCCAGTTTGTCTTTCCTTGAGTACTCTTCCTTAGCTCTAGGGTACCACAGAGAATTTCCTCATGTCCTACAGTCACTCATTAATTAGAATTTAATACCTTTATATATATTAAATTTCCCCTGTTCAACCCACTGTAAAGCAATGGCAATACTGACGTTTTAGCAAGAAATACAGCTGCCTTTCCACTTAGAGAAGAATTTATAGAATGCAGTAGGAATAAATGAGCCAGCCTAATTTTGATTTTAGAATTTTGAAATTGGGTGACAGCTGCTTTCATTTCTCAAAGGAAATGAATACAGTCTTGTTTCGTTAGCTAGACTGTCAAATCCATGCCAGGAGAGGTTCTAACTCACGTAGCATAACATTTGTGTTGAAGCAACAGGAATCTGATTCCCACTGAATCAGTAAAGTTCCCACTGAAAAGGCCAGTTGATTAATTTCAGTCAGGGCAGAACTTAAAATTGCTGGCAATGTGTGATGAAACTGATGCCTTTTGAGGAAAAATAATTAGTGCAATTAAATCTGAATAAGTGCATAATTTGTTTAAAACAGATCTAAGGAAGAATGAACAGGGGAAAAAACATCTGTATCACAACCTTGGGGATTATATAAAAGTAGACAGTATAAACTTATAATAATATAGCTAATAGAATAAATATGACAGGACTTTCAACTTCTGAGGTTATTTTTATTTTTAAATTTAACTTCAATTTCTCAATTTTTTTAATTTTAAAAATTATTCAGTTATTAAATTCATGCTAGTCTTATTGTGATCGTAACAGTAGGAACTATACAGATGATTGGCAGTGGCTCTCAAATGTTTAAATACATCAGAATAACATGGGAAACTTGCTGAAATGCAGATTCCAGCAGACTTGGTTAGCTCATCGCAACTGGTGTCTTTAACAAGCATTCCAAGGACTCTGCTGCAGACTGTATCTTGACCACACTTTGAGAAATCATGATTTAGTTTCCGAATGAGCTCCCATTAAGAAATGTGAAATTTTATTTAGAAATAAGACAACTGTTTATGTGTCCGTTTCTGATATTAAAATGGTCCTTATCATTTTATCCTATGCATCCCAAAGAGTTAGGGGAGCAAGAAATAGCTTGTCCCCCATAATCTATTCCTGTGTAGGAGAGCCCCTTCACGTTCACCTGACCACTTTACACCATGTAGGAAATGAAGTTATTTTTGGCTGTAGTTCTTCCTTTTTCTAATAGTAAGGTGAATAAAACTCACATTGTTCTAAAGGAAAGTAACTCCATCCTAACAATGAAGCCAGCACTATCATGGACAATTAAACTGAAGAGAAGTAAATTTGGAACCATATAAGAATAAAAAGCCAACATTTCCCTAGGTATCCAGAGACCCAGTATCTTAAGAGATGCCTGAGTAACATACAAATTTAAAGGCAGAGCCTAAAGCATATATTTGCCATTTAAACTCATGATTTTAGATGAGATATGAACAACAGAGGAATTGGAAAACTGGGTTGTCCCAGGCTGTTTCTCCTTTATAGCTCCCTCAAAGGACCTCAGTGAAGCCCACACTCCTCACCTCAAAAGACAGCCACTGATTCTTAGGCGTGGACCGAAACTTGCTAATCGTCTAGTCTGGAAACCAGCTGTGCAAAACAAACCTTAAAATGTTCCCCTAGAGCAAAGGAAAGTATGTTTGGTTTCGACAGCTCGGGCACTTTCACTGTGGATCCTCCCTTCATTGTTTGGGGTTAAGTGGCCACCACAAGAAACAAAACAGCATGAGAAATGGCTGAGTCAACCAACACTTAGCGACATGCCCAGGGACTTCTCAAATGGCCCAGGAAGTGGAGGCCTCCGGATTTCCTTGCAGGATGTTGTCCTTTCCTGGAATTTTGCAGGTGGCTGGAGTATCGCATTTGGAGTATTGCAAGATTACCTCACCTGACTTCTGACTGGAAGTTTATCTCCAAAATGATCACATCCACAGAGACAATTATTAACTGTGAGCAAACGTTCTCAGCGACATCACATGTGTTCTGAAATCCTGACCAACAACATGCTCCTGACTGTATTCGTGGTCTTGGCAGAAGATATCGTTGGGAGAAAGGGTGGTTTCTACTGTAAATGAGTTTTTTAAAATAGAGAAGAATGCAAAATGGGAAAGGGGCAAATACATAGATTTCTAGCTAAAAGCATTTAAAAGGAAACTTTGCAAATTTGGTTAGTGATTTCTTTAAAGCACAGAGGTCAAGTCCTATTACAATAAATATCACATCCACCTAGAAATCAGATTTCAGAGTCTCACTTGGTACCTTATTCATTTCACATAACAGAACAATGTTTCCGTGTAGTGAAAGAATGGATACAATCCTAGGAGTGTCTCAAGCTTTCAGATGTTTGTGGCTTGCCAAGCAGCATTGCTTGTTTCTCTGCTGTGGTAGTCACTCACTTTTACGTCTGTAACTTAGAAAAGTGGCTGGGTGCAGTGGCTCATGCCTGTAATCCCAGCACTTCTGGGGCCGAAGTGGGAGGATCGCTTGAGCCCATGAGTTTGAAACCAGCCTGGGCAACATAGCGAGACCCCAATCTCTACAAAAAATCAAAAAATTAGCCAGGCATAGTGGTGCACACCTGTGGTCCCAGCTACTCGGGAGGCTGAGATGGGAGGATGGCTTGAGCCTCAGAGGTTGAGACCACAATGAGCTGTGATCGCACCATGGCACTCCAGCCTGGGCAACACAGTAAGACCCTTTCTTAGGAAAATAAATAGAAAAGTTATTGAGAAAGACCGAATATATAAAATGTTTCCCAGTCAAATCCTGAAAAATGGTCATCTTGAAGAGCGTTGGGAACTGGGAGCCCCCTGGATTCATCTGAGGAATTTCACTAAGAAGAGCTGTAGATGTTTGCTGGCTAGCTTCCACCTGGCTTGGTTTGTGAGGGCTCATTCAGTATCAGCAAGACACACGGTAGTTACTGACAGAGTTAATTTTGGGCTCCCATGTTGGCCTAAGTCTGATGATCATGCAGTGTGGCTATTAAATGCTGTCACTGGTTCTACTGCTTCCCTGGGAGATGCGACTTCTGAATGAATACATGGGACCCTGGAAACCAAGGTCCTGTCTTATTTGTATCAATGGAGTCATGTCGTATATAAGCTCCAAAGAATAAAGCAGTAGCTTTGGTTGACTGTACAGGAAATTTCTGGACGGCCATTTGGTTCTAAGTTAATCAAAAGACATCTCTATTGGCGACCCAAACTACAATTTTGATATTCTTACCTAGGAGATAAAACTTCATTAAGTAATCAACATGTACTAAGGGGGAGAAGGGATATTTGGTTCTCTTACCTTTTTTTTAACTTCAAAATTTTACTCCCCCAATATTCTATGACCGGCTGCTATGAAACTCGTCAGCCAAAATCAACAAAGGTGGCCACCAGCCACAGATCAAGCATATGAAATAACAAATCTACCTAAAGCACAGCCTGGGATGTACCACTTGCTTAAAGTATTAGGCTACTGCCATCTCCAGCAGCTGTAAACATAGCCTGGCTGCCAGCCCATAACCTCCTCATCCTTCCAGTTTGTTTTTATAGGCTTACAACTGGGATTACAAAGTAACTTCTCAGATGTTATTATTGAAACACGATAAAGCAAAATCAGTCTTCAGAGGTTAAGGAGGGAGTTTTTAATCAAAGTGTAGTTGACAGGCTTGATATTTTAGGAAAACATTTTTTTAAAAAAGCATCATTAAAAAACAGCCTCAATAAACAGGCCATATTTAGCCCAAATCTTGTTCAGGAGAACAGCATGGGTTCCGTTTTGAATTGGCTTGGATTCTGGACTTCCTCTTCCTATCACATAGGTCTGAAAGTTGTCTTTGTTAATAGAATTTAGCTTTGTTTCCCTACCAGTGATAATGACATGAAGCACTAGGGAATGATGCAATAACCGTGGTGCACAAGGCCTTCCTCCTGGGGACGGTGTGACACAGGAGAAGAGCCGGGGAGGACTCCCCATACTAAGTCCAGTGAAGTGCAGAATGCCTGCTCATGTTTGTGAAAATAAGACAAGTCAGGAATGCAAGAAAAAAAGTCTTCACGCTCAATGTGACTATCTTTGGAATTCATTTCATTAAGGTTTTCACAAAATACAAAGCTCAAACGTAATTATCTACGTCCACCACAAAACAGAATCAAGTAAGTGGTTAGCACAACAAACAATGATCGTTTCCATTTTAAAAAATATAAATAACAATGTTGAAGGTTTTACAATTTCTCCTTAGCGTGTGTCTTTTTAAGGCTTTATGTTGCAGACCCTTCATTGATGGTACTTGTACCCTGCCATCAGGATACACTGCCCACCGGCAAGGAAGGCCACTGTGGATACATTCCTGAGGGGGACACACACGGATCCATGTTGCCTCAGCCTGTTAAAAACTAAATGATCAAACACCCTCCAATCAGTTCTGTTTCATTAACTTTCTTTCTACTACAAAGTAATAATAGAAAGGGGTATGTGTCCAGCAGCATTCGAGCTCTCAGAAGATCAATCAGGAAGGGCAAGAAGGAAAAAAACAGGCTTCCTCCTGGAGAGAATTTTTTTCCTTTCATCCAGAACAAACACCAATAACCCAGATAGTTCAAACAGTGGTTTGTACTGAAACATTTTTCAGATTAAATAGTGTTGACAGAAACAGTCATCTTTTGGTTGGGTATTTTAGAATAGGTTAAAGTGGAGAGGTTAATGTTGGCAAAATACCACCGAAAGTACAGCCCCCCGGTAGGAGTGGGCTCACTCGTGAGGTCTGGGGGGCAGAGCCAGGGCCCCCGGCTTTGGGAATGAAATCCGAGGGGCAGGCTCTCCAGCAGACACTTGACCTGCTCCTGGCCCAGCTTGATCTTGTCGTCCAGCTTCCGCTGCTCGATGAGGAGTGTGGACTTCATTTTCACGAAGTGCTGGTAGTCCTGGAGCTGCTCCTCTGAAAGGTAATTGGCCAGGATGCCCAGCACCACCCGCTCCCTGCGATCCAGGTTCTCCTTCAGCTCCCGGGCGTCCTCGTGCTGCCCAGCCAGGATCTTCCTTTTCTCATAGAGAGAGCTCTGCCAGGGCAAATTGGACAGATCAACAAAGGCCAGGGGAAAGGAGAACAGAGCCAGACTCCCTGCAAGGACACCTCTGACAGGACTGGGAAATATCTACACTCTATTCCTATTGTCACTCTAAGGAGGCTAACTTTTTGAAAATCAGCTTATTATCTCATATTGCATATTACAGCATTCTCTAATTTGTAATGTCATAGGGTAGCTTCAATTTGAGAGGTATTACTTTAAATTGGCTGGGAATAAAAGTGCTTTTGGATTCTAGACTTAAAAAACCATTCATCAGCCAGGCATGGTGACTGTGGGAGGCCAAGACGGGTGGATCACTTGAGGCCAGGAGTTCAAAACCATCCTGACCAACATGAGGAAACCCCATCTCTACTAAAAATGCAAAAATTAGCTGAGTATGGTCATGTATGCCTGTAATACCAGCTCCTCAAGAGATTGAGGCATGAAAATCCCTTGAACCCGGGAGGCGGAGGTTGTGCCACTGCACTCCAGCCTGGGTGACAGAGTGAGACTCTGTCTCAAAAATAATCATCAAGGTACCTTGAGTACTACACTAATACGGTGGTTCTCAAGGTGTGGTTACTGGACCAGCAGCAGTGGCATCACCCAAAATGCAAGGGTTCAGGCCATCTTCCACCTCTTGAATCAAAAAGTCTGGAGGTGAAGCCCAGAAACCTGTTTTAACAAGCCTTCCAGATGATTATTTTGTCGCTAAAGTTTGAGAACCTCTCCCTAATCCATAACAACAAGCGGATCATTATATTTCCCATCTCCAGAGAAGTCAGTTTCCATTTTTTCAGTTCTCTTTTGCAGGCCTCTGAATCTACAGTGAGAAATTCTGTTCAACAATGATGGCAATGTTACGTTCTAAGAGTTTCTCACACTTTTCTATGATACTGTAGCATATATTTAATGTGGTTTTCTATCCAACATGGTAACACATACCATTTTTAAATTAAAAAAAAAAATTATACTTAACCATTCACACTTTTTAGGCAAAGTAAGGAGACAAACCCACAGCCAACATTATATTGAACAGGGAAAAGATGAAAGCATTCCCCCCTGAGAACTGGAACAGGACAAGGATGCTCACTTCTACCACTGCTATTTAACACCGTACTAGAAGTCTTAGCCAGAGCAATCAGACAAGAGAAAGAAAGGGCATCCAAATCGGTAAAGAGGGAGTCAAACTGTTGCTGTTTGCCGATGATATGATCCTATAACTAGAAAACCCTAAAGACTCATCCAAAAAGCTCCTAGATCTGATAAATGAATTCAGTGAAGTCTCATGATACAAAATCAATATACAAAAATCAGTAGCACTGCTATACACCAACAGCGATCAAGCTGAGAATCAAATCAAGAACTCAACCACTTTTACAACAGCTGCAAACAAAACAAAACAAAACTTAGGAATATATCTTGAGGAGGTTAAAGACCTCCACAAGGAAAACTACAAAACACTGCTGAAAGAAATCACAGATGACACACACAAATGGAAACATACCATGCTCATGGATGGGTAGAATCAATATTGTGAAAATGACCACACTGCCAAAAGAAATCTACAAATTCGATGCAATTCCCACCAAAATACCACCATCATTCTTCACATAACTAGAAAAAACAATCCTAAAATTCATCTGGAACCAAAAAGAGCCTGCATAGCCAAAGCAAGACTAAGCAAAAAGAACAAATCTGGAGGCGTCACATTACCGAACTTCAAACTATACTACAAAGCCATAGTCACCAAAACAGCATGATACTAGTATAAAAACAGGCATATAGACCAATGGAACACCATAGAGAACCCAGAAATAAAGCCAAAGACTTACTGCCCACTGATCTTTGACAAAGCAAACAAAAACCAAGTGGGGAAAGGGCACCCTATTCAACAAATGGTGCTGAGATAATTGGCAAGCCACATGTAGAAGAATGAAACTGGATCCTTGTCTCTCACTTTATACAAAAATCAACTCCAGATGGATCAAGGACTGAAATCTAAGACCTGAAACTATTAAAATTCTAGAAGATTAACATCAGAAAAACACTTCTAGACATTGGCTTAGGCAAAGAGTTCATAACTAAGAATCCAAAAGTGAATGTGACAAAAACCAAAGATAAATGGATGGAACTTAATTAAACTGAAGAGCTTTTGCACAGCAAAATAAAAACAGCAGAGTAAACAGACAATCCACAGAGTGGGAGAAAATCTTTGCAAACTATGTATCTGACAAAGAACTAATATCCAGAATCTACAAATAAATCAGCAAGAAAAAAATAATCCCATCAAAAAGTGGGCAAAGGACATAAATAAACGATTCTCAAAAGAAGATGGACAAATGGCCAACAAACATGGAAAAACTGCTTAACATCTCTATCAGGGAAATGCAAATCAAAACCACAATGCAATGCCACCTTACTCCTGCAAGAATGGCCATAATCAAAAAATAATTTGGCATGGATGTGATAGAAAGGGAACACTCTTACACTGCTGGTGGAAATGTAAATGACTACAACCGCTATGGAAAACAATATGGAGATCCCTTAAAGAACTAAACTATATCTACCATTTGATCCAGCAATCCCACTACTGGTTATCTAATCAGAGGAAAGAAGTCATTATATAGAAAAGACACTTGCACACCCACGTTTACAGCAGCACAATTTGCAACTGCAAAAAAGGGAACCAGCCCTAAATGCCCATCAATTAACAAGTGGATAAAGAAAATGTGGTATTTTCCACACCATAGAATACTACTCAGCCATAAAAAGGAATGAAATAATGGCATTCACAGCAACCTGGATGGAGGTGGAGACCATTATGCTAAGTGAAGCGATTCAGAAATGGAAAACCAAACATTGTGTGTTCTCACTTTTAAGTGGGCACTAAGCTATTGAGGACACAAAGGCATAAGAAGGATACAAAGGACTTTGGGGACTCGGGGGAAGGGTGGGAGGTGGTTGGGGGATAAAAGACTACACATTGGATACAGTGTACACTGCTCAGGTGATGGGTGCACCAAAATCACAGAAATCACCACTAAAGAACTTATCCATGTAATGAAACGCCACCTGTTCCCCAAAAACCTACTGAAATTTAAACAAAGTGATTCAGGAAAATTGAAATGAAAATCAAGAAATAAAATCACTTAAGTATATACTTCAATACAAATAGCTTATGTAGGGTTATCAAAGGCTCATGTGTCTTTGCCCTAAATTCCCCTAAACTAGCCTGTCACATCTTACAGAATAATGCCTGGGGGAAAAGTGAAGAGTTACAGGCTTATTGGCATAAGTTTCCTTTCCTTATACAGGAAACAGACCTAAAAACAGGCTTATTGGCATAAGTTTCCTTTCCTTATACAGACAAACAGACCTAAAAACAGGCTTATTGGCATAAGTTTCCTTTCCTTATACAGAGAAACAGACCTAAAAACAGGCTTATTGGCATAAGTTTCCTTTCCTTATACAGAGAAACAGACCTAAAAACAAACCTCTGAGTGACTGAATTTGAAGATGCCTTTCAAAGTACCATAGAGATATAAATTTAAAACTGAGAATTTTTTCAGCACCTACCTTAAAAAATACATAAAATATTTTAGACATCAGAAATGTATAGAAATGCCCATCACTCTGTGTACCTATCATTAATGGTGCCAAATCTTTTTATTTATTTATTTTAGAAAGAAAAAAAAAGAGAGAAAGAAGGAAAAAAAGAGAATGAAACAAAGGGGAAAAGAAGAAGAAAAAGAGGGAGAGAGAATGGGAATCTTGCTCTATTGCCCAGGCTGGAATGCAGTCTAAAAATGTGTATGGAAAAGCTCTTTTATACTAATAATTGTGTTATACAATGGAGACAGGAAGGAATAAGGGAGGAAAATAACAAACAGCCAACCAATATTTCATTTAAACCTATGAAATGCTATGCAATTGCTGGGGAGTGATTTACTCGCAACCACGTGGTCACTTTTAGAATAGATGTGATGTGTTACTGAAGAAAATGTATGTTTTGTGGATTTGGAGTAGAGAGTTCTGTAAATGTTTATTAAGTTTACTTGCTCCAGGTCTAAGTTCAAGTCCCGGGTATCCTTGTTAACCTTCTGTCTCATTGATCTGTCCAATATTGACAATGTAGTGTTAAAGTCTCCCACTATTATTGTGTGGGAGTCCAAATCTCTCTGTAAGTCACCAAGAAGTTGCCCTATGTATTTGGGTGCCCCTATATTGGGTGCGCATAGACTTAGGATCATTAGCTCTTCCCATTACATTGATCCCTCTACCATTATACAATGTCCTTCTTATCTCTCTTGGTTTCTATTACTTTAAAGTCTATTTTATCAGAGACAAGAATTGCAACTCCTGCTTTTTTTTTTTGCTCTCCATTCGGTTGGCAAATCTTCCTCCATCCCTTTGTTTTGAGTCTCTGTATATCCTTGCATGTGAGATGGATCTGGATGCAGCTTACCGATGGGTTTCTTGGAATGGCTGATACTGGTTGTTCCTTTCTGTATATAGTGCTTCTTTCAGAAGCTCTTGTAAAGCAGGCCTGGTGGTAATGAAATCTCTGAGTACTTGCTTGTTCGTAAAAAATTTTATTTTTCCTTCACTTATGAAACTTAGTTTGGCTGGATATGAAATTCTGGGTTGAAAGTTCTTTTCTTTAAGAATGTTGAATATTGGCCCCCACTCTCTTCTGGCTTGTAGGGTTTCTGCTGAGAGATCTGCTGTGAGTCTGATAGGCTTCCCCTTGTGGGTAACCTGACCTTTCTCTCTGGCTGCCCTTAGTATTTTCTCCTTCATTTCAACCCTGGTGAATCTAATGATTATGTGCCTTGGGGTTGCTCTTTTTGAGGAATATCTTTGTGGTGTTCTCTGTATTTCCTGGACTTGAATGTTGGCCTGCCTTGCTAGGTTGGGGAAGTTCTCCTGGATAATATCCAGAAGAGTGTTTTCCAGCTTGGATTCATTCTCTTCGTCACATTCAGGTACACCTATCAAACGTAGATTAGGTCTTTTCACATAGTCCCATATTTCTTGGAGACTTTGCTCATTCCTTTTTACCCTTTTTTCTCTAATCTTGTCTTCTCGTTTTATTTCGTTAAGTTGGTCTTCGACCTCTGAAATCCTTTCTTCTGCTTGATCAAAACTTGTGCATACTTCGTGAAGTTCCCGTATTGTTTTTCAGCTCCATTAATTCACTTATATTCCTCTCTAAATTGTCCATTCTCTTTAACATTTCGTCAAACCTTTTTTCAAGGTTCTTAGTTTCCTTGCATTGGGCTAGAACATGTTCCTTTAGCTCACAGAAGTTTCTCATTATCCACCTTCTGAAGCCTAATTCTGTTGATTCCTCACATTCATTCTCCATCAGGCCTTGTTCAGTTGGTGATGAGGCACTGCAATCCTCTGTAGGAGGAGAGGCATTCTGATTTCGGGTGTTTTCAGCCTTTTTGCGCTGGTTTCTTCCCATCTTTGTGGATTTATCCACCTGTCATCTGTGTAATTGCTGACTTTCAGATTAGGTCTCTGAGTGGACATCCAGCTTGTTGGTGGTAAAGTTTTTTCTGTTTCTTAGTTTTCCTTCGGCGGACGCCCTTCCCCACAGAGCTGGACCTTCCCAGGTTCAGCTGTACTTGCTGTGAAACTCTCAATCCTCAGCAGTTCCAACTGCTGGTTTTTTTTTTGTGGTGGGGGGACCAGCCTTCCCCTGTGGCGACCCACTACGCCGGCTGAAACAGCGGCATTAAGATTTGTGGCGCTTTTCTGCCCAGGAATCTCCTGGTCTGGTTCCCCACTTCAGTCCGTTTTTCAATCAGCTGAATGGGAGACTCTGCCTTCCCCGGAGCTCCAAACACCAACCAAAAGGGCACTCAGTCCCATATGCTCTGGACTGAGAGCCGCCGCGCCGGGGCGCCTGCAAAACGGCCGCGCCCGCCAAAGAGTCGCGCTGGCCACCCGTGGGGCTCCTCCGCCAAGAATCTCTTGGTCCGTGGGCAATAAAAATTCATCTGAAAATGTGGCATCCACTCACTCTCTGCGCTTTCAGTGGGAGCTACAATCCTGAGCTGCTGCTAATCGGCCGTCTTGGATCTCTCCGGTGCCAAATCTTAATATGAACACTTTTTCATATTTGCTTCAGATTAGACATTTTTTTTAGGGATTCAGTTGAAACCTTATAGATACTCCTCCCCAACCCTGGTCTTCACTACTCCTCACTGGGTAACTATTTTTCTTCCTTTTTTCATTTCTACTTACTGTTTATTTCTTAACAAAGACCAATCACGATAAAAACCAATACTGCTGTAGTATTTTTCAGGTGAGCAAACTTACTTGTCTTTAAGAGTGCAGGTGTGCATTAAAAATAATATAAAAAAAAAAGAAACTAAAAAAAAAAGAAAACAAAACATAAAAATAAATTAAAAGTGTGGAATTTCATTCAGTTCTAGAACAATTCATCTTGCCCTAACTAGAAATTGCTTCAGTCTTTCTTAGGTATCTACAGCATTCATCCAGGTGGGCCAACAGGAAACCTGGAATTTTTTTCTGCTCTACTCTTCCCATCATCTAACGTGCTCCTTGCTAATCCAAATTCATTTTCTAATTTCTTCCCTCTTCTCTATCCCCAGGACAACTGCCTGCATCAGCAGCATAAACCCTCCTTGTCTAGAGTATTATAATGAGCCTCCCAACTGTTATTTTCACATCAATCTTGCACCTCTCCAGGCTGAGTAAGTCACGAAGTTAGTTCATGGCCCTTCTCTACCTACAGACTGAAGTCTAAAGTCTTGAGTATGACTGTGGTAAGGTCTTTGTGATGATTTTCTGTGCTGAATATTGTGTCTGGCTCTCCAGGTCCACTCTCCTCTGCCCCGTGCTGAGGAAAGCTGAACTCTAGGGGTTGCATCCACTGGGCTTCCTTGCCCTCTGTGTTTGACCAAGGGGAGTGATGGGAAAGAGGCTGGAGAGTGCGAAAAGAAATTGTGGCATGTATCCCTGGCTGCCTCTGTGCCAGGCTTTGGGTTGGTGGCGGTTGCATTCTTTTACCAGGGTCTCAGTGCTTGTAGGGCAGCTACAGCTATGGTTCTGATAAGGGCTCCAATCCCTTTGCTACTTCAGAGGCCCACAATGGCTTCCCTGCTGATGCTAGCTCTGGGTGAGGGGTAAGGGGAGAGTCCTCATTACCCCTTCCTGGTTTCCCATACCTTCCCATACCTTCTTTGAACTTTCTTCTTTATCCCTTTTGATGGGGCCATGGACTTTCTGTCCGTTTGTAATATTCCTATAGCTCACTATTTTTAAAAACCAACCAAGCAATCAGTGTATGTTCTAGACATACCAAACATGCAAATCGATTCGTAAACGTGGCGTCTCTTCTTGACTTTGTCCATGGTATTTCTTCTAAATGGTGAGGCCCTTCCCCCTCTCAGTCCTCTTATAATTAAGAGGTCCTTCTAAACTGTCTTCATGTGCCACTGTGTGAAAAAGTCTTCCCTGCCTTACACTCCCCCACCTGAGAAGTGTTTCATGGCTGAGTTTCTCACTATGCTCAGCACCAGCACACAACTGCTCCTGCCTACTGCTTTCCTGGAGGGTGGGGCCTGTGTTTTGGTCAGCATTTTTCCCTAGCACGCACAGGACCTAATATTTGACAGGCTACTGTTAGCTGTTTGTCAAGTAGAAGAAAGGAGGAAAGGACACACTTCTGAGTTAGGCAGTATCAGGTAATTTCTAGATAAGGAAGCTGGCTCAGCACATTTACACAAGGTAGATGCTGAGAGTGGCGCTGCAGAGTTCCTAACTGCTGAGTGACTTTCCTAAATGCTTAGCATCCAGACTTTTTCTAATCCTTTTAAAACCTATTTGAAAAAGGACATCTTTCCTTTTAATGCAATATATATAGTAGGAGAAATTATTGGAGAGTCCATGAGAGCAATGATAAAGAAAGATGGTAGGCTGCACGTGGTGACTCACACCTGTAATCCCAGACACTTTGGGGGGCCGAGGCAGGTAGATCACCTGAGGTCAGAAGTTCGAGACCAGCCTGGTTAACATGGCGAAACCCTGTCTCTACTAAAAATACATAAATTAGCTGGGCATGGTGGCATGTGCCTGTAATCTCAGCTACTCAGGAGGTTGAGGCACAAGAATCACATGAACCTGGGAGGCAGAGGTTGCAGTGAGCTTAGATTGCACCACTGCACTCCAGCCTGGGTGACAAGAGACTCTGTCTCAAAAAAAAAAAAAAAAAAAAAAAAGGAAGAAAAGAAGGATGGTAGCATAGACAAGAAAAGGAGCCCCTCTTTATGGCTGGAGTACCTTCCATCTTCGAGCATGCATACATACACATACTGTGTGCACATATATATAAAATAATTGTGTCTACTGTTTGTTGTTCAGTATCAGGAGGGCAGGATCTGTCTACTTTGCTCACAAATGTATCCCCCAAGTGGCACATACTAGACCCCCAGTAACTATTTGCTGTACAGATGAGTAGACGAAGAATGCTCTATAGCTCTGGAATTGTGTTCAGTGTAACTTGGGGTCTGCAGTAGGACTCCTCCTGTCCTAGCCTCCTCACTGGGCTGTTGTGAGGATTCCATGAGGTGGCGTATAAGCTCACAGTACCTGACAGGTGGAAGTTCCTGGCGAGGGTCTCCAGCGGTGTCAGCACTGTTACCTGTCCCCCCTGTACCCTCCCCCTCGAGGAGGGGGGTGCATCCTCACTAAGTGCCTGTGGCCCCTCACATGAGATGCTCTAGAGCCTTGAGCCTATGCCCCTGCCCCCTCCCTGTTTTAATGTACTCATCATGCTTTTATCTTTTTGGGAAAGAAAGGAAGGAACACAGCTGGGAGGAAAGAAACTCTGGTGCTTGTGTTTTTTACTTTCCCAAGCATTCCCTGAGCCTTAAGTGTCAGCATTACATTTTTTTTTTTTTTTTTTTTTGAGATGGAGTCTCACTCTGTCACCCAGGCTAGAGTGCAGCGGCACAGTCTCCGTTCACTGCAACCTCCACCTCCTGGGTTCAAGCGATTCTTCAGTCTACCGAGTAGCTGGGACTACAGTCGCCTGCCACCACACCCAGCTAATTTTTATATTTTTAGTAGAGATGGGGTTTCACCATATTGGCCAGGCTGGTCTCAAACTCCTGACCTCGTGATCTGCCCACCTTGGCCTCCCAAAGTGCTGGGATTACAGGCGTGAGCCACTGTACCTGGCTTTTTTTTTTTTTTTTTTTTTTTTTTGAGGTGGAGTCTCGCTCTGTTGCCCAGGCTGGAGTGCAGTGACACGATCTTGGCTCACTGCAACCTCCACCTCCTGGGTTCAAGTGATTCTCCTGCCTCAGCCTTCCAAGTAGTTGGGATTACAAGCACGCACCATGGTGCCTGGCTAATTTTCGTATTTTTTAGTAGAGATGGGTTTCACCATGTTAGCCAGGCTGGTCTTGAACTCCTGACCTCAGGAGTCAGGAGGCCCGCCTAAGCCTCCCAAAGTGCTGGAATTACAGGTGTGAGCCACTGCACCCTGCCAGCACTACATCTTGACACAGAAAGTGCCTTCTCTGTTTCTTGGTTATCTATACATGTATTCTCTCCCTGCTCCAAAGAGATTTGCCCCATATATTCCTGAGAGAAAGGATGGCATCTAATGGCGCCTCTCTGTATGTGGGCTCTAAGGGAGAACTTGTTGAACTGCATTGCTAGGCCACCTACCCTTTCTTCATTACTGGCATCTTCACCAAGGCCACTAAGGACGTTCTCAACACGGGCCAGACGCCCTGAGAGGGAGAGCAGCAGGTTGACCACCTTGTCCAAGTCCCCTATGAACATCCTGTACTTGTCAAACTCATTGGGCTTGCAGAGCTCGCTGATCAGAGCCTCCACCTCTTCTCCCAGGGCGTTGTTGAGCTTGATGTCCATGAGCAGGCTCCCCTTCGCCTCCTGGAGGGTCTCCAGCTTGTGGGTGAGGCTTCCAATGAGCTCAGCCTGAAATGACAGATGAGACCGCAAAGATCAGCCAACAGGAGCTGCCAGTGGAAGCAGGAGTCACCTCCCCCCCAGCCACCTTCTGTCATCTTCAAGGCTCAGCTGAATACCCTTCCCCGTCTCTATATGGGACTATCCCCCAACATTACGCCATAATAGGCTTCTTTCCCTAAGGGTTTACCATTGCCTTTCTCTGAACCTCACGCACCAACACTTGATTATACGCAGTCTTGTAATGTTTTCCATTGTGTCATGCTATGTACAGCTTTGCCTTCCAACTGGTTTGTTAACTATTCTTTTTTGAGATGGAGTTTCACTCTTGTCTCCCAGGCTGGAGTGCAATGGTGCAATCTTGACTCACTGCAACCTCTGCCTCCTGGGTCCAAGAGATTCTCCTGCCTCAGCCTCCCGAGTAGCTGGGGATTACAGGCAACTGCCACCACCACACCTGGCTAATTTTTTTTTTTTTTTTTTTGAGATTGAGTTTCGCTCTTGTTGCCCAGGCTAGAGTGCAGTGGCACGATCTAGGCTCACTGCAACCTCTGCCTTCTGGTTTCAAGTGCTTCTCCTGCTTCAGCCTCCCAAGTAGCTTACAGGTGCCTGCCACCATGCCTGGCTAATTTTTGTATTTTTAGTAGAGAAGGGGTTTCACCATGTTAGCCAGGCTGGTCTCGAACTCCTGACCTCAAGTGATCCACCTGCCTTGGCTTCTCAAAAGTGTTGGGATTACAGGCGTGGGCCACCACGCCAGGCCAACTACTCATTTTTAAAAGTCCTTTTAAGACATGTTCTCATTTGGTCCTCATGACAATACCATGGGTAAGTAGGCAAGTAAACAGTATTCTCATTGTAGAAACAGAGAGGCCAAGAGTCAGAGGAATTAAGGGATTTGCCCAAGGTCTCAGAGCTGAGTTGAATATTAATTGTGGCTACCATTTGTAGAGCAACTGATATGTGCTGTACCCTACAGAGAAACTCCACATTGATTATGTTCCTTAGTCTTCCCAGCAATCTTAGAGTTGATGCTGTTTTATCTACCTATAATAAGGGCGGAAACAAAGACACTGTGAGGCGTAGTGATGGCCTAGACACATGAACTGTGAACTCAAGTCACCCTCACTTTAGGGACCACCCTTGTACAATCAGTAGAAATAGTGACACCAGGCCGGGTGCAGTGGCTCACACCTGTAATCCCAGCACCTTGGGAGGCTAAGGCGAGAGGATCATCTGAGGTCAGGAGTTCAAGACCAGCCTGGCCAACATGGTGAAACACCATCTCTACTAAAAATACAAAAATTAGCCAGGTGTGGTGGCAGGTGCCTGTAATCTCAGCTACTGGGGAGGCTGAAGCAGGGGAATCACTTGAACCCAGGAGGTGGAGGTTGCAGTGAGTCAAGATCGCACCATTGTACTCCAGCCTGGGTGACAAAAAGCAAAACTCTGTCTCAAAAAAAAAAAAAAAAAGAAATAGTGACACCAAGGCCTTTATCAGAAAGTCAGCCCCTTGTTGTTCTATCTTACCTGAGTCCAGATACCAGAGCTGTTCATTTTGACACCTTAATCACAAATTTCCATACTTATAAAATAGTTATGCAAGTATCCAATATATTTAACTGAAGGAAGGAAGTAAATGTCTTAGTGGTCTTAGTGGCTTCTAGTTTGAATTCATTTGTATTAAGTGTTTATTGCTGCTGTTGCACAACAGAAATTCAGCTCCACGGTTTTTGTAATTAGTCTTTCATTTTTCTCTTAGCCTAAAATAGCTAGATGGAAAGAAGGCAATCTTTTTTGGTTAAAACTTATTATTTTTTTTTTACCACTAAAAAGGTCCCAGCTCAAAAATTCTCCATATGTACACGCACACACGCACTATACACCCACACACACACACATATATATAAAATTGGTGTGGGTGTATAGACACATACACATGCATATATATACATACGCACACCCACACCCCAAACTGGCTTCAACTGGAAATGTGATTAAACATAAAGGTTACAACTTCTATGTTGGAAGTGTATGTCCATTTTAAACAAACAAACAAAAAAAAAAATGAAAAACATTTTTGACCAACAGAATTGAAGGGTACTGACAACTTTTTGTACTATTTCTTCAACATAAGCACTAGAGAAAGGTCCATTAGGAATGTAATCACAATAGTTAGGGAAATATTTACTTCTCCGCAATCTGCCCATCTTGGAGTCGGACCATCAGAGGTACTTCACAAGTGAATGAAGTTCGTAATGTCCTTGAAATGTCTAGGTTCTGGCTTAATGGTGACATCTTGTTTTCTCAATCTGCCTAATCCTAGAGGCTGCAGGTGACTAAAACTTTCACATCTGTTGCACCATCTCATCAAAGGTTATAATCTTTGCTTTTACTCACGCTGTTAAAATTGCTTAATATTAATTATTAAGTTTTCTTATCTTCTCCTGGAAAAATTCTTTTTCCAAAAAAGCAATTCTGGTTGGAAGTTATGGAATTTACCTGCAAGATAACATGTTATGTACCTCTAGCAAAATACGTAACATGTCATGTAGCTCCAGCAAAATGCCTGGCAACCGATATTACTGTGATATCGGCTCATATGGAGAAAACAGCAAGGACACTGGAATGCAAAGCAGCAGGAAAAATAAACTGCCTGCTGTTGTGTCTCCCAATATTCCTGCTGGACTGAGTTAAGATAAGTCAAATGTCATCGTTCCTGTTTTTCAGATAGATAATGAGAGAGAATGTCATCTATGTGAAGTCAGCCCAGGAATTCTTAACTCGTAGGGTACATTTCCTAGGCTTCTCACTCTAGATCGTACTGGAAGATACTTACGGACAACCAGGTTATACCAAATCCAAAGAGATAGTTACCAGGGCAAAACACTCTTATCACTCCACCCTCAGGAAAAGGTCTTTCGTTCATTCAGATTTCAGGTGTCCATTTCAACCTCATGTCCTGAGAAGTAGATTTTCTAGCATGTCTAGAAAATGCTTTCTAAAAACTAAATAGTGGAAAGAAACAAGGTAGCTGTTTTTTTTCAGCCTGTTTTTAATTGTTTCTATTAATGACTTTCTTCGAAACTAGTATTGTGTGTTGTCATTACTGGAAGGAATTAAAACACCTATTAAACTATTAAGTATTTTATGTGGCCTCACTGTATTTAAAAATCCTCCTATGGCTCTCAGATGTTTTTTTTTTTTAATATATATTTTTTATTGCATTTTAGGTTTTGGGGCACATGTGAAGAACATGCAAGACTGTTGCATAGGTACACACATGGCAGTGTGATTTGCTGCCTTCCTCCCCCATCACCTATATCTGGCATTTCTCCCCATGCTATCTGTCCCCAACTCCCCCAAGCCCTGCTGTCCCTCCCCTTTTCCCCCGACAGACCCCAGTGTGTGATGCTCCCCTCCCTGTGTCCATGTGTTCTCATTGTTCAACACCCGCCTATAAGTGAGAATATGCGGTGTTTGATTTTCTGTTCTTGTGTCAGTTTGCTGAGAATTATGGTTTCCAGGTTCATCCATGTTCCTACAAAGGACACGACTCATCGTTTTTGATGGCTGCATAATATTCCATGGTGTATATGTGCCACATTTTCCCTGTCCAGTCTATCATCGATGGGCATTTGGGTTGGTTCCAGGTCTTTGCTATTGTAAACTGTGCTGCAATGAACATTTGTGTGCATGTGTCCTTATAGCAGAACGATTTAGAATCCTTTGGATATATACCCAGTAATGGGATTGCTGGGTCAAATGGAATTTCTATTTCTAGGTCCTTGAGGAATCGCCACACTGTCTTCCACAATGGTTGAACTAATTTACACTCCCAGCAACACTGTAAAAGTGTTCCTATTTCTCCACATCCTCTCCAGCATCTGTTGTCTCCAGATTTTTTAATGATCGCCATTCTAACTGGCGTGAGATGGTATCTCAATGTAGTTTTGATTTGCATTTCTCTAATGACCAGTGATGATGAGCATTTTTTCATATGTTTGTGGCTTCATGTATGTCTTCTTTTGTAAAGTGTCTGTTCATATCCTTCGCCCCCTTTTGAATGGGCTTGTTTTTTTCTTGTAAATCTGTTTTAGTTCTTTGTAGATTCTGGATATCAGCCCTTTGTCAGATGGGTAGACTGCAAAAATTTTTTCCCATTCTGTTGGTTGCCGATTCATTCTAATGACTGTTTCTTTTGCCATGCAGAAGCTGTGGAGTTTGATTAGGTCCCATTTGTCTATTTTGGCTTTTGTTGCCAATGCTTTTGGTGTTTTGGTCATGAAGTCCTTGCCTACGCCTATGTCCTGAATGGTTTTGCCTAGATTTTCTTCTAAGGTTTTTATGGTGTTAGGTCTTATGTGTAAGTCTTTAATCCATCTACAGTTAATTTTAGTGTAAGGTGTCAGGAAGGGGTCCAGTTTCTGCTTTCTGCACATGGCTAGCCAGTTTTCCCAACACCATTTATTAAACAGGGACTCATTTCCACAGTGCTTGTTTTTGTCAGGTTTGTCAAAGATCGGATGGTTGTAGATGTGTTGTGTTGCCTCTGAGGCCTCTGTTCTGTTCCATTGGTCTATATCTCTGTTTTGGTACCAGTACCATGCTGTTTTGATTACTGTAGCCTTGTAGTATAGTTTGAAGTCCAGTAGTGTGATGCCTTCTGCTTTGGTCTTTTTGCTTAGAATTGACTTGGCTATGCAGGCTCTCTTTTGGTTCCATATGAAGTTTAAGGTGGTTTTTTCCAGTTCTGCGAAGAAGGTCATTGGTAGCTTGATAGGGATAGCGTTGAATCTGTAAATTACTTTGGGCAGTATGGCCATTTTCACGATATTGATTCTTCCTAGCCATGAACATGGAATGTTTCTCCATCTGTTTGTGTCCTCTCTTATTTCATTGAGCAGTGGTTTGTAGTTCTCCTTGAAGAGGTCCTTTACGTTCCTTGTTAGTTGTATTCCTAGGTATTTTATTCTCTTTGTAGCAATTGTGAATGGCAGTTGGTTCTTGATTTGGCTGTCTTTAAGTCTGTTATTGGTGTATAAGAATGCTTGTGATTTTTGCACATTGATTTTGTATCCTGAGACTTTGCCGAAGTTGCTTATCAGTTTCAGGAGATTTTGGGCTGAGACGATGGGGTCTTCTAGATATACAATCATGTCATCTGCAAATAGAGACAATTTGACTTCCTCCTTTCCTATTTGAATACCCTTTATTTCTTTTTCTTGCCTGATTGCTCTGGCTAGAACTTCCAGTACTATATTGAATAGGAGTGGTGAGAGAGGACATCCTTGTCTAGTGCCAGATTTCAAAGGGAATGCTTCTAGTTTTTGCCCATTCAGTATGATATTGGCTGTTGGTTTGTCATAAACAGCTTTTATCGTTTTCAGATACGTTCCGTCAATACCTAGTTTATTGAGGGTTTTTGGCATAAAGGGCTGTTGAATTTTGTCAAAGGCCTTCTCTGCATCAATTGAGATAATCATGTGGTTTTTGTCTTTGGTTCTGTTTATGTGGTGAATTATATTTATAGACTTGCGTATGTTGAAACAGCCTTGCATCCCCAGGATGAAGCCTACTTGATCATGGTGGCTAAGCTTTTTGATGTGCTGTTGCAATCGGTTTGCCAGTATTTTATTGAAGATTTTTGCATCTATGTTCATCATGGATGTTGGCCTGAAGTTTTCTTTTCTTGCTGAGTCTCTGCCAGGTTTTGGTATCAGGACGATGTTGGTCTCCATAAAATGATTTGGGAAGGATTCCCCTCTTTTTGGATTGTTTGGAATAGTTTCAGAAGGAATGATACCAGCTCCTCTTTGTATGTCTAATAGAATTCGGCTGTGAACCCATCTGGACCTGGGCTTTTTTTGGGTGGTAGGCTCTTAATTGCTGCCTCAACTCAGCCCTTGTTATTGGTCTATTCAGGGTTTTGACTTCTTCCTGGTTTAGGCTTGGGAGGGTGCAAGTGTCCAGGAATTTATCCATTTCTTCCAGGTTTACTAGTTTATGTGCATAGAGTTGTTTGTAATAATCTCTGATAATGGTTTGAATTTCTGTGGAATCTGTGGTGATATCCCCTTTATCATTTTTTATTGCATCTATTTGATTATTTTCTCTTTTCTTTTTTATTAATCTGGCTAGTGGTCTGTCTAGTTTGTTGATCTTTTTGAAAAACTAGCTCCTGGATTTATGGATTTTTTGAAGGGTTTTTTGTGTCTCTAATCTCCTTCAGTTCTGCTCTGATCTTAGTTACTTCTTGTCTTCTGCTAGGTTTTGAGTTTTTTTGATCTTGCTCCTCTAGCTCTTTCAATTTTGACGATAGGGTGTCAATTTTAGATCTCTCCTTGCTTCTCATGTGGGCATTTATTGCTATATATTTTCCTCTAGAGACTGCTTTAAATGTGTCCCAGAGATTCTGGTATGTTGTGTCTTCGTTCTTGTTGGTTTTGAAGAACATCTTTATTTCTGCCTTCATTTCATTGTTTATCCAGTCAAAATTCATCTCAGATGGTTTTTAAATTTTATTTTGAGATGAAGTTTCGCTCTTGTTGCCCAGGCTAGAGTGCAATGGCATGATCTCGGCTCACTGCAACCTCTGCCTCCCAGGTTCAAGTGATTCTCCTGCCTCAGCCTCCCGAGTAGCTGGGATTACAGGCACGCACCACCACACCCAGCTACTTTTGTATTTTTAGTAGAGACAGGGTTTTACCATGTCGGTCAGGCTGGTATCGAACTCCTGACCTCAGGTTATCTGCCTGCCTTGGCTCCCAAAGTGCTGGGATTACAGGTGTAAGCCACCATGCCCGGCCAGAGACTGGTATTTTAAAGGACATGGGTGAGGCTTATCAATTTGCAAATGAGCAGAAACCAAGGATAAGTAGTTTTCTCTCACATGTGTGGGCGAGTGATAAGAGGAGAGAACTTATCCTTTCAAATTTTCTGCTAAACTCAGCTCAACAGCTGTTCCCAGGACCTAAGCAGATCAGCAACACTGCAGGGGTGGCCCTGAGGTGAGCACGGTTCAGTGGACTGGAGGGGTCAAAAGAACTTAATCCACCTGAACTGCAATCAGGGTTCAGATACAACCATCCAACCTACCCTGTCTTTCCTTCCCAGACCCTGTTTTGGTTTTCAGAGACATCAGTGCTGGGCAGAACCATAAATAAATCTGTCACAGGCAGTGTGGCGATTCCTCAAGGATCTAGAACTAGAAATACCATTTGACCCAGCAATCCCATTACTGAGTATATACCCAAAGGATTATAAATCATTCTATTATAAAGACACATGCACACATGTTTACTGTGGCACTGTTCACAATAGCAAAGAGTTGGAACCAACCCAAATGCCCATCAATGATAGACTGGATAAAGAAAATGTGGCACATATATACCATGGAATACTATGCAGCCATAAAGAAGGATGACTTCATTGTCCTTTGCAGGGACATGGATGAAATTAGAAACCATCATTCTCAGCAAACTGACACAAGAACAGAAAACCAAACACCGCATATTCTCACTCATAAGTGGCTGCTGAACAATGAGAACACACGGACACAGGGAGGGGAACATCATACACCAGGGCCTGGGGGGGTGGGGGGATTGGGGAGGGATAGCATTAGGAGAAGTACCTAATGTAGATGGCGGGGCAATGGATGCAGCAAACCACCACCATGGCACGTGTATACCTATGTAACAAACCTGCACATGTACCCCAGAACTTAAAGTATAATAAATAAATGTTTAAAAAGAATCTGTCATAGGAGCATGTGTGTACCCCCAGGCTTCATGGTACAAGAAAGAACAAAATGAGATGAAAATTATAAGAGTGATGCAGGGAGGCTTTGTGAAAAGAAGCAATATACATTTCATGCCATTCTGATTTCAGAAAGCTATTAATATTTGCGGGCTGTAATGTGCTGTCTCACAGCTCGGCCATAGATGCTAAGGCCAGAATTACTGAGTGGTCACATCAGTCACTCCTGGCTGAATGTTCCTCAGTTAGGTGGCATTTGAATTTTTTGAAAACCCTACCCAAATTGAAAATTTGAATTTAAAAATGCAGTTAAGAGAGATCTGAGAAACTGACAGCAACAAGGGAAAGCTGGCTGTACTAAACAGCCATTTCTTTGCCAGGCAGATCTCTTCCAAAAAACCTACCAATTTCTACCAGAATAACTCACCGGGGGGAGGAAGAAGAGGTGTATTTTGTTTTAAATCACATGTTAGTCTCTCAGGAGCTACTTAATTTGTAAAATCATGTATCCACTTGTCATCTGGCATAAACTGCTGGCTCACCCTGCGTGAGATGCTATTTATAAGGGTTCTTCCTCCAAACATACCTTTGCAGACCCTCCCTCCCACCTCATCCTCTGCAGAAATGTCCTGCTGGACCCTTCCCCCACTTCCTGCCTGCTGCAGGACGAACACTGGACAAGGAGGCAGGAGGTTCTGACATAAAATTCGGCATCAGGTAAGTCACTTGACCTTCTGTGTCTCAGTTATCCACAGCGAGAAGACAATAATGCCTGCCAGAAACTAATAATAATGTCTAATTATTCAGCTCTTTCTCTGTGCCAGACACCATTTAAGTGTTTTACAATTGAATTACTACTTGCAACAACCTGATGAGAGAGGTATTATTATCCCCATTTACTGATGAGTAAAGTGAGGAGGATAGAAGTTTTTTAACTTGCCTAAGGCCATACAGCTGGGAAGTGACAGAGCCAGGCTTAAACACAGATCGTCTGGCTTCAGACTTTCATCACTATATTAAAATAGCTCATAAGAACGCTATGAGGTTCAAACGAGGCTGGCGGAAATCACAACACACGATATTAGTTTCAAAAGAAGTCATAACAGAAATAATGAAAACCATGAGGATGAAAAGGAAAACCTTGTTTCTTCCCACTATTGAGTTTTTCAAAAGCCTTTTCTAGAAATTTGATTTCTTGAGACATGAATGTTAAGATGGATGCCAGAAGTTTGAAGAGCTGAAGGTTGGTGCAAGCACTCCGGAAAATATGAAAGTATTACACACATTCTAATTATTTTCTTGTGCAGTCGTAAGATTAGACAACAATTTAAAGATGACACACCACTCATTTTAGGCAGATGTCTCCGGGAGGAATACTCAACTCCTTCCCCTGATGACAAGACCACGTTGCCAGTAACATCACTCCACACACAGCTGGCCTCTGTGTGTCTCCATCTTGAGAGTAATTCAGGACTACTAGCCAAGCGGCATGGTTTAGGAATGGAGCGGAATTCAGCTTAGCTTGTAAAAACAAGGACTAGATAAAGCCATTTCTACCGTATAAGCTTTCCTGGTGTCTGTCTTTGGTCTTAAAAGGGAGGATGCAGGCTACAGCAGCTGTGTCTGCTTTCTTTAGCTGAATGTCACCCCGTCAGCGAGGCAGTGGCAGTTTCTGTCCTAGAGACAGCAACTGGATCAAAGCTCCATTCCATGTTATATAATCTCATTAAAGCAGAAGGATCATGGGGACCTGGCTGCCATTTCAGATGTTCTCCAGAACATTCTCTGTCAATGGTTCTTTACCATTTCCTCTCTGGAAGGCTTATGGCCAGAAAGCCACCCTATCTGCTTAGAATGGTCTCTCAGTTGCAGTTAGCAAGGATCTTTGATAACCTGCTAGAAACAATATTACATCTCTTCAGATTTAACTAAATTCATCATCTCCCCTCCCCCAAATGACCTTCCCCTTTTCCCTGTTTGAGTTCTGACACTCAGCTAAGGCCCGGGGCTTGGGAGTCATCCTTGACTCTTCTCCCTTCCATCTAATCTAATCTGTCACTAGGCTCTGCCCAAATTACTACTACTATTTTCTAATGGCCCTGTTTCTCACTGCTCCTACTGCACTGGCCCTGAGACCCTTATCTCTGCTTTCCCAGAAGGCTGTGAGACCCCCTGTCTACCCTCATCCTGTCCTGCTCCACACTCAGCAGCCAGAGTGACTTCTCTAAAATGTCTCTCTGCCTACTGACAAACTCTGGTGCTGTGGGGCTAAGACAGCACCAGCCTGCTGCAGCCTCTCCTACTTATCACAATTACAATCTCTAGATTCCGAAGAGGACTCTGAAAAGGTTATCACAGCAGTGATGGGGGAAAGCAGTCAAGCCTGAAGTGCAACCCATAACCGGGGATGAGTTTCCTGTTTTCTCTCCTTTATGTTGTAGCTCTGATCCGAGGACAGGGCCAGTGCAGAGCTGCACAGAGGCTACAGTAGCAAAACCCCTGAGAAAACCCTGCCTTTAAAGCCAGAGGTCTAGGAAAGGTGCCTCTGTGAGCTAAAGAGTGTGAAAGAAATCCTCTCCTTTTCCAACACTCTCTCTCTTCTCCCAGCTCTGTCCCCAAGGTGACCGCACTCAGAGCTGCACTGCACAGCAGGGACAAGGGTTCTCGACACCCCAAGAGAAGACTCCTCCTTCTGGCCAAAGGAACTGGGAAAATGAGACCCTGTCATCCAAAGAGTGTGAGGAGAATCCCCATTATCTTTCCCTCTTTTCCAGGCAGGGTGGTCCTGGTCATGCAGAACTGCACAGCAGCACAGAACACTAGCACAGCCTCTTCTCCAGCCAGAGTGTGTGGGGCTAACACTGGATGGGGAGAGAGCTAAGAAAGAAGATGCCCTCATTCTGTGCAGGAGCAGACACAAGTCCTCAGCACACCTTCAGTCTGCACATTTGTGGTTAGAGACACAGCAGCACAGCAGAGGCTCTGAGAAATGACACTCAAGTCTCTGACTAACCCCTGCAAGGGGCACATGTGGGACAGACCGGTACAATATAGCAATGGCTCTGAAAATGAAATTGACATTGGAACTACCACCCAAGGGTAACACAGAACCTGTGGGCTAAACGTAACTAGGTTGACTGCCTGCTAAAACTAAACATACAAAAAGAAATTCTCTAAAGGATTCTAACAGAACTCAGAGCCTCACAGCATAATGTTCAAAATGTTCAGAATACAATATAAAATTAATATACAAAGAACCAGTGAAATGGTGACCGACTCTCAGGGGAAATGGCAATGAACAGATGCTAATGATGAGATAACCCAGATGTTGGGATTGCCAGATGTTGCCCAGACTGGAGCGCAGTGGCGCAATCACAGGTCACTGCAGCCTCGACCTTTAGGGATCAGCGATCCTCCCACCTCAGCATCCCAGGTAGCTGGGATTGCAGGCACCCACACCTGGCTAATTTTTTTTTTTTTTTTTTTTGGTAGAGATGGTTTCACTGTTGCCCAGACTGGTCTCGAACTCAGACTCAAGAGATCTGTCCGCCTTGGCCTCCCTAAGTGCTGGATTACAGGCATGAGCCAGGTGCCCAGCCTCTACAAGAGTCTTTAAAACAACTTTGAAAAGAGAGATGTTCTCAGCAAAGAAATAGAAACTATTTTTTTTAATTTAAATTTTAGAACTGAAAACTATAATACTTAAAATTTTTAAAAAAATCACTAGCAGAATGGATTTAGGAATGTCAATGACCTTGAAAACAGACCAACAGAAATTATCCAATCTGAAGGACTGAAAGAAGACACATCTTTTAAAAAATGAATGGAGCTTGTGGGACCTTTGGGCAATATGAACCATCATTATAATACTGTGTCACTAGTCACTAAAGTCCTGAAGGGAGAAGGGAAAGAGATTAATTCATTAAAAACATTTGAAGACAGAATGGCTGAAAACTTTCAGAATTTGGCGAAAGACATAAATTTACAGAATCAAGAGGCTGAGCAAACCCCAAATAGGATCAACTCAAAGAAAACTAGATCCATCCACATCGTAATTAAAATGCTGAAGATTAAAGACAGTAGCCACAGAAAAACAGCACACTGCATACAGGAGGAGTCAAGATTTAAAGGATGGTGTACTTCTCATTAGAAACCACGGAAGTAAGAGGAAAGTGAACATTTAAGTAATCAAAGAAAAGAGTCAACCCAGAACTCCATAGCCAGCGAAAATGCCCTTCAAGAATGACAGTGGAACAAAGACATTCCTGAATAAAGAAAACTTAAAGAATGTGTCATCAGCAGCCCTATACTAAAATAAATACTGAAATGAAGTAAGAGCAGAGGGAGAGCTGGAACTTCACGAATGAAGGAAGAGCAGCAGGAATGGGCAGCTGAGAACCAGTGATCTCCTGAGAAAAGCTGACTCAGAGGAACAATAGATTTCTTTTGCCATTTGAAATATTCCTCTAAGTTTCTGAAGCCAAAGCCTATTGGCCTTCAGAATAGGGAATCATGTGATAGGTTTAAGTAGAATTTTGCTTAATAATAGGGCAGGGTGATCCAAGACGGCCGAATAGAAACAGCTCCGGAGTGCAGTTCCCAGCGAGAACAATGCAGAGGGTAAGTGATCACTGCATTTCCAAACGAGTTATTATTACTGCCCACAGACCAGGAGATGCCTGGGCTAAAAGCACCACGAGTTTCCACCACGTTGTATCAGCTGGCGCTGTGGGTCTCCAATCAAAAATTCACACAAATACTGGCGCCTAGAACGCCTGCAAGACAGAGCCGCCCATTCAACTGAAAAAAAGGAAGTTGAAACAGGGGAGCCAGGTGATGTGGCTTGGCAGGTCCCACCCCCACAAAGACCAGGAATCTGAAATACTCTGGATTGAGAGTTTCACAACAAGCGCAGCTGGACCCAGGACGGTCCAGCTCTGTCGGGGGAAGGGTGTCCACAATTACCGAGGCAGTCCAGCACTACTGAGGCAGTCCACCATTACCAAGGCAGTCCGCCACTACCGAGGCAGTTCTAACTATACCTCTAAACAAAACCGCAAGGAAGTTCACACAGCAGCTGGGCACAGCCCACAGCAGCTCAGCAACGCCTCTGCTGGCATACTGTGACTGGCCTACCTCCTTGCTGAGTAGGGCAGCTCTGAAAAAAGGCAGCAGCACATCAGGAACTTACAAATAAAGCCCCACCTTCCCAGGACAGAGCACCTAGGAAGAAAAGGCAATTATGAGTGCCACTGCAGCAGACTTAAATGTACCTGCCCAGGAGCTCTGAACGAAATGATGGAGCTCACAGCTTAGCACTTGAGCTCCTATAAGGGACAGACTGTCTCCTCAAGCAGATCCCCCAACCCCTGTATAACCAAAGAGACACCTCATAAAGGAGAGCTCAGGCTGACATCAGGGGGGTATCCTTCTGGGACGAAGATAACAGAATAAGAAACTGGCAGCAACCCTTACTGTTCTGCAGCCACCGCAGGTGATCCCCAGGCAAGCAGGGTCTGAAATGGACCTCCAGCAGTCCTACAGCAGAGGGGCCAGACTGTTAGAAGGAAAACTAAAAAACAGAAAGAAGTAACTTCAACGTCAACAAAAGGACATCCACTCAGAGACCCCATCCAAAAGTCACCAACTACAAAGACCACAGGTAGATAAATACACAAAGATGGGAAGAAACCAGTGTAAAAAGGATGAAAACACTCCAAACCAGAATGCCTCTCCTCCTCCAAGGGATCACAACTCTCACCAGCAAGGGAACAAAGCTGGACTGAGAATGAGTCTGATGAATTCACAGAAACAGGCTTCAGAAGGTGGGTAATAAGAAACTTCTGTGAGCTAAAGAACATGTTCTAACCCAATGCAAAGAAACTAAGAACCTTGAAAAAAGGTTTGACAAATGCTAATGAGAATAAACAGCTTAGAGAAGAATATAAATGACTTAATGGAGCTGAAAAACACAACACGAGAACTTCGTGAAGCATACACCAGTTTCAATAGCCAAATTGACCAAGCAGAAGAAAGGATATCAGAGATTGAAGATCAACTCAATGAAATAAAAAAGAGAAGGCAGGATTACAGAAAAAAGAGTGAAAAGAAATGAACAAAGCCTCTGAGAAATAGGGGATTTAGTGAAAAGAACTAATCTACGTTTGACATGAATGTGACAGAGAGAATGAATCCAAGCTGGAAAACACTCTTCTGGGTATTATCCAGGAGAACTTCCCCAACCTAGCAAGGCAGGCCAACATTCAAGTCCAGGAAATACAGAGAACACCACAAAGATATTCCTCAAGAAGAGGAACCCCAAGGCACATAATCATCAGATTCACCAGGGTTGAAATGAAGGAAGAAATGCTAAGGGCAGCCAGAGAGAAAGGTTGGGTTACCCGCAAAGGGAAGCGCATGACTCACAGTGGATCTCTCTGCAGAAACCCTGCAAGCCAGAAAAGAGTGAAGGCCAATATTCAACGTCCTTAAAGAAAAGAACTTTCAACCTAGAATTTCATATCCAGCCCAACTAAGCTTCATAAGTGAAGGAGAAATAAAATCCTTTATGAACAAACAATTGCTCAGAGATTTTGTCACCACCAGCCCTGCCTTAAGAGCTCCTGAAAGAAGCACTAAACATAGAAAGGAACAACCAGTACCAGCCATTCCAAAAACGTACCAAATGGTAAAGAGCATCGACACAATGAAGAAACTGCGTCAACTAACGGGCAAAGCAACCAGCTAGCATCAAAATGGCAGGATCAAATTCACACATAACAATATTAACCTTAAATGTAAATGGGCTAAATACCCCAATCAAAAGACACAGACTGGCAAATTGGATAAAAAGTCAAAACCCATTGGTGTGCTGTATCCAGGAAACCCATGTCACATGCAAGGACACATGTAGGCTCAAAATAAAGGGATGGAGGAAGATTTACCAAGCAAATGGAGAGCAAAAAAAAAAAAACACGCAGGAGTGGCAATCTTAGTCTCTGATAAAATAGACTTTAAACCAACAAAGATCAAAAGAGACAAAGAAGGACATTACATAATGGTAAAAGGATCAATGCAACAAGAAGAGCTAATGATACTAAATATATATACACCCAATGCAGGAGCACCCAGATACATAAAGCAAGGTTTTAATGACCTACAAAGAGACTTAGACTTCCACACAATAATGGTGGGAGACTTTAATACTCCACTGTCAATATTAGACAGATCAATGAGACAGAAAATTAACAAGGATACCCAGGACTTGAACCCAGATCTGGACCAAGCAAACCTAATAGCCATCTACAGAACTCCCCACCCCAAATCCAAAGAATATACATTCTTCACAGCACCACATCGCACCTCCTCTCAAATTGACCACATAATTGGAAGTAGATTACTCCTCAGCAAATGCAAAAGAATGGAAATCATAACAAACAAGTCTCTCAGACCACAGTGCAATCAACTTAGAACTCAGAATTAAGAAACTACCTCAGAACTGCACAACTTCATGAAAACTGAACAACTGGCTCTTGAATGTTGACTGGATAAACAATGAAATGAAGGCAGAAATAAAGATGTTCTTAGAAAACAAGAACGAAGACACAACGTTCCAGAATCTCTGGGACACATTTAAAGCAGTGTCTAGAGGGAAATTTATACCAATAAATGCCCACATGAGAAGTGAGGAAAGATCTAAAATTGACACCCTATCATCAAACTTAAAAGAGCTACAGGATTATAAATTGTTCTACTATAAGGACACACGCACACAAATGTTCATTGCAGCACTGTTTACAATAGCAAAGACCGTGGAACCAACCCAAATGCCCATTGATGATAGACTGGGCAGGGAAAATGTGGCACATATAAACCATGGAATACTATGCAGCCATCAAAAACAATGAGTTCGTGTCCTTTGTAGGGACATGGATGAACCTGGAAACCATCATTCTCAGCAAACTACACAAGAACAGAAAATTAAACACCGCGTGTTCTCACTCATAGGTGGGTGTTGAACAAAGAGAACACATGGACACAGGGAGGGGGAGCATCACACACTGGGGTCTGTTGGGGGGAAATTAGGAGAGGGACAGTGGGGGGTGGGGAGTTGGGGAGAGATAGCATGGGGAGAAATGCCAGATATAGGTGATGGGGAGGAAGGCAGCAAATCACACTGCCATGTGTGTACCTATGCAACAATCTTGCATGTTCTTCACATGTACCCCAAAACCTAAAATGCAATTAAAAAAAAAGAGCTAGAGGAGCAAGATTAAAAAAACGCAAAAGCTAGCAGAAGACAAGAAACAACTAAGATCAGAGCAGAACTGAAGGAGATAGAGACATAAAAAAAGCCTTCAAATAATCAGTAAATCCAGGAGCTGGTTTTTTTTGAAAAGATCAACAAAATAGACCACTAGCCAGATTAATAAAAGAAAAGAGAAGAATCAAATAGATGCAATAAAAAATGATAAAGGGGATATCACCACAGATTCCACAGAAATACAAACTACCATCAGAGATTACTACAAACAACTCTATGCACATAAACCAGTAAACCTGCAAGAAATGGATAAATTCCTGGACACTTGCACCTTCCCAAGCCTAAACCAGGAAGAAGCTGAAACCCTGAATAGACCAATAACAAGGGTCTGAAGTTGAGGCAGCAATTAATAGGCTACCAACCAGAAAAAGCCCAGGTCCAGATGGGTTCACAGCCAAATTCTACCAGACTTACAAAGAGGAGCTGGTACCACTCCTTCTGAAACCATTCCAAACAATCCAAAAAAAAGGAATCCTTCCCAAATGATTTTATGAGACCAACATCATCCTGATACTAAACCCAGCAGAGACTCAACAGAAAAAGAAAACTTCAGGCCAATATCCATGATGAACATAGATGCAAAAATCTTCAATAAAATACTGGCAAACTGATTGCAACAGCACATCAAAAAGCTTAATCCATCACGATCAGGTAGGCTTCATCCTGGGGATGCAAGGCTGGTTCAACATACGCAAGTCTAAAAACGTAATCCACCACATAAACAGAACCAAAGACAAAAACCACATGATTATCTCAATAGATGCAGAGAAGACATTTGACAAAATTCAACAGCCCTTTAAGCTAAAAACTCTCAATAAACTAGGTATCAATGGAATGTATCTCAAAATAATAAAAGCTATTTAAGACAAACCCACAGCCAGTGTCATACTGAATGGGCAAAAACTAGAAGCATTTCCTTTGAAATCTAGCACTGGACAAGGATGTTCTCTCTCACCACTCCTATTCAATACAGTATTGGAAGTTCTAGCCAGAGCAATCAGGCAAGAAAAATAAATAAAGGGTATTCGATTAGGAAAGGAGGAAGTCAAATTGTCTCTATTTGCAGATGACATGATTGTATATTTAGAAGATCCCATTGTCTCAGCCCAAAATCTCCTGAAACTGATAAGCAACTTCGGCAAAGTCTCAGGATACAAAATCAATGTGCAGAAATCACAAGCATTCCTATACACCAATAACAGACAAAAACAGAGCCAAATCAAGAACGAACTGCCATTCACAATTGCTACAAAGAGAATAAAATAACCTAGGAATACCACTAACAAAGGATATAAAGGACCTCTTCAAGGAGAAGTATAAACCACTGCTCAAGGAAATAAGAGAGGACACAAACAGTTGGAAAAACATTCCATGCTCTTGGTTAGGAAGAATCAATATCGTGAAAATGGCCATACTGCCCAAAGTAATTTATAGATTCAATGCTATCCCCATCAAGCTACCTATGACCCTCTTCACAGAACTGGAAAAAACCACCTTAAACTTCATATGGAACCAAAAGAGAGCCCGCATAGCCAAGTCAATTCTAAGCAAAAGGAACAAAGCTGGAGACATCATGCTACCTGACTTCAAACTATACTACAAGGCTACAGTAATCAAACAGCATGGTACTGGTACCAAAACAAAGATATAGGCCAATGGAATAGAACAGAGGCCACAGAGGCAATGCCATACATCTATAACCATCTGATCTTTGACAAACCTGACAAAAACAAGCAATGTGGAAAGGAGTCCCTGTTTAATAAATGGTGTTGGGAAAACTGGCCAGCCATGTGCAGAAAGCAGAAACTGGACCCCTTCCTGACACCTTACACTAAAATTAACTCCAGATTAAAGACTTAAACATAAGACCTAACACCATAAAAACCCTACAAGAAAACCTAGGCAAAACCATTCAGGACATAGGCATAGGCAAGGACTTCATGACTAAAACACCAAAAGCATTGGCAACAAAAGCCAAAATAGACAAATGGGATCTAATTAAATTCCAGAGCTTCTGCACAGCAAAAGAAACAATCATTAGAGTGAAACGGCAACCAAAAGAATGGGAAATAATTTCTGCAATCCTCCCATCTGACAAAGGGCTAATATCCAGAATCTACAAAGAACTAAAACAGATTTACAAGAAAGAAACAAACAAACCCATTCAAAAGTGGGCAAAGGACATGAACAGACACTTTCCAAAAGAAGATGTATATGAGGCCAACAAACATATGAAAAAATGCTCATCATCACTGGTCATTAGAGAAAGGCAAATCAAAACCACATTGAGATACCATCTCATGCCAGTTAGAATGGCGATCATTACCCCGCGGGGGGAAAAAAAGAAAAAATCTGGAGACAACAGATGCTGGAGAGAATGTGGAGAAAAAGGAACACTTTTACACTGTTGGTGGGAATGTAAATTAGTTCAACCATTGTGGAAGACTGTGTGGCAATTCCTCAAGGATCTAGAACTAGAAATATCATTTGACCCAGCAATCCCATTACTGGGTATACATCCAAAGGATTATAAATAGTTCTATTATAGAGACACATGCACACATATGTTCATTGTGGCACTGTTTACAATAGCAAAGACCTGGAACCAACCCAAATGCCCATGGATGATAGACTAGACAAGGAAAATGTGGCCCATATGCACCATGGAATACTATGCAGCCATAAAAAAATGAGTTCATGTCAATTGTAGGGATATGGATGAATGTGGAAACCATCATTCTCAGCAAACTGACACAAGAACAGAAAATCAAACACTACATGTTCTCACTCATAGGCAGGTGTTAAACAATGAGGACACATGGACACGGGGGAGGGGGAGCATCACACATTGGGGTCTGTTGGCAGGGAATAGGGGGAGGGACAGCGGTGGGGCAGGGAGGTTGGGGAGGGATAACATGGGGAGAAATGCCAGATATAGGTGACGGGGGGATGGAGGCAGTAAACCACATTGCCATGTATGTACCTATGCAACAATCCTGCATGTTCCTCACATGTACCCCAGAACCTAAAGTGCAATAAAATATATATAAAAATAATAATATGGCAGGGTTTAGCCAAAAAATTGACAGCTCTGATTATTTACACTGTCTTATGTATATCAGAAGTTCAGACAATGAAAGTTTCATATTTTAAGTGATAAACATTTACTTGGAATATTATTATTAATCATCTAGGATATGTAAATAGAAATATCAAAGTAAAACTAAAGTGCTATTTTTAATTTATAAAATAGTTATTAGTAAGCCAAGACTCTAGTTTCTAGCCTAGATACATATCTTAGTTTATTAGTAACTTTAAATATTAGGTAGCAAATTATTACTTTGCAAAAGTTGGTCACAGGCTACACTCTAACTCAAAAGAATATTGGAGAATGGATATTGACCAAGTATCATTTTTTAAAAACCAGCATTAGAAAAGCCTGTTGTATTTCAGGAAGAAAGCTGCATTTTGCTGCCTATATTAACAGATGCTTTCAACAACATCACTTACTTAAAACTTTGTGTTTCCAAATCAGATACGTAAATGTGATACCGAGAATTCTATTATACATTTATAAACTTGTAGTTCATTAAAACAAACTAAAATCTCAAAGAATTCTCCATCGTCATATGATAAAATCCGAACTTAAGCATTACAAAGCCCTACGTGTTCTTATGACCTACTGGCTCTTGTGAACCCTTCTAGCCTCATCTCCCACCATTTGTGGCCTTCCTTTGTTATTTTCTAAATTTGGTAATTTTTTTGGTTTGTTTCTTTTGAGACAGGGTTTCACTCTGTCACCCAGGCTGGATTGGAGTGGTGTGATCTTGGTTCACTGCAGCATCTGCTTCTTGGGCTCAAGCAATCCTCCCACCTCAGCCTCCAAAGTAGCTGAGACCACAGGTGTATGCCACCATGCTCAGCTAATTTTTTTTTTTTTTTTTTTTTTTTTGAGACAGGGTTTCACTCTGTCACCCAGGCTAGAATGCAGTGGCAAGATCTTGGCTCGCTACAACCTCTGCCTCTTAGGTTCAAGCAATTCTCCTGCCTCAGTCTCCCAAGTAGCGCCACCACACTGGGCTAATTTTTTATGTTTTTGGTAGAGACAGGGTTTGACTATATCGCTCAGACTGGTCTTGAATTTCTAAGCTCAAGAGATCCTCCCAGAGTGCTGGGATTACAGGCGTGAATCACTGTGCCTGGCCTAAATTTGGTGATTTTTTTTTTTTTTTTTTTTTTGAGACAGAGTCTCACTCTGTCACCAGGCACCAGGCTAGAGTGCAGTGGCGCAACCTTGGCTCACTGCAACCTCCGCCTCCCAGGTTCAAGCAATTCTCCTGCCTCAGCCTCCTCAGTAGCTGGGACTACAGGCACGCGCCACCAGGCCCAGCTAATTTTTTTGTATTTTTAGTAGAGACAGGGTTTCACCATGTTGGCCAGGATGGTCTCGATCTCTTGACCTCGTGATCCTCCCACCTTGGCCTCCCAAAGTGCTGGGATTACAGGCGTGAGCCGCTGCATGCACCTGGCCAATTTGGTGATTTTTTATTTAATCATCAGCCTTTGTTACATTCCAAAATATCCAACTACTTGAAGCACCCTTCTTTACCACACACTCTATGCTTTTTCGTATCTCTAGGTTTTTCCCTATGCTTTCCCTTTGTCTCCTGACTCCTGCCAATACATTCTTCAATACCCATCTCAGGTTTTATCCTCCTGGAGGAGGTATAATCTGACTCTACTCTCTTGGGTTAGAAATTGCTTCTCTGGGCTCTCCCAGCACAGTCCATGTGTCTTTCAGAAGATCAATAATGTAGTACTAAAATAAGCCACCTCCCTCGCCAGTCCAAAGTTCCAGGAGAGCAGACAGTGTCTTACTCATGTTTGTATGACAGTGTCTGAAACAGAGAAGGCGTCTTCTCACTAAGTGTTTATGAGCCTAACATCTTGTACTTACAAAGTGATGCAACCCCCAGGCCATTTGCAGCCCTAGAAGAAAGGAATTAAAGAAGAAGGAACCAAAGGAAATTCTAACTGGAGGTGGAGGCCCTCATTAACTAGCCTTTTCTCATCTTTTTTCCCTGAAGAGCCAGATAAACCCACAGGGCAAACGGGTATCTCCCGGTGCTGTGGGTAACATTTTCCACAGTGAAGAGAGAAAACAAATGTGAGTTGCTTCTCCTCATAAGAATCTGATTCAGGAAAACAGAGTTGCCTAGCATTGTTGGTAATAAGGCACTTTCTCACTGAACGCCTTAACATGGAAGATACCAGATGACACCAACATTTGCATACTTACATGACATCGCCTTAGACACTTCTCTATTAAGATATGATATGCTCTCACACCCTGAAGCTTAAAAAGCATATTAATATACATCAGTTAACTTGACCCCACAGCTATTATGTGAGATCATTACCACTTCCATTTTATAAGAAAAAAGGGTCAAGAAAGGTCAAGCTAGTTGCTTAACTTCATTCAAACCCCAATTTTTTAAATTCCGAATTCTAATCCCATGTTCTCCCATCCAAGTACTAACCAGGCCTAACCCTGGTCAGTTTCTGAGATCAGATGTGTTGAGGATAGCAACGCCACAGACTCTAATCCCCACAGTGGCCTTCTTGATATTTTTCTTCAGTTAAACAGTAAAATCCAACTTGGGAGTTTTGTACTTTATAACTTCATGAAACAAATGTTTACTGAGCATGTGCTCGGTCCAGGCCCTGGTTATATGGCTGTGACATTTCCTTTCCCTAGGTCCCTTTCACCCTGAGTGGCGTTTTGTCTTCCAAAGCCCATGACTCCCCATAAAGGCACTCCAAATGACTCGAGGCTCCTCAGTCCTCAAATCACGGACACTGCTGTTCTCATATTTTTGGTTTAAAATGGGTTCTTGGCTGGGTGCGGGGGCTCAGGCCTGTAATCCCAGCACTTTGGGAGGCTAAGGCAGGCGGACCATGAGGTTAGGAGATCGAGACCATCCTGGCTAACACTGCGAAACCCCATCTCTACTAAAAATACAAAAAATTAATTGGGTGTGGTGGCAGGCGCCTATAGTCCCAGCTACTAGGGAGGCTGAGGCAGAAGAATCGCTTGAAAATGGGAGTTGGAGGTTGGAGTGAGCCGAGATCACACCACTGCACTCCAGCCTGGCGACAGAGCGAGACTCCCTCTCTAAATAAGTAAATCAATAAATAAAATGAGTTTTAACTGGCTTTAATCTCAAACTCTAGCTCTGGTTAGTTAACACTGGTTAGTTATACCCAGTTTAGCTCAGTTCCCAGGGCAGCAAGGTTTAAAGGCAGCTGACTTGGCAGCAATTTTTAGCAGGCTTTGGGGTCAGAAAAACATAAGGTTAAAATTCTGACTTCAGCATCTATTAAGTGTGTGACCCCAGCCCTTAAGTTCTCTAATTCTGATTAGCATAAAATGTTGCAGTCCAAGTGTCAGAGGAGTTTTGTGCAAATAAAGACGATAGTACAGCATTGTGTTGAAAAGAAAACCAAACACATAGCCCACACTTGGAATGAAATACATGGTACCTAATGAAGTTATTTCCCATGAGGATGAATTAATTCTCTATTCATATTCTCAGTCTAAAAATACTTTTTGCACATAATGCTTAGCGTGAGAGGGTGATAATTGAAAGTGATGGGAAAACAGTTAATTGGGTATACACGGACATAAATATGGAAACAACAGACACTGTGGAATAAAAGATGAGGGAGGAAGGGAAAGGGACAAGGGTTAAAAAGCACCTATTTCATACTGTGCTCACTCCCTGGGTGACACATACAATCGGACACCAAGCCTCAGGATCATGCACTGTACCTTTCACAAATCTGCCTATGTACCTCCTGATTCTAAAATAAAAGTTAGGAAAAAAAAAAACACTTAAAAATTAAGATAGGGAGGAAAAGCAATGAGTATTTGCCACACTGCAACTGTAAAGCAGGTATACCCACAGGCAGAAAACAAAATAACAAAAAATTGTGTAAAAGGTTCAGTTAAAGATGCCATGGCAACCTGGTACATGTAAGGGTGTATATATAGCTCTCTCTTTGGGATAAATATAGGCAAACCAAAAGCAAAGTGGTCTTATTTGCGATCAAAGGACACGTTAAATGAAGCGTTCAGCAGTGCTGGGTAGGCATATACCGGGGCATACAATGACAGGTATGTTAACAGGAAAACCTTGGGCTAGCAGGGAGCTTGCTACTACAATGGTTGCATCAGCATGTTAGCCATGAGCCAGAGGTGCTGCAAAGATCCCTCCTGTCCCATTACCCTCTGCTCCTAGGGTCTATATCCTGTGGTTTCATTCCAACAGACAAGACAGCTTGGGACACATTGTAGAACAAATGAAATAAAATCACCTTAGAAAGTTTCTCCTGGAATCAGGACCACTGAAAACCACTTACATTCCAGGCTCAGCAAGAGGCAAGTAAGCTTTCCTTTGTGGCACGCATGCCTGAGCTGCACAGAGAGCTGGAATCACAGCAGAAGGCAGCCCCGCTGGTGCTACAGAGAAAGTGGAATGGCGAGAACTTTCTCCCCTGCAGACACAGCCCAGTTTAGATCTCCATGGCATGTGGGAAGACAGCAACAGCATCACGGTCATTTTTCAAGTGTCTAACATTTGAAATCTCTGTAGGAGTATCAAATGCTAACAACTAGATGCCTGCACTGCGCTTTGAAACTATTCACTGACGTCCCGCAAAGAGTGCTGGGGAAGATATAAAGGTTAATATCGCCTTTTCTAAGAAGTGTCATTTGACAATTGGCCTCCTTCCCAAAAAAACTTTCTAGATTTTTAAATTTCCCTTTGGACAATGAAACATGAAAATTACACACACCGCTGGCACTGGCCAACCAGCAGCTGAGAACAGTGTCAGGGTCCTGGTGCTGGATTAGGAGTCAAGGGACTTGGGTTCAAGTACTGGCTATGAGATGTCTAAGAAATAATCCCCTTAAGCTTCACTTTCGTTATTTGTAAAAATGAAAAGGACAGTAGCTTACCTGTCCTGCCTACTCACAGAAGAGCTGAGAGGATATTGGTTAAAGTGCCATGTAAATCCAAAGTCTAATGGTTTTGGTGCAGTGTGGTCATGCGACAGGTCCTTCCCCTGCCTGCCTCAAGAGGCCCAGTCACCACGCTGATTACATGGACCTTGTCGATTTTTCTGGGGAAAGCAGAACAAGGGCATCTCATTCTTTACCTTCTTTTCATTGACATCCACCTGTTCCTCTTCCTCATTTACTTCTGCTGGCATCTCTTTGATTTTGTTCAGCAGCTCAGCCTTGGGAGCAGACACACTGTAGTAGGCAGGGCAGTTGACCAACATGCCCACTGCTTCCTTGTCTTCATTCCTGGACCATAAAGAACACAAAGTACAGTCACACGGAGCACGCCAGAGGCTTCGATTCACCACAGACGTCAGTCCATTCTGTTAGAAATGCCTAACAATTCTATTTAATTTCTTTCCCAGAAATTAGGATGAACTAGTAACTGTTAACTAATGAGTGATTACTACGTACAGGGCTGTTGAAGCCAGGCAAACCTGGTAAGGAAAACCGCTAAAGGCAGTATTAGGGATGACAGTGGGGGGCCAGACTGTGGCCTCGCCAGCTGACTATGGAGAAGACATTTAACCTCTCTGCTTTTGTGATTCATGTAAGAATGATACTGACTCCTTATTTCAGAGAAAGGCAGTGTGGAACCGTGACTCAGTCAGTGTGAAAGTATTTTCAAGGTGCTGCACAAACCTCAGGTTTTAGGTCAATTACTTCCTATATGCCCTTGGTTACGTGTAATCTTTCCAATGCCTACTATGTATTGTTGCTTTAATACACAAAAACTTTCCTTCTCGAGTACGCCTGCTACCCTACATAAGCCTGGGAAATCTGCAGCTTGCCGGTCCACAGTGAACTAATACAAGCTATAAAATCTGCTCATTGATAATATAATAGGGGTGTTTCAAGAAGAAAAAACTGAAGAAAAAACTCAGACTTGAGAAACCTGATGTCTACTGTTCTCTGTTTTACCACGTTTGAGTTGCCTTTCAGCCGATAGTTCATATCCTATCCACTGAATAAATGACTATGGAAGTAAGATTCGGAACTTTATTCAATCTTGTGATATTATTTAACATCTAGCCCATCATTTTACTATGGCATAACAAACCACACACACAAAAACCCATCTTTCCTAGTTTCCTGCTTGATAACTGTCCAAAAAGCAACAATGATCACATTTAATCCAGTTAATCGAAAGACAGGGAAAAGATTTTCTGATATATTTTTGTTTTTGTTTTCAGATACGTCTGCCGCATTACAAATGAGCTTCTCCAGCATCTGACCAACCCTCACAATGGCCACTGGCCATCTCATGCCCAACAGAACAATGCTTATTTCCACCAGGAGATGGCGCATGACTTTTTTTTTTTTTTTTTTAAATCCCCAGGAAGGTCTCAGTGCTGCAGAAACTATAGGACCATTCCGCTTCTAAACTGAAGGATCAAACATGTATTTTCAGTGGTCATGCTAGGAAATACTTTTCGAAGGATTTTACTTGGGTCCTTCTACAGCCAGTGGTCAGAGAACAGAATGAGCATACTGCAACCACCCAAGGTGAACTGACTGGCACACCCACAGAAAATCTCATTTTTGGGGGTCCCCCTAGTACCTAGTGGATTGCCTTGCACGCTGCAGGTGCTCAGTAAGTGTTTGCTAAAGACCCGACCCTGGATAAGTCACTTGACCTCAATTAGTCTGTTTCCCAAATCTGAAAAAAAGTTGGGGGAGATGGACAAGGTGACGGAAGAGCCTCTGACAAGACAAACAGCTTGTAAGTATCACATAGCTCTTTCCTTTCTCTCTCCCCGCAAAATGAAACGTGGTGGTCCTGTTAGTAATTTAGTTAGGATCAGTGGGAAACTGTTAAAATGCAAGCCCAAATTTGGATAAAATGTTCTGTTTTTATTTAGTCTGGAGGCCACTAACTGCTGAGTCCCAGACTGTCAATCCACAAAGATTTCATCGAAAATTAAAGAGAAAATGAAAACCACTCAAACTGTCTCATCGTAGTCCTTTAAGGAAATAAAACACACAAGAAAATATTGCAGTAACCCAGGAAAAACGAAAAGCATCAAAAACACAGACTGCTCACTGGGACACGAGTTGCATGCCTGGCCTCAAGGAGCTTCAGAAGCAGAGGCTCATGGACTGGGCAAAACCAAAGAGTGGGCCCCTATTCAGACCTTTCCTGATTTTCAGGATTTGTACCAACACCCACCTTAATGCCTCAAAGGTAAGGGTCAATGCAGTAAATGAATCTATTTCTCTAGGCTCTCCTCCTTACTAAGCCCCTCAGTCTCGGCGAGGCGTTGGCCATGCTCACCACTCCTACTTGCTCCTTTCACAGCACCGAGCTCTGGGGGCCTCTCTGCCAGAGCAACTCTGATACAGAATGGGCGAGTGCGTCTTTGCTGAGCTGGGGGCACTGTGTAATTGCTGGAAACAGGCACAGTCATGGGGTTGTGATCCAATTCAGGTACCATCACTCACATGTCAATGACCTTGGTCTTAATTCCTCTCTACTTCAGTTTCCTCATTTGTAAATGGAGATAAAATTGGTAGCTACCTCAGAAAGTTCTTGTGAAAACTAAATGAGATAATGTTGATATAAAAAATTTAATACGGTGCTCGACACATAGAACGTAAACAATGGGTATTAATGGCAATTATTATCATTGTTACTATACTTTGTGGTTGCATATCTGTCCCACATCCTTACTCCCCAGAACCGTTCCCCAAGACTGAGATGCAATGTCACTCTTGGGTCAGGAGCTGTGGAAGTAGGAAAACATCAGGCAACTAGTCCTAGACTTACCATCATCATGGAAGGAGTTTCACTGTAACTCTCTCTGAGGATATTACCGGGGACTTACCTTTTGCCTTCACATCCTGAGCAGCTGACAGTTCTCTGTATGGCCTTCCTCTTTACACTGTTTTCCTTCAGCAAGTTCACATCTCGGGGGAAACAAACCTTCCATCAGGTCCATCGTTGTCTTCAGCCTGGAGTCTGGATCCAGAATGTCTGCCAGAGATTTGTCTTGGTGGACAATTTCCTTGGCCAGAGCCTCTGTTCTAATGTCTTCTGAGCTCTTCTGAGGATCAGAACTGACTTTCTTTTCTAAACCCTGAGTTCCATTGACTGGATCGTGGGTGAGGCTTTGAGTCCGGGTGGGTGCTGGCTGCCCACCAAGAAACCCAGCAAGTTGGGGCTGCACACTCATGATGGAAGGTGGTTTGGATTCAGCCTCTGAACCCTTGATAGAAGTTTGGAGTCTGGAAGCCAGCGTCTGACTACCTACCACATGGGCGGCACCAGGCACATGCCTTTCCCTTGCAGCTGTCACCTTAGAAAGTTTGTTGGAGCTGCCAGGCATATTAAAAAAGAGAGAGAGAGAGAGAGATAAGAGAGGGGTGATGATAAGAGGGTGGAGGAAGACTGAGGGAGAAGCTTTCTATGTCAGGGCTGTAGCTTTCCACATCTTCCTGACAGAGCTAACATGAAAGAATATGGCTCCTGATAAGTGGGTCTCCTGATACTGACCCCCACATTAAAAATGTTTACCTGCCTAGACAGAGGTCATGCTAGACACACAAACACACATAGATACATACACAGGAGTGGGATGAGATAGTCACATTTCTGAGTTCCACTCCTTCTCTGGAAAACCACAGCACTAAAATAAAGGGCCTTCTCCTGAGCCCAGCAGCTGGTCAGGAGGTTGTTGTCTCCTGACGAAGATGGATCCAGTAAGAATTCGGTTCTGGGGAATGTTGCTGTTAGATTCCAGAGATTGCGGAAAGGTCTAGGTGAACAGGGGGTGGTAGTAGTCACTCTTGTGGTGTTTAAAGAAGGCCACTCCAAAGGTGCTATCAGGCAATGCATTTTCTTGGTGTTTTGAGAGATCACTTGTTCTAGGGACTATGTGTTGGGGAATGCTTCTTTCTCATTCTCCTAGTTTCCAAGAGTTTTCCCTAAACATTACTGACTTTGAGCCCTACTCTTTATTCCTCCCTATGGACATTCACATCCCAGTCTCTTTCAAGAGTGAGGCTGTATCTATTAATATCTATGTGTGTTTGTGTGTCTAGCATGATCTTGATGAGGCAGGTAAACCTGTTTAACTTGGTAGTTCAGTATTAGGAGACCTACTTACAATCTGAAGCCATACTCTTTACTGTCACTAACAAAAGTGTCACTCTTTACTCTGTCACTAACAAAAGTGATGTTTTTGTCTTCTATATGCCCTCCTCTTTGTCTAATTTCCTAACTGATTCAGAACTCAGCCATGGAGGAGGGATTTACTTGAACCCCTTGAGACTATCCTATCCCCAGAAGTGAAATGTACCCCTTGGGTTCCACCTTTCATTTCTGCCACCTGGCTCCTCCGTATCCAATGACACTGGTCAAACTACCTCCCGAGGCAGATGAACAGCTGTCCTGAGCAGAGCTGTATAAAAATATCTCCATGCCACGGCTCTTCTGTGGCCAGCAAGACCTGGGCCACCTGGGGCACGACACTCTCCTATGAGGGGAAACCAACCCAGACTGCTCACTCACCTGGGGCGCGGCCCCTCGGGGTCCTCGCTGTCTAGCTGTGCCTCACACACAGCGTGGGGAGGAGGTGGAGGGGAAGTCATCCATGCTATACACCGGGGTTTCCTGACTCAGTGGAGGAGGTGGGGGGTGGGAGAAGAGTTTCAAATGTGGGGCTGGTTGTGGCCTCGGGGTGCAGATCCCTCATAAACACTTCGTCATCACAATCCTCACGAGGTGGTGGGGGAGTCCCACAGGATGGACTCAGATATTCGGAGGGAGATCCTCCCTGGAGTGCTCAGGGCCCCAACAGGCGTGTCTGGGTCAGAAGTGCTGCATGAACTTGGAAGACTCTGCTGTTTTTGATAGTGCTTGAGGTCTGCAAACTCAGGAGCTGAGGATTCCTCAGGAAAGCTGTCCTCTCTGGCTGCGTGGGCCCACTTCACTCGAGAAGGAGCCGGCTGCTGAGGCAATGAGACCCTCTTCCTTATTCCCTCTTCTACCCCATGCTCTGGGCTGTCGCCCTCACGGCCTCTTGGACCGGGAGGCTGGGTCAGGGTGTGACCATTGCTTCTGTGGGTCACGGCAGGGGTGTAGGGCGGGAGAGGCTGTCGCCCCGTCTGACCATCCTGTGAGCAGTAGCCAGAGGGAATGGCTGAAGGCAGAGGGGTGCCAAGTGGGGTCAGGGGTGCAGCCCTGATGTCTGTGAGCTGCCCTTGCGTTCCTGCCAGTGGTGGCCTGGGGCAGGGTGTCCTGCTGGCTTGCCTCTGATGGTCCGGGGTTCCAGGACATTCACTAGGAACAGAGGAATCACCGATGGCTTTGCAGCCTGAACCACCCCAACGAGGGGTGGGATGGTGGGAGAACAATGGCGTCTCTTCTTGGCCTCTTTCTGAACAGAGTGACCTGGAACGGCACACAGACAAGACGGTTACAGCTCTGAAGAAAGGGGCAAACACGCAGCCCAAGGCACCTTACATTGATGAGAAAAGCATTTAAGAGGAAAGAGGACCTCCTTCCTTCTCCCCCAGAAGCTGCACACTGTCTTCCCTGGCTGCTCATAGGAAGACCCAAATTAAACAAGTACTAGACAGACATAAATTCCTTCAGGAAAATGTCACATGGAATGCCTGGGTTCACAAGGCATTTTCTTTTATTAACCTTCTCACCGCCCCCACATCCTGTACACACCATGCAACATAAGGCAGCTTTAGAGGATATGAAAACAAACAAGTGGTACATTTCTTCAGCCCTATTTAGGACTACTTCAGGAAGTAACTCCCAGCTCTGGGGAGAAATAATGCTGCCTTCTTCTCTCCCAGTGTGATCCCCCACAGGGAAGGTGTGTTTTAAAGCATTTACATGAGCTGCTGAATTTGAAGGTTTTATTTACAACTTTTGCTTACTCTCCTAGTGTTTTCATTTCATGTGATGAAAAATGAAAAGGAGGGGACAGTCTCACCTAAGGAGCTAATAAGCAGTTACCTCTGGAGAAAGAGGCTGGCGATAATAAGCAAATATGGTACATGGTGATTTAAACAACAGTACTCTAGGCTCCGAGGAAAAACCCAACAATTCGCAAAACTTTATTATACTGTGTTCTAAGGGAGAAAAACCCTCAAAACAAAAAAGAGTCTGTGGCACTGCCTGCTGTGCAAGAGTTAATGTGAGGATAAAAAGATCTCCAGCAAACCCACCGTGATTTGTAAATTCCCTGTCTGCAGTTCCCTGACTGGCTATGTGAGTGAATCTGGAGCACAGATGGCATGTTTCATCTCACAGATCTGACTCCTCTGAGGGAGTGGTGACTCAGTCCCACATCAGAGCAGTAATACAGGGCTTGCCACAAGACCATCCAAGTGCCAGGCAAGCAGAATGCAGCATGCGGGGGGAAAAGATGGCAAAGTACCAAATTAGCTCTTCTCATGCCTTTATTTTTTCTTTATTATACACAGATGCAGATGATAGAATAAAGAGCCCACCTCTCTCTCAGATGCGACCCCTCCCTTCCCATGACTGGTCCTTTTCATTCAGACATGGTTTCTTTAGCAGGAACCTCTAAATAGCGAAGTGTGGCCACTCTGCAGCTCCTAGTGGCTTCCCCAGTAGGCGTATCAGAAACCCTGAGGAAGGAGACTAACTGGGAATACTCTTCACTTGTGTCTCAACCATCCTGGCATCCCCAGTACCTGGCACCAAGTACCCCCTCAGCAAGTGTCTGTTGAATAGTGACGTCTCCTCTGCCTGACTGCTCTCCAGACTGTAGCATACAAACTGTTTTTAAACTCAGCATACTCTAAGAGGACGTGGAGTTTGCTGAAATCTGATGTTTTAGTGACTAATTCAGATGACTTTATTTTATTACATCTTGAGGCTTTTTAAAGGGAGAGACATTACTAAAACATACATTAATATACACTTATCCTTTAAAGATCCAGCCCAATAAGCTTTTATATGTTTTTAGTTTGTGTGACCTTAGTTTACACAAGCTAAAGTGACTTTTTTTTTTTTAAGACAGAGTCTCACTCTGTTGCCCAGGCTGGAATGCAATGGTGCAGTCTCGGCTCAGCTCACTGCAACTTCCGCCTCCCGGGTTCAAGCAATTCTCCTGCCTCAGCCTCCCAAGTACAGCTGGGATTACAGGAGCCCACCACCAAGCCCAGTTGATTTTTGTATTTTTAGTAGAGATGGGGTTTCACCATGTTGGCCAGGCTGGTCTTGAACTCCTGACCTTGTGATCCACCCGCTTCGGCCTCCCAAAGTGCTGGGATTATAGGCGTGAGCCACCAAGCCTGGCCGGCACCTTCTTTTTGAAGATAGTATCAGTGGTAAATGCTTAGCTTGGTTGAGAATGCTTCTCCATAATGATTATTTTCTGTTTTTCAGGAATGAAGTTTCAGATAAAAAAAGTTTTTGTTCAAGTCCCTTTTACAACAGGGTGTGAGAGGCTCACCTAGAGTCTGCTGATATGTATTCAGGAATCCTACTATTCAAGTATGGATTTTGAGAGCAATTAGTCTCACCCTTTTTTGTTTTTAAAAAACAGCACTTTTTTAAAATTGTGGTTAAAAAAAAACCAAAAAATTTCATCTTAACCATTTTTAAGTTCGGTACTGTTAATATGTTCACACTGTTGTGAAACAGATCTCCAGAACTTTCACAAGTTGCAAACCTAAAACTCCCCATTTCCTCTCCTACTAACCCCTGGAAATCACCGTTTTACTTTGTGTTTCTATGAATTTGACTACTTTAAGTACTTCATACAAGTGAAATTATGCAGTATGTCTTTTTGTGACTGGCTTACCTCACTTCGCATAATATGTGATACCATGTGGCAGACTTTCCTTTTTAAGGCTGAGTAATATTCCATTGCATGTCTACACCACATTTTGTTTATCCATTCATCTGTCATGAATAGACATTTGGGTTGTTTCCACCTCTTGGCTACTGTGAACAGTAAATACTGCTGCTATGAACATGGATGTGCAATATATCTCTTGGAGACCCTGCTTTCAATTCTTTTGGACATATACTCAGAAGTGGCATTGCCAGATCATATGGTAGTTCTATTTTTAATGTTCTGAGACCTCCATGCTGTTTTTCATATGGCTGGACCATTTTACATTCCTACTCACAGAGTGCAAGATTTCCAATTTCCCCATATCCTCACCAACACTTGTTGTTTGCTGTTTTTTTAATAGTAGCCATCCTAATGTGTGTGAGGTGGCATCTCATTGTGGTTTAGAGTTCTCTAATGATTACTGGTGTTGAGCATCTTTTCACATGCTTGTTGGTCATGTGTCTACCATCTTTGGAGAAATGTCTATTCAAGTCCTTTGCCCTTTTTTATATAGACAAATACATTTTTATTTTTGAAATTAAAAAGTTAACGTCTCAATTCAGTTGGATTGGTGTCCTCTAGTGTTTGTTTCTTTCACACTGAAGATAAAAAGAATGAAAAATAGTTTGAAAACAGTAAAGAAGGATATAATAATAACTATTGTCTTTTTGTGACCCATGAAGGCATCAAACTCATAAACAGTGCAAAATCTCTATTTTTCTATAAATTAGAACATTTAATGTTTTTTAAAAAGCATTAATGTAAAGTCTGAATTTCATGTATTTAGGGAGAATTATGTCAGAGTGGAGGAAAACTGACTGATTCTAATAAGCATCCATGGAGAAGAGAGGGCACATTCCTCCAAATTCTACCTTCCAAATTGTTCTGACATTTCACTATTGTCCACAGTTGATGTGACTCTTACCTTCTTACTATATGGTTAACAGAGTGACTATGGTAAAAGACCATGCAAACCTTTAGAGAAAAAAAGAGTGTTATACTTTTTTGTATCTTCTTGGTTGCAATGGTCAGAAAAACAAACTGCAAGCAGAATTTTTAGTATTCAAAATTCATAGCACGATCTGTGATCAAGCCCCACCCACGTTTTCCTGTTGGCTGCTTCTGTAGTGACACTTTCCATGCCTATGCTTTTCCCCAGGACAGCTAAGAATTACATGTCCTGAAATTATCAATATCCTTTTTAGCAAGCACAATGCATGTAGCTGCACCTATGCTAATGTCCACTGCCAAAGAACAGGACAAGCATTTCAGTTATTCAGTGGTATGTGATGCTTGTCGTATTTATTCTTTTGGCATTTTTACAGCTCATAAAGCTTTTTTTTTGCTTTTAACACAGAACTAATTTTGTTGAGGAAGGTTTTTTCCCCGCTAAAATTGCTACCTGTGTTTCTCAGATTGTTAATATTGCCACTGAGCCAACCAGCTTCCTCCCTCTTCACCTGTCACCTTCAATTATTTTTTTTACTTTCCAGCTTTTATTTTAGGTTCAAGGAGTACATGTGCATGTTTGTTACATGAGTAAATTGCATGTCGTCAGGGTTTAGTGTACAGATAATTTTGTCACCCAAATAGGCATAGTACCTGATAGATAGTTTTTCAATCCTCACCATCCTCCTACCCTCCCCGCCCTCAAACAGGCACCAGTGTCTATTGTTCCCTTCTTTGTGTCCATGTGTACTCAGTGTTTAGCTCCTACTTGTAAATGAGAACATGCAGTATTTGGTTTTTTGATCCTGTGTTCATTTGCTTAGGATACTGGCCTTCAGCTCCATCTGTGTTGCTGCAAAGGACAGATCTTGTTCTTTTTCACCTTTGCCCATTTTTAAAAAGGGTTATTTGATTTTCTGTTGTTTAGTCCCACCTTTGATTTCAGACCAATTTTCTTTAGCAGTGCTCTAGTTTATTGATAGTTTTCCCTTGTTTCTAGCTTTTAATGAATACACCCAAACTAACCAAAGTCTTCAGCCTCATCTTGAATAATTTCTTCCTTGTCAACACAGCTACAGGAGCAAGAGCATATAAACATGGAAGGCTGATGTTGGCTGGAAAGCAGGTCATTAATACCTACTTTCTGACCATGTTGGCTGCTTCTACTTGACAGTATTAGGTTGAGTTATTAAGAAGATGAATGTAGAAACAATGATTGAATAAAATGTAAGAAAAATTAAGGAAGTGGCTTAAAAATATGGAAAGGAGTAGGTAGGCTGTAGTTTATCATTAGTAATAATAGATTATAGTAGATAACTCTGTAATGCTGCATTAAAACTACATACAGGGTACATGGTTCAGGGAAAACCCTTTTTGGAAATTTCTACTTATTAAGTCCCATGTCAACAGTTTAAAATTTAAAATTTTTAAATAAGTGTTCATTGTATTTTCTACCTAGGATATATGATTTTGATGGCATTTAAAAAAAAAAAAAAAGACTTTCCTCTGCTTTCTATCCCCACATGTATAAAATTATGATTTTGAGCTTTACTTTTCACCTCCAATGCTTCCAGATTGTCTTCCTCTGTGAAGCTGTTCATGAAATGCTCATTCTTCCCTAGCACTGTAGTCACCAGATGTGATGCTTTGTACACAGAGCTGGAAGAGATCAGCCACACAGGAGGCCCTGTTTGTGAGCACCATAGGACATGACTGAGAAAAGTGCCTCCATTAATTATTCTGTTGTCAAACTGGCCAGAAGTCAACCTTGTCCTCAACAGCACATGTTCAAAACCTGTTTTGAACGAGTGTCATTCTTAAAGAAAATCATTTATAAATGGAAAGTAAAAAGTTCTCCATGGCCTAGACAAATCAAAAAAGCAGGTGACACTGTAAGACATCACATTTCAATTTCTTGTAGAAAGGAACAAGAGTAGTTTTACAGCAGCAGCATTCATACGCAGAGGGCATCATAAATACACATACATACCTAGATCCAGGGCCAGCCAAATAACATGGATCCTTGACAAGACCAAAGCCACTGTCTTCCCCCAAAGCACATCCTTGAAACACAAGAAAGGCACAGCATTACTACCAATAAACAGGTGTTTAAATTTACCAAGGAGGTGGAGATAAAAAGAGAAGGAACACTTATCTCCTGGCAACCTACTACTGTCAGGCCACATGGTGGTACTCTTACATAAGCCCACAGCATTCATGCAGGAGATAAGCCAAGGATTAAAAAGAAAAACAAAGTGGCAGAGTCAGAATTTGAGCTTCAGTCTGTCTCACCAGGTTCCTCCTCTAGCAAGGATGCTTCCTAAGTAAAAGTCTAACAATTATCTCCAGAGTTAAAAACAACTGCTAAAACTTGAAATATGATACGGAAGACAATGAATTCAATGGGCCAAACTTTTCAAATGGCAATAGGGAAATATGAGAGATGACAGGCCACTACATTTTGCAAAAATCTCAAATGTTCTTAGTTATAATTAGTGAAGATATGAATTTAGATTATAATCAGGTTGCAATACATTCTGGCAAAAACTTGACTCATATGCGAGATCAGTAACCCTGGGGACTTTTCAGGGGTAGTTTTTGTTTCTGTTTTAATGAGGGTATGTACTGGAGTCCTGAAAGGGTTGTCAGTTTTCGATAGTATACAATTTGGTCCCTGTAATCAGGTCCATGATGAAGATGATGATGTTGCCATTCATGGTAATACATTCAACTCCCCATTATTTATGATGGCAGCAGACAGGCAGAAAACAGAAAATCCATATATAATCTCCATATATCATCTCCAACTTAATTTCAGTAATTTATTTTGCCATTTAACCCTGCTCAAAGGGTTAACTGCTCTTCACCCCGTTCCTCATTGTTTTTGTCCAGTGGTTGAGAAACTAATAAGCAATAAAAAGGGTCAAAGGTGGTAGCAGACAGAAGAAATAAACCCCTGAACATTATTCATAACTGCAGCTACCCTTACTGGGTATTTCCTCTGTGCCAGACACTCTGCTAAGTATTCTGCACCAACAAATTATATGCCTGGAATATTAGACACTTTACTTTTTTTTCTGGTAACTTAATCTTTACAACAATTGGAAGTGGGGTCTGTAACTGCAGCTCAGCGAGGTGACATATCACGCCCACAGTTAAATAAGTGGAGAAACTAGGATTCAAGCCATGATATCTTCAAAGCCCAAGGTCTTGCCATGGAATCTTTATAGGTTGAATGGCAGCTGCGCTGGATGCAATCAGACTTAAATGGCTTGAGAAAAATGAATTCCATGTGTTCTGATTCACTCAAATATCACTGTAGGGAATGAGAATTCCTGTTCTCCATGAAACTTTATGTTCCTTTAAAAGTCTCTTCCCACCACTTTTCCCTCTGTTGACATGAATGTGCCACCTTGTCAACAATTAATTGGAAAAGTCCATGTGAGTTTTTAGGTCCCATGTGAGCTCCTAACCCAGTAAAGTGTAAATATATATTCATATCCTATTACATCCCTTGCATTTCAGTTTGACAATGAATCTAACTTCTGTATTCATATGATTTGGCCCCTAGAATATCAAGCTTAAAATGATATTTATGTGGATGTGGATAAAATAAAGGAATTAGACCCATCAATAAACTACTGAGTGAATTCTCCGAATCTGCTGTCAATCAAAATACCACTTGGACAAAGGAAAATATCTTCCCAACCTCATATGAGCCCAAGGAAGATAAAGTCCTGTTGCAATTTCTTGCTTTAATTTGAGCATATATTCACTGTCAAAGAAGGCTATTTACTATAAATGGGTAGGAAGTACAAAGTACTTATTATGGCAATTATAGGAAAAAACAGTGGCTATGGGAAAAACACTAGGCATAGAATTATACCAACTTAAGTGTCTAATTTGTTTTTGTAGATTATCTCAAAATTGTCTTAAAAATACACCAGTTCTTAGCATACTTAATAATGTAAATCTGAAGTCTACTGAATCTCAATTCTCTTGTTTTGGGTTCCAAATTAGTTATCTCAATATGTCTGTTGCTGATGAAACATGAAGACAATAATATTCACCTACTTTAGAATATTAGTTTCAAGTAACTACTAAAAATAATTAGAAATCCTTATGAAAAATCTTATGTGAAAGTACAGTTATGCGTCACTTAACAACAGGGATATGTTCTGAGAAATGCATCATTGTGCAAACATCACAGAGTGTGCTTACAGAAATAGACGACGTAGACTATTACATCCCTAGGCTATCTGGTATAGGCCTATTGCTCGTAGGCTGCAAACCCATACAGCATGTTACTGTACTGAATACTGTAGACAGTTGCAACACAATAATATGTATTTTTGTATCTAAACATGAAGAAGGTACAATAAAAGTATGGTATTATAATCTTATGGGACCACTGTCACATACGTGGTCCATCCTTGACCATTATAAGACACATGACTGAAATAGTTATCAATAAATGATAAAATGAAATAAATATTCATTGGCTGATATTTTCAGATACAGGACATTTAATTCTTGCCTCCTCTTTCCCCATTCTCAGCCTCTTATTATTCAAGGAGAGGTCATGGTATAGTCTTAAAGTCAGCCAAGACTTAAAGACTCTGCAGTCAGACAGTATGGGGTCAAAACCTCACTCCCTTGTACCTTGGGCAAATTTTGTACCCTCTCTGTGACTTGGTTCATTCTTCTGTAACTTACAGATAATAATAGTATTTACCTCACTGCACAGATGTGAAGACTAATTTTATTTTATTTTTTGAGACAGAGTCTTGTTCTGTTGCCCAGGATGGAGGGCAGTGGCGTGATCTCAGTTCACTGCAACCTCTATCTCCTGAGTTCAAGCAATTCTCATGCCTCAGCCTCCCAAGTAGCTGGGACTACAAGTGCACACCACTATGCCTGGCTAATTTTTGTATTTTTAGTAGAGACGGGGTTTTGCCATGTTGGCCACGCTGGTCTCGAACTCCTGGCCTCAAGCAATCTACACACCTTGGCCTCCCAAAGTGCTGGGATTACAGTTGTGAGCCACTGCACCCAGCCAAGACTAATTTTATACTTAAAAAAACACAGTACAATGACTGGCACACAGCAAAAATTTGATTACTGTTAGCTATTTGTATCTTTACATTTTGTGGAAAGTTGATTCTATTTTGTATAATCTTGAATGCGTGCTTGTGAAAGGGTGCTAAAAAGACTTACAAGTTGCATCCCACAGAATCAAGCCTATATCCAGCATTGTGATTCCATGCATTGAGCAATTTCCTCAGCAATTAAATAATGTTTGTCACACATCTCACAGTGTGTATGTTACACATCACACATGAAGGTCCCTGAAAATACTGTGAGAACCAGAGAAATCTCTCACTTAGCATCTGGGGGGGAAAAAATCCCCACCAGTAGTCTGATTTATCCAAAGGTTTCTCTTTATAGGCTCTACTACATTTTATATCTATGCATGAACAGGTATACATTTCTGTCTCTAAGGCAGAAATGTTGGATATCTTTCTGTAGCTTTGCAGGTCCTACCCACTTTTAACAGGTTGAGTTTTCCAAGGTCTCACAGAAAGAAGGTGGAAACAGGCAAGAGTCTGATGTGCACTTAAGCTCCATCGCTAATATCTATTTGTCCTGCAATGAAGAGGAATTAAAGGAGAGGAAAATGGAAGGCTGCATGTTTCAGGGAGGATCTCAAGGGGGCTGAGGAGAGGCCAGACCTGTCAAATATATGAGAAGATCTCAGGCTACAAGTAGTTCAAAATGGAAGCCTCCTGCAGTCACTATTTCAGGCCAGAGATGGATCAACTATCATACACAGATGAACTGATTTCCATGATGCCTTTGTTTTTGGAGGCAGAAAGTGGCCTCACTAATGAGAATTTTGAAAAAAAGCTAAATCCTTGTCACAAACTTGTAAAATCCTGCCCTGTCAACATTTGACTGGTAGGAACAAGCAGCATTTGTTGGGGGACAGCATCAACTAAGCCAGCGGCAGAAACACACTTCACATTTTGGTTTTAACTCGGGCAGACAGTCTCTACAAGGTCACTTAACTTGTCAGAATTCTCTAAAGCAAGGATAAGAAAAATTATTGATTAAAAAACCTTCCCAAAAGCTTACTGATAAAGTTCTTGGAATTTATTCAGATAGAAAAATATATATACAATCACCACAATAGTTATGTGGTGAGAGTAACTTTGTTTTATTTTTAACTCATGATAACTACATATAAGGCAGACAATGAGAAGGATGTAAGGAGCAGACCGCCTTGCCATGCGATGCTTCTCCGGTCAGCTAAGGTCTGGCTGCTGTGCAGGAGACCGGGGAGAGGGAGGAAGCTCAAGAACGGGGTTCTGGCACAGTGACAATATAGGAGATGATGCATTGTTCAGAATTTTCAGAATTTGTTGAAGCAAAGCAGTATGATTTGGAAATATTCCCCCTCTGCCTTTATATTCCCCAAATTAATTAACATCTAAATATGGCATTCCCTTTATGAAAAGGGTGCCCCAAGTACTGTTCTGTATTCACTGGTCTTTCTAAAAAGTTTTCTAAATAATACAAAGTATTTAATTGGGATTTGGAGGAATCTCTTCACTTCTCTCAACACCCATGTTTTAGCTTTATTTCTTTATCGACCAGGCTTAAGAAATACTTTGGGGAAAAGACATAACATTCATAGCCATTCAACCAATTCTCTAAGACAGAATAACAATATCTAATGGGGAATAAACAATAATGATTTGGTTTTCACCTAAGCGTTTCTATTTTCCTTAAAACATGGGGAGAAAAATGAAGAAGTGAGAGAAGTGAAGAAGACTGCTGTATAATTAAGTTGCTAAAGTCCATCAAGCTAGATGAAATTGAGTGTTACATATACGGATTTTAAATGTGTGTTAGTGGTAGGATAGGGAGTGGGAATTAGCTCTGTTCATTCTAAAGGCAGCAAAAGGCTACTGAAGGCTTATGGGAAGTTGCCTCTACATTTCTGGGGGGCTTATACTGGGAGAAAATATTTCTGTACAATTCTAAACAGAAAACACCTGGGGAGGGGACTTTCTCTCAGATGGGTGTGGATCTGCGTGTGTGTGCATTAGAAAGAGTGCAGCAAACTTCTCAGCCAGTAACTGCTGACTCTTTCTTCTTTGTCTGAACTGGTTTTCAATCAATGCATCCCCCTCTCCCCTAATCTCTTGTCATCATGCCCATCTTTTACATCCTGGCCCAAAATCCCATTTCCCTTCAGGAGAAGCAGTTGCTACTCCGATCACCTCAGAATTAATCACTTTCCTCTCCATAGCATATTATTGATCACCATTCCCAAAGCATTCACTAGTCATATTAGTTATTTATATATAAGGTCATATTCCTTAATTGTGAACCCCAGAAAGGCAAGAGCCTTATCTTTTTCCTTTGTGTATCCTCCGATGCTATAACACAGCATTTTTCATATGACACATGCTCTACAGATGCTTGCTGAATGGCTGACTTCTCTGAAATGGAAAACAGCAGAATCTGAGAGGGGCAGTAGAGCAGAGATCTTCCTCCCCTGTGCTAACAGGTATGTAATTCCTATTATTTTCTTTGGTGGGAAGGGAAGCATGAGGCAGGCCACTGATCTCCAGTGGAAGTGAAGCCTGAGGATAGGCTAAGAATTAGGGAAATTAATAGGATCCTAGGAGTCCGAATGCTCAGCTTCTATTCCTAGTACTGCTTGAAATTTTCAGCGCAAAGTATTTTATAATGCTTGCAGCGTTTAGTGCCTTTATTAGAAAATCCTTTTATGTGAGATTTTGAGTTTCTGATTTTCCCTCCTCACCAGGATAATGCACAGAAAGAGCTCAGATAGGAGTCCGAGAGACAGGGGTCTCACATGTATAATATACTCTACTGCACAGGATTATCATGAGGATTAAGTAAAATAATAAATGTAGATTACACGTAGCTCAGGTCCTGCCACACACTTAGCTGAGGGCCAGGAATTCAATAACCAACGATTATCAATGTCAATAATTCTAGCTATTTTGTATATGCAAAGTCCAATAGAAACAGAAGGGGTGCAAAGCTAAAACCTTTAAAATACTCAGACCCAGACTCTAATCCATTAAAAAAAAAAAAGCAAAAAACAAAAAAGATAATCCCTAATTTTTCCTAACCTTGCATTTTTGCATTGAGAGGTGGTGACTTCCTAAAATGGAGATATATATAAATCTATATAACAATATAGATAATCTACATATCTGTATATTTGTAAGGAAGCCAGGTAGGGACACTGAAAAACTCAGCTCATGAAAACAAATGCTACTTTTCTCTATTTACAAGGAAAACTGAACTGGGAAAGGGGCTGAGAGGGTGAGGGGTTTGGGAGCCCCACTAAAGCTTCCAGGGAGGGAGGGACAGTCCGAGGCCAGGACTTGCTGGTTGCACGTACCTGGCGCTTCTCTGCGGTGGCGGGAGATGACCTGGACCTCACGTGGACAGGGACGGCGAGGACATCCGAGCGTTCCAGCAGGTCCTCTGCCGACATGGACTTCCCGGCCCTGGCCCCCCAGGAGGGTGGCTCCCTGTGGGTCTCATCCACCCTCTGGGTGCCCCTTGTCTCCACCGTTTGCTCCACTGAGCAGCTCCCTTGGGATCTGGAGGTCCCCGCGTCGCCGTTCCCCGAGGCGGCGGCCACCAGCGAAGGAACTGCTGCGATCTCGGGGAGCCTGCGGGGTTTCTGCAACAGTGGACAGCAGGAGCGTGGCCTCCCTGCGGGGCTGCAGGCTGGGCTCCCGCAGCGAGCTCAGGCTGGAGGCCGAGGCAAGGCCGGGGCCTTCCGGCGCCGCGGGGCTGGGCTGGAGGTATGTGCTCTGGGCGCGCTCGCGCAGTGGCCCAGGCTCCTGGAGGCCACAGCCAGGGGCAGAGGTGGGCCACTTGCCCGTCTTGCGCTGGATGTAGTCGGCCAGGGCGCTCTGCTGGAACTGCTTCAGCTCGGGCCCCGACAGGCTAAGCGTGGAGCAGGCCTTGCCATCGCGCTCAAAGAGGCGGCGCCGATCGGCTACGCTGCTCTCCGGGAAGCGCATCCCCTTCCTCTGGGGGCCCAGGGGTGCCGGTTCGGCCTCCTCCGCGACCCCCACCTCATTCATCTTCTCGGGCTCCGAGTAGGAGCGCTTCTTCTGCTCGGGGGTGAGGCGCCGGCGAGCCCCTCTCCGGGCAGCAGGGGGCGCGGGCCTGGCCAGGTCGCCCTCTGCCGGGGTCACGCTGTGCCGCTCCCGGGGAGTGTGCGGGGGAGGCGGAGGCCGGTGCCTCGGGGCTCCGCAGCCCCACGTGGGCCGAGGAGGGCCGTGGCCGCCAGGGCCTCGACGCCGCGGGCGCCCCCAGCTCCAGGTCCCGGCGTCGAAAGGAAGTGGCCCCCAAAACGCGGGACTGTGCGTCCTTAATGCTGTTCCGGTAGGCGCGGCTGAAGGGGGCATCCAGCAGGGGCGACTCGGGCGAGCCAGGCCTGTCCCGCCACTCGGCCTCTCTCTCTGGCTCGCTGGAGAGCTGGAAGGTGCTCTGGCTGCGGAGGAGGCGAGCGTCAGGCCTCTGGGGGCCACGGCCGCTATCTGAGGCTCCTCCGCTCAGCTGCTGACCGCAGGGCTGCCGGGAGGCCTCCTCCAACTTCGGCTCCCTGTTTTTGAAGTGCTGCTCCCCATTGCCTGGGGCTTCCGCTGACTCAGAGAAACGCGCTGTGGGCTTTTGTCTCCTCGAAGTCATTCCCAGAAGTACTGGAAGTTGAGACCGTCCTGCGAGGCCTATAGTTATGACCAAAACCGGGGCCGCCCACACCCGGTCTCTGGCTCCCTTGCTCTCGCTGCTCGAATTTGGAGACCTTCTCCAGCACCGAGCAGTGGGGCTTCCCGTACTGAAAGCCTTGAAGAGCCAAGGCGCTGCCTGGGCCGGGCCCCCTCCGGCCGAGACTGGATGTGTGCAGGTGCGACGGGGAGGGTGGCTCTTCGGGCCTTGGGTCTGCACTGTGGAAAGAGGCCGAGGTACCGGTCCTCCCACCGGGCCGTGGGTAGGAAACATGCCCGTCCAGATGGCTCCCGAAGTCAGGAGCAGCTTTCCTCCCAGGGTCTTCTGCCTTAGTGTGGACTGCACAGGTGGGCCTGCCCCCAGAGTAACTCTCCAGGGCTCCCCGGCCTAGCTCCAGGCTGCTGTATCTTCTCAGACTCTCAGGAATGTTCTGGAGAGATGAGAAGGCTGACTTGGTCTTGCCGAAGTTGCCTGATAGACTCTGGCCTAGGCCTTCTCTCTCCAGCCTCCTCCAGAGGTTGGCATTGTGGTCTTCCTGGAAATCGCCCTCCCAGGGCTCTGAGAGCCTGGAAGATCTCTTGTCTTCACCCGCTTGCCAGGCCTGGGCCTGAGGGCATTTGAGGCTGTGGGGGATGAGAAGATGGTTTGTTGCTGTGGGTGCTCTTTCTCTCATTGGGATGTGGGCTGTTGCCTTGGGGAGGTGTGAGATGTCTCTTCAGGGAGGCATCCTCCTCATTTTCAGGCACTGAAGAAAAATGGACTTTGGAGGGGACGTACTTGGCTGTAGCTTCTGGTTTCTTCTCTACCGGGGACAGCAAGTCATGTTCTAAGGGCTGGCAGAAGGCAAACGCAGGCCTGCTAGATCCATTCTGGTTCCCATTCTCATCAATGGTAGCCATCTTGTTGCACGCTCCCTGAGGGGCTATGTATCCACTCTCCTTGGCCAGTGCAGGGTAGAGAGTCCCGTTGCTACTCACAGAAGGCTGGGGCACCTGGGCAAAGTGTGGCTCCAGGGAAGGTACCGGGTAGATGCTGGTCGGCAGCAGAGGTTGGCCAGGTTGGGCCTTCTGGGTATAATTATGCTTGGGCTTCACTGGGGGGCTGTTCTCTGGACTCTTCTCCAGCACAGTATGCAGCTGGTCCTCTATGAATGGAGACTTCAGGGAGCCTAAAGAGTTTGCCTGAGGCCGGCAGAGCCGTTTCTGATCAAGGCTAGACCAGGAGCTGGGCCGCTCACGGTGCCGAAACGCTGCATAACTGTCACTCCGAGCTGGAGGCAGGGGTGCACCCACTTTAGGAGAAAGGTTGTCAGTGGCAGTCTCCAAGGAACTGGGGCACTGCTGGCTCCAGGATGGGGGTGGCACTCCCTTGCCCCGAGGAATATTAGACCATTTATCATAGCCCTGACCATCTGCTGAGGCTCGGGCCTCCCTACCTTGAAGCAGCAGGGCTGAAGAGTTCACCTCATACTCTGCTGAGACTCCCCCTCCGGGTATCATAGACTGTCTTCACATAGCGAATATCTGCCTGCCTTATCCCTTCGAGGAGGCCACCTCGAGCAGAAATTGTATCCATGGAGCCTGAACGCTCCCGGCCTGAGATACCAGGGGGTGGATACTCTAGGATGCTAGAACTGGTGGAGAAAGAGCTGTAAGCCGAGTCTCTCTTGTTATGGAAGTGGCTGAGCTGGTCAATGCTGCCGGTGGACTTGGCAGGGGAAAGATGGCAGGGTGGGTATGCCCCACTGGGCTCCAGGCTCTCCATGCTCCCCTGGGAGCTGCACTGGTCAGGGCTCCGCCTTAGATAGGCATGGTCATAGTTGGAGAGGTCACTCGTAGAGGAGCTGGAAGAAAGGGAGACAAAGCAGTCAGCATCGCCAAGCTGTTATCATTTAGTAAGTTTACAGGCACAGGACCCAGCTTATAAATGTTCTCTTGTGCAAGAGGCTTGGTGTTTGGAAGGGTGGGTAAAAAGGGCCATATTTGGGCCTTGCTCAGCCTCCTTGTGTGTCGTCGCTAGGAGTAACTGCCCAACACTCTAACCTATGTGCCTCCAGTTAATCACCCAGGCTAGCAAGGAGAGAAACGAGGAGCTCAGAGGAAGCCACGTGGCCTTTGGGCGCAGGCAGTATTTTTGATGTGATTTGCTGCATGCTGGAAATGACATTTTGCATGTGCCAAGAAATGACAGAGGTGGAAGAGTGATTGAGACTGAAATTGTGTGTCCACTGCGGTTGTCTGTGGAAAGATGAGAAAAGCTTAGTAAGAGAAGTGGCACGTGAAGGAGACTTTGTGTGCACATGTATATGTTTTTAGTTAATATCTTTCCTTTTTTATGGAATTGAAGGATACACCCTGGCAATCTTCCTGGAATCTCAACTGTACTAGAAACAATTTGTTTGTGGTGAGAAAGCTAAACACAAAGCTGAATGAGAGAAATCAGAGTCAGAAAAAGCTCATAAGAGGCAGAGAGAAGGGAAAGAGGGGAAGGAGAGAAAAGCTTTACAAGAAGGAGTAATCACAGGGGCTCTTGGGTGCTGGGATTCCACCACCTGTGGATGACTTCCAAAAGCCTAAGCAAAGCCTCCTCACACATTTAGGAGGGCAAGACCTTCTCATTTACAAGCTCCTCCAGATGGTTTTCAGACCCTTTCTGGAGAAGAGGGAAAAGACTATCAATCGTGGCATTGTACAGCCCAGAAAGTTGTCTCAAAATAAAATTACTTATAAACTCAAAATATATATATTTTTAAAAACCACTTAAAACTCAACAATAAGAAAGCAACCTGATTTTAAAACTGGCCAAAGACATCCTAAGAAGATATACAGATGGCAAATAAGCAAACGAAAAGTCTGTCATCATAAGTCACTAGGAAATTACAAAGCAAAGCAGTAAGATACCGGGGAACATGTTCTCAGGACCTCCTGAGGGCTGTGCCATAGGCAAAACCCAAAAACAAACCAAAAAAAAAAAAAAAAAAAAAAACCACACACACACACACACAAAAACAGGATACCACTACACACCTATTAAAATGGCCAAAATCCAAAACACTGAAAACACCAAATGCTGGCGAGGATGTGGAGCAAGAGAAACTCTCATTCATTGCAGGTGGTAATGCAAAACGGCACAGCCACTTTTAAAAGACAGTTTGGCAGTTTCTTACAAAATTAAACATACTCTTACCATATGAACCAGTGATCCCATTCCTGGGCATTTATCCAAAGGAGCTGAAAACTCATGTCCACATAAAAACCCACACATGGATGTTTACAGCAGTTTTATTCATAATTGCCAAAACATGGAAGCAAAAAGGCTGTTCTGCAGTAGGTGAGTAAACTGTGGTATATCTATACAATGGAGTATTATTCATTACTAAAAAAAAAAAAAAAAAAAAAGAACTGTCAAGCCATGTAAAAATATGAAGGAAACTAAAATGCATTTTACTAGGTGAAAGAAACCAGTCTGAAAAGGCTACAGACCATATGATTCCAATTACATGACTGACATTCTGGAAAAAGGAAAACAATGGAGACAATAAAAAGATCAGTGGTGGCCGGGCACGGTGGCTCATGCCTGTAATCCCACCACTTTGGGAGGCCAAGACAGGTGGATCACCTGAAGTCAGGAGTTTGAGACCAGCCTAGCCAACATGGTGAAATCCTGTCTCTACTAAAAATGCAAAAATTAGCCAAGCGTGGTGGTGGGCGCCCGTAATCCCAGTTACTCTGGAGGCTGAGATAGGAGAATTGCTTGAACCTGGGAGTTGGAGGTTGCAGTGAGCCAAGATCACACCACTGCACTCCAGCCTGGGCAACAAAGAGTGAAACTCCATCTCAAAAAAAAAAAAAAAAAAAAAAAAAAAATATAGGGGTTGCCAGGTCTTAGGGTGATGCAAGGAGGAATAGGTGGAGCACAGAGGATTTTTAGGGCAGTGAAACTATTCTGTACGATACTATAATGGTGAATTTTTCCAAACCTACAAAATGCACAATACCAACAGTGAACCCTAATATAAACTATGGACTTTGGGTGATTATGATGTGTCAATGTAGGTTTATCAGTTGTAACAAATGTACTACTCTGGGGTGGTTGCTGATAATGGAGGAGGCTATGCATATATGGGGGGTGGGGACTATATGGGAAATCTCTGGACTTTCTGTTCAATTTCATTGTGAAACTAAAACTGCTCTAAAAAATAAGTCAGTCTCTGTCTCTGTCTACACACACACACATACATACACACGGAGGATGTACAGGAAGGCATAAGTGGTTCAAATGTTTGTGACTCACTGTTCTCTAAAGAAGAGTAAATCACTAGTTCTTGCTCAAGATTTTCCATTTTTAAATGCCTAGGCGTTTCAGCACTATTAAAATTCATGATGTATTCTTATATTTCTAGATCACATGTAAATAAATGTAGTGTCTTATTGGCCAAGTATGTGATAATACTTTATGGCTGGAATATTTCCAGAGAATATGCTGAGACTAGAAGAACCATATTTGGAGTTAAAACTTGTGCTGGAATTTAAGGAAAAGAAGACTACACCTTCAGCAACTCTCCTCAAGAATGTAATTTTTCTCTAGCAGAGAAAGTCAGCTTTCTGAGTGGTGTATCCTACTCTAGGAAGGATAGGTATAAATTCAAGAGGGAAAGGAAGGAAACAGCTCCCATGCCAGCCAGATCAGGGAAACCAGACCCAGCACTCAATGGCATGGCATATGTCAAAGATTTTACCCTCTACCCTGAATTTCTTCACTACCCTCTAAATAAAGAGGTCGTACTAAAAAAAACACTAGACAGCCTCATTGTGGATAATCCTGTATGAGCCACTCTGCTTCCTTTTCAGAGCTAATACTTTGAGGGGGAAATGGAACCCCATAAGGGCCATTTCATTCACAATTTCTATGAAAGTAGTAAACATTAGGTAATCCTCCTTCCAACTGCTGAGAATTTTAGCAGTCTTCCATTGAAAGGACAATTCAAATCTAACTTAGGAACACACACACAAATCAAAGTAAATAAACTGATGGTTAACAGAAACACTACTGAGTGGGGAAAATGCCATCACGAACATATCTTAAAATATAGATCGTGTCTATAAACATGAAAGCTCTGTCACACATGTCTCTAACCAGACCAGTGCAAGGGTATAGTGGGTTCTTTCCTGTAGCAAACCTAAGGTAGAAAGATCATGGGAGGCCTCTGTCAGGTGCTCTCCCAGAGAGGGTTCTGTCCCTTCGGAATTACGATTCCCAAGCTGCCTGGGGAATACAGGCATTGGTTTCACTCTCTAGGACAAGTTCTTCCACTGCTTTCTGGAAATATTCATTTGTATTACCTTTGCCATTGATGCTTCCAAAATGGCACTTTTAACGATGGGTAAGAAATCTTGGAATGAAGGTTTTTCAATCCTGCAACAATTCCAACTCACATAAAGACAGCCTTACTGTCAAGAGGAGTGCATCTTGAGTGGATCAAAGTTCTTACCATAGTCCGACTACTTCTCCACCCTCATTTTCTATCACTCTCCTTCCTGCTCCCTGTACTTCGGCATAATAGTCTCCCTGCTGAAACTCAAACCCAGGAAATTTATTCCTATTTCAGGGTCTCAAAGTCTTTTTACTGGCTGCTCACTCTCATCACCCAGAATGCTCTTCACCTGGCTTACTCCCTCCTTTCATTCAGAGGACCTCCTAGACTAACTAAAGAGCATCTCTTCTCTCCTTTGTGCCTGTTACCCTGCTTTATTTTCTTCACAGCACTTACCACTATTTGACGTGATATCATATCCCTTTGGTTATGTGAAAGAGACTTCAACTGTATCTATAATATTTAAAGAACTAAAATGCACATAAATGTTTTTAATTCTGTGGTAGATATGTGTATTCTTATAATATCATTCTATTTTGTGTGTATAAAAGTATTTTAAGCACAGGTATCTACCAGGTATGGTAGCTCATACCTGTAATCCCAGCACTGTGGGAGGCTGAGGCGGGAGAATCACCTAAGCCCAGAAGGTCAAAGCTATAAGTGAGCCTTGATTGCATCAGTGCACCCCAGCCTGGGCAACACAGTGAGACCCCTCTCAAAAAAATAAAAAGTGTTTTTAAAATATTTAAAACATAGAACACAAAATAAGTGTATGAAGACATTTCCTAAAGTGTGCTCACAGAACAGCAATTCCTTAAACGTTTAAATATGTTTGGAAAATACTGAGCTAAATAAGTTATACAGTTTTATTCACTGTAAGATTTCTGAGTCTTTTAAAAACTATTGTTCTCCCAAGTCATTTTTCATGTGTTGTTCTAAAAGAGAAATATATAATACTAATAGATGTTTTCTAAACTTACTTGATCCCAGAAACTTTTTTTCTAAGGAGTCTCTAGTGGATTGTTATTCCACGGAACAACTTTGGGAAACAAATACTGTGGGGTAGGGGGCTTTTTATGCCTTGTTCACCATGTACTCCCAATATGTAGAAAGCATCTGAGACATAGTAGGTGCTCATACAGATTTGCTGAATGAGTGAATCACTGATTTGATACTGCTATTCCAGTCCCTTGTCAGGGGGTAGACTACATAACTATTCAAGATCTCTTCTAGAGTACTTTAGTACTTCAGAACCATTGGGTGAGATTTCCATAGGGCAGTAAAAATAGAGTGTCAAGGGTCTGATGGAAAGCAGTTGATATACAATTTCAGTGAAATTCCAAATCCAACCTAGCTCACAGTGAAATTACACATCTTCAGTCTCTCCATACTTCTCTTTCTCTCTCTGTCTCACCTCACTCCCGTCCTTCCCTCATCCTCTCACCCCATCATACACCTGCTTCTTAACAAGAAACAGATCATAAATTTAGGACTAAGAATGGTTTCTGGAACTTAAATACTAAGGCTGTTAGAGATACCAGCCAACTGATGTGGCACACTGGACCACTAGATGCCACTGTGCTCCTCAGAAACACACCTGGAGCGTCTCTCTACCTGCAGCTGCCAAGATCAAACCCCACAGGCGGAACTCAGCATGGGGGTCAAGCCCTCTGCCAGAGCTGCAAGCCTCAGGCATGGAATGAACAGAGCACAGGGTGGTTTGTGCTGCAGCAGAATAGAACGTACACGTCTGTAACATTTTGGGTTGTTTGAACTTTCCTTTCTCCTTTGTCCTCATGCAGTGCTGTTGTGCATACCTTGTGTCAGGAGGAACTATTTTGAGGCTTGAATCAGAGAGACAAGAGTGGCAGATACAGCACAAAGGCAGATCCACCTGCCTAAGCCCCTCTGGAGACTGGGATGCAGAGGAGGAAGGAGGAGGCACGGAAGCACAGCCTTGAAAATGTTGTACTTCTGGTGCTGACAGTTCCATTCCCCTGAGGCCTGTTGGAGCTCACCAGTTACTGTAAGCAGTCATTCTAGGCACTGATTGCAGTACTTACGTCTGCTGAAGGGCCAGCACATTTTGTAAGTCACCGTATGGTTATGGATTTACAGCTTCGTAAGAAGGTTAGGAGTAAGGACGCTCAGAGGACCCCACTGTTGGAAGATACTCTGTTAATACATATACACCTACATTTATAAGTGTGTGCTGGCCATTCACCTTCTAATTCAGTACCAGGTTTCATGGTGTCCTGAAGTCTTCAGCTTAATTATTATAATCAGTCATCATTCATTGAGTGCTTACTATGTACTAAGAATTGCACATATGCTATTTTACATAATCCTCACAACAATCCAATGACATAGGTACTAGTTATTTTACAGAAAAGAAAGCCAAGATCACAAGTTAAATGATTTGTTCAAGCTTACACTGTAGGGGCAAGGGGAGATTTAAACCTAGGTCTGACTTAAAGGCCCAGTCCCTTACCACTGTGCTATTCTTCCTTCATTGTTAGGCTCTGCACACCTTACCTTCTAAAGGCCCTCAACACCTCCATGCCTGTAAAGCAAAAGGAGTCTGCCTTTGTCAAGGGTCAGGGGACACTGCTAGGAAACTCCTGCTCTCTGAGAACAGATGGCCCAGATAGTGAGAATAATTTCTCTCAGGGTGATTGGGAAGAACACAGCCAAGGGAGAGGAGCATCTGCAACCAGGAGGGAACCAGGACATTATCCTTTCCTGTGGCCCGAAGCCTACCCTAATATGCTGAGAGAGGTTTGTCCTGTTTAATTCCATGAGCTACTGTTCATCAGTGAGAGGTCTAGGATTTGGCCCTTGACTTGATCAGACATGAGCATTAAGGGCTGTGATTGAGTTCTGGCCTTGCCAAATGCATAGCCACCATCTGTTCATTAAGTAAGTCCTTCCAGAAGCTTCCAGCCTCCCCTCTTCCCCCCAACACACATGGCACACACACCAACACTTGCAGAAATAAGTGACCCTCATTTTCCTGACCTTGCTACTATTAGCTCTATCTAAGCATTTCCCAAAAGTGATAAGCTACGGAGTCTGACTCCCTGGGACCAGAAGATAGATTCCAGTTTGTATGGGTTCCAAGTCTGAAGTGGAGGGGGAGTCCTGGCTTAGTTCTCTCTTTAATGTGTGGTGGTAGTCAGGCTATGCCCCCTCCTTTTCTAATCTTGCTCCTAAAGCCACTTGTAGGGGATCTCCTTCTTCCTGACCAAACCTTGACCCATACAACAGTGGCTAGAAAAGCAGAGGCAGTATAACCCACTGATTACATGCAGCAGCTTTGAAACCTGGCTTGGATTTGTCATGACTTGGGTACTGATCAGTTGTTTGAGCTTGGACAAACTAATCTTTCCAAACTTAAATTCCCTTTTTTTTTTTTGAGATGGAGTCTTACTCTGTCACCCAGGCTGAAGTGCAGTAGTGCGATCTGAGTTCACTGTAATCTCCGCCTCCTGAGTTCAAGCAATTCGCCTGCCTGAGTCTCCCAAGTAGCTTGGATTACAGGCGCATGCCACCACGCCAGCTAATTTTTATATTTTTAGTAGAGATGGGGTTTCACTATGTTGGCCAGGCTGGTCTCAAACTCCTGACCTCTGGTGATCCGCCCTCCTCACTGGGTTACGGGCATCAGCCACTGTGCCTGGCCCCAGGCTTCAATTTCCTATTCTGCAAAATGCAGTGAATACTCCATTCTGTTTTAAAGAATTCTATGAGCCACTACATGAGATAATGTATACACTGAGCAGTCCTCAGTACATTAGTTGTGTCCTTGGAGCTAGATGGACAAATTACGTTAACTGAAAGAGCAAAATGAAGTGGGGAGTTCAAACACATGAATAAAAATTGATACAGTTTTGACTAAAGCAGAAAGCACACTTAAACATGGAAGGAAGAAAAATCTCCATTTTTCTAATATAGTGCTATAGTGGAGAAGTGTCTGAGAACTGATGGACCCCATAAATATCTCAAATGGCCATCCAGTGCTTCAAATAACCCTGGTCTTCAAGTTGCTCTAGCCCAGCATATGAAGATAACTCATATACACGTGAGGCACTGTAAGAGGATGAGGAAAGCAGTAGACAGATTTAATATTTGGTGTGAGTATAAGAAAAAATGTTCTCAAACAGAAGAAAACATTCTTTCCTGGGAACATGGCATTAGAAAGAAAGAAACCCTTCAGTCTCAGCTATGGCCACTTACCTGGAATGGTAGCTTTGGTGCCAAGGAGGGCCAATCATGCCCTGAGATATCTGCATCATGCTGGCATCAGGTTGGTTCTCCCCAAACTTAGTTGTATGCCACGAGTGAGGTCGGCCTGCAGGCTCACTGCGCCTGGGGAGACACAGGAGGGACCCCCGCAACGTTAGCCAAATTCTCAGCTGAGTCTCCTCACCGATGTGACTTGTGGATTTGCAAGCAGAGACTGCTGTATCTTCAGAGATTGAAAAGCAACCCAGTCAATACTGAGAAGATTTTACTGCTTATTTCTCTGACTAATCATTGCTATTCTCTGCTTAACCTTTTTAAAATTTTACTTATTTTGACATAATTTCAGACTTGCATTAAAATGTTACAAAATTAGTAAAAAGAATTCTCACATAACCTTCACCTAGACTTCCTACATGTTAACATTTTATACTTTATTAATGTAAAACATGTGGTCTTTTTATGCTTTATTAATGTAAAGCCTTTGTCTTTATTGGTCTCTAGCCGTATATAAAAACGGGAACCCTCAATTCCTTTCCATTTCCCAAGGGGCTTTGGATATATGGTAAAACATTTTCCAGAGATTTTGAGGTCCTCTGTCATATCCGGTTGCTGGATAAATGACACTATTAATTTCTTGGTAAGAACTGCATAAACATTAGCAGTAACCTCAGTGTGAACACTGCTCTAAGCTACATGGTCTAGAGAACAAAATGCTGTCTAAAATTTCCCATTTTGCAAGTCAATGACTTCAACTTTCAAGCATCCTGCCCTTGCCACACAAGAATTGACAAAGACAAAGGGAAAATGTGGGTGTCCTTCAGACTGCAACACCGAGGAATGAATTTCATAAGGAGGCTTACACTACTATAGAAGGTCAGAGTCAGGAGAGAGTTGCTGTGCTTTATTTTTGGCAAAAAAAAAATTCAGGTACTCTATCAGGCATTTCATGCCGAAAAGTCTTGAACTGTAAGACTGTAGAGGGATTTTCTGCAGTTTAGAAACACTTTTATGGGATCCAGGAATCCATCTGGATATAGTGAACATAATAGCTGTTAAGTTATTCCAACTCATTGTACTTGGCCTTGTAGCTAAAAAGTACCTATTCTTTTTCTGTGAAAAAATAAATTAGTTTTTGTAATATAAATGAAAAACAATTCCCCTGAAACCAATAAAATTTAATGTATTAGGACATCAGAATAATATTAGACCAGGTATCAGGAGACCTGGGCTCTTGCCCTGACTTTGTTATTAACTTGCTGTCTGACCTTATGTAAGTTACTTCCCCTTCCTAAGCCTTTGCTCATCTAGAAAGTGAGAAGATTAATCAGAGGCTGGATTAACCTCATCTTAATCTAAAATAACTTTCAAAATATAGCAGGCACTGAAGATCTTCCGAAAACAGATGATGATTAAACACACACACACACACACACACACACACACACACACACACACACACATTTTAACTCCCTAAAGAGAGATTAGGGTGATAGGAAAATGTTCTTGTGTGAAGCAAGGGAAACAGATACACAATTTTTTTCCCCCCACATTCAAAGACGTACTGAATTGAAGGAGCCTACAGTCAGGTGCACTAATGATTGAGTTGCCAAATAGGCCAGGAGGAAAAGTGAGAAAAACTCAACTCTCTCTCAAGAGGGGGAGAGAGGCTGGAATGTAGCTAAAGGTATCAGCTCTGAGATAAGACAAACCTGGCTTCTAATCCAGTTTTAAACTGAATATCACTGGTTTTAGCTTTTAGATTGTAGGTAAATTTCTTAGTCACCCTGAGTTTCCTCATCTGTAAAAGGCAGATTATAACAGAACTTATTCACAGGGGTTTTGAGATTAAAAATGAGATAACACACCTGGCCCTCAGTAAGAGCTCAATAAATGTTAAGTCTTATCATCATTCATTATTAATAAATTGATGAAGAGTAGAGAGAGTAGGGAGACAAGCCTTCAGAGATCTCTAAAAGAAAGGAAGGTAAATGATGAGCGAGACGGGAATGGGCAGGAGCTACTGGTGCTGATGAGGCACCCAGCCCCGAGTTCCCCAGTGAGGTACTGAGTCGATAATTACAGCAGAGTCTGGCCTGAGATTTACCATGGTCACAGCCTGTTGAACCCTGGCCAGGGTGGTGAGGAAGGGAGCCATCAGGGCAGAGGCTGTGACCTGAAATCAAAGGGGTAAATACAGGCCAAAAAGAAATGGACCTTGCCCACCTGGAAACTATAAAGGAACGAAAGGGAGCAGTCACACAGCTTCGGCTAAGGAGATGAAGCAGATGCAAAACTCAAGACATCAACAGCAGAAGCCAGTATATATATGACAATATGTTTGTGTCCTTGTCCCCATATGCATTAGTTTGTTCTCACACTGCTAATAAAGACATACCTGAGAGTGGGCAATTTATAAAGAAAAAGGTTTAATGAACTTACAGTTCCACATGGCTGGGGAGGCCTCACAATCATGGCAGAAGGCAAGGAGCAGCAAGTCATGTCTTACATGGATGGCAACAGGCAAAGAGAGAGGGAGCTTGTGCAGGGGAACTCCTCTTTTAAAACCTAGATCTCATGAGACTTATTCACTATCATGAGAACAGCATGGGAAAGACTTGCCCCCGTGATTCAATTACCTTCCACCAGGTCCCTCCTACAACATGTGGGAATTCAAGATGAAATGTGGGTGGGGACACAGCCAAACTGTATCACCATACCTCTCTAATCCTTATTAATAGGTCCCATGTAACCACTATACCTTGAAGTTCAGCACTGCTTTTATTTTTTTGATTTTTTTTTTTTTTTTTGAGATGGAGTCTTGCTCTGTTGCCCAGGCTAAAGTGCAGTGGCACAATCTTGGCTCACTGCAACCTCCGCCTCCCAGGTTCCAGTGATTCTCCTACCTCAACCTCTTGAGTAGGAGGCTGGGACTACAGGCACGTGCCACCATGACCAGCTAATTTTTTTTGTATTTTTTTTGGTAGAGACAGGGTTTCACCATGTCAGCCAGGCTGGTCTCGAACTCCTCCCCTCAAGTGATCCACCTGCCTTGGCCTTCTAAAGTTGAATCAACCTTTTTCTCAGGGCAGGTAAGCAGGGATCCTGAGAGTTAATGGCTCAGCATCTTAGTAGTTGAGCATTCTTGCTGCTAGTCCTTCTCTAATTTTGGACACCGAAGTTCCCAGAAACTAGGCTGCTGCATCTTCAACCAGTTCCTTGAAGGTAGGTTGCCTCACTGACTTGGATTCCTCATTTATCATCTTGTTCCATCCAGTAATTAGAAATCCTTCCTAGTGCTCTAAACTCTTCAGGGGCTGGTCCAAATCACAGTCACTAAGTCTGCGAGTAAGTGTTTAAACCCAGTTACATATGACTTCAGGTACTCAACAAATGCCACTGCTTAATCATATAGCAAAAGCCCAGTCTCAATAAAAAAAAAAAAAAAGTCTCTTTTGCATGAGATACCAAGAGGCATTTCACATATGTATCATTTTAGACCCCAATGGGCCCAAAATATATTAGGAGAAAGAAGAGAAAGAACAAACTGTCATCTTCCTACTGCTCATTCCATTACCTAGTGAAGGGAGTTGGCAGAATCCCTCACGGTAGTAGAAATTAGCCCTGGGACTAGGTGTTGGCCTTGAGAAGCCAATGGACACCAATGAACCGTGACCTCAAACCAGCATCATGTGACATTAAGAGTGGCTCTTCAGTGGCTTCATCACCCAATGGTATCTGTCCGTGCCTCGCTAAAAACATTGATGCCAAGAAGCTTTTCCCACTTAAGAGAAATAGAAAGTGATAAATTCCACAAGTTCCACAGAAAAAAGGATGCCTTTTCTTGTCAAGGAGACGAGGTGTGAGACAATGTTCACTGGTAACTTCAGGGGTTCCAGAGAAGCCCTCTAGTTTGCTTGCGCCTATAAGCCAAGCTACTTGGGAGGCTGAGGCAGGAGGCTCAATTTTTTTTTTATTAGCTGGGTGTGGTGGCATCTACCTGTAGTCCCTGTTTCTCAGAGGCTGAAGCAGGAGAATCACTTGAACCCAGGGATCTGAGGCTGTAGTGAGCAGTGACTGTGTACCACTGCACTCCAGCCTCCAGAGATATCTCTTTATTATTATTTTAGATGGAGGGGATGGAAGAGGAGAGAGGGAAAAGGAGATGAGAAGGATGCTGATGGCTCACTCTGGGGCATGCATGAGTGCCTGTGGGCTTCCCGTGGAGAGGTATAGCAGGCAGAGGGACTAGAGGACTGAGGGCTGGGCTGCATATAGAAATTTACAAGTCACAAAACACAGGGCCTTTGAGTTACTTGAGGAGAATGAATAGGGAGACAAAGGAAATAATTTAAAGATGAGTTTCTGAGAATGATCAAAATTTAAGGGAGAGGGAGCCTGGGAAAAAAGCCCAAGAGGAGCTTCCAGAGAAGAAGGAGGAAAACTAGTTAAGTATGGGAGTCTCACAGATTTCTAGCAGGGAGAGTAAGGAGGAGGAGGAAACTGTAAACCACTGTGATGCTATAAACAGGCTAGTGTGATGAAGGTAGATGCATGGCCACTGGACTTGGCAACCGGGAAGTCCTTGCAATGGCATGACTTGGGGTGGGGTTAAAGGTGAACGAGGGGTAAGGTAGAGGCAGTACGGGCAGATGATTCCTTCAAAAACTTGTTTCTAAAGGGGAGAAGAAGGTGGTAGCTAGAAAACTGGCAGGAGTCAGGGAGTGAAAAGGTATTGTTCCTGCTGTTTTTGTTTTAAATAATGAGAAGTTTAAGCAAGCGTCTATAAGGCAGAGAGCGTGCACATGCCCATCTGAAGACATAGGACACAGGAGGATGACTCCTTAAAGACTCAGGAGGAGGTAGAAAGGGATGGGATTCAAGCGCTCAGGCAAAGGGATGAGCTTATGCAGGAGGAAAGCCAGTGTTGTTGAGACAGAAGAAAGTCAGATGCTGGCAAATGTGAAAGCAAGTAGGTAGCACGAAAGTTGAGGGGACCTCGCACCCAAAGTCCTCTGTTTTCATGATGAAGCCTAACCTGGAAGAGGGAGAAGTGAGGGAGGTGATACCCAGGGTCGGCTCCCAGGATATGGTACATGAGGACTAGAAGAGTTGAAACTCATATTTAAAAATATTTAATCACCCTTATCTCATCACTATACATTATTTATATTGAAACATCATTATTTACCCCATAAATATGCACAATTGTGTCCATTTAAGAAAATTAAAAATTAAATGAATTTTAAAGAGATATCTGAAAGAAATAATGACTAAAATATTGTCTCTGCCTTTAAGGAGCTAACATTCTGCAGGAAAGACCAAATGAAATAATTCCTACAGTATAGATAAAATAAATATGCCTTAGAAAGTAGGCCCAATACTTACAATACCAAGACCACAAACTCAACTTGGGAAGCTTTTTCTTTGGAGAAGGTTGGAGAGGTGACTATTTATTTTCCCTGGGTAGAATATCAGGTTTCATCACAGTTCTAATAGCTTAAGAAGAACAAGATGATTTTGGGGGGAAAAAAAAAAAGCAAATCAAAAGGCCCTGAAAGAAACAAAAACACGAAACAAACAAATAAACGAAAAAGCACTTTCTTTTAGATGCAGAACATATGTTGGGAAAGGGCTTTGGGAGATAAATCTTTGTTTTGTAAGATTCTCCGTACCATGCAGATAGGAGTTAAGTGATGAAATAAGGGAAGAACTGAAAAGGATGACCAAAAATAGCCCACCAGACTGTATCAGTACAACCTGAATGAAGGCCAGTTTGGCAACATTTAGCAAATGGTTTTTAAAATAACATATCCATCAAAAGATTGGAAGACGACCTAAATGCCCATTAGCAGCAGACTAGGTAACTCAGTGTGGTACATCCATATAATGGCTGTTAAAAAGGATGAAGTAGCTCTATACACATAGTGATATGGAAATATCTCCAAATATATTAAAGTACGCTAGTAAGATGCAGAATTACATGTACAGTCTGCTACAGTATGTGGGGGAAAACATAATCACATATATGTATATTAATGTAAAGAGTATTTTTGGAGGGACACTTAAGAAAGCAGACACAATGACTGCCTCTGGGGGAGGAAAATTTATTTTCACTGTGTTTCATTTTGTAACTTTTCAAATTTTATACTATGTGCATGTATTACCTATTGAAAAGCAAAGTATTTTTTAAACAGTCTCTCATTTTGAAAATATAATTCACTGTAGCTTGAGATAACCAAAAAAAGTTTTTTAAAAAACAAGTTAAACAGCTATTTACTGACTTTTTCAATGATGCAAAACATTTAATAAGCATTCCTAAAGAGCACAGCATGCTAATTTTACATTTTGAAATCACTTTGATCTTTAAGCTCATAAAGAAATATTTTCCTAAAGTTGCATCACATCATGAGCATATCAGTAAGTCGGAAGATGGTTTAATTTTAAAATTTAGCAAACTAAGTTTTGCGTGTGGGTGTAATTCAAACAAAGCCCTTTTGTTGCATTCCTAACCACAAACAAGGAAGCTTAACCGCGTGGGATGGGTAGGCTGATGAAACTGGAATTCGCAAGTGACTTGATGACCTTCTTAGATGATTTTGCCCTAACACGGAGAGATTCGGGAATGCAAAACAAATTTCTGAGAAATCTGCAGTAAGTTCAGTATTTTAAAGCAGTATTCAGTGATCACCTACTATGTGCCTTTGACCTTGCTAAATTATAGTTGGAGCTCTGCAAGGTCATGGGAGGCCTTAAAGAGTTTATAATCTTATTGGGGAGGCTCAGATGCAAGAAAAACTATTAAAGTCAGCATCATTCATTCACTCAAAAAATATTTGAGTGCCTACTGAGTGCCAACCACCATTCCAGGCACTTGACAAGTATTTTCTCACTTAGCCTTTATATCATCTTTATGATACAGGACTATTAATGAGGAAAGCGAGGTAAATACAGAATAAACAATGTGTTCACTATCACAAAGGTAGTGAGCAGCACAGCTGATACTAAACTACCAAACCCAGGCATCTGTCTCCAGAGCCCATGCTCTTAATTTGCAAGTAACGAGCACTATGCAATGAAGTGGAACAGGCAGAGTAGGGAGACAGGCAGTAAGCAAATAAGCAAATAAAGCAAGATATTCTCATATACTTATAAGGGTTCTGAAGGAAATAAAACTGGGTAATGTGAGAGTGTGATGGAAAGTCCCTGTTTAAGTCACAGACAGCCTCTATGAGCGAGTGGCATTCAAACCAAGACTTAAATAAGAAACAGTAAACCATGCAAAGAGCTGGGGGAAGAATATTTAGCTCCAAAGGAAAAATGAATGCAAAATCCTTGAGGGGGAGGAATGAGTTTGGGGTTTTCAAAGAATACAACAGAGCATAGCCAGAGCCTTGTGAGTGAAGAGCAGATGGTTTAACATTCGGATCATACTGGGGCACCAAGGCTGTAGAGGCATTTTGGATACAAGCACCGAAAGCTCACATGAATGAGATCTGAAGTCAGCTTAGTAGTACAGTGGGACTTCAGATGACCTTGAAGGATTGGTATGCTTTGGATAGACGAAGAAAGTGACAACTATAGATTGGAAAATAAAACATCTAAGAACCAGAGTTAATTTTTTTGTTGATGCTGTTCTCTGACAAACTGTTATGACAGACATTGCATGGGCTCTTCTGGGTGCACAGTTACCAACTGGACATGCGTCAAGTGTGTAAGAATACAAAATGTACTCAGACTACCAGTACCACAAAATAAAAGTTACCATATTTCTTAAATCCCTTACTAAACCATCAACCTGTCCACCCATTATTGTCTAGTGCACAATACTGTAAGACAAACTCCATCATAACAAGGCTCTAATCGAACACCCCATGCTCCCCCCAAAAGAAACAAAATACACCAATATATTCTACCAATTAGGTCTATTAAATTAACATTTCAAATATTTGAATGGTAGCTCTTTATCATATTGAACACTATGCTTAGCTGGGATAAAGCATTTTTTTTAACTTTTAGGTTCAGGGGTACATGTGCAGGTTTGTTATATAGGTAAACTTGTGTCATGGGGTGGGGGGTGTTATATAGATTATTTCATCACCCAGGTACTAAGCCTAGCACCCAACAGTTATTTTTTTCTGGTCCTCTCCCCTCTTCCCACTCTTCACCCTCAAGGAGGCCCCAGTGTGCGTTGTTCCCTTCTATATGTCCATGTACTCTCATCATTTAGCTCCCACTTATAAGAACAAGCAGTATTTGGTTTTCTGTTCCTGTGTTAGTTTGCTAAAAAATAATGTCCTCCAGCTCCATCCATGTTCCTGCAAAAGACATGATCTCATTCTTTTTCATGGCTGCATAGTATTCTGTGGCATATAGCTGCCACATTTTCTTTATCCAGTCTGTCATTGATGGCCTTTAGGATGATTCCATGTCTTTGCCATTGTGAATAGTAAAGCATTGTTTTTAAAGCTTCTTTTTACATGCCACTGCTGTTTTTCCCTGTTTTTTTCCTCATCTATTTTTAAATTTATGAAATCTTTTTTTGAGAGGGTCTCACTCTGTCACCCAAGCTGGAGTGCAGTGGCATGATCATCGCTTACTGCAGCCTTGAACTCCTGGGTTCAAACAGTTCTCCCACCTCAGCCTCCTGAGTAGCCAGGACTATAGCATGTACCCCCATGCCTAGCTTATGAAACATTTTAAACATATATAAATGTATCTGGATTAATATAAATAACCAGATATGCATCATCAAAATGTATAAAATTTATAAAGTCTTCATATTTTCCCCATATTTACATTTGATATTCCTTCTCCACTACCCCCATTCCTCTTGCCCCTACAAGCTAACCACTGTAGTTAATTTCTTAAGTATCCTTTCCAGTGTTCTACTATGCAAATACAGGCAAATATGAACATATACTCTCATTTCATTCCTTGCCCAAAAGGAACGTCATGTCATGTTCTAGCTCTTGCTTTCTGTACTCAACAACACATATTCAGCTGGGCATGGTGGCTCACGCCTGTAGTCCCAGCTACTTGAATGTCTGAGGTGGTAGGACTGCTTGAGCCTAGGAGTTTGATATCAGCCTGGGCAAAACTGAGACCCCCTTTTCAAAAAAAAAAAAAAAAAAAAAAAAACCAAACATATTGAAGATCATTCTACATGAGTATTTACAGAGCTCCTCATACCTTTATTTCCTTTTAGCAACCTAGTACTCCACTGTATGCATATATCATATTTGTTTAACCAGACCCCTTTCGTAGACACTGTTGATGTTTAGTCTTTTGCCATTACAAATGGTGCTACAATGAGGCTGGTCCGAGTGCAGTGGTGTTTACAACTAATTGATCACAACCAGTTACAGATTAGTTTGTTTCTTCTCCACTCCCACTGCTTCACTTGACTAGCCTTTCAAAATAAAAAAAATAAAAAATAAAAAAACAAATAATGCTACAATGAATAACCATGTCCATATGATGTTTTCTATGTGTGTTGAAATGTCTGCAGAAATTCTTAGAAGTGGAATTGCTGGCTCAAACGGTAAATGCACTTGCAGTTTTGATTATTACCGCTAAATTACTCCCTTTCCCATTTTAAAGAGGAAACAAACTCAATATGAACAATTAAATGTCACTGTAGAAATCATTTGGGGAGAAATTATATCTTATTTAGTATAGAATAATAGATGATGCATATTTGAAAAATATGCCTCTTTAGGCATTTCCTGTTTATAGAAAAATGATAGGCCCCAAAGACTAATGACAAAAACATACAGCAGTGGAAAACTGGGACCAAGTCAAACAACACTGAGCTGCATTCATAACATCGTTTCACTCATAGATCCAGATGGTGTTAAGATGTTTATAGTATGTTCACAGGACACAGAAAAGCTCTCAATAAGTTTTAAAAGAGTTGAAACAAATAAAAGTTTTTCAAAACATGAAAAAAGGTGGCCTTTGTTCTTCAACACTTCATTAGCAAAGACATTATTTTTGAGAAATCCCTTAACCCTCAACAGCATCCCTAACCCCTTGTTTTTATAACTACTTCCAGGCTCCTCGAGGGTATATCCCTCAGACCTTTTAGATTAAAAAAAAAAACCTAAAAAACACTCCCAAGGCTTTTCATAATTGCCTCATTAATATCTGTGTCTTTAAAAAGTGGTTCAGTAGGTAGAAAGGCATGCATTAGGTGACAGCATTTCATAGCAACACACAGTCCCTTCTGGAAAGAAAAGTTCTTCTTAAATGTCACATCCTGATCATATGTCCTGGGGCCTTTTGGCTTTGACAACTGAATCACAAGTAAATATGAAGTCTGCGACACACAGACATAAGACTGTAACACCAAAACTGGCATAAAGATACAGCCCCTTTTCTTGTATCATACTTTACCCCATTCCACCGTGCCTGTCCCAATACCTCGTTCACTACTAGTTATCTCCTCCCCCATCCTCCATTCCAAAACAATTTTTGAAGATTAAATTTTATTGATTACTGCATAAAAGCGCTACTATAAAAGAGAGGGACAAGCAATAGGGGTGGGTGCTTTTCATTCAATCGCCGGAGGTAATAAGTTGAAATGTTCTTTCCCCAATACTCCCCTACATGTCAATATTTGCATAAAAATCAAGCAGAATTTGATGCAAACATTGTAATATCTATGATGTGTAGTAGCACTAGTCTTTGCCTTTTATTAACTTACAAACTCAATTACAAAAGAATAGCACAGCATTAATAATTTCTGTTTCTCAAGTCTCATTTGGAATCAGGCATTTTATTTGTTGCAGGAAGGAAGGATAGTTTCTACCAATTTCTTCAGATATCAGACACGATTTTAGAATTTTCTTCCATACTATTTCTCTTTGCCATAGCATATGTTGCTAAAACTTAGGAGAAATCACTTCCATGGTGGTAGGTTATTTTCTATAGACGGGCACATGCAAACACCCTCAAGACTGTCATGGATCTCAGAGAGGCTCAGATAGCTGCAGAGAGCTAGAAATGTTGTGTGTGCCCCTGAATTACTATTGCTTTTTATGGAGAAGATGTCTGGGGGCCTTCCCAGAGAACTCCTGCTGGCAGACAAATTAGGAGCAGGTCAGCAGGGTGCAGTAAAAGGTATAGAGCTTCTCCCCCTCTACCCAGCAGATGGTGAGGCTGAGCACCGGGAGAAGCCTATCCCTACAGCAGGAAATCTTCCTCCTCAATGAGAACCCAAACAAGATTGCCCTTTGAGAGTTTAAAGGAGTCCAGATACCAACCAACATATTTCAAAATTAAGCTAATTAATTTTCATACAATGCCAAGGAACAAATTAAATTGCACTTGTCAAAACAAATGAAGAAAGGGTTGTGTTTTTTTCGTTTGTGTGTGAGAAAGAAGTCTTGCCTTTTGCTGGGTATTTCTTCGAAACACCACTCCATTAAACAAAAACAAATCCCTCCCCAAACCTCTAACACCAAAGAAACGGAATTCTCTTTTGGAGTAAGTCTGGTGCCTTGTGTTATGTTTCTCGTTTCTCTATTTCACTATTTTCCTCTTCCTTTAAAGGAAAAGGTCACAAGTAATAAAGTCAATAAGAAGACCAAGGAAAGGGCAGAAGGCATTAATTTTGGTTAAAAATGTTAAATAATGGTCAAAAGAATCTATATTTTCCAATCATACTGGAAAAGAAACTTCATTAAAATAAAGTTTCCAAATGTTACTGGAACCCAAATAAAACAAATAGTGAAGGTTTTATGGCAGAGCAGCTGAAAATGTAAAAAGACTTTAACACTTGCTCCAGCTCCATTCCTACCTATCAATATTTCCACAATAAATTTTACAACAGAGAAGAGTTTAACTACCACGGCTCATACACTGACACCTGGGGAGAATAAAAGTCAGAAGAATGCTCTCTCACTTTCAGATGAAAGAATGCCAAATAAAACTGGAAAAACCAGCCCTGAAATCTCTCTATATATATATGAGCAACTTTTATAATATAAGCAGCTCATATTGTCTTTTTTACCTTTTACATGGTGTAATAATAAAATGAATGCCTATAATAATAAAATTAATACTCAAGTCAGCTAGGGAGCTAGAATATTACCATGACTGTTGAATCTACCCTGTTTTTTTCCATGTCCTATTTTAAGTAAAGGCATCTCTAGAAGCAAGCGCTGGCATTTAGCATAATTCTGGAGGAAAATTTCAAATCAAGATTATATATAGATAAAAGCTGAATTTGAATTATAAGAGAAGATATAATGAAGTATTTAAATCTTTAGTTGTGATGGAGTTAAATAATGTGCAACTGACAATCTCAATCAATACTTCTTTTCAAATATGATTATAATCTCAAAGTTGAATGAGAAGACTATACCTTTTCTTTGAAATTTAGAATATACGCATAGGTTCCTTTGTCTTTTTTAAAAAATAGACTTTTTTTTTTTTTTTAGCAGTTTTAGGTTCACATCAAAGCTGAATGGAAGGTACACAGATTTCCCATACCCCCGCCCCACACATGCATGCTGGACACAGCCGAGGAAAGACTCTCTGTGCTTGAGAAGGTCTCAATAAAAACCTCCAAAACTGAAAGGCAACGAGAAAAAAAGACCGAGAAAGTTGCAGAATAGAATTATCCAGGAACTGAGAGACAACTACAAAAGGTGTAACATACATGTAATACCAGAATACCAGAATGAATACAGGGAAAGGAAGAAAAGAAATTCTTGAAACAATAATGACTGAGAATCTCCCCCAAATTAATGTCAGACACCAAACCACAGATCCAGGAAGCTCCAAGAACACCAAGCAAGATGAATAACCGAAAAACTACACCCAGATATGTCAGTTTCAAACTACAGAAAACCAAAGATAAAGCCAAAAAGCCTGAAAGAAGCCAGATGGGAAAAACACCTCACCTATAAGGGAGCAAAGATGAGAATTACATCTGACTTTTCCTCAGAAAGCATACAAGCAAGAAGAGAGTGGAGTAAAAGATTGAAAGTGTTGAAAGGAAAAAAGAAAACCACCAACATAGATTCTGGATCCTGTGAAATTATTCTTCAAAAGTAAAAGAAATAAAGACTTTCTCAGGTAAACAAAAATTGAGGGGATTTGCTGCCAATAGACTTGCCTTGCAAGAAATATTAAAAGTTCTTTAGAGAAAAGGAAAATGATATAGATCAGAAACTCAGATCTGTAAAAAAAGGAAGAGCATCAGAGAAGGAATAAGTGAAGGTCAAATAAAATAAAAACTTCCCTTTCTTTATACAAATGTTGGCAGTGAGAACAGAGAACTTCGCTGCTAGTACATAGGCACATAACCATTCCCATAACAAACAGCAGCGGTTACTCCAAAATTCCCCAGGGAAATGAGGAAGCAAAGGTATGAAGTACACAGCACAAAGCATTTGTTAACTTAAATGGGATAAAAAGCCAGTCCAGATATACACATCATAAAACACAGGGTGACTGTATTTATACGTAGAGAGAGAGAATGAGACTTACCGGTCAGAAATATTAATAGTACACCAAATCATGTGAGACACTCAAATAATGAGAATGTTCATAACAATTTAGAGAAACAGGCTTAAACTTAACAGGTGGTAGATTATTTTCTTTATAAACAGATATAGCACAACATCAAAAAGATGGACTCTTAAAGGCTCATCAGTGGAGGATCCTGCAAAGAACGATTCTGAATCGCATTCTAACATACTATTGAACATACCTTGCGGCCAATAGAAACATCCCAGATAGCAACCCTCTGGCCAATTGGATGTCATATTCAGGCATGGAATAAAAAGCCATTCTGCCCTGCTACTGCTCTTTCTGCTTCTCCCAGCATGGGAAAAGCCTCCCAACAACTACATGTGCCTCCAGTTGGATGGTCTGAACCGCCTTGAACTTGCCCAGCTCAGTGCGAGTGGGAGGGACTCTCCATGCCAGTCCCCCTCTGTAAATTGGCCAATTGAAATGCAATTCCTGCTCTATAAGAAGGAAGATGAGAAAGTGACCCTTAATGACTCCCTGAGAAGAGCTGGCATCTTGGACGATAGCCTATAGCTTAAAAATGCCAGAATTCTCTTTTGCAGGCAAGAGGAGGAGGAAAGCAAGGAAAATTATCTGATGATAGAATGCATCAACTGAAATCAGGAAGTCTCCTTAAATGATCTTCTCTGCTGAACACATGCCCTCCTCCACAAGTAAAAATGCCACTATCTTATAAAAGTGCGAATTGCGTTAAGCCTCCCACAGCTAGGGAGTCGACTGCAGCAGTGGTTCTATAACAACACCCTACTGCATCTTCCTAAGGTGTACTGTCCTGAGAACACTAAGTCAGCAGCACAGGGACGGCGCCAGCAGAACTAACCTTGCTGTTCAATCGAGAATGAATTAGAGAAGTCAGATTCTGAGCTTCTATTGTCCATTCATCTTGATTTACTTTATGAAGCACACAGTACAATGATCTGAGATCCCCACATAAGGGTAAATGCTTAATAACTAGATCCGACTATTTTTATAATGACTTGTGGGAGAAGGTAAGGAAGGAATGAGAAGTTCGTGGAGAAAAGCATTGGCCTGGAAAATCTTCAATTGCAAGCTAGAACATTTAGTCCCGTTTACTGACTCATTGAGCTACCCTAGCCCAAGGCTTGATCGATTTTAGAGAGAAGTTTCTGCCAAGATAAGTTAGATCATAAGAATTCCTATCAACAGGTAAGAGATAATCCAGGGATCTAAGCAGGAAAGGAAGGGTGGGATGGGATCTATGAGAATATTAAGCCCTGGGCCACTAAAAGAGTCTCTCTCTGTTTAATTTGGTTGTTTGGCTGGCTTCTGTACGTACCTTGGGAAAATGAGCTTCTGCCTTTTCTTCTTTCTTTTGTCTTATAGATAAGTGAGAAAATCCTTCCTGGCTATTTTCTCCACAATGAAGGCACTATTAACATATATACCTGTTACTCACTGGACTTGGAACTAGCTCATGAGATGACCCAGCACTTTCCAACTCCAAAATCAGTATAGGTCTCTGTGACATGTCACAAATTAGAACTGCTCAATGCCCACCACCAACCTCCCACTTCAGCATTCATAAGACTCGTAAGAAGACGGTAGCACATCACGGTCTTGCTGTCTTATGTGTAAGGACAACAAGTCACTACCTCATCCTTTCCCACATTTCCAAACAGGACTTAGACCAGAGCCAGCTCAAAAGAGCTCTCAATGTCCAAAACTAGCTCCATTTGAGCAACAAAATAAGTAACAGTAGTACTGAATTATAACCCACAGGATAAAATAAATATAAAAGAGTCCTTACAGACATGAATGAATAATTGAATAAGTAGAGGAGAAGAAGAGCCTTTATTTTTTTTTTTTAAGAATTCTAACTAATAAGTGTAGAAAAAAAATGAAAGAAATAGAATCAAATTTAGAACATTACAATAATAGTTGTCACAGGCAACATTGATAGATTCCAAGATCAGTGAAGAAAGTTTAGGAGAAACAGGACATTTGCATAGCCTGAAAATTATCTTTCCAAGGTTACTTATTAATTACTAAGGCACAAATAGTAACTTTAAAGTGGAAAAACCTGGCCGACTTCACCACAACCAAGTAATCAAGGTTAACATCACGAGTAATGAAACATATTGACATCATGTAACCCTGATATGAGACAATAAGAAGAAAAAAAGTCACTTCTGTGGTATTGTCAAAAGCCATAACCTTAATGTAACCATGAGAAAACATCAGATACACACAAATAGTAAGCATTCTACAAAATAACTGGTCAGTGCCCTTCAAAAGTGTCAAGGTCATAGAAGTCAAGGAAAGACTGAGGAGCTATCACAGATCAGAGGAGACTAAGGGAACACAATGTGGGATCCCAGAACAGAAACACGACATTAGTGGGAAACAATGGTGAGATCTGAGTAAAGTTTAGGTTTATATAAGGTTAAGTCTGTAGCTAATAGTATTACACCAGTGCTGATTTCTTAGTTTTGATATTTGTACTATGGTTATAAAGGGTGTTAACATTAAAGAATGCTGGTGACAGGTACAGGAAATCTCTGTACTATTTTTACAACTTTTCTGTGAGTCTACAATGATTTCAAAACAAAAAAGTAAAAAGCAAAACAAACAGGGTGTAGGATTTAAGTGTAACTGAATGAGAACAACTCTGATTTCCTAGGTTAGTCCCATATATCAGTAACACTTGGGCTGCAGAGAGACTTCTGGGGAACAGGAAAATTAGGAGGTACACTAACACAGGCCTTACAATTTACAGTCATGTGCCACATAATGACATTTCAGCCAACAAAGGAGTGCACATTATCAAGGTAGTTCCATAAGATTATAATGGAGATGAAAAATTCCTCTGGCCTACCGAAGCCGTAGCCATTACTCATGTGGTTTTGATGCTGGTATAAACAAACCTACTGCACTGCCAGTCATCTAAAAGTACAGCACATACAATCATGTACATAATACTTTATTATAAAATGTGTGTTACTGGCTTACGTATTTACCATATTATACTTTTAATCATTATTTTAGTCTGTATTCCCACTTATTAAAAAAAGAAGTTAGCGGCCGGGCACGGTGGCTCACGCCTGTAATCCCAGCACTTTGGGAGGCCGAGGATCACAAAGTCAGGAATTTGAGACCAGCCAGGCCAATACGGTGAAACCCCATCTCTACTAAAAATACAAAAATTAGCCGGGCGTGGTAGCGTGCACCTGTAATCCCAGTTACTTGGGAGGCTGGGGCAGGAGAATCCCTTGAACCTGGGAGGCAGAGGTTGCAGTGAGCCAAGATCGTGCCATTGCACTCCAGCCTGGGCGACAGAGCAAGACTGTCTCAAAAAAAAAAAAAAAAGTTAACTGTGAAATAGCCTCAGGCAGGTTCTGCAGGAGATGTTCCTGAATAAGGCAGTGATACTCCAGGAGAGTTCAGCTCCATGCACTACCCCTGCAGACCTTTCAGAGGGACAAGACACTGAGGTAGAAGACAGTGGTATTGGTGATCCTGCTCTGTTAGGCATAGGCTAGTGTGTGTTTTTGTGTCTCAGTTTTTAATGAAAATGTTTGAAAGTTAAAAAAATCAATGAAAAAAGCTTTTAGAATAAGGATATAAAAAAAGAAAATATTTGTATAGCTATCCAATGTGTTTGTGTTTTAAGCTAAGTGTTAATACAAATGAGTCAAATATTTTTTAAAATTTAAAAGCTTATGAAGTAAAAATGTAACAGTAAGCTAATGTTAATTATTGAAGAAAAACATTTTAAATAAATTGAGCATAGCCTCAGTGTACAGGAAAGCAGCACACTAGTAATGGCCTTCACGTTCCCTCACCACTCACTTGCTGACTTGCCCAGAAAAACTGCCAGTCCTGCAGGCTCTCTTCATGGTGAGTGCTCTATGCAGGTGTATGTTATCTTTTATACAGTATTTTTGTCTATGTTTAGACACGCAAATCCTTACCATTGTGTTATAATTGCCTATGGAATTCAGTATAGCAACATGCTGCTCAGGTTCACAGTCTAGGAGCTCCACCATAGTCTAGGCTACACCATATGGGCCAGGTGTGTAGGTCACACCATCTAGGTTTGTGTAGGTATACTCTAGTATGTTCAGCAACAATAAAAAAGCCGAACGGCACATTTCTCAGAATATATCCCTGTCAATGGCAATACATGACTGTATTTGTGGTGCTATGATACGTACATGTAAAATTCTTAGTGTATGAAGAGTAAAAATTCCAGCCAAGTACAGGAGTGATGTTTGCACCATCTAGCTCACGACTTTTTATAAAGGAAATTGCTTCTCACTTATGTTCTCCATACAGACATAGCGCCATCGGTATGAGAACAACCCCAGCTTGTTATAAAGATGATTTCTTTATGATTAGGATACCAAGTAGATGTGTATTTGTTTGTTTCATTCAACTTTCAGGGATTGCTTTATAAAATATTTTAATTGTTTCTAGCTCAAACCCAGGTCTATGTGATTCTAGTGCTGACGTTCTTAACCCCCAGTCAGTTTTTCTGTGATTCCTGCCTTCCCTGTCCTGACTAATGGCCCTACAGATATCTTCGAGTGCCTCGTACCAGAAACTCAGCAGTCACTCTTTAGTTTTTCTCTCCCCTTATCCTACACTCATCTGCTATTTATTCTGCCTTCCTAAATTGATCTCAAATCTGTCTCATCTCTTGTCCCATCACCATTGATTTAGTTCTGGTCTTGCTCATTTTCCTTCCAGACTGGAGCAGAAACTCCCTAACTACTACTTTCTGGCCTTGAGGACTTTGGTATTGAAATTAGATTAGCCTACTGGCCTCCGTGGACACCTCCTTGTTAAAGAGAAAATTTTGATTCTCTACATTTTAAAGATCCTAGGAAGCTAAAGGAAACAGTGATAGCCTTGGAACTTCTGCTTTTTAGGTTTGTCCCTGGGAGACAAACTTGCTGGCTGGATCTCTTGAGCCAAAGGTATTGGCAAATCTCACCCTATTCCTGGCCTGACTCTCAGACACCAGCCAGTTGGCCTCCCTAGACCTTTGGTATTTCAAACTTCTTTTAAATCTTTTTATTTTTTCAAATGAAATCTAACAAAGAACCTTAATGCAAACACCCTAATACAAGTGTTGTTTTATTATACACAATTAAGAAATTCTTTTATGTATATTTGTATATATCCATGAACATGGATAATCCAAATATGCAAATCTGGATTTGCATAAATTCAAATTATAATGTTTGTTTGAAGCTCTGTCTCCCAGGCTACAGCGCAGTGACTCAGTCATGGCTCACTGTAGCCTCGACCTCCAGGGTTCAAGTGATCCTTCCACCTCAGCCTCCAGAGTAGTTGTGACCACATTTGTGTGCCACTATGCCCAGCTAATTTTTACATTTTTTATAGAGACAGGATTTTGCTATGTTGTCCAGGCTGATCTTGAATTTCTGAGCTTAGAGGCATGAGCCACTGAGCCCAGCCTACTTATTTATAATGCAAGTTGACATGTCTATATGAAAGAACTTCCCAAACTGAAATCAGGATAATTGGTTACTATAACATTTGTTGCACTCATGACATAGTAGGCACAGCCCTAAGTGCTTAATGAGGATCAGCTCTTTCAGTCCTTTCAGCATCCCTAAAAGGCAGATCAGTGAACTTATTTTACAGTTGGAAGTAGAGACAGCTTCTATAATATGCCTGAGGGTCTATGGTAAGTGACAGAATGTAGGCTTGAATTTTAGGTAATCTGATTGCACAAACCCCATCTTACTCCCTGTATCATACTGTCTTTCATGATATCACACAGACTTCTGTGATAATGATGAGAGTGATGAAGACAGTGATATCCACAACAGCATTATACCACACCTAACATCTATTTTTTGTTCTGAGTGGGCTCTGTGCTGAGTGCTTTAAACACTATCTTGTTGAATCCTACAGTTGTCCTATGAAGTAGGCACTGTTGTGCTGATGCTGAGGCAATAGAGTGTAGTGGCTGAATTTGCCTCCACTCCCTCCTAGCTGAATGCTATTCTACAAGTGCAAACCTCACAGGGCTGGTGTGAGAATTTAATGAGATAGCCCATGCAAAGCCAGGACACCTAGCACTTGGAAAATACTCAGGATTATTCACTCTCAAAATCTGACCCACATGGGTAATCTTTGTTAGGCTGACATTGTAATCTTGAGACATTCCTCAGAGAAGTTTTAAATGCAGATCGGTTCATTTAAATGAGTCTTGCTGTACAAGCTGGCACACGGATCATTTCCAGTGTGTAAAACATCAGCATATCACTTTTAATGTTTTAAATTGTACTTTTAAAAATAATTATAAATGTGTTTTTGAAATGATATCGAACTATTTGTGGGATCCTGGGGTGACCTCCCAGGAACTTTACAGTTCTTTAGAACCTTGTGTAGAAACTGCCATTAATAAGATCAATATCCTTCTAAACTCTGAGCTTCTATCTCGCCTCCTTGTTCTGTCTCTTAATCTCTCTCTCAACAACCTGTATTCTGACCATCCTTGTCCCCAACTCCTCTCCCAGCAGCTCAGTGGCTTTTCTGACCAAGTTCTTTTTCTGAACTGCTCAGCACCGACCTCCATGCCTCTTACCTGTGCTTCAGCCGAAGTTTAACCCCTCCGGACCACGCTGCTTTCCTGTGCTGGGGGCCAGAGGTGAGGTATTCTGAGCTGACGAAGGTAGAGTCACCAGTATCTGCATGGCCTGGGTCTGCACACACATCTCTGTCAAAAATAGAAAAATAAGAAGCTTAGCATGATAGTGTTCATGGACGGGAGCACAAATGAATCCTAACAAACAAACAAACAAACAAAAACACATGAAAATGAAACCTGGATCCGGAGCAAAGCAGCACAGCTAAGTGCAGAGTTCTAAGCCTGCACCTAACAAGTTCTCTGCCCTACAAAGGCGAATCCACTGCCGAGCATCGTCTTCCTTTTTTATCTATGTTCCCGTGAACCTATAAAGCATATTTCCCAATCTCAGAAAACCCAGATTTTCTAAGCAAAACAGAAGAAAGTTATATTAACTGTTATGAAGACAAACTCCCCTATAATTTGGTTTTGGTAACAAAGGAAAAATTGGATTGACTGAAGCAAACTGTCAAACGAGGTGGTTTGAAACTAAGCCTCTGCCACCTCGCTTCTCAAGTTCACTTTAAGGAGCGTGATCTCCAAGTGTAACAGCCCTTGCTCTGTTCAGTGGGTGGCAACTCAGAAGCACATGCCAAGTCTTGAGCTTGAGCTATTTCAGATTGTTTAGATTCCACTGCACTGGGAGGCAAGCTTTTTGTGTGTCCATTTAAATCCACCCTCCCACCCCCCAGTCCCTAACACCATCCCATAACTCCCTTCCTCCATACTCCCAGGGAGTCAGAGAAAAATTTTAAGCCCTACATGGCCAATGTGTTCCACATGGGAACAGGCACATTTCTTCTCCTTAGGACAGTGCCAGGTCATGAATTTCTAAGCACTCTGACAGTACTCTCCATGTCTCATCGGTGTGTCCCCCTGCATCAGGCTTTGAAGGTCTGTCATCATCTCAGTTTGGGGACCAGTGAAGGTCTGTCATCATCTCAGTTTGGGGACCAGTGGTTTATTTTCAATTTCTGTCTTCAAGGATTTTTCTAAGCCTCTGAGATCCAACTGGTGGGCCCATAAACAGGAATCTGGAGAAGGTACAAATGAGGCCGTGCCTCCTCTGCACAGGCCCTGGCTGAGAGGGGACAGGATTACTGAAAGCTGTTAAGAATAAGCCCTGTCCATCTGGCCTTCTATTTCCTGGAACATAGAATGGAAGTGAAAAAGCTTTCTTTCCTAAATCCTAAGGCAAATGAAAGGATTTCTTTTTATTCTACAGCATGGGTGAGATGGCCAGGAGGCCAACAGGGGAGTTTCTATTTCTAAGCTCAAGTTTTCATGTTTACCTTAGTTACATCTAAGCACCTCCTTCTGTACATTACTTTTCTCACCGAATTTAGGATTCTAGGCTTTGGATATATTCAATACAATGCTAGACGTGCAGTTTGAAAACTGGTTGCGGTTATGTCAAAAGTGAATTGAATGCATTGGGCAGGTAAATTCTCAGTCTCAGGCTTCTCATCTGTTGTAAAGTGAAACCAAGAGGCAGTGCACCACGGTTAGGAGCGTGGCTCTGGAGTCTGAGTCCTGGCTCTACCCACTGGGCAGCTCTGTGACTTTGTCTTCTCTGTGCCTCAGTTCTGTCATCTATAAAATGGGAGCGTAGGAATAATCAGTGACTAGAAAGTAGATTCAAAGATACCTCACCATCTAATACCTGACTGTGAAGATTACATGAGCGTAAACAGCACACTCCAATATGAGCCATTGGTACAACCTGGGGAGAGACTTTTCCTTTCCAGGTCCCCCTCTAGATCCTAACTTTGTTTGTTGGGGGAAAACAATCAAGACCAGGCCTGAACTTTCATAAAACCTTTGTAGTATTTAATAATGTCCTCATTTTTTGGGTAAACCAGAATTTTTGCCTCCATTTTTTTTTTTTTTTTTTTTTTGCACAATGGCTTGGGCACCAGAGACTGAACTCTTTTCTTTTCTTTCCACTTCTCCTTTCTGGGAGATCCCTAGTGACAGAGGTACAGGAGTGGTGGTTGTCACGGTGAAGGGCTAGCAGGAAGAGCAGGTAGACCAGAAAGAGACGGAAGCATGAGGAAGAAAAAATCATTCCATTGATTTAAGCATTTTCAATGCATGATTCCTTTCTATCCTAGAAAAGCAGAGACTGGCACCCCAGGACTGCCCCCAAAACCATGTTGTCCTCCTACTTGTCACCCTCTAGAGGACCAGCTGAAGTTAGCAACTGGGTGTGAGAATCTTAAAACCCATTTTGATTGTTGTTCATTGCAAGGGGCAAAGATTAGGAGGAGCAAAGTTGTGCACCACACAAACTAGAAATCAGGCTGGAGAGAGTGCTAGAATCACCAGCACAGCAAACACACCTTTATTCCCTTCACCTGTTTGTGAAATAACTTGGACAACAGACACACAATTTAAAAATTCACATATTCAAAAAAACAAAAACAAAAACCCATAGTGAACCTAGGAGGAAAACAGTCCTGGCATGAGTGTTGGGAAGCCTGTCATCCCAGAGACCAGGGCCCTGGAATTGTTTTTTTGCCCTTCCCTCCTCCCTTACCTGTACACTGAACACCTTACATTGAATTCATGCTGTCTCCAGAATGCACATTTTCTTACCCACCTCAGGTTACTACATTACCTGACTCAAAACAGACTGCAGTAGACAAAGTCTGCAATGTGCTTTCACCTCATCAGGAAATTGTGCCCGACTGGTGCTCCAATGGTCATACATGCCTCAGGTAGATTATTCCAAGTCTTTCTTACAAAAAAAAAAAAAAAAAAGGTGTGCTTTCCCATGTGCCAGATATTATTCCGATAACTTTTTTATAAAGGAGCGAATGATGAGGGTTGAGTCCCATTTTACAGATTTGACAACCTGAGATAAAGAGAAGTTACATAAATCTCCTCAAACCACATAGGGAATCATATTCCCTTGGGACTGTCAACCACTCATTCTCCTTCCTTTCAGTGTAGCAGGTTTCAAAAATGTTTGATTTATGCCACAGATTTTGTAGGCTTTAGAATTACTAACCCAGATTTGGTAGGGACTGGTGATGGTAGAGCCATCAACTACACATATTACCAAATGAGCTCACTTTTACTTAAAAGACACTAAAAGGTACAATGTTTCACTTAAAGATAACCAATGATACATTGTAAAAGCCTGGGAATCAATGAATCCAGTTCAAGTGAAAAATACTGGGATAAACTATGCACTCTCCAGGCCTACTGGGCTACTTCCAGATCCCTGAAAGTACTATCCTTTCCTGCCTTATTCGTCCTCATCCTTCAGGTTTCAACTGTGACATCATTTCTTCTGCTGGCCACCCAGAGGAACTGTGGGAGCTGGGGTAAGGAGCCCCTTGTGTGCTAGCAGTGTACATCGAAGTGCAGTTCACACCAGCTGCTAGCTGCCTGCTTGCTGGTCCCTCTCTCCACAGGTCAACAAAGATAAACCAGCTCAGCTTAGTACCTGGCACAGAGAGTTGCATCAATAAATATTTGTTGAATGAATAAAGTACAGATGACCCTTGAACCACACAAGTTTGAACTATGCGGGTCCTCTTACATGTGGATTTTTTTCAAACAAGTGTATCCACCTCACCTGTCTTCCCTTCCACCAAGACAGCAAGACCAACCGATCCTCTTACTCCTCCTCTGCCTACTTAACATGAAGACAATGAGAATGAAGACCTTTGTGACGATTCACTTTTGATTAATTAGTAAATGTATCTTCTCTTCCTTATGATTTTCTTAGTATAATAACATTCTTTAGCGTACTTTGTTGAAAGAATAGAGTACCTAATGCATATAACATACAAAATATGTTAATCAATTATTTATATTCCTAGTAAGGCTTCCAGTCAACAATAGACTATTGGTAGTTAGGTTTTAGGGGAGTCAAGAGTTGTAAATGGATTTTTTACTCTAGGGGGTCAGCATCCCCAACTCCCCTGTGTTGTTCAAGGGTGGACTGTACTGCTAAATGTTCAACAGACCTGCAGCCTTTCTTCCCTCCTATCTCCTTTTAACTCACAGCTTCTTGGCAAAACTAACAAGGCATTTCTTGGAGCTGTTTTATGTTTATGTTTCTTGCTGTTCTCCAGTATCCGTATCTCATTATTACCACTATGAGTGATGAGCTAGGAATCAAAGTTGACCTGAGAAAGTTTGGCAGAGGCTAAAAAAAAATACTGCAGTATAGTGACTTTCTTCTTCCAGGCAGTTAACCAAGAAAGCCAAGCCAGCCACCCACATATTTCTACTTCCCATGACGAGGACATTCGTATTTGCTCCGTCTGCCACCCAATATTCACAACTCCAGAATATATACCGACTGCTTTATTGTTTGCTTTTTGTTTGTTTCCTTTTGTTTTTGAGACAAGGTCTTGCTCTGTCACCCAGGCTGGAGTGCAGTGGCACAATCTTGGCTCACTGCAGCCTTGACCTCCCAGGCTCAAGTGATCATCCCACCTCAGCCTCTCAAGTATCTGGGATCACAGGCATGCACCAACATGTCAGGCTAATTTTTATTTTTTTGTAGAGATGGAGTCTCTCTACATGAACTGGTCTTGAACTCCTGGGTTCAAGCAATCCACGCACCTTGGCCTCCTAAAGTGTTGAGATTACAGGCATGAGTCACCATGCCCGACCTATTTGGTATTTTAATAGTGTCCATTAACTGCTTGCTGAACCGAGTTTCAGCCAATGAAAGAAGAAAGGATTCTAGATCATTCCGTTCCCTGGGGCTCTCTTAAACAATGTACAAACTAGGGAAGGCTGGGGAAACTGAGTAAAAGACATGAGGAGCTGAGCCAGCAGGCATGGTTTCTCCAGGTCCCTTTGCTTCCTGGTTTCTATTGAGTTTGCATTTTCCTATTTTATCCTTAAAGGGGAGGGTGAGGTGGAGGGATCATGTCTCCTTGGCATGGGCTGTTACAATCTTAGGGAAGTGCTTGGTTTTGTCTGTTAGAATCAGTCATTTCCTCCTTTTTTGTTATGTTTCATCCAGGAGGGAAAGCTTCCTCGATGGCCTCCCCCTTCCACTTCTGTCCCCTTTAATCTAGTGTCTACCCAGCAGCCAGTACCACCTTTCAAAAAATGCAAATGGATGATGTCATTCCCTGGTAAAATCCTGTAGCTTCCCTATGCATTTTGGATAAAATCCAGGTTTCCCTACTTGGCCTGCGAGGCCTCAGGTGACATGGCTCCTGCCCCTCCTTCAACCTTTCCCCCTCCTCCCTTAGGTTCCCCCAAACTTGCCAAGCTCTCTGCTTTTTGCACATGCTGTTCTCTAAGCCTGGAATATTCTTCCCAATTCATTACTTGGCTGACCATGCTTTAGTTTCTGCTCCCAGCTGGAACATCACCTCCTCAGAGGCTGCCTTATCTAATGCAAATACTCTTTCCTGGCACCAGATCTTTCCCTTTACTGCACTTATCACCACATGAAATTGTTCACTTGCACACTGTCTGCCTCATCGTTCAGGCGTAAGCTCAGCCAGGTCAGAGTCCACATCTGGCTTTTCTTCAGCCTTGTGTTTTAAAACTACTATACACCCAAGGCCTAGCACAGTGAGTGGCTCATGGTAGGCACACAATGCGTATTTGCTGAATAAATCATAGGAAACTATAAAGGAAATAATTGTTATGCACCCAAAACAAAGTTATATGTCCTTAAACCCTTTAGGATATTAAACTCTTCATAATATCCGTTTTGGGAAATGTGGGATCTTTTCTTCTACTTGCTTTCTAGATCAGGCTTTGTGCTGATTTCTTCCTGAAAATATAATCTGGCCCTAAGTTTTGATCCATCTCATTAGTGGCAGGCTTTCTCAGGACAGACAGGACCAGTGTTGGGAGACTGTGGCCGAGCCCCTTCGACAAACAGCTGGCATGGCTCAGCACAATTTTGTTGCCTTATGTTCAGAGGCAATCAGAATGCTTCTTGTGATTAAGTAGACAGGATGCATTTATACAGGGCTAAGTTTGTCCTCAGAATTTTTTGGAGAAATTCCTTTTGATTTATGCTGGGTGTACACACTCATTTGCGTGGTAATTTGTCTTATTAAAAGCCATGTTCCTGGTTTTCATGTTTCTTTTTCTTCTACTCTGTGTCCTTCATGCACGTAAGTTAGCCTTACTATAGCATCTCTATCCTGTCATCCCCCTTCTCTTGGGTTCTCAGTTGTCTAATGTCTTAGTTGTAGGTTTCTCAGCACTTTTTCTCTTGAGTCTTCAGGAGGCTGAAAAAGCCTTAGATTAGAGGCTTTTTCAGTGTCTAAAGATTTTAAGAAGTGATGCCGTCAGGTAAAAATTTCTATTCTTAGCCAAACAGATGTGCTCTTCATTTTCTGAAGACTGACCATTGATCAGTTTCACAGACATTCTCAATGAATTGTCCTTTCTTTTAAAGGTCCCCTTGTTCCTGTTACTGACCTTTTGTAACTTACACATTTAAGTCTTAACCTTTTGGGTCCTGTCCTTTCATTACTCACCTTTTTTTGCATTTCAAGTTATTATTTACCATCTAGGAAGCACCCGCTGCATGCCCTCAGGCCTGTATCCTATCTAGTGTTTTCTTCATCACAGGCAGGCCACTCATTTGTACTTAAAGCCTCCTCCTGTCTTTCTGCTCACTCACCTTGGTCGGCAGCTTGGTTTATTACAGGAGGGCCATTGATAACCCTTCGGCCCTGAAGAGATGCATTTTGTATGTCTCAAACCTCTGTCCACTTGCACCTCCTGCTCTGGCTGCTGCTTTTTTCCACTTGATTTCCCCCTGAAACTTGCCAAACAAATCCAGGTGTACAATATATCCCAGTAACATTCAGCATATCTGACTGTGAAACTGTAAGCTTAATTATCTCTAGATCTTAGCCAATGACCTCCATGTCAACCCTCCAGAAAGATGAAGAAAAGGTTGGATAGGGGGAAAAGCCAAATGACCTGCCAAGTCTTTAACCTACCTAATAAATATTAATCTGCTTCAGTTTACTGCTGACATCAGTCCCTCTACCCACTAAGCCCTCTGACACAGCTAGCAGCCCAGGGCAAGTACATAAGAAAACCGAGGGCTCTCACAAGGTCTTTAGGGTTGAACAGATGATATCTTCGTGGAACTGGTATGCCCCTAGCTACAAGCACTCAGAGCCTAGATCTCAAGACAACTGTGACAAGCTGCAGGCTACATAATGTACATGGACGATGTGGATTCTGGAGCCAGCTGCTTGGGGTCCTGCTCTGGCTCTGTCACCTAGGAAGGTGTTTGACTTTGAGCAGGTCACTCAACTTTTTGTGCCTGTTTCCTCCTTTATAAAATAAGAATACTAACAGTACCTTCATCAAAGGGTAGATGTGAGGCTTGAATGAATGAGTATGTGTAAAGCAATCAGAACAGTACCTGGCAGTGAATATTAAATTTTTACCCATAGAACTAAAACTTACATTTACTGGGCACATGGTATGTACCAGATATTGTGCTTTAAAAACAGTAATTCAGTTAATCTTCTTATCATTTGAGGCAATAATCATCCTTATTTTACAGAAAAAAAGAAAAATTAAATTAAAAAGTAGGAAGAGCTATGGCTAAAGAGCTTCCCCTCTCCACTACCTACTCCATTAGATTCCTTTTAGAATCACTGGGCTTTGTATACTTTCACAGGCATCAACCACAGATCAAACCATGTATGACTGTCATTTTTCCATATCACTCTGTTATTCATATGAGATAAAATATATGCATAAAAACAAAACACCAGCAAGTATTCCAAAATGTTACTACTGGGTGACAGAATTATGGGTACTATTTTTCTTCTCTTTTTCCTTATGTCTTGCAAATTGTTTACAATTAACATTTATTATTTTAATTATCAGAAAAAAAAACTAAAATTAGCCTTTTTTTTTTTAATAGAATGACTCTAAGAGTCTAAATTTTCTATATTTTTAAAGGAAAATCTTCTCTAGGAAATGGAAGTGCCTATCCTGAGAGCATATCTGGGCAGTAGAAAGACTTCACATGAGTGGGTGAAGGGGATTACTTTGGGAGCTCCAATAACTGCTGAATGGAGAAAGAAGCAGGATTTCTGTGAAACTAGTATCAGTAGAGAGAGATAAACACCTCCTGAAAAAAATTCAGTCTAGTCCTTTCTTTCCCTATCATCAGCCTACAGTAACAGACTAGTGTTCCCAGAGAACCATGCAAATCTCTGCGACGAACTATTATTCCTTACTTTAATACCAGATTATAGCTTATAAAGCATTTTCCCAAACGTTATTATTGGGGGCCATTTGGCCCTCAATAATACTAAAAGGTAAATAAAGCAAGCATTATTTATCCCCATTTAACAGATGCAGAGGCAACCTCATAGAGGGACAGTTATTCGCTCAAGGTCAGGACTTACAAGCTATACAACTGGCACAGGAGGATCCCATACTCTAATTGTTTTTGGTTTTTTTTTGAGACAGTCTTGCTCTGTCACCAGGTGCCAGGCTGGAGTGCAGTGGCGTGATGTCGGCTCACTGCAACCTCCGCCTCCTGGGTTCAAGCAATTCTCCTGCCTCAGCCTCCTGAGTAGCTGGGACTACAGGCACACGCCGCCACGCCCAGCTAATTTTTGTATTTTTAGTAGAGACGGGGTTTCACCATATTGGCCAGGATGGTCTCGATCTCTTGACGTGATCTGCCCGCCTCAGCCTCCCAAAGTGCTGGGATTACAGGCGTGAGCCACTGCGCCCAGCCCCCATACTCTCATTCTTATGCTCCCTTGTTCCATGCTGCCTTTGGATTCTGTGATGCTAAAAGTCCATTGACACAGCAGCAAACATTTAATATCAAAAGCTTCTTTAAAAGAAAGCTTCAGAAGAAGAAAGCAGAGTTATTGAAATTCAGATAGGACCCCTCTCTCCGAAGTCCAACTACCCCTAGATCTAGAGAAATAATTAAGTCCTCACCCCTGACACCCAGATGGCATTCCTGCCCCTACAAGAACTTTCTAGCACTGGTAACACGCTGAAGTGAAGCAGGACATATTAAGATAGATATTTCAAGGCCAGGCATGGTGGCTCACACCTATAATCCCAGCACTTTAGGAGGCCAAGGCAGACAGATCACCTGAGGTCAGGAGTTTGAGACCAGCCTGGCCAACATGGTGAAACACCATCTCTATTAAAAAATACAAAAACTAGCTGGGTGTGGTGGCTCACACCTGTAATCCCAGCTACTCAGGAGGCTAAGGCATGAGAATTGCTTGAACCCAGGAGGTGGAGAGCGGTTGCAGTGAATTGAGATCATCGTGCCACTGCACTCCAGCCTGGGTGACAGTGAGACTCTGTCTCCACACCACCCCCGCCACCAAAAAAAAGATATTTCATGCTGAGACCCAGACCCTGGCCACATCTATACCCAGCCCAATCATCCATTCATTCAATCAGCTATTACTAAGGGCTAGCCACGGGCCACACATTGAATTAGGCACTGGACTTGTGGCAAAACAGACATAATCCCTCCCTCTGTGGAATTATAAATTAATAGGAATAAAGGCAAAATTAACTGAGTAAATATATACATACAAACCATAAGTGCTGGGGAAAAAGACCATGAGAGAGCCCACACTCAGCATGCCTCCCTTTTCTTGTCATTCACTCTTACACAGTCTGTGGAGACTCTTGCTTTCCCCAGTCGCACGCCCCAGGGAGGGCAGGTATCCAAGCAGCAGTTCTCAAAGTTGCAATTACCTTACGGAGTGCTCTGATCCAGGCTGGGGGCCAAACTGTTACCTGCACAGCTTCTTACAATCCTTACAGCCAGTCTTGAGGGCAGGTGACTTTCTGCTATTAATCCCTACTTTATACATGAGGAAACAGAATCAAAGAAGTGCAGGAAGTTTGTCCAAATGGTGGTGAAAAAAGAATTTGAATTCAGATCTGGCTGACGACACAGTCTATGCTCTTAACTACGATGTAACAGTCTAAATGTTATTTGGGATTCTCCTTTTTCCTTGGCCCCATATGGTTCTCTTCCTTGGATGATGCCCAGTAAGTATTTGTTTAATAAAAATATGCCGAGTAGACATTAGGCCAGCTTCCTGTTGGGTTCCCTGAAGTTGTCTATCCTGTCTCATTCGAATGAGAATCACTGTCCTCCCAGAGTACAGCTCTGTTGCTGATATTCTGCTTGGACCACATCAGTGTGCTGATGGTTTGCACGGACAGGTGGGGACGGGTGCAGAGAATATAACTCAGTCAATACTCAGACCCTCAGCTGAGGCTGCAAAGGCCACCATCCTGCATCAGGGGGAGTTTCATGAAAGAGTAAAGTCGGAGTCACGTAGAACACATCCCAGTCCCAAATTCCTCTGAGACGCCTCTCCTAGATTATGAGGCATGCTGTAGTACCATTAATCATCTCCAGAAAAGCACTCTGGAAAGGAGCTACGTGGGGGAGAGGAGCAAGAAACAGAACATGCAACAAGCCTGGTGGAAGTAAAGCAGGAAGTCGATTTGGTAATCCTTCTTCCCTCTTCCCACAAAACATCAAAGAAAGGAGCACCGTCAAGTAGACATTCTAAAAGGTCATATATACATGCACTATTATAGCAGGAAACAGTACCGGACCTGCAGCCAGGACACCTGGCACCAGGCCCTCTGTGTATCACTATAAGCAAGTCATTTTCATGTTCTGGGCTCCTGTTCCCTCACATGTAAATTGAGGAGGTTGGTACAGATGAGCTTGAGGGTTCCTTTACCTTTAACAGTTGATGACCCAGAGGTAAAAACCAGGAGGAGGGCATACACGGCAAATCCCGGGGTGAGAAGACATGATCTGCATACCTGCATCAACAAGGGATGAGCACGTGCTACAGCAGGCTCGGAGTTGGAATCCGTGTAGAATAAAACACAGCTTCTGACCTCCAGTCTTGTTGGGGGAGGCACACACAGGATTTATAGCTGGATCAACCTGGGTTCTAATCTAACCTCTGCCAGTTTCTGGCCACTATTCTCTCTGAACCTCAGGACCTCATCTGTAAAAAGGGGACAAAGTATTATCTACCTTGTGGTGTAATAACCATTACAAGACAGATCCTTTCATCGTTCAGTCCAAGTGGTCTACATGAGGGGAGATGGATGTGGAAAGGCACCGTGGGGGAGGGTGACAGGACGGTGATATCATGATGGGTTTTTTAATTCCTTAAAAAAGGCAACTACAAATTGTCCAAAGCATTTAGGGAGGAATATAAATATTTAAATCTATGGTGGAGGGGGATTTTTTCAAATAAGAACAGGAAACATAGGATACTATCTGAGCTCCTTGGGAACAGACTAGCATAGAGGACCCAGTGATTGGTGTAAAAGAAAGGGTTCCTCAAGGTCAAGGATGACAGATTAACCTAGCAGAGCAGTCTAGAGGCCGCCTCTCACCGGCAGGAGTCGCAGGCACTAGGCAGGGATGGCTGTTGGCAAATGCATCTTCATGGCTGTTTTTAAAACAGAATGAGTTTGGGCCTAATTTTTTTCAGCCCCTGAGTCCTTCCTACCACAGGCTCTGTGGTAAGAGACCCCTCCCCTTCTGTAAGTGGGTGAAGTGAAGGGACTCTGGCTCAGGAAGGTCTCTGGGGGTCCCAATGTAGTCTGTAGGAGCCAGTGTCCTGTTTCCCATCTATATGCAAATAAGTTGCTCCAGCCCTAGACCTGCCTAAAGGAGTGGACATTAAAAATGTAAATAGGATTGTCATTCATTGGGGGAAAAATGGGTCCCTTGCTAAATTTGGCATCAGCTGAGGAATCTTAGCAAAAATGAACTCACCGCCTTGTTTGTGAGGGAGGCCTAATCCTTACTTTGCCCAAGAGGATTATTGGGTCTTAGAAAGAAGCACATGCACTTTTTTTAAGCTCGTGCCAACTGCATTTGTGTCCATAATATCCAAGATTCGTTCTGCTTTTTAGGGTATATAATAGACATTCCACGCTGTTTAAATGCCTCCGAATATCAAACCTAAATGTTTCCAACCTTTGCTATCACCCAAAGGAGGACTCTGTGCCTAAGCTTTTCCCAGCTGTTGCTTTATATTCTCTGTGTGCACAATTTATATGGATATCAAAGTACCAAACTATAGCCCATTTGTGAAAAAGTAATGGTTTACAGCTTACAGTAGACCTTTTCAAGGTGTTTGCGACCATAGTTCCATGGGCTGATTTTCTACATATCCCCTTCATTTTTCCTTTCTCTTTGTTACCATAGGGTAGTGTCACAAAGGCTCGAATTCTTTTTTTCCTCATCCTGTATGTTCCTACTCACCCCCAGCACTTTCCTGTGCTCGCCAGGGGAATTCTGGACCCAGTGACATATACCGCAAAGCAGGACTGATAAAATCTATGTCCTCAGTTGAGCATGACATTCTCGAAACATTTTAAAACATGACAATTGGCACCTGTGCTGGCTGTACAACATGCAAAGTATTTTTATGTAACAAATTCAATCTTTACAGCAACCCTATGAAGTGCTGTCCTCATTTCACAGAAAAAGAAACTGAGGCAAAAGTAACTTAAATAACCTGCTCAAGATCACAAAGGAAGTGGTAAAGCTTGGACCCAACCTATTACAAGGCTCCAGAGTGTGCCCTTAACTGCCTTAGCCCACAATCGCATCACTTAAGGGTTTAGTTAGATACCTATAGGGCTGCAAGATCTCTGAAAACAGATTTGCATTGTTCCAGGAAGAGCATAGCAATTCTTCCAGTATTGAATTCCTCGAGAGTGATGATTTTTGGTGCTTTCTACTAGGAACTACCTTCCCTCACCCTCACCACCAGGGCTGCTTAATTGCCACCCGTAATTCCAAGTCCTGCCTCAACCCTGGGGCCCACCAGACTCTAAATGAGAAGAAATTTAAGAAGCCTCCAAATAGTATATCAGGAAATAGCTTCAAGACAAACTCTCAGGGCAGGGTATGGTGGCTGAAGCCTGCAATCCCAGTGATTTGGGAGGCCAAGGTGGGAGGATCACTTGAGGCCAGGAATTTGAGACCAGCCTAGGAAACACAGCAAAACCTCATCTCTTTAAAAAAAAAAAAATCTTTTTTTTTTTTTTCATACGGAATCTGAATCTCGCCCAGGCTGGGGTACAGTGGTGTGATCTCACCTCATTGCAACCTCCGTCTCCCAGGTCAAGTGATTCTCCTGCCTCAGCCTCCTGAGTAGCTGGGATTACAGGTGCCCACCACCACGCCCGGCTAATTTTTGTATTTTTGGTAGAGACAGGGTTTCACCAGGTTGGTCAGGCTGGTCTCAAACTCCTGACCTTGTTATCCACTTGCCTCAGCCTCCCAAAGTGCTGGGACTACAGACATGAGCCACCGTGTCTGGCCCAAAAAGCATTTTTTAAATAGCTGGGTACAATGGCATGTGCCTATAGTCCTAGCTACTCAGGAAACTGAGGTGGGAGGATAGTTTGAGCCTAGCAGTTTGAGGCTGCAGTGAGATATGATTACACCACTACACCCCACTTGGGCAACAGAACAAGTGGGGTGTAGCCTCTTATAAAAACAACAATAACAACAACGAAAACCTCTCAGCTAGTTTTGTTCTCATCTTGACCCTCAAATCCCTATGCTATCCCCCAGTTCCCAGAGCCTGCCTGGTCTTCCAGGCTGAATGTGGAAAACGTGCCTTTGATGCCAATTCTTTCCAGACTGGAGCCCGCCCTTGCAATGGTGACTGACTCAAGAACAGATGGTACTGGGAACAGAATCTGAGCGGAAAGCAGGTACGGAAGTGACTGATCATTTTTATCTGCCCAGGCAGAGCAGCCTTCCCCCCTCACTGGGCATTCACACATGGAAAGGTGACCTCAGGGAGGAGTTTGGCAGATCAGGGACAGCCAGGCCAGGCCAGCCTATGGCAGGACATGTCCTGTAAGCAGTCCATGACCCCCTATGTCCCCTCCCATGTCCCCTCCCATGTCCCCTCCCACTGCAACCCTGATATGTCAAGCCTGGGAAAGGTACAGAATCCATGACAAAGAGAAGGTACTGGACTGTGACCCCATTTCACTAAGCCAGCTGCGGATCAATGGCCTCCGCCCTGGCCAGACCTGGCTCAGTAGGGGAGGCAGCCTCCTCTCACTATCACATTCCAGCTGCCAGTAGTGAGGAGGTAACCATGGGAACCGACACAAAGGGCTTAATGTTAGAGGGAAAGAGGCTGGAGGCGATGGTGAAGAGGCTGAGAGGGACTTCAAGTGACAGTCCTGCAATTCTCCTAACTTCAACCATGTGCATCTATTGTGAGTCAAACTAAAAGAATGAAGTGGAGCTTTTGCACAGCAAAGCAGCCTGGCACAAGGCCTCGAGAGCGTCAGGGACAACCAGAGAGCTAAGATCCTTGTAGGTTCTTCTAGATTTCTTTTCTCCCCATCAGAGAGCAGAGCCCTAATAATTTCATTTACCAGTCATTTTGGCCCAAGATAGTATGGTTCATTTGGATGGACAGAATTGATACACAGTGGCACTCCTTCATATACAGGGCTGCAAGCAACACTTTGCATAGGGGCTTCTTTCTGCACTATCTAGTTTCAGTCCAGTGTCTCCAAAGGTCTCTGCAGGCTGAGTGGCTTCTTCGATATGTCTGGAAATAGACCAACCTGGCACCACTTGAGTGGCTGAGGAATGGTCCTGAGATTCTGCCTGCCTAGCTAACCCCACACTGCAGTGGAGAGGCTTTGATGCCAGGACCAATAATCCAGAGTATTTTGCACAACACTCAGGACTTTGGGGGAGAAATTAAGCCAAAAGTCTCATATAGGAATAGGTCATAGGATCCATATTTATTTAACTACATTTTCCCCTGGGCATCTACACATTATTTTAATAAACTGGCCAAGGTGACTTCGTCTTCATTAAATCCGTAGGGTTTTCAACCTGCCACTTGGAACTTATTTTTATTTAAAGTTTTAGCTCAAGGTTCTCCAGAATCTGGGAGTTGAGAAAATACCAAAGGAAACATGAAATATCCAGGATCAATGGTAGACTTTTCTTCTTACTGTAACAGTGCTCTGAGGGCACATTTCTTACCTTGCTATTTTTTTGGAGACCAAAAAAATATTGCATCTATGTCAGTCCCTACATAGACCGCACAAAGCACAGGCTGAATTCTACTAGGCAGCCACGATTTTCCACGTGTTTGTTCACTTCCTAATTGGAGTCACTGGGGGTAAGGAGTGAAGGACAATGCCAGAGTGGGCCACCTGATAGGTGGACTTTTGAGGGGCTGGGAAAAGACAATGACATGTTCATTAGGGCCTCTCCAACAAGCATCCCACAAACCCCCAAAAGGTGGTAGACCCATTAACCGTTGAAGAACATATTCAAGGAGTCAACCATCCCCCACCACCAGTATGAATCTGCATGCAGCCATAAGCGGGTCATTAGTTCCACTTATTGGTATAAAACAATTTTCTCCAAAAGGGAAAGATAGTTGACATCTATTATGGACCTCATCCATTAATTGACAGGATGGAATTGGGTACTAACCCTGGCACCTCCATGCCCTCAACAAGTTATTTAATCTGTGTTTTCGGTTTCCTCACCTTTAAAAAGGGATAGTAATAGTGCTTGTCTCATAGGAGTGTGAGGAAGATAAAATTAGCCAACACAAAAAGTATTAGACAGCGCTTGACTCCTAGTAAGTACTCAACAAATGTTAGGAATTAACACCTACCAGATGCCAGCCTAGTTATATTTACATATATTCTGTCACTTAATCCTTATGACAGCCTTAGCCTAATAAATATTAATAACTCTCTTAGGTATCAATATCACCATTTTGCAGATGAGGAAACAGTGGCTTAAAGGACTCTCCAAACTACTAGTATAGCAGAGCTCAGATTCAAATGCAGGTCATTCCGCTTGCGCAGTCTCTGACCTTTCCACTGTACTCAACTGCCTTTACATAGACCATTTTGTTTTTGCTGTTTTTAGTGAAGAATAACAAGGGAAGCTTTAGCAAGAAACGCCAATGTTTAAGAAAATAACACCAATTTACAGGATTTTAAACCTCCACTGTAAGCAGGAGGCTTTTAAAACAAACAACAACACACACACACACACACACACACACACACACAAACAAACGAACAGACTAGCCTGAGACAGACCTCTCTGCTCTGAGAAAAATCCAAGAGAAATGTGTACACATTCACACTTGCGGCTGCAGTGTCTATGAACCCTTGAGTGTACAATGTCTTATTATCCATCATTGAATTCCCAGAGGCTAATGCGTTCTCAGTAAATGTTTGACAAATGTTTACCGAATGAATTAAACCAACCCAACAAACAAAATGCCTCACTTGGAGTTGGCAATACATATAACATCTTTCCCAAATGTTGAACTTAAATCACATCACTGAGTCTTAATAAACTATTATCAATTTACCACTCTGTCCAAAGCATTTTGCTGAAAATTTAAGTTATATAATTTGTCCCTTTTTTAAAAAAGCATGAATTAATTTTGATAGAGTGATCGAGTTTTTTTTCAACCTACTTTTTTTTTTTTTTTTGATACGGAGTTTTGCTCTTGGCCCCCAGGCTGGAGTGCAGTGGCACGATCTTGGCTCACTGCAACCTCCACCTCCCAAGTTCAAGCGATTCTCCAGCCTCGGCCTCCTGAGTAGCTGGAATTACAGGCATGCACCACCATGCCCAGCTAATTTTTTGCACTTTTAGTACAGATGGGGTTTCATCATTGTTAGTCAGGCTGGTATTGAACTCCGGACCTCAGGTGATCCACCCACCTTGGCCTCCCAAAGTGCAGGGATTACAGGCATGAGCCACTGCACCTGGCCTCAACCTACATCTTTGGGAAGAGAATACACTATGTTAACCTTTCACCTGGATTCCCAGAAGATGTTGTGAGCTTCATCTGGGAGCTCAGCTTCAACAATTATCATTAAATCAGTCCTCAGGAAAAAAAAAAAAGTTTGCCTAGTGGGTATTTCCTCTCTTTGGAGTTTACTTCTGCTGGCAAAACCAAACCTCAGTAGTATTCTGATCACATATACATAAGAACTTCACATTTAAAATCCCCACAACCTTAAAAAAGGACTCATCAAAATGAAGATATGCATAGTAATAACGGCAAGGATACCAGTTAATATGTTATAAGATCCTTGATAATCTTAAATATATGGCTTTTACAAAAGTGTAAATGCTTTTTCATCAACTCCAAAATTACATATTATATTTATCACAGTGCATGGGAATAGTAGTTCACATTTATTGAGTTCTTACTAAGCACCTTTAGTCATTAACTCAATTTTTGCAACAACTCTGTGAAGATGTTCTATTATTGTCCAATGTCCTGCAGCTCCGAGGCATTTATTTAATAACTTGTCCAAGGTAATATATGCCTAGAGGCAGATGTGGGATGTGTACTCTCGTCTAACTCTAGAACTTAAATTTTTCTTCTAATTCAGGGAATGCTTTGCATACGATAAAATGCACAGGTCTTAGGTGTTCAGTTCGATGGGGGTGGATAATTGTGTATACCTATGCAACCACCAAGAGAAACAAATTATAAAACATTTCCATCATTCCAGAAAATTCCTTATCTCTTTCTAGTCAATCCCTACCCTCTGGCAACCACTGACTTCTGCCATAGATTAGTTTTGCCTATTCTAGCACTTCATGAATAAAATTGCTTGTTACTGTTTAGTATCTGGCTTCTTTCAGTTAACATGATGCTGTAGAGACTCATCCAGGTTTTTGTATCAAGAGCTCGTTCCCGTTGATTGCCGAGTGGTATTCCATTGTATGGATGTGCCACTGTTTCTTTACCCATTTTCCTGTTGATAGATGTAGGGTTGTTTCCAGGTATTGGTAATAAGGTTGCTATGAACATTCTGTACAAGTCGTCTGTGGACATTTGTTTTCACCTATCTTGGGTAAATACCTAGGCGTGGAAATGTTGGGTCATAGGTTGGTGTATGTTTAACTTTCAACAAACTTAATTTCTTAATCCCTGCACCCTACACCTTCCGAATTGCACTAGCTTATTAACGTGTTTTATTTTGCCTCTTATGAGTTCCCTAGGGCAGGGAACTCATCGCCAGTTCCTGGGATGCCTCCCACACAGTAAATGATTGCTGAGTAAATGAATGACCATTGTTCATGCCCCTATTCCTTGTTTAGGTGTTACAAAAGCATAAGAAAACTAGTTTTTGACATGCATGAAGAAATCCCGCAAGCTGAAAGCTGTGAAATGGAGGCGCTGCTCATTCAGACAAGGTGAAGACTGCCCAGCCACGAGGCTCTATCTCCCAATCTTCTGACATGACCTTCCCTAGAAAGTGAACCCCTCTCAGTGATCCTGCAGGAGAAGCAGCTCCTGTTCAAGTGACACTACGGAAGGGGAGGAAGGTGTCAAGGCAATTGAGGTCACACAGTGGTTAGAATTACAGGATACCTCTGTCAAACAGGAGGGCAGAGGAAGCAGCAACCCATGAAATCCTGTCCTTCTGGAAGTCACCAGCAAAACCTCAGCACTACTGGAGTCCAAAGAAACATCCTTGAACAGAACTTACAAAAATACTGGGTTTTTGCCAAAGGACAAAATGGGTTCCACATGAAAGAGAAAGCAAGAATATACATTGAAGAGACAGTAGAATGTTGATGTTTTAAAAATGCAACCAGATTTAACACATAAGACAGGGTTCTAAAAATAACACTAGGTTAAAAGTGGAGAAAGCTCAGACACACTCCTCACACACACCCTGCTTACCTTTGAGGCAAAACTTAATTCCCATGAATCAGTTCACTTACTTTAAAATCATAGAATTTATACTGTGATTCACCTATACCTTCCTAGAAAACAAGTAAATCATTGTTGATTTTCTATCACAATAGAAAAGGATTGGTGAGTCCTAAGAATAATTTAACATATCTGTTACCAAAGGATGACTTTTGTTTCACATAAATCATAACAGGGCTTCACCTCCTACTGGGCTCAGGTACTTTCGGCATTCTTAATTTGCTTTGGTCCCAGGTCACGGAGGACCTGGTCCCAGGTCAGAATTGAGGAATTCTAAACAAATTTTAGAATTCCTCAATTTTGAGGTTCAGAATGGTGACCTCATCTTCCTTTATCCAGACAGTACTGCACTGAAGCCATCCTAGGCAGATGGATGTTTATCCTATTCTTAAAATCTCCAGGGTAGTGAATTCTCTACAACATCCCTTGGTAACCTTCTCCAGGGTTTTATCAAATGTATGGTGAAGAAGTTCTGATGTAGAAGCCAATAAACATATTAACTACACGAGCCAAGCTACAAGCACTGGAAAGGGGAATGTGTTTGGGCACTTCGTCTTAATGGCAGAGAGACGTATTTACAAAATAGGTTGTACAAACAGAAACCATTTGCCGGGAGCAGATGTGGGAAGTTGATTCAAGAGAAAACTGCCACAATAAATTCTGTTCCAACTCATGAGCAATGTGAATAAGTTATTGTTGGTTATAACATTTTTTTAAAGTAAGTTTATTTCCTTGTCAATTCCTAGCTTTAGTTACTAAACCAGAATTGTGAGCAATGGAGAAAAAAAAAAAAGTCCACAGCTGCAACGTTTTCAAATGACTAGGATTCTGTGAAAAACTTAGCAAACAAAACATGTATGTTGTTATAACAGTTTATTTCTTTCTCTGTATATTACACCTTTTCTGCAACGATTGTGTAATACTTTTAGAACCAGAAAAAAAAAGATAACCATCACAATAAATTTAAAATGTAAACCAACTTCTGGTGGAAAGATCTAGCCATATATCTAACCAAGATGCTTTTAACTGGAAATGGACATTTAACTAGGCTTTAAAACCACTAATTAAAAACAGAAAATGCACAGAACTCTCTAGCAGACTCTGTGCTAGGACTTCCTGTTGCACGCCCCCGCCCCCCCCAATATCACAGCAATCTCTCCATGGAGACGATCCGCTTGCAGGCACCCATTTGCTCCCAGTGCAGAAGCTCCCGTGCACACAGTGCGCCACAACAACGTTACGATTTAAAGGGAGAGGAGAGAAAGGTAATGCCAAAATACACCCGAGAGGAAAAGAAATGTATCCCATCCCCCACAACGTGCTCCAGGTGTTGAAATTTTGTAACCACTCCCCTGCCCCACCAGCAAAAGTTTTATCCCTCTGGCAATTCGGCATAATTTCATTTTCATGATTTAAGTGTTGCTGCAGGGCAGGGAACACACTACTTAAATAACTGTCTTTAGATCTGGAGCAAGTGGGGGTTGGGGATAGGCGTGCCCCTCAACGCACTTTAGGAGCCTTTCCTACAGAAACAAATCCAGTAAAATTAAGAAAGGCAAGGCGTTCTCAACTCAGCAGGGGCCCTGGTGTGAAGCAATTTATCAAAATTAAAATATTTCACAGATCATTTCTTCCGAAAAGTTTTCATGCTGTCAATAATCAACAATTCTTTTCCTCTTGGAGTGGCAGTTACTTATTCTCTAATGAAAAGCCAAGGCCTAGGAGCGTCAGGAGACCCTCGGAGCACGCCTCCTGCCCCAACCAGCCGGGGTGCGGGCCGCGAAAGCCGGCCCTGGGAGCTACCCTCGAGACAGGGCTTTCCAGAGTCGCCGCAAAGCCCGAAATAGACGCGCCACAGAAAGCAGCCGGCCGGCCCCCGCCCCCCTCTCCGTGCCCCGCCGCCCCCCGCACTCACCATCGCCGCTCGCCTCGCGGCCGCCGCCCCCACACTGCGCGGGGCTCCAGGCCGACGCCAAGTTCAAACTTCGCCGCCGCTCGGAGGAGGCGGCGCGGGGCATCGCCGGCGGGGCCCAACGCGCTCAACAATGGGCAGCCCGGCCGCGCCCCGCGCCACCGCGCCACCGCCCCCCGGCTACGGCGGCACGGCAGGCCGGGGCGCGCGGCTGGAGGACGCCGGTCCCGCGCGGGGCGCCGAAGGTGCGGGGCGTTCGCCCGCCTCGCCTCCTGCCCGGGCCCGCGCAGTCCACCCAACGCCCGCCGCACCCGAGGGGCCGCGCTGGCTCGGCGCTTGCTCGCCACCAGGTAATCCCACAGGAAGCCTCCGGGATTGGCTCGGGCGCTCAGGACCGGATTTGCATTTCAATGGCAAAGAAGGCTCCCTAAGGTTTGAAAACGGATTCTGGGTGGAAGCGTCGCGCTCCACTCGCCCCCTCCGCGGTCTTCGGGTCCTCGCGGTACTAAGGGGACCGAAGCACACACTCTCAGTCCCTCTGCTCATTCAATCAGAAAGGTGTCTTAATTACCCTCCCCCATTGTAAAATGCAGAGGAATCCAAAAGCAAAATATCAACTTTAAGAAGCTTGCGCTCGCTTTTCAGAGGCCATACAGTTAGTAATTGATCAAATGAAGCATGAATGAAGCAAGGTAAAAAGTTCACAGCTTAAAAAAAAAAAAAAGCTCACATTACAAGGAAAATAACCATCCTTTTTTCTCAGCTTCCCCTCTTCTCAGTGTAAGTCACAGCACAGATGCAGGTGGTGGTGAGTGCCGCTGAAGCCTCCCTTCCTGGCCTGTTTTTGTTTCCATGAGCATCGTCTCTCATTAGACAAGAGACGTGATTATTTCGGTCGTCATGACTGTGATTTCGGGAGATATTTGATTCAGCTTTGCAAACTTTGGGATTTTAGAAAATATATCCATTTGCATTTCTTTTGCATTTATGATATGGATATCCAGTTAATATTCTAAAGGAAGGGATGGTGCTAGTTTAAGCTTCATGTTTCTTCAAAGGTTATTCCAGCCTCTTTCAACGGAGGTAGGATTTTTTTTCCCCCCCTCAGTCATCTCTTAATTGCTCTCATGGCTCATCTCCAGATATGAAAGTAACAGTAAGGCTTGAAATTGGCTTTATTCTAATTCAAGCAGAAACCTTGTTGTTAAATGTCCAGTTTCTGTATTTAAGGTAATAAATATGCATATAGACACAGAGAAGACCTCGGTAGGTAGGAAATAGAAACCTCCCTTACCGAACAGCTGATACAACATTTGCCTTTACTTGGCTGTGCTCTTATATCCTGGCAGAATGCAGGAGCATTAGCAGCCACGGCAACCACTGAATAAACCTCTTTACTGAAATCTTCATGGACAGGCTCCTCCTCCCCCCATAAAGTATTATACTCCTTAAAACTGTATTTCGTTTTACCTATGGTATCACAAGCAGTTACCAACACATACACACCTGTCACTCAGTCATGGGGAAACCACAAACATTTTTACTAGGCATTGGAAGCAAAGAGGTTAATATGGTTTGTTCTGTGTCCTGATGTCCTGTGGGAATCCTGTTTGGGGGAAAGGGAGGTGATGTTCAGAACTTAAGCTTTGAAGACGTGGTCAGCCCTTGCAGTTTATAACACACATTGCTTCTGCTACTGGTGTGGGGTGGAATAAGAAGTATTAGCTGGAGAACACAGCCAGGAGCTCTGTGGGCGGAGTAGATAAGGCCTTCTCTCCTGCTGCCGCTTTATCTTGTTTTCTAAGTGCTCTGGGTCAGGTGAAATCTCTTAAGGGTGGAACAGATCCCTCTACTTCTGTGTGAAACATCACTTTAAATTGGTGATTAAAAACACACTTTGGGCCCAAATCTCACCTCCCACATAGCATGAATGTTATACCAGTGAAATTCATCACTATGACCAGAGGTCCCTGGGCTTCCTTTGTAACATAGATTCTGGAAAAACACGTTTAACTTGTATCTGCAATGTAAAGGCATCATCAGATATTTTTAGATGGAAGCAAACAACTTGTCTCATGGGATCAAAGGTAAGATACAAAGAAATTTCAGCATCAGTACAAAATTATGCTAATGTCTCTCTGTGTGAGCTGGGGGTTAGTTTCCTCACCTGCTGCCTCAGTTCTCCTTTGGCAAAGGTGTCTGTCCCTTCCTTCACAAGACAAAGGAATGACCTAAAATAGTTACACATATCAAGTGTGTGTGTGTGTGTGTGTGTATGTGTAAACTCCCAGCCACTGTTAAAGATGTTCTCTGTAAAATCACACTGCCCTTTAGTTCCTGTATTAAGACTGCTTTCAGAAATGATGCATCACATTAGAATCCAAAGCATTTTACTTTTGTTTACATCAAATATATCAATGAAGAAATAAAGCTTTAACAATGCTAAAATATTTTGTGAGAAAGTTACACATAGGAAAAAAGTGCACAGCCTGTCTTGGAAAGGGTGTGCATGGCCAGTCTGGAACTTATAATTTGTACATTTTTTTCTTTTGTTTAAAAGTTATTTTATTTTAAACATTTTAATGGACAAATGATTCCCATACCATTAACATTTACCCTTTTGACAAGGCATGTTTAAATAGGATATCATTTTTTGCCCCTTTCCTTTCTCAAAGCCACCTGTGGTGCTAGAGTGGGTTGTGGGAAGGAAGACCAGAGAGACTGGAATAAATCCCTAACATGGTAGAGCAGCACAGCACCCACCTCTACAGAGATACACCAGGACGAGGCGTGCAAGCTCCCCCAGGTGATCCTGAGTCAAAAGCGGAGTTGGTGATAGAACCCGCAGCACTGGCAGCCGGAACAGCACTGTGTGCATTTATGCCAAGTCAGTTTCCTCCCTTCTCTCTTAAACATTTCAACCTACAAATCCAAATTTCAGTGTGAGATAAATATAATAACCTGTAGAATATATTTAAAACCACATCAAATTAGAGTATGCGAATTGAGGATCTATTATAATTCAGAAGGGTCTGATTCATATTGTATACATGTAGATACTTAGAAGTTTGTTTTTTCACCACAGTTGATTAGGTAGGTGAGAATGAGTATCTTTCAGATAAAAAGCTCTAGAAATTTACGATTACTGTCATACAGCTCTAGATTCAGTACTTATTCTTTGACTATTTCATCTTAAGTCTAATACATTTTCAGTGTAAGTCTAATACATTTAATTGTATATTTTAAAAGACTACATCTAGAAATCATTATTTGGGTTCTAAATTTATTCACAAGTTCAGCTTCTTTTCTATATTATGACAATTTGGTTTTGTAACATATGTTATACTTTGAAATATTAGACTAAATTTCACTTAGAAATAGTTTATGAGGCTGGGCTCATGCCAATATCCCAGCACTTTGGGAGGCTGAGTTGGGAGGATCACTAGAGACCAGCCTAGACAACATAGGGAGACGCCATCTCTACAAAAAATAAACAAATTAGCCAGGCATGATAGCGTGCACCTGTGGTCCTAGCTATTAATAATAGGGAAGCTGAGGCAGGAGGATCATTTGCGCCTAGGAGTTCGAAGCTACAGTGAGCTAGGACCGTGTCACTGCACTCCAGTGTGAGCAAGACCCTGCCTCTAAAAAAGAAAAGTCTATGATTACTTTCTTCTGTATTTTTATTTTATTTTGAGATGGAGTCTCGCTCTGTCTCCCAGGCTGGAGTGCGGTGGTGCAATCTTACCTCACTGCAACCTCTGCCTCCCTGGTTCAAATGATTCTCCTGCCTTAGCCTCCTGGGTAGCTAGGATTACAGGCATGCACCACCACACACAGCTAATTTTGTATTTTTAGTAGAGATGGGGTTTCTCCATGTTGGTCAGGCTGGTCTCGAACTCCTAACCTCAGGTGATCCGCCCGCCTCAGCCTCCCAAAGTGCTGGGATTACAAGCATGAGTCACTAGACCCAGCCTATACTTTAAAATATTACTAAATTTTACTTAGAAATAGGCCTACATTATTTCTTACCAATTCAGTTTGTCATTCCTTCTATTATTCCAACTAAATAAAGCTTTGATGTGAAAAACAATTATTTGAAACATAAGAATCTTTGCTAAATATTAATGCTTTCTTGCCATAGTCATACAATAAATTCCCTGGTTCATCTATACCAAGCTTGTCCAACCCCCAGCTTGCAGGCCCTGTGCAGCCCAGAATGGCTTTGAACGTCGTCCAACACAAATTCAAAAACTTTCTTAAAATATTATGAGATTTTTTGTGATTTTTTTGGTTTGTTTTTTAGCTCATCACCTATCATTAGTGTTAGTGTAGTTTACGTGTGGCCCAAGACAGATCTTCTTCTTCCAGTGTGGCCCAGAGAAGCCAAAAGATTGGATACCCCTGCTCTATACTGCTCTTTTTAATGTTGACACCTTAGAGAAACAATGTCTATGTATATGTTGAAAGTCAGTCTTAGGAACAGTTTAATGACCAATATAAACCACACACACTACCAAGAAAGAATACACTTGAAACATAGGTGGTTTGCTTAAGAGAGAAAATATTAGGAAGAACAAATGATGTGCTGCTTTCTCAAATGGGTGTTGGGGTTTAGTGTGAACAATATACAACTTCTAGCATAATATTCACTTTAATAAATATTTTGAGTTTTTGGAACCCCTCACAACAAAATGAAAAACTAGTGAACAACCATCCTAGATGTCCTAGAACAAATAAGATGCTAAAATCAAAATGTTAAGGAAAGGCATTCAAGACCACGCCAACCCCTTAGAAATGAGTTCTTTCATGTAGTGAACATGAAGGAGGAAAACTCTGTAATTTCTCTCAGCATCTCAGAGTTACTTTGTCTTTTCAAATACCTTTTAACCTCTCTATCACAGTCTTTTCCTTTAAATAGGCCAGTGAGCCCCCCAGATCCTGTGAGCTGACATCTGCCTCACCCTCTCTCTGGACTTAAGGCCTCTTCTGTTGGCAGCTGATTCACAGTGACCAAAGCACCTCCAGGTTTCCTGTTGTTCTTTATAGCCCCAGGACTAGGGGCCCAAGTAAAGGCCTTAATGCATCCTGGCTATTATCCTGAAGGCTCTGTAGAATAGTGCACAGGTGAGAACCCAAAGAAAAGTGAGAGGAGGAGTAGGTAGGTGAGAATTCATTTACTGTCTGCGCCACTACCAAAGTATTAGCACAGCAGTCAACTAGAATGCATGTGGTTTGGTAGATCAGATTCTGGAGCCTGTATCAAACCTGTATAGGTTTAAACAGAGGCAGAAAGGTTAGGAAAGAACAGAGCAACAATACTAGCAGAATGAGACTTGCAGGGATAGCCTCAGAGGGTGAAGGTAGCCAGCAAATTCTTGTCCTCATGGAGATACAGGACACAAAGGACCGTATCTCTGTCAATGCTATGGGGGTCACTGGTTAAATAACAGTCACTCAGGTCAGCAGCCCCAAGTCATTAAGGAGACAAAAATTGACAGCGTTCTCTTTGGGAAGTCTTGGTTGAAGGACTAGAAATGCATCCTGTAAATTGGAAGCAACCAAAAGGTTCACGTAGAAAATGGTTAAATTAATTGCAAAGCATATGATGCAGCATTTATAGTAAAAGAGGGGGGATCCTATATGCGTTGACATGGAGAGATGTCCACATTATCTAGTGAAAAAGCTTCCCATTTGCTGTCTACATCCACCAGTACATACAACATTTATATGTTTTATAAATATCCATAAAAACTTCGTGGAGGAAATGCTAAATTATTGGAGGAAAAAGCTTCCCATTTGCTGTCTCACATCCACCAGTACATACAAAATTTATATGTTTTATAAATATCAACAAAAACTTCATAGAGGAAATGCTAAATTATTCTTGCAGAGTGGTATTGCAGGGAAAAAATTCTGGGGGATAAATAAAAATGTATCATTTGTTTTAAGTACTTCTGTAGAGTTTGAGGATTTTTTTTAAAACAAGAACTATGATTTACTCTTTGAATTATGTTTGTATATAAACATTTTAATAACTTCAAAAAGCATCCTGGGTTCTGAAGTAGTTCCATCAAATAAGTTAATTTTGATTAACTGAATATTTTACTTTCTGCCCACCCTTTCTGTTTCTTATGCTGAGGCATAAGACAACCCAAGAAAAAAGTTGAGAGTCAAAACTCAGACTGAACTGTCGCACCTTGAGGATAAATGCAATTTCTCAAGAGCCTGGGTCCTCCAAGGCTAACTGAGAAAGTAAGAAGAAAAGGTCCAAAATGAAAAATAGAGAAGGAGAAGAGAGAGAGAGAAAAGAGATGGAGGAGGAATGGGGAAGAGAGAGAGAGAAAGAATGAGGGAAATACGCTGGAGGGTAAAAGCAGAGAGGGAGGTCAGGAAACACACTATAAGGAGAAAAAGCAAACTTCTATGACAATTTGTGTGAGAAGACAAATGTTACATAACCAAGGAAGAACACACACCAGGCTGTTCATATGAGTTCATATCTGGGAAAGGTGGGGCAGGGAAATGATTCACTGTACGGTTTCACTTATGTTGTGTTCTAGTTATCTGTTACAACATCAAATAAAAAAATTTAAAAGGCTGGGTATGGTGGCTCATGCCTGTAATCCCAGCACTTTGGGAGGCCAAGGCGGGCGAATCATGAGGTCAGGAGTTCGAGACCAGCCTGACCAACATGGTGAAACCCCGTTGCTACTAAAAATACAAAAATTAGCCAGGCGTGGTGGTGCGTGCCTGTAATCCCAGCTACTCAGGAGGCTGAGGCAGGGGAATCACTTGAACCCGGGAATCATGCCACTGCACTCCAGCCTGGTAGACAGAGCAAGACTCCTTGTCAAAAAAAAAAAAAAAAAAAAAAAAAAAGTTAAAAAAATTTTAAAGAATAAAACACACGCATATAGATTATTATGAATAAGAAAAAAAAAAACTATTCAGCAAAACTACCTTGATTGTAACTTGGGCATGCAGCCTAAAACATCTACCTTTCGCCTGCATTCAGGGGCTAATATGATATTTGTTATCAGAAGCTTTTACGTAATATGGTAAAGCAAGGGCTTTCAGACAAAATTTTAAAAGCTGTGAAGTTCCACAAGTTATCAGATTTATATGCCACCAGCATGTCGGATGGTACTGTCTAGAAAAATAAATAAAAACTATGACTGCGTTAACTGATAAAAACTGTCCACACTGGTCACTGCTCACATATGTACCTTTTCCTCACTTGTCATTGCTATGTCACCAACCACGTTACACCCTTGTCTTTCCTGGAGACAAGGAATTAATTTCTATGCCTAGAATAATTTGACAGCATAATATAAGGAAAGCTCAGTGCTAGACATGATTTAGATAATACCGTCAAACTTTTCTTTCCACGTGTATTTTAGCCGACAGAGTATCTATCATTCAGGAAGTTTCAAAATAGCTTCAGATAAGGGAATTTTTTCATTCTCCTTTTTTTTTTTTCCTTCTTATCTTCCTTTCTCTTTCCTTGACCCATTTCAATTCAACTGCCACCTACTGAGAACCTGTTATATGCCACGGAGAGGGATATCAAGATGGATGAGGTCCAAACCTAACTTCAAGGATGTAGTGAAAACCCCAGGTAACTAAATAAATGATTTCAGTCCCATGTGCTAAGGATGGTAGAGTGTGGTGGTCAAAAATGTGGACTGAATTCAAGATCTTGCCAGCTAGGGGTGAGGTCAGTTGATCTCATTAAGCCTCAGTTTTGCCCCTGTAAAAATGGTAATTACATCTTCTACAGAAAGTTTTAATAAAAATTAATATGAGATAATCATTGAGTATGTATGTTTAGGGGCAAGGTAACTGAGATATTAACTGTTTACTCATAACACTGAATTTCCCAGCAGGCTTCATCTTTCCTCCCAGTAAGTGTCATTCATTGACCAAAGAAAAACAAGGGAACACAACAGAACTCAGAGAACCAAAGAATCCAGGCACCGGATTTAAGATGTAGAAGAATACTCAATTAGTCAGAGCCAGTTTTTCTTCCCAGCAGATGTTACAGCTTTCTAGAACTGACGAACAAAGGCAAGGAGAGCCAGAGGGAAAGTGGAAGGGAGTTAGGAGTCTTATGTGGGGCAAGATGGAAGCAGACAGTCAAGAGCACAAAGGATGTGGGCCCTGGTCCCAGGCAAGACTCCGGAGAGCTGGCTCAGTCCCAGAGTCCCTGCAAGCCCAGCAGGGAGGGGGGAATCAAAGAAATGTCTGTGTGGTGCACCTGGGCTGAAGAGAGCATGATGCCTTCCACCAACCTTTCCAGTCCAGAGTGGTTCAGGAGAGGCAAACTGTTTCTGGTAAGCCAACAGGGCATAGATTCCTAACCCATCTGAGAAGGCTGCAGATACCAACATCCTGACACCAAGACACCAACCATACACTAGCATGGGGAAATGGTGACAGGGATACCAGAGTTTCAATCTCATATCTCACCCTGCCCACACACACACACACACACACACACACACACACACACACACACACACACACTGCCTAAGCCTCACAACTTAGGTGCAACCCCAGGAGCTAGAAGGGATCCTGAATTGGCTGATACTAAGTTTGTGTCTCCCAGCTGAATGAGTTCTCAAAATAGAAATTATGGTCCTTTTTATTTAAAGAAACAGTTACATTTCTCCCATAATTATGTCTGTGGCTCAGTATTTGTACCTAGAAAACATGCTAAGTGTTCAATACGATGCCTGGCACATGAGATCTGAAAATAGTGGCTCTGATTATTTTGATAAATAGTTCTATGTGCTGGTGGCAAACAGAGGAGAGGATATTTATGGCAGGGAAGGATGCACAGGACACGTTTGGGAGAGGTCCTGAAGGATGCGCATGAACTTGCTGACTAAGAGGAGGGGAGGAGTAGTTCAGGGCAGAAAGTCTGAAGATCTCAAAGCATCAAACAGCACAGGCCAATTGTGGAACTGCAAGTAACATTAGGACCTGGGCAGGTGGCACTTGATATAGATGGAGAGGCAGATGATGGAAGACAATGGCCCTTTAGTCCATCTTCAGGACCTAGACTTTATATTGTAGGCAAAGAGAAATCAGTAAAAGTTTTACACTAGTGTCATGATCAGATCTGCACTGTTCAAGAAGTCATGCTGACAGCACGTGGAGGATATTGAATGGGAGGTGCTGGGTCACTGATTTTGATCATAATGACTTTGTCACCAAGGTGGAATCCCATTTCAGTTGGGACAGCTTTGCGTCATGGTTAAGTGTGTAGTCTCTGAAGCAGAATAGGTAAAATTGAGTCCTGGGTGCAGCACTTACCATGTGACCTTGTGCTACCACTTACCTACCCCGTGAAGCAGCTTTCTCATCTATAAAATGGGAGCTAAACATTGAATCTGAATCATAGAATTGCTGAAGTTCTAGATGTAATACTTTATATGAAGCACTGAGGACAGTCGCCGCCACAAAGGAAGTGCTTACTGAATTGTAGCCCTTATTAATCAGGCAGCATTTAACAGGTATGGGGGTGAGTAATGATTATGTGGGAGAATAGGGTAATGTCTTTCACTTATGGTATTTATTTAAATTTTGGTCTCCAAGTAAAATTTCAGAGAAGAAAATCCACTTTGTAAATTCACTTGTAAAAGGTATAGGTCAAGCTGCAATCCAAACAACAAAACCTCACCAGCTTAAAACGGATTCTGGTTGTTTGTGCTAGAGAAAGTGTTTTTCCTTTTCAACCTTGAAGCTCTCAACAGGGTTGACGTGAATTACTAACAGCTGCCACCTCCTATTAGAGGCAACAACCTTCTGGAAGAAGGTGAAGTGTGCTTGGTATGTGAAGGACATTTGACGCTTTGAAAAAGACATGATCTAGACGACAGTGAGTACTGATGGCCCAGAATCCTGAAAGGTAAAACTCCATGAGTGACAGGTCCTTAACAGCATGGGTTCAGCTGGAGTGCATTCAAATAGTGGTATGTCCTTGTCACCGAGGAGAATGTGCCTGAGGAGCATGGGGAGGTGGTGTGTGCAAGGGTGGACAGGCTGAGCTGGACGGCATTTAGAACCTAACCTGTGTCTGAGCAGAAGCGAGAATGTTATTTTCTGTTGAGACAAGTGAGTATTTTAATTGATGATGTCCAAAAAGCCCAAGGCTTGAGGACTGAAAGCTTTTCTGGGGCATAATCCCGTATGTTCTGATGGAAGCTTTTTTTTTTTTTCTAGAAAAATATTCATGTTTTGACGACATAGATGAAGATAAGTAAAGGCTTGGGGGAGGTATGAGGAAGGGGAAGCATAGAAGATGTAGGCATGGAATTGGATGCAGTTCCTATCCTTGGCTTGCAATTTGTAATTGAACGAATACTGCTTCCCTGTCTGAGAAGCTGCCTGATGACCGGGTGGGGAAAAAGAGCCAGGGAAACAGTGTAGGAGATAAAGAGATGAAAAACAAGAAGGACTAGGCCAAGAGCAGACCTGGGATGGAAGACACTAGTGTGCCTGGAGGGCAGTGGGTGGGGGATTTTAAGACTAGATTGAGGTATCTGAATCTAATCTTATGTGATAAGGAGGCAGCAGAACTAGAAATACAGAAAGGTGACACTGTCATAAATTGGCATATAGGTTGAATAAATGACTTACAGAAATCTGTTTTAATGACTGATAGCCTCATGTTATTCCATTGCTACAAACTTACTACTTATTTATTGTTAAGAGCTGCTTTGAAGACCAAGACAATCATCAAAGACACCAACAATGATTTCTTCATAGCAATACAAAACATCAACAATAAAACTAAAATTAATTTTTAAAAAAATTGAGGTCAAGCACGGTGGCTCATGCCTGTAATCCAAGTACATTGGGAGGCCAAGGCAGGTGGATCACCTGAGGTCAGGAGTTTGAGACCAACATGACCAACATGGAGAAACCCCATCTGTACTAAAAATACAAAATTAGCTGGGCATGCTGGTGCATGCCGGTAATCCCAGTTACTTGGGAGGCTTAGGCAGGAGAATCCCTTGAACCTGGGAAGCAGAGGTTGCGGTGAGCCGAGATCATGCCATTGCACTCCAGCCTGGGCAACAGAGCAAAACTCCGTCTCAAAAAGAAAAAAAAAATTGCTCATTGATTTGAGACTTCATGTCTTTGCATTGTATTAGAATTTTGGGCCTTTCAAAAAGGACCTGTGATTACTTTTATTCATAGCATCAAAACCCTCATCCTACTGACTTAGTTGTCTTCCTAAGACTTTGGTATATGAAGTCTTCACTACATATAAATATTCAAATGTCATTAACATTGCCATACACTGCTTTAAGAAATCCAGAGTGCTATGAAAATGTAACCTCAAGAGACAAAAGCAAGATAAGTTGCTAGGGTAAAACTAATTGGTGTTCCTGAAATGCAAATGACTTCCTTTGATGATTTACTCCTACTGAGGTCCAGAAAATATGATATTGAATGTCTACGAATTTTCTAAAAGGGGCCAAGTCTTATTTGGTGCCCTAAATTAAAAATTAAAAAAAAAAAAAAACCACACTGTCTTGTAAACCTTAATATTTATGTTTGGAAAAGAAAAATTTTCCATCAGCTAGTTGGTAGTTTCATTGGACTTGAAGTGCTAGCCTCCTTGGCTCTCAAAAGAAAAACAGAAATTAAATGTAGCTCCTGTTTACTTTTTTTGGCAGTCTCACTTTAATTATTGACTTAAAAAAGCTAATTCACCTCGCTTATCCTTTAAAAACCTACAAACAATGTGCTTCTAAAAAGGATTCTAGCCAGTAACCACCATGATAATTCTTCAGAGTACTTAATTTTCTAGAATCTCTTTCATTTGCCTCAAATCACACGTTTTATTTTAGACTTTCACAAGCAGATTCAAGCAAGAGGAAAACTTTTCCTGACTTTCCAGTTTATTTGCTTTTAAGCACAACTTTCTCCCAGAAGGTGGTCAGGAAACTGTTCTACTCCAAGCCGGATGTGAGTGTTATTCCACATACTGTAGCGCTCTTGCCTAGAAACCAGAAGATAAGATGGGGGGGGAATATATATTTTTAAAGTTCTTCTAAGTCAGCACATTTGGGCGGTATCCAAAGTGTGCTTGTATTGGCCAAAGGCAAGAAGATAACAGAGTCCTGAGCAGATTCTAGCAGGCTCTTGGCTGCCATTTCTTGATAGTAGACCAAAAATCATGGCAATCCAGACACACACGTCCACAAACAGCTGCGCCATAGTCTGTTGGTAAGAGAAGCAGCCATCATGTATTTTGTGCCTGGTCATTCACCATGCCTGGGCGTTTATACACTTTTTTTCTAATTTTTACAATAATACCTCAAGGTAGCCATTATCAGTCCTGTTTTATACAAGAGAAAATGAAGCTCAGCTTTTAAGTAACTTGCCAAGGTCTAACAGTAAAGAAGGGGGAGAATGAAGAATCAGAGAAGTCTGCCCGACCCAAAAGCCCATGCTTTTCTCTCACACCACCCTGGACAACCAAAATGTGCTGTAGGTGAAACTATTTTAATAAGAGGACAAAGTTTGCTATCTCCTAGAGGGCAAAGAAAAGTGGACACATTCATTCTCTGTAGGTAAAGACTTTATTCCTATTCAGGGCACTAAGAAAAACTAAACTACTTATAAACTCTTTTTATCTCTTAAGTCTAATGGGGGATGAACAAAGCCCCAGATGTCTCTAGAATGATTTTTTTCCTCAGTAAATGGGAACTTACTCAATTTTTCTCTTAAAAATTATACGTTTTCACATAACTTGCCTGATTTCATCCTAATTGGCTAAGCTATAAGGGTCAGAGTTTTTCTAGCGACCTTTAATGAGACGAATAATTACCATTTTTACAAGCATGCCCTGGTTTCCCTCCTCCGCACTTGGCTCACATTTTCCTTTGTCTGGGTTTCAGTCTTTTCCTTAACCCCAATCTCTGCTATGGAAATTCTAGCCAACCTCCCAGGACCTGCAAAATATATTCCTTTCTCAATGAAATGCCTCTGATCTTCATCCAAGAGCAATTTCTCTCTCTTCTGAGTATTCCAAACTGCATCATTCAATCATCTACTATAGCCTTTATCACATTTTACCTTTAATAAAGCTACTGATACCACTAAAACAAAAATCTTCCCTCCTAGACGAAAAGTTTTTTAGGAGCAGGGATTCTGCCTCATTCATCTCTGATGCCACATGGTGAATAGTGCACACAGGTATGGTTGAATTAATGTTCCTAGAACACTAGACACATGCCCATCTCGTTTTTATGAGGCCAGGCTGTCCTCCTTGTCCCCCTTTGTTTATGTAAGTCCCATTCTTCCAAGATCTTTTCTCAATTGCTCCAGCCATTTTTTTCCCTGTTTATGAACCAAATTTTTGGTACTTACCATAAAACTTCTGAGAAGCATATGTGTATGCCCTGTATTCCCAATGAGATCTACTCCTGGGGCTAATTTATCTGAATATTATGCTTGCTACTGACAACAACTTTCATTTATTGACCAGTGTCTCAGGCAGTCTGCTGAGTCTTTATTTACCTTATCCTGTTTAATCCCTTGAATAACGTTAGGGTCCCCTGACTTTGTTCCTCAGCCTGTATTCAGCTCTCAGCCTTCTCTGCTATCATCTATTTATTTATTTACTCACCTATCTATCCATCTATCCTCTAACTGCCAATCTAACGATTGATCGATGACCGGGTCTCACTCTGTCACCCAGGCTGGAGTACAGTGGCATGGTCCGGCTCACTGCAGCCTCAATGGGATCTCTGGGCTTAAGGGATTCTCCTGCCTCAGACTCCTGAGTAAGTGATACTACAGGCACGTACCATCATGACCAGCTAATTTTTAAATTTTTTATAAAAATGGGGCCTCGGCCGGGCGCGGTGGCTCACGCTTGTAATCCCAGCACTTTGGGAGGCTGAGGCGGGCGGATCGCGAGGTCAAGAGATCGAGACCATCCTGGCCAACATGGTGAAACCCTGTCTCTACTAAAAAATACAAAAATTAGCTGGGCATGGTGGTGTGCGCCTGTAGTCCCAGCTACTCAGGAAGCTGAGGCAGGAGAATTGCTTGAACCCAGGAGGCGGAGATTGCAGTGAGCCGAGATTGCACCACTGCTCTCCAGCCTGGCGTCTGGCGACAGAGCAAGACTCTGTCTCAAAAAAATAAAAAATAAAAATAAATAAAAATGGGGCCTCTGTGTTGCCTAGGCTGGTCTTGAACTACTGGCCTCAAGTGTTCCTCCCATCTTGGTCTTCCAAAGTGCTGGGATTACAGGAATCAGCCATCACACCCGGCCTCTACTTATAATATACTCCAGGATTCTGACAACTAGACAGTAAGATTCTTGAGGGAAGGGACCACATCTTTCTTACTCATCTGGGTACCTACAGTGTCTAGTACAATGCATAGTAGATAATAGATCTCCAATAATTGTTCCATTGGAGTTTGAAGCTACTGAGATCACAAAACAAATAATGCTTTGAAAACTGTTTTTAGAAATATCAGGGGTACTTCCGTATCATTAATTGACAAGTGAGAACCCTGCTCCTGTCGGTATGGGAGCTGCCAGATAAAGAATTCTGCTTTTTGTCCTCTTATCCAGCATGAGATCCCTGCTCTTCATAAATGGATGTGTCTTCACCAGTGCTAATAAGCATCTGGACTTTAAGCTTCCCCTCCCACTCCCTACCCACACCCCCACCTTGTCTATCTCTGGTCTACCTTCATATCTGTGTCTGAAGGGAACATTGGTCTCTTCCTCATGTATAGGAATAAAAACCTGACAGAACCTAAAAGCATACCCAGAAGAAACTGTCTAGGCCCATGATTTACATCCCTGGCTTCCTTATTAACTAACTGCTGGACTTCAGAAAACTGGAGCCAACCCAGGAAGGACCCCTGGCAGCCGGTATGAACCCTAAGACCAGAGACTAGCATGCCACAGTTGCTGAAGAGTGGGGGTAATGGGGAGGATGAGTGGGCAGAAGGGAAGAAATGGCTTCTAGAAACTTGACATAGCCAGGTGCGGTGGCTCATGCCTGTAATCCCAGCAGTTTGGGAGGCCGAGCCGGGGCAAATCACTTGAACTCAGAAGTTCAAGACCAGCCCGGGCAACATGGGGAAACCCTGTCTCTACAAAAAATGCAAAAATTAGCTGGGTATGGTGGTGTGTGCCTATAATCCCAGCTACTTGAGAGGGAGGTGGGAGGATCACTTGAGCCAGGGAGGTGGGAGGATCACTTGAGCCTGGAAGGTGGAGGTTGCAGTGAGCTGAGATTGTGCCAGCCTGGGCAGCAGAGCAAGACCCTGTGTCGAGAGAGGAGAGAGAGAGAGAGAGAAGGAAGGAAGGAAGGAAGAAAGGAAGGAAGGAAGGAGGGAGGGAGAGAGGAAGGGAGGGAGGGAGGGAGGGAGGGAGGGAAGGAAGGAAGGAAGGAAGGAAAAAAACTTGACATGTGATCTAGAAAAGGAGGATTATTCTGCCTCCTACAATTAGAGGACAACTCAGCCTCGATTCTCACATTATGGGGAGAGTCAGAGAGGCAGCTAAAGGTTCAAGGATGTGAATGATTTCCTCTCTCACCTACCTGAAAATGTGTAGGAGAGAAGAAAAAATCAATAACCCATAGAAATATAAGATCACTGTTCATAGGAAACAGGTATCTCATATTAAAAATACTTAAATATTTTGACTTCTTGACATATGAATTGATGAAAACATTATATAGAATCAGAAGAGTGCAACTTTTTAATTCTAATTTAAAAACAACAGTAAGGCTGGGCACGGTGACTCACGCCTGTAATCCTAGCACTTTGGGAAGCGGAGGTGGGCAGATCGCTTGAGGCCAGGAATTCCAGACCAGCCTGGTCAACAAAGCAAGACCCCTGTCTCTACAAAAGAAAAAAAAAATAGCTGGGTGTGGTGGCACATGCCTGTAGACCCAGCTACTTGGGAGCCTGAGGCAGGAGAATCACATGACCGCAGGATTTCAACGTTACAGTGAGCTATAATTGTGCCACTGCACTCTAGCTTAGGCAACAAAGTGAGACCTTGTCTCAAAGTAAACAAATAAATAAATATTTTAAAAAACAATAGTAAAGTGGGGACATGGGAGTTGTTTAATGGATATAGAGTTTCAGTTTTGCAAGATGAAAAGTTCTGAAGAGCCATTGTACCACGATGTGAATATACTTAACACTACTGAATTGCATTCTTAGAAGTAATGGTGATAAATTTTATGTATTTTCATCACAATTAAAAAAATTTTAAACAAAAAACACAGTAAAGAGCAAGTATGAAAAAGAAGAAAATAGCCAAATTCATTCTGAAGAGGAAAATACACTATTGCTCAACTTGGCTGCTATTTAAACCCCATCTCACTCCTCCACCCTGCCTTTTCTTCTCTCAGCAAGCTGTCTAGCAGTTAACCTTAAATATCCTTTCTCTTTGTGTGGACAAAAAGGTCAAAAAATAGAAAAATATAAGACTTCACAAAAGCAGAGAGGAGAACTGTGGATCTTCTTCAGAAAAAAATATCTTTCTTTCTGAACCATTGGCCAATAAGATTATTTTAAAAATTACATTGGTATAATATATAATGACAAATATTCTTCTGAATACCCAAATAAGACTATATTAAGTCCCTACTGTGTGATTCCAACTCAAGTCTGCTAGAGATTCATAGAGCTGACAGTTGAAGATAGTCATAGCAACAGGCAAAATGAGAAGCTTAAGGAACCCAGCTCAATTTCTTTTCCCATTACCTGGGCTACATACCCACCCTCTCCCCATCCCACTTTTTCTTTCTTATCCAGTGGGGAGTCTAAGCTGTTTATATTGACTGACTTAATTTGGGAAGGGATTTTCAAAAAAATCTGGCCTAGTTTTGAGTTTGTTTTTCGAATGGGGTGTTTCTTGATCAAAGTGACAAACAGCAAATGTTTTGATTTATGCTTCCTTTAGTTTGCAAATCTTGGGGGGGGGAAGAGAACTTTTTTAAGGGCAATGAGGCAGAATATTCTTAATGCAAGAAGATTTTCTTAATGCAAGAAGAATTTTTTTTTTTAATCAAATTAAGACGCATGTATGCTTTATAAAATGGTGAAATAAAAGTAGCTTTTCTTTGGGGAGTAAATAAATTTCAGGTCAACTTGCCACACAGTTTGAGCTTACTGTCCCTTTCAAAGGAAGCTGGTGAGCAGAGTGAAACAGGGTATTCTTTTTTCAGTCCCTAATTTGAAGTAACAGAATAATTTCCGGTAAAAATAATTTAATTAAAACACTTAAGATATATTCCTGCTGAAGCAATATACTCAATGCCAACAATAGGGATAAAATTATTTTCTAGTTTTCTTTTTTCTCTGAAAACGTATATTACGTTAGGAATGGGGAAGGGGAAAATGAAATAACAGAGAAAACTATACTGTAGCAGTCGGGATGTAGTAGAACCAGATTGCAGTTTTCTAGTTGAAAATGTCATCTTGGTCTGAAAAGAACAGAGTTCTGGAGCAATGAAGCAGGTTCCCTTCTCAGTAGACACCTCCTCTCTGCCGTTAGAACACATTAATTGTATCTTCAGCCTCCATTTCCAACTGTGCAGGTGTGTCTGTTTCATTGACCGGTTGCCTGTCAAATCAGAATCTGATCTGCCTCACTGACAATCCCTGTCATTCACAATAGGCTTTCATTCCTTTACTAAGTGATGTATGCCTCTTAATGTTAAACTGCACCAAAGAACCATCCTGCCCCATCACCTTCAAATTAATATGATCATTGTTCTCAGTCTTGACTCCTTCCTTGGGCTTTTCGTTGGCCATGGTGAGCACCTGAGTGTCCTCAGCCTCCGCTTCACAAAAGAGGTACCAGGTCCTCACCAGGAGCTGCAGAAGGAGGCAGCAGCGGTGGACGAGGGAGAGGGTGTGCGATCGTTTGCTCCCTCCCCCCAACCCTATGTGCACCTGCACAATAATTTTAATAACATCTTCTATTTGCTTAGCATTTCCCCTTTTAAAAAAAATTGTTGTAAAGAATACGTAACAGGCTGGGCATGATGGCTCATGCCTGTAATCCTAGTACTTTGGGAGGCTGAGGAGGAAGGATCACTTGAGTCCATGAGTTGAAGATGAGCAACAGAGTGAGACCTTGTTTCTATAAAAAATAATTTAAAAATTAGCTGGGCGTGATGGCGCATGCCTGTAGTCCCAGCTACTCAGGGGGCTGAGGTGGGAGGATTGCTGGAGCCCTGGAGGTTGAGGCTGCAGTGAGCCGTGATCACACCACTGCATCCAGCATGGGTGACAGAGCGAGAGCCTCTCTCAAAAACAAGCAAACAAACACCAGCCAACATAACATACAATGAACCAGCTTAATCACATGTAGGTGTACAGTCCAGGAGCATTAAGTACATTCATGTTGCTGTACAAACATCACCGGCATTCATCCACAGAACTCTTTTTCTCTTGGAAAACTGAAACTGAATTGAACAGTAATTGTCCAATCCTCCCACTCCCCAGCCCCTGCCAATTACCATTCTACTTTCTGTTTCTATGAATTTGACTATTCTAGGTACCTTGTATAAGTAGAATTACACTGTAATTGTCCTTTTGTGACTGGCTTATTTCACTTAGCATAATATCCCCAAAGTTCATCTATGCCATATTCTATAACATGATTTCATTCCTTTTTAAGGCAGAATATTAGGCCACTGAATATTTTACACAGTTTGTTTGTTGATTCATCCCTCCGGGACACTTGGGTTGCTTCCCCCTTTTGGCTATCGTGAATGACGCCGCTATCAACATGGGTATGCAAATATCTCTTTGAGTCCCTGCTTGCTCTGCATTTCCTTTTAAGAAATCAAGGTGTGCCGGGTGTGGTGGCTCACGCCTGTAATCCAAGCACTTTGGAGGCCAAGGCGGGCGGATCACCTGAGGTCGGGAGTTCAAGACCAGCCTGACCAACATGGTGAAACCCCGTCTTATTTTAAAATTAAAAATTAAAAAAAAAAAAAAAAAGAAAGAAATCAAGGTGTAAGAATTGAAAGATCTTTCTCATACTTCATATAACATCATCTCACATTCTCGTTTTGGTTTGCATGACAATTTTAATAACATCTCCTGTTTGCTTAACATTTCCTCTTTTAAAAAAATGCTGTAAAGAATACATAACAGGCTGGGCAAGATGGCTTATGCCTGTAATCCCAGCACTTTGGGAGGCTGAGGAGGGAGAATTGTTTGAGCGCATGACTTCAAGAGCAGCTGAGGCAACAGAGTGAGATCTTGTTTCTATAAAAAATAATTTAAAATTTAGTTGGGCATGATGGTGTATGCTTGTAGTCTCACCTACTCAGAGGGCTGGGGTAGGAGGATCATCTGAGCCCTGGAGGTTGAGACTGCAGTGAGCTGTGATTACACGGGGCAAGCCATAATCCATTGATACATCTGAATAACCGGTAATCACATGAACCAGTCCAAGATTAAAATGGCAAAGCTCTGGCTGCAATGAGTGAGGCCAGAACTTTCTGCAGCTTTGACACTGGGGTATCACTGGATTTTAACACTAGACCTACAACACAGAAAATTATTCTTTTATTTTTTTAAAGGACTTTAGAGGTACCACTGTGAGTCAACAAATACTTCAGCCCCAAATTTTCCTCATAAAAATTTCTTTTTTCCCAGTAATCCTTAGGGGTCCCAAAGGTGACCCAGTCTTGTTTGGTTTTGTGATAAAAGTGTTTAGCACTTAAAGATTTCTGTAGTATGCCAGGTCAGGTAGGTCAGTACTGATGCAGTGGAACTTACCAGGGCAGCGCTTATCAGGGAATGAAGGTATGGCATGGGGTCAGGATGTCACGCCTGATGGCAGAGAGAAAGATTAGACGCACTCCAGCAAGAGTAGAGAGAGGTTTTGAATTTCAGGCTACAAAAAAAGGATGCAAGCCAGGTCCTAGCTCCATCAACTTGGATCTGTTTCTCAAAACAACTGTTTTCCACTGATAAACAAAGCAGGCAGCTCATGGAAAATACCAGAACAGGGCAATGTTTCTATTCTATCGGGATCATGAGAGACAGATGAAAGTGCCAGGAATCAAGTTAATAAATCAGTAAGCTTAAACAGCCACAAACATCACAAAACACCGTTTTAATTGTTGTAGATGTAGCAAAAAGCAGCCAAATCCACAGAACAGTCCAGCACTCCAGGCAAAGCCCTGATTTTCACCACTGCTGGGGCAGGAAATCCATATGGCTCTGGGCTCTCCTCCAGATGACTGGTTCTTCTGACAGTCCAAGCCCAAGTCCAAAGAACTCCTGGAATGCCACAGCTTCCTGGTACACCTTCCCCAGGTGCCCCACCCTCAACTGGTATTGAGGGTGGGTCAAGAAATTAAACACAGCTATCAGTGGCAGAGAGATAGGAGATCAAAAACTCATGGATCTCAGCCAGGCCACATGGCATGAGTGAGTAGTTCACAGGCAAAGCTGCAGCCAAGTTGTGAGTTGAGGTGGTACCACAATTGGAGGCCTGAGGCAGAGGCTAACTTTACTCAAGGTCATCAGAAGTCCTGGTACTACTGTGTACATGAAAAACCCATCCCACCTATTTGTGGATGGTATTGGCAGCTATGGAGACCCTGGTAAGAACTGTAAAAAGAACTGTAAAAGCCTTAGAACCCCTTTGAGGTGGAAATCCTTCCCTCCAAGTCAGTGGTTCTCAAGGTTGAAGGCACATCTGAATCACCTGGAAGCCTTTATTTTATACACACACACACACACACACACACACACACACACACATATTTTTTGAGATGGGGTCTCACTGTGTTGCCCAGGCTGGTTTCAAACTCCTGGGCTCAAGTGATCCGCCCACCTCGGCCTCCCAAAGTGCTAGGATTACAGGCAAAAGCTACCGTGCTGGGCCGCCTGGAAGCCCTTAAAACCAAGGCCCAGCCAGAGGTTATGGAAAAGGGAAATGGGGAGTTTTTAGTGCGTAGAGAGTTTCAGTTTTGCAGGATAAAAAAGTTCTCAAGCTCCATTGCACAATAACTTTGAAATACTTAACATTATTGAACTACACACTTAAAACTGGTTAAGATGACAAATTTAGTGTGTATGTGTGTGTGTGTGTATGTTTACCACAATAAAACAATACAACAATAACAAAAGCCAAAAGACCCGGAAGCCCAGGACCAACCTCAAATCAACTGAATCAGAAATTCTGAGGATGAATCGCAGGCATCATCATCATCATGATTTCTATTTTAACTGTAGCACAGGCATCATAATTTTTAAAAGCTCCCAAGATCATCGTCATGTGCAGCTAAGATTGAGAATCACAACTATTAATCAATGAAAGATTCTGGCTGTATAAACTCAAGAAGAATTATCAATTAACAACTGCCTGCATTCATTTCATATGGCTACACAGATGTTTCTCCAAAGAAGTTAGGTTCAGTAAGTCCTTTAGATGAGAAAGTGGCTTTTCTAAGCAAACTCTTTGACTTCACAATATTAGATGTTTTATTCACTGAAAGTTGGAACTTTCTGAGGAGTAACCTACCACATAAGGAAAGGGATACTTTTTGAAATTACATGAATGCTGACAGCCAGAAGGATTCCATGTGCTGACTATAGGCCTACAGAGAAAGTATTCTTTTAATGAAGTCAGACTTATAGCCAGCAAGTAGTTCACCCACTTTGAAAATCTAGTTTATTATTTTCAACTGCCAGGAAGTGAGAGCCAAACATACTTGGTATGTATAGGCCAGATAAGAAATTGTTTGAACAGTCAGACAAGGTGTCTCAAAACTGCAGCTTGGGGTGAGGCAGGTGTCATGACTCAAGTTCCCACAGAGAGCAAGAGGGTAAGTGGGGAAGTGAACCAGCTGGAAGTGTGGCCACCGAAGGCCTCGTGTCCTGTTTAAAGGATCGCTCTAACCCAACTGTTACACTGCAGAAAGTGGGTCCACTGTTACCTGAGCTCCCAACTTTTCAGAAAAATGCCGGATATCTGGATGTTTATGTAAAGTTTTCTAGTTTTTAAATATTGGAAATTAATCCAATTAAAAACTAAAGCTTCGCACAGCAGTGCACACTTATAATCCCAGCTACTCGGGAGGCTGAGAGAGGAGGATCACTTTAGCCCAGGAGATCAGCCTGAGCAGCACAGTGAGACCCCACCTCTAAACCAGCAAGAACAACCACACTCTATGGGCCAGACACAGCACAGCTTCAGGAGAGACTCGGCTGCTTTACTGCTGGTTATTACCTCTAGCGTACAACAAGGGGACCTGATTCTAGTCTTGACTTAGCAAGTTGTGTGACTTCACAACCAACTTCTCTGGAATCCATCTTGAAAAATAAGAGGCTTACGAGAGTATCTTGAATGTCAGGCCTATGATAACTTATTCTCTGTTAGGGAGAAATGCAGGGTACCCAGGTTGAATGAGATTTCAAGCACACAACCAAGAACTCCTAAGATCTTAGCATCTAAGCATGAACGTGCCAGACCCACTGGCTCCTTCCCTACCCAGATGGTTTCAAGCTGACAAAACATAACTTTTCATGGAAAGATTTAGCCAGTTTAAAAATTTTAATTTGGAACTACCTATGCATGATTTTCAATAAATTTTTCTGGATTTTCAGAGACTTATATGGTGATTTAAATAACCAAACATCAAAGTCCCTTATAAGATCAGACACGCTCTAGAAGCAAGAACGGATTACAGTGTAGTAGACAGTTCTAGGCTAGGAATCTAGAGACCTGGCTCTCAGCTCATTGCTGACTTTAACCAACTCTGTGAAACTTCTTTCTTTTGTTTTCTTTCCTTCCTTCCTTCCTTCCTTCCTTCCTTCCTTCCTTCCTTCCTTCCTTCCTTCCTCCCTCCCTCCCTCCCTCCTCCTTTCTCCCTCTCTCTATCTTTCTCTTTCTCTCTTTTTTTGAGATAGGGTCTTGCTCTGTTGCCCAGGATGGAGTACAGTGCCACAATCACAGCTTACTGCAGTCTCCAACTCCTAGGCTCAAGCAATCACCCTGCCTCAGCCTCTCAAGTAGCTTGAACCACAGGAGTGTAATTATTGAAACTACAGTTGGTATGGTTCTTTAGGAGAAAAATATACATGGCTTCTTAAGCAAGTGGATAATGAAAAGCGATGCTGATTTTAGGGCTTCATCACGGACTGCTACGTTAGGCAGAATTCTAAAGATGGCCCAAGATTCCTGTCCCCTAGTTATTCAAACATTGATTGTGAAGGGAAACTGCAGATGCAATTAAAGTCTCAAATCAATGAATCTTAAGATACAGAGATTATCCAATTAGGTTTGGCCCAGCAGGTGAGGCTTTTAAAAACCAGAGGTTGCCGTGCACGGTGGCTCATGACTGTAATCCCAACACTTTGGGATGCCAAGGCAGGTGGATCACAAGGTCAGGAGATTGAGACAACCCCATCTCTACTAATAATACAAACAATTAGCCAGGTGTGGTGGCACGCACCTGTAGTCCCAGCTACTCAGGAGGCTGAGGCAGGAGAATCGCTTGAATCCAGGAGGTGGAGGTTGCAGTGAGCTGAGATTGAGCCACTGCACTCCAGCCTGTACAACAGAGTGAGACTCTGTCTCAAAAAAAAGAAAAAAAAAAAAAAAAGCAGAGGTTTTACTCTCGCCTGGCAGTAGAAGAGGAAGGCAGAGAGATTCAAAGCACAAAGGGGATTCAATGTGTCGCAGGTTTTAAGATGGGTGTGTGGGGTTCCATGTGAGAAGAAATGCAGGCTGCCTCTAGGAGCAGAGAGCAGCTCTGGGTGAGAGCCAGTAAGGAAACGGGGAATTCATCCTACAACCACAAGAAACTGAATTCAACCAACAACCAGAATGAGCTTCAAAGTAGACTCTTCCCTAGAGCCTCCAGATAGGAGCCCAGCTCAGTCTGTACCTTGATTTCAGCTTTGTGAAGCCTGAGGTAGAGAACTCAGCAGTGCCATGTACAACTATGACCAAGAGTATTGTGAGCTAATAAATCGATGCTGCTTCAAGACACTACATTTGTGATAATTTGTTATGCAGCAATAGAAAACCAATACAATTGCCAGCACCAAATGTTGGGAAGATTATGGAACAAAATGGTACCACTCTTTGGAAAATGATATGGAAAATCAAACACACCGACACCCTATGATCTAGCATTTTACTCTTAGGTATTTACCGAAGAAAAATGAAACGTGTCTACAAAAATACTTGTGCACTAATATCTATAGCAGCTTTATTCATAGTAGCCCCAAACCAGATACGGTCCAAATGTCCATCAGTAGGAGGATGGATAAACAATGAACTATTAATACAAGCAACAACACAGACAAAGCTCAGAAACTTTACATCGAGTGAAAAATACCAACAAAAAAGAGTATATACTGTGTTATTTCATTTAACGAATTTCTAGGATAGAGAAAACTAATCTATGGTGAAATAAATCAGAACAGTAGGTGCCTGGGGGTGCACAGTGGACTGGAAAGGGGAACAAAGAAACTTTATGTAGTGATGAAAATGGATTATAGTTTGATTGGAATGTCGATTACACAGGTGAATACATTTGTCAGGATTCGTCGAACTGGAATACTAAAGATTCACACATTTTATATAAATTATCTCTCAAGAAAAATATCTTTAAAAACAAATTAATCCAGGTGCTGTGGCTCACATTTATAATCCCAGCACTTTGGGAGGCTGAGACAGGAGGATCACTTGAGGCCAGGAGTTCAAGACCAGTTTTGGTAACAGTGAGACCCTGTCTTTACAAAAAATACATAATTAAGCAGGCTATGGTGGTACATGCCAGTAGTCCCAGTTACTCAAGAAGCTGAGATAGGAGGATCACTTGAGACCAGGAGTTCAGGGCTGTAGTGAGCTATGATCATGCTACTGCACTTCAGCCTGGGTGACAGAGTGAGACTCTGTCTCAAAAAAACAAAACAACCACCCACAAATAAAAAAATAATAATAATTCATCAGGCCAGGTGCAGTGGCTCATACCTATAATCCCAGCATTTTAGGAGGCCAAGGTGGGTGGATCACCTGAGGTCAGGGGTTCGAGACCAGCCTGGTTAACATGGTGAAACCCTGTCTCTACTAAAAATATAAAAAGTAGCTGGGCATGGTGGCAGGCATCTGTAATCCCAGCTACTTGGGAGGCTGAGGCAGAAGAATCACTTGAACCTGGGAGGCGGAGGTTGCAATGAGTTGAGATCGTGCCATTGTACTCCAGCCTGGGCAAGAGAGCAAGACTCCATCTCAAATAAATAAATAATTAAAATAAATAAAAAAATAATAATTCAGTATGTGACACACTAGTTATCACTGAGGTATTAATGATTCTCTCCAAGGGGTAGCTATTTAAAAACAGACAAGGTAAGAGTTAACTCAAATGGATGAGCCTCTCATAGACTGATATGGGACCCTAAGCAGTTGGGTGAAAGATTTTTGGGCAGTGAGACCTCTACAGAGGACCTCGAATCACTCTATGCACTTAATCAGATAGTCCTGGCAAGGGCTCCTTGTGGGTTTATTCTACACCCAAGTACAAATTGTTAAAAGATGAATGGTGGAGATACTGATGGTGCTGGAGCTTTGCAAGCAAGATGGGCTCTGGAGGGGACTGGGGTACACAGAGGCGGGTGGCAGTGCCCTGACATATGTGAGAGGTACGTGTGAGATGGGGAGGGGCAGTGAGCTTCACACTCTCAAGTCTGGTGGCCTCCGTGTGAGACCCAGCCTCTGAGCACAGTCTCTGAAATACCCCTGCCCAGCTTCATTCTTGGTTTCTTTAGCATACGCATATTTTAGATGGGTTGCTTCAGTCAAAATGAACTCATCTTTTCTTATTTTGTAAAAAAAAAAAAAGGCTTCTTAGGTGGGGCGCAGTGGCTCATGTCTGTAATCTCAGCACTTTGGGAGGCTGGGGAGGGTGGATCACCTGAGGTCAGGAGTTCCAGACCAGCCTGGCCAACATGGCAAAACCCCATTTCTACTAAAAATACAAAAATTAGCCAGGCATGGTGGCACACACCTGTAGTCCCAGCTACTTTGGAGACTGAAGCAGGAGAATCGTTTGAACCTGGGAGGCGGAGGTTGCAGTGAGCCGAGATCATGCCACAGCACTTCAGCCTGGGTAACAGAGTGAGACTCCATCTCATAAATAAATAAATAAATAAATAAAGGCTTCTCAAAGCCCACAGCAACATCACTAGATTCCTGATTTATACTTTGGTGTTGTTACATACATGTTAGAATTTCAAAGAAAGCCAACAATTATAGGCTAAAATCTCAGTTTGTCTAACATGTGGCTCTAAACCCGAATGACCAATATGAGAAGTGATGTTTTAAACTGTGGGCTCCACTTTTTCCAAAGGGTTCCAAATGGCTAGATGGTGGGGAAGTGGGGAGTAAAGAAGTCAGTCACGGGGCCTGCCCTCTTGGCAAGGGGCCTGGGGTCTGCTGTTGGCTTCTGTCCTCAGAAAGTTCTGCCTGTAAGTGGGGGAGTGATCGATCCACTTGAGCCTCTCCAGCGAGGAAGAGTTAGTTTCCATCGGGAAGCTGCTTCAAGGGAGAGGAGAGGTGGCTGAAGGATGGGCCTTGAATATTCACAATGAGGGTTCCAATGAGACCATTTAATCAGAGGGGGACACCAGAACCAAGCTTTCCTGCTAGAGGGCCAACTGAGGAGGAAGAATGGGATCTGAATGAGATCCACTTTTAGATTAGCCATTTTTTTTTTTTTGCCCTGTTTAATCATAACAGTGATTTGAAAAGCCTTTACCAGTGAGTCAGTAGTGGATTTCGCTACATCCACCACAAATTAGTTACAAATTCCCTAATTGTTTCCAAAAAAGATTTACTATGAAATGATACAAAGTGCAATTGAATCTTTGGGTTTTCTTTTTGTATGTGTTAGGTATCTGATGTGTCAGTTTTGCAATTTACTTGGTTTTGATATTGAAAAATGTTCGCTATTTTGGCTTCCAGTTGAACTGACACTATTCACCTGTTTATCCATCCAAAGGTACCTATGGTAGTCACTACTTGGATCCTACCAAGCACAGAAGCGGGCACGTGCGTGGGCGCACACACACACACATACATACACACACACACACACACACACACACACACACACACACACACGCACGAGGGGGTTTGGAAGGGTAGCATCCTGCAGGAATGCTTGATGTAACGCTTACCACACTATGACATATGAGTCACTGTTCCCGCTCTGTATCCCTCACTTGACAGTGAGGCTCTGGACGGTATGAAACAGTTTGTCTAGTTTATCCTCCATTCTTAATGCTTAACAGAGTATCTGACACATAGTAGGCAAAAATAATTATTTTTAGTCTTGCTATTTCCTGTTACGTTCTTTATGGAGATGGCAACCAGCAATGCAAATCTTTTTTCTACTTAAAGATGCTGACTCATGGCTCAATCTCTCACATCCAGCCACACAGCCTTTCCTTTGATTTTCCATTTTTAGAACCTCTCCCGGTGGATTTTCCAGAAAGGAAGCAGGAATTTCTGTAATTATTTAGTTAATTCCAACTAGAGCAGCAAACATAAGTCACCAAGGCTTGAGGTTTGAAACCCTGGGATTTGGTGTTCAGCTTCACACCCTCGCAGTCGGGTGGATGCTGAGCAGGTCTGATCTGTACTTTCCTAATTTTCACAATTGTTGTGGGATTGTGGGGAGTTATTATAAAATGTATGGAAAAGCCCTTTGGTAACTCCAAAGCTGGTATTGCTATCAGCTTCACTTTGTCAGTCTGGAAAAGTCCAGAGGCAAAGTGATTTGCCCTGGCTTATGCATTCAATAGCATATCTAGAGCTCAATCCAATGGTTTCCCAACAGCCTGATGAATGTCCTGAACTCCACGAGGGGGACCAGTTCCAGGATTGTCTCCAAATGACCCGAAGGGAACACCCAGCTGGCGCTGATCTTAGAACATGTATCCTTCGGAAGGGTCCTGAAACCAGCCCAGTCTGCAGGGGACCAGGTGTTGACCACTGGCTTGTCTTACATGGAACCAGAGACAGTTTGTTCTCTTTGTATCTTTATATCAGAAAATCCAACAGTCGCAGAGCAGAGAAGCAGGTTTCTTCTATAAATAGCATTAACAGGCAGGCCAATGGATGTCACTGTTGCACCACAGAAACCAAACTTCAACTCTTTACCACCACCCACCCCCATCACCCCCTGCGCCCCCCCAGCAGCAGCACCCTCACTATTTGGGAACTTTAGGAGAACAAAGCACACTTTGAACCAAAAGAAAACAATGATAAATGAGTAATTGATATCCCACGTAAAATTTTTAGAGCTAGTATTGAGCAGGCATATTCAGGGACAAGTTAAGGCAAATAGCTTTGAATATCATTGATGGCTATAAATGAGTGTATATGTCACTTACCAGGAGGAAAGTTCACAAAATGAATCAAACCAGGTCTTTTAACTTCAAATACTGTGTTTCTTTCACCCTGCCTCTCACAATATTCAAAATTATTTTAGAAAATATGTTGATACTTAGATTAAGACTTCTCACCATCTATCAATGGCCCTGCATGACTGTTTTGGAAAGAATAATCCTCAAACTAGTATAATGATCAAATGAATATGCATATGTATTGAGCACCGACTTTGTGCCAGGAACTGGGTTTGACTTTTAACAACTCTTGAAGGTAAGATGATTATTTCCATTTTTCATGTGGGTTCAGCAAGAGTAAGTGATGGTAAGAGACAGAACGTTGGTGCAGATCCGGGTCTACTGGCCTGCAAAACCCTGTTAGGATGTGCTCCCATTCAGTTCAAGCCTTCTTTGACATCCCACTGCATGTGCCTCCTTGGAGATACTATAATGAATGAATGCAACCATCTCCAGTCTCAAAGAAATTTTAAGGTCTTTAACAGACAATTCTATTACAGTCGCATGAGAAGGGCCTTTGCCAGGTGCTGTGCAACTCAGTGAGAGTTAGAAAGGGCCTAAAGCAAGTAACCTTGACACTGAGATATGAAGAGTGAATAAAATATGGCAGGCAAAGAAAAATGAAGTTCAAGGGCATTTAACCTGGAGGACTATCCAGTGTCTAGGTAAGAAGTGGAGAAACATTATAAATACTTGTAATTTAAATTCAGAGAAGATTTTTTAAAGAAGCAATCTGTTTTTTTAAATTGGGCTGGGTGTGAACTATTATTATTAATAAGCTTCTGCCTTCTGCCAAGGAGTAATTCCTATGAAGAACCATAGTACAGGACTCTGCTTATACTATGGAATGGAAAGTCAAGCCTTGTCCTGGGAATGGTGAGGGGCCCTGGTACCACAAATGCACTAAAAATACTTCCATGGGCTTCCTTGTAGCCAGAACTGAAGCAGGAGCAAAAGGAATAAGAAATGAGGAACTCCCTGCCGGCTCTCCTGGTGCACTCACCAGGCCTGAGTCCCTGACTCTAGACCAAGCAATCTCCGATACAGCCTGGTAAGAGCGGGCCACAGCAGAATGGTCCACATGAGTCTCTAATTTCATGAAAACAAAATTGTGACTGTCTCTCTATTTTCACATCTAGTATAAAACCTCACATGCACAGATAACAGATGTAAGCAGCTATGTAACTGGGGTACTGGGAATCCTTTTCTATCCAGGTCCAGAACTCACTCTCCCAGCAGTGAGAAGGAAGGTTATCCTGAGAGATATATATCAGTGACATTCCCTGGCAATTCCTGCAGTCTTTGGAGGCCGTCACAGGTCACAGGCTATAATCATTCTTGGAATTTCTGACGATGAGAACTGTCACTGCTGTCAGACAGGCTTAACTGGCCTTTTTGGACACTTACTTAAAATATTAGTAAATTGGGCAGCTAATCCTACACTGTTGTATCTTGTTTTTTTCTTGGAGCTTTGAAGTCTGGGCTTTGAGACAGAAAGGTTAAGGGAGCAACCCTGGAGAGAAGTAACACAGGAATTTCTTTGTGTTTTTTAACAATATCCACAAGTTTCCACCTTTAGCCCAGGGACATTTCTCCCTTTTTTCCTGCCCGACAGTCTTTCTTGGTCTTGGTCACATTTAATATTTCTGGATAGAAATGACAATAGGACTGAAGGTCCTCTTATTGATCCAGAATGTAATGGTGAGGCTAAAAATATATAAATGACTGAATCATTTAACAAGTGTTTGCTATATCTGTGGCCTTAGCTCTATGTCTGAAGAGAACATGGTGAGTAATTAAACAAAGAGGCAGAACAATGGACTGTGGGACCTCAAGACTTCACTTGTAGCTACGGGAACCTGAGGAGAGAGTGAAGCTGCAGCTCAGGTAGGGGATATTTGCATGTAATATTGGATAAGCTGTTTATTTTTCCCCTCATGCATTCTAATTTGAAATACATGAAAATGATATGTAAATATATTAGTGTAATTTTCATTAAAATCATTCCTTTCTTCAACAAATACTGAGCATCTGCCAAGCATAAAGGCCAACAGTAACCAAATCGACTACTTTCTGAATGATTCATTTTCACCACTTTAATCCACACTTAGCCAAAGCCACATGGCTTGACAGACTGGAAGTCAGATAGTCAAATAGATCTCAAATCCTGGCTTCTCTACTCAATAGCTGTGTGACTTTGGGCTAAGCAGCTTTCTCCTTTGAGCCTCAATTTTATCATTTGCAAAACGGGAATAATAAGTTAATATGATAGCATAATACAATCATTACCCTCACTGTATATCTCCTGTAGGATAGACAATGACAGTGGCACCCAATGACAACTGTGAGAGGCAATCATCCCTGAACCTTCCCCCCTGTTCCTCATCTCCTATATCAAAAGAGTCACTAAATCATGCTGTTTTATCTCTGAAATATTTCTCAGATCCTCTCCCCTAATTCCCATTGACCTAGTTCAAGCCCTCATTACCTCTTGGCCTTCTAAATTGTCTCCCTGCTTTCACCCTTGTGCTCCTTAAATACATTCTCCACATAGAAGCCTGGGCAACATGGTGAAACCCCATCTCTACAAAAAATACAAAACTTAGCCAGGTGTGGTGGCATGCACCTGTAGTCCCAGCTACTTGGGAGGCTGAGGTGGGAGGATCCCTTGAGTCCAGCAGGTGGAGGTTGCCAAAACAACTGGTTTAAACAAAAACATGTCACTTCCTTACCCTGAAGCCCTCAGTGGCTCCCCACCTCTTAGAATAAAGTACAAACTCTCAGAACGCCAGACAAGGTCATCTGTCTACCTTTGCAGACTTTTAGCATTTCCTTCCCCAACACTCGACACACACCAGGCTTTTTCACCTGTGTTTCAACATTAAGCTCTGCAACACTGAATTATGCCTCTGCTTCAGTGTCCTCACCTCCTCCACCCACATAAAGACTTAGCTCAGGCCAGGCAACTCGGAAAACCCTCTCTTGATGCCTCCAGCTTCTACTGCCTGGCTGGGTCAGGAGCTCTCTACTCAAGCCTATTATTGTGACTGTTTTGTTACATTTACCACTTGATTGGTAATTTTATCTATGTATGAGTTTTCTCCATTACTAGAGTCTTCTACTTAAGGCAAAAAACGTGCCTTACTAATCTTTGTATCCCCATCACCCAGCACAGTTGCAAAGGCTCAATAAATCAAATGACTGAGCTGGGCATGGTGACTCAGCTGAGCCATAGGCCCAGCACTTTGGGAGGCTGAGGTGGGCAGATCGCTTGAGTCTGGGAGTCTGAGACCAGCCTGGGCAACATGGAGAAACCCCGTCTCTATTGAAAATACAAAAATTAGCCAGGTGTGGTGGCATGCCCCTGTAGTCCTAGGTACTCAGGAGGCTGAGGTAGGAGAACCCCGTGAGCCCAGGAGGCAGAGGTTGCAGTAAGCGGAGATCATGCCACTGCACTGCAGCCTGGGTGACAAAGTGAGACTCTGTTTCAAAAAAACTAAGTAGTTAAATAAAATGAATGAAGAAGTGAAGATAAGAATGTGACGCTGCAGTTCATGCTTTTTGCATATGCCACATGTCATGCCACATGTCTTCTATCTAGAATGCTGGCTCTCAACCAGAGGGAATTTTGCTCCCAGAGGACATCCTGCAGTGTCTGGAGACACCTGAGTTGTCACAATTGGGGGAGGGGGCTATGCTTCTACTTTTAGTAGGTAAAGGCCAGGGATGCTACTAAGCATCTGTCAATACCCAGGACAGCCCCCAACAACAAAGAACTATCCAACCTTGAACAGTAACAGTGCCAAGGCTGAAAAATCCTGATCGAGAACAAGATCTGGCACATGGAAGAACTCAATATAGGATTCCTAACCCTGACGGCTTAGTGGTGCTAGTGGCAGAAAAGACCGTCATACGCAATATAAACCATATAATTGTATGGCATGCTTCTTTAAGTGTATTGAGCAATTCTGCATAAGATGAGCTCATTTCATAGCATCAGACTTAAGAGAGATCCATTAGAGCTTTGAAGTCAGACTGTAAATATAGCAAAAGTCCTACTTAGAATCAGTGGAATATGATGCATGGCCCTCTCCTCCCATCTCCTCTCTCAACATACCATGATATATCTGTCTCAGGTCTACATCCCTCAAGAATCAGCTAGAATGCCTAGATCATAAGGGAAAACATACATTAGCTCACCAGCTAGTGTTTTTTGAGTCTTATATATATATATATATATATGCTTTATATCTGTGTGTGTGTATATATATATACACACACATATATACATATCACACAAATACACACACACACACACACACACACAAGAGAGAGAGAGAGAGAGAGACTCAAGTATATCTCTTATCTCTCTTGCTTTGCATGAACTGGTAGCCTGGAATTCCCCTCTCCAGGAAGGCCTGGCCTCCCTGGGATCATAAGGAAATATAAAAATTAAACTTTTATGCTGTTGCATGAGTTTTATTGGCCATTTGACACAGCACAGTTAAGGCAGGAGCCTGTGATATGGCACACAGGCTGAGCTACTTCTCAAGGACTTCATAGTCCCATCAACTATGTGTAACCTATAATACATGTTTATACTGGGAATTCTTTTCATGCATGCATATTCAACCTCCCAATGTTTGGAGATGGGCGCATGATGAAGGAGGCTGCCTAGAGGCATCAGAATCAGGACACAAGTTCTAAAGCTGCCACCATAACCCCTGCCTATAATTCAACTGCATGACCCCCTGTCTGAACCTCGAGGCAAATTTATGATCAGTTTCTCTTGGTTATCTTTAGCTCCTCGCTCAGTTCCCCTCTTATCAGTCCTGATGTCTTTTACTTTTGAGAAGAGCCATCTTTCTTGTCTCAACAACTCCCTTTTTCTTTACCTAGCTCAAATTATTAAACCCCCAAAACCATCTGCCAACATTGGGTAAGTTTGCCCTCGGCCTAATATATATGAGCCCAGAAATGGTTGTGTCCTTTTTGGAATTGAATTTAACACTTAAATCATCCTAGAACACATACTTCATTCTAGAATTTCTAAGCTGAGACGAGGCATCCTGGGCCCCTTAAGGTAGCCTTGAGTCCCAGTATAAATAGGAATGACCAGCTTTCTAGAAAAGATTTTCAATCCTAAAATAATGATTTTTAGCCACCATTAAAACCACAGCAGGTTGAAGTGCAGGGGCAACAAAGCTGGACACTGTGAAGCTTCCTTTGCCAATACTCCAATTGGCTGGATAGATGACTCATGTTCAAAACTGATGGTTTATGACAGAGAATTTCCCATTGGTTACATTGTCATTAAACATATCTTGAGGGAGTTCAAGCAAATTTGTAAGGAGGAGGCTTCTACTGGTTATGCTCTTTGGCTTGGACAATTAATTCATTTATAATTCAAACAAATAGAAAATACAGCACTAGCTGACTTTTAGGTTTCCTGACTGCTTGCCAGCCACCCTCCCAACTGTCCTCTAAGTGGCAAAGACATTAGCCATTGATATGCAAGTGTGGCAGGAAACCCAGCCCCTTGACAAGCCCAGGAATTCCCTGATTTCTTTCTTGCTTATTGTTAGATGGTGGTATGGACTAGATGGTGGTATTTTTTTGGTTTTCTTTTGCTTGTTTGTTTTGAGACAGGGTCTCGCTCTGTCACCCAGGCTGGAGTGTGGTGGCACGATCTCGACCCACTGCAACCTCCACCTCCCAGGTTGAAGCGATTCTCCTGACTTAGCCTCACAAGTAGCTGGGACTACAGGCACATGCCACCACACCCGGCTAAATTTTTTTTTTTTTTTTTTTTGTATTTTTAGTAGAGACGGGGTTTCACCCTCTTAGCTGGATGGTCTCGATCTCCTGACCTCGTGATCCACCTGCCTCGGACTCCCAAAGTGCTGAGATTGTAGGTGTGAGCCACCATGCCCAGCCTGGTATGGACTAAATGGTTTTTAAAAAAATATGTTTTTTATTTTTTGTGAGTATATAGTAGGTATATATGTTTATGGGGTACATGAGATGTGTTGATGGGCATGCAATGTGAAACAACCACATCATGGAGAATGGGGTATCCATCCTCTCAAGCATCTTTCCTTTGAGTTACAAATAATCCAATTACACTCTAGGTTATTTTAAAATATACAATTAAGTTATCATTGACTATAGTCACCCTGTTGTGTTTTCAAATAGTAGGTCTTATTCATTCTTTTACTTATTTTATTTTATTTTTATTCAGTCTCCGTAGAGACTGTCAAAAATTGCCAGTGCTGACTATATTTCAAGTCATCATGGCGGGGTATTGGGAAAAGTTTTCAATTAGCAATAATTGCACCTCGGATAAACCTCATTGGCTACGATACTGCCACTGTGCAAAGCTGGTCTTACTCATTCTTTCCATTTTGTTTTTACCCATTGACCATCCTCACCTCCCCACCCAGTCCAGCACTACCCTTCCCAGCCTGTGGCAGCTTCCTTCTTCTCTCTATGTCCATGAGCTCAATTGTTTTGATTTTTAGATCCCACAAATAAGTGAGAACATACAATGTCTGTCTTTCTGGGACTGGCTTATCTCACTTAACATAATGATCTCCAGTTCCATTCATGTTGCAAATGACTGGTTCTAATCTTTTTTATGGCTAAATAGTACTCCATTGTGTATAAGTACATTTTCTTTATCCATTCATCTGTTGATGGACACTTAAGTTGCTTCAAAATCTTAGCTATTGTAAAGAATGTTGCAACAAACACAGGAGTGCAGGTACCTCTTTGATAAACTGATTTCCTTTCTTTGGGGTATATACCCTGCAGTGCGATTGCTGGATCATATGGTAGATCTCTTTTTTATTTTGTTGAGAAGGCTCCAAACGGTTCTCCATAGTGGTTGTACTAATTTACATTCCCATCAACAGTGTATGAGGATTCCCTTTCTCTACATCCTTGCCAGCATTTGTCATTGCCTGTCTTTTGAATATAAGCCATTTTATCTGGGGTGAGCTATCTCATTATAGTTTTGATTTGCTGGACTAAATGTTTATGTACCCTCCAAATTATCATGTTGAAGCCCTAACTCTCACTGTGGCTGTATTTGAAGATGAAGTCTTAAAGATAGGGCCCTGATCAGACAGGATTAGTATCCTTACAAGCAGAGACATTGGAGAGTTCACTTTCTAAGTCTCTCCAAGCACATCCACCTAGGAAATGATATGTGAGAACATCATGAGAAGGAAGCCACCTGCGAGCCAGGAAGAGTGCCCTCACCAGAAACTGAATCATGCAAGAACCTTGATCTTGGACTTTACAGCTGCCAGAACTGTCAAAAATACATTTCTGTTCTTTAAGCCACGTAGTCTGTGGTATTTTGTTATGGCTGCCTGAGTAGACTAATACAGACTATGATAACAATGTCTATTAAGGAATGTACAACCTACCAAGTTTGTGCTTATTACAATCACAGCAATCACCTAACAATTGTCCACCACAGGACAACTTTGACAGTGATTTCCTATACGTCTATCATCAAAAGCTAGATTTTAACCAAGGAATTATTTTGTGTCAGACAGGGAATCAATTATAAAGCACTCTTATATGTGTGATTTTTCATAGTTACGCTTCTGATACTTTTCTTGACTATCTAATTTGGGAGAAAAGCTAGTTTACCTTTTACAACACCTTGTCAAATTTATGTAGCATAATTCTCCCAAAAGTTCAAAGAATTTTGCTCAAAACTTCTCACTGGTTTTGATTGCAGCCCCAGGATCCAGGGAAAAGGCTGAGTCCATTGCCCCACTTTTCATTAAAAATCATTTTGCTCTCTTCTGGTATTTGATGAGAGAAGCAGTTCTTTGATTTGGGGGATCTTTTTAAGACTGACTTTGTTCTTTTTTAATCCCAACTGCTCTAGGCATCATTAGCTCCTTTTAATAGAAGTTTCCATTTCCTTTTATCCCTTTGAGTATGGGTTCCAATATCCTCAAAGCAGCACCTTTTAATTGGCCAAGAAAAGGTCACCCTTCTAAGAAGAAACCATATCACACATTCTAACAAAGTCAATGTGGGTCTCTGAGATCAGAAGGAGATGGTTGCTGGGGGTAGATTCATCCCCCAGCAAAATGGTTAACTAGCTAGCCGGTGGCATGTGATTACATTTTTGACATAATTACTATATAATTACATACACCTACTCTTATCCAACACATTCCCTGCTGTAATTAGTGGCCTTTATTTAAAGTTTATTTGTCTTTTTTTTTTTTTTTTGAGACGGTGTCTCACTCTGTCACCCGGGCTAGAGTACAATGGCGTGATCCCGGCTCACTGCAACCTCCGCCTCCTAGGTTCAAGCGATTCTCCTGCCTCAGCCTCCCGAGTAGCTGGGACTACAGGCATGTACCACCATGCCCAGCTAATTTTGTATTTTTAGTAGAGACAGGGTTTCTTCATGTTGGTCAGGCTGGTCTTGAACTCCTGACTTCAGACGATCCACCTGCCTTGGCCTCCCAAAGTGCTGGGATTACAGGTGTGAGCTACCATGCCCAGCTTTAAAGTTTATTTGTTTTAAAAAATTTTTTCCTCCTTTTTTTTTATTTAGTCAATGGCTGAAGGGCACTGTTAAATTTGACAATAGTTTCCTATATGTGATAATTTTCTACGATACTCTCCTATACACCACCCCCAATCATATGCTTTTTAGAAAATGATGTAAGGACATCTCATGTATTTTTCCACCTTCATATATCCACTGCCACATGTTGCCTTGTAAAGTCGAGCAGTAATTTCTCCATATAAGTCTAAAGTTATAATCAAGTCTTGCATGTACATGGTCACAGTTTCTTTTTTTTTTTTTTTAAAGATGGGGTTTCACCATGATGGCCAGGCTGGTCTTGAACTCCTGACCTCAGGTGATCCACCCACCTCGGCCTCCCAAAGTGCTAGGATTACAGGCGTGAGCCACTGCGCCTGGCCCTTGGTCACAGTTTCTAATCAAAGAAAGCCTTTTGAGATAGATCTACTCTATTACTTTTTTTTCTAGTAATACAAAAACTAATTTGGATCTGGAGTAGGTACCTAAATCCTCAGTGGAGGAAGGAAGGAGTGAGCTCTTTCAAGGCAACCTGAACAAATTCATATAAACATGATACTATCAAGGTGGCAGTAAAGAGTGGGGTGAGGAGGTGGCTGCTAAAAAACAATTCAGGTCATTAACAGCCTAACCATCCATTTCAAAGAATCACTGGCATAAAGAAATACTCTACAATATTTCATCTCTTACTTTTAAGAGGCCACAATATTTGGTACCACAGGGATTATTACTCAGACACTTATGAAAAGTTAAGCATAGTTTTTTTTTCTTTTTTTAAAGATAGGGTCTCACTCTGTCAGCAAGGCTAGAGTGCAGTGGTACACTCATAGCTCACTGCAGCCTCAACTTCCTGGGCTCAAGCAATCCTCCCATCTCAGCCTCCTCAGTGGCTGGGACGACAGGCATACACTACCATGCCTGGCTAATTTTTAAATGTTTTGTAGAGACAGGGTCTCACTATGTTGCACAGGGTGGTCTTGAACTCCTGGTCTCAAGTAAGCCTCCTGTCTCCGCCTCCCAAAGTGTTGGGACCACAGGTATGAGCCACTGTGCATGGCCTGCATTTTTTTACACAATTCCTATCTTACAGAGGAGACCATGGATAAATATTATTATAAAAAATGGTATGTAAGAAAGATACTACAATACACAAAATGAAATATCTAGGTCCATAGTTTTTCCTGTATTATTATTATTTGAGACATAGTCTAGCTGTGTCACCCAGGTTGGAGTGCAGCTGTGCACGATCACGGCTCACCACAGCCTCAACCTCCAGGGCTCAAGCAATCCTTCCACCTCAGCCTCCCAAGTAGCTGGGACTGTAGGTATACATCACCATACCCAGATAATTTTTGTGTTTTTCTGTAGAGATGGGGTTTTACCATGTTGCCTAGGCTGGTCTTGAACTCCTAGGCTCAAGTGATCTGCCTGCCTTGGCCTTTCAAAGTGCTGGGATTACAGGTATGATCCACTGCACCTGGCTTCCTGTATTATTATTTGAAGAAAAATAAATTGACAAGTTGATTTCTATTTATTCATTTTTATTAATACATATTTGTACATAGTTATGGGGTACATGTGATATTTTGTTACATGCACAGAATGTGTAAAAATTAAGTTGGAGTATTTATGGTATCTATCACCTGGAGTATTCATCATTTCTACGTGTTGGGAACTTTTCAGGTCTTCCTTTCTAGCTACTATGAAATATACAGTACATTGTTTTGAACGATGGTCACCCTGCTCTGCTGTCAAACGTTAGAACTTATTCCTTTAACTGTATGTTTGTACCCATTAACCAAACTCTCTTCATCACCACCGTCCACCCAGTTACCCTTCCCAGCCTTTAATATCTAACACTCCACCCTCTACCTCCATGGGATCGACTTTTTAGCACCCACATGAGTGAAAACATGTGATAGTATTTGTCTTTCTGTACCTGGCTTATTTCACTTAATGTTAAGAACCTCCAGTTCCACCCATGTTGCTGCAAATGAAATTATTTCATTCTTTTTTATGGCCAAATAGTATTCCACTGTGTATAGATACCACATTTTCTTTATCCATTTGTCTGCTGATGAACACTTAGGTTGATTCCATATCTTGCTATTGTGAATAGTGCTCAAAATGCAAGTGCAGGTATCCTTTTGATATACCGATTTCTTTTCCTTTGGATAGATACCCAGTAGTGGGATGGCTAGGTCCAAGGGCAGTTCTATTTTCAGTTTTTAGATAAATTGTCACACTATTTTCTATATAAGAGTTGCCTTTTCTCTGCATGCTGGCCAATATGTGTTATTTTTTTGTGTGTTTTTCATAATAGCCATTCCATGACGGGTTGATTTCTTTACAAACTTTCCAGAATAAAGTTCCTTAGTTTCCCCTGCTTTTGAAGAACTGGATGAAATCTTAAGCTTAGCACACCTAACAGAAGTAGACCATGAAGAGCAAGGTAAGTGGTTGTCCTTATCTAGTCTTCCCTGAAGTACTGCGTTATGTGTTAAATGCCACAGTCTGAGAACAACATGGACAATTTAGGGCAGATCAAGAAGAGGGACCTTCACCGTCCAAAATGCGAGATCATGACATGGAAATAATAGGTGAAGACTGAATCAAAGACCTTAACCTGGAAAAGAGACAATTTGGCAAGGAAACGATGACTATTCTTAAAGATTGGAAGGTAGTAAAGTGTAAAAACTATTTGATGTTTTCCGTTTGGTCCCAGAAGGATGAAAGAATTGAAGTTTTGGGACAGCAGATATGGAGATACCATAAAGAAGAACATTGTTGCAATTTAACAAGTTCTGAAAACGAAATAGTGTGTTTCCTACTTAGTGAGTTCACTTTCCTTGACTGTGTTCAGATGGAAGCTAGTTGCCCACTTTGAGGGACTGCTGGAAAATGGTTCAGAGAAGAAATGGAACTCTTAAATCTTTGGGGCCTTCTCACCCTAAAGTTCTATGAAGATGCCTATCCCGGGGAGTGTGAGGCAGGCTAAGTAACCCTTATCTGACATGCTTGGAAGCAAAAGTGTTTTGGGTTTGGGAGTTTTCCAGATTTTGGAATACTGGCATATTTATAATGAGATATGTTAATAATGGGATCAAATGTGAATGGTTTTAGGAATCTAGGACTGTGGGATTTTTCTTATGTCTTTGTGTTGGCTTTCCTAGCACACAGCTAAGGAGATAATTACTTTATTTCATTAAAAGAGGCAGTATGTTAAAGCAGTCTAGTTTATTTAGACAAAAATCAAAACAAAGCAAAACAAACAAACAAAACACTCCTTTTAAGGATGCTCCCCCGGGATTATTTTTCTACACTCATCTACTTAAATAGGCTCTTTGGGAATTTCTGCACTTGTTGTGCTGGGTAGATAGACACGGCTTTTCTGTGGCCATCGTGTTGCCCAGCTGGGATGTGGGGACCACCACGTCACCCAAGGAACCTTCAACAACTCTGCTCATGGCATCCATCAGCAGGAGAGACACTAAATGAGGTTTGAGTCCTAGGAGGCATCCTCTGGGGGATGTTGAGGGTCACACTCGAGGCTAATAGTGACCGGTGGGGAGAGGCTGGAGAGAGAGGCAGCAGAAAGGAAGCTGCTCCTTCAGACAACTCCCCGCTTTCTGCTGCTAGATGCACCCCAGAGAGAAGTGGTAGGGCTTATCTTTATTGACTAACTTTTACACTATGGTTGACCGCATAATGCTATGGAAGCCACTTCGTATTAATTAGTTTAGGTAAAAGACTTGTAAAAGAGATAAAAAGACAGTGTGGTGCTAAATATACAAACTTTGGAGTCAAAGAGCCAGGGTTCAAGTTCTGACTTTCTACCTGTATGACAATGAGCAAGTAAATTACTTAATCTCTCTACGGCCTCAAGTCTCCTCATCTGTACAATGGAGCTAGGAATAATTGCTGGCTCATAATAAGTACTAGATAAGTGCTAGCTTCTACTGTTTTCACAGAAACAGAAACCTGAGCACCATTTGAACGTGCTTTTCCTCGAGTCCCGTCCAAGACACAAAAGTAACAAAAGTGGCATTGAGGTAAGAATCTAGGCCACATCAAACCTGTTGCTCTGATAATTGGAAAAGAATGTGAACCCAGATGGAGTGATGCTGAAAGTGAAAGTGAATTCTATACAACTTTTAAAGGAAATAATACAAAACTGTATATCCTTGCTAATTACCCTGATGTCATTATTACACAGTGTATACATGTATCAAATCATCACATTATGCACCTTAAATATATATAATTATTATGTTTCAATTAAAAATAAAACTTAAAAAAAAAAAAACCCTGTATGTCCTGACATGGAAATGTATCCTATTTATTAAATGAAAAAGCATTGTTATAAAACAGCATAATCACCTTTGGGGAAAAAAGATTACTACTGACATAAATGATGGTAATACAGCAGCCTATATGAAAGAAAAAGGTAAGCCAGGTGCAGTGGCTCATACCTGTAATCCCACCATTTTGGGAGGCCGAGGCGGGGTAGATCACCTGAGGTCAGGAGTTTGAGACCAGCCTGACCAACATGGTGAAACCTGTCTCTACTGAAAATACAAAACTAGCCAGGTGTGGTAGTGCTTGCCTGTAATCCAGCTACTCTGGGAGACTGAGACAGGAGAATAGCTTGAACCCAGGAGGTGGAGGATGCAGTGAGCTGAGATCGTGCCATTGCACTCCAGCCTAGGCGACAAGAGCAAAACTCCATCTCAGAGAAAAAAAAAAAAAAGAAAAGAAAAGAGCTGGAGGAATTTCTACCCAATAGTAAATAATGATTTGGGGATAGGGGGCAATTAGGATTACATGCAATATTCACTCTCTCTATCTGTATTTCTGTAAGATTTGAATTCTTATAATAAATATTAATTTCTAAATGAGAAAAATCAATGTTTAAAAGGCAAAATAAAAAACATCCTATTACAGATTTTAAAATGTACTGTATACTGATCACCTTGAACTAGAGTAGGCAATTAATTATGATAGAAAAATGGATGCAGGAAATGCTTCTCTGGTCTCTTTCCAAAATGGTAACACATCACTGTTTAGAACCTCTTTCATCATGTTTTAAATCTTCCCTTGAACCTGCTGAAGCAGGTATTTATGGTTAAGATTTGGGCCTGGGCAGCCTTACATCCTGGTCTGAATCCTGGTTCTCTGTTTTATAACAGTATGACGTTGGGCAAGTGCCTTAATCTCTCTGTGCCTCAGTTTATCTGTCAAGTGGGCCAATAATAACACTACAAAGGGGTGTTCTGTGGATAAATTGAGCAACTGTTTGCGAAATGCCTAGAACACTGACTGGCATACAGCAAACATTTTAGTTTGCTAAGTCATCATTCTTTTAACCTCACAGAGAAAACTCTGGATACAAATGATACATTAATCTCAGATCTCCCCTCCCCCATAAATACTCCAGAATCCTCAAATGTATTCCTCCAGCCCTCCTGCCCCACCCAGATCAGCATTTTATCACACACTCATGGGCTATTGCCTTCCATTCCTTCATAGAGCTCTTGTTCCTGGCACCTCATGCTCTAACCTATTACCTGGACTCAGTTCTTTTGAGTTTTCCTTTATCTCTGTATAGCTTGTCTTAAATGGCTTCAGTGGTTTCTCATTGCCAAAAGTTTAAATTTCAAACAACGTTGTCCTTTCACACAATGGCCTCATCCTGCCACGCTGGTCCACTCACTGTTCCCCAAGAACCACGAGAGCATTCCTAATCCTGAGCCTTTGCCTCCAGCGACTAGCCTCCTCCCAACCCGCTTAATCCCATCATCTCAAAATCCCAGTGGCGTCATACTCAAATATTCAAGAAAGCTGTCAACCATTCAAATCCAGTCACCTCTATGTTAAACTTCTTGAACACCTCAAATCCTGGCCCCTATTCTAATTTGAGACCCAACTGCACTCATCCTTACCCCGTTACACGGCTTTAGGTGTTGGGTTGTCATATGTGTATTCAACAAGCATTGATCGATCAGGCTTTAAACATTTAGAGATGAGAAAGACAAAGTCCTTGCCCTCACTGAGCTCATGATCCATTAGAAGAGATAGAAAGTAAACAAATAATTGCTTTGTTACTTTGTAACAAAGTACATTGGCCATGTCCTACTCAGAAGCACAGGTAAGACACAATAGTGGCCCAAAGATAGAAACAATAAGGAAAAAATGAACCAACATTGAGGACATAGGTGTTTGGCTCATCTTTTCTCCTGCTCTCAACCAAATTTGCCTTCCTTCTGCCTGATCAAAAACATGGAGCTGGATCCGCAATATTTTGAGATCCTGTCCTACTTAAACTCTGAAAATAACAGGCTCTGACCGGTTTCTCCTCCCCAGCACCGGCCTCTCCCTGGAGTATATTTCCACCTTCCTTTCTATTTAGTTCACCTCTACCTGCCTATTTATTTGTTTAAAATGTGAACCAACTGGTCAGGGACAGTAATCTAATTCTGCATTTGGTTTGAGGCCAATGCATTGAGGGCATTCAATAAATAATGGTGTTTGGTGTGCCTTTCCCAGATCCTGGCTGCTTATGTCCAACATGCTATGTCTTCGGAAGCAAGCTGAAGAGATGATGAAGGAAGGAAGGTGGAGCTCTGAAGATTATGAAGGCAAATTTGCTCTGGATGCCTGGCCCAGAGATTATGCACCTGTGTGTCGGCTTGCTGGGGTGAAGCCTGTGACATGCAAATGTTACTTCTGTGAGTTGGCTAGGGTGTGTCCTTCTTCCTGACATGGTTTTCTCTGATTCAATCTGGGTAAAAGTGCATAAAGGCTTCCTCCCTATGGGCATATAGGCCTGTGTTTACTTGCCTTCATTAAGGAAATTCTCCTTCCTGTGGGTAGGTGGTTGTGGGAGGGGTGAAACAGGTGTCTCTGTGGGATTGAATGGGCTGTTCTGAGGGAGGAAGAGCAGGGAGAAGATGGAGAGTCCTTAAAATAAAATCTCATGAACAATGTGTTCATCCATTCATCAAGGCATCCTTCCTGTCCATCCACTGAATGACAGGCACTCAAGTTACAAAGCTGAATATGATAGGACTTGGCTCATCAGAGAGCCTCAAGAAATATTTCCTGCACTAATGATTTAAAATAACGCATGGGCTTTAAATATTTCCTACCTGTGGGACATTGTACTTTCTGTACAACAGATACTATCCAGTATATTTCCGCCCACAGTTAAAGAGGGATGGCCTGCATAAAAAGCATATTCCAGCATATTCCCTACATTCCTGGACTTTGATCCCCCATCTCCTCTCTTTAACCTTCTTCCCATTTATGGACCCGTGCAGCCCTTTTGGTTTGACCCACTGCTTGGTTTCACCTGGCCTCTGAGAGGCAATTCAAATACAGATTGCTTGCAGGCAACTCTAGGTGGTTTCGACTTAGCCTCCAGCTCTCCTCTTTTAAGCTGCAGGTTCACAGGCAGCAAGGAGCTAGAGAGACACCAGGGGTGCTGGCTCCCAGTTTCAGCGAGATCATCCGCCTTTCGGGCATTTTGGCTTGCACAGCTGTGTCTCCCATTCTCCATCTGTGGAACGGCAATGATGCCAACCAGCTCAGAGATGGAGCAAGGGCTGACTAGCTCATAGCTGGAAAGGACGTAACCCAAGAACAAAACAGTATTATGAGGCAAAATTCTGATTTTTATAGTTCCTCAATACCAAGCCTCACACTGTTTCGGGCTTTTCTGCTTCTGTGATTTTGGCACATTACTTCCAAGGAGGAGGTCTAAATAATTAGTATGACTAGTCTTCTCAAGCACAGACTCCCATATTTAGAATGGGTTTGGCACCCGGTTGTGGCTGGCTGCTAATCAAACATGCCAGCAGGTGAGCCTGGAGAGCACCTGGTTTAAAGAAGCACTTCTGACGCAGGAGAGTATTTTTTAAAGTGTCACTCAAAGCTGGATTCAATTACATGACAAGTTTGAAAAGAAATCATGTTACAAAGTGAGAAACCGAACTTTATGCTTAAAAATGCAGAAATCTTTGCAGATTACAGCTAACAACACACATAGACACACACACAAAGACACCAGTGAATTATTCCCCCACCCCCACCACAGGGTATACAAAACAAATTCTTTGAGCATGAACCATGGAGGTCTCTCTAGAAGAAAACTCCCCCTTTATCTGCTTCTAATAATCTGGCAGCTGACAAAAATGTTAGCAACGTAACATAAGAGAGGAGCTACAATCTAAAACAAACACCATTCAGAAAGGAAAACAGCAATACAACAATAACCATAATTACTCTTGTATTATAACTTTCTAAACATAAGAGTGAACAAACAGACATTATTTCGAGTTTTAAAAGAGATGTTTGTAGAAATAAGGTTCCTTTAGAGAAAAGGTCGTCTAATCTAAAATCAGCCCAGAGGTGACTGGAAGAGGCAGTTAACATCCATTTCACTCTTGCGTGCCAAGTGAGAACTTCCCATTTACTTAATGGGGGAAGCAAGAATGATGCTGTAGTGGTGTCTTCACATTGGTCCCTTCTCCCCAGAAAACTTCACGCAGGAATACTGGCTAATAGGAAACACAGGCCCACGAAGCCCTCACTTACACATTTTGTTGTCTTCTTGAGTTTGGGGTCCCAAGTCTGGGAAGCATCAGAGCCAGGCAGCCGCCCTTGCTTACCACCATATCTGCAACAGGCCAGCAATGAGATTGGCATGGGAGAGGAGGGCAGCCCAGAGGGAAGAGGAAGAGGCTCTTACTCACCACGCACTCAGAGCTGGCACTGGTTATAAAAACAACAGAACTCCCCCAGGTAGGCGCACCTCCCAGCCACCTTGCCTCATCGCCAGTTTGCAGTGATAGGCCTTGCTGAGGGCATGAAAGGGAAGGGAAGTGGGATGTGGGGGATGTGGAAGAGACCCCAAACACTTTTTGGAGAAATATTCATTTCAGGGTGGGTTTTGTGAAGCCAGAGGCTCTTCAGAGGCTGTCTACCCAAGAATAGGTAGGAGGGAGTTATACCTGGGTTTACTGGGTACTCAGTCAGTGACTGTGGATTGTTCCATTGGGGTTATTTAGAACATCCCCTTATAACTAGAGCTAGTCTTCTGAGGGGGCACCAGCCAAAGATGTGAGCGGGTGACTTGTGGCTGCCTCAAGGGGACTGCCTTACAATGTCTGGGGGGGATGGCAATTCTCTCTCCCCAAAGCTCATTTCAGTAGCTACATGGGTAAGGGCTTACAGGTCCATAGGAGTTCTTGGTTGGTCTATATTATTCAAGACTAAATGCCCCTCCATCCCCAAGAGGTTAGGTCACTTTTAGGGTTAGCAAAGCTTCAGAGTCTTCAGAAGTAGTAAACAAATCATCTCTCTTGATCTGATCCACATAGCACTCATTCCCTAGGGTCAGACTGCAGAGGTATCAGGGGAAGATGCAGATAAGAAGGGATCATTTCATTTCTGCCTTGCTCTTGAATTTGCTTTAAAAATGTTAGCCACCTTGCTTTATTCCTAAGGCCATTTTAGAGCTTTGCAGATAAAGGCTCAGGAAAAAATAAAAAGGAATGGTCTTACCAGATGAATCATGCTTTTTAAAGTTTTAAACCCATTTGGTCTGCTCACTTTGTAAGCCAGAAAATTAACCTTTAACTAGGTCCTTTTGAAATAATATTTTAACTCAAAAAAAAAATCATTTTTAAAGAGATGAGGTCTCACTCTGTCACTCAGGCTGTAGTGCAGCAGTGCAATCATAGCTCACTGCAGCCTTGAACTCCTAGGCTTAAAGCAATCCATGTGCCTCAGCCTCCTGAGTAGCTAGAACTATAGATGTGCACCACCACACCTGGCTAATTTTTTATTTTTTTGTAGATACGTGGTCTTGCTATGCTGCTTACTAAAAATATTTTATTTTTTATTTTTACTTTTATTTTTAAATTTTTTGGGTACATTATATGTACATATAAAAATATTTTTGATTTGTTTCATTCAACACTTATGCCAGAGGCAACCCATGCATTGGAAATAACTAACACTAATCAACCAACCATCTAACATCTGTTATAAATACACAACATCAGATAATTCATTTCTGGATTTTCTATATATTTGGTGCCATTAAAAAATTAGGATGGATGAAAACAGAAATGGAAGTCTCTCTCTGTTGACTCATCTAACAGGCTTGGCAAAAGCTTTCTTTGACCTCTCCGAGAAGACAACCTCTTAGGTGTCCAGCTCATAGTCACGCCACCCAACAACCTCCAATCCCAGTTTGTGTTGAGTGGCGTTACCTACTTCCCTTGAGCTACCAAGATGCCACTCACTGCATGAATTGAGTCATTAAACCCTGCCAGACCTGACCTCCAGGAGGGGAATGGTATTTTAGGAGCGGCACTGAGCCCAGTTCCCTGCATCCTCCCTTTCAAGGCACTCGCCCTGACTCAGAGGCTGGAATCCCTGGTTTTGGTTCATAATCCCCAGGCCTAGTGATGCGGGTGGTTCCCCAGTGCAAGCAATTGAAAAATTTCGACTGAATACATTCCCACAACTTCCAAAACTTGGATTCATTCTTAAAGCACGCAGAGTGGCCATTCTGGGTAGAATGTTTTATCTTCATAGTCTGTTTTTCCTTTAGCAAGTCTCTCATTGCCTAATGGAGCCAGTGATTGTGAAGTTACCACCAGCTTCTAAAGAACCTGAGCATAGCCTTCTTCTCAAAAAAATGATAAAGGAAATACTGAATTTCACATGGGAAAAAGAAAAGGAGCATGAATTATTCAGAGTCATCTCCCCTTTTTGAGGCCTGTCCTTCCCCTGAATGTAATGATTCTTCTGATGCTCTCATTTTTACTACCACAGTTCCATTTTTGATCATATTACCAGGGTGAGGCCAAGCCCTCAATCTTTTTGTTTTCATTAGACCTAGAAAAACAATGAGGAAACAGCGAGGTGGCACCTATTACATCTGCAGGAGTTTTGCTTCAGCCTCTGTGGGTCCATCTTTTCTTGATACAGTGTGATCATACAGAGAAGCACTGTGATATTTTCTTTCTTTGGGAAACCCCTGGTTTCTTAAATAAGAGTATATATTATAGAAATATCTTTTCTCTCATCCAGGAATGAATTCAAAGGCTACAATTCTTGGGCAATTACAGTAAGTGCTCGGTTAATGTCGTTGATAGGTTCTTAAAAATTATGACTTTAAGCAAAATGATTTCTAGTTAAGCCAATTCTACCATAGGCTAATTGATAGAAACAAGAGTTAAATTCCTATGGTGTATTCCTGGACACAAAAACATCACCAAACTTCTAAATAAAGACCAAAGCACTTCTAATATTAATCATTGAAATAAATGTGAACTATGTATGCATTTAAGAAAGATTAATAAAAGTAAGTAATAATTATTTACCCACTTCTTCCAGTTCAGGGCTGTGGGTGGCCACAGCCTATCCCAGCAGCTTCAGGGTGAAAGGTGGTTACCAACACTAGCCAGGATACCATCCCATCACAGGGCGCACTTACACACAAACCCATGCTCACTCAGACTGGGACTATGTAGACACTCCAATTCAGCTATCATGCATGTCCCTGGGATGTGGGACGAAACAGAGTCCTGGGGAAAACCCACACAGACATGGGAGGAAAGTGCAAATTCTACACAGATAGTGGCCCCAGCAGGAAATCAATTTTTCCTCATCAGTTTATAGTGAAACAACGTTGAACAAGACAATGTTATTTGAGGACCTGTGGTATAGGCAAATGAGACTGCTAGGCACATTAGGAAAAGTAATTTTACATTACTAATGGTAGTCATTTCAGGGCTGCAGTAAAAGGTTACTTCTGAGTCCCTAGCTATACTTTATGTGAAAGTGACTACACAGAAAGTTCATTAAATAATTACCAACTTCTCTCCCCTAGAGTTCCTAATGGTTGGAGTATTTATTAAACAAGTAGGATGTGTATAAGTCTTTCCTTCATGAAGTCTGTCTAAAGATTTTTAAATAGCTGGATGTTTCTTATTTGTCACATGGCAATTAAAGTAATGAAGAACATCTTGAAATTTCAGAATTTCTACAGAAAAAAACAAGCTTTCAATAAAATAAAAGGGCCATCAATCACACATTCTACCCATTTATGAAACATGCTGAGGGCAAGGTGCTCAGACATGAAGAAGCATTCCCAGCAGCCATCTTGAAGAACTGGATTTGGTAGCATAAGAACTGGGAAGTCCCAATTCTTGGTTGTGAAGAGTCTACCATGAAGAGAATTGGTTTGGATACCAGAAGGCTAACTTTACATGAGGCACCAGGGCAATGCCCAGATTTTGCACAGGACAACAGTGGGTATTTCTGATGTTGAAATCCTAGGATTGATCTGACAGCACAAACCAAATGCCAGTAGTTTTCCTGGAGTTCTGCTGCGTGCTTTTGCCAACCCTGATGATCCAGAGGACGTCACATCTCGAGTTGCTCCTGTGGTGAAGGAGCCACAGAGTTTCTCTGAGCTCCTAAGATTACTCTGCATCAAGGAACTCATGAGTGTGTGGACAGAAAATATCTTTGAGGGATTCCCAGGAGCGACTTCGATGAAAGACCAAGGGTAGTACACACAGACTGTTGTTCCATTTCTTCAGAGGCCTTTCAGACCTGATTTAGGCAGGACAGAAGTCTTTTGGAAGAATCCCTGAGTTCCACATTTCTAGAACCCCACAACCTGAATGGTAGGTCTGGATGTCTCTGCATCAAGCCGTACTTATTTAATAAATACCTCAACCATTAGAAACTCAAGGGGAAACAAGTTGGAATTAGAAGCCACTGTGTTTTAGTTCTGGGTTTTTCTCTTATGACCAGCTCATGTCAGGTCCCAAAATGAAGAAGAAAGCAGGTCTCAAACTAGGAGAAGAGACTTGCACTTTCTCTCACAGAAAGGAGGATTGTAATCCCCTAAATATGGTAGATCACTGAGTGATCCTTGAGTTAGCAGAAGCTGGAGCTACTATGTAATGGCCATGTGGATGAGAAGACAGAGGCAAGGTAGCCACATGGTTCAGTGAGGGTCCTCTTCTACCTTTAGCTTGGCCTCTTTGAACACATCTAATTGCAGTCTTCCAGGGTAATTTTGAAGACAGAAACTTTAAGATAATAATATCAGCTTAATAAAGACAGGGGCTTTTGTTCTTGCCTCCCTGCAACCCTCCTCTGGCCCCGGCAGTATCCTCAGCATTTCGGATAATGCCTAAACACATAGTAGGTGCTCAATAAATATTTGTGGAGTAAATACAATGATGCTATTGCTGGAATTAGTGGATAGTCAAGCCTGCCTCAGGAAAGGGTGTGGAATTGTCACAGAAACATTCTTAAAGGAAACACAGTCTATCAATTCTGCTTTTAGAGTGTGTGTGTATGTGCTAACACTGTTCAATATATCTGTTTCCTTCTCCAAGTCACACATTTTTTCCTGCTTATATAATAAAACACAGTTATTTTTAAAAGTTTAAAAAATAAAGTCAGCCTTCAAAGAACAAGTGAATACATATATGAAATATGGTTAGAGATTGTTTTGAATCATTTTGGAATTTGAAGATGCTTTTTCTTTTTGCAACACTTCTGATGAAAAGCTTACAGTTTGATAAATTATAAACCTAATGAAGCTTCTAAGTCTTCTAGCTAGTCATTAGCTGCCAGGAAGTGATGATTATTATTTAATTATAGGATGAAACTAAACACTGAGAAATGTTGAAAGTGCTCTGATTGGCCAATACACTAAGGACTAATTTCACAGGCATGCCCTCTACATACCAATTAAAGCTGCATCACCATAATAAAATGCTGTATGCTGCTGGCTGTGTTCTATGTTGTCATTTTCAGATTAGAACAACAAAAGTAATTCCAGTCTAGGGCACTTACTGGCCACCAATGTCTGCTAGGCCTTTCTGTACCTTAGAGGATAAGGTCTCCTCCTGGGGGCTTATCACTCCTCAAGATATGCCCCTAATTCTACACACAAAATAAGAGGCAGTCTTAAAAATAATAAAGGCAACCAATCAATCAACCATCTGTTTTCCTAGCTGTCAGGTAGAAAAATACCAAAATGCTTTCCAAAAGGAAAGTGTATATGTGTGACACTCTCATTTTGACTTTGAGAGACAGTTTATTAGCAGAGTGAGAATGGGTGTTGGGGAGAATATTGAGGACTAGCATTCCATTAGTGTGGGCTCTACTGGCACGCAGATTTAAAAACACCATTAAGAAGGCATCTCCAGAATAAAATTTTCCATTCTAGCTCAATGCATTACAACATCTATGCCATTCTGTACCAATACCGATTTGATAAAATATCATCTGTTTTTCCCTTCCGCAGTCTCCCTTCCATTTGTCTGGTATTAGAGGATAGTATATTGGTTGAGACTAGGAGCCTGGAGCTCCCAGACTGCCTGTGTTCCAACCCCAATGCTATTATTTAAACATACTATTCAGTATTTAAGTGAGAAGGAGAGAGAGAAAATGAAGATTTTTGCTGAAACAAAGGCACTACCCAACTCAAGTACAAGGTGTGTTGCAAGATTTCTTTTTCTTTTTTTTTTTTTTTGAGACAGAGTCTTACTCTGTCCCCCAGGCTGGAATGCAGTGGCGCTCCACTGCAACCTCCACCTCTTAGGTTCAAGTGATTCTCATGCCTCAGCCCCCTGAGTAGCTGGTACTACAGATATGTGCTGCCACATGAAGACTCACCAGGTTGAGTCTTTACGTGGTAGCACATACCTGTATGCTGAGGCATGAGAATCACCAATTTGACCAGGTTGGCCAAGCTGGTCTCAAACTCCTGGCCTCAAGTGATCCTCCTGCCTCAGCCTCCCAAAGTGCTGAGATTACAGACATGAGCCATCACACCTGGCTGCAAGATTTCAATTAACAATTGATCACCTGGAGTTTAGAAGAGTCATATGACCTTATCAAAAAAGGGATTATAACAGCCCCTACCTCCTGAGAAATTATGAAGATAAAATGAGCAAAAACACCTTTAAACTGCATACTATGTGCCCTGTAAATGCTGGGTTTTTCTTATTATTGCTTTTCGTTCTATTTGAGGGGTAGAGCTACAGGAAACAGATCCAAGAAATTAGTATTCAAGAATTGTATGGGCAGCATGGATTCTCATCAAGGTGTCTCCATGAAAACTTCATCCCCTCAAGCAAACACAGCCGATCAAATTTCCTAGGAATATGTATTAGTTTTAATTCACCTTTTTAAAGCCTAAGACTTGGGAGTTTTTCTAGCAATACTGCTTTTAGTCCTACCTCATTACCCTATCACTAGCTAAAATGGTGATAGAAACCCCAAACATAAATTGTCTCCACCTGTTTCCATTTTGTCATTTCCCATTCTCCCTTCAACCCACTGCAGTTCAGCCTTCTTCCCCCCCTCCATCCTCAGTAACTGCTCTATCAAAGTCACCTCTTGCCAAGTCAGTGATTTGTGTTTATGTCATGGACCCCTCAGCAGCATTCATCACAGCTCACTATTGCCTCCTTAAACACTTTTCTTTTCTTGACTTCCACACCCCCACACCCTACTGAGTTTTTCTCTTTGTACCCAGCTCACGGTTTCTTTTAAGTAGCCTTTGCTAGGTCCATCTCCTCGTGAGGTTGATGTGTCCCAGAGCTTGGTCTTCATATCTCTATCTACATTCTTTCCTAGGATGAGAGATGTCAGTCCTGTGACCTTAAATATTATTTATATAAAATTGGTAACATTCAACTTTATCTCTCTAGCTCTCTTTCCCTCAGATTCCAAACTCTTGTGTACAATTACTTGCCCAGATGTCAGATTGGTCTATCCAACATAATAAATCTAAAACAGAAGCTCAATTCTGCTGTTTCCCACCCCGCAACCTCTACTGTACAAATTTGCTGTTCTCCAGTTTTCCCCATCTTGACTCCTGATCCCATTATCATTCCAATTATTCAGATAAAACCCAGTGTCTCCTCCATTGTTTCTTCCCTTAATCCTTTTATTCAACCATCTGCAAGTCAGTTGATCCTATCAGTCCCAAATTTCATCACTTCAGCTATCTTCACTGCTACCACCCTAAGGCAAGCTACCACCATCTCCTTAGATTGGTGTAATAACTTCCTAACTGGTCTCTCTGTTTCCCCCTTTCCCTCATTGACTCTATTCCTCAAAAAAGGAATCTCAGTGCGATTTCAAGAAATAAAGTTGATAATATTGTTCTTTTGCTTAAAATGCTCCAATAGCCTCATGCTATACTTAGAATACAATTCTTACTATGGCCTATGAGGCCCTACGTGATGTTGCCCCAACCCTGTTCACTGCGATTCTGTCATACTGGCTTCCTTTCATCTCCTTCAACGTGCTAAGATTATAACCATGTCAAGGCCCTTGCTCTTGGGATTTTTCTCCTTGCCTGGAATGGCCCACATCTCCATGTGACTGGTTCTTTCCTACTATTTAGGTTTCAGTTCAAAAGTCACCAGTCCTTGTGGCCAGGTGTGGTGGCTCATGCCTGTAATCCCAGCACTTTGGGAGGCTGAGGTGGATGAATCACCTGAGGCCAGGAGTTTGAGACCAGCCTAGCCAATATGGTGAAACCCCGTCTCTACTAAAAAAATACAAAAAATTAGCCAGGCATGGGCGGGCACCCATAATCCCAGCTACTTGGGAGATGGAGGTGGGGATAATCACTTGAACCAGGAGGTGGAGGTTGCAGTGAACGAGATTGCACCACTGCACTTCAGCCTGGGCGCAACAGAGCAAGACTCTGTCAAAAACAAACAAAAAAAGCCACTATATAAAAAAAAATTATCTGTCCTCCTTTGAGCCTCCTATTAGCGCAGCTCATTCAGTCTCTCTCTATCCCAAGACCCTGTTCCATTTTCTTCATAGCACTTATTACTGTCAGAACTTAACTTCTTTGCTTATGTATTTATTGTCTGTATGCCCCCACGAGAATGTAAATTCTATGAAAACAAATACCTCACTTATCTTATTTACCCTACAATTCCCATGCCTGCACTCCACGAATATCTGTTGAATGAGTTAATCTTCTCCATGTGTAATAGCAGTTTACAAATTATACATAATGGCCCATTGGAACTCAACAACCCATTCAAATAATTCACAATACCTAAGGTAGTGCTGGGATTAGGGGTAAATTCAAGTGGAATATATGTCTGACTGTAATCACAGTCAAATAAAAAGTATGTTCAATTCTATGTTCCTTTAGCTTTTTCCAGCTTCTCCAATTCATCATCAAGAATCATGAAAAGTTGGTGGCAGAGTCGCCCACATTCTCTTTCTTCTCCTTCTTCCTTTAGTTTCTTAGCCTAATAGAAAAGAATCACTTTATTGCCGGGCACGGTGGCACATTCCTGTAATCCCAGCTACTCGGGAGGCTGAAGTTGGAGGATTGCTTAAGCTCAGGAGTTCTGGGCTGTAGTGCTCTATGCCGATTAGGTGTCCACACTAAGTTTGGCATCAATATGGTGACCTCCCGGGAGCAGGGGACCACCAGGTTGCCTAAGGAGGGGTGAACCGGCCCAGGCTGGAAACGGAGCAAGGCAAAACTCCCGTGCTGATCGGTAGTGGGATCGTGCCTGTGAATAGCCACTGCACTCCAGCCTAGGCAACATAGTGAGACTCCCTCTCTTAAAAAAAAAAAAAAAAAAAAAAAAAATCACTTTATTGTGACTGATTGAATGAAAAAAAAAGATTTCCCCATGTCCCAGTTTCCTATAATCCAATGGTCACTCCCTGATTTATCCAGAACCTGGCCTGAGCAACTCAGAAGGCTCTCTGACTCTCCCTTGAAGAGCAGGTCTGCTAAACTTTGCCTATGGCTTTTTTACTATGCAGGATGCAAGCGCCACCTAAGTTACTGTATAAGAGAGCTCCGTTACCTAGAGTTTTGCTTTGAAGGAAACAATTGGTGGCAGAAATGACCTCTGATTTTACCTCTCTGTTATCACCTTTCCTGCTCCATCTAATGAACCTTCAAGTGCTCTACCTAGTGTAAGGAAGAAGACTAGGCTGGAAGGAAGGCACTCCTACCTGCTGTAACTATTTTATGTAATTTTGGGCAAGTCATTTAACGCTTCTCTATCTGAAAAATGAGAGGCTTTTACTAGATGACCCCGAGTTCTAGCTGTGCACAGTGTGAAAATATGGTGAACCAGTAAATATAAAACAATGAAACTAGCGAGCATAGCTGGTTATGATTGGTGCCGTGCTTTTGTAGTTAAAAGACAATAGAAGGCATGGTCAGCTTGACCAGAGGACGACTGAGTCCTGTGTCATTGGCTGCAACTTCTAGAGATGGGACTTCCAGGGATTAGCAACTTTCCATAGAAATTTCATGGTTCATATATATGCCGAGGACTCCAAAATTCACACATCAAGCCTAGTTTCCACTCCTAAACCCCAGATTCATACACTAACCTGCCTCGTTACCATCTTCACCCAATTTTAGTAGTTATATGCAATTTACAATGTTAAAAACCATTCTCACCTGTTTCACTTGCCATCTTTTTCATCCCAGTTGATGGCAGTTCCATCCACCCAGCACTCAAGTCTAAAAAGCTTGACTCCTCTCTTTCTCACATCCCACATTTAACGTTCCAGATACTGTTATTTTGACCTTCAAAATAAATCCAGAATCCAACAGCATCTCCCATCTCCCCTGCTATGATCCAGGTCCAAGTCACCAGCATCTCTGTCCTGGATCTGTGCCACAGCCTCCTCCCTGGAATCCCTGCCTTGCTCTCACCTCCTCACCTCCAATCTTGAGAGCCAGAGTGATTATTCTAAAATATAAGCCGAATTATGTTGATTGCTCAAAACCCTGCAACCTTTCATCACCCAGAATAAAAGTGAGTCCTTACAAGGAGCTGTAAGTCCCCATATAATCCACTCCTCCTCACACAACACCCATTACCTTTTGGACCTGATCTAGTACTATCCTCCCCCTTTCACTCTGCCACAGCCACAGTGGCCTTCTTGCTCTTTTTCAGACAGACTAGGCAGGGTCCTGGCCTTAGGGCCTTTGCATAGACAATTCCTTTTATTTGGTGTCCCTATAGCTACCAACCTCATCTTCTTCAAATGTTGCTTTTGCATTGAGGCTTACCCTTACCTCCTTATTTAAAATTACAACCTGGTTGGGCATGGTGGCTCATGCCTGTAATCCCAGCACTTTGGGAGGCCAAGGTGGGCAGATCCCTTGAGCTCAGGAGTTAGAGAGCAGCCTGGACAACATGGCAAAACCCCATCTTTACCAAAAATACAAAAAAAAATTAGCTGGGTAATGGTGGCACACACCTGTAGTCCCAGCTACTCGGGAGGCTGAGATGGGAGAATCACTTGAGCCCAGGAGGTCCAGCTGCAGTGAGCCAAAATCTCACCACTGTACTCCAGCCTGGGTGAAAAGCGAGACCCTGTATCCAAAAAAAAAAAAATTCAATCTGTCCTCCTTTTTCCTATCCTAGAACTCCTGATCCCCTTCTCCATTTTTTTCCCATGCACTAATCTTTGAAGTTTTTCTTTATTTTAATATTTATAATTTTTAAATGCCCTTCAAATATTCTTCATAAAGTAGTTATATATTCATGTAAATTACTTCTTACAAAGTAGTTATGTTTAATACTTATTATCTATACCCAACCCTGAATATAATCTCAACAAAGGCAGAGATCTTGGCATGTTTTATCCCTGGCACAGACACGATAAGTATTTGTTGAGTGGAGTAGAGGACGAGTATCACCGCAGGTGAGGAGTAATCCCAGCATCTGCGCCCCCACTGCATTCACTTCCTGGAGAAGCATTCATTTGTTTAAGGTTCACCAAGCATTGTTCACATTTCCTCTTGGCTGATCCCAGCCTCATATCAAGAATCACATGAGAGAGCCAGCCTGCTCACTGAACCGCAGTGACACATAATGATGAACCTTGCTCTCTTTGATTTTAAGGCTATTTCCCCAGTGAACTAAGGATTTCAGAAATAGGGAAAAATCTAGTGATCTACATAAATTAATTTGCTAATAGTGAAAGAAGTAGCAGCATATCGTGCTAACATAAGATCGAAGATCCCTTCCTGGGCTACTTGCCTCACATCAATGTTAACTCTATAATTTTTTTGTATCTCGCTTTCTAAAGATTTTTCAAGCCATTTCTAGGTCTCTTTTGGGGAAAACATGCCTATATTTTCAATGCCTTTTCATACAGACCTGTTAGTCTGCCCCAAACTTTCATAAAGTAGGATTTCTATTTTCAAAAAGCCTACATGGTAATCCAGGATAGAGAAAAGAAGAGGAATCACCTGAAATGACATCTGCATCAAAGGCGAGGTTGCCAGTGTTGAATTATAGTAACTCACTTGGGGCTAATATTTGTAGCTTCTGTAAGTTGGAGTGAATGCCCCAGTTTTTTAATTACCTTTGTGAATAAGTCAAGGCCAGGCGTGGTGGCTCATACCTATAATCCCAGAACTTTGGGAGGCTGAGGCGGGCAGATCATGAGGTCAGGAGATTGAGACCATCCTGGCCAACATGGTGAAAACTCATCTCAACTAAAAATACAAAACTTAGCTGCGAGTGGTGGTGGGAGCTTGTAGTCCCAGCTACTCAGGAGGCTGAGGCAGGAGAATCATCTGAACCCAGGAGGCAGAAGATGCAGTGAGCCGAGATTGTGCCACTGCACTCCAGCCTGATGACAGAGCAAGACTCCGTCTCAAAAAAAAAGTCAATAGTAAGCCTTTCGTGCTGGACATGGTGGCATACACCTGTAGTCTCAGCCACCTGGAGGCTGAGGCAGGAGGATCATTTGAGATCAGGAGTTCAAGGCTGCAGTGCATGACAATCATGCCTATGAATAGCCACTACCTTCCAGCCTGGGCAACATAGCAAGACCCCATTTCTTAAAAAAACCTTTTGCAAAACAGAGGAATATGTATGCCTTTAAACCTATGATAATCATAGGCTTTGTGGATAATTTTGGGAAGGTAAGTTGCTGACTTTCTTCACAGTTGACTTCCAGAGAGCTTAAAATAGGCATTCTCCCTAAATCCTTGTCACCTCCATCACGTACAGAATATAAACAATAGAGAACACCATATTGGGTAGAATCTTCACCCAGTGGACATCTCACTGGCATGTCTACAAGACCTGAAACTTAGTTTTCTTAAAACATTAGAACTAATTCAGCCACAAGTCTCTAAAGACATGGCTGTTGGGTTGTAACTTATCCTAGAAATAAAATCACAGTTCTGAAGGGTCTGACTCGGGACCCAAGATTTAGACTATTTTGTAAGTTTTACATGAACCCTAGGATCTCCCTCTGCAGGCTGCTCTCCAGAATTTCATAGGTTTACCTCCTGAGTCTGGAAATTGGTTGAAAATCTGAGAATGATGTTCAGGGAAAAAGCCCACCCTAGCATCCCCCCGAAGTGAGGTGATCCCAACAGAAGCAAATAATATGACATGGCCACATGCAATCTACATACTGTAATATGGCTGTCCAATCTGGAAAGCACAATTGTAGACTCATCTGTTTGGCAATTCCTAATCAAGTGGGCTTTGTAGGAAGACTCCCAACAGCTTGGATTGAAATCCTAAAGTTCTGTCAGGGCTGTCTGTGGGCATGAATTCAAGAAGGCAATGCTGCTGTTGGTGACCCATTAGCCATGAGGTCATCATGGTATATACAAAGAAAAGTATTCTAAAATGACGTGTACAAACATTCAATGCCTGAGAAAACAATGGTGCTTTAGTTGAGGAAGAGAAATATACTACAAAGAAAGGGGCTTTTGGACCAAGAGACCAAGTTTCAAATCCTAGATTTACCACTTACTAGGTGACCATGGCCAAGGTGTTTCACCTCTCTGAGCCTCAATTCCTTCCTCTGTCAAGAGGGACAATACCACCCACCTGTCAGGGCTGATGAGATGATCAGAGATGATGCAAATAAAATGCCTGGCATTGACTCAATAATTGGCAGCTACTTTAGGTAATTCTACCCATGCATTTAAACTAAGATTACATTTCATAATCCCAGCAATTTCAGAACTGCAATCATGGTTATCTAAATTTTTCTTATTAGTACAACTTGGGGATGAATGCTAAGCAGTGTTTGAGACAGACGATGGGTGTATATATTTAAGAAGGAATAGTTTAAGAAACAACAGTTTTAAGCCACCTTTCTGGTGGACATGTAGCAGAAAGCAGCATTTGTGAAACTCAGTTTGTCTGATTTCAATACCCACAATTAATATTCAGGTAAACAGAATTAATGTAGCACATTGGAGGCAGATTTTAAAACAATCTTCACCTAGAGATGAAACAAAAAATCCCACTATCATTTCTACCACTTGGAGAGAGTGATTTTCCTTTCTTTTGATTTCCCAGCATTGAATTTGACATGATTTAGGGTTAGCCTGATGACACAGCCCTACCTATGTGCTTCCTCATCACACCTCTTTTGTGCTTCCATTTGAAATCTGTATAATGCTATAAAGAGCTGCCTCCTGCAGAGTTGTAAAACACCGCAGGGCTCATTCTCCTCTCTGCTCTATTCCCTCCAACAATAAACTAAAAGGTAAAAAGATTTCTCTATGTATAAAGCAAACTGAGTGACAACCAGACTCAATTGAGCCTTCAACAAATCTGTGCTGAATAGCTACTATATGCCAGGCACTGGGGTAGACTCTAAGTACAATGGTGAGTGAGTTGGAAACAGTCCTTGCTCACAAGTTGCTTAGAGCCTCAGGAGGAAGAGAGAAGTTTAAATATAATATGGTTAGTTATAGGGGTAAACAAAGATATGATGTTATGAGAATACTTGCCAGCCTTTAGGGAGGGGAGGATGAGCCTTCTAGTTAGAGAAGTAACACATAGGAAGAGGGAGAAAGTGTGGCATGCTCAGGAACTGAACGTGGTTCTGAGTGACTGGAGTGTGAAGTAGGAAAGGAAGGAGGCTGTGGTCAGGTATGAGGCTGGAGAGAAATGCCTCCTATATTATGCGTAAATCTTGACTTGGCCAGACACTGTGGCTCACACCTGTAATCCCAGCACTTTGGGAGGCCGAAGTGGGTGGATCATGAAGTCAGGAGTTCGAGACCATCCTGACCAACATGGTGAAGCCCCGTCTCTACTAAAAATACAAAAATTAGATGGATGTGGTGACACACACCTATAATCCCAGCTACTTCAGGGTCTGAGGCAGGAGAATCACTTGAACCTGGGAGGCAAAGGTTGCAGTGACCCGAGATCGCACCACTGCACTCTAGCCTGGGCAACAAAACAGACTCCATCTCAAAAAAAAAAAAAATCTTGACTTTATCTTGATGAGATGTGGAGCAATGAGGGCTTTAGGTAATGGAAGAAAGGACAGGGAGAGGGTGGACAGTAGGAGGGACTAAAGAGGGGGGAAGGAGATGGAGGGAAGCGAGGGGTTGAGCGAGCAGGAGGCAGACAGAGAGACTGGTTTTCATTGTTGAAAATGAGGAGATTCGTTTTATATGCCCAAAAGAAGAATGTTCTCTTGTGTTTTATTTTGGCATAGCTATATAAAACCAAGTAGCAAGCTATTTGGGGTTAGGTAAAAAATTTGAAAACCAAAAATTTAAAGCCTATAGTTTCTCACCAGGAAATTTTAAACTATGTTTGATATCACCTATTAGAATTTACTTTGGGACTGCTGAAGATGAAACTGTAACCATACTGCCATTGTAGTTTGGAAATTATTTTAGTTCCTGGCAAAGCAAAGATTTGGCTGACCATCTCATTTAACACCGGAACTACAGCCCAAAAGTACTGCATAAACTAGGAGTCTGGCATTAAAATATCTGTGCTCTCCTTATACAATTCAAGGGTACTTGAATTACCAAGCAAGGCTCACATAGGAACCTTTTCAATTCCAATAATAATATAATATCACTATAGTGAGGTTAATGAAGAAACAATAGGTCATAAAAGCAAACATTATAAATCATATCCTATTATTCTTTTTAACTCAGAAAAATATTAAAATCCATTGTAGACCACATCACAAAATTTTGTAAATATGACAAGTCTTATCTGGCTTTAATTCAATCTTTCCAATGTTCAATATTATTAAATCCTACAAGAATTTGAGGCCACTCAGGAATATGCAACATACACACTCCGTATTAGTTCAGATGGTAACACATTAATTCATTTCAGACACCTCTTTATAATTTCTGTTTGGCTTCTGAGGCACAACCCCCCCCTTTAAAAACACCACGATAACCACCCTTTATAAAAAAGTGAGAGGGTCGCAGGATACCAGTTTTGACGCATAGTGGTGACTGCCCCTGCTGGGAATTCTCATGCCCCTCACCCACCCTTGGAAACCCGAATAACAAAACAGGACTCAAGGCCTTCTGAAATTACTCAGGCTGGAGCAAATGTTGCTCACGCTTCATCTCCCAGGAAACCTAAAAACTTCCCAAGAATGAAGTCACCACGGGAGCAAAGCAGGCAGCTGAGTGAACTCTGGAGCTCTAATGTACTGTCTTTTGTAGACAACAGCGCTTCGGTGTCAAAGCCACAAGACCAAGAGCAGACAAAGCATCCAGAAGAAAACCTCTACAGCAAGCACAAGACAGCGATCACAGACAGGTGGCCCCAGATGACGGAAGGACAGGAGTGCAGCACGGTGAAACGTCGGAACACTGCATGCCTGCGATCGCTTTTCCCCATGGTATTTAATGAGAAATAAAGAGCATATGTGAAAGTTTTCTGATCATTTTATTGATGTCTTAAAAATACTATAGGTAACTCTTTTGGAACGTCCCTTTCTCTCCAACATAAGTGGATATTTGAAAAATATTTGGTTAGAAAAACTAAAATAACCTAAATTTAAAATCCATGTACAAGAATGACAAGTACTAACATGCTAGCGGTTAAAAGCAAAACAAAACTAAGTAAAAATTTCTCTCCGAAATAAACCATCTCCACTGCATGCTTTAGAAAGAAAATGTAGAATCCTCAGTTATGGCACATCTGAGTATGCAAGGAATATATTTGCCCCCTTCCCCCCTCCAACCTCAGATCTCTCATTTCAGAACCCAGGAGTGTTCTTTCAATTCCACACTCTCAGCTCACATTGCTGAAAAATACTTGGGTGTTTTGTGCAAATCCAAAGCTAAATAGACAGAAAAAGATTTTGAGGCATAATAATCTTGAAAGAAACTAGTTCTGTAACATGTTTGTCAGGTAATGGGGAAAAAGTGCTTTATTTAGGAAGTTTTAATTGAATAAGAACCTTTAAAATGTTATGTTTCTTCAAAGAAATACTTGTGCATATTGGATAAGGAAAATATAGAATGTTCTTGCTGACTCCGTGAAAAGAGCCAGATCCGATTTGGGCTGTGTAGTAAATGAAGGATTCTAAGTGGTAGCCCAGTGCTTTCCTTGGAACCTCTGGCAATTAACTTTCTAGCTGGAAGTCAAGTTTTATAAACTGCTAAGTGGCCAGGTAGACAGACTGGCTCTACGAGGTCATGTTTCCGATCTGACTCATGCTTACGGTCTTTCACCTTAAAAGTCATTTGTAGTCCAAGTGACACCAGACGTTCTTAAAGCTGGTGTACTCAGCTTAGACTTTTGGATTTGGGTTGACTTTCTGCATTGCTGTCCACAGACTTGGGGCAGCAGGAGACACCTGTTACAGGGAAGAGGGGAGAAAGGAAGAAGAAAGAAAAGCAAAAGACAAGACCAAAATACATCTCCTGGAAGCAAAATATCCCAAACTTGAAAGAGGAGTCACAACTTAAGTCAAAAGCATCAAATGTGTTATAAGGAGGTCTTTTCCCTAAAATAAATATATTACTAAAAGAGTAAACAGCGGTGAGCTGTAAATCACAATCTTTTGCCTAATGCATTCTTAGAGTTTCATCCTGAGAGCAAACACCAGTGAGAAATGGACACTCAGGAACCAAGATAACTCAGAGGCTGGAAGGAAGCCGTCTGCAGTCACTTTCATTAAAGAGATAAGATCACCTGGGCCCTCTTCAGTAGCTTTTACAGTTAATGTCCCTCCCTCCTGACTCTCAAAACATAAACCGAGAAGAAAAAACCCAGCTTTGCCTTTAGCCACCACCGTAGCAATTTAAGCAGACAGGGTAGGGAACGATTAAAAATATTCATGGCCATCATGAAGATTTTCCATGACATCCATTATGCTTTCTCGGTGGAATTAGTTCCCCGTGGCCTCCTTTCTTCCACCAAGGAAAAAATATACCTCCCAAATTCCATCTTTTGTTCCTTCTTGAGCCAAAAATATAATCTATATTTGCTTAAAGAGGGTTCTGGAAAGTGAAAGAGCCTTTATCAGTCTGTGAGAAATGGGATTAACTGAAAACCAAATGGAAACTTTGGTAGGAATACTATGGTGAATGGTTAAATATTTACAACATAAGAACCAGTTCATTTGTAAACAGATTTACAACTGCCTGGCTTCCTTCCCTGCCACAGGAGTCAAGAATGTTCCCTTGCTGAGAGGAGCCATTTTACTGACATTCAAGTAAAAGATCTGGTTCCAGGAAAAGAAGGTAAGAGTGAATACAAGAGCTACCGTTCTGCAAACTAGTTTTGTACCAGATGAGCCCATTCTGATGAGGCTGTCCTTTAACGACAAATTCACACGCACACAAAAGGGCCTAGGGGAGAATGCATAATTCTGACATCAAGCACAGGAGTGGCCCTAGGACGACTAGGTTTAGTCATCGAATTTCCCAAAACTAAATGGGATATAAAGAATGGAAGAACATTCTAACTGTCTCATACTTAAAGAAAACACTGCAACTATGTCCTTTAGGCAATTGGGACCGGTATCACATGCTGAATATGCAGTTCTGAAACATGCAGCATACAGATACTAACACACTGATTCATTTCACACACTTCTTTGTAATTTCTGTTTGTTTCTGAGGCACAGCCCAATTTTGAAAACACAAGGACAGCTACTCTTTATAAAAATGTGACAGAGGGTCTGTCTGTTCCCGAAGGTGGAAGGAAGAAGAATGATGGTGAGAAAATCAAGCTTCACCCAAACCACTGTGCATATAAATAAATAATCTCTGAGGCTCAATAGCCCAAGTTCACTTTGGTGCAAAGGTGGTGGTCTGGGAATTAGAAAAGTGTGTAAAATAATTCCTGTTAGCAATCCTTCTTTGTACTGTTTGTGTTTTCTCTTAATCAGTGTTAGTCCAGCCTCTCTGAGGGACACGTTCAGCCTGCTGGTCTAACGTACCAGTTGACTCTTGTGCTCCCAACAGGGTTTCTGGAACAGTCTGATGATCACCTGAGCTTGTCGTTCAATAACTTCCTGGGACAGGTGTCGGCCCAGTATGAGGCTCTCAGCAGTGCTGAGAATCTTCCCTTGACTGACAGGAGGATTTTAAAAAAATACTCTGCAATAAAAGGCTCTTAGATGGAAATGAAAAATCAATGGAGAAAACCACAAAATCCCACTGAAAGCAGTTTCACTTTTCTGGATTCTTTCTGTTCTAAGGGGCTGCCTCAGGTTTGCAGATTTCCCTGGAGGGCAGGATGCTTGAGGGTTTTATCCCTAGTCCCTTCAGAACACATCATGGTGGTGATAAGGTGCTGTTCTCCTGCTGACCCAGGGAAAAGTGTCCTTCACCCTTTCATCTGCTCTGGGCAGAAGTGACTGTTGAATGATTTAAAAGAGTCATTAAAGAGTGGAGAAATGCCTCCACACTATAGTGAGAGACTGACAGGTACACAGGAAGGCAGTCATGGGGTCCCACAGCCTGGTGACTGTATGTCCCCATCTTCTCACTGCCTCTAGAACTGGACATCGCCACAGAGACCCCTGCCCTTTCAGCCTCTGGCTCCCTGTTCTCCACTCTATTAATCCCCTGCAGTCGGGATTTTGAGTTTGTCCAAACGGCTCCGCCTCAATTATTAAATTTGCCTGCCTCTTCTCAGTGTCTACATACTCCCTTGCTGTTGGCATTGCCTACCATCCCCTCTAAAACTTTCTTCCCTTGGCTTCTGCATCCCTGTGTTCTTATTAGTCCTCCACCCATCACCTGTGCTAGGTTGACTTCTTCCTCTAAGTACCAAGGTACCAGCCCTCCTCTCCTGGGCACTTTTGTTCTCACCCCCGTGGATCCCATTCATTCTTATCTTTAATGGTCACCCTCTATGTAGATAAGTCCTGTATCTCTAACATTACTTTGGATGCTCTCCCTGGCTTTGTTCTGCATTTCCAACTGCCTGTTGGGCACCTTCATTAGCGGAGCCCAAGACCTTTCCAAGAGCAAAATCATCATCTTTTCCCAGAACAAACAAAAAAGTCCCAGACCGTCTTCCCAAATTGCCCATTTCTACTAATAACCTCACAATTCCACAAGTTGATGAGCTTCAAATATCCCTCACAAACAATTAGTGATCAAATTCTGTTGTTTCTTTTTCTTTTCTTTCTTCTGAGACGGAGTCCCACTCTGTCGCCCAGGCTGAAGCGCAGTGATCTTGGCTCACTGCAACTCCCCCCCCACGACATCCCCAGGTTCAAGTGATTCTCCTGCCTCAGCCTCCTGAGTAGGTGGGATTACAGGCGTGTGCCACCACTCCCTAATTTTTGTATTTTTAGTAGAGATGGGTTTTCACCATATTGGCCAGGCTGGTCTCGAACTCCTGACCTCAGGTGATCTGCCTACCTCAGCCTCCCAAAGTGCTGGGATTACAGACATAAGCCACTGCACCAAGCCACATTTATGTTTATAATGTTCAACTTTTCATGCTTTCTAAGCTCAGCTCAAATTACACTAATGTGGAGATATATGTATACATAATTTTCAAACCTAACATACAGTAAACAAACACCTACGAGTTTAAAATCTGTCATTCTAACAGTTAAAATTTTAGTGTTAAAAATTTTACTTTTTACAGGAGTACCCAAGTACCTTAAATTTAGTTTTCATATTTTAATTAATATCCTATGTGTTAATTCTTGGTTAAAAAGTACAATAAATGTGGGCCAATTCCCAGAACTCAGAACACACTATTAGCCTCACACTATACCTTAGAGAATTAAAAGTTTAATAACAAACCAAAAACCCTTAAATGATTAAATTACATTTCTGCAATGCAATGAAGTAGTCATACATTTTAGCATAAGTCTACAAAGTTGAAGCCTGAACAATATCTGACTGTGGTCAAAAGTAAATTTCTTTAGGTTACACAAACTTCTTTGTATTAATGTATCATCATTCTTATAATTTTCATAATATCATCCACTGGGACAGAAAAATATTCAGTTAAAGTATTATGTATCACTCAAACACCAACATGGTTATTATTTGAATTAAATATATTATTTAGGGGAAAAATGGGTACAATTTAGTACATCAGGTCAACTCTGTAAACATAGTCTTTCATTCTGCCTTATAACAACAACAGCTAGCATTATTAAACTACTACAATCTGCCATGCTCGGTTTAGATGTTTCATACATCCTCTTACTTGTTCCACAAATAACTCTATTTTTGCAGATAATGAAACTGAGGCACAGAGAGATTGAGTAATTTTCCCAACATCTAGTCTAAGACAGAGCCAGGACTTGAACCTAGGATTCTGGCTCAGGAGCCTGAGCTCTTAACCGCTGCGGGGAACACTCATTCAGTTAAAATACAGTGCTATTTCACCTTTCAAATGCAGAGTAGGTTGATTTTAAATACATATTCATTTAATTTTGACTTCTCAGATTTGCTCACATTTTGTATCTCTTTTATTACGTGTTTATCTTTTTTTTTTTTTTTTTGAGATGGAGTCTCACTCCGTCACCAGGCGCCAGGCTGGAGTGCAGCGGCGCAACCTCGGCTCACTGCAACCTCCGCTCACTGCAACCTCCACCTCCTGGGTCAAGCAATTCTCCTGCCTCAGCCTCCCGAGTAGCTGGGACTACAGGTGCGCGCCACCACGCCCAGCTAATTTTTTTTGTACTTTTAGTAGAGACGGGGTTTCACCATGTTGGCCAGGATGGTCTCGATCTCTTGACCCTGTGATCCGCCCGCCTTGGCCTCCCAAAGTGCTGGGATTACAGGTGTGAGCCACCGTGCCCGGCCTATTTCGTGTTTATCTTCACTATCTGTTCCATGTTAATTTCTGCAGGAGGGAGGCCCAGCTGGTAGACCAATTATTTTTATTTCTTTAGGTATTTTTAAATTGTGGTAGAATACACATGCAATGTACCATCCGAACCATTTTTTGGTGTACAGTTCATAGTAATAAGCACATATGTATTGCTGCACCCCCCTCACCACTATCCATCTACAGAATGCTTCCCATCTTGCAAAACTGAAACTGTCACCATCAAGCAACAGCTCTCTCTTTCCCCTTCCCCAGTCCCTGACAGCCACCATTCTACTTTTTGTCTCAATGAGTTTGACTACTCTAGGTACCTCATATAATTGGAATCATACGGTATTTGTCTTTTTGTGACTGGTTTATTTCACTTAGCATAACATCCTCAAGTTTCACCCATGGGATAGCATGAGTCAGAATTTCATTTAAGGCTGAATGATATTCCATTGTGTGTGTGTGTGTGTGTGTGTGTGTGTGTGTGTGTGTACACATACGAATGGATCCATTATATTTTGTTTATCCATTCATCTATCAATGGACACTTGGTTGCTTCCATCTTTTGGCCATTGTGAATAATGCTGCTATAAACATGTGTGTACAAATCAGACTATTATTTGTGTACTTTTTTTCCAGATGATTGTTTTTAAAACATTATTTATGATCCAGGAAGCAGAAATGCATGAGGTTGGGTCCCTTCAAGATTCCAAACCAGATTCGAATCACAGACTCTCAAGGTTAAATAAGAACAGGAACTTCGTCCTACCTAACCCCCGTATGATGCTACACTCTTTTTAGAACATCTGCCACCAAGGTGTTGTTCAATCCCAGGCCTTTTTTATTTTCAAAGACTCTAATATCAAAACTAATGTCAAACTGACTTCTGTTTCCCTTTAGCTTTCACCCACTGGTCCTAATTCTGCCCTCTGGAGTCTAATCCTGCTTTCCCATAATGGTCTTTTCAAGTATCAGAAGGCAGACACAACTCCTCTGAGTCTTCCCTCCTTTAAGATAAATATTCTCAGATGTGATGACCAAGAAGCCTGGGAGATTAGCACGGAGTTCCATGAAATGAAGGCATTGTCTTCCTCACTTGATGCACCACTCACATATGTACACATATTGGAAACCGAGGGACCAGACCATCCTTTAATCCTTTGGTCTCCTGATCAAAACTCCAAATCCCAGTGAATGTGAATGTAAAACACCCCACATTTTATAAGCCATTCAAGAGGGACAGGAATGTTCTGAAGAAGAGGTGTTTCCCACTTTCCAGACCTGGCCGTGAGCACCTTTCCTAGATCAAGTATTCTGCATGCCCTGCGCGCTCCCCCCACACTGCTTTCCCTCCAATCCTTCACACGAGTAGTGATGGGTCCATGCTCAATCACCTCTAAAAGTCTTAGCTATAAAACAGCAGTTAAGCAGCAGGATGATAATTTACTTTCAACTTCTAACAGGATTTGTAAACAGCATGATAAATGGGGAGAGGCACAACGCCGCATTCCTCCAGCAGGAACTCTGAACACACCGTGTTTCGGCATCAGTTGGCTTAACCGTTCATTTCAAATCAGGACTGAAATTCTCCAGTGTTCCTGTCAGGCACCTTTCCCGTCTGATCCCCTGGAGAGGATATGTCAGTCAAAATCGCAGGTAATACGGTGTATTAAGACTTGAGATCACTAATTTCAAATCCATTAAGTACACTTTTGGTTGAAGGCGGTACTGACAATACGAAGTAAGCAAAGGGACGATTTTAGGAGAGGGGGGGAAACGTTAAAGGTTCTAACAGCAAGAGTTTAGGCGTGTCTTCAAATGTGCTAGAACTCTGTAGTCTCCTGTGTTCATGCTCTGTCCTTGCTGCTTGTGTATCCACGCCCCACACTCCCGTTCTCAGCTAGCTTCCTCCTCTGCACCCCAATAAGCTCCTTGATCTCAGAGGGCAACAGGCATTTCTTCAGGGATGGCACAGAGCTCAGCTCAATTTTTTTTCTGGAGAAGGGGGAAGGGAATGGCGAAGGCCCATTGCAGAAAACCATCTGGACGCCTTCATAGTCCCATCTCAAATGCCCTTCCTCAGGACACAACTCCTCCACGAGCCTCTCTGACCCTAGGCCAGCATCTGCAAATGGCATTTGACTCCCAGGCTTGTTTTGGTTGGCCTATACCATATTATTCCACATAATGCTTTCAAATTCCAAATTGAGTCATTTGGGATGGTTCACTTAAAAATCCAGATTTCTGGCAACACTTGATCTGCATTCTTTCATTATAAGAACCTATTGGGAAACATCACACACTGGGGCCTGTCAGGGGGTGGGGAGCAAAGGGAGGGAGAGCATTAGGACAAATACCTAATGCATGCGGGACTTAAAACCTAGATGACGGGTTGGTGGGTGCAGCAAACCACCATGGCATGTGAATACCTATGTAACAAACCTGATCATTCTGCACATGTATCCCAGAATTCGAAGTAAAATAAAAAATAAATAGAAATAGAAATAAAACAAAAAGAACCTATTAGAGTTGAGAAGCAGCATCCTCCTTTAGATGGGGCATGAGTCCTCTATTTGCCCCAGTCCTCACCACTCCCCACTGCATTCTTAAACAAAGGGCCACTTAGATTTTGTACATGGAACATTCCATTCATTTGTGTTTCTTTCTTGGTCCTGTAGCCATTTAGGTTTACAAACCTCTGTCAAAGGCTATTAAATCTGTTTTACAATGTGTAAAATACTGGGGCTGGCCTTCTAGTGGCTTGCTGAGCAAAAGTGATATTGTGTTGTTCTTGATCCCATTTCCTCAGGAGTGAAGTTGAGGGTACAGCATGGCCGATAAAAGCTGTAGCTGAGTGACCAGCTATCCCTCAGCCTTCTTCTCAGATATGCCCTTTACTTGAACCTAGGCATGGCCCTCTCTTCCTTGCTATCAACATTATAACAAGAGGAGCCGAGTGGAATATTCAGGTTTGAATGGGTGACTTCCATCAAAGTCCTATCTGAGTTTTCCAATTTCCATGTCGACCTGCGCATCTGTACTATGTTCTCAAGACCACCTGAGGGCTTTTTATCAAAGGAAAGGAGGTGTTAATGCGATGGATAAGACATTTCTCATGTACTGTTGGTACTTGACTCCTTGCAACTCTGCTAAAGTACAAACAATCCATGGAAAATGCTTTATGTGAGCTCTGCACGTGTGTTCTAAAACTTGACGGCACACAATAACAGCTCGTCTTGGCTGTGAGCATCGCCAGTGATTATTGAAGGCAGAGATTTGAGGACTCACAGTTTTAACTCTCTAACAATTAGAGCCATGTAGATAAGAAATGAGCTGACTTGTCCAGTAGTGGGAAACCATACAAGGAGAGTCTGGGTGAGCAGAAATACTGTAGAAGAGTTTTCTGCACCGGACACAGTGGTGAGGTGAGAGTTAGGGACGTCTGAGGAGAAACATTGGACTACCTACCTATCCTGCAATGCCCCCACCAGCTCCATATGCTGGGAATTCTCCCTTCTCCCTCTGTTTTGTTTTGTTTTTGTAACATAGAAGCTGACTGGCTTGGTTTTCACCCACCTCACAAGATGCTAGGATGACTGATATTACATGGATTTGACTCTAGCTTAGTTGGCTATTCAATAGTGTCTACTTTTTTTTTTTTTTTTTTTTTTTTTTAGAGACAGGGTCTTGCTCTGTCACCTAGGCTAGAGTGCAGTAGCACAATCATATAGCTCACTGCAAACTCAAACTCCTGGCTTCAAGTGATCCTTCTGCCTCTGCCTCCCAAGTAGCTGAACTACAGGAGCATGCCACCACGTCCGGCTTATTGATTGACTGATTGATTGAGATGGGGTCTTGCTATGTTGCCCAGGCTGTTCTCAAACTCCTGGGCTAAATGGGTCCTCCTACTTCAGTGTTCCAAAGTGCTCGGATTGCAGGCATGAGCCACCCCACCCCGCTTACTTTATAAAGTATTTGTAACATGTAACTAAATCTTGCCTGAAATAATATCATTATTATACTAAATTATTTTTCAGTGTAGAAAGTTTAATAATAGCAACTGATATTGTATATGAAGACCACGAAAGCTCTGGTGGAAAGAAAACACTTTTCAGTCTGACAGTAATCCTTTTAGAAGCTATTTAGCATCTCATAATATTGGGTGCTGGGATTCATTAGCAATTTAAAGGGTGTTAAAACTTATTGACTAACACACCAGTTAGCTCTTCAGATTGTCTCTACAAAGTTTTAAATAGTTCTGCATCATGAGTGCTGCTTCCACGAATATCTTTTTTTGGTTAAACAAACTAGTTCTATACCTAATACCATCTTTCAACTAGCCAGAGATTTAACTAGAAAATCCTGCCTTAGGAGAGAAGCAGGATACATGCAGCTGCACCAGATTAAAATCTGGCTCCTTCCTTCAGATGTATGATACTGCCATATCCATATGTGGAAGGGAAAAATACCTCCAAATCAAAAGGCAGAATTCCCTCTGAGCGGGTTTAGGGTACAGGAATAGAAACACTTGGGTTTTCCAACAATGAGAGGAGGCAGAGGAGAGCAGGGTATCTGGATCAGAAAGAACTGTGTCTGAGCAAGATTTTCCTTGGGGAAAATGCAAACATTGTTCTAAGAATATTTCAAGAAGGAAAATGTGTCTTATTCAACATGGTACTGATTCAGACTGTGTTGAACAAACAAACTTCTGTGGCCAATGATCCGGATACTGGGTGAAGATGATAATCCCTTCAGGTATGATTCCCCAGAAACTCCAGAAGCTGGAGCCAGCACAGGGTGTGCCTGACGGGAAGTCTCCCCCAAGTCAGGCTGAGCTAGAGGCTGGGCATGTTCCGTGTGTATCTTTTGTAGAGTTCCTGGTGTGCCACGCACACTAGGTAAATATTAAAGAACATTCCTCTGCCTGGCTTCATTACCCAAGGACACTGTGACCTTCAGAAGTTCTTATCAATGGAGAGCAAATATAAAAACAGTAAGGAGTTTTCCCTAAAGTGCAGCCAGAAGGTTCACTAGGTAAAAACTGGGGGTCTCAGTTTCTTCAGGGTGCCAGATGCCCCTTTAGCACCGAGAATATATGTCCAGGAATGATTTCCCATCACCCAACTATTTCCTCGCTTTTGCTAAATTGACTCAAAAGGAGGTGGCTCCCTTTTGCCCCTTCACCTCTGCCGTGGCTCTTAGAAAAAAATCCAGCATTCCTGATAAGAAATAACCAAAACAACGAGATCATTTGAATTCCACTGAGACCAATTCATCATGCGGTGTTAAAAAAAAAAAAATCCTTCTTACTCTCCAAGTTAAATAATCAGAATGAGAACATAGACTTTGGAGAGAGAGAGAGAGAGAGAGAGAGAGAGAGTGCACAGTCAACTGGAATTTGGGAACTGAGGCAAGAAGTGACTTTAAACAAATTGTCTTCAAGTCACTTAAAGATGGGTAGTGGTGACGGTTGGACAACAATGTGAATGCGCTTAATACCACCAAATTATACACTTAAAAATGGTTAAAATGGGCCGGGCACAGTGGCTCACGCCTGTAATCCCAGCACTTTGGGAGGCCGAGGCGAGCGGATCACGAGGTCAAGAGATCGAGACCATGCTGGCCAACACGGTGAAACCCCGTCTCTACTAAAAATACAAAAACATTAGCCGGGCATGGTGGCACACGCCTGTAGTCCCAACTACTTGGGAGGCTCAGGCGAAGAATCGCTTGAACCCAAGAGGTGGAGGTTGCAGTGAGCCGAGATTGCGCCACTGCACTCCAGCCTGGTGACAGAGCAAGACTCCGTCTCAAAAAAAAAAAAAAGGTTAAAATGGTCAATTTAATGTTATGTATCCTTTACTGCAATTTTTTTAATGGGGAAAAAAATGACCTTAGAACTCTTCAAGCAAGTCCCTCCCCCTTCCCCATCCACAGTGGAGGACGAACGGGTTGAGATTGTTGTGAAATAGTTTCTCATGTGAGCGAGGGCTACTGAACTTGGATGGAAGCAGCCCCTCTCGTCACCGATTGCCCCAGTCTAGCCCCCAAGATGGGTTTGGAGAAAACATGTTTACCAGTGAGAACTTGCACGCCGAGGAATCCCTGACTCACCTTTGACTTCGGCTCTCTCATTCAACAAAATAGGGAGATAACCTTGAGATCTAGAGAGGGGGTAACAGCAGGATCCCCCCCAGGGACGCCAATAGCGTTTTAAAATAAAAACCAAATTACAGAAGAAACCATGGACAAGCTGTGGGTGGATTCCCAAAAAAGTACATTACTGGAAAAAACACACATACAAACAAAATAAGAATCACTACAACAGTGTATCAAGATTTGTGAATATTTAGGAAATACATAAAAGTGGACAGCAGAAAACAAGGGGATGCAGTTATTTCAGCAACAAAGAGGCTTCATCTCTAAATTTCACATTAATACATAAGGTAAAACACAAACCACTCTACTTTTTTTTTGGTGTTTCAATATAATCTTCAAATCAGAAAAATTCTCAATCTGCTAAAGATTACTAAAAATCAAATTCAGAAGCTATGGCCACTTTTTAGGAAATCCAAAATTACCAGAAATGAACAGCTGTGGTTTTGCTAAACAAAGAAAAACCCTTCCACAAAATGCCAAGGTCTAACTCATACCTTGATGGCATATCACTCAATGAGAGTGAAAAAGTAAACATTTTCTGAAATGAGGGTGGTTTTCTTTGGCTAGACAACAGTGGTTATCTTCTGGTCTAGTTTTACAATAAGGGAAGACAGGCATTGGCTTATTTGCTTTAGTTTGACAGATGATGGTCAAGCATAGCTTTGAGATTATATCCTCATTACCCTTTATGAAGGAAAACAAAGTACGATCCATTTTCCTTGCAGAAAAGTCTTCTTCTTTCTTGCCTAGGAGATTTTTCAAAGCCATTCTCTCCTTGCCCTCCATAAGATAAAAATAAAACAAAGTGGGTACCAGGTAGCAACAGCTGCCTGAGACAAGTTTGAACATCTAAACTCAAGGCTAATAACATGTTAACACTTCAGTAGCATCTACTGAAAAAAAAGTAAATTAATGCTATCTTTTATATTATTACTTCCAGACAGAATACATAAGGGTGTAAGCATATGATATTCTAGCCTGTCTATTTAGGTAAATGTTAGGAAGTGGTGGATAGGCACAAAGAGTTAATTGCCTGATAACACGCCTTTTTTTTTTTTTTTTTAGATGGAGTCATGCACTGTCACCTGGGTGGTGTGCAGTGGCGCGATCTGGGCTCACTGCAACCTCTGCCTCCCAGGTTCAAGCAATTCTCCTACCTCAGCCTCCCAAGCAGCTAGGATTACAGGTGCCGGCCACCATGCCCAGCTAATTTTTTTTTCTCATATTTTTAGTAGAGTTGGGGTTTCACCATGTTGGCCACACTGGTCTCAAACCCCTGACCTCGTGCTAACACTGCTCTTTATGTCCAATCTATTTTGATAGAAGGGGGTCATTTGAAAGGAAACTAAGAGTCTACAACATAATTTGGTTGTTCACATTTTTTAAAAAAAGACTTATGATCCTGAAGAACAACATGGTCAGATAGTGATTCTGAGGGTCAGTTGCAGTGACTCACGCCTGTGATCCCAACAGTTTGGGAGGCTGAGGCAGGAGAATCTTTTGAGCCCAGCCTAGGCAACATAGTAAGACCCCATCTCTGCAAAATAAAAATAAAAATTAGCTGGGCATGGTGTCACAAACCTATAGTCTTAGCTACTCAGAAGGCTGAAGCGAGAGGATTGCTTGAGCCCGGGAGTTCGTGATTACAGTGAGCTGTGATCACACCACTGTGTTCCAGCCTGGCTGACAGAGCAAGATCCTGTCTCTAAAAAACAAACAAACAAAAAAGCCAAAACAGATTGTCTCTATGGACTACGATGTACTAAGAGACCTGGACAAAGGATTATTTGACTTTGTAAGGCTCAATGTATATTCCAGAAATGAAGTAACTGCCCCTCTCCTATCAGTTACCAGGAAATTAAAAACATACACAAGCTTTCCTAAATGTTGAATGGTTAGAGAAGTGTTGTTAATTGTATATCCCAATTCACTTAGTAAAATTTTCCAAATATGACTAATTTTCAAAATTAGAATATTAGGAAATGTACTAGAAATGAAACTATATTGAGCACTATTTATGTTACTGATGATACATAATAATAATAACTACTATTATAATGATATCAGCCACTATTTATATAGTTGGGTTTTTTTTTTATTTTTAATTTTTTTTGAGATGGAGTTTCACTCTTGTCTCCCAGGCTGGTGTGCAATGGTGCGATCTCAGATCACTGCAACCTCTACCTCCTATGTTTAAGTGATTCTCCTGCCTCAGCCTCCCGAGTAGCTGGGATTACAGGTGCCTGCCACCACACCCAGCTAATTTTTGTATTTTTAGTAGAGACAGGTTTTCACCATGTTGGCCCGGCTGGTCTTGAACCCCTGACCTCAGATGATCTGCCCACCATGGCCTCTCAAAGTGTTGGGATTACAGGTGTGAGTCACCTCACCTGGCTGATAGCCACCATTTATTAAACGCTTACTCTACATTAGTATTTCTCAAATTTGAGCAAGCATTAGAACTACCTAGAGGGGCCTGGTGCAGTGGCTCTCTCCTGTAATCCCAGCTGTTTGGGAGGCCGAGGTGGGTGGATCACTTGAGGTCAGGAGTTCAAGACCAGCCTGGCCAACATGGTAAAACCTCATCTCTACTAAAAAAATACAAAAAAAGTTAGCCAGGCATGGTGGCACACCCCTGTAATCCCAGCTACTTGGGAGGCTGAGGCAAGAGAATTGCTTGAACCTGGGAGCCAGAGGTTGCAATAAGCAGAGATGATGCCACTGCACTCCAGCCTGGGCAACAGCGTGAGACTTCATCTTAAAAAAAAAGAAAAAAATGAACTACCTAGAGGAACTATTACAACTGTCAGATTGCTAGGCCCCACCACTGAGTGTCTGTTTAAAACTGTGGTCAAATATACATAAGAATGATCATCCAAAATATTTTTAAGTGTACAGTTCGGTATTGTTAAGCACATTCACATTGTTATACAGTCATCGCAACTATTCATCCACAGAACTCTTTCCATCTTGCAAGATTGAAACTCTGTACCCACTAAACAATAACTCCCCATTTCTCTAAACCCCTTGACCCTGGCAACCAACATTCTACTTTCTGTCTCTATGAGTTTGATTACTCTAGGTACCTCATGTAAATGGAATCACATAGTTGTATGTGTGTGAGACTGGCTTATTTTGCTTAGTGTAATGTCCTCCAGATTGGTTTATAAACCTTGTACCATGTAGCATGTGTCAGAATTTCACTCCTTATTAAGGCTGAGTAATATTCTATTGTATATGTGTGCCACATTTTGTTTATCCATTCATCCATTGATGGACACGGGGGCTACTTCGCCATTTGGCTATTGTGAATAACGTTATGAACATGGGTGGACACATGTCTCTTTGAGACTCTGCTTTCAGTTTTTTTGGGTGTATACCTAGAAATAGAGTCCTGGATCATATGGTAATCCTACCTTTAATTTTTTGAGTAATCCCTATACTGTTTTTCATACCATTGCACCATTTTCTATTCCTACCAACAGTGTACAAGGCTTCCAGTTCCTCCATAACCTTGCCAACACTTGTTATTTTCTGTGTGTTTGACAGTGGTTTTGATTTACACTTCCCTGATGATCAGCGATGTTGAGCATCTTTTCATGTGCTTATTGGCCATTTGCATACCTCCTTTGGAAAAATGTCTATTCAAGCCCTTTGCCCATTTTTTAATTGGGTTGCTTGTTTTGTTGTTGTTGAGTTTTGGAGTTCTTTATACATTCTGGATATTAACACCTTGCCAGACATAATATTTGCAAGTGTTTTCTCCTATACTCCTAAGTTTTATTTGGGACCTAAGATCTGCATTTCTAACAAGTTCCCAAGTAATGCTGCTGGTCCAGGTTTGAGAACCACTGCTTTCCACAGCGAGAGTGTTCAGCACTTTACATGTACTAACTCACCCAAGCCTCATATTATCATTCTTGTTTTACCGAGGAGGAAATGGATTCTCAGAGATGAATTAACTTGTTCAAGGTTATTCCACTAAGCGGTAAAGCAGGGGTTTTCCCCCAGGCCTTGTGACCTGACACTGTGCTATGCTATGCTCTATGCTATGCTATGCTATGCTATGCTATACCATCTCTGTCCAATCAATCAAATCAGTTTTCCAGAGAGTATAATCTAATGACCAGACCAATGGACTGAGAGAACAACAGGTGATGCTTTGCAAGCTCTGCTCTGCCTCTTTTTCTTTAAATCAGAACTCAGATACCAGCCGCCTTTCCTTGAATGTTACATTCTGGCTTCATTAAGATGAGTTGATTGATTAAAAGGAATCTGCTCTGAGGTAATGGGGAAAATGATAGTGAGGGGGAGAGAGACTGGATGGGGGGCACTTGCCAAAGTGAAGCTGGACCAGGCTCACTGATGAACGAACTCGCTCCCTTGAGAGTTAAAAATTGAGCTTTGGTAGATTAGGCAAGTGTTGTGCCTTCTTCCCAATGTAGTGTATGTTTGGACATTTACTCAATAGCAGCTCTATTCAGTCTGGTCCACAACCAGCCCATATGGGGCTTTTCTTTGTGTGCAGGAGAAGAAGGATCCCTCAGCCTATGCAGTCAGCCTCACAGATGCCTGGCCAGGCCAGTGAAGTGGGGGGTAGATTGCAAGCCAAGCCCCTGGTGCTACCCAACTGGGCACTGTTTTGGAGTGAACAGCCTGCACAGCTAGAGGTTAAAGCATGATAAAGTGAAGTATATCATTAGTACTCTTGCTATATTTTAACAACCTTCATAAAGGTAACTGTTATTATTGTTTAACACGGTGGCTCACACCTATAATCCCAGCAGTCTGGGAGGCCGAGGTGGGCTGATCACGAAGTCAGGAGTTCGAGACCAGCCTGGCCAACATGGTGAAACCCCGTCTCTACTAAAAAGCTACAAAAATTAGCCGGGTGTGGTGGTGCATGCCTGTAACCCCAGCTAGCTACTTGGGAGGCTGAGGCAGGAGAACTGCTTGAACCTGGGAGGCAGAGGTTGCAGTGAGCTGAGATCGCTCCATTGCACTCCAGCCTGGGCAACAAAAGCGAAGCTCTGTCTCCAAAAAAACAAACAAACAAAAAAGGGTGGGGGGAGGGGCTTGGGAGTATATAAGGTCTCCCAATTACTCATTTCCATGGATTACCAAGGGCTGGTGGTAACGGATGCCCTATGGGTAAAAACAATTCATAGTTTATGATGCCCACGCAGTAACTTATTCTGATGTAAAGATGGCTATTTAAAGCCTGCCTTGAAACTCTGTCCTTTATTAATAAAGAGAAAAAAAAAATCCACCCCTCATAGAAACCAGGCCCAACAGCATTATTGCAGAACCTGTTGCTTTTGTGTTAGACTTTACAGCTGCAAACTGAAACCTGGTGGTTTGTGGCCAGTAATAAACACAAAATGTGGAGGTCCCAGGATGAAGACATGAGTTTTTATTTGTCTTCAGATATTGACATTCCCCAGAGCCACCACAACAAAAACAGAATTAAGATGCAAAAGGAATTCAAGACTTTCCTTTGCTATCCCAAGTCTGGGAATCTTTTCAAATTTAAATGAATATCTGTCAAACTAATTAAGAGAAGATGCAATGCTCTTGTTCTGTGCTCATTAGAGAGCAACTTACTGGTCATAAATTCCTCAGGGTGTGGGAGTGAATAGGTCTCAACACTCTAGCTTAAGATTCCTGGCTTTGTTTATTTCCACTTTGGTCTGTTCATCTCCTAGACCCAGAAGGACCACAAGACATGCGTTAAATCAAGCTTTAATTCCATAAAACAGAAATAGATCAGATCTTGAGATGTTGCAACTGATGCTTTTAGTCAAGAAAACTGGAGGAAATGACCAGTATTCATTTGCATTTGAATGACATCTTTTTCCCAGAATGCTTTATATTCCTGAGCACACTGCAAATCTCAAATGTTTCTCACACACACATACATATAAATAAATATTACACACACACACACACACACACACACACACACACACACACAGTTTTCCTGCCATTTTTGAAGATTTTGAAATTGAGGCTCAGTAAGCCGATTTGGTAAAAAATATGCAAACTGTCAGAGTCAAGAGTTTAGCATACCAAGACCACTACCTGCAAGCGGCTACAGCATTTTTTGGACTCCTGCCAGCTACCCATTACAATACTATGTATGCAATTTAATGTATAATGCATGTAATTTATAATCCCAGGAACTCTGGAGGTAAAGGTTTTTACTCCCATTTTATTTATTATTTAATTTTTGAGAGGGAGTCTCACTCTGTTGCCCAGGCTGGAGTGCAGTGGCACGATCTTGGCTCACTGCAACCTCTGCCTCCTGGGTTCAAGTGATTGTCCTGCCTCAGCCTCCCAAGTAGCTGAGATTACAGGCACCTGCCACCAGGCCTGGCTAATTTTTGTATTTTAGTAGAGATGTGGGTTTCGCCATGTTGGTCAGGCTGGTCTCAAACTCCTGACCTCAAATGATCCGCCCGCCTCCCAAAGTGTGATTACAGGTGTTAGCCACCGCGTCCAGCCTGTACTCCCATTTTACAGATACGAAAGCTGACATTCAGAGTAGCTAATGTGCATCACACTGGTAAGCAGCAGTCAGTAGTAAGTATGACACTTAAAAATATTTGTTTGTTTAAAATATATGATATTGTACCTTTAATACATTTTTGGAACTATGAAATGAGTGATTCTGTATCAAAAGTGTTGTTATAGAAAGAAATTGAACTGTAGCTATTAGAATTTCTACCAAGTATCTTTAAAGTCACATTTTAGAAAACAAGGATTTTTTCCATCTATTTAAAAGCATACATCTTGTTATTTTGTTGTTGTTTGCTTCTGAGATTTACGCCACTAAAAAAATATTCCCCCTCTTCAGCAGCTTCATTAGGTTTTTTTCCTTTGTTGTCACTTAGCTGAGTTGCACAGTTCTCTCAACAACTAAGCAATTGTATTTGACCATTTCTTTATAGTTTCCTCTTTTTGCTATGTTTTTCTTAAATAGGATGATTTTAATTTCTGCTTACCCAAGTTAGAGGGATGAGTTATACCTGCCTGCTGACAGTTTAAGGGGACACAGAATGGGATGTGTCGCAGCTACAAGGCATGCCAAATTCAAATCTAATTTATGGTGCTCATTATTTTTCCAACTTTTCTTAGAATTTTTTAAGAACTATTCTCTCCCACTAGAATGCAATAAAATGGTGCCTTGAAATATCTCTTCTGAGCTGTATGTCGTTTCGTTATTTCCTGGGTAAATCCTGGCTGTTGATTTCTCCACTTGTTTTTAATGAAAGTTCGCTCTGATGACGCTGCCAAGGCCATGGCTCCACTGCTGCGCCCACACCATTGAAGTCATCATGAAATAGGGCTGACTGATCTTCCTACAACAAATCTTTCCACACGTACACTCACACTGACGCTTTTACCGCCGTGGGGGACATTACTTTTCAAGCCTGCATTTGAGCTGTATAAGAGGCATTTAAATCCAAATCAGTTTAATGCTTATCAGTAATGCCTTGTTCAGCGCTCTATCAAAGGTGCATGCGCCTTGACCCTTGAGGAATTCAATCCAGGGAAATATATTAGATGGATTTTTGACATTTTAGAGACAAAACGTACCCTAGAGATAAACGAGTTCACATTTTTGGTTTTATAGATGAGTAAATCCTTAGCCTTATATAGAGGTAATTGTTTATTTACTACAAATTCAGTCTGAAATCAATAGAATATAATTCCTCTTATTTTGAACGCAAGGTTACTTTTGTCTTATAAAACTTACTATTTTAGTGTTTCAACATCCTTACTGTTTCTCTTTCCTATGCTGTCTTAGATGGTTATGATTTCAAAAGTTTCAGGTATTGTCTAACAATTATCAACATCAATGCTTAAAAAACAATGATTTCTGGCTGGGCGTGGTGACTCACACCTGTAATCCCAGCACTTTGGGAGGCTGAGGTGGGCGGATGATGAGATCAGGAGATCGAGACTATCCTGGCTAACACGGTGAAATCCCGTCTCTACTAAAAATACAAAAAAATTTAGCTGGGTGTGGTGGCATGCACCTGTAGTCCCAGCTACTCAGGAGTCTGAGCCAGGAGAATCACTTGAACCCAGGAAGTGGAGGTTGCAGTGAGCCAAGATCATGCCACTGCACTCCAGCCTGGGTGATAGAGCGGGACTCCATCTCAAAACAAACAAACAAACAAAAAAACAAACAACAACAACAAACAACAATGTCTTCTAATATTTTTATGGTATTCTTTAGGTGAATAGTTCCCATCTGAACATTGTAACAAGGAAATTCAAACTTTCAAGAGATCATTTTGATCAAGCACCTTTGCTCACCAGAATAACACAGGCAACTTAGATACCACACTAAATACAGTTAAGCTCAAAGGCAATCATGTGTCTGTATGTAGGACAGCAAGTGAGACATGTTCCAGAAACCTGTTTGTGTATAGCATTTTGATCCTCTCCTGCTTTAGGAACAATAAATATTATATAATATCTCAACAACTTGGCATAAACATAGCCAGACCATATTTGATATCAACATCTTTAAAGCACAATCAACCAGTACCCCCCAAATATTACAGCACGCTAAACGAGTTGAAAGTGTCCTCTTCCAAGGCAGCCAGAGGCTCCAATTCTAACACATGTCCTCCTCTGCTGCCTGAAGACTGAGATGCTCTAGAGGCTTAAGAATACAATATGCTGGTGTTATTCCATTACTTTATATGGTCATACTGCACAGAAAGTCAGAGGCTTTGGTCATAAGTCAGTCAATAAATGTCCTGTTCCAAAGTACGTTTTTTTTTGTTTTGCTTTGTTTTGTCTGGGTTTTTTTTTGAGTCTTGCTCTGTCACCCAGGCTGGAGTGCAGTGGCATGATCTCAGCTCACTGCAACCTCCGCCTCCCGGGTTCAAGCGATTCTCCTGCCTCAGCCTCCTGAGTGGCTGGGACTACAAGCACCTGTCACCATGCCCAGCTAATTTTTGTATTTTTAGTAGAGACAGGCTTTCACCATGTTAGCCAGAATGGTTTTGATCTCCTGACCTTGTTATTTGCCCACCTCGGCCTCCCAGAGTTCTGGGATTACAGGCATGTGTCACCGTGCCCGGCCAAATACGTGTTTTTAAAAGATAACTATTTCAAGGAACACATGGAATCAAAATAAGGAGCCTGTATACCACATTGCACTCGGGCAAGCTGCAACGGCTCCATCCATCAGTGCATCTTTAGTACAAATACAGAAAAATAAAATAAAACACAACAATGATGACAATAAAAATAATGTATACTGAGCATGTACTATGTGCTATTTACATGCATTAGCTCATTCAATTCTTATAATCACCTTCTAAGGAAAATACTATGACTGTACTTATCCTCAATTTGAAGATAATGACACTGAGGCACCAGGAGGGAAGCGATCTAAGGTTGCACAGTCACAGAGTATCACTGGCAGAGCCAGGATTTTAATCCAGGCAGTCTGGCTCCGGGGTCCACCTTCCTAACTCTTCTGTTGTATTTGTACAGTGAGTTCCACTGAAGTGTCTGGAGATGCATTCACATTTGTCATAATGAAAAGTAATTTGTTTTCCTATAGGCTGGACCAAGAGAGGTCCAATTTAAAACCTCTTTCATATGATGAAGTTTACGTATTGTAATTAAATTTAATTTTGCCTACTATATATATCAATATATCCCCACTAGTAAGCCCCAGAACTGGGTAATCTTTCAAAGATAAAGCAAAAGCATTCTAAGGGAAAAAAAAAATCAAGAAAATTAACATATGGCTGAATCACATATTATAAATTTGTATATTTTAACAGCTTTCAATAGACAATTACATGCATAGAATGTGGATTTAACTTTATATATTATAAAATACAGGTATATAAAATCTAGGAGAGAAATCCTTTGTCCAATATTTCTTTTTTTCTGAGATAAGGTGATGACCTACAGGACTTCATCATTTTTTTTTCCTGGTCTAATAAGGACTTGTTTATTTTGAGGAAAAAAGGTCCCAAACATCAGACTGTTCACAAAAATAACCCACAGTATCACCTTTAGAAAACAAATCTTAAGACTATAACACTAGTTATTTTTCTAGAGGATGTATTTGACATGCCAACTCTCATTCACAAAAATACATCGTTACATTTGTGTTGAACTGCCCCACACAGCACACTAATGTGGGTTGTAACACACATACTTCTAACTCAAAGCTGCTTTCAGGAGCTACTCAACTAAATGAGATTGGTTTTGCAGTTAGGGAAGCAACTACTGAACTTATGTATGAATGAAAAGAACTGTACTCCCTGCATAAGAAGAGATTATTTTGGAGACAGTTGATAAAAACCATACATCGTTTTTATTGTTAAGTCATAATGAGGTATCAAAATTAAAAGCAAAAATTACTGGGTAAGACTTAACAAAACTACTAGGAGCATCAAAGGGAGTGAAAATGGGACTAGGCACAGGGAAACATGAATTAATGAACATGGGAAGCACAAGGATGGGGAGAACAGTGAGCATGTGCTGAAGATACTAGGGGAGAGGATCTGGTGAAAAATTCGATCTTATACAAGCGCCTAGGTAAAGAAATAATGGGGCCGGGTGCGGTGGCTCACGCCTGTAATCCCAGCACTTTGGGAGGCCGAGGTAGGTGGATCACGAGGTCAAGAGATCGAGGCCATCCTGGTCAACATGGTAAAACCCCGTCTCTACTAAAAATACAAAAAAATTAGCTGGGCATGGTGGTGCACGCCTGTAGTCCCAGCTACTCGGGCGGCTGAGGCAGAATTGCTTGAACCCAGGAGGCAGAGGTTGCGGTGAGCCGAGATCGTACCATTGCACTCCAGCCTGGGTGACAAGAGCAAAACTCCATCTCAAAAAAAAAAAAAGAAAAGAAAAGAAAAGAAATAATGGGATAAGATTTCTAAACCCCACTATGTGCTTAAGAGTCATCCTCTCCTTCCTCAGCCTCTTTTCATCATCCTTGATCAACTCCAGCTGGTCATCCCCCATCTTCATTACCATGATCATCCAGTAGGTCCCGTCCTCAGCAGAGTCATCTGCACGCCCCTCAGACTCGGTCTTCACATGAGTCTCATCTTTCTTCACGGAGCTGCTGCTCTGCTCCTCTTCTGACTTATCATTCTTCGTCTCTACTGCTTGTTTGCTCTGTTCCTTTTCAATTTTTTCCAGGTTTTCCAGGAGAGAATACACTTCTTGTTTTATCTGGGTCAGCTCCTTCTTAATGGCCTGAAGGTCATCTCCTTTCAACTTTCCAGACTTGGAAGATCCACGCTGTCCACTCTTAGAATTGAAGCCACTTTTGCCCCTTCGTGAGGTGTTTCCTGATACACGCTGACATTTCAAGGGCACTGCATCCTGAGCAATAGGAGCAGGAGGTACACGTGCTGGGTGACTGTACATCCTATCGTAATAATCCCGTGGAAAGTCATAGTCCAAGTCAAAAGAGGAGTCGTGCATCTCCACTGCAGATCGTTTCACACCTGCTTTTCCTCAGTTCGCTTTTGGCTCTGCAGCCAGGTTAATATCTAAAACCTGGCCAGCAATGATTCTGCCATCCTCTCCTGCTACAGCAGCCTGTGCATTTCTCTCATTCACGTATTGAACGAAGGCAAAGTGCTTATGAACAGAGCAGCCCACAATTTTGCCATACTTGGAAAAGATTGCCTCCACATCAGATTTTTTGACCACGAGAGTGTTGAGATTCCCAATGAACACACGGGAGTTCATGGAGCGAGGATCTGTCTTGTTGGTAACATTGCTGGCCATTGTGTTTGATGATAAGGTTTCTCACAAAGCCGAAAATGTAGCTGAAGATCAAAAACTCTCACAGGAGGGAGGAGGGAGAAGAGATTCGATTCTGAGTCTCCTACTCCCGGTTCTATGCGGAGAAGTCAACTGCTGCTCGAGGTCGGCAACGCGGCCACAACCGCCCAGTCTTCGTTTCTTCACAAAATGGCCGTAATTTTTTTTTAGTTAATCTTAAAATCATTTGAGTTTTCTTTGTATTAGGAGCAGTACTTATCACAGGGATTGTGATGGTAAGTGCTTAATAAATAGTTCATGAACTAAGTCAAGGAAAACAGATTCTGTAATTGCTCCTGGATGGCTTCACACTTGGCAAGTATTTGAAAAGCCAACTTTCCCTTTCCTTGAAGGGGAGTGTTGAAATTTGAAGGCATTTCCTCCACCAGTTTCTTTCTTCTGCTCTCTTTGTCACCACAAAACAGCTGTGTGTCCACAGAGTCTGAACCAACTAGCTGAGAAGTGAACCCTTGAACCAACCTGCTTGTTTTTTGTACCCACAATCTATCAAGCACCTGGCCTGAAGATTTTGGGGACTGAATTGTCTGATAATTTGAGAGCTATGTATAAAGAAGATAGTCCAGACTAAATCTATAAGAAGTAGAGGAGTAAGGCCAGGCACGGCGGCTCACGCCTATAATCCCAGCACTTTGGGAGGCCAAGGCGGGCGGATCACAAGGTCAACATCCTGGCCAACATGGTGAAACCCCGTCTCTACTAAAAATACAAAAAAAGTTAGCTGGGTGTGGTGGCGCGCGCCTGTAGTCCCTGTAGCTACTCGGGAGGCTGAGGCAGGAGAATTGCTTGAACCCGGGAGGCGGAGGTTGCAGTGAGCCGAGGTCATGCCACTGCACTCCAGCCTGGCGCCTGGTGACGGAGTAAGACTCTGTCTCAAAAAAAAAAAAAAATACAAAAAATTAGCTGGGCATGGTGGTGCACCTGTAGTCCCAACTACTCGAGAGGCTGAGGCAGGAGAATCCCTTGAAGCTGGGAGGCAGAGGTTGCAATGAGCAGAGATTGCACCACTGAACTCCGGCCTGGGTGACAGAGCAAGACTCTGTCTCAAAAATAAATAAATAAATAAATAAATAATAGAGGAGCACGAGACTCCATCTCAAAAATAAATAGAAAGAAAGTAGAGGAATATATTTTCCCTACATAACCTGAGGAAAATAATTTCAATTAACAGGATGGCTAATTCCTTGCTGAATGAGACAGTCCCGTGCTGGAAGCTCCCAACAGCTGTTACTTAACTCAGTGTTTCTCAGCCTTGGCACAATTTGGACCAGACCAGGTAATTCTCTATTGGGGGAGGCCTTTCCTGTGCACGGCAGGATGTGGGCAGCATCCCTGACCTCTACCTACTAGATGCCAATGGCACCACCCCCTTCCCACACCACACACAGCTGTGACTACCGAAAAATCTCTCCAGGTATTGCTAAATGTCCCCTGGAGGGAAATCGCCTCTAGCTGAGAACCACTGATTTAAATTTTTAACTGTCACCAAATTTTCTTTCCCTTTTACAACAAACTATGGGTGGTTAATTTTAAACACACTGAAAACTTCTCTTCCTTCGCAAAGGCATGGGTTGGTGCAAAAGTAATCGTGGTTTTTGTCATTAAAGTAATTACAAAAATCATGATTACTTTTGCACCAACCTAATAGATTTTAGGGTAGTATAAAAATACAGACTTCCCACTTTTCCTAGTCCCTAGTTCTGTTTGATTCTCATGGATGCTTCATGAGGATTCAGTGCCAATCAAAACCAGTAATACTTAAACATGTATTTCTTATCTCAGGTATTTTTACAATATTAACTCCCCGAATTCTCACCACTCCCTTTTCTACAGGTGAGATAAGAAGAATACTTGTTCGTTTTCAGTTACAATACCGTATAAAAATGTTGTTAATTTGTAAAAGCATTAAATGGGAGCATTTATAAAAATTTCCATATTGCACCTACGGGCAATGAAAACTGGCAGCACCAGCAGAGACATTCCAGAGCAATGACCAAGGTTACAGTCACCTGGTGTCTTATCAAGACCGTTTCTTGATAAGAAAGTTGAAGTACATTTTCTTTAGGTGCTATTAGCTGCTGAAGTCACGGGCTGGTAGTTAATCAATGTGCTTTGTTGAATTATTCATGTAATATCATGTAGCTTCAGTGGCCTCCTGTATCCCAGGAAAACACCTTGATCATGTGAAAGCCGAAAGTACCAGTTTTCTGCTTTCTTTCCAGTGATTTCTATAGTCTAACGGTATGCTTCTCTGGCCCAAGCATAATCAGCACAGTACCTCAAGACACATCAGGAAGAGCAAGCCATGTATATAACCTGCTCTTTGACTCACATGGCATGGAACTCTTTGTTCTCAGGTTAACCCATAAGGAAGGCAACATGATATACGGTCAGCATCTAATAGATGCAGGCCCACAAAATCATCAAAGGCTGCAAAAGCAAGTCTTTTTTTTTTTTTTTTTTAAGACCAAGTACAGTGGCACGTTCATGGCTCACTGCAGCCTTGACCTCCTGGGCTCAAGCCAGCTTCCTGCTTCAGCCTCCTGAGTAGCTGGGACTACAGGCGTGTGCCACCACACCTGGCTAATTTTTAAAACAATGTTTTTGTAGAGACAGGGTCCACTACGGTGTCCTGGGCTCAAGTGATTCTCCCGCCTCAGCCTCCTAAAGTGCTAGATTCCAGGTATTATATCCTTTCTTGATATCTAAACACTGGCATTAATAAGTACAACAGCACCACCACTTGTGACCAGCATGTGCCGACAGGTCCTGTGCCAAGCACCTCACTTCCTGTCCCCTAACACGTATAACAGCTCCATGAGGAAACCATATTCCCCTACATTTTTCAGATGAGGTTCACAGAGATAAGTATTCTGCCCAAAGTGACAGACGGTGATGAACTAGGAATTCAAACCCAGGACCATTCAACTTCAAAGCCTGTGCTAGGACAGCATCACGACAAGCACAGGGAGACGGAAAGAAGAATGCTGCTGACGTGTCCACCACCAGAAACAAAACAAAACCTGCTTTCTCCAAAAGCAATGGGAAAGGGTTTGAGATACCCTAGATTTATATTATTTTCATCTTGAAACAAAGAATAAAGGAGATGAACTAGCTTTCTGCAGCTGGTCATTACTCTCTGACCTATCTTGAATGGCCAGTTTATCCACTAAGGGGGGATTCTGCTGTACTTGAATGGAATGGCAATGCAAGAGACCCTACAGTTTCCTTCATATCAATTGCTCATTCTCTGAAGGGACATAGCTCAGGATCAAGGTGTTTTTCCTCTGTCTCAAAAGCTACTACTAAAGGCTTCCTTTTAATCTTTAACCACCATGCCAATATAAAGAACTCTTTTATTGTTATTATTCAACAGGTAACACCTCAGCACACACTGTGGCAAAGTTCTTGGGTTTATTGATCTTTGCTGGAATGTGATAATCTTCCACTGAGCCTGCTGGAGCTGAAACCCTGGGAGTCATCCTCCTCACCTTGCTCCCCTGCACCCAAGCAGCCAGCCGATCACCAAGTCCACCTGCTGTACCTTCTGGATATTCAATGCACCACTTCCTTTCCTTCCCCCTCCCACAGCTGCCATTCAGGCCCCCATTATTTTTCACCTGGACCAGTCTTTCCTCACTGGTTTCTTTTGCTTCAGACTTAACATCTTTAAAACCAGCTCCCAAAATGCAGCAAGAATGGTCTTTTGCAAGCACAGGTCTGATTTTGTCACTACTCTGCCTTTTAATTATTTCTTAATGCCTCATCACCTTTCTGGGTTCTGTTCAAACTCATGAGCATCCTCACACACACTCTTTAGTCAAAGAATACCAAATACGCTCAGACAGGGCTACCCCCAACGTGGCCCCTTGTCAAACCAGAGAAACGCCACCTCTTTCTCCAGGTGGATACAGCTGCACGAGGGGGCAAAGCCCAGGCTGAATTTTAGTCCCTGCTTCCCACTTCCTGGCCACCCCTACCCCATCCCCCACCTTGTCTTTTAGCAGGTCACGAGTGTGCCATCAGCCCTGCAGCCCTGGCTAAGGTTCTCTTTGAGTACCTCTCTCCCTTTGCGTAAGCTACTTTGTCTAGCTAGAACGCCTTCACTCACTAAATCCACTTACCTAATACCTGTTCATCCTTCCAAAGATCAAGACAATCATCCTCCTACAAGAAGCTTTCATCTTTTCTATGCTACCAGAAAAACTTCATTACAGCATGCCTGCTATACGCATAGATTTTTCTCAACTATTTTCACCAGTAGGTGCTGCATTCTCTGAAAGCAAGAACCCAGTCCTTCAGATTTGCATGTCCACAAAGCCTAGAGCAGTGCCTGGGAGACTGCAGATAAGAAGTTGCTAAATGCCAAACAAACAAATCCTACCTCTTGCTGTCTCAGCCTTGTCACCTTGTTAGATGGGGGCCTTTTGGTCCCCCCCACAACCAGCAATTTGGAGATTACACGACAGGATCTGCTTCCTCAAAGTACATAATCCCTACTCAAATAACTAGAAGCCAGATCGCATTTATCAATTATTTCATTAACCTATGATTAAGAAGAATAAACATCTTGGATTTCAGCTTCCTGTCCCTTCTTGACAAGTTCACTCATAGATCTGTCACAGAACATTTTGTCCTTCACTGGGGCCTGCTCCTTTCTTTCATCTTCTCCTCCTTGTCTTGTTCTACTTAAAAGAGCCATCCAGCTGGATGGTGGGTGCGTGGGAATTTGTGTGACTCTCTACTTTCACAAATGTTTATACCATTTGCATAACAAAATAGGAAAAATAAACATGAAAAAAATCTATTCATACTTCCTGAATGACAGTCTCCATGTCTTGTATTTCCACCTTCCATGGGATTTTTCTCATTAGTCCAGTTGGCCTTCCCCCTCATGGCCACACTGATTTTGTTTATGACTTCACTCTGCTCTCCTAGTCACTTCCTCCTCAAATCCTTTACTAATTCCCCACTGATAGGAATCCACAACTCTCTTTGCCTATTTAAGTCAGGCCAAAAGGAATAAGCCACCAGATTTAAACTCCCTGTCAAACAAAGGCACGTGTATATCTGAAATCAAGTCATTTTATTTATGAAAAATGTATTTGTCGATCGGGTGGTCTCTTTTGCTGAGTCGCTTTAGGAAAGACTGGGCAGATATTACACCTTTTATCAGAGACAGAGGTTACTGTCTCCCTGTTCCCATTTATTCTAGGAGGACATCGTCCCCAACAAGGCCCTGTTGAAGTGGTGAGGCTGAACCTGCTCTTCCTCCGCTATAGGCGGAGCTGTTCGCATCGCTGCTGGTACAACCTGGTGCTGGGCAAGGCTGAGTTTATCAGGTGGTAAGGCTCTAGAGCTGTGGGGCACCTGGAGTAGAGCCCAGTGATGGCTCTGGGGTGAGCCAGGTCCACACACTAGCAGATGTGGGGACGGAATCCCAGAAGCTTAGAATGGTTCTGATGGGATTTTTTTCCTGTTGTTACAAATGATGAAGTGACACCCACAGAGAAATTCAAGCAAAACTGGGAATTTCTTGAGAAGGCCAGGGATGGAGATGGCCTCAGGGACTGGAAATTATTGTCAGGTTATCCCTTGAGAGAGACAGCATCCACTGGAGAGTGTGTGTGTGTGTGTTTGTGTGTGTGTGTGTGTGTGTGTGTGTGTTTCTCTGTGCCTATCTATCTACCTACCTACACATCTAGACACAGTCATGCATTGCTGAACGATGGGCATACGTGACGAGAAATGCCTGATTAGGCGATTTCATCATACAAACATCATAGACAGTATGTACACAAACATAGATGTTATATACAACATCTTTTGCTTTTCTTCTTAGAGACAGGGTCTTGCTCTGTTGCTCAGGCTGGAGTATAGTGCTATGATCACAGCTCACTGCAGTCTCTACTTCCCAGGCTCAAGCAATCCTTTGCCTCTAACTCCAAAGTAGCTGGGATCATAGGCACAAGCCACCACACCTGGCTACTTTTTATATGACAAAACAAATGTCCCAACACATTACTGAAGATCAAACATTTCCCCTACTTGATCTGCAGGGCCAATAGCAAGTGCTGTATATCACGTTTCTGTTATGCTCCATTATCAGTTTACGGAACCACTGTCATGCATGGGGTCTGTCGTTGACCCAAATGTTACTATGTGGTGCATGACAGTATATACACAGAGAGAACAAGGTGAGAAAAAGACCTCACTTTCATCTACACCAGTAGGATTCAGTGTGTGTGCATGTGGGGGCAAAGTACACAGAAAAGAACCACAGAGCAGAGAACTTCAGGTTTACCTTATCCCAGATGAACAACTGCAAAAGAGACTTCTGCCTCCTCTTAGACTCTGTATACGAAAACATAAAATTCCAAAGAAATCCTCTGATTTGCCTGGCTTAGACACTTGCTCATCTAAGACAGGCCCTCATAATTGTTTATTCAATGGCCACCAACCCCTGTTTTACTCCACAAGTGTAATTTTGATTCTATTACACCATCAGATAATGATGTGCTCAGAAAGCAGCTCCTTCATCACCCTAGGGATTAACCCTCCCTGATCTATACCATTCATGGGAATCTGACTCCCTGCCAGTTACTAGTGTAGGCCAGAGTATAGGACATAAGCCTAGCTAATGAGATCTGACCCCCCCAAAAACAGAGAGTTTGCAGGATGATTTTTGAAAAAGTATTTCTCATTCTTGATGAAATACACAAAACTGGAACTCCTTTCCTTCTTTGGACAAAGATCTGTGAGGACGTGATGCCTGGAGCCATAGCAACCATCTTGCAACCATGAGGAACAAACCTAAGGAAGAAAATCATCATGCTAAAGGTGGTAGAATGAAAATACAGACAAACCTGGAGCTTTGATGACATCACTGTGACATTAAATTAACCCTGGCACCATGTCTTTCAGGAAGCCATTCTGTAGACAAAGCAATGGAACTGATGTTCAAAGTCAGCTGAAATGAGCAACTATACAATCCAAGAAGAAAGTGAATAGCTACCTACTTTCTAAATAACAGTAAGACTTAATGGTTATTGAGTTCCTATTACATGTCAGGCAGTGTTCCAAGTGCTTTACATATATTATCTCACTTAACCTACACAACAACCCAACAAGGTAGAAACTGATTATTCCCTACTTTTTAGATGAGTAAATGAGGTCCAGAAACATTAAGTAACTTATCCAAGGTCACAAATTCAGCAGTGCCAAGGTTGGAACTCACACGCAGGCCTTCTGACTCCAAGAGCTTTTAACCACTAGGTTAACATTGAGGTATTCCTGGCTTCCTATAGTTGGATTTCACAAGCTTCCTTCACATCTTTCAAAGAAGCCTCTCTTTATTTGAGTTGGTCTGGGTGGGTTTATGTTCACTGCACCCAAATGTTCTCTCAGACACTGGCATTGGCAAGATTCGGGCTTGCTTTCTCTACTCCATAACAAACCTGTGAATCTCAATGTCTATTTGTTAAATGCACCAAATCCAAATCACACAGTAAAGCCCTGATTTAGTGGAATTCATGGCGTTCCAATGGTTCCCTGTTCCTTTCCCAATGGTCACATAGCAGGTGTTAGTCTGACATCAGGGTCCTGTGGAGATACACTTCCAATATGATGTGATTTATTAATTAAACTATGAATGAGTACCTAATAATGGATGAAATTGTTGGCACTGCAATTCAAACACTGTAACTGTCCCATGATGTCCTCACCTCTGATTTTACGTTTTTTAACTTTTCAAAGTTAAAGTTTTTATGTAAGCAGCATCCTGCGATTGCATGTATCGTTGTGATTCTTGACACTAGGAAGGCATTTCTATGGCCTTACTATTGTTTATTCATGTCACACCCTCACTCCCTCATTCAGTCAACAAATATTTGAGTATCTGCATGCACCAGGCACTACACTAGGCACTGGTATCAACAGGTTATGTTCTCTGCCCTCGCATAGGGCAATAAAGTGTAATAATATGCCATATCAGTTTTCCCTCTAAATCAACAGGAGAGCTACAACAAATAAAAAGAGCATGCAGGATTAGATATTTGTGGATGAGAAATCCAATGTAGCAGCTAGAGCACAGACTCTGCTGACAGATGACCTGGGTTCAAGTCCCTGTCACTGTGTGACTTTGGATCAGTTCTCCTGTATCTCAATTGTTTAACCTGTTAAATGGGGGACAAAAACTGTAGCTCTGTCATTGGGTTAAGAGGGATAGGGTTTTTTGCAAATCACTGAGAATGTAATAAGTACTATAGAAATGTTTTTCCCAAAGAAAAAAGAGCTTCAGTCCACTCTACCCACTGACCATAACTGAGCAACCTGGCAGCCAGCAGTAGTAATGTGACAGCACCATAAACTGCACACAGGCACACAGCATCATCAGTGTTGGGGACCAGGGTGCCACGCAGGAAGATGACTGCCCTAGCTACCGCCTCTAAGTGAAATAGGGCTTCCACAATCAGCTGCTTCTGGCTCTTAGAATTCCCAAACTAAGGTGTCAGTTAAAAGAACTTAAGGTGATGTTTCCTAAAGATTTGGTTTTTAATAAGCAGATCTTGGAAGGAAGAAGAAACACAAATTTGGAAGGGATTTTAGAAGTCAAGCTCTCACCCCAATTTTTTTTTTTAAAGTTTACATTGTTTAATAATTAGAGGAATGCTGTAAAGATTACTGATTTGACAACTAAAAATACACAACATATGTCATAAAAAATAGTGGAAGTCATGAAGCCAAAAGATTAGAACTTGACCAACTGAATAAATAACAGGGCCAGTCATTGTGGGCAGTTTTATCATTCCTTCAGATTTATATTAAATTATATCATCCATTGCGGAGAAACAGAAACGCTTTTACACTGTTGGTAAGAGTGTAAATTAGTTCAACCATTGTGGAAGACAGTGTGGCGATTCCTCAAGGATGTAGAACTAGAATTCCATTTGACCCAGCAATCCATTACTGGGTATATACCCAAAGAATTATAAATCATTCTATTATAAAGACACATGCACATCCATGTTTATTGCGGCCCTGTTCACAATAGCAAAGACATGGAACCAACCCAAATGTCCATAAATGACAGACTGGATAAAGATAATGTGGCACATATACACCATGGAATACTATGCAGACATAAAAAAGGATGAGTTCATGTCCTTTGCAGGGACATGGATGAAGCTGGAAACCATCATCCTCAGCAAACTGACACACGAACAGAAAACCAAACACTGCATGTTCTCACTCATAAGTGGGGGTTGAACAATGAGAACACAGGGGTGGGGGGCTAAGGGAGGGACAGCATTAGGAGAAATACTTAATGTAGATGACAGAGTGATGGATGCAGCAAACCACCATGGCACTTGTATACCTAAGTAACAAATCTGCATGTTCTGCACATGTACCCCAGAACTTAAAGTATAACAATAAAAAAATTATATCATCCATGTTCTTTACTGTATTTGGGTTGAAGAGGTAAAAACATGGTACCTTTCTGAGTCATGAATTACATGATCTCTGCTAGGATCCCAAATCCACTATTTCTTGTTATTAAGAAATAACTCCTAGTGGATTTGGGATCCTAGCAGAGATCATGTAGATAAACTGTATGTCATGTGGATAAACTCAAACCCCTCTGACTACTGATTGATTAATCAGCCTCTCCTGAAACATTTCTAATAATGAAAGTGCACATTTTTAGACAGATATTTTCATTCATTGAGCATCTCTAGTTATCATCAAGTAATTCCTTTTGTTGCTCCCAAATCACTTATTGTGGTTCTGGAGCAAGGATATCCCTGACTCTTAATGATGGTCTTCATATGCTTGGAGAAAAGGATTCCTGTCTTCTAATTTCCTGAGCTAGTCATCACTCAACATGAATAAAGACCTAAGTCGCTCAGGTTCAAAGGAGGAGATCAACAGAATCTAGACATTCAAAGAGGTGTCTAGGAAGATGATTTTGAGAAAGGGTCCCTGAAGTGCCCTGAAAGGTAATCTTGCTTCAGGACTCTGGGGAGAAGAAAAGCACATTGATTCCTTATTTTCATTATATCTGCAATATGCTCCTCCCCCACCTCGAATCCTGCTGCCTAGCAAAGGAAATAGATATCAAAACTCAAACATGAGTACATTGTGATATCATGCGAATTCAGTGGAATTCAACAAGACTTTTGTAGCTGAAATTGGAACCAAATGTCTCAAAATACACCTGTCCCTAGAGAGCATGTACTTGAAACTTTCAAAATGGATACAATGATTTAGTTTAATCAAGGTCAGTTTTTTAAAAGCAAGGTTTTTTCTGTGTATATGTGACGATACAGACTTGGAACTTTCTTAGCTGATAAAACTGAATATTTAAGAGGCCAAGGTTGGGAGTTTAATTCTCATAAGGAACAATTAGCTTTGATCAGAACAAAGTTCTGTGCTGTGTGTTCACAAAATCCTAGGTAGTGGTAATAATAAGTGAATGAATGACAGCTAACAAGCACAGAAGACTTTCTGTGTGCTAGGCACTCTATGGAAGGCTTCGCACAAATTATTTCATTTAATGCTCATAACTGCTCTGTGAAGCAAGTTCTCCTAGGATTTATTCAGAGTAAAAGCTAACCGTTTTCACTCCCAGTGACTCACTCTGTCTCTCTGCCCCTGCCACATTCTGCTCCACCCACACTGGCCTCCCAGCTCCTTCCCAAACATGTCTGCCCCAGGGCCTTTGCACATGCTCTTCTCTCTGTCTGCAGTGCTCCCCAGGTAACCAAGGCTCATTTTCTCCCTGCTTTCAAGTTTTCTTTTAAATATTATCTTCTTAGCAGGTCCTTCCACCACACCCTAGAAAACTGCAATACGCTCTGTGCCATTATATGACGTACTTCTCTGCTTTATGTGTTTTTCATAGCAGTTATAATTTTCTAGCCCATAATACAATTGACTTATCTTTGTGTTATCTGACTTGTTACCTGTGTCACTTGACTAGAATGTGTGCCAGAATTTTTGTCTACTTTTGTTCACAGCTCCAAACTTGGTACCTAGAAACCCAGCTGACACATAGCGGGCACTTCATAAATATTTGGTGGTTATATTTTATATGGGAGGCAATACACACAAAAAGGGTAAGAGTCATGCCTTTTATAGAAAGAAAAACTTCATTAGGAACCTGTGTTTCAGAAACCAGACTTGAAGTACAGATCCCTTTCCGGGTAGGTTGGCGCCATTACTGGGGCAATGTATTAGATCTGAATAATACATAAGTAGCAGTACATACCACCAATCAAGAACATAAGGAAGTATTCCAAGTGTGTTCCATATTCAGGAATTATGTAATGTTAGTCAAAAATCACTTGGAATATTTTGTGACTCTACTGGGAAATTTTGTTTCACAAAACTTGAGGGAAATGTGCCAAACTAAAAAATGAAGGAGATTTAAAAGTTCTCATGAAAATGTTTTCCCAGGGTTGTGTCACAGCAAGAATGACAGCATATAATACTTCTTTATAGGTGCCATTCAGATTCAAGGATCTTTTCCCAAGTTCCTTTTAGAAGAATATATTTAACCTCCTTAACAATGCAAGAATCCAATTTGCAGATGAAGCACTGTGCTCTGAGAGGTGGTGTGCCTTCCTGAAATAGCCCGGTAAGGGGTGCAATGCGGAACAGAATAGGATTCTTTTGTCTCTGTCTGGCACGCCTGCCCAGGCTTCATGTATTTATCATTTTACAGTGTCTTCTATCCTGGGGAAAAACCTCAGTTTTTGTTAACGACTAGCTTACTGTCTCATCGATCAAAAAATATAGAACTACAAATATTACTTTCCCTACCTCTTTTTCTGAGGTCTGCTGTTGCACAGATTCAAGAGATTCATACCGGAGGGCATACATCATCATAGTAAAATTAGTGTCTTTGTCTGAAGTTCATTTCACTAACTAAACAGCCAGGCTCACATTATTACAGAGGAGGAAAAAGGCAGCTGCTGACAGGATCGCTAAGAGCAGGGGATACCAGGAAAATCTCAAAACTCTGACCACTTTTTTCTTAACCATGTTTTTGCCGATTATTTTCTCCAGAGCTGTGGAAACTTGTTTCACCTCTATTCTTTTCCAAAAAAAAAAAAAGATTTCTACCCTGGGAGAGAAAAAAAAAATTAAGACGTCAACACAAAGTACAAATTGCTCATTTAAAGAACAGGAATGAACGATGTGGGGGCTTTTCTTCCTTAAAAGCTCATCACTCTGTAGAAAGAATCTGAATGCTGTCCTGATTCTTCTTGAGCAGTGGAGCAGTTTTTTGGTTTTGTGTGAGTTAATTTTAATTAAAAAAAAAAAGCACCATTCTTGAGAAGCTGTTGCTATGAGACTTCCTGGGCCACAACAGATGGCCGCAAGAACAGTTCTCAGGCCTGAGCTCGGAGCTCTGAGGCCTCCACTCAGGCATACCATTAACATTCCTGAAATACCTTCGGAGGCAATGCTGGCCAGCCACCTTCAGACGGCTCACCCGCAGCTGGCCTCCCTGGTCAAGGGGCCAGGGTTGAAATTTGTTATAAATGAAGTGATCAGCTCTTTCCAGGAAAAAGCCAGAGGAGAGAGGGTGCTGTCCTTAGTTTAGGCTTCAGGAAAACTTTACCAACAACCCACTGGGGTTTGAGTTGTTCAGGTGAGCACATGTCCAATTAATTTCATTGTTTTAACGCTCTCTCCCCCAGTCACAGAGTGATCCAGTTAAGAGAATCAGCATATTTTTGGCCTGAAGCATTTTAGTGCCGAGAGAGAACTGCTCAGGGAAAGGTTTAAGGATTCCTGATTTCCCTTTTGACAGAAAGACAAAAAGGGAAGGAGAACTGCATAGTATTTGAGGTTGTAACTTCTCACCAACTTCTTGGTAGTGTCGGCCAAATTCTTCCATTTAATCCTTTTTCTCTCTCTCTTCCAAACTAGAATAATGATATATGACCTACCTCAGATGGAAGAACTAGTGATCCATGATTAATAAACAACTGAGAAACAACTGGATAATATCAGGTCCCTAAGACTGGGCCTCCACTCCTGCGAGGGTGACGATAAGGGAAGAACTTGCAGACTCGCTTCAGAGGCTGATTGCTGGACCCCGCCCCTGGAGGGCTGATGGGCAATGCTGACCACAGGTTTTAGTGAGTGGAGGCTACTGGTGGCATTCCTGCTTACTAGGGAGCTTCGGCACATGAAAAAAACCAAGTGTTTCTGAGCAGCCATAGCTTCTCAGGGTGGGGCTCATTTACATTCCATCTCCACAGTTTTCGCTTTAAAGCCAGGTGTCCAGGGCAGAAGCAAAGTCCTCCTTAAGTGTCTGATGCCGGGGTCTCTTGACCACTTGTGGAACCTCAGTCATTCTATCAGTTTCGGTTCACACAAGTTTGTTGAGAGCTTTTATAAAATTCCATTTTGTCTCAGTGGAATCAGATGCTATGCCACCCATACTGCTCTGCAGCTACCATTTGGGTTTCATTTTTAAACCAGTCAGTCCAACTAAGAAGCCAAATGATGTGAGCCGGCTTAGGTTCATGCCTTCCAAAATCATCCATTTGTCCAAAAGGTATACCTGCCTACCTGTCTTAATGTGATCATAAGACTGCTGGGGATTTTTAAATTTTTTGTTTTCTTAAGAACATGCCTTTTAGGGGTTTGGCCTAACAAGAAGTGCTACCTTTTCCCTATTAACCAGTGACATTTTAATGAAGTCATCTACGGAGGGGTGGAGGTGAGGAAGCTGTTTCTTTTTCCATGTTTCTAGGGCTACCCAAACTCAGCTTGCTTGTCTGCTCCCTATGGCCAGAGCACATTGAGCTAAGGGAGGTCTTCCTCAAGCTGTTCAGCCTCTGAATTCACAGGCCTCCCCGACCCCAGGAAAAGTCACGAGGCCAAGGCTGGACTTTGTGGGAAGAAGGGGACAGAGAGACAGAAACAGAGAGAGGAAGGTGTCTGATGTTTGCAGCCCTCCTCTTGCAGAGCTGAACCTTCCAAGCAGAGCCAAGGGGGTGCACAGTGTGTATCTTGGGGGAGGTGGGGGGAATGCCAGGCTTTCTTGTGGCCCATTGTGTGTTGTGCTGTCCACAGCACCAGAAGGGACCCTCACCAAACAGCGGTCAGGGAGCCTGGCAGGCATTCCACAGTTCCCGGAAGGAGGCTTTTAAAAATGGTCACTCAGGAAACAATAAACTTAAGATACTTAATCCCCTAGCCCTCCAATCTAACCCTCTAATGATAGTGTTCTTGGAATAAAATATTTATCTCAGTTATTAATGATTGTGTTAAATTACATATTTAGGGTACAGACTAGGGCTTTCTACACTCTTCATATGAAATGTGGGGTTTGTGACTTTATTTACTTTTTAAGTACCGTTAAGAAGTTTTCAGCAAGCTCTCTCCTCTTCCTTTCTGTGCCTTTTTAGGATACTGGGGTTTCTATGAATAGTAATTATTTTTAAAGACAGTGATTAGGGCTAAGATTAGGGTATATGATTAGGGTATTTATCCCTCTCCATACAAAAAATGACTTATCTTTAACCCAGAAAATTATCTTTGATTTATATATTCTCTAGGTTGTAACTCATAAATAAAGGCAGATTTTTGAAATGTAAATCAACCTAAATATTCAATATCTATTTAGCTTTCCAATGTTCATTTCTCTTTAACTCCTTCAACATTTATAAATTCACTTAGTATCTACCTACCTATGGATCTATATTGTAAAATCATTTGCATATACATTATATTTTTAAGTGACTGCTGTAGACACTTTAAGATTGTGTGATGATAATTTTTCACCTGATGGATAATGTCATTTCTGGTGCTTTTATTCATCAAAGCAGTAATATTAATATTTATATTAAATGTTACTAATGTGTTATATTATTATAGGAAAATGTTTTTATAAAGACACTTTAGCTAACAGCTGAAAAGAATGGAAAACTCCAACTGGCTATAATCGTTGGAATAAAAAACACATCTGAGGATGATTAACACAAATTCTGAATGACCCATTTGCCCTATTGCTGTTTATCACTTGAACAGAATCACTGAGAAGTGGTAAACACCTTCTTTCATCTAAGTGTTTACATCCTTGAAATTAATGAGGTGGGAAAAGTAGTCTCAGAACCTCTTTGGATTTATAAAGGGAACTTAACCCATTTTCAGAATGTTTTCCATGAAAAAAATTTAAATCCAAGGGAAAATTACTTTCCTTCCTATCACAACAAAACAGGCAGGGTGAAAATACTAGTCCCAAACCACCAGTCTTTTTTAATCAATCATCAATTATAAAATCCTCAAGTTAACAAATATGCTGACAGCAACCCCAGAGAAAAGACAGGATAGTCCCTGATGCATGTGTCAACTGATTTACAAGTAAAATGAAATCAGGGCAGAGTTTAAGCTTAATCAGAATCACAGCTTAACATTCCTAAGCATCTCAACTGTTGCTTAAATCTAGGTGCTTGCATTTATAATCCAACCTTCTCTCTGAAATATAAGGATGAGAAGACTGAGCTAACCAATCAATACAATCCAGTTTTGCTGTTGAAGTGCAATTCATTGATTCACCCATGTTGAACAAACATAAAAAAGAAAAGCTGCCTTCATATCCCAAATGAGAAGGTTAAATATAGCTTTAAAAATAAGTTATAATTAAAATTAGACTATAAATCCTGAGGTTACATGATTGAAGGGAGCCAAGATATTCAGACTGACTTAGTATTATTCTGCAAGTTAGCGTAGATGTTTGTTGGTCTTAATTAAAAGTTACTTTACTCTGTTTCACCTGAGCTGCTCATTAAATAGGAAAAAGTGCCCGTTGCCTGAGAGGACTACAGTCATTTGTCAAGCGCTCTCCTCCCAATGCACGTCTTTATTTATTCCTTTATATTATTTTGTCAGCGTATCTGACAGTCCAAAACCTTGGTGATTTCATCAGAAAGCCCTAACTAACTTGAATAACTTCCCTACCTCTCTTCAGTTCACCTTCCCAATACCGGCATTTCTGCCAAGATCAACGGAGAAATAATGTCAGCGAGAAATAACTGGGTTAAAATGGACTTACCTTAAGGAAGTCTATGCCCAGGCACGTCCATTGTCCTCAGTTATCTGTTGGACATTTCTGTCCTGCGTGACTCGGGGCCAAGGCTGGTCCACCGCGGGGGCTTGGTGGCGGTGGCCCAGAGACGCGGTTCCGGCCCAGGAAGGATCCGCAGGAGCCAGCCCCAGGAAGGCAGAGCTGAGACACAGGTGTCTGACACCACAGACGCACCTCCGCCGGGAACCTGGGCTGCCCTGATTATCCAAGCACAAAAGGCAGTTTGAATGACTGCCTCCTCCCGGCCAATCGCCGGCCGCCTGCCTGACAGGAGCAGGCCCGCTGATGTAAGGGCAAGTCCACTCGGCCAGAACCTGAGAACCGATTTCCACGGCGCTGGCACTCGGCTCCGGCGTGCACTCCCGCCGCCACTGCGCAGGAGCTGCCGGTCGGGCTGTGGTGTCCTGCCCGTCCCCAACAAGTGTCGCTCTAGGGTCCTCTGACTCATAAACACGGCCAGCTGCGAAGACCATTAAAGCTAAGGTAAAGAAGAACACGGAGTCGGCAGCTTTATCTGCCCTTCCTCCCAGCCCTGGCCAGTCTGGCTTCTTTGAAGCTAATTAAGTTCAATGTTTAATTAGCTATGGTTTTTGCAAGCAACAGTTTCTTCCAGACACTGGGAGAAGAGGCAGGAACAATAAAGAAAGATCTTTCTACAGTCATTGTTCTCAACGATGAAATTCGGTATTATAAAAATCAACACAGACATAAAAATGGATCATTTATAATAAAGATGTTTCTCATAAAAAAAAGAAAACAACAATAACACAACATTGCATGTTAAAATTCAGCACAGTGGGGTGCGATGCAGCCCACCTTTGTAGATGAAATCGTAACAGGTTTCCTAAACTCCAGTTAGAAACTTTACTTGGATCTACCATCTGAGCCCCTGAAACCGCAATCCTTCACAACTGTATGGATAAGTAGTGCTTGATTCAACTTTGGTATTTGCCCCAGACTCTAGGGGTCAGCTTAACAGTAACCATAGACACAAGGAGAGAGAGAGAGAAAAGGAACAGCACACACAGAAAGAAAATGTGACTCCAAGAGTGTCTGAGTTTGTGGGCATGTAAATGTATTTTCCTTAGTTTAGAGCCATCATGATGGGGGAAAAATGTGTAGGATGCACAGATAATTTATACATTTCCTTGCAAAAGAATTTGAACAAGATTTGCAGGTTATTTTTTAGGCGTAGAAAGAGAGAGAAAGGGAGACATGCCGCACCCCCACCACCCCCAGAATTCTGAAATCAGTGGGATTATTTTCTACAAGCAGTAGTAATCATTCCAGATGCCAAGAAAGTCTAAAGCATCCTGGACAATATCATTGCATTTCAAACGTGATACTAGTTTTATTGAAAGATTGTTCCTGTATTAACTAGAAAGTCTGTCTCTCCAGAATGTGCCACTTGAATTCGAGTTATTTATATCTCTATAATGTGAAATCTAAGGAAATTAAATTAAGGCAAATGTGGGATAGGAACAGGGTGGGGCACAGAATCATCTTTCAAAAGAAGAGAAGCCTCCCACTAGATCTTGCATCATAGATGCATTCATTCAAAAGTAGCCTCCTGGCTGGGTGTGGTGGCTCACGCCTATAATCTCAGCACTTTGGGAGGCCGAGGCGAGCAGATCATGAGGTCAGGAGTTCGAGACCAGCCTAGCCAACATAGTGAAACCCCCGTCTCTACTAAAAATACAAAAATTAGCTGGGCCTGGTGGCACGCATCTGTCGTCCCAGCTACTCGGGAGGCTGAGGCAGGAGAATCATTTGAACCCAGGAGACAGGTTGCAGTGAGCCGAGACCACACCATTGCACTCCAGCCTAGGTGACAGAGCAAGACTCCATCTCAAAAGTAGCCTCCTTTTTCTTCGGAGAGCACAGTCTTATCCCAGCTTTATGTTTTCCTCTCCCTACCAGGCAACTTCCCCAAAATACAACAGAGTGGAATTTCCTTCCATCATAGGCTACTCCCAGCAAGGCTACTCAATGGCAGCCAGGCCATGCAATTCATTTTGAGTATGTCAAATTTAACAACCGCCTGCTGCGGACCAAACCTCATCTCCGCTGTGCGAAATGACGAATGGTCATGTTTGACATTTGTTTATCACAACCACCCGGCTAATATAGGAACGCCACTCCCCAAAACAGCAGAACATTCACAGTAGTTTAAAGGAGCCAGGAGTGGACTGCTTCATTTACCACTTTCTCATAGTCCAGCTCTGTCCAGTTTGAAGCTCACTTCAGATCCACTCTGCTCCAGATTCTCTGTGACAACATCCTCAATAGGTTGTTGGCTCCGGGAACCTTGTATATTGCATACACAGTCCTCATGGATGCTATGTTACAGTAAAAGAAATCTATGTGACTCTTTAGGAAAACTAAAAAAAGTAAAAGTTTAAAAAAAATTATATTGGGGCTGGGCGTGGTGGCTCACGCCTGTAATCCCAGCAGTTTGGGAGGCTGAGGTGGGCGGATCACCTGAGGTCAGGAGTTCAAGACCAACCTGACCAATGTGGAGAAACCCCGTCTCTTTTAAAAATACAAAAAAATTAGCCGGGCGTGGTGGCACATGCCTATAATCCCAGCTACTCAGGAGGCCAAGGCAGGAGAATCGTTTGAACCTGGGAGGCGGAGGTTGCAGTGAACTGAGATTTCACCATTGCACTCCAGTCTGGGCAACAAGAGCCAAACTTTGTCTCAAAAAAAAAAAAAAAATAATAATAATATATATATATATATAGAGAGAGAGCAATTAAATCACCTGTCCTTTCACAAACTAGAGATGAATAAGGAAAGCATTACGATATTTACAAAGAATGGATGCCTATTAGTAGTAGTAGATTGAACCACATGAAATTGCCAATATTTGATAATTTTTGGTTCACTGCAATAGAAATTTTAAGTGGTTGCAACCTACAGTTGACCTATAGTTAGTAGTTACTATGTTACATTCTCTAATCATCACCACAATTCTATAAGGTAAATATTATAATTATTACTACAACTTTATAGATGTGGAAACTGAGGCTTGGATAAGTTAAGTAACTTGTTGAACACTTTACAGTCAGCAAGCAGCAGAGCTGGAATGCACACCCAAGCAATCTGATTGCAGAGACCACGCTTTGAACCACCACCCTCTGAGATAAAGGCTTTGCATCCGCTAGCTTTGTGATTGCAGGCAAATTATCCAACTTTTCCCAGCTTCAGTTTTCTCTCCTCTGAAATGGGTACCAATCTGATGTGAGGACTGAGGTGATGCTATGAAAAAGCACTTAGCATAGTGCTTGGTCTACAGGAAGGCTCCAATGTTACCCAGTCGTGGTATGGGCTGGATGGTAGCTCTTCCTACCTTCATCATGACCTGAGGTGAGAGCACAGAGCATGACCTTCAACCCTTGGGTGGTTGGGTGGCCACTCACAGAGAGAAGGATGGTGAGGTCCAGGGTCCTCAAGTCCAGAGATGATGCGGTCCTGAGTCAGTGCAGACTGCTCTGGTGCACTAGAATGTTCACCAGCTCCCCCTCATTTACAAGGAAGACCATCCACACCACACTGCTTCCCTAGCCCAGGTAAGACCTGCCCACAGCCCCATCTTGTATTTCCTCCTTTCTCTACATCTGAGTTCTAGAGAGCATTCAAACTCAGCCATAATCAAAAACAAACACTTCTTCATGTGAATGCTTTCACAAACATCTTGACTTCTCACTTTCTACGTGCCCAGATTCTCTGGCAATCAGTTAGACCATCCTTCTTGGAAGAAGTAATGATGATCTAATCTGGAAGTAGTGCTGTGGACCTCGCTGTGCACTGGACCAGAAGGGAGGGGCTTGGCTTTCCCTTCTGGCTCTGTCACTGGTTAGCACGTGACCTTGGACATGTTAGTTATTGTCTAAGGCTCTGTTCCTCATCCTTGGAGGAGGCCCTGGTCCAGAACATCACTCAGTGTCTTCCTAGTCCTAATATTTGTGGTGAAGAGAGGATAAAAAGGAATATACTAGATGAGAATATTCTAATATGGGCTAGAAGAGTGCTTTTATTTTTACTTTTCTCTCAAAGCTAGGAGCTCATGTACTCAAGCACATACTGTTTTCTCCTAATTGCCGTTTTATTAATCCAAGGCAGGAGAGTTTTATGTTACTCTGTTGATGAACTGCAGACCAAGAAGAATAGCCTTGATTTCAGAACACCAGATTTCTGCTGGTATTTTTCCTTAATGATTCACGCATGTCCTCGTAAGGTGCTTGTTTGGGATTAGAGATGAAGCTCTATGGTGGGGAAAGCTGCACAAAATAATGAAAACTGTGGCTTCTTTGCTCATTTTGATTCTTTTTCATTTCTGGGTCTGTCTATAACAGTTAAACTATTCTCTAGGTGTTGTAAGGTAGATTGATTTTCTGTGTAAGGTAAGTTTAAGTGCCTGTAGAGCACAGGAATTTAAACTCCCAGGAGGAACTCAGAAATTGTATCAATAGAGGAGACAGAAAGAGCCTCTTGAACTCTTGGTCTGGTTTTCTTTTCCAAGAGCACTCACCAACTTCTAACATACTATTTCATTTACATATGTATTTTGTTATTTATTGCTTCTGTTCACAAGAATGTCAGCTCCATGAGACAGAGGTCTTTGATTTTTATCATGGCTGAGTCTCAAACACACAGCCAATGGCTGGCATTTCTTAGGTGCTTAATAAATTAACTTCACAAAACATGCGAAAGATTCGGGTAGAACAGGTGTCCTGTACATCTCACTTTTGGAAGTCACACTGCATCTTTAGAAGGAAGAGGGACTGTAGAATAGATCTCAATGGCAAGGGTAGGGACCAGGTCCAAGATGACGAGGACATGTTAGACAGTAAATAAAATTTCATGGGGTTCTGGATTAGTTTAGCCCAACTCTGCAAATTCCCACATACAGGTTTCAAGCCGAAAGAAAACAGGGCAGTGAGCCTAGATAGAAATTCAGTAAGCTCAGTTTCTTTCTTCTAGCCCGTTTTCATTTAATTTCCTGGGAAATTGTGTTTGTTGCATTCCAAGTATGTCTGAAAGAGTCAGATCCTTGAAAATGCTCTAAGGAAAGCAGACGCACAGCAGCTGGGAGCCCAGTGTTCACTGTGCACCCAGGTGATCATTTTCTATCCCAGTCTGACAACACCATAACTTTAACAAGTTTGATGAGATAATGGCTCTAGGCTTCTTAGTATCATAAAAGATGTCAGTTAAGTCCAAAGTATTATTATACAATACCTGCCCAGTATAATAACTGTAGGACATAAACCACTTATGATGCAGAAATCGAAAGGCACACAAATGAAAACTGGCTGGCATGACCGATGAGAATCAACACATTTTCTCAGTTTATTTCTGCTTCTATTCTGCTGGCCTAAAGTAATCATATCCCCCTGTTCTTTTTCTCTCTTTCCACATTCTTTAATTCTTTGGGGGAAACCAAGGTATTTCTTCACAAGAATGTCAGTGGCCAGAAGGTAGCAATTAATGGCGTTGAACTCAATCATCCCTTCAAAGTCCCACCATCCCAGACAGCGAAAACCAAGTTACCATTTAGTGCTAAGAACAGCAGGTAAAGGAGTTACATTTGGGTTCACAATTTATTCTTAGGGATGAAAAAAAACTTTTGGCGAAAAAGAATTGTGTAGCATAAACTATAGCATTATTCATGACTCATTTCAATCTCTGGGAAAATTACACAGCTAATATAAAGAATAAATAAGAGGAAAGCTAGAAGCACATATCAATTATACTTATATACTTACATATGTACTTAGTAGAGTGTTTACTATGCATCAGGCAGGATACATATTTACTTTACAAATACATATGTACTTTACAAATTTTGTTTAACTCTCTCAACCACCCTACTAAGGAGGTACTGTTATTACTGCCATTTCCCAGCTGGAGAACCTCCAGCACAGAGAGATTAAAAACTTGCTCAAGGTCGGCTGGGTACGGTAGCTCATGCCTGTAAGCCCAGCACTTTGGGAGGCCGAGGCAGGTGGATCACCTGAGGTCTAGAGTTCAAGACCAGCTGACCAACATGGAGAAACCCTGTCTCTACTAAAAATATAAAATTAGCCAGAGGTGGTGGCGCATGCCTGTAATCCCAGCTACTCCGGAGGCTGAGGCAGGAGACTCACTTGAACCCAGGAGGCGGAGGTGGCGGTAAGCTGAGATCGAGCCATTGCACTCCAGCCTGGGTGACAGAGTGAGACTCTGTGTCAAAAAAATAAAAATAAAAATAAATGAAAATAAAAAAACTTACCCAATGTCACAAAACTAACAAGTAATAGTAACAGGATTTGAAGCCGGGTAACCTGACTTCAAATCAGTGTGCTCTTAAACATTAATGCACATAATAGATTTACTGCAACTTCAGAATGGGCCATAGACGGCATGTATGATGCTTAGCAGCCTGGGTATTTTTCGGGGTAGCAGAATTCTCCTTAGTGAGGATATGCCACGCCTCCCCCAGCCAGATATCAGCAGCAGGGATCAGTTGAATGGCGCCAGCCAGCAGTAACGAGAGAGGTTGTCAAGCAATTAGCCTGATGATAATTTGGTATAATAAAACCTGCTTCAAATCATGATTTAAACTGATAACGAGAAGAATATTTTTCCTTTCGCCTTCCTAACTCTGCATCTTGTGCTACAGTAGAAAAGGGCAGTTTGAATCACAGTGGGGCTCACAAACCCATGTCCCATGAAAAGAAATGTGACAGGAGATACGTAACAAGCAGGCAGTCAGCACGTGATGTGGGTTTTTCATTCACTCAACAAGCATTTCATGAGTGCTTGCCATGGACTGGAGAGATTAAAGAGAGTAAGACACAATGATTCCCTTCCCCAGTTTAGGATTAAAAATCGTCAACCAGTGCTCTATTGGAAAAGATAGCTTTGTCACTTGGCTGGAGTTGAAGAAGATAATCGGCCAACAAGTGTTTGCTCTACCAGGCTGGCAAACTCAAATGCTGACTAGACCAGGCAGGTGGAGTCAATGAGCAAAGCAACAGGTGTAGGGTCACAGGAATCATGGGGCCCCAAGGCAAACTGGAGAGGGAGTGCCTCATTAGACATGGGTGCGTGCAGCTCCAGCCCACTGCTGCCAGACTGTCTGACTTCTCTGCAAGCCAGAAATCCAGATTATGCAAAACTTCCAGATTTTTAATGTGGATTAAACAAACATATGTAGACCAAGTACTTGTGTAAGTTTGTGTATTTACTTATTTATTGAGACAGGGTCTCCCTCTGTTGCCCGGGCTGGAGTGCAGTGGCACGACCACGACTCATGCAGCCTTGACCTCCTGGGCTCAAGCGGACCTCCCACCTCAACTTCCTGAGTAGCTGGGACCATAGGCAAGCACCACCACACCCAGCTAATATATATATTTTTAATTTTTTGTAAAGACAGGGTTTCATTATGTTGTCAGACTGGTCTCAAACTCCCAAACTGCTGGGATTACAGGCCTGAGCCACCATGCCCAGCCAGATGTCATTTTTTAATTCTCACAAACAACTTTACTAAATTCACCGAGTTGGCTTATTAAAAATAAAATCAACTTACTTTCATAGTGGATTTGGTATGGGTAGGTCTTGTGATCCTTATTGAATCATTTACAAATTTTTATTAAGTGTAACATACACAGAATGTATAAAGTATACTAATCTATGTAAAGAGCAAAAATGATATAGAACATTTCCAGCACCCACAAAAGGTTCTATCAAGACCTCTCCAGCTTATTCCAGACTTTCCAGGCTACCTTGGACCTACATTATAAATGAGCTTTGCCTGTGGCTGTCTCGTTCAAATCTTAATCATGAGAAACTGATAACAGATATAGTTGCATCAGGTCTGAAAGAAAAGAAAACTGTGTTCAAATAAATCAAGGTACAACCAAAAAGTAATGGTAAAACTAACTCAACAACCCGATGCAGTTCACGAACTTAGCTGAGAGCGTCCTCAGGCTCTGCTGATTACTGCTTTCACACACCTGTTCTTTCTGACAACTACCATCTCCTGTGCAGTTACCACATGCCAAGTACCTGCTTGCCACTCTGCATAGAGGATCTCATTTAAGCATCACAAAAACCCTCTGAGATACAAATTTAGATAAAGTTTCTTCCAACTGTATAGCTAAAGGAAACCGAGTCTGTGATAGGTAATGCAGCTAGATTCACACAGCCAGTAAGTGAAAAGTCCAGATTCAAAGGCAGGGCTATTCCAAAGTTCAAGTACTTTTTCATTGCACTAGATAGCCTCCCCATAAAATTAGGGGTGTGTTTTCTTAGCTCTTCCGCAACACTATGATAAACATCTTTTCTTAACCAGGAGCATAATAAACCTGATTTAATTTAGAATTTAAATTGTGAATGATTTATATTATAAAGATTGGTGGAGGTGTGGGGGTATTAAAAGATGACATTACTTAGGTACTTAAAAAACTTAATGAACACAGTTAAAAAAAGAGAGAGAAAATATATCACTATCTTTTATTAACATTGGTATTATCTACCTTTATTTACCTACACCAATTTCCTGGGGCTTATAGAAACATTGTCTTATATGAATATAGTTTTGAGACAGATGGCAGAATTTGATGTTTAAAGATTCTTCTCTCTCTCAGAAAATTTATGCAGCATGGAAATGGAATTAGAACAGTGGTGACTGCAGAATTTCTTGTAAGAGGCGCTAACTGTTGGCAACCAAATTGTGAAGGAGTTATAGGGAACTTGTCTTGAAGCTGTGTTATGCATAATAAGTTCAGATTTTACCTACACTGGAGCATTTTTCTAAAGATTCTTTAATTCATCCTTTAACAAGATTGAGAAACATGAATTGTTATATTAAACAATATTATTTTATGGGGTAGGCAAATAATACAGGAGGTGGAGGTATTGGTCTAAAGCCCCACCATCTGCCAATACCAGTCCCTGGCCTTTGTTGCTGCCTCTAAGGAGGCTGAAACCATTCACCTGATGCCAAATGATTAGAAGAACAGAGCAATGAAGAGACTTAGAAGAACTCCTAGTTAACCAATGTACTTGTTTACAGCAGTAAACAGTCAGGCTCTCTCCAGCGCCTGGTGGATGGGGAGAATCTGATTTGCCAATATTTTTAACGTAGAAAGGTAATAGACCACTAAGAAGTAATTTACACAGAGGGCTTTTTAGTCTGTGATATGCAAAAATTTCAAGTATAGATTATCTTTTATCTCAACAGACACACTGACTCCAGTTACCCTACCGGAATGCTAGAGTCAGCTCTATTTGACCAGCTCCTTCTTATACTTTAGGTAGATCAGAAATTCAATTAAGGTTTGGTGGACTACTCATGTTTATCAAGAGCATCTGTTTCACTATTCAGTTCTAAACCCTAACCTCCAGGATTACAGCCAATGAATAATCAGCTGAGTTGGCCGTGTCACCATTCATCAAATCAATACCTATTGCTTAAGTTGTTTTTAACTCAGTGTTAATTTTTGCTTTAATCATCAAATTCCTTTCTTTTTATTTTTAAAAATTTAATTGTGATAAAATATAACAATTTACCATCTTACCCATTTTTTTATTTTAACGTTTTTATTTTTAATTTTTGTGGTTATAAAGTAGGTGTATACATTTATGGGGTACATGAGATGTTTTGATATAAGTATGCAATGCGTAATAATCACATCATGAAGAATGGGGTATCCATCTCCTCAGGCATTTATCCTTTGTGTTACAAACTATCCGATTATATGATTTTAGTTATTTTTAAATGTGTAATTACATTATGGCTACAGTCACCTTGCTGTTCTATCAAATAGTAAGTCTTAGTCATTCTATCTTTTTCTACACATTAACCATCCCTACCTTCCCCCAACATCCTGCTACCCTTCCCAGCCTCTGTAACCATCTTTCTGCTCTCTATGTCCATGAGCTCAATTGTTTTGACTTTTAGATCCCACAAACAAGTGAGAACAGGCAATGTTTGTCTTTCTGTCCCTGGCTCATTTCACTCAACATAATGATCTCCAGTTTGACCCATGTTGTTGCAAATAACAGGATCTCATTTTTTTTAATGGCTGAATAATATTCCATGGTATATAAGTACCACATTTTCTTTATCCATTCATCTGTTGACGGACACTTAAGTTGCTTCCAAATCTTAGTTATTGTAAAGAATGTTGCAACAAATACAGGAGTGTAGATACCTCTTTGATGTACTGATTTCTTTTCTTTGGGGTATATACCCTACAGTGGGATTGCTGGATCCAATGGTAGCTCTCTTTTAGTTTTCTGAGAAACCTTGAAACTGTTCTCCATAGTGGTTGTACTAATTTACATTCCCACCAACATCCTATGAGGGCATGAGGGCTCCCTTTTCTCCACATCCTCACCAGCATTTGTGACTGTCTTTTTGATATAAGCTATTTTAATGGGGCTGAAATGATATAATATCTCATTGTAGTTTATATTTGCATTTCTCTAACGATCAGTGATGTTGGGCACCTTTTCATATATCTGTTTGGACATTAGCCATTTTAATGGGGATGAGATGATATAATATCTCCATTTTGCTAATGATCAGTGATGTTAAGCACCTTTGTATATATCTGTTTGCCACTTATATGTCTTCTTTTGAGAAATGTCTATTCAGATCTTTTACCCATTTTTAAATTGGCTTATGAGATTTTTTTCCTATAGAGTTGTTGGAGCTCCTTATATATTTTGGTTATTAATCCCTTGTCAGATGGGTCATTTGCAAATATTTTCCCCCATTCTGTGGGTTGTTCATTGATTTTGTTGAGTATTTCCTTTACTGTGCAAAAGCTTTTTAACTTGATGTGATCTCATTTGCCCATTTTTTTTTTTTTACTTTTTTTTTTTTTTTTTTTTTTAGAGACGGGGTCTTGCTATATTGTCCAGGCTGGAGTGCAGTGGCTATTCATAGGCGCAATCCCACTACTGATTAGCACAGGAGTTTTGACCAGCTCCATTTCCGACCTGGGCTGGGTCACCTCTCCTTAGGCAACCTGGTGGTCCCCTGCTCCCAGGAGGTCACCATATTGATGCCGAACTTAGTGTGGACACCCGATCGGCATAGCGCACTACAGCCCAGAACTCCTGGGCTCAAGTGATCCTCCCACCTCAGCCTCCCGAGTAGCTGGGACTACAGGCACGTGCCACCGCACCCGGCAATCCATTTTTTTTTTTTTCAGATGGAATCTCAGTCTGTCACCCAGGTTGGAGGGCAGTGGCACAATCTCGGCTCACTGCAACTTCTGCCTTGTGAGTTCAAGCAATTCTCTTGCCTCAGCCTCCTGAGTAGCTGGGATTACAGGTGCCTACTACCACACCTGGCTAATTTTCATATTTTTAGTAGAGATGGGGTTTCATCATGTTGGCCAGGCTGGTCTTGAACTCCTGACCTCAACTGATCCACCTGCATTGACCTCCCAAAGTGCTGGCATTACAGGTTTGAGCCACTGTGTCCAGCCTCTTTAATTAATTTTGATTTGATTTTTGTATATGGTGAGAGATAGGAATCTAGTTTCACTTTTCTGCGTATGGATATCTAGTTTTCCCAGCACCATTTATTGAAAGACTATCTTTTTCCCAGTGCATGTTCTTGGCACCTTGTCAAAAATGAGATCGCCATAGGTATGTGGATTCATTTTGGGTCCTCTATTCTGTTCCATTGGTCTATGTGTTTGTTTTTATGCCAGTACCATGCTGTTTTGGTAACTATAGCTCTGTAATATGATATGAAGTCAGGTAATGTGATTCCCCCAGTTTTGTTCTTTTTGCTGAGGATAGCTTTGGCTATTCTGGGTCTTTTGTGATTACATGAATTTTAGGATTCTTTTTTCTATTTCTCTGAAGAATATCATTGGTATTTTGATAGGGATTGCTTTGAATCTGTAGATTGCTTTGGGTAGTATGGACAGTTTAACAATATTGATTCTTGCAATCTGTGAACATGGAATATCTTTCTATTTTTTTGTGCCTTCTTCAATTTCTTTCATCAGTGTATTATATTAATAGTTTTTATTATAGAGATCTTTCACTTACTTGGTTAATTCCTGGATATTTAATATTATTTGTGGCTATTGTAAATGGGATTACTTTTTAAATATCTTGTTCAGATTGTTCACTGTTGGCATATATTGGGTTGGTGCAAAAGTAATTGTGGTTTTCGTCATTACTTTTATTGGCAAACACTGCAATCACTTTTGCACTAACCTAATAGAAATGCTACTGATTTTGGTATGTTGATTTTGTATCCTGTTACTTGACTGAATTTGTTTATCATTTCTAATAGTTTTTTAGTGGAGTCTTTAGGTTTTTCCAAATATAAGATCATATTATATGCAAATAAGAATAATTTGCCTTCTTCCTTTTCAGTTTGGATGCCCCTTATTTCTTTTTCTTGTCTGACTGCTCTAGCTAGGGCTTCCAGTACTATGCTGAATACCAGCAGTGAAAGTGGGTAGCCTTGTTATGTTCCAGATCTTAGAGGAAAGGCTTTCAGTTTTTTTTCCCCATTCAATATGATGCTAGTTGTGGATCTGTCATCTATGGCTTTTATTATGTTGAAATACGTTCCTTCTATACTCAGTTTTTTGAAGGATGTTTATCATGAAGTGATGTTTATCATGAAGGGATCAAATGCTTCACCTGAAATGATCATATAGTTTTTGTTCTTCATTCTATCGAGATGATGTATAGTACTGATTGATTTGTATATGTTAAGGCATCCTTGCATCCCAGGGATAAATTTTACTTGGTTGTGATGAATGATCTTGTTAGTGTATTGCTGAATTTGGTTTGCTAGTATACCGGTTTTTTTTTTTTTTTTTTTTATTATTTAAGTCATATTTATTTGAAAGTCTGTTTTGAGGCCACAATTTAGCTTGACTGTCATTTAGCAGATCATCTGCTTACTTTTCCTTAAAAATTTTATTTCTTTGTGTAATTTAAGATTACATATAATACAATAAACAGATTTACTTTTTTTAAGAGACAAAATCAGTGATCACATTATACACTTATAAATAGATGTAAGTTGATGAGTAACTGGTTAATTTACTCTAACAATTGAATGGAAAACATCTTAGTACCCCCCTTAAAATCCAAATGATATGGTTCTTTCTAAATCTAAGCAAAATTATAAACACCACTCATTTAAAAAAAACCTCAAACATATGTCATTGTCAATTTATCATTATACATTGCCCATAGAGTCAGGCTGTATGCAAAAGCTTTCTTTCACAGATATTTCAGGTTTGTTTGTGAAATATAACTTATAAGACTTGCTTTTCTAATTAAAGGATCTTAAAAAAATTATAGAAACATTCAGATATATTCTAAAGTAATTATTTCCATTGTTTAATCTTCATATAGTTTGAAATAAGCATGGAGTTTTATAATCCACTTTACTAATTTCCTTCCTTCCCTCCTCCCTCCCTCCCCTCCTTCTTTCTTTTCTTTTCTTTTTTTTTTTTTTTTTTTTTTATTGCATTTTAGGTTTGGGGGTACATGTGAAGAACATGGAAGATTGTTGCATAGGTACACACATGGCAGTGTGATTTGCTGCCTTCCTCCCCCATCACCTATATCTGGCATCTTCTCCCCATGCTATCCCTCCCCCAACTCCCCACCCCCCACTATCCCTCCCCTTTCTCCCCCGACACACCCCAGTGTGTGATCTCCCCCTCCCTGTGTCCATGTGTTCCCATTGTTCAACACCCGCCTATGAGTGAGAATATGCGGTGTTTGATTTTCTGTTCCTGTGTCAGTTTGCTGAGAATGATGGTTTCCAGGTTCATCCATGTCCCTACAAAGGACACGAACTCATCGTTTTTGATGGCTGCATAATATTCCATGGTGTATATGTGCCACATTTTCCTGTCAGTCTATGATCGATGGGCATTTGGGTTGGTTCCAGGTCTTTGCTATTGTAAACTGTGCTGCAATGAACATTCGTGTGCATGTGTCCCTATAGTAGAACGATTTATAGTCTTTTGGATATATACCCAGTAATGGGATTGCTGGATCAAATGGAATTTCTATTTCTAGGTCCTTGAGGAATCGCCACACCGTCTTCCACAATGGTTGAACTAATTTACACTCCCACCAACAGTGTAAAAGCGTTCCTATTTCTCCACCACCTCTCCAGCATCTGTTGTCTCCAATTTTTTAATGATCGCCATTCTAACTGGCGTGAGATGGTATCTCAATGTAGTTTTGATTTGCATTTCTCTAATGACCAGTGATGATGAGCATTTTTTCATATGTTTGTTGGCTTCATGTAGGTCTTCTTTTGTAAAGTGTCTGTTCTATATCCTTCGCCCACTTTTGAATGGGCTTGTTTGTTTTTTTCTTGTAAATGTGTTTTAGTTCTTTGTAGATTCTGGTTATCAGCCCTTTGTCAGATGGGTAGACTGCAAAAATTTTTTCCCATTCTGTTGGTTGCCGATTCACTCTAATGACTGTTTCTTTTGCTGTGCAGAAGCTATGGAGTTTGATTAGGTCCCATTTGTCTATTTTGGCTTTTGTTGCCACTGCTTTTGGTGTTTTGGTCATGAAGTCCTTGCCTACACCTATATCCTGAATGGTTTTGCCTAGATTTTCTTCTAGGGTTTTTATGGTGTTAGGTCTTATGTTTAAGTCTTTAATCCATCTGGAGTTAATTTTAGTGTAAGGTGTAGGAAGGGGTCCAGCTTCTGCTTTCTGCACATGACTAGCCAGTTTTCCCAACACCATTTATTAAACAGGGAGTATACCGGTTTTTTAAGGGTACACTTCAGTGGCATTAAGTACATTCCCACTCTTGTATATCCAATGTCCAGAACTCTTTTCATCTTGCAAAACTGAAACGCTGTACCTACTAAACAAAACTCCCTAACCTCCACTCCCCTGACCTGTGCAACTGCCATTCTACATTTTGTGTGTATGAATTTGACTACTCTGGGTACCTTATACAAGTGGAATCATATACAGTATTTGTCTTTTTGTGACTGGCTTATTTCGCTTAGCATAATATCCTCAGGGTTCATCCATGTTGCAGCATATCCCAGAATTTCCTTTGCTTTTAAGGCTATATATATATATTTTTTGAGATGGAGTCTTGGTCTTGTTGCCCAGGCTGGCACGATCTTGGCTCATTGTAACCTCTGCCTCCCAGGTTCAAGTGATTCTCTTGCCTCAGCCTTCTGAGTAGCTGGGACTACAGGTGCCCGCCACCATGCCTGGCTAATTTTTGTATTTTTAGTAGAGATGGGGTTTCACTATGTTGCCAGGCTGGTCTCGAACTCCTGAGCCCCGGTGATCTGCCCATCTCAGCCTCCCAAAGTGCTGGGATAACAAGCATGAGTCACCACACTGGGCCAAATTTCTTTCTTTCTTTCTTTTTGAGACGAAGTCTTGCTCTTGTCCTCCAGGCTGGAGTGCAATGGCATGATTTTGAGACGCTGCAACCTCCACCTCCTGGGTTCAAGCAATTCTCCTGTCTTAGCCTCCCAAGTAGCTGGGATTACAGGCGCCTGCCACCACATGCAGCTAATTTTTATATTTTTAGTAGAGATGGCGTTTCACCATGTTGGCCAGGCTGGTCTCGAACTTCCGATCTCATGATCTGCCTGCCTCGGCCTCCCAAAGTGCTGGGATTACAGGCCTGAGCCACTGTGCCCAGCCCAAATTTCTTTTTTTAATCATAAGATGATTTGAGTTTATCTAGCTTGTTAATCAATCAATTAGATTAAGAGGGAGTAACTGGTCTGCCTAACAAGACTGTAGGCATGAAAAATGGTAAGAAAGGAGTTGGTAGAGAGGGAGAGAGAGAATTTGCAGAAATATTTAATGCTGTGGTTCTTTAGGGTGCATCAGAATCTTGGGGAAGATTTGGTAAATCAGATTGCGAGGCTCAAACTCCAGAGTTCCTGATTCATTAGGTTTAGAGTAGGGCCTGGAGTTTGTATCTTCCAGAAGATCCTGGGCATGATCACACTTTTGACAACCACTGCAACCTATCCAGGGTTAGGCCGAGAGGATTCTAATTGCCGAAATTTTTCCATAGTGCAGAGAAGATACCCTTCCCAGCTAAGGCAGGAAGCTTGCAGTTATAGAAGTAGGGAAGCACAAGAAGAGTGAGAAACAGTGAGAAAGCTCGGCCCTCAAGATCCCAGCAACTTGTGGAAATGAGGGAGAGGATGGAGGCAAGTCAAGCTCTGAGGACCAAGTTCTGATTTCTCCTCCAGACTCAGGGAGGAGAGGACAAGTGTGCAAGGTAAGTGAGGGGAATGCCAAAGGGCTCAGGGAACCTCGGCTCCACTGCACCATCGGAGACCCTAGGAGAAGGTCACTGGAGCAGGTCTGGCTTGGCTTAATTTCGAGGTCTCTAGAGGTCCACACAGAACAGATGGCAACCTGCAGACTTGCAAGGAGGCAGCTATGGTGGGGTGAGATGACCTAGGATGGGCCCTGGGTCAGGAGTTGCTGGGATGAGAGTTTGGCAGATGCTAAGTTGTCTGAAGCTAAAGGGAGTTGAGCAGAGGCTGAATCTATAAGTGGCGGGGTTGCCAGCAATCAGGGGCATTGCCCAGGCCATGGCTGACCATGGATATACCAGCTGCAGGATTCAGCGTTGGAGGCCAGCAGCGACTGGGAAGGCTGTGGACAAAGCCAAGGGACCAGGAGAGATGGTGCCGAAGACCTGCACTCACCACTGCTCCAAACCCCCAGACACTGTTTAGCGAGACAGCTGGGCAGTGGGGGACAAAAGATGACATCTGAGCAAGGGAGGATTTTATTTCAGAGACTGAGTCCCTTAAGGGACTATTCAAATGATTAGAACAGGCTAGCTTTTAACTTGGCTAGGAATAAAAATTATTACTATTATTATTGCCAACTAGCAGAAGTGGGTTTGTAAGGAAGACAAAATAATGAACCTACATTTTTTTTCTACATCTAAACTGTCATGTGACTGAGTTTGGTAGATAAAATTGGGTACTTACTTTGACTAAAATAAAATCATTGATTATCAGAAATTCAAATTTAACTGGACATCTATATTTTTAATTGTTAAGTATGCCCACCTTAACTTGTTGTGCCCGTTGAGGGCAATTGACAAATCTAAATCCCCATTTTATTGGGTTTCAAGCTTAGGTTCATATATTTTTTAATTTTTTAATTTTTATTTTTGAGACAGAGTCTCACTCTGTCACCCAGGCTGGAGTGCAGTGCTGCGATCTTGGCTCACTCAACCTCTCCTCCTGGGTTCAAGCGACTCTCCTGTCTCAGCCTCCCAATTTTTTTAATTTTTAGTAGAGATGGGGTTTCACTGTGTTGACCAGGCTGGTCTTGAACACCTGACCTCAAATGATCTACCCACCTCAGCCTCCCAAAATGCTGGGATTACAGGTGTGAGCCACTGAGCCAAGCCTGTGTTCATATTTCATAAACAGTTGGGTAGCAGAGAAAACTAGTTCAGGATAAAACTCTTCCTACCCACAATCCACAAAGGGGCAAACCTATACACTGTTATACTGCTAGAGCTGTCCCTAAAACATGCCAATTACTTTTTTCCAGTATATTCAAGATGAAGATATTTACATTTGAATGATCACCATATCCCTAGAAAACAATTTCCAGAATTATGAAATGAGCCTTTAAACTATATATACTGTTAGGATATCTGACATATCCTCTGCCCCTAACCTTCCTGGCCCACCATCATTGGCCACAAAAGTTTCCTACCAACTGCACTGGGAAGAGTCCTCAGGGGAAGTGTCAGTCACACAGGGAGATCTCAGGATGCCCCAGAACACACAGGCTGCAGTATGTTAGCCTTTAAGTCACCTTCTGCCCAAGACATGAAGATCCTGTCACCTATCACTGTATACAGATCCACCTATCCATACATACATATCTCCAACCAATTGTCACTGAGATTACACCATTGAGAACTCACTCCTTTGTGGTAAGGTGTTGATAACCTGCAAAATTGCCTTTTAAAATATGAATAGTAGCTTTATTATTCCCATTGTATGTGAGTGTAAGATTGTATTGTTCTCAAAGGATATTTACTATTCTTAGCCATATCAAAGATTAGCAAATCATCTCCTAGCAAGGCTCTGAGAGAGTCAGAAATGCAAAGGCGAGTTTGGATGAGGAACCAGGAAAGAGGCAGATGTGGAGGAACAATTCCCAGGGAGGAAAGATTTTAGGGCGATTGGGCTTGGGGGGGGCAGGGAGAAGATGGGAGTAGCTTCAGTGCTTCATTAGGGTGCTGTTAATAACAGAGCACAAGGACAAATCTCAATTTCTTCAGAAGCTACATTTGACCCACATAGAACCCATCGCACAGTGGACACAGAGACTTCTAGATCTCTGAATAAGTACTAGTAAGACTAGTACAGAAACTCAACATCATTTATCAAGCTTCCACCATTTGGGAGAGAAATGATAAAATCTTACTGGAAGTCTCAACTATTCTCTGACAAAATAATAAATGTTTCAACATTTCAATATTAATCAGGCATTTCAACCACCTATGAAATCACAGAATAAACTGATTGGAATCCAGCTGTGGGGGTTTGCTTTGTTTTGTTCTGTTTTGAAAGGGGTATAGAAAATGATGAGCCTGTGTTCATATTCTGGTGTACTCCAAAGCTCTCTCACTTCTCTCTTCTTGCAGTATTGTTTCTCCCATTTCTATTTGTGTTGGCATGTAAACTTGCTCCTGTCAAATGAGTGAGACAAGACGGGAAGGTTAATTTATTTAGGGAATGTGAATCAACACTGCTGGGAAAACAAAAGGCCCCAGTGTGTGCTTTCTTTAAAGCTAAACAAATAAAAGCATTGGCCAAGCCCAACCTCTGTTCTCCAAGAGGCTGAAGAACCCATATTGGTTCAGGGATTTTGGCAATCACTGCAAACCAGCTCATCTGAACTGGTTTTTACTGACGTAAAAGCTTGGGCTTTTGTATCAGATAGACTAGAGTTTAAATCCACACTTAATACATGTATCCCCTTGATAAGACTGCTCTCTTGAAAATCTATCTCCTCATCTGTAAAATAGAGTAGTAATAATCCCTGTTACCAGGGTTGTGAGAATTAAAGAATGAAAATGCCTCGACACCCAAAGCTAACATTTTGAGAGCTTACTAGAATTATTTATTTAAAAACAGCAGGCTAAGTTTGCAAATCAAAATTGATTCCTGTAAACAGGATCCGAAATTGATACCAACTGGTCCACTTCTTCAGAATTTACTAGGAATCCTATGAGCGTGAATGCCCAGCGATCCAGTCCAATCACCTCATGTATATTTAATGTCAAGCGCCCCTTTTCTTTTACACCATTTTCTTAATTTTAGAATGTTAATCCCAAGAAATTGTAATTCTAATACCACCCACGTAGTCTGCCCATTTAGGGTTTGGGACGGGAATGTGCACAAATTATTATATAAAAGGAAAAGACCAGACGTGTTAGGGCTGTCCTGAAAATAGCAAAGATAAGTTAGCCTTTTCTGACCATTTTCTTGAAAGGTCCTAAAATTAGATTTGCAAGCTAGATGATGTTTTGTAAACTCACAAGTCTGCAAAGAAGAGAAATGCAAGATAGATTAAACAAAACGAAAGAAAACACGGTGAGTCTTAAATTCCTGAACATGAGCTCATGTTTCTATTCATTGCTATCTCGTGGAGTGACGTGGAGTTTTTGACCTCTGCCCCTGACTTTGAGACAATGATGGAAAGGTGACGAGGAATCGCGCAGCAAAGGTTAAAAGGGTCTTGAATCCAAACACGGCTGGATTTGGTGGGGGATGCCACCAAATGCACACCAGCAGCAGGCCCAGGTTGCATTTTCTCAGGAATTCCCACAGACTGATGTTGGTCCTCATGCCTCATCAAGTCAGCACTGTTGTTATGAAGGTGTCAGATGTGAAACTGTAAACAGAGCGACATAGAGGCCATTCCTGCTTAGTGACCTGTAGCAGAAAAGTCTATTTTTAGAAACTGCTGCAGGTTGCTCTGCCCTTGGAAAGATGGCAGGCTTCAAAGTACTAGTGGGTTTTTTTTTTTTTTAAACATTTCCGAGCATTTGGGTTGTGTTCTAAATGTTTCTGAAGGAGTTCACAGAAATAAAAATCATCCCCAGCTGTGTGTAGTGGCTCACGCCTGTAATCCCAGTACTTTAGGAGGCTGAGGCAGGTGGATCGCAAGATCAGGAGATCAAGACCATCCTGGCTAACATGGTAAAATACATGTTATCTACTAAAATACAAAAATTAGCTGGGCATGGTGGCACACACCTGTAGTCCCAGCTACTCGGGAGGCTGAGGCAGGAGAATTGCTTGAACCCGGGAGGCAGAGGTTGCAGTGGACTGAGATCATGTCACTGCACTCCAGTCTGGTGACAGAGTGAGACTCCGTCAAAAAAAAAAAAAAAAAAAAAAAAAACCCATCCCCAAACTCTAATGAAACGGAAAATTTGAATTTTGAACTTTACCTATATATCAAGGCCAAGAAAAGGCATGATGCTAGAGACTTTCAAACATAACCATGGAGTTGCTCCAATGGACACTGATCTCATCCTTCTGTGTCTTACATGGGCCAGTGAGACAGGAAAGATTCACGGGGTTGACCTCCTCATTCAGTCAGAGAAGAGCCTGTCCACTCCCTTAGGGCTGGAGACTGCAAGTTTCAGTGGGTGTTAGAATCACTTGGCATGTACGTTAAAAGGCAAGCCTCCCCCAGGAGAGCCTTATGTAGGAAGAGGTACAAAGGATTTCAAGTTAAATAGACACCACAGCCGTTTTGATGCAAGTTGTCTGAAGTTCACATTTTGAGGGAAAAAAAACTGTTATAGGAAGAAGCTAGGAAAACTGGAAAGATGTGTCAGAGAGAGAAGGAGAATCATCCAATAAAACAAGAACTTCCCAAATTATCCGTTTCCTGCCATCAGTAAGAAAGAAAATGTCATAAGATTAAAGCAAAAAGGAGCTCTGGCTTTTATGCATGCCCTGAGAGAGCAGGCTTGGCTGGTGCTAGAAAACCTGACTTCTCTTCCTCATTCTGTGGTTTACTAGGCCTGTGACCTAAGGCTAAGTCCTTTCATTTCTGGGTGCTTCGACCTTCATAAAGCAGGCAGCAGTTTCTCCAAAATGACCCCTCTGGAGGTCAGGAAAGAAGGCTTGCCAGTAACCTCTCACCCATCCACCCCATGCTAAAGTTTTATATCCATTGTTATTAGCAAGTCACCTTTTCCCATCGCTTTTTTCCCCCTTCTGACAAATTTGATTTCAATCTAATTTTAGTTTAACTTTCACTGATGAGAAATGTAAGCCCCAAACCCTCCTTGGTTGGATCTGCTCTTTCACTCGTGTTTTGGGCTTTGATGCAGTAAAACAGCTAACAATATGGAAAAGCCAGTTAGTAAAAAAATAGAAATGCCTCCATTCAGCGCATATTTGCTGAGAACTGGCGCCGGCACCTGCTCAATCACTATGGCTGAAACTTGAATGAAATGATTGATAACAGTGTGCCAAGCCCAGGGCTGAGATTTTTTCTACACACATGTTGTCTTTCTAGCTACAACTTCCATACGAAGTATGCATGGTTGTCTTTACTGCCCAGATTTTTAAAAAATCGCGGGGGGAGGTGAAGTCATTGGCCAAGATGTCACAGAAATGGCAGGGTTGTAAACCAAGTCCTGTCGAATTCAAAGCCAGTGCTCCTAACTACTACACAGCACTGCCTCCTGAGGGGTAAGAGGTGGGAGTATTGGAAACAAATCCAAACCTCCAAATAACAAGGTGACTGCAAAGAGTACCTATTCCAGTGAGACATGAGGAAGTTGAGGACACCAAGAAAGGTGGGACCAGAAACATCCCTGAAGCCAGGCTCCTGGGGACCTCACTCCTCAACAAGGGCTGGGGACAGGCTACCTTACTAAGAAGAGTCACAGGGGATTAAAGCAGGAGGAAATTAGGTCGATCTCATTTCACAGAGGGGAACATGAACTTCCAACATGATCCATCTTTGGTGGGGGATACAGGAGAAAAGTATGGTCAGTTGAGTGATGAGACTATTGGCCACATTCCATAGGGAACAGAAGGACAGTGAACATAAGTGCAGACTGCCTGTCCGGCAGCTCTTCACGCAGGAAAAATAACTAACCCTGTTTGATGATGTAATTAAAAACAGCCAAGATTGATAACAGCAATTTATTACACCTGTGAAGGGGACACTGTTACTATCCCCACTTCAAAAGTGATGAAACAATGGCAGAGGGCAAGTAACTTGTCCAAGGGTCCTCAATAGTAAATGTTGTAAAGTTGAGAGGCCGAGTCAGGCAGCCTGGTTTGGAGCTGGTTCACAAATATTCAGTGAGCACATATTGTGTGCCAGGAACCATTCCAAGCACTGGGGTACCACACCGAACAAAATCCCTGCCATCGAAGAACTTATATTCTAGTGTGCGTGTAAAAGAGACGGGTGAAAAATGAAGATTAGGAGGGTGTGAGGATGCAGGAGGAAGGGGATTGAGATTGAACATGGGCTGTGCAGGGGGAGGCTGACATTTGAGCAAATGCCTGAAGGAAGTGAGGGAGCAAGTCAAAGGGGATAATTGAGAAAATTTTTAATTTAGTTAAAAAAAAAACCCTTCAGTACCATGTAACCACTAGTGAAAAACCATGGGTCTCTTTCACTGTTTGCTTCTTTAAGTTATGAGGGTGAAGAACATATAAAATGTCTCCTGAGAAAATTCCATGACAGATTGTTTAAGGTATCCAGGGCTTGTGGGCCCCTACTTATTTACAATCAGTAAGTAACAGTAGCTGATCCCTAAGAGACACCTTTAAAGAAACATTCCAAAGAATTTATTTATTTGTTTGTTTATTTGTTTATTTAGAGATGGTGTCTCCCTCTGTTGCCCAGGCTGGAGTGCAATGGTATCATCTCAGCTCACTGTAGCCTCTGGGGTTCAAGCAATTCTCCTGCCTCAGCCTCCAAAGTAGCTGGGACTACAGGTGCCCACCATCATGCCTGGCTAATTTTTGTATTTTTAGTAGAGACAGGGTTTCACCATGTTGGCCAGGCTGGTCTTGAACTCCTGACCTCAAATGATCCACACACCTCGGCCTCCCAAAGTGCTGGAATTATAGGCGTGAGGTACCATGCCTAGCCCCCAAATAGTCTTTTTAAAATGCTCCTTAGAATCACAGTCTTCATGAAAACAACATAGAAAACTTCCTACATAAACAATAAACACTCTAAGCAAGCCACCATCTCTCCACGTATAATTTTACACATCCCACCCACTAAGCGAACACAGACTCAGACCAGAGTTTGACAGCAGAATAAATAGGAAATAGAAAAATTGCATTTTTCAGGCTGGGTGTAGTGGCTCACGCCTGTCATCCCAGCACTTTGGGAGGCCGAGGTAGGTGGATCACCTGAGGTCAGGAGTTCGAAACCAGCCTGGCCAACATGGAGAAACCTTGTCTCTATGAAAAACACAAAAAAATTAGCTGGGTGTTGTGGCAGTTGCCTATAATCCCAGCTACTCAGGAGGCTGAGGCAAGAGAATTGCTTAAACCTGGAAGTCAGAGGTTGCAGTAAGTGGAGATTGCACCATTGTACTCCAGCCTGGGCGACAGAGCGGGACTCTGTCTCAAAAAAAAAAAAAGAGAAAGAAAAATTGCATTTTTCAAATGCACTGACAAACTGTACTAAGCAATCTGGCAGCTAGTCTACAGATAGCCGCACAAGCCTCTAAACTAGGTAATATAATTAAACAAGCATTTTAGCTACTGGCAAAGGCACAAAGCCACTAGTCTTAGGGATATAATTTTGCTAGAGACTAACTAGGCTCTTCAGAGCTGCCACATGCTAAGAGGCCCAAAGCAACAGAACCATGGGGAGACAGGTGGTAACAAATACATATTTGAGGTAGCCATCTTAATAAGCAATGATCAAAGGAAAAAGAATCCAGAATTCATCTCAAGTCAGATGGAACCAGGGTTTCTCTTTGCCTGATGAAGGCTAAGAGCCTGCTTTCAGCTCTCAGTAACCCGCAAACATATTTTCAGATTCTTCTCCAAGACATTCCTGGAGGTGGGACATTTGTGATCGAGCAGTTAAATTAAATAAGAAAGAAAAACAGAACAGGACAAAGCTTGCCAGGACCTTCGAAGATATGATTTTCCATTAAGGATATATGGAGAGGGTGGTATTTAACAATCCTTTATGGAAACCATTTCTCTACCCCTCATTCTCAAGAAATGGGGCATTTATGCTAAGGCTATACAAACCGTGATTTTTGAAACATAAGGGGCTGATGAAATAAATGAATACAGTTATAGCTCTGTATTCATGGGGGATTGGTTCCAGGACTGCCTGCTCCAAAGGTATCAAAATCCATGGATGCTTAAGTCCCTTGTATAAAATGATGTAGTATTTGCATATAACTTATACACATCCTCCTGTATACTTTAAATCATCTCTGGATTACTTATCATACCTAAAACAATGTAAATGCTGCATAAATCACTGTTGTATTGTTTAGAGAATAATGACAAGAAAAAAGTCTATACATTTTCAGTACAGATGCAACCATCCATTGTTTTTTCTTGATTTTTTTTTTTTTTTTTTTTTTTTTGAGACAGGGTTTTGCTCTGTCGCCCAGGCTGGAGTGCAGTGGTCCGATCATGGCTCACTGCAGCTTCAATCTCCTGGGCTCAAGCAATCCCCTGCCTTAGCTTCTCGAGTATCTGGGTCTATAGGCACTTACCACCGTGCCTGGCTAATTTTTGTAGAGACAGGGTCTTGCCATGTTGTCCAGGCTGGTCTCGAACTCCTGGGCTCAAGGGATCCTCCTGCCTCAGCTTCCCAATGTGCTGGGATTACAGGGATGAACCATTGCACCCAGTCTTTTTCTTGAGGAGCTTTTAAAGCTTCCAATACCAGGCTACACCCCACATCAATTAAATTAGATTCTCTGAGGCTGGGCTTGGTAGCTCACGCCTATAATCTCAATACTTTGGGAGGTCCAAGGCGGGAGAATCATTTGAGCCCAGGAATTTGAGACCAGTCTGGGCAACAAAGTAAGACTCTGTCTACAAAAAAATAAAAAAATTAGCTGGACCTGGTGGTGTGCACCTGTAGTCCCAGCTACTCCGGAGGCTGAGGTGGGAGGATCACTTGGTCACAGAAGTTCAAGGCCGTGTTTATGCCACTGCACTCCAGCCTGGGAAACAGAGCAAGATCTTGTCTCAAAAAATAAAGTAAAATAAAATAAATTAGAATTTCTGGACGTAGGAGCCAGGAATTAGTTTGTTGTTGTTATTGCTGTTTTAAAACTCTCTTGGTAATTCCAATGTATAGCCCAATTTAAAGAGTAGCTTTAAGTCATTTTGATTCAAGGATTCAGAGTTCCAAATATTTGGTTTGTCTTCTAAATTGGAATCATCCAAACTTATTTGTTCTAGCTTATGCATCCAAATTTAAAATTTGGGGGAAATATTCCACTATAACTTTAGTGTGATCTCAGAATTCAGACCTCATATCCTAAAGGCTCAGACAGATATTTGAGTGCCATTCTTTCTTCTTCTTCTTTTTTTTTTTTTTTTTTTGAGATGGAGTCTTGCCCTGCTGCCCAGGCTGAAGTGGAATGGCGTGATCTTGGCTCACTGTAACCTCTGCTTCCTGGGTTCCAGCAATTCTCCTGCCTCAGCCTCCTAAGTAGCTGGGATTACAGGTGCGCGTCCCCACACTCAGCTAATTTTGTGTATCTTTAATAGAGATGAGGTTTCACCATGTTGGCCAGGCTGGTCTCGAATTCCTGACCCCATGATCCACCCACTTGGTCTCCCAAAGTGCTGGGATTATAGGCATGAGCCATTGTGCCCGGCCTTGAGTGCCATTCTTTAAATGTTGGGTATGGAGGGTTGACTCCTGTCTGGAATACATTTGTCTAAAGTAAAGTTGTGTTATCCCAAGAATGAAATATGGTCTTTTATCATCAAACATTCTTCACTGGGAACAACAGAGCATTCCTTTGTATGAAGCTATTGTTTAGTGCATAGCCAGTGAGCATATGTAACCCACTGAATAAAAATAGCGGTTACCATTATGTGCTACTTGGAAAAAAAATGTCCCCTTTCTCATTACAGTAAAGGAGTCTTATTGCATACCTCTCAGGAAACCTAATAATGTGTTACATGAATTTTCCATGGGAAGGAACAACTGGTTAGGAAATAAAATACTATACTTCTATACAGTGACATTCAAGCCTAGAACTCCAAAGAAGCCAAAAGCTGCTCTGAGAATGGTCCCAGCAGGATTGAAATACGTCCTCAAAGCATACTGAGCAAATTCCCATGATGCCGGGCCTCTTGGAAAAGGTTCTGGGGGTCAGAGGCCACTGCAGCTGCCTCCTTCCTCTCCTCTCAACCACTTGCTCAAGTGGAAAAAATGTTTAGAAGGGGAAGTTACCACAGTTCTCAGTTATACTGATCTCCTCTCTAGGAAAGTCCAGTCCTGGGTGCAAACGGTACTGCAGTTTGGGATTTGTGCTCATGTCCCAGGTATTTACCAGCCCTTTGCCCAGACTAAGAACTTCAAAGAGCAGATGAGCAGGATGAGTGAAGTAATGATGTGAGAGCATAGCGGGGCATGGGAGGGTGGTCACAGCGCTTCGGGAGACATGTGGAGGTGAGAGCTATCATTTGAGACACGGGACGCTCCCAGCACAGAACCACAGAGGGCTACTGCCTCCCACGTTGGCTGCCACTTCAGCTCCCGTGCTTTCCTCCTGTGGCGTGTGGCATGGACACACTGCCTTCCTGCCCCATTCATACAGGACTTAACCACAGAGCACAGCATTGGGCCTCTTTTTAATGTCTTGAAAGTCAGTTCTTGGAACTTACCATGGCACAAAAATATTTCTCATTTGTCTTCTGTGTCCAGGAGAGGTAGAGGAGGCCACACTTTTATGTACAGAGGTGAGCTCCTTGAGCTTCAAGACCAGTTTTGCAATTGCCTATGAAAAGGTCACCGCACCTTTTCTATTTGTCCTCACCTCCCACTGCCTGCCGGCTTGATAGTTATCTTTAGATGTCATAACGTTCCCAGAGGCAGCATATTGTGCTGTCTAAAGAACATTATGTCTTCAAATTGCTCAGCCTGGGTCACATACGCCTATATAACCTGACCAGTCGTTGAGACAAAAATACACCAGAAGGTGCAAATACACTTGCCTAGAGGTTCCCCTCCTGCAATCCGAGCTTCTGCTCCCGGAGCTCAAACTTTCACCAATGGGCTTCAACGTGGTTCAGGGTTAGAACTCTTTCAACTGAAGTTCCCCAGAGAATATGGCTTTTTTTCCAAAATCCCATTCTGAACTTGGGCCTAGTTGGTACTGTCCTTTTAAAGCCACATTTCCTCTTAGCAAAAAGGTTATAATCAGAAGCTTTAAAACCTATATGTTCTCATTTACACAAATGAGTCAAATCAGTGCCATTAAATAGAGCAATCATAGGAGAATGTGGTCAGGTAAATTTTCATGAGACTGTACAATAGAAACTTCTTGTGGAATAAATATTAATATTTTAGTACAATGAAACATTTTTATATATCCTATCTTATTTCATCCTTATAGCAACTCAGTATGGAATGGATCTCCTCCATTTTAAGAAGAAATTTAGTCTTAGAGAGATGGAGTAGAGCCGTGGTACCATGGCCAGACCACAGCGGAACTGAGACTGGAATCCAGATGATACGATGCCTTCCTCACGCTGTTTGCAATTTCATATCTGAGAATTGGCACCTTTGGGCTACACAATCTGGCTTGCAGATCATCCATTTATAAGAAGAATATGTGCTTTTTATGTTCTAGAAAAGCTTCAACCCTTCCTTTTCAACTTTAGTGCTCTAAAAATAGGGAGTTCTGTTCAATTTGCTTTTAAAGCTTTTAATAAATTATTTCTTTAAACTGCTTTAAAACAATCAGAAAGAGATATCAGGTGGTTAATCTCAAACCGCCTTAAGAATGTAGATGCTTTTTCAGGAAATAGAGTCAGGCAGGTGAGGGGGTGGAGAGGTGGCAAAACAGTGGAAGGAAGTGAGGAGGTGGAATGAAAATATTCCAAGAAATTGTTTTCTTTTATAAGCTGTAACCATGAGCTGGAAAAGGAACTGATTTGCACAACCCTTTTTATTAATGGCTAATAAAGTTAATTTTGTATCCTTTAAAAGGCCTTAAAAAGTTCATTACAAAATACTTCTTTTAAATCCTGGGGTGAGTTACAGTCTTGCAATTCAATCTAGAAATATAAGGTCACAGAAATCTGACACGGTGGTGGCAAGTGTGTGAGCCAACAGTCCCATTCCATTCTAATAATGTCATCTCACCAGCTTATAAAAAGAAACTATTCTGTTAACCCTCAGAAATGTGGGAGGGTGAATTCGAGGGAGTGTGGGCCCAAGGATCTTGGCGAATTTAATTTCATCACCATTTTTGTTAGGAGGGGAGGAAGCAGCCACTGGTGCAACACACCGTTTTATTTCCAGAGGCTGCTGCAGAGACTCAAGTCAGCTGGGTATCAAAGCAGGGGAATGCATTTCCTTTGGACTCCCAAAGGAAGTTCAAGGTCAGTGGGGGAATCAGCTCTTCATTTAAAATGTTTTCTTAGATGAATCAAACATAAGCTTACTTGTTTTTATTGTTTTGAGGTTTTTTTTTTTTTTAACCTTTTTTTTAAAAGCATTTCTAAAAGGAGGAGGCAGTGGAATAGAAGGCACTCGTTCATGATTTCACTGCTGGAGGGGCCAAGAGTCCCCAAGACTTACATCCTCAAAGACCTAGACTCTCATTTTCACCACCAGCATGTGGCCTTGGGCAAGTCCTTACCTATGTTTGGATGCAGTTCCCTTATTTCTACCTCCAGGCAGGGACCCGGGGGCTGAAAGTCCTAAGACCTAGATTCTCACTGTAGCACCTCTCCATGGACAAGTCATATGGCCTAACATACACATATTTTAGGCAGATGCTTATTGTTTTTTACTTTTTGAATGCTGCTTTCTCCTTAATCTCTCTTTTCCCAGTAAAATGTGATCTACCACTACTACTACTACACATATATATTCAAATAAAAAAAAATGTTTCTTCCCAACACATCAACTCATAGAATAAACTAATGAGAAGGGGAAAGGCTATGTCAAACTTGCAGAGATGATGGAAAGGTTTGGGAATAAGATTCACTTTGAAAAGAGGCTCAATTTTCCCTACCCTCTGCTCTCTCTGATGCCCAGAAAGCTAATTTTCCTACCACAGTCTTCCCATTAACTAGGACTGCCCTGCTTCATATGCCATGTTCTAGAGATTAAGGTGGACCTTCAAAGAGATAATTTACATAACAAATATGCAATTTGTTTTCAGTAGATTCATGATTTAATAACTGCTAAATACCATACCCACATAGTTCTCATTTAATCTTCACAACAATTTTGTCAGACAAAAATCAGACAGATTAAATTACTTGCCCAAGGTCACAAAGCCAGTACCTACACCATCAGACTTCAAACCCAGGCAGTCTGCAATCTGGTGATGCTGGACTCCGCCATCTCCTGCATCCTCTCTGATTTTTGCCTGGCTTGCATAGCCTTATTAAAAAGTACAAAATATTTACGATGAAATATACTCAAGTTTTTCTTTGCCAACTGCAAGTGAAAACACAAAAAATCATTCATAACAAATTTAGGAGTAAGTAGTATTTGGCAAAAAAAGCACCTCTGGCTTTCTTTTGATTAATAAAAGATAAATAAATAAATTGATTAAATAAATAGCACCTTAATGCAGAAGATTAGAAGGTTAGATTTGCCAAGGAAATGGAGAAAAGATCAGAATTGGGATTAAGGATTCATTGATTATAATGCTATTCTGATGATCCAATTCAGGATAGGAGTCTGAGTCTGCACTCAGGGAATATGTGTTTAGATGAATATACAGCAATTAACCCCAACAAGCTGTTCTGGGGGTCAAATGTAGCCTCCTATTTTTTAAAATCAAGTTTTAGATTATCTACAAACAGCAGTGAGCATTCCTTATACTAACCACATCTTCCATTACCCTCAGGGATGAGAAATTAAACATAAAGACCCTTTCTTTTGTCAGTTTCCATTTTAAAGGTTACTGGATCCCTGGACAACTATTTTACATATATCTGCCAGATAAAGTCTCTGTTGATTTCAGAGAGGATTTGTAGTATAGCTGTCATTCGGGCCCATGTCTGCTTTCCTAATTAACAGTCTTTGCACTGTCCTTGCATTCCATGAGGATTTTCCTGCAAATGGAAGTTGTTTATTTTCCTTTGGGAATGGTTTTCTCTGACCCACTTCTTATTTTATCATTTCTTCTCCATTTATCTACTACTAGCTATTAACCTTCACTCTTTGTGTACCAAGCAGCAGACACATGCTCTGTTCTTACAGCATCCACACCGCCCCCTCCACGCCCTCCTCCCAGAGAGGGCTAAACTCTGCCTTCTTTATGGGTCAGCAGATCTTTAAAAGTCTTTGACCCACAACTTACTTGAGGCCTTGCATTTCTCTTGTCACTGTAGCCTTTTAAGAAGGTGTTTCTACTTTTGATTGTTTTTGGTCACTGGGTAAGACAATCCCAAAACTTATATAAACACTACTACTCTGCTCTACGTTCTTGGCATTTTTATGATGGATGTGAAAGCCTGACACGAGGTACTGCCCTCGCCCACCCAAAAAAACTTTTAGAGAAAAAGACGCAGGTACAAGGCTGCCAAAATATACATTTTGACTACACAAAGGATCTATCCATGAAACAGACCCTCCTTCCTATTATGTTTCCAGGAAGTCACCCCAATCTATTTTAAAAGTATAGAGATCACCTAGAAAAAAGAAAGCTAATAAATGAAATGTCCTTAGTCACTCTGTCATGAATAAATCAAAGGAAACAAAATCTCACGTGTGCCAATGTATAAAGGTAAGACTTCTCAGGAAAGTGACACACTACAAAATACAAAGCCAGATTAATCCAGAGCAAAGAGCCTTCGACCTGGATCTCTGCAAGGTAGGGGGGGGGAATGTCCATCTATATCTCCTGAGGTGTGTTGATAATCCCGATCTATTAGCATGTGTGAGATGTAAAGACAGCCTCCTTTTACTTTGAAAGTTCAACTATAAAAATCAACACATAATAGATGAGATAAGACATATTCAAAAGGCATTTTAGGGACAAAATGTTTCCCACACCAGAAGCAGAAAGTGCAAGAACTGCTCAGTAACCTTATAGATTACATTAGCATACCTAAAGAAAGAATGTGTCAATCAGGAAGTGGATTTGGTGTTGATGAGAATGAAAACTGAGAGGAGAACGTTAGCAGCATGATTCCCTGGGGCCCCGAGGGAAAAGGGCCCTTGCTCCTGGATGTGTATCTCCGCTGCCTGGCAGCCAAGCTCCAAATGGGAAGATGGACCATCCGGCCATCAGAACGGATCCCAGCACGAACTGGTGCCTATAGAACCATTCTCTTCACTTGGAGTTGGAGATCACCATGCAAACTCCTGACCATAATTAGACTCCCCATTTAGTTTTCTTGTAGGGATAAAGTACTGTGTACTCATTTTTGGTCCATATGGCATACTTTTCCACTTATAATTATCTTTTTCAAAATAGCATTCTGGTTTATATCCTTCAGTTACTTGTGAGTTTGGATACTCTGGATTAACACTCCTAAATTCCACAAGCTCTGAGACAGTTATGACCAGTTTTAGGCCTGTAAGGCTGGAGACTAGCCCTTAAATGGTCATAAACTCACCAAGAGAATGAAAGGGGAGCTTCAGATAACCAGGCAGCCAGAATGTATGGTAATATGGCAATACTCCTCCATATTACCACATGTCTCTAGCCTAATCCAGAATAATAATAATAATCAAATATTGCATATCTTCTATGTACTTACACTTACTTCACTAATGCCCTTTCAAGACAGGAATGATTACTTCCATTTCACAAATGAGGAAATTGAGGCTTAGAGAGCCCAAAGTCACACAATTTGCAAATAACCATACCAGATTTCAACCCCCATGACTGTGTTTCCAAAGGTCCTACTAGAAGAAGTAATTCAAATCTTACATTACCATCTTTTAGAAGGCCTACCAGAAGTCACCATGACTACTCTTCAGGGAGGAAACAGAGCAGCCCTTTCCAGAGGCCAATCTATCACCACAGTCATGTTGAAACACATCAGGAGTGTGGATTCTGCCATCAGTACCCAACAGATGCCAGTGTTCCCAAATTGGGCTCCTGGGTTCCAATGCCAAGGTGAGTTCAAAACCTTCAGCACTCTCTGGACACAAGGAGTGGCCCCATGGTTCTGAGCCTGTCTACCCTTCTGTTGGAAACATCAGCGCCATGTTTGAGATGACAGCTTACTTTACTCAAATCTGGAATGAGCCTATGCCTAGAGTTGGCCAATAATAATAGAAAACTAGCAGCAGCATCTCTTGTTGTCTCAGAGTGTTTCATCTAATCTTTCCAGTCACTTTATAAGGAATGTTAGATTGCTGAAGTATAATTGCCAAAAATTGCATATATGCAAATTATATAATGTGATTATTTTATGTATATATATACACACACACATACACACACACATAAACTGTGTCATGATTACCACAATCAAATTCAAATTAATCAACACACAGTTACCCGTGTGTGGGGGTGTGGGGTGGGGGGTGGTGAGTATACTTCAGATCTGTTCTCATAGCAAATTTTAAGTAAACAATACAGTATTATTAACTATATTCACCATGTTGTACCTTAGGTCTCCAGAACTTATTCATCTTATAACTGAAAGTTTGTACCCTTTGAGCAACGTCTCCCCATTTCCCCTATGCCCCAGTCCCTGGCAACCAGGTTTTACTCTCTGCTTCTATGAGTTTGGCTTTTTTATACACTGTGTAAGTGAGATGATATAGTTTGTATGGATCTGTGCCTGGTTTATTTGACTTAAAAAATGTCCTCCAGGTTCATCTACACTGTGGCAAATGGCAAGATTTCCTTCTTTTTTATGGCTGGATAATATTCCTTGTGTGTGTGTGTGTACATAAATATATACATATATATACCACATTTTCTTTACATTTGTCCCTCCTTGGATACTTAAATTGTTGCCATATTTTGGTGTAAATACATATTTAAATCCTCATTTAAAGATGAGGATATTGGATTTTCAGTGAGGTTAAGTGATTTGGCCAAGCTCACACAGCTAGCAGGTGATAGGCCTGGAATTTGAACCCAGGTCTGTCTGAATCCAGGGCCTATGCTTTGAGCCACTCTGCATCACTGACCACCAGAGAAGCAACTGCTGGTTGACGGCCCTGAAGATGACCGGACATAGCTCAGCACACTGAGGAGAGGCACTAAAGCCTGGAGACAGTGGGCCTGCAGTCATGGCTGCATGTTTGTGGCTGGGAGGAGCTGCTGTTCCCCTAAGCATGGGCTTACTTAGGAAACATTTGAGAAATTAATTAATGCGGGTCTTTAAGAGACCATCTGTGGCATGATGGAAGACCAGCTTACTTTCTACAACCTGAAAATGGTGGGGCTTCATTGATGACTCCTAAAGTCTCAGCCAACTGGAACATTCTCAAATACTGTAACATTAGTTGCTACGTCAGGCAGCTGAAATCTAAGGAAGAAATATTCAAATACACAAAATATTTAGGCCTAAGGCTTAGCAGGTCAAGGTAATAACACTCAAGTGACAATCTAGATTCTATTCGGGCTTTTCAACGTATCAGCTGGGCTACCTCCAGTAACCTATTTAACCTCTTTCCTATAAAATGGGGACAGTGATTACCTATCTCATTGGGTTCATATGCAGATTTAATGGGCTAAGATATGTAAAATATCTCAAGCAGTGCTTACTAATAGAGATCAAAAACAATCCAATTCTCTTCCCCTTTCCATAAAAAATTTCCTCCACCAAGAGTTGGTTCCTGGGAGTACAAAGCTTCTGACATTAAGGCATTAAAATCAAATATAACCCAACACTTTCCCAACAGAGGAACCACCACTATTGAGACCAGAAAACAAAACAAAACAAAACAACAAACGAGGGAATTTGCCTGTTTGGAAGAACCCTGTGGTGTAGGTGTGGCTCCCAGAATGCCACTGAAAACTCCAAGCCCGTTGCTTTCTCTAGTCCCACCAGACAAAAAGCTTCTTAGAACTCTGACCACATCTGGGATGAGTGTCATTTTTCATCAAGCCCAGAAATTTAGAAAGTACAATGAGGTCTATCCCTGACCGACCAATACCTACTGGGAAATGAGTGTTTCAAAAGACAGCAGTGTCTGAAATCCCTTCACCCCACTTCCTCCTCACATCCCACAAGATAGAAAAGGAAAAAAAAAAAGGCATCAGGATACACACAGGAAGGTTTAAAGCCAAACCACCCACCCCAAGCTCTTTTCCCAGAGATGGGGCAGGGTAGGGAGAAAGGTGGGGTGAGGTGGTAGGAGGGACAGGGAGGGGTTCTGTCACCTACCTGCGCACTACCAGCCTGAGGGTCTTGTAGGATCCTTTCACCAGGGAAACGGCCTCCCTTCTGGAGCTGCTCAGAGTGACCTCATTGATGTGCACGACCTCATCCCCGACCTGCAGTTTGGAACTCAGGGTGTCTGCTTTGCCCCCTTCTTCAACCTGCACGGAGGGGAGAGATGCGACAGCCACGAGTGAGCTTCTCCCTGGCCTGGGGTCCATCTGGCTGTCCCGAGCCCAGCTTGGACTCCTGCAGAGCCCAACAGACCGGCTAGGGCCACACCCCAGCACATGCAGCCAGAGGGAGAACTGTGAGAAGGCAGGGACTAGCTCTGGGTGTCCATCTCCTCAAGCACCAGCACCCTGCCTGCCCAGGGAGGGTGCTTATAAACATCAGCCGAATGAATGAAGGAACTCAGTTTCCATCTAAAGCCATTATCCCACGGTGCTCAAGACAGCTCCCCACACATCTTCAAAAAGTCCACTCAGGGCAACTGTTTTATTTCTTTAGAATAGCAGTCCCCAAACTTTTTGGCACCAGGGACCAGTTTTGGGGAAGATAATTTTTCCACAGTTGGGGTATGGGGGGTTGGTTTCAGCATAGTTCAAGTGCATTACATTTATTGTGCACTTTATTTCCATTATTTTTGCATTATAATATAGAATGAAATAATTATACAATTCACCAAAATGTAGAATCAGTGGGAGCCCTGAGCTTGTTTCCTGTAACTAGATGGTCCACTGGGGGTGATGAGAGACAGTGACAGATCATCAGCCATTAGATCCTCACAAGGAGTGTGCGACCTAGAACCCTTGCCTGTGCAGTTCACAATAGGGTTTGGGCTCCCATGAGAATCTAATGCTGCCTCTGATCTTACAGGAGGCAGAGCGCAGGTGGTTATGTGAGCAATGGGGAGCAGCTGTAAATACAGATGAAGCTTCACTTACTCGCCCGCCACTCACCTCCTACTGTGTGGCCTGGTTCCTAACAGACCACAGTTATGGTCCATGGCCTGGGGGCTGGGGACCCCCTGCATTAGAAGTTGTGTTCCTCTTACCTTACGTTTTGTTCTAAAATTAAAATTCATTGGATACATAAAGTAGTACATTCAGACAATGGAATAGTATTCAGCACTGAAGAGAAATGAGCTATCAGACCATGAAACAACATGAAGGAAACTGAAATGCATATTACTAAGTGAAAGAAGTCGATCTGAAAAGGCTACATACTGCATGATTTCAAGGGTATGACATCCTAGGAAAGGCAAAACTAGGGAGAAAATAAAACGATCAGCAGTGGCTGAGGTTAGAGGGAAGGGCGGAGTGAGTACAGCGGCACAGAGGATTTTAGGGCAGTGAAACTATTCTATATGATATTGTAATGGTGGACACATGTCCTTGTGCATTTGTCAAAATCCATAGAATGTACAGAACCAAGAGTGAATCTGCTATAATGAGATGACCATGTAGGTTCATCGGTTGTAATAAATGTACCACTCTGGTGCAGGATTTTGATAGTGGGAAAGGCTGTGTGTATGTGTGGGCAGCAGATTTATGGGAAATATCTGTACCTTCCACTCATTTTTTTGGTGAGCCTAATATTGCTCTAAAACAACAAGTACACTGGCCGGGCACGGTGGCTCACGCCTGCAGTCCTAGTTTTGGGAGGCCGAGGCAGGTGGATTGCCTGAGCTCAGGATTCCCAGACCACCCCTCGAAACATGGTAAAACCCTGTCTCTACTAAAAATACAGAAATTAGCCGGGTGTGGTGGTGTGCACCTGTAATCCCATCTACTTGGGAGGCTGAGGCAAGAGACTCGCTCGAAACCGGGAGGTGGGCCAGGTGCAGTGGCTCATGCCTGTAATCCTAACACTTTGGGAGGCCAAGGCTGTTGGATCACCTGAGGTCAGGAGTTCGAGACCAGCCTGGCCAACATAGTCAAACCCCGTCTCTACTAAAAATACAAAAATTATTTGAGCATGGTGGCACATGCCTATAATCCCAGGTACTCAGGAGGCTGAGGCAGGAGAATCATTTGAACCTGGGAGGTAGAGGTTGCAGTGAGCCAAGATCACGCCACTGCCCTCCAGCCTGGGCAACAGAGCAAGATTCCACCTCAGGAAAAAAAAAAAAAAAAAAAAGAAAGAAAACTACTATTATTCAGTCAACAAAGTTATTCAACTCTTGCTTTACACCAAAATTTTTCCAAGTGCTTGGGCTATAAAAGTGGACAAAATAGACAAAAACCTTTTGCTCTTCTGATTCTAAGGTTAATGGGCAGAGGAGGGGGAAGCAAACAAGAAACATAATAAACAAGTAAATAATGTAGCATGCTAGAAATTCATCATGTGCTTTGGAAACAGAGGAAACAGAGGAAAATAAAGCTTGATTTGGGTCACATGCCAATGGATACTTGTAGATGTCAATAACAACGAAAGGGAGGTAAAGGTGAAACAAAAACAAAACTGAGTAAACAAAACCTCACCCATATTTTCCTTTTAGTAATTACTCTCCAGAACTGCCCACATGTTCATAAACCTTCAATAGGTCTCACAATACATAAAATAGACCAAATAATTCTATATATACAAATATACGTATACATTATATATAGATATATATACATACATATATAGATATATATGTATAGATATCTATATACATATATGTATGTGTATATAGCAAACATAATGAGGAATGTATATGCATATAGATATACCTATATACATATATAATTCTTGGTATATACCTACATATATTACATAATTGATATATCTATATATATGTATTTTTTTTTTTCTGGAGACAGACTGTTGCTGTGGCGTACAGGCTGGAGTGCAGCGGCACAATCACAGCTCACTGCAACCTCAGTCTCCAGGGTTCAAGCAATTCTCCCATCTCAGCCTTTCCAGTAGCTGGGACTACAGGCGTGTGGCCAACAGGCCCGGCTAATTTTCGTATTTTTTGTAGAGATGGGCTTTTGCTGTGTTGCCTGCTCTGGTCTTGAACTCCTGGGCTCAACAGATCCTCCCACCTCGACCTCCCAAAGTGCTGGGATTACAGGCATGAGCCATCATGCCTGCCCAATATATATTATTTTAATATATGTAAAATAGCTTTAATTTTATAAATAGCAATTAAAAATTTAAAAGCCTAGATTTATTTTAAGTATTAAAAATATATACTAAATCAATGTGTACTATTTCTTAATATTTATTAATTTATACTTAAATTATCAATATTAATTCATTATCGAGGATGAAAATAATATGGAAAGTATATAAAGGGAAAAGGAAAAATCTTACCACTGCTTCCTCCATGTTACTCTCCAAAGGTAACCACTGTCTACTGTTTATGAATTATATATTTTTCTTTTTGTAAAAATGATACCACAGTATACATATCTCCTCAAATGTCTTAACAGAGAGGCACTAAAGTGAAGTGGTTAAGAGTTTGAGGGTTCAAATAGTAAACTAAGAAGAAGTTATTCTCTCTACTCCTCAGACTCATCATCTTTAAAGTTGGATTCATAATATTACCCATCTCATAGAACTGCAGTGAGGATGAATGAGGTAAACCACAGAAATTGATAAACACACTTCCTGGCTTCTCATAAGATTTCAAAAATGCTGGCTAGTATTTCCATAAATCATGATGATTTTCCATTCATAAAATACTGTACTATCACATCTTGGTTATTTGTTGTATAATATTCTACAGTTTAAATGTAACATGGTGTATGTAACCATCTTATATTGAGGGTCATTCCCTCCTGCCTTTCTACCCATTTCATCCTATTAAACTTCTCTGCCCACCTTCTGCAAATTCATCATTTTCCATACCCACTGAGTACACTCTTAACCTCAAGGCCTTTACGTCAGCTGCTCAGGTTTTCCTTCTACCTAGATTCCTCCCCCAAAAAGGTGACTGCACCCTTGAACCACCTACTGAAACTACAAAATACTATAATGGTCAAGAGTGGGTGCTCTGAAGCCAGATTATATGGCTCTATCCTTTACTAGACGTGTGACTTTGAGCACGTGCTGTGCCTCAGTTTCCTCTTCTGTAAAATGATAGTATTTATCACATGGAATATTGTGAGGATTAAATGAGTTCATGCAAATAAAATGCTTAAACAGTGGTGGCTCGTAATACTTATTCAATAAAGGTTAGCTACGATTACTACCCATTCTTTGAGGCCAAGTTCTTTCCAGGCCCCTCATCAATATCCACCAGACTCCTTCACCCGTGAAGTCTGTCCTTTAAGAAGTAACCCTTCTTTCCCCCATTTTCAGATAATCAAATGGGTAAATGTAAAGTGACGTCTAATAGTTTTTTATTTTTATACTACTTGAACGTGCTGCTGTGGTTACACAACCTGACTTTCAGCAAAGCTATTTATGTCTATGTCTGTTCCCCACCCACAGTCCCACCCATCCCCACCTTGCTCTGTGAAGTCTTTGAAGACAGAAATCATGACTCCATCTTTACCTACCCCAGAGTGCCTCTCCAGAGCTTTGCCACAGCACTCACTCAGAAAATATTGGCTCATTTATTCGATAAATATTTATGAACAGTCTCTGCTGTGTTCAGATATGGTGCTAAATCTGGGAGTACAGTGATGAGCACTGTAGATACGGTCTTGCTCCCGTTGCAGTTTGTGGAATTGCATCCCCCTCAGTATTATTTGCCAACAATTTCAATGAAATGAGACCTAGGAAGCAATCAATTTCATATATTAAAAAAGGAAGTCAAGAAAGCTCATTTGTATGGTTTATATGATGTGCTCATAACTGATTTGATATGAAAGCAAACATTATGAGGTGGACTGTCAGAAAGAGTTTTATTGTTGTTCACTGTTCTTATAAACTATCTCTATAACCTTTTTTATTTACAGAGTTCCTCATAATCCCTTCACTTTGCACTGAACTTTTAGAATTAGCTGGGTGTGGTGGCACATGTCTGTGGTCTCAGTTAAGCAGGAGGCTAAGGTGGGAGGATTGCTTGGGCCTGGGAGGTTAAGGTTGCAGTGAGCCAAGACAGCACCACTGCACTCTAGCCTGGGCAACAGAGGGAGACCCTGTCTTGAAAAAAAAATTATCCCAGCCCCCAAGTGAGGGGTCTCTCTCTGCTGCCCAAGCTGGAGCACAGTGGTGAGATCTTAGGTCACTACAGCCTCAAACGCCTAGGCCCAAGCAACCCTCCCACCTCAGCCGCCTGAGTAGCTGGGAGCACGGGCATGTGCCACCACGCCTAGGGAAATTGTTTTATTTTTTTGTAGGGACAGGTCTCACTAAGTTGCCTGGGTTGGTCTTCAACTCCTGAACTCAAGCAAACCTCCCACTTTAGCCTCCCAAAGTTCTGGGACTACAGATGAGAACCACTACACCTGGCTATGGGGGGGATTGTTTTGGAAATGGCACTTATCTATCAAACATTTAATAAGCCTCTACTACATGTTTTGATTCTCACACGTCTCCCTACTGTCTCTTGGGGATTTATGCTGTTCTGGGGTTTCAATTATTACCAAAGATGATTTTTAGAACTTTTCTCCAACAGTGATCTTTTGCAGAAGCCTCAGCCCATATTTCCAGTTTCTTGTTTCCTCTTCTTCCTCTTTTCCTCCAAATACTCATCCATTATGAAATCCCTCCTTATCAACCCAGACAGAATCTATTTCACCCTCTCCTCTTAATAGTTTCTCCCTTGAGACAAGCCTCAGTCACAACCTTTGTTATAGGTATTTCTGACCATGCCCTATCTGCTCTTCTAGGTCCTAAACTCTTTGAGGTCTGAAACGTGGTGAACACATTAATTCTTTGATGCCTCTTACAAATATTTTCTAAACATCTATCATTGGGAGGCATAGTTCTAGGGCTGGGAAAATATCAATGAAGGAAACACTGTATTCTCTCCTTTCCTAGAGTTTACATTCTAGTATATTTTTAATACATTTCATATCATTGTATTTAAAAAACATGCATATTCACTGGCACATGTCAGAGAGCCTATATTGGTGAAAAAACAAACAAACAAACGAAAAAAAACGAGGCTGGATTCTTTCTGTGCTTAAATGGATCCATTTAAACAACACTCCCTCGGGATGTCAGGCAATTTCCAGCAAGTCGAAGGAGCCCTGGGAAGTTTGCTTGGTGCTGGGGTTCCTCCAGAGGATCCACTCCAAAAGATGGAGTCCCAGTAGGTCCAAGGAAGGCCTTGAATTGAGCCAGCTGGGGGCCAAGTGTTGACTCTTAGTCTAACGAAATTAGTCTAACTGAAATGAAGTTAACTGGATTAAGGGATGCTGTTTTGAGCCAAGATCGCATCGCGCACTCCAGCCTGTGGATTCCTTAGGACGCTCATGTTCCCCTCCTTCCTCTGTGTTGCTGCTGGCCCTTTCCTGGCCTTTCTATTTGGTAGCATCAGTGTCTGTTTATGCTATTTGTTGGCCACTCCTGCAATAAATTTGGTTGCCAAGAAAGTTGAAGCTATTGGCCAGAACAAGGTTGTGAATTACCTTAATCTATAGTGTCGTATCCATTTAGAATCACAAATGATAAATCAAGATATTGAGGTGCATTTGTTGATGCGCTGGTAATGACACATTTGATTTCAATGTGCTGAGGCTAATTAAAGGCATACATCTTAAATGTTTATCAATTATCCACATGTTTTATCTTAAAACCATTATGACTTAAAAAAAAACTTGTTTACAAAAAGTTTAACAATAATTTTTTTGAACTATTCATCAGAGAGATTTTGTTGTTGTTGCTGTTTTGAGATGGAGTCTTGCTCTGTCGCCCAGGCTGGAGTGCAGTGACACAATCTTGGCTCACTGCAATCTCCACCTCCTGGGTTCAAGAGCTTCTCCTGCCTCAGCCTCCCGAGTAACTGGGATTACAGGCACACACCACCATGCTCAGCTAATTTTTGTATTTTTTTCTTTTAGTAGAGACAGGGTTTCCCAATATTGAACAGGCTGGCCTAGAACTCCTGACCTTGTGATCCACCTGCCTTGGCCTCTCAAAGTGTTGAGATTACAAGCATAAGCCACTGTGCCCAGCCTATCAAAGAGATTTATACTCTTCTAGCTCCAAGCCCTGCTGATACTGCCTGTCAACAAGATTCAGTGGAAAACGAAGCTTATTACTTTAAACTTTTGGACCAGTTACTTCAGCAGTTTAAAAGGTTACTGGCATTGTTTGTTCAATTTCACCTGCATGGAACTTACTTATTCCAAGAATGTGACTGTCAACAGGTTAAATGACTTCAGATAACACACCGTGTGCAACTGGGTGGGAAATCCCTAAGCTAACAAGCTAAGGAGAGGGTGTGTATCCATACAGAGGAGCCCGGAACCTAAGCATGCTTTTTCCCTTCTCCAATTCTAAATGTACCCACACCTATAGGAGAAGCTGATTTTGCTTTGATGACCAATGTTCCTTTTTTGACATGTGAGGGGTTGGTGTTTGAATTGTTTACACCCTTTTATGTTGCTATACTATTTAGCACCTAACATAGTGCCGGGATGTAATGAGTGATCAGTAAACGTTTATTGAACAAATACTGGGGAAACTGACTTTGAAGAACAGCACGGTTTCATACACTGTGACGAGAGTACATCCAAAAATACAGGTGTAGGCACAAAGGGAGCTTGGTGGATGCCTACGTCACAGCTTGACATGGTGCTTGGAGGCACAGAAAGCCAGGCCCACCTCTTTTCCTCAAGCATAACCCCTATAGCCCAGTCTAAACGAGGAAGAGTGGAGCTGCCATTTTGGGGATTGGTCCTGTGTGTGCTTCTCCAGGGTTTGTGCCCTCCCTGTGACCCACCTCATCACAACTCAGAGGAGAAACCACAGTCCTTCCTCTGTACCAAAGGCCCTGCTGGATTTCACCTTCCTGCTGCTCCACCTCTTAGTGCTCCCCGCTGGATCCCTCAGTACCAGCCCCTGGCCTTCCAGCGCCGCAGCCAGCATGGCAGCCACTGTCCTCCTTCAGGGGCCTTGGACCTGCTGTTTCCTCAGCCTGGAATACTTTTTCCCCAGGGAACCATTTGACTTTTTCCCTTACCTCCTCTAGATCTTTACACAAATTTGGCTTCCAGAGGGGGCCTTTCCTAGCTACCCCTTTAAAATTTCAGTCTCCAGTAATACTACTTATCTTCCTCCCATTATGTATATATATGTTTATATATATATAATATTATATATGTCTAATATATAATATATATAAAATATTTATATATAATATATAATACATATATATTTTTTGAGACAGGGCATCGCACTGTCACCCAGGCTGGAGTGCAGCGATGCTATCTTGGCTCACTGCGACCTCTGCCTCTGGGTCCAAGTGATTCTCCTGCCTCAGCCTCTTGAGTAGCTTGGACTACAGGTGTGTAGCACCACACCCAGCTAATTTTTGTATTTTTAGTAGAGATGGGGTTTCACCAGGCTGGTCTCGAACTCCTGATCTCAAGTGATCCACCCGCCTCAGCCTCCCAAAGTGCAGGGATTACAGGCGTGAGCTACCGCGCATGGCCATGACCTCTACTTTTTACTTATGTATCTTGTTTATTGTCTGTCCTCTACTGGAATGTCAGCCCCATGAGGGCAGGGATTTGTGTCTGTCTTGTTTACTGCTGTATCCCCCAATGCCCAAAACAGCATGGGGCACATAGCAGTGCCCACTATTTATTGCATGGATAAATTAATTCTCATCATAATTGCCACCAGTTGTTGAGGGTTTCTTGTGTTCCAGTAACTTTATTGCATCAAACTAATTGTCACAACAACACAATAAGGTTATTATAATTGTCTTTTTACAGAAATGAGAATACTAAGGTTCAGAAGAAGAAAATGACTTGCTCAAGGTTTCGAAGTCAGTAAAACAATAGAGCTGGGATTAGAACTCAAGACTTTCACCTTAAACCCCACATTCTCCAGCCTGCTGCCTCTGAGAATCTCCCAGATATTTGTCCCTAAAGTAATGCTTCACTTGTCTGCCTAATCCTTCAAGTGCCCGAGAAACCTGACACCCAACACTGCAGTATTCTGATCCTTCTCTTTCAGGAATCCTAAAATCTCTGAACCTATTATAGTGGCTTACAGGCTCAACAGCACTCACAGCTTACACATGAGGAAAAGAGCTGGCACGCACTGCCAGTGGGGCAGGGAGCTGACCTTGCTACATAAAACTGAACATGGAATGATTCATTTACATGCAATTCCACTTGGAGTTTTAATTAAAATTAAACTCATCCAGTAGAAGTCTATCACAGCTAAATTTCACCTGCATTTTATGCTTAAATTCTTGAATGATTTCTTTGCCTTTGCCTTCCCTGGCTACTTTTATTCCTGGATGATGATAAAGGCAGGGGTATGGGAGGGAGGGGTACTTCAGTCTTTCACAGTTAATGCAACATACTATAAATCATTTGCTGTTTTATGAAGTAGGTGATTTGAGGAAAAATATGCTCTCTGTAAGTGTGATCATTGTATGGAATCAATGAGCAAAATATGAAAAGATAAAAAGGCAAGTGGATAACAAAGGACATCAAGAATCTCCCAGAGCTGGCTGGACGTTATTTTCTATTCTCTGGGAATTGTCATTACTCACAACCCAGTGGGCATTCTTGGTTCTGAATAGAACATAAGTGAGGGCAATGAAATAAAGTCCAATAAATAAAAGTTCCTCCCAGGATCCTTCTCTGGTTCTCAGGTTCTATGAAATTAATCAGCATTGTTTTAGAACCCAGAATGAAATGCTGGACTTTAAAACAGAGAAGCATTTCCATGGGTTGCACTGAATGTCACAGGGTACAGATGTGATTCCTCCTGTTCTTCCCATGTACCTCCCATCTAATCCTTAACCATTACATTTATACTGTTGAACATTCCTTTTTGGGGTCAGAAACGGGGATATTGTAGTAGAAGAAAGTAAACTGGGTTAGGAGTCAGGAATCCTGTGCTCTAATCTGAACTCTGACCCTTTTATCTGTAGGACCCTGGATGGGTCTCTCATCTATAAAATACAGATAATGTTGTTTGCTCTGCATTACTGTAAGATGACCCTGACAAGCGACAATATGTGTTTCTCACACTTAAGATGACCATCAGGGAAAATTTCATAGTTTTATTTAAGTTAAAATACAGATGGAACACTTAGTATTATTTAGAAATTACAGAATGACTTTCTTTTGTTATTTTTTAGATAGGAGGCATGCTATTCTTTTCCAAGTTTTATATCTGGCTGGGAAGCATAAGGAAAGAGGTGAGGCAGTGGTATGGTATGTAAAGACGGGCAGCTCTGGAGTCAGACCAACATGGGTATAGAGTGACTGAAGATGCTTCAGTGAAGCTTGATGTTTATTCCACCTCTGTGGTCAGTCACTTCCTCCCAGGGAGCAGTAAATCAAGAACTGTGGGTGTTTCTTGGTTTTCCAGGGCTGCAGCTAATTTGGGTGGTCCATAGGGTGTCACTGGGTAACTTCCTGCCCTGGGACCTCTCTCTGAAATAGAAACTTCCAATACTGGGTGATCTTGGGTGAAATTTGCATCTTCTTTGAGCATACATCTCCTTCACCTAAATATGGGAACAGTAAGACTAACCACACAGGGTTGGTGTAAGGACTGCATGAACAAACACATGGAAAGTCCCTCACAAAGAGCAAAGACTCCATAGAGGTGTGTTTCATGAATTGCAGGGTTTTGTGGTTTTATTTTAAAGGTTTAGGCCGGGTGCGGTGGCTCACGCCTGTAATTCCAGCACTTTGGGAGGCCGAGGCAGGTGGATCACGAGGTCAAGAGATCGAGACCATCCTGGCCAACATGGTGAAACCCCGTCTCTACTAAAAGTACAAAAAATTAGCCGGGCATAGTGGTGCGTGCCTGTAGTCCCAGCTACTCGGGAGGCTGAGGCAGGAGAATTGCTTGAAACCAGAAAATGGAAGTTGCAGTGAGCCAAGATCACGCCACTGCACTCCAGCCTGGTGACAGAGCGAGACTCTGTCTCAAAAAAAAAAAAAATAATAATACTTTTCTACTGTTTCTACCACAAGAATACATGTGTTAGCAACTGCACACGTGAGACCAAGAGGATGACATTTGCTGAGAGAAGGAGAGAGGTTATTTTCTTAAAGTCAAAGAACCAGAGTTAACTTGATTTATAAATGAAATAGGAGCCAGTCTCTCCTTTGGAGGGAAGTTTCTATTTCAGAGAGAGGTCCCAGGGCAGGAGGTTACCCAGTGACACCCTATGGACCATCCAAATGAGCTGCAGCCCTGGAAAACCAAGAAACACCCACAGTTCTTGATTTACTGCTCCCTGGGAGGAAGGGACTGACCACAAAGGTGGGATAAACATCAAGCTTCACTGAAGCATCTTCAGCCACTCTACTTTGCTCAGTGCCTTGAGAAAAGTTCACAGACCCCATGTTCTTCAACGTGGCTGTTTCTGAAAAAACAAGTTTGGGGTTAATTAAAAAGGTGAGTAGTCAATATTTATGTCCCTTGTTTGTCTATACCCTGTTTTCTCTTACAAAAGATCTGAGGCAACTATCCTTGAAAATACAAAAAAATAAAGAAAATAGTTGAGGGAATCTGAGCAAAAAGGAAAAAAGTAATAAAATAAAGCCAAGGACAAGATTAATTCCAAGAAATGCATTCTACACATGAGGATTCTCATTCTCTAACTGGGTACTTATTATCCAGGTCTCCACAGTTACAGGGTTTCATAGGGAGGCAAAGTCTTCCTAACTCAGAAATATTCGCTAGTGAAGAGACCAGCTACAAAAGAAGGCCCACTCTAACAGCTTCTGCAGTTTAGCATCAGCTCCAATCTCCTGCTGTTCCATCAATGTCTGTGCAGTCTAGCTGGCTGTGAGATTGCAAACAACCAATACAACAAGCAAATAGAATGCAAATCCATTGCATAGTTAACTAGAATGTCTCTCAAAAGAGGCAACATATAAAGAATAAGCTGGCCGGATGCGGTGGCTCACGTCTGTAATCCCAGCACTTCGGGAGGCCAAGGTGGGCAGATCACTTGAGGCCAGAAGTTCAAGACCACTCTGGCCAACATGGTGAAACCCCGTCTTTACTAAAAACACACACACACAAAAGCCAGATATGGTGGTGTGCTCCTGTAATCCCAGCTACTCAGGAGGCTCAGGCAGGAGGATTGCTTGAACCTGGGAGGCAGAGGCTGCAGTGAGCTGAGACTGTGCCACTGCACTCCAGCCTAGGCCACAGAGTAAGACTCTGTGTCAAAAAAAAAAAAAAAGAAAAAGAAAAAGAATAAGCCATTGAGCTATCTTAAAATTTGTTGAGGAAACTAGGACCCAAAAAGTCAACACAGTTAATTTTTCATGCTGAGAATTAGCATGTGGTTGCAATGTGATGTGTTTTAAAAGTAAGATTAAGTAAACTTATTTTCATACTCATTTTTTTGTTGTTTTTCAACTCTGCATAATCTAACATCATATTTTGCTCCCTGTTTTACAGTGGATTCCTTTAGACAGGCTTTTTCTGTTCCCAACTGTTTGCAGATAATAAGGGCTACCCGGAACGTACTGTAGTGCAAATTTGGCTCTAAGTTTCTTGATGGCAAAAGCAAACTGGAAACATGCTTTCTTAGAAAAGTCATGGGTGCGTAATATAAAACCAGGAAGTCATTATGGAGCAGTGAGGATAATGGTATTGAAATCCACGATTAGAGAAGACTTAGGGCCCTAGTGGCTAGTAAGAAGTCTAAGAAGGTAGATGCCAGTCTTTCTAAATTGCTTGGTGTTTGGTTGAACAGTGTCACATGCTAAATGGCTAACAAATACAGTGGTGGTCATTAATTCTGTTCAACAAGTATCTCCGCTCTCCACCTTGGCTGCAGAGGAAATGCTCTTTTCATTGAGTTCTAGGCTGGGCTCCTTGCAATTGGGTAGGGCCATGAAACAATTTCTAGTCAGCATATCTTGAGCAGAAAAAACATGCCATCTTCAGGCAGAGACCCTTCAGAGTTTCCTTTCCCTCTGGCATGGTGACTGGTAATGTTTGGGATAGTGACTGCTCTGTCAGCTAGGGTCACTGGGAAACTAAAATGAGCTGCCGCCCTGCAGATACACCACGGACATGCAGAATGACCACGAAATAAACCTGTGCTTTAAGCCACTGAGATTTGGGTTGCTTGTTACTGTGGCCTAACCTGGTCTCTTCTGACTAATACAAATTTTGTCTTACCAGTGATAGGATGAAACAAACAAATAAAAAATAAATGAGTCCTGTCAAATCCATGCAGCTTTTGGGTGAGCCACACTCTCGTATACCTCCAGGACTTACTGGGTACAGCTTCCTCCTCTACCACCCTCAGCCTCACAATCCCCAAACTCACCTTTCAAGACTCAGTTCAGTGATCACCTTCCCTAGGGAGCCATCCTGAAGCCCCTGAGACTGGTAGCATGCCTCTTGTGTGCGTTTCCATAAACTCTATCATGGCACTATCCCATGGAAAGGTACTTTTCTGTTTACCTTGACTGTGCCCACCACTTGCCTGTTACCTGCTTGAAGGACCAGGCAGGATGAATGTGATCAGTGGGAAAGTGCCATGGTCCCAAGGATTCAGTGCTTTGATGAGAACTTGCTCACCCTACCCCACCATTCCCTGACTGGATGGGGACAGAATGTCTGCCATTCCTGGAGTGTTCATGATCTGTTTGGTGTCTCTAGGCCCAGGGCCTCACTGATGAAGCTGTTTGGCAGAGTGGCCTATTTCCTTCCACCAAGGCCTGTACTGTCAGGAGCAAGCCACAGCTCTGCACCAGAAGGTCTAGGGCCAGACTTCAGGCCTCAGCTTTACCACTCTATTAGTTTCCTCTGGTTGCTGTAACAAATCACTGCAAACTTGGTGGCTTAAGACAACCCAGATTTAGTATTTTACAGTTCTGGAGGTTAGAAGCCCGAAGTGGGGCTCACTAGGCTAAAACCAAGGTGTCAGCTAGCTGTGTTCTTTTCTGGAGATTCTAGGGAAGAACTGGTTTCCTTTCTTTTTCTAGCTTCCAGAGCCTTCCACAGACCTGGCTCATGGCTTCTTTCATCTTCAAAACCAGCAATGGCCATCAAGTCTCTCTCACTCTGCACCATTTTGACACCGACTCTCCTGCTTCCTTCATTGATAAGGATCTTAGTGATTATATTTGGCTCAATACGATAATCCAGGAGAATCTCCCCAATCTAAAGGTCAGCTGATTAACAGCCTTAATTCCAGCTGCAACCTTTATTTCCCATGGCATGTAACACAATGTAGTCACAGGGACTAGGATGCAGACATCTCCGGGGATTATTCTACCTACCATAACCACTTACTAGCTGTGTGACCTTAAGCAAGTTAATTCTTTCCTCTAAGCCTCAGTTTATTTTCCCGAGAAACAAGGAAGGTGAGGATAATGGCACCTACTGCTGCGGATTGTTGAGAGAATGAAAGTAGATTACGGTGATGAATGTAAAGCTTAGCATAATACCCAACAGTCAGGGATCAATAAATGCTGGCCTTTATCATCATCCTCGTCCTCCTCCTCATCGTGATTGTTTGTAGGGAGAGGCAGGAAAAGAAGTAACACATCCTCAACCCTCCACCCCTTATGGTAGGAGAATGAGCACCACCGTAGAGGCCTCCTGCCCTTGTTCCCCGTCCTTCCTCTGCCCCATCTCATTTTAGGACACTGAAGGAGGAGCAGGTTCAGCAAACAGGATTGACAGACAAAGAGGCCACTGCACTCCAGATTGATTCTTTTGTGTTCCTGGAGTTTGAACTCTCCTAAATTGGGCACTGGGCTCTCAGATCTTAGAAAGACGCATTGAGACAGTTCCAGCCCCAAACCAGTTTCTCAAAAATCTCTTGAAATGTGTGGAGGGGCCATGAGAACGCCTATTCTGTGACAAGGGCGAAACTCTCCATTTCCTGGTGTGTGTGTATGTGTGTGTGTGTGTGTGTGTGTGTGTGTGTGTGTGTGCGCGCGCGCGCGCCCACCTGTGTGAATCCTGGCCTTCTCAGAAAGTGCAGTGTGACTTTTTTCCCTCTCATGAATTCCCCAAGCCCCTGCCGTTATGGTGTGCATCAGCCCAATGAACTCTACTCAACTTCAAAGAGGGGGATGTGCCAGGGCCATTCAGAGAGCAAGAGGCCAAGGCTAGTTAGCCCCCAGCTATGCCTCAATCCCCTTTTTCTGTTGCATTCAGATCAAAGACTAAGGCATTCATTTATATGTTATTTAATTTTAAAAATTTTTCTTTAAAGGAATTTATTTATATTTTACCTAATTCTTTAAATAATTTCAGCCATCTTAGTCAGCATGTTTATTCCATGTTTTTAAGAAAGAACTTAAGAATTCTTCAGAACTTAAGAATTGCTCCAGTTTGTTTATGTTTAAATCATAACCTTTTCAGTCCTTAGACTGAAATTCTACTGTATTTATTCGTGGAAACATAATATATACATGTAATATGCATACATGTTTAGAACATCTATTATAACGTACATATAGGGAATGTATATGTAAAACATTTCACAAATTAAAAAAAGAGAACTTCTGAGCTGGGCACAGTGGCTCACGCCTGTAATCCCAGCACTTTGGAAGGCTGAGGTGGGTGAATCACCTGAGGTCGGGAGTTCGAGACCAGCCTGACCAACATGGAGAAACCCCATCTCTACTAAAAATACAAAATTAGCTGGGCTTGGTGGCACATGCCTGTAATCCCAGCTACTTGGGAGGCTGAGGCAGGAGAATCGCTTGAATACAGGAGGTGGAGGTTGTGGTGAGCTGAAATTGCGCCATTACACTCCAGACTGAGAAACAAGAGCAAAACTCCGTCTCAAAAAAAAAAAAAAAAAAGAGAGAGAGAACTTCGTTTTGGTAACTACATCAGTGGAGAGCTTGGGTCTTTAGAAAATAAATAAATCAACAAGTTGCATATGTATTTTATAGATTTTATAAGTATATAAGGTAAGTCCAGTTTTTATTGTCAATTCAAATAGGAATAGGACTCATAGAACAATAGTTAAATATACACATAGGCACACCCATGCCCTGTCTCGTTTTAGCTAACAGTTTTCAACTTTCTTCATCAGATTCATATCAAAGTTATTGACATATTAAAATAATTAGGCTTTAATTTTATCTTCTCTTTTTTCCCTTACTCCTGGTCTGGGAGAAATTCTGGTGGTTAGAAATTAAATCAGTGCCATCAAGAAGAAAAATAACAAATCTGTTGATATTTTAAATATTTGATCATCTACTCCTGATGAAATGTTTTAGCTCTGAGATTTCCAACACTTAGTAAATAATCCACAATGTGACTGACTAGATAGACTAGACTGTTCTAAGATACTTTCATGAGTCCTCAATAGTTTGATCTTAGGCCAAATATTCTTCTGCTTCCAAAGAAAAAAATCTACTTGGTCATTATGAGATTGAGTTTGACCTCATGAATTATTTGTTTCCTAAAGTTTTCCAAAGCTTCCCCTATGTTTTTGGATTTATGATTTGAGAAAGTATCATTTTGTAGTACTGCTTTTAATATTAGAAGTTGGCTTGCAACAAGTAGGACTAAAATAGGACAAGGGTGGCAACTATTGCAACGATCTCAGAGGGACTGTCTTGTTTGTCTCAGCAAAAGAATTTTCAGGGGTGGCTGAACTAGAAGGAAACAGGGTACTAAAACTCATGCAGGAGGAATGGAAGGCCTCCCTCCTGTTGAAGATAACAATAGTATTCTATTAGTCACCACGGTGAGCTATCAACATTTTCCATCTCCATAAGATTCCAGAAGCCAGGCCAGGCGTGGTGGCTCATGCCTGTAATCCCAGCATTTTGGGAGGCTGAGGTGGGTGGATCATCTGAGGTCAGGAGTTTGAGACCAGCCTGGCCAACATGGTGAAACCCCGTCTCTACTAAAAATACAAAAATTAGCTGGGTGTGCTGGTGCATGACTGTAATCCCAGTTACTCAGGAAGCTGAGGCAGGAGAATCACTTGAACCTGGGGGATGGAGGTTGTAGTGACCTGAGATCGTGCCACTGCACTACAGGCTAGGTGAAAGAGCAAAACTCCATCTAAAAAAAAAAAAAAAAAAAAGATTCCAGAGGCCAGAAAGATATCTGAGAATAACTGGTAAACAGATTTCTTCACTCACAAGTTCCACACAATTTGTTTACTTGTCTTATATTAGAGACCATATATTGGTTAAGTTTTGTAACGAAACTGCCTGGGTTCAAATCTGACCCCATGCTTAGGAGTTATGCGACCTTCAACACATTATTTGACCTCTCTGTGCCTGTTTCCCTTCCTGTGAGATAAAGTTAATAATACGTGTTTCATAAGATTGCTGCGAGGATTAAGTTAGTCAATGTATGTAAAACATTTAGAAACATGACATTTAATAATGCCCAATAAATGTTAGTTACTTTCAGTATCTTATATTCTCTTCCATAAATTAGGAATACCAATACCTCACAGTATTAAAGAGTGAGATTAGAAACATTTTATAAAACACCTTCAGAAGCATAACATGGCACACTAAAGTAAACAATCAGAGTGACTCTATGCCAATCTGGAAGTTGGCCTGATAATTTCAACCATCCCTAGAGGAAGGCTTCTGATCAGAAGCCAGACCCTGGGCATGATAGAAGCTTGAAATAAAATAGCAAAAGCAACATTAACATAAAGGCAAAGGAAGGAAAACAAGGGGAAGGAAAGAGAACTAACATCTCTGGTTGTGCCTACTCTCTGTTAGGAGTTTGACACACAGGCTATTTAATTCTCACCAACACTTATGAGGTAGGTATTTTGTTTGATAAGAAACTAAGACTCAGCAGGATTAAGTTTCCCAAACTTATAAAGTTATAAATAGCAGAGCGAAGATTTAAACCCAGATCTGTCCAAAGACAAAGCTTCCACCTAATTCTAAAACAGGCAGCTCCCTACTGCTTAAAAAACATAAAGCCATATATTATATTAGTGTAAGTGAACAATAATGGCCAATATGATGACAGTGATCAAGGAAAGGTTGCATACTCATCAGAGCAACCCTCCACTGTACTAGGGGACAATAGGTCCTGGGGGAACTCATTGAAAGGAGATTATCATAATAGAATCTGGGCCAGGCGCAGTGGCTCACACCTGTAATCCCAGCACTTTGGGAGGCTGAGGCGGGTGGATCACGAGGTCAGGAGTTCAAGACCAGTCTGGCTAAGATGGTGAAACTCTGTCTCTACTAAAAATAAAAAAATTAGCCAGGTGTAGTGGAGGGCACCTATAATTCCAGCTACTTGGGAGGCTGAGGCAGGAGAATTGCTTGAACCCGGGCAGCAGAGATTGCAGTGAGCTGAGATTGTATCACTGCACTCCAGCCTGGATGACAGAGTGGGACTCTGTCTCAAAAATAAAAATAAAAATAAAAATAACAGAATCTGGGACTCTAGCCATCAGAAGCCAGCTCCACCATGTTTGGATACATCTGCAGATATGGCCAAATGAGTAGATAATGATGCCCCCAAAAGAACAAATATATGTTGCATGAATGAATGAATTAATAAAGGAAAAGTATAGTAGGCCCTTAATACTTAAAGATTTTTTGAAGTTCTTCACAAATACTCCAATTCCAGAACATTTTTCTAGCCACACCCAGTTAGAACATCCTGCTATCAGATTCCCACCTGCCATTCGTCCTGGTTGTAGTCATCCGCAAACCCTCAGGTCACTCCTGACTTGGTGAAGATTTTACCCCCAGCTCACTGTCAGACCTTTCACCAACATGACATTATTTATTGAACCCACCTTCATAAGCACCAAAAATCTTAAAGAGTTCTCTCACATTATTTATTGAACCCATCAGCAAAGCCTAAACTGCTTTACCTTCTCTAATGACTTCTCATGACCTACACTGCTATTGACCTGCTCTGATCTCCTGCCTGTGTTATTTAGTGGGATCCTAAGTGGTGTCCCTGCTTCTGCCTGTGTGCCCCTCTCCTCCTCATTCCACATCCTTGCCTTATAACATATTCTCAACACAGCAGCCAGAAGAATCCTTTCAAAACATGTCACTCCTCAGCTTAGAACCATCTAACGGCTCTGCAACCCACTTAGAGTAAAAGCTCAAGTCCTTTTACTGGCCTTTAAGGTCCTTGGCAATTATACACTCTGCCCTTCTAGATCTCCTAAACCTCTTTTCCTACCACACTTCCTTGGGATTGGTCTCCTTCAGCCACCCTGGCTTCTTTGAGATTTTCTGAAATGTCCATATATACATCTACTGTGTGGTCTTTGCACTTGATGAGCTCTTTCTTTGGAATACCCTCCTCTCAGTAGCTACATGGCTCACTCCCTTTTCTCCTTCATGTTGCCTACATTACTTTTTTTGCTTTTTTTTTTTTAAAGAGACAGGGTCTCGCTGTGTTGCCTAGGCTGCAGGCTGGAGTGCAGTGGCTATTCACAAGTGCGATCCCACTACTGACCAGCACGGGAGTTTTGACCTGCTCCGTTTCTGACCTGGGCCGGTTCACCCCCTCCTTAGGCAACCTGGTGGTCCCCCGCTCGCGGGGAGGTCACCATATTGATGCCGAACTTAGTGCGGACACCCGATCTGCATAATGCACTACAGCCCAGAACTCCTGGACTCAAGAGATCCTCCAGCCTCAGCCTCACGAGTAGCTGGGACTACAGGCACGCCCACCGCGCCCGGCACCTACATTATTTATAAGTTTAGCAAAGGCATTTCCATCAGTTACATAGAAAGTCAGAGAAAATTACTGGGGCTGGATAGGAAGGAGGTTGAAATAAGAGAGAGAAGGGAAAGAAAAGGGACATTTAAACTTTGAAGGTCTCCTAAGGCCAGGGGCAAGTTCCTTCATAATTTGTTTTAATTCTTATAACCTTTCGGATGATGATGATTATATTTATTTTACAGATGAGACAACAGGGACATGGAGGGATTAAAGTTATGATCTTGTATAAACCTCTAGTGTTAACTATCTAATTAAAAAAATCCTACCCTTAAAAGCTAACTTTGGTCCACTGCATCACAGATTTCCAGGCTCCTATTTAGTTAAGATTACACTGGGAATGAATGCCTATTACAAAATTCAAATATTTGCAAAGAAAAAAAAATCAATACAGCTTAGTTTTGTAAGTTCTTCACCTTGACACCACCTTAAAATGAAGCCTCTGTGTGCTCAACTGAGGGTTAATTAGATTCCGGAGATTCCTGGCAATCTCAACCCATCATCTAAGACACTTTTTGCATGATAAAAATTCCATCAAGTGGCCCTGCACATGGACGCTTGTCAGCAAATTTACTCCTTCCATTTTTGCATCTAAGGAGGCATAAACAGAAGGTCCTGCCAGTGAAGGCAGTGAAAGAAAAGTAATTTGTCAATGGCTTTATTCAATAGTGGCATTTGCCCAAATTCCATACTGGGTGGCCCAAATATTTGGAAGTCCATGCTTCATAGACCTTGTAAGATGAGTTGTAACGCTGGGTCTCACTCATTTGCCTGCGAAAGCTCTGGGTGTCTGGATCCCCCCTCCCACTGTGTTGCTGTAACCCACTGCACATCCATTATCTTCCAATTATCAGCTCCACATTTCTTCCTCCCCCTCCTGGCTTATTCTTCTCTTTTGACCTCCTGACACACTTATTTGCTTTTCCCTGTCTGGAATTCTTGCCCAAACTAACTTCAATCATTCAAAACTGTGCTGTAGGAGAGAGATGGGTGTGGGGGATGTGGTGACAGCCAAGTCATTCCAATAAAATGGCTGTGGCATGCCTCCCGGCCAACCTCCCTGCTTATTTTATAACGAGGGGTCATTCACCAAATGACCACGAACCATCAGTGACGGGTTGATTTCCATTGCGGGCTGGTTTTCTATTAACATGAAATCACTTCAATAAAATAGCTATTTTAAAATGTTTCAGCACGTCTGGTTTCTACTTCCTACAGTGGAAGTTTGGAATGAAATGTTGTCCAGGATATTATGCAGCAGTCCCCTAAGTATTATTATTGTCATTAAGATCACCGTAACTTCCATTTGGGATTGGTTCCCAGGTGCTAATCCATCTAAAGTTAAAACATTTTATCCAAATAATCCTAAGAGAGTATTGTTGCCATTTTCAAAGAAGGAATGGAAAGAATTTGCCCAAAGTTAAATATGAAATATGGGGGAAGAATCAGAATTTAGGCTCAAGTTAATTTCAAAGTCCATTAGGCAACATGCCCGCAGTGACTGACAACATCCAGTGGGAATGATAATTTTTTCATCAGTACCATTATAAAGGACTGGTATTTTCAGTACCTACTGTGTGCTAGGCCTAGAGGATACAAAACATTTAGTTAATGAAGTCTACTCTCTTTCAGTCTAGCTGAAAATGAAAGGCCTACAAGATAAATAGTAACACAAGGTAGTAGATCTCAAGTATCAAACATGACTTAGAAATCGGAAGTGCTATGTGTGTTCAGACCAGAGAGTAACAGAGGCAGGAGTAGAATGGTCTTTTGGAAGGAAAGGGTATTGAGCTGGACCTGGGAAGCATTTAGTCCATTTGCTACAAGGGCTCTTTAATTATCATACAAAAACGGATCCAGGGGAGTAAATCTTTTCCATGGTCCTTAAGGAGGAAGTCAAAATGAGGACAGCAGAGCATGTGTCATGTTAAGCGACCATTTCTCCTTTTAGAAGCCAGTTGGCTAGGGAGACTGAGAGTGTAGCTTGCAGGGGTTAGCCTTCCGGGAAAGGCACAGGAATGGATTTATGGATAGGTAGGCCCAGGACAGTGGGCAGAGTACCCATCAGAGATTGCATTTCTCTTGTGACCATGATGAGAAACTGTGGACTAAGGATGCTGATTACCCTGAAGGGATGGTTGACTATGACAAGTGCCAAGTGCTTGCCCTTATGTGTCCCATTTCAAACAGGACACCACTCTTCTGCTAACTTATTATTTCTTCATGTAAGTCCACATAAATTTCAATCTGACTACATCTTTTTGTATGTTTCAATGGTCAATGTAAACAATAAACATATATTGAGCAACTGCTTCGTAGCAGATATTGTGCTAGGTCCTGGGGATATAGAGCTCAAAAAGTGGGAGTCCCTGTATGTCAAGAAATTCTTGGTCAAGGGACATAGACAACTAAACAGACAATTTATCTGCCACACAGTAGTGCTGTGACCACGGTAAACACGTATGTTTGGACTTAGGGGCTTCAGTGAAGGTCCTTTCTACCCCCAATAGCTTAGAAATGCAGAAACTGAGGTTGTTTTATGAGAGTTTAATCTTTAAAATCAATGCACAATGGGTCAGAATGGAAATATGCAAAGACAAATAGAAAATATGGAATAACCCATAAGGCTCCAGTCAGCCCTGAAATCTTGGAGCTGTTTGCTTTACACACATACCAAGAGGCTATCTCATGGCACACCTACTGCATACCAGGCACTGGGTCAGGTCTTTTCATCCATAATCTCTTTATTAGACCTTTGGGTCTCTGAATTTCATGGTACAGACTCTTGAAGCTTATAAATAATAATTTTATAGGTGTGGAATGATGCATCCAGATTGTCTTTGTCCTATCCAGGGTCACAGAGCTAAATATTTGCAAAGCAGGTATTGGAAACCCAGTTTTCAGATTCCCATTTCTGTGCTCTCAGACACTATTCCAGACACAGGAGTGTGTTCTGCAGTTGTGAAAACAAAACTCAGCTTGAGTACGACTTCCTTAATTTCTATGTCGTTAGCTTCCCAGCAAACTCCTTTTAAAAAATTAAGTGCGGCCGGGCGCAGTGGCTCACACCTGTAATCTCAGCCCTTTGGGAGGCCGAGGCAGGTGGATCACAAGGTCAAGAGATTGAGACCATCCTGGCCAACATGGTGAAACCCCGTCTCTACTAAAAATACAAAAATTAGCTGGGCGTGGGGGCACTCGCCTGTGGTCCCAGCTACTCGGGAGGCTGAGGTGGAAGAATTGCTTGAACCCAGGAGGCGGAGGTTGCAGTGAGCCGAGATTGCACCACTGCACTCCAGCCTGGCGACAGAGCAAGACTCCATCTCAAAAAAAAAAAAAAAATTAAGTACATGTAATATTTGATTATTATTATTATTGAGACAGAGTCTCACTGTCGCCCAGGCTGGAGTGCAATGGCACAATCGTGGCTCACTGCAACCTCTGCCTTTTGGGTTGGACCAATTCTCCTGCCTCAGCCTCCCAAGTAGCTGGGATTACCGGTGTGTGCCACCACTCCCAGCTAATTTTTGCATTTTTAGTAGAGATGGATCCGCCATGTTGGCCAGGTTGGTCTTGAACTCCTAACCTCATGTGATCCACCCACCTTGGCCTCCCAAAGTGCTGGGATTACAGGCATGAGCCACTTGTGCCCAGCCTGGTTATTATTTTTTACATCCAACCAGCTGATTTGGTTTAGGAAAGAAGGTAGTGTTTTACATGCTTATTACTTTGTGTTTTAAATATGAAACATTTTCATAGTGTGTTGCTTTCAAACATCCTGCAACCATTGTAGTTTCATTCTCTGCTTTCCCACATCAGTGTTCTCTAAGGTGATGTCTAACGAGCCCAGAGATTCTTCACCTCTGTCCTCTTCCCCACAGTTGCCAAGATACTGAGCTACTGGAGCAGCTGATCCCTTGGCAGCAAAAGGGAACATTTTGGAAACAGGTTTTCTAGACATGAGAGCAATGGTTCTTGACTCCAGTGACATCTGCCATTGAGTTTCTCTGGGAACTCCCTAATCTTCTTTTAGGTTTTTAAATGTCTTTTCAATTTAATTACACGTCTGCCTTTTACAGATGGTCTTGCCACCTCTGACCCTAATAATATACATGTCCTCAGAGTAGGCACAGAAAAGGGAACTGTGCCCAGGGTGCCCAGAGGTAAAACAAAATAAAATGATAGCTCCTCAAGACCCAGCTATATGAGGACAAATAATAATCTGGGCCCTGATTCTCCCTTATTAATGGTTTCGCATTCTGTAGTTTTAATTATCTCGGTCAACCATGGTCCAAATATTCAATGGAAAATTCCAGAAATAAACAATTCATCACTTTTAAATTGTGCACTATTCTGAGTAGAATTATGAAATTTGGCACTGTCCAAATCCACTGGGCCTAGGGAAGTGAATCCTCCCTTTGCCCAGCATATCCACACTATAGCTGCCACCTGTCCGCTAGTCAGTAGCTGCTACAGGTTTCCAATCGACTGTCGCAGTATCACAGTGCTTGTGTTCAAGTACCCCTCATTTACTTAATAATGGTTCTAAAGCGCAGGACGAGTGATGCTGGCAATCACCAGACATGGATGCTCTCAGATACACCAGAGAGAAGCTGCATATAAAGTGCTTCCTTTAAGTGAAAAAGTGGAAGTTCCTGACTTAATATGAAAAAAAAATGTATGTTGAGGTTGCTAAAATCTACAGTAAGAACAAATCTATCCATGAAATTGGGAAGTTTTGCTATCATATCTCAAACTGCGAAAGTTATGGCCACAGGGTGTGATAAGTGCTCAGTTAAGATGGAAAAGGCATTAAGTTTGTGGGTGGAAGATACGAACAGAAATGTGTTCCAATTGATGACAATTGGATTCGGTACTGTCCACGGTTTCTGGCATCCACTAGGGGTCTTGGAATGTTTCCCCTGTGGATAAAGGTACTATTGTATATTGGAAACAAATTGTAACAGCTCTCAAATTTGAGGAAATCATTTTATTTTAAGTGGAATAGGGAATTGAAGCATTCATACTTTTCTAGCTACTTACTGAGAAAGAAGGATACCTAAAAGAGCAAGTTGGCAGGCAAAGCTAGAATTTGTTCCAATGGCCATCATTATATTAAATCTAGGATGGCCTGACTTTCCTGGAGAGGAATTACTTGTTTGATGGCCTTGCTCATGGCTTTCAGGATTCTGTTTGTGCAATAGTTTGGAAATAATTATCTTTCAGACATTTTCCAAATGCTGGCTAAAGTGAATGGTTGACCGAGGACTGTATAGACCAGACATGCTATCATTTGGTAATCATTTACTAAGTGCTGTACTGAACACCTTGTAGGGATCTATATTTAATCCTTACAGCAACTCCATGAGAAAAATACGATTATGACTGAGAGATGAAGAAACTGAGAGATGACGATGTTTCTAGTTTTTTTCACATCACAGCAAATACCTCCTCAAGAACTGAGGGCTGAGCACGGTGGTCCATGCCTATAATCCCAGCAGTTTGGGAGGCTGAGGCAGGAGGATCACTTGAGGTAAGGAGCTCAAGACCAGTCTGGCCATCATGACGAAAACCCGTCTCTACTAAAAATAGAAAAATTAGCTGGGCGAGGTGGCAGGCACCTGCAATCCTAGCTACTTGGGAGGCTGAGACAGAAGAATTGCTTGAACCTGGGAGGCGGAGGTTTCAGTGAGCCAAGATTGCACCACTGCACTCCAGCCTGGGCAACAAAGAGCGAAACTCTATCTCAAAAAAAAAAAGAACTGAGAGGATCAGTCTCTCAGGACATCGTGTAAACCCTTCATGATGCACTGGATGGAAAGCTCCAGTTTGGATAGGGTTAATCACCTTGCCAGGGTTAAGAAAGTGGCTAGTGTGAGGCTTAAACCCAAGGCTGTGCCTACAAAGACTGTGCTCTTTATACTGAGAACCATCAGTTTGTATAATGTTGTAAAATTCTCACACACAGCTCCACAGAATGAATTATATTTGTTTTTATTTGAGGAGCAACTAAAGCTGAGTCTCTTTGTGATGCTAGTGTTGGGACATAGGACAAATGCTCACGTTACTGGGTCATCCTATTGGATTGTATTTTCAATGTTCAGTGCTTTTAGGGTCACTATTTGACTAATGCATTAATAGAAATCCTATTGGTTATCCTGTAAAAAGGTTCTGCTGTATTTACACCAAGTGGGAGGATTTTAAGGGTAGAAATCACAGAGTCAAGCAAAGAGCACAGCTATTATTATTACACTAGGAGGATAGGGAGTTGCTGCTTTAGGTTAATTGAATGTACCCTAGGACAATTTGGGAAAGCAAGTACCTTCCTTGGCAATCTTTTCTTTTTATACATCTGAATCCAATGAGAAGCTGGTTAGGAGGATACTCCTCCAACATCAGCACCTCAGCACACAGCCTCCCGTGTGTGATAGTCCCTAGCCATGGGATGGAGGCGCAGGATTCTCTTCTGAGTGCTGCTTGTCGATCTGGTCCTCTCTGCTCCATGTTGCATTTGTGGAAGCTTGTACAGGCACAGGAATTAAAGATCTCATGTGATCTGTGTGTTTACCTGGAGACAAAACCAGCTTTCCCTGGGGTTTCTTCCTCCAAGTTATACTTTTCATCTTATGAATGTTTATTGCTTCTTCACCTAGAACCTTAGATCCAATGTCTGCTCAGAAAAGAGGAAAGGTAATGAAATATACTAAAGATAGCAGACTGATACACATAGGAGTTTTAATACTGAGGGAACTCCCATCCATTTTAATAGAATTATCCTTGGTTAAACATTGAAGGAGATTAACAAGACCCTGAAGGATGAAAAGTCAAGCCGTGGCTGTGATCTGGCCATCACAGCTGCTGATGGAGGCCTTGTTCTACAGGCTCTGAGCTTGTAGGTACCACCTCATGAAGCAGATACCCCACAGAAAAAGAAAAATGAATGTGAAGTTGCAAAACCATGCCCTAAAAGTATACAGCTGGGCTTTACCAATGTTCATCCAACATGTTGTTAATCTGTGTGTTATCACACTAACCCATTGCTCAAACAGCAGAAGCAGTAGTCATTTATTCCTGAATGCCTTTCCAGATGCTTGGCAAGCAAAAACTCTTCAGACAAGACCATTTTTTCCCCCAGTGTTAAAAATGAGAATCTCTGAAGAACAGTGAACATTAGATCTCCACATATTACTGATCACCTCAAGAGAACTAGACCAGGAGCCCCAGCACAAATTGTGTCCAGTGTATTTCTACAAACAAAATTAATAAGAGGCAAAGCTTGAGCGTACCATACTATTCAATTTCTGTATTGCTAAAGCTGAGAAAATCACTCCAAATCACACGACTGGAGTCCAGCCCTAGAGCAAAACTACTAAATCGTAGGATTTATGCCATAACTAAGAGATTCAAAAGAACACAAAATTATATAAGCTCCCCTCCCCAAACTAGACAAAGAAGATTTTTAAAAAGTCTTTGCTGGACTGGAAGCAAAGCAGGAGAATTGGGAAATACAGCAAGAGAGTAAGTCAGAGTAGCTCTTGGAAAGTCTGGTCCTATGGGTAGGGTTAGTAATAGAAACCTCAGATGGGTCTGGGGATCTCAGAGCAGTAGGCCCTATGCCTCCACTTTCCATCAGGAATCCTACAAAGAGATATTCTCATGGAGAGCCCTAAGCCAACATAAGTGAATACAAGTAGAATAGCAATGGCCACAGGGCAGATCCAGCCAGAGAAACCATCTAAGAGAGACCCACCATCTCTACCTCCATGTTTCTGGAAACATCATGGTAGCACAGAAGAGCATCTGAATTCTTCACGTGGTTTCCCCCACATCCTTCCCCATGAGCTCCAACAAGAGTTTGCCTGAGAGAAATCCAATGGACTGGGTATGTCCTTATGGTTGCATGGACCTGGGAGTCAAAGGGCAACTTTAGACCATGAACATCAGCAGTGGATGGCGGTGAGAATAGCCAAAGCTATCTCAGAAGAGGCCTCCTCACAAGGAAGACATCACAGTTTCCCACTCATTAATGTCAAGATCATATGTAAGAACCACAGGAACCACAATCATTCTTCAGGAGAAGATTTAAAGAATAGGGAGAGGAGAAAAGTCTTGTATTGACTAAGAATTTACTCAAGAAATACTGAGTTTTGCTGGGCACGGTGGTGCAAGCCTATAGTCCCAAGCTACTTAGGGAGCTAAGACAGGATGATTTGCTTGAGCCCAGGAGTTCAAGTACAGCATGGGCAACATAGCAAGACCCTGTCTCAAAACAAAAAAAAAAAAAGGAAAGGAAAGAAAGACTGAGTTCTAAACAAGTAATTTTATTTATCTTGAATTAGAAAGATAAAGTTTTTCTATTATGAAGTAGAAATTGGGGCTTATGAGTTAATTTAATTTATTGATAGAGAAATAAAATTACTTCTTGGCTCACCTGACAAATGTGATTGTAAAAATTTATTCCTGTGACATGTTTTAGTGTAAATAATTCAGTTACTATTTTAGCTCACATTTTAGAATGAGAGACTTGATGCTCTCTTAAAGGATTTTAATCATCAGTGAAGAAATTAGAATAACTGCTTAAAGGAGATGTAGTAGTAAACACTGCAGTTGTTGCCCCAATGTCCATTCACCCTCCCTTGTGCAGAGCCATGGTGTTTAAATCAACGGGGCCATTCCACCACCAGCTGCAGGGATTGGCTCAGGAAAGCCAAGCCTTAGCCAGTCGGCACATGACATTTCCCAGGCCAGCAGGGCTGGTCAGAGGCGATCCATCTAGCATTAAGAGCAAGCCTTTTCTTCAGGAGTTGTGAAAAGGACTTGCCTGATTTGGGAAATGAATCCAGAAGCATGGAGCCAGCCTTTGTTTGAAATCGACACCATAAAAGGTAAAAAAAAAAAAAAAAAAAAAAAAATGACAAGTTACTAAATCAAACCAACACTGAAACCATTAGTTCTACACTTTCCAGTGTTGCGTTAATCGTTTTTTCTGTTTTACCCAGTTGGAGTTAGTTTTCTGTTACATGCAACTAAAAGCACTCCTGAAATGTTACAGACTGGGAGTGCAGTGACGCAATCTCGGCTCACTGCAACCTCCGCCTCCCAAGTTCAAGCGATTCTCCTGCCTCAGCCTCCCAAGAAGCTGGGATTACAGGCGTGCACCACCACACCCAGCTAATTTTTGTATTTTTAGTAGAGACGGGTTTCACCATGTTGGCCAGGCTGGTCTCAAACTCCTGAACTCAGGTAATCTGGCCGCCTCAGCCTCCCAAAGTGCTGGAATTACAGGCATGAGCCACTGCTCCCAGCCAGATGCCTTTTTCTAGACAGTTATTCACTTAGGAAAAACCCAATAAAGAAATAAAAGCAAATTCTATGAAGGGAAAACCAGAGTACCCCTTATTTTCTATATTTCATATTTATCTTCTCTCCAACATGTGGTGTCACTCTTCTAGTGACCTCTACATAATGGATCTATCTTTCTTTTCCTTCCCTCCCTGTCTCTTTCTTTCTTCCTTCAGAGAGGAGAAGGAGACGGAGAGAGCAAGAAGGAAGCCAAGTAGGAAAACATCAACAACAGCTCCCTGCCTCCAATCAGGTAGCTGGAACATTCCTTATTAGCTCTTATATAAAACTAAGAATGTATGGTCCCATTGTTCAGGGATACTGGGTGACTCCACGAGAACAATCCATTCCACAAATTCCACTGACAACTCATGACCAGGTGATGCAAGCAGTGGAACACAATGCAAGTGGATTGTTTGACCTGTCATAGACATCAGGGCTGGCAGCTAAACGATTATTATATTTCACTCACCCAGGCTCTCTCTCTTGCATTCCACTCCTAGGCTCTTCTGGTAAGCTCCCAGACCAGAGTTTAGAACAAGCCAGTGGACAGGACACTTATCAAAGTGCAAACATTTACTTGACAATGTGGCAGTTAAAAATAACCTGCCAGAGACTCTGAGTACATTAGGGAAGGCTATTGTCCCATGTGGTGTACAATGTACCCAAGACTTCCTCCTGTAGATAATTCTCTTCCACATTCTTTTATTTCCTTCCTGTGCCTGCAAATTAGTGATGTTCAACGGGGGACGCACTGTCTTTAGGGGGTCACATTTTCAAGTTCCTACTGTTTCCCATTTACTCTGTCTTTTGGGATAGGAGACAAATTACAAACTGGCTGGTGCACAGGGGACCAAGTGCACAGGAACACACTGACATTTATTTTTCATTTTATGTATTTTTTGAGGTATAGTCTCACTCTGTTGCCCAGGCTGGAGTGCAGTGGCACAATCTCGGCTCACTGCAACCTCTGCCTCCTGGTTCAAGGGATTCTCCTGCCTCAGCCTCCCCAGTAGCTGGGATTACAGGTACCTGCCACCACGGCTCGCTTATTTTTGTATTTTTAATAGGGGCAGGGTTTCACCATCTTGGTCAGACTGGTCTCCTGACATCATGATCCACCTGCCTCGGCCTCCCAAAGTGCTGGGATTACAGGCATGAGCCACCAAGTCTGGCCGACATTTATTTTTCAGATCACAGAGCGTGTGGATCCAGGAAAAGACGTGTAATTCCCAAAGCTTGGTTTCAGCTCTTGGTTTCAGCTTGGTGGTGCGTAGCAAATTATGAGGTGAGGAGCAACTCTAGAGGCTAAAGTTCAAGCTGCTCTGGAGATTCGAACTCAGGGGTAAGCTTCAGGTAATGGCTGGGGAAGAGAGGATGATGTAGCAGGGTATTTTTGAATGTGACATGAGGGGAAAATGCCCATGTTGAATAACAGAAGATTGGATCCTGCATCCATGCTGAGCCAATGATGGGTTTAGAGTTAACACCCTGCTAGTGAGAGCTGAATTGAAACATATTCTGTACTTGGAAGAATTATTTTAAAAGGCTTTAAGAATGCTACTAAAAGACTTTAAAAATCTCTGCATTGGCTGGGTGCGGTGGCTCACGCCTGTAATCCCAGCACTTTGGGAGGCCAAGGCAGGCAGATCACGAGGTCAGGAGATAGACACCATGCTGGCCAATATGGTGAAACCCCGTCTCTACCAAAAATACAAAAATTAGCTAGGTGTGGTGGCATGTGCCTGTAATCCCAGCTACTTGGGAGGCTGAGGCATCAGAATTGCTTGAACACAGGAGGCAGAGGTTGCAGTGAGCCGAGATTGTGCCACTGCACTTTAGCCTGGCAAGAGAGCAAGACTCTGTCTCAAAAAAAAAAAAAAAAAGAAAAAAATCTCTGCATTAAGGAAAAAACAATCTAATTTGAAAATAGACAAAAGACATGAGGCAATATCCAACTGCAGAGGTTACATCATGGTAAATAAGTACATCAAAAGATGTTCAACATCACTAGCCATTAGGGAAATGCAAATTAACACCACATTGAGATATCATTACATACCTGTTAGAATAACTAAGATCAAAAAATAGTAATAATACTGATGTGGTTTGGCTGTGTCCCCACCCAAAATTTCATTTTGAATTGTAATCCCCGTAATCCCCACGTGTCAAGGGCAGGACCAGGTAGAGATGATTGGATCATGGGGGTGGTTTCCCCCATGCTGTTCTCGTGATAGTGAGTCTCATGAGATCTGATGGTTTTATAAGTGTCTGGCGTTTCCTCTGCTTGCACTCACTCTGTCCTGCCACCCTGTGAAGAAGGTGACTGCTTCTCCTTTGCCTTCTACCATGATTGTAAGTTTCCTGAGGCGTCCCCAGCAATGTGGAACTGTGAGTCAATTAAACGTCTTTCCTTTATAAATTACCCAGTCTTGGGCAGTCCTTTAGAGCAATGTGAGAATGAACTAATACAAATACCAAATGCTAGCAGGATATGGACAATCTTGATCTCTCATACATTGCAGGTTGGAATGTAAAGTGTTATAGACACTCTGGAAGATAGTTTGGTAGTTTCTTTAAAAACATATGATCTAGCAATTGCACTCTCCTGGGCATTTATTCCAGAAAAATGAAAACTTACGTCCACACAATAACCTGTGCGCAGCTGTTCACAGCAGCACTATTTGTAATAGCTAAAAACTGGAAACAACCAAAATGCCCCTCGAAAAGTGAGAGGTTAAACAAACTGTTGTACACCTATCCATACCATAGAACATTACTCTGCAATTAAAAGGAATGCCATTTATGTAACATTCTCAAAATGACAAAATTAGAAGTAGATAGCAGAATAGTGGTTGCCAGAGGTTAGGGATGGTGGGGTGGAGGAAATTGAGCATGACTAGACAGGGGTCGAATGAGGGAGATCTTTGTGGTGGTGCAATAGTCCCATATGTTGATTGCACTGCTGGCTACAGAGTCTACATAAGTGACAAAATGGCATGGAACCCTACACATGCATTGTACCAATGTCAAATTCCTCTCCCTGTACTATCCTGTGAATCTCTAATTTTACAAAAGCATTTAAAAGCCCTACAGAGGCTCTCTGGAACTAAACCAAATGCTACAAGCTTCTGTGATTCTGCTCATTTCCTGTTAACCATGCCCACACTTCCTTCAGTGGGGACTCCTTTTGCCACCTCTAGCCCAGGTAGTTCCAATGAAAATATCTGACCTGGCCCAAGCAGTCAGCACATCACCTGCCCCTACACTCATCTAGGCTGGACTTGGCAGAAATGCTGGGACAGAGATGATTGCTCTTTTGTACTGGATTCAACTCTAGAACGAGGGAAGCCTAGGAACTACATGAAGGATTGCAAATGGCACTCTTACCAAGAAAGCAGAAGTGAGAAATGGAGAAAGAAATCCATTTTAGAGGAAATCATTTTAGCCCTAGGTCCTCGCATGCCTACCTTTGGCCTGCTCTGTTTTTGAGCCTACACATCTCATCAATTCTGGAGCAGGCAGCCCTGTGTGTTACCATAACCCCTGGATAGTTAGCAGTTAAATGGAATAACACGAGGGATGCCCTTTCCTTTCATAAACAAACTAACAAACAAAGCTCTTGGTCGTGGGGCAGGGGGCTACCCACTAACCCAACTCTCTGTATCAGCAGCATTCATGGAAACCTGTTTTCTGGGAATCCTGGACACAAATCTATTAAAGCAGCCCTTGTAAGGGTTGATTGTGAAACCTAACACCCCCACATCCAGGTGTGCCTGGAGGATCCTGCAGGGAGAAACCCTGTTTTGTTAATTAAGGCAGGATACTGATCCCCAGTTGATAACATTCCAACCAAGGCTGATCATTTTGCTTCCCAATTCCCTCACAGGTAACCCTGTTTTTGCCTCCTTTGGGCTCACTTTCCTCCCTTCTCCTGTCCACCCCAGTCAGTCTTCCACGGTTCTGCCTCTGCCTGGTCTCTGTTACCCTCTTCCTTGTTCTTCATGAGGTCCTGAGAAGACCTGAGGCCCACGCCTCCCCCTCCCCGCCCCAGCCCCCTGCCTCACCATCCCAGTAGAAAAAGGGCTCTTTGCCCCTGTGCTCTGGATCTCATGTCCCGGACTTGCTTCCTGCATTATCTCTGCTCTCCTAGATCTGCAGCCTGCCCCGTTCTGCTGGCTCTTCCTCCTTGGCATATATACATGCTTACATTTCTCTCCTTATAAAAACAAACATTTGCCCCAACCCTCTACCTCCTACTAACTATTGCACTCTCTCTCTACTCTTCTCAGCCTTGTTTCTCATCTGGCTTGTCCCCTTGTCCCATCAGTCTTCCAATTAGTTTGTCTTCAGGCTTCTTCATAGCTCCAGGCCTCAAACAAACTTTTGCTCAGGTTACACCTTGCTTAAAGTTCTACCACGGCTCCCCTGGTCTTCACGGTGCAGAATCCTGGATGACAGGTTCCTGCCTCTCACCAGCCTCAGCACCATTTTCACACACACGCCCCTTGTTCCAATCATTCTGGCCAACTGGCAGCTCCCCAGATGCACCTTCATCCCTGCTGCTGACTCCAACACTGTCCTTCAAAACTCTGTTCAACCAGCTGCCACTTCTCATGGAAACACTTCCTAACGTTCCCAAGCACAGCTGGCAATGTCTGCTGTCTTTCGGTTCCTACAGGGCTCTGCAGTGCTATCAGCACGAGGCATTCACGCCAGTGCCCTCCATAACATCGACATAGCCTGAAGAACAAAGGCAATGTCTTTTTTGATATAGTGTATTTTCCCCAAATTTTATTTTTTATTTTTATTATGTTTTTTAGGTGGAGTCTAGCTCTGTTGCCAGGCTGGAGTGCAGTGGTGTGATCTCAGCTCACTGCAACCTCTACCTTCCGGGTTCAAGTGATTCTCTTGCCTCAGCCTCCTGAGTAGCTAGGATTACAGGCACAGGCTGCCATGCCCAGTTAATTTTTGTATTTTTAGTAGAGACGGGGTTTCAAAATGTTGGCCAAGATGGTCTCAACCTCCTTATCTTGTGATCCACCCACCTCGGCCTCCCAAAGTGCTGGGATTACAGGCATGAGCCACCACGCCTGGCCAAATTTTAATTTTATTTGAATATTTCAAACTTTAGAAAAGCTGAAAGAACGGCAAAATGAATACTCACCTACCTTTCACCAAAATCCATCATCTATTAATATTTTGCTACATTGTACATGCTCTCATCCTATACCTCCTCCCTCTTCTTCTACAGTATCTTTATATACTGTACTGGGTTGAACAGTGTACCCCAAATTCAGGTCTACTAAGTACCTGGAAATATGGCCTTATTTGGAAATAGGGTCTTTGCAGATACAATCAAGTTAAGATGAGGTCGTACAGAACTAGGATGGGCCTTAATCCAATAAATGATGTCCTTATGAAAAGCAAGAAATTTAGACAGAGACACACGGAGAGAATTGCCCATGAAGATGGAGGCAAAGCTTGGAGTGAAGCAACTGCAAGCCGAGGAACGCCAACGAGTGCTGGCAACTACCAGAAGCTGGAGGAGTCTGGAGAGGATCCTCCCCTACAGGCTTTGCAGGGAGCATGGCCCTGCCGCCACCCTGATTTCAGACTTCAAGCCTCCAGAACTGTGAGAGAATAATTTCTTCTGTTTTAAGCTACCCAGCTGGTGAGAATGTGTTCCAGTAGCCCTAGGAAACCAATAGAATAACCATATATAGTGAGATATAATAGACATATAATACAGATGTTCATGTAGATGTTAATAGAAAATACATGTATGTGAAACATAAAACAGATATTAATATAGCTATTACTATATATATATACATAAAATCTCTTTTTTACTAAACCATTTATTTTTATTTTCTTTTTTTGAGACAGAGTCTCACTCTGTTGCCCAGGCTGGAGTGCAGTGGCACAATTTTAGCTCACTGTAACCTCTGCCTCCCAGGTTAAAGTGATTCTCCTGTCTCAGCCTCCTGAGTAGCTGGGATTACAGGCACCCATCACCATGCCTGGCTAATTTTTTGTATTTTTAGCAGAGATGGGTTTTTGCCATGTTGGCCAGGCTGGTCTTGAACTCTTGACTTCAGGTGATTTGCCTGCCTTAGCCTCCCAAAGTGCTAGGATTACAGGCGTGAGCCACTGCCCCAGTCAAGAATTCTGAGAAACAACCTGGTCAGAGCTTAGACCAGCAGAGCTAAGAACAGTGCCCTGGGCACTGTTCTGGCCAACAGAACCATTTAAAAGAAAAGTAGTTAAGCACGTTTGGCAGGAACCACAGGGTGATACTGTGTCCTTCCTAGTGCATCACATCAGAAGCCACATTATGACACATATTTGCTTACCAAGCCCCATTATTGGTAATATTAAGTTGATTACATGGTGAAAGTAGAAGATTGTATTTTATTGTATTCCCAGTACTTAGTGGGCCTGTGAACCCTTAAAACTTTATTGAATGAGATATTTATAAAGTACAGTGACCTATACTGAACACAGAAGTTTGTAAATTTGACAACATGCACAACTTCTGGTTAATCACCCACATCACCTTTTATTAATCACGAGCATCACTGGGGCACAGTGACTCTGTCACCCTCACTTCTTTTCTTTATTATACTTTAAGTTCTGGGGTACATGTGCAGAACGTGCAGGTTTGTTACACAGGTATACATGTACCATGGTGGTTTGCTGCACCTATCAACCCATCATTTGCATTAGGTACTTCTCCTAATGCTATCCCTCCCCAAGTCCCCGCCCCCCAACAGCCCCGGTGGGTGATGTTCCCCTCCCTGTGTCCATGTGTTCTTATTGTTTAACTCCCACTTATGAGTGAGAACATGTGGTGTTTGGTTTTCTGTTCCTGTGTCAGTTTGCTGAGGATGATGGTTTCCAGCTTCATTCATGTCCCTGCAAAGGACATGAACTCATCCTTTTTTATGGTGCATAGTATTTCATGGTGTATATGTGCCACATTTTCTTTACCCAGTCTGTCATTGATGGGCATTGGGGTTGGTTCCAAGTCTTTGCTATTGTGAACAGTACTGCAATAAACATACATGTGCATGTGTCTTTGCAGTAGAATGATTTATAATCCTTTGGGTTTATACCCAGTAGTGGGATTGCTGTGTCAAATGGTAGTTCTCATTTTAGATCCTTGAGGAATCGCCACACTGTCTTCCACAATGATTGAACTAGTTCCTATTTCTCTACATCCTCTCCAGCATCTGTTGTTTCCTGACTTTTAATGATTGCCGTTCTAACTGCTGTGAGATAGTATCTCGTGGTTTTGATATGCATTTCTCTAATGATAGTGATGGTGAGCATTTTTTCCTATGTTTGTTGGCTGCATAAATGTCTTCTTTTGAGAAGTACCTGTACAAATCCTTCGCCCACTTTTTGATGAAGTTGTCTTTTTCTTGTAAATTTGTTTAAGTTCTTTGTAGATTCTGGATATTAGCCTTTTTTCAGATAGATAGATTGCAAAAATTTTCTCCCATTCTGTAGGTTGCCTGTTCACTCTGACGATAGTTTCTTTTGCTGTGCAGAAGCTCTTTAGTTTAATTACATCCCATTTGTCAATTTCGGCTTTTGTTGCCATTGCTTTTGGTGTTTTAGTCATTAAGTCCTTGCTCATGTGTGTGTCCTGAATGGTATTACCTAGGTTTTCTTCTAGGGTTTTTATGGTTTTAGGTCTTTAAGCCATCTTAATCCAGATTAATTCTTTAATCCATCTTGAGTTAATTTTTCTATAAGATATAAAAAGGGATCCAGTTTCAGCTTTCTGCATATGGCTAGCCAGTTTTCCCACCACCATTTATTAAATAGGGAATCCTTTCCCCATTGCTTGTTTTTGCCAGGTTTGTCAAAGATCTGATGGTTATAGATGTCTGGCACTATTTCTGAGGCCTCTGTTCTGTTCCATTGGTCTATATCTCTGTTTTGGTATCAGTATCATGCTGTTTTGGTTACAGTAGCCTTGTAATATAGTTTGAAGTCAGGTAGCGTGATGCCTCCAGCTTTGTTCTTTTGGCTTAGGATTATCTTGGCTATATGGGCTCTTTTTTGACTCCATATGAAATTTAAAGTGATTCTCCTGCCTCAGCCTTCAGAGTAGCTGGGATTGCAGGCTCATGCCACTGCACCTGGCTAATTTTTTTTGTATTTTTAGTAGAGATGGGTCTTTCCATGTTGGTCAGGCTGGTCTCAAACTTCTGACCTCAGGTGATCCACCTGCCTTGGGCTCCCAAAGTGCTGGGATTATAGCCATGAGCCACCATGCCCGGCCTAGATTTTCTAATTTGCTTAGAGGTGTTTATAGTATTCTCTGATGGTAGTTTGTATTTCTGTGAGATCGGTGGTGACATCCCCTTTATCATTTTTTATTGTGTCTATTTGATTCTCCTCTCTTTTTGTCTTTATTAATCTGGCTAGCAGTGTATCTATTTTGTTGATCTTTTCAAAAAATCAACTACTGGATTCATCGATTTTTTTTCAAAGGGGTTTTCCTGTCTCTATCTCCTTCAGTTCTGCTCTTATCTTAGTAATTTCATTTATTCTGCTAGCTTTTGAATTTGTTTGCTCTTGCTTCTCTAGTTCTTTCAATTGTGAGGATATTAGGGTGTTGATTTTAGATCTTTCCTGCTTTCTCTTGTGGGTATTTAGTTTTATACATTTCCTTCTACACACTGCTTTAAATGTGCCCAGAGATTTTGGTACATTGTGTCTTTGTTCTCATTGGTTTCAAAGAATATCTTTATTTCTGCCTTCATTTCGTTATTTACCCATTAGTCATTCAGAAGCAGGTTGTTCTGTTTCCATGCAGTTACTTTTGAGTGAGTTTCTTAATCCTGAGTCTATTTTGATTGCAGTGTGGTCTGAGAGACTGTTATAATTTCAGTTCTTTTGTATTTGCTGAGGAGTGTTTTACTTCCAATTTTGTGGTCAATTTTAGAATAAGCACAATGTGGTGCTGAGTAGAATGTATTTCTATTGATTTGGGGTGGAGAGTTCTGTAGATGTCTATTAGGTCCACTTGGTCCAGAGCTGAGTTCAAGTCCTATCTTGTTAATTTTCTGTCTTGTTGATCTGGTTAATATTGACAGTGGGGTGTTAAAATCTCCCAGTATTACTGTGTGGGAGTCTAAGTTCCTTTGTAGGTCTTTAGGAACTTCCTTTATGAATCTGGGTGCTCCTGTATTGTGTGCATATATATTTAGGATAGTTAGCTCCTCTTGTTCCATTGATCCCTTTACCATTATGTAATGTCCTTCTTTGTCTCTTTTGATCTTTGTTGGTTTAAAGTCTGTTTTATTAGAGACTAGGATTGCAACTTCTGCTTTTTTTTGCTCTCCATTTGCTTGGTAAATCTTCCTCTATCCCTTTATTTTGAGCCTATGTATGTCTTTGCATGTGAGATGGGTCTCCTGAATACAGCAAACCAATGGGTCTTGACTCTTTAGCCAATTTGCCAGTCTGTGTCTTTTAATTGGGGCAGTTATCCCATTTACATTTAAGGTTAATATAGTTATGTGTGAATTTGATCCTTTCAGTATGATGCTAGCTGGTTATTTTGCCTGATAGTTGATGCAGTTTCTTCACAGCATCAGTGGTCTTTACAATTTGGTATGTTTTTGCAGTGGCTGGTACTGGTTGTTCCTTTCCATGTTTAGTGCTTCATTCAGGAGCTCTTGTAAGGCAGGCCTGGTGATGACAAAATCTCTCAGCATTTGCTTGTCTGTAAAGGATTTTATTTCTCCTTCACTTATGAAGCTTAGTTTGGCTTGATATGCAATTCTGGGTTGAAAATTATTTTCTTTAAGAATGTTGAATATTGGCCACCACTTTCTTAAGGCTTGTAGGGTTTCTGCAGAGAGATCCACTGTTAGTCTGATGGACTTCCCTTTATGGGTAACCTGAGTTTTCTCTCTGGCTGCCCTTAACATTTTTTCCTTCATTTGAACCTTGGTGAATCTGAAGATTATGCGTCTTGGGGTTGTTCTTCTTGAGGAATATTGTTGTGGTGTTATCTGTATTTCCTGAATTTGAATGTTGGCCTGCCTTGCAAGGTTGGAGAAGCTCTCCTGGATAATATCCTGAAGAGTGTTTTCCAACTTGGTTCCATACTCCCCATCACTTTCAGGTACACCAATCAAATGTATATTTGGTCTTTTCACATAGTCCCACATTTCTTGGAGGCTTTGCTCATTTTTTTTCATTCTTTTTTCTCTAATCTTATCTTCTCATTTTATTTCATTGAGTTGATCTTCAATCTCTGAAATCCTTTCTTCTGCTTGATCAATTTGGCTATTGATACTTGTGTATGCTTTACGCAATTCTTGTGCTGTGTTTTTCAGCTCCATCAGGTCATTTATGTTCTTTTCCAAGCTGGTTATTCTAGTTAGCAATTCATCTAACCTTTTTTCTAGGTTCTTAGTTTCCTTGCATTGGGTTAGAACATGCTCGTTTAGCTTGGAGGAGTTTGTTATTACCACCTTCTGAAGCCTGCTTCTGTCAATTCATCATACCCATTCTCCATCCAGTTTTGTTCCCTTGCTGGTGAGGAGTTGTGATCCTTTGGAGGAGAAGAGGTGTTCTGGTTTTTGCAATTTTTAGCCTTTTTGCGCTGGTTTCTCCCCCATCTTCGTGGATTTATCTACCTTTGGTTCATGATGTTGGTGATGTTGTTACTATTCCTTTCTATTTGTTAGTTTGCCTTCTAACAGTCAGGCCCCTTTGCTGCAGATCTGCTGGAGTCTGCTGGAGGTCCACTCCAGACCCTGTTTGCCTGGGTATCACCAACAGAGGCTCAGTTGGAAATGCAGGAATTGCCTGCCTTCTGCATTGATCTTGCTGGGAGCTGCAGACTGGAGCTCTTCCTATTTGACTATCTTGCCAGCAAATCTACCTGCCACCTCCACTTCTACAATGTTATTGTTGTGTGTAAAAATGTGAAACTATTTTGCAAAGAGTGGTATTGGCTTGCATAGAATGCAATATGAGCTTAACAGCTTTGGAATGTAGTTATCAGGATAGCTGTATAGAACACTTAAAAACAAAGCAAATTATGTCTTACTGACTCGAATGCCATAATTGTCTTCAAAGATATTTTATTTAAGTCTTAGCAATTTAGACCAGTTTCCAGAGTTAGCTAATATGTTTGTAATAGCAACATCATAAAAGAATTCTGAAAATTGTCTATCTTTTTCTTTTTAATTTTACTTTAAGTTCTGGGGTACATGTGCAGATCTTGCAGGATTGTTACATAGGTATACATATGCCATGGTGGTTTGCTTCCTCCATCCCCCCATCACCTACATTAGGTATTTATCCCAATGTTATCCCTCCCAAATCTCCCCACCCCCTGTTATCCCTCCCTAGCCCCCCACCCCTCAACAGATCCCACTGTGTGATGTTCCCCTCTCTGTGTCCATATGTTCTCATTGTTTTAACACCCACTTATGAGTGAGAACATGTGTGTTTGTTTTTCTGTTCTTGCATCAGTTTGCTGAGAATGATGGTTTCCAGATTCATCCATGTCCCTGCAAAGGACATGAACTCATCCTTTTTTATGGCTGCATAGTATTCCATGGTGTATATGTGCCACATTTTCTTTATCCAGCCTATCATTGATGGGCATTTGGGTTCGTTCCAGGTCTTTGCTATTGCAAACAGTGTTGCAATAAATATATGTGTGCATGTGTCTTTATAATAGAATGATTTACAATCCTTTGGGTCTATACCCAGTAATGGGATTGCTGGGTCAAATGGTACCTCTATTTCTAGATCCCTGAGGAATTGCCATACTGTCTTCCACAATGGTTCAACTAATTTACACTCCCACCAACAGTATAAAAGCATTCCTATTTCTTCTCCACATCCTCTCCAGCATCTGCTGTCTCTAGATTTTTTAATGATCGCCATTCTAACTGGCGTAAGATGGTATCTCAATGTGGTTTTGATTTGCATTTCTCTAATGACCAATGATGATGAGCATTTTTTCATATGTTTGTTGGCCACATAAATGTCTTCTTTTGAAAAGTGTTCATATCCTTCATCCACTTTTTGATGGGATTTTTTTTTTCTTGTATATTTGTTTTAGTTCTTTGTAGATTCTGGATATTAGCCATTTGTCAGATGGGTAGACTGCAAAAAATTTTTCCCATTCTGTTGGTTGCTGGTTCACTCTAATGATTGTTGCTTTTGCTGTGCAGAAGCTCTTAATTTTAATTAGATCCCGTTGGTCTATTTTGGCTTTTGTTGCCATTGCTTTTGGTGTTTTAGTCATGAAGTCCTTCCCTATGCCTATGTCCTGAATGGTATTGCCTAGGTTTTCTTCTAGGGTTTTTATGGTGTTAGGTCTTATGTTTAAACCTTTAATCCATCTGGAGTTTATTTTTGTAACACACACACACACACAGGCTTCCCATCTCTTAAAATGCCAGGCCTTACTGGCTTATTGACTGTAAGTAGATTTCTGTCCATATTTTTAATCACATATTTAATCATGTCACTGTTTTTTCAAAGGTATTCAACTTTAATCAAATCCTTAAAGGGAATGAATATTAGAAATTAGATGATGAATGATTTTTAAAAAGACTCTTGTTATAGAACCAAATAGTAATGAAGGCATATGATTTGCTAACTCACCTGAGCTCAGCAGCAGCCACAGAAAACTACTCCATGGCCAAAGATGAAAATTGTAACCCCTTGTAATCACAACAGAAGTCTATGATTCTCACACACAATGATAATTCTCTGTTGATAATGGTTCCTAGTTTTAGCTGCCAAAGTATTGGAGAAAAAGCTGTGGTGATTAATCTGACTGGCTTGGTGTGAGTTAACTCCACACACTGAATATGGCATAGGGATAACTACATTTGCTAAGGAAGTGGATGAGCTCCTCCTTGCTTCAGTGTTTAGGAGATATAGTACATGGCTAATGAAAACTTGAGTGGCATTAATAGTTCATGGCAGACAGTTCCTGTAGGATTGCATCCACTTCTGGACATTATTCTAAGAGAAATGGGGACAACCTGGATCACCAATGGTGTTAAGAAGGAAGGCCCAGGAGCCTAATTGCCTGGGCTCAAAGTTAGGCTTTGTTACTCACTAGCTGTATAACTTTGGGCATATTATCTAACCTCTCTGGGCCTCTCTGAACCACATTATGTAACCTCTCTCGCCCTCAGTTTCCTCATCTGTAAAATGGGGATAATACCTTTTAGGAGTGTTATGAGATTTGTATAAGTGTATGTGTGTATAAAATGCTTCAAACACCTGGCACATAATAAGCACCCAATTAATGTTAATTGTTATTACTAGTGTCGTTATCATCATCAACAGTTGATGAAAATAAAGCAAGGGAAGATAACAGGGAGACTTGTTGGGACATGACTGGTCTCTTCAAAGTCTTGAAATGCTGCCAAGAGACAGAAGGATTAGATGATTTCTGTTTGACCCTGGAAAGAGATATAGTATCAAAGAGTATAAATTATAGGAATTCAAATGTGGGTTCAATGTACAGGGGGCACCATTTTAATGGTCAGAGTTATCTGAAGATCAAAAGCTTGCTTTGAATGGGAGGTATCCCTGATTACTGGAGTATTCAGTTCCACTCTCAATAATTCTTTGGGATGTAAGGATTAGCTGGACAATGAAATTAGATGACCCAAAGAAGCTAGTCTTGTGTGTCTATAATCAAATACATCCATTAAGGCATCAAGAAGAATTTTAAGAAATGGTTAAAATACAAGAAGCTCAACACAAAATCTTCTGTTATAATACTGCCATACCCCATACCTCACAAGTCTACTCATAAGTTATCCTGCTCATTTCCACCCAATTCTCATAAATAGGAAAGATTCAGTAAAGAGATTTCATTCTGAATACTATACCCAGATGCACATATAGAAAGTCTAAGAGGCACCTCAGTTTATGGATGTTTAAATTCTAAAATTCATCAGCGTATATGGTGAAAATCACATGTAGGCAAGACTGTCCTGAAAAATCGTCTAGGAAGGCACTATTTTGGCATCTACCTGTCCGTAAGCCCGGCAGTTTCGCTCCAGCATTGGAATGGCCCTCAGCTTTTCTGGTTCATTGCTAGATAAATGAAAATATGTTTGTTCTGTGGGGAACTGAGACCAACTGCAATTCATGATGTCCCTGATTCTTGCTTTAGGACATATACTCAGTGAGTAGAATATCAGACTGAATTGATTGCATCATTTATATTGCTATTTTTCTATTTTGTCTATTTCTTCTCTTTTTTTCTGTTTACCAAAATTTACAGAATTGATTGAAGTCACTGAAGTTAAATGCACCCTCTGAACATTTAGGAGCAAACTGGGGCCTCTTGGTCAGCAAATGCTATCTTTCAGTCCGTAGTTTCTATGACTACTCCCTGGCCCCTAGAGATGCACTTTGTTTATCCAGCATTCTCCTTTCTAGGAAAGGCATCCCTTCTTTAGGTGACTAGCCCTCCCCTTTACAGTCAGTGATTCTAAGGTGTTCCCAACCATAGTGTTTCACTGGCCACGCAGGTGGGCTTGTGGCCTAAGCCTGGCCAACCAGAAGCCTTCACTGAGATTTCTTCATTTACAACCAGAGAATAGCTCTCAGTTCTCTTCCCAGCGCAAGGCTATGCTGCATCGTGAGCCTTCATCAGCTGTGTACCCAGACTGTAGTGTGACGGAAGACAACAAGCAGAGAGAGGCAGTGTCGGGAGAAGGAAACTCCTGGCCCCATTCTTGTTCTGCTTCCAGTAATCTCTAGGATGTGTAATCTCTATGCCCCTGCCCTTTTTGTTCTGGTTCAATAAATATCTTCTTTTTGCTTCATTGAGTTTACATCACTTGCAATAACAAGAATTTTAATACAGGCCTCAAGAGTTGGATTCCCTGACCTGTATCAGTATTTATGTTTTCTAGGAAAATGGGAAAGTACATAGGAACAGGCTTGGGTGCCTGGCCCCAGATGTGTTACAGCACACATTTAGAAATATGTTCACTTTCAGGTCAGCTCCCCCAGAGCCCTGCCAAATGTGAAGAGCCATTTTTGATTCTTTCAAATCATTCAGGTTATTTAACGCAGAAAGGAAGAAAGGAAGGAAGGAAGGAAGGAAGGAAGGGAGGGAGGGAGGGAGGGGCAAAAAGGAAGGAGGGGGAAAGAGGAGAGAAAATGAAATAAAACCCTGTCTGTTAATGAGAACTCTTTCTGCTTTTTGCCTCTGTCTTTCAAAGACATGGGGAAAATGCTCTCATTCAACCACAGTAAACATTTATGGAGTATATATTAGGTGCCAGATGCTGATATGGAGTGGAGATACTACAAATGAACAAATGTACTTCCCGCTCTCGGGTGTTAAATGCCTAAAGAATTATAGAGGTTTGAACCTCCCCAAAACGTCTCTTTCCCCCCTCTTTATCAGAAGTTCAGATAATTTGATATTTTATATGATTCTTAAGAGTCAAGCTCCCACTCTTCACTAGGAATATGCACACACAGACACACACACAAAACCGAAATAATCATCTCAAAATTTCTGAGGGTTGGTACGTATTTCCTTATAACTTAAATAAATTTCTCATTTTAAAAGCTGTCCCTCTGGACTAAAAAAAATCGGAATGAGAAACTTCACCACAGTCAATTCATATCATTTACTTTGTAAGGAAAAAGCCTTTATGTTCCATTTCCATATGTAGCCCTTGTCTGCTGTAGCCACAATATCCTGGTGAGGCTGCCAGTAGGTCATTCAATCCGCCCTCTTTGCATGGGGAATGGCTGGGAAGCTTTGGTTAAATGAGTAGTCCAAGGTCACATGGTAACAAGTTCTGTCCCAGGGTCCTAATCTGATAACCCTATTCTTTTCCTCTCTCTGATAGCATACACAGGCGGTCCTCATTGGTCTGAGAATTAGCAGAAGAGAACCCATGTTGTTGAAGAAATTTTCAAATCAACAGCCACTGACTATAGCCTTAATAAAAAAACAAACAAACAGAGAAAACCCTAAGCAACGCAATCAGGAGAAATTCTTTAAGTTTCATTTGCATGGATAAGAATGCTAAATCTTATCTGTCTAGCACATCATGTCAAAAAATTATAAGTTAGCCAAGCAAGAACTCTGTGAAGCTACATGGTCAGAGCTTAGACCAGCAGAGCTGAGAACAGTGCCCTCGGCATGCAGGGTTAGGAATGCTTTGTACTTGGGATGCAGCGTTACCACCTGGGATGGGGAGGAAGTGAACCTTTTTAGACACTCTGTCTTTGATAGTCCAGGTGATTCGCCTACACCCATCCAATGCCAACTGTGCGTAAACTGGGGGTGACTTGATAGTTCCTGGATGACAAGAATATGATCCAGGATGGGCAGACACATGCACTCTTTCCCACCAGGGCGCCTGACAGACATTTTCTATTTATCAAAGCTCAGAGCAAAATTCTTTTACAATAGAGAAGACCAAATAGTTGTCACTGAGAAGAAACTTGATTGCTATCCTTGCATTGATCCTGTCTGCACTAAATATCTAATCTCATTGTAAGACTGAGAAAGTCACCAAGTGTGTTGTATTGAAGCAGGAAACCTATTTGAAGACAGTTTTAATAACAAGATAAATAGAAGTTCCAAAGGGTAGGAAAGGATTTCCTTAAGTGAGAACATAAATAACTCATCATCAAAATCTGGGTATGACGGAAGCTTGGCTGAAAGCAAGACTCTGGATTGGCTGGCTCAGAGGGAGTTCTGAAACCTCACTGTAAAACTTTTTCACAGATTTCCTGTTCATGAGACTTGGGCTGAGATTGGAGGTAGCAGCTGTAGTTCATGAAACGATGCAGGGTCAGAAACTTAAAAAATCAGATCTGGAGACCCAACTCAAGTGTAGTTATTGACTGGACTGTCCTCAGGGACTGCACTGGCAAATGTACACCAGGACTCTGTGTTTCTATAATGTGCTTATTGCATAGTATCTATTAGCTGGTGATTCGTTTCCCTTTTTTTTTTTTTTAAATCATATTCCTGTTTTCATATATTATGAGCAAAGTGCTATTACCTGAGAGTGTCAGCTGATTCAGACCATTCAGTGCAGGTATTCCTCCAAGCTCCTGATTTAGGGGCTCACATAAGGTAAATTCTGATGGCCTTATATGAACCTCTTATCTGGGAACCCCAGTCCTGCATGCCATAAGCATCTCTGCCTATAGCTTCATCTGATCTCTACACAGAGAACTAATAGGGTAGGGATATGGCATGATTTGGACTTCAGAAATATTACCTTCCTAGCTGGAAGGATGGATAACAGGGGGCAATATTACAGTCTAGAAAACATGTTACAAAGATATTGACCAGGCTAGAGTGGAAGAGGAACCGAATAGGAGAAATGATGGAGAAGGGATTTACATTTGAATAACCGTAGGAGGCAAAGTCGGTATCCTTGGTGATTGACTGACCACAGAGGGTGAAGGAGCGGAAAGACTCGTGGTGACTTCAAAGAAGGACCACAACCCACTTTCCCTCAAGTCTACTGCTAGTTTCACACTAACCTGCCTCCCAGTCTTGCTCATTATCTTTGTTTTATTATAAAGTGTTATTTCTGATTATTAGACATGGCTTCTCATGTAATAATTTTCCGTGCCAGGCCCTTTGTCAGCAGTTGAGCTTTCTACCCACCTGGAGTTAAAGAAAAGATCAGGACCAGCTTATGCCTAATATCTCAAATTAATTATTTACCTCATAAAATTGCACCAGGCAAGTGAGACTGGTAAGTCTATCCTAGCTTAGAAGAAAGACCACCTGCTGGCTTCTCAACATGACTTTAAATAATAAAATTAAAGTTGGCAATGGGAAGTCTACACCCAGACGAATCTCAGCTTGAGTTTATATGGTTTTTAGACAGAAAATCCAACTCTGGTCACTGACTGATACTGCAAACCAAGAAACATTAACCAAGAAAGATTTCGTATCTTCTGCTCATTAATCTTTTAGAATAAAACCCAAGCCATGGAGGAGTTTAAGGGCAAAGGACAATTAGAAAACCTGGAAACAACAGTCAATTTGTTCATTCAGTTCAAAAGGCAACAATAATAATAATAATAACATTCTGAAGGCCAGAGCCCAAGGGAACCTCAGAGAACAATGGATATTTCTATTATGTTGAAAATTATGGAATCAGCCTCCCTTCTGTTATTTGGTTTTCATTTTCCTCCTTCCTTCCTTCCTTCCTTCTTTTTTATTCAGACAAGACCTCATTATGCCATCCAGGCTGGAGTGTAGTGGCACCATCTTGGCTCACTGTAGCCTCAACCTCCTGGACTCAACTGATCCTTCTGCCTCAGCCTCCTGAGTAGTTAGGACTACAGGCACATGCCACCACATCCAGCTGAATTTTTGTGTGTGTGTGAGACAGAGTCTTGCTTTGTCACCCAGGCTGGAGTGCAGAGGCGCAATCTTGGCTCACTGCAACCTCTACCTCTTGGGTTCAAGTGATTCTCCTGCCTCAGCCTCATGAGTAGCTGGGATTACAGGCATCCACAGGCATCGGCACCATGCCTGGCTAATTTTTGTATTTGTAGTAAAGATTGGGTTTCTCCTTGTTAGCCAGGCTGGTCTCAATCTCCTGACCTCAAGCAATCCACCCGCCTCAGGCTCCCAAAGTGTTGGAATTACAGGCGTGAACCACTGCGTCTGAACTTTTTTAACAAATGGGGTCTTACTATGTTTCCCAGGCTTGTCTTGAACTCCTGGGCTTAAGCGATTCTCCTGCCTTGGCCTCCCAGTGTGCTGGGATTACAGATGTAAGCCACTGCACCCAGCTCATTTTCTTTCTTGAGCCAAGTATTTTCTCTTCCATCTTTCCTCATTGTCTTCTTCTCCCTCCCTATACTTCATTTTTAATTTTAATTGAATTATATTTTAAATGTTTAATATATTTATTGAATAGTTTCATGCTTCATATATTATTGTGATGTAATTCACATATAAAATTACATCCACATATCATAAAAAAATCACCCTTTTTCATTGAACAATTCATTGGCTTGTAGTATATTTACAGAGTTGTGCAATTAGGACTGCTATCTAATTTCAAAACATTTTCTTCATCCCAAAAGGGAACTCATATCCACTAGCACTCCTACTCCATTCTCCCCTGTACCAAGCAAGCCCCTGGCAACCACTGATCTACTTTATATTTCTATGGATTTGCCTATTCTGGGCATTTCATATATATGGAATCATGCAGTATGTGGCCTTTGGTGTCCGGCTTCTTGCGGTGAGCATAATGTTTTTCAAGGTTTTTCCACATTGCAGCATGTATCAGTACATCGTTCTTTTTATGGTCAAATAATATTCCATTATATTGATATACCACATTGAATTTATTCATCAACAGTTAACAAAAGTTTGGGTTTCTCCACTTTTTGGCTATCATGAATAATGCTACTATGAACATTTGTTTGGATGGATGTTTTCATTTTTCTTGGGTGTTTACCTAGAGTGGAATTCCTGGCCATATGGTAAGTCTATGTTTAAATTTTTGAGAAACTTCCAAACTGTTTTCCAAAGTGGCTGAAAATTGTTCCTATGCTTTATATTTTTTACTTAAACCAGTGAGTGGCTTAATTTTTTTTAAGTCAGTTAAGTTGTTTTTTGCTTCCCTTTAGGTCTTGATTGATTTTTAATGTAGGCCATTGGTCCTCAATAAACTCAAGGGCTCTACCCCCTACTCCAGGAACTGTAGCAGCAGAACATTTTCAGTGATAAGCTAATGACTATACAACGTATGTCATTTTTTAAAGATCAATGTCTGACCCAGATAAGAAAAATCAAAGTTCCAAGTCCTCCAGACTCCTCCTCTATTCTCAGAATTTTCTCAGTGCCTAACAGCTAAGGTCAGAGCTATTATTTCTGTGGGTGTTTGCTAATGACAATGAAGTCATTTTTCTCTTAAAGGCTTTTCTGCCGCAATTACCCAGTTCTTGTTTCCTGCTTAAAGCATACGACCCGTAAATGTGATCAGTGAGATAAAAGTATTATTTTCCTGCCAGGCATGGTGGCTAATGCCTGTAATCCCAGGACTCTGGGAGGCCAAGGCGGGTGGATCACCTGAGGTCAGGAGTTCGAGACCAGCCTGACCAATATGGTGAAACCCTGTCTCTACTAAAAATACAATTAGCTGGGTGTGGTGGCGGGTGCCTGTAATCCCAGCTACTCAGGAGGCTGAAGCATGAGAATCACTTGAATCTTGGAGACAGAGGTTGCAGTGAGCAATATCATGTCACTGTACTCCAGCCTGGGTGACACAGAGAGACTCTGTCTCAAAAAAAAAAAGAAGTATTATTCCCCCCCCCCAAACATTAGAATTAGAATCAGCAACCAGCTTCCCCTTCTCCCACAGTCAGCCTGAACAGCTTTCCTTGTGTTTAGCTGGCACTGTCTCACTTTAGAGTCAAAAGCGTAGATGCAAAACCTCTGTTAGGGAATCATGAAAGTCCTGACAGTAAAACAGTTCCATGGAGGGACATTTGAAGTCAAAGGAAAGGAAGGATGAATCTTTGACACAAAGTCAACCTGTTGCTCCCACTCCTGGATGGAAGCTGGAAGCCCTGCATCTGTGGAGGGTAACTTAGCACCATGGCAGGCCTGAGCTGGGTGGCCGCCGCAAGCATCCAAGCATTTCACAAGATTTGTTCATGCAGATGTGGGTGCACTCCACGGTTTGGGTACTTTCATGATGTTGTCAAGGAAGTTAGTTATGATCCAATCCACCTTGTTTCTTTCCTGTATTTCAGCAAAACATTAACTAACCACTTTCTACCCTAGCTCCTCCTGAAATCTCACCCTAGTTGGTCATATCTCTGGCCTGTGATAAGGTCTTTACCAAATTTTCTGCTAACTTTCCCTTTGTGGGAGCACCTCATCAAGTGGAAAGAGAAATATGTGATTCCATGCTCACTACAGTACCTGATCCCTACCCCAAGTCCCTTAGGTCCAGGTTAGGGTTTCTTTCCCCTTCCCACCCCTAATCATTTTGGAGGTAATTTAGATAGTAACTACCAAAAAGGCCACCAGTTGAAAGGTTAAGCATTTTCCCTTCTTGTCCCTTGATCCCCAAGCACCCTGCAGAGGGTGCGACCCCTAAAGCAGGTAGAATCCTGGGGAAGTGAAGAAGCCCACATTGTGGTGGAAAATGGCCTACATTCCAGATCTGCCAGTTTCTTCTGTTGCTTTCCTTGATGATTTTCTGCTCTTACCACTTAGCAAGAAGAAAAGAAAGAAGGAATAGGATCCTCTCTGAAAAACAAAGCTCCGTTCATAATCTGCCCTCCTCCCTCTCCTCTGGAGATCCCCTCTGCTTTGGAATCTTAAGATATGAGCCCAATGCCATTGTGGGGGTTGCAAGGGCAATTTCCAGGTGCTAAAGTCACGTGGCATCCGTCAGAACAATTAAACAACTTCTTCCTGGTATTTGTGTCAATTTCCTTCTAGTCTACATGTCAATCCTTTAACTTGACCTTTGGCCCTGTCTTTTTAGCCCTTCCATTCTACTCCCACTGCCTCACTTAGGTTAACTTCTGCCTGGAAATCCCCAAAGTCCCTGATGAAAGAGGATCTTTCTATTTAGGCCTCATGCCTACTCCCTCTGGTTTCAAGTTGAAAATCTGAGGGTCACCTCACCTTTATCTCAACTAGGCCCCTGGCCTCTTCACTAGGGATCTTCAGAACTACCTTTAGATTCTGAGGACAGGCCTCTCACTCCGTTTCTGCAACGGGGTTTCCCATCTCACTTCATGGTCTGTCTCCCACCTTCTCACCACCCTTTTCCAGCCTCGCTGACCAGGAGTCACCAGTTCCAACCAGGGATCATAGAGACCCAACCCACAGATCATCAAGATTTCCTACCATTGTTTATAACTGGAACATATTTGAATAGACTGGTAACACATGGGTGTTTTATTTGAAATTTATTTCCCTAGGAGAGCACTACCAGGCCCCTATACTGTAAATCCTCCCTGATCCTGGAAGGCAGAAGCTGTTTTTATCTTGTAAAGCACATAGCTGCCATTTTGCCAGCAAATCCCCTGCTTATCACAGGTGAGAACTTGAAGGGTATTTTTCCAAGAAGCAGTAGAAGCGATGGAAAAGGCTTGGAGAAATTGTAGGCAGAGGTGTTGTTGAGTGGTGGCTCAATACCTTCAGTGGATGTACTGAAAGAGTAGGGGAATTCTGATTATAGTAATAGAAGCATAATTCTAAGGACATTAAACTTTGGCCTCATAGAAACCACTAAGAGCAGGTAGTGATCTTAAGCCATCTGGATGTTTTACTTTATAACATGGTATAAATTAAAGAATACCATCTTATCTTACTGGTTTTAGCAAATGACAGCCGAGAGCCTTGTCTTTTGCTGCCACCTTGTGTTTAGGAGAAGAAAGTCTAAATTCACAGTTGCTCTGGCATTGAGAAATGAACTTCCTTTTTTTTTTTTGAGACAGAATTTCCCTCTTGTTGCCCAGGCTGGAGTGCAGTGGCCTGATCTCGGCTCACTGCAATCTCCACCTCCCGGGTTCAAGCAGTTCTCCTGCCTCGGCCTCCCAAGTAGCTGGGATTACAGGCGCCCACTGCCACGCCTGGCTAATTTTTTGTATTTTTAGTAGAGACAGGGTTTCACTATGTTGGCCAGGCTGGGCTTGAACACCTGACCTCAGGTGATCTACTCACCTCGGCCTCCCAAACTGCTGGGATTACATGTGTGAGCCCCCGCGCCCGGTGAGAAATGAACTTTTTAGAGCCACAAGAGATCTTAGAAATTCTGTAGTCCAGCTCCCTTCACTTTACAGATGAGGGAAACCAAGACCCAGATTGGGATCAAAGTTTCCTTTTTCTTTCCCCCGTGCCACCCTACCTCTCTGGTCAATCACACTCACATCACATGCACACATCGAGTCCTCAACAACTAAGCCCATTGATGCACATGGCAGCAAAAGCCAGTATGTTCAAATCCATATGCGTCTCAGTTAGTGGAAACATTTCCACAGGATTGTGCAGTTGTGTATGACAAGGCCAGGTGACCAATGACAATGATAGCTAACACTTAGCATTCACTGTGAATCAACTACTGTGCTAAGCACTTTGTGTATATCTCACTCAATTCCTTCAGTCACTCTATAAGGCAACAACTATTACTATTGCCATCTTATATTTAAGGAAATTGAGGCTTAGAGAGGTTAAGTAACTTGCCAAGAGTCATTCAGCTACATCTGGCACAGAGAGAACTCAAACTCAAGTCTGTAACTAGTACAATCTGTGCTCTTGCCCCCTTTTCACTACTCATTATACTGACTTTGCCTCATCCCATTCTTCAGAGATAACATTATTACAATTTGGTATATTCCCTTTCAGCCTTTTTTAATGCCAAGATAAATATTTTTAAATTGATTTCAACATTTTTGTTCTATAAAATGATGCTGATGAGGTCTTATATACAAATCTTGGTCTGGATATCAGTGTTTTCATGATATATTTATAGAAGGAAAAGTATAGGGTCTAAAATTACAATCTTTACTGAGGATTTTGGTACTGGAAAACTTATTTTCAGAGTGCCTGCACCATTTCACAGGCCCACCAATAGTTCATGGAAGTACCCATTTTAACACTTCCTCACTGACATTGGAAGTGTTCATATTTGTTCAATTTTGCCAAAAATAATCTAAATTTTGGCAAATTTCAAGGATCTAGGAGATGAGAGCAATACATATCTAAGAATTTTAGACCTAAGTTAACCTAAATGATCCAATAAGAAAAGGACTCCTAGCTTACTTCTGAATATGTGTAATTCTATATGGAAAAAAATTAGGTAAATGTTCAAAAATTCCAGATAAATTATTTAAAGAGTCTGGGAGTGCTCGGTTTCTGGACATGGCTGAGCAGGAGCCTCCATCTTGGGAGTCCCCACCTGCCACAAGGAACCAAAGGTTCAGTGCAAGGAGCCCAAGAGCCAGGAAATCGATCCAAAGCTATTGGTCAAGCGGTACATGTTTCTGGCCAGAGAACTAACTCCACCTTCTATCAAGTTGCACTGTAGAGGATGTTCATGAGTGGCACCAATAGGCCAGATGATCAAGAAAATGAAGTGTCCTGGCCAAGAACACAAAATGGCTATGGTTGTGGGGATCATAATTGGAAGGTAAGGTCCTGACCTGGATGCCCTGAAGGTCTATGCATTGTCCTGCTCTCCAGTCCTCACAAGGACCAAGAAATATATAAGCATTTCAGTAAGGCTCCAGGTACCTGCACAGCCACTCCAAATCCTACACCAGAAGCCAAGAGGCCATCTATACTACAAAAACTAAGCAGATCCTGTCATTATGTAAAAGATTTTGGATGCTGGGTTGGGGGAGGGATCTGTATACACTGGCAATGAAAAATCTGAAAATGAAATTTTAAGAAATTCAATTTACAATAGCTATAAGAAGAAGAACATACTTAGAAACAAATTTAACAAAAGAAATGCAAAACCTATTGCTATGGTTTGAATGTATGTGTCCCTCCAAAATTCATGTTAGAACCTAATACTCAGTATGATAGTATTGAAAGTTGGGTCTTTGAGGAAGTGATTAAGTCATGAACACTCCAACCTTATGAATGGGATTAGTGCTCTCATAAAATAGGTTGAAGGAAGGGCTCTATTCCTTTGCCCTTCTGCCTTCCACCATGTACAGTCACAGCAACAAGGTTCCATTTTGGAAGCAGAAGGCAAGCCTTCAGCAGATACTGAATCTGCTGGTGCTCTGATCCTCGACTTCTCAGACTCCATGACTATCAGCAACAAATTTATGCTGTTTATAAATTACTTGGTCTAAGGTATATTGTTATGGTAGCAAAAATGTACTATGACACATAAACACTGAAAACCATGAAACATTGATTGTTGAAAGACAATTTAAAGGACCTAAATAAATGAAGGACATCCCATGTTCATGGATTGGAAGACTTTACATTGTTAAGACGGCAATATTCCCCTATTTGATCTACAGATTAAATATAATCTCTGTTAAAATCTCACTTGGCTTCGTTGCAGCAACTGACAAGCTGTCTTTAAAATTCATATGGAAACTCAAGGTACCCAGAATATCTAAACAATAAAGTTGGAAGACATGCTTTCCAATTCAAAACTTACTACAAAGCTACAGCCATCAAGACAGCATAGTACTGGCAGAAGAACAGATATAAATAGAATAGAATGGAATTGTGAGTGCAGAAGAAATAAACCCTCACATTTATGGTCAACTGATTTTCAACAAGGGAACCAAGACAATGAAATGGAGAAAAGAGTAATCTTTTCAACAAATGATGTTAGGACAGCTGGATATCCACAGACCAAAAAAAGGTGGACTCTTAACTCATACCATAGACAAAAAGTTAAAATATCAAAAAACCTGAATGTAAGAGCTACAGCTATGAACTTACAGAGGAAAACACTGGCATAAATCTTTATGACCTGGAATTAGACAATGGTTTCTTTGACATGATTACAGAAGTACAAGTAATAAAAGAAAAAAAAATTAGTTGGACATCATCAAAATTTAAAACTATGTTTCAAATAACAACATCAAGAGAATACAAAGACAACCCTGAGAATGGGAGAAAATTGTTGTAAACCATATATCTGATAGGGACTTGCATCTAGAATGCAGGTCTTAGAATTCAATAATAATTCAACAATAAAAAGATAACCCAATTTTTAAAATAAGCAAAGGATTTATATAGACATTTCTGATAAGAAGATAAACAAATTACCAAAAGTGCATGAAAAGATACTCAGTATCATTAACTGTTAGGTAAGTGCAAGTCAAAATCACAGTAAGATACCACTTTATACCCACTAAGGCAGCTATAATCAAAAAGACAAAGTAACAAGCATTGGTGAAAATGTGGAGAAATTGGCCCTGTTGGTTAGAATGTAAAATGGTACGGCTGCTTTGGAAAACAGTTTTCTTTATAACCTGATATAAGCTCAATTTTGCATGTATTAGTTGGTCATGAGAGTCTAGCTGGAAACACATTTGGATTTATTTATGAAATTGTTTAGATATTTTATGTACTTTTTAATTTTCCTCTGCTTGATCAGATATGGACTAGCAAAGGTGACTAAAACCTTCTTTTATTTCTTCTTCCTTGTTGCATAAAGTTATGTGAAAACTCCATTATCACTGTAAATTATAACCTTTTTCATTATAAATTTATTTCTTTGTTTCCTTTAAGACTTGAGCTCAGGCTTATTTGACATTAATAATGTGAAACAAGGTTCCTTTTTTTAGTATTCACCTTTTATGCCTTGGTCCATATTTTTGGTTACTATGGAGAGGACCAAATATGTAAAATATAATAAATTTATTTTCACATACATGGGATCATAAATGGGGGAAAGAAAGTATGGAGGGGAGTACTATAAGAGAACTAAACATTCATCTTCCATAATAGAAAGTCAATAGATAATACCTACATATGAACAAAATAAAAAAGAGGAAAATCCACATGACATGTTATTAAAAATATGATGACAAATACAAAGAAAAAAAAAGTTGAGAGTTGAGTGGTTGCTGCAGGGAATCAGGAATGAGACAGGATGGGATTGAGGAGGGAAGGGTACTAGTATCTGTAGCCACTCTGTTTTGGGATACTATATCCTTCATACCCTTCGCTTTCCTTTGGTTTCACCATTAAGATGACTGATACTAAACACATAACATATATTGAGAGGCCACTATGTGCCAGGCTAAGATATATCCTGTGGTATCTGTGAGGGATTGGTTCCAGGCCCCCTCATCTACAGACACCAAAATCCATGGATGCTCAAGTCCCTTAGATAAAATGGTGCAGCATTTGCGTATGACTCACACACATCCTTCCATATACTTTAAATCGTCTCTAAGCTGAGCATGGTGGCTCACACCTGTAATCCCAAGCACTTTGGGAGGCTGAGGCAGAAGGATCACTTGAGACCAGGAGTTGGAGACATAATGAGAGCCTATCTCTACAAAAACTAATAATAATAATAATAATAATAATAAATTAGCCAGGCATGGTGACATGAGCCTACAGTCTCAGCTACTTGGAAGGCTGAGGGGGAGGATTGTTTGAGCCCAAGAGTTCAAGGTTACAGTGAGCTATAATTATGGCACTGCACTCCAGCCTGGGCAATAGAGCTAGATCCTATTTCAAGAAAAAAAACTCACAATACCTAATACAAGGTAAATACTTTATAAATAGTTGTTATACTGTATTATTTTTAAATTACTTTTTATTATTTTTTCCCAAATATTCTCAATCTGTGGTTGGTTGAATCCACAGATGCAGAATCCACAGATACAGAGGGCCAATTGCATGTAAGGATGTACAAAGTGGGGGTACAGCCATGCCTGGAGAAGGGTTGGAGTGTTGGGTCCCAGAGCTGAGTTAAAACAGAAGTCTATATCTTTAAAAATGCAGAAAAAACGTATGATAAAATTCAATATCTTATTCATGGTTTCAAACAAAATCTTAGGAAAGTAGGAATGGAAGGGAATTTCCTTAAAATTTTAATCTTTTCAAGATCCTTAGTAAGGTGGGAACTATTGTTACTGCCATTTATCAGATAAGGAATCTTAAGTTCATAGGGCTTATAATCGGCAACATGACGCCTGGCTGTGTGACTTGAGATCTTCTACCTACAGGGTAACCTTAGGTTAATGTGACATGGGTACACAAAGTAATCCTTAAAATGAAAAGAACTCAGTTCTACTCTTTGTGCATTCTCTCATGTCCACAAGAGGGCACCAGGACTCATTGAATTCAAGCCCAATAGTCAAATGATGAAGTAATTGTAGAGTATCAAACGGCTTAAATATTAGTAAATTTGAAAACCCACAAGTGTGTATTCTCCCAGGTACACCTGCAACTTGGGTCAGAATTGGCCAGCTCTGCGCTTTTCAATGATAAAATCCCATTGCCAGTTAGAGTCTTCATACAATTCTACCTACCCCAGACATCCTGGGACATCCAGAAGACAGTAGTGATAGATTGCATAACCAGCTTACCTGCCCCTCCGCCATGTAGTGGTGTTGTATGCAGATGTTATTTCAATGAGTTTCAATTAGGAGAGTGAGGGAGAAGAGTACGCTTTCAGGGAGGATGTACCAGACTTTAGGGGTAGGAGATTATAGTATGTGTAATTTGCTTTTACACATACTGTATTATTAATCTATATTAAGGTTAATCTATATTAAAAAGTTCAAAGAGCTTAATAAATATTAAAATTTATATTTGGAAAATAGCTTATTACTTCCATAATACATATATTAAACAAAAGTTTGATGTGGATTTTTTATGTTTATCAAAAGGAGGCAGGAGTTTAAAAAATTGAGAAGTTGGCGGGGCATGGTGGTACACATTTACTTACATTTACTGAATATAATAAAGGATATGGATGACCAGCCAGATGAAGGGATATGAAAGGTGAGGTCTGAATGGGCCCCATGTGCAGGAGCTTCTGTTCCCATGAAGTTGGGGTGTGCCCCCTCCTGGCATGAAGGTGTGTTTGCCAACCCAGAAGCTCTCTGAATCCCATAGTTTAGGAATTTTTATGGAGGTTTTATCATGTAGACATGATCAATGATTAACTTTACTTCTAGCCCCTTTCCTCTCTCTGCAGAACTGTAGTGAGTTGGGGATTTAGGGCTGAAAGACCCCAGCTTAAAATTATGGCTTAGCCTTTATGATGACCAGCTTCCATCTAGGAGTCCACCAAGAGCTACCTCATTAAAAGGTGCTCCTACTGCCCAGGAAATTCCTAAGAACTTTAAATCTCTGTGTCAGGAACCAGAGTCAAAGGTTGAATGTTAGAACAAAAGGTTCTCCTAGCATCCTTATTGCTTAGGATATTATGAGGGTTTTAGGATCTCTGTATCAGGGACTGTGGGCCAGGAGCAATATGTGTATTTCTTATTATTTTACAAATAGTAACATAAAGAAAGAAATTTTATAAATGAGTTCATTAAAATTAAGAACATCTCTTCATCAAAAGATATGTGATTAAGAGAATGAAAAGGCAAGCCTCAGAGTGAAGATATTGGTAATACATATCTCTGGCAGAGGACGTTACTCATAATATATAAATAACTTCACAAACCAGTAAGAAAAGACAATCTAATTTTAAAATTAGATTGGCAAAAGTCCAGGCACAGTAGCTCACACCTGTAATCCCAGTAGGCGGGGGAGGCTGAGGCAGGATGATTTCTTGGGGGCCAGGAGCTCAAGATTAGCTGAGTAAATAGCAAGACTCACCACCCCCCATCTTGACAAAATAATTTAAAAATTAGACAAGGTGTGTGCTTGTAGTCCCAGCTGCTATGGAGGCTGAGGTTGGAGGATCTCTTGAGCCAAGGAGTTTGAAGTTACAGTGAGCTATGATCATTCCACCGCACTCCAGCCTGGGCAATAGAGAGACACTGTCTCAAAAAAAAAAAAGAGAGAGAGAGACAGAGGTAAGGGAAGGGGAGGGGAGGGGAGGGGAGGGGATGGGAGGTCAAAGGAAGAAAGAAAGAAAAGAAAAGAAAGAGGGCAAAAGACTTGGTTACTTTGCCAAAGATATTCAAATGGCCAATGAACACATGAAAAGGTGTCCAACTTCCTTAGTTCTCAGAGAAATGAAAACTGAAATCACAAATGAGATACGACTATATACCAAGTAGAATGGCTAAAATGAAAAGGACAGAAAATATCAAGAGTTGGCAAAAGTGTGGAGCAACTGGAACTCTCATACACTGCTAGTAGGGGAAAAAAAATGGTATAACCCCTTTGGGAGACTATTTGGTAGTATCTACTAAAGCCGAACATAAGATTATCCTATAACTCCCAAATTCCGCTCTTCACTGAGACAAGGACAGGGTTAAAGAAACCAACAAAAGCTGGTGAAGCGTTCTGAGGCTAGCATTAGCTGCCCCAGGACAAGGAGACAGAAGAGTTTTGCAACACGGGAGACCTGTAGCTGTATAAGTGGCTGGCCCGCAGGACCTGTGTCCTCTAACAGAAGGATGCAGCCCTGGCAAACCTAAGGCCCCGTCTCCCATTTCCCTCCATTATTATGACTGGAAACCAGGGCCAAGGGAGCACACTGATGGAGCCCACACAGCTCAGCTCTCCGGGGCCCTGAGCAGCAGGAAGAAGAGGAGGGTATCCATCCGGAGGGGCTAGTGGAAAAAGTCAAGCTCACTGTCTAATGTCCAAACTGGAGCATGGACTCTGGAGTCAGATAACCTGAGCTCAGGTTTGGTACTGCTTACCAGCTGTGAGGCCTTTAGGCAACACATTTAACCTGTCCACGCCTGAGTCTCCTCTTCAGTAAATGGAGACAATAATAATAATCTACCTCATAGAGTTGTACGACAAGCAAGCAAGTGAATACATGAGGCAAGTTCCGTAAGTGGCAGCCATCATTTTTATTTTAAGCTTTTCTTTTTACATATTCCCTGCTCATTTAAACAGAGGAGTTGATTAAGTCTAAATACACTTTGCATTTGTGATTAAGGGGCCCCTTTCAACAAGAATGTCTCCCAATCTATTTTCTAGACCCTTCTAAAAACCTCTTGAATGTTACATTCTCCACAAAGACTTCCCTGAGCTCCTCGTCCAGGAAAAACCTCTTCTGTGCACCCAGAGACCCATGTCCCCCTCCTCCCCAGTGGCACATCCCACAGCCCTCCCTGAAAGACAGTCTAGTTTGCATGTCTACTCTCATCTCCTTAAAAGCAGAACCCAGATCTTGTTCTTAGCTATGTTTGAACTAACTCTAGTATATAGCACAATATTTTATATAACAATGTTTGTTTCCCTGAATTATATTGGAATTTCAGTATATTGAAAGCTACTCCGAACAAGTTTTAAAATCCTATTGTTATTCTAAGTATTTGCTGAGATGGTTTTTATTCTGTATTGTCACTGGCAACAAAGTGAGCTAATCATACCCACTATTTATTAACTCTCTACTCTGTGCCAGGGCTTTATATTTTATGTCATGTGATTCTTACAACCAGTCCATGAAGTAGGGACAGATGAGAGAAGGCTCAAAGAGATAATATAATTTGCCCAAGGCCACAGCAGGTAAGAAGTGGCAGAGCTATGATTCCCATAGAGACTTCCACAAGGCCTGTGGTATTTCTGTGATGCCACGTTGCTTCCCACAATCAGTATATATTCAAAAGGTGTGAACAAGTACTCTGAACTTCAGTTACTTACTTCATTTATACAGTGAAGGGGAATTGGATGCTCTCTTAGATGGCTTTCAGTTTTAGAATGTATGATTTTAAAGAAGCATCTTTGTCTGTCCTATCATGTGCCTCTGCTGACTACTGCTGGTCACTTCTTTTTTTCATAAAATTGGTTAGAAAAATACAGCCGTTCTGTTTCCGTCACACAAATCCAAGAGGCAGGACTGGTGAAACTGCCTTCTATAGGACTCAAATTTCCCCTTCTTCAATTTCATGGGTTACAGTGAAGTCAACAAGAGTGTAATCTGTGTTTGCATAAAACCAGAACACAAAGGAAAAGAGTCAAACATTATCGAACATTCAGGAAAGAAAGAGTCCCACACCAAAAGGGCAAAGTTCAGCACCATTAGCTCCTCTCGTCTATTCAGTAAATAGGCTTATCATCCGCACCTAATAGCACAGTGCCAGCTCTCTCTACTTTCCCACTGCCTTTGGGAGATAAGCAGGAATCCAGTTTTTATTTTGTTAAACTAGAATATATTTGATGATTAAGGGGGTGTTAATTAAGTTAGCATTAATTAAACCATACAACTTCTAAACTCTGATTCACAAAAAAAGAAAAAGTCAACCAGTCCTCCTTATACACTGCCTCAAAGAGGACGATCTCTCTCTTCTTCCTATCATCATCCATCTATTTGCCTGTCTGTTAATCTAACCATTCATCCATCTATCCATCCATTTAATCTATTCACTTTCTCTCTTTTCTTTCTTTCTCCCTCCCTCTCTCTGTTAATCTACTTCCTTGAGCTATCTATCCATCTGAGCCTCAGTCCACTTCTAGGAAAGTAGGCATACAGCATGACAGTTGCAATTAGGACAAAGCAATCACCCTATCTGCGTAAACTTGCTGGGAACTGAAAGTGCTAACTCTCAATCTATAAACATGAAATAAAGCCGGGCGTGGTGGCTCACAGCTGTAATCCCAGCACTTTGGGAGGCTGAGGCAGGTGGATCACGAGATCAGGAGTTTGAGACCAGCCTGGCCAAAATAGTGAAACCTTGTCTCTACTAAAAATACAAAAAGTTAGCTGGGCGTGGTGGTGGGCGCCTGTAATCCCAGCTGCTTGGGAGGCTGAGGCAGGAGAATTGCTTGAACCCGGGAGGCAGAGGTTGCATTGAGCTGAGATCGCGCCATTGCACTCCAGCCCAGCAACAGTGTGAGACTCTGTCTCAAAAACAAAAAAACAAACAAAAACCATGAAATAAAAATCTGACCAAAGCAACAGCCTATGTCATACAGAATTAGATTTTTCTGTCTCACAACCTAGGTAAATACAACTTTCCATGACTAGAGACAAGAGAACAAACTAGAATTGACACAGAAGGAGAGGACTGATGACTTCAAATCGCATTGCTTCCCTGCTCAAAACCATCCTGGGGTTTCCCATCATACTCAGAGGAAAAGCCAAAGTCCTTGCAATGGCCAGGGGCTGAACACACTTTGAGTGCTCTGCTCCAGCCATGCATGGCCTCTTTCCTGATTTTTATATTATTATTTTATTTTATTTATTTTTGAGATGGAGTCTTGCTCTGTTGCCCAGGCTGGAGTGCAGTGGCATGATCTTGACTCACTGCAACCTCCATCTCCCAGGTTCAAGCCATTCTCTTGCCTCAGCCTCTCAAGTAGCTGGGATTATAGGTGTATGCCACCACGCCTGGCTAATTTTTGTATTTTTAGTAGAGACAGGATTTCACCATGTTGGCCAGGCTGGTCTCGAACTCCTGACCTCAGGTGATCTGCCCACCTTGGCCTCCCAAAGTGCTTGGGATTACAGGTGTGAGCCACCATGCGCAGCCCTCTTTCCTGATTTTAGAAACCACGTCAGGCATACTGTGCTGTAGAACCTGTGGACTAGCAGGACCCTCTGCCTTGAATATTCTTTCCCCAAACATTGCATGGTCTCTATGCCATGTTTCCCTGTTTTTATTTTTCTATTTTATTGATTTCCACTCTGATCTTTATCATTACTTTTTTCTTGTTTATTTGAGAAAGCAAATTATTGTTTTAAGCCACTAGATGTGGGAATTATTTTTTACTTAGCAAGAGATTACTGAAACACAAGGAAAAATAGTTCCTCTAGGAACGAGCTACTTTAAGAAGTTCCAGATGAATGCTTTTAGTTAGCCCAGACATACTGTTGGGGTTGAGAGTTGTTAAGCTGTTTGGCTGACAGACTATGAAATCAGAAATCATACAATGTTAAAGTGAGTAAAAAGTTATTTTGCTCAGAGAGTTGAATTGACTTGTCCAAGGTCACACAGCTAAGTAGGAACAGACCTTAGAACAGAAATGGACTCTCCGTTCCATATACATCTCTTATTTGTTCTACAAATATTTATTAAGCACATTCTTTATGTAAGGCACCATGCTAGCAGCTAGGGATAACACAGACAGCCCTTATCCTTATAGAGGTTATATTCCATCAAGTCAGATAGACCTTAAGCAATGAAATAATTGTTTTTATTTGTTTAATTACAAATGTGATAAGAGTCACGAAGCGGAATGAGGTGCTTTGAGAATATATAATACAGGAGTGGACTCTGAAACACTCTGGGGAGAACAGACAGAGGCATTTAAGCCAAATGGAAAGAATGAGTAAGAATTGACGAATGAAGAAGGGAACAGGGAACATTCCAGGCAGAAGGAAAAGCATGAGCCCTGTGTACTACATCAAACTGCTTCTCTTACAATATCACAGTGCTCTTATTCTTCATTGCCTGGGTCACCGAGATGAGTAAGGGATAAAGATAGCGAGTCGAAATACACAGGAGGATAACGGATTGAGATTCAATAAGGGCGAAGCTCTCCTGACTGGGAGATTTACCAGGAAGGCCAGTGAGTCCAAGAACACCTATGTCAGCATGAAAACAGAAAGATGGGAAATATTTAGCCTGTTAACAAGTGGTTTGGTTTCTATAACACCAAAAAAGGGTCTCCTTAGGAAATTCCATACCTCCAATTGTGCCTTTGTCTGCTGACTTCATTAGGGACGCCTGCTCCACAAAGGCCCCGACATAGGAAGTGATGGCAACTCTGGGACTTGGGGCAGATAACAGGGCATGTTTAGTGGGAATTCCTTGGGCCACTACTGCGGCTCAGTGCTGGCAGTGTCCATGAGGATGGCCCATCCAGCTCCCTAACACTGCGGTGCCCTTCCCTCCTCACCCCAGAAGCACGCCCTCCAATTCACCTGTCCCATGGCATATCCCAGACCTGTCATTAGACAGAAATGCTCAAACCCTGAAATCTTAAGTTTTCCTCTTCCAAACTCTGAACACACTAGCCTAGCCTCCTAATCGTGACACGTGTTATCTGTGTTGTACTCATCACACGTAGCCTTAAACCGTATGACAGCTCTGGTCCATTTCCTCTCCAACTTGTCATTCCTTCCTACCTTCAAGTCCTTTCTTATCGTGCCTGGTTCCTTGACTTCCTGTGGCATCCACCTGCCAGAACTACAACCTCGTGTCATCTACGTCTGTGTTGTTATACCCGAGGCTGCTGAGTGCTGAAGAAAATGATACCACAGTACAGACTGGCGCCATACACATATCGTGGTCTCTCACCTAAGTTGATTCAAACACTGGTCCCATTCCCCCACACTGCTCACACGCCTCACATCAGACCTTCACCAGGGCTCTCAACCACTTCAGCTACTCCACCTCCCCCACATCAGGAAAAATGAGCCCTCCACACCAGAATAGCTCAACTTCTGCTCTTCTGCTCTCAGGGGTTTCCTAGGAGCAGAGTCAGAGACAGGGATTCATGTGAGCGACGTATTGAGGGATGTTCTTGGGAGAATCCTGTAAGGCAATGAGGGAAGCAGGATGGCACAGAAGTGAAAATGTGGTTCCAGCTGAAGTCTGCTCTCAGCCTGATCTCATCGGATCTCTGGAGCAGGAAGGGCACACAGAGTTGTCTGCTTTGAGGCAAGAAGGCCAGATTTTTGTACTTTCTTATTGATCAGTCATTGGCTCTAGGCCATTTCTGAGGGAAAAGTACCTAACCTCATTTTTTGTTCCTTTCAGCAGAACACAGTTTTCCACAAGAGAGTGCAGCTGTGAGCCTCAGCAGCCAATACAGCAGCTTAGAGCTGAGGACACCAATCCAGTCAAGGGGACCTGGGCATGGCACCAGCAGCAGCTCTTACAGCGTCCACGCTTGTCATCTACCTGCATCTACAGGCTTCTCTCTTTGCTGAGGTCCTCAGTGTACTGCACCCCTCCGGCAGGCTCCTAACCCAGTGTGATCTCTCACTACACCGCTTGTTACATTGCATTTTAACCTTCTGCTTAATTGTGTAAGCTCCCAGACGGTGGGGCCATCATTTTCTTTTCGTAGCCTTGGTGCCTAAATAGAAAAAAGCTGTTCTAAATAAATGTTCTGTACTCACTAGGGGTTCAAGTAGAAGAAATTTCAAGTCAGGTAGGTAGGGTGTTGTTTGTTTTTTAACAGAACAGGCCTTTGAATTAGGTTGCATAGATGACAAACTTAGGCAGCCCCTTTAGAACTGACCTTGACAAACGACCTCTATTTCCCAAATTCCGTATCTTGCACATTGGGCATCAAAGACTACAACACAAGGACCACTGCAAGCACCACACAGAAGGCACCATGAGGGTCCCTCCCACTACTCACCCTCAGGATAGATAACTACAAAGCCAGGTTTTGTGGCTGCTCTCAAGTTGCCAACATTTGGAGGGGACATCCCCTTACAATCAGGCACCTACCTCAGCTATTTCTTGTGCCGCGCATGTGTCAGTATCAGTATGTTCTGTCTGATTCCCGTTCATTCTATTGCTACTTTTAATGTAATGACCTTGTGTCTTAAAACACTTACCATCTGGGAGAGGTCTCCTACATTGCTCAAGGTCAGCAGTCCTCTTGCTTCATGGGAAACCAGTCACCCAGTGCAGAGGTGTTAAGTTATCTTGTTTGACAAACAGGAGCAAATCTAGTTGCACACAATGTTGATTCTGCCTCTGAAGTGCTCCATGTAGCTGCATACCAGGGTGAAACCCGAGTGCAATTTTTTTTTTTTTTTTGAGACAGAGTCTCGCTGTGTCCTCAGGCTGAAGTGCAGTGGCACAATCTCGGCTCACTGCAACCTCTGCCTCCTGTGTTCAAGCGATTCTCCTGTCTCAGCCACCTGAGTAGCTGGTACTACAGGCGTGCACCACCACGCCCAGCTAATTTTTGTATTTTTAGTAGAGACAGGGTTTCACCATGTTGACCAGGATGGTCTCCATCTCTTGACCTCCACCCACCTCAGCTTCCCAAAGTGCTGAGATTACAGGCATGAGTCACTGCGCCCAGACCCTAGTGCAATTCTTTTACTTCCTAAAGATGTGCTATGTGAGCGAAGAATATACAAACAACTGAATGATGAGCATAAATAAAACCTGAAAAGGTCCAGAAGTTTAGATAAGAATTTCAGAAATTTGGCAATCATTTTTCTGTTGAGAAATAACTAGTCCACAGAGGGCAAAAAAAAAAAAAAAAATCAATCTGGGGCACACATCAGCAGATATTAATTGAATTAGGGAGGGGGGTGTGAGCAGGGAGAATGAGAAAAATAAATAAGGCCCACCCACTTATTTCAAAATTAGGAACAAGGACCATAAAAGGATGCCAAAACGATAGCCTACCATAGAAAGTTAAGATTTTCACTTTACTTTAAAGCTAAGTAAAGGTGATAAAAGGAAAGTGGGTAGAAAAAGATACTTAAGAAGAGTAAGGAAGAAAGGAGGGAGGGTTCTCCTCCTAGCCAGGCTCCTAATATGTATCTTAGTCCCTTCACTCCCCCTCACCTTTAGCTGAGCCTACTCAGCTCCTCCTGAGACACCAGATCTATCAGACCTAAGAATCCTCTGCAGTTCCTCCTTTGCTTATTTTGAGCAATTTAGGCTCAGGCCATTACCATCAATTATTCCTCCCAGAATTAGGGTTGCCAGAGTTAGCCATGCAAATACAGGACTCCCAGCTAAATTTAAATTTCAACTAGACAATGAATAATGTTTTAGTATAAATATACCATATGGAATATTTGAAACATCCTTATACTAAAAATAAATTTCTTGTTTAACTGAAATTCAAATATAACCAGGCATCCTGTCTTTTTTTTTTTTTTTTTTTGAGATAGAGTTTCACTCTTGTTGCCCAGACTGGAGTGCAATGGCACCATCTTTGCTCACTACAACCTCCACCTCTCGGGTTCAAGTGAGTCTCCTGCCTCAGCCTCTCAAGTAGCTGGGATTATTACAGGTGTCTACCACCATGCCCAGCTAATCTTTGTATTTTTAGTAGAGACTGGGTTTCACCATGTTGATCAGTCTGGTCTTGATTGAACTCCTAACCTCAGGTGATTCACCCGCCTCAGCCTCCCAAAGTGCTGGGATTACAGGCGTAAGCCACTGCGCCCAGCTGCATCCTGTCGTTTATCTAGTGTCTTCACCCAGAATCCCATGATCAAAACCAAATTTTGTTGAGATTATACCTCTAGCAAAAGGCTTCTTTGCCTGCTGCCTGCAGGAGTATTCTCTCAGAGAGGAGCATAGGGAAGACCCCCAGCCCAACACCATGCAGAATATAAGAATCCTTGTCTTAACATAGAAAGTCTAAATCCATGTGTATAGGATCTCATGCATTACTTATTCAAATATTTTTTATCAACAACTATGGGAGCACAGAAAAGTTAAACAATTTTCCCTGGGTGGCAGTTATTAATGCAGAGTCAGGACTAGAATATATGTAGCATAGAGTTTTTTTCTCTCTCACAAGAATTTATCATAAACTTTATATGTATATAATACACCAAGCTTCAGCAATCAGATGATGAAATTGGTATTAAATTCTAAAATAATTTTGTAAACTTAAAAAGGATAAAATGAGTGAAAAGAAGAACATAGCAAAGAAAGTTGGCTTTTGTGGAATCTAGTTTGCAATGTACCTTTTGAATTTCATTTTGAAATTCTGCAATCAATTACTTTTCAATCGACCAGTCATTCAGACCTTCAGAGCAGCATACTTGCTCTAATTCAAAAGCTCCACAAAGCAGGCTAATTCTCGTTAGTGCACATCCATCACTGAGCTAAACAAGCCTTCCTGCCAGCAGACACCAGCAAAGGCAAGGAAGGTGGGAGGAAGCAAGTGAAAAGAGCAACAGTTCTGAAAGAGGAAAAAAATACTTCTTTCACCCAGTTTGTATCTAGGGGCTATGGGAATGTTTCAATTTACTAATGGGCCCCTTGTCATTTAAGAAGCACATTGTGATACTGAAACCTAACAGAGATTCTCACCTAGCAGCAAACTGGGCCTAAGATCTGGGCCAGGCTGTTTGGCCTTCAGAGACTTTTGTTAAAAAGCCCTCATTTTCTAGAAATGGTATCCAAAGTGCATTTTCTCTCTCTCTAACCTCTCTCTCTCTCTCTCTCTCTCTCTGAAACTCCTACTATTTTGGAGGCTTCATTGGACAATTGTGATGATCATTTCCCACATGGTGTTTTTCCCCAAATTAATATCCGCAACAGAAAACATGGCAAAGCTTAGATCAAGGTAATCTGTGACCTGCACAAAGTCTGCATCAATGTGGATGTTCTGGCTGCAAATCACAAAATACTCAAATAAAAATGGCTTGAACAGGGTTGGGGGTGCCTTTTTCACGTAAGGGGAGAGGCACACGACCCTGGTGTTATTTCAGGGGCTCCTCAATGTCAGGGCTCTGAATCAGCTTCCCTTCATTTTCTTGGTCTGTCCCTCAAGAGGCTGCAGCAGCTCCCCTGCATGACATCATGGTATCCTTGCATTTGATACCCAAAGCAAGAAGAGGTTTTTCTTGCTAGATTTTTTATTACCAGAGAGAAAAATCTTTCCAGTAAGTATCCACCTGTGTCTCATGACCAGAATTCAGTCACATGCAAGGGAGTCTAGGAAAGCAAGTATCCAGGGTTTTCATGTCTAAGTAACAAAAGGACCAGAAGCTACTCCCTTTGCAAACCCCCAACCTTTTCTGCATGGCAGATGGGAAACTGGCTATCTGCAACAAATCAGGCTGGTCTACGGTCCAGTCTTTATTTGTAACTTGGTAACTTCACTCCAGCCTCTGAATGGTTGCTGTCCACAACCAATCAGACTGACTGAGGGCTAAGTCTTCCTTTGCATAGAAGTATAACTTTGTAACTTCACCCTAGCCTCTGATTGGTTGCTTTTCGCAGAGGAGTGTGACCTTTGTAACTTCACTCCAGCCTCTAGTTGGCTGCTTTCTCCAACCAGTCAGACTGATTGTGGGCTACCATTTCATTTACATGAAGTGAGCACGAAGTGGCCACTGGGAAACTTGTAGGGGGTATTTGGACCCAAGAAGATTCTGTATCCGGGTCCTTGAGCCACTGCACGGGCCTGCTCCCACGCTGTGGAGTATACTTTCATTTTCAATAAATTCCTGCTTTTGTTTTTTTGTTGCTTCATTCTTTCTTTGCTTTGCTGGGCATTTTGTCCAATTCTTTGTTCAAAACACCAAGAACCTGGACAACTTGCAGCCACGACTGTCTACTGGTGACACAACTATGCACCACTAATCTGCTAGTTGATATCCATTTTATAAATGGATCATTGCTCTTTTCCTACTTGACAAAGGAGAGTCCCAAGTGTAGCACCGTTTTTGGCTGTGCTCATTCTTCAAGAAAGCTTTCTCCAAAACCCCAAGGCCTCATTGTGTTATCAGGAAAACTTTGACTTGCTCTGAGGCCATAAACCCTGGCTCAAGTCTTGACTCACTCTTTCAAAACACATTATGCTTCCAGAAGCTGTTAACAGTATTTATTTATCTTCATCTGACATATGTGCAACTTCAAAAAGCAGAAAGAAAGAAGACCTGGTGGTCTTTCTTCCATTATGCCATAGTTAAAATTGCATCTGTAATTTTTAAGTAGTGGAGATTAAAGGTCACACCAGGGATTTAACAGACACACAAATTACCTTCTTCTTACTCTACTTTGGTCTTGTGACTTAACTTTTTCATCTTTAAGATTTGACTGCTCTTAATTTGACTTCTTTGTCAGTTTCTATGAACCAGCCATCATAAAAGGCAATATTGTATACAGGACCATTTATTCTGTCAAGAAAAAAAAATCGCGTATCTTGAAAGATGAGATAGATTTGTGCCTGTTGATATCTTCTATCCACAAAGGAGTTTCCCATGACTGGGCTTCTTTTGCCCTCTGAAATTATTCAAACAGCAAAGGTCATGACAGTACCTCAGTTCACCAGTTCATTTTGGCAAAGTGCTGGCAGGGACGTGAGCCCTGCCCTGCCTGCTTCCTGCAGAGCCCTGGCTAGGCACCATACATAGGAGTTGGAGTATCTCCAAGTTTCAAGTAGTCTGCACGCTTAATGGTTAGTACTGACTCTGGAACTAGACCACCTGGGTTCACATTGTGGCTGTGTGATCTTGAGCAATTGCCGTAACCTATTTATGCCTTAATTCTCTCATCTAAACTGGGGATAAAAACAAGCTGACCTCATAGGATTGTTGTGAGAATCACATGAGTTAGTACATGTAACGTGCTTAGTGCAATGCCTGACATATGATTAAGAGCTATGTAAGTGTGAGCTCTTATTATTACTAATACTTTTTTCCTGGGCTTGGCCACCTGTCAACAGTCTTTATGGCTTCCTGGAACACTTCTTAAACGTGTTCCCCAAAGCTCTCTTTTCAAACCCTCAGCCGTGAATCAATCAATTTCATTCTGTGGAAAAGAGTCCAAGAAGAATTAAATGGAGGATGCTGGAAATGGTGGGGCTGATGCTTTATCACATTCTTAAGAAATCTGGCCAACAGAAATGCAAACTGCCTTGCTTAAAGAGAAGCCCGTATTTGATTCCTCTCCAATGAAGCAATGTTCCCTTTAAGAGTCAAACAGCATCCTTCTCATTGTCTACTCTTTATAATCTCCTCCTCAAGTATACATGCCACTAAGAAAATTGTTAATGCATGTACAGTTTAAATGGCTTTGGCTCATTAAAAATCAGACTTAAGTCCATTAATCCTAGGACCTCGATTCTAAGGTAATATTTATTTTGCAAAGTCATAACCACAACAACTATGTGTAATGTTGCTAAAAATATGGTCTATTTTTAAAAATCTTTCTGATGGTCCTCATTCTCACTTAGTCTATTAAGTGACCCCCTTTTTTTAGAAAAAGAATTGACGCACAAATAATTTGCCTCTAATACTATACACTCTTTTTATCATCCTTAATAATAACTCCAATAGCACAATACTAGAAGCTAAGATTAGGCTGAGGGAAGCCAACTGTAGTTTCTTCATAGTTTCAGGGTAAACAACATAATTTACAAGGGACATAGAAACCAAGATGACACAGATATTAAAAGTTCTTTTCACCTAAAGACTATAAAAATACTTTGGCTGAATTATCTGTGTTCTCTTAGCTCTGTAAGTGACACTAATGAAATGCAAAAAGGCCAAAAGAAAGAAGGATGGCAAGCAACTAAGAGAGCAAGAGCCCTAGGATAGTCTGAAATTGGCTCCATCCATCCTTTGAGAGTTGACTGATGAAAACAGGGAACCTCTGTTTCTAGTCTATAGTTCCAATTCTTAGTGAATACTGTCTGTGTTCCAAGTGCAGTAGCAAAATAATAAATCAGAGTGAATTCAATGTAAGTATGACCCTGTTCAAAGAGACTAACCCTGCAGTACATTTCAATTTTCTGTGGTTCACCTACCAGCTCACAACATGGATGGGGATTGCAGGGTTAAGGTTTGGTGCAGGACCCAGAATTACCAGCCAAGCCAAATATATACCATTAATAAGATGACTTTAAATATAAAAGCTAATAATGTAGAGATTTCTAAATTAAAAGTTGCCTGTCTCTCTAGCAATTTCACTCCTAGATGTATACCAAAGAGAATTGAAAGTTTATGTCCACACAAAATGTACATGAATGTTCACAACAGCACTATTCGTAACAACCAAAAAAGTAGAAGCAGCTCAGATGTCCATCAGCTAACGAATGGATAAATAAAATGTGGTATAACCATACAAGGGAATATAACTTGGCCATAAAAAGAAACGAAGTATTGATATATGCTACTTCAACATGGATAAACCTTGAAAACACTGCTAAGTGTAAGAAGCTGGTCACAAAAGGCCACACAGTTTATGGTTCTATTTATATGAAATGTCCAGAATCAGCAAATCTGTAGAGACAGAAAGTAGGTAAGTGGTTGCCGGGAGCTGGGGTAAGGGAGGAACAGAGAATGACTGTTAATGGGCATGAGGTTTATTTTTCTCGGGGTGAGGTGGTGATGACATATTTTAAAATTGATTGTGGTGATAGTTGTGCTACTTCATGAATATGCTAAAAATCATCGTATACTATAAATAGGTGAATTTTTTAGTATGTGAATTATGTCTCTATAAAGCTGTTTTTTAAAAGTTGCCTTTCTCTCGTTTTATCACTAAATAGATACTTAAGTAGTCATTAAGCACAAGTTACAGGGTTAATAATGAAATATGCAAGCTACACAGTAGACTTTTATCCTTCACAAGGGATACTTCTGGAAACATTTCCAGGTTCCCAAATAAATGATTACCACTAGGGATGAGATTGCACAACTATAGAGAGCGTCATTCCTTTAGGGATCTATGTAAATGATGCCCCAGGAGTCATGCAGAGTACAACCTACATGTCCACACAGGGTGGTCCTGGCAGCCACTAAGACACCAGCATGTAGCTTTCTTTCCTGGGACACTTTTGTCCCCCAGGTGCCAAACAGAGAGTTCCCTCTCCCTCTTTTTCTTTTTACTTTACAAAAATTATTGATGTGCCAGTGGATTGGGATATAAATATCAGTCGGTCAGCCAGGCTACAGCATTTATTCCCAACTGGTATCACCAACACTCCTGAGGACTGACAAGGTAAAGTTCCATGATCAACTTTACTGCCTTGACCCCACCTCATTCAAATATTTATGAAAGAGATTCAATCCATCATATGATTATAAATTATCAATCTTTTTTATAGGCAAATAATCTTTTGTCTGCATTTTTTTTTTTTGAGACGGAGTTTCGCTCTTGTTACCCAGGCTAGAGTGCCATGGATCAATCTCAGCTCACTGCAACCTCCGCCTCCCAGGTTCAAGCAATTCTCCTGCCTCAGCCTCCCTGTGCCACCATGCCTGGCTAATTTTTGTATTTTTTAGTAGAGATGGGGTTTCACCATGTTGGCCAGGCTGGTCTTGAACTCCTGACCTCAGGTGATCCACCTGCCTCGACCTCCCAAAGTGCTGGGATTACAGGCGTGAGCCACCTCGCCCAGCTTGTCTGCACATTTTAAACATTTTTTTTCAAACGGTATTAGCTGTCATCTACTGTTCGGCCTTTCTGAACTTTCAATTAAACATACAGCTTTCTGTGTTTTTGAAATTGATACAGTTAGCATTGCAAATATCTGTGCTTATTGATCAAACACATTGTATTCCCTTCCCTTCTGACCTGCAGAGATGGAAACTGCTGATCTTTAAGCAAGTGGCAGTATGCACTTACGTTTTTCTGTGTCTCAGAGAAGGTGGGAAGCAGCTAGTCCTATTCAAGACTGAAAAAGGCAACAACAACAACAAAAAGAATAAAATTCCACTGTGTTTAAGGAGTAGAAAAACAGAAAAAATGGAAATGACCAACCAATGACCATACTAGGATCTATGCAAATGAGTCATGTGACTGTGTAGGACTAATTCCCTAAAACCATTCTGTTTAGTTTTTAAAAATATCATTTAATTATTATGACACATTTCAGATGTGCATGACATAAAGAATAAAGAAACATTTCTGTAGCTACTACAACCCTACATAAGCAATAAATATAATTAGAGCCCCTGATCACATTATTCTCTCTTCTATTTATTTTCAAATGACTTGGGAAAGGACAAAGAGATGATGAATAAAGCCTTTTTAGGGACTGCAAAGAAAAGCATGAGTCACAGCCAAGCCAACATTCTGTAAAGGCACTGCCTTTAATAGTCTGATATGCAGAGCTCACCTGGCCAAATCTGACTCCACCCTCCCAAATCTATACTGCCAGGATATCTCAAATATTACTATTTCCTGTTTTATGCCAAAGGATCAAAGCCTCTACAAAGAGGTGAATGAATATATCACATGCATTCATTCATAAGGGATAAGTTCATAAAAACACCATGAATGGCTGTATCCCTAAATATTTATTTCTAAAACAAAATGTTCTAAGCAACTAAACATATAAGTCTTCTCTCATAAATGTTCCATGAGTTTTTCTATTTAGAGACAGGGAGAGAACCTCAATTAGGAACTAAGCTACTTTCCAATCCTTATTATCAACTTTAGCCAAAAAGAGCTCAAAATCAAGCTCAAAATCCTTCCTTTCACATGGAAAAATTCAGAGTCCAGGTTATTTGCAGACAGCAAGTATCGATGAGAGACAGAAAGGTGAGGACACAACGGAGGGGGGAGCAAGGGACAGTTGACCCCTAATTTGACATCTCAGTTTCTGAATCCTGAGGTAATCTGAATTGTTGAAACAGTTTGGAAAGGTGATAATAGTGTGTTCCCCATTAGATCCGAGAAGAGAACGAGTTCTTCTATTATCTGACATCTACTGTGAATGTATTATACGTATCTCACTAGATTCCATCTCCGAACAGAGACTGTGGGTGGTTATATTTAGGTGGGCAGAGCAGAGCAGAAAGGGTCAGCAGCTTCAGTGCCTTCTTGAAATTACAGGCTTGGCTGGACAGCAAGAGAACTTGGGTCCCAGAGAGGGAAGGAGGTGGGGGCAGAGGGAGACAAAAGGGCTGGCCCTATCCATTTTCTCAAATGTCAGGCCCACCCAGTTCTGAAGCTTAGATTGTAATTACAATCCTCTTACTTTTTTGCTAACAGATATTGAGTCTCCAGATTGCCACATCACATCCAGTTTTGCAATCTGATATTGCAAAATCCCTGGTATTAGAAAGAAGGGAAAGTCAAAAGGCTGCTTCTGCTAAACTGTAATCAGCTCTCACAAGACCTTTTGTTTGTTTGTTTGTTTGTTTTAGAGTCAGGGTCTCAGGCTGTTGCCCAGGCTAGAGTGCAGTGGTGAAACTATAGCTCACCGTAGTCTCCAACTCTTGGGCTCAAATGATCCTCCACCTCAGCCTCCCAAGTAGCTGGGACTACAGGCATGAGACACCATGCCTGGCAATTTTTTTTTTCTTGTAGAGATGAGGTCTCACTATATTTCCCAGGCTGGTCTCAAACTCCTGGCCTCAAGCAATCCTCACGCCTCAGCCTCCCAAAGTGCAGGGATGACAGGCATGAATCACCACACCTGGCCAAGACCTATTTTTTAATTTGCTTTCTGTTTTGTGTCATCTTTCTGTATTTCCTGTTCATAATGAGCTTTAGCATTGCCTTGATAGAAAATGCTAACTAAAGTTATAAACAGAAAAAAAAGCATTCTGCATACCCCATCTGTTCCTTTATTATTATTATACTTTAAGTTCTGGGATACATGTGCAGAACGTGCAGGTTTGTTACATAGGTATACATGTGCCATGGTGGTTTGACGCACCCATCAACCCGTCATCTACATTAGGTATTTCTCCTAATGCTATCCCTCCCCTACCCCCCACCACTCAACAGGCCCATGTGTGATGTTCCCCTCCCTGTGTCCATGTGTCCATGTGTCCATGTGTTCAACTCCCACTTATGAGTGAGAACATGCAGTGTTTGGTTTTCTGTTCTTGTGTTAGTTTGCTGAGAATGATAGTTTGCAGCTTCATCTACGTCTCTGCAAAGGACATGAACTCATCCTTTTTATGGCTGCATAGTATTCCATGGTGTATATGTGCCACATTTGCTTTATTTTTTTTTTAGACGGTGTCTCGCTCTGTCACCAGGCTGGAGTACAAGGGCGTGATTGCAGCTCACTGCAACCTCTGCCTCCCAGGTTCAAGTGATTCTTCTGCCTCAGCCTCCCAAGTAGCTGGAACTACAGGCATGGGCCACCACACACGGCTAATTTTTGTATTTTTAGTAGAGATGGAGTTTCACCATGTTGGCCAAGATGGTCTCAATCTCCTAACCTCGTAATCCACCTGCCTGGACCTTCCAAAGTGCTAGGATTACAGGCTTGAGCTACTGTGCTCGGCCAACATTTTCTTTATCCAGTCTACCATGATGGGCATTTGGGTTGGTTCCAAGTCTTTGCTATTGTAAATAGTGTTGCAATAAACATACATGTGCATGTGTCTTTATAATACGACTTCATATATATAGATATATATGCCTTTATAGAATAATTTATAATCCTTTGGGTATATAACCAGTAATGGGATTGCTGGGTCAAATGGTATTTCTGGTTCTAGGTCCTTGAGGAATCGCCACACTGTCTTTCACAATAGTCGAACTAATTTACACTCCCACCAACAGTGTAAAAGTGTTCCTATTTCTCCACATCCTCTCCAGTATCCATTGTTTCCTTAGTTTTTAATGATCACCATTCTAACTGGCATGAGGTGGTATCTCATTATGATTTTGATTTGCATTTCTCTAATGACCAGTGACGATGAGCTTTTTTTAATATGTTCTTTGGCTGCATAAATGTCTTCTTTTGAGAAGTGTCTGTTCATATCCTTTGCCCACTTTTTGATGGGGTTGTTTGATCTTTTCTTGTAAATTTGTTTAAATTCCTTGTAGATTCTGGATATTAGCCCTTTGTCAGATAGATAGATTGCAAAAAATTTCTCCCATTCTGTAGGTTGCCTGCTGACTCTGATGATAACATCTTATGCTGTGCAGAAGCCCTTTCGTTTAGATCCCATTCATCAATTTTGGCTTTTGTTTCCATTGCTTTTGGTGTTTTGGTCATGAAGTCCTTGCCCATGCCTATCTCCTGAATGGTATTACGTAGGTGTTCTTCTAGGGTTTTTATAGTTTTAGGTTTTACATTTAAGTCTTTAATCCATTTTGAGTTAATTTTTGTATAAGGTGTAAATTAAGTGTCCAGTTTCAGCTTTCTGCATATGGCTAGCCAGTTTTTCCAACACCATTTATTAAATAGGGAATCCTTTCCCCATTGCTTGTTTTTGTCAGGTTTGTCAAAGATGAGATGGTTGAAGATATCTGGCATTATTTCTGAGGCCTCTGTTCTATTCCATTGGTCTATATCTCTGTTTTGGTACCAGTACCATGCTGTTTTGGTTACTGTACTCTTGTAGCATAGTTTGAATTCAGGTGGTGTGATGCCTCCAGCTTTGTTCTTTTTGCTTAGGATTATCTTGGCTATATGGGCTCTTTTTTGACTCCATATGAAATTTAAAGTTTTTTCAATTCTGTGAAAAAAGTCAATGGTAGTTAGATGGGAATAGCATTGAATCTATAAATTACTTTGGGCAATATGGCCATTTTCACAGTATTGATTCTTCCTATCCATGAGCATGGAATGTTTTTTCATTTGTTTGTGTTCTCTCTTATTTCCTTGAGCAATGGTTTGTAGTTCTTCCTGAAGAGGTCCTTCACATCCTTTGTAAGTTGTATTCCTAGGTATTTTAGTCTCTTTGTGCAATTGTGAATGGGAGTTCACTCATGATTTGGCTCTCTGTTTGTCTGTTATTGGTGTATAGGAATGCTTGTGATTTTTGCATATTGGTTTTGTATCCTAAGACTGCTGAAGTTGCTTATCAGCTTAAGGAGATTTCGGGCTGAGATGATAAGGTTTTCTAAATATATAATCATGTCATCTGCAAACGGAGACAATTTGACTTCCTCTCTTTCTATCTGAATACCCTTTATTTCTTTCTCTTGCCTGATTGCCCTGGCTGGAACTTCCAACACTATGTTGAATAGGAGTGGTGAGACAGGGCATCCTTATCTTATGCCAGTTTTCAAAGGGAATGCTTCCAGTTTTTGCCCATTCAGTATGATAATGGCTGTGGGTTTGTTATAAATAGCTCTTATTATTTTGAGATACATTCCATCAATACTTAGTTTATCGAGAGTTTTTAGCCTGAAGGGGTGTTGAATTTTATGAAGGCCTTTTCTGCATCTATTGAGATAATCATGTGGCTTTTGTCATTGGTTCTGTTTATGTGATGGATTACATTTATTGATTTGCATATGTTGAAGCAGCCTCGCATCCCAGGGATGAAGCCTGGTAGATAAGCTTTTTGCTGTGCTGCTGGATTTGGTTTGCCAATATTTTATTGAGGATTTTTGAATTGATGTTCATCAGGAATATTGGCCTAAAATTTTCTTTTTTTGTTGTGTCCATGCCAGGTTTTGGAATCAGGACGATGCTGGCCTCATTAAATGAGTTGGGGGAGGATTCTCTCTTTTCTATTGTTTCAAATAGTTTCAGAAGGAATGGTACCAGCTCCCCCTTTGTACCTCTGGTAGAATTCTGCTGTGAATCTGTCTGGTCCTGGGCATTTTTTGGTTAGTAGGCTATTAATGACTGACTCAATTTTAGAACCTATTATTGGTCTATTCAGGGATCCTACTTCTTCCTAGTTTAGTCTTGTGAGGGTATATGTATCCAGGAATTTAACCATTTCTTCTAGATTTTCTAGTTTATTTGCATAGAGGTGTTTATAGTTTTCTCTGATGATAGTTTGTATTTCTGTGGAATCACTGGTGATATCCCCTTTATCATTTTTTACTGTGTCTATTTGAGTTTTCTCTCTTTTCTTCTTTATTAGTCTGGCTAACTGTCTATCTGTTTTGTCAATCTTAAAAAAAACAGCTCCTGGATTCACTGATTTTTTTTAAGCGGTTTTTTGTGTCTCTATCTCCTTGAGTTCTGCTCTGATCTTAGTTATTTCTTGTCTTCTGCTAGCTTTTGAATTTGTTTGCTCTTGCTTCTCTAGTTCTTTTAATTGTGATGTCTATTGGCTATTTATTTAGATCTTTCCCACTTTCTCCTGTGGGCATTTAGTGCTATAAATTTCCCTCTAAACACTGCTTTAGCTGTGTCCCAGAGATTCTGGTACATTGTGTCTTTGTTCTGATTGGTTTCAAAGAACTGATTTGTTTCTGCATTAATTTCATTATTTACTCAGTAGTCATTCTGGAGCAGTTTGTTCAGTTTCCATGCAGTTGTGTGGTTTTGAGTGAGTTTCTTAATCCTGAATTTTGATTTGATTGCATTGTGGTCTGAGAGACTATTTGTTATGATTTTCATTCTTTTTCATTTGCTGAGGAGTGTTTTACTTCCAATTATGTGGTCAATTTTAGAATAAGTGCGATGTGGTGCTGAGAAGAATGTATATTGTGTTGATTTGGGATAGAGAGTTCTATAGATGTCTATTAGGTCCACTTGGTCTAGAGTTGAGTTCAAGTCCTGAAAATCCTTGTTAATTTTCTGTCTTGTTGATCTGCCTAATATTGACAGTGGGGTATTAAGTCTCCCACTATTATTGTGTGGGAGTCTAAGTATTTTTGTCGGTCTCTAAGAACTTGCTTCATGAATGTGGATGCTCCTGTATTGGAGCACATGTATTTAGGAGGATTAGCTCTTCTTGTTGCATTGATTCTTTTGCCATTATGTAATGCCCTTTTTTGTCTTTTTTGATCTTTGTTGATTTAAAGTCTGTTTTATCAAAGACTAGGATTGCAACCCCTGCTTTTTTTTTTCTTTCCATTTGCTTGGTAATATTCCTTCATCCCTTTATTCTGAGCCTATGTGTGTCTTTGCATATGAGATGGGTTTCCTGAATACAGCTCATCAATGGGTCTTGACTCTAGCCAATCTGCCAGTCTGTGTCTTTTAATTGGGGCATTTAGCCCATTTACATTTAAGATTAATATTGTTATGTGTCAATTTGATCCTGTCATTATGATGCTAGCTGGTTATTTTGCCCGTTAGTTGATGCAGTTTCTTCATAGTGTCAATGGCTTTTACAATTTGGTATGTTTTTGCAGTGGCTGGTACTGGTTTTTCCTTTCCATGTTCAGTGTTTCCTTCAGGAGCTCTTGTAAGGCAGACCTATTCCTCACCACATAGTCCCTCATGGCTTCCCTTGGGTAGGGGAGGGAGTTCTCCAACCCCTTGCACTTCCCAGGTGAGGCAATGCCCCACCCTGCTTCAGCTCGCCCTCCATGGGCTGCACCCACTGTCTAACCAGTCCCAGTGGGATGAGCCGGGTACCTGAGTTGGAAATGCAGAAATCACCCTACTTCTGCGTTGAATTTGCTGGGAGCTGCAGACAAGAACTGTTCCTGTTTGGCCATCTTACCAACCACAAAATCACATCATCTGTTCTTTGTCATGTTATTTATATCTCACTTGTTTCCAAAAGCAATTATAGGTAAATGTATATATTTTCTATACATATGCAGACACATACATCACCTATACAAACAATATATATGTATATATAAAAATCCTGACAATAATTCAGAAATTAAAAAATTAATATAGTCACTGTGAGCATTATAAATGGCTTTGAGCATCTGGGCAATTCAGGCAAAAACAGACGATTATGTTACGCGCAGTCTTCAGGCAAGGGGCAATGGTCTGAGTTTCCTAAGGGGTCTGTTCTTTCCTCTTACCACATACAAAGTTGAACCAAATTCTATTTAGTTTAGGAAATGTTGTTCCCAGTTTCTCTGTCTTATTTCAGCCACAAGAACTAGTTAAGATATATTTCATGAACATTCTATCTTATCTTTAATTCTTTAATATGTGTTTCTCCACACTCATAGGAACTCCAGACTTAGAGAAATCAGAGCCCAGCCTATCCCAGCTCATTAGCAGTCACACACGTTGTGGAAACCCATAGCACATTCCCCAGAGCATTATCTTAATGTAACAGGTTATACGTGGGGGATTAAGAGATGAAAGGAGAGACTGCATGTTCTAATACTTAGTCATTTGTTATTTCTGCTTAAGAAAAAGGAAAATGTTTTAGTAGACAAAAATAAAATAAATTACATACAGCAAATATCTAAGAACAAAAGTTATACAGTCAGATCTCTTGTCAGTAAGTAAAACTATAACCAAATAGCTCCGCAGACCTATTTGCAGCTCTTCTTTAACCAAGAAACAGAAAAATAGAAGATCTCGGCTAACAAAACCCAATGTCTAGAGCTGAATTGGATTTTGTTGCCACTAAGCTGATTTACAAGAAATTCAGCAATCTGATGCCCTGAAGCCAAGTCTCTTAATAATGAATGGATCAGCATTTGGAAGACTACAGAAAACATATCATAGACCAGACCTTGAGCGCTTAGCGGAGGTCATATAATTGAAGCAAATGGCTTTGAGAGCCTAGGAAAAGCATAGAGATCATCTCTCCTTGTGTATAAAGCGCGCAAGCTTCTCTAACCTAATTAAGTAACCAAATCCTTCAAAACAAAGGGTTTTCAAATTATTCTAAAAAAGTGCTGCCTCCAGATTCATTCCCCGTAGTCCCCCAAGCCTCATTTTTCCCCCACTTGCTAGTTCTCAGCATACTGCCTGATTGTAGACATATTCTGCTGGCTCAATCGTCCTCAGATTGTGTTGTATGCCCATGCAGTTCATCAGATTTAAATAAAATAAAATACAATTGCAGTTACAGGCAGGATTGTTTTGTGTGATTTCTAGAACAGAATTTTTTTTAAAAAACAGTATTGTTTTGTGTTGATTAAGCTACACAGATTTCTTGGAATATTGTAGAAAACACTCACTGTAAAAATTTTTTCCCCACTGTGGAATGTTACATTAACAAAAGCTATTGTAAAAAATGAATCTGCAGTTAACACTATTACTGAAACTGTCTTCTGAAGAACTGTGTTGAGAAAATTGAGTGCTTGGTATAAATTCAAGTGATTTGCTTTGGATTTCCTTAACATTTTACTTTAGCTTGTAGTTTTCAATCCAAAAAGCTAACATTTGCTATAGGCTCTCAAATGTCCCTTAAGTATATATTCAAAGAGCATTATGAGAAACAGGTTTATGCAACTTCTGCATTGAATATTTTACAATACATTTATTGGAGCTTTCAAGTATTAATTTGATTACATTTCTAAAAATTATGTAACTAGTTAACTCTTCCATCAACTAAAGTAGAAATCAAATATGGTAAAATTTGATACGCAAAAGTCCTTTATCTCTGACCCAGAAGACTTGTGTCTTCTATCAGCATTCATGAAACTATGGCAGGTTAGGTTGCTAGGTCAATTTTCAGCTCCTTTACAGTCCTTGACAACCCTCACTGAATTATCTTAATATAGCATCTCGTTGAGACTTAGACTGATACGGTCATGTTTTCCCTTTCCAGTTCTCCAAATCAGGGATGTGTATTAGTAAACATAACCAAAATCTCACTTTCATTTTCTTATTTTATTACCTTTTTTCTGTGAAATGAGGTAATGCCTGTATATATCCATATGCTTTGTATTATTGCAAAAGTACATATAATTCAATTTACTAGGCTAATATGATCCAGTTCTTTGGGGGAAAATTTCTAAAATCATATGTATTCCCTAAGAGAAAACTAAGCTACAGTACATAATCACTTTCCTCTCTAGCACAAAGGCTAGGAAAGATGCAGAGATGAATGAAAATGAGGCTAAATTTCCTGAACCATGCTCTAATCACATTCCTCACTTTCTCAAAAATCTTTTTTTTTTTTGAGCCAGAGTCTCACTCTGTCACCCAGGCAGGAGTGCAGTGCCGTGATCTCAGCTCACTGCAACCTCTGTCTCCTGAATTCAAGTGATTCTCCTGCCTCAGTCTCTCTAGTAGCTGGGATTATAGGCATATACCACCATGTCCGGCTTTTTGTTGTTGTTGTTGTTGTTGTTGTTGTTTGTATTTTCCCCATGTTGACTAGGCTGGTCTCGAACTCCCAACCTCAGTTGATCCACCCGCCTTGGCCTCCCAAAGTGCTGGGATTACAAGTGTGAGCCACCATGCTTGGCCTCAGAAATCTTTAATGGTTCTCTACTGACAGCTAATGGTTCTCTACTGAAAGCCCTTTATAATTTGATTTCAATTTATATTTTCAAATTTATTTCCTATTACTCTCTTTGTACAATCTATAATTTAGTCAAACATAATCATTACAAAGAATGAAACTATCCCATACTTTTTATTTTTATTGTTTTATTTTTATTTTTTATTGCATTTTAGGTTTTGGGGTACATATGAAGAACATGCAAGATTGTTGCATAGGTACACACACGGCAGTGTGATTTGCTGCCTTCCTCCCCCATCACCTGTATCTGGCATTTCTCCCCATGCTCTCTGTCCCCAACTCCCCACCCCCCTGCTAATACTTTGTATTTTATTTATTTTTTTGAGATAATATTCGCCTACGAGAATATTCAGCTTTTTAGAGTATATCAGTCAATGGTTTTCACGCTTTTTTTTTTTTGTCTATTTTTTTTTTTTCCTTTTTGTGGAGAATGGGGTCTCACTATATTGCCCAGGCAGGTCTCAAACTCCTGCGCTCAAGCTATCCTCCCGCCTCTGCCTCCCTAAGAGCTGGGATTACAGGCGTGAGCCACAGAGCCCGGCTGGTCAGTGGTTTTTAACATATTCAGTCCTACAACAATTACCACTATCTAATTTCATAACATTTTCGATTACACCAAAAATAAGTCCAGTACCCTATAGTAGTCATTCTCCCGTCCCTCTTCCTTCATAGTCCCTGACAACCACTAACACACTCTCTCTGTTTATGGATTTGCCTATTCTGAACATTTCTTACAAATGGAATTATACAACGTGTGGCCTTTTATGGCTTCTTTCACATGGCATAATGTTTCTAATGTTCATCTGTGCTGTAGCATGAATCAGTACATTCTTTTATATGACTGAATAATATTTCATCATATGAGTACACCATATTTTATTTTTCCGTCAGTTGATGACAGTTTTTTTTTTGCTATTGCTATAAACATTAATCTACAAGTTTCTGTGTGTACTTATGTTTTTATTTTTCCTGAATAGAAACAGAATTATTAGGATATATGGTAATAGAAATGGAGTTACTAGGACATACGGTAATTCTATGTTTAACTTTTTGAGGAAATATCCAATCCTTTTCCAAAGCAGCTGTACCATTTTACATTCACACCAGCAATGTATGAGAGTTCTAATTTCTTCACATCCTGGCCAACACGTTTTATTGTCTGTCCTTTTAAGTACAGCCATCCTAGATGCTCTAAAGTGATACTTCATTATGTTTTTGATTTGCATTTCTCTGGTGATTAATGATATTGAACATCTTTTCATGTGCTTATTGACCATTTGTATATCTTTTTTGGAAAAATGTCTTTTCAAACCTCTCGCCCATTATAAAATAGGGTTCTCTTTTTTTTTTCTTTTTTGGGGGCAGAGTCTTCCTATGTTGCCCAGGCTGGAGTGCAGTAGAATAATCATAGCTCAACCTCAAACTGCTGGGCATAAGCAATCCTCTCACCTCAGCTTCCAGAGTAGCTAGGACTACGGGTGCATGCCATCAAGTCCAGCTAATTTTTTAAATTTTTCATAGAGATGGGGTCTTACTATATTGCTCAGGCTGGTCTCAAACTCCTGGCCTCAAGAAATCCTTCCACCTTAGCATCCTAAAGCACTGGGATTAAAGGCATAAGCCACTACACCCAGCCTTGTCGTTTCATTGTTGAGTCATAATAAGTTTATGTAGTCTAGGTACCAGACTCTTATCAGATAGATAATTTGTAAATCTTTTCTTCCATTCTGTGGGTTATATTTTTACTTTCTCAATGGTATCCTTTGAAGCATAAGTCTTTAATTTTAATAAAGTCCAATATGTCTATTTTTTTCCTTTCGTTGCTTGTGCTTTCTTTACTGATAAATAAAAATTGTATATATCGTACAACTTGTTGCTTTCAATATGTATACACTGCAGAATGGCAAAATCAAGCTAATTAACAGGTGCTGGTTGTTTGTGCTTTTGGTGCATGGTCTAAGAAACATTCCCCAAGGTTTATTCATGAATATCCCATGTAATTTTTTTAAATTGAGATACGAATCACATAACACAATAAAGACTTTTTTATTGTGAATATAACACATACACCAAAAAGTACATATAATGCAGATGCATAACTTAATTATTATAGAACTGCCACCCAGGTCAATAAATGGAATTCTGTCGGATCTCCAGAAGACCCCTTCCAGTGCTCCACCACTGCTTCCCAATCATAACATCCTCTGTTCTCCATGACAAGATGGTAGTTCTTGAAGGCAAGTCACAAATCAGATTTATATCTGGGCTCAAACAGCATTTATTATAATATTTGATAATAAATATTGAATTAATAAAGAATGAAAAGTGAGTACATTTTACTAATAGCAACTTCTCTATATCTTTTATTGAAGAGATTTAAATTATTGCACAAAGCTGTGTTTCTCAGTCTGTTTTTGGTTTTTGTTTGTTTTGCCCCAATCCACATGAGATATATGACACATTTTGATCTATTAATGTCTCATTCTAGGTAGGAGAAGAAACATAATAATACTATTACTAATAACTGAGCTAATATGTATTTACTGCATGCTCACCATATGCCTGAAACTGCAAGCATTGTATCTGTCCGTCTTTATAACACACTTAATAAGATAAGTATATTTTTATCCATTCCCTTTTCATTTTTACAAACAGAAGCACTAGACTTACTGGGGCTAAGTAACGCCCTTGGTCATGTAACTAACAAACAGCAGAGACAGGATGCAAAACCAGGCAGTCTCACTCCAGAGCCTGCAAGATACAACCCCCAACTCTTCCTAGGTAACTCTGATGCCCAAAAGAACTGAGGACTGCCCTTACATCTCATTAGAAAAAAGATTCTTGCTGCATCCTTGGTGTCTCTCAGATGTTTCTTCAGCTGTTCAGAGCCTGGGAACAGTAAGTATTCAATAAATGGTGTTTATGGTAACACATTTTTCTTATTGTTAGATGTCGGGCCCATGCTTAATACATTCATATGCACTTTCCAACTGGGATGTCAGGCTCCCTGGGTGGTAGGGCTAAATTCCCTCCCACTTTGAGTGACATTCCAAATGTCCCTGCTTTTAGATTTGCTACATTAGGGAAAGCATGTGGCATTAAAGAAGGAACAAACTAGTCCTTATAAGCAATGGCTATCTTCAGAGCTATGCAATTCCATAAAAAGACATACATAGCAGATTAAGGGTAACTCAGAGTTAGTTACTTTCTCTCATCAAGAAATTTACCTACTCTCTTTTGGTATGAAAATAAGTAAGGTTTCATAACAAAAGTGGAGTTGAGTATTATAGAGTAATCAGACTATGTTATGCATGCCTCTCTTCACAGAATCTCTCTCGCATTCCCCTCTCCCTCTCTCTCTCTCTCTCTCTCTCTCTGTCTCTCTCTCACACACACACACCCCTAATTTTTGGATCAGCTTTTAATGGGGGTATGATCAAGAGGAATTCACCACTAACATTAACACTATCTGTTTATGGCATTACTGACAGCTGTCACCCTATCATAGGGTATTTGTCTCATTTATGGCACACAGAGATGAATTCAATTCTGCTTGAAATGTGGCATGCTAAATTGCCCATGGTTGGCTTGGTGGCAATACTCTAACAAAATAATGAATTCAGCCTGAGCCTAGAGAACATATCCTTGGCAAAAGCCTTCTTGGCATTTTCAGCCTCATTCGTTAAGTGGGGGATACATTTTCCAAGGGCTTCATTAGCAGTTGAAGGTAGGGACAATCTATTAGGCCATGTAATTATCCTTTGATAGCCAGGTCAATCCTGTTCCAGAGACTGTTCTATGAAATGTGACAACGCAATCACAGCTTTCAGCCCCGTGAAAAATTCTCACCCCATCAAAAAAGACCATTTTAAAAATTACAATTAGTCTTGTATCTGAATTGTATGTCATTTTTTCTTTTCACGGTTGTATTTTCTTAGTACTTATTTGTTATCTAAAAGTGCCCCTCTAATTTGAGGTTAATTTTATTTTAGTTTTGACAGTAGCTTGCTTTCCAAGTCCTGTTTTTAAAGGATTGTTCCACAGAGTACAGTGAATAACATTTTCTATCTCTTGAGAACTGGCTTTCAAGTATCAAATGCTTTGTGGTTTTTAAAGTACTTTCACACACAAAACTCACTTGATTCTCACAGAAACCCTATGAGGTAGACAGAGAGACACAGGATAGTGAGTAGCTGTGGGTCTGGGGTCAAATCATTCAGTATTTAGGCCTCTTTCCTCAACTTTATGTTAAATGGGGATTATAATAGGACCTACTTGATAGAGGTGTAAGAAACAAGTGAGTTAATGCATATAAAGTATTAAGCTTGGGCACATATTAAGTACTTATTAAGAAAGAATTAGCTAGAATTTTTGTTTAACATTTTTTAAAAACTATCTGTGTGTGTCAATGAAGAGTGAAGCTTTAAAGAAGTAGATCTGATCTACCAGGTAGAACTTAATTGACCCATTCTTGACATATTTCATCTTAAATCTCAATCTTCCTTCCCATAAAGCTCCATCTCTTAAACTGTCCATTATCCTGTCTCTTCAAATCAAACCCAGCTCTATTCTTTGATTTACCAGATTTCTTCCTGACCCCAATCCTCTCATCCATCTAGAGTACTACATTAAAGCATTGGGGGCTGGGCATGGTGGCTCATCCCTGTAATCCCAGCCCTTTGGGAGGCTGAGGCAGGTGGATTGCCTGAGCTCAGGAGTTCACGACCAGCCTCAGTAACATGGTGAAACCCTGCCTCTACTAAAATACAAAAAATTAGCTGGGCATGGTGGCATGCACCTGTAGTCCCAACTACTTGGGAGGCTAAGGCAGGAGAATTGCTTGAACCTGGGAGGCAGAGAATTGCAGTGAGCTGTGATCATGCCACTCCACTCCAGCCTGGGCGACAGAGTGAGACACCATCTCAAAAAAAACAAAACAAAACAAAAAAACATTGGGGACAAAAAAAAAAAAAAGGGAAACAAAATGACTGGGAATTTAAATGGGGACTTAGGTGGCCTTGCTCCTAACAGCTTATTACACACCCTTTACCCAGCAGCCCCTCACTGGCTCCCCCATTTTCTAACATCCACATTACTCAACAGAAGTGGGCATGTCAGTTCTGGAAAGAGTTGACTAGGACCTATAACCACAACCAAAATTTCCTTAATTTAAAAAATTGAAATGCTTATGAAATGCTTTTTTTTTCCCCCAAGATGGAGTCTCTCTTTGTGGCCCAGGCTGGGGTGCAGTGGTGCCATCTTGGTTTACTGTAATTCCGCCTCCCAGGTTCAAGGAATTCTCCTGCCTCAGCCTCCCGAGTAGCTGGGATTACAAGTGTGTGCCACCATGTCCAGCTAATTTTTATATTTTTAGCAGAGACAGGGTTTTGCCATGTTGGCCAGGCTGGTATTAAACTTCTCAGGTGATCCACCTGCCTCAGCCTCCCAAAGTGCTGGGATTACAGGCATGAGCTACCGTGCCCAGCCATCAAATGCATTTGATATGGCTATATGTCTTAATTGAATCACTACAACAAACAAAATACTGTACCATGTTAAACTGAAAATAGCTTTAACAATATAACCTTGCTTAAACTAATGTGCAAATATTTAGATATGTGTATACATATATATAATATAATTTTTGGCTTTAATTATAATAATTATGAATTAATCTAATAATTTTAAAATGAACTCATTTATTATAAAAATAACAGCTAAGTGATAACTACTGAAAGCCCTAAGAGGGAATTATAAAACTTGTACAAAAATCCTAGTCAAGAGACAAGAAATTCTATAATTTGTTTGCCCTTTTCAAGAATGCTACAGTAATGTCTTTGTATACACACGACCGTGTACATGGAGTGTTTTTACAAGTTCAAAACCTAAAAGTGGTCTTGTTGGGTTAAAGAAAATGTGAATTTGTAATTCCAACAGATGCTGCCAAAATCCTCTCTCTGTAGGTACCGTATTAAGTTGCATTTCCACTAGCAATATGTAGGAATGTCCCCTATATGTAGAATGTTTCCCTCTCCCCTCACTCTTGTCAAATCTTGGCCAAGAGGATAAGCAAAAATTAGGTCCAGCCCTTTTGAGGAAGTCCTATGACTTTACCTTGTAGTTGACAGCACACTTTCCCATCAGGATGAATCTTATCTTTTAACTCTTAACTGGGCCCTGGCTCCCAACGGGCTGCTTGCCATTCTACACCCCTTTATGTTGATTCAAATGTCATCTGCTGTCAATATTTCCTTATGTCCCACCTCCTAGAATAACAGAGCCAGCTTAAATCAAGGCTGAACTCTTCATTCCCATTTCCAGTATCAGATATTGGAAAGTTTTATGCACTCCTTAGAATCAGCCTTATAATCAAGTCCTTTCTCTAAGCTTTGTTACTAACTTCCTTGAAGCCCAGGCAACTGAGGGCTCAGCATGTCTCAAAGGCAACAGAAATCATTTGTTATATCTAGGTTTATGAAAGTTGGGACTACTGATCTTCATCTTGAGTGTTTCCATGCTTCCTCCTTCTCCTCACTTAGTTCCTGAAAGACCACCAATTGCAGTTCCAGTGACTTCCTTTGTAAGGGGCTCTCAGACTCTGGTTAGGATTGGTAAAGTACATAGGGAGAGATTACCACCAGCCTGGGTCTTTGCATGCTCTAGACTGTATGTACCTCATTATTTAGCTGTCTCATGTGTGAGTTAGTCCCTCTTACCAGTATTTACTTATGCTTCACAGTTCCAAAATCATTCTTTATCCACAAGTTAAAGTCAGACAGGCCTGGGTTTGAATTCCAGATGGACCACGAACACATCAGGTGATTTCAGGCAGCTTATTTATCTAAGCCTCAGTTTCCTCATTGATAAAATGAGGACATGGGAGCTGGATATGGTAGCTCACGCCTATAATCTTAGCACTTTAGGAGGCAGAGTCAGGCAGATTGCTTGAGTCCAGGAGTTCAAGACTAGCCTGGGCAACATGGGAAAACCTTGTCTTTACCAAAAAAAAAAAAAAAAAAACACCTTATTTGGGTGTGATGGCATGTACCTGATGTCCCAGCTACTCAGTAGGCTGAAGTGGAAGGATCACTTAAGCCCAGAGGGTTGAGGCTGCAGTGAGCCGTGATTGAGTCACTACACTCCAGCCTGGGTAACAGAGTGAGACTCTGTCTCAAAAAAAAAAAAAAAAAAAAGGAAAAAAGAAAAGAAAAGATGACATACCTTTCTGGGTTCTGGGTTCTGGGAGGGCCAAGATAATATGTATAAAAAGCAACCAGCACAAGGGTTGGCACGTAGCATAAATGCAGGAAATACTAGTTTCCTTTACTTACTCCCCTGGCAGGGAAGCAAAATACTATTTTATCAGTATTTTACTTTCTCATAAGCCTATATTTTCATTGCATCTTCAGCCCAAATCTAAACTTATTCCTTGTTTATTTTTGCTAATATGTAAAACTCAACATACACAAAAAAGGAATTTCTTTATGACCCTCAGGATTTGGTTTCTGTAATTTTTCTTGGTATTTTTGTTTAGTCTGAGTATTTTTTTTGCCAGGTTTCTACTGATTTGGGGCTTAGACTTATTGTTACTATTACAAGGTAAATGTTTTAAATTCTTCCATTATTAAATGCATTATTATTATTGAATGAAAGGCTAAAGAATCCAGAAAACAGCAAGGCCCCTACTTCTCTGCATTAGTAAGAAGTATTAGAGTTGGCGGTGACTTGTTGCCCAAGGCTCACAGACACTGCTCTTAGTTCCTGAGGAAGTCTATCTACAAGGCACAAGACATTTGATTCATACAACAGTTTCTGTAACCAACCTCTCTATCTCAGTAATAACAATATGATCTTATTATGTCTTGAAAATTCGCAGGGCAAGGTAGAAAGAAATATAAAAGATAAAGAAAATGGATGAGCAGATTCTGTGGGAGAGAGAAAAACAATTTTGCTTTCAGTTTATCTGATTAGGTTGTGATAACGCCCTCTACAGAACTGTCCATCACGGCTTCACTTAGGTCAGACAAGAGTCTGACCCCAAGGCCTAGGCAACAAAGGGCAAACAATGCCAAATTCAACTTTAGCTGATTCTTGAAAGAAGAAAAAAATATTTTTCAAGAAGCCTGTTGAGAACACCACACCAACCCCACATTTTTCACTTTTGATACATTAATATTTTATAACATAAAGCAAGAGGCAAAGAGGGCAAGATAAAGAAAGCAGAGAACAACAAACACGTAACGCTGTTCAGGTTCTTAGTTATTGCCCTCAATCCTAGGAATTTACTGAGATAGAGAGGTTGGTTACAGAAACTGTTGTATGAATCAAATGTTTTGTGCCTTATAGACAGTCTTCCTCAGGAACTAAGAGCAGTGTCTGTAAGCCTTGGGTAACAAGTCACCGTCAACTCTGTAATACTTTTTATCTACTCCAGAAGCAGGGGTCCTGCTGTTTTCTGGATTCTTTAGCCTTTTATGTCTTCCCTGTATTCAATTTAAAATTTTATATTTAAAAGTGATGCTTTCCCACTGAGAGCACAGACGTTTTTCCTGGGGGAAAACCTCAATCTTAGGCCCTTCATGCATGGCATATTTAATTTCTCAAAAAGTATTTTCAGTTATTAGGAAAAAGTGAAATTACGATTCCCCAAGGCCCAGCAATATTATAGTTGTCAACCATCTAATAGTCAGTGAGTTTCAGGCTTTCTTACATTATTACTTGATTTCTGTGTCTGTTCATGTCCTCAAAGATACAGATGCCAAGGTGGAACCAGATGTGCAAGAAATGTATTAGGAGAAACACCTATGGAGGATAAACAAGCGAGAGATCAGAAACAGGACAGGAGAGCTCTCTGACCACAATGCAGATCTGACACCTGTAAAAGGGGAGAGTGAAAGACAGGAGAGAAGGCAGGAGGACTGAGGAAAAGGAGCTTCAGCCTGCAGTGTGGTTCTGAGACAGTCTTGGCCAGGCTGATGGGAAGTCCTGGAGCAAAGATTGCCTACTGTAGGAGGCATCAAGCAGGATGGCATGGCTTTCATACCCCAATATGTTTAGCTATTGGCTAGCAACCTGGGGTAAGCATGGCCTTGGCATAAACACTGCAGCAGATCCAAAGGTGTAACAGTAGGAAGCTGTCTGACAATTATGTTCCTTGAAGCAGTTTCTCCTGAAGTAAGATCTGAGCAGTGTACCACTGTGGCTACTACAACTTCTTAGATAAGTATACACTTTAAATCATTTTTGGAATAAATAGGTATGCGTACATACATATGTACACATATACTAGCTCTCCAGATAAACAAATAATGTGGATTAAACTTGCTAATAAGATTCAAGTGAAGTCTTGACCTTTTTATTGAAAGACATTAAAAATTCTACAGAACCTCGAAGAATTCTAGATAATGGTACTGAATGAATGCTAGTTCAGGCACCCCAAACACCACCGGACATCAGTAGTCATAAAGAACACTTATGGTGCTCAGGTGGTGTATTAGTCCGTTTTTCATACTGCTATAAAGAACTACCTAAGACTGGGTAATTTATGAAGAAAAGAGGTTTAATTGATTCACAGTCTTGCAGGCTGTACAGGAAGCACAGCTGGGAGGCCTCAGGAAACTTACAATTATGGCAAAAGGTAAAGGGGAAGCAAGCACTTTTTACCATGGTGGAGCAGGGGGGAGAGAGAAAGTGAAGAGGGAAGAGCTACACATTTTCATACAACCAGGTCTCATGAGAACTCACTCACTGTCATGAGAATAGCAAGGGGGAAATCCATCACCATGATCCAATCACCTCCCATCAGGTTCCTCCCCGAACACTGGGGATTACAATAGGACAGGAGATTTGGGTGGGGATGTAAATCCAAACCATATCATTCCACCTTGGTCCCTCCAAAATCTCATGTCCTTCTCATATTATGCCTTCCCAACAGTTCCCCAGAGTTTTAACTCATTCTAGCATTAACTCAAAAGTCCAAGTCCAAAGTTGCATCTGAGACTAGGCAAGTCCCTTCTGCCTATGAGTCTGTAAAATAAAGAACAAGTTAGCTGCTTCCAAGATACAATGGGGATACAGACATTGGGTAAATGCTCCCTTTCCAAATGGGAGAAATTGGCCAAAACAAAGAAGCTGCAGGTCCCATGCAAGTCCGAAACCCAGCAGGGCAGTCATTAAATCTTAAAGCCCCCAAATAATCTCCTTTGACTCCATGTATCACATCCAAGGCATGCTGATGCAAGAGGTGAACTCTCAAGGCCTTGGGTGGCTGCACTCCTATGGTTCTGCAGGTTACCGCCCCCACGCCTGCTTCCACAGGCTGGTGTTGAGTGCTTGTGGCTTTTCCAGCTGCACGGCACAGGCTGTGGGTGATCTACCATTCTGAGGTATGGAAAACAGTGATCTTCTTCTCACAGATCCACTGGGCAGTGCATCAGTGGGGACTCTGTGTGGGGACTCCAATGTCACATTTCCCCTCTGCACTGCCCTAGTAGAGATTCTCCATGAGGGATCTGCCCTGCAGCAGACTTCTACCTGGACATCCAGGCATTTCCATACATCATCTGAAATGTAGGTGGAAGCCTTTAAGCTTTAACTCTTGCCCTCTGCACATCCACAGGCCAAACACCATGTATAAGTTGCCAAGGCTTGGGTCTTGCACTCTCTGAAATAATGGCCTGAGAATTACCCTGGCCCCATTTAACCTTGGCTGGAGCTGGAGCAGCTGCAATGCAAAGTGTCAGGTCCCAAGGCTTCACAGAGCAGTAAGGCTTTGGGCCTGGCCCATGAAACCATTTTCTCCTTGTAGGCCTCCAGGCCTGTGATAAGAAGGACTGACGCAAAAGTCTCTCAAATGTCTTGGAGACATTTTCCCCATTGTCTTGGCTGTTAACATTGGGCTCCTCCTTATTTATGTAAATTTCTGCAGCTGACTTGAATTCCTTCCTAGAAAATGGGTTTTTCTTTTCTACTACATGATCAGGCTGCAAATTTTCGAAATTTTTATGCTCTGCTTCCATTTTAAATATAAGTTCCAATTTCAGACCATCTCTTTGTGACTGCATATGAGCATAAGCTGTTAGAAGCAGCCAGGTCAATTCTTAAATGCTTTACTACTTAGAAATTTCTTCTGCCAGATACCCTAAATCATCTCTTTCAAGGTCAGAGTTCCACAGATCTCTAGGGCAGGGGCATAATGCCACCACCACCAGCCTCTTTGCTAAAGCATAGCAAGAGTGACATTTACTTCAGTTCCCAATAAGTTTCTCATTTCCATCTGAGACCTCCTCAGCCTGGACTTCATTGTCCATATCACATACCACCATCAGCATTTTGGTTAAAACTATTCACCAAGTCTCTAGGAAGTTCCAAACTTTCTCTCATCTTTCTGTCTTCTGAGCCCTACAAACTGTTCCAATCTATGCCCATTACCCAGTTCCAAAGTTGATTCCACATTTTCAGGCATCTTTATAGCAATACCCCCCATTCTCTACCAATTTTCCATATTAGTCCACTCACACTTATATTAAGAACTACCTGAGACTGGGTAATTTATGAAGAGAAGAGGTTTAATTGCTTCACAGTTCTGTAGGCTATGTGGGAAGCATGCCTGGGAGGCCTCAGGAAACTTACAATCATGGTGGAAGGCAAAAGGGAAGAAAGCATGTCTTACCATGGCAGAGCAGGACAGGGAGAGGGAGAGAGAAAAGTGGGGAGAGAGAGAGAGAGAGAGAGAGAGAGAGAAGAGAGAGAGAGAGGGCAAGAGGGAAGTGCTACGCACTGTCAAACAGCCAGATCTCATGAGCACTTACTCACTATCACGAGAACATCAAGAGGGAAATCCACCACCATAATCCAATCACCTCTTACCAGTCCCTCCCCCCCAGTATTGGGGATTACACTTCAACATGAGATTTGGTTGGGGACACAAATCCAAACCATATCAGGTAGTAAATGAAGTTTGGGCTCAAGTCTATCTTATGGATCTACCCTATAGTTATTTTGGTTTTTTTTGTTTTTTTTTTTTTGAGACAGAGTTTCGCTCTGCTGCCAGGCTGGAGTGCAATGTCTCAATCTCGGCTCACTGCAACCTCTGCCTCCCAGGTTCAAGTGATTCTTCTGCCTCAGTCTCCTGAGTAGCTGGGACTACAGGTGCATGCCACCATGCCCAGCTAATTTTTGTATGTTTAGTAGAGATGAGGTGTCACCATATTGGCCAGGTTGGTCTTGAACTCCTGACCTCGTGATCCGCCCACCTCGGCCTCCCAAAGTACTGGGATTACAGATGTGAATCACTGCACCTGGCCTATTTCTGTAGTTCTAATGTATCCTATATGTAGACATGCTTTGCTTTTTTTTTTTTTTTTTTTTTTTGAGACTGAGTCTCACTATCACCCAGGCTGGAGTGCAGTGGCATGATCCCAACTCACTGCAACCTCCACCTTCCAAGTTCAAGCAATTCTCCTACCTCAGCCTCCCGAGTAGCTGGGACTACAGATGTGTGCCACTATGCCTGGCTAATTTTTTGTATTTTTAGTAGAGACACGTTTCACCATGTTTCAAGGCCAGGCTGGTCTTGAACTCCTGACCTCAAGTGATCTACCAGCCTTGGCCACCGAAAGTGCTGAGATTACAGGTGTGAGCCACTGTGTCTGGCCAACATACTTTAAAAATGGTCTAATTCCCATACTGGAATGTAGAGAAAGAGCTAATACTGTAGGAGGGCCAATGGAAGCCCTTGGAACTCCTTTTGTCCTATCCTAATGATAAACTAAAAACAACATAACATCCTTGGAAGAATTGTCAAGATTAATGTCACCACCAAAGACTTAAAAGATGCAGGTGTGATTCCTAACATTCCCATTTAATTTGGCCAGTGTGTATTTATTCATCTTAGATAATGAGTATGGATTTTTGTAAACTTAATCAGGCAATGCCAGTTGCAACTGTTGTTCCAGATGTGATAACTTGAGCAAATCAATACAAGTATCTGGCATGTACTACTTGGCTATTGATCTTAAAATGTTTTTCCCCTTCAAAAAATTCTCAAGAATTACCGTGAGCCTTTTGCTTTCACCTATTAGAGACAAAAGCACACCTTCAAGCTTTTGTCTCAGAACTATGTCAATTCCTGCACTGTCATATTCTTGATCATCTTGACATGCCACAAACTATTATGTGTCTACTTCATTTAGAATATCATGTGAAATTGCACCTGGTAAGCAGGTAGTAGTGAATATCTTTATACTTATTCTATGTATTAAATTTCCTCTGCTGAAATAACTAGTGTGAATTCTGTTTTCATATTCTAACACAATCCCAAATCCTAATTTCCAAACTCTTTATGGACTAAGCCAAAAATTGCTGAATGTCTATGATTTTTCTATGAAAGTCTAGTTTCTCCATAAGAGTCAGATGTCTTTCATATAATTGATGTGAGTACCGCACATGAGATATTCAAATAAATTTTACTACTAGATTCAAAATTGCCTTTGACTCTTTTGTATGATACTAGAGTCAATCTGGTCCCTTGGCTAATTTTGCATTATCTGTGGAGTAGAGATAATTACGTTAGGGGTTGAATTGTGTTCTCCCAAAATTCATATGTTGAAGCCCTAAATCCCAGTACCTCAAATGCGACTTTTCGGAGATAGGGCCTTTAAAGAGGTGATTAAGTTAAAATGAAGCCATTATGATGTGCCCTAATGCAATCTAATTGCTTTTTCTTCTCCTCTTTTTTTTTCTTTTTGAAACAGGGTCTCACTCCAGCACCCAGGCTGGAGTGCAGTGGTGGCGCAATTATGACTCACTGCTGCCTTGACTTCCCAGGGTCAGGTGATTCTCCTACCTCAGTCTCCCAAGGAGCTGGGACTACAGGTGTACACTACCATGACCAGCTAAGTTTGTATTTTTGTATTTTTTTTTTTTTTTTTAGAGATGGGTTTTCAGTATGTTACCCAGGCCGGTCTTGACTCCTGGGCTTAACAGCCTCAGCCTCCCAAAGTGCTGGAATTACAGGTATGAGCTACCACTTCTGGCCTCTTCTCCTCTTATAAGAGGAAATTTGGATATACAGAGAGACCCCAGAAATGTGTGAGCAAAGAGGAAAGACCTGCTAGGATACAGTGAGTAGGCAGCCCTCTACAAACTCAGGACAAAGTCTTCAGGAGAAACCAAACCTGCTTATACCTTACCTTGATCTTGGAATTCCAGCCTCCAGAACTGTGAAAAAAATATTCTGTTGTTTAAGCTACCCAGTCAGTGACATTTTGTTATGCCAGCTCTAATAATAATAAATAACTGATGGTGTAAAGATGTCATATGGACTTAAAAACCTTAGGTAGTAAGGTACATAAAGGTTGCAACAGTGGCAGTGACTTTGTCATCTATTTTGTTGTGTTTGTGCATCTGGCTCTACAGGTTGCGCTCTTAATCACTATGCTATGCCAGATTATACGTAAGAGGCAAGGATGCCTGTAGATGTAGCCAATCACAAATACGCTGTTTTACTGAATTGAAGGCAAACGAGGAGAACATTTTATATCTAATGCCTAAGTTAAAGTCACTTTTAAACTTATATAGCCCTCAACACTTTTCCTTGGGCAAACAATATTAAAAAGTAATCTCTTTTGGTAATGAAGTCCATACACTCATAAGCCAAAAGCAATCACATACATACGATTTCTAAATTCAAATATAAAAATTCTGATGATAATGAATAAGAATCATGTCTGGATAATGCAACAAACATTTTCATATGCATTAACCCTATTTGATCCTCACAAGAACCTTGTAAATAAGCAGCAGCAGCAGCACGTTACCCATACTTTGTAGGCAAGGAAACTGAGGCTCGGAAAAACAGAAGTAGCAAGACCGTAAGGCCATTGGGAGGTATTTTGGTATCAACTTCAGGGCTCCAGCTCTTTTGCACCACTCTTGACACTTCTCAGAGAAGTCAAGTAGGCTGCAATACTAATGCTAGCATTTTCGTCACTGTTGTAACATCACATTTAGCAAAGGCACTGAGAATCCTGAGGGACAACAATGCAGTTAGGACCAGAAATTTATAGTTTTCTGTGCCTTAGCCTAGATTGCATCATGACTCAGCATTAGTGAAAGGAAAAAGTGACCCATGGCGCCATATCTGGCTGTGTGAGATTTTCCTCTGTTGATTTTTTTTTCCTTCACATACTGCTCCAACTTGATCCTGTTTAGTGAATGAGGGCTGACGGCAAATCGAAGACTAAATAAAAAGCTCCCTGCCGAAGTGCTGTCACAGCGGCTCAACCTAGGCTCCCTGGAACTTTGGCAAGCGGAAGAATCCTTTGTCTTCAGACTATGACAAGAGGGGGGAAAAAATCCCAACTATGCGGCTGTGTAGCATCATTCAAGCATGCCTTAATGGGGAAGGTCTAATGAGGAATGTAGTCTTTGAAAAAACTAGCGTTAAAAACTCCCAAAGCATTCTCACTGTACAGTTCTACACAATTATAATTAATAGGATTCAAACTACAAATCAGAGATTATGCTACCGTTTTACCCAGTTTCATGGCCATGGATGCTTCTTTCCTTTACTGGTTATGTTCAAAGAGATTTTGGCCTGTTATAACCAAATGTGTAGGAGAAAACATCCCTATTCTTCCTGGATTCTATGGAGGTAGCAGGAATAAGAGAATAAAAGAAAAGCCAATTTTAAACTCCCAAATGAACCGCAGCTGCTCCAGGCCCTTTCCAATCCCCGCCCCCTGCTGCTGTTGACCTATTAATAGATTCCTGCTCTTCAGCTCAACTCAGCTTTCACAGGGAGCTGGACCTAAAACCAGTTTTGAACAGTTTTTGAAGGTACACAGAGCTCCTGTCCAAATACAGGATATAGGTTTATGGTAGGTAAAATTCATGTATCATTATTCCTCTATAATTTGTCTCCAATAAATTCAAGAACATTCACTTCACGTTGTACTTTCTGCCTGGTAAAAATGCTTCCATCAAACAAACAAACAAACTACAAAGAGAGTCACAGAACTTCCAAACTGCATGTGTGATGGGATAATTGTATGGCATTTGATTTATATATCAATAAAACTGTTCTTTTCTTAAAAGTATATGCATAGTTGGAAAGAGGGAAAAGGATAAAGTTATTAAATGTAGAATTTTCTTGATTTAAAACAATTATCAATAGAGGAGGGGGAAAAGGAGAATTACTGTTTAATGAGCACAGAGTTTCAGTATGGGAAGATGAAAAAGTTCTGGAAATGGATAGTGGTGATGGTTGCACAACAATGTACTTAACGCTGCTGACAATGTAATATTATTGTTTAATTAACAATAATATTACTCTAACAAGATTACATGTTCATTGTAGAGACTTCAGAAAAAAGATACAAAAGAGGAAAATATAAATCACTTAAAATTCCACTACTAGGACACAATCAGTTTTAATACTTTTATATACATATTCTCCCAAATTTTGTCAAAAATAAATATTTAAACATGTAAGTAAATAAAACTGGGATTGTATAGGCATGTTACTTGACAACCTACTTCTCTTACTCAAAATATATGAATGTGAATATATAATATCTTTCCATGTTGTAGTAATCTGTAGTAAACTGCTATAAAGAAATGCCAGAGACTGAGTGGCTAATAAAGAAAAGCTCGGTGCTGTGGCTCACGCCTGTAATCCCAGCACTTTGGGAGGCCAAGGCAGGCGGATCATGAGGTCAGGAGATGGAGACCATCCTGGCCAACATGGTGAAACTCCATCTCTACTAAAAATACAAAAATTAGCTGGGTGTGGTGGCACATGCATGTAATGCCAGCTGCTCAGGAGGCTGACGCATGAGAATTGCTTTAAACCAAGAGGCGGAGGTTGCAGTGAGTCAAGATCTTGCCACCGCACTCCAGCCTGGTGACAGAGCAAGACTCCATCTCAAAAAAAAAAAGAACTTATAAAGAAAAGGGGTTTAATTCACTCTAGATTCTGTTGCAGGCTATACAGGAAGCGTAGCAGCTTCTGCTTCTGTGGAGGCCTCAGGAAGCTTCTAATCATGGTGGAAGGCAAAGGGGAAAAGGGGCATCTCAGATGGAAGGAGCAAGAGAAGGAAAGAGTGAGGGAGGAGGTGCTGCACACTTTTAAACACCCAGATCTCACGAGAGCTCACTCACTATCATGAGAACAGCACTAAGGGGATGGTGCTAAACCATTTATGAGAAATCCATTCCTGTGATCCAACCACCTCCCTCCACCTCCAACAGTGGACAATACAATTTGACATGAAATTTGATGGAGACACAGATCCAAACCATATCACATGTATATATAAATCAATCATCTGCATCATCATTTTCAGTGGCCCCATAGTTGATAGATTTTTAAAGTTTTTGCTCTTTTAGATATATCCTAAACATCCTTGTACATATCTCTTGCACAATTATTTCATTAGGATAAACCCAGAGGTATACACAGTATGTTCTTTATATCCATCAGTTCTGCAACCATGGATACAACCAATCTGAAATCAAAAATATTCAGAAAAAAAATTCCACAAATCTCCAAAAAGGAAAACTTGAATTTGCTGTGTGTCCTATGTGTACAAGTACTATGTTGAATCCATGCAAATGATGTGATGTGTGTGCATTGTATAAGTATCATGAGTAATCTAGAGATGATTTAAAGTATACAAAAGGATATGTGTAGATTACATGCAAATACTATACTATTTTATATAAGAGACTTAAGCATCCATGGATTTTGGTACCTGTGGGGTACCAAATTCCTCACTGATACTGAGGAGCAACTGTAATTGCTGGGTATGTACATTTTCAAGAGTTAATACTTGGTGCCTTCCAAAAAAGACTGAACCAATTTTTATTCCTACTGAAAATATATGAAATTACTACATTAAGTGCATATTATCATTCTTCCTCATCTTTGTCAGTCTTATAGGTTAAAAAAATTCTAATTTCAATTTTTATTTTTTTAATTACTAGAGAAGATAAACTCTTTTCCTAGATATTCCTTGACTCTTTGCTATTTTTTGTGAATTTCATGTTTATGTCCTTTGCCAATGTAGCTTTTGTGTGTGGATTTTTATTTATGTCTATGTAAGAGTTTTTTTTATACAGTATTAAGGATCTTATCCCTATTTATTATATCATTTTAGTTAATGGAGCTTTTGCTATCTAGATATTTTTAATTTTGTACAGAGTCAAATCTATCATCCTTTTCTTTTCCTTATAATTTTTGATTTCCAAATGATATAAATGTTTACTTATATTTATCTATAAATATATAAATATGTATCTATCTTTTGATACTTTATATCTTTTTTTAAATGTGACATAATAAAGATCATATATAAAAAATTCAGACCTTTTATCAGGCTCAGTGGCTAAAGACTAAAAGCTTTTCCTCCAAAATCAGAAAGAAGAAAAGGATATCCACTTTTACCACTTGTATTCAACATAGAATTGAAAGTAGAGCAATTGACAAGAAAAAGAAATAAAAGTCATCCAAACTGGAAAGGAAGAAGTAAATTGTCTCTGTTCACAGATGATGTTATTTTATATGTAGAAACCTCCAAAGATTCCACCAAAAAAACGCTGTTAGAATTAAACAAATTCAGCAATTGTGCAAGATGCAAAATCAACACACAAAAATTAGCATTTCTATACACTAACAATGAACAAGCCAAAAAAGAAATTAAAAAAAAAACAATTCCATGTACAATAGCATCAAAAAGAATAAAATGCTTAGAAATAAACTTAACCAAGGAGATAAAAGGCATGAATGAAAGCTGTAAAACATTGCTGAAAGAAAGTAGACACAAATTGAAAGACACCCTGCATTCATGGATTAGAAGACAATGTTGTTAAGATGTCAACGGTAGCCAAAACAATCTATAGATTCAATGTAATCTCCATCAAAATCTCATTGACATTTTTAGCAGAAATTAAAAATCCATCCTAAAATTCATGGAGAATCTCAAAGGACCCAAAATAGTAAGAAAAAAAATCTTTAAAAAGACAAATGTGTAGGTTTCACACTTTCTTATTTCAAAATTTACTTAGTACAAAGCTACAGTAATCAAAACAGTGTTATAATTGCATACAGACAGACATTTAGACCAGTACAACAGAATAGAGTCCAGAAATCAACTCTGGCTATAAATGGCCAAATAACATTCTACAAGAGTGCCAAGATCATTCAGTAGGAAACATGTGTTGAAAAAACTGGATATCCATATACCAAATAATAAAGTTGGACCCTTACCTTATCCCATATACAAAAATTAGGCTGGATGTGGTGGCTCACACCTATAATCCCAGCACTTTGGGAGGCTGAGGTGGGTGGATCATCTGAGGTCAGGAGTTTGAGACCAGCCTGACCAATATACTGAAATCCTGTCTCTACTAAAAATACAAAAGTTAGCCAGGCGTGGTGGTGACACCTATAATCCCAGCTACTTGGGAGGCTGAGGCAGGAGAATCACTTGAACCCAGGAAGCGGAGGTTGCAGTGAGTAGAGATGGCACCACTGCACTCCAACCTGAGCAACAAGAGCAAAACTCCATCTCAAAACACACACACACACACACACACACACACACACACACACACACACAAACACAAAAATTAAGACTAGACCAAAGTCCTAAATGTAAAAGCTAAAACTAGAAAACTCTTAGAAAAAAATAGGGGCAAGTTTTATGACATTGGACTTGGTAATGATTTCTTGAATCTAACACGAAAAGCACAGACAACAAAAGAAAAAATAGTGTGCCTTATCAAAATTTAAAACTTTCATGCATCAAAAGACACTATCAACAGAGTAAAAAGGCAACCCATAGAATGGGAGAAAATATTTGCAAATCATACATCTGATGGGGGGTTAATATCAAGGATACATAAAAACCTACAACTCAACATCAAAAAACAAATATTCCAATTTTAAAAATGAACAAAGGGCCAGAAGAGACATTTCACCAAAGAAGACACAAATGGCCAATAAGCACGAGAAAAGATACTCAGCACCACTAATTATTAGAGAAATGCAAATCAAAATCACAAAATGAGATACCAGGTCATACCTATTAAGAATTCTATTATTGGCTGGGCACAGTGACTCATGCCTCTCATCCCAGCACTTTGGGAGAATTGCTTAAGGCCAGGAGTTTGAAACCAGCTTGGGCAACATAGTGAGACCCTGTCTCTATAAAACAAAAACAAAACAAAACAAAAAAAGCCAAGCATTGTAGCATGCATCTGTAGTCCTAGCTACTCTAGAGGCTGAGGCAGGAGGATCACTTGAGCCCAGGAGGTCAGGACTACAGTGAGCCATGATCATGTGACATCACTCCAACCTGGGCAACAGAACAAGACCCTGTCTCTTAAAAAAATAATAATAATTAGAGAAAAATTAACATAGAAAATATCAAGTTTTTGCAAGGATGTGTATAAATTAGAACCCTTGTGCATTGCTGGTTGGAGTGTAAAATGGTGCAGCCACTGTGAAAAACAGTATGGAAGGTCTTTATAAAATTAAACTTAGAATTACCATGTGATTCAACAATACCACTTCTAGGTATAGACCCCAGAGAATTGAAAGAAGGGGACCAGGTGTGGTGGCTCACACCTGTAATCCCAGCACTTTGGGTGGACAAGGCAGGTGGATTACCTGAGGTCAGGAGTTCAAGACCAGCCTAGCCAACATGGTGAAACCCTGTCTCTACTAAAAATACAAAAATTAGCTGGGCCTGATGGCAGGCGCCTGTAATCTCAGCTACTCAGGAGGGTGAGGCGGGAGAATTGCTTGAATCCAGGAGGCCAAGGTTGCAGTGAGCCAAGATTGCTCTATTGTACACCAGCCTGGATGACAAAAGCAAAACTCAAAAACATATATCTCTACAAAGACTTAAACTCAAATGTACATAGCCTCACTATTCACAATAGCTGAAAGGCAGAAACAATCTACATATCCATCAATGGATAAGTGAATAAACAACATCTAGTATATACATACAATGGAATATTATTGACCCTTAAAAGAAATGAAATTCTGACACATGCTACAATATGAATGAATCTTGAAAACACTATGCTAAGTAAAACAGGCCAGTCTCAAAATGCCAAATGTTGTATGATTCTACTCATATGAAGTACCTTGAGTAATCAAGTTTATGAAGACAGACAGTAGCATGGCGGTTGCCAGGGGCTAAGGGCTAGGGGCTTGAAGGAATGGAGAACTGGTTTTTAATGGGTACAGAGTTTCAATTTGGGAAGATGAAAAAGTCCTGGAGGTGGATGGTGGTGATAAGTGTCCACAATGTGAATGTACTTTATGCCACTGAACTGTATACTTAAAAATGGCTAAAATGGTCAATTTTATGTTACATATATTTTACCACAAAAAAATTTTAAGTGTATTTGTTATAAAAGTATCCAAACAATACAAAAATATATTAAGTAAACTTCTTTCGCTTTTCTATCTAAATCTTTTAATTCATCAGGTCTAATTTTGGTGTTAGGAATGAAGTGGCTCCAGCTTTAATCTTTCCTGGTCCCAGGATTATTATTTAAAAATCTCTTTTTGCCCCTGCTCATTTAAAATTTCTGCTAGGTGTGGTAGTGCATGCCTGTAGGCCCAGCTTCTTGGAGGCTGAGGCAGGAGGATGGCTTGAGCCCAAGAATTCAAGGCTGCAGTGCACTGTGATGGTGCCTGGGAATAACCACTGCACTCAGCCTGGGCAACATAGGGAGACACTGTTTCTAAAAATAAAAACCTGAAAAAATTCTTCTTCCATTCTATACTAAATTATATATCTAATAGGTCCATTTCTAAACTTTCAATTTTGTTTTGTGTTTCCAATGGCCAATTTCTTCCTGCCTCTCACTTTATTTAAGGTATCAGATTTTATTTAAGGTATAACTTACACTCAGTAAAATGTGCAGATCTTAAACAGTTCAATGAGTTGTTGACAAATGCATATATCCACATAGCACATATCACCATTAAGATATAGAACATTTCTATCATCCCAGAAAGATGCCTTGTACCCTAGTCAGTCTCCAACCACAAAAGCAAGGATTTTTCCGGTTTCTTTCACCAATGACTAATTTTTAAATTTCATGTAAATGAAAAACTTAAGAATATACTCTGTTGTGCCTGCTTTCTTTGATTCTGCACAAGTTTTTTGCAGTTTATCTATTGAATGGTATAAATCACATCTTTATAATTCTTTGAATAATTAAGACTGTGACATTTTTTGGAGCTTCATTTTGGTCATCTTCCTCTACTACACTAAATTTCAATTCATTAAATAAATACTGGCTGGGTGCAGTGGCTCCTGTCTGTAATCGTAGCACTTTGGGAGGCTGAGGCAGGTGGATCACCTGAGGTCAGGAGTTCGAGACTAGTCTGGCCAACATGGCGAAGCCCTGTCTTTACTCAAAATATAAAAATTAGCTGGGCATGGTGACAGGTGCCTGTAATCCCAGCTACTCAGGAGGCTGAGGCAGGAGAATCCCTTGAATCCCTGGGGTGGAGGTTGCAGTGAGCCAAGATCATGCCACTTCACTCCAGCCTGGGTGAAAGAGTGAAACTCTTGTCTCAAAAAAAAAAATCAATACCGAATGGTTAATATGGTGAGTAATAATTTACTTTGTGGTTTACTATAATTATTGTTTTTTTCTTTCTAATTTTGTCACCAGAATAGAAGTAGTGTTTTTCTTTATGACTCATTGATTTTTACAGAGTTGGCAACCATCTACTTTCAGAATACCTAGTTTCAGAACATTTCCATTATCTCAAAAAGAAACCTTGTACCCATTTATAGTCACTCTCTATTCCTGTCCATAGCCTTAGGTAATCTTTCATCTACTTTCTGTCCCTTTAGAATTGTCTTTTCTGGATATCTCATACATGTGGAGTTATATAATATGTGTTCCTTTGTGTCTGGTGTCTTTCACTGAGCATAATATGTTTGAAGTTCATGCATGTTGTAACTCAGATCCTTTTTTATTGCCAAATAGTATTCCTTTATATGGCTATAGCACATTTCGTTTATCCAGTTGATGGGCATTTTGATTTTTTCTATTTATGGCTATTGTGAATAATGAGGTTATGAACATTTGAGTGTGAGTCTTTGTACAGATACATGTTTTTATTTCTCCTGGGTATATACTTAGGAATAGAACTGTTGGGTGATATGGTAACTCTATGTTTAACATTTTAAGAAACTGCCATCTGTTTCTCCAAAGTGGCTGCACCATTTTACATTCCCACTTGCAAATGTATGAAAGGTGTACTTTTATCTCTCTGAAATGACAGCATAAATAGGACAAACCAAGGCATTTTCACCAAAAAGAAAGCATATTTTCCTTGGTTTGAGAGCTGGAAAGAGGGAGATGATTTTCTTCTCTGCTGCTTTTTGAATCTCTTATTTCCTGTTCCACAGCCTCCCTGGAGCTAGAGCAGGCATGAATGTGTTCAGCAATCAATGGAGTTAAAACGAACACTAACTTGCCAAGACCTCCCTCATTATGATGAAATACCCCCTCCCTGTGCTCACACACACATGCAAGCTCCATTTTTAAAACCACTTGTTAATTCTCATTAATACAAAGAGTCAAACACTTATCTTCCTCACCTTCTATTTTTTAATAGAGCATACGTTTATTTCTCCATTATTGACAGTTCAGACTGCTACAAAAATGCTTTAACTAAAAAAAGGAACAATACTTTCTGCATTATTATATTCAAATATGAATTTAGAAAAGAGAGGACTGGAAGCATATTTAGTTTCTCTTGAACTGCCAGTTTCATATAACTGACAACATGAATTATATGACACAAAATCTATTCATTATTCTATCCATTCAAGATCAAATTGAGGTTTAAAGCAGACTAATGGCTGTCACATGAAGCTACTGTTTGTCAGTCTTCAGTGAACTCAAGCAAAAAACAAGGAAATTGGAAATGGACAACATAGTGAGTCAAAGAATATTCACATTGTGGGGGAAACAGCCCCTGAAGAAAGAAGCTTCTTGTGTGGAATTTGGCAGTGGTACAAGTTATTCAAGGAAACGCATGTTAGTGTTAAAAAGTTATTCTGTTATTTCAAGGATGGGGTGGGTTGGAAACTATGTCATATTCGATTGCCTGCTTAGGTACAAAACTTCACACCACTACCACATTATACTGTCAAATATTCTGGACTTAAAAAAACAGTATGTATCCACTTTTCTTTTTAGTCTATGTTGTAGTATGAATTGAGTAAGAAAAGAAGCAATATAAATAAAATTATATAAAAGAATTTCTCTCCTCAGAGAGCCCCAAATGAATAATTTTCTCTATCTATTCTGTTCAGAGGGTCACATTTTCCTTAACTATTAACCTATAGAACAAAAGAGAACCTATAGAAGAGAGTGGATCCTACTTTCAGAGGGGAGGGAGAAAATCTTGATTTTATTCAGAGATGCTTGATTCATTGAGAGAAATGAAGTGATAATAAAAGCAGAATGAGACTTTTCAGTCAATCCCGTGGAGGAAGGAGAAGACATACCCATTCCATGAGATGGTGAAGGACGAAGAGAGAACTGCAAAACATCCTGTCTGGGGATGGATTTCCGCCTTTCTTAGCACCCAAGAAAAGACTAGGTCTAGGATTCTATGGATTCCTTCTGCTTGAATTCCATAGTACAGTGGAATGGTCCAAAGATCACAGACTTTGGAAACAGATAAATCTACATTAGTCTGTAGGGTCTGGCTTTCCCTTGGTAAGCATTCTCTAAATGGTGGTTGTCTTAGTTTGAATCTCCTCAGAAGCAGACCCTGAGACAAGACTTCAAATGCAAGTAGTTACCTGGGAGGTAAAGAAAGCTGACAGGGAAGTGGGAACATGAGGTAGAAAGGGAAGGCAGCTGACATAGATGTTTGATCAAGCCAGCTACAACTGTGGGCAACCTGAGTTGAATCCTGAATAAACTCTAGGTACCACTGGAAAACATACACCTTAGAGTCATCTCATCCAAGAGATGAAAGAACTGGGCTGCTTACATACCAACTCCAGTTGGTCATGAAGGGCTGCTCTTGGTGTCATTACTGTGGCAAAGGACCTCAAGCAAAGAATTGCAGATGCCAACAGCTGGAAGTCCAGCCAATGTGCACAGAAGTGAAGGTGAGGAAATGTGGACAGGTTAGTTGCAATGGTACAAAAAGAAAAAAGTAGAACATGCTCCTTTGGGGTACAGGGACCTCATCTTCTGTTGTTTCCCAGTGCTCATCTTCTGTTGTTTCCCAGTGCTGTCAGATTTTAGGCACTCAGTAAATGATGTGTTGACTAAATATGATAACCAATGAACGAAATGAGTTAGCTTTGAATCTTGGCTCCATCTTTTACGAAAAACCTCTTTCCTCATATATAAAAACGAATCCCATTCTACAAAATAATATATTAAAAACCTAATATAGTACCTGATCCACAGCAGAAACTGAGTACATATAATGTTCTATAAATAACTTTATTTAAATATAAATATTTTTTTCTTCTTCTACCACGAAGTCCTCCTATTTTGCCCTCTCCGTTAAAGAAACAAGGCGGCAGTAGTACGTCGCAGTGCCTGAGTTCAGAAATTTGCAATACGTGTTGGCCCACTGGAAGGGGTCTACATCTACTGTCCTTTTTAAAGGTCAAATTTATTGACCTTTGATAGTAATGCTTTCAAGGGAGTGCCAACAACTTATTTAATTGCAGACTTTGAGCCAAGAGCACCACCATGCAACTATGAATGCAGTCCTAAAGAACAACGTTCGTTCTCTTAACCTTCCTCCTGCTGTCTTACACTTAGGTCAATGGCTGCCTTGTTTTTGTCCTGCTACTCAATAGCCGATACTCAAAAGTAAAAATACAAAAAACAAACAAAAGCAAAAGCAAGGCATGAGAAAAAAGACTCTGCAATTTTCTGGCTTCTCATTCTCAAACGTTTACTCATTCGCCTATTCTTTTAATTATCTATCTCAACACCCAACATGTGTATTTATTTCTGGAATGCAGCCAGATCCTGGGTCTGAATTCCAGCAGCTCATTTCCCAGTTTCTATGAGACAAGGCCTAAAAAATGTGAACCTTTCAGAGGACACACGCAAGATGACAAAAGCTTAAATTGTACCTATACAACTTCTTTCCTTAAAAATTTTAACTTTTCAAAGAAAAAGGGGAAGGCAATTGGTTCTAGAGTCTAATCTTTCTCTTACCTTCCAGCAAATGTGTGGCTCAGGATACACTTTAATACGCAAAGTGCTAGGCACTTTGACTAACCTAAAGAATGCTTATTTCCACTTAAATTGCCTAGGGTTTGACTCCAAATTCACGTCAATGATTTTTAAATTTTGAGATCTTTGGAATGCTAGGATCTGTCTGTACCAGGTTTCCAGGAACCAAGAATGGGTGAGAGATGAGGCCAATTGAGCCAAGACCCTAGCAGGTAGCAACGGCTTTGAGGGTAACAACTGTGTGTGTAATTCCCAAGATCATGCCAAGAGAGTGTACTACTAGGAAATCCAGAAAGCAGACCTTGCAGGGAAAGTGAATGCTAGTGACTGTGATGGAACCAGAGCAGACAAATGGAGCATGGACACAGCCAACTCAGCAGTAGATGAAGCTGGATGAACAGAGCAGACGCACTACATTGCTAACTAAACAAGGGCTAGAAAGGGAAAACAAAATGAGATAAAGTATGGTGTAAGGAGCACTCCTTCATAAAAGACCACCCGTTGTGGTGCCCAGCTCATAACCGGGTCTCATCAGCATGTCGGGAGGCATGAACATAATGTGCCCCAGCAGATCATTGTGCTAGTGGTTTGCAACTCATGTCTGATCCCCTCTTTTAGCTGGTTTCAGCCCCTGTTAGCTTTAAACTGTTTAATGCTCATCTAGTGTTTCTCCTTGGGTACCAGGCCTTGGGGGTTGAGGTTTTGTTATGGCCTATCCATGTGATGGGATAAACCCTGCCCAGTCAGAGTGGTCAGAGCCGGACAGAAGTAAAAAGCAGCAGGAAGCAGCACCTGGGAAGATGTGGAGAGTCCAGTTGAACTCCCAGTGTTGATAGAACTAGATGTACCCACATTTCACCAAACAGGGCACCTTACGGATGCCACCAAGTTGCCTGACGGTTGCACACAGTTCCTGCATTCCACTTTTTCTACCAGTTTATTGAGACATGGGGTAACACAAACGGAAGAGTTCTTTGGCATCACAAAGTGACAATGCAGTTTTTACTTTAAAAGAAGTCTTTCAGGCTGAAAGTTTAAAAGGTCTTAGATGTGCTCCTTGTTAGTTTTATGACCTTCAGCAAGCTTCCAGTCTCTCCGTTTATAAAATGGAAATAATAGTAGGACTTCCCAGAGTTTTGTAATGCTTACATGAGCTAGCATGCCTATTGCAGAGCAGGACCTCAGTCAAGTTACTCATAGTACAGTGACAATGGCAACCCAGCAAGTCTTGTCAATTTAGAGTGAAAAATAAGAGATCAACAGTTATGAGGTAGAGGGGAAACTCTCCCAACAGCAAAGAGAGTATTTACTGTTTCTTTGTGCATTGTTACATAAGTTACAATGATGTTGACAGTCGTCTTTTGGAAAACAGTTGTCTTTGGAAGGCCCTGTCCTGTTGTAGACCCAGGAAGTGCTTTAGAAATGTACATAAGAGAGAGGAAGAAGGTGGCTTTAAGAGCCAGTATTAAAGACCTCCCAGAGTGTAAATACCTGCCATGGGTCTGTCCATTTCATCACAAATAGAGAAAATCTGTCAGTGTGATACACCCTTACACCCTACATTTAAATCCAGTCCAAGGTCCTTTCCACAGCCTACAGGGCCTGATGTGATCTGACCCTGGTCTACCTTTCCATTTCTCATACCACTCTCTCTCTTGCTTACTGGACTCCAAGAACACTGACTTTCTTTTTGTTTCTAGAACTTTCTAAGACTCTCCTGCCTCAGCCCAACTTACAAACTTCTTTGCATGTCTGGCTTCTTATTTCTTATCAGATCTTGGCTCAAATGTCATCTCAGAAAACTCTTCTCTAATCGCCATGTGGAATGTTAAGCCCTCCTTCCCAGACCTCTACCTTACAGACACTGTCACTCTGGAACATACTGTATTGGGTTTTGTTTCTTAATAGTACCTACCACAAGCTGGGTGCTGTGGCTCATGCCTGTAATCCCAGCACTTTGGGAGGCCCAGGCGGGCAGATCATGAGGTCAGTAGTTCAAGGCCAGCCTGGCCAAGATGGTGAAACCCCATCTCTACTAAAAATACAAAAATTAGCTGGGTGTGGTGGTGAGTGCCTATAATCCCAGCTACTCGGGAGGCTGAGGCAGAGAACTGCTTGAACCTGGGAGGCGGAGGTTGGGAGGTTGCAGTAAGTTAAGATTGCGCCACTGCACTCCAGCCTGGGTGACAGAGCAAGACTCCATCTCAAACAAACAAACAAACAAACAGACAAAAAAACAAAAAACTTACCACACCTTGAAATTATTGTATACAACATATTTATTGCCAGTCCCCTTCTGTTGGAATATAAGCTCTATGAGGGCAAAGAATGACCTGTTTAGTGTTTCAGTGTGAGGTAGCAACTTCTGGTGCCTTGGAAAGATGAGGAAACTGAGGTTCAGGAAGGCTGTTACTTGCCAAGGTCACATAACCAGTAAAAGCTATGGTAGAAATAAAGTTTGTTTATTTCCACTCTGAGCCCTGTATTGTCTGGGATGTGCACTTTTTTTTCTATGTTGGAAAACCTCACCTAAAATTAAAAAATATATATATACACACACATACATATATATATACACACACACATACTTTCATACATACATATATATAACACATATATAACATAGAAATTACAAATATAAATTAATACACATGTACCAAAGAGCATTCAAAAATAAAGATTTAGACCAGGCATGGTGATCTAATCACTCCTGTAATAACAGCACTTAGGGAGGTTGAGGTGGGCAGATCACTTGAGCTCAGGAGTTTGAAACCAGCCTGGGCGACACAGTGAAACCCCACCTCTGCAAAAATTAGCCAAGTGTGGTGGTGTGCACCTCAGTCCCAGCTACTAGGGAGGCTGAGGTGAGAGGATCACCTGAGCTCAGGGAGGCCAAGGCTGTAATAAGCCATGATCACACCACTGCACTCCAGCCTGAGTGACAGAGTGAGGCCTTGTCTCAAAAAAAAAAAAAAAAAAAAAAAAAGAAAAAAAAAGATTTAAATAATATAATAAATCTCCAAGAAAAAAATACAGCTCAAAATGGAGAAGAAGAAAACAAATAAGATATTGAGGAATGAAAAAATGTAGTTGACATAAGAGCAAATTCAGGCTCAGATGCCCAGGACAGAGTGTTCTGCATGTTGGTCTGCCAAGTTAGGAAAGCATCCTCTGAAGGCAGAAAAGAATCACTTCTATTCTACAAAGCAAGATCCACAGTGTACCAATGTAGCCTTTGTGGAGAAAGTCATTAGACGAGGGGGAGAAACAGTGCTTAGATTTAGTAGAGAATCTTCGCCTCATTTTGTTTCATTGAGAAGTGCATGGGATGTCAGAGCACAAGAGATGGATGGACTCCTGGGATGAACCGAGTCGGAGAACAAGGACTCTGCACTGCAGCCCTTTGGATAAGATGCTCACTGTTTGGAACTACATCAAAGGGAGAGATGTGGAAGAGTCTGTCTATGGATTAGTTAAGATCCAGCATGTCCTTTGAGGTTTTGTTTTTTTCAAAAACTGATAGAAAGTCTCTCATTATGCCTCTCCAATCACACTGTGGGCTCACTAAAATGAGATGAATATTTCTTAAATTAAATTGTGTCCCCCTGCATCGGAGGCAAAGCCTTGGGAATCTATTAGCTGTGAAAGAAAGCAGAGATCTTGCTGATGCTAAGACCCATTTGGCACAGCATGTCAGCACGCTGCTTGGATAAAAGTTATTTCCAACAGCATTAAAAGGAAATATCAAAATTAATTTGTATCTAAAAACGCATAAGACTTTAAATAAAATTCAGCTAATTTTTAAAGGATTAAAAGTTAAAGAGAAACATGAGTTTCCTTTTTTCCCAATCTAATTAAACTCAACAGACAGTTACCGAACATTATGTATGTGCATATGAGTTGGTCAGACTGTGTCCAACTTAACCCGCTTGCCTTATGTTTTTAAACAAGTTTTTCTAGTAACCTGTGTGGACACTGGCCTAGATAGCTTCTAACAAAGATTTTCAACAAGATCCTCTCTAATATTTATCTTCCTCTTTATTCATTTACATTTCCATTTTCATAATTGTTATGCATAGTTTAAGCACTATGAATAATAAAAAGAAAAGAAGTAAAGGAAGAAGGGAAGGAGAGAGAGGAGAAAATGAATCAATGAAGGATCTTTAGGTTCTGGAAGGTAACAGTCTAACAGGGGAGCTAGGATTCACAGAAAAGTATTTGTAGTCCCAGCTACTCGGGAGGCTGAGACAGGAGAATCACTTGAACCCAGGAGGTGGAGGTTGCAGTGAGCCAAGATCATGCCACTGCACTCCAGCCTGGTGACAGAGCGAGACTCTGTCTCAAAAAAAAAAAAAAAAAAAAAAAAAAAAAGTAAAGAAAAAGAAAAAGAAAAATATAAAGGGCACAATGAGAGAAAGCAATTACTTCCTTACCGGCTGGGGCTTTACATACACACAGATACACACATACATTCAATTTGCTAAGATTGAAACCATCTTGGCAAATAAGTAAACTTTTCTGTATCTTAGTTTTCTCTCTGTGTATGAAGAAAGTTATTACATGATTGCCAATATTTCCTATAGCTGTAAAATCCTGTAAGTCATTTAACATTTATTGAATATTTGCTATGTGTAAATGAGAAGGATTTTGCTAAGAGAAGAAGTATATACAGCATGAGCAAAACCCATCTGGCCTTAACAAGGACAGTTTATTAGCAAGATGCCAAATGCAGACAACTATCTTTATAGTACCTTTACACACCTGTATAATAAAACCACTGGGGAGATAAGAGGAAAGAAGAATGAATGCAAATGCAGGACAAAGATGGATTAAACAATGAGGGAAGAAACAAACTAGTTGAAGAGCAGCAGAGAGATGAGGCCACCCTGGTAGGAAGGGCAAAGGATGTTAAAGGAAAAAGCAAGAAAGGTAAAAAGTCAGAAAAGATTGGCTATTTTAAAAGCTCAGAATAACAAGCTGATCTAATGTGGTAGAAGGAGACAAAAAAAGATGACTTTGGGTCATCAACCAGATCCAGGTTTTGGGGAACTGCCTAAAAATCCATTTCAAATTGAACTCAGAACTGTGGCTGAAGAAGTGGTAAAATGAGCCTTAAGCCCCTCCCCCTCACCGCCATAGCCAAAGAATAGAAAGTTGTTGATGAAATAGAGTCAGTGAGTCAAGTCTTGATGGACAAAGAGGCTAAGATTTGGATTAATAGGAAAAGGATGCTGGTATTGCAGGTGGAAGAAGCAGTTTTGGAGAAGGAGGGGTGACAGTGTGGATGATGGAACTACCAAGATTTATAATGAGATGGCACAGAGATAGTCCAGCTAGAACACAGATACCTCCCAGGGGAGTAGAAATCAGAAATATAAGCACTGATGGAGGAGCGCTTTGACTAGCACGTTGCTGAGTGTTGATGATGTAAGAGACAAAAGCAGCACAAAGAAATACCTCTACAGGTGAAGACACCGTGAACATACTTGCCAAGACAGCAGGTGGCTCCTTATTTTATGGGTCTTGGACTACTTAAACGGGTTGACTGAGCAGTAGTCAGACCTATTTTATGGGATCTTATTGGACTATGTATTAAAAAAACATTTTCCCCAAATAGATTTAAAAACTTATATAACGAAGATCAATCCCATATTTCACCAGATAATAGCTCTAGAATCTAGTCAGAGCCAAATTTTCAGTAGGCAATGGAGACTGAATAGTGTAGGGTGTGAAGGGCATGGCCTCTGGAACCAGAATACATGAGTTAAATCCTGACTGCATCACCTAGTAGCTATGAGAGCTTCAGCAAGTTACTCAAATTAATTCTGGGTTCGTGTCCCACATATAACATTGGGATAAGAGTATTACCGTCTCCGTGAAGTTGTGGAAATTAAATGGGTGAACACATGTAGCTTTCTTGGAATAGAGCCTGGAACATCATAAGCACTAAGCAAGTGCCAGCAGTTGCTGCTGTTGTTGTTTATTGTTGTTACTCGGTTTATGAGCCCTGGGGAGCAGGTGCATCCCCCTCTGCAGGTGGAACTGCTTTTCTGAGCCACAGTACAGAGTAAGTGAATCATAATAAAATCATGCCGCCAACTTCCTGGACTATTGAATTACCTGAGCATCCACTTACAATGACAATTTTTTAAAAGTTACCTTTCTTTTTGAAGTTCACAGATTACAGAGGCTCTTTCCACAACCCCCACCTTTCCTTTTCAAGGATATTAAATCCCAAAGAAAGCAATTCAAAAACGATTTCTCCTATTGTTAGCCTTTGTAGATCCTTTATGCCCATTCATTCTCCTGCTTCATTGATATCTAAAGAAAAATGATACTTTATTTATTATATTGTCATCCATAACCTGGCAGTTTATAGCTGCTTTGTATAATGTATACGTGCCTTTCACAAGTGTGACTCAACGTGTACGATCCCTTCCCTTCTCCTACAATGGAAGGTCACCCTAACTTGGGAGAATAGCAGACATCTGGTTAGCAATGTATGAGCTAATGTGCATTTTTTTTTCATTGTCTTAGAGAGAAGATCTAGTATAGGCATGATCAGCCAACACATTTCACTTTAGTCCCATCCCTGGTACTGCCTTAATTACGTGGACTTCTACCAGTGCTCAAATGCCTGGTGGTAGGCAAAATAATGGCCTGTCTCCCCTAAGACGTCCACATTCTAATCCCTGAAACCTGTGACTATGTTATGTTATATAGCAAAGGTTAATTAAGGTTGCAAATACAATTAAGGCCATTAACCAGCTGATCTGAAAATAGGGAGATTATCCAGGATTATCCTGGTAGGACCAAGGTACTCACAAGGGTTCTTAAAAGTGAAAGAGAGAGGCAGAATCAGAGGCCAGCTGCAAGTTTAGAAGGACTCAACCTGCTGTTGCAGATTTTGAAGATGGAAGAAGGGGACCACGAGCCAGGGGAATGTGGGCAGCCTCTAGAAGCTGTACAGGGCAAGAAAACACATTCTCCCCTAAAGCCTCCAGAAAGGAACACAGCCCTGCTACACACTGACTTTAGCTCAGTGAGACCTGTGTGAGATGTGTGACCCACAGAACTGCAAGTTGTGTTGTTTTTAAACCATAAGTTTGAAGTAATTTGTTATAGCAGCAACAGGAAACTAATACCTGCCCAAAGTGGAGGTCTGCCCGGCATCCTCATCGGTACTCTGTTTTGTCTTTCGCTTATTAATTCAATAAAAGTCATTGAGTGCCTACTGTGTGCCAGGCACTGTGCTAGATCCTGAAAATGCAAAATGAGTAAGACACAGCCATGCGCTTTCATTTACTCAACAAAGATTTGTGTACCTAGGCTCTGGTTTAGATGCGGTAGAGATTAAAAAAAAAAAAAAAATCCCTGCCCTAAAAAGGCTCACAGACTTCTGAGAAGGCCATCAACAGAAATAAAATTTTATGATTCAATGTCATATGTGCATAATATAAGAATATAAAAGGGAGACCACCGAACTCATCAGGAAAACCTGAGCAAGAAGAAGAAATGGAGCTTAAATGAGTTTGCCAGACAGACGAAGTGGGGGGAGATGTTCAAGAGCTTTGGAACAATGTGACTCTTGGAACGCAGCAAGTGCAAATGAGGAACAGTTTAGATTTTTTACCTCATTTTAGTTACCTTAATTGAAATGGAAATAGTCACATGTGACTGTGGCTACCATATTGGACAGAGCAGATTGGACCAGATTGGATCCTTGAAAGCAAGATTGCCTTCTCTTTTCCCCTCTTTCCCACTTCTTACTGACTGGAAAGCAGATGTGGTGGCAAGTCACTTGGACCATGCAGATGAAATATCACTCCAGGATGGAAGTAACAAATAGAAGGAACTTGGGTCCCTGATACCACAGAGCCATCTTTAGGTTTGCCTTATGCTCAGATCATTATGTCAGAGATATAAATTCCTATATTATTGTTATAACTTAATATAGGAATTTATATCTATATATCTATATTCCAAGTTATATGTATATTCCAAGTTATTTTGGAACTTTTTACAGTAGCCAGCCCCATCTCCTATTACAAATGTCTGCTAGAATAATGAAAAGCAATAATCATAATATTTGCTAAGATTTTTTTTGGAATTCCTTCTATATCTTGGATACTAGGCTAAATGCATTGTTGCATTTAAACACACCCTGTTAAAATAGATAGTAGGATAGCCCCATTCTGCAGGTAAAATGGAGGCTTAGAGAAGCTGGCTTATTAGTGGCAGGATGAGACCTTACTGACAGCAAACTGTCAGATACTGTAGTGTATAAATACAGAATATTTTACCATTAAGGGCCAGGTAAATTGTGTACAACTAGACTTTTAAAATGCTGAGACAATATTTATATTCATTGTAGAATTCTCAGCTGTTATGCAGCAACTGTGCCCTCTTTCTTCCTGCAAAAAGAACCTCGAATGATTCAAACAGTGGGCAACGATTCCTTGACTTTAGGAAGAGTAGGTCCTTATTGCAGAACCCGTGAAAGAAATCCTAATCAATCTGTATTAATCACTGGCATTTTTTTTGCCAGTTATTGGCCTAAAGATAGCCAGAGGGTACAGTTCTGTTTAATGAAATGTAAGCAAAGATCTAATGAGAAATAAAAAGTCAAAAACTTGTCTGGAATGAAGATGCAATGCTGGAGGTGTGGCATCCATCACGCAACCATGAAGACAAAGCCAACATATAAGAATGGTAGAGTGGAGAGATAAGTGGGATCCTTGAACACATTATTTAGCTGCCGCTCTCCTTGCCTGGAAAATCTACCTTCAAACTACTTGTAATACGAGAAAAAACCAATTTAATGAGGTTTGTTTTGAATTTTTTATAAATTCAAAATTTATAAATCTGGTTTTGAATTTTTTCATAGGGGGAAAACTTCCTAACTGACACATACATACGCACATCCTTTTGTTTTCCTTAAGAAAGTTAAGGAAAAGTCACACAACTTACAATGGTGTCCTGTGCATTTGTGGCTTACTTCCGTGAAACCCGGTTCTCACTGGCTCAACCACAGTAAAAATTACTTCAGTAATTTGAAAAATAACCTTTTGGAATTATTTCTTGGGATATGAAAAATAACCTGAACAGATAACAGAGCTCAAATGCAATCCATATTACCTTGTTCCCATCCTCAAACTAAAAACTTTTTCTCCCTTAATTACAAAGGTTTCTTGATGAATGTACATGTGTGGAAAGCCATTACAATCTATTGTACCCGACTAGTAAATATTCTAAAATTTTAAAAGGAAAGATTATAACAAGTAATGTTAAGCTGTAGTTTAAGAGAAAAATAGAAATATTAACCCTAGTGCATAAAAATTTCATTGGTATGATTACCCACACCAAAAGATAAATGAAGAATTGAGGTATGCTGCAGGACGACAAAGGTTTAAAAGGAATTTGAATATACAGATAAATAGGAGAGGCAGAAATGTTTTGATCTTGAGTTATACTAAAAGTTGATTTAATTCTCCTTTCTGAGTGTGGGGGGGGGGAAAGCAACACATGATATTTATGCTATCTATTATCCAGAATTATAAGCAAATTTAAAATATTTTTAGATGCTATTTTCAGTTAGAGAGAAAAAGCAGATATTTTTCTATGCACAAATATATACTATGCTACCATCTTAACCATGTTATTAATCTTTAATCTGATTTATAACTGAAAAGCTCATGTGATAACTGATTGTATGTGATTTCATTCACAAAAAGAGAAGATTATCCATCAAATAGGCACATATTTCTTGGGATTTCACAGAATAAATGAGCTAGACACATTTTTCTTTCAAATACCAGGCAATCCAAAATATTTGCAGATAATCAGAAAGGCATGAAACAGCAAATTAAGCTACATTAAGGCAGTTTTCAAAAATTTTGCATTTTTGATAAATCTGACAAGTTGAAAAAAACAATTTGAATAAAGGCAATATTAGAAAAAATAACATACCTTAGAGATGATTAATGGTTCTCCGTGCTCCAGGCCACCTTTCAGAGTAAAACCCCAGGGGAGCTCCTCCCTCCAGGAATGCCTCCAGATAAATGTACCTTCCCTTGGGGGGCCGTGTTAGGGTTTAATGTGGCACTAGGCTTATGGAAGTTTTCAGTGGTCCTCATCATGCCAAACACATGATCCCTCAAGTTAAATGTAAAAGGCCTGAAGCAAATTCAGGCAAGCAGTGCTTCTACAGCACAAGTTGTCCCATCCTTCAGTATATACAATAGCCAAAAGAGAGGTTTGCAGAAGCAAATTCTTCCATATGTAAAATGTTCTTCCAAGCTGAACTCCAAGATGCTGAACCAGAGGGAATTTTCACTTCAACATTTCTGAATGTAAATCCTCCTCCAGGAATTCTGAGTTCTCACTGAAGCCCCCAAGTGGTATACATCTCTATTTCATTCGTAAAAACTTTCTTCAGTGGCACCCTGAAGATTGCTGTTTTCAGCTTTTATTTCATATACACACACACTAAAACTACTTCTGCCTATTTTACAGAGAAAATTAAAAGCATCTTACAATACAGTAAGAAAATTACAAATACTCAAAGGAATACCTCATTTTTGATTGATTATCAACCCTTTCTTCTCTCGGAGTAAAATTTACCATTACAATAGCCTCCTCCCTCCCCAGAAGTAGCTTAAAAAGAAAGAAAGCACTTACTATGCTTCGGCTCACTTCGGAATTTTGTAACTTGTCCCAAAGAGACAGAGAAGCTGTGCTAAAACTTTTTACTTTTTAGCAATAAGTTAAAAGTTTGTTTCTTAGGAGAGAAAGAAAGTTTTTGTAGGATGTAGAGAAAATGAAAAAAACATGGTAAATTAATCCTCAATGGAAAAAATATGAAGGAGGCAGCTCAGTTCTTTTCTTTGGTATTTTCAGTGATGATCAGCTACCGCTGCTGCTGCCACAGCCACTTGCCTCCTCTGAGAGAAAGAGTAAGGAAGTTAGAGGAACATGGATTAAGGCAAAGTGAGGCATTGCAACCTTTCTGCACAGTAAGCACTGCTATGCAGAATTCAGTTCACCACAAAGACCTGACAATCCAAACAGTCTCACAGTTGATAACACGTAGAAAGTTAAAAATACTATACAGATGGCTAATTACTAAGGGATAGAAAATAGTTCCTAGAATAACCCCGCCTCATACCAATTAAAGGAGAATTTCAGCGAATGAGACACAGGCACTTGTGTTTTTAAAAACCCTCCAGGCAATTCTGCTGTTTGAGAAGCAATGCCTAAGTGATTTGGGTAAACATTTAAGTACGCGTCAAGGTGATGGCACAAGGGCTTTATTTTTTTCTTTAGAAGAAATACTACCAAGTATAACAGATGAAATGGGACTTTCCTATCAAATTTCTGCTTGTTTGACTCAATAAAAAAAGGAGGCAGGCTTTCTTCTTTCCAGGTTTTCACTGTTATCTAGTCCAAGATTGTTATCCACTCTTTAAATGAAAAGAAATCCATAATGCCTTGTGGGTAAGTATGAGGCCCTTGGAAAGAAATGTTGTTCGGATTTCAGTTTATCAATGTAACTTTGTAATAACGTTATATAAAATTTAACATTCATATTTGTTATTAAAAATTTGAACAGCAGAAGATAACTACATCTAACCCAGAAGCCTCAGCTATTTAGTTATTGGAACAGATTAGAATTATTTCCAAGGAATATATGTACTAAAACATTTTTCTGTTTAAAAGTATGGGATAATGAGAATTAAGTTGAAACTGCAGTTAAACACTACTGTGGGGCTTGATAATTTGATTCTGGTGTTTGTACTTATCATTAATGAAGGTTGATACAGAAAAGCAGGTATATGATATTAAACTATATGATATTTAATTTACAACACTGGACAGTAAATTTTGATTTTCAGTAGTAACTTCACTGAAGGGCTTGAAGACAAAAAGAAGTAAAATCTCCTTTAATGGTAGTATGTGAGTGGAGACATAAGGAAACCTAAGGCATACCAAGTGAAAATACGTGGTAAAAGTTGGTTGACTCTTCAGGGTTATTCATGCAATTTTTACTGTGGTTTTCTTTTATAGCTTAATTTGTAAATTAGAATAAACGGAGAAATACTAGCTTTTCTTTCACTTCAAAGAACATAGGTATTTTAAATAAAATTCCTAGGTAAATAAACAGCTTTTTTCCCAAAAAATTATTTTTTGAGGCTCTTATGTTGCTCCTAAAACATTTTGTAAAAACTGGGATTTTACAGAATCCACGTTTAATATTAAAAGTAGCAAATTTATATAAAATTTCATTTAGACAGAAGGCATAAGTTCAAGAGGTCTATTGTACAGCATGGTGGCTATAGTTATAACAATGCATTTATATTTGGAAATTGCTAAGATTAGATTTTAAGTGCTCTCACCACACACACAAAAAATTAGTAGTGAGGCAATAGACATGTTAATTCCTTGATTTAGCCATTTTACAATGTATACTTACATCAAAACATCATGTGGTACACCATAAGTATATATAATTTTTATCAATTTAAATAATAATAAAAAAACAAAGTAATGAAGCTAAAAGCAAAAGGCAAAGGAAATAAAAAGATAAGAGATGAAGAATATGAACCCAGTGCTTGTAAACTGATGAAACCTCTATTTTAGATTATCACCAAAAATATTGAAGAAACAAATATATAACCAAAATTGATATATAATCTGAAAAATGTGTGAAGCTTCATTTTGGGGACATTCAGTATAGCAGCTGACATTCAGTATAGCAGCTGAATGTCATTTTGGGGACATTGAGTACAGCAGCTGATAGACCAGGGTTGGAAGAACTTTTTAGCTTCATCTTCCGCTGATCAGATTCAAAGAATGTTAAAGCTGCAAGAGACAATCCTCCCACACCTTTGATTTTAGAGGTGTGGACACAGAGGCCACCAGAAGGTTAAATGATCTGACCAGAGTCATCCTGCAAGCAACATAGGCAGGCATGACATTTAAATCTTCAGATGTTTAGGAATGGAATCTCAGCTTAAGTCAGGTGTTTTGCATAGTTTATGGTGAAAAGACAACTTTCTTTTGACATAGCATTACTAATTCATAAAGAGAACTTCTGTTAGGATATGTGATTTGGGCGCAAACTCTTAATTACAGAATGCAATCAGCCTCTCCTCCCCCAAGGAGAGAAAGGCCACCCTATTGTCTCAAGATGCTGACAGTGGAAAGGTTAGGATTCTCGTTGAGAACAGCATAGGATTTAGGCTTTCTGATAGAGGACTTTTTTTTGCCCGTTCAGCATCTCTCTAGGAAACCACTTCTTCCTTGATCGTGTGGTGCTGGTGGGCTGCCCCATCCCTGGCTCCAGGGTAGACATAATAACCCAGAAGTCAACCACCCCCTGGCTCAAATAATTGGGATGTGGATGGGCATGTGACTTAAGTGTGACCAATGTTATAACCAGAAATTTTATTAGTCCTATCAAAAAAAAGGGCATTTTCTCCTATGGGCTGCCAGGTTGGTAGATAAAATTTTGGAGTTGCTGGGAGGCATCTTTTTTTCTTTTTTTTTTTGAGACAGGGTCTTGCTTTGTTTCCCCAGGCTGGAGTGCAGTGTGTGATCATGGCCCACCGTAGCCTCAATCTCCTGGGCTCAAGCAGTCCTCCCACCTCAGCCCCACGAGTAGCTGGGACTACAGGTATTTGCCATCATGCCTGGCTAATTTCAAAAAATTGTTTGTAGAGACAGGGTCTCACTCTGTTGCCCAGGCTGGTCTCAAACTCCTGGGCTCAAGTGATCCTCCCGCCTTAGACTCCCAATGTCCTGAGATGACAGGGGTGGGATGCCATGCCCCAACTGGAAGTCATCTTTGACATCACATGACTGAGAAGGAAACCAGCTCTGAGAAAAGCAGGGGGAGACAGTTCTGGTGATACCATTGAGCCTTGTGCCCAATTGTACCTTATTTAAGCTGGCAATTCTCAAGTTTTTTGATTTCAGGACCCCTTACATTCTAAAAAATTATTGAAGACTCCAAAGAAATTTTATGCATTTTATGTCAATCTATATTTTCTATATTAGAAAATAGAAAAGAACCTGTTAAAATACTTATAAATGCATTAAAAACAATGATAAATCCTTTACATGTTAAAGTAACTAACATTTAATATTTTATGAAAAATAATTACATTGTCTCAAACAAACAATATTACCAAGAAGAGTGGCATTGTTTCACATATTTGCAACTCTCTTTAATGGCTGGGTTAGTAGAAGATGGTTGGATTCTACTATCTGCTTCTGCATTCAATTTGTCCCATGTCACATGGCATATAGCTACTGGAAAATTCCACTATACATTTTTGAGACAGCAAGTGGAAGAGGTAAACAATGTCTTAGTATTATTATGAAAGTGGTTTTGACCTTGAGGATCCTTCCCCTTCTGAGTTCCCATGGGGTCATAAACTGGTAATTGTAGGAGTGGGCAGGCTTTTAGGCCACCATAAGCAGACATAGCCAGGCCTAAAGCCACCCACTCCTACAATTACCAGTTTTATGACACCATAGATACCTGTTTGTTTTTTCCTTAAACCAGCTGGTGTTGAGTTTCTGCTTCTTGCAACTGAAAGAGTTGTGAGTAATACACAAAGGAAACCCCTTCCTGGTTTTTCCTGGTTTGGGAGAAAGTTTAGAGAAGCTTAGCACAGTACCACAAATGAAGCTTCACGTCGTGTTTTGTATTACTTCTCTCCTTCCTTCTGCCTCTAACTTACAATTACAGCTACTTTCTTAATCAGATTCTTCCCTTCATGACAAATAGATCCAATGTAGCTCACAACTTTATTTTCTGTCTCTATATGAAAAATTCCCACTGAGTTATTGAGCTCATATTGCTGTTATTGTGAATATGGCCCCAGAACAGAAAAACTATATCAATCATATTGATTTTACCACATGTTTAGCATCCCTACACCAAACAGTCTGTTAAATGTCATTTTCCTAATCATTGTTTTGACTTTTTAGCAATCACACATCATTGTATTTGTTAACAGCACTGAAGGAAAATTAATTTGTTCTTTGGAAAATTCTCATTTTTTGATTTTTTCTTAGTATTCCCTAATGTTTCTCTCTTTATTTTTTGCCAAAACTTTTAATATGATTGTCAACTTATTGGATTTTAAAAATGCTTCTGGATTGAATATTTGAGATTGAAGTCACTAGGTTATGTCTGAAAATAAAATCAGAGCGACATCTGGTGGCTATTCTAGCTCATTAAACAATCAGTAAAGTAAATTGTAGATAATAAATTCCTTTTTTTTTTTTGAGACAGAGTCTCACTCTGTCATCCAGGCTGGAGTGCAATGGTGCAATCTCGGCTCACTGCAATCTCTGCCTCCTGGGATCAGGTTATTCTTCTGTCACAGCCTCCTGAGTAGCTGGGATTACAGGCACATGCTATCACGCCCGGCTATTTTTCATTTTTTTTTGTATTTTAGGAGCAGGCTGTCTTGAACTCCTGAGCTCAGGCAATCTACCCACCTCAGCCTCCCAAAGTGCTAGGATTACAGGTGTGAGCCACCTTGCCTGGCCTAATAAATTGTTAAATTATAGGTTTGGAAGTTTATTTAGTGTTTCTTAGAGAGAAGGCCTCAGAACAATACCAGATAGACAAAAATCAATCTTATTTTAAAGTTTGTGCAATCTCTCTAGGCAGCCTTTCACAGGCAAAAAGAATCATGTCTTCATGTGTCTCCTTAAGATTGAGAATCAAAGCATGATGTTGGCCGATTTAAAAAAAAATGGTGGGCACAGTGGTTCTTGCCTGTAATCTCAGGACTCTGTCTCAAAAAAAAAAAAAAAGAAAGAAAGCTTAAGGAAAACTTTCCCAACTGATCTCTCACTTCTCAATGCCAGGAAGTGGATTAAATGCTTCCTCTGAAAACAGTTACTTGGAAGAGGAATGAAAGCACAAAGATTAGATTTAAACGATCGAGATCTACCTACTAGAACTTCTCCTGAAGCACAGGGCTCTGTAGAATGTTGTGTTGAATATGGGGGTTCTTGAGAAAGGAGGAAGGGGGACTAGATGCTGAATATGCAATTTACAGCATTTGCTTCACCAAATATCAAAAGTTGGTCACAAAACTATCAAAGCACAATGAATTCAAATTATTTGGGAATGATCTAAATGCTCTGTGTCTTGAAGGAAGCAGCAGTTTCGCAGGTGCATCTATATATGTCAAAACTCATCACATGGTATACTTTAAATGTATACAGTTTATTGAATGGAAATGATAGCTCGATAAAGTTAGTTTTTAAACAACTGAAGGACTTCATGGACAAATGAATAGATAACCCAAATGTAGAATATACATGCAATGAAATATTATCCAGCCTTAAAAATGAATGAAATCTGTTATCTATTGAAAGTCGCCAACACAAGGATTTATAATACTTTTTTATTTTAAAAAAATGAATAAAATTCTGATGTATCCTACAACATAGATGAACCCTGAAAACACTATGTTAAATAAGCCAGACACAAAAGGACAAATATTGTATGATTCCATTTATATGAGATACCTACAGTAGTCAAACTGACAGAAAGTGAAAGTAGTATGGTGCTTTCCAGTGGATGAGGGATGAGGGAATAAGGAGTTAGTGTTTAATGGGTACAGCATTTCAGTCTGGAAAAATGGAAACGTTCTGGAGGTGGTGGTAATGGTTACATAACAATGTGCCTATGTGAATGCCACGAAATGAAAATAGTTATAAAGATAAATTTTATGTTATGTATATTTTGCCACAATAAGTTTAAAAAGTGCTTGTAAGAAGTAAAAAAATGTAAAACATGACACTACGGTTAATCAGATCATCATTCATCACTTAATCATGGTAAGCACGGTTGTTGTGAAAAGTCACAAAGCTGCCAGATGCATAACGATCCAAATCATAATAATATCTGACGGCACATACTTATATTAGATCCCTGACAGAAGTCATAACTGTTACAGAAGGCGTTGTAGTAGGTTATTATTTAAAAACTGGTAGAAGTATATTCATAAACTTACATTTACTTCCTAAATAGAAGTAAAAGATCTTAATAAGAATATAACTCAGCAACAGCAACGGTATTGAGATCTTAAACAAAAGATGGTTTATAACAAAGCATAAGTCGGCTTCAAAGATGATTATGACAATGATCTCAATAGCAGAAATGAGGCCTAGAGGAAAACAGGCAATCTCCCTTTATTAGCTATCTGACTTCTATCTGCTACTTCTATTCCTTTTTTCATCAGCCTGTAAAAGAGTTTGTTAATTAAAAAAAAAAAGACTTGTATTTTTAAAAACCCATATCAGTGTTGGGAGAGAGACTGACTTCCAAGGAACACAAAGAACTTTCTAGGGAGACAGAAATCTTGACTGGAGTGTTCGTTACTGGGTGTACACATTTTTCAAAACTCATCACTTAGAAGAACACTTAAACTTTCTCTCCAGCTGGGATATCATCTTCTCCTGCCCTGGGACATTGTCTCCCCTGGTTCCTAGGCCTTTAAATTTAGACACCAGCTTTCCTGGGTCATTAGGATGTAAAGGGCATATCATGGAATTTAGCCTCCATTATTATGTGAGCCAATTCCTATAATAAATCTCCCTCCCCCATCTCTCTGTCTCTCTCTGTGTCTTTCTTTCTCTCTCCCCCACTCTGTAATAAATACCCCCACCTCTGTCCCTATCTCTCTCTCAGTTTATATATATATATAAAATTGAGGGGTTTTTCAGAACTTTGGAAGAAACAAACCCACAGATTCAAAAAGCCCAATGAATTACAGGCAGGACAGAAAAAATAATTATACACTAATACAACACAAAGAAAAGAACTTACATATGTTTTCTTGCTTTATCCATCTGTTTATGTTTTGGTTGCTTACTCATTGATTTTCTTGTTATAAAAAATGTATTTTGTTTGCTATTGAAGGTTTCAATCATGTTTATACCTCTACTATTACCTTTATTTAAGCATTCCAAAACAATTTGTGAATCAAAATGTATATGCTGTCAATTTGAATATTTTTCCTTCATAGAAAATAAACGGTTTATCTTATACTACTTCCATTTTCCAAACCCATATCTAAAAAGGCATTTATTGGTTTTGTCTAGAATTGTAAACTATACTATTGTGATAACAATACAAATGATTTTATTAAAAAGTGTTATTCTTTTTTTTTTTTTTTTTTTTTTTGAGACAGTCTTACTCTATCACCCAGGCTGGAGTAGAGTGGTGTGACCTCGGCTCACTGCAACCTCCACCTCCTAGGTTCAAGCGATTCTCCTGCCTCAGCCTTCCGAGTAGCTGGGATTATAGGCACATTCCACCACGCCTGGCTAATTTTTGTATTTTTGGTAGAGATGGGGTTTTGCCTTGTTGACCAGGCTGGTCTCGGACTCCTGACCTCAAGTGATCCACCTGCCTCTGCCTCCTAAAGTGCTTGGATTACAGGCATGAGCCACGGCACCCAGCCTATTATTCTGCTTTGAAATTTTTATTTTTAAAAGAAAATAGAGGCAGAGTGTCTCTATGTTGCCCCAGCTGGTCTCAAACTCCTGGCCTCAAGCAATTCTCCCACTTCAGCCTTTCAAAGTTTTGGGATTACAGGCATGAGCCACTAGGCCCAGCTAAGATTGTTGTTCTTTAGCATTCTATTAAATATTTTGTCATCATATTAACAAGAAAAAAACTTTGATTTTTATGATTTCCACATACAAAAAGTACACTAATTGTATTGGAAGTGAAGTATAACTTAATAAAGTTGATTTTTAAAACCTTAATCAGCTCCAAAGAAACATTTCTACTCTTTAAGATGGCATATGAAAAGCCTTCTTTTAAAACTAATTCAAAAGTAGTCTTAAATTAGAAATTACTCACCCTGCCAAGATACATTCCCAGAAATATAATCACAATTCCTCCTGGAAATGCTGTTCCTCAGAGAGCCACATGGCTGCTTCCTGTCTCCTTCAAGGTTCTGCTCACACCTGGAGGGGCTCTTCTCTGCTCTGTTTGTTTGCATACTGCAACAGTGAAACAGCAAAAGAGCTAACATGACTAACTCCATTTCTTTTTCTTTTTTGAGACTGAGTTTCGCTCTTGTTGCCCAAGCTGGAGTGCAATGGCATGATCTCCACCTCCCTGCAACCTCCGCCTCCCGGGTTCAAGCAATTCTCCTGCCTCAGCCTCTTAAGTAGCTGGGATTACAGGCATGTACCAACACATCTGGCTAATTTTGTCTTTTTAGTAGAGACGGGGTTTCTCCATGTTGATCAGGCTGGTCTCGAACTCCCAACCTCAAGTGATCCACCCACCTCGGCCTCCCAAAGTGCTGGGATTATAGGTGTGGGCCACCACGCCTAGCTTCCAGTTTTTATTTAAGAGGACTCTACCCATTCCTGCACATGGGCTAGGATAATTTTAGAGCACTGAGATACAGTGCAAAAACTGTAATCATGTAGTCTTGGAAACTAACTCTAGGATTAAAGAAGAACTCTGTTTTGTTAAAGATTTATAGGAACAACGAGGTTTGGCTATGGTTACATGAGAGACCATTACCCAAGGACAAAGAAGTTTCACAGACCTCCCCTGGACCCTTTTTGGTGCCCAGATGTCTGTGGTTCCCTGTCACTTAAACATAAAAGACAAGGTAAAATCCTCGCATAATCCTAAAATGGTTCTTTAGGAATTGGTCTGCATCTTCTTGGTTTCCTGGCTCTTCAAAGTAAAGTTGCTTTCCCTCCTCCACTTCCTTGTCTCTTGAATTATTGATGTCCTGTGGCAAGAAGAACAAGTTTGGATTCAGTCACAACTCATCCCACATTTCCTCCTCTCCTTCCCTGCTTCCTTTGTCCCCATGGCATTTACCACCTTCTAGTACATTAATTCTGTCACAGTGATTATTTATGACCTGTCCCCCACCACTAAAATATAAGTTCCATGAGGGCAGGGTTTTGGTTCATTTTGTTCACCGATGTTCCTGGTACACAGCTGGTGCTCAATAAATATTTGTTGATTGAACTCAAGCTTTCTAGTTAAATATATTTCTCTCCTTGCGTGGCTGGTGGGGAGAAGAATGTCAGAACATAACTACATGGTCTTTAATATTTTATGCTCTATGTACTTGCAAAATGTATTAGAGATGATTTACCCTCCACAATGTATAGTATCACCTCCACAATACATATTGATGACTTCTATATATCCAGCTCTGTACTGGGCACTGGGGAAAAGTAGTTGCCCAGTAAAATGTACAATAGAAAGTTTTAAACCATAGTTAGGAAAGGAAAATATCTATCTCCCAAATCCAGGCTGCTCTGTAACTCTGCTTTAACACTGTATTTAGTTTTAAAGATCGTTGGCAAAAGAAAAGTTTCAAAGTCTAAGTCATAAAGGAAACACAATGGTTAAAGTAATTTCATATAATCTATACCATATGCTAAATTAAAATACTGTTTTTTCTGAAGTACCACCCATTTACAAAGCTGGTTGTGTTGGGTGAACCACGATTTTTTTGAATTTAGCAAATAGTGAACTAAATTTTAAGTGACTCTATATGTGCATCCTGTATATGATGTCTGAAGTACTTTTCTAACACAATTTTAAAAGCTTCTGTACTAAGATAAAGTTCTACTCTTTGATTTTATAGAATCATAGAGTTTTTTCCGTTTTTTTTTTTTTTTTTTTTTCAGTTAGGAAAGCCTGTTCTGATATTTCTACATCTAACATTTTGCAGAGGAAAATACTAATGCTTTGAAAGTTCAAATGGCTTGTCCAAGCTAGTGCCAAAGCTTGGACCAGGCCTGGGTTCCATGTTCCTCAGCCATCCTTAAATTGACTGAGTCTTAATTGCCTCCTCACAAAGGCCAGCCACCATTTGGATTGACATTAGAAGGGACACTGGTTCCTTGAGGGCAGAAACTAGAGCTTCTTTGTATCTCCTCAGTGCCCAGCACAGGGTCTAGTGCAGAGTAGGAACCAGTGGGGGAAGACACAACAACCTTGGACCTAGGTGTTGACTCTTAAAGAGCTCTTGGTGACTTCGGCCCTAAATAACCACAACACCCCAACCTCTGCTTATTCAGCCACTCTGCTCAGTCCTCACTGGCCTCTGGGTTGATTTTCAAATACACCAAGCAAATGTCTGAAAGTCTCTGTCTCACAATATCCACACAGATCCCTCCCCACAGCCCTACAAGTCTCTTTTGAATGTCAGTTTATCAGTGAGGCCTTCTCAAGACCACACTATGAAACGTGAACCCCACACTCCCTAACCTCCTAGCTCTGTCTCCACGACACTTATCCTCATCTGGCATATCTGAACTTGCCTGTTCATGCATTGCTCATCTTCCTCTACAAGAATGTAAGCACTACAAGGGTAGGGACTATATTGTTCCCTGCTTTATTTTCAAAACCTACGAATAGCATGTGGCAGGTGCCCTATAAATATGGGTGGAATTAGTGAATGGAAAAGGATTTTGGATCCCTTTCCTGATCTTTTAATTCTTTATTTAAAAAGCTAAGAAGTTGTTTTTAACACAATATTTAAAAAATGTTGTAAAGTAAAACTGCAGGACACTTCGAAATGCAATGGATTTTATAGTAAAATCAGGGGCACACAACTTTTTATACATATCCGCGGGTGTAGATAATTTCAAACACATCTTTTAATTAAAGACCTTAAAAAGAAAAAATCATTTTTGTGTGTGTCCAGGTTACAAGCACAAAATGAGACACCAATGGAAACCATATATTAGGTATTGAAAATATTTTTGTCATTGGAACGCTCATGTTTTGATAGAAAAAGAAAAAATACATAATTAGAAATTGCTTTTTCTCTAACCACAAAACCTAAATTATTTACCTTTCTATGTAATACTTATGGTTTCATTTCCTGTTTAAATGCTCGAGTCTACAGGTAATCTTAGATCTCTCTGAGCCAATCAATGGATTACAAAGACATGATAAACAATCTTTAATGGCATGTAATCTACTTTATTAAAATTTGTGGTTACATTATATAATGTAGGACTAATATTTCTAATCAATTTATACATAAGAAGTTATTTGTCGTAGGTGTGCACAATGTGATTGCTAGTAGAATTAAATGCCTCAGCCTGCATCTATCAGACCCTGGCCTTTCTGGACGCCTTGCATTTGATCCATAATTTGGGCAGCACAGAGAGGTTTGGGTGTGCTCGCAGAAATTGATAAATTCTATATTAGAGATAACGACAGAGAGTAACTGAAGCACAGCGGAGGGAACAAGTCTCCAGAGGCAGAAGGGCCAGCTATGCCGAGAACACGTATGAACTTGAAAAACATTCTGGGACAGAGAAAACAGAGCTACAAAATGTGAATTCTGTTAACCTGAAATGGTCAAATGGGAATGCCAGGAGTGGGAATGGGGGATGGGGGGTGGGGGTGGGGGTGGGGGTGGGATGGAGTGGGGGTGTCAGAGGAGGAGGCCCGACGGGCAACGCCAGATTGGGCTTGACTCTTAGGCAGGTAAGAGTGCGGGACTGGTGCGGGTCAGTGGGTCATCTGGGAAACCACGGTGGGGGACAGCTGCGAGAGTGGCTCGGGGCACTCGGGTGGGGGCAAGAGTAGGGCGGGAGACCAGTTAGGAGGCAGTAGGAGGAGCGGCAGAGGGCGCCTGGTGCAGGCCGAAGCCAGGGTAGTTTCTGGGGCAGGGCTCCAGGATTTGACGCCGGGCTGGGTACACCCTGCTCCCAGAGGGCGCCCGGGCGCTGGTGGGGACTTTGGAGCTCCGTTGCCCCGCAGGCGCGTGGGAGTGGTCCCTGCTGAGCAGCGGCCGAGCACAACCCCCCCTCTCTTACCCCCCCACCACGAGGCCTTGCCGAGAGTCCCAACGGTCCCACAGCGCCACCGCCGCGAGGAGCGACGGACGCGGGGGGAGGGGCGCGGGCAGCTTCCGGCGCTGCCGCCGAGGAGGAGGAGCCGCCGCCGCCGCCGCCGCCGCGGGGCCTAGGGGCGGAGAGTGGGGAGCCGCCCCGTCCCCGCAGCCCGGTCGACGCAGGTGGGGCCGCTTGCCCGCTGGCGCCCCGCGGAGATGCGGCGGGTGTCTTAGGATTGAGTGTTAGTAGCAGGTACAAGCGGGGCGCGGGACCAGGCCAGGATGGTGGGGGTGGGGGTGGGGTTGCTTCTGAGGACCGGGAGGGACTCGTGTTCATTTCTGGAATCTTCCAGTGCTTCGTGTTTGTTTTTCACATGGTAGATGCCCAATAAATTGTGTCTTTACTGGAATGAACTGCTGTTGTTTTCCGGGATCACAAGACCCCTGGGGACAGTGACCCTGGAACCTGGACCTCGAAGAACACAGAGGCCTGTGCAAAGTGATTTGATTTGTGGGGGAAGAGACTCACCGAGTAACCGGTCCCAGTGTGACTGCCGACTCCGTGTTACCGCGCTGTGCGAACGGGGGGAGGAGATGGGGAAGACTTGGCGGTAAAGGGGACAGCCTCGCCTCCGAGACGGAATGGTGTTAAACGCTGGCGCAAGGGCCCTTTCAGCTTGAGCCCTGTCTTTAAACCACATGTAGGGGTCAGAGCTTTCCCCCATTAGCAGCCCCATTGAGTTCTGGAAAGTCTATGTCTTTCCAGAACAGTGTTCCAGGCCCCACTCAGGCTGCTCCAGGTTTTGTTTATGCCTCATGTTGAACTCCTAGGTCAGGGGAAAGTAGAAGTGAGGGTGGCTGTTGCTCAGGTTTTTTGACTAAGGACCAGTTCTTGCTGATTCTCTCAGCAGCAGGCTAAGGCTGACAAAAGGACCAGGGCTTCCACTATCCCAGAGACATGCTAGGTAGGATTGTTTCTCTGTGCGGAAGGTCACCAGGCAGGGGCGGAGGAGTGGTGAGAGAGGTGTGGTCCTCCTTATCTGTGTACTGCACTTATTGTTTTTAATCTTAGTACGGTTATCTTATTTGTGTTGGTGAAATGGTTTCCATGCCATATAGATAACATATTTTCCAAAATAAATTGAGGACAGCAATTTATTTGTATGTGTTCAAAACCCTTACTGTGGTTGTGCATTTACAATGAGGACTCAGTGTTATCTAGAATGTCAGAGCCACTTTAGACCTCCACCATTTATTAAACAGAGCCTCTTGTGATCCACCTGTCCCCCAGCTAGACGGCCCCAAATTATATGGTAGGCTGAATAATGGCCACTCAAATATATCAGGTCGAATCCCTGAAACCTGGGAATGTTACCTTATAAGGGAAAAGTGCCTTTGCATATGTGATTAAGTAACTTGAAATGGAGAGATTATCGTGAATTATCTAGGTGGGCCTTAAATGCAAACGCAAAGGTCCTGGGAGAGAGAGAGAGAAGCAGATTTGATATAGGCCGGAGAGAAGGCCATATGACCACAGAGGCAGATACTGGAGTGATGTGGCCACAAGTCACCAAATGCTCTGCAGCCAACAGAGCTAGAAGAGGCAAGGAACTGAGTCTCTCGCAGAGCCTCCAGAAGGAGGAAGGGATCCCTGCCAACACCATGCTTTCTTCCCCATGAGACTGATTTTGGACTTCTGGCCTCCAGAATTATGAAAGAATAAGTTGCTATTGTTTTAAGCTACCGATAATTAAGTTTGTGATAATTTGTTATGGCAACTGTAGGGAAATAATACATACGACTGTGCTCATAAATCACATAGCATGCTGTACTGATGAATAGTTTACAGGTCTTCGGCTGGGAAGGTAGTGGGGTACAGTAGTGGAGATCACTGTGTTTCTGAATCCTGTGAATTCTAAAGAAAGAATTTGAAGGGGGAATTTGGTAAGAAAAGATATTTAAGTGGTGCATAGGAAGGGGAGGTAGTCTGGCATTTAAAGCCATTTTTTAAAAGAGTATTCCTATTAATATGTAACTATTTGCTCTGGCTAAAGAGAATAAAGGTAATGGATGGGCACAGTGGCTCACACATGTAATCCCAGCACTTTGGGAAGCCCAGGCAGGCGGATCATGAGGTCAGGAGATGAAGACCATCCTGGCCAGCATGGTGAAACCCCGTCTCTACTAAAAATACAAAATTAGCCAGGCATGGTGGCACGTGCCTGTAGCCCCAGCTACTCAGGAGGCTGAGGCAGGAGAATTGCTTGAACCCGGGAGGCGGGAGTCGAGATCGTGCTACTGCACTCCAGTCTCACTCTGAGACTCCATTTCAAAAAAAAAAAAAAAAAAAAAGTGGCAAAAGCTTTTTTTAGCTGAATCATAAGTGATTATCCATCATGTGTATATCAAGTAAGAGTTGCAGACACTTGGGGATTGAGGTACAGGTCTGGGGAAAAGAGGGAATGCAGAAGTGCTTCCATGTGTTAAAATATGGCTAAAAGCAACCACTAGTCATCTGGAGTAAAGATACTTTGGAGTTTTCAGGGTACAGGAAAATGAAGTGTTCAAATTTAATGATTGGCTTCCGGGACCCAGGCAGCTAATTTACACTTACCACTTTGCTTTATATGGTTTGGCTGTGTCCCCACCCAAATCTCATCTTGAATTGTAGTTCCCACAATTCCCAAGTGTTGTGGGAGGGACCCAGTGAAAGATAATTAAATCACAGGGGCAGGTCTTTACTGTGCTGTTCTCCTTACAGTGAATAAGCCTTGCAGGATCTGACGGTTTCATAAAGGAGAGTTCCCTGCACAAGCTCTCTCTTGCCTGCCATCATGTAAGACTTCCCTTGCTCTTCCTCCAGGATTGTGAGGCCTCCCCAGCCATGTGGAACTGTGAGTTCATTAAACCTCTTTTTCTTTATAAATTACCCAGTCTTTATCAGCAGCATGAAAACAGACTAATACACTCCCCACATCTGCTTTCTTTTCAATCTGCTTTGTGAAGTATAATTTACATACCATAAAATTCATCTAAGTGGACAGTTCAGTGATTTTTAATAAACTTACAACTTGCACCATCAGCACACAATTCCGTTTTACAACATTTCCATCACCCAAGTAAGATCCCTTGTAACCATCTGTAGTCAATCCCCATTCCCAACCCCAGCACCATTTACTTTTAATGACTGGCCTACTTCAGAGTTGAGTTTTAGTCCCTTTGTTGGACTACTCCAGTGGGTTTATAACTGGCACAAGCTCCTCCTAGTGTATTCTCTACTGAGCCACTAGAGGATCATATACACTTGATTAAAATCCTCCAGTGCTTTGTGTTGCATTTAGAATAAGCTCCAAAAATCTTCAGTATGTGGTCTTTTCAAGGCCCCATGAGCTCTACCTCTGCCAACTGACATCTCAGTATAGTTTAGGAAAGGAAGTGATAAGCACAACACATGGGAATTCTGGGAGATACAATTCAAGTTGAGATTTGGGTGGGTACACAGGCAAACCATATCATTCTACCCTTGGCCATCCAAATCCCGTGTCCTCACATTTCAAAATCAATCATGCCTTCCCAGCAGTCCTCCAGAGTCTTAACTCATTACAGCATTAACCCAAAAGTCCACCTGAGACAAGGCAAGTCCCTTCGACCTATGAGCCTGTGAAAGCAAAAGCAAGCTAGTTACTTCCTAGATACAATGGGGGTACAGGTATTGGGTAAATATAGCCGCTCCAAATGGGATAAATTGGCCAAAACAAAGTGTTTACAGGGCCCATACAAGTCCAAAATCCAGCAGGGCAGTCAAATTTTAAAGCTTCAAAATGATCTCTTTTGACTCCAGGTCTCACATCCAAGTCACACTGATGCAAGAGGTGGGTTCCTATGGTCTTGGACAGCTCCACCCTTTTGGCTTTGCAGGGTAGAGCCTCCCTCCCAGATGCTTTCATGGGTTGGCATTAAGTGCGGCTTTTCAGGCACACAGTGCAGGCTGTTGGTAGATCTATTCTGAGATCTGGAGGATGGTGACCCTCTTCTCACAACTCCGCTAACGAGTGCCTCAGTAGGGACTCTGTGTGGGGGCTCTAACCCCACATTTCCTTTTGGCAGTGCCCTAGCAGAGATTCTCCATAAGGGCCCCACCCCTGCAGCAAACTTTTGCCTGGGCATCCAGACATTTCTGTATATCTTCTGAAATCTAGGCAGAGGTTCCCAATCCTCAATTCTTGAGGTCTGTGCACTCACAGGCTCAATATCACATGGAAGCTGCCAGGACTTGGGGCTTCTACCCTCTGAAGCCACAGCCTGAGCTGTACATTGGCCCCTTTCAGCCATGTCTGGAGTGGCTGAGACACAGGGCACCAAGTCCCTAGGTCTGGGTCTCTGACATGGCCTGGAGACATTTTCCCATGGTCTTGGGGATTAACACTAGGGTCCTTGCTACTTATGCAAATTTCTGCAGCTGGCTTGAATTTCTCCCCCAGAAAATGGATTTTTCTTTTCTATCACATTTTCCAAACTGTTATGCTCTGCTTCCCTTATAAAACTGAATGCCTTACTAGTACCCAAGTCACCTTTCAAATGGTTTGCTGCTTAGAAATTTCTTCTGCCAGATACCCTAAATCATCTCTCTCAAGATCAAAGTTCCACAGATGTTTAGAGCAGGGGCAAAATGCTGCCAGTCTCTTTGCTAAAGCATAGCAAGAGTCACCTTTGCTCCAGTTCCCAACAAGTTCCTCATCTCCATCTGAGACCACCTCAGCCTGGACCTTATTGTTCATATCCCTATTGGCATTTTGGGCAAAGCCATTCAACAAGTCTCTAGGAAGATTCAAACTTTCCCACATTTTCCTGTCTTCTTCTGAGCCCTCCAAACTGTTTCAACCTCTGCCTGTTACCCAGTTCCAAAGTTGCTTCCACATTTTCAGGTATCTTTTCAGCAACACCCCACTCTACTGGTACCAGTTTACTGTATTAGTCAGTTTTCACACTGCTGACAAAGACATACCCAAGACTGGGAAGAAAAAGAGGTTTAATTGGACTTACAATTCCACATGGCTGTGGAGGCCTCAGAATCATGGCGGGAGGTGAAAGGCACTGCTTACATGGCCGCAGCAAGAGAAAACGAGGAAGAAGCAAAAGTGGAAACCCCTGATAAACCCATCAGATCTTGTGAAACTTATTCACTATCATGAGGATAGCACAGGAAAGACTGGCTCCCATGATTCAATTACTTCCTCCTGGGTCCCTCCCACACACATGGGAATTCTGGGAGATACTGTTCAAGTTGAGATTTGGGTGGGGACACAGCCAAAGCATATCAGGAGCTTCAACTCCATCTCTCTGTATACCACTATCCTTTGTTATTTTCTTTATTGTACTTAACAACTCTCCAGAATTATATTTGTGATTTTTTTTCCCTTGGTGCCTTTCTTTCCCCATTGGAATATAAATTCATGAGGGTAGAACTTGATTGGTTTTGATTTTAGACAGCTCTATCTCTAGCAGTTATGGAAACACTATATTCATAGCAATAACATATTGTAAACTATCAGAATGCCAGCACAGTAATTGTTATCAAAGGCTTGCTATGTGTGCCAGGCTGTGTGCTAAGTGCTTTCTATGCATGAATTCTTTAGTCGAAACTTGCCACTTTTGATATGGGAAGAGTAAGGGGAACATGTCCTCCAAATGTAGTCCTCTAATCTACATTCTTTTTTCAGAGATATTGGGTAGGTTTTTTTTTTCTTTCTCATTAGAATGTTGATTTTCAAAACCGGATCAATGTGCATTGCCACCAGCAATAAACCTAAAAGCCGAACTGGAGAGGTTTTTGCCAGGAGAGAAAGGAGGGATAAAAAGAATAGTACAAATAAAAGCAGAGTCCTGAAAGAGCATGACTCACTGAGGCCACAGCAAGTAAGACATCTCCTGGAGCACAGTATATGTCAGGAGAGTGGCGAGAGAATGAACTGGGAAGTGGGTTAGGCCAGATCTAAAGGGCAAGCCTGAGAGTGCTAGTCTTAGTTCAAACCTTAGTCTTTGAGCAAGACAGCAAGATGGCTCTGGTTTTATAGGAAACTTTTAATGATTTTAAGAAACTAAAGCTAGAAGGATCATTTTGAGATACTTTGTAGTAGGCCTGGCAAGAGCTAAAAAAAGCATAAAAGTGCAATGGGAGTAAAAGGAACTAAATGGAACTAAATTGCATATTCAAGGATTCTGTCCTTATGACTTGTGACCCCACCTAAGTATTCTTTACTGAGTTAAAGATATTACAGAGTTAAACTTAACAGAATATGGTGATTAATTGGATATGGAATTTGAATTGATGAAGATATCTGAAACACCCAAGAAAGTAGGTTTAGTGAGGAGATGAAGAGAGCAGATTTGGGATAAGATAAATTTAATATGACTGTAAATATATGCAGAAATGTTAAAGGAAAAAAACTTAACCAGGAATGGTGGCTCATACATGTAATCCTAGCACTTTGGGAGGCTGGGACAGACAGATCCCATGAGTTCAGGAGTTCAAGACCAGCCTGGGCAACATGGCAAAACCCCGTCTCTACTAAAAATACAAAAATTAGCCAGGCGTGGTGGTGTGTGCCTGTAGTCCCAGCGACTTGGGGGGCTGAGGTGGGAGGATCAATTGAGCTGCCACTGCACTGCAGCCTGGGTGACAAAGTGAGACCCTGCCTCAAAAAAAAAAAAAAAAAAAGTAAAAGCTTTATTAAAATTTATTTAGAACCAAACATTTTTAACAAAGTAGCATGAAACTTGCTAGAAACAGTAGAATTGTTCCTATCTGGCTTTATTTTTGACTGATGTCACCTGTGAGAAGTCATCATATTTTGGGACAGCTTTTTGCTGGGTGTTTTCCATGAAAATCGTAGAATGTCCAAATTGGAGAAGATTTTATGAATTTCTTAGTCCAACACTCTACCCAAGAAAGAATACCAGTGGCAGTTGCCATTTCAGGTGCTCACCCATCCTTATCTTCAACACCTCTCAAGGAGGCCCTCCATGTATATATATATTCAGGGTGTTATAATCTTTAGAAAATTTATCTCCACCTTCAACTAGACTCTGCCTCTCTTTACTCCTGTTCATTAGTCTGAATTCTGCACATAGAATATATTCATTTTTTTCTTTCATGTTTTTTTTTTTTTTGAGATGAGGTCTCACTCTGTTGCCCAAGCTGGAGTGCAGTGGTGGGATCATGGCTCACTGCAGCCTCAACCTCCTGGGCTCAGGTGATAACTCCACCTCGGCCTCTGGAGGAGCTGGGACTACACGCATGCACCACTGTGCCCAGCTAATTTTTTAAATTTTTTTTGTGGAGACAAGATCTCACTATGTTGCCCAGGCTGGTCTCAAATTCCTAAGCTCAAGCAATCCTCCCTCCTTGGCCTCCCAAAGTGTTGGAATTACAGGCTCATTCATTTTTAAAATATTTTAAAAACTGCTTATATTCCATTGAGCTATTCCAAAAATCTTGATTGTTTATCATTTCAGTATACCTGCTTAAAATTTATAGACCTGTTTTGACTTACCAGACAGAAGTTTCTGTACCCAGTTACTTCTCTAACCAAGCACAAGTGATGTTGCCTGGTCAAAAGTATTTCCAAACAGTGAAAAGCAGTTACAATGGTCAGAAGGTATTTGGCTGGTCTGTTTAAGTCAGTTTGGACTGTACCTGGAGAAAGATCAGGTCTGAGAATATTGATATTAGGTCATACGTGCCTGTAGGTTTACTTGCTACATCATCTTGATAGTGCCAATAAGACCTGTGCCAGTAAAATTAGAATTGGGCCAATAGGAAGCATATAATTAAACATATTTTGTTGTAAAAAAGTGATTTAGATAAGTGCTATAGGCTATTTTTTTTTCTTTTGAGACAGAGTCTCGTTCTGTCACCTAGGCTGTAGTGTAGTGGCACGATTTCGGCTCACTACAACCTCTGCCTCCCAGGTTCAAGCAGTTCTCCTGCCTCAGCCTCCCAGTAGCTGGGATTACAGACACACGCCACCATGACCAGCTAATTTTTGTATTTTTAGTAAACGGGGTTTCCCCATGTTTATCTTGAACTCCTGACCTCAAGTGATCTGCCCATCTCAGCTTCCCAAAGTGCTGGGATAACAGGCGTGAGCCACCGCATCTGGTTGCTATAGGCTATTAAAATTTTTTTTTGTAGGGGCAAAGTCTTACTATGTTGCCTAGGCTGATCTCCAACTCCTAGCCTCAAGCAATCTTCCTATCTCAGCCTCCCAAAGTGTTGGGATTACAGGTATTAGCCACCATGCCTGGCCTGCTGTAGGCTATTAAAGTGTACTTTCACATAAAAGGAAAAAATAACTTAACACTTCTTGTTGTCATTGTTATATGTGTGTGTTTTAGATATTGTCAAGATCTTAAGTGATGAACATGAATTTGTAAACTGAACTTTTGAAATAATAAATTTCATTAAATCAAATATATATAAATGAGCAGATTTTAAATATTTTGTTTTTTCAGGTGTTAATAGAATAAGTGAAAATAAGAATATCCAGAAGTTAAGGTAACTTTTGTTTTACTTCTAGTTATATTTAAGAATTGCGAACATATACAACTGATAGACTATTTTATCTGTATCTGCATCTCATTTACTTTAGAAAACTTGAAGCCTTGAACCTGATGGATGCTTAGGACAGAATAACCTACAATATAAAAGCTGCAAGGGCTTTATCTTGGTGGTTTTCAGACTATGTTCAGTGGAGCCCTCTATATTCCATAGAGGTGTCCCTGGGGCAGAGAGGAGGGTGTGGTTAGGGCTCAGAAGATTTAAAGAAACATTTCCACTGCTTAAAAAGGATTTGAAAAACACACACAACTGTAATTTCATTTAGTAAGGATGGAAATTGAGACTCAGAGATATGAAAAGGTCTGCCCATGCTCTCACAGTTAACCGATGATAGAATTAAGTTTCCTGATTCTAAGTTCTATGCCTCTTCCAAATTGCCTCCCTACTAGATGATATTATATATGGGTGAAATGTGATCTTAAATAGCTTAATTCCATATTACATTATAACAGTCCCTGTGTTTAGTCAATGCAGATTAAACTCACTTTCTTTTCTGTTAGTGGGCCTGTATGAAACTTAATATAGCTCTTTAGTATGGGAAAGTGAATAAATATACATACACTGCTTAAATTATAAAGAGAGTTTTGGGATTTTGGGAGGTTTTTTGGTTTTTGTTTTTTTGAGATGGGGTCTTGCTCTGTCACCTAGGCTGGAGTGCAGTGGTGATGGCTCACTGCAGCTTTGAACTCCTGGGCTCAAGAGATCCTCCCACCTCACCCTTCCATGTAGCTGGGACTAAAGGCAAGCACCACCATGCCCGGCTAATTTTTTCATTTTTTGTTAAAGACAGAGTCTCACTCTGTTGACCAGTCTGGTCTCTAACTCCTGGGCTCACATGATCCACTTGCCTTGGCCTCCCAAAGTGTTGGGATTACAGTTGTGAACCACAGCACCCTGCCAGATAGTATTATTATTCTTCATATTATTGCTATCCAATTATGTGGTACTTTGTATGTGTTGAGGCAGTTACTATATAGGAAGACCTGCAGTTACTATCTAGGAAGGCCTGCGTGTGAGTTATCTCAGTTAACTCCTATTCTTTCGAGGTATATGCTCTTTACTTTTTATGCTGTATGCTCTTTATCTCCATCATATAGTCATACACAGGTTAAATATTGTTCTCAAAGTGACACAGCTAGTAATCACAGAACTAGGATGACAACATCCAGAGACTTGAAAGAGTGTGATTGAGAAAACAGACACTGAGAGCATGTGAAGTTAATAAGCAGTTAACAGCAATTCAGGCAGTACAATGCTGTTCAACATGAATGGTTCTCCTTATTGTATTTCTGAGATTGTACCAGCCCAGATATGTTTATCTGAATCAGTCCTGAGGTACCTCAGAATTTCCCAAGGAAAACATACCTGCAGACTGGTTCTAGAAGAATACAGATCAGTTCTATAATGTCCTCAGTCTCTGGTTTCTGTGGAAGGTAGGGTGGTTCATCATCCTAGGAGCTTGAGTCAGTTGAAGAAACCAGGAATTTAAATAGAACATACATCATAAGTCATCTGTATCCAATCAAAATAGAGCTTGGGCTGGGCATGGCGACTCATGCCTGTAATCCCAGCACTTTGGGAGGCTGAGGCAGGCAGATCACTTGAGGCCAGGAGTTTGAGACCAGCCTGGCCAACATGGTGAAACCCTGTCTTTACTAAAAATACAAAAATAAGCCAGGCAGTGGTGCCACACGCCTGTAATCTCAGCTACTCAGGAGGCTGGGGTGGGAGAATTGCTTGAACCTGGGAGGTTGAGGTTGTAGTGAACCAAGATGGCACCACTGTACTCCAGCCTGGGCGACAGAGCGAGACTCCATCTCAAAACAAACACACACACACAAAATACCCATAGAGCTTGGATTCTAAATCAGTCATTCATTCTAGATAATATCACAGGAGAGGTCCGCCTTAAGTAGCAGCCATACAAAAAGAAATCAAGGTGAGGATTATTCACACTAGGAAAAGTTTAAGTTCATATCCACCACGGCCTTTGGAATCCAAGGAGGAGGAGTCAGAACCCAGGAGATACTTTTAAGTGCTTTATCTCAACTATATTACAAAACCTAAGGCTTGCAATTTTCCTCCAACAGTCCCCTCTTTGTGGTCTGTGTTTTCTTAGGCCCCTCCTTTTTTTTTGTTGCAACATTCCAATCAAATATCTAGAGTAGAATAGTTACATAGACATTACTTGTTAGAAATGTAAGATTCCTTTTAATGTGAACCTGTTCATAATTTTAAATGAGGCAGAACTGTTCATAATAGACCTTGGGCATATCAGAAGAGGCCAAGATCTCACTTCTGTATTTTACTCAGAGATTTAAAATAAACACATGTAAGTTCATGTTATGATCCCCAAATCAACCAAGTACAGAGTGTTTTTTAACAATTTTATGATTTATTGAAATAAAAAACCTTGCTTTTTCCGAATTTCAATCATTTCATAAGCTTTATGCCTGAAAATAGGAAAAATATTTCAATTCCAAAAGTGTCACAAAAGTAGAGAAACACTGATGACTTGACCAAACTGAGGATATATAGTCAATCTAAAATAGTGAAAATGAATTACAAACATTATTTAAGTGCAGATTTTTATTACTGTAAAATACACACATAAAATAACACCAGCATTGGCAATAGAGGTACTACGCATCCTCTTTACAAATAAATGGTTGTTTTAAAACTCTTGTTTAAGTGAATAAACCTGTGCTGTCTTCTGTAAACTACTAATTTTCTAAGAAAAAAATTTCCCTCTGAAGGACTGCTGCTTTCCGACAGCCTATTATGAATCAGTGGTACTGAGTTCTGATGAATAACACAAGCATTCTTCATCTTACGTCAAAGTAAACAAGTGTGGTGTCCACAACAGAATATTCTAAAACCAAACCTTCCTCTTGCATCTTTTCTCTATTCTCTAACTTCTGGTTTCAGTTCTGCTTACCTTGGTCTTAGATTCTGTTTCCTGCTTAATGCTGAAGTCTTTGATATTGAATTACTGTATGATTTTCCAGTATTTGGTTGTAGTTCTATACCCGTCCTATTTGTTGCTTTATGCTTCTGATGGATCTCTAATTCCTGATAACATTACTCACCAATTTGAACTTTCTTAGTGTCATTCATTATCCTGAAGAATCCCCAAATGTATCATTTTAGTGTATCAGAAAAATTATACAACAAACATTCACAATGAAACTCGCTTAAATGAGAAGTCACTTCTTGTACACAACATGGAGTCATTATTTGTAAGCCAATTTGAAAATCCTTTTCTTTTCAATAGTCAAGGTTCTTTTTTTTCCTCAAGTGGCAGCCTCTTCTATTTAGAACATTTAAATTGCCTAGAAATTTCGACTAACATTCCATTTGTTATAATTCTTTATGGAATATCTCCCTACCTACTACTTACTTCCTAAAAAAGCATAGCATGAAACATGTTAAGGTAGCTATTTTCTGTCTTTAATTGTAGCTTTGACAGGTGGCATCTCAGTAATCAAAAGGAAGAAAATGTGAGTAAAATACAAAGGAATTCCATTTAATAAAAACTTTAGCTCAGGGTTTTTAAATTTGTAAACACTTTATGCTTGCAATCATGAATTAATGTAAAAATGATAAGTAGTGTGTTTTATATGTGATCTTCCGCTATCATTTTAGTGGTGCTCACCCACATCTATTTCGTTTTTTAAAGAATCAAGATTTTGATTCATTAATTTAACCAATTGTTTTTCTGTTTTCTATCTTAATTTCTGCTTTTGCATTTATTATTTCCTACTTGTGCTTTCTTTTAGTTTACCCATGTTTCTTTCTTTCTTTTTCTTTCTCTTTCTTTCTTTCTTTCTTTCTTTCTCTTCCTTTCTCTCTCTCTCTCTTTCCTTTCTTTTCCTTTTCTTTCTTTTCTTTTCTTTCTTTCTTTTCTTTTCTGAGACGGAGTCTTACTCTGTCACACAGGCTGGAGTGCAATGGTGAGATCTCCGCTCACTGCAACCTGGGTTCAAGCGATTCTCTAGCCTCAGCCTCCCGAGTAGCTAGGATTACAGCCACCCACCACCACACCCAGCTAATTTTTGTATTTTTAGTAGAGATGGGGTTTCACCATGTTGGCCAGGCTGCTTTGAACACCTGACCTCAGGTGATCCGCCCGCCTCAGCCTCCCAAAGTGCTGGGATTACAGGCGTGAGCCACCGTGCTTGACCTCGTTACCCATTTTCCTATGTTTTTGTGTTAAAGACTTAAATTAACTTACTTTTATTATTTCATTTTTTATTGATATAGGTGTCCAGGGCTAGGCATTTTCATCTTTTTACTACTTTTAATGTATGTCACAGACACGTACTGTTTTCATTATTATTTTTAGAAATTATTTAATTTCAGTTTATATTTCCCTTATCGCACAAGAGTTGTTTAATAGAAGGCATTTTAATTTCCAGGTGGAAAGGCCTTTTTAATTTGGAGGTTTTGATTTTAATTTCTAGCTTGATTATACTGTGACCAGAGGTGTTGTTTGTAACATTTCTACTTTATGGAACCTACCGACCTTTTATTCGTGCCCTAGAATATGATTGATTTTTGTGAATGTGCCATGTGCCCTTGAGAGGAAAGTATATTATCTTTTATCAAAATATGGTGTTCAATATATAGCCAAAAGATCTACCTTAGTGATTAGTTCTTCTAAATCTTTTATATCTGTCTCTACTTATTTTTTGTCCACTTGGCCTGTCTCATACTAATTGTCTGTTAAAACCTTCTGTTATTACTGTGTTTTCAGTTCTTACCATATCTTCTGTGGATTTATGCTTTACCCAGGTGATTGCTGTGTTATATGGTACATATCTTTATTGTGGAATGTGGCTTTTAACTTCAAGTATACTGCACTTTGTTTTAGTTAATGCTCTCTGGCTTGAAGACTACTTAGTCTGGTATCAGGATTTTAACCTGTGCTTTCTTATTGTTTTCATTTGCCTGGCAAATTTTTGTTCATCTTTTTATTTTTAGCCTTTTTGAATCTGTGTGTTCTTAGGCATACTTTTTTGTACATAGCAGTTTTTTTTTAAGCCAATTTGAAAGTCCTTTACTTCCAATAGGCAAGTGAAGTCCTCTTACATTTATCAACATGACTGTTTGGTCTAAATTCTGTGGTATTATTATCACATTATTATATTATCTTGCATAATTGCTGATTGTGTTATATTTGTTAGAGTTTATTTGGTGTTTCTTTTTTATGTTTTCTTTTTAAAATGCTTTGTCATTAAGAAGGTTGTATTTTTTACTCTGGTGGTTACTTTTGTATTAATGCTTTTTATAGTGCTCTTTTAAGCCCTCTTTTTCTTACTTGATCTTTTACTTTGTGTCAGTTTTAAGTGGTGTCCTTTGGCTATCTATTCCATTTATAACAGTCTATGGTCTTTTACTTTCCGCTTTTTTACCTCTTCTGTTTTTAGTTACATTTGTTCTCCGTTGTTGTGCACATAATATTTACATCACTATTCAGTGCCATTACCTCATATTTGTTTTTCTCAACTCTATAATTGAATATTTAAATATTCACTATCAGTCCCTTTGCAGTTGTCTAAGTCTTATTTTTTAAATGTTTGTCTTAATCCTTTTTTTCCAAATTTACTTTTAAAAATTTAGAACCTACACAAAACCTTGAAGATCTTCACCGGTTGTGGACACTACCACATTTTACGGTGGTCTTTGGGTGAATGAAGCTCATTTAGTAGAATCCTCAGCAGAGGCACACGGCACAGTGTTCTGGTACAGACAAAACTGCTTTCCTATGGCTTCAAAACCTTTTGAAGGAGATCTTGGCTGGCTGTAATATCCTTAGTTTGTACTTTCTCTCCTTTCTTGAAAGTACTACTCCACTCTAGCCTTACTGTGTGTGTTGTTTTTAATAACCTGGTGCCAGTCTAATCTTCTTGCCTTTGTAAATTATTTCATCTTTTTTGTCTGGAGGCACTGAGGATTTTTTCATTATCTTTGAAGTCTTAATATTGTTTTACTAGAATATGTCTCAGAGTTGATCATTCTTGGTCAGTTTTCCCTGGTATGGAAAATGTGTAGATTGAGGTCTTTATTTCTAGGAAATTTTCTTGGATTATAATTTTAAATAATAGTTCGGTTTCATTGTTCTATGTTTTTCCTTTAGGAACCCTAGTTATACTCAACCTCATTTACCTGTCTTCCATTTCAATATTCCTATATCACTCTTTTTTTTTTTGTCTTCTTTTTGTGGAGAATGGGGTCTTGCTCTGTTGCCCAGGCAGGTCATGAACTCCTGGGCTCAAGCTATCCTCCTGCTTCTGCCTCCCTCAGTGCTGGGATTACAGGTGTGAGCCACCACGCCTGGCTCACACCCTTTTTACTTTTTTATCTTATTTTTTATTCTCATGGTGGTTTTTCCGATTTTCTTCAGTGCTTTTATTAAATTTTTATTGCAACCTGTCATTGCTTGTGTACTTTGCGATTCATTTTATTTCTGATATAATTGTGTCTTTTTCTTCTCTGTTTTTCCTAACTTTAATCAACTCTTGTTTCATCTCTTCCTATTTGTTTGTTTATTAGTTTATTTTGTTTCTTGTCCATTTGTATTCTTTGGCTTTAGATATCTAATTCAGGGTGATTTTTCATACCCCTAAATGCTTGTTTGAGCATACTGGGTTCAGTTTGGAGTATTATGTTACAGTATTCTTTGGCTTCATGTTAGTTGTTTGTGGGAGGGACTTTTCATCAGCAGAAAAGATTGTATTCATGTTTTTCTGACATTTTGCAGTAGATATAGTCTGCTTTTATCTATTCCAATTCATTTTGTGGACAAGGTTCCTACTTTGAGACTGTCTTCTGCCATGTAGTTTCTTTGTGGGTAGTGGTGTTGGGTGGGAAGGGTGGAAGGAGGATGGTATATCCAGCTTGTGTTTTGTTTCTGCTGGTTCCTTAATGTTCCCCTCTCATTTCCTTCTTTCCCTTGATTGCCAGGGCCCCAGGGGGAGACCACCTTTTCTCTCCATATCTCATTCTCCCCAAGAAACACTGCTTCTCTGAGGCCGCTACTTCTTCAAGCCCTTACCCCATTGTCAGGGCTATGGACTATCAAGTTCCAACCTGTGCTTAATATTTTGGCCTTTACTTTTTTACATCTGGGGGTGAATTTATCTGTACTTTGTCTTCTGCTTACCTCTTCCCCTCCCATTTTCTGTACTCCTAGGCTTGTACTGGTGGTAGGTGGGCTGTGGGAATTCTTTTGGAAAAAGCTTTTCCCTTTACTTGCAGATTATTTGAAGGTTGTGGTACTCTCTGTCTTCCAGTGATGCTAGGGGTGTGGAGTGCCTGGGTGGTTTTATGGCTTTTTGGGAGGATGATTTGAAATCAGACCACCACCACTGTTCACCAAATTCAGAATTCTCCTCTTAGCTTAAATAAAAATGTGAGCACTATTTGACATCAAAGAAATTCGTCAGCTTTTATTAATGACGTCTATTTTTTGATGATTTGTGGGTTTTGCTAAAGAGATATTTTCTTCCATTATTTGATAGTATAACTTTATGAGAAACCTCTACCCCAAATCAGAGCACTAATTACCACAATAATTATTAGTTTTAGATTTTCAGGTTGTCTTTAATAATCCACTTGGCCAATAAAATTAATAATTTTTACTGTAAGACTGTATTCATTTATTAATTTTATGTAATATGTATTTCTGTATAAATAATTATTTTTCTGGAGAAGAAATTATTATGAATTTCAATTGTTAACAAAGTCAGTTCCTGTTCTTCTATGAACTTTTTTCACATAGTACCTTATTAATAAGATTGAATCTCTGTCTTTCATAGAGAGGAATCAAAAGAACCAAACAGGGAACTATTCATACTTCAAGATCTCTAAGAAGAGGTACCAATATTTAATATGGAATCAAAAGCTTGTGAATCAAACAATGAAGATCTTCTATCAAGTAGTGGCATCACATCTAATGGAGGTATGTGCCATTTATAAAACAAAATGGGAAAAGATTAGAATTAACCAATCTTCATGATATTCATTCAAGCTGCTGTTTCTAGTATATTTTGTTTTTAACCACGTGGGTTATAGACCATGGTCATGAATGTCTACCATATTGTTTATAATTCTATTTTTTTAGGAAGAAATTCCTAGTCTTTTAAGGAATTTTTTGGTTTAAAAATGTTTCTGCATTGAGGTACTTTAGCCTCAACATGCACTATGCTTCCCTAATGCCTTGTCTTCTTCTTGTGTTTCTTGATCTACCCTAAGTCAGAATTTTGTGTCCTTTCATTTCTTTTTTTTTTTCACCTGCTTCTACATCCAGTCAGGTACTGAGGCCCTACTGATTTTACCCTTGAAATGTCTCTTGAATCCATTTTCCCCTCTCCATTCCCATTGCTGCTGTTCTGGCTCAGGCCCCGATCACCTCTGATCCAAATTATTTCAATCAAAAGGTGATTCCTATGTCAAGAAAACAGACACAGTTGTAATAAATAGTTGGAATTTAGTACAGGGAATGGGTACATAGGTGTTGAAAGAGCTGCAAAGCCTAAAGGGATGAAACACACAGAGATTACCAGCTACAGGAAGCTGCTACCAGCCACCCCTTTGGCTAGAAGGACAATGAGGAAAGCAGCTGTTGGAAGGGCATGGAAGATAGAAGTAGAACCACAGAGAGGGCTGCTTGGAAGGAGTTGAAGTCACCACTAACTACCAGATCCCCATCTGAAGCAGTGAGAGAATCATGACCTTGGCTTCCCCCCTTCTGCTGCCTTCAGCTCTTCCACTAGTTTTCCCGTTGCAAACCTACCCAGAAGAGAACTAGGAAGGGAACCTGCAGCACTCAACAGAGAAAGGGAAGGACAGAGAATGCATTCAAGGGCAATCAGGCAAATGACCTGCACTTTCCCTTTCTTGCCCCTCTCCTCATTCTTTTTTTCTTTTCAATTTAATGGTCTGCCTCAGAAGCCAGATTCATGTACGTTTCTTCCAGGAGAAATTCAGGTTCAAAATAGGATAATCACAGATGTAACTCATTCTTTTCATGCATGCAGAGTTTATTCTCAGTTACAGATCTGTTTTACTGGTTGGCTTAAAAACCTTTCTTTCAGCACCCTGATTGTATAAACGTTTCTGCTTGTCAATATGCTCCTAATTTTAGGATGCAATACGCATCCTAAAATGCCATTGTCATCGCCACCCTACCATACTCCTCTCCGCTGCCCACTTCCACTTGCTCACTTCCTGCATTGCCACATCCTCATATGCATCATTGGCACTGGCATGTAGTTCACCGGTTGTCCCTCCCTGCTCAGGTACATCATCATCCTGTAATACTGTCCTCCTGGGTGACCCATGTAAGATCTTAGACTTACAGATTTGACCTCTTAAATTCTTATTATTTTAACCTTTACTCTAGTTACCCACTCCCTTATTTTGGATCTTATTACCAAGAACTGATAGACTTCTGAAATTCAATCTCCCGTCTTTTTTTTTAAACATAAACTCAAGATTTTATTGTTTTTATAATAAAATAAAAGAACTGGATCCCTTGGCCCTTTCTCTTCTTATCTCAACCCAGTTCAAAAGGCTTGCATCTCTTAGAGCTGAAGTTGGGCTCAACGCACTCAAGGCCTTAGCACAATCTTCTTGATAGTTTTAGTCTTTTTCCAGAAAATCAACTTAGTCTGCCTGCAATAGCCATTCTGCTTCCTGTCATCATACTGCTTTTTCTGGGCATGCAGAGAATCCTTGCCCTTCTTATACTGTGTCACTTTGTGGAGGGTGCTTGCCACACCTTTTACAGAAAGTCTGGTGGGTTTTAGGAATATTCACCATGCTTATTTGTGGGAGTGCTGTCCATGCAGAAAGTTAGTTGTTTTTTTTTTAACCTCCCATCTTTCAACTGTCTCACTCCCTTATTCCTGGAGTACACCTATTTTCTGCTCGTGAAGGTAGTGGCCCCATGTTAAAAATCACTTTTTCTTTAAACAATAAATGGCATAGATCCACACCTTGAGACTCTGATTCAGTAGGTCTGGAGTGGAGCTCAGGCACTGCTGTTTTTTTTTTTTTTTTTTTTTTTAAATTTTTACAGCTCCCCAGGTGATTCTGATTTACAACAAAGGTTGAAAAGGTTGAGAACAACTGCTCTCAGTTCTGCCATTTTCTCCAAAATTATCAACCTCTTTCCATCTTCACTTTCTTTTGTATCATTCCTTGTTTCAGCCAGTCACTTGCCAGTATTCTCAACTTCCTTTCCCCTTTATTATTCTCTTGCACTCTTACAGTAAAACACAAATCCTTATCAGGCTGACTGCCTTCTCCATTATTCTTTGAGCTGCTGCAAGATTTTGTATTTGCTAGGGAAAATAAACAAATGTGGATTTTCCACTTTAAAGTCAGTCTCTTATCTCAATTGGATGCTGCCAAGAAATCTTTCTCATTACCTTAGCCAGGTATCTTTCCAGTTTTCCATAATACTTATTTCAAAATTACACCATTCTTAACTCCCTCTCCCCCTGTCTTCTTCTTTCTCACTCTCAGATAACATTATTTCCTAATTTCTAGAGGAAATAGAAGCCCTTATGCTGGTCCTCTCTTTTCTCCCCCATGTCCTGTGCTGAAGGCCCACGATTTTATGTAGCCCATGCCTCCTCCTTCCATAGCTCAGTGGAAGAGTTAGCTTCTTAATTCACTACCCATGCTTTACTTCTCATCCCCTACTGTCCCCTCCTCTGCCCCTTCAGTGATCGGGCTCAGAAATTACCCCTGCTTATTCATATCTTCAGCCTCTTTCTCTCCATTTGCACCTTTCCATCAATAAAAATATGCCAAGACTCTCCCAATCTAAAAACACTGGCAAATACATATAATGCACAAACCAAAACATCAAAAACCCTTGTCTTCACCTATCCCTTCCTGATCTCTCCTTCATAGCCGTGCCTTCTGAAAGAAAAATCTGTATTCCCTAGCTACATTTCTTCACCATCCATTCACTCTACAAGCTACTACCTTACAGCTTTTGGCCCCAGTATTCCAATGAAATCACTCTGGCCAACAGGGCCAGATTCCCCCTCTTTGCTAAGTCCAATGAACAGCTTTTATTTATTTATTTATTTTTAATTTAATTTAATTTAAGTTTTGGGATACATGTGCAGGACATGCAGCTGTGTTATGTCGGTAAATGTGTGCCACGGTGGTTTGCTGCACCTATCAACCCATCACCTACGTATTAAGCCCTGGGTGCATTAGCCATGTATCCTGATGCTCTCCCTCCTCCTGCACCCCCATAGGCCCCAGTGTGTGTTGTCCCCCTCCTAAACAGTTTTTTATTTTGAAATCTTCTGAAGTTGTAGGAAAAATGGAAAGAACAATATGGTGACCACCTTATATACCCTCTAGCTGGATTCACCAGTTGTCCACATTTTGTCATATTTTCTTTATCTCTATAACTGTAATATGTATCTCAGTTTGCCAGACTATCTGAAAATTACTTGAAAGCATCATGATTCTTGCTTTAAAACTTGAATGTGCATCTCCTAAGAATAAGGATGATTTCCTACAAACCACATTATTATATCTAAGATAAATACTGCCAATACAGTATCATCTAATGTGTTCATATTTAAATTTCTCCAGTTGTCCTCCCAAAAAGTCTTATGTATTTTTACTAATCTAGGAGCAAATCAAAGATCATGAATTGTATTTGGTTGTTTGATATCCTTATTGTCTTTAAATTTACAACCATTCTCTCTCTCTCTCTCTCTCTCTCTCTCTCTCTCTCTCTCCCCTCCCCTCTCTCTCTGTCTCTCTCTGCATGTTTCTCATGGCATTGGCTCTAAGAGTTCAGACCAGTTATTATAGAATGTGTGTATATAGAATGTCCCCATTCTAGAATTAAAATTTTTTTTCATGTTCAGATTTAGATTAAACTCATTTGACAAGAGTTTTACATAAATGATGTGTGTGTGTGTGTATATATATATATATATATATATTTTTTTTTTTTTTTTTTTTTTTTTGAGACAGAATATTGCTGTCTCACCCAGGCTGGAGTGCAGTGGCATGATCTCAGCTCACTGCAACGTCTGCCTCCCAGGTTCAAGGGATTCTAATGCCTCAGCCTCCTGAGTAGCTGAGATTACAGGCATGTACCACCATGCCCAGCTAATTTTTTGTATTTTTAGTAGAGATGGGTTTCACCATGTTGCCCAGGCTTATCTTGAACTCCTGAGCTCAGGCAGTCTGCCTGCCTTGGCCTCCCAAAATGCTAGGATTACAGGTGCAAGGCACCACACCCAGCCAAGTGATGTATACTTTTACAGCATACACCAAGGAACACATAATGCCACATCCCACTAATTTAAAGTTACGTATCCCTCTTTATAATTAATATGTAATCTATAGTGTGTCTTTTGAAAGCTTGTGAATATGCTGCTACTAAATAATCCTTCATTCAATGGCATTAACATCAACTAAAGATCCTTGCCTAAATCAACTGTTGCATTGATGATTTTCTAATTTTATCATAGCTATTAGCTGATATTCTTCAGGAATAAAAAAGCTTTCCCTATTATCATTATAGAACCATCTTTTTTTTTTTTTTTTTTTTTAAGTGAAAGGTCTCACATATTTATTACTGAACCCAGGCAACCAAAGCCTTCTTTTTTTTTTTTTTTTTTTAACATGTATAGTGGAAGCACTGTGGGTTGTACTAACTAATGCCTTCATAACAGATCCAGAGAGGAAACTGTTCAGACTTCTCCAGATAGTGGTGACATTTCTCAGCTTGATTTGGTAACACGATTGTGAACTTCAGACAGCATAAATATGTGTGCCATCTCATGTGTAACTTCTTACAGACCCAGCTTGGTTCTTCTCCAATGTCTCCTTTTGGAGTTGTTCCTGATTTTATTACCAGTTTTCATCTGAATCCACTGGGGAATGGGATGATTTTGCTTTTGTTTCTTGGCCAGGAATCACTTAATCCTGAAAGTCTTGTGAGAAGACATGGCGAGAAACTGAGTAAAGCACACACCACGATGGTGAAGAAAGGAAGAGAGCCCATCTTTTGTTTTTTAATTCAAAGTGCTATGATGCATTGTTGTCACTACTGTTTTTGATTCTCAGTTGTATCAAATTTGACCAGCCTCTTAAACTGGGTCCTATGTCTTTTTAAAGGCATGACCTCAATTTATTGCTTTCTGGCACATCAAAATGTTTCAGGCTCACCTTGTTTTTTGCCTGTTCCCTCAGACGTGGAATCAACCATTTTGCTAGGAAGTCCTTGTTCCTTTTGGGAGGGGAATCATTTAGAAATCAAGATCTGGCATGCATATTGCTACTGAGGTGCCATTGTGTCTGGGACCTTTCAGTGAATAAAGCTTGGAAGTCAATTTTTAAAAATCATAAGTTATAAGCACTGATAACTCAAATTCAAATCCAATACCACAGAGTTTTTCCTTATCATTCATATTTGTGTCTTTCCTACAGTGAAAACTGTAATTTCCAAAGACTTCAGTACATTTGTTAATTTTCTCTCTTCTACAATACACATGAACTACTTTCAGAATTATAACAACACTACCAACATTAACAACTTACTAAGTAGCTAAGGCTGGTTGTGCAGTATTCTAATGTTAGCACTGTGTTCTAATGTCGTTTGGAGGAACAATTTTCTTCTCTCTGTGAGGTGGTTACCAATTTCCTTATTTACTTAGGTTTACTTGTTTCTGTTAGTATTTAACTTATTTTCATTTTGTTTTTAATTTTATTTTTGAATAGTGTAACACTTACATGGCTCAGAAATAACTTTGTGAACAGTATCCTCTAAATAGAGTCTTGCTTCCATCCCTATCTATACCACTCTGCTTCCACCTATCCCTATACCCCATAGATAACTGCTTTTATGAGTTTCTGTTTTATTCTTCCAGTTTTTCTTTTTGCAAAATTAAGCAAATATTACAAACACACACAAACACATATACTCTTCCTTCCCCTTCCTTACAAAGAGGAGGGGAAATTAGCCTCTACCTCCTCAAGGGAGTAATAGCAAAGAATTTTTGGACATATTTTAAAACCACCCCCAGCTTGCCTTCTGATCACAAATTATCTACATTTCGCTCACATGCAAAATACATTCACTCTCTCCCAAGAAGGCCCCTAACAGTCTCATCCTGCTACAGCACCAGCTTAAGGCCAAAATTGCTTTATCTCTTCACTTGCATATTTTCCTCACGAGACCTTGAGCTTCTTCAGGGTTTAATAAGGGAATCAGTTAGCATAAAGTGTACACAAAATTATGAGAAAGTTAATTAATGGGTCTGGTGCAGTGGCTCACGCCTGTAATCCCAACACTTTGAGAGGTCGAGGTGGAAGGATCACCTGAGGTCAGGAGTTCGAGACCAGCCTGGGTAACATGGTGAAACCCCGTTTCTACTAAAAATACAAAAAATTAGCTGGGCATGGTGATGTGCACCTGTAATTCCCAGCTACTTGGGAGGCTGAGGCAGGAGAATCGCTTGAACCTGGGAGGTGGAGGTTGCAGCGAGCCAAGGTTGCACCATTGCACTCCAGCTTGGGCAACAAGACGAAACTTCATCTCAAAAAAAATTTAAAAAGTTCATTAATGAATTCTTTAATATTTAGGTTCTTCAAGTCCATTTTTTGTGTCATCTATTCGTGGTACAATAATTGAAAACACATCTTCAGCTGGGACTTTGACACAGATTCCTTTCTTCCCTAAATATGAAGTGGAACTTGATTCTCATAGAAAAATCATCCCATATCCTGGAAAGGAACACGTCGAACGTGTTTTGGAGGAGTATTCACATCAAGTCAAAGATTTGCAGAGAAGACTAGATGAAGTGAGTTGCCTTCTCTTCTAGCACCTGATGCTATTTGTGGGACAACCGTGAGGCCCAATATGCAGTTTTAAAGCCAGTTATGCAACTTATTGGAAGAAAAACAGCAGTGGGTTTATTGGTTTAATTTGTTGATTTGACCTGTGCCTTCTATTTTCAGTATTAAAATTGGGCTAGTGAAAAGTCTACATATTTATTTATTTTTGTTAATAATTATTCAAAATACCTTGGTTTCTTGATGTAAAATTTAATGAAACTTCAATAACTGAAAATTATAGTAAGTAGCATTTATCTGCAGTTATAATTAATAATTTGGGTAGACCTGCTATCCTATCATACCTGATTTCTCTTTACAAAGCAATGATAGAGGGAAGGTTTTTTGATGTATGTGTATGCATTATGGCTAAATAGCATCTACAAGTATATTTGCCAAAATTTTCAAGTGGACATTATGTAGAATCAACGCATTTTTACAGTTGCATATTGGGTCTCAGTAGTTCACAATCTCAAAGTCCAACTCCTTACGATCACATACAAAGCTTTTCATGCTCTAACCTCTCCCTGGTACATTTTAGCCTCATATGCTACCTATTCTCCATAAGTCCATCCTATTCTGACAATATCAGTCCACTTGCTCTTCGCTGGATGTACCGGGTTATTCCAGACCTGCATGCCTTGGCCCAGGCCATTCCGCTTCTCTACCTTGTCTGCCTGGCAAACTCTTATTATGCACCAAGACACAGCCCAGGCATTTTCTTCTCTGAAGCCTTTCTTCTAGATGATATTAGGTGTGCTCTCCTCTGTACAGTTACTGCCATCTGTGCACATTTATGGTAGTATTTAGTACATCTAATTTTACTCACTACCACATTGTTCTAACTCGTCAGACTGTGTATGCGCTTTTAGGAAAAAAAACCCTACAATTTTATTAACTGCTGAAAATTATGTACCCTAGTATATTATGTACAGGGATACAAAAATGACTCAGATAGTACTTACAAGGAATTCATAGTCTGAGAGGGGGAGCTTGTCATATAAACAGTGGCATTAGCTTATGATAAATACACTAATGAAGATGTATATGTAGACAAAGGAAGCACAGAGTTACCAGTGAGGAGAAGGAAGAGTATCTCAGTTTGTTTTCTATGTCTATTCCTTAAAAGAGTATGTGACATTTTATTGGCCTTCAATAAATATGTTTAAATCAGTCAATTTCCTTTCTTGTGTAGGCTTTTATTTTTCCTAGGGTTCCTAATTGCTTTTCTTTTTCTTTATACTATTTACCTTTATCATATCCTTATTAGAAAAAACCTGTCATACAGGTTTTCTATATCCTCCTTTGACGCAGGACACTCCACGTGTCTTCTGACCTTTTGCCCAGTCTAGATTAGTTTCTTGATAGGTCTCTTGTATAACTCTTTTCCTAAGACTCGTGCCTCTACTTTCCAGGTTGGATCCATGGTTTCCAGGAATCATTGTTTTCTATCTTCTTTCTCTTTTTTAAATTAAACAAAAATTTTGTATGTATTAGGTATATATATTTATGAGGTACATGAGCTATTATGGTATAGGTATGCAATGTGTAAAAATCACATGATAGAAAATTGGCTGCCCATCCTCTCAAACATTTATACTTTGTGTTGCAAACAGTCCAATTATATTCTTTTAGTTATTTGAAAATTTAATTATTATTGATTATAGTCACCCTGTTGTACTATCAAATACTAGGTCTTATTCATTGTATTTTTTGTACCCATTAATCATCTCTACCTCCCTGTCATTCCCCCACTACCCTTCCTACCCTCTAGTAACCATCCCTCTACTCTCTGTCTCCATGAGTTCAATTGTTTTGATTTTTAGGTCCCACAAATAAGCGAGAATATGTGATGTTTGTCTTTCTGTGCCTGGCTTATTTCACTTAACATAATGACCTCCAGTTCCATCCATGTTATTGCAAATAACAGTATCTCATTCTTTTTTATGGCTAAATGGTACTCCACTGTTTATAAGTACATTTTCTATATCTGTTCATCTGCGGATGGACACTTAGGTTGCTTCCAAATCTTGGCTATTGTGAACAGTCTGTAACAAACATGGGAGTGCAGGTATCTCTTTGGTATATTGATTTCCTTTTTTGGGGGTATATACCTAAGAGTGGGATTGCTGGATCATATGGTAGCCCTGTTTTTAGTTTTTTGAGGGACCTCCAAACTGTTCTTTATAGTGGTTGTACTAATTCACATTCCCACCAACAGTGTACAAGGGTTTCTTTTTCTCCGTATCCTTGCCAGCGTTTGTCACTGCCTAACTTTTGGATAAATACCATTCTAACGGGGGGAGTTGATATCTCATTTTACTTCAGATTTGCATTTCTCTAATGATCAGTGATGTTAAGCACTTTCTCATATGCCTGTTTGCCATTTGTATTTCTTCTTTTGAGAAATGTCTATTCAGATTTTTTACCCATTTTTAAATCGGCTTATTAGATTGTTTCCTATAGAGTTGTTTGAGCTCCTTATATATTCTGGTTATTAATCCCTTGTCAAATGAGTAGTTTGCAAACCATTTCCTCCCATTCTATGGGTTGTCTCTTCACTTTGTTGATTGTTTCCTTTGCTGTATAGAAGCTTTTTAACTTGATGTGATCCCATTTGTCCATTTTTGCATTGGTTGCCTGTGCGTGTGGGGTATTACTCAAGAAATTTTTGCCCAGACCAGTGTCCTGGAGAGTTTCCCCCAGTGTTTTCTCATAGTAGTTTCATAGTTTGAGGTATTAGATATAAGTCTTTAATCCATTTTGATTTAATTGTTAAATGTGGTGAGAAATAGGTATCTAATTTCATTCTTCTGCATATGGATATCTAGTTTTCCCAGTACCATTTATTGAAAAGACTATCTTTTCCCTAATGTATGTTCTTGGCACCTTTGTTGAAAGTGAGTTCACTGTGTGTGAGTGGATTCATTTCTAGGTTCTTTATTCTATTCCATTGGTCTATGTGTTTGTTCTTATGCCAGTAACATGCTATTCTGGTTACTGTAGCTCTGTAGTATAATTTGAAGTCAAGTAATGTGATTCCTCCAGTTTTATTCTTTTTGTTTAGGATAGCTTTGGCCATGCTGGTCATTTGTGATTCATATGAATTTTAAGATTATTTTTTCTGTTTCTGTGAAGAATGTCATTAGTATTTTGATAGGGATTGCATTGACTTTGTAGATTGCTTTGGATTGTATGGACATTTTAACAATATTGATTTTTCTAATATTTTCTAACAATATTGATTTTTCCAATTCGTGAACATGGAATATCTTTCCCATTTTTGGTGTCCTCTTCCATTTCTTTCATCAGTGTTATAAAACACTGATGAAATAAATTATTTTTGTTCTTTCAAAAACAACAAAAGAAATTCTTTGGTTGTTTTCATTGTTGAGATCTTTCACTTCTTTGGTTAATTCCTAGTTATCTAATTTTACTTGTGGAACTTGTAAATGGGATTACCTTTTTGATTTCTTTTTCAGATTGTTCACTGTTGACATATAGAAATGCTATTGATTTTTATATGTTGACTTTGTATCCTGAAACTTGACTGTATTTGCTTATTAGCTCTAATAGTTTTTTTGGTGGCATCTTTAGGTTTTTCCAAATATAAGATTATATCATCTGCAAACAAGGATAATTTGACTTCTTCCTTTCCAATTTGGATGTCTTTTATTTCTTTCTCTGTGTGATTGCGCAAGCTAGGACTTCCAGTACTATGTTGAGTAACAATGGTGAAAGTGGGCATCCTTGTTGTGTTCCAAATCTTACAGGAAAGGCTTTTAGTTTCTCCCCATTCAGTATGATACTAGCTGTGGTTCTGTCATATATGGCTTTTATTATGTTGATCTTGAGGTGTGCTTCATTGTTTTCTATTCTATACCCAGTTTTTTTGAGAGTTTAACTTTATCAAATGCTTTTTCAGCCTCAATTCAAATAATCATATGGATTTGTCTTTCATTCTGTTGATATGATGTATCACATTGATTGATTTACATATGTTTAACCATCCTTGCATCCCAGAGATAAATCCCACTTGGTCATTATGAATGATCTTTTTAATGTATTGCCGAATTCAGTTTGCTAGTATTTTGTTCAGGATTTCTGCATCAATATTCATAAGAGATACTGGCCTGTAGTTTTCCTTTTTTGATGTGTCTTTGTCTGGTTTTGGTATCAGCTAATACTGCCCTCATAGAATGAGTTTGGAAGAAGTTTCTCTTCCTCTATTTTTGGAAGAGTTGAGTATAATTCTTTAAATGTTTGGTATTCAGCAGTGAAGCCATCAGGTCCTGGGCTTTTCTTTACTGGGACTCGTTCAGGTTTTAGATTTCTTCAGAAGAGCACCATCTGTGTGCAGATAGTTTTTAAAATTTGGTCTTCCCGTTGAGGGGAGGGGTTAGGGAATGAATGGTGTAGGCTTCTATTCCGCCATCTTGCTCTGCCTCCAGCCTCCCCTGTCTTCCTTCTTGATCTACTACTTCATTTAATAAAAACCTATCTTTGTTAAATTCCTAGGAAAGTGTTAAATTCTTAAGAAAAAGATACATTTTATAAATCATTGCATGTCTGAGAATGACTCTATTTTATACTCATACTTGATTGATTGGCTCAGTAAAGTTGAAAGTAATTTCTCTCAATCTTTTGAAGATGTTGTGCTTTTGCATTCAGTATTGCTACTGAGAAGATGTTTATCTGATTCTTGTTCCTTTGCAGATGATTTTTTATTTTTTACTTAATTGTACTTCATTTTTAACATCTTTTCTTTGTCTCTGAAATGCCACTCTAGTGTGCTTAGGTATGGATTTTTGTGTTTTAATTCACCATGCTAGGGTCTCAGTAGACCTGTTGGTCTGCAGATGTGTACCTTTCAGTTTGGAGGAATTCAGTTGCGTTTTTTCTTTGGCAGTTTCCTTTCTTCTGTTTTTTGAGTTCTGTCTTTCCGAAGTTCCTGTTAGAAACATATTTCACCTCAGTTAAATCTCTAAGTCTCTTACTTTTTCTTTCAAAAATTTGTCTACTTTTTCTACCTTTGGAGGACACTTCTTAACTTGCAACATTTCTATTGAATTGAACTTTTTCATTTACAACCATATTTTTAATTTCCATTACCCCCTCTCCTCTGATCACTTCTTTGGCATAGCATTTTATTCTTGCTTTATGCTGATAATGTCTCTTGAATTTCTCTGAAAATAAAAGTTTTTGAAGTATTCTTCCATTCTTTGCATTCTCTTTCTTTGTTTCCTCTGGTTCTTTTTTTATTACTTTGGGATTTTTCCTCAAGTGTTCACTGGTTTTTGGTTTTCTGTTCATACTCAGGCTGATGGCAGACTTTCTATTCATGGGCAGAACTTGATGGCTTTGCTTTGGGAGGATTAGGTACGGCATCAACTGTAATATTGGACCATCTTCTATTCTGGGAGATCCCTTAGTGCCTGATCTTAGAAATCTTCGTGTATTTCTCTATAGTAGCACACCTGGAGTTTTGGGTGGTGGTGTCTGCTGCCAGGTATTTTAAGTGGGTAGGAGGTAGGGATTGACTTTTCTATGTACAGAATGTTAGCCAATTCTCATGTTTTCATATAAAAAATTTATTCCTATCTCCATGTTAAGCTGGAAGTCGGATTTGTTTTAGAAGCAGTGTTTTGGTTGTAAAGTAGAGAATGGATTAAAAGGGGTCAGGCTTGAGACAGGGAGACTAGTTAAGGTATTCTGGTAATCAAAGTGAGAAATTATTAATTAGGCTTTGAACTGCAGCAGTGAGGGAAGGAAGTAGACATAAAAATACATTGAAAATATATGTAGATTTTTGGAAGTTACTAGCTATAAGGAAATGTGTTCTTCTAATGAAGATTGATTTGGATGGCTTTTTTTTTTCAGAGCAATGAATTGCATGAGAAACAAAAATTTTATTTGAGGCAGTCAGTCATTGATTTGCAAACAAAACTTCAGGAGATGCAAATGGAGAGAGATGCTATGGCTGACATCAGGTTGGGATTTGTTATGTGAAATTATTTTAAAGTTTTACTCTTTGTAGTAGAACTACTTGTGTGAATATGAGTTTTATCAACATTATTTATTTTCTTTCATTTATTTCATAGACGAAGGGAGAGTCAGTCCCAGGAGGATTTAAGAAATCAGCTTCAAAATACAGTTCATGAACTTGAAGCTGCCAAATGCCTTAAGGAAGACATGCTGAAAGATAGCAACACACAGATAGAGCAACTACGAAAAATGATGCTTAGTCATGAGGGAGTGCTTCAAGAAATCCGGTCAATCCTAGTTGACTTTGAAGAAGCCTCAGGCAAAAAAATATATGAACATGACAGCATGTCTACTCTGCACTTCCGCAGCTTGGGTTCAGCTATTAGTAAAATCCTAAGAGAATTAGACACAGAGATTTCTTATCTTAAAGGGAGGATATTTCCAGTAAGTGGTGAGAATACTACTTTAATTTTATATTAAAATGCATTAAGAGAATAGCATTAGATGTATAATTTTTTTAAATCTTAAAAGTAAGCCAAGTTCTCATTTTTTGAAATGATAGAAGTTAATTCCACAGTAATCTCTCATGATAGGAACTAGCTTGATTTACCTGTATAGCTTCATGACAGTATGGACAAAGTAAAATATCTAATAAAATATAGGGATAGAATATATCTGATTTTATAATTCTATTTGTATTTAAAGCATTCCTTTAGTTGAAAATCTCTAGATTTTCCAGGCGTCATATTTACCAGTAACTAAATCAGTGTCTCTTTTTAAAAACCAGGTGGAGGATCAACTTGAAGCACTGAAATCTGAATCACAGAACAAAATAGAACTACTTCTACAACAACATCAAGATAGGTAGGTTTCTGACTGAGGTATGGAAAAGCATAGTGAAACTAAACCACAGTTTTATAGTGTTTTAGCCACAATTCCAAAATCTAAACAGCTCTGAAACACATAAGTTTTTTTCATAAGTTTATAGGAAACTCATGTTAAAATTTCGTTTTCCTGACCTTTGTTAAAATGGTAAGAAAGACTTTATTTGAGATGATTCCAATAGGAGTATTGCTATAGGAGAGAGAGATTAAGGTCAGCTCCCAATACAAGGCCAAATGGGGATTTATAGCCAAGGGGCAGGGTGAGGGAGTCTGTGGATGGAAAATTACTAAGAAAAGGCATTAAGAGTAGGGGAATTCTTGCTAAAGGCAGGCCAAGGGCTTAGATATCAAAGGCAGAGGATGAAGAATTTGATCAGATATAGCGGGTGGGAGGACTAAACTGACTTGGGAAGATTCTTGCTAAGTATAGGCTAGGCAGGCCAAAGGTTGAGGCCTAGTTGCAAAGAGGCCTCAAAAGAGCCTGACTAAAGTTTGGTGAAGGAGAGTTTTTGTCACTCATTTGTTGGAAAAACCTGACCAGATCTAATGTAAACCATTTTATAGTCTGTGGTTTAGTGTGAATATTTACAAATTTTTGCATTTGTAATATGTTTGATTAATGGGACACTTCCCTAGATCTCACTGGGGGTGTCATATAATATATAGTACTTGCAATTTATCACCATTGTAAAATCAAAAAAATTCTGAATTCCAAAACTGGCGGGCTCCCAAAAGGTTTGGATAAAGGATTTTGGACCTGCTGTAGACATTTATTAGTAAAAGAGTAGCATATACAAAAGCAAAGCAAAATACTAAATTTGAGAGTATTGAAAATCATTAATTTTAAAAATAATTCATACTCTGGAAAATCTTCTGTATCAAATAACAGTCACCACATTCTTTTATAGGATTGAGCAGTTAATAAGTGAACATGACGTTGAAATAACAGGACTTACTGAGAAAGCTAGCAGTGCTCGAAGCCAAGCCAATAGTATCCAGAGTCAAATGGAAATCATTCAGTATGTGGTTTGAAACTGTTAGTTATTCATCTTCATTTTAGAGATATTATTTTCATTAACTTTCTGTTCTACAATCTTTTAGAATTTGCTTAGTAAGATTTCATAAGAAAGTAAAACTTTTTTTCTAACATTCAAATGAACAGGAAATATTATTTAACATAGATAATATTATCTGACCATATAAGAAGTATTTTTGCAAGTATTGGGGCTCCTGGGATTGGCTGTTTTAAGTATTTGTGTAAGTCCATTCTTACACTGCTATAAAGAACTACCTGACACTGGGTAATTTATGAAGTAAAGAAGTTTAATTGACTCACAGTTCCACTAGCCTAACAGGATTCATGACTGGGACGCCTCAGGAAACTTACAATTATGACAGAGGCAAAAGGGAAATAAGCACATCTTACCATGGCAGAGCAAGAGTGAGAGAATGTGGGGATGTGTCATGCTTTTAAACCATCAGATCTTGTGAGAACTCACTATCACGAGAAGAGCATGGGAGCAATCTGCCCCCATGATCCAGTTACCTCCCACCATGTCCCTCCCCTGACACATGGCAATTACAATTCAACATGAGATTTGAATAGGGACACAGAGCCAAGCCATATAATTCTACCACTGGCCCCTCCCAAATATCATGTTCTTCTCAAATTTTAAAATACAATTATCCCTTCTCAACAGTCCCCCAGTCTTAACTCATTTCAGCATTAACTCAAAAGTCCACAGTCCAAAGTCTCATCTGAGACAAGGTAAGTCCCTTCCACCTATAAGCTGTAAATTAAAAAACAATTTTGTTACTTCCAAGATACAATTGGGTTACAGGCATTGGGTAAATGCTTCTGTTACAAATGGGAGAAATTGGCCAAAACAGAGGGGCTACGGGCCCCATACAAGTCCAAAATTCAGTGGGGCAGTCCTTAAATCATTAAGCTCTAAAACATTCTCCTTTGACTCCATGTCTCACATCCAAGGCACACTGATGCAAGGGGTGGGCTCCCAAGGCCTTAGGCAGCTCTGTCACTGTGATTCTGTGCAGTACAGCCTCCGTGGCTACTTTCACAGGCTGGCATTGAGTGCCTGCAGCTTTTCCACATATACAGTGCTAGCTGTCTGTGGATCTGCCATTCTGGGGTCTGGAGGATAGTGGCCCTCTTCTCACAGCTCCACTAGGCAGTGCCCCAGTGGGGACTCTGTGTGGGAGTTCCGTCCTCACGTTTCCCCTCTGCACTACCCTAGTAGAGGTTCTCCATGAGGGCTGTACTCCTGCAGCAGACTTCTGCCTGGACATTCAGGCATTTCCATACGTGCTCTGAAATCTAGGCAGAGGTTCCCAAACCTCAACTCTTGCTTTCTGTGCACCTTCAGGCCCAACACCATGTGAAAGCTGCCAAGCCTTGGGGCTTGCACCTTCTGATGCAATGGCCCAAGCTGTACCTTGGCCCCTTTTAGCCATGGCTGGAGCTAGAGGAACTGGGACATAGAACGCCATGTACCGAGGATGCACAGAGCAGTGGGGAGGGCCCTGGCTCACAAAACCATTTTTTCTTCCTAGGCCACTGGGCCTGTGATGGGAGGGTCTGCCTGAAGATCTCTGACATGCCCTGGAGACATTTTCTCCATTGTCTTGCAGCTTCTCCTTACTTATGCAAATTTCTGCAGCCCACAGCTTGAATTTCTCCCCAGAAAATGGGTTTTTCTTTTCTACCACATGGCCAGGCTGCAAATTTTTCAAATTTTTATACTGTGCCTTCCTTTTAAACATAAGTTCCAATTTCAGACCATCTCTTTATGAATACATATGTGACTGTATGCTTTCAGAAACAGCCAGGTGACATCTTGATGCTGCTTAGAAATTTCTTCTGCCAGATACCCTGAATTATCTCTCTCAAGATCAAAGTTCCACAGATCTTTTGGGTAGGGACAAAATCTGCCAGTTGCTTTGCTAAAGCATAGTGAGAGTGATCTTTACTCCAGTTCCCAAGAAGTTCCTCATCTCCATCTGAGACCACCTCAGCCTGGACTCATTGTCCATATCACGATCAGGATTTTGGTTACAACCTTTCAACAAGTCTCTAGGAAGTTTCAAACTTTCCCTCATCTTCCTGTGTTCTCCTGATCCCTCCAAACTGTTCCAACCTCTGCTTGTTACCTAGTTCCAAAGTCACTGCTACATTTTCAGGTATTTTTATAGCAATGCCTTCACTCTCCTGGTACCAGTTTTCTGTATTAATCTGTTCTTATGCTACTATAAAGAACTACCTGAGACTGGGTAATTTATGAAGAAAAGAAGTTTAGTTGACTCACTGTTCCACAGGCTTAACAGGAATCATGATTGGGAGGCCTCAGGAAGCTAACAATAGGAAGGCAAAGAGGGAAGCAAGCACATATTACCATGGCGGAGCAGGAATGGGGGAAGTGCTGTACTTTTAAACCATCAGATGTTGTGAAAACACACTCACTATCATGAAAACAGCATGGGGGAAATGCCCCCACGATCCAATCACCTCCCACCAGGTCCCTCCCCTGACATGTGGGGATTACAACTCGACATGAGATTTGAGTAGGAACACAGAGCCAAACCATATCAGTGTGTGTGTGTGTGTGTGTGTGTGTGTGTGTGTGTGTGTGTATGTGTGTATATAAGAATATGAATATATATGAATGTATAGAAATAAAATATATGCATATGCATAGAAATAAATTTTTTATATGGACATTTTCTATCATATACAAAAGTAGAGAGAAAATAGTGTAATGCACTCCTATACAGCTGTCACCCAGCTTCAGTAGTTAACGATGTATTTGAGCTGAAGCTTTTGAGAGTCAGTTTTGGAAAATAAAAGACTATTGGCTTAATAATGCCATATAAAATAACTAGTGGTAGTGTCAAAAGGCTAGAATACTCTTAGGTGTTACACTTATTTTTACTTTTCTATTTGCATTTACTCCCCTTCTAAACTCTTCTTAGAGAGCAAGCAAGAAACCAAAATTCTATGTATATGCGTCAGCTCAGCGATCTGGAATCTACTGTTTCTCAGCTACGTTCTGAATTAAGGGAAGCCAAAAGAACGTATGAAGACAAGGTAAGTTTAGGTTTTGCTGCTCTGCTTCTAGAGACTATAATATCCAGAGATGATATTATATTATTAATAGTTTATTTGAAAATAAGGAATCAAAATAATTTCAAATTAAAAGCAGTTTATAAGGTGGAGTCAGAGGATGCTATATTATATATTAAACTATAAACAATTTTTATTTAAATTATATACTCTGATTCATTCTTAACAAAACATTTTTTGCATAGTTTAAGTTTCTAAAAAATAAATTAAAAAATAAGACCGTCTTAATTATTTTTACTTAGGGTACCTTTAGCAAATACTTCCATACCAGCTGATCTCCCCCTACTACTTACTATTTCTGGGGCCTACTTCCTCTCTTACTTCAACTCCTATCTCTTAATCATTATGAAGCTAGCAAACCGAATTAACTTTAAGATTAATTAAATAAATTAATTACATAAAAATTAATGAGGAAGATAAGTCATCTCTCATCATCATGTAATTCCTTTTAAAACCACATTAATTAATATTTGACATTTCGTTGTTTTGTTTCTTTCACTTTCCATGGTTAAAGAGAAGCTATTCAGTATCATTGTCATCTATTTATCCAGAGCTTAGGTTTTTGTTCATTTCAACCATTTGTAAAACAGTAAGACCCTAAAAAACAAGGAGCTGCCATTAAGAGGAGTGGTGTTCTTTCCCCGTGAGAAGGGTAATCACCCAAGGCTGCTTGCCTGAGACAGTCTCAGTTTACACCTACTAGCCCAGTGTCCTATTTTATGAATGCTACCACTCATCTCCATAGTGTCCCATTTGGAAGATAAAGTCTACATTTAGTCATCCTACCTATAAGAGACCCTTAGATAGCCATGCAGAAATAATTTAGATACCATTCTGTCACTTGTAGTCAGTTTATCATACCTTAGCTATTTGGAGCAGTAGGTTGAAAATAAGGAAGCTGCCAGATTCCCTTTATAAAATGAAACCAATTGTGTAGGGTAACAGTACATGTTGGGAAAGCTCCATATGGGAAGAATTACATACTGCAGTACAAATTCTTCCAGACATTTGCCCTTCCTTGGGCAGCCCCTCATTTTATTTACCTCTGTCACTCCAGCTGGCCACAGGAGGGGGCTGTTTTCCTTGGTTCAAGCATGGAAATAAGCCCTCAGTCTTTAATCACAGCGAAGATAAGGATGGAATTTAGACATGACTTTACTAAAGTCTAAGCCATAGACAGTAACATGAAACCGTATAATCTGTTATAGATGTGGGTCCTTTACAGTAGTGTCTTCCAATTATTTTCCATTATGACTTACAGTAAGAAATATAGTTCATCTTATGATCCAATACACGCATGTAACTGAAGCAAGATTCACAAAACAATATTTACCCCTATTACATGTGATGCTGGCTGTTTTCTCTTCTCTTCAGATGCTGATTTGAAGCTCACTAAATTGATTTCATGATTCATTGGTGAGTTGCAGTTTGAATAACACTGCCTCCTTTTGTAAACCTCCTTGCACAGCCCTTAACCTAAATCCTTGTGGCAATGTTATTTCAAGCACTGCCACCTCTGAGCAACTTTAAGGGACTTTAGACTGCTTAAAGGGTGCACTTAACAAACAAAAGGTCAGAGAGGAACATACGCTTTTCTCTGCCTTTCTGAAGCCTGCTTTTTGTGTTCTAGCTTCTTTCTCAGGACAAGCTTTTCCCCTGATGATTAATAGCAGGAATGTCCACCCTAGTCTGGGCAGACGAAGCCTATACAAAAGGTCATGATCACACCCTCCAGACACAGCAGGAGGGGCTGATTTCAGTACACCATGGGGTGGGAGGATGCTTTAACACTCGGGTCTAGTGGAGGTAGGCACTCTGGCAGAAGTGAGAGCTGACAATCTGACAGTGAGAGAGGAGATAGGAGAGCTGTTATGTTACAGTCCAATATAATAATGCATATTCATGAGTAATCACTCACATCATTTTGGATAGATTAAGTACTCATTGTCTATTGACAAACTTTTTGAAAAGCTACAGAGTACTAAATAAAGCTCAACTCACCTGTGGTTTCTTACATAATTAGTAACTGCTATAGCTTTCCATTATACTGTTGTTTGGAAAAATTATCCTTTCAGAAGCCTCACCCATTATTTGCTAATTTGCATTTGGTCCAATATATAGTATCATGCTGATTTGGACATATTGGGAAATTTTTTCACAAACACTGAAATATCCATCTAAAGCATGTAAAAAATTTCTAAGTTTTTATAAACATTTAATTCTTAGGCATTGTAGAAGCATAAGATCCAGATGAATGAATGAAAGCTTTTTACATGAATGTTTTGGGGTCATATAGATACAAACATGATATTAGAGTCATTCTCTTATTTTGCGCTAATGTAGATAGTGGCTCAGCAAGAATTTTGACAGTCTTAAATAATAAACAGCTAATGGAAATAAGGAGGGCATATCAGTTTCATTAGTTTTAATAAATCACTGAGATTTATAATACACCATAGTGACCCTCAATAGAGTTGGTACCTAGTTGATGGTTAACTAGACTGTCTCAACAGTAACTCCCTTTGGTTTGGTCAGGGAGCACTGAGAGATGATTGCCATGTAAATATAGCTAAGTACACTCTGGCCTGGGGTGACATTAATACATGGTGTAGCTGAGCAAGGAAAATCAAACAAGCTAACAGCAAGGATTTCACCTGGGATCATAAAAAATTGTATTGTTATAAAATGTTTTCATTATAATGAATTGAATATAAAATCTAAAAACAAATTGTTCTTAATTTTTAATTTTCATATGCCTTGATACTGCTAAAGCCTATAAAAACCTTAAAATCTATTTTTCTCTGTTGTTTCAGTACACACTTCAGTATATACTATTCAGATAACAACAAGGAAAAATATCAAAGGAAATAGTATATAAAAGCTGTGATTAAAAGTGAGATTCATGGCCGGGCACAGTGGCTTACACCTGTAATCCCAGCACTTTGGAAGGCTGAGACAGGAGGATCACTTGAGCCCAGGAGTTTGAAACAAGGCTGGGTAACATAGTGGGACTCCTGTCTCTATAAAAATAAAAACAAAAGTAAAAAATTAGTTGGGTGTGGTAGCGCGCGCACCTCCAGTCCTAGCTACTCAAAAGGCTAAGGCGGGAAGATAGCTTGAGGCTGGGAGATTGAGGCTGCAGTGAGCCATGATCACACCACTTGCTTTACCCTGGGCAACAGAGTGCGACCCTGCCTCAAAAAAACAAAAGCGAGATTTGTGTGAAAGAAAACTCATAAAAATGTGTTGATATTACATATCAACATGTTTTTTGAGGGGCAGTATTAGTATTTTCTCCTGAGGTCAGATTTCTTCATTTTAAAAGGTGTTTTTATTTCAAAAAATTGATGACATGGCAGGTCTAAGCAAAACTTTTCCAACTAGAATGCATAAATTAAGAGAAAACTTGTTTAGGAGGTTAATATTTCTCTTCAGTTTAACACAATTATTTTATATTGGTCAACATAGAAGTTATACTTCAAAGAAAATTTGAGATGTAGCTTTTGTAGTTTACAAAAGGGTTTTACTGTAATGCTGTTTTCTATTCTTCTCTTTCCATTTTAGGAGAACCTCCAGAATTCCCCTTTACGAATTTGGACCAGTAGAAGCTGTCACTATTGGTTCTATAGATTTGGCTTTACTCTTAACTTTCACTTTTTGACAACAGAAATATCTCATGATCTTGATTCTATGTTTATTTTTACTACTTTGAAAGCGGTTGGGGCTGGCTGAACTTTGTAGTAAAAAAAGGAATGATTTAGTAGCACTGGCTGGAGCTATATACTGTGCAGGAAGATCCTGTGCAATCCTCTTTGCATAGGCTCTGCCAATGCACCGCCATGCTGGCCTGCAGCATACCTTATTATCCCATAACTGTGTCTTTTTGAGCACAGAAAAACAGAAACCACCACCACCAAGAGACAAACCAAACCTCATATGATTTGATGTGATTGGTAATGTCTCTAAAATTAGTGTGAGATTAGAATGAAATCCCAGTACCCATTTGTCCAGTGATCCAAACCAAAAAGTGGATTCATAGATGGTGGGAGGGAAAACCAGTGCTGCTACATAAAAAGAAAAGAAAAAGAAAAAATCTTTAATACCTCGCAGATGTCCTATTTATTCTGGATATTTTAAAAGGCTTTTCTTTAGAGTGTTTTTTACAGCTGTTTATATCAGCTCAGCTGCTACTTCAGTGGTTTTCCCTTTCACTCTCCATTTGGCTTTTTGATTGATTAATATAAATGTTTTTACTCTAAAAAGTGAAAGGTAAAAGCAGAGCTGTAGCAGCTGAGTCAGTACTGACAACTACAAAACAAATGCTCCTGTAGGGGCTGGAGGACTTTTTATACCAAGTAAACAGATGGAAAGATAAGACTTGGCTCTTTTTGTTTTCTTTCTTTCTTTCTTTCTTTTTTTAAGTGAAAACAGACAAAAGAGCAAATCTTAATTTAAGCTTTTACAGCACATATACAAATTCTTTTCTTTGCTCAAGGATAGAAATGGTTTATGCCAAGCTAGGAGTAGAAAACTTTTGTTTTAATCATATGATTAATTCAAATTGAAAATGTTCTTGTTAAATTTATAGCTCAAAAGACAGGTAGAAAATAAATTATTTCAGCTTTATTAATACTGTTCTCATGAAAAAAAGTATTGGAATTGAGAGGAACATGAGAGATTATCTAGAATACTCTTTCCAATTATAGATGAAAAAATGGAATCACAGAGAAGTTATGTGACAGAAACTAGACCAGAAACTAAGGTGTTTGGCTCTTTGCCTGATCATATTGCCTCTTGGATCATGTTCATGCACCCATTCCTTGCCAGGCAATGTGTAACAGTAAAATGTGTAACAGTAAAAGTTTGTGGTTCTACATCTTACTGTATTTACTAAGTGTGTACCGATTTAGTCTTTCCTAATAATAAAAGTGAAGAGATTTTATCAATTGATATTGTTCATTCATTTTTCTTAGGAAGTTACCTGTGTTACAGAGGTTGAATTTTTATGGGGCTTTTTTATTTGTTTTCCTATATGTGCCCCAAAAGGAGAGCACAAGAAGTACTTTTTTTTTTTTTTTTTTTAAGAGAAAGTGTCTCACTGTGTTGCCTAGGCTGGAATGCAGTGGCATGATCATGACTCACTACAGCCTCAAACCCCCAGGCTCAAGCAATCCTCCCACCTCACCCTCCTTACTAGCCAAAACTACAGGCATGCACCACTATACCCAGCTAATTTTATTTTTATTTTTGTAGAGATGGGGTCTCGCCCAGGCTGGTCTCAAACTCCTGGCCTCAAGTGACCCTCCCACCTCCGCGTCCTGTAAAGTACTTCTTTATTGGATTGTTAGAGTCTAGGAATACATTTCAGACAGTAACCTAATATTTTATGTGTACGTTATTCTTGTTAAATATTTTTTATACATAGCATAGAGCCAAATACAAAGTCAGTTTAGGAATATAGCCAATATAAATATTAAATCTATATCCTGATTTCTGTAGGTAAATGGGAAACTGATAGTCCTGTGTTAGTACTTTCCTAGTCATATACATATGTGTGTGTGATATATATATATACATATACATAAAACTTCGATTATTTATGATTATTAGAGACATGTATATGTATGTATAGATAATATAATTCAATATGTGTTGAATTAATAAGTGAAGATCTTTAAAAATAGATAATACTAAAACTCGAAAGTTGTCAAGAAGTTAGTCGTAGTCATATGTTCTCTAGTTAGGAGAGTTTTTTTTTTTGTTTTGAGACGGAATCTCACTCTGTTGCTAGGCTGGAATGCAGTAGCATGATCTCGGCTCACTGCAACCTCTGCTTCCCGGGTTCAAGCCATTCTCTTGCCTCAGCCTCCTGAGTAGCTGGGACTACAGGCAGGCGCCACCACACCCAGCTAATTTTTGTATTTTTAGTAGAGACAGGGTTTCACTATACTGGCCATATGGTCTTGACCTCTTGACCTTGTGATCTGCCTGCCTCGGCCTCTGAAAATGCTGGGATTACAGGCGTGAACCAACTAGCCTGGCCGTTGGGAAACTTTTATCATAGTACATCATCCAAACCAGGTTTTATTATTGACAGTAGTTTGGAAACCTACTGAATAGACACCTTAGAGCTAAGAAGGAATGTGTAGCATTTATGTAGACATGAAAAATTTCCTATTACTAGATAGGAAAGTAGATAATGAAATAGTATTGTAGATACATAGTTAAAGATTAGGTATCACCATATAACTAAGTATCAACATGTTCTCATTGTTTTAATATCTTATTATGATATTGTGTGGCTCAGCTGAAATCTAAACCCTTAGTTTCCACAGTCAGAGATCCTAGCCTCTTAGCAAACACTGAACTAGACATTAGGAACTATAGAAATGCTATTAACAGTGATGCACTTTATGGCATGTGTCATAGAAATGCATTTTCAAACACATCAAACAGCTGCCTTGTCAGAGAAAAATGCACATTAACATCCTCTAAAATTGGTACTGTTATTCCCATTTTGTATTAATAGTTGGAGAAAATGAGGGTTAGAATGGTTATATAAATTGTCTGACTATAAATATATATAAATTTGTCCTTTAAAAATGTAGTGACTATAAAATGACAATAGCTAATAACTTGTTACCATTCATTCTTTTATATTCAATGCCTTTTATTACTGAAACTTTGATATTCTGAAACAAAATAGCTCTTCTAAGTATAATACAGTTTATTTGTGTAGGCTCTGCAGCATGTTATTTATGCCATATCAAGCTTCCTTTTTTTGAAACCGGGTTTTGCTCTGTCACCCAGGCTGGAGTGCCGTGACATAATCATGGCTCACTGCAGCTTTAACCTCCCAGGCTCAGGCAGTCTCCCACCTCAGCCTTCTGAGTAGCTGTCACCCCAGCTGTTCACCACCATGCCCAGCTAATCTTTAAAAAATGTTTTTTGTAGTTATGGGGTCTCCCTGTGTTGCCGAGCTGGTCTCGAACTCCTGGACTCATGGGATCCTCCTGCCTCGGCCTCCCAAAGGATTACAGGCATGGGCCACTGTGCCCAGTCCTCAAGTTTTCTTAAATACCAAATTATAGAACATATCTTTACAGTATATAAATCTTGAATAGTATGAAAACAGGAGACAGATGTGTTACAGGCAGTGCCCACATCCAGCAGTACTAAATATTTCATTTTGTCTAATTTCCCTGGCTAAATTAAACATAGGTTTTCTTTAAAAAAAAAAAGAGAGAAAACTTTACAAAACACATCACAATAAATTTTTTTGTGTGTGTTTGGAGAGTTTCACTCTTGGCACCCAGGCTGTAGTACAATAGCATGATCTTGGTTCATTGCAACCTCCACCTCCCAGGTTCAATCGATTCTCCTGTTTCAGCCTCCCGAGTAGCTGGGATTACAGGTGCCCACCACCATGCCTGGATAATTTTTATATCTTTAGTAGAGATGGGGTTTCACCATACTGTCCAGGCTGGGTGTGAACTCCTGACCTCAGGTGATCCACCCACCTCGGCCTCCCAAAGTGCTGGGACTACAGTTGTGAGCAACTGCACCCAGCCTCACAATAAACTCTTATTTTTGTTCTCAAAATAATGCTGTTTGTTTTCCAAAGTCTATATTTATTTTATATTACCCACTGTCATAATCAGACTGTTCAATTTGTATTTTCCTTTTAGATAGAAGACCTGGAAAAGCAGTTAGTCCTTGCCAACTCAGAGCTAACTGAAGCCCGGACAGAGCGTGATCAAATCAGTCAGGAATCTGGAAATTTGGATGATCAGCTTCAAAAGCTGTTGGTACGATTATGCTCTAAAATATGAATAAGACTAATTCTGGAAATTTTTTCACCAAAACATATCACAAAACTGGTTTCCTTTATAAAATTACAAATTTACAAAATATTTGTGTATATATGCAATAGATTATTTTAGACACAATTCAAGTTTTGCATATAAAATATAATATTCTGTATATTTTTTTCTTAAGCAGAGCTGTTACAGTATTAGGTGAAGGAGATCACGAAACATCCATAGTCTTTCAAGTAGATGCCATATTCCATTAAGTTAAAGTAGTGTTACACATTCATTTCAAGGCCAAATAACATTCAAAACACATACAAATTGTTTATATAGAAATTTTGAATGGATGGTTAGGTGAAGTTGTTTTAAAAGAAAAGAACAATAGGACTGTGATCATAATGAAGCAACTCTGTTCTCTTTTAGAGGAATTATAGGATAAGAAATTTAGGAAAGGAAATGTTTGGAGCCCCCTTTGTGGTATTAATGGTATAGTGGAATGAATTTCTTGGCTTACCAAACCCCATTCCAAGGAATGGTGCTCTTTGCTGGTAAAGTCATCCTTTGCAGGCTGACAAGGGTTTCATGAGCGGAGATAAGGATAGAACTGACAGCTATGTAGAGAAGCTCTTAACCTTGGTGTAATTCTTCAGTTCTTTACCTAACATTTGCATGTTTCTCAGTGTTCTCCTATCTAATTTGAAAATCTTGGAGACTGAATGAAAGATCCTGAAACCTGGCCTTCGTTTTCATTCTTACCATCACCACCGCTTGGTCAACCCCCCATTGTTCATCGCCGAGAGCACAGCATTCTCCTTACTGGTGTTCCCAACCACATCCCATATCTAAAGGGCTGCCACATGCCGTATCTAAAATATAGCTCTGATGATGTCACTCTTCAACTCAAAATTTCTTTCTCTGTAGAGTCAGACACCCTCCCTTTCAATACTGTTCATGATCCATAAGCCTGCTAACTTTTCCAGTCCTTTTTCTCTACCTGGACCCAGTGCCCCAAGCAAACAGACAGGCCCCTTTCCTGTCCCTTCTTCCTAATCTCTGCATCTTCAGGTCTAACTCAAATACCATCCTGAAGGATTTTGATCCCTTTAGTGAGATTCTCTCTGCTATTCCTTATCTTTGTCCCTTTAATGAAAAACTACTTCCAGTTACTTATGTCTATGTCTTAACTTTCTCTTGGATCATAAGTCATTTGAGCATAGGTATATCTTTGTTTTTGCTAGTCTGACTATAGAGTTTTTGCTCCTATTCAACACTATGTATTTTTTAAGTGACTGAGAAGGGAAATAATTCTATTCACAGCCCTGGTGCTACTCCAATTCCAGTACCAGCCACTATTCTGCCATTTCTCCATTACTTATCATTTTTCCTTTACACTTTTGAGCATTTCTTTATTATAGGAGCATACTTGATGTGAGGCATAATGTCTTTCTTAGAAAATGCAAGACTTAAAAACTGGATGACTTTTAAAATCTACTGTATTTTCCTTTTCATTAGATATTATTTGAGGTCTAGTCCCTTGAGATAGACTTGTAATGCTACAAATTTTAAGCAAAATGTTAACTTATTTTTCTTGGAAATAATTGCTCTTAAGCCATTAAAAGCCATTAAAAAAGAATCAGATTCCAAAATCAAAGGTTTCTGAAATCACATAAAAGCTCCAAATATGATATAAAGACAATAAGTTTTATCTTTTTTTTTTCTTTGAGATGGAGTCTTGCACTGTCACCCAGGCTGTATAGTGCAGTGGTGCAATCTCAGCTCACTGCAACCTCCGCCTCCTGGGTTCAAGTAATTCTCCTGCCTCAACCTCCCAAGTAGCTAGGACTACAGGCATGCACCACCATGCTCAGCTAATTTTTTTGTATTTTTAATAGAGACAGGGTTTCACCATGTTTGCCAAGAGGCTCTCGATCTCCTAACCTCGTGATCTGCCCGCCTTGGCCTCCCAGAGTGTTGGTATCACAGGCGTGAGCCGCAACACCCAGCCATAAATTTTATCTTAATTACTTAATAGCAGGGAGGAAAAAGCATTCCTGTCTTTTTTTAGGCTGATCTACACAAAAGAGAGAAGGAGCTGAATCTGGAGAAGGAGCAGAATAAGCGTCTGTGGGACCGAGACACAGGCAACAGCATCACCATTGACCACCTGCGGCGGGAACTGGACGACCGGAACATGGAGGTGCAGCGCCTGGAAGCCCTGCTCAAGGCCTTGAAGAGCGAGTGTCAGGGCCAGATGGAGCGGCAGGTCAGCACCTGCACAGGCTGCGCCATCGCCAGACGATCTCCTCTGGGGGGGAAAAATGTATTTATGTCTAAATAAGGCTTTTAGTTTTTAACATATATGGACCTAAAATGGCTCCTAAAATAGAGCTATGGATTCTGTGAGCAATTTATGAAAACCTGATTTATATATATATGTGTGTGTGTGTGTGTGTGTGTGTGTGTGTGTGTGTGTATGTACATATATATATATATAGATATATATAAAATATTCTTTTTTTTTTTTTTTTTTTGAGACAGAGTTTCACTTTATTGCCCAGGCTGGAGTGTAGTAGCACAATCTTGGCTCACTGCAACCTCCGCCTTTCAGGTTCAAGCAATTCTCCTGCCTCAGCCTCCCAAGTAGCTGGGATTACAGGCATGTGCCACCACGCCCAGCTAATTTTTGTATTTTTAGTAGAGATGGGGTTTCACCATGTTGACCAGGCTGGTTGAGACTCCTGACCTCAGGTGATCCACCTGCCTCAGCCTCCCAAAGTGTGGGATTACAGGTGTGAGCCACCACACCTGGCCTTCTATACATATATATTTACCACTAATTAAACTAAATGTGTTAAGCTTTATCTTACTTGTACATTGTTGAAAAACTAAAGTCCTGTTCAATTGCCTTTTCATTTTTAACCTAAAAATCGGTCACTTAATAATTGCTTATTTCTGCTGCAGAGAATTATCAAATTATTGGCAATCTGAGGAGCAGCAGGGTTGAACTTTTCTAACAGAGTTTTTTGCTTTTCTCCCGAAAGAGACTTTCCTGTCTTCCCTCCAGTCCCTACACTGACTGAAACTGATGAATGCATTCCATTCCAGTGCACCCATCAATAGCAAAACGTGGACTGCCTTCTTCACAGCAGTGTAGTTTCTGTGCTGGGAAGATATGGTTCTAATGCCAGTTACTGCCACAGGGACATAAAAAGCATCCCACAAAAGTGTAAGCTTCTCAAAATGTGAAAGCAAACCAAGGGACCAGTCTTGGCTTAAACCCAGACAACCTACTCTCTGGCTTAACCTGGGCAAGAAGAAAGATGAAAGGACCAACTGGAAGTTAGAGTCTTCAGCTTTTCCAAACAAGGATCAGAAAATGTGAATGTGTGTGTAGATAAAAGCCATTATTTATTTATTTTTTCCTCAGAGGTAGAATTAAGGGTAAGGTTAAAGGGAAATTAAAAGTAAGGAGTTCTTGTAAATCCTACCACCCTTTCCCCCATTGCCAGGGTTATCTTAATTTAAATCAGTACAGAAAACATCCACAAAGGAAACTTCCCAAGACCCCACTCTAAAACACCATTGTGGAGGAGCATTATTAGTTAATTAAGCCCTCTCCACCTTGGTCTAATTAGCATATATCAGTCTTATATATGTTAAAAGAGCTAGAGTTCTGACAGCAAAATGATTGAGTTAATTTAACTAGATATGGCTAAGTACAGTGGCTCATGCGTGAAATCCCAGCACTTTGGGAGGCCAAGGCAGGAAATCACTTGAGGCCGGGAATTTGAGAACACCAGCCAGGGGATCATAGTGAGACTGCCATCTCTAAAAAAAATATCTTACTAAACCTTGCCTAATTCATTATTTCATGCTTTTGGGTTAACTTGTATCGCTTGAGGTTGCCTATACCTATCCTCCCAAATCTATGAAATTCTCTTTTCTTTAACAATCAGATGGCAGCAATTCAAGGAAAGAATGAAAGTCTAGAAAAAGTATCCTCCTTGACTGCTCAGCTTGAATCCACCAAAGAGATGCTGCGCAAAGTAGTAGAAGAGTTGACAGCCAAGAAAATGACCCTGGAAAGCTCAGAGAGGACAATATCGGACCTGACAGCTTCTCTCCAGGAAAAGAGAGAGCCATCGAGGCTACCAATGCAGAGATCACAAAGCTCCGCTCCCGGGTGGACTTGAAACTGCAGGAGCTGCAACACTTGAAAAATGAAGGGGATCACCTCAGAAATGTGCAGACAGAATGCGAGGCCCTTAAGCTGCAGATGACAGAGAAGGACAAGGTGATCGAGATTCTGCGACAGCAGATTGAGAACATGACGCAGCTGGTGGGCCAGCATGGACGAACTGCTGGAGCTATGCAAGTAGAAAAGCTCAGCTGGAGAAAGAAATTAATGATAGGCGGCTGGAACTGCAGGAACTTAAGGTCTGTAGAGTTTTTTTTTTTTGTGGCTTAACTTCTGAAATATCATTTCTCTTATGAGCAGGTATGACCTATACTGAAAAGTGGTTTTTGGTATCTGTGGACACTCTGAAACTGAAAGTATTTGTTTTTATGTGCATATGTGTGTTTTTGTGAGAAAGGATACATACTTTTATCAGATTACAGAAGGAATGGATGATTCAAAAATGCCTCAAAATAATGGGTACAAAAGATAAAAATCAGAAAATCTATGAAGTCTTTCCTGATCCCCACAGTTTGAAGTATTTTCTCCCTCTTCAGACAGACCTAAATTTGAACCCTGTCACTCATCACTTAGTTATGGTGAAACATTGGACTGTTTGCTGAATCTTGGCTTCTATCTCTGATAAACAAAACCAAACCAAAAAGTAAACAAAACAAAAAAACCCCAACAACCGGTTGTGTTACTGTGAGGCTTAAATCAGAAAATATGAATCAAGGACTGAGCCTATTAATAGTTTCTGGCTTATATAAGAAATTTAATAAATATTAGTTTCTTTCCCTTGCTTTGGTCTTCTGAACTTTCTCATACTGTATTTGTACCTGTTAAAACCTGGATCACATTCTATATTGCCTTCTGTGTGTGTGTGTGTGTGTGTGTGTGTGTGTGTGTGTGTGTACATAGCAGTGTCTCTTTTTTCCCTAAAGATTGTAGACTTCTTCAACCAAGGTACACATCTTATTAGTCTTTGTACCGTCTGCCCCGTATTTTTGTGCCTTACACCCAGAAGGTGCTCGGTAAATATTTATCGAAATGTAACACGATCTAATGGATTTTTAAAAATTTGATTTCATAGGCTTTATGTCACCTTTAACTCTGACTCGGTGAGTAGTAGGAGACAAATCACATATACTGTAGATGCCCTGGTTTCCTTATTCTAAAAATAGGGACAGCAATAGATAATTATCCATCCTATAGAAATAAATAAGTTCATTGCATTAAAAAATAGAATTTTCTCTTGCTTAAGTTTTTACTTGGTTATATATATTTTTAAATGGCCAAACTCACCATGAAAAGGGACATAGAAAGGATTCTCAATGGCCAGCCCTACACTGAAACCCTTACAACAGGTTTGTGATACAGGGCAGAGCGTATCAGAGGAGAAAGGATGGTTGTTCTGCCTTGCTTAGGAAGATTGCTAGTGGACTGCTAGTGTGTTAAGGCTCCAAACAGGAGAATCCCACTCTTACACTCTAAAAATTAAATCAATTTAATCTTCACAAAACCTTATGAGGGAGGCACTATTATTATCCCATTTTATGGCTGGGAAACTCAGACACAGAGAGATTAACTTGCTGGAGAGCAGCACTACCTTGGGATTTGAACCTAGATAGCCTAAGTAGATGTTACTGTGCAGTGGTTCTCAGTGAGAACCGGAATCACTTGGAGGACTTTTGAAAGCATAGACTACTGGCCTGCTCCCAGAGTTTCTGATTCAGTAGGTCTAGAATGGGGTGTGAGATTTGGTGTTTCTGAACAAGCTTCCAGATGATGTGGACACTGCTGATCCTGAGAACATCCATCAGGATCTGTGTTAGTACTTCAGAGGAATGTGAAGCTCATGACTAGAGGGCCAGTGAAACCTTCGAAGAGATCTGGGAACCTGAAATAGGCAAACACTAGGCAAAGAGGAGGAAGGACGGCATTTCAAGCCGGGGAGAAGTCTAGCCTGTAGTTTAGCCTAGAGATGGTATGGGGATATTACAGGTTTAGGGGTAGGAAGGAGGGGGTTACATGAAAAAGGCAGTGTTGGAAGTGGATTAATCTGGCATCATGTATGCAGAAGTGGCTTGGAGAGAGTAAAACTAATTTTCAATTCCTAAATATGGAGCTGGAGCAGCTTCAGGGAATAATTTCCTAGGTAAGTAGAGATTCACACAGACACAAAGAACATAAGTTTAAAACTCAAGTCTTAATGCCACATCCACTTCCCTCAGTGATCCAATAAGGAAAACAGAGCAGGAATCATAGCCCTAGAAGGTATGGTTTCTCTCCTGGCTTCCATCACCTCTTCAGTACGTGGATACTGCACGTACTGACAACAGAGAAGCAGAGTGACTTATTTCAGTCACTGTGGGTCCTCAGAGCTAGAACTTTTTAAAAACAAATACATAATAAGACTAAGGAAGGACTGAATTTTATCCGCTGGCCACAAGAGGTGGAATGGGAGCAGTACTCGTCCTATGTATGTTGTGATGCCTCAGGTTGTCCCAGGGAAAGCCCTCCCCATCCCTTATTGCATGGGGCCAGCTAGATTAAGTGTGACAGTTGTCAGGAGTGGCTAGGCAGGGATCAGAGAGCCCAGATGAGGGCCCTTACTGCCCAAACCTATCACAGGTGGGCAGTGAGACAAGCCTGTAGCTCCCCACCAATCCTTTTTGAACAGCCAAAAGCTTGTCCTGTGGTTATATTTCAGATGTAGCATTGGTCTACACATTTAAACTGCTGCTATGGCAGTCAAATTGCATTGGCCAGTATACTAAGGCCAGTAGGGAGATAATTTGGGGAGATAATCTGACGACCAAAGGGTGAATATTTTTTTCAAATAGCACTTATTTGGAAGGATCTAGGTCAGTTCTGTCCACCAGAAATATAATGTAAATGACATACATAATTTTAAGTTTTCTAGTAGACACATGAAATGTGAAATTAATTTTAATAACATTTTATTTAGCTCATATTCAAAACATGGTATTTTTATATTATAATCAATATGAATCCTAGATCACCAAGATATTTTCTATTTCATTTTTATACAATGTCTTTGAAATCTGTTGCATGTTTTACACTCATAGCACATAGCTTAGATTGGCCACATTCCAGGTGCTCCAGAGTCATGTGCAGGTATTGTGTTATACAACACAACATACACCCTCGGAAAAGAGGGGTCCCTCCTAGGAAGCCTTACACAGATAGAGACCAGTTAGGAGGTACTGTGGCAATCCATATGAGAAGTGATGGCAGTCCAGACCTGGAGGTTGGGCAGGATGTGGTGAACAGCTGGGTATGAGGGGGTGAGGGAAAGGGAAAGACATGGCGACTTTGTGAGTTCAAACTTAGACTGGCAACATGGTAGTTCCTCTAATAGAGAAGAGTCAGAAAGGACTGCAGAGGAAAGCCCTCTGTGAAGAAGCAATAGGAATGTTTGGGTCAGAGTTTGCAGAAGCATGCCACACTAGAGATTTCTGACAGTTAGTTGGAAATGCCAAATTAGAGTTGCCGTATTCACATTCCCTACTCTATTCAAAGGACCAGATACTTTCACCACTGCAAACCACCCCAGTCTAAGCTCCGGCTTCTCTCATTTGCTCTTCCAGTTGCCTTCTCACTGGTCTCCATGCTTCTCCTCCTACCTCCATGCCAACCACTGTTTTCCTTCATACTAGAGCCAGAGTTGTATGTGTTTTTTTTTTTTGAGACGGAGTCTCACTCTATCACCAGGCTGGAGTGCAGTGGCATGATCTTGGCTCACTGCACCCTTTGCCTCCAAGGTTCAAGCGATTCTCCTCCCTCAGCCTCCCAAGTAGTTGGGACTACAGCTGCACGCCACCACACCCAGTAAATTTTTGTATTTTTAGTAAAGACGGGGTTTCACCATGTTTACCAGGATGGTCTCAAATCTCCTGACTTTGTGATCTGCCTGCCTTGGCCTCCCAAAGTGCTGGTACTATAGGCGTGACCCACCGTGCCCGACCCAGAGTTGTATTTTTAAATCATTGCACTACATCACTCCCATACTCAAAACTGTCCAATGACTTCTTGACTCACTGAGAATGAATACTCAAGTTCTTACATTGCCTCTTAGTAACCTGATCTTTCCCTGGCCCCTCTCTGACTTCATCTCCTACTTACCCCAAGCTCACTCCACTCCAGCCCTACTGATGTCCCTGCTGTTCCCCAAACATGTTACCTGTACCCAGAGCTCTTCCCAGGCTGTCCATGTGGCTTGTCCTTATGCTCCTTGAGCATACGGAGCATCTGCTCAGATGTTACCTCATCAGAGAGGCCTTTTCTTGCCAACTGTGGCAGGGTCCCCCAAGACCGACCCCAGGCTTGATGATTCCCTAGGAGGACTTGCCAGACTCAGCATATAGTCATACATGAGGCTAGGATTTATTACAGTGAAAGGATACAAAGCAAAATCAGCAAAAGGAAAAGGCACGTGGGGCAAAATCCAGAGAAAGCCAGGTATGAGCTTTCAAGAGCCCTCTCCTAGTAGAGTTATGCGGGACATGCTTACTTCCCACCCCACCCCCACCCCCCAGCAGAAACTGTGACAAACCTGTCAAGTGTTGCCAACTAGAGAAGCTCATTAAAGCTCAGTGCCTGGGTTTGATATTGGATATTGGTCCCATAGGCCCCTCTGCCTGAGGTATCCAGATTCCAGGCCCCCCGGGAGAAGGAAAGCAGGGTTTCAGCATAAACCACAGTGTTTGCACAAATAGTTTAGGCACAGTGAGTCACACTTATTAGTTAGGGTGGTGGGAGACCCTCCCAAAATCCAAGTTCCCAGACGACAGCCAAGGGCAAAACTTGTAAGCAGGTCTTTCTAAGGAGGGCACCCAAACCTGCTATGTGAACTCTTTCTGCACACCAGCTTACTTGAAGTAGCAACCCCTCCCTCGCATTCATTCTGTACCCCTTGCCTGCTTTTATTATTATTATTGCCACTCCTCTTACCTGATATATTAAATATTTCTTTGTTTTATTTTCTTCTTACTAGAGGAGGACAAAAGACAAAGGCATGCTTTGTTTATTGCTATCCAGGGCCAGGACTAGGGTAAGGTAAGTGAGGTGCCCAGGTTGGAGGCCCTCACCTAGCTGCCTCACTCTCATTACCCTAGTCATAGCCCTGCTCTCTATATCCCTTGCATGTAAAATAGTGCCTGCCACAAAGAAGGTTCTCGATATGTGTTTTTTGAGTGAATGGAGATAGAATAGGAATAATGAAAGGTTATTGAAAGCAATACTAGGAATTGACATCTAAGGTTAAAAGAAAGTGAAATATTTTTCCTGCTTTCTATTGATGCTTTATAATAAAATACAAATTTAGTGTACTGAGAAGCATTGAAAAGGTAATAAATATAGATGGAACACAAATAGGAGCCAGAAAACGATATTAAGTAGGAAACTGTTGTCAGATTTTAGGACTGTGTTAGCAGATATCAATTGTAACTATACATGTGCATATTTTTATGTCGATATCCTTTGTATTTATCCATATATTTAGATTTTAAAAGATAAAAAAAGATGCAAAGATCCGGGAGCTTGAGGCCAGAGTGAGTGATTTGGAGCTGGAAAAGGTGAAGCTGGTGAATGCAGGCTCTGAGCGGCTCCGTGCAGTGAAGGACATCAAACAAGAGAGAGATCAATTATTAAATGAGGTGAAAACAAGTAGGAATGAATTGAACAATCTTCAGGTATGTTGCTTCAGCTGTAATCCTAGTAAAAAATCAGAGTCTTATCGGTGAAGCCAAATGTAGACCCTAGCACAATCACAAAAGAAGAGTATTTCACTCACATGGCAAACATGGATAGCTGTGCTGCCCCATGGAGTTATTCATAGCATGAAATCTCATAGTTCTCATGAAGAGCTCCCACATCTACACTTACCGACCTGAACTTTAGTCAGCTCTCAGTGTACTGGAAAATCTGTACTGAGTTTTCAAGAGAAGGGTGAGGTATCCAGGTTCCAGGCTTCCAAAAGGAAAACAGGTGTTCAGCATAAATCACATTGTTTGCACAGATAGTTTTGTTTTTATGGAAGTGGAAACCTTGAGTCTTTTGAGTCAAATAGCTTGATTAGAGGTTTAATAATGAGGTGATGTGAAAATAGACATGTGAATTTATTGAAAGGAAAAATCCGTGGCCTTACATTAAACAGTGAAACACTCCAGTTTATGATTGTTATGTATATTAGTCGCTTCTTGCATTGCTATAAGAACTACCTGAGACTGGGTAATTTATAAAGAAAAAAGGTTTAATTGACTCACAGTTCTGCAGGCTGTACAGAAAGCATGGCTGGGAGGCCTCAGGAAACTTACAGTCATGGTAGAAGGTGAAGGGGAAGCAATCACATCTTCGCATGGCAGCAGGAGGAGAGAGAGAGAAAGAAAAGAGAGCATGCAAAGGGGAAGGTGCTACACACTTTCAAACAACCAGATCTCATGAGAACTCACTCACTGTCACAAGAAGAGCAAGGAGAAAAGTGCCCCCATGATCCAGTCACCTTCCACAGGCCTCTCCTGCAACACTGGGAATTACACTGGGACATGAGATTTGGGTTGGGACACAGAGCCAAACCATATCATTCTGCCCCTGGACCCTCCCAAATCTCATGTTCTTCTTACATTTCAAAACACAATCGTACCTTCCCAAAGGTCCCCCAAAGTCTTAACTCATTCTAGCATTAACTCAAAAGTCCAAGTCCAAAGTCTCATCTGAGACAAAGCAAGTCCCTTCTACCTATGAGCCTGTAATATCAAAACAAGTTAGTTGCCAAGTAGATGCTCCTATTCCAAAAGAGATAAACTGGCCAAAACAAGGGGGCTATAGGGTCCATGCAAGTCCAAAACCCAGCAGGGCAGTTATTAAATTTTGAAGTGTTGAAATAATCTCCTTTGACTCCATGTCTCACATTCAGGGCATGCTGATGTAAGGGGTAGGCTTCCAAGGCCTTGGGCAACTCTGCTTCTGTGACTTTACAGGATACATCCCCCACTGCTGCTTTCACGGGCTGGCACTGAGTGCCTGTGACTTTTCTAAGCACACAGTGCAAGCTGTCAGTGTATCTACCATTCTGGGGTCTGGAGGACAGTGGCCTTCTTCTCATAGCTCCACAGGGCAGTGCTCCAGTGTGGAGGTATGAGACCCCCCCACTGTGTGGGGCTCCAACCCCACATTTCCCTTCTGCACTACCCTAGTAGAGGTTCTCCATGAGGGCTCCACTCCTGCAGCAGACTTCTGCCTGGACATCTAGGTTTTTCCATATATCCTGTGAAATCTAGGTAGAGGCTCCCAAGCCTCAACTCTTGCCCTCTGTGCATCTGCAGGCCCAACACCACATGGAAACTGTCAAGGCTTGAGACTTACACTCTGTGAAGCAGGAGCTCAAGCTGTACCTTGGCCCATGTTAGCCACAGTTGGAGCTGGGGCAGCCGGGATGCAGGGCACCATGTCTCAAAGCTGCACAGAGCAGCAGGGCCCTGGATCTGGCCCACAAAACCATTTTTCCCTTCTAGACCTCTGGGCCTGTGATGGGAGTGGCTTCTGAGAAGGTCTCTGAAATGCCCTATAGGCATTTACCCCATTTCTTGGCTGTGAACATTTGGATCCTCTTTACTTATGCAAATTTCTGCAGCCTTGAATTTCTCCCCAGACAATGGATTTTTCTTTTCAACTGCATGGTCAGCCTGCAAATTTTCCAAACTTTATGCTCTACTTCACTTTGAAATATAAGTTCCAGCTTCAGGTCCTGTTTTTTTTTTTTTTTTTTAATGCAAATGAGCAAAGGCTTTTTTTAGGAGCAGCCAGGCCACATCTTGAACACTTTGCTACTTAGAAATTTCTTCTGCCAGATAACCCTAAATCATCTCTCTCAAGTTCAAAGTTCCAGTGATTCTTAGAGCAGGGGCACAATGCCACCAGTCTCTTTGCTAAAGCATAGCAAAAGTGATCTTTGCTTCAGTTCCCATTAAGTTCCTCATCTCCATCTGAGACTTCCTCAGCCTGAACTTCATTGTTCATATCACTGTCAGCATTTTGGTCACAACAATTTAACAAGTTTCTAAGATGTTTCAAACTTTCCCACATCTTCCTGTCTTCTTCTGATCCCTCCAAACTGTTGCAATCTCTATCTGTTACCCAGTTCCAAAGCTGCTTTTACATTTTCAGTTATCTGTAGAGCAATACCCTACTTCTCTGGGACCAATTTTCTGCATTCATTTTTTCATTGCTATAAAGAACTACCTGAGACTGAGTAATTTATGAAGAAAAAAGGTTTAATTGACTCACAGTTTTGCAGGCTGTATAGGAAGCATGGCTTGGAGGCCTCAGGAAACTTACAATCATGGTAGAAGGCAAAGGAGAAGCAAGCACATCTTCACATGGTAGTAGTAGGAAGAAGAGAGAGAGCGAGAGAGAAGAGGGTGGTGCTACACACTTTCAAACAACCAGATCTCATGAGAATTCACATACTATCACAAGAACAGCAAGGGAGAAATCCTCCTCCTGATCCAGTCACCTCCCCTGAAGCCCCTCCTCCAACACTGGGAATTACAATAAGACATGAGATTTGGGTCAGAATACAAAGCCAAACCTTATTAGTATGGTATGAAATATCATGTACTTCATAAATCCAGAAGTTAGTGAGCATTTACTATGCAAGACACTGTGATAGAACCTGGAAAGCCCACAGTGAAGCTCACAGTCAGTGGGAAGATAAGCCTAGATGGAAATGGGTGAATAACCAGTGGGTGAGGCACAGTGAAAGTGTATTGAGTACAAAGATAGCACAGAGGACAGAGAATTTACCTCCTGTAGGAAGTGATGTCTGCACTACATTTGAAGAGGAAAAGGAATTTGGCAGATGAAAAAGAGGTGCAAGGGACATGCCAGGCAGAGAGAACATTATGGGCAAATGCATGAAGGCATGAAATAGCAAAATGTGACCTCAAATGTATTAGTTGGAGCAAAACTACAAATGAATGAGGGCCAAGAAATAAGGCAGAATAGATAGGTAGAGCTGGGCAATGTGGAGCCCGTAAAGGATATTAAGTGGTAGATTTTTGTCATCAGATTTTAGATGGACTGTGTTAGCAGTAGATTAGAGAAAAGAAAGGCAGACGAAGCAGTTAAGGAGGATTTTGCAGTAGTCCCAGATAAATAGAATGAGGACTTGAACTAAGTAAGACAGTGGCAATCAGAATGGAAGGAAAGAATTGAGAATATTTTTGGAGGTTAAATCAATAGGATTTAGTGATTGGAGGGATTCAATATAGGTTTCAGAATTTTAGTTTGTGGTATTGGAAAAGCAATGACAGCAACTTAGAGAGGGGAACCAGAAGGAAAGGCAGTTTGAGGGCTGGAAATTGAGATGTAGTCACTGTGAGGCAGTTGGTTTCAGGTGGCATGAGGACATCTACATGAAGATGTCTGGCTAAATGGAGCTGGAGATTTGCTCCTTTTATATATAAATCTAATTATATAAATAGATACATAAAATTAGTGTGCATGCACGTGTGTGTGTGTGTGTGTGTGTGTGTGTGTATTCTAGTATATGGAATGATGAGTTGTGCCGGGTGTTTTTTTTATTTATTATACTTTCAGTTCTCGGGTACATGTGCAGATTGTGCGGTTTGTTACATAGGTATACATGTGCCATGGTAGTGGTTTGCTGCATCCATCGCCCCATCATCTACATTAGGTATTTCTCCTAATGTTATCCCTCCCCCAATCCCCCCCACCCCCTGCTATTCTTCCCCTAGCCCCCCAGCCCCCAGGCCCCAGTGTGTGATGTTCCCCTCCTTGTGTCCAAGTGTTCACATTGTTCAACACCCATTTATGAGTGAGAACATGAGGTGTTTGGTTTTCTGTTCTTGTGTCAGTTTGCTGAGAACAATGGTTTCCAGTTTCATCTATGTCCCTGCAAAGGACATGAACTCATCTTTTTTATGGCTGCATAGTATTCCATGGTATATATGTGCCACGTTTTCTTATCCAGTCTATCCTTGATGGGCATTTTGGTTGATTCCAAGTCTTTGCTATTGTTGACAATGCTGCAATAAGCATAGGTGTGCATGCATCTACTGGAGATAAGTCAGATAAGATACACGGCAGCCTCAGGTTACTTATAGTGTCGTAGAGAGTCGTCTACTGGCAGATGGTGGTTAAAGCTGCTCTAGTGGGCATGGTCATCCAAGAAGAAGGTTTAAGATGAAATAACTGCAAACTAATTACAATGTTTGGGAGAAAAAAATAAGTGATAAGTAGGTAAAGGAGAAAGATGATCCACTCAAGCAGATTAAAAGAAAGAGTCATATCCCTGGAATTGTGTATGTACATCTCATTTCTGTAACAAATGAAGATGTAATTTAATGAGTTCTCTTCCACTTCTAAAATTCTGTGAACATTAATTACAAATAAAATATACTTCATAACAATGGGATAGAAAAAAGTAATCATCTATCATTGATTATCACATTTGTATAGAGGAGTATGAAGTCTTAAAAAAAGAATTCCGAAACAAAAGTGAAGAAATGGAAATGACTACAAATAAGCTGAAAATGCAATTAAAATCTGCACAGTCTGAACTAGAACAAACAAGAAATACATTAAAGTCAATGGAAGGATCTGATGGTCATGGTATGATCTATTAAATTTTAAATTATTTCTTCTGTTTTTAATTTAATGGTCCAAATTTGTTAAAACACAAACCCAGGTACATTACCTACCACCTTTTCACAGTGCTAGATGATGTGAGAAATATATAATAGTAGGTATTAATGATGAATGTTATGTAGCAGTTGTTAATTGTTTTTAGGTAAATTGCCATGGGCTTAATTTAATCCCTAAACTATCTGCATCTTTCCTTTCCTGTGGCTATTTCAGTAATTTCTAACAGATCTCAATATCTATTAATGTCAAGTAATTATTTTTAAGGATATAAATATAGGTTACCACTAATTTCCATTCAACCTCTTATTTTTCAACATGTACATTATATAAACTGTAGGTCTGTGGCTAGTTGGCAGTTCTTGATTCCTTCACTGTGATAAAAATGGGAAGGAATCCTGGAAATTGAATTGTTAGGTGAGGGGACCCTTCTCACCACCTAGACTTACTCTGTTTTACCTTGCTGCCCATACTAATGCAGAGAGATAAAAAGGTTATCTTCCAGTTCATGTTATTCATATAATTATTGACAAAACCATACATATTAGCTGACCATACGAATTAATATTTATCTAATTAAAGTATACATTTTTCCATTTCTCAATATTTTTTAATGTCAGAAGATTTATTTTTGTGCTTGCTTTGACAGCACATATACTAAAATTAGAACAATGTAAAGAAGATTACCATAGTCTCTGTGCAAGGATGACCACAAATTCTTGTTGTGTTTCATATTTTGTGTGGTTTGGCCCTTTGCTGGTTAACACTGAGAAATTTGTTGGGTTTGGAGAAGTCACTTGAGAGGCCTTTTGAGGGTCTGCTGCCTCTGCTCCCCAGACAGCAACCCTGCCTCAACTGTCGGGCATCTTCACAACCACCCCAGGGACATCACATTTATTAAGTTACCTAGAGAGCACTTGTATTCTCATTCAAATTCTTGATTTTATTTATTAAATCAGCTTAAAATGAAAACAATTTTTGAGAAAATTACCTTTCAAGGCCAACCATGATCCACTTAATCAGACCATAATTCTTCAAAGTGGTGAGCAAATGATGTCAGCCTTTTAATCTATTAATAAATCAATATAGTATCAGTTTAACCCTGTTTTTGACAGTTTAAGAGAGAACTATATCTTGTTAATGAGAAGTCCCACCTTTCATTCTGATACCTTGTTTATAATGAATGGTACATTTTTTTTTTCTTTCTAGCCTCCAAGTTATACTCAGACTAGACTCAAAGCTGTGGCATTTTCCAACCTTTTTCCTCAGCTGACTATAAGAAAAAGAATCAGACATGCTTATGCTGGCAATTTGGTTACTGAGATGGTAGTGAGTTCCAAGCACATGACAACAATTATGAGAATAAACATTGAAGAGTTTGTGATATCACTGGACCCTTTAAAAAGATATACTAGATGTCTTGTGCAGTATTTTAAATATGAGTTTGTAGAAAAATCATTTTAGTAATAATACAATATATATTATTCTTTATGTGATAGCCTCCATATCTATACACATACACACACATATATATTTCCCTACATGTGTAAGTATGAGTTTAGTCAGTGTTATTGTTATTACTGGAAAGGTGGCAATGTATCACGGTCAATGAAATTAATCCCAGTAGCAAAAACCCTACAAAACATGATTATATATATGTTTTCCAGCTCAGAAATCTCTAGTAGTAGCTAAACATTATTATATTCCAACATTATGAAAACAGAAGACCTTTGTCCATGATCTTTCCCTTGAAACTGCCCAGATACCTTGGAGGATCGATCTTGTCACCTTCTCATAAAGTTTAACCATCAAATTACCATAGTCTCTCAAACTTGAGAATCTAAGGCATAGTTTGCCTCTTTTTTTTTTCCAGCTATGAAAGTGGCAATGGGGGATGCAAAAGCAAATCACAGCCAAAGAGGTCAGATAGATGCCCTTCAGAGCAAGATACAGTTTTTGGAAGAGGCAATGACAAATGCAAATAAGGTGGGTCGCTGTCCTCAGAGTAGGGGAAACCAACATGTTCACCCTTGGACAGACCACAAGGCAGAATAAGATGAAGCAGGGATGCAAAGTGCAAGGGGAAAAGGAAAGCTTATTTCTGAGTGAGAGAACAAGGGAACAGTTCCTGGAAAAGCATTTGAGCAGGATGTTGAAAAACAGCCACTATTTTAAACGTGGGAAATAGGAAAAAGAACATTCCTGGTAGAGGCGAGGAATGATTATAAACAAAATACAGAGAGTTCCATTATAATGTGACATACATGTTCCTAAAAAGCACTGTGCTATGCAAAATTGTGTAATAAAAACCACAAGGCTTATGAGAACAATGAGATTAGGAGCACCACACTAACAAATTTCATTAGTGACACATAAAAAATAGAAACCTAGTAAAAACAATAGCAGTTTTACACAGGCTAAATTGTTAAGAAATATATAAATTAGCTGTTTGTTCTGAAAATGGCCTGAAGTTTTCTTAAGTATATGTGCAGCTTGTATGTTATTGTGGGAGGGGGTAGGAGAGTTTCCTGTGACACCGAATGTAGATGGATGTGGTTTATAATACATGGTAAAGATGAGGTAGCCGGTGGTTGAGTGTTTGAGGAATGTGCATGTAGGCTTCTTGTGTATTACTATGCAGCTGTGTTTAGCTAGGTTGAGTTTTCTGCATTGACCTGGTGTTACTCATGAATGAGATTCATTCATGAATAATCAACTATGAAATTTTCCTAATGCTCAAGTGTTCCCTGATATATCCATCACTTTGTAACAAATGTATATTTCAAAAGATTTAAAGAGAACTGACTGTAATAGAGGTGAAAAAGCAAATGACAAGCAGAAAATAAGTGCAACCAAAGTAATTGCTAGTTTACTGTCCATTGTAGGCTGCCAAAATACTTCTGAGTGCAGCTAAATATTAACGAGTATAAGCCCACATTTGTGCATACCCCTTATCACATAGACTTATTTCTTCTTTCTTGATCTGTATTTATTCTTTCTCATTTTTTCTTTCTTCCTTTTCTCTTACCCTGAATTCATTTTTTTCTCTTTCTCCTTTTTTTTTTTTTTTTGCCTTTGGGAACCCAAAGCAGTGCTCATCCTCCCTGATGATACTTAGGGCTTTAAAAGGTTACTGCCTGCTCTCAACAAAGTTACCTTCCCTGCAAAGGAAAATATTCATTATAGCTCTATGATATTCCCTCCAAACAAAAAGGAGAAAACCTATACAATTAATCCCTCTTTCCTTCTGAAGCCTTTTCTGCCTAATCTAATCAGAAAAGGAAAACTTATTTGCATATTACAGTAGCAACACCTTCTACCTTATTTACAGTAAACGTTTTTTACTATGAAGACATATTTAAAGAAATGTAGACTCAACAAACTGATGTCTGTATTTTAATTGACAACTATACATTTATTGTTTTTGTATACATATTCCATAGTGCTTTTTTGGAGGGGATGAACTAATTTTAATGAAATGTTGTTTAATAGCAGAGACTATTGTATCAGTAAGCTCACTGTCATCATTGGGCTGTTAAGTGACTTGAGGGCAGGAACTATATGTCTTAGACGTTTTTCTGTGATAGGGTCTGCAGTAGGAATTTGTGAAATGAATATTCAACCTTGAAACAAAATAGAAATCTGTAAGACTTTCAAGTAATGCATCTTTTAACAATCTCTTATGTTGTTTAAAATATTTTAGTAAAATTTGGTATATGATTATTTGATGCCAATACACTAAAACACTGTCTTTTTATGACAATATAGTAATGTCATATTTTATCAAAGATTTATAAGCCTAGAAAGAGGTAATAATACCAGTAGTGATTAAAATAAGAGGAAGTACATAGTAACAATCTCCCAGCAGCTCCCAACCCCAACTCAGAAACAATTAAATGGCATATGAATTAAACTTATCTAGTTCAGGGTCCTTTAAATAAAAATTTTATATTTCCATCACCTTTCAGCATCTACATCAGCAGGTTATTTCTGATATTTTTCTCCCATATAATTGTAGGAGAAACATTTTCTGAAAGAAGAGAAGAGTAAACTCAGCCAGGAATTGAATACTGTTGCCACAGAAAAAAACAAAATGGCTGGGGAGCTGGAGGTTCTGAGATCTCAGGAACGCCGTTTGAAAGAAAAGGTTACTAATATGGAAGTCGCTCTGGATAAGGTAATTATTAACTAAACATATAAAGTAATTGTTGACTAAATAATTATTTAGTTATTAACCAAACAGAATTGTTCTGAACAAAAGCTCTATGTAGATAGGAACTGAATTTATCAATTTGTATTGTATCCCAATCACCTAGCACAAAGGAAACCTCTATCCTATAGAAAGGCTCTTCTGACTTTTAAAACGTAGTCATAATGCTTACTTTTTGCTAAGTTTTCTTTTTCAGGCTAACATAGTCACAGGAACAGTAAGATCCAAGATATAAGATGTTCCTGATATCCTTAGAGGCCTGAATAAGTAAAAATGCCTCCATGAACACCTGACTAACCACCAAAAAGTGACTTGGACATTTGGTAGAATGTAGTCTCTTACTAATATCAATAAAATGATAAAGTAATGTTAATGACTAGCGCTTTGTGGGGTCCAGAAAGTGCAGGGAGAAAACACAGCTTAAAGAATGAGAAGGATCAGTGATACTGTTTGTCACTGCCATTTATTGCAGAGAAATAAATATCTCATCCTGTCACCTAGAACTCTGGAAACCTAAAATTTTACCCAAACCATCCTTGATTGCTAAGAAAACAGAGCCTATGATTAAATAAAAGAATTTGCAATCTAACCTCTGTTACCTTTATTTTTTAAAACATGCTATACTGACTCTATGAATTTTAGTTGTGGGTTTTTGTTTTTGTTTTCGTTTTTTTTTTTTTGAGACAGAGTCTCGCTCTGTCACCAGGCTGGAGTGCAGTGGCGCAGTCTCGGCTCACTGCAACCTCCGCCTCCCGGGTTCAAGCGATTCTCCTGCCTCAGCCTCCTGAGTAGCTGGGACTACAGGCACATGCCATCATGCCCAGCTAATTTTTGTATTTTTAGTAGAGACGGGGTTTCACCATGTTGGCCAAAATGGTGTTGATCTTTTGACCTCATGAGCTGCCCACCTTGGCTTCCCAAAGTGTTGGGATTATAGGTATGAGCCACCGCACCAGGACAGTTGTGGTTATTTTAATATAAATTTTTATACTTTAGTAAAGCTGCTTCCTCACTCTGTCCTTAGTTCATTCATTGTTTTGAGTGCCCTTCACATACTGAAAGCTATGTATTTGCTGGGGGCACAGAGGATAAAAACATGGCCTCCAGTTGCACACAGTTCACTGAATAAAACAGATAAATAGATCATTGTAATATAGTTTGGTAGAAGGGCAGGAAGATTCCTTGAAGAGATGGCAGCCCTGCATGTATAGGTTAATAAAATAAAAGTGGATAAAAAATGGATGGTAAACCATTTATGATTGCTTGATTGTAGGCATCTTTGCAGTTTGCAGAATGTCAAGATATAATACAGCGTCAGGAGCAAGAATCTGTCCGCTTAAAACTTCAACACACTTTGGATATAAAAGTAAGGTCATCATGAATAGTAGTTTAAGCAAAAATAATGCCTTTGTTTGATATGCTTTTATATTTTTTTGTGTACCTTAGATACACATTCAAGTATATTTCAACATAACCTGATACTATTAATAGCAATGATAAGATCTGTACATTGTTGCATACTATACCTATTCTTTTCCTATATGGTAACAAATAGAAGCACCACTATCCTTAGCTTAAAATACGTGAGTGAAATATAAACAAGTTTCACTAGTACCTGCATGGGAATACCCAAAGCAAGAGTTTTCCATGCCCCAGAGTCAAGCAAGTACAAAACCCTAAGTGCAAATATATTTGCTTGTTTGGGGGATTAGCAAAAGTGATACAATCTACATGACAAAACATGTTTTCTTAAAATAGTACATTTTACACTGAAATATATGTCTATTTTAAGAAGTATACTTTAAAGTTACAGATACATTTTAAAATCTCAGTAATGGATTTTACCTGTGAAATCAAAAAATACATTTTGATTTCATAATTCTTTACAGTTGTAGGTTGGCAGTTATTTTCCTCACCTCTGTATTGTTTTCCAGGAACTTCAGGGCCCTGGTTACACTTCAAATTCTTCAATGACACCACGCCTTCTCCAGCCAGCATCTGTTATTCGTTCTCATTCTAATGTACCATCTTCCCAGTCTACAGCCAGCTTCCTGTCTCATGTAAGTAACCAATCTTATGATCCATTATGCAAATAACATATATGTAAGTAATTTTAAATTGGAAAGAATTGCACTAAAAAGTAGTATCTCTATATTCATAGCATTTTCAATTACTAGATTTTAGATTTGTACATTTTCCTATAAATTCAGTGGAATCCAGGTGAATAAAAAATATTTTCTTTACTACTTGGTGTTTTCTTATCTTCAATTCTTCGGTTATTTCCATCACAAGCATTTCCAGATTACAAAGCAATTAGTGAGATGGCTAAAATAAGCATCACTTCAAAAGCCAAAGGCAAGTTGGTAGTATATTTAAAATTCTACCAAAATGAAAATTATTTGCTATATGTAGTTTTTTGTTAACTTATTTATAACATGAAAATTTTATTAATTTTAAGATACTTTTATTCCCTTTAATTAAAATATTAGAAACTTTGGAATTTTTTTAGTTTAACCTTTTATACTTTTAATGCTCAGAAAAAAATATGTGCAATGTAAAATTCAAGCCGTCTCTTCTCTGAAGATATGTATTTCTGGAACCACAAATCCGTTGCAACCATTATTCAACTGTTAAGAAATAAGACATTCCATAAATCACACATGAAAATCAATTAAATTAGTTAAAAGTCCTATCTTATATATGGCAACAAGATCACCAGTAATCTGTTATTTCACCTGTAACATTTAAATGAAAATTATGTACTATTTGAATGACTATTTGAAGTCCTCTCACATACTTAAGATGTCGGCATTGAAAAATAAGCTATCACACAACAATAGAATAATAATATTAGTGTTAGAAGTTAAACATGTTTCTCTCTGGAGACTGGAATTCAGAGATGTGCAGGGGAAGGGCAGGAGACTGGTGCTTTTTGTTTTAAGTGTTATGAAATCATTTTACTTTTAAAAATAGACATGTTCCATTAATAAAAATTAAATTACCCTCCCCTTTCCAAATGTAATTCTGCAAATCAAACAATAACAAAGAACATTTCACCAGGAGTCACTGGAACGATATTTTTAATATCTTTTTTTGTGTGTGTGTATGTGTGTGTGTGTGACCTTGGGCAAGTCAGTTAAATATATTGTGCCTTAGTCTTTTCATCTGTAATGAGCAGTCTGGACAAGATGACCTCTAGGGTCACCAAGAAAGATTAGCTCTGAAATTCCATGATTTTTAATTACCCAAAAGCTATTAGATTTTGCCCAGCTGCTTCATATATAGATTGTACTTGATTATAAAGAATCTTATCCATCACTGAAAAAGTACTAGTCATTAGTTTGTTTAACTTTAAATTTTAATTTAAGTATTTGTTTATTTATTTATTTTTTCCTGAGACAGCGTCTTGCTCTGTTACCCCGGCTGGAGTGCAGTGGTGCAATCATGTTCACTGCAGCCTAAATCAGCCAGGCTCAAGCAATCCTCCTATCTTATCCTCCCTAGTAGCTGGGACTATAGGTGCATGCCACCACGCCTGGCCAATTTTTGTATTTTTTATAGAGACAGAGTTTCACCATTGCCCAGGCTGGTCTCAAACTCCTGGGTTCAAGCAATCGTCCCATCTTGGCCTTCCAGCGTGCTAGGATTACAGGTGTGAGCCACTGCTTTTGGCCTCAACTTAAGTTTTTGAATAATAATTCTAACAGAAAAAATGAACTACATTAAAAAAAAATACTGTCAGACATGCTTTATACAATTAATTCCTTCTCATAAAAATGTTTATTATATAATTTTACACAATAAAAGTTTCATTCTTTATTCTGTTCACTGATGTTTGCCAAGTACCTAGAACAGTGTCTAGCATATATTCAATGAATATTTACCTCATGGATGAATGAATTCACTGTAGAACATTGTCTTCAGGTTTCCATTATTTCCACTGATAAGTCAATTGTAAATCTTGTTGTTGCTGTTTTGGAGGTAGTTTTTTCCTCTGACTGTTTTTAAGATTCTCTCTTTGTTTTAGTATGTAACAGTTTGCCTATCATGTGCCTAGATGTACTGGTCTTTCTGTCTTTCTTAGGGTAGTGGTCTTCCTGATGTGTGGATTGAAATCTTCATCAATTTGAGAAAATTTTCATCCCTTATCTACTCAGTTTTTCTTTCTGTATTTTCTTTTTCCCTCTGGGACTGTAATAACACGGATTAATTTTTTTTCATCATGCCTTATATGTCTTTCTATTCTTTTCACTTTTGCCCATCCTGTTGTCTCTCTGTGCTTCAGTCTGGTTGTTTTTTTCTGGTCTATTTTCCAGACAATTAATTCTCCCTTCACCTGAATCCAATCTATTAAACCCATCAATTAAGTTTTTCATTTTAGAAACTGTAATATTTAGTACTACAATTCCATTTAATTCATGTTTTTTATTCCATTTCTTTACAGAAATTCTCAATGGTATCGCACGTGCGCGGTGTGTGTGTGTGTGTGTGTGTTTGTGTGTGTGTGTGTGTTGTTAAGTACATGTATGGTCCAAATGTTTGTGTTACCCCAAAGATTTATATGTTGAAACCTAAACCCCAGGGTGGACCTCTGGGAGGTGATTGGGTCATAAGGGCTCTGCCCTCACAAGTGGTATTAGTGTCCTTACAAAAGAGGCCTGAGAGAGCTTGTTTTCCCCTTCTCCCATGTGAGGACACATAGAAGGTGCCATCTATGAGGAAAAGCTCCTCACCGAATGCTGAATCTGCTGGCATCTTAATCTTGCACTTCTCAGCCTGAACTGTAAACAGTAAATTTCTGTTGTTTATAAATTACCCAGTCTAAGATATTTTCCTATAACAAACCAGAGTAAGAAAATAACTGTTTTAAAAATCAGCTTATGATAATTCTATTATTTGAATCCCCTCTGAGCCTGTTACATTTTTTTGCCTTGGTTTCTAGTCATGTTGTTGTTGGGTCTCTCTGCTTCTTCTTTAAATAATTGAGTCTGAATGTTGTATGTGAAAAAATTACAGAGATAATTTTGTGTTCTAGACAGTTTTCTTTGTTTATGGAGGATTTACATTTGCTCCTGGCTAGTGGCTAAACCAAGGGCACTAACAGTCCCTCATTGCCATAATTTATTCAGGGATTGAAGTGATTCGGATTAAGTCTCTTATCCTCACAGCCTGAGGTTTACTGCTTAGCCTCCACCTCTTTGGTATAGTTCCCATTTTTATCCCTCTAGCTTCTTGATTATGCTAAAAGCTCATCTTACCCCCTCACCGTCTCAGCTGCCTCTTTTAGAATTGACAAGTGAAAATCCTATGCTTCTCTGGATTTTCTTTGTTCCAGATGTTGGCCCCATAAATTTTCCCTGCTTGGTAGCTCTCTAATGCTGTCAGACAGACTTAAAAAAATATTTTGTATACGTTTGTATACTAAAAATATTTTGTATACTTTTCTGGTGAATTCTCAACAGAAGGGTCGATCTGTCATTCCTTGTAAGAGAATTCCTCTATTGTTACCCCTTGTTTGTACAGTTTTAGATATTATCTAAACTTCTATTGTAGAATATAAAAATGTTTTACACATATATACATTTCTTTTCCCTGTTAAGTTCCCACATGTAACTACGTCATAAATTTTGGTTAAATCACATTGACTGTTCAAATTATTATGACTGTGTAGATGGTTTCCTAGCTGAGCTGTGTAGTGAACTGTGATTATATTTCCTTTTTGCCCTTAGATTTAATAATTGTTTTGCTTTTTTCGTTAGTTTTCTAGATACCTAGACCTGATTATCCCTTAAAATTCTCTGAAGAAAACTCTTAATACTGCTTTTAGTATGAGTCAACTAATCAGATACTTTAGCAGCTCTTGTATTTGCTTATGCATTCACATATTATGTATGTGTGTATTTCAGAGCCCTCCCTACTCCTGTTCCAGTCTGGATTGGTTGTTCTCTAGGCTTGCTACGGATTGCCTTCTTGGACTTTCCTTTACCCAAGTCTCAGGAATTTCCTTCATCTTTTTTTTCCTGTTTTTAGGCTTAACTCCCTTTCTTGGTTTCTTTCTTTTGATGGAGCACATAATGCAGCAACTTTCTGTGAAAACGCACATTTCATTTTTATAAGTGTTTTAAAACCTTGCATGTCTGAAAATGCCTTTATTCTTCACCTGCATTTGATTGATGCTTAGAATTTTGTTGCTTTTGTGCCATTTTGATTCCAGAGCCGTTGTATATGACCCGTTTTTTCTTTCTTAAAGCATTTGGAATCTTTTCTTTGTCTTTAGTATTCTTTCAGAATAATCCCCACTTGGAGATATTCTTTTTTTTTCTTATTTTAATTTTCAGCCTTTATTTTAGTTTCAGTGGGTACATGGTGCAGGTTTGTTACCTGGGGTATGTTGTGTGATGCTGAGGTTTTGAGGTACAAGTGATCTCATCACCTAGGTACTGAGCATAGTACCCAGCAGTTTTTCAACCCTTCCCTCCCTACCCCTTTTAGTAGTAGTCTCCAGTGTCTGTTGTTGACATCTTTATGTTCATGAGTACCCAATGTTCAGCTCCTACTTGCAAGTGCGAATATAGTGTATTTGGTTTTCTGTTCCTGTGTTAATTTGCTTAGGATTATAGCCTCCAGCTGCATCCATGATGCTTCAAAGTACATTATTTCACTCTTTTTATGGCTGCATAGTAGTCCATGGTATATATGTACCACATTTTCTTTATCCACTCTGCTGTTGATGACCATCTAGGTTTATTCCATGTCTTTGCTCTTGTGAATAGTGCTGCAATGATAATGTGTGTGCATGTGTCATTTTGGTTAAAAGATTTGTTTTCTTGTAGGTGTATACCCAGTAATGGGACTACTGGGTTGAATGGTAGTCTGTTTAAATTCTTTAAGAAATCTCCAAACTGCTTTCTACAGTGGCTGAACCAGTTTACACTCCCACCAACAGTGTATAAGCATTCACTTTTCTCTGTGTCCTTGCCAACATCTTGTTTTTTGTTTTTTGACAAGGGGGTCTTATTTGATCATTTTCTTCCCTTTGTTTTCTCAGTTCTTTCTGGAATTTTCATCAGTTTTCTGTTAGATCTCCTGGACTGATTCTCTGATTTTCTTTAATTTTGACTTTTTTTTTTTTTTTTGAGATGGAGCCTCACTCTGTTGCCCAGGCTGGGGTGCAGTGGTGCAATCTCGGCTCACTGCAAACTCCGCCTCCTGGGTTCAGCGATTCTACTGCCTCAGCCTCCAGAGTAGCTGGGATTACAGGTGTGTGCCACCACGCCTGGCTAATTTTTTGTATTTTTAGTAGAGATGGGGTTTCACCATATTGGTCAGGCTGGTCTTGAACTCCTGACCTTGTGATCTGCCCGCCTTGGCCTCCCAAAGTGCTGGGATTACAGGTGTGAGCCGCCACACCCGGCCCTATCTTCTCATCTTTTATTCCCACCTTTGGAGAAATGTTTTTCAATTCTGTCTTCCAAACAATTACTGAATTTTGTATCATGTACTTTTTTAATTTCCAGGAACCATTTTTTTGTTGTTTTTTTAAAGGTCTCTTTATGTAGCTTTCTGTTCTTTCATGGATGCAACCCTTTCCTGGTTTTGTTTGTTTGTTTGGTTGGTTGATTTTTTGAGATGGAGTCTCAGTCTGTCACCCAGGCTGGAGTGCAGTGGTGCAATCTCAGCTCACTGCAACCTTTCTCAAGCAGTTCTTATGTCTCAGCCTCCTCAGTAACTGGGATTACAGGAACCCACCACCATGCCCAGCTAATTTTTGTATTTTTAGTAGAGATGGGGTTTCACCATGTTGGCCAGGCTGGTCTCCAACTCCTGACCTCAAGTGTTCCACCTGCCTCAGCCTCCCAAACTATTCGGGTTACAAGTGTGAGCCACCGTGCCCAGCCAATACTTTCTTGTTTCTCTTTAAGGATATTAACTTTGGTTTTTAAATAGTTTTTTCTGTTACCTGAATTATTAATGTTTCTTGGAATTCATTGTTTTGTTTTTGTAGAGGCTTTCTTTTAATGCTTGATGACCCTTGGATGTCCATCCATATTTAAGACTGAGGCCCTAAAAACCTATCCAAAGCTTTATGTAAGGTGTCAGCATTTGTCAACTGGTAGATGGTTAGGTATTGCTTTTTTATTGAGGGACTCCAAAATTTTCTGTAGTTCTTTATTCTTGGGCCGATCAGTTTCCCTAAAGTGGGATCTCTTATTCCTGACTTATAGGTATAAGTCTGTCAGAATTCTGTGAAGTGAATGGGAGAGGAAGTCTGGGGTAACTATTAATATCTGTCTATCTATGCAGTCTCACATAATACTCATACTTAACATTTGCAACCTTACTCCTGCTATACCAGATAGATATCTCTATAGAGTCCAAAGTCCTTTGGTTCAGCCTTACTCAAAGATTAAGCCTCTAAATTCATTTAGGGGGAAAGAATGAGTAATCACCTGAGTATTCAGAGACAGCTTCTGGAATTCTAACAGCTTCTCCTGTAGACTTAGCCAGTCCTCCAATTTTGCTGCCCTGTTTCTTACTCTGGACTTTGAAATACATGATGCAAATCAAAACCGCATTGAGCTACCATCTCATGCCAGTTAGAATGATGATCATTAAAAAATCTGGAGACAACAGATGCTGGAGAGGATGTGTGGAGAAATAGGAATTTTTTTACACTGTTGGTGGGAGTATACATTAGTTCAACCATTGTGGAAGACTGTGGCAATTCCTCAAGGATCTAGAAATAGAAATACCATTTAACCCAGCAATCCTGTTACTGGGTGTATACCCAAAGGATTATAAATTGTTATAAAGACACATGCATACGTATGTTCATTGCGGCACTGTTTACAATAGCAAAGACTTGGAACCAACCCAAATGCCCATCAAGGATAGACTGGATAAAGAAAATGTGGCACATATACACCATGAAATACTATGCAGCCTTAAAAAAGGATGAGTTCATGTCCTTTGCAGGGACATGGATGAAACTGGAAACCATCATTCTCAGCAAACTGACACAAGAACAGAAAACCAAACACCGCATGTTCTTACTCATAAGTGGGAGTTGAATAATGAGAACACATGGACACAGGGAGGGGAACATCACACACTGGGGTCTGTTGGGGGTGGTGGGCTAGGGAAGCAATAGCAGGGGTAGGTAGTTTGGGGAGGGATAACATTAGGAGAAATATCTAATGTAGGTGATTGGGGGATGGAGGCAGCAAACCACCATGACATGTATATACCTATGTAACAATCCTGCAAGATCAGCACATGTACCCCAGAATTCAAAGTGTAATAAAAAAAAGAAGAAGAAAAGAAAACTCAGAGGCAGGGTAGCTTGCTTCACACTGACAACTTCTGTGCAGGTACTTTAAGTTTTAACTTTGTTTTGCTAAATTAATTATGAATTATCTGTTTGCCTGCCGTCTCCCAAAATTTTGTTAGCATTACTAATCTAATGTTATCTGTCTTTTTCTCTTTATTCTTCTTAATTCCTTTAGTGTCATTTTAATGTGACCTAGCATAGTACAGAAATTAATGCCAAGTTTAGAAACAGAATATTACTATTTGCATTGTTCTACATTGCTCCTTCATTTATTATTTATTTTAGTCTCTTTATTTTATGATTCTAATAATAGCTTAGATTTACTGAAAACTCCTTTGCCAGGCACTGTGCAAAGTACTTTTGTAGATTAGTTCATTTCCCACAACTACCCAACATGAGGTAAGTACTATCGTTATACCTATTTTACAAACAGAGAAACTGAGGCTTGAAGAAGCTAAGTGACTTACACATGGTTTACGCAGCAAGAATACAGTTGAGCCTGGGCACTGTGGTTCATGCTTGAAATTCCAACACTTTGAGAGGGCTGAGGCAGGAGGGTTGCTTGAGACCAGCAGTTTGAGACCAACCTGGGCAAAGTAGCGAGACCTCATCTCTACAAAAAATTAAAAAAAAAATTATTCAGGTATATTGGCATGTGCTTATAGTTCTAGTCTGGAGGCTGAAGCAGAAGGATTGCTTGAACCCATGAGTACAAGGTTGCAGTTCCTGGGCAACAGAGTAGGACTCTCTGTCAAAAAAAAAAAAACAATTGAGACAAGACTTACCCAGACAGCCTGGTCCAGAACTTACATCCTTAACTATTATACTGTGCTGTTTCTCTACATTATATAGCTGATTGATGTTTATAAAAATAATTTTTTAAGTTGATAATGTACATACCCTACAAGAACTATTATTGTATTTCATTAGTCTTTGTGAATGAGGATCATGCAGTTTTAAATATTCAAAGGCATTTGAAATTATCCACGTGATTTTATTGTGTTATAAGTAAGAAAATAGGAAAACCAGAAAAGTAATATTATGTGATTTGGTCGAAACTCAAACACCTAGAACATGGAGGTACTGTATCTTTGTGTGTGTACACACATACACATATACATACATATATATAATTGATAGTTTGATATAGAAGCATTTTAGATTAATATTTCAAATAGTGGCTATTTTAACATAAGACATAAAATATATCTAAGATAATAGAATTGCTTTTGGTTATGTATCAGATTCTATTCCTATGCACTATAATTTGTTATTGCTGTGCTTGATCTTTGCCAATGAAATATACATGATGCGGGCAAGATTTTTAGCAACACTTCATAACTTTTTTCCTGTTTCCTGCCCATCTATTCCTAATATACTATGTAAACAGTATACTTATATTCCATTTTCATTACAATGTTCTAAAAGGAATATAAATATAAATATAAGAGTTGGGTTTGGGGCAGACATTCTCAAAATAGAATGCATGAATTCAAACTGAATGAGATCAAGCTATTATTTTTAGCTTTTTCATTTATCTTCTATCTTTGGAGAATGGAGACAGAACTGGTTGAGGAGTACACTCTCCCTAGGCCTTACTTATCTTACATCATGACGCATAAGTTTGCCTGTAATAGACTTAAGGCCATTAGAAAAAGCAGTATTGGAGAAGATGGAAGTACATTAGAGATATAATTTATGAAAAATTTTAGAAACAAGTCCAACATAAAATGATTTCAGAGTCAATGATTTCGGAGTCAGAATGTAATAGGAAACTAACCAAACCACAAAATAAACCTTAAGTTTAACAACTTAATGTATAAGCTTATATTCTTCCCATATCACAAAAAGCTTGTACAAGTTTTACCCTGCAAATATATGTGCCCTAGAAATAGCCTTAATGTGTATCCTAAGGCAGCAGTCCCCAACCTTTTTGGCACCAGGGGACCTGTTGCATGGAAGACAGTTTTTCCATAGAACAGGTTGAGGTGGGGGGGTGGTTTTGGGATTATTCAAGTGTATTACATTTACTATGCACTTTATTTCTATTATTATTAAGTTGTAAGATATAATGAAATAATTATAGCTCACCATTATGTGGAATCAGTGAGGTTCCTGAGCTTGTTTTCCTGCAACTAGATGGTCCCATCTGGGGGTGATGAGAGACAGTGACACCTGAAATGTGCTTATGTCCAGTCTACTCCCTAATCTCTTTTTGGTTGCTGTCACTGCAGAAAACGCTGCTTTACAAAGGTGGGCTGTTGGAAATGGAAGCAGGCTATTCCATGCTTTTGCGGCAATCTCAGGACATTCTGCCTTTACTTTAATACAGAACACAGGGAGATTTGAAGTCGCCTCAAACATACTTTTAAGGCCACTGTCATGTGCAGTCTCAAGCAGTTGATCCTCTTCTAGCATGGAGAAAGCTGATTCACCTGGTTTATTCACAAATGGGTGGTGGATCCATACCTTCCCAGATCAGAGGTCTTTTGTGGTTGGGAAGTAATCCTTGAATTCTTTTGAAAGCTGAGATAGTGATTATGCACCAGCTGGGAGAAAGGAGACCCTGGTTCAGCCTCTTTCAAAACCTCTGATAACTTTGACACATGTCAAAAATCCCAATGTTCACTTGTTGCCCCCATAATTCCAGTTGACTTTGGAATGCAGCCCCTTTATCTGCGAACTTAAACACAGTTGTTCTCCCCTGAAGTGACAGATCGAGTTTGTTGAGAAAGTTGAATATTTCACACAAGTAAGCAAGTTTTGTGACCTATTCTGTGTCACTGAAATGTGCTGCCAGTAGTGACTTTTTCAGAAACAAATCTCTGGAGCAGCTCTCATAACCCAAAAACTCTGGTCAGTGATCTACCTTTAGAAAGCCATCTCACTTCTGTGTATAAGAGAAGAGGTTTGTGCTCTGCGTCCATCTCCTCGCAGAGCCGCGTGAACAGATGAGCTAAGGGCATGTACTTTAATGTGGTTGATAGTTTTAATCACATCCTCCAAAACATTGTGATGTTCAAGTGACATTTTTTGGCTAGCCAGCATCTCTGTATGGATGACACAGTGCATAGATTCACATGCAGAAGCGACCTCTTGACCCAAGTAGTGAAACCAGAAAGCTGTCCAGTCGTGGCATTCTCTCCATCCATGCATATACCAACACAAAATGACCAGTTTTCCTGATATGCACTCATTCAAAGACTTGACTAGTTCTGCAGCTGTGGTGTTGGTTGGCAGCAAAAGCACACATAACATGTGCTCGCGCCCATCCTCCTGAAAAATATATAGCACAAAAAAAGCATTTGCTGCCTTGTTGTCAACATCGGTAGACTTATCAATCTGGATTGCATACCATGGTGACTCGTTAACCCTCTCTAACAGTTGTGCCTCAGTATCCTCTGCTCTTTCATCAATCTGTCTAGTTATGGTGCTAGCCGAAGAGGAGCACATGCCACCTTTTGAACTGCAGCCTCTCCTAAAAGTTCACGACAAATGTCCTTAGCAGTAGACAGGATCAGCTCTTCACCAATAGTAAGGGGCTCTTTAGCTTTTGCAATGTGGTTAGCCACTAAGAGTGATGCTCTCGGTGCAGACACATTTGATGAAGTGGTGGCCTTCAATAATTGCTTCTGTTTTTCATGTTCACAGTTTTTTGTCTTTTGAAAAACTCCTAAGGCTTGTCTTTTAATGCAGGGTTCTTGGTCTCCATGTGATGAAGCAGTTTTGAAGGTTTCATGGCTTCATTGGATAGTCGATCGCCACATATTATAAAAAGAGGGCTTGGAGAATGTGAATTACCTATTGCAGTGAACCCGTAATTTAAGCAGGACTCTTGATATTTTCTTTTAAGTGCAGCTTTCTTTTCAATGCAGCTTTCTTTTCGTTGGCAGCTTTAGAGCCTTCTGCTGTCTCATCATTGGGTATTTCTCCCTTTTCCAAGAAGCTCTCCAGTGATGATTGTTTTTATTCATTTTGGCTAGGGTTAGCTTATGGGCTTACTAAAACTGTGACTGAGACAAGTATGCAGTGCAGGAAAGAGGCACAGGCAAAGTGGTAAATCAAAGAATGGGCAGGACACACGTGGACTAAAATAGGTGTCGGATTCTGACTTAAAGGCTGCTACCAGATGCAGCTATACAGTTGAAGTACATAACTCACTTACCACTGTAAAGCCAGCCACCAGATGCAGCTTAATTGTCACTTGCCACACACTGATAGGGTTTTAATAAGTCTGCAAGCAATGGATTTATGCAGTCAACCCTCTCTGCTAATGTTTATCTGTATTTGCAGCCACTCCCCAGCACTAGCATCACTGCCTCAGCTGCACCTCAGATCATCAGGCATTAGATTCCCATAAGGAGTGTGCAACCTACATCTCTTACATGTGCAGTTCACAAGAGGGTTCACACTCCTATGAGAATCTAATGCCACTGCTGATCTGACAGGAGGTGGAGCTCAGGTGGTAATGTGAGTGATGGGGAGCAGCTGTAAATACAGATGAAGCTTCATTCACTCTCATCACTTACTTCCTGCTGTGTGGCCCCATTCCTAACAGACCATGGACGAGTACTGGTTCAGGGTTTGGGGACCCATGTTCTAAGGGTCAAAGGATTGGGGTGTTGGGGGAGCATGATCCTTTGCTCCTTTGCTGGGCTCTGGTAAGTTCAGGAAGAGCATGTGTTTATTTCTTTACAAACCTGATAAAAGTTATATGTAACAATATTTTAGAACTATTTCCTAGCTATTTTCTTTCTTTTCTTTTTTTTTCCCTTGAGACGGAGTTTCACTCCTGTTGCCGAGGCTAGAGTACAATGGCACGATCTCAGCTCACTGAGAGCTTCCAGGTTCAAGTGTTCTCCTGCCTCAGCCTCCCGAGTAGCTGGGATTACAGGTGTGTACCACCATGCCCAGCTAATTTTTTGTAGTTTTAGTAGAGACAGGGTTTCACCATGTTGGCCAGGCTGGTCTCGGACTCCTGACCTCAGGTGATCCACCCACCTCGGCCTCTCAGAGTGCTAGGATTACAGCCATGAGCCACTGTGCCTGGCCATGCTGTTTTCTAATTTTAAAAAGTATATTTTGCTCATGTTATAAATAAAAACATATTTCCCATGAATTAACCAATGAAGTATTAAAAATGAATTAATAAAACCATTATAAGATATACAAACATTAAAAAGAAAGATGGATAATTTTGGCTAAATAAAACTTAAATTGGCCAGGCATCGTGATTCACCTGGGAGCACTTTGGGAGGTGGGAGGCGGGCAGAACGCTTGAGCCCAGGAGTTGGAGACCAGCCTGGCCAACATGGCAAAACCCCATCTCTACTACAAAAAAAAAAAAAAAAAAAATAGCCGGGTGTGGTGGTGTGCACCTATAGTCCCAGCTACTCAGGAGACTGATCAGTTAAGTGTGGGGAGGTCAAGGCAGCAGTGATCTGTGATCACGTCACTGCAGTCCAGTCTGGGTAAAAGAATGAGCCCCTGACTCAGAGAGAGAGAAAAAAAAGGCATTTCTGTTGTTACAGTGAATACTCAAAAATACAAGATATAGGACACAGAAGAGGAAACTTATTAAGAACATCTAGAAAAGACATAAGGATTTTCAGTTGACTGCCTGCTCAGCCTGAGTCAGCGTTATTGTGTGGCAACCAAAAAGACTTTAACAATAGCATCCAAATCAAGCAAGGGGGACAGTTCTCTGCTCTGCCCAGAGTTTTCCTGAATAAATTTAGCCTGAGGTGTGTGTTGGGAAGTGAGGGGGGTTGTATGATAAAATAAATATCCATTTTTAAAGACTTATGTTACACTTGTTTCTGATGTTGAGAACTGTGACCAGGGTGGAAGGTGTGTGGGTATGGAGGGAAGCTTTTCTTTCAAAGAATTGAAGCTATACAAAAATTAAACTACCTTCCTTGGTCTTTGGTGATCAAGCAAATGCCAAATAAGCGTATTAGTGGAATGCCATAGAGAGAATTCTTCATCACTTCTGATATGGGAATTGTACTAGAACCAGATAACTTTCAGGACCCCTCCAGCCTTGGTATTTTTGTGATTTTATACCCAGTAATGGAATATATAAAGACGATAATGATCAAATCAAGTCCTTGCCTCTGTGGAGCTTACATTTTCATTGGAGGAGCAACACACATAGAAGTTTGAAAGATAAGTATTGGGATAAAGTCAATAAAAGAATGTCATAGGACTGATTATAATTAATTGCTAAGTGAATACTAAATTGAATGCTTTTTAAAATCTCATGTCGGCCAGCACAGTGGCTCCCACCTGTAATCCCAGCACTTTGGGAGACCAAGGTGGGTAGATCGCCTGAGTCCAGGAGTTTGAGATTATCCTGGGCAACATGGTGAAACCCCATCTCTACAAAAAAAAAAAAAAAGTTAGCTGGTCATGGTGGTGCATGCCTGTACTCCTCAGCTAGTCGGAGGTGGGGGCTGAGGCAGGAGGATTGCTTGAGCCTGGGAGATGGAGGTTGCAGTGAGCTGAGATCTTGTCACTGCACTCCAGCCTAGGTGACAGGGTAGGACTCTGTCTCAAAAAAAAAAAACAAAAAACTTTTGTATTGTTAAGCATCAGTCACTCTCAAAGAACCTAGGTACCACAATGACAGGGGCGAACAACATATTTATATGTGTTTATTGGTTTTACATTGCTTATTTATAATAAATGTCAGTGGCTCAAAAATTTTAACATTAATTGCCAAAGCTTATTTGATAAACTTTCTGGTGGGCAGAAGATATGAGAAGATATAAAGTCCAGGTTATAACTAAGGTGAGTGAATATTGCCATAGGATAAAATTTTCTTTATCAACTTTATGGGGTTTATTCCATATTGGTTATTATGTATATTAGGGTGAGGACAAGAACAAAACCAGTGTTTGGTAAAATTGTATCATCTTTTAGAGACAAATGTTTTTATTCATAATTGAGAAAGTGGTTCACATCCTTATATTTTAAGCAAATGAAGTCAAATTTAATAATTGAGTGGAGTCTAATTTGTGAAACTTTAAACTGACTCATCATGACAATTTCCAGGTAAGATAGCTATCAGTAAACTGGAAAGACGTACTTAGCACACATTCAGTTAGTTAGAACCCTTGATATCTTCAGCTGGATATTATATTGGTTTGTTAGTGGAGTTGGGAAGAGGAGGATATGAGGATTATATTATACCAGTAACATCAGCTCTTTGTTGTCATAAATCCTAGAAAACTAAAGCTCAACGAATTGAAAATCTGCAGTGTTCATCCTTCAGCAGACAATGTGTGTGACAGGTGTAGCTTTTCAGTGGGATGGACTCCTCCAGCTAGAATAGCTCAAGGATAGCCTGAGTTCACCTGCTCAGCAGTGCACTCTGATCATTTGGTTTCCCCTCTTGATGTGCCTGTTGAGAATGTCTGTATTCCTTATTATATTATAAATATTTTTGGGGGAACACTATCAATCTGAAAATCTCATTATTTTCAAACACCACCTAACATAGTTTGAAAATATTGACTGTTTCTTCCTCATCAGTAAAATATGGGGAGTAAATTAACTCAACTCTAAAGAGCTCCTTACTTCTCAAGTTCCATTGCTTTATCAGATTAGTTTAGCTTAAAACAAAGTAGTGAAAATTATTTTGCCCAGGTGTACTTGAAAATATTTAATGACATAGTAAGGACGTTCATACTGCATTGTTAAAATTTTAAAATAAAAGCAGTTTAAAAATAAATATCTGTAATTTGGTCCCATATATGGATATATGTTCATGTACGTATAAATTATAGTACTCTATTGATTATTTCCTGGTTATTATTGATTATCCCTGTGTAATAAGCTTATGGGTGATTTTTTTTGTTTTCCTCTTCTTGCTTTTCCATAATTTCTGTCGACCAGTTGCATTAATTTTGTGATAGAAAATAGCACTGGAATCTGAAAAAATAAGTGTCTTTGTTTGTAAATTGTTTTGACTCAGCATTCTATGAAAGCTAACACACTGAAGGAAGATCCAACAAGGGACCTGAAACAGCTTCTCCAAGAGTTGAGAAGCGTGATCAATGAGGAGCCAGCTATGTCTCTGAGCAAGACAGAGGAGGATGGAAGGACATCTCTAGGAGCCATGTATGTGGCCGTGTAAGGCTGTGTGCATACAGAATGGGAAAGCTCATCTCATGAATGGTTTGCCATTGAGTTATTCACATGTTACTCTCTGAGAGGGTGAGGTTTAAATAACTTTAAAAGGTATCTGAAGTTACTACAGAAAACAATATGAAAATGGAGGAGTTAAACAAATGTAAAACAATTTGACATTAAGAGAAAACAATACAGTCATTCTACTCAGAAAATAGTCAGTGCAGGTGTCACCCACAGTTACGTTTGTAAATTTTAATTCTCAAAAGATTTTATATCCGTAATCTTATTGATTGAGACAAGGCAGAGAAGGATTTATTTATTACATTTTATAAATGAGAAAAACACATCTCAAAAGGTTGACATGTCTGCAGCCACACAGTTCAGTAAGGGAGATAAAACTTAGAACCCTGAGAACCACATGCGCTCCAAGTAGAAGATAATAGGAAAAGACTTCATTTTCTCTGTATTCATGCCAATGACTTGATTTGATTATATTAATAAAAGATCAGATCCAAAAAGGATTCAGCCAGTTCACCAGCCCTTCCTTGCACATAGCTACAGACATCAATGTGAATCTCATATTCTCTCAGACAGTGATATTTACTTTTGTGTGTTATCATTTAGATAAGCTTATCTTAAAGCATTTTAATATGATATATATTTTTTAGTGTTATAATGGCCCATTGTTGTAATATTCATTTTCTGGTTATATGACAAATACCTAAAATTAATACTTCCTGAAATAACACCTGTATATAAATAATCTCCAGTTTCTTATGATGTCCAATTCATATATATTTACCTGAGGTAGCCAAATATTAGCTGGGTTTATCTAATTGTTAATTATTAGTAATAACAGTAAAACATTAGTAACAGCCCAGTTACATTATCGTAACATTGCGTTATCTGAAGCAGATAATGTCAGAACTGTTCCACTAGCCACTCCAATGAATGTTTTCATTTTCAGAGCACTTTCATTTTTGTTATAACTATAGTATGCCCTCCAAATCAGGGCAGTATTATTACACTCATTTGACAGAGTTGTAAACTTAGGCATAGATTAACATGCCTCCTCCTAGGAAGCAGAGGAAAAGCCAGAAGTAAAAGTTAGAGACCCTTGCTCCCCAGCACTGATCATTCTGAGGGATTACCAGGACTTCCCTGATCATCTTCCACCACTCCAGCCACTAATGATGGGCTTGGACGCTACTGGACTGTATTGAACCTGAATATATTTGGTCCCTACCTTTAGAGAGTTTATGTTAATTTGCTGTAATCCTATAAATGACCTTGTCACTAAAGCCTAAACTCAGCCTAAAGCTTTTAAGAATTTGTGGGAGGAAAGCATTTCTCAGTTGATGAACTCCAAAGCGCTTTGCAAAATTTGCTTGGAGGCCTAAAATCTACAGCTGTCGCTAAAGAAAAATTGAATATATGTAAGCAATTGATTAGTCTAAAAAGACATGGATGAAATTGTGCTTTATATGATTAACTGAGAGTTATATTTTCTATACAGAGAGGATAGGGTAAGAGATTGCATTACCGAATCCAGCGTGAGATCAGACATGTGCCATAGGTAAGAAGAATCTAAGATTCTGAATCAAATTAATTGTCCAACAATTTTACATGTGGCCTGGTAATTCAAGAAGCCTTTTTGGACAATTTACATAACACTTAATGGGCATATTGGGCTCATTGTTTAACTGACTTTAAAAAATATTTTAATGAAATGTACTGAAGTAATTTAGTTTCTAGAAGTCAACTCAGTAGACATTTTTCTTACCTTAAAATTTGCTGATGTTTTTCCATATGAAGCTATTTATATGGTATGCCATACCAAAAATGGAAGACTTTTTCTGCATTCACACATATTTACAATGGCTTACATAACTTTTGAGGAAAGGATGGACCAGAAGAGAACTATAAAAACTTCAATTTAGGACTATAAGCATCTTACTGAAAACAATCCTATTTTCATCATTAATTGAATAGATGAATTCTTAAATGAAAAATTTTAAAAGCACAAAGAAATAAAATCCATAACTCCAAATAAGACCATAATCAAAGACAGCTTTCAAAAATTGACTTTAGCCAAAAAAGAAAAAAGGTTAATGTTAATTCATTATTCATGATAGTGTAAGACACTATGGCCATTGCTTGAAAATCTTCAGTAGCTCCTCCACACCTGCTGCATTAAGTACATCTCCCTCAGTCTGACATTGAAGAATCAACCAAAGTGGTCACACATAAATCTCCCTCATGACTGACACTCTGCTTTCACTCCTGTGTTATACTCTAATCAAATCAGACTCCTCCTGATTCCCAAAAGTTCATTTATTTTTCTCTTCAAGCTTTTCTCCATTGTGTTTCCTCCACCTGGAAGAGCCAGTGCTGTCTCACTCTTTTGAATCCATATCTATCTAAAAGTAATGTTGAGAGAAGCAATTTTGTTTTATCATGAAGTTAATGTTTATGATTTATTTATCCAGCTGTCAAATGATATCATTTCATCCTATATAAGAACACATTATTTTTCTCACAAACTTTTGTTATATTGGTAAGAAAATACATTGTATAAACTGTGATTTCTCCCATCCCTCTACCAACAGAAGCAACAACTCGATAAGGGACTCCACTGAAGGCAGCAAATCAACTGAAACTCTTAGTAGGTAGGAAATACCAGCCCCCATTTTCAGAATGTCCCTTTTACCACTGTGCATTCATTAATTCAAAAGCTCTTTCAGTGTCTGTAATGTGCCATGCACTGTGGTAGACTCTTAGAATATGGTGAGCAAGACGGATATGGGCCCTGTTTTCAACTTGCTTACAATCATGACATCTGTTTACTGACAGACTGCCTGGAAAAACTTATCTTTTCTGTTTTCACCACCTAAATAAACATATCTGAGCCCTCTGTATATCTTAAGAATTATGAACGTGAATTCTACATTAAGATCTAGTTAGAATAGGGGCTTATTCATTGCTGTGTCTTCAGCACCAATCATAATGCCTACCACCTAGTAGCCATTCAGTAAATATTTGCTTAATGAATGAAGATAGTGTTATAAATATTTTCTTACTGTGTCTGCTACTTGATGAAAATACAATGAATTTGAGTCTTCTTAACACAGTTATCCCCTTGGTATCCATGGGGGATTTGTTCCAGGATCCCTGTGGATACCAAAATCTACAGATGCTTGAGTCCCTTATATAAAATGGCATAGTATTTGCATATGACCTACACATATCTTCCTATATTCTTTTATTTATTTATTTTACTTTAGGTGCATACTATATCTGGCATTTCTCCCCATGTTATCCCTCCCCAACCTCCCCTCCCTCCCCACCCTCCATTGTCTCTCCCTACCCACCTCAACTGTCCCCTGTGTGTGATGCTCCTCTCCCTGAGTCCACATGTTCTCGTTGTTCAACACCCACCTATGAGTGAGAACGTATGGTGCTTGGCTTTCTGTTCTTGGGTCAGTTTGCTGAGAATGATGGTTTCCAGATTCATCCAAGTCCCTCCAAAGGACACGAACTCATCATTTTTTATGGCTGCGTAGTATTCCATAGTGTATATGTACCACATTTTCTTTGTCCAGTCTGTCATTGATGGGCATTTGGGCTGGTTCCAGGTCTTTGCTATTGTACACAGGGCTGCAATGAACATACGTGTGCATGTGTCTTTATAGTAGAATGATTTATAGTTCTTTGGGTATATACCCGACAGTGGAATTGCTGGGTCAAATGGAATTTCTATTTCTAGATCCTTGAGAAATCGCCACACTGTCTTCCACAATGGTTGAACTAACTTACATTCCCCACCAACTGTGTAACAGTGTTCCTATTTCTCCACCTCCTCTCGAGCATCTGTTGTCTCCAGATTTTTTAATGATCGCCATTCTAACTGGCGTGAGATGATATCTCAGTGTGGTTTTGATTTGCATTTCTCTAATGACCAGTGATGATGAGCATTTTTTCATATGTTTGTTGGCCTCATATATGTCCTCTTTTGAAAAGTGTCTGTTCATATCCTTTGCCCACTTTTGAATGGGGTTGTTTGTTTTTTTCTTGTATATCTGTTTTAGTTCTTTGTAGATTCTGGATATTAGCCCTTTGTCAGATGGGTAGATTGCAAAAATTTTCTCCCATTCTGTTGGTTGCCGATTCACTCCAATGATGGTTTCTTTTGCTGTACAGAAGCTCTGGAGTTTAATTAGATCCAATTTGTCTATCCTGGCTTTTATTGCCATTGCTTTTGGTGTTTTAGTCATGAAGTCCTTGCCTATGCCTATGCCCTGTATGGTTTTGTCTGTGTTTTCTTCTAGTGTTTTTATGGTGTTAGGTTTTATGTTTAAATCTTTGATCCATCTGGAGTTAATTTTAGTGTAAGGTGACAGGTAGGGGTCCAGTTTCTGCTTTCTGCACATTGCTAGCCAGTTTTCCCAACACCATTTATTAAACATGGAGTCCTTTCCCCATTGCTTGTTTTTGCTGGGTTTGTTGAAGATCAGATGGTTGTAGATGTGTGGTGTTTCTTCTGGGGTCTCTATTCTGTTCCATTGGTGTATGTCTCTGTTTTGGTATCAGTACCATGCTGTTTTGATTACTGTAGGCTTGTAGTATAGTTTGAAGTCAGGAGTTTGATGCCTCCTGCTTTGTTCTTTCTGCTTAGAATTGACTTGGCTATGTGGGCTCTCTTTTGGTTCCATATGAAGTTTAAAGTGTTTTTTTTCCAGTTCCATGAAGAAGATCAGTGGTAGCTTGATGGGGATAGCATTGAATCTATTGATTACTTTTGGCAGTATGGCCATTTTCACGATATTGATTCTTCCTAACCATGAGCATGGAATGTTTCTCCATCTGTTTGTGTCCTCTCTTATTTTGTTGAGCAGTGGTTTGTAGTTCTCCTTGAAGAGGTCCTTTACATCCTTGGTTAGTTGTATTCCTAGGTATTTTATTCTCTTTGTAGCAATTGTGAATGGGTGTTCACTCTTGATTTGGCTCTGTTTGTCTGTTACTGGTATATAGGAATGCTAATGATTTTTGCACATTGATTTTGTATCCTGAGACTTTGCTGAAGTTGCTTATCAATTTGAGAAGATTTTGGGCTGAGACGATGGGGTCTTCTAGATATACAATCATGTCATCTGCAAATAGAGACAATTTGACTTCCTCCTTTCCTAATCGAATACCCTTTATTTCTTTTTCTTGCCTGATTGCTCTGGCTAGAACTTCCAATACTATGTTGAATAGGAGTGGTGAGAGAGGGCATTCTTGTCTAGTGCCTGATTTCAAAGGGAATTCTTCCAGCTTTTGCCTGTTCAGTATGTTATTGGCTATAGGTTTGTCATATATAACTTTTATCATTTTATGATACGTTCCATCAATACCTAGTTTATTGAGAGTTTTTAGCATGAAGGGCTGTTGAATTTTATCGAAGGCCTTCTCTGCATCTATTGAGATGATCATGTGGTTTTTGTCTTTGGTTCCGTTTATGTGATGGATTACATTTATGGATTTGCATATGTTGAACCAGCCTTGCATCCCCCGGGATGAAGCCTACTTGGTTGTGATGGATAAGCTTCTTGATGTGCTGTTGTAATCTGTTTGCCAGTATTTTATTGACGATTTTTGTGTCGATGTTCATCATGGATATTGGCCTGAAGTTTTCTTTTTTAGTTGAGTCTCTGCCTGGGGTATCAGGATGATGTTGGTCTCATAAAATGAGTTAGGGAGCATTCCCTCCTTTTGTATTGTTTGATACAGTTTCAGAAGGAATGGAACCAGTTCCTCTTTGTACGTCTGGTAGAACTCGGCTGTGAACCCGTCTGGACCTGGACTTTTTTTGGTTGGTAGGCTATTGATTGCTGCCTCTACTTCAGCCCTTGTTATTGGTCTATTCAGGGTTTCAGCTTCCTCATGGTTTAGTTTTGGTAGAGTACAAGTGTCTAGGAATTTATCCATTTCTTCCTGGTTTACTGGTTTATGTGAGTAGAGCTATTTGTAGTAATCTCTGATGGTAGTTTGTATTTCTGTGGGATCAGTGGTGATATCCCCTTTATCGTTTTTTATTGCATCTATTTGGTTCTTCTCCCTTTTCTTTTTTATTAATCTGGCTAATGGTCTATTTTGTTGACGTTTTCAAAAAATCAGCTCCTGGATTTATTGATTTTTTGAAGGGTTTTTGTGTCTCTATCTCCTTCAGTTCTGCTCTGATCTTAGTTATCTCTTGTCTTCTGCTAGCTTTTGAGTTTTTTTAATCTTGCTCCTCTAGTTCTTTCAATTTTGATGATAGGGTGTTGATTTTAGATCTTTCCTCTCTTCTCTGGTGGGCATTTACTGCTATAAATTTCCCTCTCGATACTGCTTTAAAGGTGTCCCAGAGATTCTGGTAAGTTGTGTCTTCATTCTGGTTGGTTTCAAAGAACATCTTTATTTCTGCCTTCATTTCATTGTTTATCCAGTCAACATTCAGAAGCAAGTTGTTCAGTTTCCAAGTGGTTGTGCGGGTTTGAGTGTGTTTCTTGATCCTGAGTTCTAGTTTGATTGCGCTGTGTTCTGATAGACTGTTTGTTATGATTTCTGTTCTTTTGCATTTGCTGAGGAGTGATTTGCTTCCAATGATGTGGTCAATTTTAGAGTAAGTGCAATGTAGTGCTGAGAAAAATGTATATTCTGTGGATTTGGGGTGGAGCGTTCTATATATGTCTATTAGATCCACTTGGTCCAGCTCTGCATTCAAGTCCTGGATATCCTTGTTAATTTTCTGTCTCGTTGATCTGTCTAATATTGACAGTGGAGTATTGAAGTCTCCCACTATTATTGTGTGGGAATCTAAATCTCATTTTAGGTCATTAAGAACTTGCTTTTTATCTATCTGGGTGCTCCTGTGTTGGGGGCGTATATATTTAAGATAGTTAGCTCTTCCTGTTGGATTGATCCTTTTACCATTATGTAATGTCCTTCTTTGTCTCTTTCGATCTTTGCTGGTTTGAAGTCCATTTTATCAGAGACTAGGATTTCAACCCCTACTTTTTTTTGTTCTCCATTTGCTTGGTAAATCTTCTTCCATCCCTTTAATTTGAGTCTATGTGTGTCTTTGTATGTGAGATGGGTTTCTTGAATACAACACACCGATGGGTTCTGACTTTTTATCCAGTTTGCCAGTCTGTGTCTTTTGATTGGGGTGTTTAGGCCATTTACATTCAATGTTAATATTATTATGTATGAATTTGATCCTGCCATTTTGTTACTGGCTGGTTTTCTTTCTCATTAGTTGACTCATTTTCTTCATTTCATTTTTGGTCTTTGCCAACTGGTTTGCTTTTGCAGTGACTGGTACTTGTTCCTTTCCATGCTTAGTGTTTCTTTCAGGAGCTCTTGTAGGGCAGGTCTGGTGGTGACAAAATCTCTCAATAATTGCTTGTCCATAAAGGATTTTATTTCTCCTTCACTTATGAAGCTTAGTTTGGCTGGATATGAGATTCTGGGTTGAAAGTTCTTTGCTTTAAGGATGTTGAATATTGGCCCCCACTCTCTTCTGGCTTGTAGAGTTTCTGCCAAGAGATCTGCTGTGAGTCTGATTGGCTTCCCTCTGTGGGTGACCTGACCTTTCTCTGTGGCTGCCCTTGGCATTTTTTCCTTCATTTCGACCCTGGTGAATCTGACTATTATGTGCCTTGGGGTTGCTCTTCTTGAGGAATATCTTTGTGGTGTTCTCTGTATTTCTTGAATTTGAAATTTGGACTGCCTTGCTAGGCTTGGGAAGTTCTCCTGGATAATATCCTGGAGTGTGTTTTCCAGCTTGGATTCATTCTGCCCGTCATATTCAGGTACACTGATCAAGCATAGATTAGGTTTTTTCACATAATCCTGTATTTCTTGGAAGCTTTGTTTATTTCTTTTCACTCTTTTTTCTCTTGTATTGCCTTCTCTTTTTATTTCACTGAGTTGATCTTCAATCTCTGATATCCTTTCTTCTGCTTGATCGATTCAGCTATTAAAACTTGTGTTTGCTTCACGTAGTTCTCATGCTGTGTTCTTCAACTCCAACAAGTCATTTATGTTCTTCTCTAAGCTGGTTAGAGTTAGCATTTCGTCTAACCTTTTTTCAAGGTTTTTGGTTTCTTTGCATTGAGTTAGAACATGTTCCTTTAGCTCTGAAAAGTTTGTTATTATCCACCTTCTGAATCCTGTTTCCGTCAATTCTTCGCACTCCTCGGTCAGGTTGTGATCCCTTAAAGAAGAAGAAGTGTTCTGGTCTTTGATGGTTTCACCTTTTTTGTGCTGGTTTTTCTCATCTTTGTGGATTTACCTGGCTGTGGTGTCAGAGAGCTGCTTGATGAGGTTGCTTGTCTGCCTGTGGGGGACGCTACTGGGTTTCTAGGGACTCCTTCAGGTTACTAGGGAAGCTCCTGTGTCTTTTTTGTTTATGCTGGGAGATTAGGCCCGCCTCTTCTGCCTGTAGGCGCTGCTGGGTTGTCAAGAATGCCGTCCCGTTGCTACGTAGGCTTCCTGTGGTTTTTGTTAAAACATGTAGCCCAGTCCCACCCCTCTAGTGGTGGGTTGTGCCCTTCCTCCACTCGGCTGGATCATTCAGGGTTCCTCTCAGACTGTGGCACTGGCTACGCAACCCACTAGAGTCAGAGCTTCAGCCCTCTGGGGTTTGTTGGGGGAGGGTAGGGACCCGCCCAGCTGCACCCGGCAGTCTCCCCCTTTTAAGCTTTCTCTCTCCCCCGTCATGGGGTAGGGGCTGCCCAGCTGCTCCTGCTTACAGCTCCCCTCTCTCCGGGCAGGGGGAGGGGGCGATAGCTCAGTCTGCAGACTCTTATTCAACTCCGCACTTGTAATTCCCGGCGCTTGTAATTCCCAGTGCTTGACTGGCCAAGATTCCCTGTTCTGTGTATTGCTGAGGCTTTGGGGGAAGCGCTGTATCTGGACTGGAGTGCCAGAGGTGGAGCCTCTGACTCGCCAGTCAGATGCACTTTCTGGGTGAAGCAGCACCCCTCCCCACCTCGGTCTGCCCTGAGTGGGCTTTGCTCACCCTCGGACCAGACCTGTTGAAATGCACCTGGTACCTCGGTTGGAGCTAGGAGATCTCTGGGTTTCTGCGTCTCTCTTGCTGGGTGTTGTGCGCTGGAGTTGTGTCTGATCCGCCATCTTGGATCCTTGTCCTTCCTGTATTCTTTAAACCATCCCTAGATTACTTATAATACCTAGTACACTGTAAATGCTATGTAAATAGTTGTTATATTGTATAGTTTAGGGAATGATAACAAGAAAAAAAGCCTGTACATGTTCAGTACAGATGCAGCCATCTTTTTTTTCCCCCAAGTATTTTCAGTTCACATTTGGTTGAATCTGTGATTGCAGAACCCATGGATGCAGACTGGCCAAGTGTAAATCTTTCTTGTAGCCTAAAAGACATGATGTTTTTATTTCCTTCTCATTTGGATATATGATCCTACATCATACCTATTAATAACCACAACTATCAACTGCATATTTTTATTCTTATTATTTTCCAGTTGATTTAGACTTATTAGTCTAATCTCATATATGAGGCTGGCATCATTTTCCCATATGTAGGTTAGAAATGAAGACTAAGATTGCTTAGCAACTTATCAAAGTCATACTGCTTGAAAACAGTAGAGCTCAGATTTTTCCTCAGGTTTAGCTGGCTCCTGAGCCCATGTTTATGACCACTGTGTACTGCTTCTGGGTACCTACACTGAGCTACTGGGGATGGAGCCAGTTTTAGGCATGGGGCAAAGAGGAGCTACTTCCCTGAGATAACCAAAGCTCTGCAGTAGAGTTTCTTCATGACTAGAAAAATCTGCTTCCATCAGCAATGAAAGTACTGCAATACTTCTTTATTCTGAAATTATAGAAAATAACTTTTTCTTTATTATGAAAAATAACTATATGCACCAAAAAGTCATTGAGAAGGTATGTTTTACATTTCAGTGCCTAGGTTAATAAAATACAGCTAGATTCTCATATCTGCATATGCATTTAATCTGTTGTGATATCAACTATCATGGAGCTTCTGGGGAACTCCACTGTACACTTGTGAGAGACTGAAAGTTATAAAGCAAATAACAACTTCATATCATAATGAAAATAGTTTGGACTTCACAACCCTCCTGAAAGGGAACCACCCTGAGAACTGCTGCCATAATGTTCTCATATTGGTACCCAACTCACAGAGAACTATGTAGTTTACTTCAACTTATATGTGTTAAAGTTTTGTGCACTGATACTTCTAATGCTATGAGTTGTTATTGTCATTGTCTTAGGTTCCTTTATTTTTAAATGAGTCATTAAGATTGTATCTCTTAGAATCCATGAACAGGTGATTTGGATTTTATAGCTATTAGTACACAAAAATGGATTTTCTAATGAGGATTATATGTTTTCATTCTGTAAAATGTTCATGGATTCTGAATACAAAAAGGATAATGCAACTTTGAGTCTGCCTCTTAAGAGTATTTTAGGACTTCTACAGTTTAGGGTTATGATTGCCATCTTAAGGTTATATTTTAAGTCATCACATTTTGCCTGTGTCTGCTTGATTCTGTCTATGAATCTCTTAATACTATGTTTGTGAAATGGAATGCTTGCATTACAATTCTTATGCTTCCAGAGAGCCAGTCATGTTACACGCAGGAGACATGGAAGATCCCTCTGGTTGCTTCACGTTTGCATCTGTAGGTGAGTTTCCAACAAAAGCACAGAAATAGAGCCTACAATGGCTCCCTATTTCAGTGAGGGCAAAAGCCAAAGTATTTGCAGTATACTTGCAAATATACTTGGAAGTACTTGTGGTATCTTCCAAGTCCTTGTTAGCTCTCTGACCTCATTTCGTGCTACTCCCTCTTTCATGCATTCTGTTTTATCCACCCTCAAACTGTTCCTTCAACATGTCAGGCAGCTTCCACGTTAGGGCATTTATGCCCTGTTCCCTCATGTTGTTAAACCCTCAGCTCCTTTAAACACTTTGGCCAGGTGTCATTTTCCCTGTAGGACTAATTCTCATCACCTCATTTAAAAATCACAACCAGCCAGGCATGATGGCTCATGCCTGTAATTCCATCACTTTGGGAAGCCAAGGTGAGCAGATTGCTTGAGCCTAGGAGTTTGAGACCAGACTAGGCAACATGGTGAAACCCTGTCTCTAAAAATAAAATAAAATAAAATAAAAATCACAATTTTCCCACACTTCCAGTGCTCCTTATTCCTTTTATCAGTTACTCTTAGCATCTTGTCACATATACTGTGTCACCCTTGTGAGACAAGACCTGTGCAAGGGCAGATGTCTTTAACCATTTGGTTCCTGGATATATCCCAGGTGCCTGGAACCTTTCTAACACATAGAAGGTACTGAATAAATGTTGAATAGATGAAAGGAAAAGGAGAAGAATCAAGATGGACAGTTTTCCATAAAATTTCCAAAGCATTATAGATAAGATGGTCTCCATTAAAAAAAAAAAAAGAAAAAACAGCTCCAGAAGGAAGAGATTGAAAGACGTCAATTTGTTGACAAGCAAAGTGACATAACTAAGACTAGAAATGGAAGAGAAAGATAAAAACATCACAGGGAAAAGCCTTAGAAAATGAAAAATAAAATAGATGTGACTGAAATTATAGCCATAGAGAAAATTACACAAAAGGAATTTTTAAAAATAAGGACCAAAAATAATTATACAGAATATGTTAGATTTGGAAGGCAAAGGCAAACCAACAGACACATAATTGGTCTTCCTATGGAAGAGAACAAAATAAATGAGAAAGAATAAATCTGTGATGATGATTATTCAACAAAAATGTAGTTATAAATCTGGACAGTATTGTAAATAGAAAAAATGGAGGTAAGGTGAAAGAGATGGGAGAAAGATAAGTTTTCATTTTTTTTCCTTAGTATCAATATACAGTCATGTGCAGCATAATAATGTTTTGGTCAGTGACCATGACATATACAACAGAGGTCCTATAAGATTATAATGGAGCTGAAAAATTCCTATTACCTGGTGATGTTGTAGCTGTCATAATGTCATACCACAGTACATTGCCTTTTCTATGTTTAGACATATTTAGTTAAATAAACACTTACCATTTTATACTTACCATTTTATTTATTTGTGCAGATATGATTTTTTATGCATATAAGAATTCATTTGGAGTTTGAAGTAATGCTGCTTGAATCTATGGAAGTCTATGCCTGATCACCCCATTTTCTGGACCCTATAGCTCTATGTCTGTTATTTGTATTTTTTTTTCTCTTGATTTTCTGCCATATCATCTTATCTTCTTATATGCCTGGTTATTTTTGTTGTATGACACACTATATATGAAAAGTTGTATTGGTGATTTGAGGCTATGAATGAGATAACGTTCCTCTAGACAGCATTCATGCTTGCTTTTAGTAGACAACTAAGGCTTCCAGATCAATTTAATCACATTAGAAAGAGGATTTGAAGCTAGACCTCAGGATCTCAAGGGCAGGTCTCGTTCCTGTTCACCCTTATTACTAAGACATAGCCCTTTTCAGCTCCAAAACCCCAAATCTTGGGTATTTAGAAGAATGTCCTCCTGTCCCTCCACCATTGGGAACATTTTCTCATGAAAGTTTGACTTTTTGAGAGGTGCAGTGTACTATTTTTAATTAATTCTGCCCTTTTACTTTTATTCTTGCAAAATTTTAGCAAGTCCATCTGTGAAAAATTCAGCTTCTCGTTTATTCAATTCTTCTCCTAAGAAGTCTCCAGTGCACTCACTCCTAACCAGTTCAGTTGAAGGTTCAGTAGGTTCCACATCACAATATAGATCCACCAAACCTATTCATTCATCTGATTCTGTTAAAGGTAAGAAAGATCTGATATCATTGTTGTGATTAATTTATTTTTTACACTGCTGAACTGTAAGTTCTTTTACTCAGAATTAAGATTTTGCATGCTGCTCTTATGTGTAAGCTATGATTCTGTGTAACTTAAACAGGTCTTATTTAAGTGTAACAGCTATTGTGTACCATTTGAGTCTTAGTAAATGTACATGGATATTATATGTAAACATTATCTCTCTTGTCTCTAATATGAATAATGAACATTTTTGCCTGTATTTTATTAAAAGAGTTTGGGTCCTTTTTTAAATGCTGTGAGTTACTTTTCTTTCTTATTTACATTCTTTAAAATCATAGCTTTTCCTCAGTCTCTGCCTTAGTGAGTATAAGAGTGTGCCATACAAACTTTTCAAAATGTTCTCATTTTTAATATTTTAAGTTAGTTTGTTATTTGATTAGACAAATGAGAAAAAATTGTTTGATTTAGAATAAATGCCTGGTAAATAAGTGAGAGTTAAATATTGTGAGTTGAAAGAACTTGAAATATTTCTCATCATGTATGACAGTGACCAAATGACCCAGTGTTCTATGGCATCATTCCCTTTTAGAAGAGATAAACTAGACAAAGTTGTATCATCATCAAATCATTTCTTAGTCTTTTGAAATACTATGCCTTACACATTTCTAGATCCTAAGAAATTCCTAATCGCACGTTAGTACATTTTTTACATCTTTTTTTTCTGTACTTGAGTCCTCTTCATCTTTTATGTTTCTAAGCTATCCATTTACTATATTTTTAAATTTTAAGTATAAAATTACTTTCCTGTTCTGTGATGGCCAGTCTGTGCAAACCTACCCACAAAGACTGAGGAAGCTGAGAGGCTAAAGAAAGAGACTGACAAATCCAGTTTCTCAGAAACATTTAATAGGGACTTAAGAATGGACCCATATCTGTGTCTCTGCAGCAGTGAAACAAGGTGGTAGATCCTTGTACCACTATCCCCCTAGACCAGGGCCTGTACACCATAGGTAAAGGGTAAACATGCCTCAGAAAGGATGTGCAAGACGATTGCTTAAGGATAGTATTTATGGTACGTACTTGCTACCTGCCATACAAGGAAAGTGGAAATCTTGGATGCCTTCCTGGAACTGGGATTAATCAGAAGTCAGCTTGGCAGATTAGCATCCAAGGTGGAGTTGCTTTTGCTTCCACATTCCCTTTCAGAGCTGTGGTTATTGCAGGAATAGAACAATGCTGCTTGACACCTCATCGTTAATTTTTGTTACATAATGGCATGGCATTTTCTTCCCACCCCCAACCCCCTGCTTATTGTCAGGTACTCATAAAACATATATTTTATATTATTTATGTTTAAAATCTAAGAAACCGTTTCTCATTCTCTTAAAGTAATTCCTAGATAATTGCCTTGAATGCTAATATCTGTAATGAAAAGGAAGTTTTTCTTGATAGGAAAATTAGCTATTAAAAATATTCTCAAAATTACACAACTAGGCAGGTATTAAGATCAAAATTTAAATTTTCAGATTGCCAATTAAGTACTTTTAGAGGTTGACAAAACAGCATACTGGTAAGAGAATAACCTACATGCTCCTAGGCCCTCTTTAGTTGCTACTGCCACATTTGTTCTAGTTTCAGTGTGACCATGTTGCCATCCATGCCACCCTCTGCCATCATATAATACCATTCTCATTAGGTGACAGAACTAACGTGGGCACTGGCCTCACATACATTTAAAATGGTGCAGCTTCTGTATTAGATCATACTCCCTTAAACCCAAGTTAATGGAACTACTCAGGCTTGGTACAAAAAGCTGTCATGTATGATGCAGAATGTATCATTAAACTTGAAGTATTCTTTTCACCCATCCCATTTAATATTATGTAGTTAAGTAATGATACATCAGATTGGTTTGAACCAAATCAAATAGGCTAGCATTGCAATATTTAGATAAAACTCATTTTTCTCTGTTTTAAAATCATGTGTTAATGTTTCCTTTAAGTGTTATAGCTCTTTTAGAATTTGTCCTGAAAAAAAGTTTCCTTTATTTTAAAGAAAAATTGTTTAGCCTTTAATTGAAAGATTTCCAAAAGGAAATGTCGAATAGACTTTTAATATCACATCTAAGCCATTTTCTAATAGATTCACAGTCTCCACCAATAGAAACAACAGGAAAAACATGTAGGAAGCTTCAGAACAGACTGGAAAGCTTGCAAACTCTGGTAGAAGATTTACAGCTGAAAAACCAAGGTACAGCGTACGTTTTTGAAGAGATCTTCCTTGCTCATGAGAATGTTCACCTTCCTTTCAGATTAAGCCTTTTATCTGTAGACCCACTGAAAGGGTATTGAATTAGCAACTCTAAACCGAAGTCTAAATATAAGGGTCTTAACCATTAATAGCCCCTGGATCAATTGTGTGACGATGGTCGGGTTGCTCTGGCCCTGCTGTGCTCTCTTATCTAATGGGGGATGACAATCCACAAGCCCTCAGGAGTGGTTTGAGGTTCTGAGTGGTTTTTCACCTGGGACTTTCTCACACACTGTCTTTCTTGTTCCTACAAGCATTTATATGATGATAGCCAAGACAGGAGTATAGTCAATAGCCAGAAAGCAAAATAATGGTATTTATCCTTACACAGGATTTAAATTAGCAAAGCACTATAAGACACTGTGCCACTCAATGAATCACAAAATAAAAATAATCCACTTCTAAAAATGCTAAAACTATTTGAATAAGAAACTTATAATCTGCAGATGACCAGCAGCTTTTTGGGCATAAGTTCTAAGTACCATGGATATGGGGGAGTTCTCATGTTTCATGCTTTTCTAACTCACCTTTATAAATCCAGGAGCCTTTATCAGAAAGAAATTAATTTTGAAGTACTCTTGTTATTCCATCCCTAGAAGATAATAAATTTTTGGGTGAAGGAAAATACTTAACAAATGTTTATAAAGTAAACTTAACCTTGTTAATAGTAATAGTTGCTATTAACACTTAATTGAGCACTTCCCAACTGTGTGCCAGGTCATGTACTCAGAGCTTCACTTACGTTTTCTTCATGTGATCTTCACAACAGCATTGGGAAATGGGTATTGTTATTACAGCATTTGAAAATGAGGAAACCGAAGATAAGAGTACAGTCAATAAATTCCAAGTCACAGTGAGGAGTAGAACAGGAACTTGGCCTCTGAAATTTCTGACTCCAAAATCCACGTTTTTAATATAGAAAGGTTTTAGCAAATTGTTGTTGAAGAAAATTCCAAGTCCCTGTGGTAACCCAAGACCCCTATGCATATAAACATCAGGAAAAACATTTGGTTTTAAGTTTATTGTGAATTTGTGGGGTTTGAACATTATTTTAAAAAATCCCAACACTTTAGGGGAACATGTGGTGTTTAGTTGCAGGGAAAAGTTCTTTAGTGGTGATTTCTGAGATTTTGGTGCACCCAACACCCGAGTGGTATACACTATACCCAACATGTCTTTATCCCTCACCTGCCTCCCATGCTTCCCAACAAGTCCTCAAAGTTCATAATATCATTCTTATGCCTTTGCATCCTCATAGCTTAGCCCCCACATATAAGTGAGAACATACGATGTTTGTTTTTCTGTTCCTGAGTTACTTCACTTAGAATAATGATCTCCAACTCCTTGCAGGTTGCTACAAATGCCATTATTTTATTCCTTTTTTATGGCTGAGTAGTATTACATTACATATATATATATACACACATACATATGTATACACACATATATACATATATATATATACACACACACATATACATATGTAATTTTCTTTATCCACTAACTGGTTGATGAGCATTTAGGCTGGTTCCATATTTTTGCCGTTGTGAATTATGCTGCTATAAACATGCTGTGTGCAAGTGTCTTTTACATGTAATGGCTTCTTTTCCCCCAGTAGTGGGATTGCTGCATCAAATGGTAGTTCTACTTTCAGTTCTTTAAGAAATCTTTGTACTGCTTTCCATTGTTGTTGTACGAGTATACATTCCCACCAGCAGTGTAAAAGTGTTCCCTTTTTACCACATCCACACCAATATCTGTTATTTTTTTATTTTTAAATTATGGCCATTCTTGCAGGAGTAGGGTGGTATCACATTGTTGTTTTGATTTGCATTTCCCTGATCATTAGTGATGCTGAGCATTTCTTCATATGTTTGTTGGCCATTTGTCTAGCTTCTTTGAGAATTGTCTATTCATGTCCTTAGCCCACTTTTTAATGGGATTATTTGTTTTTTTCTTGCTGATTCGAGTTCCTTGTAGATTCTAAATATTAGTTCTTTGTCAGATGCATAGTTTGCAAATATTTTCTTCTCCCACTCTGTGGGTTGTCTGTTTACTCTGCTGATTATTTCTTTTGTTGTTCAGAAGCTTTTTAATTTAATTAGGTCTCATCTATTTATCTTTGTGTTTGTTGCATTTGCTTTTGGGTTCTTGGTCATGAACTCTGTCTAAGCCGAAGTCTAGAAGAGTTTTTCCAATGTTATTTTCAAGAATTTTTATGGTTTCAGGTCTTAGATTTAAGTCTTTGATCCATCTTAAGTTGAAGACAAGTTGAAGCTTCATTCTTCTACATGCAGCTTGCCAATTATTCCAGCACCATTTATTGTATAGGATGTCCTTTCCCCGTGTTACGTTTTTGTTTGCTTTATTGAAGATCAGTTGGCTGTAAATATTTGGCTTTCTTTCTGGGTTCCCTATTCTGTTTCATTGGTCTCTATTGAGGGAAGGTGTTCTTTTTCCGGGTCCATGAGGCAGCGTAATTTTAAAAGGCAAAAATTTCCCAGCACCATGCCCCCTCCCATCTCTCTTCATCTGGGAGATTTAATGGTTTATGTTTAAATTTCATGGGTACGGGAAGAAACTAAGAGTCAGTCACCCCAGCAGAAGTTTAAAGGAACTCCTTTCATTGGCCAGAGGAACTTGGAAAGGTGGGAATTTCTCCCAGGATAAATTCCCTGGCTGCAGTGGCCCAGCCTGCTTCTTTGAATTGTGTGCTCTAATGGCCCCGCCCTAGAAGCTTACCCTTCTAGGGCAGTTTTATAAATTGGCCTGCAAAAATTGGACCTTTGCTGGAAATATTGGTACCCATCTCCTGAGCCTCACTGGCCTTGTCGGAGCTCGTTGGTATGATTACCATCCAACCCAATAGCTCCTTTTGTTTCATGCCTCCATGGTGGTCACTGGAGGTCATGCAAGGCCATGGGCATGAGTCCATGATGCTGGTAGGTCATGATTGGAATCCAGTGCATGGAGAGCCCTTTAATAAGATGGATCACACATCTTGGGCACACGAAATTTCAGGGGTACTGACTGAAAATGTTTCATTTCAGTACCCATTTTACCTGGGGGATGCCTCAGGTCAAAGTGGCTGTAATTTTTTTAACCGGGGGATGTGGACCTCCCTTTTATTCAATTTCAGATGGGTGCTTCTATTTTTAAGTTCAAGTCCCCATTAAAATGTATACTGGAAAATTGGGACCAATTTAACATATGACTTTTAAAGAAGAAGCATCTCTTCTTTCTCTGCCAAACAGAGTGGCCAAAATCCCCCCTGCTGAGTGGAAAAACCTGGCCTCCAAAGGGAAGTATAAATTATAACACTATTCTACAATTAGACCTGCATTGTAAAAGCGAGAGTAAATGGTTTAAGGTTCCCTATGTGCAACTATTCTTTTCCTTAAGGAACAAGCCTCAGCTCTGTCAGGCCTGTGCCCCATACCCTGTTCAGCCCTCCTCAGGACTACCTCCACATGTGGGACTCCCTGTGGCAACTACCTGCACTAGTGCCAACCAGGGCTCCTCAGCTCCTGTACCCCAACAGGAGCCAGGGAGGGCCGAGACAGCCAAGGCATCTCAGGCTACCTGGATGCCCAAACTCTGCCCCCTACAGGCAGTGGGAGGAGAATTTGGCCCAGCTAAAGTGCACACGCCCTTCTCACTTTCTGACTTAAAGCAAATTAAGGTGAATTTAGGAAAGTTTTCAGATGACCCAGACAAATACATAAATGTTCTTCAGGGCCTGGGTCAGTCCTTCAAATTAGACTGGAAGGATGTCATGCTTTTGCTTAATCAAACCCTAACCAGCAATGAAAAAGAGGCTGGCCCCAAACTCTTGGTGGCTCAAGAGTTTGGGGACACTTGATTCTCTTAGTCGGGTACATAACCTGATAATGCCAGAGGAAAAGGATAAATTCCCACAGGTACACAGACAGTCCCTGACACGGACCCTTGCTGGGATCTGGATTCAGAACAGGAGGACTGGAGCCGTAAGAATTTCCTAACCTATATACTTGAGGGATTAAGGCAAATTAGGAAGAAGCCAATGTTATCCACCATAACTCAAGAAAGGGAAGAAAACCCAACAGCTTTCCTTAAGCAATTGCAAGAGGTTTTAAGAAAGTACACCCCCCTGTCACCAGACTCCATTAAGAATCAGTTAATACTAAAGGACAAGTCTATTAGTCAGCAACAGATATCAGGAGGAAGCTTCAGAAGCTGGCCTTGGGACCAGAACAGAGTCTAAAATCATTGCTAAACCAGACAACCTCAGTGTTTTATAATAGAGACCAAGAGAAATAGGCTAAAAGGATCAGGAGAGATCAGAGAAAGGCTGCTGCCTTAGTTATGGCCTTCAGGCAAGCAGACCCCAGGGGCTCAAATGAGGGGAAAGGCTCAGGTTAGCTGCCACGCTGGCAAAGCTTGTTACCATTGCGGTCTGAAGGGACATGTTATAAGAAACTGTCCCCAGAGGAACGGACCACCACCTTGTCCATGCCTGCTGTGCCAAGGGAATCACTGGAAAGCACACTGTCCCAGGGGACAAAGGTTCCCAGGGCTTAAGGTGTCTAACCAAATGACCCAATGGTAGGACTAAAGGTGCCCAGGGCAAGCGCCAGCTCAAATCATCACCCTCCGCGAGCCCCGGGTAACGCTGACCATAGAGGGCCAGGAAGTTAATCTTCTCCTGGACACTGGCATGGCCTTCTCTGTTTTGCTCTCCCTCCCTGGACAGTTGTCCTCTATGTCTGTAACTGTCCGAGGAGTCCTAGGACAAGCAGTCTCCCGATATTTCTCCCAACCCCTAAGCTGTAACTGGGGAGATATGCTTTTCTCCCATGCCTGCCTTATTATGCCAAAAAGTCCCACACCCTTACTGGGGCAGGACCTGCTGGCCAGAGCAGGAGCCATTATCTATATGAACCTCTTTAGGGAGAAAATCCCTCTCTGCTGCCCATTATTTCAAGAAGGGATTAATCCTGAAGCCTGGGCAAACGACAGACAATTTGGATGGGCAAAGAATGCATGCCCAGTTCAAATAAGGCCAAAGGATTCTACCTCTTTTCCTTACCAGAGACAATACCCACTAAGACCAAAAGCCAAAAATGGACTACAGGATATTGTAAGGGACTTAAAAGCTCAGGGTCTAGTGAAGTCTGTAACAGCCCTTGTAATACTCCAGTTTTAGGAGTGCAGAAACCTAATGGACAATGGAGGCTGGTGCAGGAGCTTAGACTTACTAATGAAGCTGTAATTCCTTTATATTCAGCTGTACCTAATCCTTACACCTTGCTCTCTCAAATACCAGAAGAGGCACAATGGTTTACAGTTCTGAACCTTAAAAATGCCTTTTTCTGTGTACCACTACATCTTAACTCGAAGTTTCTGTTTGCCTTTGAAGCCCCTTTAGACCAGAGCTCACTGGGACAGTATTACCTCAGGACTTTAGAAACAGCCCCCACCTGTTCAGCCAGGCTCTAGCTCAGGACCTTAGTAGTTTCTCACATCCAGGTACTCAGGTTCTTCTATATCTGGATAACTTACTTTTAGCTACAAGCTCAGAAACCCAGTGTCAGCAGGCCATTCAGGAGCTCCTAAACTTCCTTGCCAACTTTGGATATAAAGTTTCAAAACCAAAGGCCCAACTTAGTAGGCAGGAGGTAAAATACCTAGGGCTGGTCTTGTCTGAGGGCACTTGGGCCCTAGATAAGGGATGTCTTCAACCCATACTGGGCTTCCCCGTCCCAAAACCTTAAAACAGTTATGGGAATTCTTGGAAATAACTGGTTTTTGCCTATTTTGGATTCCCAGATATGGTGAAATAGCAAAACCTCTGTACAGTCTGATTAAGAAAATCCAAAAAGCTAATACCCATCTAGTACTCTGGGACCCAATAGCTAAGGCAGCCTTTCAAACCCTAAAGTAGGCACCACTGCAGGCTCCAGCTGTAAGCCTTCCTACAGGGAACAACCTCTTCTGATATGTTACAGAGAAGTCAGGAGTGGCACTGGGGGTTCTCACCCAGACTCAGGGAGCCACACCACAACCGGTGGCATACCTGAGTAAGGAAATTAATGCAGTAGCGAAAGGCTGGCCACACTGCTTGTGAGTTGTAGCCGCAGTGGCTATCCCGGTCTCAGAGGCAGATAAAATAGTGCAAGGGAAAAATCTAACTATATGAACTTCACATAATGTAGCTGGAATTCTGGCCTCTAAAGGAGGCTTAGGGCTAACAATCGTCTCTTCAAATATCAGGCCTTAATGGCTCGAAGGGCCTGTACTTCAGCTGCGTACATGTGCAGCCCTCAACCCAGCTACTTTCCTCCCTGAGATAGGAGCAGATATAAAGTATAATTGTCAGCAGATTATAGCTCAGAACTATGCTGCTTGAGAGAACCTCTTAAATACTCCTCTAACCAACCCTCACCTTAACCTTTATACTAACGGAAGTCCCTTTGTGGAAAATGAAGTTCAAAAAGCAGGATATGCAGTAGTCAGTAATCAAACCGTGCCTGAAAGCAATTCCCTTCCTCCTGGTGCTAGTGTCCAGCTGGCAGAACTAATAGCCCTCACCCAAGCTCTGAAATTAGAGAAAGGAAAAAAAGTAAATGTATATACAGATTCCAAATATGCTTACCTGATTTTGCATGCTCATGCTGCTATATGGAAGAAAAGGGAGTTCCTAACCTCAGCAGGAACTCCCATTAAATACCACAAGGAAATTTTAGATTTATTATAAGCTGTCCAAGAACCAAAAGAGGTAGCAGTCTTACACTGTCGGAGTCACCAACAAGGAGATGAGAAGGTAGCCAAGGGCAATCGCCAAGCTAACCTAGAGGCTAAAAGGGCAGCTAAACAAGCATTTATGGAAGGACCTTTAATATGGGAGAACCCTCTCCAAGGAACTAGACCTCAATACTCATCAGAAGAGGTAGAGTAGGCAATCTCCCAGGGACACAGTCTTCTTCCTTCAGAATTGTTAGCCACTGAGGAGGGAAAAGTGCCTCTACCTGCTGCCAGCCAGTGGAAAGTACTTAAAACTCTACAGCAAACCTTCCATGTGGGTATAGAGAATACATATCAGATGGCCAAATCTATATAGGCAAAGGTCTCTTCAAGGCTGTCCAACAAATAGTCAAAGGATGTAAAGTATGTCAAAAAAATAATCCTTTGGCACATCACAAAGCTCCCCCTGGGGAACAACAAGCTGGACATTACCCAGGTGAGGACTGGCAGATGAACTTTACCCATATGCCTAAGTCTCGGGGATATCAATATCTGCTAGTATGTGCAGTACTTATACAAACTGGGTTCAGGCTTTCCCCTGTAGAACAGAGAAAGCCCAAGAAGTAACAAAAGTCCTAATTAATGAAATAATCCCTAGATTTGGACTCCCCCGCTGTCTTCAAAGCGATAACTGTCCTGCCGTCAAAGCTGCAGTAACCCAAGGAATTTCCAAGGCTCTAGTGATACAGTATCATCTCCACTGTGCTTGAAGGCCTCAGTCCTCAGGGAAAGTAGAAAAAATGAATAAAATTATTAAGAGATACCTAAAGAAACTGGCACAGGAAACCTACATCTCTTGGCCTTCTCTATTACCAATAGCACTCTTAAGAGCTCAAAACTCTTCTCAGAAAATAGAACTCAGTCCTTATAAGATGCTTTATGGACGACCCTTTCTTACTATTGATCTTGTATTAAACAAAAAAACAGCAAATCTAATAAAAGATATAATTTCTTGGCTAAGTACCAACAAGTTCTCAAGACTTTGCCTGATGGACATCCTAGGGAAAAAGGGAAAGAGTTGTTCTGCCCTGGAGACTTGGTGCTTGTTAAATCTCTCCCCCTGAGACTCTCCCTCCCTAGACCCATGTTGGAAAGAACCATTTTTGGTTATTCTGTCTACCCCAATGGCAGTTATGGTGGTGGGGATTAACTCACGGATTCATCACACTCGGCTGAAGCCTTAAATACCTCCTAAGGAAAGTCATAAACCCTCCACTCCACAGCCTGAAGTTCAAGGAGATAACCCTTCATACACCTGCGAGCCATTAAAAGATCTACATCTGCTTTTCCAACAGGATCCTCAGAGGAGTAACCCCTCACAAGTCTAATTTATCCTGGCATCAATAGGACTATAACCCTCAACTTTGCTGTCCCTCAAATAATGTAAAAACTTGTTGCTGGTGTTGGGAAAGTTGCTACCTCTATTCAGTTACTATAAGCTATCTCAGATGTTAAATATAACAACAAAGGTTACTAATTCTCTCTGTAAAAGGCAGCTCTGTCTGCAAACCAGCTTAACTTTTTAGCTGCCATAGCTTTAAAAATAAAAGGGCCCTAAATCTGCTAACAACAGAGAGGAGGGGAAACCTGTTTCTTTCTAGGAAAGATGCTGCTATTTTGTTAGCCAGTTAAGTGTTATTTTAAACATAGAACTCAGTAATCAATCAAAAACAGCACTAAATACCTTCAAGAACCTGGCTCTGATCTCTCCTAGGCTCGTTTATAACTCTTGGCCTCTCATCTTTAACCACCTTGTCATATTCATTTCTTGTAAAACCATAAGGTCACAAAATAATCCTGCCGCTGGAACCCCGGATGTCCTTGGCTCGTGAACTCTATCATAGACCTCTAGATCCACCTGCACCCCTAAAAGCCTCCCCTCTGGAGGAAACCTCAACTGCAGAGCCCTTTCTATGCCCCATTTCAGCAGAAAATAGTTAAAGAGGATCAACTCCCCTCTTCCAACAGAAGTTAAATTTTCCTGTTCAGGAGGGGGGGAGGAAGGAAGGTGTTCTCTTCCAGGTCCATGAAGGGGCATAGTTTTAAGGGCAAAAATTTCCCAGCGCCATGCCCCCCTCTCATCTCTCTCCATCCGGGAGATTCAACAGTTTATGTTTAAATTTCGTGGGCATGGGAAGAAACTAAGAGTCAATCACCCCAGAGGAAGTTTAAAGGAACTCCTTTCATTGGCCAGAGGAACTTGGAAAGGTGGGAATTTCTCCCAGGATAAATTCCCTGCTCCTTCACCCACACTGGATTTCCAGCTCTCTGGAATCCGCTCCCACATGGTGGGTGCTCCCTTTTCCCCTCCGGATTTCCCCCTCTGGAATCCCCTTCCACACTCTTCATGGAAGTCTTTCTCTTCTTCTCTTACCTAAATAAAATCACCTTTCTGCAACACTTCTTGGGTCCAATATTTACTTTTACAAGCATACGGCACACCTGCAGTGGTCCCATCACTTATTTAAAAAATTAAAGGCCAAAAACCCACAGCATTCTCTCGAGGGGAGCTGTGCCTCACCAGCACCAAAGAAAAAACCCTGTTACAATATGCCTATTTTTATACCAGTACCTTGCTGTTTTGGGTATGATAGCCTTGAAGTTGGGTAATGTGATGCCTCCAGATTTGTTCTTTTTGCATAGTCTTGCTTTGGCTATGTGGGATTTTTTCTTGGTTCCATATGAATTTTAGGATTATTTTTTCCAGGTCTGTGAAAAATGATGATGGTATTTTGATGGAAATCACATTGAATTTGTAAATTGCTTTTGGTAGTATGGTTATTTCCACAATATTGATTCTACCTATCCATGAGCATGAAATGTGTTTCCATTTGTGTATATTGTCTATGATTTCCTTCAGCAGTGTTTGTAGTTTTTCCTATAGAAATTGTTCATCTCCTTGGTTAAGTATATTCCTAAGTATTTTATTTTATTTTTTTTTGAGGTGGAGTCTTGCTCTTCACCCAAGCTGGAGTGCAATGGCACTATCTAGGCTCACTGTGACCTCCACCTCCTGGGTTCAAGCAGTTCTCTGCCTCAGCCTCCCAAGTAGCTGGGATTGCAGGCGCCCACCACCATGCCTGGCTAATTTTTTTGTATTTTTAATAGACATGGGGTTTCACCATGTTGGCCAGGCTGGTCTTGAACTCCTGACCTCGTGATCCACCCACCTTGGCCCCCCAAAGTGCTGGGATTACAGGCATGAGCCACCACACCTGGCCAAGTATTTTATTTTTATTGCAGCTGTAGTAAAAGGGGCTGGGTTCTTGATTTGATTCTAAGCTTTGTCATTGTTGATATATATCAATGCTACTGATTTGTGTACATTGATTTTGTGTCCTGAAACTTTACTGAATTCATTTATCAAATCTAGGAGCTTTGTGGATGAGTCTTCAATGTTTTCTAGGCATAGGATCATATCATCAGCAAATAGCAATAGTTTGACTTTCTCTTCACCGATTTGGATGCCCTTTATTTCTTTCTCCTGTCTGACTGCTCTAGCTAGGACTTCCAGTACAATGTTGAATAGCAGTGGTGAAAGTGGGCATCCTTGTTTCGTATAAATTCTCATGGAGAATGCTTTCAACTTTTCTTCTTTCTGTGTAATGTTGGCTGTGAATTTCTCATAGATGGCTTTTGTTACCTTGAGGTATGTTTCATCTATGCTGATTTTGCCGAGGGTTTTCATTATAAAGGAATGCTGGATTTTTGTCAGATGCTTTTTCTGCATTTTTTGAGATGATCGTATGATTATTGTTTTCAATTCTGTTTGTGTGATAGGTCACATTTATTGTCTTGAGTATGTTAAGCCATTCCTGCATCCCTGGTATGAAACCCACTTGATCATGGTGTATTATCATTTGGATATGCTGTTGGATTCAGTTAACTACTATTTTGTTGTGTATTTTTAAATCTATGTTCATCATGGATATTGGTCTGTAGTTTTCTTTTTTTGTTATATCCTTTCCTGGTTTTAGTATTAAGGTGATTCTGACTTCATAGAATAATTTAGGGAGGATTCCCTATTTCTGTATGTTTGAAGCACTTTCAGTAAGATTGGTACCAGTTCTACTCTGAATGCCCAATAGAATTCAGCTCCGAATCCATCTGGTCTTGGACTTCTTTTTGTTGGCATTTTTTTAAATTACTGTTTCAATCTCACTACTTATTATCGGTTTCTTCAGTGTTTCTATTTTTTCCTGACTTAATCAGGTGGGTTGTATATATCTCCAGGGATTTATCCATCTCCTCTAAATTTTCTAGTTTGTGCACATAAAGGTGTTCATAGTAGCCCTGAATGATCTTTCGTATTTCTGTGGTATCAGTTGTAAAATCTCCCATTTCATTTCTAATTGATCTTATTTAGATATTCTATCTTCTTTTCTTGGCTAATCTCACTAATGGACTAATAATTTTATCTTTTTAAAGAATAAACTTTTTTTTCATTTGTCTTTAGTATTGTGTTTTATTCGTTTGTTTCAATTTCATTTAATTCTACTCTGATCTTTGTTATTTTTTTTTTATTCTGCTGAGTTTAGGTTTGGTTTGTTCTTGTTTCTCTAGTTCCTTGAGGTGTGACCTTAGAGTGTCTATTTGTGCTCTTTCAGGCTTTTTGATATAGGCATTTAATGCTATGAACTTCCCTTTTAGAACCACTTTTGATGTGTCCCAGAGGTTTTGATAAATTGTGTCACTAATTTCGTTCAGTTCAAAGAATTTTTAAATTTTCATCTTGATTTCATTATTGATCCAAAGATGATTCCAGAGTAGATTATTCAATTTCCATGTGTTTGTATAGTTTGGAGGGTGCCTTTTGGAGTTAATTTCCAGTTGTATTCTAGTGTAGTCTGAGAGAGTACTTGTTATCATTTTGATTTTCTTAAATTTATTGAGACTTCTTTTGTGTCCTATTATATGGTGTATCTTGGAGAATGTTCCATGTGCTGATGAAAAGAATGTATATTCTGTAGTTGTTGGGTAGAATGTTCTGTAAATATCTGTTAAGTCTGTTTGTTCTAGGGTATAGTTTAAGTTCTTTGCCTTGTTTAAATGCACTGTTTTTTGTTGACTTACTGTCTTGATGACCTGTTTAGTGCTATCAGTGGAGTACTGAAGTCCCCCTGCGTTATTGTATTACCATCTGTCTCATTTCTTAGGTCCAGTAGTAATCGTTTTATAAATTTGGGAGCTCCAGGGTTAAGTGCATATATATTTAGGACTGTGATATTTTCCATATATAATGATCCTTTATCATTATATAATATCCCTCTTTGTTGTTCTGAACTGTTGTTGCTTTAAAGTCTGTTTTGTCTGATGTAAGAAGAGCTACTCCTGTTCATTTGTGGTATCCATGGAATATCTTTTTTCGTCCCTTAACCTTAAGTTTATATGAGTCCATGTGCATTAGGTGAGTCTGTTGAAAACAGCAGATACTTGGTTGGTGGATTTTTATCCTTTCTGCCATTCTGTATCTTTTAAGTGGCACATTTAGGCCATTTACATTCAGTGTTAGCATTGAGATGTGAGGTACTGTTTTATTCATTGTGTTAGTTGGCGCCTGAATACCTTGGGTTTTTTTTTTTTTTAATTGTGTTATTGTTTTATAGGCCCTGTGAGATTTATGCTTTAAGATGGTTCTATTTTGGTGTGTTTTGAGGTTTTATTTCAAGATTCACAATTCCTTTTAGCATTTCTTAGTGTTGTCTTGGTACTAGTGAATTCACTCAGCATTTTTTTTTTTTTTTTTTTGTCTGCAAAAGACTATCTGTCCTTCATTCATGAAGCTTAGTTTTGCTGGATACAGAATTCTTGGCTGGCAATTCTTTTGTTTGAGGAGTCTAATGATAGGACCCCAATTCCTTCTGATTTGTAGGATTTCTGCTGAGAAATCTGCTGTTAATCTGATATGCTTTCATTTATAGGTTACCTGACACTTTTGCCTTGCAGCTCTGAAGATTCTTTCCTTCATCTTGACATTAGATAACCTGATGACCACATGCCTAGGTGATGATCTTTTTGTGATGAATTTCATGGGTATTCTTTGAGCTTCTTGTATTTGGATGTCTAGATCTCTAGGGAGGCCAAGGAAATTTTCCTCAATTCTTCCCACAAATAAGTTTTTCAGACTTTCAGATTTCTCTTCCTTATGAACACCAATTATTCTTCAGTCTGGCCATTTAACATAATCCCAGACTTCTTGGAGGCTTTGTTCAGTTTTACTAAATTATTTTTTCTTTATTTTTGTCTGATTGGGCTAATGTGAAAACCTTGTCTGCAAGCTCTGAAGGTCTCTGTTCCACTTGTTCTAGTCTACTATTGACACTTTCCAGTGCATTTTGTATTTCTATAAGTGTGTCTTTCATTTCCAGAAATTGTGGTTGTTTTTTCTTTACATCTATTTCTCTGGAGAATTTTTCATCTGTATTCTGTATTTAAAAAAAAATTTAAGTTGGGTTTCACCTTTCTCTGATAGCTCCATGAGTAGCTTAATCAACCTTCTGAATTCTTTATCTGGCAATTCAGAGATTTCTTCTTGGTTTGGATGCATTTCTGGGAAGCTAGTGTGGTCTTTTGGGGATGTTGTAGAACCTTGTTTTGTCATATTTCCAGAATTGGTTTTCTGATTCCTTCTGATTGTGTAGACTGTTTCAGTAGAAAAATCTGTATCTCAAGGTTCACATTCTTTTGTCCCACAGGTTGATCCCTTGATGAGGTGTCCTCCCCCTCCCCTAGGGATGAGGCTTCCTGAGAGCTGGACTGCAATGATTGTTATTGTTCTTCTGCATCTAGCCACTCAGTGGGGCTACCTGGCTGGGGCTGGGGCTGGGGCTGGGAAATGTCTGCAAAGAGACCTGTGATGTGATTCATCTTCAGGTTTCCCAGCCATGGATACCAGCACCTCCTCTGGTAGAGGAGGTAGGGGAGTAAAGTACACTCTGTGAGAGTCCTTGATTATTAAATAGGTTTAGTGTCCTAGCTTTATCAAATACTGGTTATGCTAGCAGTGACATTTTCACATGGACAGACTTAGGACATCTGGCTAGCCAGAATGTTACAGGTGATGGAATTAGCTGTTGTTTTCTCCTTCCTTGGTACAGGGTTATTCTGTTACGAGTTACTGTAATGTCCTGAGGTGGTTGGCCTCCAGTCAGGAGGTGGTGCTTTCAAGAGAGCACCAGCTGTGATAGAAGACAAGGGAATATAAGCTTGCCCTAAGTTGGCCAGGATAAGTATTGGGGTTTCTCAGGTGATGTGTGAGGCCATCAAGCTCTCAAGAGTTTGTGTGTTTTGTGATCGGCTACCAGGGCAGGTAAAAAAATACCATTAGTTTGGGGCACAGTTAGGTGCATCTGAGCTCAGACTCTCCTTGGGTGGGGTTTGCCATGGCCACTGTGAGGGATGCAGGGTGGTTCTTGGGCCAGTGGGGTTATGTTCCAGAGGTGATGATGGCTGCCTCTGTTGCCAGGGAAGTGGGGGAAAAGCCTGTAGTAATAGGCCTCACTTAGCTCCCACACAGTTGGCAAGGCTAGTCTTCCTCCCACCATGCCCCACTAACAGCGCCAGGATCTCCAGGCAGCCAGTGCGGGATAGTGATTGGGGTACGGAGGGGCAGATCAGAACCTTGCCCAGGCTATAAGCTTCCCCACTGAGAAAGCAAGTATGGCTTTCAGGTCTTGCCTGCTCCTTCCTGCCTGCCCACACTGTCAGCAGTGGCTTCTGTGCTGCTTTTTGTAGCAGTTCCCGTTCACTACCCAGATTCTGCTCAAAAGAATTTGTGTACAGTTGAAATTATTACAGAGTTCAGTTGGAAGCTTCTTTCACCCTGTGACCACTCCCAAATTCTGCCAGCTGCCTTCCCCAAGGGCCCCTGTGAGATATAGTCAGGGATGGCTTCCCTGGGCTCGAGCTAGAGAATGGGAGTGCCTCCAAGGCTCTTCCCACTGCTACTCTACTTTTATATTTTGCACTAAATTCGTTTCAGCTCTAGGTAAGGTTAAATCCTTCTCCTATAATCTGGATTTTCAGGTTCCCCAGTGGGATGTATATTGGGAGGCAGGATTTACCCGTCTACTTTGGGAACTCAGTTTTTCACCTATCTAGTGGAATTTGCAGCGTCATGCTGCTTCTTTCAGAAGGATCTGTGAATTCTTTTGGTTTTTCTGGTATGTTCCTGCAGTGGCTCCTGGAGCAAAGTCAACAGTGTAAGTCTCCACATGCTGCTCTGTCCGTCCAAGTCAGAGCTTGGAGCTGCACATTAGCCCTGTCTCTCATCTGCCATCTTCCTCTCCCATATCTATTGTGAGTTTTTTGAAGGAAGATGCATTATCTTATTGATCCTATTATTATCACCATGACGTACACTTCTGAGTTTATCTGATGTATGGGACCAAATAATAATCTACATGGAAGACATATATTTGTTTACAAAATAAAAGACCTTTTTGCTGAATGCAGTGTCTGGATGGGATACCTCTTGAAAATTCTAAAACAAATATTTTTAGGGGGAATTTTGGGAGGATTGTCAAAACTTGAAGTGCATTTACCCTTTGACCCAGAAATTCCACTTCTAGCGATTTATTCTATAAGAAATGATTGTATAAATGCACAGAAGTATATATACAAAAGTATTTATTATAGCATTGTTTAGAAAGAAAAATATGTAACCTTTTTTAGTCAGTTTAGTAAGTCAGTTTGTGTAATGAAATATTAGTAAATACTATGCAGTTAAAACATAAGCTGAACTGAGAAATTATTGACATTTTGTTATATGAATAAAGGAAGCTACAGAACAATCTATACCATATATTTTCATTTGTGTAAAGAATAAAACATGTGCACATGCATGTATGCAGATACTCACCAAATTGCTTATGGTAATGACCTCTCAGGCAGAGGTAGATTCCAGGAGATTGAGGGAGCAGAGACAAAGACTGACCTTCATCTTTTTTGTGTGTCCTTATGAGGTGTTTGAATTATTTACAATTAGTATTACTTTTACAATTATCATGCTCATTTAAAACAACTGATGCTGGGCACAGTGGCTTATGCCTGTAATCCTGATACTTTGGGACACTGAGGCAGGAGGATTGCTTGAGACTAGGAGTCTGAGACCACTCTGGGCAACATAGAGAGAGACCCTGTGTCTACAACATAAATAAGTAAATAAAATAAAACACCTGAAGCACTAAAGATTTACCCTTAGCTCTCTTCCATAACACCAACCTTTTCAAAAATATGCTACATCACAATTTTTAAGACTGTCTTGAGCTCAGAACATATCTATTCTATACTAACAAGCTAATCTTTGAGGTAGCACATAGTAGAATTAAAGCCTGAGTAGATTTTGTTATTCTAACTATGTTTTATCAACATTTTCAGCAATGTCTTCAATGATCAGAAATCAAGAAAAGAGGATACAGAAAGTAAAAGACCAGGAAAAGATGTTACTAAAATGACTCGTTGCTTGCCTGTTCGTTACAGAGGAATGAGGCCCAGTTAATTGTGGTGTTACTTGTAATTAGTGCCTTGTGTACTTTTTCTTTTTATGTGAAAACTTAATAAAAGATGCCCTGTCTTGTAAACTCTATTTTGAAATAAACTATTCTTGAATTCCTCACAGTAAAACTTCAAACATCTACTAGCTAGTATTCATACATTATAACAACTAATACCTGTAAAGTATTCATACATGATAAGGTATTATAATTACCTAATAAGGTAATTAATTGTAAGATGTAATTTGTGCTTATTCTAATATATTGGAATAATTGTGGGTTTTTATTTGTTGTTACTGATCCCAAGACAATAGAATCTATTTTATTTTACTTAAATTAAATTTTAATTAAATCTGAATTAAATTTACATACTTTATTCAATCGATTTTAGCTTCAAAAAAATTCTAGGGGAAAAACTACTTTCACGTGAAAGTGAAAGATGTGGTGTAACACCAAGGACAGAAGGACAAACTTCAGCATACTAACAGGGACTCATTTTGTGACTATGAACTCACTGTTCTGTCAATATCGGTGAGGGTAATCAGATAACCAAACATCAGGGCCCCCAGTCAAAACTTTTAGAAAAGTTTCTCTTTTCGCATATTAATAATAGTAAAAAGAAAACGATGTTATTCTTTTGCAAGTTCGAGATTACATCTATTCAGTCTGTTTTAACTAAATTTTAATAAATTAGGGGGTTTTATATGTGAACCAAATAAAATGAGACAAGAACAGATACAAAAATGTTTCAGTAGTGTCAAAACATCAAGTACAATGTGGCAGGTGGCTAGCTGTCCAAAACAAATTTGTGTTCCTGTTCTATAATCTGGAATTGTCTCTAAGAAACAGATGCCCAGCAAGAGTCTCTGTTTCCCAATCCTGCATCCCCTTGTATCTGTGGCCTGAGGGTTCTCATTAACAGAATATGGACAGAGCAGTATGTGGCATTTTCAGGTCAAAGTGTTAACATGTATTGGTGTTCTTCCCCACTTTATTTTCCCCCCCCCCAGGGGCTAGATGCAGAGTACATCAGGGTTATAGGAGATGGTAGCGTCACAGGGCACAAGGGAGTCTGGGTAACTGAATCTCTGCAAGGATAGAGCCACAGGGCAGAAGGGGAGTCTGCGTAACTGAATCTCTGCAAGGAGGGGAGCTACCCTCCTGCCAATAAGACTCACTGCTAACAGTTACATGAGCAAGAAGTCGGCCTCTGGTGCTGCATGCAGCCTTCTTAAATGGATGGTCTCTGTTACAGCAGCTAGCAGAAGCCCTGACCTATGCAGACAATAAATGGAGTAGGGCATATATCCTCTCACCAGACGATCCTCACGTTTCTGCTCTTAAGGACAGTGTTAACACTGTAAGCATGTTCAATTTTAAGTAAATTTTTAAAATATAAAGTGTAATATTTATCCTTAAATCAGTTGGCTTTACGGAAAGATTAATTTTAATTTTACCAGATAATGATAAAATAGCCAGTAGTAGAATCCTAGAGAGACTTTTGCTTAAATTGTTTTACCTTTGATTTTGCTTCATGGGAATGTTTGGGCATTCTGTGCAGTAATGGTGAATGCCTTCTGCAGAGCTTATTAGTACAATATAAAATTCATTATGAAGTCTATAAACAGTACATATGAATTTAACATAAAGGTGCTATGAGCCAAAAACTGTCAAATAGTTCTTTTAAGCATTTTCTAATCCTATTTTTGGTTGGGTTTATTCTTTTCAGCAAAGACCATCTGATTAACGGGATTAAACATTATTTCACCAATAGATGTTAGACTTATTAAGAGCTAACATGTAAGAATTTATTTTCAAGGACAGGCATGCTGAATTTCCCCTCCAGTCAAAGGTGAACTTTTAAAATAAATATTGTAATGTTTGCTTTTTTGTATGTGTCTGTTATTAGTGGAGGAAAATATTTGGATTTTATTTTACATCTAAGCTATTATGATACTAAACTTTAGACAAATAATTCAGACATTGAATGAAGATATTAAAATTCAGGTTTTATTATTTGTTCAGTTATAATAACTTAAAGTTTAAATATTTGCTGTATTCTCTGAGCAAGGATGTACTTCTGTACCACTGCTGTGTATAAATTTGCTACCCAAGATAGTGACTGGTATGAAAGGAGAGGGAAGAGGGTGACGGAAATGATTACTATAGGACAGATGTGTCCAGATGCAGTGGGGGGTGGGGGAGGAGCAGTGGGAGAGACATGGTCCTACCTACAGAGGCTCCCATGGGTGAATGATGGGTGCATCCCCTCCCTGCAGTTGGGCTGTGCCTGTACCTCACAGTCCTCTAAGAGGTGTCATTGAAGCCACCTCACTCAGTACTCCCAACCCCACTCATGTTCCCTTTCCTCATGGGCTGCTCCTGCAACTGACTTCCATGATGACTGGTTCTCATTAGGCCCCTTGTTTCTACACCAGCCTTAGATCATTAAGACAAAGACGTACTTGCTACCCTCATAGCACGTAACCACACCTGGGAGATGAAAATCAAACAAAAACATTGGGCACTTTTAGAGCATTATCTTGGATCCTTACTAATCACATCCAGACCAGATATTTTCTAATCACAGTTTTGTATCGTTAACTATTTTTAAGCATAAAATTTGTATATAGTAAAAAGTGTTTCTCAAGCTGTACCAATAGGAAATCAGCTATGATTGAGTGAAGCTTATTTTGCTACCATGTTCTAAGGATCACCTGAAGGCACAAGCTTGAACCCTGGGCAGCTGGTTAATTTCTTTGCTCCATGACCACAGTTCACACCTGAAGCTTAGCCAAGTCACTCCCCAAGAGGATCACGCCCTAAAGTAATAATGGATCAGCACAAGTCCCTCAGTCAGTGCCACAGGGAAAAAAAGTCCACACCCACTGGAAGCATTTTCTGTATACATACATGTATATATACACACATAATTTCTGCACATTAGACAAAAGCCACTAGCAAATTTGAAACAATTTGAATCGCTGAATTTGGAGTCACACTGTCTTTATTTTATTCAGTGTGTTCCACAACCTCAGCCTCTTCCACATTCTTCTACAGCGTCTCCAATACTTTGCAAACTGAATCAGTGAATCCCCCACCATGCATGAACCACTTTATCCTCACGGCCAGTCTCTAGGAATCTATTGCTACATTCTTCCCAGCGAGTAACTTCCCCATTCTCTACCAACACAAACTTCCACTCCACCACTGTATCTGCAGGCAGAAGAATGGAATGAGACCAGAACCCATCCTTGCTATAGTAGAGTGGGATGTATGTGTTCCATCTCCCAAGACACTCATGGTCTCCAGTTATTGCAATGAATTGCACATCAGTGCTTGTAATATAATGGACCTGGAACCTGACACTAACTTGCTGAGACCCTGCAGGCATCACTGCTACCTTTTCTGTTTTCCCATGCACTTGCCAACCTCTTGCTTCCACCAGAGTGCTTCTTCCATTGTCCATTCCCTGGTTTAGGCTTACCACTGGAGCCTCAAGACTGCCAACGTCCCCCCCAAGATGAGTGCCTAGACACCATTTCCCACTCCTCGTGGTCAACCTGGTCCTGACTGTTCACATGAGAGAGGCTCATTTCTTCTTTAGCTCTGTTCGTGAGCAGGTTGCTAGAAGGCAACTTCTCTGCAAAACATGTAGCTGCTTTAGCAGATGTCTCTCGTCCTTTTTGGAATCCCCCATTCTCTCATAGGAGATTCAAGGCTTTCATTTCTTGAAACTTCAGAGTGACTCCTAGAGTTACCAGTCTCAGACGTAGCTGGAACATCTGTGTCTGGAAACTGTCCAGAAGGAACATATTCTCTTGAATTGTCACAGACTTCCCTGGAAGGATTCTGCAATCTGCATGCTGCTGCCTGCAGGCTACCAAGGTCTTTGGTCTTAGAAATTAAATGTCCATTGCTTTCTTGAAGATGCTCTAAGTAATAAAAGGAAAAATGTAATAGTCAGGTACTTCATGTACGAAAAAAGTTAGGCTGAGAAAATAATTTGGTTACTGAAAGGTTTATTACTAGTCAATCTGCAATTCACAGTCCCCCTCTATTAAAATCAAGTACAACTTAATTAACCAGCACTGTGCTCTAAGAATACACATGTATATCTGACAATAAAAGGCACATCCAGGAGAATCAGTGTGCCAGCACAAGTGTAAATGAAGCAGTAAGCTGTAGAGGCAGATGTGTAACCCTGTCATGGTCCCTGGTCTCCACAGTCCAGGCCATACTGGCATGCTTGGCTCCTATCATCAAAGAATGTCCAGGCTGTGGGGCAAAGGGCTGCCCACAAACCAGAAGAGTACACTTATACTCCCAGGGGAGGCGTGCAAGGCAGGGATTGGCTCTCACAGATCTGCGGGCGGATCAGCAGGAGCTGTCACTGTGGGAGAGATACAAAGGACAGTAGTGCAACCCTGGGCAGGAGTGGAGTTGGGGAAGGGGCTAGTTTCTCCTTGCCAATCCCATATTCATTAGGAACCTCCTCAACAGAACAGTGTTTTGTACCCCCCCTCCCCCCGCCCCGTAAGCACTTTAAAAAAAAAATGTTCTTAAAAATACAAAATCCAAGTTCTCTAAAAATGTGGTTTCCTTCTTGACCACCCCATTGGTAGTCCAAACAAGATTGAAATCTCCAAATCATACATACAATCAGCACAGCTATGGTTTTATGGGAGGGGGGGGGGGGGCATGGGGACAACAGTCTTATCTCTTTTTAGTGGTGGGGTTGGAAGTGAGAGTGAACAAATATTATTATGGATTCCCAACTTTTCAACCTAAAGCATGAGATTGGCCTTCAGGAAAAACAAAAAGATAAGTGAACTGTCTAGGCATCCCAGACCAATCACACTAAGGGCACATGGGCAGATTTTCATATGGCTGCACATGAACACCACTGGGCTAAAAATAAAGTTCACAGATGTCATTTTCACCATTAGGCTTCTGTCCAGGCATGGGCCGCTTGCCAAGGGAGGGCACTGGAAGGTAGGGTTTTTCTGCCAGTGTCCACTCTCTGCTTAGCAAACGGTCCCTAAAATATAAAAATTTAAACCTAGATGTCAGTTCTACTCATCAGAGCTGGGACCGCTATTTAAGTAGTCCCTTCCCAGGGATGACCACCTGGCCCCGTTCGGGGGCCGGGGCGGGGAAGCGGAATGCCGACAGTGCTGAAACTAGTCACCAAGCACAGCCCCAGGGCCTCAGCCATGGCCTTCATGGTCAGAGTCCAACCTGAACTTTGCCTTCCTAAAGAAGCGTCCAGATAGCAGGAGGCGCCCGCAGCTTGGGTGTTCCCAAACCCAGCTCTTCCATGGGCTGTGCGATGGGAGGATGTGAGACTACCGGGATCAGGACTGAGAAAATGTCCCGGCTTGGGCAGAGATTGAAGAGGCTTGTAGGATCCCCCCCCAATCTAAGCTCTCTTTTCCAAAGGCCGGGAAGGGGCGCCGCCACTGCAGCCGCCCGCACTGCACCAAGCGCCGCCAAGTGGCGGAGCTTATCCCCCGCCGGAGGGGGCAGAACCAAGTCCTCAGGCGCGGGCGCTGAGGGCCTCGGCAGGGCGCGGCCCTTGGAGGACCAACCAAAAAACCTGCCTGCGCTACCAACCGGCCTGGGAAACCGAGGGGCGTGGGGACGGCCCAGCCCCCTTTGGGGGAGCCCTCCGCAGGAATGGGCCCCTAGGAAAGCTCTAGGTAGATTTGTCTCTTTCCTCCCTTCCTCGATGAACCTCAAAGCTCTGGAAGATGTGCCCTGGAGTCACAGGGAGGAAGATACCTGATTTGGTGACCAGCTCCTGCCCAGAAGGTCCAGGGCTCAGTCCGCCGCTGCCACTCTGATCGCCTCCCGGAGCCGCAGCTCCCCCCAAGAGGGGCGTCCTTCTCCTGCTCAGCGTCCCCGTCCTTCCCCGTGTCCTCAGAGCCGCCCCCGCAGCAGCCAAACGAAAAGCGCTCCGGCCAGACCCCCTCCGACCAACAAAGCGGACCAGACGGCGCCCATGGCTAGAGGCCGCGGCCGCGGGGAGACGACGGGGACTGGGGCCGGGCTCAGGTCACGCAGGCAGAGCCACACCTACCCCGCCCGCGCCAGCCTTTTACGGTTCCTGCGGCGGGCGCTCCGGCGGAGCCCGGCCCTGCGCGACCAGTACTCAACTTTCCCGGCCCCGCCCCGCTCCCCGCCCCCGGGCTGCAGCCCTGGGCTCTCTCCGGGCGGAGACTCGAGCGCTCTTCCGTCTCTACACTTTATGTTCCGGCCCTGCCAGTTGCTAGCGGCTGGGGTCGCAGGGGGCGGCGTTCCACGTGTGTCCCGCGTGAAGATCCCAAGTGCGCACAACTGCCGCGCGCAGCCAGGACCTGCCCCACCACCTTTCCTTCTCCCGTCCGCTGCCCGCGAGGCCTCGCCCCGGGCCGGGCACCTCGGCGCCTCCTCCCAGGGAAGCTCAGCAAGCAGCGCGGCCAGCTAGAGGCCGAGAGCTTCCTGGAACTTAGAGGTGGGAGAGGTCGCGGGCGTCAGTGACCCGCCGGCCTGGGCGCGGGCTGAAGAGGTGGCGCGTTCGGGTGGGGTGGGTGGCCGGGAGGACCCCGGCAAGGTGCAGGGAAACTGGGAGCCCTAGTGGAAGCTCCACTCCGCCGCCAGCTCGCCGCGCTTAGCCTCCCCAAGCCTCCGCCTCCACGCCTGCAAAATGAAAGGACTGGACTGAGGACTGTCCATCTAAAGATGCCAGTCAGCCCAACCACATCCAGTCTCGTCCTCTTTGGGCGTGTATGGGTGGTGCGAAATGCGCGCCCGACTGTCTGACCTGGATATTGTCCATGGACGAGTGCCTACAGATAAGTTTGTTAATAAAAACAGCAGCTCTTTATTAAGCACTGTCTGTAGTCCATATGTTTTATGTATGTATTTAATCCTCACAAGACAACAACCCTGTGCGCTGTTATATACATTTCTTTGTAAATCCGTTCCTCTGCGGATCGGATGACTTTGCACAACAGCTTCAAGCTCATGGTCCCCACGTCTATGTCTGCAGCTCACACCTTTCCCTTGGACTCCGACATTCAACAGCTAAAGGCCAACCCACCTTTAAATAAAGGAGTATTTATTAGATTGCTGTCTCTGATAGGACAAATTATCAAATGTGCCCCTTGCTCCGAAAGGACAGTAGCCCTTAACCGGGTGCAATGCTGTGCCAGTGAGGTTACTGGAGGGCCGAAGCTGCCTTGATGCAGGTCACAACTTTGGCAATCAAAAGGGAGGGGGTAGAGGAGAGGTGAGGGCAAAGACTGCCAACTAGGCATCTCCTTGTGGGTGTCTAATAGACATCTCAAACCCAACTCATACAGACCTGAACTCCCCCACCTTCTTCCCCAAACTTATTCCTCTCTCTACCTTCCCCATCTCAGGAAGTGGCGATCACATCCTTCCCATTGCCGCAAAGCAAAACACAGCCAGCTACTACTACCCACCACTTTCAAACCAGCGGTCAGTCTGAGCCTGTTAAAACACCCCAGGTCTCTGCTCAACACCCTCCAGTTGCTCCAGGCCACACGGAAAAACCCTACAGGGTCTGTTCCCCACGACCACTGTGTGCTCACCTCCATCTTGCCACATCCAGCCACACTGGCTTCCTTGCCTAGAGTCATCCTTCCTACAGACCTCTCTCTCTCATCCCCTTCAGGTCTTGGTACAAGTGTTATCTGCACCGCCCCCTAGACCTTCCTTGACAATCCCAGTGTTAATTATAATCCTACTCCTATATCCTTCCCCTGCTCTAGTGTTCTCATTAGCACTTAGGGTATTGTTTCTAATACACTCTATAATCTGTGTATCTGTGGTTTAATTTCTCTTTCCTCCCTTCAGAGGGTAAATGACAGCAGGGATTATTGCCGTTTGTTCTCTGCTGACTTCCCAGCGCCTGTAACCTTTCCAGAGTGAGCGATTAGAAGTACAGGTTGAATGAATGAGTGAAGCCCCATGTAATCTCCCTCTAGAGCATTAATGGCATTTTCCTTACATAGATTCCAAATGCATTGTTAGCCCATGTGGATATGAGCTTTCCTTGAAATTCATTTTATGTATAATAAAAAGTGACCATAAAGCTATATTTTTAAGAGAATGAATGTCACTGTATAAAATAAGATTCCTCCAGCCTGGGCAGCATAGCAAAACCCTGTCTCTACAGAAAAATACAAAAATTAGCTGGGCATGGCGGTGACACCTGTAGTCCCAGCTACTCAGGAGGCTGAGGATCACTTAAGCCTGGGAGATGGAGGCTGTAGTGAGCCATAATCGTGCCACTGTACTCCAGCCTGGGTGACAGAGGGAGGCCATTTCCAAAAATATGATAAAAATAAAAGATCCCGGCCGGGCGCGGTGGCTCACGCCTGTAATTCCAACACTTTGGGAGGCCGAGACAGGTAGATCATGAGGTCAGGAGATAGAGACCATCCTGGCTAACACAGTGAAACCCCGTCTCTACTAAAAATACAAAAAATTAGCTGGCCACACCTGTAGTCCCAGCTACTCAGGAGGCTGAGGCAGGAGAATCACTAGAACCCAGGAGGCGGAAGTTGCAGTGAGCCAAGGTAGCGCCACTGCACTTCAGCCTGGTGACAGAGAGAGAATCCGTCTCAAAAAAAATAAAAAATAAATAAATAAAATAAAATAAAAGATCCCTCACATGTGCAGTTCACATAGGGTTTGTGCTCCTATGAGAATCCAGTGCTGCTGCTGATCTGATAGGAGGTGGAGCTCAGGCCGTATGATACTCGCTTGCCCACCACTCACCTCCTGCTGTGCAGCCTGGTTCCTAACAGGCCTCCGACTAGGGTCTGGGGACTCCTGTCTAAGGGGTATAATCCCAGAGAATCTGTAAAATCCTTTAGATGTGAGCCCAACTATTCACTTATAATACCTAAAAGCTCTTAATATTTATTTATTGTTGTCAGAAATGTCTATTCATTTATTTAAAATAATACCAAAAATTATTTTCCCAACCCATCAGGATTATTTTTACATTATATCATATTGATCATGCAACATTTTTATTTTTTATTTCTTTTTTCTTTGGGAATCCCAAGAAGCTACTGCAACATTTTTAAAGAACATTATTTGGCCTTCCTTTTGGCTTTTCCAAACTTAGCTGTTGGCTCATTGATTTCTGTGTTGCTGCTTTAAAAAAAAAAATTACTCCAGTCACAGTCATATGTTTATATTAAAGGTTCATAGCCACATATCCTAAAAAATTCTTGCCGCACTGATGACACCCATGCTTATCACTATACAATTGCAAAATAGTCATGTTTGCCTCCATATGGAAAGCTGTGAGTGCCTGGGAAGACAGTGTTGTCAGGGAACAAAAAGGCAAAAGCACATTTGTGGGGCAAAAGAGGAAGATGATGAGTTCTGCCGGGATGTGTTAAATTGCAGGCATGAGCAGGAAGTTGGAACTGGGTTTCTTTAAGAAGAGGATCAAGGCAGAGATGTTGGAAATTCTGCATAGAGATGTGGCAATTAAATCCATAGTAAAGATTAATGTTATAAAGAGAAACGAAGGATGGATGAGCCCTTGGCACAATTGCAAGAAGAAAGATTGGGAAGCTGCCTCCGTGTTACTACTTACATTGCAATTCTGTCTTGAGATAATATTTTATGGGCCATAATGTAGACCCATTTTCTAATTGACACTATTCTATTTAATAAAGTATGAATAGATACAGATGGATATTTTAAAGTTTAATATATATACGTATATATATTAAAGGATATATATACGTATATATATAGCCTTCAAACTTATGCAAGAAAAGATTGCCCAATCCTGGCTTAGAGGGATGAGGACCAGACAATGAAAGCGACTCTGTTTGCAAAGTCAGAGAGACTAAAGACTGTGGGAAGGTAGAGCCAGAGAGAGGGAGAACCAAAATCAGATAATGAAAGCAGTTCAAGAAGGTGGCAGGGGGGCTGGGTGTGGTGACTCACGCCTGCAATCCCAGCACTTTGGGAGGCTGAGGCGGGTGGATCACTTGAGGTCAGGAGTTCGAAACCAGCCTGTCCAACACGGCGAAACCCCATCTCTACTAAAAACACAAAATTAGCCGGGCATGATGGTGCATGCCTGTAATCCCAGCTACTCGGGAGGCTGAGGCAGGAGAATGGCTTGAACCTGGGAGGTGGAGGTTGTAGTGAGCCAAGATCGTGCCCTGCACTCCAGCCTCGGCAACAAAAGCAAAACTCCATCTCAAAAAAAAAAGAAGGTGGCGGGGGAGGGGGAATGAAGGCATTGCTCAGCGGAACTTAAGTGGATGAGAGCTGAAGGGAAAATGGTTGCATCTGGCACATAAGAGGTCATCAGTAGCTCTGGAGTGTTTGTGGGGTGGGAGTTGGGTTTCAGAATGCTAAGGTATAAATGTTGTGAAAGGCTGAGAAGTCCAGCATTGACTTACCTCTCTCTCGAGAAATGTGGAGCCAAAAGGTTAGAGCAAAATTGAAGAGTTGCTTAAGAATAGAACAGGATACCCAGTGCTTTGGGAGGCTGAGGTGGAGATCTCTTGAAGCCAGGAGTTCAAGACCAACCTGGGCAACAGTGGGAGATCCTCCACCCCCACCCCGCCTACAAAAAAAAAAAACAAAAACAAAACGAATAGACCAGAACTCAGGGCAGTTCCTGTAAACCAAGAGAAACTTGAGCAAAATTGGAAGCAGGAAAGAGCCAGTGGAGACTGAGCTTAAACACATGAGAAGCAGAGGGAATTTTTTTCATGGGAGTTTCATAAGGCACAAGAGGGAGATGGGTCAGGAATACCAATGGAAGAATTGGCCTTGGATGAAGGGAAGAGAGGAGAAGAGCATGAAAAAGAAAAGAATGAAAATAAGAGACATTCTTTTTTTTTTTTAGTAGAGTCGGGGTTTCACTGTTAGCCAGGATGGTCTTGATCTCCTGACCTTGTCATCCGCCCACCTCAGCCTCCCAAAGTGCTGGGATTACAGGCGTGAGCCACCGCACCCGGCAAAAATAAGAGACATTCTGTGCTACAAAGGAAGTAGGGAGTGAGGTTATCAGCTGAGTGGGAGAAAGGAAATCCAGCTGGAGTTTTAAGGAAAGCAGAGAAAGCAGATAATGACCCCTAGGAGGAGACCTGGCCAGCAGGAGAGCTGTCCCCGCTGGAGTCCAGTTGTTTCTCCATAATGGGGTATAATAAGAAAGAGATTTGCTCTTTGTCCTTTAGTTGCTGGTGCAGAGAGCCTAGAACCCCTGGGGTCTGTTATTCCTAATGGGCCCCTTTCGATCACATCAAGTTTTCTCTTACGGTATCAGCATTTTTGAGGTTTGTCTCATTCCCACTTTAGATCATAAATCCCTTACTGGTCACAGCTTGGTCATCTTTGTATTCCCTGGAATGTTAAGTCTATCATCTAATAGGCCTTCTTTTTCTTGTTTTTGTTTATTGAATAACTAAAATATGCTGGCACTTGGCTAAGTGCTTTATAAAGATTATCTCATCCCTAAAAATGGAGTGCTTGGAGGGAAGTAATCTGTCCAAGGTCACACAGTTAATGAGTGACCGAGCTGGGATTTGAACCTGGTGTCTGACCCCCAGGACCCATGCTTTGAAACCCTAGCTACACTGAAGTCTGATGATTCTTAAACTATGTTCTAATTTCAAAGCATAGATTTAGAAGTAAGTGTGCGAATTTGGATGTGTGACACTAGAGAACACTTATGGGAGTGTTTCAATGTTTGTGGTGGCTTTCAGACTTGTTCTTGATCTGTGATAACTCTCTGCAAGCCCTCTCTCCATTCAGGGAATGCACTTGTCACCCTCAGCACCTGTCCATTGCTGTCAGACCTCTGGCTCCTGGGGGAGCCACAAAACATTAACGGCAAGCACAACCTCTCTGCAAAGAGTCACACTGGAGCTGCCAGTTTCAGGTTTCACAGAGACATTTTCTAACTGAAACTGTTTGCAAACCTCTGACTCATCTTAGTTCCAGAATAGACTCAAGGCTGACATCTGTCATGCTAAGTCATAAAAGCTTTAGAAAAGGGTGATCTGTGTGAGACAACTAGCTCACTATCTACAGAAAAATAAAGCTGGATTACTACTTTGTATTGTACCACATAAATTATTGACTCCAGATGAAGTAAAGTTCTAAATGGAAATGGTAAAACTACGAATAGAACAAAATTCAGGAAACCGGCAATGTGACAAAGCCAAACATAGGCGACCACAAACATTTTTTTTTAATTCATTAAAATCATGCTATCTGGTCAATGAAGGATGCCATAAACAGTTACCAGACAGAGCCAAACTGGGAGAAGATATTTGTGTTGTCTAAAACTGACAAGAGATTAATACCTAGCTCCACAATGAACTCTTCCAAATTGACAAAATAAAAGATACGAGATCCAATGTCAAAATGGACGAGGGATGCTCTTCCTCAGTGCCCAGAACAATGACTGGAACATAACAGGCACAGTAATTTTTGGAGGATAAGATTAGAGACAAAAATGTTTAAACTCATTGATAACCAGATAAACGCAAATTAAAACAATGATATTATGCTATTTTACAACCATCAGAGAGGCAAATATTAGAAAGATGTGTGGTGCTGTTGTTGGGAGAGTCAACAGGTACAAACACTCTGGAAGAATGTTGTGGGCCGGGCGCAGTGGCTCACACCTGTAAAACAGCACTTTGGGAGGGGCGAGGCAGGCGGATCATGAGGTCAAGAGATCGAGACCATCCTGGCCAACATGGTGAAACCCCATCTCTACCAAACATACAAAAATTAGCTGGAGGTGGTGGCACGTGCCTGTAGTCCCAGCTATCGGGAGGCAGAGGCAGGAGAATTGCTTGAACCCGGGAGGCAGAGGTTACAGTGAGCCGAGATCACGCCACTGTACTCCAGCTTGGTGACAGAGCAAGACTCTCTCTCAAAAAAAAAAGAATGTTGCGAAGCTAAGTATGCATGTACCCAATGGCTATGCAATCCCACTCCTCAACATGTAGGCCCAGAGAAAAATGTGCACAAGATTGTAAGGGACATACAGTGTCAATTGGGCCAACGGCAAGTTCGCGGCCCCCTGGCTGTTCGTCATGGGGTAGTAACTAAGTAAAATGTGGTAGATGCCTATGAAATACTACGCAGTAGTTAGAACAATGAACAAGATCTACACATAATGTAATTAAATCTTAAATACATAATGGTGACCAGCAAGACAAGAAACAATGACTTGTAGTACAATAACATTCATGCAAGTTGAAAGTACATGAACACTCAACACTACTGAGGCTTCAAAGATACATGCATATTTAAGGACAATTCTTAACACATTAAAGGAAGTGGCTTTGGTGGGCATAGGAATAGGAGTTGGGATAAAGGGAGAATGAATAAATAAATAAAGAGGCCCAGGGTGGGGCTCGGATTCTGCTTTCCTTACAAGCTGCCAGTAGATACTGGTCTGTGGGCCTCACTATAAGTAGCAAGGAGACTAAGGAGTAAGGTGAACTCAAACCTTGCAGGCTTAAAGAGGAAGTGAGGACGAATGGAGGGGAATTATGAGAGAGGAAGGAAGAGGAAAATAGGCAATTGTTGAAGGGTGGAGTCAAGGAGCGTCCAGGGCAGGGGCAGCGGGCCCGGCACACAGAAAAGGGAAGAGCCCGTGGGTGCAATCAGCTCTCTCTGCTTCCTCCAGTCAGACCTGCCAGGCCATGCCATGCACACCAGCTCCTCACACAGCTAGATAAAATTCAAATAATTGTAACAATGAGTGAAAGACTCCCTATTCCCACCAGGTGCAAACTGTCACTACAGAGAATGAAGGCCAAAATTCGCCTCAGAGAGCTCTTCCCCAACCAAAGTTGGCCTTCACTCTGACTCCTGCGGGCCTGCCCCCTGCTATTCTCCATCCCCACACCACATTAATTGCCCATGTCACTCTCCATATTATCTTCTTTGATTAAAGGTGTGTTTCCTTCACTGGATTGTAAGCTCACAAGGGCAGGGAGGTTTCTCCCAGTGACCTATAGGGTGCCTGGTGTCCTACATGGTAGAGGCTCAAAATATGTGTTTACTGAATGAATGAATAAATGAATATCAAGAGTGGTCAGGCACTAGCATGTACTACCAAAATATAGGATGTAAATGTCCAGGAGACTTTTTTAAAAGAATTAACAGTTATCTTCTTGGGAGAGAATGAGTTAGATTAAACCAGGACAGATCTAGTAAAGCCATGATGAGGGCAAAGTCTGGGGTGTCCCTTTATCTCCTGTTTCTTGTCTTCTTCCTCTTTTCAGTATTATTCTTTAAATGATTTCTGATTCCACCCACCCATTCACCCAACCACAACACTGTAAATATTTTTATCTGTGAACATTTATCAAAAAGAAAGTTGATGTGTCACCAATACCTTACAGTGAACTTGATACTTAAAATTAGTCGAGAGGGAGGACAAACTAAAAGAATGCATGTTTTTTCTGAGATGGAGTCTTGCTCTGTCGCCCAGACTGGAGTGCAGTGGCACGATCTTGGCTCACTACAACCTCTGCCTCCTGGGTTCAAGCAATTATCCTGCCTCAGTCTCCTGAGTAGCTGGGACTACAGATGCGTGCCACCAGCCCAGCTAATTTTTTTGTATTTTTAGTAGAGATGGGGTTTCACCGTGTTAGCCAGGATGGTCTTGATCTCCTGATCTTGTGATCTGCCCACCTCAGCCTCCCAAAGTGCTGGGATTACAGGCATGAGCCACCATTCCCAGCTAAGAATGTATTTTTTATTGATATGTCATATTTGTACATTTTTGTGGGGTACGTGTGGTATTTGTTACATGCATAGAATGTGTAACGATCAAGTCAGGATATTTAGAGTATCCATCATTCTATATACTGGGAACATTTCAAGTCCTCTCTTCTAGGTATTTTGAAATATATAATAATTTGTTACACTGATGTCAAACATTATAATTAATTCCTTCTATCTAACTGTATTTCTTAACCAACTAACCTCTCTCTTTACTTCTCCCCAACCCCCTACATACCCTTCCCTGCCTCTAATAACTATCATTTTGCTCTCCGCCTCCACGAGGTCAACATTTTTAGCTCCCAAATATGAGTGAGAACATGCAATGTTTGTCTCTCTGTGCTTGGCTTATTTCACTTCATAATGTCCTCCAGTTTCATCTATGTTGCTGCAAATGACAGGATTTCATTCTTTTCTATGGCCAACTGAGATTTCATTATGTATTTGCAAACTATTCATCCAACAAAGGACTAATATCCAATATATACAAGGAACCCAACTCAACAGCAAAAGAACTAATAATCTCATTAAAAAGTGGGTAAATAATGCATTTCTAGTGAAAGAATTTCATCCCTGCAAACCTTCCTTGGAGGGTAATGGGGAAAGTAGGGCTTCCCAACCTCTTCACACCAGAATATGTAATAGTGCCTGTTCTGCCCACACAGAAAGCAGGTCCTGTGAGCACACCATTGCTCATGCCCCAGGAGAAAATTGGACTAAGTCACAAAGAAATACAATAGACCAAAGTCATTTTTAAATGTTCATTTTAAAAAATGTTCACCAATGATAAAAAGAAATTCAAATATAAAGATATTTGAATAGGGGGAAAAAAAACAACATTTTTGAGGCAATTTAGCACTCTATTTCCAAAACCTTAAAGAACAAGACAGAATAAATAAACAACTATGTAAGTGCATGTATGTATGTAGCTGCATGTACATATACCCTTTGACATAGCAATTCAACTCCTGGGAATTTTGGGTGAGTAGAGGCCAGAGATGATAATAAATGTTCTACAAAGCACAGAACAGCTCCTCACAACAAAGAAGAATAAGACTAATCCTATCCAAAACGTCAATATTGCCTGGGCTGAGAAAATCTGTACCACAGTATATGATCCCAGGGAAAACAAAGAGGGAACACAATGCCTCTTAGGATCTAGTTTTGGAATCACACATTGCTACTTCTGCCACATTCTGTTCATTAGAAACAAGCCACTAAGTACAGCCCACACTCAAGAAAAGCAGAATTAAGCTTCACCTTTTGAAGGAAAGAGTATCACAGAATTTGTGAACGTATTTTAAGACACAACCTATCTGTCCTCTAGCCACAAATTATTTACATTCTTTTCATATGCAAAATATACTTACCCCCACAGCCTCACCCTTACAAAATCCTCCTATAACCCCTTTACAGCACCAGCTTAGAATCCACAATGTTAGAATCTAAATCAGGCCCAACAGTACAGATGAGACCGTTTAGATGTACTTCCTAAGTACAATTATTCTAATACATTTCCTTTCAATCTGAAGACAGAAAAGTGTCTGCCCATCCCTCCCAACCCCTATAACACCACCCAATATATAATGGTGGAAAACATACAATATAATCACCATGTACAATCCTGTTCCAAAAATAGGAGAAAATAGAGGCACACAGGAGTCACTGCTCCATGGCAATTCTGAAAACCAGCCAAGGAAATTATAGAAGTTCCTCAATTAGAACTTTGTTCAACTTGGAATAATTCTCCATGGCCTTTGTTTCCCCTTTCTTGGTTCTGTCCTCTGAGTCATCTGTTCTATAATGGAAACACGTATGTGTAGCTGAGTTCTCTCAGCCTGCTTTCTGCCAGTAGAACTATGGAGATCCAGAGACCTCTTTCATTTTATACTGTCTTTGTCCTTTTTAATCCAAGCTGGTAGTTTTTATGCCAGTCCAATTCTTTGAAAAACTTTATAGGTTTCCTGTGAATCTTATTGGGTTACATCATTTTCAAAAGCCAAATCTACAAATCAATTCAAGATAAGCCCCTCTCTACCATGGGCTTCTGCTGAAGAACAGCATCTTCAACTTCTTAGAAGCTTTATTTGTTTGATCAAGAGAAACTGTAACACACTTAAACAAATTTTAGGGAGCCTTTGTCTAGTTGAACAGTATGCTGAGTCACCACCTTTGATCTTTCTGAGGTCTTAACAAAGGATTTAACAATTACATCCTTACATCCTCGGATTCTTCTTAGACCATGTTTTCCTGGCAGTGTCCCAGATTTTATCTTTGCCCCAAACCATTCCTTAATTTAAACATTATCCGCCATTCAAGAGGCTAGACATTTTCAAAATCATACAATCCTAGTTCCTTTTTATTAAACTGTCCTTCTTTAGCTTATCTATTTCTTCTTGCTTTTTGCTGTAAGCAGCAAATGGAAACCAGGCAGTTATCTTCAACATTCTGTATGAAAATCTCCTTCGTTAGATCATCCAGCTCATCAGATGCCTTTTCTACATTCCATGTGGCTAAGTTTTTTTTTGTTTTTTCTGAGACAGAGTCTTGCTCTGCCACCAGGCTGAAATGAAGTGGCGTGATCTCGGCTCACTGCAACCTCCGCCTCCCAGGTTCCTCCTGCTTCAGCCTCCTGAATAGCTGGGACTACAGGTGTGCACCACCACACCCAGCTAATTTTTGTATTTTTAGTAGAGACGGGGTTTCACCATGTTGGCCAGGATGGTGTCAATCTCTTGACCTAGTCATTCGCCCACCTTCACCCCTCAAAGTGCTGGGATTACAGGCGTGAGCCACTGCGTCCACTGGTGAGCCCCTTCTTTGCTATGTGAGCCTCTCCATAGACAACTTTAGTGTCCTCACAACATGGCAGCTAGACACTCCCAAAGCAGATGATCCAAGTGACAACAAGGAGGAAGCCACAGTTTCACCTGATAATATATGATTGGGACTCAGAAATCACACATCATTGCCTTTCCCACACTGTCTTTATTAGAAGCAAGTCACTAACTACAGCCCACACTCAAGTGGAGGGGAATTAGACACCACATTTTGAAAAAGTATCAAATAATTTGTGGACATATTTTAAAACAAACACAAATCCCCAAATCAGGGGCTCTTTGGAATTTGCTAAAGAAATATCACGTCTTGAAACTGTTGAACTGGGAGAGAGAGAGATAATTGACTGTTTAGTTTGCCAAGTTAAGATATCATTTGAATTCACAGCTTTATAGTATACCTTATGTGAAGATAGAACATTGTTTGGAAAAAATGAGACCCTGAATCCTGAAATGGGAACATATGGGAAGATGTAGTCAGCTCTAAGTACCTTAAACTGTCAACCCTATGAAAATATGCTACTCAGATCATCTGCTGCAGAGAGCATCATTGGCTAGTGGACCAAACTGCTCCCTCCCTGGATCCTCCACCCTCACACTGAGGCCATGCTTCTCATGGGCTACCCCTAGCCAACGACTGAGCATGCCAGAAGCAAGGTAGTCCCATTCCGGCAAGATGTGAGACTCCTCCTCCAGGTAACTTCAACTTTAGGACTTTCCACTGGGCTGGCAAAACCTTTATTTGAATTGTGCTGCAGTCCAAGAATCTTCTTATACCAATCCTCCTTCCTTCCCTTTTTCCTTCCACAGAGATCAGAAAGGCATCATAATCTAAAGGCTCTCTCTGTCTTTTCCCTTTCTTCCCTCAGTAAAGCTCATGAACATCTATTCCCATCTTGCCATCTGCTTCTTGGCACACCTGAATTAATGCAGCCTTCCTCGTCAGATGGCTATTTTTCATGATGAATCTTTTTCCATCTTTCATGAAGACTGTGTAATGTTATTCTTTGTGGGAGTGACCTTGCTGGAGGTAGGGGAAACCAATTCTCTTCATTCTTTGCCCCAAACATTCCTCATTGCCTTGAATTCTACAGTCAATAAGGTGCTAGAGACAGGTCGTTCCAACTCACAAAGGTGAACTGACAAATTTTCAAACATTTGGTGAGCTGATTGCTAAACACAACCATTATTAAAACAAATTATATATACTTACAGTTAAATAAATGACGGGAAAAGCAAAGATAATTACAAACTCATCACTTCCTAGTTATTTGCTAACTTTTCATTATTCTCTGTGCTGCTCAGATTATGCATATGTATTATATCTGGGTTTGGAAATACTCTATAATCGTGTGCTGCTTGCACTTGTCTTTGAATTTTGGAGACCTGATTTAGACATGCTATTTCAGCTCATTTTTTTAAATAATCTGAGAGGTTGCTGATTTTGAGTGCAGCCTGAAGCAAGTGTAGGCTTTCTCGCTGATCCAGGAAGCTCTGTCTTCTGATCCAGCGGATCCAATGTTCTTAAAATGCCTGTGGCAGACAGGGCTGCTGAATGGAGCTTTGGAACATCCAGAAAGAAGAATAAAAGAACAGGTTCTCAGGGTTTTGCAGCCAAACCATGGATTCTGTGGCATATAACTTTTCTCCTTTGAGAAACAGATGTTGGCTTGTTGCTGGGCACTGGTAAATACAGCAGCATGATCTCATGGCTAGTGCCCATCATAAAGGGGCTATCTGGTCCACCACGCCATAAAGTCAGCTAACATTTAGTGTGTGTGCACAATGTGCCACGCTCTGCTCCTAAGTGCTTTACTTGTAACATTTCCCTTAATCCTCACCACATTTCTGGGAAATAGTACTATTATTGTAATCATCCCTATTTTGGATGAGAAAATTGAAGAGAGAGAGGGTAAAAGCAATCTGACCATAGCCATATAGCTAATAAGTGGCAGGACTTGGTTAGAACCCAGGCTCTTTGGCTTCAAAGTACACATATTAAGTTACCAAATTGTATTGCTTCTTATGATCAAATGGAAATTTCCTATATAAGAATGGGCTTGAGCAGAAATTGAAGACACAACAAATTGCATGGTGTTCCGACTCCTATGACAATATGACAGCACCAGTCACAAGTGGACGACAGCAACATTATAGCCCAATTTGAAGGTGGCCCTGAAGATCAGCAAAGGGGAATCTTTCAGAGGCAGAATTTTAAGCATTTCATCCTGCTGACCACTTTGTCTGAAAGGAGAAATGGTATGAGGTGCAGATACCATCAATTAATGCTCAGTAGCTGACGGTTTAGCTCAACAGCCAAGACATGAAAGGATAAAGAATGCAAGTCTGGTGACAAGGATGTTTGGAGGAAGAGGTATCTATGCGATCTCTGAGAATGAATTAAGAGTATGAGGATATTTGGTTATTTGTGAATGCCTCCCAAAGGTCTCCACTGGAGAGGAGGTAGGTGCTCCGTAGTCAAGAGAAGAGGTTGATCTGGCCCCTGCGTGCCACCAACACTCTCCTTTCTGCAGACACTCCAGTGTCGCCCAATGAGTGAAGTAGGCCTCGTGGCAGAAACAGAGGCTACATGGGGGGTTCAGCAACTTGGATTTCCCTCATCAAACCTGATCTGGCCATTGCTTCTGATGAATACTTATTTGTCCAGGAAATAAAACTAAACTTAAGTCCCTGATATGAATTGGGTTTGAATGGAACAAAGCCAGAAACAATGTGCCTGGGTAAAGAAGTGGATTCTCTCCACACCACCACTGCTAATAGCCTCTGTTGCCCAGCACCTGAAAGCCAGACTGGCTTGCAGAGGATCAGCTCTCCCCTTGGTGCTCCCTTGGACTTCCAAACATGGGCACTTTAATGAGCTGAAATTTTAAGGGAGTATGGGAAATGCAGCCATTAATTTTCCAGCCTCTACAGTAGGAAGGCAAGCTAAAAGTGAGTCATAATGGTTGTTGACTGAGTGGGTTCAAAGAATGTTCCAGACTTCTTTCATCACCATGAAAGGGGCAGTAATTTATCTTTACCGCAATAGTAACTTATTCTGGATTGGGATTTGCTGACCCTGCCCAGCGAATTTCTGCCCACACCAACATCCATGGACTTACTGAACACTTACCATGGTATTTCACTCAACACTGCTTCTCACTAAGAAACTAACTTTACACCAAAAGTAACAAGGCAAGGGGCTGTCATATTGGGCTCACTGCTTCTCTAGTGTCCTCCATCACCCAAAAGTGTCTGGCCTCATAGACAGTATAGTAAAGACTCATTTACAGCTTCAACTGGGAGACAATACCTTTCAGACAGCAGTATTTATTCTGCGCCAGCAACCACATATGCTGTTTCTCCATATCCAGCATACATGGGTATAGCATCAGGAGGAGCACTTCCTTCAGAACCACTTGCAAAACTGTTGCTTCTTAGCTGGTGATTTAAAAGCTTGAGACAAGGTGTCTATCAGTAGAAAAAAAATAATTGTTTCATTGAATTAGAATCTGAAAGTGCCACCTGGTCATTGTATGGGCACAATCCCTGAAGAACAAGAAAAAGAGAGAACTATATGAATCATCAATAACAAGTGAAAATTGATTTACAATAGTCATGGAAATCAAAGGATCCCTTTGAGTTCCACCTAGTGTTGTCATGTCTACTAATAAAAATGTCCTGGTTGGTCAGGACCACCAAGGCTCAGGCCCTTTGCAAATAAAGGTTTAGGTCACTCTCTTGAGTCAATAATTCCTAGCAGCTAAGGGACTGGCCAAAGGTGAGAAGAATGTGAAATGGGAAGTAGGGAAATCATATATAGCAACTATGGCCTCTTGATCAGTTGTGGAAATGAATACTGTTGCATTTTCTTTCTTGCCATGTCATGTATATGCCATTTTTTTTTAAGTTTCTTCTTCCCTTGTCTCTTTCTCCACTAAGGGTGTGTTATCAGTGATCAAATTTACAATGTAGTCAGTTCAGCACACAGATTACTGAGATGAGATCATGACAGGCCCAGAGGATGAAAGATCAGCCCCCAGGGATTTTGCATTTGAAGGCAGATGCAGTAATGGATAAAACTTTGAACTCACCCTTTTTGAGAAGACGATTGTGTCCTCGTCTGTAGCAGGGATGGTTGCATTAATTAGAAGAAAGGGGTTTTTTGTTTGCTTTTTAATTTTGTTTTTTGAGATGGAGTCTTGCACTGTCACCCAGGCTGTAGTGCAGTGGCACGATCTCAGCTCGCTGCCATCTCTGCCTCCTGGGTTCAAGCAATTCTCCTGCCTCAGCTTCCTGAGTAGCTGGGACTACAGGTGTGCGCCACCATGCCCAGCTAATTTTTTGTATTTTTAGTAGAGACGGGGTTTCACCATGTTGGCCAGGATGGTCTCAATATCCTGACCTTGTGATCCGCCTGCCTTGGCCTCCCAAAGTGCTGGGATTACAGGCGTGAGTCACCGTGCCCCGCCAGAAGAAAGGGTTTTTTTGTTTCTTATGCTTTACTCTTTATGATAAAAAGTAGGTATTGATATTGGGCATTCAAGAGGCTAGTCATCTGAATTCCGTATTCTAAAAGGCACCTGAACTCCCTGACCTATGGCAGAGTCCCCTCATACTGTTGGAGCTGGAAATGCCATACACTACTTTTCTCTCCATACCTTATTCATAGGCATGGATCTGGCTCCACCATTTAAGTCCTTCAACTGAGACCCTGAGATGAGTAAGCAGAACCCACACTGGACACGGATGCTGCTGCTGGGTAAGGTGCTGACACTAGTGTTGCATCTATTTTCAAAGACAGCAGTGATGGCGGCCCTGGGGGTGATTCCAGTATCTGATGATGATGGCTTCCGTGCTGGTTGCCATGTCTATGCCAAGGTCATCAGTAAAGATGTGTCCACCAGATCAGTTTTGAAGTGTGAATTCAGGTATTGTTCCTGGGAGGGCAGATTCCAAATCTGAGCCTCTGTCCATAAAGATATTCTGTGGATTAAGATGAAAAGCAGGGGATCTAGCAAGATGGCTGAATGGGAACAGCTCCAGTCTGCAGCTCCTAGCAAGACTAATGCTGAAGGCGAGTGATTTCTGCATTTCCAACTGAGGAACCCTGTTCATCTCATTGGGACTGGTTAGGCAGTGAGTGTGGCCCACACAGGGTGAGCAGAAGCAGGGTGGGGTGTCACCTCACCTGGGAAGTGCAAGGGGCTGGGGACCTCCCTCTGCTACCTAAGGAAGCCATGAGGGACTGCGCTATCTGGCCCAGACACTACGCTTCTCCCACAGTTTTGCAATCATCAGACCAGGAGATTTCCTCGTGTGCCTATGCCACTGGGACCCTGGGTTTCAAGCACAAAACTGGGCAGCTGTTCAGGTGTGGAGGGGGAAACCCTGCAAGAGCCGAGGCAAGGACCTGAAGCCTCAGCATGTTCTCATATAAACAGAATTAGAAAAGAATTAGAGATATAGTTACATAGTTATTCCTATATATATATAAAACAATAAATAATCACATAGCTATTCATATGTAATCATAAATATATACACATATATAATCATAGAATCTTTAATCTTACTAATTAGTCTCAGGTCAAGAAGTATGGGACTGAAGTGGCATTGGAAAAGAGGTGACCCTAAGGCAAGATGCTCTAAGTCCTCTGTCACACCCGCATAAGGGCTGCTGGAGGACACCTTGGCTGTGTGACAGTGTCAGCGCTGTGAAAACGCCCGCTGTTTAGCCAGCTAGGGAAGGACACATCCAAGATGGCTGAGACGTCTCCTTTCCTGGAGGAGTGAGGAGAAAACTCTGCTTTCCCAAGCTCTTGTGGTAAGCCTGACAGCTGTCAGGAAGACCCACAGACATCCGAGGACTTAATTGTCTCTATGTGGTGCTGTGCTTCAGCGGTCATGTTCCATGGCTACTTTCAAGTTCTGCTTCTGCACCCGGTTCCTCTTTTCCTTAGAAGATAAGAATTAGTAATAGTAACATAAATCTTAGTGACCTTGTTATTTCTTGACAAGTATGAAAAAGTGCTGATGCCTTAGGTTTTCTCCTCGCCTGGGCTTCTTCAAAGTCTTGGGCCCCCTATCTCCAAGACATGTGATTTACCTGACCCTATCACTGACCACCATTACCTCATCCTACCTGCCCTTCCCCCTGCGTTTTGTACTCAATAAAAGTCAGAGTGTCCAGGCACTCGGGGCCACTGCTGGTCTCTGTGATTTGGTAGCAGTGGACCCCTGGGCCCAAACTCTGTTTTTCTCTTTCTCAGTGTCTTGTGTCTTTTATTTCTAAGTTTCTTGTCTCCACGCCAGCAAAGAGGGACTCATGGGACCCTGTAGGGCTGGACCCTATATTCAGGCAGACACTGAGCTAGCTGCACGAGTTTTCTTTTTTCATACCCCAGTGGTGCCTGGAACCCCAGCGAGACAGAACCACTCACTCCCCCTGGAAAGGGGGCTGAAACCAGGGAGTGGAGTGGTCTTGATCAGTGGATACCACCCCCATGGAGCCCAGCAAGCTAAAATCCACTGGCTGGAAATTCTCACTGCCAGTACAGCAGTCTGAAGTCGATCAGGGACACTTGAGCTTGGTGGGGGGAGGGGCATCCACCATTATTGAAGCTGGAGTAGGTGGCCTTCCCCTGACTGTGCTAAGGACTGGGCAGAACTAAACACAGTGAGGCAAAGTGACTGTGGCCAGACATCCTCTCTAGATTCCTCTTCACTGGGCAGGGCATCTCTGAAAGAAAGGCAGCAGCCCCAGTCAAGGGCTTATAAATAAAACTCCCATCTCCCTGGGATAGAGCATCTGGGAGAAGGGGCAGCTGTAGGGGTAGCTTCAGTGGACTTAAAGGTTCCTGCCTAGCCTGCTCTGAAGAGAATAGTGAATCCTGACAAGGAGGGTTCTCCCAGCACAGCACTTGAGCTCTGCTAAGAGACAGACAGCCTCCTCAGACTTCAGACTATTGTGCTTGCAGCCAGAATTTCCAGCCATGCCTCCTGACTGGGAAAAACCTCCCAATAGGGATTGGCAGACACCTCATACAAGGTAGCTCTGGCTGGCATCAGGCCAGTGCCCCTCTGGGACGAAGCTTCCAGAGGAAGGAGCAGGCAGCAAACTTTGCTGTTCTGCAACCTCCGCTGGTGATACCCAGGCAAATAGGGTTTGGAGTGGACCTCCAGCATACTGCAGCAGACCTTCAGAAGAAGGGACTGACTGTTAGAAGAAAAACTAACAAACAGAAAGCAATAATATCAACATCAACAAAATGGTCCCCCCCCACATGGAAACCCCATCCAAAGGTCATCAGCCTCAAAGATCAAAGGTAGATAAATCCATGAAGATGAGGAAAAAACAGCATAAAAATGCTGAAAATTCCAACACCAGAATGCCTCTTCTTCTCCAAATGATCGTAACTCCTCCCCAACAAGGGTACAAAACTGGACAGAGAATGAGATTGATGAATGGACAGAAGCAGGCTTCAGAAGGTGGATAATAACAAACTCCTCCAAGCTAAAGGAGAATGTTCTAACCCAATGCAAGGAAGCTAAGAATCTTGACAAAAGGTTACAGGAACTGCTAACTAGAATAATCAGTTTAGAGAAGAACATAAATGACCTGATGGAGTTGAAAAACACAGCACAAAAACTTTGTAAAACATACACAAGTATCAATAGCCGAATTGATGAAGCAGAAGAAAGGATATCAGAGATTGAAAATCAACTTAATGAAATAAAGTCTGAAGACAAGATTTGAGGAAAAAGAATGAAAAGGAATGAACAAAGCCTCCAAGAAATATGGGACTATGTGAAAAGACCAAACCTAAGACTGATGGGGTCCCTGAAAGTGACAGGGAGAATGGAACCAAGTTGGAAAACACATTTCAGGATATTATCCAGGAGAACTTCCCCATCCTAGCAAGACAGGCCAACATTCAAATTCAGGAAATACAGAGAACACCACTAAGACACTCCTTGAGAAAAGCAACCCCAAGACACGTAATCATCAGAATCTCCAAGGTTGAAACAAAGGAAAAAATGTTAAGGGCAGCCAGAGAGAAAGGTCAGGTTACCTACAGAGGGAAGCCCATCAGACTAACAGCAGACTGTCTGCAGAAACCCAACCAAGCAGGAAGAGAGTGGGGGCCAATATTTAACATTTAAAGAAAAGAATTTTCAACCTAGAATTTCATATCCAGCCAAACTAAGTTTCATAAGGGAAGGAGAAATAAATTCCTTTAAAGACAAACAAACACTGAGGGACTTTGTCACCACCAGGCTTGCTTTATGAGAGCTCCTGAAGGAAGTACGAAACACGGAAAGGAACAACCAGTACCAGCCACTGCATAAACATGCCAAATTGTAAAGACCATTGATGCTATGAAGAAACTGCATCAACTAATGGGCAAAATAACCAGTTAGCATCATAATGACCAAATCAAATTCACACATAACAACATTAACCTTAAATGTAAATGGGCTAAATACCCCTAATTAGAAGATATAGACTGGCAAGTTGGATGAAGAGTCAAGACCCATCAGGGTGCTGTATTCAGGAGACCCATCTCACATGCAAAGACACACATAGGCTCAAAATAAATGGATGGGGGAATATTCACCAAGCAAATGGAAACCAAAAAAAAAAAAAAAAAAAGCAGGGGTTGCAATCCTAGTCTCTGATAAAACAGACTTTAAACCAACAAAGGGCATTACACTGCTAAAGGAATCAACGCAACAAGAAGAGCTAATTATTCTAAATATATATGCACCCAATGCAGGAGCACCCAAAGTCATAAAACAAGTTTAGAGACCTACAAAGAGACTTAGACTCCCACACAATAATAGTGGGAATTTTAACACCCCACTATTATTGTGTGGGGTGTTAAAGTTTAACATTGACTATTATCTGTCAATATTAGATAGATTTGTCTAATATTGACTATTATCTGTCAATATTAGATCAATGAGACAGAAAACTAACAAGGATATTCAGGATGTGAACTCAGCTCTGGACCAAGCAGACCTAATAACTATCTACAGAACTCCCCCACCTCAAATCAACAGAATATACATTCTTCTCAGTACCACATTGCACTGATTCTAAAATTGACCACATAATTGGAAGTAAAACACTCTTCAGCAAATGCAAAAGAACAGAAATCATAACAAACAGCCTCTCAGACCACAGGGCAATCAAATTAGAACTCAGTATTAAGAAACTCACTCAAAACCACACAACTACATGGAAACTGAACAACCTGCTCCTGAATGACTACTGGGTGAATAATAAAATTAAGGCAGAAATAACAAAATTCTTTGAAACCAATGACAACAAAGATACAACGTACTAGAATCTCTGGGACACATTTAAAGCAGTGTTCAGAGGGAAACTTATAGCACTAAATGCCCACATCAGAAAGTGGAAAAGATCTAAAATTAACACCCTAACATCACAATGAAAAGAACTAGAGAAGCAAGAGCAAACAAATTCAAAAGCTAGTAGAAGACAAGAAATAACTAAGATCAGAGCAGAACTCAAGGCGATAGAGACATGAAAAACCCTTCAAAAAATCAATGAATCCAGGAGGTGGTTTTTTGAAAAGATCAACAAAATAGATAGACCACTAGCCAGACTAGCTAAGAAGAAAGAGAGAAAAATCAAATAGACACAATAAAAAATGATAAAGGGAATATCACCACTGATCCCACAGAAATACAATCTACCATCAGAGAATACTACAAACACCTCTACACAAATAAACTAGAAAATCTAGAAGAAATGGATAAATTCCTGGACACATACACCCTCCCAAGACTAAACCAGAAAGAAGTCAAACCCCTGAGTAGACCAATAACAAGTTCTAAAATTAAGGCAGTAATTAACAGTCTACCAACCAAGAAAACCCCAGGATCAGAGGGATTCATAGCTGAATTCTACCAGAAATTGGTACCATTCCTTCTGAAACTATTCCAAACAATAGAAAAAGAGGAACTCCTCCCTAACTCATTTTAAGAGGCCAGCATCATCCTGATTCCAAAACCTGGCAGAGACACAACAAGAAAAGAAAATTTCAGGCAAATCTCTCTGATGAACATCAATGCGAAAATCCTCAATAAACTATTGGCAAACCAAATCCAGCAGCACATCAAAAATTGTATCCACCACGATCAAGTCAGCTTCATCCCTGGGATGTAAGGCTGTTTCAACATATGCAAATCAATAAATGTAATCCGTCACATAAAGAGAACCAATGACAAAAGCCACATGATTATCTCAATAGATGCAGAAAAAGCCTTCAATAAAATTCAACACCCTTTCATGCTAAAAGCTCTCAACAAACCAGGTACTGATGGAACATATCTCAAAATAATAAGAGCTATTTATGACAAACCCATAGCCAATATCATACTGAACAGGCAAAAGCTGGAAACACTCCCTTTGAAAACCAGCACAAGACAAGGATGCCCTCTCTCACCACTCCTATTCAACACAGTATTGGAAGTTCTGGCCAGGGCAATCAGGCAAGAGAAAAAAATAAAGGTATTTGAATAGGAAGAGAGGAAGTCAAATTGTCTCTGTTTGCAGATGACATGATTGTGTATTTAGAAAACCCCATCATCTCAGCCCCAAATCTCCTTAAGCTGATAAGCAACTTCAGCAAAGTCTCAGGATACAAAATCAATGTGCAAAAATTACAAGCATTCCTATACACCAATAATAGACAAGCAGAGAGCCAACTCATGAGTGAACTCCCATTCACAGTTGCTACAAAGAGAATAAATATCTAGGAATACTACTTACAAGGGATGTGAAGGAGAACTCTTCAAGGAGAACTACAAACCCCTGCTCAAGGAAATAAGAGAGGACACAAACAAATGGCAAAACATTCTATGCTCATGGTTAGGAAGAATCAATATCGTGAAAATGGCCATACTGCCCAAAGTAATTTATAGATTCAATGCTATTCCCATCAAGCTACCGTTGACTTTCTTCATAGGACTAGGAACATCTCCTTTAAATTTCATATGGAACCAAAAAGAGCCCACATATCCAAGACAATCCTAAGCAAAAAGAACAAAGCTGGAGGCATCAGGCTACCTGACTTCAAACTATACTATAAGGCTACAGTAACCAAAACGCATGGTACTGGTGCCAAAACAAATGGAATAGACCAATGGAACAGAACAGAGGCCTCAGAAATAACACCACACATCTACAACCATCTGATCTACAAAAAACCTGACAAAAGCAAGCAATGTGGAAGGATTCTCTATTTAATAAACGGTTCTGGAAAATGGGACTAGCCACATACAGAAAACAGAAACTGGACCTCTTCCTTATACCTTACATAAAAATTAACTCAAGATGGATTAAAGACTTAAAGGTAAAATCTAAAATCATAAAAACTCTAGAAGAAAATCCAGGCAATACCATTCAGGACATAGGCATGGGCAAAGTCCTCATAACTAAAACACCAAAAGCAATGGCAGCAGAAGCCAAAATTGATAAATGGAATCTAATTAAACTAAACAGCTTCTGCTCAGCAAAGGAAACTATCATCAGAGTGAACAGGCAACCTACAGAATGGGAGAAAATTTTTGCAATCTACCCATCTCACAAAGAGCTAACATCCAGAAGCTACAAAGAACTTAAACAAATTTACAAAAACAAATAAGCAAACAACCCCATCAAAAAGTGGACAAAGGATATAAACAGAGACTTCTCAAAAGAAGACATTTATGCAGCCAACAAACATATGAAAAAAAAGCTCATCATCACTGGTCATTAGAGAAATGCAAATCAAAACCACAATGAGATACCATCTCACACCAGTTAGAATGGCAATCATTAAAAAGTCTGGAAACACTGGATCCTGGAGAGGATGCGAAGAAGTAGGAACATTTTTACACTTTTGGTGGGAATGTAAATTAGTTCAACCATTGTGGAAGACAGTGTGGCGATTTCTAAGGATCTAGAACCGGAAGTATCATTTGACCCAGCAATCCCATTACTGGGCATACCCAAAGGATTATAAATCATTCTACTATAAACACACATGCACACATATGTTTATTGAAGCACTACTCACAATAGCAAAGACTTGGAACCAACCCAAATGCCCATCAATGATAGACTGGATAAGAAAATGTGGCACATAAACACCATGGAATACTATGCAACCGTAAAAAGGAATGAATTCACATCCTTTGCAGGGACATGGATGAAGCTGGAAACCACCACCTTCAGCAAACTAACACAGGAACAGAAAGCCAACACCACATGTTCTCACTCATAGGTGGGAATTGAACAATGAGAACACATGGACACAGGGAGGGGGAACATCACACACCAGGGCCTGCCAGTGGGGTGGGGGACAAGGGTAGGGAGGGCATCAGGACAAATACCGAATGCATGCAGGGCTTAAAACCTAGATGACAGGTTGATGGGTGCAGCAAACCACCATGGCACATGTTACCTATGTAACAATCCTGCACATTCTGCACATGTATCCCAGAAGCTTAAAGTAAAATAATTTTAAAATAGATATTCTGTGAACAGAGTATCTTTTTAATAAATAATTTTCCTTTTAATAAATCATTTTTGATTAAATTATTCCCAGTGTGTTTCATAGGAAAAAAAATCTGGGATACATTCCAATGAGTGAAGAGCAGTTATTGCTGACCCTAAAGAAAGAATTAGTGTTTTCTATGTTCTTTTTGCTAGTCTATGTTTTCTGATTTTCCTAATATAAGCATTAACTTTTTTTCAGACACAAGATCTCGCGCTGTCAACTAGGCTGAAGGGCAGCTGGCCAGATTCTAGCTCACTGCAGCCTTGAACTCCTGGATTCAAGCCATCCTCCTGCCTCGACCTCCCAAAGCACTGGGATTATAGGAGTGAGTGGTCATACACAGATAGCATTAACATTTTAAAATAAAATATAATTTTTAAAAGGTTATTAAAACACATGTCACCTTGAGTTTTCATTAAACTTTCTGACCTATGACCTTAGATTATAGATATACACTTATTATCAACACTAACATGCCTGTCTTAGTCCATCTGTGTCACTACAAAGGCATACCTAAGGCTGGGTAATTTGTAAAGAAAAGACATTTATTTGGCTCACAGCTCTACAAGGTGTACAAGAAGCATGGTGCCAGCATCTGCTCCTGGTGAGAGGTGAGGGCTTCAGGATTCTTCCACTCGTGGCAAAAGTCAAAGGGGAGCTAGCATGTGCAGATGTCACATGATGAGAGAACAAGCAAGAAGAGGAGAAGGAGCCAGGCTCTTTACAATAACCCACTCTCACTGGAATCAGGAGTGAGAACTCACTCACTCCTGTGAGAATGGCACCAAGGCATTCAGGAGGGGATCCACTCCCATGACTCAAACACCTGAAACCACTCCCCACCTCAAACACTGGGGATCAAACTGCAACATAAGATTTAGAGGTGCCACACAAACCATATCCACTTATGGCAATGCCAACAAAAGGAAAAAACATCTCAGTAAGTTTAATTCAAAATGAAAGAAAATCATATTGTAAAGGAAGAGGAAAGGAGGTACTCATTCAATACCAGAGGAAAAGCCTGGCAAAGGTAATAGAGTAATTCTGCTTTTATTTATGGTTTTATTTATTTTTACAAATAGCTGATATACCTATATAATATTGACAGCGCTACAAAAATGTGAGATTACATGTGACTATTGATCTCATGGATGACAAAGTACACAAAATGTTGATTAACTGAAGCAGAAATCCATTGAGAAATGTTTATAAATATCAGTTATTCCATTAATAGATGTTGCCAAGTCAAAGTTGAACATCCAGAGTGGGACACTCATCATAAATTTTGTTTAACCCTTAAAAGGAGACAGAGAAATAGCCAAGTACGCAGTAATAAAATCTGCTTAATCATTCTGCTATGATTCTTCTATGCTTGAGTTAGTTTTATAGGAGATTTACTACATGCAAATTTACATTCCTTCCTGATATACATATTCTCAAGGAACTAAAAAAAAAAAAAAAAAAATGAGAGAACCTTCATTAGATTGACAAACAAAAGTGGTACAGTACAGTCCTCCCCCATAGCCACCACCATACCCAACTCAAAATTTCACACTCTGATATATATCCTTTTACCACACAAAATCACGTTAATAATCTGACCATGGTAGATGCTGGTCTTTGGAAGGTAGTCACGCAGTATCAGAAACACTCAGATGGAATACATACTTGTTCTGCACCTAAGCCTGGCACAGCCCAGCTCAACATAGCCTTGTGCTGCCCATCCCTGCTGCTAAGGCTTGGGGACCATCTGTGCAGCAGAGGGAATGAGGTTGTGGGTGATGCATCATATAGATATTCCAGCAGCAGATCCTGGAATGTAGGTAAGTGCGTATGTTCACATAATATATGTGAATGTATATATACACAGGAGGTTAAAAAAGAATGAATGTTCACATATATATTTAAGTAATGACTGTGTATACACACACACACACAAATATATTTATACACTCTGTGTGTAATGCATATATAACTTATTCCCCGAGATAGAGTCCCTTCTCTCATTCAGTTGAAATCTTATTGATAAAATAAGAATGCAGGATGTAAGAATAAAGGGAGAAAGTATTGTAGGGTGTTGAGTGACAGGTGTTCTCAGAGGACTCCGTTGTGATCAGAGGCATCGTCTCTCTAGTCAAGGTGACTGAAAAGAGGATAGCCAGTGTGTCAGGTATGCTTCCTTTTGCCCAAAACTGAACTGAATGTTCATCAACAGCATGGATTAAACAATAGGGGACACATCAAAATGGAAAAAAAAAGTGTGTTTGCCACTAAAAATGTTAAGATACAAAAATGAGTCACAATAATATCAAGAGCAAATAAGGATTTATATATACACACACATATACCACAGAGGTACATCTTCACATATCTAATATGAACATGTAAACACACAACTATGCAATATTAAAGCTATATATGCATATTATATATATATAAATATACTTATGTAAACGTTACATACAGATTATGCCGTTATTTGTATGAGTATATTAAATATATCTAGCAGGCCTATTATTGATATTCAAAGCTAAAGGAGCTCCTCCAAACCGGTTCTATAATGGAGTTTCCTAATCTCAAATCTCATTTCATGTTCTAGACTTGCCTGATTTAACTCTGAAACCAGCTGATTCTGAACTTGGTCCTACATTTATTTGCCAGAAGTATTAGCTATTGTTAGTTCTATTACTCTTGGAAAAACAGAAATCAAATCTCCCATTTCCAGGAACTTCTGATCATCTCAGTTGTACCGTCCCCTGAAGACCCCAAGGTACGTGCACAGAGAGGACAGTGGACAAATGCATGACATTATCAGCTATTACTTCAGCCCCAGATGCCTATCTCATCTCCTGCTGCAGTGACAGGGTTGATCTGGGCACACTGCTCCAGGCAGCAGGCCCTCCTGCTCCATGTCCCCTTCTGTCAGCTTCCCAACCCACCCCCTGTTACAAGTGACCATCCAAAGGGAGCTGCATCGTGTGGAGGTGCTGGGGCCATCTTTACAAGTTAGTGAGGGGGAAACCAGGAGGCAGAAAAGAAGAAAGGAAAAAAGGCAGAAGACACTGGCTAGGCCTCCCAGGAAGTGAATGTTTGCCTTAGACTGTTTCCACCTGAAGCAGAGCTAATAGTGCAATGATAAAATTGCAAATCCCAACTCTATTTTGTCCTAACCCAAGCCACAGCTCTTTGTCCTTAGATGAGGATGCAAAGGAGACTTGAAAACTTCCTAGAGAATTCAGGGTATTGAGTAACAGCTGGAATTTGCAAGGCCCATGCCCTGTACATAGACCTCTTACTGAGGGGCAAACCCAAGAAAAATGAGTCAAGATCAGCAAGGAAATAGCATCTCTGACAGTAGCGGAAACCAAATAGGCGGAAGAAAAATGACAAAATGCCATATCCTATCTCTGAGTCCCCCATCTGGGGAAAGGCATGCCCTTTCTTCCAGAGGCCTGTCTTGGTATGTGCCTATCGGAGAAGTATTTGGGTTTTGTCAGGGTCATAACCTCTTCCCATTAGCAACTGTGAGCCACAGAGCCCCTCAGCACGGCCTTCTGAAATGACCCTTTACTCACACGTGGCATCCGGTAGCCCCTGCTTAGAATGAAATCCTTAAAGGCAACTGTTCTACGAAGGTCTACAAGTGACTCCTCCTAAGAGTACCCACATTTAAAGAAAGTTCAGCCATTAGAAGCTTGATTTCATATTTGCTCTCATCAAAAGTATGTAGCTCTTTGTAAAGTATCTCATTTTAAACCATGTCCTTATTGTTTTTGAATATGTGTGTAATGTTCATGAGTTGATGAATAGGAAGGCTTTTAAAGATGTCCAACTTTCTCTCCTTCCCCTACCCTTTTCCTTATCCCTGTATTATGGATGGGCAACACATTTTAGCAATTAGACAATTATTGACCTATGATGTCTGGAATCTAGCCTATTTAACATTAACAGTATGTCCACAATTCATAGATCTTAACTCCAAAGGACATGACAATAAAAAAGGATTTGATCAGTTGCAACATCTGTAATATTTATGCATATTTTTAGTTTTCCTTTACATTTATTTTAATTAAAAATTGGATGCATACGTTAACATAATTGCAATTCAGTACTTTAAGACCATTTTTACCTTCCGAACAAAATCTGTCAAAAACAGTCAAAACTCATGAGTTCCCAGAAAGACAGTCATATTGTCATAATTACTGTCTCTTACCAGTACCACAAAGTGCCTGTGTCTTGTAAACTGGGGTGCCACAGCCTAGTGGTACCACTTATAGTAGATAAGGTACACCATTCCTTGGGTATTAAAGAGGTGTAATTTACAAAAATTACTGTAGAACAATTCCATTGTTACGAATCTTTCCTGTGTCTAAGCTTCCTGATAAACACTTTTTTACTATAAGAGTTATATCAATTATATTTCCAAAATTTAAATAATGCTACTTTATTAGCTCACTGTAACCATTTTGACAAACATCTTTACTAGCATTTGTCATCAAAATGAAATATGTTTTGTAAAGCTTTTGAAGTCTTTAAGAATTAGTCATTAAGAATATGGTGTTTTGTTTTGTTTTGTTTTGTTTTTTGAGATGGATTCTTGCTCTGTCACCAATGTAGTGGCAAGATCTTGGCTCACTGCAACCTTTACCTCCCAGGTTCAAGCGATTCTCCTGCCTCAGCCTCCCGAGTAGCTGGAACTACAGGTCTGCGCCACCACGCCTGGCTAATTTTTGTATTTTTAGTAGAGACGGGATTTCACCGTGTTGGCCAGGATGGTCTTGATCTCCTGACCTCGTGATCCGCCTGCCTCGGCCTCCCAAAGTGCTGGATTACATGTGTGAACCACCTTGCCTGGCCAAGGATATGTTTTTAAAAAGAGAGCTCTAGACACCGTTCATAGCTATTTTTCTTTTTAAATATTAAATTTGAGAAAATGGTATTATTTTTTATAATAAAGTGCAACTGGAATAGCTTTATGTTATATATTAAATGCACATAGACTTAGGCTCTCCAAAAACCGTACTAAGAAATTTTGAGGCTTATATAAACGTGGTGCTCATAAACTTGTGTCATACCTCACACCTGAAAACAAGAGTTTATATCCAGTACTGGAAAAGATTAAAATGACCATCCTTCCTGTCTTAGCTTTCCAATTTGAAGAAGACAATTAATGAGTGATTACTGATGAATAATAAGTCTAATTCATACTGTATTTTACTTTCTCAAAGTGCTTTCACATGTTATCTGGGAGAAGTTTGGGGTCTGTTGAAAAAGAGGTTCGCAAATATCCCCATTAGAGTACTATGCAAGTGCTGCATCAATATTTCCAAATGTCCGGGGCTATAATAAGTATCTTCTTTCCATTAGATAATTTTACACGAGCAATGGGCAGGCACAGAGTTTGTCTGTAGTAAAATTAGAGCACATCCTTGTTGCAAGTGTTTGTTGCTTTGCAATATCAAACAGTGCTGAACCTTTGTCCCTTTCCTCTCAGACAGCTCTTGCAACTTGGACAAATTGTCTAAAATAAATTTCCTGGTTGAAATTTTGAATTTTTCGACATTCACCCCACAGCTGATAGGAAACAAGCTTCACATTTTGTTACCCAAAGAGAACTCATGATATCATATCTATTCTGGGCACTGAGGTGGTCCTACCAAGTCACACCACCCTTTGAACAATTATCCTTGGGATAAATTGTTGCAAGAATGGTGGGATACCATGAGTAGCTGTCCAATCTTTAAAGATGTCGTGTCTACCATGAAGCCAGGAGATTCCAAGTCTTGCTTATTACACATTATGCATAATATGACTTGGCTTTCTCTTGCCGAATTCAATATGCAAGTTGTAGGGCTTTCAGGAGCCTTTGTATTACGCCAGAGTCTGGTTCCGTATGAGGGTGGCGGACGCGCTGTGATCATCTTAAGCTCAGATGATCAAATCTTAGTGTAAATACATACCTGTTCCTGCAGCTCCTTTTTAAAATTCTCCTCTTGAGCTTTATATGGGACCTCAGGGTCAACCAGAGGCTCGTCTGCTCTTTGCTTTTTTCACAACTTGGGGTTCAAATACCATGCCCCCCCCCCCCCCCTTTTGGGCGGTGGATAACCAGGGGTGGGGGGGGCGCCGCGGAGAAAAAAGAGCCCGGGGGAGGAGAGAGACAGTTCAAGGGGGGAAGGGCCCCCCGCAGACCTTGAACAATATTCAGTCAACCAAAACAATCAGTTGTTAGACGTACCATGAGCCCAGCACAGTGCTAAGCCTTGCACATGCTACACTATTTTTTATCAAACTGCTAACACCAAGCTCTTGACTTAATTGGAAGAGAGAAAGAGGAAGATGAACCTATCTCATTCTCTTCTTTCCCCCACTTCCTCAGTAGCACATCAAGGACATCAGGAGAACCTCTTGTTCGTTCATAGACTGATACTGTGAATGCAATACCCACACTGTCTCATCACAAAAGGGGTTCTAACTCTTGCATGTTAGAAACATGAAACCACAAAGATTCTGTCCCTCTCTCCTCTCATGCACATTTAAACTATATAGTGGAATGTGTGGGGCATTCTAGAGTTGAGCCAGATATGCCTGTCTAAGACAGAAAGAATGGGACAGGATAGACGGGAGGGAAATCTCTTCTAGAGTTGGATTCAGCATTGTGATCTCTCCATTCCAAGCATATGGACTGCCTTGCTATTTCCAGAGCACCCCGTCATACTTCTGCCTCAGTGCCTCTACACACACTGTTCCACCTGCTGTAACGGGAACAGTGGCTTGCGCCTTTACCTATTTCATGTCATCTTTTCAGTGGCATATTCCCTGGCCATCCAATTAAAAAAATGGCAACCCTCTCCCAACACTCTGCCTTCTTTCTCTGTCTCACCTTTTTTAATGACCCTCATTACCATTTCTATGCTGTATATTTTCTGATCATTTGTCTGTCTCTCTTCTCAACCTCTAAAATATAAGCTTCAGAAATTATTCCCAGTTACATCTCCCTGGCATCTAGAATGATACTTAGGACATAATGGGTGCTTAATAAGTATTAGTGGAATGAAAGTCAGGTTTCTTAGCTTTGGCACCATTGACATTTGGTACTGGGGGAACACTTTGTATGCGTGTGCATGGCTGTCCCATGAATCATAGGATGTTTAGCAGCATTCCTGGATGTGTGTGGCTGTCCCATGTATCACAGGACATTTAGCAGCATTCCTGGCATCTACCCACTAGATTCCAATAGCATTCCCCAAGTGGTGACAACCAAAAATGCCATCTTGAAATATTGCCAAATATCCCTGAAGTGGGGAAAGAGAGCAAATCTCCCTCTGATGAGAACCACTGAAAAGAAAGAGGGAAGGAAAGAGATTGAAGAAGAGAGGGAAAAGGAGAGGAATGGAATCTATACACTGCCACGCTGAAGAACTTGAGTTCTGGAATATGTTATGTTGTTGGGTAACTGGTGGTCTTTCCAGACTCAACATAAACGTAATTCCTTATGTGACATCTTTGTGAACATGCCCTCACCCCGTGCTTGATGGAATTGATTACCTCTTCCTATGTCCTGCACACACCATGACATCATTTTGCTATAGTTAATCATTCACCTGTTGACCCCACTAGGCTGTAATCTCCGTCAGTGCAGGAAGCAGTCCTCCATTTTTGCTTCATTCGTTCCCAGCACTTTTGAACACATAGTGGTAGGTGCTAAGAAACCTACTACTGTTTTTGAATAAATGCATACACAAATGGATGAATTAATATGGAGGGCAAAGAGAGATATATAAAATAGAGGCACAGAATGTGAGAGACTAGATGTAAGAACAAATTAATGTCAATCAAGGGACCTAGAAAAGCTCCATGGAAAAATCAGCATATTTCCTGTCTCTAAAGGAGGATAGAACCTATGGACATGGAGTGGAGGGGGCACTGCAGGCAGCGAGAATACCATGAGCAAGGTTGGGGTGGCAGGAAAGCTCATACGCCAAAGACTACAGTTTAGTAGGCTTGAGGGTATGTGGAGTCAAAAAATAAAGACAGGGATGCCCACTTCCAGAATAGGGACCAGATTTAGCCTCCCACCTGCCACAACCAAAAAACAAGAAAAAAATACATGAATTAATACTATGCAAGACACAAGACACCAGGTGACAAAGGATAGTGATCTGTGAGAGACAAGCAAGATAAGCCCCACGACTGCCCTAGCTCACTGCCTTCAGAGAGAGCACAGGAAGAGCCCAGTGGAATCTGAATTGAGAAGACAGAACCGACAATCCAGAAAGACCAAGGCAGCAAAAGTTTGCAGCACAGAGTATCAGAAAATAAAGAGCTGAATAGAGAGAGAACCCCAGGGGATTGCAGAGGGTGCCCCTTTGTGCCTGTATGGGAGGAAACTGCTCATGGTCATAGAAAGAAGCAACCAAAAGGAAAAGAGGGGGAAAGTATCCAGCACTTACAAAGGGCCAGAACAGTGCCTTCTTCCTGGAAAACCTAAAGATCCACAGGACACTGGGTAGAACACACAGAAGGTTTTTGCCTCAATAGTAGGGAATAATTACCCCACATTACTTTGGTCTTTCCCAACATTTTTAATAGAGACAAAGTCTTGCTCTGTTACTCAGACTGGAGTACAATCATAGCTCACAATACACTTGAACTCCTAGGCTTAAGTAATCCTCCTGCCTCAGCCTTCCAAGTAGCTGAGACTATAGGTACATACCACCACACCCAGCTAATTTCTTTTCTGAATTTTTTTTTGTAGAGTTAGGGGTCTCACTACGTTGCCTGAGCTGGTCTTGAACTCCTGGCCTCAAGTGATACTTCTGCCTCGGCCTCCCAAAATACTGGGATTACAGGCATGAGCCACCACACCCGGCTCCAACAAATCTTAAAAGCAAAACTCAAAAGGATCAAACTTCCAAGTAACTTGGTTGCATCCCAGAACAAAGTTCAAGAATATCTATAAAATTACAAATACTCAACATCCAGTAAGATAAAATTAACACTGCCTAGCATTCATCAAAGATTACCAGGCACACAGAGGTGCAGGAAAGTATGACCCATAATCAGGAGATAAATCACCTAATGGAAGCTGACACAGAACGGATGCAGATGTGAGAATCAGTAAACAATGACATCACAGCAATTGTTAACTATGTTTTATATGTGCAAAAGGTGAAGTTGAGACATAGAAGATACAAATTAAAAAGACCTAAGTTAAACTTTTAGACATGAAAATTATAAGAGATTTCTTTAAACACTAGATGGGATTTAACAGATTAGGCATTGCAGGATAAAATTAGAGAATTTAAAGGCATAGCCATAAAAACACAAAAAGAAAAGAGAATTTCAAAAGCTGACCAGAGAAGCAGTGAGCTGGAAAACAACTTCAAGCAGCCTAATAACAGGTAATTAGAGTTCTGGGAAGGGACTGAAAGACCAAAAAAAAAAAAAAAGTTTAAGGAAATATGGTCAACACTTTTCCAAATTTAATGAAAACTATAAACCCACGAATCCAAGAGGCTCAACAAGCCACAAGTACATGAAACATGAAGATATACCAAGGTTTATGGTCATTGAAATGTTCAAAACCAGTGACAAAGAGAACATATTAAAGCATCCAAAGAAAAAGCACATCCCGAAAAACAAAGATGAGGTTGATGTAAGATTTCTCATCGAAACAGTACAACCAAGAAGATGGTAACACAATATCTTTAAAGTACTGAAATTTTTCAAACTGTGAATTAACTTTGAACTAGAATTCTTTTCCCACAAAATACAAACTTCCTCCTTATCCACGTTTTTGCTTTCTGTATTTTCAGTTATCTGTGGTCAACCATGGTCTGAAGTATTAAATGGAAAATTCCAGAAATAAACAATTCATAAGTTTTAAATTGTGTGCCATTCTCAGTAGCATGATGAAATCTCAAGCCATCCTTGTTCCACTCCTCCAGAGATACGATCATCTGTTTGTCCAGATCATCCACAGGGTACACGCTACCCACCCTTAGTCACTGAGTAACCGTCTGTTACCAGAACAGAAAAACACAGCATATGTAGGAGATAGTACTATCCAAAGTTTCAGCATCCACTGAGGATCTTGGAACATAACCGCTACAGATAACAGGTAACAGGCAACTACTGAATCTTTTTAAATGAGGCAGAACAAGGTGTCTTCAGACACACAAAAGCTGAAAGAATCTATCACCAGCAGATCCACACTGGAAGAAATGTTAAAAGAGGTCTTCTAGTCGGAAGAAAAAAGACACTATGTGGAAATACATTTTCAACTTTTGCATAGTGACCCTCCATTTCCCAGTCAAAAGCTCAATTTTGGCAATAACTGCCATGGTTTGTAAAGCAGTGTTTACATAACTATTTCTAAATACTGGGAATTGAGCAATTTGATTCAGCCCAGATTCAGGACAAGCAGTGGTTCAGGCCTCGGGTGTGATGGACAGAATTTGCCTGTCTAATACCATTTTGCAGTTTACCTTTTAGAAAGATGAAAGGAAAACGGGAAAATAAAAGTGCTGATATTCATGATGAAATGCATAGTTTTCATAGACCTTATGCAATGGAGTCAAGGATAGAAACATCAAGCATGTGAAAATAGGTTGGCAAATGCGTTCAACTGTAAAGGACAAAATTAATATGTCCCAAATATTGGAAGTATAATATCAAAGATTATGTGTAAAAGGGAGAAGATAATTAGAAATAAAATATTGTTTTCCACTTTCAGGGAAGGGCTCTCCCCTCCAATTTAGGTACTTAAATCTGTTGTTGACTCACACAACTTGACTTGTGTATGTATGTTTGCAGTGACACACTGTGTAGAAAAGTAAAAAAAGTACTTTAGGGGCCTGTAGTCCTTCCCTTTGGAACATGGCATGTTATTTCTCCTTTCTATCACCTTGTTCTTCCATCTTTACAGCAACTTGGTGCCGAGGAAACTTGTTAATCATTAGGCAAGCATGTGGTCAAGACTGATGGTTTGTGGTTAATAAGACTCCAGCAAAAATTCAAGTATTCTTTGGACATAATATTAACAGCATTCACAACAATTAATTGCAGGATTTTACTCTTGTATGCATGTATATTTCTACTGACCTTTAGAATTTCAACATATAAAACACCTAACAAATTATCTCTGAAAATGACTAGTCAGATATTAAAAATAATCCCAAATGGCATGCCTTGTTTGTATAACCGACTTTGTTATAGATACTAAACATGCATTTGTTTAACAAACATTAATCATGAAAAAAATCAAGAATTATACTTTACAAAGCCAGTACCCTTGACATACCAGAATTCAAGAACTTTAAGACTTCAACACAATTTTCTTTGATTTTCAGTCTGATTCCCTTCTGCAATTACCTGTGGTTTCTGGAGTTTCCTCTGGTATCCTGGTTTCTGGAAGAACTCTGGCTCCTGCAGTTTACTGAGCCCCACACTACGCTTTAGCTCCAGAGGAACCTGATTTAGCTGCACCGTGTGGAGCGCATCATGGCTTGGTTTGGTCTGACAGTCAACGTCAAACTGTTTCAAGATGAGCTCTTCATCGATAGCCGAACTTCCCTGGAAGAGGTTCACACTGAATGAATTGAGGGCAATCGGTGAAATGCTCCTTGCTTTCTTCTTAATCTAAGGGAGGTAGTTGGCCACTGCTGGGGAGAGAGGTAGTTTGCGGAGAGGTGGGAAATGCTTAGTCAGCATTCATTGAAGACAAGAAGTGTTTGGGGTCTGGAGGGCTTTGTCATTAAGAGACAGCTTAGGACTTTGCAGGAGTCCTAAGTGAGGGGAAATCATGAGCCTGAGGGAAATTCAGTTTGATTGACAGCAGACTTCTCCAGCACTTTATAGTGGTGGCATCCCTAGAAGGATTTTCCAGACTTGTGTAGATACGGCCGATAACTCTGTATAAGGGAAGCTGCTGGGTTCACAGCTCCTACTGAAGGAGTGGTTTTAGTCAGCTGCATTCTGTACACAGAAAAACTTTCACCATTTCCTTCCCTCAGCCACAGCCGGTGGGAGTAGAGATGGTCACATTAAGAGCAGCTAATCTGTATGCTGAGCGTTTACCTATGACATGGCTCAAGGCTGAAAGAGCTTAGACTCAGTAGAATCTCGCACTGGAAAATAGAAACTGGGAAACACAGAGAGTGAAGTCAACAGCAGCTGGCGTGTTTGGAGTAAAATTTAGAGAGGAGTCATGAAACAGAGTCAGGGACATAAAGGGACAAGTACAGTCAAAGCGAGGCTAAAGTAATAATGGAGCAGAAATAAAGCAAGCAGAATCAACGAGGTGAAAAATAAACAAACAGCATGGAAGGAAAAGCACAAGCTAGTGCTGTGAAGAAAAGACCACAGAGTGAGCAGGCAGGGATCTAGCTTGCGGAATGTCAGTGAAGAGTCAGGGAGTTTGTCACAGGGTCTAAAACTAAAGGCAGTTACCAGAGAAGCTACACTCCTACTCTAAGGTCCCTTAAGTTCCCTGCCTTGAAAGAGGAATCGTCTCCAGCAGCAGGAATGGGAGAAGTGGATGCTGGAAACCAGGCAATCCAATCTGAACAGATGATGGACAAACAGTGGTTTGGATACCAGGCATAGTGGGCGCCATCTGCCTCATCCAGCATCCCTGCTCCAATCACCCTCTGAGGAGTCTCTGTTCCTCACTCTCACTCTGTTGCAGTGGGCTGGACACCCCCACTCTTGGCTTCAGGGTTAGGTGTATGTCCTGGCCTAGCCAATAAGCATATTCCATCACCTTAATCATAATGGTTAATTCAAGCACAAGCATGTACCCCAAGTTAGTCCAGTGAGAGTAATCCTTGCATGGAAAAGCGTTGCTGTCTTCACACTTAGGTTGCTTGCTAGTAGGATATAAGCTTGGAAATTTTAGTGGCTACTTTTGCCATTTTTTGGGGAAATATTGATTGAGAATGAAATCCAAGTTGCATAGCCAAGAGATAGGAACACCTAAAAATATGTCATCACCTGGATCCAGCTGTGCCTGAAGTTCCTACTATATCTAGATGCTTCCCTTTTCTGTTTCAAACCAATCTGAATTATGTTTCAGTCACTTGCTAATGAAGTAAGTAGCTTGATGTTTAAAAGTACTAAAAAATACACTGACTAAAACTAACACTCAAAAGGTGGGGTGGAGGTGTGGAATGCAAATCCTAGAGACCTTAAATCCAAGAAAAGCAACAGGTATTTAGATATTACAGAGACTCAGGAACAGGAATAAGGAACTATATAAGTTCTTGGAAGGAGCACAAGGGAAGACTTTGATACGTGAGTCAAAAGTCTCTTCATGTCAGATTTTTTTTTTTTTTTGAGACACGGTCTTGCTTTGTTGCCCATGCTGGAGCGCAGTGGCATGATGACAGCTCACTGCAGCCTCGATTTCCCAGACTCAAGCAATCCTCCCAACTCAGCCTCCTGTGTGGGAGGGGCATGTCACCACACCCAGCTAATTTTTATATTTTTTACAAAAATACAAGGTTTTGCCATATTGTCCAGGCTGGTCTTGAACTCCTGAACTCAAGCGATCCACCCGCCTCAGCCTCCCAAAGTGCTGGGATTACAGGTGTGAGCCCCCGCACCTGGCATGTTAGAACATTTCTGTGTGAAGATTATAGTCAAGGATCCCTGCCCAAGTACTCCTAGACAAATATAACTAGAACAATGAGTTGAAGGAGTGAAAGACAGAGAAAAGAAAGTCCTGACATTAAAATGGAGAATGAAAATATGAAACAGCTGCAATAATGTGAGATGTAAACATAACGCTCAAATTAGCCAGAAGCTTGCAAACTTTCCAGAAATTTCATCTACCACAAATATTTCTATTTATAAATGATAGAAAACAATGGTTCCTTTATGACTTTGAGGATTTGATTTGGATTTTATCCAATACTGTTTTTTAATAAAAGCAACTTTGAGCTTGACATTTAAAAGTAGGTTTAAGTATTACTGTTAACTTACAAAAGTAGTAACCCAGCTGCAGAAGTCACTAACTGCTTTGCGTACATTTTCATGAACACAAAGATTATTTTCATGGGGCAAATCCATTTTATGTGGGTTTTCTTCATAAAGCCATTGGCCTGAATTTGACACAGAAGTCTTCTTGGAACTAAAGATAGTAAGATCAATAAATAATTACACTATGAGACACAATGAATTCAAACGGATTTCAAACAGTTTTGGAGGCAAAAGGAGATCATAAAGCAAGCGTTTCTAACAAGTCTCTTGCAAGCTCACGTACAAATTATATTTTAATTTTTCAAAGATCACATTCTTATTACCAATATTGTAATCACTAGTATATCATGATTAGTTACAATAATTAAAACTTATATAGCATTTTACCATTATACATTGATTTTTAAAATTTTGAGTACCATTTACTAAAACATGCACTGGGTAAAAGTCCAAATTACTGTGCTTGAAGTCTACCAAAACCTCAGGCAACCTTGACAAGTAGGAGTCATCCTTGATTTCTCCCTCTGTCATTCCTAAAATCCAGCTCAGTTAAAGTCTGGCAGATTTTTAACTCTGTCTCCTTCTCTGGACTGCTCAAAATGCTCTTTGCTAGTGTCTCTGCATCATCAACTCCTATGCCGCCCCCCAACCTCCAACCCCCCATCCATTCCCTTACTGCAGCCCAAGCAGTCATTTCAAAATGCAGCTCTGGACATACCAAATGCATTCACCCTTCATCGCCATCAATAGCTTCTTCATAAAAATTGAGATATAATTCATCCACCATGAAGTTCATAAAATTTACCACTTCAAAAGTGTACTTATGAAAGAGTACCCTTTATTTATTCACAAAGTTGTGCGACCATCACCACTATCTTATTCCAGAACATTTTTATTACCCCGAAAAAAACCCTGTAGCCATCGATAGTCACTCACCATTTCCCCACTTCCCTCGCTCCTGGCAACAACTAACTTACTTACCTGTCTCTATAGATTTGTCTATTCTGGGTATTTCATCTGAATGAAACCATGCAATATGTAATCTTTTGTGTCTGGCTTTTCTCACTTAGCATAATGTCTTCAAGGCTTATCCATGTTGTAGCATGTATTAGTCATTTATTTCTTTTGATGGCCAATATTCTATTGTCTAGATAGACCATTTTTTGTTTATCCAGTCTCACAAACATATCCAGTTGATGGACATTTGGGTTGTTGCCACTTTATGCTTGTGAGGGACAGTGCTGCTGTGGACACAAGCTTTTGTCTTCAACAGCCTCTCGCTAGTTCTCCAATAAAGACTTAAATTTTGACACAACCTCCAAGGCTCTTCATGGCCTGGCTCTCCAGTTTCCTTGGGACTTTACCACCCTTTCTCACTCTCTGAGCTCCAGCCAATGTGGTCTTCTCTCAGTTCTATGAATTCATGCTACTCCCAGCCATTGGGCCTTTGCTTGAGCTGTTCCACCTGACTGCAATGCTGTCACCATTTCCTCATCCCCCTCATGTCTCAACATACATGTGTCTTCCTCAGTGAGGCATCCCCCACTGGCTGTCCCCTGGACCTACTTTTTATTCATAGCCCTTGTACCTTTTATTAATAGCACTCATATATTAACTTATCCATCCATTCATTCAACAAATATTCAGTAAGCACCAACTATGTGCCAGTCATTAGAATTGAACTGTAAATAAAGTTAAGCTCCTGTCCTCATAGAGTATACAGTTGAATAGGAGAGACATTTAGTAAACAAACATATGCCAGGTGATTATAAGTGATACAGAGAAAATAAGATAGGACAGGAGGGATGGAGAGTGATGGTAGGGAGCATTTTATTTGTACAGATAAGGTGTCTCTATTAAAGTAATATTTGATCAAAGACCTAAAAGAAGAAAGGAATCAAACCATGCACATTTCAAGTCATGCAGATAACAGACAGAAAAGAATGGCATGTGCAAAGACCCTGAGCTGGGAGTGTACTGAGCATGTTCAAAGAACAACAAAGTCCCATGGAGAGGCGTAATTAAAGAGCAGAATAGCAGAGGCTGAGGTTTGACAGGTAACAGGGACCTAATCATATAGTACTTTAAAGGCAGTTGTAAGGACTTTGGATTTTACTATTTTACTCAGAAAAAATAAGCAACTGGAGAATCTCAAGCACAGGAATGACATTATACTTAAGTTTTTAAAAGGATCATATCAGCTACTGTGTGACAAACAGACTTGAGAGAGGGGGTCTTGGGTGGAGGCCATGAGACCAGTCAGTAAGCTATTGCAATAATCCAGGCAAGAGGTGATGGAATCTTGGAAAAGACTGGTAGTGGAAAAGGTAAGAGTCTGGATACATTTCAAAAGTAAAGCCACTATCATTTGCTGGCAGATTGCAACTATTGTTTCAGAAAAAACTGGAAAGACGGGGTTGCTATTTACTGAACTGGGGAAGACAGAAGGACGAATAAGTTTGGGGGGGAGAAACCAAGAGTTCAGTTTTGGGTTTGTCTGGTCTGAGATGCCAATTATACATCCAAGGACAAATATTGAATTACCCACATACAGATGAACCAGAGGTCACTTGCTTGAGGGTAAATGTGCTGAAAAGACGTCCAAGACCAAAGTACTTCAACACTGAAAGGTAAAGAGGGACCAGTAAAAGATGACTACAGAGAGGTCCGTCAAAGGGGACGTTCCAGAAGCCAAGTAAAGAAGGTGTTATGAGAAAGAGGACATGATCAATTACGTCAATTGCTACTGTGTATACATAGTATACATAGTGCTGGAGACAAGAGTCTGATTGCTGTTCAGAGAGAAAAAGAAGACTGAGTATGAATGCCTCTTTCAAACATTTTTGCTCTAAAGGAAAGGAGAGATTCTGTGGTAAGGGGAGTTGGTATCGCTTGCATCCTGCCAGCACTTGGATGTGATCATCAGCCTGAAGTTCATCAAATATATCTGCTAAGAATTTTTAATCTCCAGCCATGCCTCCCGCCTTGCCCCTCTGAGCAGTCACTGAGTGGGACTGAACATTCTAACCCTCTAATCACTTGGTCTTTCTGGTAACCAGTCACATTCTAAGACAATCTAGGGGCCCCAACCTGAGCGCCTCATTAGCATAAATTCTGCAGTGACTAAAAGGGGCTCGTTATGAATAACAAAAAGCATCCCTGTGACTCAGGAAATCCCAAGGTTTTTAGGAGCCCTGTGTCAGCAACAGGGGACAAAGACCAAATATATGTATTATATCACAGATTGCTACAAATAACACTCCTCTCACTCCCCCACCCAAGTTCTAAGCAACTTGAAAAATAATACAGAGAGCAAAGACAAAAAGCCAAAATATCCCCTTCTCTGCTAACAGCAGCCCTGATAGATGACATGGCTTAGGTCCAAGAGGATCCAGAAATTGGCAGACCCTTCCACCCAGTACCCTGCAGGGCTGGACCAGGGCAGTCCTCTCCTCTAGAAGGTGGAAGCAAGAAAAAATTGTGCTTCCCATGGGCCATCTTGCTCCTCATGAAAGAAAGGCAGAACTGAGACAAGCATGCCCAGTTACCCTTCCTACATTTACCAGGAGATGGACTGAAATATCATAAGAGTAGAGTTTCTCTCACCTTATGTGTTACCCTAACAAACATATATAATGTAATGCAGTGGATTCTCTCTAAATCCACCTCCATGTAGGTAATGTGTGTGAACAATCAAGCTCTACATGGCCCCCACCAAACATACTGACCACGGTCCACACCCCTCGAAGTGTCTGGGTGCTGTGGACAGGCTGCTCTCTAGTTCACCACACTCTTCAGCACCCATCAGTGAGGTCTTTAATTTCAAAAGTCAAATGTAGGCCGGGTACGGTGGCTCATGCCTATAATCTCCACACTTGGGGAGGCAGAGGTAGACGGATCACTTGAGGCCAGGAATTCAAGACTAGCCTGGCCAACATGGCAAAACCCCGTCTCTACCAAAAATACAAAATTAGCCGGGCGTGGTGGGTGCCTATAGTCCCAGTTACTTGGGAGGCTGAGGCACGAGAATCGCTGGAACCCAGGAGGCAGAGGTTGCAGAGGTTGCAGTGAGCCAAGATTGCGCCACTGCTCTTCCAGCCTGAGTGACAGAGAGAGACTGTCTCAAAAACAAACAAACAAGAAAACATATGTATCCCAAATCTATTTGTGTCCAGAATACTTATCACTGCATTTATGTTATTTAATTAAATCTTATATTGACTAGGGAATCAAAAATGTGTTCCAAAAGGGAGATGCTTTTCATTAAGCCCAGTGCTTTGAAAAGGGTCAATGAAGGTAGTATTACAGGTATGAGTTATGCAAAAAAGATGGGTGGAAACTCCAAGCAGTAGACCTATACTCAGAAAAAATGTTTAGGTCAGGCATGGTGGTACACACCTGAAGTCCCAGCTCCTTAGGAGGCTGAGGCAGAAGGATCATTTGAGTCCAGGAACTCAAGGCTGCAGTGAGTTATAATCTCTTCACTGCCCTCCAGCCTTAACATTTCTTGGGGCACAAATGATGATACCCCAAAAAGTATGGTGCTTTGGCATGTGAAGCACTTTTGAATTAAAGGAAACTGGAAAGGCTTAGAAGCTGCCTCAAAACCAAGGATTTTCTAAACTTCACTGTTAGAAAATCATAACATAGGGAGCATAGGGCAGGACTCTCTCTGGAATTTCCTTATAGACACCTGTGTCTGTGTTGTTGCTGGATGAATCACATCCATTGAAGAAATAAGCACTATTCAGTGCGGCACCTAGGACTCCTTCTCCTCTTCCTTGGGAACTTAGTTACATTTGCTTCCTTAGAATTATTCTAAAGATGAGAAGCTTTAAGAAGGTAATTCCTAGAATGTTTCATGAGGTAACAGCAATGATCGAGGGCTTAAGAACAATACTCACGGTCCCAGGTAGACTTGGGTAGAACATTGTTTTAAAAGCTTTGTGGGTTCCTTCATTCCCTTCCTGGCGTCCTGACAATAAGCCCAAGTATCCTCCAGCTTCCGGTCAGGATCGAGCACTTCCAGCACCCTTAACAAGAGCTGCAAACAGAAAGTAGTCTTAGAGGAAAAGAAAAACGTGCTGAAGAAGGGAGTCCCCATTCTACAACAAAACAGACCAACTTGCCCTTCATTTTCCTTTTCAGTCCATCACTGCTTTCACCAACTTCTGTGCCAAGCATTATGCTGAGTGCTATGGATGATTTGGACCATAGTCCCAAAGACACAATCCCAAATGTTAAAATCCTGAAAGCAGTAGACCTATACTCTAAAATCGTCAAAATCACAATCCTAAAGTCTAAAATCCTCAAAATCACAATCCCAAAGATTAAAATCCAAAAAATATAATTCTGGAAAAAAAAGATTACAAAAAATTATTTTAAAGGCACTTAAATTTTTAAATGGAGATTTATTTGAGAAACATAAAAATGAGAGAACACTTTATAGGCCACTTCACACAATGAACTAGGCAATAATAATATACATATTTTTATAAGCATAAACACTCAGGTATACTAGCAAAAGTCACATGGGTATAATATGAGCAGACAAACCATATTCATAAAGAAATAGCTCAAAAAGTGAAATGTATAAATGCATATCACTATGGTTGGCAATTGTGTGCACTCTGCTCCATAATTTCAGTCATCTGAAATACAGTGATGGACAACCTAAGCCTTTTGACAAAATCAATCAAAAAGCATTATGGGGCCAGGCGCAGTGGCTAAGGCATGTAATCTCAGTGCTTTGGGAAGCTGATGCAGGAAGATGGCATGAGGCCAGGAGTTTGAGACCAGCCTGGGCAACATAACAAGACCCCTATCTCTATAAAAAAAAAAAAAAAAAAAAAAAAAAAAAGCCAGGCACAGTGGTGCACTCCTGTAGTTCTAGATACTTGAGAGTTTGAAGAGAGGATCCCTTGAGCCCAGGAGTTTGAGGTAACCGTGAACTATAATTGTACCACTGCACTCCAGCTTGGGTGACAGAATGAGAGATAGATTATGGAAAATTACACAGAGGTAGTCCATAAGAACTGGCAGGCATTTATAATCATTAACTATATTTTGAAGTCTTGCATCACAATAAATAGTTGCTTTTTTTTCTTTTAGGGCTCTCCTTGGAGAATACGTTCGTATTCATTTTCTACATGGCACTGCTCTTTTTAAAATTCTTCTGTGATTCCATATATACTCACGTGTACTCATATACAAACTGCAAAGCTGGCAGAAACAATACTGGTGATCCAACGGCAACACCATCTTCTTATCTTACTTATCCTATAGTTATTTTTAACCAATTAGTAACATCACTGATCTCTTCAGGCAAACACAGCTTTAATTTATTAACACCTCCTGGGATTTCAGCAGCTGTAAGGAATGCCAATGCAAACAAATGACACTCTTTTTCATGTTTATTTTCTTCCTTCAAAAAAACTTTTTATCTTTTAAATTTTTATTATAGATTCGGGGGTACATGTGTAGGTATATTACGTGGGTATGTTGTGTAATACTGGGATTTGGATTTCTAGTGAACCCAGCACCCAAATGGTGAACATAGTACCCCATAGGTAGTTTTTCAATCCTCAACACCCTCCCAGCGCCCCTTTTGGAAGCCCCAGTGTCTATTATCTCCATCTTTATGACCATGTATACCCATTGTTAAGCTCCCACTTATAAGTGAGAACACATGGTATTTGATTTCCTGATTCTGAGTTATTTCACTTAGGATAATGGCCATCCATCCATCTTGCTACAATAGATATGATTTCATTCTTTTTATGGCTGCATAGTATTTGAGGTATATACATACCAAATTTTCTGTATCCATTCCATCACTGATGGACACTTAGGTTGATTTCATGATTTTGCTATTGTGATAGTATTGTGATAAACATATGAGTGAAGGTGTCTTTTTGATAAAGCAATTTATTTTCCTTTGGGTAGATGTGGAACTGCTAGGTTGAATGGTAGTTCTGGTTTTAGTTCTTTAAGAAATCTCCATTTTGTTTTCCATAGAGTTTGAGCTAACTTACATTTCCACAAACAGTGTATAAGCATTCTCTTTCTCTGCATCCTTGCCAATATCTGTGATTTTTAAAAAATTTCAATCATAGCCATTCTGACTGATATGAAATGGTATCTCATTGTGGTTTTAATCTGCTTTTCTCTGATGATTAGCAATGTTGAACATTTTTTCATATGTTTGTTGGTTGCTTGTGTGTCTTCTTTGAGAAGTGGCTGTTCATGTCCTTTGTACACTCTTTTTTTTTTTTTTTTTTTTTTTGAGACAAGGTTTCATACTCTGTCACCCCAGGCTGAAGAGCAGTGGTGCAATCACAGCTCACTGAGGCCTCAACCTCCCAGGGAGACTTCCTGGCTTTGCCTACTTTTTAATGGAGTTTTTTTTTTTTTCTTGTTAAATTGTTTAAGTTCCTTATAGATTCTAGACAGTCCTTTGTCACATGTATAGTTTGCAAATATTTTCTCCCATTCTGTAGGGTGTCTGCTTACTCTGTTGATAGTTTCTTTTGCAGTGTAGAGTTCTTTAGCTTAATTTTCATTTGTCTGTTTTTGTTTTTGTTGCATTTGCTTTTGAGGTTGTAGTCATAAATTATTTGCCTCAGCCAATGTCCGGAAGAGTTTTTTGTAGGTTTTCTTCTAGAATTTGTATAGTTTCAGGTCTTACATTTAAGTCTTTAGTCCATCTTGAGTTAATTTTTTTATATGGTGAGAGGTTGGGACATAGTTTCACTCTTCTGCATATGGCTAGCCAGTTTTCCCAGAACCATTTATTGAATAGGATGTCCTTTTCCATTGTTTATTTTTGTCAGTTTTGTCAAAGATCAGCTGGCTGTAGCTGTGTGGCTTTAGTTTTGGGTTCTCTATTCTGCTCCATTAATCTATGGGCGTATTTTTACCCATACCATGCTGTTTTGGTTACTGTAGTCTTGCAGTATAGTTTGAAGTTGGATAACATAATGACCACCAACTTTGTTCTTTTTGCTTAGAATTACTTGGGCTAATCTGGTGCTTTTTTGATTCTGTAGAGATTTTAGAATTGTTTTTTCTAATTATTTGAAAAATGATGTCGGGTAATTTGATAGGAATAGCACTGAATCTGTAGATTGCTCTGGGTAGTGTGGTCATTTTAACAATATCAATTCTTCCTGTACATGAACATGGAATATTTTTCTATTTGTTAGCATCATTTATGATTTCTTTCATCAGTGTTTTGTAGTTCCCCTTGTGGAGGTCTTTCTCATTCTTCATTAAATGTATTCCTAGGTATTTTAGTTTTTTGTGGCAATTGTAAACACTATTGAGTTCTTGATTTATCAGCTTCAGCATTGATAATGTATAGAGACACAACTGATTTTTGAACACTAATTTTGTATCCTGAATCTTTACTGAAGTCATCTAGGAGTCTTTTGGATGAATCTTTAGTTTTCTGGGTGTAGGATCATGAAATGATTCATTTTTAAACTGAAGTTTCTGTCATTGCCATGTCACATAGCCAATCCATTCATCTGAATTTCTGCCATATGTGTTGGACTACACGAAAAAAACTTTACTGGTAACTCAAGTTCACTTTTAGAAGCTTTAATTACACTTAATTCCAAACCTGTCATTTTGGTTTGGGGATCAAAGAAATCCATTTTCTTCTTCATAGTCCACCAAATCCTCAAATAAGTGATTATAAAATACTTCACTGGTTTCTAGTCATTAATATATAAAGAAGCAGATCAGGTTTAGAATTTCCAGATCCAACAGGGGCATGAATTGTACATCAATGATTTTAAGAAGTGGAGACAGTCTTGAAAGTGCCATCCAATAGCCAAAGTGAAACATGCACTAGTTTTTCTATGTTAGATTTAGTGGTAAATATAAGAAGTCTATCTTTCTTAACAGTCAAATCTTTAGCCAAGAATAGTTCACCATTTTATGTGGTTATAACACTGGAGGAATCTCAATATGAGCAAATTACAAGAATTTGACAAGGTCGCTGAGCTTGTCAAATTCTTGTAATTCTCTCACAAAGGGTGTCACATGCTTGAAGGCAAGCATTGTGTTATATGTGCAGAGGCGGAAATTGTACACAATTGAATAATTTGGCAGAAGAGATCTCATATTTTTCATCTGCATTTTCAGTTATTCTATGATCTTTGAAGTACTGAAACACTGACGGCAGATCTTCCCAATCTGCTTCACTCAGACTCACACACTATTCTCCTCTGGAGACCTCCTCACAGACACATCCAAAATAACACTTTACCACATTTCTAGGAATTCTTTAATGCAGTCAAACTGACACCTAAAATCAAGTCCACAAGTCCACCCCCCTGTCAGGTTTGCGCTCATACTCATCTCCTTAAACTGTATTTAATTTCCAAATAAAGACAATAGCAAAGTAATAGATCCAACCACCATGATGCAACTACCCTGCATGTAACCAAAACCACACTACTCCCTTCCCGAGAATTTGGCTTTCAGGATTTCAATATTCAGGAATTTAATCTTTCAAGATTGTGATTTGTGGGATTTTAGACTTTGGAGATCTCAGCATTCACGATTATGGTGTCTGGGACTATGTCTTCTGGGATTATAATCAGCACCACTTGGATAAACCTCCCATCACCTGGACACTGGGCATACAGCTTTTTACTAAAATTCTACTTCCTCTAGAATGGAATATGTCCATTCTAAGAGGGGGCCTAGTCCCCAAACACCACACTAAGTGAAGTGCCTCTAAAGGATTTCTGTGGTTTTTGACTGCCCACTATCTACTTTCCTTCTCATAAATATCTGGATTTTCCTTAAGAACCACCTTTCTCTCCACTCTCAAAATACATGGTCTAAATTAGCCTAACCCCATTCTCACTCCTCAGGCAGACCAGATAATCAGAACCACAGTGACTGACTTTGGAATAGGCACATGATCAAAGTTGGACCCATGAAAATTAGGCTGTGGAATTTTTCTGGGATCACACCAAAAAATGTGTTCTCTTTCTGCTGGGGTTGCTAAGTGGGTAGGGCTTAAACCTGGATTTTCTGATGGCCACCTTAGCACCATGAGAAAACCTGCCTCAGCAGGAAGCCAACACACCTATTTGGGGAGGTCACACATAAAAATAAGCACCACAATCCCAAGCCATGCCCATGTGCCATCTGAGGTATGTGTAAACAATCTCTCTGTCATGGACTCAGACGCTCTGGCCTGCAGGAGACAGCGAAGGAAAGACCCAGGGAGTAATTAACTGATCAGCGATTCTAGCTGTCCTTTTTGTAGGCTTCTCTGCCACTGATCATTTATTTATTCTTTCATTCAAAATTATTTATTGCATGTCTGACATAGGACAGGGATTGGTGGTACATAGTGAAAAGCAGATCCCTGCTCTTGTAAGCTTTTATTATAGGAGGAGCACAGTGGTGGTAAGTGCTACGGTGAAAGTAGGGCACAGTAAGGAGTAGCGTGTGACGGTGGAAGGGAAGTGCTATTATACACAGGCCTTTCCAATCAGAAGACATTTGAGCATTGATCTGAAGGAAGTGAAGGAGTCAGCCAAGCAGCCATCTGGAGCAAGTGTTCCAGGCACCAGAACATAGAGCTGAATTGGACATGCTCATAATGTCCATGGAGCAGCCAGGAGGCCAGAGTGGCTGGAGTGGCAGGAGTGAGGGCAGAAGAGCAGGAGGTGCAGTTGGAGAGGGAGCAGACAGGGGTACTGTGGAGAGCAGAACACCAGGGCCGTTAGACCCAGCAACAACTCTGGCTTTCTCTGAGTGAGAAGGAGCACTGGAGGGCTCTGAGTAGAGATTCGCCTTTCTGAATCACTGTCTTTTCTCTCTGTGTAGAATACAGCCTGCAGGGATGGGGATGGGGTTGCAATCACTGCTAGCTCCCTGCCCAAAATCCACTCTACCTTTCTTCCTTAAACCTAATAGAACCTGGGTTTTGCTCAGGTTCAATGCCCAACTCTGAAACTCAATTTGCTAGACTCCCTAACAACTAGGAATAGTCAGATGAAAGAGATGTTTACTGGGAAAGTATAGGGAGCCAGAGTAGCTCACCTGCTCTGGGGGGGGGATGAGCGGCAAGGCTGCTGTGAACTTTGGTCGAACTTCAGGGAAGTGAAACTACAGTAGGACAATGTGTATGCCTCGGAGAAGAACAAATGGGCTTAGAGAGAGATAAGCAGCTTTCTCTGACCTTGCTGTAAGATAGTTTCTAGCTGAAGTATGCTAACTGAAGTACAAGAATAATACCCACAGGCTGTTGTAAGTAAGTGCACCCTCCCTCTGCTACGTGCTTTGTAAACATATAAAATAAAGTACACTGAGGCAGGTCGGGGGCTAAAGAGACTGACATCCTCACCTCTCGGACCATCTGGCCCAGGTTTCTCTCTGTCTGTGTCTGTGTCTTTCCTTATCCCCCACCGTTCCCTCTTAGGTCTTTGAATCCTTGTGAAGCTCGGGACGAAGCACACGCTAGAGGCAAGCTATTATTTGCCTAATTAAAAGACAGTCCGCTGGCCTGCACCTTCTAGCCTTTGTCCCTTCCCTCTTCTTGTCTGAAATAGACTCAATGCCTGGAAGCATGGAAGCCACTCTGAGATACAAGGATAAGAGATGCTTACTAAGGATATGGAGCTAAAACTCAGGAGAGGCCTGGGACATTGGTGACGTCACAGAGCTGCTGGTGTCCAGCCCTGGCCTGGACCATTAGGTGGATTTTCCCCATGTCCTTTCTGGTCTCATTCTTTCCACCTGTTAATAAGCATTTAAGGGCACCTCCTAATACCAGGCTAAAGAGACAAAAGTAAGACTAGACAATTCCCTCTCATTGTTTCCTCCCCCTGAAAAGTCACAATACAAAGTACAGTAGACGGGTAGAAATTACGGGGAGACAGAAGTTCGTATGTTTCTGGTTTGTGGCACCTTTGTAAGTTGAAGGGCTTCATAGGAAGCAAAGAGAGCAGTGTGCATGTTGCTGCTGGTTGTGTTTTCTGGGAGTAGAGGACAGAAGGCTGCTCCGAGGCCCACAAGAACTCACACTCTGGGGGAGACTTTCATTGCTCCTCTTATAAATATGTCACCCTCTCATGGGGACTCCCTAGACATTTAGATAGAATTATTTGCAAGGCCCCAGTGAAGCCCCTCCCACAAACCCTAGGACAGATCACCTGTATGGGCATAGCTTCTTCCAGATTTGGGTGGAGCGCCAAGGGATGCGGGGTCGGGCGGGCCTCCACATCCTCCAGGAATGCCTTCCGAGCCTGCTGGGCTGGCGAGAGCTTGGAAAGCAGGTCTGCTTCCTTGGGCAGCCTGATCTGCCTCTTCTTTGGGTCCAGTTGGGGAGCTCTGTGATAAATCCGGGGCAAAAGCCCTCTTCAGGGACCTGAGTGGCCAGACTGGTGCAAGGGGGGCAGCGCTCTTGAAGTCATCCGGCCCCTTTCTTAGAAATACCCACTGCCGGCTGTTAGGGAGGTGGGGAACTTCAGCCCATTCTTGTGCTTTGTGAAACTCCTGCAAGGTAGATAGATTCTCTTTGTACCTAGAAGACAACATGGCTGTTCATATTGACCACAGGACTTGGGTGGGAGAAGGAGGTTGTACAAAGGCTGGTCTCCAGCTTTTGGGGTGAGGGATAGGGGAAGACGGAGTTAATCATATTCCTAGTTCATAGCACAGTATCGCTGCTCTTGTACAAGGCCCCTCTCCCGCTTTCTTGTCTATTTTATCCCTACATCCCACTCTCACTGGTCTCCCTTGCAAAAGCAAAACTGCTCTAGTGGATTTGGAATATATCCTTTGTACACATCTTTGAAATTCTGAAGCGTCCTTTTGGGTGCATGCACTCTTAATTTACATAAATGGCAATATTCTGTTTCTTGTTTATCCAGCATTATATTTTAAAGACCCTTCCATGCCACTCTATACAAATCTAATTCATTATTTCAGTTGCTGCCACCACATTTCATCTCTCCAATCGCTTTGTGAAGGACACTCAAGTTGTCGCCTTTCCCAAGGACCCTTTCTCTTCACTAAAAGGGACAGAGCGCAGTGGGGTGGGAAGAGCCTGGATCCCAGTGACAACTCAGTCTCTAACTAGCTGAATGGCCTCGGCTCTTCTTATAACCTCTGTGGGTTCCCCTAAACTCAGGGGATCAAAGGTCACAAAATGGCTGTCCATGGGCTACACTGGGCCAACAAACCTGTCTATTTGGTCCTCCTGTGTTTTAATAAGAATCATAATAGCTAACATAAATTGAGAATTTTCAATATAACAGGCACTGTTCTAAGTGCTTTACATATATCAACATATTTAAATCTCATAACAACCCTATGAATTAGGCACGAGTATTATTCCCATTTACAGTTAAGAAAATTGAGGACACAGAAGTTAAAAAACAAAAACACTTGTCGAAGGTCACACGGCTAATAAGTGGAAGAGCTGGGAGTTTAACCTAGGTAGTATGGCTCCAGGAAAAGGTGCTTAATCACTCTACTAGAGTTTCTGATCAATAAAAATGTTCACATAAAGAATCAGGAGAAACATCTCCTCTGAAAAAACAGATTTTTCAAGAGCTGTGAACAGTGGGTCCACCTTTCCAAGGAGCCACAATTGGTATAACGTGTGTGCTATATATAAACACACGAGAGTGCAAGTAAGAGCTGATAAAATCCAAGTAAGGTCTATAGTTAAGTTAGGCATATTCCCCCAATGACAGGTGTAATGGTTGCCCACTTGAGACAAACCATATGTCTCTCTCATTCACAAACTCCACCTCTCCCTACTGCCGTATATACAGCTGCTTCACTCAGCCTTCCTAATACCCCTTAGAGAGAGCGGGCATAGAGATGAGACAGAAGAGACAGATGGGCAAACAGGGAAGAAGGAAATAGAACCAGCAACTGAATAACCTAATACAACCAGCCAACACCAAAGCCAGGACTTTGAATCTGAGCATCTCACTGTCCTTACATACTGCAATATCTTAGTAAGATGCTTCTGGAGTCTTTGTGTCCTTCCCTGGAGCCTCTTCCACCTTCAAGCCCCTTTTATCTATAATATCTTTTTACACCAAATGTAATCATTGTTATAAAGTATTTTTAAGAGATTCCAGCCTGAGGCCAGTTCTTTTCTAGTGAGTCCTGAGAAACTTCTTACTTGTCGTATAGATGTGTACGTGTGGTTTTAAGAGCTTAACCCAATTCTACTGTGAAAATCTAGATGAAAGGACAAAAAAGATGAATTTACAAAAAGTTACTCTCTGCATTTAATAAATCATTCTTAAATAGCTAAATGGCAGAAAGATGTTGAAATTACATCTAATCATAAGATTGATGACCCATTCCGCATGACCTATTAGTAACTTTCCATATTATTAAATATCTTCACAAAATTTATTTTATGCACATTTACAACTAATTCAAGCATCCAAGCACTTCATGAAATCAAATCTAAAACAAATATTTTTGTTTAAGCACAGCCATACAACTCAAAATGGGGAATGTATGTGGCAGTGAGCTGAAGCTTCATAGAATGTTAGAACTGGCAGAGATCCTGAAAGAAATCCAGTCCATTTTCTTCACTTTTCTTTTTCATTCTGGTTGGTTGGTTGGTTTGTTTGTTTCAAGACAGGGTCTCGCTCTGTGGCTCAGGCTAGCGTGCAATGGCAATTATAGCTCAATAGCTCACCGCAGCCTTGAACTCCTGGTCTTAAGGGGAACCTCCAACCTCAGTCTCCCAAGTAGTTGGGACTACAAGTGTGCACCACCATGCCTAATTTTTTTAAAATTGTTTTTGTAGAGACAGGATCTTGCTATGTTGCCCTGGCTGGTCTCAAACTTTTGCTAAAGCGATCCTCCTGCCTCAGTGACTTCCCAAAGTGTTGGGCGTGAGCAATTTTACTCTTTTCTTTTCTTTTCTTTCTTTCTTTTTTTTTTTTTTTTTCTGACAGTCTTGCTCTGTTTCCCAGGCTAGAGTTCAATGGCATGATCTTGGCTCACTGCAACCTCTGCCTCTCAGACTCAAGTGATCCTCCCACCTCAGCCTCTTGAGTAGCTGGGAATACAGGCATGTACCACCATGCCTAGCTACCACTTCCCTCTTTTCAACAAGGAAACTAAGTTCCAAGAGGTGAGTGAGGCAACCAAGTCTAGAGGGAGGGCTCTCCTCTACCCCACATGGCCTCTCACAGCTAATAAGCTTACCACTCTGCATTATGTTAGGTTCAGGAAAAATCTTGCTTGGCCCATAAAATAAAACTGAAAATAATTTTTCTCAATATTTACTGTTTACACAGACACTAGTACATGGTATGTGGATATTTCCCTCTTAAGAATTGCAAAAGAATATTGGACATGTATCCTAAGGAAATGAAAAAGTATGTTCTTATAAAATTCTGTACATAAATGTTGATAACTGCTTTCTACATAATAGCCCAAAAACTGGAATGTCCAAAACAACATGAATGTCCTTCAACAAGTGAATAGATAAACAAACTGTGGTACATCCACAGCAAGGAACACTACTCAGCAACGAAAATGAGCATTTGATACAGACAACTTGGATGGATCTCAGGGGTTTTATGATGAGTGAAAAAGAGCCAGTCTCAAACAGTTATAAACTGCCTTATTCTACTGGTCTAACAATCTCAAAAGAACAAACTTAGAGAAATGGAGAGCAGCTCAGTGGTTGCCAAGGGCTGGGGTAGGAAAGAAGTGACAGTAAAGGAGTAGCACTAAGTGGTACCTTTGTGGGGATAAAAACAGTTTTGTGTCTTGATGGATACATATGACCAAATGTTACAGAACTATATACAGACACAACGGAGTGCAAGAAGAGCTGATAAAATCCAAGTAAGGTCTATAGTTCAACGAGCATATTCTGCCAATGACATTTCCCTGGTTTGGCAACGTGCCATCGTTATGTAAAATGGTACCACTCTAATCAGCTAGGGGAAGGGTACATGGGACCTCTGTACTTTTTCTGCAACTTCTTGTGAGTCTACAGTTATTTTAAAACAAAGTACTTTGTTTTGTGTGTGTGTGTGTGTTTTTAGACAGAGTCTCCCTTCAACCCTAAGCTGGAGTGCTGTGGTGCCATCTTGGCTCACTGCTACCTCCGCCTCCTGGGTTCAGGTAATTCTGCCTCAGCCTCCTAAGTAGCTGGGACTACAGGCAGGCGCCGTATGCCACCACGCCCGACTAATTCTTTGTATTTTTAGTAGAGATGGGGTTTCACCGTGTTAGCCAGGTTGGTCTCTATCTCCTGACCTGGTGATCCACCCACCATGGCCTCCCAAAGTGCTAGGATTACAGGCGCGGTGGCTCCCAAAAGTGCTGGGATTACAGCCCCGGCCACAACAAAGTTTTTAAATGGAGAGAGAAGCTTCCCAAAGAAGGTCTTATGAATAACTGCTAAAACAACTATGAATGATTGCTAACATGCACACAATACATTCTATGTGCCAGGGACAAGTTTACATGTGTTACCTCCATTAATCCTCACAACAATCTTAGCTGATTCCTAAGTTTGTAGTTAGGAAGGTGAGCCCAGAAGGAGCAACCAACTTGCTTAAAGTCCACCAGGCAAACAAGAGGAGAACCAGCCTTCAACTCAAGTCTTTCTGATTCTAGACTTTGGAATCTTCACCACCACATCGTGCTGTCTCCAAGAGAAACGAATTCCATTCTCAAAGGATTCTCAACGAGTCGGCAAAGGCAAAAACCTTGTTCCTGCTTTGAGGCTACGACAACCGTACAAAATGTCAGCAGACCTCCTTAGTACCCCAGGCGCTCCCAGCCCTGGGCTCCACTTGGCCACAGCCCTCATCTGGTTGCCAAAGGCTCCAATGGGCAGCAGATGCCTAACGTCGGATACAGGGTTTCGGGCGCCCCTAGGCATCTGGAGAACAGTTGGTTGGCTAGGCCGGAGAAGGGTGGGTGGCCAGCAGGAGGGCTCAGAGTCCTGGGCTAAACCAGCCTCCGCAGAGGACTCGCGACCATCACTTTCCCATCAGAAATGGGTATATTAGTCTACCTCCCTGGGGACGCGGGGAGGCGGGGTCATGAGGAGGACAGAAGGAAAAGCCCCTTGCGAAGGGCAGCGCCAAGCACTGGTTATCTTACAGTGTTATGGTGTACGTAAGGGGGCATTGAGGAGGGAAGACAGACAGGCGGGACCTCCCCCAGACCACCTGCGTCTGTGGGCCCATTCCCCCGCCCCCGCCCCAGCAAGCGCGGGTTCCAGGCGCCCCCGCGCGGCCCACGTGGGATACGCCCTCGGCCCGTGCGCCGCGCGCTTACCCGGACCTGCAGTTCACGCCCTCAGGCACCTGGGCCAAGTCCCGGCCCCAGCCGCCGCCTGCTGTCCGCCATTGTGGCCCTAGCTCCGCGGCCACCGCCCGGGCTTGGGCGGTGTGTGTGCCCTGCCGCCGCCCTGTCGCTAGGAGACCGTGTAGCCACTGGCTGCCCGCATTTGCCTGGGGCTCTCGGCAACTTCAGCGGCCCGGCTGCGCGGCCCAACCCCTTCTCCGACGTCTGGGGACGTGGACCTGGCCGGGGAAAGGGTGAGGGGAACCGGTCCTTGGTGTAATCACGCTTTACTCTGCTGGGAAGGCGTGTTCATCTTCCCATAGAAACGCGCCATACACTGGATCAGGTCTTTTTTGCTCATCATCGTTTCAAAAAACGTTTACTGAAGGAAAGAAAGGAAGAAGGCAGGAGGAGCGATAAGAGATAGCAAAAAAAAAAAAAAAAAAAGGATGGAAAGGGGGGAAAAGGAATATGTATATATATATGTATATATATATATATATTTTTTTTTTTTGAATAGATTTCTAAAGGTTGGGAAAGGCTTTTAGCAGGGAGATGTTTTCCTGGAGGTCTTGGAACTCTCTTGGTCTCACAGCCTCTCGTTTCTAGTCCCCAGCTGATTTCCAGAGGCCTTTCCAGCTCCTGTGTTGATTCTTCTGCCTCGACTCACTTCTGGCAGTCAAGTACCATCCAGTCGGCCCTGGTAGGTACGTGACCACGTAATATGGATTGCATGAGGGTATGTTTTGGTTTTACTAAAGTCACTTGCTACTTCTGAGTTTCTGATTTAAATATAAGTATTGGTTCTACTACTTAATAATTATGCACTCCTGGGGGCAGGGCACTTACATTTTTAAGCTTCATTAATTACCTAGCCTGAAAATGGGGTAAATGGTAGTATCTACCTATAGGGTTATTGGGAGCATTTGATGAATATAAAGAAATTAACAGTGCCAGCATTTAAGAATCCCTCAAGAATTATATAACAAATAATCGTTTTTGAAGGAGTACATAATGTGTGGCAGACACAGTACTAGGAACAAGATGGACAAGATCCCTACCCTTAGTCTTGGAGAAATCCTACCTACATGCAAAATAATGAAATTGGGCCTTTACCTTATACTATATACAAAAATCAACTCAAAACAGATTAAAGATGTAAATTTAAGAGCTAAAACTACAAAATTCTTGGAAGAAAACATAGGGGCAAATCTGTACAATTTTGAATTTGGCAATGGTTTCTCAAAATGATACCAAAATCTGAAGCAACAACAACAAAAATAGATAAATTGGACTTCATTAGAATAAAAAACTTCTGTATATTGAAAAACATGATCAAAAGAGTGAAAAGATAACCCACAGAATGAGAGAAAATGTTTGCACATTATATACCTGATAAGAGTTTAATATCCATATTTTAAAACTCCCACCAGTCAACGACAAAAAAAAAAACCCAGTTAAAAAATAGACAAAATATTTAAAGAAGATATACAAATGACCAAAAAGCACATTAAAAGATGTTCAACATCATTAGTCATTAAGAAAATGCAAATCAAAACCACAATGAGATACTACTTCACACCAATTAGGATGTTATAATAATAAAAACCAACAAACGAATAGAAAATAACAAGTGTTGGTGTGGATGTGGAGAAATTTGAACCCTCATGCATTGCTGGTGGGAATATAAAATGGTGCAATCACTGTGGAAAACAGTGTGGCAGTCTTCAAAAAGCTACGCATAGGTTTACCATATGACCCATCAACTCCACTCTTAGGTATATACCTAAAAGACTCAACAACAGGAACTCAGATACTTGCACATCAATGTTTGTGACAGCATTATTCACAATAACCAAAAAGTGAAAAGAACCTAAGTGTCCATCAACAGATGAATGAATAAACAAAATGTGGTATATATATACATGGGAAATTATTCATAAAATGAATGAAATTTTGATACATTTTAACATGGATGAACCCTGAAAACATGCTAAGTGAAAGAAGTCAAATGTAAAAGGACAAATACTGTATAACTCCATTATATGAAATATCTGGATAGGCAAACTCATTGAAACAGAAGGTAAATTAGAGATTATTAGGGACTGGGAGAAGGAAGAAATGAGGAGTTCGTGCTTAATGGATACAGAGGTTTTTGGGAGGATGATGAAAAAATTTTGAAATAGTAATAATGATTGCATAATATTGTCAACGTAATTAATGTCACCAAATTATAAATTTTAAAAAACGGTTAAAGTTACAAATTTCATGTTACATATATTTTGACACAATTTTTTAAGTTATAAAAAATACCCAAAAAAAAGAAGGAAGTTTGAAAATTAATGAGCTAAGAATCCAACTTAAAAAGTTGGAAACCTAGTCAAATAAATCCCAAAAGAGGTATGTTTTTAATATTGAGCAAAAGAAGCCAGACATCAAGAGTATACACTGTGCTCCTACTAATATGAAGTTTTAAAACAGGCAAAATTAATTTATAATGATAAATGTCAGAATTGTGGTTACTTGCTGGGTAACTGACAAAGAGAAAGCATGAAGGAGTCTGCTAGGAAGATGGAAATGTTTTATATCTTGATCTGGTTACTGGGTATGTAAGTACATATGTAAAATTTTAATGAGCTGTACACATCAGATCTGTGCATTTTGCTCTGTAAATTATTCGTTAAGAGAAAAGCAAAAAAAAAAAAAAAAGAAAAGTATTTTCCATTAGGAAAATAATCCTAGAGAATTATCTTCCCCATTATTACATAAAGAAACAGCGTCCTGGGGAGGCCTAGGGCACCCTAAAGTCTGCAGACTTTCCCCTAACAGTTCTTATTTTGTGATACTCAAACAGGGGAAGGATATTTAAAATATTTAACAACCAGTAAAGCATATACACTAACTAATCAGGAAGATGGCCAGCCAAATTGCAACAGCAGAGTCCTAGAGCCCCCTAATCATAATGGCAATACCTTCCTTTAGTTGCTGATCTTGGAGAGAGTGGCTGGAACTGTCAAAGCACAGCAGTCACTCAGAATTGCTCAGAGCAGTGGCTATTTACCAACCAACACAGTGTTTTGACAACCATTATGGTCTTAAACCTTGCTTACCAGCTTACTGTCAATCTTCTCTCTCACCACAGAGTCTCCCTAGAGATTTTCCTCCACCATGCTGTAAGTGGCTTCTTGAAAACTGCCCTCAGTGTAACTACACCTGTGAACCAAGTAACAATGGGGGGTAAGGCACGACACCAGTAGTCAACAAGAGCATTTCTCACTTGGTCGGTAGCATTAAGCATGATGACAGATAGGGGATTGCCAATAAAATTGACAAGATTCCTGCCCTCAGGAGGTTATGGTTCAGTGGATAGATGGATTCCTTAGTTCAGTCAGGCTGCAATAGGCTAGACACATTCAAAGGAAGATGGTGGAGATTTATACCTCCACTGTTTGTTGAACAGAATGCCATGAAGAATGGATGGAATGTAAGGACACATTGCTGTTGGGAGTGTAGCTAAGACAGTTATTAGGAGAGCAAATGGCAGGACTTAGTCAAACCAAGTATATGGTATTTGCTGGCTGATTTGTTCTTCACCACCTCTGCTCTGCCCTGGCATCAGCAAGCTGCACTGGGGGCTGGGTTCGGCTAGTGAAAGCACTAATAAGAGATTGGGGATGGAGGAAGGGAACAGTCAGGCTATTTTTCTCTCTCCATCTCTCTCCTATTTATAGAAGCATCTGTATTTCTTCCTTCTCTTTTAGCTCCTACTAGGTGCTATGATTCCAGCTTTTGTCAGATGACCCAAACTCTTGGTTCCAAGCAATTCCTGCAGTTTAGGTGTGTTAGGGGCTTCCCGTTATTGTCCATCTCTAGGTTACTTATGTCCCCTGTTTGGCTCTCAGCTCTTTCATCACCTCTGTAACTATTCCCTGCATTAAAATCTTAGTTTTACACACTTTAGAGTGACTTTTGTTTTCCTGGTTGTACTCTTAACCAATACATATGTTACTTGTGACTCAGTATTTCCACTGCTAGATATAGGAATCCAGAGGAATTCTCACACACAAGGTAAGATATATGAGGATGTTGCCATAGCATCGTTAGTAGCGTTGGTGAGTTGGGGGACAATGTGCATGTCCATTTCTGTAAAACGAGTGGATAAAACGGTTGGATAATTAGGCATCATTAGAAGCAATAGTCTAGACAGATACTCAGCAACATGGTTAGACTTTTAAAAATATATTGCTAAATGAAGAAAACAGGATGAATTTGTTACGACAACATGGTTTATATAAAAACGTATGTATAAAAAACAAAAATATACCTCTTAGAAGTACTCATACAGAGAGAAGACATATGTCAACACTTAAGAATGACTGCCTATGGAGAGGGCAGGAGACCAGAAGTGGAGAACAGGGATGAAAAGCAATGAACGAATGAGTAAGAGAGGGTCTTGTATACAATTGAATAGTGGAGTGCCATTAATTTAAGATTAACCAATGTTCTGCACCTGAAGTAGAAAAAAAAGTTGCCAGAAAAATAGTTAACTTGGTGGCATTGAGATATAATTCCAAGAATGCTTTGTGTGTTATGAAATACTAAAATAATACCTGCCCCAAATCCAAGTTAGTTGGCAGTAATAGGAACAAAATCATGGGACAGATGGTGAAATGAGAAGCCAGAGCTAGTATCAGATACTAGATAAAGCAGGAAGTGTTGTCAAAATTCCATGGCAATTTCATGTGAACTTTGCTGATTTACTTGCCAGCTTCATCAGACATGAGCAGAGATTATGCTTTAGAGTCTTGTGGCTTAATATGTGTTGTAGTCAGTCCAGGCCACTATAACAAAATACCATAGACTGGGTAATATATAAGCAACAGAAACAGTTCTGAAGGCTGGAAGTCTGAGATCAGGATGCCAGCATGGTTGGGTTCTGGTGAGGACCCTCTTACCAGATGCAGACTGACTATTTGCTGTGTTCTTACATGGCAGAAAATAGGGCAAGAGAGCCTTCTGGGGTATATTAATAATGCTGGACAAGTCTCTCACAGTCTACACCTCAGCTGTTTCTCCTTCAGTAAAATAGACCTAATAACAGTCTATGTTATAAGATCGTTATGGGATGCAGTATGGGAATAATGTAAAGCTACATTCTCCAATAGAAGTATAATGCAATTCACAAGTGTGAGCCACAAAGTATACATTTTCTAGTAGTCATCTTAAAAGTAAAGAGAAACAGATAAAATTAATTATAATAATATATCTTATTTAGCCCCACATAACAAAAATATGATTTTAACATGTAATCAACATAAAATATTATATATTTTACTTTCTTTTTCATACTAAATCTTTAGAGTTTGGTGTGCACTTTACTTTCAGTACATCTTAATTTTGACAAGCTACATTTCAAGTATTCATTTGCCACACATGGCTGGTAGCAACCATATTAGACAATAGAAATAATAAATATTTAGCCAAGCGTCTAGCACAAAGAGGCACTCAACGAATATTGGCTCAAACACATTCCTTGGGTGTATTAGGCCATTTTTACATTGCTCTAAAGAAATACTGAGGCTGGGTAAGTTTAGTTCACAGTTCTGCAGACCATAGAAGAAGCATGGTGCTGGCAACTGCTTCTGGTAAGAGCCTCAGGAAGCTTACAGGCATGGCAGAAGATGAAAGGGGCACATGGTGAGAGTGAGAGCAAAAGAAAAACGGAGGAGGTGCCACCCATTTTCAAACAACCAGAACTTGAGAGAACTCACTCACTATTGCAAGGACAGCACCAAGCTATTTATGAGAGATCCACCCCCATGACAAAATACCTCCCACAAATCCCCACCTCCAACACTGGCGATTACATTTTAACATGAGATTTGGAGGGGACAAATATCCAAACCATATCACTAAATTTATCCATAAGTTTCCTGTATTTCTTACTCTATTATAAGCATAGAAGAGACTTGTTAGCAACACAAGCTTAAAATCACGTATAGGTCACATACTTCTTCCATTTAAGCTATTCTTGTCCCATTTTCTCCAGGAAATAAGATGTTCCCTGTTTTTCCTTCTGATATGAGAAGAGAGTTGTTAGCCCTCAAGCTGCTCAGATGAGGGACTTTCCCTGAGAACCAAGATGAAGAGTGTAGCTTCTATAAAAGATTTCACTGAATTTTTGTACTAATGAACAAATTTTTTTTGGACGAGTAGATATTTAACGTGCTCTTATTACCACTGAAGTTAAACATATATTATAAATTCTTATGTCTTTAAAACTAGAGAGAGGATTCTGGGAAGATAGCAGAATAGAAACCACCAGGAATCTGATTTCCCACATAAATAATTGTTCTAGCAGAATCTGTCTGACATAACTGTTTTAAAACTTTGGGGTCTATTGAAAGCTTGCACCTTCTAGGGGAAAGGTTGGACAGCAAGCTGCAGTTAATTTCAGCACAGTAATAGCCAATAGTAGACAAACCTTACTCCTTAGCCTTGTGTCAGGCAGCTGTGTATGTGTTCCTGGAACAGTTTGCACACAACTTGCTGGAACCAAGGTGGAAAAAAAAAATGTGTCCTCCAAATATTAGGGCTCTGATTACTGATTGTTGCTTCTGATTACAAAGGTGCAGAAGAAGAAATGACAGCCATTGTTGTTGCACCTTCCCTCATTGTGGCAAACCCCACCTCCTCTGGCTGAAGCAACTTCCAGGGGAGCTAAATAATTAGAGCCTTTTCTGCTTTTCCTTTATCCTTTTTCTCCATTTTTTGGGAGCCAGACATTGAAGACTATGACATTCAAAAACAACTGTGTATACAGAAGATATTAGAAAGTCATTGTGCATGCCCAGGTACAGGCTTAGAAAAGACCCAAGAGACTAAGGATATTATATATTTATAAAAAGTCCAGTACAGCAAGAAGATATAATAATTGTGCTCCTAATAAAAGATCATCAAAATATCTGAAGCAAAAATTGACAATCAAAAGTAGAAAAAGACAGTTTGACAATAATAGCTATAGACTTCGATAACCCTCCTCAATAATGTAAAGAATAACCAGTCAGAAGATACATTAAAAAATAGAAAACTTGAACAAAACAATAAACCAACTATATCTAACAAACATATAAAGAAGACTCTACTCAACAACAACAGAAAACACATTCTTCTCAAGTGTATGTAGAAACTTTTGCAGGAGAGACCATATGTTAGGCCACATAATTTGTCTTAATATATTTAAAAATACACAATATCTTCTCTGACCACACAGAATCAAGTTAAAAGTAAATAATGGAAATAAAACTGAAAAAAAAAATACAAATTTGTAGAAATTAAACAACACACTCTTAAAGAACCAGTGAATCAAGGCAGAAATAACAATGAAAAATTAGAAAATATTTAGAAATGAATGAGAACAAAAACAACATACAAACACTTGGGGACACAGTGAAAGTAATCTGAAATGGAAAATGTGGGCTGGGAGTGATGGCTCACACCTGCAATCCCAGCACTTTGGGAGGCCAAGGCGAGGGATCACAAGGTCAGGAGTTTGAGACCAGCCTGGCCAATATGGTGAAACCCTGTTTCTACTAAAAATACAAAAAAATTAGCCGGGTATGGTGGCACATGCCTGTAATCCCAGCTTCTCGGAAGGCTGAGGCAGGAGAATTGCTTGAACCTGGGTAGGTGGAGGTTGCAGTGAGCCCAGATCATGCCACTGCACTCCAGCCTGGGTGAAAGAGTGAAACTTTGTCTCAGAAAAAAAAAAAAGAAAGAAAGAAAATGTGTAGCTGTAAATATTTACATTTAAAAACGAGATCTCAAATCAACACCAAATCTCACAACTTAAGTAATTAAAAAAAAAAAAGAAGTCCAAACTAAACCCAAAGCTAACAGAAGGAAAGAAATAATAAAGATTAAAGCAGAGATAAATGACATAGAGAATATAGAAATACTAGAGAATATAAATTAAATCAAATGTTGGTTCTTTGAAAAGATTAACAAAATTGACAAACTTGTAGCTGGATAGACTATAAAAAAAGGAAAGCAAGACTCAATTTACTAAAATCAGATATTAAAGTGGAGACATGACTACCAATTCTACAGAAACAAAAAGGATTTATAAGAAAGTACTGTGAACAATTACATGCCAACAATTTGGATAATCTAAATAAAATGGTCAAATTTCTAGAAATTCAAAACCTTCCAAGACTAAACCAGGAAGAAATGGGAAATCTAAATAGACTTATAATTCATAAGGAAATTAGAGATCTGACAAAGAAAATCCCTGAACCGGATAGCTTTTTTGGTGAACTCCACTAAATATTCTAGGGGAACCAATAGCAATTCTTCTTAAACTTTTCCAAAAAATTGAAGAGGAAGGAATACTTCCTAACCTATTCTATGAGGCCAACATTACCCTGATACCAAAGCCAGAAATAGACACTACAAGACAAGAAAACTACAGAACAGTATTCCTTATGATATTGCTGTAAAAATCCTCAACAAAATACTAGCAAACCAAATTCAGTAGCATATTAAAAGAATAATACACCAGGACCGGCATCTGTGGTATTTTATATACATACACACAAACACACATATATATATATATAAAATATACACACACACACACGTGTGTGTGTGTTTGCGTGTGTGTAGTTTTGTTTTGTTTGGCTTTTGAGACAAGGTCTCACTCTGTTGTCCAGGCTGGAGTGTGGTGGCACAGCAGTCTCAGCTCACTGCAACCTTTGCTTCCCAGGCTCAAGGGATTCTTTCACCTCAGTCTCCCAAGTAGCTGGGACAACAGACATATGCCAACATGCCCAGCTAATTTCTGTGTTTTTTGTAGAGATAGGCCTTAACCATGTTGCCCAAGCTGACCTTGAACTTCTGGACTCAAGGAACTCACCCAACTCAGTCTCCAAAGTGCTAGGATTACAGGTGTGAGTCACCGCACCTGGCCTTATATAGTGTTTTTGTTCACTATGTAAGGTATGAGTTTCTGACTCATAACCCCTATTTTCCTTATTACAGTCTTTTGTTGTAATTTTGGGTGCGTTAGACTTCAGGGGCAGGCTTTGGGAAAAGGAATCTCTCTGATCTTTTCCTGCCCTCCTTTCGTCTGCCCCAAGGTAGGGTTCTAAGCTTGTTCCACCTTTCTGGTTGTGGGTCTTAACACCCTTCCCAGAGAAGGTCCTGCCCCATATCCTAGAGGAAGAAATGCCGACATCATAAAGCTTCTGTAAAAACCCAAGAGGACTGCAAATGGGGGAGCTTCCCAATAGCTGAAGTGTGGAGGTTCCTAAAGGGTGTCACACCCAAGGAGGCCATGGTAGCTCTGTTCCCCTTTCGCTATGAATTTCCAACTATATCCTTTATAATAAACTGGTAAGTGTAAATAAGTGTTTCCCTGTGTTCTATGAGCCACTCCAGCAAATTAAACCCAAAGAGGGAGTCATGGGAACCCCAACTTACAGCTGATTGGTCACAAGTTCTGGAGGCTCAGATCTGTGACCAGTGTCTGAAGGAGCAGGGCAGGGCATTCTTGGAGACTGAACCTTCAACATGTGGAAACTGATGCTATCGCCAGGCAGATAGTATCAGAACTGAATTGGAGAACACCCAGCTGGTGTGTGCTGCTTGCTGTACTGGAGAAAATCCCACATCTTTGGTCACAGAAGTCTTGTTTTGTGTTGATGACTGTTGTGGTGGTGTGAGAGCAGAGGAAAAACATGGCTTGAGGGTTTTTCCAAAGCAACATCAATGAAGGAGAAAAAACCTTACATAATTATTTCAATTGATGAAGAAAAATAATTTGACAAAATTCAACATTTCATAATAAAAATAACAAACTACGAATAGAAGGTACGTACATCAACAAAATAAACATGACATTTGAAAAAACCCTAGATAACATCATACTCAATGGTGAAACATTGAAAGCTTTTCCTTTAAGATTAAGAACAAAGCAAGGATGCTCATTTTTGTTGTTCTAGTCAACATAGTACTGGAAGTGCTCGCCAGAGAAATTAGGCAAGAAAATGAAATAAAAGTTATGCAAATTGGAAAGGAAGAAGTAAAATTGTCTCTGACTGCATTAACATGATCTTATATGCATAAACCCCCACAGATTACACACATCCACATGCATAAAAACTATTACGAACTAACAAATGAATTAATTCAGTAAAATAGTAGGATATAAAAATCGACGTTTAGGCTGGGTGCAGTGGCTCATGCTTGTAATCCCAGCACTTTAGGAGGCCATGGCAAACAGATTGCTTGCGCTCAGGAGTTTGAGACCAGCCTGGGCAATATGGTGAAATCCTGTCTCTACAAAAGATACAAAAATCAGCCAGGTATGGTGGCACATGCCTGTTGTTCCAGCTACTCAGGAGGCTGAAGTGGAAGGATCTCTTGAGCCCAAGATGTCGAGGCTACAGTGAGCCATGATTACACCACTGCAGTTTAGCTTGGGTGGCAGAGTGAGACACTGTCTCAAAAGAAAAGAAAAGAAAAGAAAAAAGAAAAGAAAATTAACATTTTAAAATCAGTTGTGTTTCTATATTCTAGCAATGAACAATCTGAAAAGGAAATTGAGAAAAAATTCCCTTTATGATAGTATTAAAAAGAATAAAATACTTAGGAATTAACCAAGGAGATAAAAGACATGTAAAATGAGGACTTATAAAACATTGCTGAAAGAAATGAAAGAAGAGATCAATAAAAGATATCCCATATTCATCAGTTGGAAGATTTAATATTGTCATAATGTCAATACCACCCAAAATCATATCCAAATTTAATGCAATATGTATTAAAACTCCAATATGTATTAAAGCTCCAATGAAATATTTTTTAAAATCCTAAAATTCATATGCAATCTTAAGGAACAATCCTTAAAATAAAGGAAAAAGTTGAAGGATTCACACTTCTTTGTTTCAAAACTTAACACAAAGTTACAATAATCAAAACAGTGTGGTACTGGCACAAAGACAGAGATATAGACCAATGGAATAGAACAGACAGTCTAGAAATAAACCCTCACATTATCTTTAACAAGGGTGCTAAGATTATCCAGTGGGGAAAAGATGATCTTTTTGACAAATGGTGCTGGGAAAATTGAATATCCACATAAAAAAGAAAAAAACTGGACCCTTACCTAATACCATTTACAAAAATTAATGCAGAATAGATCCATAACCTAAATGTAAGAACTAAAACTATAAAACTCATAGAAGAAAGCATAGGGCAAAAGCTTCACAACATTAGAATGGGCAATGATTTCTTGTATATTACACCACAAGCACAGGCAACAACAGAAAACACAAATTGGATTGTATTAGAATTTAAAAATTTTGTGCACCCAAAGATAGTATTAACAGAGTAAAAAAGACAACCCACAGAATGGGAGAAAATATTTGAAAATCATATCTCTAATAAGAGATTCTTTATATCCAAAATATAAAGAAAACTCCTAAAACTCAATAACAACAAAAAACAACATGATTCAAAAATGCGCAAAGGACTTGAACAGACATTTGTATATTCCAAGATATACAAATTGCCAGTAAGCACATGAAATGATGCTCAACATAATGAATAATTAGGAAAATACAGATCAAAACAACAATGAGATATCACCCCACCCTTATTAGGATGGCTACTATTTAAAAAAACATAAAACAAAAAACAAAAAATAATAAGCGTTGACAAGGATGTGGAGAAATTGGAATCCCTTGTCAAAAAACAAACAAACAAAAAAAAACAGAAAATAAGTGTTGGCAAGGATGTGGAGAAATTGGAAGCCTTGTGCACTGTTGGTGGGCATGTAAAAGGGCACCACCAGTGTAAAATGGTAGTTCCTTAAAAATTAAAAGTAGAATTACCATATGATCCAACATTTCCATTTCTGAATATATACCCAAAAGAAAAGATAGCAGTATCAAAGAAATGTCTGTACACTTGTGTTTATAGCAGCATTACTCACAGTAGTTAAAATGTGGAAGCATCCCAAGTGACTATTGGTGGATGACTGAATAAGCAAAATGTGGTATACACATACAATGGTGTATTATTCAGCCTTAAATAGGGAGGAAATTCTCATGTATGGTATAGCATGGATGAACCTTGAGGATACTATGTTAAGTGAAATAAGCCAGTCACAAGACAAATACTGTATTATTCCACTTATATGAGGTACTTATCGTAATCAAATGGTGGTTGCCAAGGGCTAGGCAGAGGAGAGAATGGGAGTTATTGTTTAATGAATACAGTTTTGCAAGATGGAAAGACTTCTGGAGATGCATAGTGGTGATGGTAGCACAATATGAATGTACTTAATGCCACTGAACTGTATACTTAAAAATGATTAAGATAGTAAATTTTGTTGTGTATGTTTTACCACAATTGAAAATTGGAAAAAATGATAAACAATAAAATTTTTCAAAAATATTGTCTGTACCTAACATGATTAAGCACACTCCTTTTCTCTTTCCCATCTCTCCTAGATTATCTTGGGCATCTGAACCTAAGCAGGTGCAATAGATTCATTTGATTGCCCCCCTTTAAGTCCACTCCTTGTTGGCCTCACAGTTGCCTTTACCTGCCTACTTCTCGGTGATCACTGGGCTGAGCTAGGAATTCTGACTACTGCTAGTGGCTGTGCTAAAGATAAATGTAGGATGAGGAAACAAATTTCCCAGTGCACTGGCAGGATCCCTCAGCCAGCCCACAGAGCAGTTGTTGCCCATTCGTCTTGGAAACTGCACACTCATATTTTTAGAAAGGGACAAACAGGTTCTTTGAGCAAGATCAAAATTCAGCAGGGAAGTGGAGGTAGAGAAAACCCTGTTCTTAGTTCCTGAAGACTGAACCAGACTTAGAAACACCAGCCTAACCCAAGGTAACCTAGGAACATTCCGCCTGACCTGGGTCAACCCTGATACAGAGGAAAACTTAGAGTCTTGGCAGGAAGAGACCTAATAATTCCATAGCCTTCCTTATGGATCATGGCTCCCCATTAGATACAGAATAAATTCAGACTCTTCAAGCAGACTATTCAAAGCCTCTCAAGTTTGGTCTGCTCACCTATCTTATTTTCCAATCCTTCTTCTCTCTAATTATATTATTATACTTTCTATTCTTCCCTTCCATATACTTTCCATCTTCATTTTGTTCATGTTGCCTAAAAATTATTTAGTAGCAGGTCTTGACTACTATCTTTGCAGTTCCAATTCTAATCTCACATCTTCCCAGAGGTATTAGTTCCTAACTCCTAATTAGAAGAATATTTTCCTCCCTGCTTTTACCTACAATAGAGCTCTCTTCATAGGCTGCTTTCAATTAAATATCAAGCATTCAGCATTTTTAGTGAACAGTATAGATGCCTCTTCAGTAAATATTCAACCTTTTGCCCTTTGTTTAGTAGTCATTGATTTTAGAAGAATGACAGCACATAGCTCTGATTGACTTTGATTAGTAGAAACCAATCACTTTAATTACATTCCACCAAGAACTGGTTAGTATATGGACAGTAACACAGTTCAAGTCAATCAGTGAATAGCATTTCCTAGGTATCTTGTTCAGATTGACCCAGTGTTCAGTGCAAGCACAATGACTTAGGGTAAAGTGCAAACTCAGTGGTTGGGGAAAGAGGAAACCTTTTTCATGTTTTCAATGCTATTTACCATTACAATTTATCATTAATCTTTTTAATCACCAAAAACATTTGAAGTGGTTGACTCTACCATTGAATTTGAGCTATTAGAAGGCAAGAAATTATTTACCATTTTTCCTAGCTTCTATCATGGTGGCTTAGTTTATTCGGGTACAATCATAAATTGGGTGCCTCATAAACAACAGAAGTTTCTCACTATTCTGGAGGACAAAAGGCCCAAGATCAAGGTATATTGGTGTCTGGTGAGGGCCCACTTTTTGGCTCATCAAGTGTGCCTTCTGGCTGTGTTCTCACATGGTAGAAAGGGAAGGGGTTACTTGAGGCCTCTTTTATAAGGGTGCTAATCTCATTCATGAGGGCTCCACCTCCATGATCTAATCACCTCAAAGCCACCACCTCATAATACTGTGAAAATACTGTGAACTCAGAAAATCTAAGACAAGTCTGAGTTAATTTAGAGAGTTTATTTTACCAAGGTTGAGGATGCGCCCATGACATAGCCTCAGGAAACCCTGACAACATGTGCCCAAGGTGGTTGGGCACAGCTTGGTTTTATGCATTGAGGGAGACATGAGACATCAATCAATATATGTAAGAAGTACATCATTTCCATCCAGAAAGATGAGGACAACTCAAAACAAGGACCCACCGCCTCCCAAGGGGCTTCCAGGTAATACCTAGATGAGAGACAAAGGGCTGCATTCTTTTGAGTTTCTAATTAGTCTGTTCAAATGAGGCAACCAGAATATGCATCTATCTTTGTGAGGCAGAGGGATGACTTTGAATAGAATGAGAGGCAGATTTGCCCTGAGCAGTTCCCAGCTTGAAGGGGCCCAAGATATTTTTCTTTTACAATATCATCATCTTAGGGATTAGGATCTCAACCTAAGAACTTGGGAGGGTACACATTCAGACCTTAACACATAGTAACTTGCAAGGACCTAAACAAATGTTGGTTGAATTTATGTTAGTTTCTGTGGGGTTTGAAGTCTATATTCCAACTATGAGTCTGAAATAGCTTGGTGTTATATGTGAATTTTTGGTGCCACAAAAGAAGTAGCACTCAAATATAAATTTAATTTTCTCAGCAAGGCAACTTTACTTTCTGCAGAAAGGGTGCTCCCATTAGGCGTCTTGCCACAAGAGGACCCTGAATAAAGGAGGCAGGGCCATTTACATCTAACAAATCCACCCTACTGCTGTGTCCTGATTCCATTGGCTGGAATTGGACTTCACAGTCTAGGCTGCAACTGGCTGACTAACAACTTAAAACTTTCCTAAAGATGTAAAGGCAGAGGAGAACAAAGGAAAAGAAGAAGTAACTTGAGGAATGCTAAGAGAAGCAATAACATTTCCAAATAAGGAAGGGGAATAAGCTATGATCTAAGACTTGCCTGAGCTTGTCTAGGCACGTCAGGGAAAATATCTAGGCTAAAGTGACGAACTAAGAACACTGGATATACTTACTTCTTCATTATGACTAATGGCTACTTTAAGATTATTAGCAAAAGCTTTAAAATAAATTAACCTTTGAAGAAACTATTATTTATTCATAATGAACTAAGATTAAAGCTTTGAAGAGGAAGCTTTTATTTATTCTTATTTCCTACATTTGAATAAATGTGCCCACCCAAATCTCATGTTGAATTGTAATCCCCAATGTTGGAGGTTGGGCCTGATGGGAGGTGATTGGATTATGGGGGTGGGTTTCTCAGGGATGGTTTAGCACTAGCCCCTTGGTGCTGTTCTTGTGATAGTGAATGAGTTCTCGTGAGATCTGGTTGTTTAAAAGTGTGTAGCACCTCTTCCTCTCTCTTGCTCCTGCTCTGGCCATGTGATGTGCCTGCTCCCCCTTCACCTTCTGCCATGATTATGAGTTTCCTGAGGCCTCCCCAGAAGCCAAGTAGATGCTTCTTGTGCAGCCTGTGGAACCATGAGCCATTAAACCTCTTTTTTTTTTTTTTTTTTTGAGATGGAATCTTGCTCTGTGGCCAGGCTAAAGTGCAGTGGCACAATCTCAGCTCATTGCAACCTCCACCTCCTGGTTTTAAGCAATTCTCCTGCCTCAGCCTCCTGAGTAGCTAGGACTACAGGTGCACTCCACCACACCCAGCTAATTTTTGTGTTTTTAGTAGAGATGGAGTTTCACCATGTTTGCCAGGATTGTCTCGATCTCTTGACCTCATGATCCACCCACCTCAGCCTCCCAAAGTGCTGGGATCACAGGCACGAGTCACTGTGCCCGGCTAAACCTCTTTTCTTTAGAAATTACCCAGTCTCAGGTATTCCTTTATAGCAATGTGAGAATGGATAGCACAGTGTCCAAACTTCTGGGTTTGTCCTCAGAATAACTGTACTTTACTCTCTATGATACTAATGATACATGGAGCAGGACTGGGACAGACAGGCATCAAAAGGACTAAAATTAACCCAGAGTCATATATTTACCTTCACTGTTTTTCATACTATCTCAAGCCAGACGTTTACCTTGTAAACCAAAAACCTTAGAGTTTTACTTGTAAAACTCTAAGGCCCCCCAACTATCTGAATGGACTTTCTCAGCCAGGGCACTTTTAAAATTAAACCTGAGAGACTGATTCAGGCCATAATGGGAAGCGGGGCTGGACATACCTCATTATACCTTTCCAGCATTAACATCAACACAGACTTTCAATCTGATAAGAAACATTTTACAACCTAGTCTCTCTGAAGCCTACTACCTGAACGCTGCTTCTGCAAAGAAGAACTTTAGTCTCCACAATACTTTGTCTTAATCCAGACATTTCCTTTCTACTAATCCCAGGCCTTTAGATAAACTCAACCAATTGTCAACCAGAAATTGTTTAAACCCATCTATACCCTAGAAGCCCCTGACCCCCACCCCACCCCACCGTCCCCCTACCCCACCACTGTCAGTTATCTCACCTTTCTGGACAAAACCAATGTATTCCTTAAATGTATTTGATTGAAGTCTCATGACACTCTAAAATGTAAATGTCTCCCTAGAATGTTCTAAGCTGCACCCCAACCACTTCAGTGAGGGCTGGGTTATAGACCACGGTCACTCATATTTGCCTCAGAATAAATCTCTTTAAATATTTTACAGAGTTTGACTCTTTTCATCAATAACCTAGATGTGGGTTCTACCAGGCTGCTGCTGCTTCTATCCTGTGCTTTTCACAGATCACCTTTGATTATCTCATTATATGAAATAAATATAATATTGAAAAAGTTTCAGACTTGGTCAAAGACCAAAGACATCTTGATTGCTACAAAAGCAAAGGAGCTTAGATGATTCAGCTTATACTTGAGTGAATCATTCAACATCTGTTTGTTTTCATTATTTTCCTTTAACATTCTTGTGGGAACTATAAAGTGACTTAACCTGAATGACCAGCTTGACAGGTTTCTGTTGGGTGGGACTACTAAAAAAAACAAACAAAAAAAAAGTTCTTTAATTGCTCCAAGTCACTTATGACATATAAAAAATTGCTGTGGTGCCAGAGGTTAGAAATGACAGCTAAGAGCATAACACTGGCACCAGTCTGCCAGAAATGAGTCTTGGCTCTACTGTTTACTGGCTGTGCAACCTTGGGAAAGTTATCTAACTTCTCTGTGCCCTAGTGTCCTCATCTGCTAAAATGAGGATAATAATAGCACGTACCTCATCAGATTGTGTGAGGATTAAGTTGATTATCACATATAAAGTGCCTAGCATGTAGTTAAGCTCCCAATAGATACTAGTGTTATAATGCAGAGGATTTCTGAAATGGGGACTTGATCTAGAACTAGTCAATGAATTTCAGTGATTTGTGGGTCTGCTTTGTGAAACACCAGCAAATGGTCTTAACATAATAATATGAAAATGAAAATCACTTTCTTTTCTCTTAATGGGTTGATCTTTCTTGAGGCCTTAACTGGGTATCCCTATCTGTGCTTAGTTCCTAGCTTCATGATCTTGGACAAGTTAATTCACTTCTTTGAGATTTTTTTGCAGTTTCTTCATTGTGTTGATGCTCTTTACCTTTTGGTGTGTTTTTGGAGTGGCTGGTACTGGTTGTTCCTTTCTATGTGTAGTGCTTCTTTCAGGAGCTCTTGTTAAGCAGGCCTGGTGGTGATGAAATCTCTGAGTAATTGCTTGTTCATAAAGAATTTTATTTCTCCTTCACTTATGAAGCTTAGTTTGGCTAGATATGAAATCCTGTGTTGAAAGTTCTTTTCTTTAAGGATGTTGAATATTGGCTCCCACTCTCTTCTGGCTTGCAGGGTTTCTGCTGAGAGATCCACTGTGAGTCTGATGGGCTTCCCTTTGTGGGTAACCTGACCTTTCTCTCTGGCTGCCCTTAGCATTTGCTCCTTTGTTTCAATGCTGGTGAATCTGACGATTATGTGCCTTGGGGTTGCTCTTCTTGAGGAATCTCTTTGTGGTGTTCTCTGTATTTCCTGGACTTGAATATTGGCCTGCCTTGCTAGGTTGGGGAAGTTTTCCTGGATAATATCCTGAAGAGTATTTTCCAGCTTGGATCCATTCTCTCCGTCACATTCAGGTACACCTACCAGACGTAGATTAGGTCTTTTCACATAGTCCCATATGTCTTGGAGACTTTGTTCATTCCTTTTTACCCTTTTTTCTCTACTCTTGCCTTCTAGTTTTATTTCATTGAATTGATCTTCGACCTCTGGTATCCCTTGTTCTGCTTGGTCAATTAGGCTGTTGAAACTTGGGTATGCTTCCCGAAGTTGTGGTGTTGTGTTTTTCAGCTCCATCAATTCACTTATATTCCTCTCTAAGCTGTTTATTCTCATTAGCATTTCATCAAATCTATTTTCAACGTTCTTAGTTTCTTTGCATTGGGTTAGAACATGTTCTTTAGCTCAGAGAATTTTCTTATTACCCACCTTCTGAAGCCTGATTCTGTCAATTCATCACACTCATTCTCCAAAGAGGCATTCTGGTTTTGGGTGTTTTCATCCTTTTTGCACTGGTTTCTTCCCATCTTTGTGGATTTATCCACCTGTCATCTTTGTAGTTGTTGACTTTTGGATTGGGGTCTCTGAGTGGACGTCCAACTTGTTGATGATGAAGTTATTTCTTTCTGTTTCTTAGTTTTCCTTCTAACAGTCAGGCCCCTCTGCTATAGGACTGCTGAGGTCCACTCCAGGCCCTGCTTGCCTGGGGATCACCTGTAGCAGCTGCAGAGCAGTAAGGGTTGCTGCCAGTTTCTTCTTCTGCTATCTTTGTCCCAGAAGGATATCTGCCAGATGTCAGTCTGAGCTCTCCTTTATGAGATGACTCTTTGGATATACAGGGGTCAGGGAGCTGCTTGAGGAGACAGTCTGTCCTTTATAGGAGCTCAAGTGCTGAGCTGTGAGCTCCGTTGTTCATTCAGAGCTGCTGGGCCAGCACATTTAAGTCTGCTGCAGCAGAACTCATAAATGCCTTTTTTTTCCCCCAGGTGCTCTGTCCTGGGGGAGTTGGGGACTTTATTTATAAGTTTCTGTTGTGCTGCTGCCTTTTTCCAAGGCTGCCCTGCTGAGCGAGGAGGCAGCCTAGCCACAGTCTGCCTGCAGAGGCTTTGCTGAGCTGCTGTGGGCTCCGTCCAGCTGCTGTGTGAACTTCCCTGCAGTCCTGTTTATAGGGATATAGTTAGAACTGCCTTGGCAATGGCGGCCCACCTCTGTAATGGCGGACTCCCTCTGTAATGGCAGGCTGCCTCAGCAATGGCGGCTAAAACTTTTTTTCTTTTCTTTTTCCCACCCCATCAACAGTCACTTTTAAAGTTTTTTTCCTTTTTAGAAGACACTTTACTAAACCAGCCCTTGCCTCCCAACCACTATCACGGTATTCTTTGCAAAGTTTTGTTTCTGAAATCAAGCCTTCACCTTGTTTTACATCCTGAGGGCAGTGGCTGTAACTGCTTGAAAAGGCTTTGTTTAGGAATCCTGCCTTGGGGGGAGGAGCCCTCTCTGGTTCCATATCTGCATGTTTGTCTAGCCCTGTCTCTTAAAGAACCCCACCCCAGGGACTGGGTTTTCTCCAGTCTGTCTGTGCAGGTGTGTGTGTGTGTGTGTGTGTGTGTGTGTGTGTGTGTGTATGTGTGTGTGTGTCTGTAAAAAGAGCTCTAATTATGGGGTGTGAGGTGTGTGTGTGTGTTGTCTGTAAAAGAGCTCTAATTATGGTGTGTGCATGTGTGTGTGCGTGTGTTTGTTGTCTATAAAAAAAGCTCTAATTAATTTGGCCTAAAGAAAGACAGGCACTCTGATCTAATATTTTTTTAAGGGAAGATAAAAGCTGTGGTGCCTTTCAGTTCATGTGTGTTTAATCTTTGAGAAATAAAAGACTCCTTAAAGATTATTGGTAAAAAGCAGATGTCATTAAAATATAAATAGGTGGGCTAAATAATGCAGGTCACATGCAAGGTTTCCTAAATGTTTTAAGGTTACAAACTGCTTTTTGGGTTTTGAGAACTATTTGACTTGTGGGGCTTCACAGTTGGTAAGGCCTGGGGACATAAGGAACTAACTGGCCCTTAATTAAGAAGGCAAAACTTGACTGCAGTTAGCACACGATTAGAGCAACTTACCGGGTGTTAAAAATTCTAAGAATTATCATTATAACATGTAGCTGAGACTACTGGAAATAGATTTACATGCAAGGTAAGAACAGTAAAATGTGTTTTTGCAGTAAAAGGTTATAAGGAGGCATGGAAATGAAATCTAAATTTTTGCCTAGGGTTAATGGATTGTTTTGAGTTAGGAAGATCTGAAGGTTCAAACAAGTAGTGGAAGAATTGTGGAAATTAATCTTGCAGAATAGGTTCTCTATGTGACCATATTAACTAAATTCAAAAGGGTTATAAAAGATTTTTGCTTTTTTAAAATTTCTGAGTCATTTTGGCAAAATAGTTTATGTAATATGGAAGTCTCATAATATCAAGTGCTTTAAACATATTTCATAGACTTACAAAAATCAAACTTATGTTTCAAAATTGTCTTTCCTGATACCTGGCTTTTCAGATAGTCCAGAGGACCCCTGAGACATCCAGAAAAGAGAGGTAAATAGGATTATTTGACATGTTTAGATGCATGAAATTGCCAAAATGATGTTCAATCTTCTTTATGTTATGTTTTTGTGAATATTAATACATGTTCCAAAAGTGTATGGAATTTCTAAAATTCTAATGTCTAAGCCTATGCTACCAATCATAATTAAGATTTATGTAAACCATAGAGAAACTTACTGCAAACCACAGAGAAAAACAAATTTCTTTGTTAATTGTGTTTCTAAGTGTAACTTCACTGGACATTTTGCTATTCACAGACAATTGTTGTCTTGTGTTAATCCTTTTCAAGAGATAATTTATAATAAGCTATAGAACTTTAACAGGTGCTCTCAAATACAGGCTTCTGATAACTTTGGAGATTGTGATATTAGAATAAAGGAAAATGTACAGCACTCACGAAGAGCTGAAATGTTCACAAACATCAAGCAAAGCAAGAATTAACGGACTGAACTCAGAAGACTGAAGCAAATCTTCTTTGACTTTTGCTTGGAATATTGCTCATCCTTGTTTTGTTTTTCAGAGTCAAGGAAACTTATTTTCAACTATCTATGGCCTTTAATAATTAAGCAAGGTATACTCCTATAACCAAAATTTAGAGCATGCTTGTTTCTCTCTACCTGGTTCCTCTAGAATTTGAAAACTATCTGTAAGTATTCATAATTTATGGCAATATAGTTGTTTACATCAGTGCAATAAGAATCCATTTCTCTTTTGCAACAGAACGAAATTGGAAAAACTGGTTACTTTACCAAGGCTTTGACTAGAAGGGTATGCTTTCCTTTAAGGAGTGAATCTTGACTTGCAAAGCCGATAAAAGCCCAGTGAGGAAACTGGCCTCATACCCTTGTTTATACAGTCCCTGCACAGGGTTCCTGACCTGTGGTTAGTAAAGAATGCCACTTTCTAACAGGTCCAGGAACTCCACATTTATCTTGGGACCTTAAGAGGAGGGTATACCCAACTCACAGGTATTTGAGGATAAACCCATGACTGGGCTCAGATTTGAAAGGTCTTATCTGAGATTCCTTGTAGAACAAACTTCCATCAAAGCCAATCCAAAAGGCCTATGTAGAAATAATTATTCTTGCTGTACTTTCTGCAAATAATCAGGCCAAGTATAAAAACTATAAAATCTATTTTGCAAACAACTCAGTCCTATCATGATTTTTTGTTTTAACAAAAATGAGGACCGGTGAGTGAGAAATCATGTTTCAAAACCTATCATATATTTGTCATTAAATTCTAAACTCACTAGTTGTTTTTAAGTTTTCAACTACATTTTCAGACTAATTCTGCTTGTTCTGTGAACCAACCAGCAATCTCCATCTGCAGCTCAGAAAGAACAAGAGGAATGGGTAACGTAAAAATCTGCATCAGTATTCTAGTTCTGAGCAATTATACTGCAAACCCTGCCAGGTGATTGGAATAAATAGGATGCCCACCACTTGGATGTTTCCTTTTGGGAAAGTAAGACCAAGGGAGCTAACAAAAGCTAAGCACCAGGCACCCAAATCTTAGCAAACATAAATATAGCTATTAGTTATCTGTGTGTGTCATAAGACATCCTTTCCTCTCCCCTATTGGAAGAGGACTCAGTTCCACAGTTTCACTTTAGCATTCAGCTTATGATAAGGAGTCCATGCAACTCCCCCTGAGACACATTTTTGTCCCAAACTTAATTCCAAGATTTGAGCCAAAGCCCTGGGAAAGAAAACTAGATATAAGGGATCCAGAGGGGAGATGAAAACAGAGGTTAAAAGGCACAGAGCAGGTGAGTGTGGCTGATTCCTACTTGTCGGGGCCAGGCCCCATGTACGGGCGCCATATGTCGGGGACGGCATTAATGCCAGGGAGCTCTTGGCCAGCAAGAGGGTCCCAATACCTGGAAGAGAGAGTGCACAGAAAAGATAGGAGACAGAGAAGCAGGGTCTGGAGGGCTGAAAGGCAATGCCTAAACGGCAATGCCTAAACAGCAATTTTATTTGTGCATAGGGTCCCAATATATACTGTCAGCTTTCAGACACTGACGTCAGTCCACATTGTTTCAGTTAAAACATTAAAGGGAACAGAAGGTTACAAAATCTGGCAAAGTAGATAAGATACAAGTTAAAAGAGAACAGTACTGAAATCTTTAAAGTAACAAAAAGATGCAAAACAAGCAGATGCTCTTCTTATTATCTATTGTGAAAGAGTTTTATATTTATCAAAGTAACATTCTTTAAAGGTCAGGCCCACCATAAATTCCAGGAACAGTAATCTTAAAGAATCACATGAATAATAACAGGGTTCAAGCAGTACTTGATAAACAGAGTCACAAAACTAGTCCAAAGCAGGAACCGAGACAAAACACAATGTCTTAGTAAAACCACACAGCCATCACCAGGCCACTGTGTAAGCGCCTAGAAGTTCAAAATAGCCCTTTTACACAATTCCTCATCCTTAGTTCCTGCTTTCCCAAAGCTCGACTGCCTTCAGGAGGGGGAAAATGCTTCTGGGGTCAAACTCCATTATGGCGGAGACACTCTTGGGGGGTCTCTACGCTGGAGTGACTCCCACACCTACTGATTAAGCCAAGCCCAAGCTTCCTGTTTCATGGACAAAGGCCACATTGTATCCACGGCATAAATGAGGTCTAGGGAATTCAAGGCTACTGACAGCAAGGGAGATAGGGCATATGTGGGCAAGAGTGGATGATTTTCACATCCTGTTCATGAGTACAAGTCATTTTAACACCCATGGCAGTGACTGCCAAGGTTGCCAGGACTCGGGGATGCAAGGAAAGAAGAGGGAAAGAGGACACTCTTCCCTCTGTCCCTCACATACCCCAGGTATCTGCTAGGAAGAGACAGGAAGTTTCCAACTGAAACTTTTTGACTGGGCACAAACTCTCTTGAGCAGAATCTGGGTGTTGAATGGCAACTGCTGCAGAAAGGAGCACAGCAGTCAAGGCCCATCATGTGGGCAGACAGGGAGGGGCAGGTGAGGCCTGAAAGTCTTGCTTGCTTTCTCAGCAGGGGAAGCAAATAGCCTGGGGCAAGGTCTGAGTTCTCCCACAGGCTTCCTGGAGATTAACTTGGCACTGTTAGGAGGGCACACAGGGAGCAAGACCAGCCTCATCAATTGTGTAGGAGTTGGGTTAGGCCTATTGTTACTGGCTTTCCTCCACTTTCTTAGTGACACAGGTGGCCATAATCCCCTCTGGAACATAACCTCATTGGCCCAAGAACTACCCTGCGTCCCCTACTGTGGACACGGCAAGCCTTGCCTAAGGAGAGTCTGCACTCAGATTCGTCTAACCTTGCCCCGACTTCATGGTTTTTCTCTACCAACCCCAACAGCCAATCACAGAAGACAAATTTTTGGGAGCTCGATGGCCCTGACCATCACCTGAGAAACCCAAATACTTATCCTGACCAACTTAGTGCAAGCTTATATTGCCATTTTATTATCATAGCTGCTGTTGTCTTGAACGTGCCGCCTCCTGGCTGGAGGCCATCCAATGAGGACATTATAGCAACTCATGACAGAATAACCTTGCTCCAAGAAAGGAGAAGACAACACCTAGTTCCACTGCCTGCAACATCCTGGCTAACCAGAGGGCCTAGGTCTGTCCACATAAAATCTTCACCACTAACATAACCAGCACTCAAGAAAGCCAGCACACTAAACAGATCTACAACCAAGGATTCTCAAAGTCTACTTCACTCCTCTGACACCTCAACCAGAGCAGGTGCTGGTATGCACAGCTGGGAAATGCAAAGACAGATCACATCTCAGGAATGAGGCATTTCTCAGCACCAGCCTGGAGCCTGTTAGCCCCACTGGGTGGCTCAACGTAGAAGAGTAATAATAATCATTCAGTTCAGCTCCCAGAAAGCCACATCCCTAGGAGAAGGGAGAGCATACCACATCAAGGGATCACCCTATAGAACAAAAGAATCTGAACAGAGGCCTTGAGTTCCAGCTTTTTCCACTGAAACAGTCTACCCAAATGAGAAGGAATCAGAAAAGTAATTCTGGTAATATGGATCTATAACACCCCACAAAAGACCACACTAGCTCCCTAGCAATGGATCCAAACCAAGAAAAAAACCTCTGAATTGCCAAGTGAATAATTCAGAAGGTTGATTATTAAGGCTACTCAAGGAGATACCAGAGAAAGGTGAAAACCAATGTAAAGAATTTATTTATTTTTTTTCTCAAAAAATACAGAATATGGATGAACAATTTTCTAGAGAAATAGATATCATAAAGAAAAAAAATATCATGACTTCTGGAAATGAAAGACACACTTAGAAAAATATAAAGTGCACTGGAAAGTATTAACAATAGATTAGAACAAGTAGAAGAAAGAACTTCAGAGCTTAAAGACAGGATTTTGAATTACCCCAATCAAACAAAGACAAAGAAAAAAGAATTTAAAAAATGAATAAAGCTTCCATGAAATTAGGGATTATGTTAAACAGCGAAAGCTAAGAATAATTGGTGTTTCTGTGGAAGAAGACAAACCTAAAAGTTTGCAAAATTTATTTGGTGGACTTCTGGCCTTGTTGGAGATCTAAACATCCAAATACAAGAAGCTGAAAGAACACCCAGGAAATACATTGCAAAAAGATCATTACCTGGCCACATAGTCATCAGGTTATCTAACATGAAGATGATGGAAAGAATCTTAAGAGCTATGAGGCAAAAACATCACATAACATATATATATATATAACATATGTTTTATATATATATATATAGCTATATAGATTGTTTATTTCTGTTGAGAAATCTGCTGTTAATCTGATAGGATATGTATATAACATATATGTTATATTTATATGTTATAACGTATATATAATCTGATAGGATATATATAACATGTTATAAGATAGATATATGTTATATAGCATATATGTTATATAGCATATATGTTATATGTGTGTGTGTGTGTGTGTGTGTGTATATATATATATATATATATCTCCCATCAGATTAACAGCAGATTTCTCAACAGAAACCCTACAAGCCGGAAGGCATTAGGGTACTCTTTAACCTCCTCAAGCAAAATAATTGGCAGCCAAGAATTGCTTATCCAGCAAAACTAAGCTTCATAAATAAATAAGAGATGAAGTATTTTTCAGACAAACAAATGTGGCAGAGAATTTGCCACAAGCCAACACTACAAGGAATGCTAAAAGGAATTCTAATTCTTTCTTTTTTTTTTTTTTTTTTTGAACCAAGTCTTACTCTGTTGCCCAGGCTGCAGTGCAGTGGCACAATCTTGGCTCACTGCAACCTCCATCTTCTGGGTTTAAGCAATTCTCCTGCCTCACCCTCCCAAGTAGCTGGGATTAAAGGCATGTACCACCACGCCCAGCTAATTTTTATATTTTGGTAGAGATGGGGTTTCACCATGTGGGCCAGGCTGGTCTCAAACTCTTGACCTCAAGTGATCCACCCACCTAGGCCTCCCCAAGTGCTGGAATTACAGGCATGAGCACTATGCCCAGCTGGAATTCTAAATCTTGAAATAAAACCTCAAAATAGACCAAAATAGAACCTCCTTAAAACATAAATATCTCAGGGCCTATAAAACAACAACACAATGAAAAAAAAAGGTATTCAGGCACCAACTAACACAGTGAATAAAAACGTTCCTCACATCTCAATACCAAAGTTGAATGTAAATGGCCTAAATGCTCCACTTAAAAGATACAGAATGGCAGAATGGATAAAAATCAAGCAACCAAGTATCTGCTATCTTCAAGAGACTCACCTAATGCATAAAAATTCACATAACCTTAATGTAACGGGCTGGAAAAAGATATTCCAGGCAAATGAACACAAAAGCAGGAATAGCTATTCTTATATCAGACAAAATAGACTTTGAAGCAACAACAGTTGAAAAAGACAAAGAGGCACATTATATCATAAGAGGATCAGTCCAATAGGAAAATATTACTATTCTAAATATATATTCACCTAACACTGGAGCTCCCAAATTTATAAAACATTTATTACTAGATCTAAGAAATGAGGTAGATGGTAACACAATAATCGTGGGGGACTTCAGTGCTCCACTGACAGCACTAGACAGATCGTCAAGATAGAAAGTCAACAAAGAAACAATGGACTGAAACTATACCCCAGAACAGATATTTACAGAACATTCTACCCAACAACTACAGAATATACATTCTTACCATCAGTCCATGGAATATTCTCCAAGATAGACCATATAACAGGCCACAAAACAGGTCTCAATAAATTTTTAAAAATCGAAATTATATCAAGTACCATCTCAAACCACAGTGAAATAAAACTGAAAATTAGCTCCAAAAGGAACCCTCAAAACTATACAAACACATAAACATTAAATAATCTATTCCTTAATGATTTTTGGATATTAAATAATCTACTCCTGAATGATCTTTGGAACAACAATGAAATCAAAATGGAAATTAAAAAATTATTTGAACTGAATGATAATAGTGACACTGTGGGCCAAGATGGCCAGGGGCAGACCTGTGTTATTTCTAGTTAAATGATTACAAGCTTGCTTTGCTTTTTATACACTGAGATTTGTGCCATGGATCAAATATTGAATTAAGAAAACTCCAAACAGTGGTGCAGTAAAATAAAAATTATTTAAGGCCTGTAAAAACAGAAATCAAGTGGTAACTGGATGCCTGTGGTAAAGACCATCTGAGAGTGCTTTTAAAACTGTGGAACGCTGCGGTGTGGTAGCAAGGCAGGAAAGACTGCTTTGGTCTCACGATCTCTTCCCAACAAAGGGTCTGCATGAGGGTCTCATAAAGAGGGCTTATGCAAGAACTCTGGGAAGGAATGCAACCTCTGCTCACAAGACTCAGGAGGGTCTTTGCAGATGGGAGCTTGCAAGGCAGGAAAGCCTTGCAAGGCAGAGATAACCAGAATGCCACAGTCTCTGTCTAGATTCTCAAAATATGGAGTAACTCTGATTGCTTTGTGTCTGCAATGCTTGGGAGGTAAAAGCTCCTTGATTCATTGTGTGTGGTCAGACTTGGTGGTGCCTTACCTGCGGTGCTCCTATGCACATGCACCTTGATAACCATGGGTGGTAAAATTCAGTGTCCTAAGTTAGCATTTCTTAGAAGAACCACATTTGCTATTGAATGCTGCAGATGCATGCTCCCTCACCACCAGCTTACCCCACAATAGCCTTTAGTTTACCTTTCTCACCTCCCATCACCACAGCTCGCAAGATTAACAAGATAATGCACCTAATAAAAGCGTGTGGAGCCCAGAACTCAGGGCCAATGCTGTTCCTGTGCTTGTGTACATTGGTCCCCTGGACCCATATGGTGGAACTCTAGTCTTGTCTTTGTCATTATTTCTTTTCTCACTCCGTTGTCACCACCAGGACTAAGGGCATCCACGTACAGGGTTGGGGCTGGCACCCAACAGACACAACTTATCAAACCCTCTGAAATACAGCAAAAGTAGTGCTAAGAGGAAAGTTCAGTCTGAAACTGTACAAAATAAACACTCTAAGGCCACACCTCAAGGAATTAGAGAAACAAGAAGAATGCAAACCCAAATCCAGCAGAAGAAAAGAAATAACAAAGATCAGGGTAGAATTAAATGAATTGAAATAAACAAAAACATTCAAAAGACAAATGAAAAAAAAAAAAAACTGGTTCTTTGAAATGGTAAAGAAAATCAATTGACCATTAGTGAGGTTAACCAAGAAGGGAAGAGAGAAGATTCAAATAAGCTCAATTAGAAATGAAATGGGAGCTATTGCAACCAATATCACAGAAATACAAAAGATCATTTAAGGCTACTCTGAACACCTTTTATTCACACAAACTAGAAAATCTAGAGAAGATGAATAAATTACTGGAAATATACAACTCTTCTGATTAAATCAGGAAGAAATAGAAACTCTAAACAGACCAATATAACAAGCAGCAAGATTGAAACAGTAATTTAAAAATTGCCAACAAAAAGAAGTCCAGGACCAGATGGATTCACAGCTGAATTATATCAGACATTCAAAGGCAAATTGGTACCAATCTTACTGAAACTATTCCAATGATAGAGAAAGAGGAAATCCTCCCTAAATCATTCCGTGAAGCCAGTATCATCCTAATACTGAAACCAGGAAAAGACATAACAAAAAAATTACAGACCAATATCCCTGATGAACATAGATACAAAAATCCACAACAAAATACTAGCTAACTGAATCCAACAGCACATCAAAAAGATACTATGCCATGATCAAGTGAGTTTCATACCAGGGGATACAGGGCGGTTTAGCTTAAGCAAGTCAATAAATGTGATACATCACATAAACAGAATTAAAAACAAAAATCATTTGATTATCTCAATAGATGCAGGCAAAGCATTTGAGAAAATCCAGCAATGCTTTATGATTAAATCTCTGGGCAAACTTGGCATAGAAGGGGCACACCTCTAGGTAATAAAAACCATCTATGGCAAACCCACAGCCAACATTATACTGAATGGGGAAAAGTTGAAAGCATTCACCCTCAGAACTGAAACAAGACAGGGATGCCCACTTTCATCACTGCTATTCAATATTGTACTAGAAATCCTAGCCAGACCAGTCAGACATGGGAAGAATGGCATCCAAATCGGTAAAGAGTAAGTCAGACTGTCACTGTTTGCTGATGATATATGATCATATACCTAGAAAACGCTAAAGATTCTTATCTACCCAGAGGAAAAGAAGTCATTATGTGAAAAAGACACTTGCACACGTCTTTATAACAGCACAATACGCAATTGAAAAAATACGGAACTAGCTCAAATGCCTATCAACCAATGAATGAATAAAGAAAATGTGGCCTGTAATCCCAGTACTTTGGAGGTTGAGGTGGGCGGATCACCTGAGGTCAGGAGTTCAAGACTAGCCTGGCCAACATGGAGAAACCCCATCTCTACTAAAATTAAAAAAATACAAAATTAGCTGGGTGTGGTGGTGCATGCCTATAATCCCAGCTACTCAGGAGGCTGAGGCAGGAGAATTGCTTGAACCTGGGAGGCAGAGGTTGCAGTGAGCCGAGATCGCACCATGGCACTCCAGCCTAGGCAACAAGAGTGAAACTCCATCTGACAAAAAAAAAGGTGAGATACACACACACACACACACACACACACACCCCATGGAATACTACTCAACCATAAAAAGGAACAAAATAATAGCATTTGTGTATGGTCTTTTAAGCCAACTGACTGCACCATGGATGGCATGGTAACCTCTGTGACATGCACATACACTCCAGATGAGTTATGGGAACTAGAAAGTCTGACGTTACTGGAAGACCACAAAAAGGGGGAGAATGATTAACCCCTTCAGTGCCTAATTAACTTTGAGACATTCTTCTATTGTTCCTTATTCCTGCCTCAACTAATAAGGCAACTGGACTTTGTAACCAACCTTGGTCAACCTTGTGACTCCAAACTCTGGGACCCCCTCCCAGCTTGCAGAAAACCACCCTGAACTGTAACCTCTGTAACTTTCCACTGCCTACTCCAAACTTATGAAACAAACTCCTATCTCTCTGCCCTCTGCTGACTCTCTTTTTGGACTCAACCTGCCTGCACCTGGGTGAATAAACAGCCATGTTGCTCACACAAAGCCTGTTTGGGCGGGGGGGGGGGGGGGGGGTCTCTTCATTCAGAGCACATTTTAATATTTTGCAACAACCTGGGTGGAGTTGGAGACCATTATTCTAAGTGAAGTAACTCAGGAATGAAAAATCAAACACTATATGTTCTCACAACTAGGAGCTAAGCTATGAGTATGCAAAGGCATAATAATAATATAATGGACTTTGGGGACTTGGGGGGAAGAGTGGGAGGTGGGTGAGGTATATAAGACTACACATTGGGTATGGTGTACACTGCTCGGGTGATGTGTGCACCAAAATCTCAGAAATCTCCACTAAAGAACTTTTCCATGCAACCAAACACCACCTGTTCCCCAAAAACTACGGAAATAAAAAATAAATAAAATAAAATACAAAAATTAGCTGGGCATAGTAGTATGCATCTGTAGTCCCAGTTACTTGGAAGGCTGACCTGGAAGAATTGCCTGAGTCTGAGAGGCAGAGGTTGCAGTGAACCGAGATCATGCCACTCTGCTCTGCTTGAGTGACAGAGAGAGATCCTGACTCAATAAAATAAAAAAGAATTTTTAAAAAGTTATAATTGTAAATTCTTTCTCTGCCTTTTAAGATGTATATAAATCTTCTTAAAAGCTTTAAAAAGTCTCTTGCCTCCTTTACAACACAGGAATGTTTTTCTTAAGGACGTGGGAATGAACCCTTTGAAGTGTAATCATCAAGAAAGACAGCCCCTCCTCTCCCCATTTCTGTGGGAGGGCAGGAGCCTAACGTGGCAGGTGCCTGGCTGTAAGCTGCAAAACTACCTCCTGTCATAAAGATATGAGAAGTTTTATTTTTCCTTTAGATAAAGGCAATTAACATAGATGGCCAGCCCAATTACCCAGTGAATTTAGGATGAACTATGTGTGACAATGGTGATGTCAAGTCCTCATACATGAAAACCATGAAAACATGTATGTAATGGACTGTATCTGCCTAGATATAGAAAACTGTAAGATTTCTTTTTCTTTTTTTTCTTTTAAGTTGTGGGATATATGTGCAGATCTTGCCGGATTGTTACATAGATATACACATGCCATGATGGTTTGCTGCCTCCATCCCCCCTGTCACCCACGTTAGGTATTTCTCCTAATATTATCCCTCCTCAATCTCCCCACCCCCTGCTATCCCTCCCCTTGCACCCCACTCCCCAACAGACCCCAGTGTGTGATGTTCCCCTCCCTGTGTCCATGTGTTCTCATTGTTCAACACACACTTATGAGTGAGAACATGCAGTGTTTGGTTTTCTGTTCTTGTGTCAGCTTGCTGAGAATGATGGTTTCCAGATTCATCCATGTCCCTGCAAAGGACATGAATTCATCCTTTTCTATGGCTGTATAGTATTTTAAAAAGTATCATGTGTACGTGCCATATTTCCTTTATCCAGTCTATCTTTGATGGGCATTTGAGTTGGTTCCATGTATTTGCTATTGTAAACAGTGCTGCAATGAACATATGTGTGCATGTGTCTTTATAATAGATTGATTTATAATCCTTTGAGTATATACCCAGTAATGAGATTGCTGGGTCAAATGGTATTTCTATTTCTAAATCCTTGAGGAATCGCCACACTGTCTTCCAAAATGATTGAACAAATTTACACTCCCACCAACAGTGTAAAAGTGTTCCTATTTCTCCACATCCTCTCCAGCATCTGTTGTCTCCAGATTTTTTAATGATAGCCATTCTAACTGGTGTGAGATGGTATCTCAATGTGGTTTTGATTTGCATTTCTCTAATGACCAGTGATGATGAGCATTTTTCACATGTTTTTTGGCCATATAAATGTCTTCTTTTGAAAAACATCTGTTCATATCTTTCACCCACTTTTTGACGGGGTTGTTTTTTTCTTGTATATTTATTTTAGTTCTTTGTGGATTCTGGATATTAGCCCTTTGTCAGATGGGTAGCTTGCAAAAATTTTTTCCCATTCTGTTGGTTGCCAGTTCACTCTAATGATTGTTTCTTTTGCTGTGCAGAAGCTTTTAAGTTTAATTAGATCTCATTTGTCTATTTTGGCTTTTGTTGCCATTGCTTTTGGTGTTTTAGTCATGAAGTCCTTGCCTATGCCTATGTCCTGAATGGTATTTCCAAAGTTTTATTATAGGGTTTTTATCATGTTAGGTCTTATGTTTAAATCTTTAATCCATCTGAAGTTAATTTTTGTATAAGGTGTAAGGAAGGGGTCCAGTTTCAGCTTTCTGCACATGGCTAGCCAGTTTTCTCCACACCATTTATTAAACAGGGAATCCTTTCCCCCATTGCTTGTTTTTGTCAGGTTTGTCAAAGATCAGATAGTTGTAACTGTGTGGTGTTACTTCTGAGGCCTCTGTTCTGTTTCATTGGTCTGTATCTCTGTTTTGGTAACAGTACCATGCTGTTTTGATTACTGTAGCCATGTAGCATAGTTTGAAGTCAGGTAGCATGATGCCTCCATCTTTGTTCTTTTTGCTTAGGATTGTCTTGGCTACGTGGGGCTCTTTTTTGGTTCCATATGAAGTTTAAGGTGGGTTTTTTCCAGTTCTGTTAAGAAGGTCAATGGTAGTTTGATGGGGATAGCATTGAATCTATAAATTACTTTGGGCAGTATCGCCATTTTCATAATATTGATTCTTCCTAACCATGAGCATGGAATGAAAAACATGGAACGCTTGCTGAATTTGCATGTCATCCTTGCGCAGGGGCCATGCTAATCTTCTCTTTATCGTTCCAACTTTAGTATACGTGCTGCCGAGGCAAGCACAGAAAAGGGTAAGATTTCTTCCTGACTTTGCAATCTGCAGTCTCTGTAGTGGATTGCCTGTGATGCACATCAATTTAGTTTAATATCTATTCAAAAATAAATTGTCTTTCCCTTCTGTGTTTGTGAGGAGGTCTCCTGGGTTGGCAGGATATTTTATTTTTGATTATATTCCCCCAACATCAGAACCTGGGAAGACAGGGCATGACTGTGTCACATATCCTTCAGGGGGAAGGCCAGTAGTCCAAAGATGAAGCCTGAATGTCCCAAGACATACTGATCATCAGTAGTCCAGGGAAACCCTGAGGGTGGAAAGCAGGCCAGGGACACTCTCCTTTTAGTGGGGCAGCGTGGGTGAGAGTGGAGAATGCGAATACGAGTTCTGAGCTCCCCTGAAGGAGGGCTATGGAAAACCACGGTTGTGACCGGGCCTTGAGTGACTGTGGGTTAACCTGCTATGCATCTCACACTTGATTCATGGATCATAGGTTGTTCTTGTTCAAATGCAAATTTTGTTCAGACTGGCCCAGTCCACAGCCTGAGAGTCTGTTTCTAACAGACTCCTCCTAGGTTGTTCCAACTCCGTGTCTTAGAATCACATTTTGAGTAGCAAGGGATTAGAGAAAGAGAGTGGTGATAATAAAGAGAGCTGTGATAATATTGAGATGCACATCACATTCTGATTCTGATTCTGGCTTGTACAGGATTCTGCTATCTTCTAACAGTATCCAGCCAATTTTTGATGAATTCTCAAAGTTAGACTTCTGGCTAAGTAGATTCAACAAGGGGCAGGCTACCGTGCCATTCCCCAGGATGCAGATTACCCAAAACTCACTGGAAATCTACCAAGAAGGAGACAATTCTGTCTCCCAAAGCCTTTCACAGGCCAAGCACTTTATGTGTTTGGAGGGAGCTCTTGGTAAAGCCACCTGCAGAAATGAAATGGGATTAAAATAAAGTACTTCCAAGGAATGTAGTTTTAATTAACATTTGGAGGACTGTTTCACTAAACAGGTGTACAAACATGCCCCCAGAGCTGGATTGGCAAGAGGCTGACATCTGTCACCAGTCCCCAAAAATCCTTACCTTTGATATTTAACAAAAACATGGCTTCGAAGGGGTGTGAAATTATCATTAGTCTGATGCATGCACCTGTCAAAAGCTGATCCTGCCAGAGAATTCTTACACCTACATGGTCCTTTCCCATGCATGAGGCTTTACTGGGCCTCTTCCCCACCTGCCTTTCTTCTGAGCTTCAGCTTAGAACTCTTTCCTGACCAACACTTAAATTAGGTGCTCAGCTGGGGCTTACAAGTCCTCCATGGTAGAAATATACACCACCAGGGTCTTCTTCCCCTACCCCAGACCTTTGAAAAATTAATAGATATGAAGTCCTTATAACAGAGCTTGGCATATAGCAAGTAATATTTACCTTTTGCTAAGACAGAGCAGAGTTTGAGAGAACTTCAGCAGTGACAAGAAAAGGATAGGTTTATGCTGTTGACTCTGAGACAATGTGAAGGACCTAAAGCCTCCTCTCATAATTACCCAGAACTTGAGAGGCTCCTCTAGGACAGGGCTGGTAAAGGCAGCAGAGAGAAAAAGACAAAAGAGAAGATAGGAAAAAGGCCAGGCACAGTGGCTCACGCCTATAATCCCAGCACTTTGGGAGGCCAAAGCGGACCGATCACCTGAGTTCAGGAGTTTGAGACCAGCCTGGCCAACATGGTGAAACCCCATTTCTACCAAAAAAATACAAAAATTAGCTGACTGTGGTAGCTCATGCCTAGTCCCAGCTACTTGGGAAGCTGAGGCACGAGAATTGCTTGAACCTGGGAGGTGAAGGTTGCAGTGAGCTGAGATCATGCCACTGCACTCCAGCCTGGGCAACAGAGTGAGATGCAGTCTCAAAAAAAAAAAAAAAAAAAAAAAAGATAGGAAAGATGATGCCCTGATGTTCCTGAACTGGACACTGGAAGGACTGGAGACTTAATTTAAAAGTAGTATTTTGTACCATTGAATATTAAGATTTTTCTTCAGATAAAGGATCGGGCCTGCCCAGGCTCCCTGAAATTCTCTGCAGGCCTCATTCTTAAATGTGCAGTTTCCTTTTCTTGTTTCATACAGAGATATTAGTGTACCAGGTGGATCCCTTCGTGGTAGTCACCTATTGTTACAGAGTTTGGGATGAATTCCACAACATCATGTGGCATAGATTAAGGAATAGGCATTTTTTTTCCTTTGATTTTTATTTTAGGTTCAGGTGGTACATGTGCAAGTTTGTTATATGGGTAAATTGCATGTCACTGAGGTTTGGTGTATGAAGGATTCTGTCACGCAGGTAGTGAGCACGATACCCAACAGGTACCCACACTCCCACCCACCTCCCCCTTCAAGTAGACCCCAGTGTCAATTGTTCCCATCTTTGTGTCTGTGAGTATTTGATACTTAGCTCTTTAGCTAATAAGTGAGAACACGCAGTATTTGGTTTTCTGTTCTTGAAATACTTCACTTAGAATAATGGGGGAATAGGCCAGGTGCAGTGGCTCATGCCTGTAATTCCAGCACTTTGGGTGCCTGAGGCAGTGGATCACCTGACATCAGGAGTTCAAGACCAGCCTGGCCAACATGATGAAACCCTGTCTCTACTAAAAATACAAAAAATTAGCCAGACGTGGTGGCAGGCGCCTGAAATCCCAGCTACTCAGGAGGCTGAAGCAGGAGAACCGCCTGAACCCAGGAGGCAGAGGTTTCAGTGAGCTGAGATCACACCACGGCACTCCAGCCTGGGCGACAAGAGCAAACTTCATCTCAAAAAAAAAAAAAAAAAAAAAGGAATAATGGGGAATAGGCTTTATTGGGGACAAGTAAAACTCCGCAGGCAGTGGTTGCCCAAGCTTACCATCAGTGAGGCAGGTGAGGGCTGCTGGGCTGTAGGGGTTCTGTTCCAGAGGAGAAAGCCTGTCCCTTTCCCCTGCCACAGTGGGTCTTTCCTCCTATAGGCAGGTATGGGAAAGTGGTCTTGTTCATAAGGGAATATACAGATTGCATGGTACCAGGGAGTCTGGATTTAGGGAGCTGACTCTTTACAGGAGTTGATTAGGAATCAACTAGGGACCTTGGGGCCTGTGAGTTGTACAGTTTCCCATGGGGGAAATAGAGAGGACCAGGAGGAAGCTGCCAGCCCCAGGGGAAACTGAGTGTGTGTACTGTCTCTGCCAAGAGAATGAGGAAGTTCCTGGGATCCCAGCTGACCCTAGGTGAGCACCTGGAGCCATTCTTGCACAATCTTTCTTCTTATGTAACAGAAAATGCATATATGACTGGTTATCCCTTTTATTTCTCCCTGGGTAAAAAAATTGCCAGAACTGGCCAGGCGCGGTGGCTCATGCCTGTAATCCCAGCACTTTGGGAGGCTGAGGCAGGCGGATCAGAAGGTCAAGAGATCGAGACCATCCTGGTCAACATGGTGAAACACTGTCTCTACTAAAAATACAAAAATTAGCTGGGCGTGGTGGTGCACGCTTGTAGTACCAGCTACTCGGGAGGCTGAGGCAGGAGAATTGCTTGAACTCAGGAGGCAGAGGTTGCGGTGAGCGGAGATCACACCATTGCACTCCAGCCTGAGCAACAAGACTGAAACTACGTCTCAAAAAAAAAAAAAAAAAATTGCCAGAACTTTCTAGAATTCTTTTCCCATCACTTATTTTTAAAAATATCATATTCCAAGAGGGACCATTACTCACATCAGAAATGGCAGATGAGAAAGAAAAAAAAAGAAGTCTGCATGGTAGTAGCGTGTATCAGGACTTCTTTTTTTAAGACACAGGATTTTGCTCTGTCACAGGCTGGAGTACAGTGTCGCAATCATAGCTCACTGCAGCCTTGCACTCCTGGACTTGAGGAATCCTCCTATCTCAACTCATAAGTAAGTTGGGACGATAGGTGCATGCCACCATATCCAGCTAATTTTCATTTTATTTTGTAGAGATAGGGTCTTGCTATGATGCCCAGGCTAGTCTTGAACTCCTGGCCTCAAGCAATCCTCCTGCCTTGGCCTCCCAAAATACTGGGATTACAGATATGAGCCACCACACCCAGCCTATTTCTTTCCTTTTTATAGCTGAATAGAATTTCTCACTGTATGTATATAACATATTTTGTGTATCTATTATTCCATGATGACATTTGGGTCAGTTTCACCTTTTGACTATTGTGACTAATGAGGCTATAAACACTGGTTTAGAAGTATTTGTTTCAGTACCTGTATTCAATTTTGTGGGTTATATACCTAGGAAGAGAGTTGCTAGCTCATATGATAATTCTGTTTAACTTTTTGAAGAACTGTGATTTGCATCTCTCTCTCCTCTGGTTTGATCCAAAATGGAGAAGACAGTGCTGCTTAAGATAGCTTGCAATTCAGCTGAAGCAATCACTACTCATTAATATTCTGAAACTTTTTCATTGACACTAATTATAAACAGTATTTGTTATTTATGAAAGAACTGGAAATGCTTACAACCGTTGTAAAATTAACTGACTAGCAGTCTTCTCTGAGGTTAGATGAGTATACGAGGCTTCTGGGTAACCATTTCAGAGGCTCAGGATATGTGGTGAGTGCAGTGGTTAGGAATCATGAGGAGACAGTTAGTGGTGAGGGGTGGGGCTGATTTTTACCCCTTCCATAGTCTAATATCTAAGCCCGCCATCCCCCAATCCACCACCACACCCCATCTCTGGCCAAATATCTTCTCTCCACCACTACAGGCTGACAAGGTCCGCCTCTACCCTCAGGCAGTCCCCTCTTCACCCTCCATCTCCCCTTTCTTCCCCTCAGAAAGAGATGCTGAGTAAACCTGGTTTTCTCATTTATACGGCTTTCCTCCATCATTAAAGAATAACTGTGACCTCGCGTGTTGTTTATTTAGCCCTGATTTCACAATGGGCAGGAAATCAGACAGCCTTGATATTTCAACACACTGAGTTGAAACACAATCCAAGCTTCATTTGCTTCTAGAAAGCACCATCAAAGTACCTCAAGTGAGAACAGATTAGACTACATTTCATGTCGGAATATACATTGGATACAATGGAAAGTATATTTTTGGCCACTGGACTGGCAACTCCTTCCTGGCTCTCCATTCTAGTTCAACATCAGGTTCAGGCAGAGGCATTCTCTCTCACACCCACTGATTCCAACCTCTACCCCTCCTGGATGCCCTGGTCACCATGAGTGTTCCAATGCCGTAGCTTTTTATTATTTTTTATTTTTTTGCAATTTTCACTGCTTTCCTTTTACTGTCAGTAAACACGAGGCCAGAAGTCCCAAGCAGTGGCTAAGGGGTTAAGAGCCTAACTAAAGCATCTGACTGACTTGGGTTTAGCATTACCTTTGCTTCCTTCTGGCCATGTAACATTGGACTACTTCGTCAACCTCTCTGTGCCTCAGTTTCCTTATCCTTAAAATAGAGCTAGAAGGTTTACATCATAGGGCACCGTGAGGAGTAAATGAAGTAATGCAAACCCACTTCTAGCATAGTGCTTGGCATAGGTACAAGCGGCAGATAATATTGCTGACATATTCACCCTTTTTGCCCACTATTTTTTCCTCTTCTTTGCTCTCCTGACTCCTCGCCCTTCACCCACACAGTCTATTAGTTAGACAACACTACTCTTGTGTTTTCAGGAAAGGAAAGAGAAAAAGGCGAATAGGGTGTCTCCCCCTAGTTCTGTGTTTCAAAAAATCTGCATTCTTGGGGGGAATAGAAAGGAAAATAAGAATTTGAAGACGAGATTTCTCATTTTCTCATAACCCAAATCAAAATAAAAGCCAAACCAAACCAAAACAAACGAGAAAAGATTCCCCTAGTTGGGGGGTGCAAAAATGGTAATGAGGAAGCCATGAGGGTTTCTTGATTGGAGGAGACAGCAGACAGGGCCATGGATAACTTCACAGAGATTCCCTGTGCCACGGCACCGGTGCATATGATATCATATAAATGGTATATGAGCTCTCCTCTGGGGATCTGTAAGCCTATCTGCATAAAGCAGTTCTGTAATGTAACTCAACTTTGGAATGATAGGTAGGGGAGGAGGGAGGAGAGAGTAATTTTTTCTTATGGATTCTGTATGGCTCAGTATTCAGGATGCTCCACAAACATTTAGGAATAACATACGTCAAATCAGTAGGGTGTGATTGTACATTTTATAGATCACCTTCAAGTAATAAGAAGAAAGCCAAGACTTTTAGAAACATCTTGGAGTCTGACCTATCCCAAAGTAGGCAAGGGCGAGGGCCATTTTCATTCATATTTAGGCTCCTGGAATATTAAAATGATTAATAAATGATAAAAAATAGTGTTTCTGTTATTTATCATGGCATAACAAACCACCCCAAAACTTAGTAGTTTGATATAGAGCTATTCATTTGCTCACAGTTCTGCGATTTGGACAGGACTCACCAGGGACAGCTCATTATCTCTGTTCTGTGGGGCATAAGGTTGTATTCACTGGAAACTTGGTTGGAGCTGTGACAACTGTGTGGCCTCGCCTCTCATTCTCCAGTGTCCCTCTCCACATGGTCTCTTATCTTTCAGTAGCCTCATCTGAGCTTCTGACCTGACAGTTGGGTCCCAAGAAGGGAAACGAAGAAGCTGCCAGATCTAAACCTGGCACTGGCACAGATGGGTTCGGCCATATTCTACTGGTCAAAGCAGGTCACAAGCCCAGCCCAGATTAAAGGGAGGAACAGACTCCACCTTTGACATGAGGAGCAGCATGAACCTACAAAAACAGGCAGATTCTATTACACAGGGTTATAACATTTTATTTTATTTTATTTATGAGATAGGGTCTCGCTCTGTCGCCCAGGTTGGATTGCAGTGGCACAATCACTGCTCACTGCAGCCTTGACCTTCTGGGCTCAAGTGATCCTCCCCCCCTCAGTCTCTGGAGTAGCTGGGATCACAAGCAGGTGCAACCATGTCCTGCTAATTTTTTTTTTTTTTTTTGTAGAGACGAAGTCGTGCTACATTGCCCAGGCTGATCTCAAACTGGGCTCAAGTGATTCTCCTGCCTTGGCTTCCCAAAATGCTGGGATTACAGGCATGAGCCACCGTGCCCTGCCTGTGGTGAATTTTAAATGTTTATATTTAACACATTAACAGTTTTAACACAAAAGTATACAATAACTACATCATTAAACTCATTTGAGCATCATGTCAATGTTCTAAATTTAAGGTAGTGCCCAAAGAGCCCTCTTGCTTCCCCATGATAGCCCTTAGAGTCTGTGAAGAAAGTTCTCTTTCTAAGTGCCGAATGATTGCATGATTTCAACAGGCACCAGCAATCATTCATTAAATGTGCTTGCTCTGCTCAGATAAAGTCTTCTGATAGAAGAAGTCTATTCTCAGATAAAGTCTTCTGATAGAGAAGTCACCGTGTCTCCTTGCCATAGCACCAGCCTCCTCATTTTCCGCCCTAGTCTGTGTTGCTGTTAATACCTGAGATTGGGTAGTGAAAAGAGATTTACTTGGCTCATGGTTCTGCAGGCTGGACACGAAGCATGGCACGGGTATCTGCACTGGGTGAGGGCCTGAGGCTACTTCCACTTATCGCGAAGGCAGAAAGGGAGCACACGAGTGTGAGGAACATGGGCAGAGAGGAAGCTAGAGAGAAGGAGGAGGTGCTGGCTCTTTTCTACCACCAGCTCTCTGACTACTCACTCATGCCCGAGGGAGGGCATTAATCTATTCATGAACAATCTCTCCCCAGGACCCAAACACTCCCATTAGGCCCCACCTCCAACACTAGGGATCAAATTTCAGCATGAGATTTGGAGGGAATAGACATCCAAACCATAGCAGAGAAGTCATAGGGAAGATTCCTGATTGTCTCCCTGCCCTGGCATCAGACTCCTCATCTAAATGCTGGGAGCAGTAACCCCTCCCCCAAGCCATCTGCCCCTCCAGAGTGTGTTCAAGGTTATTAGTCATGGCAAGCAGGGGCTACTCCCTGGATGAGAGGGTGGAGTCTCACCTGTAGAGTAAGATGATACTATGGCAATAAATTAACAAGGCCAGTTATCGGTGCAGACATGTCCTATAGATCAGAAATGAGGAGGAAGCCCCAAAGGGCATTAAGAAACTTACATCTGGATTTTGGGGCTTGGTGTCAAAAGCCTCTGAACGTAGCTGTGGGTAGAGAAGATGGAACTGAACAGAAAGACAGCCAGGCCAGCTGCTAAAATGTTGTGCCAGCCTTTGTGATAAGACAGAGATTACTGTGGGATCACAGACTGCTATTTTGGGGAACATACATTATTTTCTTAAAAGCTGTTTACATTTTTTATAATTAGGTTCTGTCTTATGTTAACACATTTTAAAAATGCTAGTCTGGTCAGCTGTGCTAAGAGGAAAGAAGAAAGAGGTTTTCGTTCATCTTGCCCAGAGTTTTAAAGGGGAAGTGGCTAATTGCCTGACATAGTGGAAACAACAGAGTGAGATCCTCAGAGAGAAGGTAAACTGAGGGCAACTTGGGCTGGAAGCCCTTGTTTAGAAACTCTCCCACACTGAGATATGTTTATCAAATCGCCTCCATCTCTCCATCCCCACAGTCTGTTACTGTCCTGGTAGCCCAGACAAGAGGCACGAAGGGACCTCAATGAACAATGAGAAGGAAAAGTACCCTGGAATTGGTGGTCCAGGAGTGGAAGGGGTTTGCCCTCCAGAATGGAGCCAGCAAACAGAAAATCTGATTTTAGCAGTCAGAGAGTAGGGGGTGGAGTTCAAGGCGAACATGAACTTCTGAGTGCCAGTGTGCCCAGGCAGGCAAGTTACCAACTAGTTTTTTCTAGTTAGGGAAGGAAAAGACATATAGATTGCAGGAGGACTTCAAGTGATGCCTAGGTAGGGGACATGTGAGGGTTAGTGAGCTAGCGTGGCTGCTGAAGCAAACTGGGGCACAGGGCGGAGTTCATGTGGCTAACTGGAACTTACAGCAGAAAAGAGGCAGGATTAGGGGTAGAGAAAGGCTGTCAATTGTGGACACCTGAGGACTGAAGAGGCAGGATTAGGGGTAGAGAAAGGCTGTCAATTGTGGACACCTGAGGACTGGAGACCTGAGGACAGCTGAATCATTCAGAACCCCACCAGGTTCTATTTGCACACAGGACTGCTGCTTGAAGAGCTTTGGTAGCTGCAAAGAGTCCCGGCCACAGTCCTGTCCTCACCATCTGCTCCAGTTATCTATTGAGTAACATACCACGCCAACACTCAGTGGCTTAACAACAATCCTTTATTTTGTATTTTGAGTAGTGTTCAGCAGGGACCACTCATATCTGCTCTACAATGTCTAAGGCCTGGGTCTCAAAGGCTAGAAACGGCTGGGGACTGGTGGGACATTTCTCTTCCTACAGACTCAGGGCATCTCCCGACGGTCTTTCCCATATTCTCTGCGGCAGTCTCTGGGTAGCTTAGGGGTGACTTGAGGCTCCAAGAGCAAGGATTTCCCAGAGGCCCAGGCAGAAGTTGCAAGGCATTTATGATCTAGCTTCAGAAGTTCCAGGATATGGTCATTTCCACTGTATTCTACTGGTTTAACAAATTGCTAAAACCAGCCCAAATTCTAAGTGAGAAAGTGTAGACCCAACTTCTCAACAAAAGGAGTGACAAACAATTTGCCACCATTTTAAAACCATCACACTGTCTCACCAAGTCCTCAACAAAACCTAACTGATTTGCTGTTCCCAGATTCTCATTAGTGACAGACTGGGAGGCAGCAATGCACAGAGTAGAAAACGTGAGGGTTTTGGAGGCCACCAGCCAGCCCTGAGTCCTGGTTTAGGCAGGATCCACCACTCAGCAACAGGTTGAGCTGCTTAGGTTACTTAACTCAGAGCCCTGGTGTTCTTGAGTGTAAAATGAGGATGATACAATATAGTTTCCAAGAAAATGTACTTCTTGGATCTTCCAGTGTAGGCAGCGTAACTAACCAATGGCTCCGCCTCAACTGCTGAGCTCTGCTGAAATCCATCCTCTGATATTTATCCCCAGGTTGCTGCAGAGGCCAGCTTCCTAAGGCTGCTCCCAGCCCAGGACTGAGCACAGCAGGGATAGAGGGATCCTAAGGCAGGCCTCTTTTTGGAAGATGACAGACCTCTGGGACAAGCCCATTTGGCTAAAGGATTCCCCACCCCCATGGCTTTGCTAAACTTTTAGACATGAACTGTATATAATATCAAGGGCTTCCTTCCACCCAACCTTCCTTCCTTGCTTGCCTCTTTCCTTCACAAGGATCACACCTGAATCCCAGGTCCAGCTCCTTGTCTATTTCCCTCAAAACTCTCTTGCATAGTACTCCCATCTGCCACTGTTTCTGGATGACTGGGACAAACACAACCTCCTATTCATAGGACTGCCAAGATATTAAATTAGTAGAACAGTGCGAAACACCTGGTTAAGAGCTGGCATAGAAGAAACATTCATTTAACTAACACTTCTTGAGTCCTTTCTGTGTGCAGGCCTTGGTCCTGGGTGTCTGGGACACGACAGTGAGCAAAGCAGACAAGAACACCAGCGCTGCCTGCTTTAAGCTTCTTGCCAACTTCCACCTTTCAACAGGATACCAAGAGCGCTTCAAAGTCTGACCCCTTGGGGCCTCTACACCTCCGACTCCACACCCTGAACACCTGAGCCTGCCGTCAGAAGGAACGTCCTTCTTGCTTCCCACAGGTTTTGCTCTTTCACCGCCAATGATTTTGCTCACCACTTCCTTCTCCGTGAAATGCCTCCTCCTCCCTTTTTCGCTCGTCTTCCTTTCTTGCTCATGTCCCTTATCTGACAAACTCTTATGCATGCTGCAGACCCCAGTTCAATGTGGGGTCCTAGGTCATCCAGGCAGAACGTGCTTGCTGGCGTGATCTCAGCAGGCACCTGGTAGAAGCACTTATTACGCTGTGTTATAATTGCTGTAACAGTGTCCCCCGCTGACTTGGGAGCAGGGGAATAGCCCAACCACCCTGAATCCCCAGCGCTTGGCCCATGGCAGGCCCTCAGAGCTATCTGCGGATGAGTGAATGAGTGTGTGAACCGGTTCGGTGATTTCGGTGGGTGAGCGCGGGGCCTGCGGTGCAGGCGCTGGGAGCCGCCAGGCCGGGCCTGGCTCAGGCGCCGCAGCCATTCAGGGCCACCGGGGGACCAGCTGGAGAAGGCACGGGCCGAATCGCTGCCGCCGCCGCAGGGCGCATGACTGCGGCCTCCGCCCCCGCCCGCCTCCCCGCGCAGTCGCCGGCAGTCGACTCCCGGGGTTGCGGCGAGCCGGGCCCGCGAACGTCACGGCCCTGCGCGCTCCCTGCACTCTCCCGAGCTGCGCTAGGCGGGCGCCGCGGGCTGCCGGGCGGGGAAAACCAAAACCGAGGCCGGGCCCGTCCCTCCGCGGCCCCGCCCGCCCAGTGCACCGGGGGCCGCGCTCGCCGGGCCGCGGAGCCCAGAGCTGCGCGCACGAACCGGGCGCCGGGAGGGCGCGGGCGCCGAAGGGGCCCGGGTCTTCGGACGCCTCTGCGGCGGCTTTGGTGGCGGCTCCTCCCTCCTTGCAGTTGGATCCCGGGCGTGTGCGTCCCGGCCCGGCCGTTGAGCGGCGCGCAGAATGGGCCGATGCTGCTTCTACACGGCAGGGACGTTGTCCCTGCTCCTGCTGGTGACCAGCGTCACGCTGCTGGTGGCCCGGGTCTTCCAGAAGGCCGTGGACCAGAGTATCGAGAAGGTGAGGCGGGGCGGGCTGTGAGTGTGTTGTGGGGTCCTCCAGCGCACCCTCCCACCGCTGCTGCTGCGCCTTGTGCGGGGCAGACCCTCTGCACTAGAGCCCTTCGCGCTTCCCTGTCTTCCAGGGCTTAGTAGGCGAGGGTTAAAGAAGGATGGGGAAGGATGGAGCCGACTCTGTTCCCTCTACAGTAATAAGTAAGGCCATGGATCCTGACTTTTAAAAAGGCTTGGGTTGTGTTCTGACGTTTGCATCTCTCCCCCACTCCTTCTGTCTACACCCCAATCTCAGGTGGGCCCAAACTTGTTTCCCTCCCACTTCATGAAGAAACAGAACTAAATGAAAGACACCGCAGAAGAGGCGGGTTATGCTGTCTGCTTGCTGTGGCCTTTGAAGTGGTGTGCGCCTCGGGGGATGAGAAGTGGGTGTGCGGTCTATTGTGTTCTTGCCTCCCTGGGCTGGCCAGGGCAATTGGTAGCTGAGTCAGTCCTTAAGGCTGGGTGACATTTCATCCATCAGTCTGTGCTGAACGCCGACTTAGTGGCTTTGTATCTTGTACCAACAGTCTGTGTTGCTTTGTCTCACCATGGATTCTTGTTCTTCTCAAACGGCCATAATTTTCAGGCACAGGTGCATTTAGATCCCTACAAGAATCTGAACTTTCCTCTTCCCCTAGATGATTGGGCTGGAGAGCCAGTCCTTTAAGAAGACTTCTCCATCTTTTGATTTCACTGCTCATTTCATCTGCCCCTTCCCCCACATCCACCAAGCTGTATCAAAAGAGGAACAAGAGAGAGTTCCTGGGATCATTTTTTCTTAAAAAAAAAAAAGAATCACTGGAGCAGCAGCCTTCTTGTTAGCATTCATAACTGCATGCTTAATTTCTCTCGCTGGTCTGCACTTGCTGTGGCCAGATAAAGAAGCCCAGGCCTAGTCCAGTTTGAATCACGGCACTCTCCAGTTAGTGATTTTATTCCAGGTGGCAATGAATATATTCCTTTAACTGAGTTTCCAAAAGTAATTAACTGAGCACCCGAAATCTGGCAGTTAAAGGCAATTTTTCAAAAAGCACCATGGCAAAGCATAATGTAATGTTTAAAGTTCACATTGCCAAGGGCCCACTGACTGAGCATCTCGAAGGTCAGTTTCCTCTGAGCACTCATATTCAAGGAAAAAAGAAACCAAATCCTTTCTCCACTCTTGTCCATGTCCAAATCCATGGTGAGATGTGTTTGAGAATGTCAACTCTTGCTTTGGGTAACTAGAGTTAAGCAATCCAATTGTAGTCAATATGTGAGTTTTCTTGTACGGCTTTGAAAGGCTTTTTCAAGGGAGGCCTATAGGATGAGTGCTCTTCCCAGTGGTTCCCATATAGCCAGCCCTTAGTTTCTCTGTGGGTCTCCCATTTCTCTGGGTGAGGGGGGTGGCTGTAAGACAACTTGGCTGGGGCCTGAGTTTGTGTTGATATGTCCAAGTGTTTTTTTCCATGAGGAATGGACTCATTTTGATAAGTAATAACAGTATAGGGAAGTAGACTTTCAGAGCTGCTCAATCCCAGCTAAGGAGGACTGCACAGTGTATTGTATGAAACTAAAGGACAGGGCTAGTTTCAGTGGGCAGATGTGGAAGTACTGTTGTCATTAGAGGTAAGTCACACATTGCTATTTTGCTTTTTCCTGGATTACGTGTAGGGTGGTAGGTAGCATAGGTTAGTGGGAAAGAGTGAGGACCTTACGCTCCTGGGCATGAAGCCTAGCTTCCACCTTATACCAGCTGGATGACCATGGGCTGTTTAATCTTACTTGATTCACGTTTTTCCCATCTGCAAATGGGGGATAATAAGGACTAATGATCACATCTACTTTCTCAAATAATTCTTATAACCTTAAGGTGTGATCTTTCCGGGATATAGTTAGTGCTTAATAAATGATAGCAATTTTATTTTTATTAGAAGCCACACAAAGAAAATACATGGGATTTGGAGTCAGATTCCATATGTTCAAATCCTATCTTTACCATTATAAGCTTTATGACTTAGCTCAAGTTACTTAACTGGTTCTCAATTTCATTGCTTGTAAAAGTGGGGATATGAGATGTTAGCTAACTTGGGCACAGCGGTGCATTTACTGTGAAACTCACAAAGTTAAGCTTTGGGTCCCTCACTTGCACAGGCCCTTCCAAAGCCTTGTACCTAATTCTGTATCCCAAATTTTCCTTTTTCTTAAGAAGGGACCTTCAAATTGTATGAGCTTCAGGACCTACAAAAGCGGGATTTGTCTCTGCATGTGTATTATTGTAGGACTAAGTATAAAGCACTTAGCAGAGTATCGGGCACAGAATAGGTGATCAATATATGGCAGTCATCTTTATTGCCACTATGGGAGAATTCATTGGTAACTTGATTGTAATCTAGTTGTAATATAATCTACTCTGATATTTCCAGTTCTTTGCTTTTTCATGTGAAGATTGCCCATGCCCTGACTTGTCTACATCAAAAAGGGGAGAAGGAAAAGGGTTGAAATTCAAATGAGTAGGTGTGGGAAGCTTAGTAAGATAATTCCTGTCAAAAAAATTGTCTCAAATGATAATTGTCCTTGAACCCTGCAGTGACAACAGGTAACTGAAGACAGACTTTTTATTTTGGCCAGTGAATATAGTAGAAAGAACCAAGACAATTTTGTTTCATTCTTGGCCTCAACGGTGACTGCCTTATATCAGGCAAGGCCTGTAATTGTTTCTGCTTCAATGTTCTCATTTTCAAGAGAGGCATTATAGTACCTCTCTTCTCTTTTTCCCACACCCTCTTCCTAGGGGTATTATGAGCATTAATAAGGCATTTCCTTGCAGGCATTTGGGCCTTCATGAAGAGAGAGCTTCACAGAGACCCAACAGTTCCTTTTCCTCCCTTAGGCCTGGAAGGGCAGGAGTTTATGTTACATTTCAGCTGGTAGCCCAGTGAACCGCCTTGACACCCAGTGCAGTGCCTGAGATACATGTTAAATGCCTCTTGACTCACCTGTGATCATTTTAATAGAAAGGTGTCCTCAGAATCAGCAGAACTGAGTCAAACTTTTTTTTTTCCTGTCCCTAAGTATTTCTTGGGCTAAGCTGAACAAGCAGAATAGCAAGTTATTTAATCCCTCAAAGCCTCAGGATCCTCATTTTGAAAATATGAATAATAAGGATAAGAATACCTATGTCATAAAGTTGTCATAAGAATGAGGTAAAATGATTGCTATAAAACGCCCAGCACAGTGCCTCACAAATGCCTGAACGTTAACATTTGTTAGGTCTTTTTTTTTTTTGGTTTTTGAGATGCTAGGCTGGAGTGGAGTGGTGTGATCTTGGTTCACTGTAACCTCTGCCTCCTGGGTTCAAGTGATTCTTTTGCCTCAGCCTCCCGAGTAGCTGGGACTACAGGCATGCGACACCACGCTCAGCTAATTTTTGTATTTTTAGTAGAGGCAGGGTTTCATCATGTTGGCCAGGATGGTCTTGATCACTTGACCTCGAGATCCACCCACCTCGGCCTCCCAAACTGCTGGGATTACACGCATGAGCCATCACGCCCAGCATTTGTTATGTCTTTAGCTATTATTTGTCATCTGTGAATTGGAATTGGACTTACACAAGCTATGGTTCCATCTAGCTCCAAACTTCCGAGATCCCAGGCACAGTGACCTTTAAGAGCAGCCAGCTATGCAGTTCAGAATATTAAATTTGCACTCCTGATCTCTGCAGACGTGCTGGCAATTTGACTGTCTCCCAGTTCTGCCAGTGGCAGAACTGGCCACAGTCAGAACTTGGCCAACAAGTGTTGGGCTGGCAAGGGAACCAGTGGGATACTAGATACTGTTTATACCTTTTACTTCCTCCTCACAGGTCAAGGCAGGACTGTAGCATTAGGCCTCAGAGATGCAATGAACAAGACAAATACACTTCCCCTTCATCTGGACCTGAGGCTTAGGCAAGTCAGTACCAGCTGGTTTCTTTCGGGAGCCATAGCAACTTTGGAGCTGTTCTACTGATGTCTTGAGAAGTAAAATATAATCACTGATAACCAGACTGCTTTGATTGGTGACTATATGGGATCTTCTTTTTTAAAGTCAAATCAGTAAAACATCTTTATCAATGTATACATAAAGGCATTCAGCTATATATAATTTGAAAGGGCTCCTTCTTGCATATCTGCTTCATTTCCCAAGTTGCCTCTATTCAAAGAAGACTTACCTTAGTCTAAGATTTTTCTTGATCAGAAAAAAAACAGTAAAGGTATCTTAAATCTCTTATCTTACTGTTAAGGAAATTGAGGCTCAGGGAATGGAAGTACCTTATCTAAAGACAAATGGAGAGGAAGGGGTAGAGCTAGGCGTGCCAGCTGGTCTCCTGATCCTGAACCCACTTTTCCCATCTCAAGGATGACCATACATACCATTTGCCTGGGATAGTCCTACCTGGTTTCTGTGTACCTGTTGTTCTGGTGTAATCATGAACACCCCCCTTTCCTCCAGAAGATTTCCGCTTTGGACAATAAATTCTATGGTCACCCCCCCACTACCCCATGCCACATTGTTCTTACAGACAACAATGTATCCCGATTCTTGGCTCCCTAGCCTACTCAAGCTAGCTCAAGCAAGATGGGATTCCTATTTTTTTCTTTTGTAAATCTGGAAAGCTCATAGAAATCAAAGGGCAAGAACCACGGCACAGTAAGGCCTCCTGAGAGGACAATTGAAAGTGTAAGGTCAGCAGGAACCAGACACACTCTGTCTCTCCTCTGCTTTCTCCACCACCAGGCTTCCTCTGTTTACTCAGCCTGGCTCTGTACTCATCCGGGCTTGCTCAGCCCCGCCTCGGTGTGACATTCCAGCTGCTGACCTCTCACGGACGTGCTTCATCTCCTAGTTTCTCTTTTGCAAGTTTGTAATGGAGCAATGTGATTGGCTCAGCACAAGAAGAAACCACAGCACTGTAAACAGAGGCAGTGTCATTAATCTCCTTGCAAGATTCTCTAACTCCTAAAATTATCCAAATTATTTCCTGGCTTTTAGAAACACGATCTTGTGATATCAAAATCATATTAAGTTTCTTTCAGTATCTTACTAATTCATGTTGAGTATGAGTGCATTCCTTATTAATGATTAAGACAATAGTAGACCACCAGTTGTCAGCATAATCCCTAGACTCCAGGAGATGCATCAAAATCACTTACGAAGATTTAGAAAATACCAGACCCCACCCCAGACCTGCTGAATCAGACTCATTAGGAACAGAACCCAGGTTAAAGTGCTTATCATAAAACCTGTTACTGGAGGCAGGTTGCTGTGGGATCATAATCTGCAATTTTAGGAACAGGCATTTTTTAAAAAGTTGTTTATACTTGTATAGTGATTATTTTAGCCCAGGTCTTCATTCCTTAAGATGATAATTCTAATTGAGGATATTACTACTAATAATTACTATTAATCTGCAAGTTTACATTAAAGGAAATATTATTTGGTGAGGAGGGGAAGGTTGCTGCCTGTGGAAATTTCTTTGCTTTATTGTTAATAAAATACAAGATTTCATTCTGTCAGGCCACAGCAAAGGGGCCATCTGTTCTGCCAGACGTTTGCTTGTTTCCCAGAAAGGTGGAATTATAAGCTCATTAATGAAAACACAGGATGTTGGCCAAGTGACTAGACATTCCTGGCCATATCATCAAGATATGTACTATCTATACATGATACACTAAGGAAGGGACCACTTCTAATCCAAGTTGATGACTGGAAAAAACAACCAAGGGAAACTAAAGACCACTTTAGGTGTTTGCTTTCTGTATCTAAAAGCACCTTTAGGTACATGCTTTGGCAGTCATTCTTTTTATTTGGCAAGTATTTACTGAGTGTGTACCATTGGCAAGGCAGTGTGCCAAGAGCTATGGATATAACACTAAACAAGATGCAGTCTCTACCCTTACAGATGTTCTAATCCAATTCAAACTCCTGGGCCCCTTCACGCTCTTAAAAATTTCTGAGGACCCCAAATAACTTATGTTTCCGTGGGTTATACCTATTGATATTTACAATATTAGAAATTGAAACTGATATGTATTTTTGAGAAATTTTTAAAACAGAAGAACACAAGCACATATTCTAATATGACGTCATTATACATCATGTGGCCTCTGGAAAACTCCACTCTACACTCAGAAAGAATAGAATAAAAAAGGCAAATGATACCTTAGTATTAATATAAAAATAGTTTTGACCTTATGGGCCTTCCTGAGAAGGTCTTAGGGCCCCCCATGGGATCCTGAGATCATACTTTGAGAACTGTTGATCTAGTTTTCATTTAATTAATTATTCTGATTTTTAGAATATTTTTAAAAATACATAATATCCCTGTTTTATATTCCTGTAAGGCCAGTTTGGAAGCTGTATTGCTAATGTTTTCAACAACCAGGATTTTGCTTAGTGTGTCTTTCATTTACTGTGTCCTTTTAGCTTTCCCATGAGTCCAGTGTTAAAAACAGTAGTTTGGGCCGTCAGTAATTCTGATTCCACAATCTCCTGTCTTTCCCGAGTGTTGATCAAAGTAGACAAGAGCATTCGTATCTCTATAATTGAATTACTCAATAATTCCCTTCTAGCCTCAGCCCTGCAGGGATTTTCAACCCATATGACGTAGTTTGGTATTTTAATCTAGTATGAAAGCTCTCTTTGAAGGTAGAGGTCCTGCCGTATTTAGTTTTGTGTCTTTTCTTACTGCCAAATGCAATGCCTTATATCAAACAGAGGGTCAGTAAGTATTACTTGGATGAACAGAGAAAACTCTGTCTTTGGAAATGACTTTGTTTGCATTTTGTTGTTTAGTCTCACATTTTGTCCTACTCTGTAGGCCAGTGATCACATGTTTGTCTCATGAATGATTTATACCTTTAAAATCTGGACACTTCACCCATTGGTCCAGATTTCCAGCTTCTCTTGAAACATGTGGATGTTCTTTGGTGCTGGCCATACCAAGTTCTGCGTGACAGCTGTCTGACCAGAAAAGAGGCTGACCCTTCGAAGAGACCTACCTTCCCTGTTTCCCGCTGTCTTAGTCCATTCAGGCTGCTGTCACAAAATAGCATAGACTTGGTGGCTTATATACAATAGAAATGTATTTCTTACAGTTCTGGAGGCTGGGAAGTCCAAGATCAAGGCCCCGGCAGATTTGGTGTCTGGTGAGGGCTCACTGCTACATAGATTATGGTCTTCTCACTCTAACTTCACGTGGTGAATGAGCTCTTTGGGGTCCCTTTTATAAGAGAATTAATCCCATTTGAGAGGGCTCTACGCTCATGACCTAATCACCTCCAAAGGCCCTACCTCCTAATCTCACCGCCTTGGGGGTAAGGATATCAACGTATGAGTTTTGAGGGGACATAAACATCAGACCACAGCACCCACCCTCCTTTGCACCCTTATTGGCTCCCAAGGCCCAGTGACGTTGTCTATTGTTGTGCATGTGCTGTTGTTTTTCTTAGAGTAGAGGAATATCTATCTATATCTGACACTCCTTAACAAAGGAAGGAAAATGAAGGCCAGCTTGAGAGGATCATGTGTTTAACAGAAATGGGAGAGGGTGTGTTTCTTTGTAGAAATGAATATTGTTGTTGGGGTTTGACATGCAAACAAATGTACCAACCCACGACCTGTGTCACTCATTTGCCCTAGCCTTCTGGCTCCTTCAGCTTCTGAATTTTACACACTTTCCAGAGAGAGTGTGAGGCAGAATGCCTTTGTTAAACTAATGTAATCACTCACCGCCAGTCCCATTTTTTAAATTCATGTTTTTGATTGACAAGTCAGAATTGAATCTATTTAGGGTATGCAACATGATGTTTTGAGAGATAGATATAGATAGATATACATAGTGAAATGGCTAAATCAAGCAATTTAACATACATGTTACCTCAGTCACTCATCTTTGTTTTGAACACTTAAAATCTAATCTCAGCATTTTTCAAATATACAGTGTTTTGGGTTTTTTGTTTTGTTTTGGTTTGGTTTTATTTATTTATTTTTTTGAGACAGGCCTCTCTGTGTCACCTCGGCTGGAAAACAGTGGCGCAACCATGGCTTACTGCAGCCCTGATCTCCTGGGTTCAAGCCATCCTTCTGCTTCAGCCTCTAAAGTAGCTGGAACTACAGGTGTGCACTACCATGCCAGGCTAGGTTTTAAATATTTTTTTTGTAGAGATGGGGTTTTGTTATGTGCCCAGGCTGGTCTCAAATTCCTGAGCTCAAGCAATCTTCCCACCTTTGCCTCCTAAAGTGCTGGGATTATAGGCATGAGCCACTGTGCCTGGCCCAGTATATTATTCACTGTAATCACTGTGATGTACCATAGATCTCTTGAATTTATTCATCTCAAACTGAAATTGTGTGTCCTTTGACTAACATCTCACCAGTCCTCCCAGCTCCTACAATTCCCATTTTAAGGATATTTTCTTTTAACACTGTACTTCTGATAATCAACAGTAGTGGAAGAGGAGACATAGAAATAGGTAGGTGATGAAAATATTACTTATTTCAATTTTGAGAGATATAATCACAACCAAACAGGTTGCAAAATAATGAGATTGACTGGACAAGTTACACACAGAACGTGGGCCTTGTTTCCATGGCTTTATTTCTTATTTATTCACATCTTAAAATCGTCTTTCTTGCCACCCCCATATATGTTTCTCCCCCCCTCTCCCAATTTTCACATGGTTCTATGTTTAAGTTTCTATCCGGTAGTTGCTTTTTTCCCTTTAGGTCATCCGTTCTCAAACTTGGCTGTACATTTATAATCACCTAGAAACTTTCAAAAATAAGTTAGTGGGTACTTTGTAGCAGGAGGTTTTTTGGAATTGCCATTCCACCATATTGTCCTGTATGTACTTTATAAACAAAGTAACAGCTCACCCATGAGCTAGCATTTGAACCTGAACCGTCAGAACTCATTAGTTAAAATTATGACAGTTACAATTAAATCAAAATGAGTTAAGCAACAGTGACATAAATAAATGAATGCCAGTACATTTTTACTGAGTTAAAATAAGGTCAGGGAATAAGAGTAGAATGTTAATGGCAGTTTATTTCGTTTAGCTCAATAGAGAATAAGTGTAAACAGTGGAAATAAATTACTGCAAGAGTCTGGGTTGGGTTTGCTTCATTTCAGGGAGCAATTTTAAAAAGCAAAGCAAATCAATTGGTGTTTTGCCGTTTGATGAGTTTTATTAATCTGGAGTCCAATACACAACTAGGCCAATGCACCATCCATACGCAATTAGGCCAAGCTCTCCAAGTTGGTCTGCATTATCTCTGGGTGAATTTAGACTGTGCAGATGGCAACATGGATGCTTAAGTTGTGTTTAATTATTAAATAGCACTTTACTGACCTTAAGGAACAACCAGTAGTGCTCTTGAGTTTCAAAACTTTCCTTAAAAGTATTACAGATTCCCGTGAAAGCCTAATGCATTCCCTGAGTGCTTATTTTTATCACTTGGAAGTGGCTTACATCAGGACAGCTGGTTTAACGACTCTCATGGTGTTGCCTTCCCAAAAGACTGCTGTCAGGCTGACTTGAGTTGTGGCTGTATTAAATCATGTCAGTGTTCAGCTTTCAAGCTAATCCAGGCTGCATCTGATCCTTCATCTGCAGGTCAGGTGTCAGCCTAGCCAGCAACTCTTATGTCCACTACACACAGCTCAGAGAGGCTGTTCTCAGTTCTGCCTCTGCCCAGCCTTCTGTGAACCCAAATGGAAGCTTATGCTGGTTGAAGATTCTTTTACTTTTGTTTAAAATAGTCTCACTTCATACATGGTAAAAACTATTATGCTTCTCCAGCAATTCAAGAAATGCAAGTTCAAACAAGAAGATGCTATTTTGCCACTACTAAAGAAGCAAAAATTTCTGAAAACCTTGAACACCAATATTGGGCTGGATATGCTGAAATGGTTGCTCAGACACTGCTTTTGGAGCGACTTGTTGATATTCAAGGGCTCACGAGTTCATGAAAACTTTTTGTCCCTAGACCTAATAATCCCACTCTAGGAGTCTATTTGAATAAATTATTCACTGATTTTGTCCGGGTGTGTGGTGCCTCATGCCTGTAATCCCAGCACTTTGGGAGGCCAAGGTAGGTGGATCACTCAAGGCCAGGAGTTAGAGACCAGCCTGGCCAACATGGTGAAACCCCATCTCTTTAAAAATACAAAAGGTAGGGGCCAGGCGCGGTGGCTCATGCCTGTAATCCCAGCACTTTGGGAGGCCGAGGCGGGCGGATCATGAGGTCAAGAGATCGAGACCGTCCTGGTCAACATGGTGAAACCCCGTCTCTACTAAAAATACAAAAAAATTAGCTGGGCGTGGTGGCGCGCGCCTGTAGTCCCAGCTACTCGGGAGGCTGAGGCAGGAGAATGCTTGAACCCGGGCAGCGGAGGTTGCAGTGAGCCAAGGTCGCGCCACTGCACTCCAGCCTGGCGCCTGGTGACTGAGTGAGACTCTGTCTCAAAAAAAAAAAAAAAAAAAAAAAAAATACAAAAGGTAGCCGGGTGTGGTGGTATGCACCTATAATCCCAACTACTCCAGTGTCTGAGGCATGATAGTCACTTGAACCCAGGAGGCAGAAGTTGCAGTGAGCCAAGATTGCACCACTGCACTCCAGCCTGGGCGACAAGAGCAAGACTCTGTCTCAAAAAAAACATATTTTATTCACTGATTTGGACAAATATATTCATGAACATTTACTTCAGCATGAAAACACCACAAATGTCCTGTAGTAAAAGAATGATTAGGCTGGGTGCAGTGGCTCACACCTGTAATCCCAACACTTTGGGAGGCTAAGGCGGGTGGATCACCTGAGGTCAGGAGTTCGAGATCAGCCTGGTCAACATGGTGAAACCCCCGTCTCTACTAAAAATACAAAAATTAGCCAGATGTGGTGGCCAGCGCCTATAATCCTAGCTACTCAGGAGGCTGAAGCAGGAGAATTGCTTGAACCTGAGAGGCAGAGGTTGCAGTGAGCCGAGATTGTGCCGCTGCTCTCCAGCCAGGACAACAGAGTGAGACTCCATCTCAAAAGAAAAAAAAGAATAATTAAATAAACTAATTTGGTATATTTTATAAAATAAACTAATACAGTGGATTAGTATACAGACGTTAAAACAACAGTTTCAAAAACTATTTAATAACATGATGTGGATTACAGGGGAATTAAATTTTCTTCCTTTTACTTTCTTCATTGTTCAAATTTTCTGTAACAAATACGGTGGAATTGGTAGGGATTGGATGAAGGAACATTTACCTGATTTAAAGTAACAATAGGCCTGGCTCAGTGGCTCACACCTGTAATCCCAGCACTTTTGGAGGCTGAGGCGGGTAGATCACCTGAGATCAGGAGTTCGAGATCAACCTGACCAACATGGTGAAGTCCTATCTCTACTAAAAATACAAAATTAGCCAAGTGTGATGGTGCGCACCTATAATCCCAGCTGCTCGAGAGGCTGAGGCAGGAGAATCACTTGAACCTGGGAGGCAGAGGTTGCAGTGAGCCGAGACATGCTATTGCACTTCAGTCTGGGCAACAGAGTGAGACTCCGTCTCAAAAAAATTATTTAATAAAAAAAATAATAAAGTAACAACAATCAATAGCCTCATTTGTGAACAGAAATTGGAGGCAACACATGACTTTTTCTGCACATTTGTAGTAATATTATCTGCTACTTTAAAAATCTCTTCTAATATGAATATAGAAATTTCTATAGATTGATAATTTGTCATGATTTCTAGATATTTTCCCCTTAGATAAATGTGATATTTTATTGCTTACAAGTCTATTTTGTTCCTTGTTACCTCAAGGAGTTCTCAGAATTCACCAATAAAATGGAAGGTAGGAATTCTTGTCTACCATCATATCTTCAATACCTAGAACGGTGGCTGGCACAAAGCAATTGCTAAGCTAATATTTATGGAAAGAATGAAAGAGTTTCATCAATTTTAAGGTTGTGAAAATCCCATGCTATGCTTGCTATGAAAAAGGATGTTATAAAAAAATGCATTAAAACCAAAATTGCTAAAGACAGGTCTAATAGAACTAATGCTTATGTGCCTTTGGCATATTAATTATGCATAAAAATGAACCCTGCTAATTCCAAACTAGTCTTAACCATTTATGAAAGGAGGCCAGAATATCTCCTTGAAAAATAATATTTGCAGCTAAGAAAGTTACTGTCTCTTCTTGATTCTGCAGTACTGAAATTCAGATCACTTTGTCTCATGTATTATTTAAAATATGTAGCATTTTGCCCCATTGAAGACTTTACCAAGAAGAACGAGGTAAACAGCAGAAGATGAATACCCGGCACAGCATTGTGCTATACGCTATGGTATCATCTGTTTCTTCACTAATTGTTTATTGTGTCCCTTCTGTGCCAGAAACCATATTGTGTGCTGGGAATCCATGAAAAAGATACAGTCCTTAGAATCAGACCCAATCTGATGCTAAAGACTAATAAACACATTTTCTTTATAAAACTTGTGAAGTTTCATGAAAGTAATGAGAACACACAGCCCAGAGGGGCCTTCTGAGAGATGGCACTTCTGAATTGAGCCCTGAAGCCCAAGTAGAAGTGAACCAGGTGATGCCGGCCCTGCAGAGACTTCTGGGTGAAGGGCAGTGAGTAACTCAGGCCAAGGCACTGCCTGAGGACTTGTGTGGTGGGTGCTAGGAAACAGTAGTTGGTTGCGTGTTGCTGGTGCATAAAGTGCCTACCAGGAAATGACAGATAGTAACAGGTGACGTGGTTGCATCAGATCACAACAGGTCAAGGACTGAGGACTTTATCCTGTGAGCAGCAATAGAGTGTCTATTCCATTAGGCACTTTTGACAGCCTTCTCTGAAGGCTGAGGTGGATGAAGCAATTGAAAGGAAAAAGGCTGGAGAGAGGAAGACCGTTTAGGAGTGAACATACAGTATTGTCATAGTCCAAGCCATGATCAAATGAGCCTTGGCGTAGAAATGGGGAAGAGGAGAGGTGAAATCAGCAGGACTTAGTGATCAGCTAGGGGAGAAAATCATGAGTCCATTTTGGTCATGTTGTCTTGGAGCAGCCTGTGAGATGTTCAGATGGGGAGATTTTAGCACGGATCTGTGCCACTGGAAGGATCCAAATAATTTCAGGCGTCAGCTGTTTGTTAGGCTGAATTACTGGGTCTTGCACATAATTTTTCACTCCCTGTTACATGCATGTTGGTTTTGTGTCCTTAGCTAAATTTCTTCTTACAAACAGGGCCTATGCCTGTTTGCAGGGCATAATCCAGGCACCTAGAAAGCTCTTAATAGGTACATATTGGCTGATTAACTGAAAAGTATGTTTTTCAGTCTAAATTATTAATTTAGCTGTTGACACTGTGAATTCACTGTATAACCTGATAATGTTCCAGTGTTTTGTTTTAGTGGTAGTGCCACAGTATTGTGCATGGAAAAACCCATCATGTCTGTCTTGGTTAAAATCAATAAGCAACAGTTATACTGTGACTCCACAATGCCAGTCTTAATATCCAGAGTCACACTGTAAAACTGATTTAAGACCTTATGCTGATTTTTCATTTAGTGTAACTAAGAAGACTCAGCTGATTACAAGGTTTGTCTGGTGGCTGTCACCATCACAGCAGAACCCTCAGTGAGGAGGATCAGTTGGTCCCAAGCCATGGCTTTCTGTTCAGACTGGCAAAGGGCGCTTTTGAGCCAGACACTAGCTCGTTGTATCTGGTGGAATGAATGACTTCCTGTGCCAGACAGTCCGCGGTCTTGAGGCTGAGGTTATTATTTGTTGGTTTCTTAGGCCTGCCTTTGCCGAGCAAGCTCCTGGGAGTACACACTTGAATGCTCTGAAGATAATGAGAAGGGGCAGAAATTAGAAATTTAAGTCAAAACGGAGCCCTCTCTGGACCATCTTGTGGCAGGAGTTTGAGGTGCTTTCTTTGGACACATTAGCATAACTGGGGCTGCGCAGCCACCTGGAAACTCTGGAGTTGAACTCTCCCTTTCTCGGTTCCTCATCTCTGGGCTCCTGACTGGGAGCTGACTGTGATCTCACACAGCTGCCTAGTTTCCTTTCCTCCACCTGACAGGGGTGACACTCCAGGAAACCCTGAGAGTTCAGAGTCCAGAGAGTTCAGAAGTTATGGCTTCTCCATAGTTTCACTGTCCCTCTGGGCTAGAGTTGCCAAATAAAATACAGGACACCCAATTAAATTTGAATTTCAGATAAACAACAAATAATATTTTAGCATAAGTCTGTCTCATGTGATATTTCAGTTCAGTCCGATGTATCAATTGTTAACATCCTATCATATTTACTTTATCTCTCTGATGCACTTTTTCTTGAATTATTTGAATGTAAGTTGTAGATAACACGCACTTTGTTCCTAAGTCCTGCAGCATGCATCTCCTATAAATAAAAGCATTTTTGATGTAGCCCATTCAATATTTGGGACATAATTATATCATAAAATTATTTGTTGTTTATCTGAAATTCAAATTTAACTGGGTATCTCGGGTTTCATTTGCTAAATCTGGCAACTCTACCCTCAGGGTGTCATGGGGTGGCAGCTGCTGGAGGATGGAGCACGGGCTTTGCAAATCTGCAGACCTGGACTTGGTTGGATTTGATTTCACTTGCTGGCTTTGTGACTTGAGACAGCCAGTGCCACCATTTCTTTGTCTGCAAAATGGGGGATTTTTATTTTGTAGTATCAATGTGAAACTCAGAGATAATACACATTATAAAGCCCCTAGCACAGCACCTGACTTTAGCAGACTCACAGTAAATTGCAGCTGGTGTAGTAGTAATGGTAACTGAATGGTAACTGTCCTTCTCTGAGCTGAAAGTGAGAAAACAAAAATAAAGACACAATTGTTTTAGAAATGTTGACAGCTGTATTTACAACTTCCCTCTGTTCTCTCATTCCCTCTCTCTCTCCCTGCTTAGTGCACTTGCACGCGAGTGCACATACACACACGTGCACACACAGGTGACACACACACACACACACACACACTCTCTCCAACACATGATCTACTCTGGGATTGACAGAGGTTTCTTGACAAACATTCAGCTTGGAAGGTGGAAGAAAAGAGACACATGAAAGGAGCAGGAAAAGCCACCATTCTCGAGGGCAAGATTTGAATGGAGTAAAAGGGGCTCTGAGGATTTGTCTGGGTGCCATTGACTCAGCTAAGAAGTGGCCAGAGAAGGGGCATGGGAGTGGAGGCAGACAGAGGAGAAGCCCTGCCTGTAACACAGTCGGATTGGTTGTTACTCTGACATGCTGTCAAGGACTGTTTTTATTGTTCTTGTTAGTTTTTCATTTGCTTTGTTTCATTAAAAAGTCAAATGTACTAAACGTTTATTTCTCTCCTGAAAGTCGGAGGAACAGATCAGGTCAGACTGTTTACACATGTCAGAACAGCCAGGTTTACCCTTCCTTCTGGAAACCGCCTCTTTCTGGAAACTCTTCCACTTGTCGTTGGATTTACGGTTGCTTAAGAGCTGGATGCCAGCCCAGCAAGATAAACGCGGGAGGTTAGCCATCTGTTCATTTAAGTTTGCTGATTCTTTCAGGGTTCCTAATTCTAATGTGATTTTCTTCACTTGAACAAATAAATGACTTTTCAAGTCCTTTCTCAACTGCACACTGCACACACTATGATGCTTGTCAGGAAAAATTAGGCAGGAATACAGAGTGCTCACTCAAGTGTCCTGACAGTAATAGGAAGTGAAGTGTGGTAGAGAAGAGAGTGGGGGCGGCTGCTCCTGGGCCTCTGCCGCAGAGCTGAGTGCAGCTGAGGCAGCATCAGGCTTGCCTTTGTTTTGCAAGAATGGAGGAAAGCCAAGATGAAGTGGGTTCTGTTTGTATCCACTCCTTCCCCCCGCCTTAGGGTCTATCCATAACGTCTTATAGAATCTGAGTTTCTTAGATTCACTTAAAAAAAAAAGATAAGGGAACAATTTTTTTTCTGCTTACGTAATTTATTGCTGTTGTAAAAATCCAAACAAAAGCAACAGTAGATGTAAGACTCCTCCTAATCCAGACCTGAATTATAACTGGTACAAATTCTCAACACTCAAAGCTCACATTTTGGTTTGTTTATTTGCAGTCTGTGCTTTTATTTTATTTTTGTACTTCAGTCGTTTTGACTGTAAAAATACAAGGCTTTTCTCCATTAACAGATGGAGGACTATTGGGAATACCAGGTGTTAGGTTTCTGCCTGTTAACCTCAGGCATTGTATTTATCAGGCCTTTGCTGCCACGGTGAGTAACAAATAACTCCCCAGTCTCATTGCTTATAACAGTAATATGTGGGTGTGCAGGCTGGCTGCAGTTTGAGTTCAGCTGGCTCAGTGGAACGAGGCTAGACTCCAGGCTTCTGGTCAGCTTTAGGACTAGTCTACACAGCTCCATTTTAGAACCTAGGCTGAAGGATCAGCAGCTACCTGTGGCTTGCTATGCTCTTGGCCGAGGGTGGCAACTTCAGATGGCAGATGGAAACTTGCCGTGCATCTTAAGGCCTTCGCTCCAAATTGATGTACTGCCATTCCACCCACATCAGCTTGGCCAAATTTAGTCACCTGGCCTAGCCTGAAGTCAGTGAGGCAGGGCGAATACTTCACCGCTAGGGGAACCGTGGTGTATTAATTTGCTAGGGCTTCCCAAATAAATACAACAGACTGGGTGGCTTAGGCAACAGAAATTTGTCTCAGTTCTGGATGTCAGAAGTCTGAGATCGAGGTGTTGGCAGAGTTGGTTTCTTCTGCGGCCTGTCTCCTTGGCTTGTAGATGGCTGTCTGCTCTGTGTGTTGTCACGTGGCCTTCCCTCTGTGCTTGTCTGTGTCTCAGTTTCCTCCTCCAGTAAGGACACCAGTCCTATTAGATCATGACCTCATTTAACCTTCATCAGCTCTGTAAAGACCCTGACTCCAAATACAGGCACATTGTGAGGTATTGGGGGTTAGGACTTCAGCATAGGAATTTAGAGCATAGGGGACATTATTCATCCTATAACACAGAAAAGGGGGAGGGAAGTGAAGGAGGGATTGTGCACAGAGTGTGATCTCCATTGGCAGCTAACCTCAGTGAGGCTCAGCCTCTTGGTTTTTGAAACAGGGATAGGCTATTCCATTTTAGGGTTTTTGGGGATCCAATAAGAAAATACATTTAATGCCCCTGGTGGTGGAGGTAGTAGGGATAGATGTGGTTCTACTTGAAGGGGAAGTGCCAAAACTGGCCTTCCTGAGCCCTTCCCCTTGTTCTTCTCTCATCTGGGCAAGCCGGGAGTGTATAGTGCTTTTCAGAAGAGCTTAACTTCTACAGAAGATTCTACCATCCGTGGAAGCTTCAAAAATAACGAAACCAGCAGGCCCTTTATGCACTCAATCTGGGGCCTAGGTTTTGGTAACACTGTGCTTCATGCTTCCGCCCATGAGTTGTCTTTAGTACCCTTCCTTTACAAATATTTATTGTTTATTTATTTATTTGAGACAGAGTCTTGCTCTGTCACCCAGGCTGGAGTGCAGTGGCACGATCTCGGTTCACTGCAACCTCCACCTCCTGGGTTCAAGCAAGTCTCCTGCCTCAGCCTCCCGAGTAGCCAGGATTATAGGTGCGGACCACCACACCTGGCTGATTTCTTTTAATAGAGACAGGGTTTCACCATGTTGGCTAAGCTGGTCTCGAACTCCTGACCTCAAGTGATCCACCCACCTCTGCCTCCCAAAGTGCTCGGATTACAGACATGAGCTACCAGGCCTGGCCCCTTTACAAATATTTATCAAAGGCCTTCTCTGACTTAGAACTGTGGGCTCTATTGGTGTAAGATATGGCCCTATTCTCAAGAGACTGCAACTGAATGCCTGTGAAATGATTAAAATAATGATCTCGGAGGTCAGGTCCCTTCCTCTGCCTCTTGGGTTCAAAGCCAACTACTGCCTTACATTTTTGAAAATCTCCTTTTGGTTTTCTTCCTTAGAATATCGTGTTAAGGAATGGTACCGAGGCCTTTGACTCCTGGGAGAAGCCCCCTCTGCCTGTGTATACTCAGTTCTATTTCTTCAATGTCACCAATCCAGAGGAGATCCTCAGAGGAGAGACCCCTCGGGTGGAAGAAGTGGGGCCATATACCTACAGGTGAGTCTTGACCGCCTCCTGTCATGCAAGAAATGCAGAGTGACCCCAATGTGACCTGAGTCCTTGGCTCTTCCCAAGAGCAGGGCTCCAGGGCTGTGTGGAGAGCACAGTTCTAGTTTCATTGTCTGAAATGCTGCTGATGTTTTTTTATGTGTGTGTGACACCTCAGCAGAGAACGGCTTTGTGGACTGGGCCAAGTCTCAGCGTGTTGTATTTTAAGTGCAGTGGCTTCCTCCTGAGTTGGCAGACTGTGGTTACGAAACCATAAAGAGTTACTCCTCACCTTGACCCTTTTAAGGTTGCCCCTTGATATTCTTTTTTTATTTTATTTCTTTTAAGAGACAAGTTCTGGCTTTGTTGCCCAGGCTAGAGTGTAGTAGAGCAGTCATAGCTCACTGCCACCTCCAACTCCTGGGCTCAAGTGATCCTCCTGCCTCAGCCTCCCTAGTAGCTGGGATTACAAGTGTTTACCACCATACCTGGATAATTTTTTTTGTAGAGGTGAGGTCTTGATATGTTGCCCAGGCTGGTCTCGAACTCCTGGGCTGAAGCGATCCTCCCGACTCAGCCTCTCAAAGTGTTGTGATTACAGGCATGAGTACCACCACACCCGGCTACCCCTTGATATTCTTAAGTGACTTTTAGGGTCTCCCTCCATTTCTATTCCTCACATAACTAGTTTTAAGTCAGTTCCAGAATTCACTGTTGTCTGGGACAGATCTTTCTATTTCTTACCCACTCCTTTTTCCCACCCATCCTGGGTATAAGCAATAAGCAAGTGGCCGCGGCTGTTAGAGTCTTTGCTGGTGACCACCAATTCCAAACACTGGGGAATTCCTTTAATCATTTCTAAATGATTAGTTGAGGGGAGGTGCTTGAATCAGAGCATTTTCTCTGTTACAATCTTCCCCTTTCCCCTATTACAATACCTCCTCCCTCCCCTGCACAATAATCATTCCAATAAAGTCTCTCCTTACCATGCTAGAAACAAATTAATAGAGGAAGCAGACAATAAGATCTTTCTTCTTCTGAACTGATCATTGCAATGCATGATAAAAATGCCTTGCAATGCTGTTGTAATCGATTGCTCAATAAATTATTGCTGACTGATTCATGTGTTATGAATCAGTACTATTCTCAGTGGTGGGAATTCAGAGATAAAAATCCTAGTTCCTGTGTTGGGTGCTCATGCTCTGACTCCGGAATCAGATGACCCATTTTGAGTCCTGCCTCGGCAATTTACTAGTTCTCTGTGCTTTTTTTTTCTTATCTATAAAATGGGGATAAAAATAGGACCTCCTCCACATAGTTGTTATGAAAATTGAGTCAATGCATCAGTATTTATAAAGTGCTTAGACTAGGGCCTAGCACATAATTAGTGATAATTAAGTGTTTGCTCTTACTATTAGTTGGATTAGGCTATTTTTGCATTACTTTAAAGCCCAGTGGCTCCCGCCTGTAATCCCAGCACTTTGGGAGGCTGAGGTGGGCAGATCACGAGGTCAGGAGATCGAGACCATCCTGGCTAACACGGTGAAACCCCGTCTCTACTAAAAATACAAAAAGTTAGCTGGGCATGGTGGCATGCACCTGTAGTCCCAGCTACTCAGGAGACTGAGGCAGGAGAATCATTTGAACCTGGGAGGCAGAGGTTGTAGTGAGCTGAGATCTCACCACTGCACTCCAGCCTAGGAGACAGAGCGAGACTCTGTCTCAAAAAATATAAAAAAAAGAAAGACAGAAAAAATATCTGAGATTGGATAATTTATAAAGAAAAGAGGTTTAATTGGCTTGCAGTTCTGTAGGCTGTACACACATGGCACACCGGCTGTGCTCTGCTTCTGGGGGAAGCCTAGGGAGCTTTTACTCATGGCAGAAGGCAAAGCCGGAGCAGGCACATTACATGGCAAAAGCAGGAGCAGGAGCAAGGGGTGAGGAGGTGCCACACTTTACAACAACCAGATCTTGTGAGAACTCGCCCACGATTGTGAGGACAGCACCAAACCACGAGGGATCCTCCTCTATGTCCCAAACACCTCCCACCTGGCCCCACCTCCAACACTGACGATCACAGTTCAACATGAGATTTGGAGGGGACACCCAAACTATATCATTCCACCCCTGGCCTCCAAATTACATGTCCTTCTCACATGTCAATATATAATCATCCCTTCTCAATAGTCCCCCAAAGTCTTGACTCATTCCAACATTAACTCAAAGTCCTAAGTCCCAAATCTCATCTAGAGATGAATTCCTTCCACCTATAAGCCTGTAGAATCAAAACAAGTTATTTCCTTCAAGGTACAATGGGGGTGTCAGCATTGGGCAAACATTCCCATTTGAAAAGGGAGAAATTGGCCATAAGAAAGGGGCCACAGGCCTCAAGGAAGTCTGAAACCCAACAGGGCAGTTATTAAATCATAAAACTCCAAAATAATCTCCTTTCATTCTGTGTCTCACATCCAGAGCATGCTGGTGCAAAAAGTGGGCTCCCAAGGCCTTAGGCAACTCCGCCTCTGTAGCTTTTTATGCTGAGATTGCAAGCTGTTGGTGGCTCTACCATTATTGGGTCTGGAGGATGGTGGCCTTCTTCCCACAACTCCACTAGGCAGTGCCTCAGTGGGGACTCTGTGTGGAGCCTTCCGCTCCACATTTCCCCTCCTGACTGCCCTGGTAGAGGTTCTCTTGAGGGCTCTGCCCTTGCAGCTTCTGCTGCAAGGGTTTTTCTCATACATCCTCTGAAATCTAGGCAGAGGCTGCCAAGCCTCCTTCACTCTTGCATTCTGTGTTCCTGGAGGCTTAACACCAGATGGAAGCTGCCAAAGCTTATGGCTTGCACCCTCCAGAGGAGTTGCCCAAGCTGTACCTGAGCCCCTCTGAGCCACAGCTGGGGCTGGAGCAGCTGGGATGTGGGCAACAGCACAGGGTAGTGGTGCCCCTGGCCTGGTCCCTGAAACCACTTAGTCTTCCTAGGTCTCAGGGCCTGTGATGGGATTAAATTTTGACACTGTTGCCTCAGAGATCTCTGGAATGCTTTCAAGGCCTTTTCCCGATTGTCTTGACTATCAGCACTTGGCTTCTTTTTAGTTATGCAACTCTTTCTAGAAATGGTTGCTCTACAGTCTAGTTGAATTTATCTCCCCATAAAAATCTTTTGTTTGTTTTGTTTTTGAGACAGGGTCTCACTCTGTTGCCAGGCTAGAGTGCAGTGGCATGATCACGGCTCACTGCAGCCTTGACTTCCTGGGCTCAAGGGATTCCCCTGCCTCAGCCTCCCAAGTAGCTAGGACTACTCAGGCAAGTGCCACCACGCCTGGCTAATTTTTAACTTTTTTTGTAGAGACAGAGTCTCCCTATATTGCCCAGGCTGTGGAAATACTTTTCCTTTCTCTGTCACATGGTCAGGTTGCAAATTTCCAAACCTTTATATTCTGCTTCCCTTTTAAATATAAGGTCCAACTTTAAGTCATTTATTTACTCCCACATCAGAGTGTAGGCTGTTAGAAGCAGCCAGGCTACATCTTGAATGCTTTGCTGCCTAGAAATTTCTTCTGCCAGATATATCCTAAATTGTCACTCTCAGGTTCAACCTTCCACAGATCCCTGGGACGTGAACACAATGCAGCCAAGATCTTTAAGGCATGACACATGTGCCCTTTGCTCCAGTCCCAATAAGTTCCTCATTTCTATCTGAGACCTTTTCAGCCTGAACTTCTCTGTCCATGTCATTGTCAGCAATTTGTTCACAATCATTTAATCAGTCTCTAAGGCACTCCAAAGTTTCCCTCATCTTCTTGTCTTCTTCTGAGCCCTCCAGACTCTTCTATTCTCCGCCTATTACCTAGTTCCAAAGCTGCTTCCACATTTTCAGCTATCTTTATAGCAATGCTTGACTCTCAGCACCAATTTTTTAAATTAGGCTGTTACTACATTGCTATAAAGAAATACCTGGCTGGGCACAGTGGCTCATGCCTATAGTTCCAGCATTTTGGGAGGCCGAGGGGGGTGGAACTCTTGGAACACTTGAGGTCTTGAGTTTGAGACCAGCCTGGCTAACATGGCAAAACCCCACCTCTACTAAAAATACTAAGACTGGCCTGGCATGGTGGTGCCTGCCTATAATCCCAGCTGGTCAGGAGGCTGAAGACAGGAGAATTGCTTAAACCTATGAGGCAGAAGTTGCAGTGAGCTGAGATCACACCACTGTACTCCAGCCTGGGTGACAGAGCGAGGCTTTGTCAAGAAAGAAAGAAAGGGGAGGGGAGGGGGAGGTGGAGGAAGAGGGGGGGCAGGGCAGGCAAGGCAGGCCCCACCTCCAACACTGGGGGATCATTATTCAACATGAGATTTGGAGGGGACACCAAAACTCTATCATTGGTCTTTGTGGATTAATTGTTTTAGTCTGTACAAATCACTATGTAAAATTACAAAGATGAACCCTGTTGCCATCTGAAGAAATCTAAGAAAATACTTGGGTCCTCATTTTAAAACGCGCATTTTGTATGTGTTTTATGCCTAAGGAAACAGTGTAGAAGGTTGTATTTCAAGCTCTCCTGCTGACGACAATTAGAAGTTCAACCAGGATCAGGATCTAAGGGTCCTATTGTTTGTTGTTGTTGTTTTTAAATGAAATTCCTTAAGATGTGATGGAGACTCTGCCTCCTGCAGGAATGAACCTCACCTGAGAATTCAAAACCCTAGCAAACAAATTTCTTTCTGGGTTGCTTGGCTGCTTTATTGTGGTCATCATCCTCATTTCCTGAGAGAAAGACATGGATTGTAATCATAACCCGCAGAAAAACTTGATATTCTTCCACCAAAATGTCTGTTGGGTCATTGTGTCTGTTGCTTTAGGTGTGTTCTTTTAGATAGGGTCATGGGAATAAATTCTAGAAGTGAAGCAGTATCGGACTGTTACCCTTCATGTTCCCTTCATAACTGACTTATTCTTGAGGAAAGTCTAACTTATTCTTGAGGAAAGTCTAGGAACATTTTACGAGGGTTCTGACCTGGGAAGCATGGATCCCTTAGGGGGTTACTGGATAAATTTCAGGGTGCTCTATGACTTGGGTGGGAAAAAATTATATTTTCTTTTCTTTAGCCTCTCACTAACATTTAGCATTTCCTTCAAGAGTAGATGTATACAGCAAACTACAGTAGTGTTAGCAGTACCTGTATTATTACAATAACTATCAGAACTGCTGCTATATCTGATTTAAAGTATCAGTAAAAAAGCACACATGGCCAGGCATGGTGGCTCACACCTGTAATCCCAGCACTTTGGGAGGCAGAGGCAGGCAGATCATGAGGTCAGGAGATCAAGACCATCCTGGCCAACACAGTGAAATGCTGTCTCTACTAAAATACAAAAAATTAGCCAGGCGTGGTGGCACGCACCTGTAGTCCCAGCTACTTGGGAGGCTGAGGCAGGGAATCGCTTGAATCTGGGAGGCAGAGGTGGCAGTGAGCCGAGATTGTCCACTGCACTCCAGACTGGCGACAGGAAGACTCGGTCTCAAAAAAAAAATACAAAAAATTAGTCAGGCATGGTGGCACACACTTGTAGTCCTAGCTATTCAGAAGGCTGGAAGGACTGCTTGAGATTGGGAGATTGAGGCTGCAGTGAGCTCTGATCACACCACTGCACTCCAGCCTGGGTGACAGTGACACTCTGTTTCAAAAAAGGAAAAAATAAAACACACATATTGCTGTATAACAGATTTTAAAAATGATAACAGCATTTCAGTACAACTGGTTTCTCCATAATCCTGGGTATTTTGTTTTCTATATTTAAAACTGTTGATCTGGCCTATTGCGGTGGCTCATACCTATAATCCCAGCATTTTGGGAGGCCAAGGCAGGCTGATCACTTGAGATCAGGAGTTCAAGACCAGCCTGGCCAATATGGTGAAACCCCATTTGTACAAAAAATACAAAAATTAGCCAGGTGTGGTGGTACACACCTATAATCCTAGCTATTCAGGAGGCTGAGGCAGGAGAATCACTTGAACCCAGGAGACAGAGTGAGCCAAGTTCACACCACTGCACTCTAGCCTGGGCAACAGAGTGAGACTCTATCTCAAAAAATAAAATAAAATAAAATTCTGTTGATCTGAGAAGGAGTCTAGAGGTTTTGCCATAGGGGTAAAACTGCCAAAGGGGCCTGCGACACACAGAAGGTTAAGAAACCCTGAGCGGATTCAGGAGGTTGAAAGGTGAGAGGGTCACTCAGTCTTGTCTTTGCCTCCATGAGCTTTGCTGCCTCTGGTTTTAATCCCAGTTCTCATCTCTTCTACTCTACTGCCAGTTATTTTCAAAGAATACATCTGATAGTTTCTTCTTTCCTGCTCCGTATCCTAGTGACTCTCCCTGTGTGATGTTCAGGGCCTCAGAGATCTGGCTCCTTCTGTATGTCTAACCTCTTTATTTTTTGGCATTTTCAACCTAGAATTTTATACTCTAGCCAGAGCTTTCCAGTAGGAATTTAATATGAGCCACATAGGTAATTTAACACTTTCTAATACTAACATTTTAAAAAAGTAAACTGGAACAGGCAAAATTAATTTTAATAATGTATTTAGCCCAATTTCCAAAATAGTGGCATTCCAACATGTTACCAATATTTAGAATTATTAATGAGATACTTTACAATCTTTTTTAATACAGTCTTTGAAATCCTGTGTGCATTTTATGCTTGCAGCACATGTGGCCAGTGGCTACCGTATTAGACAGCATAAATCCAACCATACGCCCATGAATTCTTTTTTTTTTTTTTTTTTTGAGACAGGGCCTCATTCTGTCTCCCAGGTTGGAGTTTAGTGGCGCCATCTTGGCTCACTGCAACCTCTGCCTCCCAGGTTCAAGTGATTCTCCTGCCTCAGCCTCCCAGTAGCTGGGATTACAGGTATATGCCACCATGCCCAGCTAATTTTTTGTATTTTTAGCAGAGACAAGGTTTCACCATGTTGAGCAGGCTGGTCTCAAACTCCTGACCTCAAGTGATCCACCCGCCCCAGCCTCCCAAAGTGCTTGGATTACAGGCATGAGCCACCATGCCCAGCCACTCCCATGATTTGTAAGTTCCCAAACACACTACCTTGCCAGTAATCATGTTGTTGCTTCAGTCAAGAATGAATTTGTCACTGCTACCTCTCTTGACCTTCACATCTTACTTAGTGCAAATGCTGCCTCCTTCTGAGACTTGCCTGACTTGGGATACCCTCTCCCTGTTACTTCTTATTTAAAATGTCAAGTAGACTGGGCACGGTGGCTCATGCCTGTAATCCCAGCACTTTGGGGAATTGAGGCGGGCAGATCACCTGAGCTCAGGAGTTCAAGACCAGCCTGGGCAACATGGCAAAACCCTGTCTTTAACAAAAATACAAAAAATTAGCCAGACCTGGTGGCATGTGCCTGTTGCCCCAGCTACTTGGGAGGCTGAGGTGGGAGGATCACTTGAGCCCAGGAGGTTGCAGTGAGCCGAGATTACACCACTGCACTCCAGCCTGGGTGACAGAGTGAGACCCCCATCTCAAAAAAAAAAAGAGTAAGTATCAAGTATACCACATTATACCAGTTATAAAGTGATATGTTGACATGGTTTGGCTGTGTCCCCATCAGCCAAATCTCATCTTGAATTGTAGTTCCCATAATCCCCACATGTCCTGGGAGGGACCCAGTGGGGGTAATTTAATCATGGGGATGATTACCCTCATGCTGTTCTCTTGATAGTGAGTGAGTTCTCACGAGATCTGATGGTTTTATAAGGGGCTTTTAAAAAACCCCTTATGGCTGGGCACTGTGGCTCACGCCTATAATCCCAGCACTTTGGGAGGTCAAGGCGGGCAGGTCACTTGCGGTCAGGAGCTCAAGACCAGCCTGGCCAACATGGTGAAACCCCATCTCTACTAAAAATACAAAAAAAAAAACCTAGCTGGGTATGATGGCACACACCTATAATGCCAGCTGCTCAGGAGGCTGAGGCAGGAGAATCACTTGAACCCCGGAGGCAGAGGTTGCAGTGAGCTGAGATTGCACCACTGAATGCCAGCCTGGGAGACAGAGCAAGACTCTGTCTAAAATAAAAAAAAACAACAACAACAACCAAACAAAAACCCTTCTGCTGGGCACTTCTCCTTGCTACTGCCATGTGAGAAAGGACGTGTTTCGCCCCTTCTGCCATGATTGTAAGGTTTCTGAGGCTTCCCCAGCCATGCTGAACTGTGAATCAATTAAACCTCTTTCCTTTATAAATGACCCAGTCTCAAATATGTCCTTGGTTCTCATAATGGATGCACATATTTATTAGTCGGTTCTCAGCAGCATGAGAACCGACTAATAAATATGTGTATCCATTATGACAGTGATTAAGTGCATTTTAATAATTGGCTTAGGTATCTTTCTTCCCAATGTACTGGAAGCTCTATAGGGTGCAGTGACCAAGTCCTTTTATCTCTGTCTACTGTTTAATGAATATTTGTGGAATACATGAATGAAACATCTTCAACCGTGGTTTAAATTCATAGGACATATGTGGAAAAACTGTTTAACACTATAGGACACAATTATTAAAAGGTATTTAAAAGTAATGACAAAAACTGCAGTTACTTTTACACCCACCTAATAGCTTAGCCGGAACCACAGGACTTCATTCAGGAAACCCAAGTATAGGTTCAAGAAAGGGGAATTAGGCCCTGAAAATGAATGGCTTTGTTAGGAATATGCACATGTGCTGTGCAGGCTGCTAAGAGCTCCTAACAGGGCTGAGTGGGTCATGAGATCTGGGATTTGTAGAAAAACATGGCTTTTTAGGGAGCTGTCCAAACCCCTATGGGGTCTGCTAGTCTCTACATTTGCCTTTTGCAGTCATTCACTGGGTCTGATTTCTGTCACTTGTGGCTTTATGATGCTATTGTTTAGGCTGGATAAGACAGAACAATTCCAGTAGCTCCTGCTCCAGTGTTTTCTCCCAACTGAGTCAGCTGACTCCATCAGTTGTATGCCAGGGGGCCTGGGGCAAAGGAAGGGGGAGGGCATGGAGCCCTCTCACCAGTTAGTATGGACTAGTGTGGTGGCGGGAAACCTCTGAAATGGGGAAGGTCCAAGCAAGGCTGTTGAGGGCCTAACTCATCTGACACAGGATTTACAGTGGCACATTTCCCAAACCTTTCACACATTGGGGAGTTCAGAATAGTAATGTTTTTGGAGAAAGATGATGGCCATTCCAAATGTTGATAACAACCAGTCAGTCTGGTTGAAGGAATAGAGTGCATGATTTACATTTTTGTAAAGCTGTGGATTGAGCGGCCCTTAATGGGCCGGTGAATTCAAGGCTCACTGGCCTTATGATCCTTTTGCTTAGGGACATACTTGTATAAAATTTGTATCAAAGTCATGGTATCCCATGGCTTCTGCAGCTTTTTTGAGGTTTATTTTTTTGTCTTGTCAGATATCTTTTTCTATTTTGCCTACCATTTAACATTTCAAGAATTAAAAAAGAAAACAATTTGTCTAAGGGCACTTCCAATTAATTTTCATATCTCTAAGAAGTATCTGCTAAATTTACAATATCCCATGAAATATCTTATTTTGGGGTTTCTTAGTTTTGCTGTTTGGATTATTCATTTCTTTTTTTAGGCTTGTATTATTTAAAAAGATGGGGTATATCTTAAGTTCTTTTATTATTCATTGGCATCAAGTAATACTGTATTTTCAAATATAATCAATATATACAATATTATATACAATATTATATATATATTTAAGAACGTAAACTATATTTTATATTATAAAAATTACACATACGTATGTGTCTCATATATTAATGACTAAAGATAAACTTGAAAATGCAGTAAAGTTACAAGTTTTGAACATATTGGCTTTACTATCTTAAAAATAACCAATGCTAACTAACATTTTAGTGGCTATCTTCTTGGCCATTTTTCTGTGGATGAGTTTTAGGTGGTTATCATACTACGTACATATGTATGTACATAAACAAAATATACTGCTTTTTATTCACCTGTTATAGCATAGGATTTTTCAATTTTATATTTTGGTCTTTATACAAATGAATTTTAATGATGAGAATATTTATTAGAGTGAATGTATTACTACACTTAACTGCTCCTTTCCTGAACATGGAGATCGGTTTTCATTTTCTCCTCTGATTACCGCATGGGTTGAATGTTCTCCTCATGTTTTTTAATTCTTGTCCTTTGCCTATTTGCTTGTCTGGGTTCTGGAGTGTTCATGCCGCTCTGTGAACTTTTTATGTTTCATTTGGGGTAACTGTTTTTTCCATTGTTTGCCTTGTTAATTTTTAAAATGTATATGTAGTCAGGTGTAGTCTTTTTACATTTTTCTATCATTTCTGAGCTTTGAAAGTCCTACTCCTGGGCAGGGCACGGTGGCTCACACCTGTAATCCCAGCACTTTGGGAGGTAAGGCGGGCGGATCGCAAGATCAGGAGTTTGAGACCAGCCTGGCCAACATGGTGAAACCCCATCTCTACTAAAAATACAAAAATTAGCCAGGCATGGTGGCGGGCACCTGTAATCCCAGCTACTTGGGAGGCTGAGGCAGGAGAATCGCTTGAACCTGGGAGGCGGAGGTTGCAGTGAGCCAAGACCAAGCCATTGCACTGCAGCCTGAGTAACAGAGTAAGACTCTGTCTCAAAAAAAAAAAAAAAAAAAAAAAAGCATAGTTTGATATTCAAGTCTATTTTCTTATACTTCTATTTTTCCACATTTAATTTCTTCAGGATCTAAGTATCTTCCCTGAAATTTAGCAAAGGCAGGAATTTTGTTTAAACTGTCCAATTCTGTCCTGTCAACTCTTTAGTTCTTTAACTGTCTCAGAGCCAAGTTGTATAAATATTTTCTTAACATAAAGAGACGATAAAAAATTTAGGAACAACATGATCATTGTTTCCATTATTATAGGAGAATGCTTTATCCTTTTTTCTAAACTTGACTCACTTTTCTCTAATAGTGTTTTTAGATTGGTAGCTAAAACTTTGTTTTGCCAAAATAGAACCAGATTTTGAAAAAAAAATACTTAAACTGCTCAGAAGTAAGAAAAATAGAAAAAGATCTCTCACACCATCTTATCACGCACAAAAGGGTGTGACCAGGTATGTGTGAGTTTTAAATGCACGTGGTACATTGAGTGAATTGCCTTCATGAGCCTGTGTGTCACTGCCTGGGGGACAGGGAAACCAGGGAGATGTTTCCATCTTAAGGAGTGAACCTTCCTTGCACACTGTCAACAAGTGGGTGAGTCTTCTCCCAACTCTGTTCTTGCCACTTCTTCTCAGTATCCTGCTTTGTATCTAGAGGTTGCCTCCTTCAGTCAGCTGAGCGGGAAGTGTACTCAAAGTCAAGGTTAGGGGTTTCTCAGCCTGTGCCTTTGGCCGGCTCTCCTTGCTCTCCCTCTTCTCCGTGGTCACCCTGGGACTTCAGTACTCCTTCCACGTTGATGTGTTCATCACCACAGTCTCGCCTGGATCTGTGATGGTCTTTTAAAGTGTGTCTTCCTCCAGGATCACAGCTTTCTCACCCCCCAACGTGGGAAGTGCTTTCATGCTGTGCTGCTCGCCCTCACCCTCCCTCTACCTCTGTTGGAACCCCCCCTCTTTCCAGAATCAAGCAAAAGCGTCTCCTGCAGGAGTCTCCTTCCAGTTGCCATCCCTTCCTCTTCTGTATGCCCACAGCGCATTTATTGGCCTCTGAGTCTCCCATGCTCTACTGTGGATTCTTGGGGGACAAGAACCAAGACTTAACCTCACACTATCTCAAGAGCTTAGCACAAGCCATTGCACGTGTAGCTAATGCCTCCTAAGCAGCTGGTGTGTGCCAGGTAGTGTTCTAACTGGATTCATGTGAATTTCATTCTCACAACAACCCTACAAAGCGAGTACATTATTAGTTCCATTTTGCAGATTAGGAAACTGAGGCACAGAAACAGTGAGTAAGATGAAGCCAGGGTTGAATGTAAACCCTGCCAGCCAGATCTCAATCTCATTTGTATCCAGTGCTCAATCCCTTCTTAATAGTAATTCTCAACAGAGGATTAGGTGAATAAAGGAACCAATATAACTGAAAGATAACAATTCTACGATAGTGTTATATGCATCCAGTCTATCAAACACCTCTGAGGAATTAGATGTACAGATGTTAATTTTCTACCTAAATAAAATTATTCCTTTTGATTTCCATTCCTTTTCTCACTCTATTGTTTCTAAAATTGTTTCTGAAACCAACCGTGCATTTTCCTATCCTGATTAAATAGTTGATGGAGAATAACTGAACCTTTCTTTCTTTCTTTCTTTTTTTTTTTTTTTTTTTTTGAGACAGTCTCACTCTGTCGCCTGGTACCAGGCTGGAGTGCAGTGGCATGATCGCGGCTCACTGCAACCTCCACCTCCCAGGTTCAAGTGATTCTCCTGCTTTAGCCTCCCGAGTAGCTGGGACTACAGGCACGTGCCACCACGCCCAGCTAATTTTTGTATTTTAGTAGAGACGGGGTTTCACCGTGTTGACCAGGATGATCTGGATCTCTTGACCTTGTGATCCGCCTGCCTTGGCCTCCCAAAGTGCTGGGATTACAGACGGGAGCCACTGTGCCCGGCCACTGAACCTTTCTTAATGACAAGGACGATCATAGTAATTCACAAATGTTATACTATAGTCTAAGATTCATTAGCATCTACTAAATACCAGGGACCATGCCGGGCACTTTTGATTCCTTGATTAATTGCCTAGGTGGAAAATTTGCTTTGTTTTTTATTGTTGTTTTATTTGTTTTGTTTTTTTAAACTCTTGTTTGTATTTCTGAAAGTTCATTTGGTCTTCTTTGATCTTGTAGAACAGTAACTGATCAATATGCCCCTCTCTGCAGGCACCAGCCTTGGCTTACACAAAAGTTTGGCTTTGAAATTTCCTCTCTTCCTCCATATTCTAATAAATTACTGTGAATTAGCCTCTGTGTAAAACCAAGGAATACTGTGGATGAGAGGTGAGGTCACCAGGATTCTAAACCTGGCCCTGACACTTCCGATTGGTCCTGAATCTACATATTCTTAACTATAAAAAGACTGAGTTATGATTTCTAAGTGAAGGGTCTTTGGTTATAAGCAAAAGAAACTACCGCTGGCTAATTTAAGTAAAAGGGGAATCTATTGAAGGCTATAAGGTAGGTTAACAGAATCAAGGAAAGTAGCTTAGAAGACAAAAGCAGGATGCAGGGCAGCTGCTTTAAAGATCCAAGTCACGAGAGCGTGTCGACTATCACGTCGTGTGTCTGCCACTGGGAGGAATCCTCTCTTTCACTGAGTTTCTTGTTTTTATATTTAATATATTTTTTTTTTTGATATAGACAAGGTCTTGCTCTGTTTCCCAGGCTTGAGTGCAGTGGCACCATCATAGCTCACTGTAACGTCAGATTCCTGGGCTCAAGCCATCCTCCCACCTTAGCCTTCCAAGTAGCTGACACAACAGGTGCACGTCACCACGCCTGGCTCTTTTACTGTGTTTTCTGTCTTGAGGCACTGTGCTCAGGATTCAGAAGCCAGAGGAAAGGAACTGGTTGAGCTCAAAACCCATAGCACCCTTTACTGATGGTCTTGCACAGCTGTACAGTACAAGAGAGGAAAGGAAATCAGGGCTATTACCAGAAGAAAGGGGAATGGTTGTCTAGCAAATGAAAAGTCCACTGCAAACACCAAACTTCAAGCTGTTTAAGTGTTTTAACACTGAAGTGTCTTACCAGATTTTAAAGTATATTCTTTGTAAACTGGAAGGGTGTGTAATTTATCATTTAGATTTGGCTTTGGTTAGAGGCATTTGTTAGAGGCGTTAGCTGGTTTCATCCTACAGGCGTTTCTCGGGTACCTGTTAGGAGAGGTTGTCTCATACAGAGGGAGGAGCACCCTGTGCTAATGAGAAGACTTGGGATGAAGTTCTGACTCTTCGGCCTATCTGTGCTCTGTGTCCCCATCTGTGAAGTGGGACAATACTACATGCTCCATCTGTACTATGGACTTGTAAGGATTAAATAAAATAAAATGAAATAATGTGGGTTAAACTCTTTGAAGAGCTGTGCAAGTGTTAGGTATTCATAGGATTAGTGGGCATAGGTTGGTGCTTAGTGCTATAGAAGTGTGACATGAGTGATGAAATATATATTTAGTCTTCCTTTATGTCCTGGCCTACAGCTCCTAAAATGCTTGGAATCTCCTAAGTGATAAGTGTCTTTTTGTATGCTAGTGAGTTGACTGATGACTGGCAACCTCTATAGGTTTTGGACAGGAGCTGGTCCTGAAAGACAAGGACAGGATTAGAGGGTTGGGACTTTCAGCCCCACCCCCCAACCTCCCAGGAGGAGAGAAGGGCTGAAAGTTGGGTTGATCACGAATGGCCAGTGATTTAATCAGTCATGCCTATGTAATGTAGCTTCCATTAAAAAAAAAAAAAAAAAAAAAAAAAGACTTAATTTGGCAAGTTTCCAGAGAGCTGAACACGGGGAGGTCCCTGGAGAGTAGTGAGCCGGTGGAGGGTATGGAGGTTCTGAGCTCCTTCCCCCGTAACTTGCCCAATGTACCTCTTCATCTGTATACTTTGTAATATCCTTTGCAATAAAATGTAAGTGTTTGCCTTAGTACTCTAAGCTGATCTAGCAAATTAATTGAGCCCAAGCAGGAAATGGGGGGTGGGGGAGTGGGGGGTGGGAACCCCAATGTATAGCCATTAGCACAGGTTAAACAGCCTGGGACTTTTGATTGGCATAGGAAGTGGAAGGCAGTCTCAACCTATAGAATCTGATGCTGTCTCCAAGTAGAAAGTATCAGAATTGAATTGAGTTGGAGGACACTGCAGAATTATTATTGGTGGAGAAAAACACCACACACTTCTTGGTGACCAGAAGTCACAGAAGTCTGTGTAAATTGTTACAGTATGAGAGCAGAGAAAAAAATGGTTTTTCTACTGGAAGACTCATACAAAGACTCATCTACTTTTATGCATCTATATGAATGCATTTGTTTATTTTCTCATCTATTTTTATTTTAAAATCTAGAAGGGATTTAAGAGTATAAAGAGATATAATATACAGACAGTCCTTGACTTACGATGGTTCAACTTAAATGATTTTTTGACTTCATGATGGTGTGAAAATGATATGTACTTAGTATGTCCCTCCAATGACAATAGAGTTACATCCAGATAATATCCCATTGTAAACTGGAAAGATACTAAGCTGTTGAATCAAAAACAAACTTTCAACTTATGGATCTTTTCAACTAATGATGAGTTTATTGGGACATAACTCCATCATCACTGAGGAGCATTTTTATGTACAAGTTTCAGCCTTCAGCTTGCTTACAGTCCACCTGAGGCTACATAATAATTCTTTCACAATCTAAATGATGTCACTCAGAAGTTTATAATTGAATGCTAAAGACATGTACAGACATCCACAGGTGGGTGAGAAAATCTCCCTGTGCTGCTTCGGTTGGGAAAAAGGCCTCAGAGGAGGTGTGGGTAGCCCAGCTGGCCAGTGCCTTCCTAACCTGTGCTCTTAAATTAGCTCTGTCCAATAGGAATACTACATGAACCACATATGTAATTTCAGATTTTCTAGTAGCCACATTTTTTAAAAAGTAGCAGGAAATAGGTAAAATTAATGTTAATAATATATTTAATTTTACTCATTATATCTAAAATAGCATCATTTCAATATGTAATCAATATTTTAAAAGGTTAAAAGATATTTGACATTCTTTTTGTTTTCTTGGCACTGTTTTTGAAATTCTGTATGTATTTGACATTGACAACAAATCTCAATTCCAGTTGGCCACAGTTCAAGTGCTCACTAGTCACATGGTGACATGGTGGCTACCATGTCAGACATAATAACCCTAGCTGGTTTAGGAAGAAGGACTGGTAAGAAAAGGGAAGGAAAAAACAGACACTGGAATTTATTGAACATCTACTGTGTACTAGGCAGGGTTAGGGCTAGTGTGAAGCATTTGATGAACAAAAGATCAGATCCTGTTTTTATTTAAAATTTTGTTCATCATAAACTTTTGGCATAAATCTTGGCTTTAAGAAACAGTGCATTAAAAAAATCTTGATTACTACTTGTTTCAGCACATCTTAATCACTCACACTGACTCTAGGCCCAGCCCTGGCACCAGGCACTTCCTAAGAACTTTCTAATGCCTCATTTGGGGGCACTAATATGAACCAAACTATGCTGTGTATCAGAAACAGAGACCAGGCATGGTGGCTGATGCCTGTAATCCTAGCATTTGGGGAGGCCAAAGCAGGAGGATCACTTGAGTCCAGGAATTCAAGACCAGCCTGGGCAACATAGTGAGACCTCTTATCTACAAAAAAATAAAATAGTTAGCTGAGTGTGGTGGCATGCTCCTGTAGTTCTACTTGGGAGGCTGAGTTGGGAGGATTGTTTGAGCCCAGGAGGTTGAGGCTGCAGTGAGCTGTAATCATGCCACTGAACTCCACCCTGGGCAGCAGAGTGAGATCCTGTCTCAAAAAAAGAAACAGGAGTGAACTCCTGTAATTTACTAAGCCTTAGCCATCATTTTTGAAAATGAAATTTCAGTGTAATTCAATTTAGAAACAAAAAGATTGGTAAACAAATTGAAATTCAAACCAAATCTATGAACTGAACATTTTGAAAATGCTTCAGGACCAGACCATAACCCAGGAGAGGGTTCATTTGCTTTGATTCCCTGGTCAAGGTGACCCTCGACTGTTGTACGTCCCTAATCATGGAGGAAAAGAATGAAAACCAAGATTTTTGAGAAGACTCTATCCTAGGCCTTGTTCCCTTCTCACTTTATAGCTTCAATCTCCAGCTTTCTAAGGCTTAGTAGCTGCAGTCTCTATATAATGTTATATTGAGAATGTTACATTGAAAATACAACATTGATGCTGAAAGAAAGGAAAAGTCTTGCTTATTAAAGTGGTGCCTGTTTTTAAATAAAACCATTTTCTTTCTTTTAGGGAACTCAGAAACAAAGGAAACATTCAGTTTGGAGATAATGGAACAACAATATCTGCTGTAAGCAACAAGGCCTATGTTTTTGAACGAGACCAATCTGTTGGAGACCCTAAAGTTGACTTAATTAGAACGTTAAATATTCCTGTATTGGTAAGTTGGCATTTTAATATCATTAATTTGGATCTTGGAAGAAAGGAAAAAGCTAAGTTAACGCTCTTTATGATTTTACATTTAGAAGCCATTAAGTTATGTTGAAATATACACATACAAAAAGAAAAATAAATTTTTTTCTTCTTTAAAGTACATCTTAGCGTTTATTCTAAGATCTATCAAATAAGATCTTTTCAAATGATGACAGAATTCAGATTTTAGGATTTGTTTTCACAATTTCTTCCTGTGTGTTCAGGATTAGCAATTGTGCAGATAAATATGCCCCTAGGATTTTTTGGTAGCTAATAATTAAAAAAAATATTTATTTGAATATTTTCAGAAATTTGAGCAATGAAACTTGTATACCATTTCTTACTTCAGATCTTTATGTTGGATTTTATATTCTCAAAATATATAAATTGACACCAGAAATCAATAGACTGGGCTGTTGATTAAAGCCTATTGTGATTTCAATGGGCTCTGTTTATAATGTTAATTCCACCTAATAATACACCTATTCTACATCTGTTCTATACTGATACCCATGAGACTTTATTTTTTTTAATTTAATTTTTTTATTATTAGTTTGAGACAGAACCTTGCTCTGTCGCCCAGGCTGGATTGCAGTGGCTCAATCGCAGCTTACTTTACTGCAGCTTCTACCTCCTGGGCTCAAGTGATCCTCCCGTGTCGTCCAGTCACTCCAGACATGAACCACTGTGCGTGGCCCAGTAAACATTCTAATTCACCTACACCAACCCCTTCCGACTCTCCCACCCTAATTCCCAGGTGACCACTCCGTATGTAGCTGGACACTGATGATGGACCCAGAACCTAGAGAGTATTACGTCCCTGCTGCCTAGTCCCAGAGGTGTAGGTAGGGTTTATAATGAGCCTCTGCCCCTGCTCAGGAGGAAGGTAGCACCACCTTGTGGCTGAAGATGCCGACATGTTTACAGGAGCTTTTCCCCTTTTGTGGTGTCTGGATGGTCTCTGTAAATACTACACTTACAAAATGTAGTACCGAGGCTTTGTCTTGGATATGCAGCCAGAAAGGAGCTCACTGGCTGAGTTTTCAGCTATTTAATCTCAACCTTTACATGTACATTCCCAACCCCCTTTGCTGAGGGGTAGTAGGAGAGAGTAGATGGGGTGCTTTGGAGAGGATGCTCCTGTCTTAATTTATTTGTGCTCCACAGACCGTCATAGAGTGGTCCCAGGTCCGCTTCCTCAGGGAGATCATCGAGGCCATGTTGAAAGCCTATCAGCAGAAGCTGTTTGTGACTCACACAGTTGATGAATTGCTCTGGGGCTACAAAGATGAGATATTGTCCCTTATCCACGTTTTCAGGCCCGACATCTCTCCCTATTTTGGCCTATTCTATGAGGTAAGTCAATTTTTCTTTTCAGAACCTCTTTTTTCACTGATAGTGGGTTGGGGCACCCCAAGCCAGATTAACTTTAAGTTTCTTTTAGAAATTGCCTAGAGTTAAGGTATCTTGTAGAGTATGTTAAAAAAAAAATGGAGTGTTTTTGGAAACAAAAAAACTTGAGGCCGGGTGCAGTGACTCACACCTGTAATCCCAGCACTTTGGGTGATCACTTGAGGTCAGGACTTTGAGACCAGCCTGGCCAACACGGCAAAACCCTGTCTCTACTAAAAATACAAAAATTAGCCAGGTGTGGTGGTGCACACCTGTAATCTCAGCTACTCAGGAGACTGAGGCAGAAGAGTTGCTTGAAACCGGGAGGCAGAGGTTGCAGAGATGACACCACTGCACTGCAGCCTGGGTGACAGAGCTAGACTCCGTGTAAAAAACAAACAAACAAACAAACAAATAAAACCAAAACAAAAACGCTTGAGTGCAATCGATAGTTGGGAAATTGGTAAAGACAAAATAACCCCAGGAAGAGTATTAGATTAGGGGTGTGCTCTGGGGTTGTGATGAGTCTCCTCAGCTTTACATTTGTAGCTGTTTTCTGGCTCTGCTTGTTCAGGAGTCTTACCCTCTTCATGTGGTCCTGTAGCATTCTGGTTTTTATGGCAAACGGCAATAATTGTGTCCCTGCGCCTTCAAGGTTATACAAAATTTAGAAATTGTTAAAACGAAATTGTAAGCAAGTTTTAAAAAATTATCTGTGTGAGAGACAGGAGTCCTAAAAGTAGGGTCTCACCAACTCTGAATGCATCACTCTGGAGAAGTGGTCCAGATAGGAGTTCCCTAGAGGGTCCCTGTCTCAGGGGAACACAGCTTCACAGGACCAGAGGAAGCACAGATTTCCTGTCAAGCTCTGACTAAACCTCCCTTCTAGAAATGATTTCAGGAGAGCCTCCTACTGAGAGATATTATGCAAAGGTTCCCTGGAGGCCCTTTTGGACCCGGTGGCTTCAGTCCATTAGCCAGGTAGATCTTGTTGCTAATATCTCACTATTTCTCAGATAATTTGCATTATGTAACTTGCTTTTTTGTTTTTACATCGTCGAATTCACTAGTCTGATAGCCACACTGTCTAATGTGGTTGTGAAGATTTCACGAGATGATTCATACAAAAATTTTAGACCAGAGCCAGGAATATTATACTCGACAATTGTTCACTCCTATTGTTATAGAGGAACTACTACCTGTGCTATTTCTGAGAAATCATAGCTACATGCCCAGATAAAGAGTTTTAGGAATGTACAGTGTCTGTATGTGCCCTTAAGAAGTCTACTTGGAGAGAATACACAACTGAAGAAAAACTTAATTGAAAATAGGACTATATTACTACCACCTTCTTCCGGTGTAGCTATTCTGATATAATTGGTCCTGGTCCTGGACTTAGGCTTCTAAATTTATTTAGAAGTAATTCACTTACTATAAAATTTACCATTTAAAAATGTACAATTCAGTAGTCTTTAGTATAGTCACAAGGTTGTGCAACCATTACTACTAATCCCAGAACATTTTCATTATCCCAAAAAAGAAACTGCATACTCTCTTAGCAGTCGCTCCTCCCCCGTCTTACTCTCCCAGGCCCTGGGAACCATTAATCTACTTTCTGGCTCTGTGAATTTGCATATTCTGGACATCTCATATAAATGGGATCATATGATATGTGCCCTTCTGTATCTGGCTTTTAAATTTAGTATAATGTTGTTGGGGTTCTACCTCTGAGAATTTGCATATTCTGGGCATCTCATATAAATGGAATCATATGATATGTGCCCTTCTGTATCTGGCTTTTAAATTCAGTATAATGTTGTTGGGGTTCATCCATGTTGTAGCATGTATCAGTGTTCCATTCCTTTTTATAACGGAGGAATATTGCATTGTATAGATATACCACATTTTGCTCATCTGTTTATCAGTTGATGGACATTTGAGTTGTATTCCCTCTTGGCTATTATTAGAAGTGCTGCTATGAATATTTATTCATGCAGGTTTTTGTATGAACATTGGGATATGCCTTGAAGTGGAATTGTCTTGAGAATATACATAGGTATGAAATTTTGGAGTCCTATAAATTCTGTGTGACCTTTTTAGGAACTGACAAACTGTTTTCCGCAGTGACTGCAACATTTTTATATTCCTACTGGCAATGTATAAAGGTTCTAATTTCTCCACATCCTCACCGACACTTACCATTTTTTTTTTTATTAAATTGCCAAGCTAATGGGTATGAAGTGGTATCTCATCGTGGTTTTGATTTGCATTTCCCTAACAACTAATGATGTTGAACATGTTTTTATGTGATTTCTGGCCATTAGTGTATTTTCTTGTGGGAAATGTCTCTTCAAATCCTTTGCCCATTAAAAAATTGAGCTCCTACTATTTAAAACCATAAAATAATAATATGGTTAATATGGTATTTAGCAACATAGTCACTATTTTCTAGTCCTGGTTCAGTCTTGTGTAGCAGTTCGGCCCTAGCAGGACAGTTTGATGAAGATTAAATTTGTTGGATACTGTATCAGTTAGGGTTGCCAGAGAAACAGAATCAACAGGATGCATATCAATAGAGATGAGAAAGAGGGAGAGAAAGAAATATACATTATGGAATTGGCTTATGTGATTGTGAAAGCTGGTAAGTCTGAAATCTGTAGGGCAGGCCAGCAGCTGGTAACTCAGGTAAAAGTTGATAATGTGGTCTTGAGTTTGAAATCTGTAGGGTGGGCTGTAACCTGGAAATTTAGGCAGAATTTCTATGTTGCAGTCTTGAGAATTCCTTCTTTAGGAAACCTCTGTTTTTGCTTGTAAGGCTTTGAACAGATTGGATGGGGCCCAGCCACTCATTATTGAGGGTAATCTCCCTTAAAGTTAACTGATTGTAAATATTAATCACATCTGCAAAATACCTTCACCGTAACATCTGGGCTAGTGTTTGACCAAACAACTGGGCACCATAGCCTAGCCAAGTTGTCATAAAATTATCACAGTTACTTTAAATGATTATATTCAATTATTTTCAGAAAAATGGTACTAATGATGGAGACTATGTTTTTCTAACTGGAGAAGACAATTACCTTAACTTTACAAAGATTGTGGAATGGAATGGGAAAACGTAAGTCTAATGATTTATTAGTGGAATTATTTTTTCAGTTTTCATTTAAACAGTATATCTATTGCTACATTGTTTAAAAAACGTGTTTAGCCTTTCTTGGATGAAAAATGTGAAAACATGTAAGTAGTCTTGTAATTATTATTCTATAAATCAAGATGGTGGTAAAATATTTTTTAAATTAAATATTAGTGATTTGTAGATTTATCATGGCCAGGCATGAATTGCCAGTGAAAAGTCCCACTCTGCTTAGTAATCATTGAGTGATGTGTAATAGCTGCAGCACAAATACTTTTCAAACCACCGCGTGTTTTGGGATATTTGGCCATTGCCTCTATGAAAATTGATTTGGGGCCAGGGACCTACTTTTTCTCCCTCTTGATCTAATTAACACTGTTGTGTCTGTGTATAAATAAGATACTGTGAGTAGACAGCTCCAGTTAAATCTCGCAAAGTCCTGACCATTTAAGAAAATCTAAACTCAAATGTGATCATCTTTACTCTTTCTTGTGCTTATCAATTATAGGTCGCTTGACTGGTGGGTAACAGACAAGTGCAATATGATTAACGGAACAGATGGAGATTCTTTTCACCCACTAATAACCAAAGATGAGGTCCTTTATGTCTTCCCATCTGATTTTTGCAGGTAAAAGCTTTAAAGATAAGTACTTTTTAAGAAATAAGGTCTTTCACTACAAGACCACCAAAAGCGTGAGGAATATGTGCAAACTTATTTTGCGTGGATGTTTATGCTTAATCAGTGATAAATGCTGATGGCACATCGAGACAGTTTAGTGTACTGGTTCACAGTACAGACTCCTGACTGTTGGTTTCAATCTTGACTCTACCACTTATAGCTGTGTGACCGTGGGAAAATTATTTAACCACTCTGTACCTCACTTTCCTCACTTGTAAGACAAAGATAGAAATTGTTAACTATGTTAGACGGTGTTTTGAGGACAAATGAGTTACTATTAGTAAAATACTTAGCCCAGGGCCTGTCACACAGTAACCAGTATTAAGTGTTGGCTCTCAGTTACTATGATATGCTCTGTCAAGCATGAACTAATCTGGGCTTCTTCCAGTCAATAGGTAGTCTCTACATAGAAGCCAAATAAAAGATACAGTTGTCCATATTTCAGGAGACTGGTTTCCTCAGGGGAGGCAGAGAAGAAATGGAATCAAGAGTGTTATGTAGACAGGGTCAGTTATATCCATAATATATTTTTTGTCTAAGTGGCAGATACAAAGGTATTTGTTATAGTATTTTTTCTCTTTCTGGTGCCTAAAGTATTTCATTTCAAAATGCTGTAGGGGTGGTTCATGCAGTGAAACCACCTATATTATTCACAAGCCTGCCAGAAATGTATCAACACCTCTGGTTTAGAGATGAAAAAGTGAGGCCCAAAAAACTATTCCTGCCAGCCTTCAAAGGAAGGGCTGAAGGATCATTGTTGACTGTATACATCAAAGTGCTCTGTCTGTCAGTCAGGCACTATGCAGTGTCAGCGGTGATCATGTTACATGCGACCATGTTTGAAATCAGTAAGCATGAAAGGCAGAATTCTGTTGAATTTCATTGAAATAAATGACTGGGCAAAACATGGAAACTAATTTTGGGGGGTGGGAAATGAGTATCAAAGTATATATTCTAATAAAATAACTGTCCAATGTGACACTTTTCAAGTGCCTAAGACCCTACCAGGCCACGGCCATGGCTGCCTGTTCTGCCTTAGCTTTGGCTCTGCAGTGCCCTGGCTTCCCTGGCTTTGCTGATGGCCGTCCATGCCAATCTAGAGGCCTCTTCTTTCTTGTTTATGTGAGTCTCCATTCTAAATGTTATCCTCTTAGTTTTCTACCACATACTGTTTTTTCTTGTTTGGATATCACCACCATGGCTACCTCTTAAACACCTTTCACCACAATTCATCTTCTGCTTTATTACACGTTGACTTGACAGAGTGCCTTCCATTCTTTTCTACTTGACATATGAGCTTCTGGCCATGTTGTACCTGAGAACTGTTGCTAACTTGCAGATCTGGGGCAGATCTGCAAGTTACACTGACTGGAGTCCACATTCACTTTTTGTTCTTACATCCGAACAGGTCAGTGTATATTACTTTCAGTGACTATGAGAGTGTACAGGGACTGCCTGCCTTTCGGTATAAAGTTCCTGCAGAAATATTAGCCAATACCTCAGACAATGCCGGCTTCTGTATACCTGAGGGAAACTGCCTGGGCTCAGGAGTTCTGAATGTCAGCATCTGCAAGAATGGTAAGAATTGAGAGGGGGACTGATATGGGTGTCAAGAATGCAGAAGGATTGGAGCCCAACAAAGAATATGTAGCTGGACACAGTGGTGCACACCTATAGTCCCGCTACTAAGGATGCTGAGGTGGGATGATCATTTGAGCTCAGGAGTTCTCATGTCCAGCCTGGGCAACATAGTGAGAACCCTGTCTCTAAAAAACAAAACAAACAAAAAAGAATATGTTGTCAGTCCAATAGGTGTTTCAAAACGTGGCTCTTGAATGGTAAAAAAAAAATTATTGGCTTTTCCGTGATGCTTTTTATTTCTAGAATGCCGTGTTGTGTTTTTTTTCTAGACAATGGTTTAGAAATCTTAATAGAAATATTTACTAAGCACCTGATGTATGCCAGTCGCTGTCGTAAGTGCTTTACGTATTTACATTTAGTTAATGCATGCAAAACATTAACTGATTTCATGTTCAAAACAATGCTAAGGCTGGGCACGGTGGCTCATGCCTGTATTCCTAGCACTTTGAGAGGCTGAGGTGGGAAGATTAGTTGAGGCCAGGGATTCAAGATCAGCCTGGGCAACATAGCAAAACCCTGTCTCTACAAGAAAAAAAAAATTAGAAAATTAGCTAGGTGTGGTGGCACATACCTGTAGTAGCAGCTGCTCAGGAGGCTGAGGCAGGGAGATTGCTTGAGCCCAGGAGTTCGAGGTTGCAGTGTGCTAAGATTGCGCTACTGCGCTCCAGCCTAAGCAATAGAGTGAGCCTGCATGCCACCCCCTGCCAAAAAAAAGCAGTGCTAAAAGAGAAAGTGGACAACTTGGTTTTAAGAAAATACATATCATGGCAAAGATTCTCAGTGATTTTGACGCAGAGTTAGTTTCAAACCCTGACACAAATGTCCCAGTGTTTCTTAATGTCAGAGCTACTCTTCTCCTTTCTATGAATGAAGCAGAATTATTAGTGGCACAACTGACAAAAGTATTTTCTTCAGCTTGAGGAGTAGTTTTAACAGCTACATGTTGCAGAGTTATTCGCAATGACCTTACTAGATACTAGACATTCAGCGGCCTGTTTTTATAATTGGGGAAACTATGGCTCAGAGAACATGATTGATGTGACTCCTCTCTCTCAGCAGATCTCTGCTGGAACTCAGGGTCTTCTCATATTTGCCCTGTGATTCCCTCTTGAGCTATAATTCCTCTTTAAAGTTTCTCTGGAGAGCTCTCTCTGTAGTTCCTTTCTCCTAAATAAAGTAATATGCTCACTTTTGCTCCCTTGTCTAACTGGTTTTAAAATCTCCTTTCAGGCCTGGCATGGTGGCATGTGCCTGTAGATCCAGCTGCTCAGGAGGCTATGGTGGGAGGATTGCTGGAGCCCAGTTTGATTCTCCTGTGCCTGTAGATCCAGCTGCTCAGGAGGCTATGGTGGGAGGATTACTGGAGCCCAGTTTGATTCTCGAGTGCATGTAGATCCAGCTGCTCAGGAGGCTATGGTGGGAAGACTGCTGGAGCCCAGTTTGATTCTCGTGTGCCTGTAGATCCAGCTGCTCAGGAGGCTATGGTGGGAGGATTACTGGAGCCCAGTTTGATTCTCAAGTGCCTGTAGATCCAGCTGCTCAGGAGGCTATGGTGGGAGGATTGCTGGAGCCCAGTTTGATTCTCCTGTGCCTGTAGATCCAGCTGCTCAGGAGGCTATGGTGGGAGGATTACTGGAGCCCAGTTTGATTCTCCTGTGCCTGTAGATCCAGCTGCTCAGGAGGCTATGGTGGGGAGGATTGCTGGAGCCCAGTTTGATTCTCCTGTGCCTGTAGATCCAGCTGCTCAGGAGGCTATGGTGGGAGGACTGCTGGAGCCCAGTTTGATTCTCGTGTGCCTGTAGATCCAGCTGCTCAGGAGGCTATGGTGGGAGGATTGCTGGAGCCCAGTTTGATTCTCCTGTGCCTGTAGATCCAGCTGCTCAGGAGGCTATGGTGGGAGGATTGCTGGAGCCCAGTTTGATTCTCGTGTGCCTGTAGATCCAGCTGCTCAGGAGGCTGTGGTGGGAGGATTGCTGGAGCCCAGTTTGATTCTCCTGTGCCTGTAGATCCAGCTGCTCAGGAGGCTATGGTGGGAGGATTGCTGGAGCCCAGTTTGATTCTAGCCTGGGCAACATAGTGAGACTACATCTTTAAAAAAATAAAGTAAAGTAAGTAACATATCATTTTGGAATAAGTCTGAGGTCAGCAGTATACTTCCTGATCCTTGTCTAATAGAGCAGTGACCCCCAACACCTGGCCTTACATCAGAATTATCTGGAGAGTTCTTAAAAATATATTGGCAAGGCATGGTGGCTCATGCCTGTAATCCTAACACTTTAGGAGGCCGAAGCAGGAGACTCATTTGAGGCCAGGAGTTTAGACCTGCTTGGGCAACAGGGAGACCCCTCTGAACAAAAAATTTAAAACGTAGCTGGACATAGTAGCATATACCTATAGTCCCAGCTACTCAGGAGGCTGAGGCTGGAGGATCGCTTGAGCCCAGGAATTCAAGGCTGCAGTGAGCTATTGATTGCAACAGTCCACTCCAGCCTGGGCAACAAAGTGATAGTCTCAAAAAAAAAAAATTATGTGTGTGTGTGTGTTGTGGCGTGTGTGTGTGTGTGTGTGTGTGTATCATATACAACTGACAAAAGTATTTTCTTTATCTTGAAGACGAGTTTTAACAGCCACATGTTTATATATTTTATATATGTATATGTTAATATATTTGTTAATAAATATATTAAACTATATATGGTCATATGTAAATATAAATATATTTGCATATTTTAATATTTACTATATTTTGATATACTATATATGTGTATATCTAGGTATAGATATACACACACATGCACAAGTATGCACACACATGCATGTATGTCCCAGGGCCCTATATTGAACATATCAGGGCCCCAGAATCTACACTTTTAACATGTACTCCAGGTGATTTCCACAAAGATGGCATCTAGGTATTTGGGGACCACTGTGCAAGGGAACATGGTACCCTTTACCTGGAGATGAAGACCAAGGGTGAATGGGAACAAGTTCCTGGTTGTGATCTCCCCCATTGCCTTACTGAGTAGTTCTGAAGCATTTGTTCGTGCCCCCTCATCCTGTGTGCATCTGGCTCAAAGCAAAAATGTAGACATATTTTTTCTTTTTTTTTTTTGAGACAGAGTTTCGCTCTTGTTGCCCAGGCTGGAGTGCAATGGTGCGATCTTGGTTTGGTGCAATCTCGGCTCACCGCAACCTCCGCCTCCTGGGTTCAGGTGATTCTCCCGCCTCAGCCTCCTGAGTAGCTGGGATTACAGGCATGTGCCACCATGCCCGGCTAATTTTTGTATTTTTCTCCATGTTGGTCAGGCTGGTCTCGAACTCCCAACCTCAGGTGATCCGCCTGCCTCGGCCTCCGAAAGTGCTGGGATTACAAGCATGAGCCACCACACCTGACCTTTTCTTGCAGTTTTTATTAAATTCTGTTTCATTAAGAAGCTGATGCCAGAATCAACAGAAATATTCTACTTTGCACATTTAAACTTCTCGCTACAATCCTTTTCTGCTTCCCTCTTATGTATTGCCAAATTTGGAGTGAAGTGAAACCCTCCAGGATTAACCTCCAGTGTTTTGAATTCTCCAGCGAAACATTTTGGATAGTGGGATGAGTGAGTGTTCTGGAGTGAGGCAGATCTGGGTTTGAGTCCTATTCTATTTGTTGGCAAATTTATTTATTTGGAGTTTATTAAGGAGTGTTCCAGACTTCAGTTTTCTCACTAATAAAATGGAGGTGGTTATAACTTCTTGAGGTTGTATGAGAGTTAGAGATAATGTATGTAGAACACTCAGGACAGCAGCCCTTATTAAGCCCTCAAGAGATTTAAAAAATACATTTTCAAGGTCATTATAGGTCACAAGAAGGAAGTCATGGCTTTGTGGAACTATTCAGCAGTAAACAGCAAAATGCGTGTGCATGTGAGAGACGTGTGATGTGTTCCTTGAGCCATGGACTGGTGGATATGTAAGCAAATTTAAATAACTTGCCAATAAGCTTCTTCTCCAAAAATATAAATCTGGCAGTAATTATTGGGTCCCTCTCTTCTTTTCAATAGCCAGATCTACAATAGGTTTCCTTTAGTACCTTGTTTCCCTATTTGGTTCTATATATATAAAAAACAATAAATTTACACGAGCACTTATTTAGTTCTTAAAATGAACAAGAAAGGAAAAAAACCCAGAATCTGTGTGATCTGGTTAGAGGCAGGGTGTATAGCACAACCAGGCTGACTCTTAAAAAATTTATATATGGACTGCCCCTCTTACCTGGCTGGCCAATGGGCCAGCCTCCCTTCCCTTTAAAAAAATTTTTTTTTTAAATTGTATATGGTCAGGCGTGGTGGCTCAAGCCTGTAATCTCAGCACTTTGGGAGGTGAAGGCAGGCAGATCACTTGAGGTCAGGAGTTCAAGACCAGCCTGGCCAAAATGGTGAAACCCTGTCTCTACTAAAGATACAAAAAAATTACCCGGGTATGGTGACGTGTGCCAGTAGTTCAGCTATTTGGGAGGCTGAGGCAGGAGAATCGCTTGAACCTGGGAGGCAGAGGTTGCAGTGAGCCGAGATCGTGCCTATCTTTGGTAAAAAAACAAAATAAAACCACGACAATTTGTTTTTTAATTAAAAAAAAAAGAAAGACAAAAAACCAGTCCACTCACTGATAGAGAATTGTAGTTGAAACTAATGCTTTGAGGTGCAATACTTCTCAGTCACTTAGTATTCTGCCTTCATAACCTGATGGCTAGCTGTCCCTGGGTAAATTTTGTAACTTCTGTGAACCTCATTTTCTTCAAATGCAAAGAGAGGCTAATAGTTCTAACTTCCCTGGGCCGTTGCGAGCATTAATTAAAGTAATGTATATGGAGCACTTATTCTTTAAGTCCAGTAAATGTTTGTTGAAGAATAATTTAGCTTTATATAATGTGGAATAAAAAATATGGGGGTAAATGAGATGTCAGAAAATGAAGTATAAATCCTGAAGCAGGAGGTACAGAATGGTGTTTTAGCCTTCCCAAGTTAACTTATATGTAGCTTTTTTGTTTTTGTTTAGGAACCAGGCTGTGGCGAGGAACTTTTATATGCATCTTAGATTTTAAGAATAGCATCATTCATTTCTGTTTTCCTTCAAATGCAGGTGCACCCATCATTATGTCTTTCCCACACTTTTACCAAGCAGATGAGAGGTTTGTTTCTGCCATAGAAGGCATGCACCCAAATAAGGAAGACCATGAGACATTTGTGGATATTAATCCTGTGAGTACCTACTTCCTCCTCGTAAAAGAGCATATGTTTTATTCTGTCTATACAGTGTTCACCAATTTAGTCCTGAGCATTCTTTAAAAACATCCTTACTTTCATATGCTTTCATAGCCCTGTAATTAGAAGGCTGAATTCTGTGGATGAAATAGCAGAAATACGAGCAAAGCTGCCTTTAACAAAAAGCAACAGTGAAAACTCAGTTATTGGAAACTACTGAGATTGGACCCATGTAACCCAGTCAATCTTCTGTTGCTAGCCTTGGACCTCAACATATATTTATTTCTCCCATTGGGACACAGATCAGTAAGGTTAAAGATGTCCCTTTGCTTCCTCACTGCCAGGAATATTTTGGTTGAAATATGAACATATTAACCTCAGTCACTTTTGGCAAACTTCTTTCTACAGGTTATTTGAGAGTTTATTATATTACTAATTGTAAAGGTATCAAGATATACATAGAGGAGAAATACATACATATATGTGTGTATATACATAATACACATTTAATCCTATATTCATAAAGGAGAAAAACAAAAACCATGCTAACCGTATCTTCATTTTTGGAATGTGAACATTATGGACCAGTAAGAAAAGCAAGAACATTCTTTTAGCACAGTACTTTATGGGTACTTCACACTCTTAGCTACATACATTGCATTTATATCTGAGGAACCAGTCATCTTAGGCTCTGGTGAGTAAGATCGTGTGTGGTTTTCTCCCTTTTCTCTCTTAGTCATCAACTAATCAGTCCCCCTTGGATCAGCCAAACTGTTAGCAGTGCTTGTCACCAAGGGATGAGCGCAGTCTTATAACCTTAGTGCAGAGATGGAGCTGCCATAAGGAAGACAAGTGCTGCAGCTGTGCCCCACGGCTGTGCTCGGTGGGCCCTATACTTGGATGCCACCCTCTGGCAGTGACCACCACCCTCTTAGCTCATCTGGACAACTGCCTGGAAATCCAAACCTGACAGGCTATCTTTTGGGTCTCCTTCCTGTTGGAGTCCTTCTAGGGCTGTCTATTCAGAGTGGCAGTATCCTTGGAGCTTGTTAGAAATAACCAGTCTACTGAATCAGAGCCTGCATTTTAACAGGATGCCTAAGGACCCACATCCATATTCATGTCTGAGACACGTTGGTCTACCAGCCACCTAAGACAACCAATGGTTCTCACACTGTTCTGGGGATCACTTTTACTTGGTTCTACTCTGCTTGTCACATGTGGTAATGGTCGCCTTGTTTATCAGGACTAAGCAGAAATGGTGCTCTATTGAAAAAATGGTTTGCAGTTTAAGAAATCCTAATGTTTTCACTTCTCTGATTTGCAGTTGACTGGAATAATCCTAAAAGCAGCCAAGAGGTTCCAAATCAACATTTATGTCAAAAAATCAGATGACTTTGTGTAAGTTCTGCTTCTTCTATGAAGGAGCAGCAGTTTTGCTCCATTGCCTTTCTGATGGGGTTGACGTCAGGAGTAGTACAGCCTAATTCATCTGAGTTGCTCGCCCCGGCCCTTCAGGGATGGGGCATGATCAGCATTTTCATGAGTGCCTTGGTCTTGGAATTTACTTGTTTTATTTAATCACACACTTAGAGAGTGCTTCCCATGGATCAGGTATTGTTCTCAGCACCTTATATAGATTCACGTATAACCTTGTATTATCCCCATTTTACAGATGAGGAAACAGAAGCAGAGCATTTAGGTAACTTGCTAGAGACCACACAGCCTTACTATCTAGTCAACTTTTATTCACTCCACTAAGCCTTTCCCCTCACTCACCTTGACTCTCCTGGTGTATTAGGCTGTTCTTGTATTGCTATAAAGAAATACCTGAGACTGGTTAATTTGTAAAGAGATGTAATTGTCTCACAGTTCTGTAGGCTGTACGGGAAGCATGGTGCTGGCATCTGCTCAGTTTCTAGGGATGCCTCAGGGAGCTTTTCCTCTTGACAAAAGGTGAAGCAGGAGCAGGCACATCACAGGGGGTGAGCAGGAGCAAGAGAGAGAAGAGAGGAGGTTCTAAACACTTTTAAATACCAGATCTCATGAGAACGCACTACCACAAGGACAGCATCAAGGGAATGGTGCTAAACCATTCATGAGAAATCGACCCCTGTGATCAAATCACTGCCCACCAAGCCCCACCTCCAACACTGGGGGATTACATTTCACCCTGAGATTTGGGGGAACAAATATCCAAACTATATCACTCAGAGACTTGAGACAGAGTGTCTTCCTCTTCCTCTCTCTCTATCTCCCACTGCTCCCACTTGGGGCCAGCCATAGCTCTCATTTGTATAGTTAAAATCTCTTGAGTGTAGCCTCACCTCCCCATGTAACTTAATTTGGATTCCAAAGCAAAATCTCCTGCTCAGACTTTTCAATGCAAATTTTTTAGATATGAGAAAATTATTATATGTTGAATGAAAAAAACAGGATGCAAAACTATGCATAATATATTTATCTATTTCTCTATCAAACTTGGCTTGTCTCCTCCATTGAATTTGCCAGATTTAATACCAGGTGTCATGGCACTTTCAAAGAAGTAGATGTGGTTTACCAAAATGCATTTTATCATCTGTATATGTATTTCTTAGGCAGTATAATTTAGTAGTTAAGAGCTGGAACCTTAGAATCAAAGTGGAATTACATTTCTGGCTCCACCACTTACTTGTGGTGATCCTAGGCAAATTATGTAGCCTTTCTGAGTCATAATTTTCTTGTCTGTAAATCTGGGACAGTAATACCTACTGCATTTGACTACTGTAGGAATTGAGTGAGATAATATCCCGAAAACACCCAGCACAGAGCTCGCACATGGTACGTGCTCAGTTGGCTGTTGTTGCAAAGACAGTACTTCAGCGACCTAGTTACAGAACACTCTGAGGAGTGACAGCTTTGTTCTGCTGGGTGGAGCCTTCCCTGATGACTCTAAGGAGAAGAGTAATCATTTTAAGGAATCTGCCTTCAGTATCTTGTGTTTTGATAAATGTACAGCACTTGGAATTGCTAGACAGACTGGAATCTAACTTTTGGTGTATATGTTTGCAAAGATAAGAAATCAGTAAATTCTGGGTAATTTAAGAAATAAATATACTGGAATCTTCATATTGACACATCTGTCCAGGAAAGTGTGCCATCGTGATGAGGATGTCTCTGAAATCTCATCCTTTGTCTTTGTAGTGAAACCGGAGACATTAGAACCATGGTTTTCCCAGTGATGTACCTCAATGAGGTAAGTCCTGAGACGGAGGGAGCCATGGGTGTTTTCAGACTCAGAAAACATCCATTATCATGTCTACTGTTGTAGTTATGTGTAAGTTAAGATATGACAGAAGGGCAAAAGATTTTTAAAACCTGTTATTCCTCAGAAAATTTCACTTAAATGTTCACATGAATCTGCCTGCATCTGAGAGTTGATTTGGAGAAATGATTAAAGAAATTTTCCTTCTAGAACACTATTTGGGCAAAACTCCCTTCTGGGGTAGCTGCGCATGTAAGAAACAAAAACAGGTAAATGAGCCATTGGCAGACGTTGCTGAAGCAGGATAATAATTCACACTCAGATAGATGCCAGCTAGACCTTTGTCCCCTCCTTCTTTGCAGCCATGCTGGCTTAACACACCTGTGATAAATTCTTTTCTGAATCACATATCACGTTTACTGTAGTTATATCTCCTCAGTTTCTCCTGCTTCCACCCAGCTGAAGAAAAAAAAATGCAGGTTTTTTTCTTCAATAAATTCTTGATTGACAAACTTCTAGTTTTTAATATTTTTCTGTTTCCTAAAAATACTTGCTGTTTGTAGAATATTGAATAACAGAGATTAAAAAGAAAAACTAAAATCACTATTCACAAAATCTGTGTCAGCCTGATAATACTGTTTTTAATTTATTTTATTTTACTCAATGTGTTGTAGAATATTTTCCAATAACAACTTTAAAAGGTAATCTGATGTTTTACATTTTATAAAACATGTGCTCTTTATAGAACTCAGAAATTTTTTTAAAAATTGATTTATAAAGTAAATTATTGATGAGTCCCTCATTCTCAGAGGCAGGTGCAGTTGACATCTTCAGATGTGATCTTCGGATGTCATCTCCTGATATTTTTCTGGTCTTGATATCACATAGTTGAAATCATACTATAGATACAATTTTATTTAGCATTATATTGGTATTCACATTTACAGACTTTTAAGGGTTCGTGATTACAGTTCTAAGATGAGGTTTTTATTGTTTTATAGGAAAAATTCAGGCAGTGTTTACCAATTTATAGGACCTCTTTGCAATTGCTCCTGGATCATCCCCTGTTCCTAGGTCTTTTTGAAAATGTAGAAGGGCCCTTTTCTGCCAACTTCTGTTCAGTAGTAGCATATTTGAAGTCCCTCCACTCCCAACTTTTGCCTTGCTTTTTTGTGAAAGACTAAAAGTCCAGGTGTGTGGAGTGGAACCTTGTATTTTTGCTGCCTCCTAGGAAGAGCTTGATTATTCTCTTCTCTAGAAAAATACAATATTAGACCTGAAAGTGACCTTGGAGACTATTGCCGCACCACCTTTTTACTGAGGTGGGAACGCTGGGGCCTTAGCCAATTACTGGAAAAACTGTCTTAGAACCCAGCCCATTGACTCAGTCCAGTGAAAAAAAATCCTTTTCTTTTTTTGTTTTTGAGACAGGGTCTCACTCTGTTACTCTGTATAGTGGTACAATTTCGGCTCACTGCAGCCTCAACTTCCTGGGCTCAGGTGGTCCTCCCACCTCTGCCTTCCAAGTAGCTAGAATGATAGCTGTGTGCCACCATGCCTGGCTAATTTTTTTTTCTGAGATAGAGTCTCGCTCTGTCGCCCAGGCTTGAGTGCAGTGGCCCAATCTCGGCGCACCGCGACATCTGCCTCCCGGGTTCAAGCGATTCTCGTGCCTCAGCCTCCCAAGTAGCTGGGACTACAGGCGCCTGCCACCACACCTGGCTGATTTTTGTATTTTTAGCGAGATGGGGTTTCACCATGTTGACCAGGCTGGTCTCAAACTCCCGACCTCAGGTGATCTGCCCGCCTCGGCCTCCCAAAGTGCTGGGATTACAGGCATGAGCCACCATGTCCAACCCATTAATTTTTGTATTTTTTGTAGAGAGGTGTTTTCACCACATTGCTCGGGCTGGTCTCAAACTCTTGAGCTCAAGCAATCCACCTGCCTTGTCCTCCCAAAGTGCTGGGATTCCAGGCGTGTGCAACCATGCCAGGCCTCCAATGCAAAGTAAGCCTAAACTAGGCCAGAGTTGTTGCTTATAATTTCTATGGAATTAAGCTCTTCAGATACCACACTCATTACACTAGGTGGTAATTCCTCTGCTCTGCATAAACGAAGTGTTATTCTAGTACATTTTCTACTTATCAACAGTCTCTGGAATTCTGGTTAGCCCACAACTTCACTGAGCACTTTCTATAGAGGGCTGTGGTCCTGATTACTATATATGTAACCAAGAAAGAAATTATACTTTCCATATACCATTTTTGCAGTGTTTCATTTATTTATTCATTTAATCAGCCAGGATTAATCAAACACCTACTGTGTGCTGGGTTCTATACCCAGTGTGGAGGTGACTGAGGTTAGGTCTTGCCTTTAGGGACCTCACAGTCATTGTGAGACAGAGTTACAATGCAGAGTGCAAGGACAATGAGCAAGGACAATGATGAAGGTAGAGTGAGATGGAAACTTAGGGAAGAGGCCCTTGACTAGGTCTGAGGTGGCCAGCGAAAACTTTTGGAAGGAAGTGATGCTGAGCTGGATTTTTAAGGATGAATTGGTATTATCTGACGTAAAACAAAAGATGATACTGTCTCAATATTTCTGAACACATTTTACCTCCTTTTTCCAATCTATTTTAAGAGTAAAAAAATGTCTTCAGAGACAAAGTATTAAAGAACAAATGCCCCTTCTGATTAATCTGACTTATAAATGGATTTTCAGTATATTTGGTTTGCTAACAGGAGGACATTCCCAATTTGTATTAAATGATTTGAAGGAAAGATACAGCAAAAAAGGTTACATACCGGATGTTTAAATAGTATCAAGGGAATACTATTTTCTTGCCTCTCCAGAGTGTTCTCATTGATAAAGAGACTGCGAGGCGACTGAAGTCTGTGATCAACACTACTTTGATTATCACCAACATACCCTACATCATCATGGCGCTGGGTGTGTTCTTTGGTTTGGTCTTTACCTGGCTTGCGTGCAAAGGACAGGGATCCATGGATGAGGTGAGAACTGGCTGAAGGAACTTCTTCCTTATTGGATAATTTTACTTGAGGAATTCAACTGTACTTCATTGAAGGGCTGTCAGCTGGCTTATTAGGATGAATTCTGGGATTTTATGGCGGGCATAGTGATTTCATGGTTATTTTACTGTTGAACCAAATGGGAAGCAAAGGAAGTGTGTCAAAGAAGGTGGAGGGATAGAATATACCATCTAGTATTTGGGGAATAGAATCTTTTTGGATGTATACCCTGGGAGTTAACTTTACGTCTTTGAAAACAATAACCTGAAAGAAAAGGAAGAATATGTAAGTTACGCATCTGATCTTTGGTGTCAGACTGCCTGAGTCCAAATCCCAGTTCTGCCACTTAACAGCTATATGACCCTAGAAACTGTGCTTCAGTTTTTTTCATCTGTAAAATGGGATAATAAAAGCCTCCCTTAGGAGTTTTTCATGAGGATTAGATGATATAGTAGACATAAAGAACTTGGCCCAGTGTTAGCATATAGTAAGAGCTCAATAAAGGTTTAATTATTATTATGTATGATAAAACAGTTCCAAGATTATAGAGCAAGGCAGCCAGGACCCTGCTTGGAGAGAATCCCTGATGTATCCGAAGATACCTATGATTTAGGTTCCACTGCATTCATAAATGATTGGAATGTGGGCATAGTTACTTTCCTGGAAGGCTAGGATAAAGAGTTGGGTTGGCCTCTCCAAGTGACCAGCAGCCCAACCAGGGATCTGAAAACCTCCCATAAGCCTTTTCTGTAGAAGCCCTGCTTAAATTTTTTGCAGCTTCCTTTTTTTTTGCAACAGAGCCTTTTTTTCCTCGTTTCCTCAACTAAGCGTCCAAGGCAAATGTGAAGTAGAAAATAAATAGATGAAACCATCTGAGTAAAATTAGCTGGATTTCCCTGACTTCCATATTCTTCCATTATTTCTCTTATCCCATGCCAGTCACTTTAGCCTGAATTAGCTGTGAGACAAACTATTTTGCCATTTCTATGTGTGGATCTTCCAGTCTGACTTTGTGCAGTCACTGAAATTGTCTTAGGCACAAATGAAACCTCATGGAAATGTTAATTACTGCTCCTACAATTAACCTTCCTCATATATTCAACAAGCAAGCAATTATTGCGCACTACTGTCTCTGAGACACTATTCCCTAGTAGGTTGCAAACCAGTAAGGAAGCAAATTCAATAAAGTCTGATAAGTTTATAATCCACGTCAACACAGAGAAGCATACTGTTCTGGTACTGAGAGTGGGAGTGGTCAGAGAAGGCCTCCTGAAGGTTGGGGCTGAATCTTAACAAGCAGCACAAGAAGGGAGGTGAGTGGGATGAGCCACCTTCTTATAGGTCTCTCCTCCTTCCATGTCCCCACTCCCCCACCCGAACTTCTCACACTGGGGGAGAAGTTTCTGACATGAAACACCCAACTTCCTTGTCTTCTCTCTTCTGTGTCTCAGGGAACAGCGGATGAAAGAGCACCCCTCATTCGAACCTAAACATCGCCTGTGCTTGGTGAAGGAACCGTGTGAGCTGTCCTGACCTGGACCACGGCAAGGGGAAACCCTCCACCTCCTTGCAGGCTTGTTGCCTGCTGAAAGGAGGGAAAAGACGCAGCACTGGCAAGTGATAGGAACATTCTGGCCAGAGGTTAGAGAGCAAGCTGACATGGCTCGACATTAAGCTTTATAAAATCATGTGGGCTCTGAAATTGTTTTTTTATGTGTCTAGCAAGTATTTAATAAGCCCTTGTATAGTAATTCTTCTGTTGTTGGTTGCTGTTAGCTCCAGAATTTTGTGACCACTGTTGTGGATAAAATGTCTCTGCATCACACGTTAATGCTGCTTGGTCTAACCTTTATTCAGTGTGCTTCATTCACCATACTTTGTGCTCAAAATGCATATATACCGTTTTATGTTGTATTCCTCCATTTCACTTGCAAAACAGAAGTCAATTAAGAGTTCGGGACCCAGGGTAAAATGGTAGCCAATATATCATTCAAATGCATCTGATTTCTAAAACATTACATATTATATTTTATGCTAATCTTCATTTCATAATTCCTCCAGGAAAACTCAGTCTTCCAACTACAATAAAATACTGGGTAGAATCAAATGGGAAAGGGGTTGGGTGGGGTGATACCCATGAGTTGATAGTGATAAGCTCCTAAGGATTTTTAACGTATACTTTTGTGAATGAAGAAAATGCATAAATAATGTTGGTGAGGATAAGTACAGATATTTCATGTGTAGTAGAACTAAATGCTAGTTATGATGCTTGTGGATAGTTGTTTTTTTTAAGTCAAAATGATTGTGATGTGAAAAGATGCTTCTGAGAGAATGTAATGAGTAACTGATTTTTCTTCCTGAGTCACCCTTGCCAAATATGATACTGTATTAATTAATCTACTTTTGAGTGATTATTTGTAAAATTATGAATATGGGAAATCCATCTATCTGCAGCCTAAGTTACACATAAGTTTCAGAAAGTCTGATTAGACTCGAGACATTTCTTCTGGAAAAGCCTTCTTCTTGGTACTTGTGAAATTCTTTTTACAAGCTATTTCCTCAGATTCAGTTCCTTCCAGTTTTGTAGTTCACTGTCACTCACCGAATACAGAAACATGTGCCCTACACTTCCTGTGACAATCATTTTGCTGACAGAATGATGGATGTTTAAAATACTGCACAAAGTACTTTAAAGAAAGGTCTGTTGGGGCCAGAAGCAGGGCTACCACTTTTCAAAGGACTTCTCGGTTTCAGCATAACCTAAGTCAGGGGATCGGGAGCCATCATATGTCACAGTGTTCAGAATTCAAGCATATTTAAGGGCATTTTCTCTGATTCTCTAAGTTCACCATTCATTTTCAATTGAAAGCCTTCATTTAGCTGACAAAGTGCTTATCAAATTTCTTAACAACTGAACCATTCAAAGGGATTTTTTTGTTGTTTAAAACTGGATTTCAATGTAAGCAAATGAAAAATATAGATTTTATTTCCATAGCTTTTTAATCCCTGTATTGAGGTAATAAATCACTTTACTGACAATGTTTCCTTTTTCTACACTAAAGCAACATGTGATATATTTCCCCTCTTGAAGAGGCAATTCATCAAATTCAGCTTTTCTAAAGAATCAAGATAGAACCTTTAGATACTCCAACTCACCAAAATGTAAAAACTAACAAAAATATTTGGTCTTCAATAATGCTAAATATCTAGATGTTTAGAAGTTATCAATATTTAACTAGATAATTGGGCATGTCTTATTTATGCATGTACTTATCCATACTAATAAAATTGACAAGCTAGTGCATACTTATTGGTTCAGTCCTATTATAAGGATATAATCATCTATGAGGAGGATATTTTAAATACTGTAAATGATAACAGTTAATGATAAACACATTTAGACTGAGTCGCACACTGGCAGGGAGACCAAAAACATATTACTTCCATACTTGTGTCAGGATTTTTTTTTTTTGAGACAGAGTCCCGCCTGCTCTGTTGCCAGGCGGGAGTGCAGTGTCACAATCTCAGCTCACTAAAACCTCCACTCCCAGGTTCAAGCGATTCTCCTGCCTCAGCCTCCCAAGTAGCTGGGACAATAGGCGCGTGCCACCACGCCTAGCTAATTTTTGTATTTTTAGTAGAGATGGGGTTTCACCATGTTGGCCAGGATTGTCTCAATATCCTGACCTTGTGATCCACCCACCTTAGCCTCCCAAAGTGCTGGGATTATAGGCGTGAGCCACCGTGCTTGGCCTGTGTCATGATTCTTAAGAGTTACTTGGTCTAAATCACATTTAATACTATCCTCCTGAAAAGTCTGAGACAGACCTGCAAACTATAGTCAAAATTACAGATTAAGAGGAATGAATGCACCTGTTTGGTTTTAAAGTTGAAAATAAATTATTTCTCATGCTCATTCTCTTGTGGCCGTTATCCTAGAAAGACCCCCAAAGGCTTTGAGATTGTAAGCACTGTCATGATCACAGAATGCAAACTTCTGGTACCGTGATCCTCAACTTGGAGAGAAAAAACCAAGACAGAGAGCTTAACCCACTTCTCTCAGGGAAAATTAGGAGTTGAGCACAGGACAGGAAATGGGCTTTGCCACTTTTAGCTCCAGGCTTTTCCGACTAGACTTTATTTCCTCATGTTCTAGAAAGATCACTAATGGTCAAGTGGAACAAGCACTACATGAGTAACCCCTATTGGGGTTTTTACTTAAGGGAGGCTAATTTTTCATTTAAATTGCTTAAGATATGAGTCCTGCAAAAGGGTAGTCCACATCGTTGGCCCTCTGGGCATTATCACTAGAGTAAATTGCTTGTGCCTGTTAACAAGAATACTGACCAGAATGCTCTTCATGTAGTTATACAGTTGGTTCATTTCATGCAGTTCTTGACATGTTTATTTCTACCCTTAATGCAATGAAATGTTTCATTAATAAAAAAACCACTTTATATAAAACTGCACTAGAAGTCATATGTCATTGGATGTCCTGTTGTTACAGAGTTTCACCGGAAAGATGTTCCTTGACAGATGCAGCCCTGAGTCACACACTTGGGCCACCTCTGATTTCAGCTTTGCTGTAGTGGACAGTTACAAGCAGCCTGACAATTCTCACTCCATGCAGTCCTACACTCTGCTTTTCTGTCTCAAGCCTTTCCCCCGGAGCCCTGGAACCACCACAGGAGTATCAGGGAGTTAATAACCCAAGGCAACCCTCAACTAAATGGGGCAGGAGTTAGTCAGCTGATAGACATTTCAATCTTCAGAGAAGCAATCCTCAGGTTTATTCCACATGAGTCCTCAGAGTTGCCCACAGTGGTAAATACTATTAGTGTTTCTATATTCCCTGTCTTAATCACCCACCCCCTCAATGCTGCTTCCCAAATTATCCACCTGTCTTAACATCTTTATCTTAGGTCTGCTTCCAGGTAAACCCAACTAAAATGCAGTAAGTCCACCTAGAAGGGCTCAGTAGGATCCAAGAGCTATTAGAGAGGCACTGGGGCTTTTGCTTTTTCCTTTTTTCTTTCTTTTTTTTTTTTTTTTTGGAGACAGAGTCTTGCTCTGTTGCCCAGGCTGGAGTGCAGTCGTGAAATCACGGCTCACTGTATCCTTGACCTCTTGGGCTCAAGTGATGGTCCTACCTCAGCCTCCCTAGTAGCTGGGACTACAGGCGTGCGCCACCACACCTGGCTAATTTTTGTATATTTTGTTGAGAAAGGGTTTCACCAAATTGCCCAGAGTGGTCTTGAACTCCTGGGCTCAATCGATCTGCCCGCCTCAGCCTCCCAAAGTGCCGAGGCTTTTGTTTCTAGGGACATTTGTTCTAAAGTTATTAGTCCCAAAATTCAGATTACCTTTAAAACCTTTCCCATCCCAATGTTGCAACTAATTTTTGAAATCAGCAAGTCCAGATCAGTCTTAAAATATCCAGCTCAGTGTTACAAATGTCATATATCAAGGACATTTGATCCCTAAGATACATACTTCCTAGGAATCCTAATTCTGTAATTGGTTTATGTCACAGAGAAGCTCCTTGTGTCTATTTCTTCTTACCCAAGGTAGAGACACCTGGAACTTTGTAACATGCCAAGTCTAATTATTTCAAATCAGAGAGTAAGAAAAATCCAGAAAAAAAAAATTAAAACAATAAGGTATATTAAAACATATATTCATTAACAATAAGAAACAGTATTGGATGAGAGGTATAGAATATAAAGTACAAAAACACGTACACACTATTCAGCACAAGATAAGGATACCATTTCCAATAACTATTTTTTCATTTAGTCAAGTTTTTAAACACTTTTATTGATGTATAATTTATATACCATAAAAGTCACCCATTTTAAAAGTACAATACAATGATTTTTAGTAAGTTTACCGAGTTGTGCAGTTTTAGAACATTTCTATCGCCTCAGTAAAATTCCTCATGCTGGTTTATAGCCACTGAGTGTTGCCAACCCTAGCCCCTGGCAACCACTAATCTTTCTGTCTTTACAGATTTGCCTTCTCCAGACATTTCATATAATCATACAGTACGTGGTATTTGGATCCTGGCTTCTTTCTACATTATACCTAAAAATGTGTTCAACTAATTTCATTAAGCACCCACTTTATGCTAGGCACTATGAATATAAACTAGGCTGCTGGTTTAAAAGAGATCTATGGATCTTATGGTCTAGTGTGGAAAACAGTAACCAAATAATCATACAGATAAATGTAAAATTTCAGCTGAGTTTCATGTTTTGGGACCATCACTAGGAGCTGGAGTTAATTAAGCAAAGCAAAGCATTTCAGACAAAGGGAGCAAGACATGTTCAAGGGCAGGAGGAAACATGTTTACTACAAATGACTGAAAATGTTTGGCTGCAGAGAGGGATGAATGGTGAGAGATAAGGTTGGAGAAAAAGGCAGAGGCCACATCATGTTGAGTCTCACTACACCATATTAGAGATTTGGGTATTTTGGTATGCCTTAACACCAATGGGGAGCTATTGTGTTTTCAATTGGGTTGTGGGAGGAAGGTGGGCAAGTTTGTTTAGAAAGGCCCATTTTAGGTGCAAGATGAAGACTACACTTGAAGAGAATCAACATGGATGCAGGGAGATCAATCAGGAGCTGTCGTGCTAGGTCTAAATGGGCATGCAAAATGGGTGCTCAGCTACAACCTCTTCTCACCTGATACTCTCTCCCTGACAATCCCATTTACTTCCCAGACTTCAATTACAACTCAAACATGGGCCTCTCTGTTCAGCTTCAGCCTTACATATCTGGATACCTGCTGGATATCCTTAGCCAGGTTGTCCTCAAATGCAGTAAGTAAATGAACTCATTTTTCTTTTCTTCCCAAATTCCCATTATAAGAAAATGGCATTACAGGTGTATCTCACTGTACAGCCAGAAATCAGGGGGCTCATGCTAGACTGCTCCTTTCCCTCCCCCTCCACGTACAATAAATTAAGCAATCATCCAACCATCTTTATTCCTGCTGTCCTCTGTTCTCCTGCATATCTGCACTCTCATTAGGACTCCTGCAATAATCGCTATTAGCATTACTTAGTTTTTAAAATAAGTAACGCTTTTACATTTTCAGGAAACTTAAAACGGGTTTAGGTTAAAAGTTTTCCTCCATCCGTTTCCTAGCCACCCAATACATCTTCCTAGATGCAACCAATATTATTTGGTTTTGTACATGTATTTTTCCAGGAATATTTTGTATAAATCATGTGTATTTATATATTCTAGCCTTCTTTTTTAAAAAAACTCAGATTGTAGCATAAATACACAGTGTTCTGAATTGTGCATTTTTCATGTAATTTTTTTTCAACTCCAAGGATGAACATTCCACGTGTAATTTATCTTTGAGGTCTTTCTTTTCAGTACATAAAAGCCTTCTTTGTTCCCAGCTCATAGTGGGATAGTATTCCTTTGTATAAAGGCAACAATTTATTTAACCAAATCCTGATTTATTTCCAATCATTATTATAGACAGTGCTGTAATGAATTACCTTGTATTCCATTATTTTGCCAAATCATTTATAAGATAAATTCCTAGAAGTAGCATTGCTGAGTCAAACGACATTGGTAACTTTGATAGGTACAAAGGTTTTTAGTTATTGTTGTTTGTTTTCATTTTTATTAAAGTTATACATACAAGCACAAAGATTTAACAATCCTACAATTATTATTATTATTTTTTTTACTCCTTGTCGATTGCCTGACCTTGTAAGTTTTTTTTTTAGAAAGAAAAGAAAGAGAGAAAAAGAGAAAGAAGGAATAAAAAGAGAATGAAAGAAAGAGAAAAAGAAGAAGAAAAGAGGGAGAGAGAACGCGAATCTTGCTCTATTGCCCAGGCTAGAATGCAGTCTAGAAATGGATATTAAAAAGCTCTTTTATACTAATAATTGTGTTACACAATGGAGACAGGAAGGAATAAGGGAGGAAACAAACAGCCAACCAATATTTCATTTAAACCTATAAATGCTATGCAATTGCTGGGGGAGTGATTTACTCCCAACCATGTGGTCACTTTTAGAATAAATGTGATGTGTTACTGAAAAAAAATGTATCTTTTGTGGATATGGAGTAGAGAGTTCTGTAAATGTTTATTAAGTTTACTTGTTCGAGGTCTAAGTTCAAGTCCCGGGTATCCTTGTTAACCTTCTGTCTTATTAATCTGTCCAATATTGACAATGTAATGTTAAAGTCTCCCACTATTATTGCGTGGGAGTCCAAGTCTCTTTGTAAGTCACCAAGAAATTGCCCTGTGTATCTGGGTGCTCCTATATTGGGTGCACATAGACTTAGGATCGTTAGCTTTTCCCGTTACATTGATCCCTCTACCATTACACAATGTCCTTATCTCTTTTGGTTTCTATTACTTTAAAGTCTATTTTATCAGAGATGAGAATTGCAACTCCTACTTTTTTTTTTTTTTCTCTCCATTTGGTTGGCAAATCTTCCTCCATCCCTTTGTTTTGAGTCTCTGTATATCCTTGCATGTGAGATGGGTCTGGATGCAGCTTACGAATGGATTTTTTGGAAGGGCTGATACTGGTTGTTCCTTTCTGTATATAGTGCCTCTTTCAGAAGCTCTTGTAAAGCAGGCCTGGTGGTAATGAAATCTCTGAGTACTTGCTTGTTCGTGAAAAATTGTATTTTTCCTTCACTTATGAAACTTAGTTTGGCTGGATATGAAATTCTGGGTTGAAAGTTCTTTTCTTTAAGGATGTTGAATATTAGCCCCCACTCTCTTCTGGCTTGTAGGGTTTCTGCTGAGAGATCTGCTGTGAGTCTGATAGGCTTCCCCTTGTGGGTAACCTGACCTTTCTCTCTGGCCGCCTGTAGTATTTTCTCCTTCGTTTCATCCCTGATGAATCTAATGATTATGTGCCTTGGGGTTGCTCTTTTTGAGGAATATCTTTGTGGTGTTCTCTGTATTACCTGGAGTTGTGTATTGTCTTGCCTTGCTAGGTTAGGAAAGTTTTCCTGGATAATATCCTGAAAAATATTTTCCAACTTGGATTCATTCTCTTCGTCACATTCAGGCACACCTATCAAACGTAGATTAGGTCTTTTCACATAGTCCCATATTTCTTGGAGACTTTGCTCATTCCTTTTTACCCTTTTTTCTCTAATCTTGTCTTCTCGTTTTATTTCGTTAAGTTGGTCTTCGACCTCTGAAATCCTTTCTTCTGCTTGATCAATTCGACTGTTAAAACTTGTGCATACTTCGCGAAGTTCTCGTATTGTGTTTTTCAGCTCCATTAGTTCACTTATATTTCTTTCTAAATTGTCCATTCTCGTTAACATTTCGTCAAACGTTTTTTCAAGGTTCTTAGTCTCCTTGCATTGGGCTAGAACATGTTCTTTTAACTCACAGAAGTTTCTCATTATCCACCTTCTGAAGCCTGATTCTATTGATTCCTCACATTCATTCTCGATCAGGCCTTTTTCAATTGGTGATGAGGCACTGCAATCCTCTGTAGGGAGGAAAGGCATTCTGATTTCGGGTGTTTTCAGCCTTTTTGCACTGGTTTCTTCCCATCTTTGTGGATTTATCCACCTGTCGTCTGTGTAATTGCTGACTTTCAGATTAGGTCTCTGAGTGGACATCCAGCTTGTTGGTGGTAAAGTTTTTTTGTTTCTTAGTTTTCCTTCGGTGGACGCCCCTCCCCCACAGAGCTGGACCTTCTCGGGTTCAGCTGTACTTGCTGTGAAACTCTCAATCCTCAGCAGTGCCAACTGCTGTTTTTGTGTGTGGGGGGGGGGGAGGGGGGGACCAGCCTTCCCCTGCGGCAACCCACTACGCCGGCTGAAACAGCGGCGTTAAGATCCGTGGCACTTTTCTGCCGGGGAATCTCCGGGTCTGCTTCCCCACTTCAGTCCGCTTTTCAATCAGCTGAATGGGAGACTGTCTTCCCGGAGCTCCAACGCCAACCAAAAGGGCACTCAGTCCTGTATACTCCGGACTGAGAACCGCCGCGCTGGGGGCGCCTGCAAAACGGCCGCGCCCTCCAAAAGAGTCGCGCTGGCGACCCGTGGGGCTCCTCCACCAAGAATCTCTTGGTCCGTGGGCAATGAAAAATCGTCTGCAAGTGTGGCGTCCACTCACTCTCTGCACTTTCAGTGGGAGCTACAATCCTGAGCTGCTGCTAATCGGCCATCTTGGATCTCTCTCCTGTTATTTTTTAAAAAGATAAGAAAAGCAGACACTACTCTCAGAGTGCTTGCAGGCACCTCTTTTAGCCTTTTTTTTTTTTTTTTTTTTTTTTTTAATTTACCCCCTTGTCTCTAGATGATATGCTGCTTGGTGAATTTTGTTTCAGCATCACCCACTGACTCCCTGCCCTGGAGGATGAGGGTTTAGCTCTATTCTATGCACACACATATTATTTTCATTCCCCCATCTTTCCAATATACTTATGTCATAATTTTGTCTATTCAATTCACATTATTGGGATTATGTGGAAACTGCACAATTGAGCCATGTAGTAACGTTTCAACACTTTTCCTTTCTCATCTATTATTGTTTAATTGTCTCATTGGCTTAGTTTTCATGTATTTATCACCAATTCAACCACAACCTCGTTGCTGATTGTCTAAATCTCTCTCAAATTGCTTATCCTTATGAAGTAGGCTTCCCCAGAACCTGACTTGCTACACTGGACTGGTTGCTCTCTAAGTCATCCTGGGAATTCCCGCCATCTGTGTTGGAGTGCCTAATGTCTTCCTCTTTCAGCGTTGGCTCCATCTTGGTGGCAGACATCCTCTAGTAACTAACTAGTAATTAACTACCTGAGAAATAGGAGGTGTTTTGTTTTTTGTAAGTTTTTTTTTTTTTTGTCTAAAAATGCTATTATTCTCCTTTCACAGTTGATCTATAACTTGGCTGGGAATATAATTGTAGCTGGAAATAATTTTGATTCAGAAATTGAAAGGCATTTCTCAGCTACCTTCTAACTAGTGTTGCTACTGAGAAGTCTGATGCCATTTTGATGCTGGTTTTTTGTGTGTGACCTCTTTTACTCTCTGGAAACTTCTATGCTACCATGGTTCTGTTATTTTGGAAATGCCTTAGTGTGCGTCTATTTTCATTAATTGTAATAAACATTTGGTGAACCATTTTCAACCCAGCAGTGTCTTTCAATTATGACAAATTTTCTTGAATTATTTAACAATTTCCTTACCTATACTGCCTTCTTGAACAGTCACAAGTGTACTATTTTTTTTTTCTTTTTGAGACAGGGTCTTACTCCGTCACCCAGGCTGGAGTGCGTGATCTCTGATCACTGCAGCCTCAACCTCTGGGACTACAGGCGTGTCCCACACCTGGCTAATTTTGTCTATTTCTCTGTAGAGATGGAGTCTCCCTATATTACCCAGGCTGGTCTCAGTCTCCCCAGCTCAGTGACCGTCCTGCCTTGGCCCCCCCCGGCAAAGTGCTGGGATTACAAGTGTGAGTCACTACCCTTGGTCCACAAATGTACTGTTAATATCTGGTTTTCCCTCACTCAACTAAGTTCCCAAAGGCACAAACCATACCTTTCTTGTTTAGTGCTCAGAATACTGCCAAGTACATAGTAGAGCTCAATAAACTCTAAATAAACGAAAAACAGGAAGAGAGCAAATCTTGAAGGACTTTCAAGAACAGATTTTTCTCTATACTTTTTCAGGAATTATTGTATCAGTGTGCATGATATAACAGTTTGCATGATAGAGGACTCTTTGAACTAGTCCTCTAGTTTTACTTTCTCTTAAATTTTCCATCCTTGGTCTTTTTATTTTACTTTCTGAGAGATTTCTTCACCTTTATCTTCCAACACTTCTACTGGGTTTTTCATTTCTGGTAATATCTTTAAAATTCCAATAGCTCTCTTTTGTTCTGCTAAGAACACCTTTCTTTGAAAATAACAATATCTTGATATTATTTCATGGTTACAATATCTCTTGCTATCTCTTTGTGGATATGTTCACTTTTTTAAAGTTTTCTTCTCTTTGCAGTTAGTTTCCTCCAAGCTGCTTTTGCTGCTCTATTTGTTTTGATCTCTATACTTTGTGTTAAAGGCTCTCCTCAGCTTGGTAATCCTTGCTGGTCTATTCATATTTAAGAGTGGGACTTAAAAGCTGAATGTAAATTCTGAGTGCCTTAGTGAGGCCTGCAAAGTGTGAGCTTTATTATAAAGCAGGATTTCTCAGACTCTGCAATAGTGATATTTGGGGCCAGATAATTTTTTGTTTGGAGAGGAAGGGAGTCTGTCCTGGAGTATTTTGCAGCATCCTTAACTTTTACCCAATAGATGCCTGTAGGATCTTCCCAGCTGCAACAACCAAAACTGTCTATAGACACTGCCAAATGCACCAGGGGTGGGAGGAGTAGAAGTCAAAATTGGCTCCAGTTGAGAACCACTGCTATAAAGTGATGTGGGCTGAATCATTTATTTAGGGATTTCTGATGTCAGATGATTATCTTTCTCTGATACTGTCATTTCAGTATAGGAGCCATACAAGATTCTCCTAGAACTTCCTGGAGGGTAAAGGCCAGGCTGCCAATGCTCTGGGAGCAGTAGAGGAAGGTGTATAGGCATGCATTTCCACTCAGTCTTCCAGCATTCAGTAGGGTACTACCCACTCTCAATAATGTCTGGTGCCCTCAAGTCCAGAGACACGACTATTTTATTTTTTTGACATGGGGTGAGGGTCTTACTGTGTTGCCCAGGCTGGCTGAAGTCCTGGGCTCAAACAGTCCTCCCACATTAGCTTTCCAAGTAGATGGGACTATAGGCTGGTGCCAGTGTGCCTGGGCAAACAATACTATTTTAATCACTGTGAAGAAGAGTCCTCCATTATTTTTCTGGAGTAAGAAAGCATTCACTTGGCTGCACTAGGTCAGAAGAAGATGTGGGGAGCTCTAACTGCTTCTTAAAGACTTTCAACCAGTTCCTCTCATTTTATCTTCCCTTTACCCTAACTTATGAAAACACATGATACCTCCAATTCCTCAGCCTTTTGGCAGAGTCTGTAAATTAATCTTTGGTTTTTCTTTCTGCTAGATTAGGGGGTTTGTTTTTTTAAGGTAAGCTAAGTACTTAACCATTAGACTATGTGCTAAATCAGGGGTGTCCAATCCTTTAGTGTCCCTGGGCCACACTGGAAGAAGAATTGTCTTAGGCCACACATAAAATACACTAACACTAATGATAGCTGATAAGCTTAAAAAAAAAATTACAAAAAAACCTCACAATGTTTCGGTAAAGTTTACAAATTTGTGTTGGGCTGCATTCAAGGCCATCCTGAGCCATGAGCCACACGTGGCCTGTGGGCCGCAGGCTGGACAAGCTGGTGGTAAATCAAAGCTCCTTAACATGCTGAGGAAGGTCTTTCAAGATCTGGTTTCCACCTATCTGTCATTTCCCCCTGTTATATGCCAGGTGCTTGTGCTGGGCATGGAACAAAAGGGACATGGTTCTTGCACTTATGGAATATATATTATTGTGAGGAAAGATTAGACTGATTATCTGTGACAAACAGTGAAAGAGGCAGTGCAGTGGGTATGAGAGCACATTTCATTTGCAGGTAGTAGACACTGGTCCACCATTCACCAACTTGCTCAAGACACAAGGCAAGGGGTTGTCCTTGAATCCTTACTCCTCATGTCCAGATACTAACAAGTCTTATATATGCTATTTCTTAAGTATCTCTCAAATGTATTCTAATTCCACTGCCAGATATAATCCAAGTCATTATCATCTCTTAACTGTACAACAGACTCCTAAAAGCTCTACCTTCCTGAGGCACGCTGGCTCCTTCCAAGCCATTCTCCTCATGGCAGCCAGAGGGATCTTCTAAAAATAAAATTCTAATCATACTAGTCCTCTGCCTAAAACCCCTTAAACGTTTCCCATTACCCACCAGAAATAGTCTGAAATCCTTACCATAAATTACAAGGCAATATAATATAATGGTAATTTTTACAAATTGTGACTCTGGAGTGGAGAAACATCAGTTCAAAACGACTCCAGAAACTACCTGCAAGGTGACTTTCAACAAGCTACTTTAACAACTTCAAACCTCAATCCTCTCATCTCACCTTCACAATTTAGTTACAGAAGCTCCTTTATTGAGTTATTCTGAAGATTAAATGATAATACAAGTACAGTGGAGGAGGGCCACTCTTCCCCCTCTTTTCAGTGCTCCCCTTAACAGCTGTGGTTAGGAGTACAGATTCGGGACACAGCCTGACACTCTGGTACCTGTTTCCTCTTCCATAAATTGGGGATAGCAGTAACCCATCTCACAAGACAGCTGAGGATTCAATTACGTAAAATGGCTAGAAGAGTGCCTGGCATATAGTAAATGCAACGTGTCTGCTACAACTCCATTCTCTTTCATTTCTTCCAGCGTGCCTCCTCTTTATTGCTTCCGCTCCGCCTACTCATCCTTCAGCACAGGGTTCAAACATCACCTCCTCGTGGGTGGTGGGGGTCTCAACCCCAGTCCAGCCTCCCGACCTCCCAGGCCCGCTCTTTGGTGGGGCAGCAACTTCAACCCTACCACATGCAAATTCTAGCTGTCTACCGCGTATCCCTACAGTAACAACGTCAGCCCCTGCACACCTTTCCCAAAGAACCTTCCTGCGGCCGTTTTTAAAGGACTCTCAGGAGGCACAACCTCGCGAACATCCCAGCCTTTTACCTTAATTGTACCTTAATTGTGATACCCAACACCTTGTGAAACTCCCCGGAAGTGAGCTGGCTGGGGGCGTTCCCTCACAACCACCCACCTCCTACGCCCTTGGCGCTTTCCGGCCTTTTAGGCTCGGCCGGAAAAGAGGCAGAACTCGGTGATCTGACTGGCGGTTTCCCCGCCGGACTGAGAAGAGGAGCGCACAGCGGGTTGCGGGAGTACCTCCTTGGTCTCCTGCTCTCACGACATGGCCTTCAATTTTGGGGCTCCCCTCGGGCACCTCCGGCACCGCTGCAGCCACCGCGGCCCCCGCGGGTGAGTGATCCCCCAGACCTTCACCCGGGAAGGAGGGGGAAGGGTCTGGTCCGCCCCCTGTCCGAGACTCTCCGGCTTGGGGATCCTGCGATTTCCCGCCGGCACCGAGACTTTAGAGGCATTGGAAAAGGGCGGGCGGCGGCAGAATGGGCCAGGGCGGCTCCGGAGGAGGCCGCGGGGGTACTCGTGGTGTCAGCAGAAGCTTGCGTGCTGCGCGTGAGTTCCCGCAGGGCGCTGGCTCCAGCGGTGCTCTTCCCGCCGCCAGGGATTCCTACTCAGAGAAATTGGAGGTTGCTCCCCCTCTCCCCCTTGCCCGAGAGCCTCCCTCCCTTCTGCACCTCAGCCTCCCGGATGGGCGGGAACGCTCGCGTGATTCCCGCTGCCGCACTCGGCGAGGATAGGGCTGACGATACACCGGCACTGTCCTTTGCCTCCCTTAGTTCCAGCCCCGACCCCTTGTGCTCGCTATGGGGCTTATATAGGTCGTGCTTCTTCCATTCCCTTCCCCCACCCACCCGCCTCTGCTTTCTTAACCTGTTTGGAGCAAAACCAGGTTTGTTCACTTCTGTGAAACCTCCTGCCGATTCTTCTAACCCTTATCTTGCTTTCTTTTCTTTTCCCTCTCCCTCCTTTTAAAATTTTGTTTCTTTGCCTACATGCCTATCAGGATTTGGTGGGCTTGAGACTGCCAACTCCACCGCCAGTGGGTTTAATTTTGGGGGTTTCGGATTAACTGCTAATCCTGCAGTGAACTTTAATATTGGGAATTTCGGTGTTTCTACTACCTCGGCGACTCCGTTCAATTTTGGTAACAGTCTGGCAAGTGCAGGTAGATACTGCGGGTTGTATGTGTAACGAGTATTGGGAGCTGGAGTCCAAGAATATTGTGGTTCCTGGAGTTTGGGAAAAAACAGTGACTTGTCTAATAAGGAAAAGAAACTTATTTCATTATGTCAAATCAAAAACATTTGTATCAAGTTTTTACTGCCTTAAAAGATGTGGTTTGGAAAAGTTCTCCAAGTTATAATGTTCCTTTATTAAATGTGCACTTATCTTCCAAATGTTAAGCGTTTGGATTATAATTTTGAATAGACTGTATCGTTAAATTATTAGATTTAACTTCCACAGTATAAATTCACCACCATCCAAGCCCATCCTGGGATTCTTGGACTCCTGCAGTCATTTTTCATTTTTTTCTGCATCTTTCATTGGGATTTCATTTTATTGTCCTTGTGTTTCCAAAGAGAAACAAATCTTATACGAACAGCAGTAATCTGTCTTGTTTTTTAACTTAATGATAATAATGTATTTCTTTGGTCAACTCAGCAGATTAAGATACTATGAGATACGTAATTTCTATAAGATATGTAATTATAGAAAGAATCCAGAATTCTTTGCTAGAATTTTAGGAAATGCTCAAACAGAGCAGTTTAATTTTATGTCAAATAGCACCGAATTCTAAAAGGTAGGGTAGCTGTCTTTGCATTCAAAAATTATGAAGATTTTTGTATGCATGTGGGTTGTTTGAAGTTCATTAAAAATTTTGCAAAACACAATAATAGATATTATATATACATTTAAAATAGGTTTATGTGTACTTTACACAGTGACCCTGTAGAAAAAGTCTTGTTCTTCAGCTGCTCGTATATGAATTTATTGTCCATAGTCTCTTACATTATGCCTTTTATGCCCATGCCAATTATACGCATTTGATAAATGTTATTTACTCCCTAAAACTTACTTGGGAAGTCTGGTGTTTTGGTCATTCACTTGTTACTGCAATGTGATTATCACCCTAGCATCTGAGTTGAAAACTGTTAGAAGAATATTTAAGAAGTCCAAAGACAAGATGATCCATTTTAGTTAAGATGTATTTGAAGTGATCACATATCATTGTCCTTTGATATGTTTACTTATCCCTGTTTGCTTAAAATTGGCACTGGGTAAAACAGAAATCTTATTTTGAAATTTGTGTTTCTGAATAAAGCCACCCAGCTCATAATTCAGCAACAATAAACTTGTTGATATTTGCTTGATTTCATGTTCATTTGGAGTCATCACTGTTAAGGTTTGAGTTATGATACTGTAACATGTTTTAACTACTTTTATATGTGTTAACCTTCAGCAAAGGGCTGATAGAAGTTCATGTTTACTTTTTATTTTGTATTCTTGCAAATCCACTATTACTAAAACATTTTTTAATGTTGTGGAGCATGATGAGAAACTGACTAGTGTTTCTATTGTGTAGCCAATTCAGAATATATAATAGTTATTCAATGGAAGTGAAGAGTAGTGAAAAGAGATTAGAACAGTGCTTAGTACTTTAGGTGATTTTTATGAAAATGTTCACACTTTGCAGTACTGCAATAGAACCTACAAGTAAATAGAATATTTAGTTGTGCCTGCATGCAATATGCAGTTTACTTTTGAGTAGTTTTCCAAATCAGAATGTCATTAATGTAAAATGGCTGCATTTTTTTCTTCTTGTATCTTCTATATTACAATATTGATGAATCTGTATTGTATACCAGAAATAGAGGAGATTAAAGGTAGATTCTAAAAAACCTGCAATATAATTTGACACTGATGGTTCAAACATTTGTCTTGAAAGTCTTTTTGGTATTACATTGGTAATCAGCTGAAGACTGACAATAAGTAACAAAAATAACAATAAAACTATTTGAGATTGGCTAGCATTTCATTTATCTGTCAAATCTCTTCCTTCAAGAAACACATTGTTGTGTGGGGTAAGTATATTGGTATGTTACCTTTGAAAGGTTACTTAGTCTTGACAGAGGCTAAGCAGAAATATAAGCTAATCTACACATAAATTAATTCACCAAATCCAAGGTTGCAACAAGTCCGCCAATGTGATATGTTTGGCACATTATTTTCAAAACATTTGAATTCCTTGCCCCCCAAAAAGTAGTTGAATTAGGGTTTAAAAACCAATAAATTTTACATAGAAAATCCAGATTTCCTGTTTTTCTTGGGGGGGAAAAAAATGGGAATATGTGACACTACTAAAACTACCTGTCTTATATCTGATGGAATTTAAGAAGTGCTGGTCTAAAAAATGGTTCATTTTAAACAGTTCCACTGTCAGTAAACACACAGTCTACTCATTACTGTTACCAGTCTAAATCATCTAGGTATGAATTTGCAACACCTCCTCTAAAAGTACATACATAGTCATTTTAGAATTATGGCAATAGGCCTAATGTGTTTTCTCAGCTGTAACCGTTAACCACCCCCTTTAATGGAAGGGTATATATTACATTGTAATATTTCTATTTTAAATGTTTAGTTGTTCATTTCTTGTAACATTTTGACTTCTTGATTAATAGTATAGTTTTCTAAAAAATTGATCTTGAAAGTAGAGAAAGGAAAAATTAGATCAATGTATTTTGATTTTATATGTAGCAATTATAAAATAATTTTTAAAAGAAGTTGCCTTTATATATACAAAAGATTCTTCCTTTCTATTTTTGTTTTTGATTAGGTGGGTTTGGAGGATTTGGTACAACATCTACAACTGCAGGTTCTGCATTCAGCTTTTCTGCCCCCACTAACACAGGCACTACTGGTAAGAGGCCATCTTAAGTCATCTGTAGAAGTAAATGAGGTAGAGATCAGATTTTTTTTTTTTTTAACTTACAGAGTTCCAATTTTTCATTCAAAGGACTCTTCGGTGGTACTCAAAACAAAGGTTTTGGATTTGGTACTGGTTTTGGCACAACAACGGGAACTAGTACTGGTTTAGGTACTGGTTTGGGAACTGGACTGGGATTTGGAGGATTTAATACACAACAGCAGCAGCAGCAAACTAGTAAGTATGAAGTTTTCAGTTTCAAATAAAAAACCGTAACGATACTAGCTGACATTATTGAGTGTATTCAACATACTTTAGTGGACTTTTTTAAACAAAAATTATAAATATATTTCATAGGATTTGGAATGTTACTTTTCATGTAAGACTTTTTTGATTGTACTCCTATGGTATAGTTTAACACATTCCTTTGTTCTCTGTATTTCTTGATGATTGAGTTAGACCTAGGGCTTACATTTATTGTTTGTTTGCAAGACTATTTATAGGTATTACATTTTTTATCAGAAGACATAAAATATCTGGTTATCTCTTTTTCTGAGTGATCAGCCATTGGTGATCATTACCTAGATCCATTAATTCATTAGGGGTTACAAATAGTGCTATTCTACCCGGATTCATTTATTTGTTGAACTACTTCTATGAGGATAAACTTCACCTCATCTGTGTGGTTGATTCTTTCTCTTTATTACTGGTTTTCAGAATAAAGATTTGGTTGTCTAGTATTCTGCAATTTTTTTAAATGTCAGAAACTGCTGCCTTTAAACTATTTGCTATTTTTTAATCCATAGCAGTTATCATTCTTATTGATGCTTAAATTGCTACATCTTTAGCTAGTGTGAGCCTTTTCAAGTTGGCTCCCAAGTCCCTTTGACACACTCTGGTTATTAGTCTTTGATGGTTTCCTTACCAGTTGGTATGGCAATAGGTTCTGCTATTGTCCTGTATGGATTAACTTATTCTCACAAGTACCCTGTGAAATAATACTTTTGTTATCCGCATTTTATGGATGAAGAGAGAAACAGAGATTGTGACTTACCCATATACCTCTCAAGAAGTACAGCAACATAAATTCAACAACTCTCTCTTAGTGCTCTTTTCACTTTTCCTATCTGACATCTCTTTAAATTACTTTTGTTTCATTTTTCTTAAATAACTTGATTGACAAGCTAAAATTCATTCTACTCAGTCACTGAAGATTAGTTATTAACTTATTAAACGTGAATTTCAAGGATTGCCTAACAGTAGGATGAAGATAATAGTATTCTCAGAATTATTCTTTCAGCTATTCCAGTCATTCATCTTTTCTACAATCCTGGAAAAAATGTAAAATTTGATGAAATATTTAAGTAGTGAAGGACAGGACAGCAAAAATGAAGTGTTTTCTTTGTTTCTGGAAATAAAGTCTCTCAAACTATGACTAACTGTAGTTCCATTTAGTTTTGTTAGGAAAATGGGAATCGGAATCTGGTGCTATTTTTAAAATGAAAGGGCTCATTTTGTTATGTAGGAGCCATTTATTGTATGTATCGTATGTCAGGCATTGGGTGTACAAGGTTGAAAACCACAATCCCTGCTCATAGTCAAGGAGATTCTAGGGTATCCAGGCAGAGGAAATAACATGGCATGGTTTATGGCAGAGTATAATGCATTTGGGACCAGTAACTAGATCAGGGTAGTTTTATTGCATGAATGACCTGAGTCAGTGGTGAGAATGGGAGAGATAGATATGAATTGGATTATTAGTGTGCCTTGTACGCTTTACTAAGGAGCTGTCCTTTAAGCAGTTCTAAACCCTTGTAGGATTTAAGCTAGACAGGAAAATAATCAGATTTTTAGAAGTATCTCTTAGAGAAACACGAAGATAGCTTATAGGTGGGTTGGAATGGAGGCAGAGATACGGGTTCTGAAGCTGTTGCCAAAATCTAAGCGAGAAATAGTGAAGACCCGAATTAAGGCAGTGACAGTTCAGAGTGGAGAGAAAAAACAGGATGTGGATTTGAGAGAGATTTAAGTTGTAGAATCAATAAAAGCGAATGACTGGACAAAGGTATCTTGGGCTTCTGAATGGTATAACCGAAGGATCCCTTACTCTTTACTAAGATTCAGAATACTAAAGCAAGGGCAGGTGTTTGTGGGTAGAATGAGTTTGAGGTGTCCCCTGGGTAGTTATATATATGGGTGTGAACTCAGGAGGAACATAAGAAAGCCATCAGAACATAAGTAGTATTTAAAGTGGTAGATATGGATGATGTCATTTAGGAGACTTAATTCCAGAGTAAGATAGAGGAGAGTACTAGAACAAAACTCTTAGAAACACTAACACTTAAAATGCTGCCATCTCCTACCTGCAAGCCAAGTAGGATATTGACCGTAAAATACTGAGCAGCATGGTTAGGACCACTTTTTGTCCTGTCTCAGTATAGAGATGCCCATCTGTGTATTCCTCATACTCATTAGCTCCCTTTTACTCATCACAGCTATACCTATGTCAGTTGGCAATACCCGTGAATGAAGGGGAAAAGTCACATCTGGCTTTTCTGACAAACGACAGAAGTCCTTTTCAAGCCAAAGCATTCATTATCCAGGATCCTTCAAAAGACTGTTGGATCTTTAGACAACTGATACTTTCTGCTCTTTCTGTTAGCTCTTTTTGTCTTCACTACTCTAGTTTGGATTCGATGGCCTTCCGTTTCAGTATCTTTTGCCAATATGCTAAACTTCCTTATTTTTGTATCACATTTGCCTGAAAAAAAACCAAGCCGTTGTAAGCCCACCTGTTTATCTAGATATTGCTTGAGAAAAATTACACATTATGGAAGAGTAGATAGTACCTCTATAAATACTTGATCACCAACCTCAGGTCTCAATATTGATTGGTAATTCTGTGAAGTTCCTACTTTCAACTTAATTCTCCCACTTTCTGTAGCAGTAATTTTAAACCTTTATTCTCTTCAAATCTCAAATTTCTGTGTTCTTACTTTTAGCAGATGGCCTTGACCGCTGCTTCAAAGACAAAATAGGGCTGGGCGCAGTGACTCACGTCTGTAATCCCAGCACTTTTGATTGCCAAGGCGGGCGGATCACCTAAGATCAGGAGTTCGAGACCAGCCTGGCCAACATGGAGAAACCGGTTTCTAATAAAAATACAAAAATTAGCCAGGCATGGTAGTGTGCGCCTGTAGTCCTAGTTACTCAGGAGGCTGAGACATGAGAATTGCTTGAACCTGGGAGGCAGAGGTTGCAGTGAGCTAAGATCGCACCACAGCACTCCAGCCAGCCTAGGTGACAGAGCAAGACTCTGTCTCAAAAACAACAACAAAACAAAGAGAAAATAAATAGAATTCCTTATTGCAATTCCTTCAACTTCCCTCCACCAAATCTATTTCTTTCTTTTCCTCCCTCTATTCACCTTTTCCTCTTTTACCTGTCTCAGGATCTCATAACCTATCTTCTCAGGACCTGTGTGCAGTTGATTATTCTAACTGCACTCCCTCCCCGAAAATCTTCACCTTCTCATCCACATTTAAGTAACTCAGAGTTTATTTTTTCTTGAAACAGTAATAACAACAACAGAAAAACTACCTTAATCTCACGTTTCACTTCAGCTACCACTCTTCTCCTATTCATAAACTATTTGCTAATCTGGTTTCTATTTTCTTTATTTTATTAAATAGTTAAGGTCATTAGTCATCTCAGTAAATCCAGTGAACACTTGTTCTTTATAAAAAGTGCTAACAGAGAAAAAAGAATAGTGATGTGAATCCTACCAGCTGAAGTCATCAAATATCAGAATTTGCCACATTTGTTACTATCTTCTTTTTCCTTTTTTTAAAATTGCTGAAGTATTTGAGAACAAATCCTAAGCATGCCATTTCATGCTTACTTTACTATACTTCTCTTTTTAAGAAGGTATACATCATTCCAACCCACAGTAATTCCTTGGTACTATCTAATACCCCATCTGCAATCAGAGTTCCCTATATGTCTCAAAAGTGTTTTCTTATTTGGTTTATTTGAATCATGATCCAAACAAGGACCACACATTCATTTTCTTGTCATGTCCCTTAAGTTCTTTTTAATGTAGAGAATTCCCAACTCTGTTTTTTCCCTCATGAATTTCCCAGTTGGCTTGTTAATTATCCCCCATTCTGTATTTTTCTTTTGCTTCCTTGTAATATTATTTAACCTTCTCTCTCATAATTGTGGTAAATAGAGTTTGCTTTAGGGACTTGATGCTTGCTTTTTTTGGTAAGAATATTTTGCAAGTGGTGCTGTGTGCTTCATATCACATCATATTAAGAGGCTGTCTCACTTCTGGTGATGCTAAGATTGATGAGTAGGTTCAGATGGTGACAGCATATCCTTATCTTAGTACTTTAACCTAATGGTTTCATTCCTTGATGATCATTGCCTCAATCAGTTATCTTATTAGGAGCTGCAAAATGGTGATTTTCTAATTTCCTCCTATCACACTGAAATTTCTTTTGTAAAAGGAACTTTTTCTTCATCCTCTAAGACTGCTTGATCACCCTGATGTATATAGTTTCTACAGGAAAGGCAGGATAATTTTTTTTCATGTTACTGGACAATATTTGTAAAAGGAGTTGGTGGCTTATTTCTTTTTTTTTTCTTTTTTCTTTTTTTTTTTTGCATTTTAGGTTTTGGGGTACATGTGAGGAACATGCAAGATTGTTGCATAGGTACACACATGGCAGTGTGATTTGCTGCCTTCCCATCATCTATATCTGGCATTTCTCCCCATGCTATCTCTCCCCAACTCCCCACCCCCCGCTGTCCCTCCCTATATTCCCCCCGACAGACCCCAGTGTGTGATGCTCCCCTCCGTGTGTCCATGTGTTCTCATTGTTCAACATCCGCCTATGTGTGAGAACATGCGGTGTTTGATTTTCTGTTCTTGTCAGTTTGCTGAGAATGATGGTTTCCAGGTTCATCCATGTCCCTACAAAGGACACAAACTCATCGTTTTTGATGGCTGCATAGTATTCCATGGTGTATATGTGCCACATTTTCCCTGTCCAGTCTATCATCGAAGGGCATTTGGGTTGGTTCCAAGTCTTTGCTATTGTAAACGGTGCTGCAATGAACATTCGTGTGCATGTGTCCTTATAGTAGAAAGATTTATAATCCTTTGGATATATACCCAGTAATGGGATTGCTGGGTCAAATGGAATTTCTATTTCTAGGTCCTTGAGGAATCGCCACACTGTCTTCCACAATGGTTGAACTAATTTACACTCCCACCAACAGTGTAAAAGTGTTCCTATTTCTCCACATCCTCTCCGGCATCTGTTGTCTCCAGATTTTTAATGATCGCCATTCTAACTGGCATGAGATGGCATCTCAATGTAGTTTCGATTTGCCTTTCTCTAATGACCAGTGATGATGAGCATTTTTTCATATGTTTGTTGGCTTAATGTATGTCTTCTTTTGTAAAGTGTCTGTTCATATCCTTCGCCCACTTTTGAATGGGATTGTTCGTTTTTCTCTTGTAAATCTGTTTTAGTTCTTTATAGATTCTGGATATCAGCCCTTTGTCAGACGGGTAGACTGCAAAAATTTTTCCCCATTCTGTTGGTTGCCGATTCACTCTAGTGACTGTTTCTTTTGCTGTGCAGAAGCTGTGGAGTTTGATTAGGTCCCATTTTGTCTATTTTGGCTTTTGTTGCCAATGCTTTTGGTGTTTTGGTCATGAAGTCCTTGCCTACGCCTGTGTCCTGAATGGTTTTGCCTATATTTTCTTCTAGGGTTTTTATGGTGTTAGGTCTTAGGTTTAAGTCTTTAATCCATCTGGATTAAAGACTTAATTTGAGTGTAAGGTGTCAGGAAGGGGTCCAGTTTCTGCTTTCTGCACATGGCTAGCCAGTTTTCCCAACACCATTTATTAAACAGGGACTCCTTTCCACATTGCTTGTTTTTGTCAGGTTTGTCAAAAATCAGATGGTTGTAGATGTGTTGTGTTGCCTCGGAGGCCTCTGTTCTGTTCCACTGGTCTATATCTCTGTTTTGGTACCAGTACCATGCTGTTTTGATTACTGTAGCCTTGTAGTATAGTTTGAAGTCCGGTAGTGTGATGCCTCCCGCTTTGTTCTTTTTGCTTAGAACTGACTTGGCTATGCAGGCTCTCTTTTGGTTTCATATGAAGTTTAAGGTGGTTTTTTCCAGTTCTGTGAAGAAGGTCATTGGTAGCTTGATGGGGATAGCGTTGAATCTGTAAATTACTTTGGGCAGTATGGCCATTTTCACGATATTGATTCTTCCTAACCATGAGCATGGAATGTTTCTCCATCTGTTTGTGTCCTCTTTTATTTCATTGAGCAGTGGTTTGTAGTTCTCCTTGAAGAGGTCTTTTACGTTCCTTGTTAGTTGTATTCCTAGGTATTTTATTCTCTTCGTAGCAATTGTGAATGGCGGTTCGTTCTTGGTTTGGCCTCTTAAAGTCTGTTATTGGTGTATAGGAATGCTTGTGATTTTTGCACATTGATTTTGTATCCTGAGACTTTGCTGAAGTTGCTTATCAGTTTCAGGAGATTTTGGGCTGAGACGATGGGGTCTTCTAGATACACAATCATGTCATCTGCAAATAGAGACAATTTGACTTCCTCCTTTCCTATTTGAATACCCTTTATGTCTTTTTCTTGCCTGATTGCTCTGTCTAGAACTTCCAGTACTATATTGAATAGGAGTGGTGAGAGAGAGCATCCTTGTCTAGTGCCAGATTTCAAAGGGAATGCTTCTGGTTTTTGCCCATTCAGTATGATGTTGGCTGTTGGTTTGTCCTAAATAGCTTTTATCGTTTTGAGATACCTTCTGTCAATACCTAGTTTATTGAGTGTTTTTAGCATGAAGTGCTGTTGAATTTTGTCAAAGGCGTTCTCTGCATCAATTGAGATAATCATGTCGTTTTTGTCTTTGGTTCTGTTTATGTGGTGAATTATGTTTATAGACTTGCGTTATGTTGAACCAGCCTTGCATCCCTGGGATGAATCCTACTTGATTGTGGTGGATAAGCTTTTTGATGTGTTGTTGCCATCGGTTTGCCAGTATTTTATTGAAGATTTTTGCATCTATGTTCATCATGGATATTGGCCTGAAGTTTTCTTTTCTTGTTGAGTCTCTGCCGGGTTTTGGTATCAGGATGATGTTGGTCTCATAAAATGATTTGGGAAGGATTCCGTCTTTTTGGATTGTTTGGAATAGTTTCAGAAGGAATGGTACCAGCTCCTCTTTGTATGTCTGGTAGAATTCGGCTGTGAACCCATCTGGACCTGGGCTCTTTTTGGTTGGTAGGCTCTTAATTGCTGCCTCAACTTCAGACCTTGTTATTGGTCTCTTCAGGGTTTTGACTTCTTCCTGGTTTAGGCCTGGGATGATGCAAGTGTCCAGGAATTTATTCATTTCTTCCAGGTTTACTAGTTTATGTGCATAGAGTTGTTTGTAATAATTTCTGATGATGGTTTGAATTTCTGTGGAATCTGTGGTGATAACCCCTTTATTGTTTCTTATTGCATCTATTTGATTATTCTCTTTTTTATTAATCTGGCTAGTGGTCTATTTTGTTGACCTTGTCAAAAAACTATCTCCTGGATTTATTGATTTTTTGAAGGGTTTTTTGTGTCTCTATCTCCTGCAGTTCTGCTCTTAGTTATTTCTTGTCTTCTGCTAGGTTTTGAGTTTGTTTGATCTTGCTCCTCTAACTCTTTCAATTTTGATGATAGGGTGTCAATTTTAGATCTCTCCTTGCTTCTCATGTGGGCATTTATTGCTATGTATTTTCCTCTAGAGACTGCTTTAAATGTGTCCCAGAGATTCTGGTATGTTGTGTCTTCGTTCTCATTGGTTTCGAGAACATCTTTATTTCTGCCTTCATTTCATTGTTTATCCAATCAGCATTCAAGAGCCAGTTCCATGAAGCTGTGCGGTTCTGAGTTAGTTTCTGAATTCCATTCTAACTTGAATGCACTGTGGTCTGGGAGACCGTTTGTTATGATTTCCGTTCTTTTGCATTTGCTGAGGAGTGATTTACTTCCAATTATGTGGTCAATTTTAGAGTGGGTGCGATGTGGTGCTGAGAAGAATGTATATTCTGTGGATTTGGGGTGGAGAGTTCTGTAAATGTCTATTAGGTTTGCTTGGTCCAGGTCTGAGTTCAAGTCCTGGATAGCCTTGTTAATTTTCTGTCTCGTTGATCTAATATTGACAATGGGGTGTTAAAGTCTCCCACTGTTATTGTGTGGGAGTCTAAGTCTCTTTGTAGGTCATTAAGAACTTACTTTATGTATCTGGGTGCTCCTGTATTGGGTGCGTATATATGTAGGATCATTAGCTCTTCTTGTTGCATTGATCCTTTTACCATTATGTAATGTCCTTCTTTTTCTCTTTTGATCTTTGTTGGTTTAAAGTCTATTTTATCAGAGATGAGAATTGCAACTCCTGCTTTTTTTTGCTCTCCATTTGCTTGGTAAATCTTTCTCCATCCCTTTATTTTGAGCCTTTGTGTATCCCTGCATGTGAGATGGGTTTCCTGGATACAGCACACTGATGGTTTTTGGCTTTTTATCCAATTTGCCAGTCTGTGTCTTTTGATTGGGGCATTTAGTCCATTTACATTTAGGGTTAGTATTGTTATGTGTGAATTTGATCCTGCCATTTTGATGCTAGCTGGCTGTTTTGCCCTTTAGTCGATGCAGTTTCTTCATTGTGTGGATGCTCTTTACCATTTGGTGTGTTTTTGGAGTGGCTGGTACTGGTTGTTCTTTCTATGTTTAGTGCCTCTTTCAGGAGCTCTTGTAAAGCAGGCCTGGTGGTGATGAAATCTATGAGTACTTCCTTGTTCGTAAAGGATTTTATTTTTCCTTCACTTATGAAGCTTAGTTTGGCTGGATATGAAATTCTGGGTTGAAAGTTCTTTTCTTTAAGGATGTTGAATATTGGCCCCCACTCTCTTCTGGCTTGTAGGGTTTCTGCTGAGAGATCCACTGTGAGTCTGATGGGCTTCCCTTTGTGGGTAACCTGACCTTTCTCTCTGGCTGCCCTTAGCATTTTTTCCTTCATTTCAACCCTGGTGAATCTGACGATTATGTGCCTTGGGGTTGCTCTTCTTCAGGAATCTCTTTGTGGTGTTCTCTGTATTTCCTGGACTTGAATATTGGCCTGCCTTCCTATGTTGGGGAAGTTCTCCTGGATAATATCCTGAAGAGTATTTTCCAGCTTGGATTCATTCTCTCCTTCACATTCAGGTACACCTATCAAACGTAGATTAGGTCTTTTCACATAGTCCCATATTTCTTGGAGACTTTGTTTATTCCTTTTTACCCTTTTTTCTCTACTCTTGCCTTCTCGTTTTATTTCATTGAGTTGATCTTTGACCTCTGAGATCCTTTCTTCTGCTTGGTCAATTCGGCTCTTGAAACTTGTGTATGCTTCGTGAAGTTCTCGTGTTGTGTTTTTCAGCTCCATCAATTCACTTATATTCCTCTCTAAGTTGTTTATTCTCGTTAGCATTTCGTCAAATCTTTTTCAAGTTCTTAGTTTCTTTGCATTGGGTTAGAACATGTTCTTTAGCTCACAGAAGGTTGTTATTACCCACCTTCTGAAGCCTGATTCTGTCAATTCATCAAACTCATTCTCCATCCAGCCTTGTTCCCTTGCTGGTGAGAAGTTGTGATCCCTTGTAGAAGGAGAGGCATTCTGGTTTCGGGTGTTTTCATCCTTTTTGCGCTGGTTTCTTCCCATCTTTGTGGATTTATCCACCTGTCGTCTTTGTAGTTGTTGACTTTCAGGTTGGGTCTCTTAGTGGATGTCCAGTTTGTTGATGATGAAGTTATTTGTTTCTGTTTCTTAGTTTTCCTTCTAACAGTCTGGTCCCTCTGCCGTAGGAGTGCTGAGGTCCACTCCAGGCCCACCTGGCCTGGGGGATCTCCTGCAGCGGCTGCAGAACAGTAAGGGTTGCTGCTGGTTTCTTCTTCTGCTATCTTTGTCCCAGAAGGATACCTGCCAAATGTCAGTCTGAGCTCTCCTTTATGAGGTGACTCTTTGGATATACGGGGGTCAGGGAGTTGCTTCAGGAGACAGTCTGTCCTTTATAGGAACTCAAGTGCTGAGCTGTGAGCTCTGTTGTTCATTCAGAGCTGCTGGGCAGGTACGTTTATGTCTGCTGCAGCAGAACTCATAAACCCCTTTTTTTCCCCAGGTGCTCTGTCTCGGGGGAGTTAGGGCTTTATTTATGAGTTTCTGTTGTGCTGCTGTTTTTTTTCAGGGCTGCCCTGCCCAGTAAGGAGGCAGTCTAGTCACTGTCTGCCTGCAGAGGCTTTGCTGAGCTGTTGTGGGCTCCGCCCAGCTGCCCTGTGAACTTCCCTGCAGTCCTGTTTATACGGGTGTAGTTAGAACTGCCTTGGCAATGGCGGCCCACCTCTGTGACGGCGGACTCTCTCTGTTATGGTGGGCTGCCTCAGCAGTGGCGGACTACCTCTGTAGTGGTGGAGTGCCTCGGTAATCGCGGACGCCCCTCCCCCACAGAGCTGGACCATCCTGGGTTCAGCTGTGCTTGCTGTGAAACTCTCAATCCAGAGCGTTTCCGATTGCTGTTTTTTTTGTGGGGGTGGGACCAGCCGAGCCTGATCACCTGGCTCCCTGCCTCAGAGGCTTTTTTTTAGTTGAATGGTCGACTGTCTCCCAGGTGTAACGGCACCAGGATCTGTGTGATTTCCCCTGTAGCGACCCACTGCGCCAATTTGTGGCGCTTTTTTGCCCGGGAATCTCCTGGCCTGGATCCCTGTTTCAGTCCCCTTTTTAATCAGATCAGTTGGCGACTCTGCCTTCCCGGAGCTCCAATCACTAGCTAAAATGACACCCGGACCCCTGTATTTTGTATGGTTAACCGCCGCGCCAGGGCACCGCCAAAACAGCCGCACCAGCCATACCAGCCGCGCTGGTGACCCGTGGGGGTTCCTCCGCCTGGGAATCTCCTGGTCTGTGGACAATAAAAATCCGTCTGGAAATGCGGCGTCCAGTCACCCTCCGCGCTTTCACTGGTAGCTGCAATCCTGAGCTGCTCCTAATCGGCCATCTTGGATCCCTCAATCAGATAACACATTTATAGGTTCTGTAGATTAGGATGTGGGCATCTTGTGGGGGAGCATTATTTTGTCTACCATGCCTAGGATCTCGATTAAGTTTTGTTTTGTTTTTAATATTAATTTTGGGTACCTTTTTAGCATTAGGTGGTCTCTTCAGTCAGCCTACACAAGCTCCTACCCAGTCCAACCAGCTGATAAATACTGCAAGTGCTCTTTCTGCTCCAACGCTATTGGGAGATGAGAGAGATGCTATTTTGGCAAAATGGAATCAACTGCAGGCCTTTTGGGGAACAGGAAAAGGGTATTTCAACAATAATATTCCGCCAGTGGAATTCACACAAGAAAATCCCTTTTGCCGATTTAAGGTATTACTAATACTGTTTTTGTCTTCAATTAAAGAGTATGTATAACAGAAGATATATTTAGATTAAATTAATATCAAGATAACACATGCTGGGGTCTTTACTCCTTGAACATGGTATGTTTATGCTTTTATTTTGAAAATATAGAAATTATAAAATTGAAGTGATTTCTTACATATGTGTGATTGAAGGTGACCAGAATATGACTAAAGGAAAGTGTGACTAGAATGTGATTTATAACTGAAGAAAAAAAATGTAAACAGGAGAATGGTTTGCCTGGCACCTATAAAGGGGAGCCACCAAACTAGAATTTAGTGGTATTCATTTAACATTGGCCAGGAAAGTATACCCTTACTAGCGGACAGGAATACCCCTTGGCATGTATAATTCCAAAGCTATTAAAACAGTATTGCCCATTTTCTTTGTTCTTATTCCTTGCCTACGAAATGATCTCATTTGTCTCTTCAGAACATCTGTTTATCAGCCAGTGAGCGTATTTAGGTTCATTTGGTAATGCATTTTACATAACAGATTATTCATTGCAATCCAGTTTATACCTCAGCCACTTAATGAGTTACATCGTCCTAGTTGGTCTCTTAAACCTAATTGATGTGTACATAACCCTGTGTTTGGAGCTGTAAGGCTGCATATCAGAGCCCCTTAAAGTGGTCAGCCTGTCTTGTTACAGAATATCTCTTTGTCTCATCACTAACAAAAAGTATATTGAGTGCATGTAGTTGAAATTTTGATAGATTTATTTAGTTGCTAAGAGGTATTCAGTAATAGACATAAGTTGAATGTAACAATTTAAACTTTTTTCTTTTTTTAAAGTTAGTGTATAATGTAAAATGCATAATGAACACGAATTAATTTAAATTCTTTTTTAAAAGTTGCATATAAGTATGCAAAGAGATAAAAGACTTCTAGCTAAAAGAGCAATTCTTTAGAAAAGTATAGTTGGTCATATTAATAGGTAAAAAAATGCCGGTTCCATAAAGTTTTCTATTATATATACAAAGTGATAAAGACATTCTTTATGGTATTTGTAAGTTGGCAGTGTCATTACTGTGATTTAAAAGTATTTATTTGTAAATTAATTCTTTATATATTTAAAACTTAGTTTAAAATTCCATGAATCAGATATATAGATACTCCTCAACGTATGATGAGTTACATCCCAGTAAACCCATCATAATTGAAAATACTGTAATTCAGAAATGCATTTACTACACCTAACCTACCAAGCATCGTAGCTTAGCCTAGCCTACTTTAAACATGCTCAGAACACTTACATTAGTGTACAATTGGCCAGAATAATATAACGCCAAGTCCATCTTATAATAATATTAATAACAGTTTTATAATAAAAACTAAAAGAATTTCATGTATGGTTTCTACTAAATGCATATTGCTTTTACACCATATAAAATGGAAAAATCATAAGTTGGGAACCATCTGTATAGTGAATTTTTATAATTAATCGATTTTTGCAGTCACTTTTATAATGGCATGCATATGGTTCAGAAATAACCAACAATAATGAATATCAAAATTTTTTAGGGAGAAAGCTCTTTAGTTACTCTCTCAAAGAGGAAATTTTAATTTTACTCTATAGATTTATGTTATTCCTGGATAAAATAGTTTCTCTTTATAATTTGGTGACCTCCTAGGGCACAAAATGGTGGAATCGTTATTCCCTTCATTACATTAAGTTGTTGTTTGCATTTTAGCAGATATTAAGCTATTGATATTAAACACCAGATTTAAGATGTGTACATATGTTTTATATTGTTTATTTTGTCATTCCACAGGCAGTAGGTTATAGTTGCATGCCCAGTAATAAAGATGAAGATGGGCTAGTGGTTTTAGTTTTCAACAAAAAAGAAACAGAGATTCGAAGCCAACAACAACAGTTGGTAGAATCATTGCATAAAGTTTTGGGAGGAAACCAGACCCTTACTGTAAATGTAGATGGCACTAAAACATTGCCAGATGATCAGTAAGTATACATAAATATACTCTTTATTTCTGTGTATTTGTTTCTGGTCCAAAGGGAGTGATCAAGAATGTTTTTGTTGCTAAAGCACAAATTCTCAGAGCAGAATGCCTTTTCTCAGCTAGTGATTATTCAGTATTTATAAAAACATTTACTTGAAAGCTTTTTTAAAAATTTCGATTTTTAAACTTATTAGATGCTAATAATTTTCTAGATTTTCATTCAGGCCAGGAAGGGACCATTTGTCATAGCTGTGTGCAAATTGAGGGCCACAAAGGCATTATTGAAAAATGTTAACTGATTACTGTTCATGTTCATTCATGGATAAATATTATTGCTTTACTTCCCTTGACCTAAGTATAATTCTCAGTCTTAGTGGCAAGACATTTGTTTTAGGATATTTGGAAGAATGATTATTAATGAGATGCAGTAATTGAATCAGATTTTACTTGTCTTAATTGCAGAGAAGCAACTCATAAATTTCAGAATCTCCTATAATAAATAACATTTACATAAAATTTTGCAGCTAAGCAAAACGCTTTACAAATATTTTCGTATTTACCTGGCTCATTTTAATTTTATCATTTAGGTTGATTTGTAAATGAACATTACATTAAGTAAAACTTTCTTATTTTCCAAGATTTAAGAAGAAAACGGCTGGGTACAGCAGCTCATCATGCCTGTGATCCCAGAACTTTGGGAGGTCGAAGTGGGAGGATTGCTGGAGACCAGGAGTTTGAGACTAGCCTAGGCAACATAGCTAGTCTCCGTCTCTCAAAAATAAAAAAATAGATAGATAGATAGATATTAGCTTAATGCAGCGGTGTGCAACTGTATTCTCAGTTACTTGGAGGCCGAGGTGGGAGGACTGCCTGAGCCTGGGAAATTGGGGCCGCAGTGTTCACGCCACTGCACTCCAGCCTGGGCAACAGAGCAAACCTTGCTCAAAAAAAAAAAAAAAAAAAGGAAACATATTTTTTGCCTCCTAAAAACAACCATTTCTGAATTCAACTTATACCTTTCTGAAATTACATGCTCTGCTGTGCTGAAGTTTGTGGCTATGAGTTTTGTGCTCCATGTTTTATAAATTGCTTATTCTTCCTTCAGGACAGAAGTTGTCATTTATGTTGTTGAGCGTTTACCAAATGGTACTTCAAGAAGAGTTCCAGCTACAACACTATATGCCCATTTTGAACAAGCCAATATAAAAACACAGTTGCAGCAACTTGGTGTAACCCTTTCTATGACTAGAACAGAACTTTCTCCTGCACAGATCAAACAGCTTTTACAGAATCCTCCTGCTGGTATGTTTCTAGAATCACAGAGTTAAAAAAAAAAAAAGATTTAGCACTAAATACTCCCCCTATTTCAGAGATGTTGGTTGGTTATTAATGTTAATAAAACTAGTCATCACATATCCACTTATTTGGGAAATAGTTTTGAATATTTGTATTCATTCATTTAAGTTTTTTATTACATAGCTAATATGTATATGTTAAAATAGAAATTTTGAGAAATAGTGAACTGAAGAAAAATAGTCCATAATCCATCTACCTAAAGGTAATTTACTAGTAAAATTTTGGTTTATTTTTTTCTAACTTACCTCATTTTAACTGAATATTCAAGTAAAACCTGAACGTGTTGTTACTGTAAAATATTCTGGATGGCACAACTAGATTGACTGTGTGATAGATTACCTTTACTTCCCTTCCCCAGAAGTAACTACTATCAATTTATGGTACTCTGTTTAATCCTTTATCTGTGATTTGAAATGTAAGCATATTTACATGTAGGTCCTTTAAAAAAGGATTCTGCATATACATCTGCAGCTTGCCTTTTCACTTACAGTATTTCTTAATACTTTTCATGTCAACATGTGAAGATAAATCTTATTCTATTTTAACACTGCATAGTATTCCACAGATACACCTTTACTTAACACCTCTAAGTTGTTTTCTATCTTTTCACTATTAAAAACTATGCAGTAATTAACAGCATCCTTGTAAACATGTCTTAGAACACATTGGTGTGTATTTATTTAGAACAGATCTCTGGTAATGAAATTTTTGAGTCCATATTGTGTATGTTAGATATTACCAAATTGCCTTCCAGGGGAAGTTCTACCATTACATTCATAACAGGAATGTTATTTTTCTGGTCACTGGTGGCAAAATAATTAATTTAAAAATTAATCATCTTATGTTTATTAGCTACATTTGTATTTTTTGCGAGTTATCTATTTGTGTCCTTTGCCCGTTTTCTAGATTTTTTGTCTTTTTGATTTATAGGAACTCTTTCTGTATTCTGGAGGTCAGTCTATTATCCTATAAGTTATAGATTCTTCCTTTTGGTTTGTACTTTTTTTGAGCTTTATTTATCCTGCAAAAATGTGTATTCATACCATGATCATATTTGACAGTCACTTTTCGTTATAGCTTCTGGGTTTAGGGTCTTACTATAGGAAAGCCTTTGTCATACACATTATAAAAATAGAAAATTGTTTTAGAAAAAATATTTTTTATTTGTGGTAGGTGTTGATCCTATTATCTGGGAACAGGCCAAGGTAGATAACCCTGATTCTGAAAAGTAAGTATGTCTTCATCTTGTTTCATATAAGAACTAATATTTGCTACTAGGGGAGCAAGTAAATAAGAGCTATTAATTATAATTCTTACATATGAGGCAAGTTTATTTTCATTGCTTTTAAAAAAATATTATTGTCCAGCTAAAGCTTCAGCCAAAACAAAAAGAAAAAAATTAAGAAAAAAAAAAAGATTATGGTAAGGCAGCATAGCATAGTGAGAACTAACTAGGAATGGAAAAATCTAATTGCATTTGCATTTAATAATGTGATGTTTTGACTGAACTATATTTCCTCATTTGTAAAATACGAAGGTTGAATAAAATCTCTTTGGTGTAACACGGTTATCTCATAGGCATAGTAGATCTGCCTTAGAGCCCTAGAAAGTTAATGTAAAATTACATGAATGTTATTATTAAAACCCTAACTTCTGGAATTTTGTAGTAATAGGCTTAAGATCTGAACATTGTTCACTGTGTTTCTTCAGGTTAATTCCTGTACCAATGGTGGGTTTTAAGGAACTTCTCCGAAGACTGAAGGTTCAAGATCAGATGACTAAGCAGCATCAAACCCGATTAGATGTAAGCATTTTGCTTTTCATTCTGGCCCCGGAAGTAGGGAAAAGGATTAAAGACATTTAATTCTTTTCACTATGTGTGCTACTATTTTATAGGAAACAATGCAGCATACACTGTAGATTAATAATTACAGTTATATACAACTACCTTCTTTATGATAGAAGTCCCAAATCATCTGAATCTGATTTGATATATTATAATAATGAATTTAGAATTCTTGGCTTAGTGGATTAATTAAACTGTGTTTCTAGTTTTAGCCAAGGATTGCATATTATTATTTATGGGGCCTTATGAAAATGAAGGTTATAACTATGACTTTTTATGTTGACATAATTGTCTTGGTATATTATTGTATGTTGATAAAGCAAATTTAAAATTACTTAATACTTAAATATACTTAATATTTTATTTCATAAAGTAGACTTTTTTCGGAAACCAAGGCGGGTGGATCACTTGAGATCAGGAGTTCAAGACCAGCCTGGCCAACATGGTGAAACCTAGTCTCTACTAAAAAATACCAAAATTCGCTGGGTGTGGTGGCACATGACTGTAATGCCAGCAACTTGGGAGGCTGAGGCATGAGAATCGCTGGAACCTGGGAGGCAGAGGTTGCACTGAGCAGAAATCGTGCCACTGCAATCCAGCCTGGGCGACAGAGTAAGACTCCGTCCAAAAAAAAACGTAGACCTTCATAATTAAATATTTTTAAAGATTCTTAAAGGTCAGAGAAATTTGTATGATTTCAATTCTTTTAACTTTGCTAAGGTTTTATAACCCAGGAGCCTATGAAAATAATGTGTATTCTACAGCTCCTGGGGGAAGTTTTCTATTAATGTCAGTGAGATCCAGTGGTTGATAGTATTTAGTTCTGTATTGTTGATTTTTCTGTTTGTTAGTTGGGGAAGAGAGTTGAAATATACAGCTACACTTATGGATTTGTGTTTTTCTCCTTTCATGTCTCAGTTTTTGCTTCATGTATTAATAGTTTGAAGGACTGTTATGTAGGATTTTTTTTTGGCAGATTTACCTTTTATTATTATATCATATCCCTCTTAATCCCTCTGGCTTTTTTTTCTTTTATTATTATTTTTAATTGACATATAACCACATATTTATGGGGCATAGTGTGATAATTCAATACATGCATATAGTGTGTAATAATCAAATATGGGTAATTAGAATATCCATTACCCCAAATATTTATGATTTGTTGGTATCATTGAAAATTCTCTCCTATACTTATTTGAAATACAATAAACGGTTGTGAATTATAGTTACCTATAGTACTACAGAACACTAGAACTTAATCCTGCTATCCAGCTGTACTTTTGTATCTGTTAAGCAACCTTTGGCAGTGCCCTACTCCTACTCTTTCTCCACCTCTCGTAGCCACTATTCTACTCTTCACTTCTATGAAATCAACTTTTTTAGCTTCCACATGAGTGAGAACGTGCTAGATTTATTTATGCGTGGCTTATTTCACTTAAAATGTCTGCCAAGTTCCTCTGTGTTGCTGCAAATGGCAGCACTTCATTCTTTTTCATGATTAAATAGTATTCTATTGTATGTGTATACATCTGTACACATACACACCATGTTTTCTTTATCCATCTGTTGATGGACACTCACTCTAAAGTCTTTGTCTGATATTAACATAGCTATGCTACCTTTTTTTGTTCAAAAGTGTTTGTATGGCATACCTTTGTCCACCTTTTTGCTTTTAACCTACCTACATCATTTTAAGATTCTTGTGGACAGCCTGAAGTTTGGATTTAGTCCTATCATTTTATTATTTGTTTTGTGTTTGCAATCTCTGTTTTTCATTCCTGTTTCCTCTTTTCTGCCTTCTTTTAGGTTATTTGAACTTTTCTTTAGCATTTCATTTTATTATCATCTCAAGTCTTAGAGCAGTACTTCTTAGTGGCTTGTGGTGGTGGTGGTGATTTTGTCTCCCAGGGCACATTTTGCAATGTCTGGAGACTCTCGGTTGGGGAGTGCTGCAGTCATCTAATGTGTAGAGGCCCAGATGCTGCACACATTCTACAGTGTACAGAACAGTACTCCCACAATAAGGAATTATCCAACATTAATAGTGCTGAAGTTGAGAAACCTTTGACTAGATAATATGATATTTCTCTTCCCACTAGAACTACCAGACTTTTCTTGAAGCTCCCTTTCGGCATTTAAGCTCATTTCCAGGTTTGAGGCTGGGTTGAATCCAGACTAGAGATGCCTGAGGGAAAAAAATGGGTAAATTCACCACCAGTTACATGGTACTTTATGTCTTCCCTGTTCTTCCTGCCAGAGTACTCAAATAGCTGCCCCATGTATTCCATCCAAGTTTTATAGCTATATTAAATGGGAGAGATTGGGGTTGCATATGCTTAGTCCATCTTGTCCAGAACTGAAATCATTCATATCTTTGGCCAGTGTTTCCATTGGGCTTCCTGTGTTTTCTTTATTGAACTTCAGTAATCGTCCTAGATTTTAGTCCCTATTTGTTTATAACGTTGTAAATATCTTCTAGTTTCTCACCTCTGTTAACTCTGTCCTAATTTTTCATCCCAAAGTCTGAGAGTCTCCTACATTAAAAAAATTTTTAGAGTTTAACCTTTCACATTTGAGTTTTTTGTTGTCATCATGGAGTTTACCTTTATATAAAGTATGTGGTATGAACCCGGATTTATTTTTCGCTAAATAGTGGGTCCCTATTTTTAATATTGCTCATAAAAAAATTTGATATTCCTCAATGATTTATCAAAGAATTTTAATTACACTGTTTTCATATACATATGTGATCTATTTCTAGACCCTCTCTTATGTTTCAGTGGCCAGTTGGTCTGTTCTTATACCCATTCCACTTTTTTTTTTTACTCTTATGGCTTTGTAGTGTATCTTAATATCTAGTAGAATTAATCTCTAATTTTTGTTCTACTTTTCAAAGTTTTCTGTGTCTTTATGGATCTTTATTCCTCCATAAAACTTTAGAATCAATTTGTCCAGAATGCTAGAATTATGGTTGGAATTGCATTAAATGCAAAGACTAATTTGTGGGAATTGAATCTTAATATTAAATCATTTCATCCATGAATATGGTGTGTCTCTTGAATCATTGTGGTCTTGTATGTCCTTTGAAATAATTTTTAAATATCCCCTTTTAAAATCTTGTGTGTTCTTTCTTGGATCAATTCCTTGGATCAAAACCTAGATGGTTTTAGTATTTGTTAATAAATACTGTGGCTGGTAACATGTCTAATTTTTTTAGTTATTACGTGTAGAAAATAATGTCGTAATTATTCTTACATCTAAAAACTCTGCTGATTTTTCAAACTTGGGATGGGGGAGATTGCCTAGGTTATGTAATATATAACATGGTGACCTAATTTTGTCCTTTCAGCATGGCCTGGCATTGGAAAGTTTATTTAAGAGGTGATGTGCACAGGTGGATGTGCTAAAATATGTCTTGCACATCTTCTTATCCTCTCTCACGACATGTTAATATAAACCAGTGGCATAGAATTATTATGATAGAGACAATTATGGGATTAATTCTGATTGGGATGCTTTAATGAAATAGCGAGATTTTAACCTAGCCTATAAGGTTAAGACTTCCTAAGGCAGACTAGTGGGATTTCAGCCAGGTAAAACAGCAAGTCAAAGATCTAGAGGCATAAAAATGTATCCTGTTGTATAATCAGTATCATTCCTTTTCCTCTCCACTCTGATTACTCCCTCCAGGTATTCTGTAATAGTTAATGTTGAAATGTACTGTACTTTCTATCAGTAGTTAGATACAGGGCTAAGTGTCTATTAAGACACCCTCTAGCTGTCATCTTATTTTTTCCATTCAGGCCTGGTTGCTGGCTGTATTCCATATTACTTCAAATTCCTTAATTATTTCTGAAGTATGTGTTTTCTTTTTTTCCTTTTGAAATAGTTCGATCGGCCTTGGGCTCTCTCTTTCTCTCTCTCTGTTGACCAGGCTGGAGTGCAGTGGCATGATCATGGCTCACTGCAACTGCAAACTCCTGGGCTCAAGCGATCCTCCCATCTTAGCCTCCTAAGGAGATGGGACTATAGGCATGCAGCACTATATCTGGCTAATTTTTTATTTTGTATAGAGACAGGGTCTTGCTATGTTGCTCATGCTGGTCTCAAAATCTTGGTCTCAAACATTCCTCTCGCCTTAGCCTCAAAGTGCTAGGATTACAGGAGTGAGCCATTGTGCCCAGCCTAGTTTTTTCCCTTTTTTTTTTTTTTTTTTTTTTTTTGAGATAGAGTCTCACACTCTGTCGCCCAGGCTGAAGGGCAGTGGCACAATCTCAGCTCATTTCAAGTCTCGTCCCCTGGGTTCAGGCGAGTCTCCTGCATCAGCCTCCCAAGTAGCTGAGATTACAGGCACGTGCCACCATGCCCAGCTAATTCTTTGTATTTTCAGTAGAGATGGGATTTCACTATGTTGGCCAGGCTGGTTTCAAACTCCCGATCTCAAGTAATCTGCCTGCCTTGGCCTCCCTAAGTGCTGGGATTACAGGAGTGAGCCACCACGCCTGGCTTATGTTTTCTATATATTGCCTCATTGCTAAATTTCCTAGAGTTCTAAAGATATCTTTGCATGATTCTTTTTAAAAATTTTTAGGTATGTAAAAAGGAAAGAAATATAAGCACAGATTTATAGGGAAAGAGTTTATATTTTGAGGGATGAATCTCGGGCTTATTCCAAGACTAGAATTTCCATACAGGTGTAACTGATAAATAGTTGTGATATTTGATTTACCCCCCCCCCCCCAAATTTTTTTTTAAACAGATCATATCTGAAGATATTAGTGAGCTACAAAAGAATCAAACTACATCTGTAGCCAAAATTGCACAATACAAGAGGAAACTCATGGATCTTTCCCATAGAACTTTACAGGTAGTAATTTGGATTTTTTTCACCAGTGTTTATAAGGCTATGTGTGTGAAATAATGTGGTGAACATAGATTTTTATAATAGAAAATAACAGACTAAAATGAAATAATAACATTGTGAAACTAGGAGTACCGAACTTTTTCAGTAAAACTTTGAAATTGGAAAACAGATCTCATAGGGTTGAGTGAGGAGAATAAAAATATCCTAAAGTTCATATTTTAGTGAGAGTTTGAGGGAAAGCACTGAAGAAATACAGCATCTTAGTGCAAGGGAAGCTTCTGTGAGATCATCGATGTCTCATAAATTTCATAAAATAGTTAAGGAACATTTTTGATTTTGAGTGCTAGAAAAAGGAGTGTAACTGTAATGGTTGAAAAACAGTAATAGAATTTCCAAATTAACGGGAGAAATTAAAATAATAACAAAAACTGAAATTATAAACTATTATGAAAACAGAAATATTACATACCAGAACCAGTGGGAAACAGCAAAAGTTGTACTCAGAGGAAAACTTACAGCCATAAAAAAGTCTGATTTAAAAAAAATCGCATGTGAAAAATAAAGGAACTTGGTATTCATGTTAAATTAGAAAAGGATTATCAAGATAAGCCAAAAGAAACTAAAAAGAAATAAAGATAAATGTGAAATCAGTGAAAGACTAAAAAAAGTAATAGTGGAAAGAATAAATTGAAAAACTGTTCTTTGAAAAGACCATTAAAATCGCTAAGCATCTTATCAGCCAGAAGAAGGGAAAAACAGAGCAAAATATACAAAATTAGTAGTGAGAAAGAGACATCATGATAGATATACAAAACAGAATAAGAAGATACTGCATGGGCTGGACACTGTGTCTCACGCCTGTAATTCCAGCACTTTGGGAGGCCGAGGTGGGTAGATTGCCTGAGCTCAGGAGTTCGAGACCAGCCTGACAACACATGAAACCCCATCTCCACTAAAATACAAAAAATTAGCCAGGCATGGTGGTGTGCGTCTGTAGTCCCAGCTACTTGGGAAGCTGAGGCACGAGAATTGCTTGAACCTGAGAGGTGGAGATTGCAGTGAGCCGAGATCACACCACGGCACTCCAGCCTGGGCAACAGAGCTAGACTCCGTCTCAAAAAAGGAAAAAAAAAATAATGATACTGCATGTGCTTTAGGGTAACAAATTTTGGAACTCAGAGGAAGTTTTATTTTGATTTTTCTATGAAAATAAAAACCAAAATTAATCTACAGAGAACTGAACAAATACCACAGAAGCAGCTGGAAAAATGAAAGTGAAATGTGAAAAAGGCGTTAAGGACAGATAGTTTCGTTGCCGAATTTTGTCTGACCACTAAAGAGCTAATTCCAGTGTTATTTTAATTATTCCAGACAATTGAGGAATAATGTATATAGCTTCCTCATTTGTTCTTTTTTACAGCTTGAGATATAATTTACATTACCATACTATTCACTTATGAAAAGGGTACAATTCAATGGTTTTTAGTGTATTCAGAGACTTATATAACCATTATTACCACAATCAATTTTAGAACATTTTCATCACCCTGCAAAGAAATCCCATACCCTGATGGCTCACACGTGTAATCCCGGCACTTTGGGAGGCTGAGGCAGGCAGATCATGAGGTCAGGAGATCGAGACCAGCCTGGCTAACACGGTGAAACGCCATCACTACTCAAAGTACAAAAAGTTAGCCAGGCGTGGTGGCATGCACCTGCAGTCCCAGGTACTCGGGAGGCTGAGGCAGGAGAATTGTTTGAACCCAGGAGGTAGAGGTTGCAGTGAGCTGAGATTGCACCACTGCACCCCAGCCTGGGCCACAGAGCAATACTCCATCTCAAAAAAAAAAAAAAAATCCTATACCCATTGTCAGTCACTTCCCCATTTCACTGCAAATCTGTCGGCCCCATGCAGCCAGTTTTGCCTCTATAGATTTGCCTGTTCTGGAAACCTCATATAAATGGAATCATATGATATATGGTCTTTTGTGACTGGCTTCTTATACTTAGCATAATGTTTTCAAAGTTTATCTGTGTCGTGATATGTAATAGTACTTCAAGTACCAGTAAATGAGTATTCATTTATTGCTGAATAATATTCCATCATATGATTGATTATACCACATTTTACTCATCAATTGATGGACATTTTGGTGGTTCTACTTTTTGGCTATTATAAATAATATTGCTATTAAAATTTATTTACAAGTGTTTTTGTGAACATCTGTTTCTCCTGGGTGTAAACCTAGGAGTGAAATTGCTGTGTCATATGGTGACACTACGTTTAACTTTTTGAGGAACCACCAAATTGTTTTCCAATGCAGCTGTACCATTTTACATTTTTGTTTGTTTGCAGCACCTCAAAAAAAAAAGAAATTACAAACAGCTATTTTAAAGACATGCAAATTATGCTAAGTGAAAAAAACCAGACTTAAAGGCTATATAAGCCATGATTCTATTTATATAACATTATACAAAAGAAAATTAAGGACAGATAACAGATTGGTAGTTACCAGGAACTATAGATGGAGAGAGAAATGTGACTACAAGGAGCTTGGGGTGATGGAAGTATTCTGTAACTTAATCATGGTGGTGGTTGCATGACTGTATTTACCAAATTCATAGAACTGTACACCTAAGACAGGTGAATTGTATGTAGAGTATATCTCAAATCAGACCAAAAAATCAAATTCTAAATAAAGTATAAGCAAAGAGAATCCAACTATTTATCAATTTCTTAAAAAACATCCTTTGACCAAGTAAAGTTTATTTAGGATTGCCGGGTTGGTCTTATTAACAGGACATCTATCAACATGACTTATTATATAGCAACACATTAATGGAAAATATAGAGACTGAAACCAAAAATGAATAGCAAATACTCAAAAAGGCAAAACACTAAAATCACATTTAGAAACTAGACACTGATACCCAATATTATCATCATTATTCATTGCTATCTTGGAGGTTTTCATAAATATAATGAGCAAAGAAATAATACAAACATTGGGAAAATGGTTAAGTGATCTCTTTTTTGCTGATATGATTATATATCTGGAAAACCCAAGGGAATAACCATAGAATTAGTGTAGTAAGCTGGCTAGATATAAAACTACAAAAATCAGCGTTTCTTTATACTATCTGGAAATAGGAAAATGTTCCATTCACTATGGTGACAAAATTGTAAAATACTCAGAAATATATTTATGAGGAAAGTATAGGTATTTACAAATAGACAAACTATATTCTTAGATGAGAATACTTAATATCCACTTTACAAAATTAAAAATGAATTACAGCTTTTTCAAAATTGATTAAGCTAGGTGTGACGACATGGCGCCTATAGTCACAGCTACTCAGAATGCTGAGGCAGAAGAATCACTTAAGCCCAGGAATTCGAGGCTGTAGTGAATTATGATTGTGCCTGTGAATAGCCACTGCACCTGTTACCTGGGTGACATGGTGAGACTCTGTCTCTAAAAAATTTTTGATTAAAATTTCTTTAAGTTTATATGAGACTAGCTTGTTCAGGAACAAAAAAAGTAGTGAAGGGGACTTCTTTACCAGACTTCCGAACCTATTTTAAACCTCTTGTAATGGAATCCATGTAACATTTGCATGGGATTGGACAGAAAGACACATTGAACAGAATAGAGAATTTACAAATAGATGCAGGTGTGCTGAAAATTTAATATATGACAAAGGTGGTATTTCAATTCAGTGGGTTTATTTAATAAATACTGCTGGAGTATAACTATCCATAAGAAAGAAAATAAAATTAGACCATTGCATCATATACAAATAAAGTGGACTAAAGACTTAACTCTAAGAAACCTTCTAAGCTGTATGTACAATCTGGGATTTGAGAGGCACTTGATCAGAAAGCTAGAAACTATAAACCAAAATTGGCCACATAAAAAATTGTGTATAGCAAAAGATACCAGAAGCCATTTGTCAACAATCAGGTGATAGAGTTTAGGAAAAGGAAATTTTGCAAACAGCATTGATTTTACCTGTGGCATTAATATTCATACAAAGAGATACTATAATTTGACAATAAAACCCAATTGAAATTTGGGCAAAAGATGTATAAAGGTGGTTCACAGAAAAAACAAATGCAAAATAGTTCTTAATCGTTAAAAGATGCTACCTTTAATTTACTAGGAATCTGGGAACTGCAGAGTAAAGAAAAAAAATGAGATCCCTTTACTCATCAGGTGGGGAAAAATTTAAAGAAACACCACCACCTGTTGTTGACAGGAATGTGGGGAAATGATATACTGATGTGTGGCTTATGAATCTAAATCATTAGGATCTTTTAGGAAAGCAATCTAGCAGCTTTAGAACTGAAAATGTGCATACTTTAAAACAGCCTTATTCTTAAAGATCTATACCAGCTCAATAGATATAGTTTGTTATAGCATTGTAGTGTCAAAGCTACAAAATGTTTATAGCATTGTTTATAGAGTCAAACCTACAAAAATGTTTATTATGGCATTGTTTGTAGTGAAAACAAAATGTATATCCATCAAGACAGTAATGATTGATTATTGGTTAATACATTAAAAAAGCATGCAGCCATTAAATAACAAATTAGAGCTATACTTCTTAAGGAATTTCATGAGATTTTGATAATAAAATTATAATTTTAATTTATAATAAAATTTAATTTTGTTAATTATACATATAATCAATTTTTTAAAAATTTAGATGAGCAAAAAGGAGTCAGTGTGTGTGTGTTTATGAAAAAGATACAGTTGTAGGAACATGGATGAGACTATGGAGGGACTTGCACTGTTTTTAAACAGAGTAAGCTGGGCTTGGAGAGTAGCAGCAAACCACGAGTCTGCCTTTAGAGGCCACTGCATTAGACCCTTTCTCCCGAAGTATTAAGTTGAAAAGAAATAGAAGCAGCCTGGCATGGTGGCCCATGCCTGTAATTCCAGCACTTTGAGAGGCCAAGGAAGAAGGATCATTTGAGTTTAGGAGTTCGAGACCAGCCTAGGCAACATTGGGAGACCTCATCTCTACTAAAAAGAAAGAAAAATTAGCCAGGCATGGTGGTGAGCACCTGTAATTCCAGCTACTTGCGAGGCTGAGGTGGGAGGATTGCTTGAGCCCAGGAGATCAATGCTGCATTGAGCTATGATCGTGCCACTGCACTCCAGCCTGGGCAACAGAGTGGGGCCCTGTCTCAAAACAACAACAACAAAGGAAGTATGTCACAGAGTGATATATACAGTATGGTTTTATTTTGGATTTGTGTATGTGTGCTCTCTCTGTAGGAGCAAGGAGAAAGGTACAGGAGAATGAACATCAGTTAGTACTACTTGTCTTGGGGGTATGAGAGGAAATTTGTCTTTTATACTCTTAAATTGTATTGTTTCTTAAAGAGTACATTTTGCTTTTGTAATCTCAAAATCCAAGAAATAATTTTTAGACTTAAATATTATAGACTCAACTTTAAAGAACACTTTATTTAGAAAGGCTGTGAGTAAATGTCTAAATCTAGTATTACGTTGCCTATTTTTTTGTACTGCTTTTAAGCTGTACCACAGTTTTAAAATTGTTGGCTGGGCACAGTGGCTCACACCTGTAATCCCAGTACTCTGGGAGGCCAAGGGTGGAGGATCACTTAATCAAACCCAGGAGTTCAAGATTAACCTGGGCAACATAGTGAGACCCTTACAAAAAATTTAAAAATTTAACCAGGTGCAGTCATGGACACCTGTGGTTTCAGCTACTTAGGAGGCTGAGGTGGTAGGACCTCTTGAGCCCCAGAGGTCAAGGATCCAGTGAGCTGTGTTTACGCCACTGCACTTCAGCCTGGGAGACAGAGCAAGACCCTGTCTCAAACAATTAAGGTACATCAGTGTACTTGTGTGATAACTTTTGCCTAGTTAAAATGGACAGAAATGTGATTCAAATCTTGAACTGTTGAACCCTCCTAGTTAATTTTCAGCTGATTCCTTTCAGCAACTAATTGTAATATTACTTGCATAACTAAAAAGAGATAATTCTATTTGGTTTTTATTTGTATAGGTCCTAATCAAACAGGAGATTCAAAGGAAGAGTGGTTATGCCATTCAGGCTGATGAAGAGCAGTTGCGAGTTCAGCTAGATACGATACAGGGAGAACTAAATGCACCTACTCAGTTCAAGGTAACCACTTCTAAGACTGTAATGCTAAAATTTGTTTCAGGTGGATCTGTGGACAAAATGTTACGTAATCTTCAAGCAGGAATTTTGTATACTTGTGTTTGTTATCGCCAATTAGAACTTCCTTTCTAAAGTAAACTCAATCATGGTACTTTTGGCTAGCATTGGTGTTTCAAATATAATGTACAGAGAGAGAAATAGAAATTTTTAATAGATGGTTTTGAAACCATCCTTTCAAGAGACAACATTCTCTTTTACAAGTCTTCATCAGCAGTTGTAATTTGACTCAGTCTTACTTTTAGGGCCGACTAAATGAACTGATGTCTCAAATCAGGATGCAGAATCATTTTGGAGCAGTCAGATCTGAAGAAAGGTATTACATAGATGCAGATCTTTTAAGAGAAATCAAGCAGGTAAGTGTTGCATGAGGGTGCATTATTTAAAGGGTGAGCTCACCACTTCACATCTATTCAGATGGCTCTCATCCTAATAAAAAAGTGTTGGTGAGAATGTGGAGAAATTGGAACTTTCTTGCACTGTTGGGTGAATGTAAAATGGTTTAGCATCTATGGAAAACAGTGTAGTGTTTATTAAAAAAATTAAAGATTGAATTACGATATGATCTAGCAGGTCTACTTCTGGATATATACCCAAGTACGTTGGAAACAGGGACTCAAAACAGATACTTGTACAGCTGTGTTCAAAGCAGCATTATTCACAATAGCCGAATGTGGAGATAACCCGAGTCAATCAAATCATAAACAAAATGTACTATATATACACACAATGGAGTATTTTCAGCCTTGAAAAAAGAAGGAAATTCTGACACATGCTACAGTGCAATTTGACCTTGAAGTTATGCTTCATTAAATAAGCCACTCGTAAAAGGGCAAATATTTATGATTTCACTTATGAAAAGTACCTAGTAGTCCAATTAATAGAGAGTAGAAAGGTGGTTGCCAGGGTGTGAGGGGAGGAGGGGATGGAAGGAACTTACTGTTAATTGGTACAGAATTTCAACTTGAGAAGATGAAAAGTTCTAAACAAAATAGTGTTGATTACTGCACAACAGCATAAATGTACTTAATGCCACTAAACTGTACACTTAAAAAGAGTCACAGGCAAAATTTATGGTACTCCTGTTTTGCCACAATTTTTAAAAAGTGAATTGTCCCTCTCCTTGCCAAAAAGATGAATTTAGAGGTAGTAGAGACACTAAAGTTCCCTAGACCTTGCTCCTTAAAGTGTAGGCAGTAGCTGCACCTGGGAGGTCATTAGAAATGGAAAATTTCAGTTCTTACTCCAGACGTACTCAATCTGCATTTTATCAAGATCATAGAATGATTTGTATGCACTTTAAAGTTTGAGAACCAACTGCTGTAGACAGTACCTTCCCTGCCTATCTGCCGCATGTAAGTTACCAACATGTTGTTATTGATCTAGCCCTTAAGCCCTCAGGTGACCTGGATGGAGGTAGGTTGAGGTGGCCAGAATCTCCAACCACTTTTCTAGGGTTTTCACCTTGTGTGAAAAAGTTGAGAAACACTGCTTTGGCTTACTTTCATTAGTATAAATGCAGCTTGGTTTAATGAAAATGAACAGTTGTGTCTAAAGAAAATATATTAAGATGATGAACTTTGTGGAATATACTAGCTAGCTAATGACTGTTGGCATGACCCTGAGAATTTTAGATTAAGGTTATGTCATCAACAAATCCAATTTTATTATGTGCTTTAGAATTAATATGGCTGGTATTGTGCAACCAAAAACTAGTACTCAATCTGCATTTTATCAAGATCATAGAATGATTTGTATGCACTTTAAAGTTTGAGAACCAACTGCTGTAGACAATACCTTCCCTGCCTATCTGCTGCATGTAGGTTACCAACTTACATGCGGCAGATAGGCAGGGAAGGTATCTGCCTATCTTCCCTGTGTTTGGCTTCTAGGTTCTTGGACATCACACACACAACCGATTATATTCCATTGTTTTAAGTATTTGCAATAAATTAACAGATTCCTGTATATTGTAATAAATAGTTGTATTAAATAGAGTTGATATGTGCAATAAAACTGGGAATAATTTAAATACCTGTCTTTTTTTAAGGTATGAGCAGTGTATTGTTTTGGGATTGAATCATGGCTTACCATCTACTTTATGTCGCTGGGCAGGTTATTTGCCTGTGTCTCAGTTTCTTTAACTGTGGAAATAATAATAGTACCCCAAAGGGTGCTCAGAAGGATTTTAAATGAGTTAAGTGAATACCAGTAAAGCTATTAAAACAGCACTTTAACCCATAAGGAAGAGTCTTAAGAATGTTAGCATCCATAGTCATCATCACCATTATCATCACTATGTACTTTGTAGTTCAAAACATGAGTATTCTCAGTTTTCAGAATGTTATTTTGCTAGTCATCTATATTTGAATACCTTCTTTGAGTTCTGTTTTATCATTATGCCTTTATCAAAAGTTGCTAAAAGGAATAGCTATCTAAAAAACATTTTTGTTGGAAGATATTGTTCATTATATATGTGTTTGATTTCATTCTTTAAAGTTTGTTTTTCACTGTTAGCAAAAGGTAGTTACAAATGTTTAAATATACATGCCTTCTATATTTAGAGCACTTATACTGTGTTCCTAGTAAAATAGTCAAAGTGGAATCCTTCTTGTGACTAGCTTGCAGTTTTAATACATTAATGCATTAATATGTTGTTTCTTCATTTGTTCTAGCATTTGAAACAACAACAGGAAGGCCTTAGCCATTTGATTAGCATCATTAAAGATGATCTAGAAGATATAAAGTTGGTCGAACATGGATTGAATGAACCCATCCACATCAGAGGTGGTGTCTTTAGTTGACAGTTCACAACTTGTGTAGTAGAGGTTTGTGAAAATGCATCTTCTTACTGCATCAGCCATTCCTTAAGAAACTGACCACGTGGAGGGAAAAAGAAAACAATTCTCTCTTGGCTTGGTTTTTTGAGCAGTTTACTGACAAATTACTGTTCATCAAATCTGAAATTACATAGTCACCTCACAGCTCTTCAAAGAAAACCTCTGAAAGATTTATATCTAAAAGCTGTATTTACTTTAAAAGGAGAAGTGCATAATTACCAAAATTATATGTACTCCTGTACATTTTTACAACAGCATTTTCTTAAACTGCGTTTAATGATTATTGTTCACTGAGCCTGTACTCTGCTTTCCATACCAAGTAAATACGAAATAATCTACTTTGCACATAACAGAAGAAACTTAAATTACTTGACTGTTGGAGATTTGTACTTCAGAGTATAATTGTACACCAGTTTTTATATTTGTGAACTCATCTGTGGGAGGAGTAAAGAAAATCCAAAAGTATTTAATGATTAATGTTTCCTTTTTGTTCTATAAAGATTTGAATATGTATTTTTATATTTTATTTTACTTATTTGGAATTTACAGAACACACCTAAGAAATTAGGATATAACAAGATTACTCAACCATTTTTTCAATCATTTTGCTTTTTAAACCTTTTTATTTCTAAAAATGAAAACTTATAAATAAATTCTTAATTTTTAATTTTATATATTCTGTCTTGTGCTTTATTTGGCTTTTGAGGAATGACCCTTTATGTCCACATAAAAGTACTAAATTCATAATCACAATTCAGGAATTTGAGTCTTAAGTCTGATTTTTCCCTCCTAGGGATTTTTGTCAGTGCTGATTTTGATTAGGGTATGGCAAATAAAACTTCAGATATCGATTCTCCTGCCCACTGTGAGGGACCTTTGGCAGGCGGGCGGCTGGCTCAGCAAGGCACCACCCTGGGAAAGCATGCTGGGCCAGGAATGGTGGCATGAGGCCCCGAGTCTATCATCAGCCACCTCCCTCTGTGCTGCCCCAGCAGACGCTGCAGGTGCAGGCACCCACCCTGCGTACTCCGAGAATATGTTGTAATCTTTCAACATCATTCGAAGGTTCATTGCATGGCTTCAAATGAAAATTCCATTATTTTGTGATGGATGAAGAGTACTGACTTGTGCAAATACACCACAGTTTCTTCACCCCTTCATCTGTGGATGGACAAAAGCCGGCCTAATTTTCCTGAGTAAATAAAAGACGGAGCAGCTCCACAGAATTTGTGGCAGCCCAGCAGTGCCTCTGCAGGCAGACAAAGGAAAGGCCGCCTCCCCAAGCAGCTACCTGAGATCAAAACTATATAAATCCAAGAGATGGGAAGAAACCAGTGCAAGAAGAATGAAACCATCAAAAACCAGAACATCTCTTCCTCCACCACGAGATCACAACTCCTCACCAGCAAGGGAACAAAGCAGGACAGAGAACGAATTTGACAAATTGACAGAAGCGGGCTTCAGAAGGTGGGTAATAACAAACTTCTCTGAGTTAAAGGAACATGTTCTATCCCAATGCAAAGAAAAAAAAAACCTTGAAAAAAGGTTAGATGAAATGCTAACTAGAATAACCAGCTTAGAGAAGAACATAAACGACTTGATGGAGCTGAAAAACACAGCACAAGAACTTCATGAAGCATACACAAGTTTCAATAGCCGAATAGATCAAGCAGAAGAAAGGACATCAGAGATTGAAAATCAACTCAATGAAATAAATTAAGAAGGCAAGAAATGAACAAAGCCTTTAAGAAATATGAGATTACATGAAAAAACCTAACCTACGCCTGATTGGCGTACTGGAAGATGACAGGGAGAATGAATCCAAGCTGGAAAACACTCTTCAGGATCCAGGAGAAATTCCCGAACCTATGAAGGCAGGCCAACATTCAAATACAGGAAACAGAACACCACAACGATACTCCTCTAGAAGAGCAACCCCAAGGCACATCATCATCAGGTTCACCAGGGTTGAAGGAAAAAGTACTAAGGGCAGCCAAGAGAAAGGTCAGGTCACCCACAAAGGGAAGCCCATCAGACTCACAGTAGATCTCTCAGCAGAAACCCTACAAGCCAGAAGAGAGTGGGGGCCAATATTTAACATCCTTAAAGAAAAGAACTTTCAACCCAGAATTTCATATCCAGCCAAACTAAGCTTCATAAGTGATGGAGAAATGAAATACTTTATGGACAAGCAATTCCTGAGAGATTTTGTCACTAACAGACCTACCCTACAAGAGCTCCTGAAGGAAGCACTAAACACAGAAATGAAAAACCAGTACCAGTCACTGCAAAAACTAACCAAATAGTAAAGACCAACGACACAATGAAGAGATTACGCTAACCGCAGGGCAAAGCAACAAACCAGTAATAAAATGGCATGATCAAATTAACACATAACAATATTAACATTAAATGTAAACAGACTAAATGCCCCAATCAAAAGACACAGACTGGCAAATTGGATAAAAAGCCAAAAATCATCGGTGTTCTGTATTCAGGAGACCCATCTCATGTGCAAAGACACACACACACTCAAAATAAAGGGATGGAAGAATATTTACCAAGTAAATGGAGAGCAAAAAAAAGCAGAGGTGGCAATTCTAGTCTCTGATAAAACGAACTTTAAACCAACAAAAATCAAAAGAGACAAAGAAGGGCATTACAAAATGGTAAAAGGATCAATAAAACAAGAAGAGCTAACTATTCTAAATATATATGCACCCAATACAGAAGCACCCAGATACATAAAGCAAGTCCTTAACGACCTACAAAGAGACATAGACTCCCACACAATAATAGTAGGAGACTTTAACACTCCACTGTCAATATTAGACAGCTCAAAAAGACAGAAAATCAACAAGAATATCCAGGACTTGAATGCAGATCTGGACCAAGCGAACTTAATAGACATTTACAGAGCTCTTAACCCCAAATCCACAGAATATACATTCTTCTCAGCATCACATCATACTTACTCTTAAAATCAACCACATAATTGGAAATAAATCACTCCTCAGCAAATGCAAAAGAACAGAAATCATAACAGTCTCCCCAGACCACAGTGCAAACAAATTAGAACTCAGGTATTAAGAAACTAATTCAGAACCGTACAACTTCACGGAAAATGAACTGGCTCCTGAATGTAGACTGGATAAACAATGAAGGCAGAAATAAAGCTGTTCTCCAAAACCAACGAGAACAAAGTCACAACATACCAGAATCTCTGGGACACATTTAAAGTAGTGTCTAGAGGGAAATTCATAGCAATAAATGCCCACATGAGGAGCAAGGAAAGGTCTAAAATCGACACCCTATCATCAAAATTGAAAGAGCTAGAGGAGCAAGATCAAAAAAACTCAAAACCTAGCAGAAGACAAGAAATAACTAAGATCAGAGCAGAACTGAAGGAGATAGAGACACAAAAAACCCTTCAAAAAATCAATAAATCCAGCAGGTAGTTTTTTGAAAAGATCAACAAAATAGATAGACTGCTAGCCAGACTAGTAAAAAAAAAAAAAAAAAAGAGAAGAATCAAATAGATGCAATAAAAAATGATAAAAGGGACATCACCATCGATTCCACAGAAATACAAACTACCATCAGAGATTACTACAAACAACTCTATGCACACAAACCAGTAAATCTGGAAGAAATGGATAAATTCCTGGACATTTGCATTCTCCCAAGACTAAACCAGGAAGAAGTTGAATCCCTGAATAGACCAATAACAAGGTCTGAAGTTGAGGCAGCAATTAATAGCCTACCAGCTAAAAAAGCCTAGGTGCAGACGAGTTTACAGCTGAATTCTACCAGACATATGAAGAGGAGCTGGTACCATTTCTTCTGAATTTATTCCAAACAATACAAAAGAGGGAATCCTTCCCAGATCATTTTATGAGACTGACATCATCCTAATACCAAAACCGGGCAGAGACGCAACTAAAAACGAAAACTTCAGGCCAATATCCATGATGAACATCAACGCAAAAATCTTCAATAAAATGCTGGCAAACAAAGCAACAGCAAATCAAAAAGCTTATTTATCATGATCAAGTAGGCTTCATCCTGGAGATGCAAGATTGGTTCAACATACGCAAGTCTATAAATGTAATCTATCACATAAACAGAACCAAAGACAAAAACCACATGATTATCTCAATAGATGAAAAGAAGGCCTTTGACAAAATTCAACAGCTCTTTATACTAAAAACCCTCAGTAAACTAGGTATCAATGGTACGTATCACAAAATAATAAAAGCTATTTACAACAAACCCACAGCCAATAACATACTGAATGGGCAAAAGCTGGAAGCATTCCCTTTGAAATCTGGCACAAGAAAAGGATGCCCTCTCTCACCACTCCTAGTTAATATGTATTCAGAGCAATCAGGCAAGAAAAATAAAAGGTATTCAATTAGGAAAAGATGAAGTCAAATTGTCTCTATTTGCAGATGAAATGATTGTATATTTAGAAGACCCCATTGTCTCAGCCCCAAACTCCCCTGAAACTGATAAGCAACTTCAGCAAAGTCTCAGGATACAAAATCAATGTGCAGAAATAACAAGCATTTCTATACACCAATAACAGCCAAATCAAAACTGAACTCCCATTCACAATTGCTACAAAGAGAATAAAATACCTAGGAATGCAACTAACAAAGAATGTAAAGGACCTCTTCAAAAACAACTACAAACCAGTACTCAATGAAGTTGAAGAGAACACACACAGATGGAGAAACATTCCATGCTCATGGTTAGGAAGAATCAATATCGTGAAAATGCCATACTGCCCAAAGGAAGTTACAGATTCAATGCTATTCAAAGCTACCAATGGCCTTCTTCACAGAACTGGAAAAAAACCACCTTAAACTTCACATGGAGCCAAAGAGAGCCCACATAGCCAAGTCAATTCTAAGCAAAAAGAACAAAGCGGGAGGCATCAGGCTGCCTGACTTCAAACTATACTGCAAGGCCACAGTAATCAAAACAGCATGGTACTGGTACCAAAACAGAGATATAGACCAATGGAACAGAACAGAGGCCTCAGAAGCAACACCACACATCTACAACCATCTGATCTTTGGCAAACCGGACAAAAACAAGCAATGGGGAAAGGATTCCCTGTTTAATAAATGGTGTTGGGAAAACTGGCTAGCCATGTGCAGGAAGCAAAAACTGGACCCCTTCCTGACACCTTACACTAAAATTAACTCCAGATGGATTAAAGATCTAAACATAAGACCTAACACCATAAAAACCCTAGAAGAAAACCTAGGCAAAACCATTCAGGACATAGGCATAGGCAAGGACTTCATGGCTAAAACACCAAAAGCATTGGCAACAAAAGCCAAAATAGACAAATGGGATCTAATTAAACTCCAGAGTTTCTGTACAGCAAAGGAAACAATCATTAGAGTGAACTGGCAACCAACAGAATGGGAAAAAATTTTTGCAATCTACCCATCTGACAAAGGGCTAATATCCAGAATCTACAAAGAACTAAAACAGATTTATAAGAAAAAAAAAACCCATTCAAAAGTGGGCAAAGGATATGAACAGACACTTTACAAAAGAAGACATCCATGAGGCCAACAAACATGAAAAAATGCTCATCATCACTGGTCATTAGAGAAATGCAAATCAAAACCACATTGAGAAATACCATCTCATACCAGTTAGAATGACGATCATTAAAAAATCTGGAGACAACAGATGCTGAAGAGGATGTGGAGAAACGGGAACACTGTTACACTGCTGGTGGGAGTGCAAATTAGTGCAACCATTGTGGAAGACAGTGTGGTGATTCCTCAAGGACCTAGAAATAGAAATACCATTTGACCCAGCAATCCCATTACTGGGTATATGCCCAAAGAATTATAAATTGTTCTATTATAAAGACACATGTACACGTACAGTCACTGTGGCACTGTTTACAATAGCAAAGACCTGGAACCAACCCAAATGTCCATCAACGATAGACTAGATAAAGAAAGTGTGGCACATATACACCATGGAATACTATGCAGCCATAAAAAACGATGAGTTCATGCCCTTCATAGGGACATGGATGAATCTGGAAACTGTTATTCTCAGCAGACTGACACAAAAACAAAAAACCAAACACTGAATGTTATCATTCATAGGTGGGTGTTGAACAATTAGAACACATGGACACGGAGGGGAGCATCACACACTGCGGTCAGTTGGTGGGGGCTAGGGGAGGGACAGCGGAGGGTGGGGAGGGATAACGAGGGGAGAAATACCAGATATAGGTGATGGGAGGATGAAGGCAGCAAACCACTCTGTCATGGTGTGTACCTATGCAACAATCCTGCATGATCTGCACATGTACCCCAGAACCTAAAGTACAATTAAAAAGAAAAAAAATACACACACACACACACACACGGCTATCAGTTTTTTATAAAATAATTAAATAGCATGTTAATTGAACAAAAAAACAAAAATAAAACTTCAGATATCATGTAGTATTAAGAATTCCCTAGAATGTCAATGGTATTTGAAATACTAGAAACTGAGTTACACATCATATGTTAAATAGTAGGTCTTTAACAACTGGATCATTTTAAACAGTATTTCTGACTATACAACACTATATATTTGGGCTGTATCATGTTGGCTGCTCTTGAGATGCTCTAACTTTGCACTTCTCTATGATGCTTTGGCTTATATTGACAGGTGGTATAAGGAACAGCCCCATGAATCTTGCTATTGTATTTACTATGGGGATGGTGAAAAGTGTGATGCACTGTATATCTGGAGTCCATCCTCTGAGAACCCACTGAAGAGATTTCTCCTCAGTTGTATAGATTACAGTTGTGTAGAGTAGGAATTTTTGTGGGGTTTTTTGAGACAAGTCTGTCACCCAGGCTGGGGTGCAGTGGCATAGTCACGTCTCACTGCAGCCTTGACCTCCTGGGCTTAAGCAATCTTCCCACCTCAGACTCGAGTAGCTGGGACTATAGGCATGTGCCACCACAACTGGCCGATATTTCTTGTTTTTTGTAGAAATGGGGTCTTGGCTATGTTGCCCAGGCTGGTCTTGAACTCCTAGACTCCAGTAGTCCTGCCTTGGCCTGCCAAAGTGCTAGGATTACAGGCCTGAGCCACCGTGCCTGGCCAAGATTAGGAAGTTTAAAACTGATTATGTTTCTTTCCAGATTGACTGCCAGAAGTATGCAGCTACTTTTGCCAAGTTGATGGCATGCAAATTTGTTACATTACTACCCTCTCATCATTCTTTCCTACCCATTATATTGCAATGCCAACAGTGTTGGGACAGGAATTTCTCTCCTTGTCCACATTTTCTCCTTGGCCCAGAAGATAGGGATGTCCATCATTCTTCCCCATGTAACCAAGTATAGGAGTTTCTGTCCCTCTGCATACCTCCTTATAGTAGGAAGAGCTGGTCTAATTGATGAGACTTGTTACTAAGCCATATAATCTAGTGGATGGATCACTCATCATGCATACTATGCTCACTTCTCTAGTCTTTCATTTTTCATGTTTTAATATTGCTGCTAGTTCAGCCAGATAAATATACCAGACAGGGCCTAAGGTCAGCCTTTTAAAGATAAGCCCAGTCATCCTGCTAGATTTCTTTCCCACTAGTGACTGCATTTGTAAGGCATGCCTGTGGTCCTTGATCATATAGCTGGTTAGATAACTGGACTCAGTTATCCAAGCAAGTAATAACCAAGTGCTACAGACAAGTAGTTGTGTCCTCAAAAAATTCATGTTGAAATCCTAACACTCAATATGGTGATTTTAGGAGGTAGAGCTTTTGGGAGATCATGATGAGGATGGAGCCTTCATGAATGGGATTAGTGCTCTATCTCTTTTACCCTGTGAGATGGCGAGAAGAGAATCCTCACCAGGAACTAAGTCTGCTGGCACCTTATCTTGGACTTTCCAGCCTCCAGAACTGGTGGGAAATAAATTTCTGTTGCTTATAAGTTACTCGGTCTATGATAGTCTGTTACAGCAATACAAACAGACTAAGACAGATGACTATTAGAACTTTAGACTATGCTTAAAGTTCTAATTCAGATATTAAATTCATGTTAAACAGTAACAGTATTGAGCATACTGGCAATTCTGAAATATCTAATCAAAATCTTTTATTGAATTCAATCAGAAATATACAGCTTTCAGGATTTTTTTCAATTATAAGGTTAGTATAGAAGTGAAAAGTTAATTCTGTGACATATCTGGACCAACTTTCTGAATTTGCAAAATTAACAAATATACAATTCTCATTTTATCCAGGGACTTTGGCCAAGAAGTGAAAATAATCATTCCTTTTGATCTCCTGTGGAATCCCTATAGTTATTTCAAGTAAAGAATAAGAAAGATAAACTGTATCATACTACAGAGCAATGAAGAGATTTATAGCAGAAACACTGATTAAAATGACCATCCCAAACTGTGGAAGCAGCATTTTGCCCGAGGATGCAGAAGGATGGCTTTTGGGACTTGGAACAGGAACTGGACCTGGAGCTGTTAACAAGAATACACAGTCACTGACACATCATTTTTTATATCAAGTATCATCCACCTATACGATATATCCTGAATATCTAAACAATGACACTAAAGTTGAATTAGAAACTTACCCGAAAGACTTCCAGCCAAGAACAATTTTCAAATAAATGTAATTCCTTACAGATTCCAGGCTGTATTTCCAAGTACAGTTGTCCCTTGGAACAATATGGGTGTTGGGGTACCAATCCCCACACAGTGAAAACCTACACGTAACCTGATTCCCAAAAACTTAACTACTAATAGCCTACCATTGACTGGAAGTCTTACTGATAATATAAATAGTTGATTAGAATTGTTACTCACTGAGCCATATAATCTAGTGGATGGATCACTCATCATGCATACCATGCTTGCTTTTTAGGTTATATTTTGTAGACTATATGTATTATAGACTGTATTCTGGTTGGGGCATGGTGGCTCACACCTGTTATCCCAGCATTTTAGGAGGCCAAGGCAGGAGAATCGCTTGAGACCAGGAGTTTGAGCCTGGGCAACACAGCGAGACCCCATCTCTATTTTAAAAAAGATAAAAATAATTGATTAGCACATTATTTTGAAAGTTATATTATTATATACTACATTCTTACAATAAAGTAGAGAAAATATTAAGAAAATCATAAGAGAGGAGAAAATACATTTATAGTACTATACTGTATCTCTTAATACCCTAAGTTTACATCATCTGTTTACAAGATGAATTATCTGTCTGAAATGGCTGGCAACTGCAGCTGCAGACCTCAATGTACATACCAACCAATTCTACTTTTTCTTGTAACGTCATGACTTTTCTCTGCTTGTAAGCACTTCCAGCATCACTAGTGGCAGTTCCTGTGAGTCCCATGGTGTTATTCAAGGTTTATGGTATTGCACCGAACATGACAAAAAATACAGGAGAACTGTGAGAGATCACTTTTTAGTGTGATGTGCAATTTACTGGCAGTGAACTCCTGAGACGGTGAGCAACACATGGTATTTTAAAAGGATACTTGAAACACTTGAAATCACCACAATAGCAACAGGAGGCGGCCATGAAATTATTACAGTGATACAGTATGTACTATAATTTTATGCAGTTAAGATTTAATACCATATCTTTACATTTCTTTTGACTTTGAATGGTGCCATATATGGTCTATGTGCACAAGTTTGGATAAATACTAACTTTTTACAATAGATTTGTGTATGTTTTATGGTAGTAAATGATAAACTAGACTAGTATCTAGATATATTTTAGCATTCCTGACATACCTTTTTCTTATTTTTTTTTTTTTTATATTTCTAGGCCCTGCAGTTTGTCTGCAAGTTTCTTCAAATTGATGCAAATCTCCAAAAAATTCTCCAGTATATTTATTGAAAAAATATCCGTGTATAAGTGGACCCATGCAGTCCAAACCTGTGTTGTTCAAGGGTGGACTACATATGAAGGTCTGTGACTCTTAAGTTTTTTGTTGTTGTTTTTGAGACGTAGTCTCTCTCTGTCACCTAGGCTGGAGTGCAGTGGTGCAATCTCAGCTCACGGCAACCTCCGCCTCCCGGGTTCAAGGGATTCTCCTGCCTCAGCCTCCTGAGTAGCTGGGATTACAGGCGTGCATCACCATGCCCAGCTAATTTTTTTTTTTTTTTTTTTTTGTATTTTTAGTAGAGACAGGGTTTCACCATGTTTGTCAGGCTGGTGTTGAACTCCTGACCTCGTGATCCACCCACCTCAGCCTCCCAAAGTGCTGCGATTATAGGCGTGAGCTACCGCACCCAGCTGACTGTAGGTTTTATCTAGGATTTCACACGCTTTTACATTTCTATGTAGGCAAGATAATGATTTTATGTTGTTCAAGTTCTTTAGCATTTTTAAGCAATTTTTCTATTTCCATTTTCTGTACATACATGCAAGGTAAAGTTTAACTCTGTGTCTCTTCTATTTCAAACAACATAACCACCAACATACAACTGGATATACAGTCATCCCCTCAGTATCCTTTAGGGATTGGTTCTAGAACCCCTGAGGGTACCAAAATCCACAGATGCTCAAGTCCCTTATATAAAATAGCATACACAGCCAGGCACAGTGACTCTCGCCTGGAATCCCAACACTTTGAGAGACTGAAGCAGGCAGATCTCTCGAGGCTAGGACTTTGAGACCAAATAGGCAACATGGCAAAACACCACCTTCACTAAAAATACAAAAATTAGCCTGGAATGGTGGGGCATGCTGTAATCCCAGCTACTTGGGTGGCTGAGGCACGAGAACCACTTGAACCCGGGAGGCAGAGGTTGCAGTAAGCCGAGATTGCACCATTGCACTCCAGCCTGGGCGACAGAACAGCCTGTTTTAAAAATAAATTAATTAATTAAATAAAATAGCATACACAGTATTTCCATATACCTACACACATCCTCCTGTATACCTTATACCATCTCTAGATTTCTTACATCTAATAAAATGTAAATGATTAAGTAGTTGTTACACTGAATGCGTTTTTAAATTTGTATTATTTTTCCCTTAAGTATTTTGATCCACAGGTGGTTGAATCCCAGAGGACACAGAGGGCTAACTATAGCTGCATTGTTTTTTAAACACTAATCTCTGCAAGTTGATAAAAAATAAATGTTTTTCCCTTCATACATATATTGCTGGAGAAACTCCTTCCCTTTCATTTGAACTAGTGGAGAGGAGCAGTGGAGTCCATCCATAGGATAAACTGTTTCATGCTGCTCTAAACTCAGATAACTGTTTTTGTTTAAACTGTAGGGAAGTGTTGACTGAAAGTATCCAAATGGGATCACCACTCAGATTTCATAAATAAAACCAAGAAAAATAGCCAGTAAGATCTGTAAAAGCCTTCATATCATCAATTTACTTGCCATAGTTACAAACGTGCAGTTAGATGTATAAACATGGAGAAGGTAGTACAGTCATGCGATACATTACAATGTTTCCATCAATGATAGACCACATATATGACAGAGATTATGATAGAGCTGAAACTTCCTATTGCCTAGCAACATTGCAGCTGTTGTCACATATTACGTGTTTGGGGTGATGCTTGTGTAAATAAACTACTGCACTGCCAGCTGTATAAGAGTACAGCACATACAATTATGTACAATACATAACACTTGATAATAACTATGTTACTGTTTTATGTATTTACTATACTTTTAATCATTATTTTAGACTGTGCTTCCACTTATTAAAAAAAGTTAACTATACAACAGCCTGAGGCAGGTCCTTCAGGAGATACTCCAGAAGCCATTATCATAGGCGATGACAGTTCCATGCATGTTGCATGTTACTGCCCCTGAAGACCTTCCAGTGGAACGAGACATGGAGGTGAAAGACAGCGATACTGATGATCCTAACCCTGTATAGGCCTACGCTAATCTATATGTTTGTGTCTCAGTTGTTAACAAAAGTTTAAAAAGTTAAAGAAAAAGGTGATAAAAAAGCTTTATAGAATAAGGATATCAAGAAAAAATATTTCTGTACTACTGTACAATGTGTTTTAAGCTAAGTGTTATTACAAAAAAGAATCAAGAAGTTAAAGAAAATTAAGTTTATAAAGTAAAAAAGTTACATTCAACTATGGTTTACTGTTGAAGAAGGGAATTTTTTAGTGAATTTAGTGTAGCCTCTGTACAGTATGTATAAAGTCTACAAGAGTGTACAGTAGTGTCTCAGGCCTTCACATTCACTCAACACTCATCATCCAGAGCAATTTCTGGGCCTACAAGCTCCATCATGTTGAGTGCCCTGTAAACCTGTACCACTTTTTATCTTTTATTTTTTTACCATATCTTTTCTATGTTTAGATACACAAATACCTACCATTGTGTTACTGTTTCCTACAGTACTCAATACAATAACATGCTATAAAGGTTTGTAGCCTAGGAGCAGTAGGCTATACCATGTAACCTACATGTGTAGCAGGCTCTATCATCTAGGGTTGGGTAAGTACACACTATGATATTTGCACAACGACAGAATCACCTAACAACACATTAATCAGAACATATCCCTATCATTAAGCAATGCATGATGATGGTATGTTACCATAGACCAGTGGTTCTCAGGGGGCAGTATTGCTCCAAGAGGCAGTCTGGACAATTGTCAGGAGCATATTTTTTTTTTTTATCATTGCCAACAGTGGGGTGGAGGTAGAGGACTAGATATCCTGCAGTGCTCCAGTCCTGGACCCTTAAAAATTGGCTGACTTCCTGCACAACTTTCAATTGTACTGCTAGACATATATGTAAGTTAAAACCTATTTAAAATAATCAAACTCAGAACCTAAAGCAGTTTTATGTATTAAAAAATATTTTTAATAGTTTTGATAAACATTAAACTCAGTTCTTATTTAGTATCTACTGTATTTCTTCACTTTCATTTTCTTATACTTCCTGTATAGAATAGCTTCCAATCTTCTCTTCAACCCAAATTTATTTGCATAAATAAATGTGAACATCTGTCTACTTTATTAAACCTCTTAGTATAAACTAAGCATTTACATATTGGAATATATGTAATTTAACATAAATTACATATGACATGATGGTTTTTATGGTTACAAGTGCATCTTATTCTGTCAGGATAATATAAGGACTTTATAAAATATTAGTTATAAAAAGGGAGTATTGGGTTGAGACGGTTGAGAACCACTGCTCTTTCTTTTTTAATGTATTTTTTGTTTTCTTCTTTTTATATTTTGCTTCCAGTCTCTAGACTGGTGAGAGAACCACTGTTCTAAAGAGTAGAGACTCTAGATACAATAGAAAATGATTATTTAAGAAACAAAGTTATACTGTCCCCAACACACACATGCACACACAAGCTTTTGGATATGACCTTATACTCTGTTATTAAGATGCCTTAAACATTTGCAACTTTGTTCCCTTTATGAGAAAAAATAAATTTCTCACTTTTTCTACATTACAGAAGCAGGCATTTATCAACTGAGGAAATGAGATATTTCTTACTAGGATTGTCGATATTTCCTTGACTTTTATCTTCTAAAATATAAAGAGATTTTGAGTTAATTACACTGTACATCTGTTCATCCAGAAGACAAAGATTTGATTAAGAATTAAGCAAACTTGGTTATCTCTAGGAGTGGGTCTGAGGGGCAGGGTAATAAGTTTACGGGTATGCGTGGGGTTGGGGGAAGGGTTTCATTTGTACTCATCTGTGCTCTTTGAATTTTTTTTTTTACCATCAATATGTGTTTACATTAAAATAAAAGTTAAAATTTTGTTTACAAAAAGGTATTTTCTACATATTGAACTCAGATTCCCAAGTACAACATGAATAACTACAATTCATTGAGAGTTTACTGTGTGCCATGCATTGTGCAAATGCTTTATGTACATTGTCACCTTCTTAACAGTCTTATTAGGCGGGTATAATTATCCATATTTCATAGGTATTCCTTAAAACATTTATGCAATGTTTTAAGGGATGCCATGCATAAAATCACAGAGTTAACTGGTGCTAGAAATATCTAATTTCAAATTTGCTCTGAATTACTATGCTATACAAATGCTCCTCAACTTATGGTGGGGTTGTGTCTCAATAAATCCAATGTAAGCTGAAAATACCGTAAGTCAAAAATGCATTTAACACACCCAATCTACAAGAACATCATGGCTTAACCTAGCCTACCTTAAACATGCTCAGAACACTTACATGAGCCTGCAGTTGGGCAAAATCACCTAACATAAAGCTTATTTTATAATAAAATGTTGACTATCTCATGTAATCTATTGAATAATGTACAGAACACGAAAAGAGAATGGTATAGGTATTTGAAGTATGGTTTTTACTGAATGTGTATGGCTTTCAGATCATTACAAAGTCAACAAATCCAAAGCTGAACCTGACAGAGCAGGAGCACTGTCATCTCAGACAAACACCGCCCCTTTAAGTTCTAGCTCCCTTTCTAGACTCACACATTTCGGGAAAATCGCTTCTCTTCTAACTACAGGTGTCCAGAAAGAGCAAACAGTAAAACACAAATAAATAAAACAGCTTGGGCACAGAAGGAGGTGGCGGGAAAGTCTCTTGGGCAACTGCCAAACTTCAACCTCATACAATGGGCCCCAGTAAAACAGTGGGCCTTAATAAGCACATTCCCTTTCCCTTAAGGTGCACTAAGATAGGGAAGCTAAAAGCAGATGTGGGGATATGCCTGCAGCTGTAGAAAGATGTACGGGGCAGACACACAACTCTTGCTCCCAGATAAGCACAACAAAGAGACACAGAAGCAGTTCAAGCCTCTGACAGACTCTCCCACCATGAATCCTTAAAAACTTAGTCTGTAAGAGAGTGTGTCTCTGATCTAACTTGGCCAGAAGCCCCTCTCAGGTTTGTTTTCTCTAAAATAAATCTGTCCTAACTGGCAAGCCACCTTTTCATGTTTCTTTCCTCTTTAATTCTTACAGAACCATTGTAAGTTGGAGACCATCTGTATTACCAAGTGTGTGCCCAGCATTGAAATATTATGATAGCACCGTATTTTAACAGCTTTGAAGCCAAATACCAGCTCTAGGAGCCCAGGATAGAGGTTAATAACTAAATCTGGCTGGAATACAAGTGTATCACAAAATGAACAGAGCTTAAAAAGTTTGAGTCCTGGGTGTCTCTTTCTAGCCTATTATAAATTCCTTAACCTTCTTATGTTCCATGTTCTCATCTCTGAAGTGTCAATAACATGTACCTTATTGGATTAAATGAGATCCTGTGTACTGTTTTCACATCACCTTTTAAAAAGCTACACACAGCTTTCCAGGAGAGGGCACAATAGACTAGTCCCAGCAAAATCTAGTGACCTATTGGAGGATACAGAGTGCAGTGAGGAATACAGAATGGCTGGTTCCAATACTGGCATGCTGCACAGTCCTCATTCACAGTTCTTGGATGATGCTATTTCTGTGTCTACAGATTCCCTCACCCTGGGAAGCCTCTTGCCTCATTCTGGAATAGACGGGCCCAGCTGGAAGCCAACTGTTCCAGTCTAAGATCAAGTGCCTTTTTTGATGTCTGGCCCAGAGAACAATAATAACAGCCTGCTGCTCACACTGAAGGAAGAAGTTCTCAACATCTTCCCAGTCTGGCTTGCAAACTGGGGTATCAGAAAACGTACAGCCCAGATATCTTCCCCAGACCCCATAAGACTGAGCTAACTGAATGACTATGGTAAAGAACTCAGACTCTGTGGTGCCTCCACCCCCCAGTAAAGAATGTTTTACCAGGTTTTTCATTCAGCTGTATCACTTCTATTCCTAAATGAGAAAAAGGTTGTCAGATAATAACAAAGACAGCTACCATTTACTACTAATGTTACTACCATTCATTTTGCTAGGTACTTTATCTCATTAAGTCTTTCATCAGTCCTGCAAGACAGAAGCTTTCCTCATTTTACAGCTGTGAAAGCAGAGGCATAGAAAAGTGAAGTAACTTATACAAAGTTACCCAGAGGAAAGTGGCAGAGGAGAGAACTTCCTGACTCCAGGTCAGTCTGTCTACACAGCTCACATTCATCTTCCACTATACTCAGTGGTTGCCTTTCAGATAACCACAGTGTGATGAGCAAGACCCCAATCATGGCACTGTGCAAACTCAGGACCAGCCAGCTGAAGAGATGTAGACGTACAAGGTGTGTCATCAATGTCACTAGAGGTTCACTTCAAAGTTGTGGTCAAATCAACAGCACAAATTTGGGTCAATATAAAGGAGGTCCTGGACCCTTTTCTCTGAGCCTATGTTTGTGCTTTATTTAACTAATAGAACATACTGTTTCTGAATATAGCATGCAGTTTCCACTGACAGCAGTGTTAGGTGAAGTTCAGCACTGTCTGGATGGATAGGTTTTTTTTTTTTTTTTTTTTTTTTTTGAGACAGAGTCTTGCTCTGTCGCCAGGCACCAGGCTGGAGTGAGTGGTTGATCTCGGCTCACTGCAACCTCCGCCTCCCAGGTTCAAGCAATTCTCCTGCCTCAGCCTCCCAAGTAGCTGGGACCAGGCACGCACCACCACGACCAGCTAATTTTTGTATTTTTTTTTTTTTTAGTAGAGACGGAGTTTCACCATGTTGGCCAGTATGGTCTCTATCTCTTGACCTCGTGATCCGCCCACCTCGGCCTCCCAAAGTGCTGGGATTACAGGTGTGAGCCACCGCGCCCGGCTGGATATAGTTTTTAAGATGCCAACTATCTAATTTATTTAACAGATCATCATTCTTATAATAACAAAATCTGCAAAAAAATATTTTCAAAGTACTACGTGAACTGAGAAGAAAGGGGTTTAAGCATTGGACAGTGGCTTGCACCCTGAGATTTTGTGGTTTTATAGTCTTTATAAATATTCTTGTCTTGTACATATGACTACTGATGGCGACATCTGATAGATGACAATTATGAGGCATAGGAAGTCCCGTGCACGTCTAATGGTGACTACCAAACTGGCATCTTCCCCTCTGGCATGCCTATCAATCGCTTACCAGGTAATGGAAAAGGTTCTGGAATTTTCATTCCTAAATGAGAAAAGTTTTCAATGACTTACAGTTTGCTCCACCAAGTATAATTTTCAAACTCTTGTCTGAGGAGCTTAAGAGATGCAAGCACCAAAGGCCCCACTGCACTACAGTTTCTGGCTTTTTATTTAAAAGTTCTGCCTATATAAACCCTCATTCTACAAAGCCACACCAAGATTAGAGGAGTCTTCTGCCATAGCACTTCACTGAGTGTGTCTATGCCAGGAGAATATCGTGTTTTGTTACCTGGAGATACAGACAATGAGATGTTAGCCAAGACTAACAGTCAATTTGTGCATAAAGTTAGGTTTCTATTGAATAACTTTAGCTGTAGAACCTGGAAGGTGCTGGATTGATGCATCCAGATCCCAGGAGCCTTTCCCTCAGCCATATCCCAAGCAGAACTAACTTTCCCACCCCAGAGACAGTGTTCCAGGAGCACATGAATGTGCAGGAGGAAAGGCACTTTCTCTCTCTTCCCCAGCTAAATATTGTAGATGACTGGCAGGCAGCTATAAGGGAAATATTCATGAATAATAGTCTCATGACAGTATTCTCTTTCATGCCTGGGGAATCCTGCTCACCTCATTCTTGGGCTCAAGGAGTAAATAGAAAAGTCTTACCAGGTATTTGGGTGGGTTCAAGGATTTTCATACCTAAAGGCAGAAGTGAATATTGGTTTGTATTAATCAGTTCTCTTATACTGGTAATGCTCTCTTTTGTCTATACTTCCTCCATTTCCAACTCTCTCAAAAAAACAAAAAAGGTGGGGGGAAAGAAAAAAGAAACAGCAACAACAAAAACACTTTTCAATGGCTCTTCATTCTCCAATGTGACAGAGTCCAAAATCCTTAGCCTGGACTTCAAGAACTTCCACGATCGAACTCATCTCTCCAAACTTATCTTCATAAGGCAATCCTCACGCATCAGTTTTTGGATGAAACAGTACTGGTTTTACATTTCTGCTTGGTTTAGTTCTATTGTAATTACAGTTATTAGCTCTACGACTTTGGGCAGGCTACTTAACCCCTCCTAACTTCAATTTCTCATTTTGCAAAAGAAATATTTACCTTGTAGGTTTGCAGTTAGTGAGGATTAAAGGGAAGTCTGCATAAAAGTGCTTGGTACATTGCATAGAACAAAAAGTACTCAATAAATCAAGTTCTTTCATTCTAGTCTAATGCATTCCTCAAACTCTCCAGGCTCAGTAATTTTTTCTTTTTTGAGAGACAGTGTCTCGCTGTGTCACCTGCACTGGGAGGTTGGGGTGGGGTACAGTGACACAATCATAACTCACTAAGATTCTCCAGGCTATGCCTCCCAAAGATCTGGGATTACAGGTGTAAGCCACTGTGCTGGCCTTCTACAGTGTTCTTCATCCTAGGAACCCTCATTGTCTCCTAACCATGCAGCTAGTCTCTGTAAATAGATTATTTACCAGGTGAAAGAGTGAGCCCCTGGCTTTTTATTCCTAAGGATGAGAATAAGAGCTATTTAGTAAAAAAAAACACAACAAGCTTGAAAACTAATTTAACCTTATACTTGACTTCTGTAGTAGAAAACTCAGAACCGTTTGAGAAATGGCAAAAAGAAGAGATTTCACCCACTGGAGCCTAACTGATGGTAGAAACTATGGCTAGTGACCCAGAATCTCTCCTAGGTTAAGCAGCTCTTGTTCATTTTTTTTTTTTTTTGCTCTTGTTCATTTTTTAAAAATTCGACCCCAAAACCCTGACCCAAACTGTCATTATATGTACTATATAAAGTATGCTTCCTGATGATATAAGTAATACATTATAGATAATTTGGAAAAATACAGAAAATTATTAAAAAATTAAAATTCTCTTAAAATTGCAGATCTCAGAACTACTCTACTCATTCTTAACATTTTTGGTGTATTTCAATCACTTTGCTATGCATACATGTATGTGCATATATATTTTTAAAAGTTAATAGTATATATGCTGTTTTATATCTTATAATTTACCACTGTATTAAGAGCACTTTCTTATATCTTTACATGTTTTCAAAAACATGATTTTTGTTTTTGTTTTTTTGTTTTGTGTTTTTGAGACAGAGTCCCGCTTTATTGCCCAGGCTGGAGTGCAGTGGCATGATCCTGGCTCACTGCAACCTCCATCTCCCGGGTTCAAGCAATTCTCCTGCCTCAGCCTCCCGAGTAGCTGGGACTACAGGCACGTGCCACCACGCCTGGCTTTTTATTTTTTGTATTTTTAGTAGAGATAGGGTTTCACTGTGTTAGCCAGGATGGTCTCGATCTCCTGACCTCGTGATCCGCCCACCTCAGCCTCCCAAAGTGCTGGGATTACAGGTATGACCCACCGCGCCCTGCCTCAAATACATGATTTTTAAGTTGTTTAGTGTTTTACAATATAGATAGTATTTTATTTAACAATACTCAATGGTTGGAAACCAAGGCTGTTTCTAAATTTTTGCTGTTGAATAAAAATTACAGGAGGCCATTGCTTTGGACTAAGTTTCTGCAGTGGGCCCCAACAGACCAGACTAAAAATTGAAATGGAATCACCCATGATAAAGTTTCACATGACCTAAACTAAGTTGTCTGACCTTCCAAGAAATTAGGAGAAAGAAGTAACAGAATTTCCCAAACAGGCCAGTTTAAAATTTTCAATCAGCTTGATAAATGAAGTTCCCTCTGCTTTAATCCTTACACACAAAAAACGTAGCCTGAAATAAACTGATGCTAACTAATCAGTTATTTTTCTACTGTGCTGTCTAAAAGTAACTAATACACTCTGTTCTTTGCTTCGCCTTTCTTTGGCTCTTCTGTCTTTAAAGCCTGTCATCCCAGCTACTCGGGAGGCTGAGGCAGGAGAATTGCTGCTGAGCTCAGCTCAATGGAACACTTATTCTATGGAATAAAGTGTTGCCCAATTCTAGAATCTCAAATAAAGCCAATTGATATATTTAAATTTGTTGTAATTTTGTCTTTTGACACCACCATTAACACTGTGAAAAACATCTTTTGTACAAAAATCTTTGTGTTCATCTCTACTCTCCTTGGGACAAATATCCACAAGTGTTATAAACAAGTCAAAAGGTATAAACATTTTTAAGACTAGTAATACATACTACTAAATTGCTCTCCAAAAAAGTTCCAATTTATAATCTCACCAGTAATTTATGAGAATGTTCCTGTCCCAGTGCCCTTGAGGACATTTGAGTACTTCCCCCACCCTAAGACGGAGCCTTACTCTGTCATCCAGGCTGGAGTGCAGTGGTGCAATCTTGGCTCACTGCAACCTCCACCTCCCAGGTTCAAGTGATTCTCCTGCCTCAGTCTCCCAGGTAGCTGGGACTACAGGTGTGTGCCACTATACCTGGATAATTTTTGTATTTTTAGTAGAGACGTGGGTTTCAGTATGTTGGCCAGGCTGGTCTTGAACTCTTGACCTCATGATCCACCCACCTCAGCCTCCCAAAGTGCTGGAATTACAGGCGTGAGCCACCGCACCTGACCATTTGAGTAATATTAAAAATAAAAACAAATACTTCAGGATGAGTAATACTTTGTAATGTACTAAATAATCAAATGGATATAGCTAATGGCATCTATTAATCAGATTGCTGGAGACAGAAATAAACACAAAGAATCATCATTTTAATTTAGAAAAACAACACTATTTGTTATGCCCTGCCCAGTCCCCTAGAGGTCACAAGAATGTGGGGGAGTAATTAGTCACACCTTCCTCTATTTGCCAGGATGACCTAAAGATTGCTAGACAGGAGATACAGAGCTGCTGTGTCATTTTTCTAAAGAATTCTATCTGAAACCTAGGAGGGTCTCTAATATACCAAACCAGTAAGCTAAGGGGGGCTCTGCCTTCTTCTCACTTTTCTTACCATGACATTCTTACCTGTTCCCACATGTAAAAGGAGATACACTGCAAAATGTAAGCCCCCAGAATTTATATAAATGCCTTACCATGGTCTTCAAGCTTCTGGTTTTTCTCACCTGAGTTACAAAAAGAGGCTTATCAGCTTTAACAATGGAACAAAGAAACGGCAGTTACTAGAGCTACAGCAAAATTGTTTTCAGAAAAATGAAAATATTCCCACCTGTAAAGGGAGATATCTTGCAAAATGTAAGCCCCCAGAATTTATAAAAAAATATCTTACCATGGTCTTCAAGCTTCTGTTTCTTCTTACCTGAGTCACAAAAAGAAACTCATCAGTTTAATGATGGAACCAAAGAACTGGCAGTTACTAAAGCTACAGCAAAATTATTTTTAGGAAATATGACTATAAAGAACCATTTGATATGTCCAGGAAACTACCCTACTAGACTTAAGTGCTGGCCAAAGTCTAAATGTACCTTGGCTAATAAGTTGGAACATTCTCTGCCCCCACTATTAAGAAAAGTCATTACAAATAGCTAGTCTACCAGGGACCTCAAGGAGCCAAGAAAATGTCTGTTTGGAAGAGTCAGCTCAAGTCCCCGTGAAGTGATGAGCAGAACCTGTGACTGCAACAGAACAATAAAAAGAAGGGGCGGCTAAGCAAGTCCTCCAGGCAGAAAGTGCTTCACTTCTATCAGGACAGGAAGTATCTTCCCAAACATGAAGCAAACTGCATATTTTTAAAACGGCTGGAACCTTTTCTCTTTTCAACAAAGAAAAATTTATTGTGGCCACATGAGCCAAACACATGATAAGGAGCTTACATGCAAAGAAATGATTTGGGCCATATATCCTTAAGCAGAAACTTTAAGAGCATCTAATCACCCACATATTTTAGTTAAATCATGTTAAACATCAAGCATCAGTATATTTGAGAGATGCAAATCTGCTGAATTTTGTATTTTTGTCTGAATATTTGGAGTCACACAGGTTCATTTCAATGACTGAATACAGAGCTATACCTAAGAAGCCCCGAGAACTGGTCAAGAATGACTAGCTCTTAATTCTCACCACCCTCATTCTCCAGAAAGTTTCCATAGTGTTCAAATCCCCCACAAACCTAGTTCTCTCATTTGAGGAAGGTACATTTCCCTAGAATAGGTTCTTTGTTTTTGCCTCTCATACAGGCCAAGTCACTGCTTTATATCTGCAAAGTTTCTTCAACTAATAATTACATTTGCTAAACAAGAAAGAGCTATTAAACATCCAGGTAAGGATTATTATTATTAACTTTGGAGACAGGGTTTTGCCCTGCCACCCAGGCTGGAGTGCAGTGGGCAGGATCTTGGCTCACTGTAACCTCTACCTTCCAGACTCAAGTGATCCTCCCACCTCAGCCTCCCAAGTAGCTGGGACTACAGATGCACACCACCACGCCTGGTTAAGGTTTGTATTTTTTATAGAGACAGGGTTTTGCCATGTTGCCCAGGCTGGTCTCGAACTCTTCGGCTCAAATGACCCACTCATCTCGGCCTCCCACAGTTCTGGGATTACAGGCATGAGCCACAGTAACCAACCAAGATTATTTTTAAAAATTAGAGCATACTCACCAGGGTTGTAGGCATAGATGTGATGAAAATATTCTGAAATACAGACATGTTTTTATTACATGGCACTATACTCAGATGTGAATGTCAGGTTGTCTGTTTTTTGATTTGAGTTGGCTTATATTTAAGAAACATAATATGGTTATTATAAGAAATATAAAATTTCAATTCAAAGACAAATGAATGTGGATTCACTTTTTTTTTTTTTTTTTTTGAGACAGAGTCTTGCTTTGTTACCTAGGCTAGAGTGCAGTGGCATGATCCGGGCTCATTGCAACTTCCACCTACCAGGTTCAAGCAATTCTCCTGCCTCAGCCTCCCAAGTAGTTGGGATTACAGGTCCTCGCCACCACACCTAGCTAATTTCTGTATTTTTAGTAGAGACACTTTCACCATGTTGCCCAGGCTGGTCTCAAACTCCTGACCTCAAGCAATCCACCTGCCTCTGCCTCTGGATGTAGATTCATTTCAATTACATGGAAAAAAAGTCACAGGAAAGCTAGCCAGGAAGACAGCTAGAAACAGACCCCCGTTTTTCAACTTTTCTTCTCTCTCTTCTGATACCTTTGATATGTTTTTAAACGTTTTAATGAGGAAATTTCAAAATGATCCACCCAAAGCATGTCTTAATCTAAAGGCATTTTCAGCACCTTTAATTCAAATTTATTAGGCCTATTTCATAATGCTGTTCCTGAATACTCTTAGGATTTTCTGTCTACCCTCCCATATCTTTCCTACAGTTCTCTAAGAAAGATTATTTTTTGTTACATCCTCTTATTTTTCCCCGAGGAAGTTAAAATCAACCACATTACCCTTCTGTCATCCCATTCTCCTCTTTCCTTGAGCTGTATTCATGCAACTCCTTCACTGATCTCCCAAATGTTATTTCCTAAGATAACAAAATACAGGAACAGGAGCTAGCTCTCTGCATAGGAGTCCAGTGGGGAACGGCTGAAGGTGTGGGGGAATTAAGGAGTCCTTAAACTCCTGTAAGGTCAGGCTCAGCATCTTCCCTTGATGCCCAGGCCAATGCAGTGTTTGAGAGAAGAGCCACTGGCGAGTCTGGGGGGTGGGGATGAGGGTGGCAGTGGGGGAGCTGGCAGCAAAGGCTCCTAGGCTCTCCACCCGAAAAGGTACTAGCAGTAGCGCAACTTAGCCGTGAGAAAATGATGTTTTACAGTATAACAGTACAATGGTGAGGTGGCTCTGACCCATACCTATGAGAAGTAACTGATAAAATTCCTATTATAGGGATAAGACTTTAAAGCATATCTTACCTAGGTTCTCAACACAGTTTTCAGTTTTTAGTCCTGAAACGCAAAGGTAAAGCTTTATTAGTTAGACATAATCTACCCTAGTAAATATTTCAATTAATTTATGGCTATTGGTAACCTAATCTGTCAGCTCCTGGTCTGTCATAATTAGTGAGATGCAAATTGCAGGCTGGGCATGGTGGCTCATGCCTGTAACCCCAGCACTTTGAAAGGCTGATGCAGGAGGATAGCTTCAGCCCAGGAGTTCAAGACTAGCCTGGACAACATAGGGAGACCCCATTTCTACAAAAATTTTTTTAAAAAAATTAGCCAGGCATGGTGGCACATGCCTGTAGTCCCAGCTATTCAGGAGGCTGAGGTGAGAGGATGGCTTGAACCCAGGAGGTTGAAGCTGCAATGAGCTTTGCACTATTATACTCCAGCCTGGGCAACAGAGTGAGACCCTGTCTCAATTATTTTTAAAAACTGCTGAACAATTATATTTTAATATTTACAGTACAGCCACCAAACAGCCATATGACCTTTGACAAAACACCTAAGCTTTCTGGAATTCGGTTTTCTTATCCATATCTTTTACTAGGAGACTGCTTTAAATGACTTTCAAGGGCCCATCCAGGGCTAATACTTTATCATTCTATTCTATAATTAGTTTGCAAAATTTTGGAGAAAATTTACCTATCCAATTAATCTTCCCTTTAGGTACTAAACGTCCTCAACAGCAAACCTATCCCTCTACTACTACAATTCCTATCCTTTGGAGAAAAAGAATCTCAATCAGACCTTCAACATCCTTTAATATTTGAACAAGGATCCCTCACATTCATATAGAGAAAATGAGTTGGTATGCCCCAGAATATTCATTTGTATATGAGGAAATCCACAATATTTGGAGAACAAAACGTGGCATCTGACAGTACTTTTTGTAAGGCCCTAGGTGCTCTCACTGGTGATGCCCTAGAAAAAGCTGTCAGTGCTACAGTGATTCCCCTGAGACTTGACAGAAAGGGGAATCTACCGGCCAACAGCAGTAGGGCAAGAAGGTTAGCGGAGACAGCATAGAGGTTTGGTGCAGTATGAGCCACATGGAAGGCCTACCAGAATGCACAACGAAGGTCCAGATGCCTCGTGGTCTCTATTCATACCTGGCTAACTCACTAATCTAATCTGGAAGTTCAGCTACCTGAGGAGCCTCTTTACCTAAAATAGGAGAATCCCTAGAGAGGCTTGGCTCCTAAAAAAAGATACACACTTCTATAATCTGCTCTCAAGTCCTGCTCCATTTGTAGTGAGTGTCTGAACCAAAAACCCAGGTGACTTGGTCCAGTTTCTACTGGTCCAGAAAATAACAGATCTGTTATAATCTGGACAGTGCCTTGAGGCTAAACTCAGGCATTTGACTAGATTAGAAATTTAAAAATCAATTCTAGAGATTATTACAAAATGTTGTCTAAGGGTGTGGTGACTCACGCCTGTGATCTCAGCACTTTGGGGACGCCAAGGCAGGTGGATCACCTGAGGTTAGGAGTTTGAGCCTGGCCAACATGGTGAAATCCCATCTCTACTAAAAATACAAAAATTAGCTAGGCATGGCGGTGTGTACCTGTAATGCCAGCTATTCAGGAGGCTGAGTCAGGAGAATCGCTTGAACCTGGGAGGCAGAGGTTACAGTAAGCTGAGATCACACCACTGCACTCCAGCCTGGGGGACAAGAGCGAAACTCTGTCTCAAAAAAAAAATGTTGTCTCAGCAGGAGATGAGTGAGTACAAGCCTCATCCAGAGAGCTTATCTGAGCGTGAGGTGAAGGTGAGGGGAATTGTGGATGAGAAGGCTACAGGTGTAAGTTGAAGGATGCAGCCTGGGGACCAGGCACCAGGAGGATTTTAAAAGCCTTTGCCTTTTGTCTGTAGCACAAGTTAGAGCATGTTTTTCAAAGTGTAGTTTTCCAGCCACATCCTTCACAATTACCTGAGTGCTTATTAAAATGGCAAATTCAGGATCAGAGCCAGGACTACTATTGCTACACACTTTCTAGAGGGGGGATGCCTGTCATCTGCATTTTAAACAAGCACTCCAAGTGATTTTTATGCACAAAATTTTTGAAAGCCTCCTGAATAGAAAAGAATGGGTATCTTTAATTTTTTTTTTTCTTTTTGAGATGGAGTCTCGTTCTGTCACCCAGGCTGGAGTGCAGTGTTGCGATCTCGGCTCACTGCAACCTCTGCCTCCCGGGTTCAAGCAATTCTCCTGCCTCAGCCTCCCAAGTAGCTGAGATTACAGGTGCCCACCACCACGCCCAGATAATTTTTGTATTTTTCATAGAGGCAGGGTTTCACCATCTTGGTGGGGCCAGTCTTGAACTCCTAAGCTCAGGTGATCCACCCACCTTAGCCTCCCAAAGTGCTGGGATTACAGCCGTGAGCCACTGTGCTGGCCTCTTTAATGTTTAATACAGAGCCATTTTGTTAAGATTGCATTTCTCCTCCCTATTTAAACTCTGGATTTAATTTTCCGTTTCGCATTTTCAATAGCAGTAATCAAACTATTTTGAGTTTCTAAAGAAGTAGCAGGGTTAAAAATGGATAAGAGAATTGGTCCAGAAATAATAAAGAGAGCCATAAATACGTAAGGAATGAAAAAGGAAACATAACAACAGAGTCAGCAGATGTAAAAAGAGATGAGAATACTATGACCAGCTTTATGCCTACTAATTTGAAATACAAAGGCAAATGGACAAATTCCTAGAAAAATGTAACTTACCAACCATTAAAGAGTTTAAACTTTTCCCAGAAAGAACATACTAAGATAATTCAGTTTTTATAGACAGAGTACCAGAGAGAAGGGAGTGGCACAGACAGAGAACTCCAGAAATCTGCAAAGGGTTTTCCTCAAGTATACAGTGGAGTACTGATCAGATTCTATGTGTGAGAAACAGAAAACTACCCAAGGCCAGAGAAAGAACCCACAAGGTCAAGAATAGTGTCTATTCCCACCCACCAGGCTGGAAAACCTTATAATTCACAGGCATTAGGTAGAGTATTCAGAAGGGTACAGCCTCAGCAGTGAGAAATAATTATCCCTAGATTAAAGTGACTCTGGTTCTGTCTAGAAAATCTGAAGAACAAGTCCTAAAATAATCAAACTGTTTTAAAGTAAATTAACTATGTACCAGAACAAAGCTCAAGAATATTTTTAGAAATATAAAATTACCAGGCACACCACAAGGTAAAATTCACAACATCTGGCACCCAGTCAAAAACCACCAGCAAAGAAGCAGGAAAATAACAATTCCTAATGTCAAGAGAACTCAATCTAATGAAACTAACCCAGATCTGACACAAACGTTAGAATTATCAGAAAAGTAAATTAGTTATTACAACTGTATTCCATGTGTCCAAAAAATAGACTAAAGGTGTTGTCTCACTCCATCTGCCACAGAAAATACCACAGACTGGGTGGCTTAAATAACAGGTTTTATTTCTCATAATTCTAGAGCTGGGAAGTCCAAGATCAAGGTACTGGCAGATTCAATTTCTGGTCAAGTCTTTCTTCTTGGCTTGCAGATAGCCACCTTCTCACTATATCCTCATATGTCAGAAAAAGAACAAGCTGTGGTCTCCTTTCCTCTTCTTATAAGGATACTAGTCCCATCATGGCTGCTCTCACCCTCATGACCTAATCTAAACCTAATTATTTCTCAAAGGCCCTACCTCCAAATACCATCATAGTGAAGATTAGGGCTTCAACATATGAATTTTGGGGGGGGAATATATTCAGTAGTGAATGTCAGTACTACTAATGGATGTTAAGTAGAGACACAGAAGATATAAAAAGACCCAAACTGAACTTCTAGAGATAAAAATTCTGAGATGAAATATACACTAGATATGATTATTAACAAACTAGACACTGCAGAAAAATGATTAGCAAACTTGACACATTGTGGTATGCAGAATAACACTCTTCTTAAAGAGGCCGACATCCTATCCCCAGAACCTGTGAATGTGTTATTTTACATGGCAAAAGAGAACTATGGTTGCAGATGCAAATAATGTTGCTAATTAGCTGGCCTTCAGGTGGGGCAACAATCTTGGATTATCCAGGTGAGCTCAATCTAATAAGATAAATCCTTAAAAGTGGAAAAAACAAGAGGTAGAAGAGAGAATCAAGATGTGATGTGCAGAGGACTCAACATGCTGTTTCTTTTTTGAGACAGGGTCTCAGGATCTCCCTCTGTCACTCAGGCTGGAGTACACAGTAGCGCGGTCATGGCTCACTGCAGCATCAAACTCTTGGGCTCAAGCAATCCTCCCATCTCAGCCCACCACAGGTAGCTGGAACCACAGATGCATGCCACAATGCCCGGATAATATTTTTTTTTTGTAGAGACAGGGTCTCGTCATGTTTTCTAGGCTGATCTCAAACTCCTGAGCTCAAGTGATCCTTCTGCCTCATCCTCCCAAAGTGCTGAGATTACAGGCATGAGATGCCATACCTGGCCATCAACATGCTGTTTCTGACTGAAGATGGATGAAGGAGGCCACAAACCAAGGAATCAGATAACCTCTGGAAGCTGGAAAAGCAAGAAAACACATTCTTGCCTAAGCCCCCCCGGAAGGAATGCAGCCCTACCAACACCTTAATTTCAGCTCAGCAAGACTTATGTTAGGCTTCTGAAATACAGAATTGTAAGATAATAAATCTGTGTTGTTTTAAACCATTAAATGTGTGGTAATTTGTTATGGCAGCAATGAAATACTAAGATATACAATAGAAAACATCTAAAAATGAAACAGAGAAAAACACTAATAACAAAAAACGTTAGTTTCATTGAGCTGTGGGACAACCTCAAGCACTTTAATATACATATAAACAGAATCCCTAACGGAAGAAGAGGTGAAAAAATATTCGCACAAACAGTAGTCACAACTTTCCAAATATGATGAAGACTATGAGCCTAAAAATCCATAAAGTTCAATGAACTCCAAGCACAAGATACATGAAAAAAAATGACACTAAGGTACAAATGGAAAATCATTTGGCAGTTTCTTTTAAAGCTACACATATACCTATCATATAATCCAGCCAATGCATTCCTAGGCATTTACTCCAGTGTAATGAAAGCATATGTCCATACAAAGACTTGCACATAAATGTTCATAGAAGTTTTATTTGTAATAGCAAAGACTGCAAACAACCAAAGTACTCATCAACAGGTGAACAGACAAGTAAATTGTGTCACATCCACTATTCTACAACAACATGAATAAACTACTGATACATGGAACAACACAGATGAATCTCAAAACAATTATGCTGAGTAAAAGAAGCCAGGCAAAAAAGAGAACATACTGTATGATAGCATTTGAATGAAACTCTAGACAGTGCCAACTAATCTATAGTGACAGAAAGTATATTAGTAGATGCCTGGGGATAGGATTGGGAAACAGGGAAAGGGAGGAGAAAGGAACTACAAAGAGGCATGACAGTTTTGTAAGCAACAAATATAAAATGCTTATCATCTTGATTGTAGTGATGATTTCATTGACATATACATATATCAAAACTTACAAAATTTTACTTTATGTGCAGTTTATTGCATATCAATTATAACTCAGTAAGCATCATAATCAAGTTGGCCCAAATAAGTATGATAAACAGAAAGTCTTAAAAGCAGCCAGGGGGAAGAAGGGGGCTAAATAAAGAGGAACAGAAATAAGAAGCATGGCATTTTTTGTCAGAAACAATTTAAACAACAGGGGAGCAATAAATTTGTAAACTACCGAAAGAAAAAAAAAAGATTACAGACGTGAGCCACCATGGCCAGCCACCAAAGAATATTTTTAAATTTCAAGAAAAACACAGCCACGCTTGATATCTGTCAGACACCATGTGAACTACTAGCTTGAGGTAGAACTCAGTTTCAAAGTTACACGTTACATCATATTACACACTGTCTGATGACATGTATTTGCTGTATTAGTCTGTTTTCCCTCTGCTATAAAGACATATCTGAGACTGGGTAATTTATAAAGAAAAGAGGTTTGATTGGCTCGTGGTTCTGCAAGCTGTATAGGAAGCATGGTGGGGGGAGGCCTCAGGAAACTTATAATCATGGCAGAAGGCGAAGGGGAAGCAGGCTCATCTTACATAGCTACAGCAGAAGGAAGAGGAAGAGGTGGAAGGTGCTCCATACTTTTAAACAACCAGATGTTGTGAGAACTCTATCATGAGAACAGCATGAGGGGGGATGGTACTAAATAATTAGAAACTGCCCCCATGATCCAATCATCTCCTTCCAGGCCCCACCTCCAACATTGGGGATTACAATTGACATGGGATTTGGGAAGGGACACAGATCCAAACCATATCATTTGCAAAGCTAGGTCTTTTTAGCGATTGCTGTGACAAAAAACAAGCATATGTGAAAATCAATGTGGAACAGGAAATGAGATAGTGCCTAATCTGATTCCAGGGTCTGAGAAGCTGTGAATGTCCAAAAGCACACACATCCCATTAGCAAGTAATTGTGGTTAAGAACAAAATAATAGTACTTTTTAAAAGTATGTGCTATTTTTTCAAATGTTTACTAAGGTGTTAAGATATAAATACTTATTGATCTGTGGTATTGATAAATACCACATTGATTTTCACATACACTTGGTTTCATTACAATTGCTAAAGATTCAGCTTTGCAAATTTATGATGCCATCACACAGAATGTACTATGATATAACATGTAACTTTAAACTGAGTTCCACCGCAAGCCAATAGTTCACACGGTGTCTGACAAAGTATGGCAGCGTCTGTTGTGAAATTTAAAAATATTCTTTGGCAGCCCAGTGAATTTGCCATAGCATTTAGGGACACTTCAGTCACTGTTCAGAAGAACGAATTTCTCATGGTGTTGGATATGTCACTTCCTATTGGGCCTGGCAACGTGGGATCTTACTGATGTCTCAATCCTAGACAATCCCAGACATCGGTACAGAAACTATGCGACTCCCAGGAAATGCTAAAGAAAGGTGTCAATCAGAACCAATGGAGATACTTAACATTTAAGGAGTTCACAAGGGCTGGGGTAGATTTATAACAAATAAATCCAGATAGTCCTGTAGGCTCACCTTCTGTCCTTCTTTTGATGGCTTAGCAGAGAGCTGGCTCGACAGGTCTTGGTAAACTGTATAAAATACTACTACTAGCTACTAGAGTCTAGAGGCTCCTCCTTTCTAACAAGGCTACTTTCCAACCAGGGAACAATATCCCCTGGCCCTCTTACTCTATAAATACGTAGAGCATTATACAGGCTGGCCTCTCTCTATGGAAGCACTGACCAAAATGCCAGATAATCTCTGCCTACTCTGTTCAGTAAAAAAAATGAGAGTTCAGGGGATGATACATGTTCTACCTCTTTGCTTATAAGTTTTCTTTCTATAAACCTGATATATTTGCACTGTAGGATGCAAGGAGTCTCAAAACCATGGCTTCCCACAGGTATTTATAATTCATTCACCATCCTCCCAATCGAGGTATAACTTTCTAAAGGAGTAATCTTTTTAAGAGATGGGTGTCTCACTATGTTGCCCAGGCTGCACTTGAATTCCTGGGATCAAGGGATCCTCCTGCCTCAGCCTTCACCAGTAGTTGGGTCTATAGGCACACACCACTGCACCCAGTCCCAATGGAGTAATTTTTCATGATAATGGATATAGCTTGATTATACAGCTAACATTTCAACTTTATCATATTTTCTAGAAAAATAGCATAAAAGATAGTTAATCTAGGCTAATTTTCTATTGAGGAAGGAGAAGTGTTTCTGTTACTCTTTTTCTCAGAGTTCACTCACATCAGCTTGGATTAATACCAAGATTAATGCCTATGACCACCTGGAACTATATCAGCTAAAGAGATACTGATATTCTCTCCACTTCCTAACGAACAAAGTTTTCTTTCAGCTAACTAGTTTTTGAAAAACTCATGATATATTTTTATCTTGGAAATCACAGCCAAGTTTAAAACACTATTGTGGGACTATGTTTAGCACACTAAACTTAATGCAGTAATTTTTTACCCCTTTTTGAAATACTGACTTTTTAAAATCCAGAGCCTCAGTTATATCCAGTCACAATGGAACAAGATTTTGACTACAGCCTCCTTAGCTAGGGCCCTTAAAACACTTGGCCATTGTTCTTCACACTGTTTCAAACTGCCTGTCTTTAAAGGTCACTCCAGGGAGTTTTTGATCCTGCCTTCCCATTAATTATCTCTAGATGGCAGCAGAGGACTCCAGCCCAGGGTTAAATCAACACACTCAAGTACAATGGCTGACTTTGTCAGAACTCCCTAAACATATGATACATGTGCACCTCCACAATGACCTGCACTGCTCCATGCGGTCTGAACTCGAGTGCTTTCAGAATCAATCCAATAGAATCTCTTTGGTTCTATCATAATCCCACTCACAAACATGGAGTCTGTGGGCTCCATTGTGCACCTCAGCCCATCAACCAGATCCCTGTGCTAAATTTAGCCTGTAGCCACTGCAGCCAGGGCTTTGATATAACCAATAGTTCCACAAATGGCATCTGCTCAAAGGCATCAAAAGCACCAAAAGCGGTATCATTTCTGTCAGCCCAGCTGCAACCAGGTTTTTGGCTGTGCTATGCTGGTAAAGTTTCATGAGATTAGTGTAGGGAGGGAGGGGAGGGGAGACCCTGGTTTCCAGTGTTTTCTGATTTCCATGGTAAAACTCTAACAATTTCAAGCTACTGTCATGTAAAAGGAACAGGGGAAGAAGACATACATACCCACAATCAGTTCCCACAAGCTCGTATGAACTGGCCCCAGCTGGCTTGGTTTTGGGTCAGGTCCAATGTATGGTTGGTGAGAATAAGCACTTTTCCTTTTTAAAAAATGACTTTTATTGTATATATTTAAAGTTTACATGATATCGTGAAATACATACGGATGGTAAAATGGTTACTGTAGTGAAGCAAACACAGCTATCATCTATTTTTGTATGTGTAACAAGAGCCGCTAAAATCCAGTTATTTAAGTATAATTTTATTGACTTTAGTCCTCATGTTACACATTAGATCTCTAAACTTGTTGATCCTACATGTCTGCTATTTTGTATACTCTGATCTACATCTCTTCATTTCCTCTGTCCACACCTGTGGTAGCTACTGTTTCATTCTCTCTTTTGCTTTTGATCTCATGTAAGTGAAATCATGCAGTAGCTTTCTGTGTCTGGCTTACTTCACTTAGAATAATGTCCTCCAGGTCCATCCATGTTGTGGCAAATGGCAGAATCTCTCTCTTTTTTTAAGACTGAGTAATATTCTATTGTATATATACCACATATATCCTTTATCTGTTAGTGGACATTTAGGTTGTTTCCATATCTTTGTTACCATGAATAATGCTACAGTGAACATGGGAGTGCAGATACCTTTATGAGGTGGTGGTTTCAACTGTTTGGGGTGTATACCCAAGAGAGGGATTGCTGGGTCATATGGTAGTTCTATTTTTTTTTTTTTTTTGAGACAGAGTTTGGCTTTTGTTGCCCAGGCTGGAGTGCAGTGGCGTGGTCTTGGCTCACTGCAACCTCCACCTCCTGGGTTCAAGTGATTCTCCTGCCTCAGTCTCCTGAGTAGCTGGGACTACAGGTGCGTGCCAGTACACCCAGCTAATTTTTGTATTTTTATTAGAGATGGAGTTTCACCATGTTGGCCAGTCTGGTCTCGAACTCCTGATCTCAGGTGATCTGCCTGCCTTGGCCTCCCAAAGTCCTGGGATTACAGGCATGAGCCACCGCACCAGGCCGGTAGTTCTATCTTTAATTTCTATGTACAAATTTCTGTTTTCCATACTGTGTGCACCAATCTACTTTCCTATCCAACAGTATTCTTGGGTTCCCTTTTCTCCAAACCTGTGCTAGCATTTCTTATCTCGTCTTTTTTTCCCCTGTCTTTTTAATAAGCACTTTTCCTTTCAACACAAATTTTCTCATTCCAACTTTCATCTGCTCCTTCTAGAATTGCCCTTCTCAGGTGCCACTCAGATCCAAGACTAGGATGAGGCAAATAACGTGCCTAGAGAAAATTTAAGGAGGCACTCTCAAGAATACACAAGTCCAGGTACAGCCCTAAGAGTGAGGACTTCCTTAAAATTTTTACCCTAGACACCTCAATCCACACAGCTTCTGCCATCCAATCATAAGTGGATCCGCCCCTCACCCAGGCATCAATGTCTCATTAACACTTTCCTACCACCCAGCCTTTTTATCTCATACTACCTTGGTTACATTGAGTCAAGGTCTAAAAGTCTATCCCACTTTGAGGCCTACGGTATGCATTACTCTACTTGACCCAGCAGTGATGGTTTTTGGTTCAGTTAGGCAATCATACTTGCAAGAGCCAAAAAGGCCAGCCCCTCACCAGTTGACTCAGTTTGCAGAAGAATCTATGGCAGTGAATAAAGCACACTGTCTAGAAGCAGGGCAGCATCAGACGTGTTCCTTCAATGCAAGTCTTCACAGGAGTCCAGGACTGTTATTTTGCCTCCAAATTACAGCTCAGATTCAAGGAAACAAGATTACACAGGTGGGTGTAGGGACCTCTCTAGCTTTCCCTTGGATAATTCCCTCATCATACTGTGGCATGTAGCCTCATGGATAATTCCCTCATCATACTGTTGTGCTTAGCCTCATGCCACATATAAAATACAATCTTTTGAACCTATGCAGGATTGGTACGAGAGTACTGCTCTCCTTCCAGGACTCAACAAGGAGAACAGCTGGGTGTGTCACACCACATTCAGGAAAACCCAAAGCTATGGCCTCTCTTCAAGTATTCACAATCCTCCCAGCTCAGATGCACTTTACCAATCAAGGGTTATGTTTACCACAGGCAATGCTGTAAGGTCACACAGCTGTCATTCCACCTTTAGTGGATTACAGAGAAAGAGTGCTGGAAGATCACAAGGAGGCCATTTTCATAGGAGACAGGAAAAAGGGTTTACTAACCCTTTACTCACACACAGTAAGGCACAACACCGTAAAATTTCAGAATGGTGGGGAATAAGAAAACAACCTAAAACCTTCTAGATTTCTTTTTTTTTAAGTCTCATTCAAAGTTTTAGTAATCAGAATGGCTTCACACCTTTCAACAACATCTACAGAACCTAGAAGTCATTGGAGGAATATCTTTGAAATTCCAAGAAAAAATAGTTTCTAAAATAGAAATGCAAATCTATATAAACTATTAATTGAGCTTAAAAGCAGATCTCTCCGACATGCAGAGACTCAGAAAATTTTCCTTAATGGACCATTTCTCAGAAACTTCTGCAGAACCCCTATCCCCAACCACACCAAACAAAGGAGTAATCCAAGAAAGAGTTGCAAATCCAAGAAATAGAAGATCTCTCCTGGGGGAAGAAGCAACATCTCAGAATGGCCGTAAGGAGAGATTTCAGGACATTCAGCAGGCCTAAAGAGCATATCATAGAGCAGTATGATGAGGGCATTATCCAGGGGAAAGAGAAAATTTGTATTTCTGTCAAAGGATTTTGAGGTGAATTACTGATTGGATATAAAAAAAACTAACAAAGAAAAAAATCATTCAATAACCCTGGGGTAAAAGAGGGGGATTTAAGTACAGAAAAACAGCTCTAACTCAGCTATGCCCTGTCTTCAGTATGCTGGGAGAATGGGAAGGGGGAAATGGACATACAGTGGGAAGGAGGGTGGTGGTTTTCAGAAACTTCTGGTTTACTGATCTAACAGCCATTTCTAATGCACTTTTCCTTTGTCTCCACCGCCCCCCACTCCCCGCCACACACACACACTATATTCCCTTGACTGGGAGAAAGGCTAATTACCCCCCTTTCCAAACTTCTCTGGTAGCTATGGGTGACTAAAAATCTATTCAAGTCAACGATCTGTAATCAGAAGTCTAGTAAGTGTTTCCGGGAAAGCTTTTACTTTCCTTATTGAACAAGTAGATTTGGCTGTCATCCCTTTCCTTTCTTTTGTCTTAGACATGGATTGATGCCTAGAGCTGCAACAGTCACAAGTGCAAACATGAATCAACAAACAAAACATGCTAAGGATGGTGGAATAGAAAGAAGGAGCATGAGTGACTGATGACGCAGATAAGCCACTGTGCTGACTCTCAACAGCCTACCTCTAAGACTTATTAAATGAAAGCCATCAGTCGGGTTTTGTTACTTACAGCTGAACACAAAAATTCTTAACTAACACATGTTAGATGAGGGTTAAATACTCATTCGCTATAGTGAGAAGGCAATACATGATGTCTAAAGATTTAAAAACCAAGAAATAACAAGTTGAAGCATGCTATTTACTTGGAAACATAACAGTAAGCACCTGAAAAAAATAGCTAAAAGAATTAAAACTGGATGCCACTGAGGAGCGGAAATTGGGGGAAAGGTAGGGTTTTGGCGACTGCTATTTTTCTTCTTTTTTAGAGACAGGGTCTTGCTCTGTCGCCAAGGCTGGAGTGCAGTGGTGTGTCACAGCTCACCACAGCCTCAACCTCCTGGGCTCAAGCAATCCTCCCATTTCAGCCTCCCATGTAGCTGACCACAGGCATGTGCCACCACGCCTGACTAGTTTTTAATTTATTTTTGTAGAGATGGGGGTCTCCCTATGTTGCCCAGGCTGTATTATTTTTTTATTGTAAGACTTATAGAAGGGTCTCTCAACATCAGCACTCCTAGCATTTTGGGCCATATAATTCTTTGCTGTGTGGAGCTGTCCTGTGCATTGTTTATCAGTGTTTCTGGCCTCCACCCATAGATGTGTCAGTAGCAATCCCCCCTTTTCCCCAACTGTGACAACCAAAAATACTTTTGACCATTGCCAAATGACTCTTCAGGGCAAAATTGCCTTTGGTTAAGAACCACTGCCTTAAGAGTACCTTTTTTTTTTTAACTTTTAGTAATTCTGCAAATGTATGATTTTCATAAAATTAAATGAGTAAAGAGACAGTATGAAAGGAGCTAGATTGGAAACTGACAAATGTCATTTCACCTTTCAAACACTTCTCACTCTCCTTCACTGACCTTTCCCTAGGCCTTCCCTCCCAGACAAGCACAGACAGAGCAGACACTTACCACCTAGAAATGCACACTCATAATGGCTGCAGGTCTTGTTTGTGCTTTGGAGAATGAGGTTATTGCCAGCCCCTTCCTGTGACACTTGAAAACCTCATTTAGAGGTATTAAAGTAATTCTTTCACTTTCTTTATCAAGAAAAATTTCAATGTCAACTCCAAGGCATGTGTAGATGGACAACACAGTTTGCTGGTCATCGGCAGCTTGAGGTTTGGCTGAATATGCCAAGGTGAAATGGCCAAACCTGGCTTGGTTTAGCCCTCCAAATGTAAATGAAGTGCCCTGGCTTGTTCTATATAACACATTTTTGTAACTGGCCTTACAAGGTCTTCTCAGCAACTGCAGGGCTCTTGTCAGGTAAAAGTGAAAAGCTTTGAACTGGAAGCCATAGATATAATCTTCTCGAGATTGGCCAGCCATCTTCACAGCTTCGTTGAACAGATGGTAAAAGGGAGTTTGCTCTTGAGCTTCAGAAATATATGCCAGCAGGGCTATTCCATGGTTATCCTTAAAATTCATAGGGAGAAAGATGTGAGTCTTTCGGGCTTCCCATTTGGCTTTTGCGTTTTCCCACACAGTATCTAATTGCTGGTGGCTTGCTTTTTCCTCCTTTAGCAGTTGGGGAACGTATTTAATTTCCATCCTTTCAGTGCATTTCAGGTATTCATCATCAAATGCATTATCTGCCATGTCTAACACTTCAGTCTTCACCTTCAAAGGAAAAAGAAATCAATACTTTTGAAATAAGATATTTAATGACTATCATTTTCTCTTACATTATTACCCCCACCTTCTCATCCCTTGCCAAAATTCTCTCCTTACTTATAACCAACTTTGGGTATTTTTTTTTTAATGTAGGAAGTATATTCCATTGCTACTGATAACTTTTTAGCTGTGACATATTTGTGTGAAAGAGTAAATGTCATGGGTGAGAGGTATGGGTGGCATTGTGCCTGTAGATCATTTATCCGGACATTATAGTACAGAGCAAAGAACGACGAATGTGAAGCTAAAGAAGTGGGTGGCAGTCCTGGCTTTGAACAATATTCTTAGCTAGATTTCCTCAACCCTTCAAGGCTGTTCTGAATTTGAAGCATCACATGGAAAGTATTATTCATGATCTATAACACATAATGACAAACATTACTCCTTTTCCTGTAGGGTTGCCACCTCCCTTGTCCATATGGCTTGGGTAGAACTGATTTTGCACCTCCTGGATAAGCAGATCTAAGCCTAGCAATCAGAGCTCCCAGAGGAAAAAAATGGATCTTTCTTTCTCTAGAAAGAGCTGTAAGCTCTAAGGATAATATTGACCTAGAGCTTCCAACAGCTACTTTTAGTCCGATGGAGAATTCTGTCTGAAAATAAAGCAACAAATAAGGCTTGCTGAGCTGAGAGGTGGAGATGAGGCACTGAAAACATACTTGAGACACTGGGCCTAAATGTACCTGAAGACTATGTTCTTTGCCAGTTGTAAGAATCAATAAATTCCCTGTTTGCTTAAGCTAGTTTGAATTGTATTTCAATCACATACAACTAAAGAGGTATAATGCCACGTACAACTAAATTATACATATATATATGTTCACATACCATAAGCAGCAGGGTGGTATAATGTAATTAACACTACTTTGCAGCCAGGCAGATCTGAGTTCAAATCCCATTTGTTACTAACTAGGTATGGAAGTTACTTGACATTTCTAAACCTCAAGTTTTCCATCTAAAAAAATGAGGAGAAAGTGGAGGGAATAATATTTTAACTGCGGGATGGCTGTGAGAATTAAATTACATAATGAATATATGCAAAGCCCTTTGCCCCGTGCCTGGCAAATATCAAGTGTCTTTAACATATGGTGATTATTTTTTTTTTTTCATAAGGCCTTTCTCCAGTGTGATGTGGCTATTTTATATTACTTCATGCTAGGAATATGTGTATTATACTGTTAGTTCCTTAAGGGTAGGATCTGTATCGTATTTATCTTTGAATCCCAAGCACCTAGCATAGAACCTGGCAAAATATTCAAGTGAACTAAATTAGAACCCTGTACTCTGGCTTATGGATTAAAAACTAAGATGATCAAATCTCCCCAGGAATACTATTTGTGGATATCTACAAATAAAAGGATAATGCCTCTTTTTCCATTATTCTATACTTGTATGCTGCACAGTTGCACAAGTCTGCTTAGGGACCTCAGTTGGAGACTTTATAGACACATTTAGCCAGAAGCTGCTAAAGTTACAGATTAAAAAAAAGTTACAGACTTTGTGTGAATGATTCTTAAAAACTCTCTCCTCACTCTGTGTGGTGTGTGTGTGTGTGTGACACAGAGAGAGACAGAAACAGAGAGACAGAAATACTAACTTGTAAAAGCAGAAACAAAACTTGCTTCCATATCCTGCTCTAGCTATCTCCTTTCCCCTGTCTCTCTTCTCTCCCTCACAGACAAACATCTTGAAAGAGATGTCTACCTTTGCCATCTCCACTTAATTTCTCACTTATATCTCAACCCTCACCCTTATGGCTTCCCACCGATTTCTCCACCCAAACAGCTCTCACTTAAGGGGGAATTTCTTCTTAGACTCTTTTGTAGACACAACATATTCCAGTTAGCCACTAAATGTTGGAGTTTCTCAAAGCTATGTATTTTCTAACTCTCTACTCTATGCTCCCCAGGCAATTATATGCATGCTTACAGTTTCAATTATTTTCTAAATATATCTGACCTATCCTATAAGTGCCAGTCCTATATATAAAATTTATTTGCCTATTTAACACCTCCACTTGAATGTTCAAAGACCCTTCAGAGGTAACATGGCTAAGATGAAACTTATAATCTTACAACCACAACAAACTGGTTCTTATTTAAAACCATCTATTCATTTGTGAACTTTCCCTACGTATCTCCTTCTCAGACACACTGTGGCCACTCACTAAGCTTAACAAACATCTCCAGAGTTCTTTCTATATGCCAGGCACTAAGTGTTCAGCAACTTTGTGAGGTAGGTACTATTATTAGCCCCCTTTTCTTTTTTCAAAGATGAGGAAACTAAGAGATTGAGACTTACATGGAACTGGAATTTGAACCCAGGCAGTCTAATTCCAGAGTGTTGTCCTCTTAACCAAACTGTTCTGTTGCCTCTAAAGAATGAGAATTTTCCAATGATGAAGACCACGAACATTTATGTAGCACTTGAAGAAGAATGTAATTCTGTCTTCATAACAACCATTTTAAAAGGTTGAAAAGACAATCATTAACACCATTTTACAAATGAGGGAACTGTGCCAGCTTCAGAAACTGTCTTGATTACTAGCCACACAGAATTCTGCCATGGAAGTCACTGAGACCCCTGTACTCCTGGGTTTGTGTCAGTTTCTTGCCATGGGAATTTGAGCTTCAGGAGATCAAATCACTGCCATCTCATGGCCAAGAAATGCACTTTCCTCTACAGTACAGAATGTACCAGAGTGCAGCCTGGGCACCAATGGCTGATTCCTCTTCAAGACTTCAACACAGTATAAGACATCAGACCCTGAAAACACCTCCCACATTCCCTACGTTATATGAGAGTCGATCTACTATGTTCCTGTCTTTTTCCTATGCCTCTAACCAGTCTCCAAATATCTAATTTTAGACATCAAGTCTTTCTGGCCAGACACCTCAGCTGATTGTATATTTTGTACGGTGTGTGCCTTGAGCAGTAACAAAGTTCATAAGTGCCACCACTATTCAGGGACAACTGAACAGATACTTAAAAATAGGTACAAAAGGCTAGGTGAACAAGCTGATATATTCCTCTGATACATTCACTGAGAAAAAAAAAAGCCAATACTGATGAAATTCAATTACCAAAAATTTCTTACAAAAATATGGAAATGACCTAAATGTCAAGGAGAGAAATTGGCTAAACAAATCATGAAACAATTATAGAACAAATACATTTAAATTATGTTGCAAGAGTATATTGAAAACCAAATCAAAACCACAATGAAATACTACTTCATATCCTCTAGGATGGCTATAAATGATGAAAAACCAAGTAGCATGTAACACAAGGATGTAGAGATATTAGAACCCTAATATATTGCTGGTGGGATCGTAATACCGTACAGCTAGTGTGAAAAAGTTTGGCAGTTCCTCAAAAAGTTAACACAAAATTACCATTATGACCCAGCAATTTCATTCCTAGGTGTATACGTAAGAGAAGTGAAATATATGTTCACAATAGGTAATGCTGTTATCATGTATCATAAATCATAACCTCCCCAAATTCATTTTTACATATATATTTCCTATACATACAAGTAAACTTTAATCTGTAATACTACCAAATAACCAAACAGTGTTTGTATTATCTCAATACGTACAGATTAGAAAATTTTTAAAAAAGAAAAATAAGACATATGTTCACGCAAAAACTTGTACATAAATGTTGACAGCCACACTATTCAGAATAGCCATAAAGTGGAAACGACCCAAATGTCCATCAGCTGATAAATGGATAAACAAAATGCGGTACGGCCATAAAATAGAATATTACTCAGCTATAAGAAAGAATGACGTATTGATAGAAACCTTGAAAACATTATGCTAAGTGAAAGAAGTCAGACACAAAAGGTCACATATTATATGATGCCATTCAGGTGAAATATCCAGAAGAGGCAAATTTATAGACACAGAAAGTAAATAGTGGTGGCCAGGGAATGGAGAAAATTGGGTCTGGCTGCTAGGAGGTAAGGGATTCTTTTTGGGTTGATGGAAATGTTCTCCAATCAGACAGTGGTGTTGGTCGCAGAACATAATGAATATACTAAAACCTCTGAAATATACAGCTTAAAGTGGTGAATTTTTATGGTATGTAAATTATATCTCAATAAAAAATGCGATACACGCAACAGAATACACAATGATTCTACAGACAATGGATTAGAATATTAAATTTAAAAATGGGTAACATTTTAAGAATTTAAGATATTTTAAAGAAGGCATTTAAAATGGTGCACAAATACCCAGAAGTAATGTGACAGCTAACAATGTGGCTGGAAAAAAATCAAGTGAAATATCATATTTTACATAAAAATATGTTACAGGATGCTTAAAGAGTCAATTGCAAATACAATCATAAAAGTTCCTCCAGAAAAAAAATGTGAGAAAATGGTCATTAATTTAAAAACATGTAATCAAACAATGCAGCATTATTTTATTTGGAGAAAAACATTTTCACAATATCTGATGACATGGAGAGACATGTAGCATAGTATTAACTTAAAAAGCAAAGAAAAAAATACTATGTACAGTGCAAACCCATTTTTGTAAATTAAAAACAGTATACACATAGAAAAAAGCCAAGAAGGCTGTATACACCAACAGGTTGGGAATCATTCCCTCTGAGTGGAGGGATTATGAATAATCTTTACTTTCCTCTTTTTGCTTAATTTTAAGTTTTTCAACTTTTTATAGTTAACATGTGCCACATATGTAAAATGAAAAGAGCTACTTACAATAAATTCATTTACCTATCCTACCTACTTTCATTTCCAGCATCAGATGTCTCAGGTCACGTTATATCAAGAATTTCCATTCCGATGACCACATGCTTCCCATTCCCAACATTACCTGGAAAATGTCCACTAGAATCATGGCTGCCAGCAGCATGGTGACTATTTCAAAATGTCCTGTCTTCATTTTTCTCTTCTAAATTAAAATAAAGAAATTTCAATTCAGTAGACTCAAAAAGAGGTTTAGGGAAGTAGAATAGGATGATACTGTATATTTTTTTCATTCAGAATGCAAGTGGATAGCATGATGGTCAGGAAGTGATTATCAATAAATTCTTAATGGGCTTCCAGAGCCATTAGGTTTTATCTACTGGTCTAACGCCCTCATTCTATAGATGAGGAAACAAAAACTCCTGAGAATTTCAGTGATTTGCTCAAGATTAAATCTGTCTATTTCCATACGCCTTCAGACATGTCATCTCTCCCACCATAGTCATATATTCTTCCCATCTCTAAATCTTCCCTCAGCACACACAGGAATAACACAATCAGACTAAAAAACAGCAGTCTCAAATTGGTCCCCAGATCCCAGTTTCTAAGAATTACCCAGGATTATGTCCATACACATTATCCATTCTTCTATCCTCTTTGTGCATTAAGTCATGCCCTTTTCAGTGGGATGAAGGAAATGATGAGGCCAGTAGTGGTACAAAGCAGTGGATTATCAGAGATGGCCCCCTTCCCACAAATATTCACAATCAAGAGAAGCCCGAGGGTAAAATAAATGTCTTGCATAACTTTCTGAAGGCGGGAACAAGAATAAGAAGGAACTGGGTAGGCAGCAATTCTAAGATTATACAACTATTGGCTGAATGCCTAATATTCAGCCTAGTATTTATGATACCGAAAGGGGTAAACAGGGGGTCAAGAGGCCCTCAAAGGCTGAGGCTATCCCAGAGCCATTAACTAACTCAATTAAAAGCTATAGCAGGTCAACCTGTAGTTCCTTCCATATACCTCCAACAAAGTGACATTACTGTAACTCAAATGAAGCTTCTATTTTATCCTACCAGTCACCATATTCTGGATTCTAAAATTAAGAATGAACAGCACAGGGGAAGGGAGATAGTTTTCCCTTTTATAGATCATTTGGGCCTCAATTTCCCATATTTCTTCCAAAGCAGTTTTGTTTTTACTAAAAATACTAAAATATAGTACCAACATGCACCTTTGTGTTAAGCCTCTCTTTCCAAAAAGGATTTGGAATATAAGATAACAGGTATCTGTCACAAGGCAATATTACCAAGTGAGCTTTGGATCAGGATTTTCCTAAAAATTGCTCATTTCTTTAGTCTGAGTGTAAAGAAGTCAAAAGGTTTACCTGGCTTTTATGCCTTTGGAGGAAGTTTAAATGATGCTAGGCCTCAAACTGACTCCCCCACTCCTAGCTGTGGTAAGCGAGTCTTCAGGATGGGATGTTGTTGACAGTGAGAGCTGAGAAGGGAATGCTTTTCTTTTTATAAACACCCCCAGCAGCAACTTGGCAGTGGCACATTACCCTACTTGTGTTCTGCTATTTATATCTGGCCCCCACACTATGCCTTGGAATCACTGCTGTTAACATTTTAAATCGCCAAGAAGCTTGTAAAGCCATAGCAATTCCCTTTAACCACACAGCTCTTTCAGTTCTGAGCCCACACTTCTGGGCTTCACTCAGAGAGAAATCACTTCCCATTCCTAATCCTTTGACACTGAGATATCTAACTAAAGCATGGATTTTACTCTAGGCTAAATGATTTACATAACTAAAAGGACTTGCTTTGTTAATCGCTGGCAATGGTGACAGCTATCACCATTCACTCAACTAGCTTACTATATTTCAGGTACTATGTCAGTTGTCAGGGTACACAAGCAAGTAAAACATGTACTAAAAAGCACTCACAATCTAATAAAAGACATGAATATGCATACTTAACCAAAATACAACATGTTAAGAATCCCAAGTATAGACAAAGTCCAGTGATATCCCTAAGGAGGGAAGGATTTGGTAATGCCTGCAACTGTAGCTCTCATTTGAGTAATGTATACATGGTAAATATACTGACTGCAATGCTGAAGAACACTTATGGTTTTACTGACTGTGGATTTAAAAAAACCGCAAAAATGGCTGGGTGGGGTGGCTCACACCTGAAATCCCAGCACTTTGGGAGGCTGAGGCACACGGATCACAAGGTCGGGAGATCGAGATCATCCTGGCCAACATGGTGAAACCCTGTCTCTACTAAAAATACAAAAATTAGCTGGTGTGGTGGTGCGTGTCTGTAATCCCAGCTACTCGGGAGGCTGAGGCAGGAGAATTGCTCGACCAGGGAGTCAGAGGTTGCAGTAAGCTGAGATTGTGCCACTGCACTCCAGCCTGGTGACAGAGCAAGACTCCGTCTCAAAAAACAAACAAAAAACCCACAAAAATGTCCGAAGAAATTCATGGATACACCACAATACATTAATAGAATGTTGATAGTAGCACTACTCATAATAATTTCAAACTGGAAACCATCTAAATGTTCATCAACAGAATGGATAAACTAGTATACAATGGAATTTTATACAGCATTGAAAATGAACAAACTCTGATCATATATAACAACATAGATAAATCTCACAAAATTTTGAGCAAAAAAAGAGATACAAGCATGTTTATACTGGATGATTTAATTTATATCGAGAACAAAATTAGGCAAAACACATCCAAGGCATGAGATGTTAGAACAGTGGTCACCATGGGTAGTAGCTAGTAACTGGAAAGGACACAGAGAAGCGTCTGAGATGTTAGTTGGGTTCTGCTTTTTCCTATGGGTGCCAATTACATTGACACATTCAGTTCATGAAAATTCAGCAAGCTATATACTGATGATACGTGTATTTTTTTGTACACACACGTATTACCTCAAGAAAACATTTAAAATTATCGTGAAATACACCCATATTTACAAAACCCAACTTTACTCTTTAGAATTTGGACACATTTCAACTTTTTCCCACCTTGCTGGCGAGGCAATCTAAAATTAAATACATAGCATAGACTCACTCCCAGAAATATCATTTTTTTAAAAAGCAGGAGTTTGGTTAGATAGGAAAAAGAGTTTGCATGTTTTCAGGCCTTAGGTTCACACCGACCTGCTTGTAAGTCCTAGCCATGTAGGCCTACAGGAAATGAGGTAGAGAAGTTCTCGTCACTGGCTTCCCAAAACCTGCCAGACTCATCTATATAACACACAAAAGACAATGTTTGGCCGGCACAGTGGCTCACATCTGTCATCCCAGCACTTTGGGAGGCCGAGGTAGGCAGTTCACCTGAGGTCAGGAGTTCGAGACCAGCTTGGCCAATATCATGAAACTCTACTAAAAATACAAAAATTAGTCGGTCGTGTGGCACGCGCCTGTAACCTCAGCTACCCGGGAGGCTGAGCAGGAGAACTGCTGGAACCTGGGAGGTGGAGGCTGCAGTGAGCCAAGATCATGCCACTGCACTCCAGTCTGGGAGACAGAGCAAGACCCTGTCTCAAAAAAACAAAAACAAAAAAAAAACCTATAACTCGATCAAGACAGAGGTGGGAAAAAAAAAAAAAAACAACGTTCACCCCAAAGAGAATATAACAAATGCCAAATGACATTCACGGCAAGTTTGGCCTTGTTTATCCCCAATATGATTTTGCTCCATTCTGTTTGTTCCAGTTTTTAACTCAATTTCTTTCATTCATTCATTGAACAAATATTTGAGTCCTTAAAAAGTGCTAGGAACTGGTTTAGGTAGTAGAGGTATACCAGTGAACAAAATGGATAAATATAAACTTTGTAAAGTTTATATTCTCGTGAGAGGAGGTAGTCAAATAACTAAAATAAGTATGTAAATTATGTAAGTATGTTAGAGGAGACTAGGAGTGCATGGAGTGTTTGCAATTTAAATTGGATGGCTAGGGAAGACTCACTGAAAGGTGATATTTGAGCAGAGACTTGAAGGAGATCAGCCATGAAGACTGTAGTTGTCAAACACAGTGAATAGCACATACCGAAGTCCTGAGACAAGAGAATGCCTACTTTTGTTTGAGGAATAGTAAGCAGGCCAATGCGACTGGAACAGAAGAGTAGTACAAGATAAGGTCAGAGAAGTAAGGGGAGTGGTGGGAAGATCATGTCAATCTTTGTAGGCCACTGTAAGAACACTGGCTTTCACTCCAAGAGAAGAGGAGCAAATCACAGGTTTTGAAAGAGGTATAACATGATCTGATTTATTTTTTAAGAGGATCACTTTGGCTGTTATGCTGAGAATGGTCTGTAGGGTGAATGTAGGAAGACTAATTTACAGGTTATTATAATACAAGCAGAGATTATGATGGCTTGAACCAGGATGGCAGCATGAAACATAATGAGAAGTAGATGTGTGTGTATGTGTGCTGTTGCTGCTGCTGAGGTGGTATGACACAGATGCCTGAGTGGATGGTGGTGTGACGTGGATGTCTGAGTGAAAAGCATTTGCAGGTTCTAAAAGCCTATTGTATTTTCAAAAATGCAGTAACTCACAAAAAAGTAAATGGGAATGATCTATAAAGATACCAATGTATTATACAATAAAGTGCTTGCAATCTCAGAGATTTGGGAAGCCAGGGAAGGAGGATCTCTTGAAGGCAAGAGTCCTGGCCTGGGCAACACCTTGTCTCTACAGAAAATTTTAGAATTAGCCAGGTGTGGCTGCCCATGCCTGTAGTCTTAGCTACTTGGGAAGCTGAGGTGGGAAGATCTCTTGAGCCCAGGAGTTCCAGATTACAGTGAGCTACGATGGTGCCACCGTACTCCAGCCTGGGCAACAGAGCAAGACCCTGTCTCAAAAACAAAAAAATGTTTACACTTAAACGCAGGGTATATTTTGAAGACTGAGGCAACAGGATGCACTGACAAACTAGATGTGGGCTGCAAGAAAAAGAGGAGAATAAAGAATAGTTCCAAGATTTTTAGCTGGAATAACTGGAAGGATGGAAGGATGGAGTTGTCATTGATTGCCGTGGAAAAGACTGGGTGTGGAAAAAGTATCCTGGAACTCAAGTGAAGAAAATATTTTCGAAAGAAAGGAAAAATCAAACGTGTTAAAAGCTTCTGATAGGTCAAGTACAATGAGGATGGAGAACTGACCATTGGACTTAGCAATGTGGAAGATATTGAAGGTTTTAATAAGAGCAAGTCTGACAGAGCAGCGGGGAGGAAAGCCTGGTTAGAACGGCCTAAGAAAGAATGAAAAGGGTAATTGGAGATGGTTGGTATCTTCAACTCTTTCAAGGAGTTTTTCTATAAAGGACATAAAAAGAATGAGGTAGTTCCTTGACAGTGGGATTGGGGAAAACGTAAAGAAAGAGTCCAAAAATATTTTTTCTTTTTTCTGTTACCCAGGCTGGAGTGCAGTGGCACGATCTCAGCTCACTGCAGCCTCTACCTCCCAATCTTGGTTCACTGCACCCTCCGCCTCCCAGTTCAATGATTCTCCTGCCTCAGACTCCTGAGTAGTTGGGATTACAGGCGCCTGCCACCAAGCCCAGCTAATTTTCGTATTTTTAGTAGAGATAGGGTTTTACCATGTTGGCAAAGCTGGTCTCAAACTCCTGGCCTCAAGTGATCCGTCTGCCTTGGCCTCCCAAAGTGCTGGGATTAGAGCTGTGAGCCACCACATGCAGCCAGAAATTTTTTTTAAAGACAGAAAAAGCCAGCATGTTGGATATGATCCAGTAGATAGAGGAAAAAAATAATATAGGAGAGAGAGGGTAGAATGACTGGGTCAATCTTCTTGAGTAGGCAAAAGGGGATGAGACATAGTATACAAGCAGATGAGGTGGCCTTAGAGAAGAGCAGGAACAGTTCATCTAACATGAAGAGGAAGGAAGGCACAGTATATTGGCAGGTGCTGGAAAGCAGTGGTTGCAATAAGAATTTTTTTCTACTTACTTGAATGTTCTTAAAGAAGTACTAACAAAAGATGAAGGTTGAAGTGAGAGATCTGAAGAAATTGGAGAAAGAATCAACTAGTCACCTAGAAAAGGAGAAGAGTGAATGCATTATGATTGCTGGGCTGCATTAAAGGCCTACTTGAATTTAAAACGGAACCACTTAAGATGGTTGTGTTTTTCTCCAGCTACATTCCGTTCCATGATAGATGCAGACTAAGCAAAATTGGATTGCACAAAGATTGTAGTTTTTCCAAGCAAGAAAAAACAATGGTTATTTTATTTTAATGATTGATTATGGGCAAAAGATCTGAATTGACACTTCACAAAGGAAGATATATAAATGACAAACAGGTAGAAAATGATATTCAATATTATTAGCATCAGCTGAATGCAAATTAAAACCACTATACATTTGGGAGGCTGAGGCAGGTAGATCACAAGGTCAAGAGATCGAGACCATTCTGGTCAACATGCTGAAACCCTGTCTCTACGCAAAATACAAAAATTAGCTGGGTGTGGTGGCACATGCTTGCAGTCCCAGCTACTCGGGAGGCTGAGGCAGGAGAATTGCTTGAACCAGGAAGGCGGAGGTTGCAGTGAGCCAAGATTGCGTGACTGCACTCCAGCCTGGGTGACAGAGGAAGACTCCGTCTCAAAATAAATTTTAAAAAAACAAAAACAAAAACAAAACACTATACATCCACTAGAATGGCGAAAATTAAAGACTAACAACATAAGATGTTGATGAGAGTATGGAGCAACTCAAACTTCATACACTGCTGATGGGAATGCAAGATGATACAGCTATTTTTTAAAAAAATTTGGCAGTTGTCATAAAGTTAAACACATATATTTCCCATATGACCCAGTAATTCTACTTACAGGAATTTATTATACTTAAAAGAAATTAAAGTGTATGTTCACATATGTCAAATGTTCACAGCAGGTTGATTCATAATAGTCAAAAGCTAGAAACAACCCAAATGTCCATCAATTGGTAAATGGATAAACAAATGAAATACCACTCAGCAATAAAAAGGAAAAAAAATCCTCGAAATATTAAACATAGAGTTACCACATGATCCAGAAATTCCACTCCCAGGCACATATCTTGGCTATATGCCCAAGATTCAGAAATTCCACTCTGAGGCCTGTATCTTGAGTATGTTCACACAGTAACTTGTGTACAAACGTTCACAGCAGTATTATCTATAAATTTATAGGCAAAATGTAGTCTAGATTTTAATCCAAATGTCCACCAACTAGTAAATGGATATACAAACTGTGATATAGCCACACACTGGAATATTATTCCACCATAAAAAGGAATTAAGGCCAGACGTGGTGGCTCATGCCTGTAATTCCAGCACTTTGGGAGGCCGAGGCAGGCAGATCACTTGGGGTCAGGAGTTAGCCTGGCTAACATGGTGAAACCCCATCTCTACTAAAAATACAAAAATTAGCCAGGTGTGGTGGCATGTGCTTATACTCCCAGCTACTTGGGAGGCTAAGGCAAATGGCTTGAACCTGGGAGGCAGAGATGCAGTGAGCTGAGATCACAGCACCACACTCCAGCCTGGGTGACACAGACAGACTCTGTCTCAAAAAAAAAAAAAAAAAAGGAATTAAATACTGATACATTTACATGAAATGTCCAGAACAGACAGAGCTATACAGACAGAAAGTAGATTAATGCTTTTATAGTGCTGGACATACAATGAGGAAATGAGGAAGACTGTTAATGCATACCAGGCTTCTTTTTAGAGTAATGAAAACATTTCATTGCCCCAAAAAAGTCACTACATGTCCTTTGCAGTCAATCTCCTCCCTTCACCCAAGGCTCTGGAAGTCACTGATCTTCTTCCTGTCACCAGTTTAGCCTTTCCTAGCACGACATGTAACTAATTATATAGTCAGTGTGTAGTTTTTTTTAAGACTGACTTCTTAGTATAACACTATGAAATCCATCCATGTTGTTGCATATATCAGTAGTTCTAAAAATGATTGCAGTGATGGTTGCACAAATCTGTAAGGACACTAACAACTATTTAAGCCATGCATAGTGGTTGGGGTAGCTGAAGGAGGATCACTTGAGCTCAGGAGTTCAAGGCCACTGGGGCAATACAGTGACACCTCATTTCTTAAAAACTAAAACTAAAACCCATACAAGTGAATACTTTAAATGAATAAATTTTTTTCCTTTCAAACTTTTAGGCTCAAGGGTACACGTGTAGGTTTGTTATGCAGGTAAATGTGTCAAAGGGGTTTGCTGTATAGATTATTTCATCACCCAGGTACTAAGCCTAGTACCCAACAGGTATTTTTTTCTGATCCTCTTCCTCTTCCCACCCTCCATCCTCAAGTAGGTCCCAGTGCCTGTTGGTCCCCTCTTTGTGTCCATGTGTTCTCATGATTTGGCTTCCACTTACAAGTGAGAACATGTGGTATTTGGTTTTCTGTTCCTGCATTAGTTTGCTAAGGATAATGGCCTCTAGCTTCATCCATGTTCCTGCATAGGACATAATCTAATTCTTTTCACGGCTGCATAGTATTCCATGGTGTATATGTACCACATTTTCTTTATCCAATCTTCCTAAATGAATTGTATGGTATGTGAATTATATCTCAATAAACCTACTTCGAAAAAAATAAACTATTAATACATGCTACAACATAGGCATGAGGGAATGTTTTTTGGGTAAGGAAATGTTTTATATCATGATTATAGTAGATGTTACATGATGATATACATTCATCAAAAGTCATAGAACTGTATACTTCAAATTTGTGAATTTTATTTATATAAATCATACCTAAATAAGCTGAATTTAACAAACAACAAAAACTATCTTGCCTACATACTACCTGAAATTTGTGTACCCCCCAGAGATATATGTATCCCAATTTGAAGACTACCACAGTAAAGCATCTGTAATGCAACGGCCCATGAAAGGTGAGGAAAGAGAACTAGGTGAGCCAAAGGAACCTAGGGTTGTGGTAAGATAAATACAAGGTACATGTATCTTAGAGACTGGATGCCAAGGCAGGATATTACAGTAGTGAATGCAAATTTCTGTCATCCAAAGACCAAGCAGGATCAGACACCTCAGGGAAGGCGAATGACACTAGAGGTCAGCACCAGAACAAGATACTTCTCCAATGGCAAGCCACTGCTTTTAGGAAGAAAAAGAACTCTGAAGTTAAATATTTATTCAAGAAAACTGTTTCAACTTAGAAGTGACTAAATTTTAATTGACAAGGTTAAGTGTTTTTACCATTAGTTTTTACTGTTACCAAGTTTTAAGTGACAAGATTAGTGTTTTACATGGAGGTTTGTGAACTAAGTTGATTTCCAATAAAGAGAAATACATATTCCTTTTTGCACATGATTCCTCACACTATGAAAATCTGACATTGGGAAAAATTGTAGTTTGTTCTTTGTTCTCTGTTAGTTCTAGCTGTGTTCTAGCTCACACAGGGTGGTGAGACCCTCTCACCCTGTTCGGTGGCCCTCCTACAAACTCAAGATGTGCTTCCCCGCCCTTGGTGGGCATCTTCTTACATAAGATTATAAACTAGTTTGTATTCCAGTTACCTTCCCTAAACCCAAAGGGAAACCTAGGAATTCTATCGTGACAACTTTTATTTTAGAAAACTGGAGAGGATCTTTTGTCCTTTCTCAACTCATTCTGCTACTTTGTCATGTTCAACTTGTTAAACATGGTGCTTTTTCTAAGAGACCTTAAAAATTCTGCAGTTTGCCCAAGTGATGGTGGCAGCCCCCTCTAGTTGGCCTGCCATCATCCCAGCTGTGGCAGGAAGGTGTGGCCAGGGCTGCCTGGGCGGGGGTGCAACTGCCCAAACCATGGCAGCAGACTCAGGCCCCTCACTGCCCTTACAAGCTTGGAAATGCCGCTCCCACTGCTTGGCTTCTCTCTGCTGTTGGCTCCCCCTCCAATCCTGGAGCAAAGTCAGGCTGAGCCCAGGGTTCATGAACAGTGGGAGGCAGAGTCCCAGGTGGAAGGTGGGGGTCCCCGGTAAGGTCTGTCAGGTCGGGGAGGGCCTGAAGGCTGTGGGCCAGGCTCATTCAAAGATAAGCCAGTCCCACTGACTAGAGTGGGACCTGGTGCCTTTTCCAGTCCTGCCCATGACCACCCATGGGTCAATCAGCATGCACTTCCTCTCCTCTGGGGCCGGTAAACAGCCGGACTCAGCCAGAGCTGAACAGGCGACAGGATGACCAGCAGCAGAGAGGAGCTACTCTCTCTGCTAATACCTTCAGAGACCTGCAGAGACTGCCGAACAACCTGCCTGCAGAGAGGAGCAGACCTCGGGACAACCAGCAAGCAGAGAGGAGTTGCACTCTCCAGGGCCTCCTCTCCGCTGAGAACTGAACACTTGATGGATGACCTGCGGGCCTACAGAAGGGGAGCTATCCACTGTGGGTCTCCTTCTGAGTGGTTCTAGCACTAAATAAAGCTCCTCTTCTTCCTCACCCTTCATTTGTCTGCATACATCATTCTTCCTGGATGCAGGACAAGAACTCAGGCAAAGGCCCCACTAGCAACAGAGGTTTACAGGGGAAGAAAATCAATATCCCAAAGATCCTATAACACAAGAAGAAGTATGAAAAGAAAAAAATCTTTGCTGCTAAAGGATTCCCTGAAAATTACTAGGGCATTTCTAAACCCCTACATCAACCCTTTCCAGGGTTTCAATCCAGAGGAGCCACAGGAGTCTGAATTCTCTTTTCTCCTTTTCTCTGTTCTACAATCAGGTCTTCTCTCCCAATTCCTGTTAGGGGTACTTTCTATGTGCTATTTCTTTCGCCTTTATCCTATGTGCTTCTTGTTCTGGCATTATCAACCTTTTCCCTCCTTTAGACTGTAATAACCAAGCAAGTTAGAAGGAAATGCGCCATGCTCTGAGTTCCAAATTAAGAGTCCTTTATTAATCAGCCAGCGACCAAGAGTCAGCTCATGCTCAAAATCTCTCAGCCCTGAGGAAGGGGCTTGATTTCCCTTTATACCTTGATTTAGGTGGGGGAGGGCGTACCTAGCTGAAGCGGAATTTTACAGAAGCAGAACAAGCAAGCTGGTAACCAGGGGACAGGGGGGGTCCCAGGATTGTTGGTTGCTAAGGGTATTTCCATACAATCACTAAGGGGGGTAGCAGGGGGAACTTTCCATACAATCAATCTCCAAGGAAGGTATTCACCACAGCAGATAGACTTGCCAAGCAGGATGCAGTTACAGTGGTTACAGGTATTGTGAACAGTGTGAACCACTCTTAACTGTTCAAAGCTTTGAGTGCAGCCTGACCCAGTAATGCACCTGTGAGGGCTGTGGCAGGGAGGGAGAAGCTAAGCTGGAGCTTACTGCTAAGATGGAGTCAGTTAGGCTAACACAAGTTAGGTTATTACAAGACCACTAATGATAATCTAAAGGTGACTGGAGTACAGACAGACTTTATAAAGGGAATGAAATACATATTTAGTATTTTAAAATAATGCAGATTATCCTTATAACATTCAACATATGATTATATTGCTTTATATTTGATATATTGATGTTATATAATGCAACATATTCATATATGTATACATTATTACAATGTATTATATTATTATATTTGTGGAAACATCTTACCGGTAGATTTTAGGCCTCAAGGCTTTAATTCTCAACTTTCTTTCCCCCTGTTGCAGTCAGAGACACACATTCTTATCAAGGACAAGGAGTCTCTATGGCAATGATTTCAAAGAGAGAGAGGGAGATTGGGGTGGGTGGGTGTGTGTGTGTGTGTGTGTGTGTGTGTGTGTGTGTGTCCTGCAGGATTGTATCAGAGTGTGGGAAGTAAAGCAGGTCCTTGAATAAGACCATTTCACTGCAACATTAATGAGAAAAAAACCTGATTCTCAGCCAGGGTCTCTGGCTTGCACATTCTTCCCATGTTTGTATGGGTTTTCTCTAGGGACTGTGGTTTCCACCCACATTTCAAAGATGAGCATGTTAGGTGAACACGTTTGGAAATGAATGAATGAATACCAATTATTGTATAATAAAAATTCCTAAAGCATACAATAATCATACAAATGCACAAGATTAAATGATTCAGTACAAAAGCACTCAGTGAGCCCACCATACTTGTGATTGTTTTCAAACTTTGTGGAGCTAAGAGGTGTTCCTCACAATTTTTGCTTTGCAAACACTACCTCCTTGATCGAACTCACCACCACTATGGCTACCATCACTCACACCTGTAATACCAGCACTTTGGAAGCCGGGGGTTGGCAGATCATTTGAGCTCAGGCGTTCTAGACAAGCTTGGTTAACATGATGAGACCTTGTCTGTACTAAAAACACAAAAATTAGACAGGCGTGGTGGCAGGTGCCTGTAACCCAGCTTCTCAGGAGGCTGAGGCAGGAGAATTGCTTGAACTTGGGAGGTGGAGGTTGCTGTGACCCATGATCTCGCCACTGCACTCCTGCCTGGGCGACAGAGTGAGACCCTGTCTCACAAAAAATTTTTTTTACTCTATTCCAACTCCCATCTTTCTACCAACACTGATAATTAAAACAATATTTTTACTACATTTTTAAGCATCCACTTTCAATATTCTCTTTTTGGTACTCATTTTGTAATAAGAGGACATCAGCACTGTTACCCTTCCCTTCATCTCCTTTCTGCCTTTCACCTCCCAGCTTCCATCAGTAGTTCTTTTATCTTTACATTGTCAAAACGTAGTAACATTTGCTTTCTGTTCTGTAGCCATGCTTTAAGTACAAGTCTATTCTAAAATTAAAAACCAAAAATATACTTTACTGCAAGTTTATTGCAACTAGGTATATACTCTTTAGTATAAACACAAGACACAGATTTTATTTCCATCTCTGTTGTTCCAATGTCATGATCACTATTCACACTCAACAGAAAACATATTTATGTCAAGATCAAATATAAACTTCTTTCCCATACTCCACTAATCCCTTAAAATCATATTCCACTTTTGTCTCTTTCATATTTAGATGATTAAAATGTTTTATTTTTCCTTTAGCTTCTGAGTGCCTTTTTTGGTGGTGATGGTAGCGGTGATAGTGGTGGTCGTTGGGAAAAGTAATATTGTCTCCATCACACATCTACTGTGCTTCTATTTCCAATTCTACTGCTTGGAATCCATTTTGTTCTTATTCGTGAAGACCAGTTCTAATCTGGACCAACTGCTCTCCAGGCCAACAACTAGGAGACCAGAAAATCTTTCAATTGAACCCCTGGGTACTTTTTCCATTTCTTGTATTTGACAGTGCTTTTTTGTTGTATTTTTAAATTTATTTTTTGTCTCATGCTACTGCATCTGCAGCTTTTTGATTTATATTTGTCTTTATTTTGTAGGAATACATTCTGAAATTATTTCCTTAAGAAGAATGCATGGAAGATAAACATTTTCAGTGCTTTCATTTTTGAAATGTGAATCTGATGAACAGTTTGGCTATTATATAATTCTAGGTTCAAAACAATTTATCCTCAGAACTTTGTTTAATACATAACTCTCTAAAAGATTTGTATAAATTCAATGTTTAATGCTGAAATTATTCCATCTTTCACTATCATTATTTTAAAGTAACTTTCAAGTGCAGGCTTTATAATATTTTTAGCTTTCTTGTTTTTATGTTTTCCAAGTCTCTGTCAAATAGTTAATGATATATAAATATATAACTACTTAAATACCTATTGGGGAGGGCGGATCCAAGATGGCCAAACAGGAACAGCTCTGGAGTGCACTTCCCAGCAAGAACAACACAGAGGGTGAGTGATCACTGCATTTCCAAACGAGTTATTACTGCCCACAGACAAGGAGATTTCTGGGCTGAAAAGCACCATGAGTTTCCAGCACGGCTGTTTCAGCTGGTGCTGAGAACTCACACAAATCTAGGCAGCCATTTCAACTGGCGCCTGGAACACCTGGGGACAGAGCTGCCCATTCAACTGAAAAAAAGGTGGCTGAAACAGGGGAGCCAGGTGATCTGGCTTGGCGGGTCCCACTCCCACAAAGACCAGCAATCTGAAACGCTCTGGACTGAGAGTTTCACAGCAAGCACAGCTGGATCCAGGATGGTCCAGCTCAGTGGGAGAAAGGGTGTCAGCCATTACTGAGGCAGTCCACCATTACCGAGGCAATCGACCATTACTGAGGCAGACTGTCATTACCAAGGCAGTTCTAACTATACCTCTATAAACAAAACCACAAGGAAGTTCACACAGCAGCTGGGCAGAGCCCACCACAGCTAAGCAACGCCTTTGCTGGCAGACTTTGACTAGGCTACTTCCTAGCTGGGCAGGGCATCTCTGAAAAAAAGGCAGCAGCCCGTCAGGAACTTATAAATAAAGCCCCACCTTCCCAGGACAGAGCACCTGGGAAAAAAAGGCGGTTCAGAGTTCCACTGCAGCAGACTTAAACATACCTGCCCAGCAGCTCTGAATGGAACAACGGAGCTCATAGCTCAGCACTTGAGCTCCTATAAGGCTTAGACTGTCTCCTCAAGCAGCTCCCTGACCCCATATATCCAAAGAGACACCTCATAAAGGAGAGCTCAGGCTGATATCTGGCAGGTATGCTTCTGGAACTAACAGAAGAAGAAACTGGCAGAAACCCTTACTGTTCTGCAGCCTCTGCAGGTGATTCCCAGGCAAGCAGATCTGGAGTGGACCTTCAGCAGTCCTACAGTAGAGGGGCCTGACTGTTAGAAGGAAAACTAAAAAACAAATAAATAACTTCATCATCAACAAAAAGAATGCCCACTCAGAGACCCCATCCAAAAGTCACCAACTACAAAGACCACAGGTAGTTAAATGCACAAAGATGGGAAGAAACCAGTGCAAAAAGGATGAACACACCCAAAACCAGAATGCCTCTCCTCCTCCAAGGGATCATAACTCCTCACCAGCAAGGGAACAAGGCTCGATGGAGAATGAGTCTGATGAATTGACAGAAACAGGCTTCAAAAGGTGGGTAATAACAAAATTCTCTGAGCTAAAAGAACATGTTCTAATCCAATGCAAAGAAACTAAGAACCATGAAAAAAAGGTTGATGAAATGCTAATGAGAATAAACAGCTTAGAGAATATAAATGACCTGATGAAGCTGAAAAACACAACACGAGAACTTTGCGAAGCATACATAAGTTTCAATATCTGAATTGACCAAGCAGAAGAAAGGACATCAGAGATTGAAGATCAACTCAATGAAATAAAATGAGAAGGCAAGATTAGAGAGAAAAGAGTGAAAAGAAATGAACAAAGCCTCCAAGAAATATGAGATTATGTGAAAAGACCTAATCTACATTTGATAGGTGTATCTGAATGTGATGGAGAGAATGAATCCAAGCTGGAAAACACTCTTCAGGATATTATCCAGGAACTCTTTCCCAGCGTAACAAGGCAGACCAATATTCAAGTCCAGGAAATACAGAGAACACCATAAAGATATTCCTCAAGAAGAGCAATCCCAAGGCACATAATCGTCAGATTCACCAGGGTTGAAATGAAGGAAAAAGTGCTAAGGGCAGCCAGAGAGAAAGGTCAGGTTACCCACAAAGGGAAGCCCATCAGACTCACAGAGGATCTCTCAGCAGAAACCCTAAAAGCCAGAAGAGAGTGAAGGCCAATATTCAACATCCTTAAGAAAAGAACTTTCAACACAGGATTTCATATCCAGTCAAACTAAGCTTCATAAGCGAAGGAAAAATAAAATCCTTTACGAACAAGCAATTGCTCAGAGATTTCATCACCACCAGGCCTGCCTTACAAGAACTCCTGAAAGAAGCACTAAACATAGAAAGGAACAACCAGTACCAGCCACTCCAAAAACATACCAAATGGTAAAGAGCATTGACATAATGAAGAAACTGCATCAACTAATGGGCAAAACAGCCAGCTAGCATCAAAATGGCAGGATCAAATTCACACATAACAATATTAACCCTAAATGTAAATGGGCTAAATGCCCCAATCAAAAGACACAGACTGGCAAATTGGATAAAAAGTCAAAACCATCGGTGGGCTACATCCAGGAAACCCATCTCACATGCAAGGACACACATAGGCTCAAAATAAAGGGATGGAGGAAGATTTACTAAGCAAATGGAGAGCAAAAAAAGCAGGAGTTGCAATCCTAGTCTCTGATAAAATAGACTTCAAACCAACAAAGATCAAAAGAGACAAAGAAGGGCATTACATAATCATAAAAGGATCAATGCAACAAGCAGAGCTAATGATCCTAAATATATACACACCCAATACAGGAGCACCCAGATACATAAAGCAAGTTCTTAATGACCTACAAAGAGACTTAGACTCCCACACAATAATAGTGGGAGACTTTAACACTCCACTGTCAATATTAGACAGATCAACGAGACAGAAAATTAACAAGGATATCCAGGACTTGAACTCAGACCTGGACCAAGCAAACCTAATAGACATTTATAGAACTCTCCACCCCAAATCCACAGAATATACATTCTTCTCAGCACCACATCATACCTACTCTAAAATTGACCACATAATTGGAAGTAAATCACTCCTCAGCAAATGCAAAACAATGGAAATCATAACAAACAGTCTCTCAGACCACAGTGCAATCAAGTTAGAACTCAGAATTCAGAAACTAACTCAGAACCGCACAGCTTCATGGAAACTGAACAACTGGCTCTTGAATGTTGACGGGATAAACAATGAAATGAAGGTAGATATAAAGATGTTCTTTGAAACCAACGAGAACAAAGACACAACATACCAGAATCTCTGGGACATATTTAAAGCAGTGTCTAGAGGGAAATATATAGCAATAAATGCCCACATGAGAAGCAAGGAAAGATCTAAAATTGACACCCTATCGTCAAAATTGAAAGAGCTAGAGGAGCAAGATCAAAAAAACTTAAAAGCTAGCAGAAGACAAGAAATAACTAAGAACAGAGCAGAACTGAAGGAGACAACGACACAAAAAAACCCTTCAAAAAAATCAATAAATCCAGGAGCTGGTTTTTTGAAAAGATCAACAAAATAGACAGACCACTAGCCAGATTAATAAAAAAGAAAAGAGAGAAGAATTAAATAGATGTAATAAAAAACGATAAAGGGGGATTTCACTACTGATTCCACAGAAATACAAACTACCATCAAAGATTACTACAAACAACTCTATGCACATAAACCAGTAAATCTGGAAGAAATGGATAAATTCCTGGACACTTGCATCCTCCCAAGCCTAAACCAGGAAGAAGTCGAAACCCTGAATAGACCAATAACAAGGGCTGAAGTTGAGGCAGCAATTAATAGCCTACCAACCAAAAAAGCCCAGGTCCAGATGGGTTCACAGCCAAATTCTACCAGACATATAAAGAGAAGCTGGTACCACTCCTTCTGAAATTATTCCAAACAATCTAAAAAGAGGGAATCCTTCCCAAATCATTTTATGAGACCAACATCATTCTAATACCAAAACCCGGCACAGACTCAACAAGAAAAGAAAACTTCAGGCCAATATCCACAATGAACATAGATGCAAAAATCTTCAATAAAATACTCGCAAACCGATTGCAATAGCACATCAAAAAGCTTATCCACCATGATCAAGTAGGCTTCACCCCGGGGATGCAAGGCTGGTTCAACATACGGAAGTCTATAAACGTAATTCACCACATAAACAGAACCAAAGACAAAAACCACATGATTATCTCAATAGATGCAAACAAGGCCTTTGACAAAATTCAACAGCACTTTAGGCTAAAAACTCTCAATAGACTAGGTATTGATGGAATCTATCTCAAAATAATCAAAGCTATTTATGACAAACCCACAGCCAATATCATACTGAATGGGCAAAAACTGGAAGCATTCCCTTTGAAATCTGGCACTAGACAAGGAGGCCCTCTCTCACCACTCCTATTCAATATAGTATTGGAAGTTCTAGCCAGAGCAATCAGGCAAGAAAAAGAAATAAAGGGTATTCAGTTAGGAAAGGAGGAAGTCAAATTGTCTCTATTTGCAGATGACATGATTGTATATCTAGAAGACCCCATTGTCTCAGCCCAAAATCTCCTGAAACTGATAAGCAACTTCAGCAAAGTCTCAGGATACAAAATCAATGTGCAAAAATCACAAGCATTCCTATACACCAAAAACAGACTTAAAGAGAGCCAAATCAAGAACAAACTGCCATTCACAATTGCTACAAAGAGAATAAAATACCTAGGAATACAACTAACAAAGAATGTAAAGGACCTCTTCAAGGAGAACTACAAACCAGTGCTCAACGGAATAAGAGAGGACACAAACAGGTGGAGAAACATTCCATGCTCATGGTTAGGAAGAACCAATATCGTGAAAATGGCCATACTGCCCAAAGGAAGTTGCAGATTCAATGCTATCCCCATCAAGCTACCAATGACCTTCTTCACAGAACTGGAAAAAACCACCTTAAACTTCATATGGAACCAAAAGAAAGCCCGCATAGCCAAGTCAGTTCTAAGCAAAAAGAACAAAGCTGAAGGCATCACATTACCGGACTTCAAACTATACTACAAGGCTACAGTAATCAAAACAGCATGGTACTGGTACCAAAACAGAGATATAGACCAATGGAACAGAACAGAGGCCTCGGAGGCAATGCCACACATCTACAACCATCTGATCTTTGACAAACCTGACAAAAACAAGCAATGAGGAAAGGATCCCCCTGTTTAATAAATGGTGTTGGGAAAACTGGCTAGCCATGTGCAGAAAGCAGAAACTGGACCCCTTCCTGACACCTTACACTAAAATTAACTCCAGATGGATTAAAGACTTAAACATAACACCTAACACCATAAAAACCCTAGAAGAAAACTTAGGCAAAACCATCCAGGACATAGGCATAGGCAAGGACTTCATGACTAAAACACCAAAAGCATTGGCAAGAAAAGCCAAAATAGACAAATGGGACCTAATAAAACTCCGGAGCTCTCTGCACAGCAAAAGAAACAATCATTAGAGTGAACCGGCAACCAACAGAATGGGCAAAAAATTTTTGCAATCTACCCATCTGACAAAGGGCTTACATCTAGAATCTACAAAAAACTAAAACAGATTTACAGGAAAAAAACAAAAAAGCCCATTCAAAAGTGGGTGAAGGATATGAACAGACACTTTACAAAAGAAGACATACATTAAGCCAACAAACATATGAAAAAATGCTCATCATCACTGGTCATTAGAGAAATGCAAATCAAAACTACATTGAGATACCATCTCATGCCAGTTAGAATGGTGATCACTAAAAAATCTCCAGACAACAGATGCTGGAGAGGATATGGAGAAATAGGAACACTTTTACACTGTTGGTGGGAGTGTAAATTAGTTCAACCATTGTGGAAGACAATGTGGCGATTCCTCAAAGACCTAGAAATAGAAATTCCATTTGACCCAGCAATCCTATTACTGGGTATATATCCAAAGGATTATAAATCGTTCTATTATAAGGACACAGGCACACGAATGTTCACTGCAGCACTGTTTACAATAGCAAAGACTTGGAACCAACCCAGATGCCCATCTATGATAGACTGGACAGGGAAAATACGGCACATATACACCATGGAATACTATGCAGCCATAAAAAACAATGAGTTCATGTCCTTTGTTGGGACATGGATGAACTTGGAAACCATCATTCTCAGCAAACTGACACAAGACCAGAAAATCAACCACCACATATTCTCACTCATAGACGGGTGTTGAACAATGAGAACACATGGACACAGGGAGGGGAGCATCACACACTGGGGTCTGTTGGGGGGAACTAGGGGAGGGACAGCACGGGGTGGAGAGTTGGGGAGGGATAACATGGGGGAGAAATATCAGATATAGGTGATCGGGAGGAAGGCGGCAAACCACATTACCATGTATGTACCTATGCAACAATCTTGCATGTTCTTCACATGTACCCCAAAACCTGAAACGCAATAAAATATATATTTAAAAAAAAAGAAAGAAAGAAAGAGAGCTGCCTAACCAGGAACTACTCTAGTAGGCTGGGACATAAGCAGAAAATACTTTTGTGTTAAGCCACTGATATTTCAGCATTTTTATATTATAGTAGCTAGCCCTGTCATAACTAATACAGTTTTAATGGCTTTCTTGTGATAGCTCACAAGTATCTATCTTATTTGTTTATTTATTTACTTATTGAGACAGAATCTTGCTCTGTCACCTAGGTTGGAGTGCACTGGTGTAATCTCAGCTCACTGCAACCTCTGCCTCCCAGGTTCGAGCGATTCTCGTGCCTCAGCCTCCCAAGCAGCCCACCTAATTTTTGTATTTTTAGTAGAAACGGGGTTTTGCCATGTTGGCCAGTTGGTCTTGAACTCCTGACAAGTGATCCACCTGCCTCAGCCTCTCAAAGTGCTAGGATTACAGGCATGAGCCACCATGCTGGCCTATCTTAGTATTTTTCTGTCTCTACTATCCACCTTTCTTTTCCTCAAAAGTAAACCTCTTACGTTTCATTTCCTTCATTATTCACCTCCTCATCTTTGTGAATTTGTCTCTCTTTCTACTTTGTCTCCACAAAGGCTACCTATTTATATATCTTCTGTCCTTAAAAGCTGCAAAGATTCTCCCCTAATAAGCTTCCTCCAACTAAATGGAAATAGAAACTTGTTCTTTGCCTCCTCCTTAATTGCCATTTCCATTCATTTTCAAACATGTGGCCTAACATGCCATAGCAGGGACTCTGCATATAGGTGATATTTAAGTCTCTGCAAAATGGTGGGTCATTTTTAAATGTGTAGCAGTAATAATTTATAACTATTAATGGCTAGCCTTTATTGACTACTTAATTACATACAAGGCACTGTACAATTTCATATTGATTAAACTGTACAGTCCTCATAATAAATTAAAAAAAAAGTTAGTTATCAACTTTTTTCCCAAGGTTGGAAAGCCCCATGAAATAACTCTCATTAGAACATCAGTCAAATTTAAAAGAAAACTAAAGATACTTAACGTTTTTTAATGTAAGCTTACTCCCTCCAGAACAGGAAATCTTAGCTTTTAAAAAATGGGAAGCAAAACTAAAAGGGGTAATCCCTCTTGCAAAGAAGAACAGTGGACGATTACATGAGTAGGTCTGGTAGCTTTCTTACATGAGACCATCATCCATAATGACTTTCTCTTCTGAAGTAACTCTCCAGTGAGTTCCCGTCAACTTCTCCAAATATCAAACTCAAATGCTTTCTTCTTAGCATTTACATTAAACTGACAAAAGGCTACCTTCAAACTATTCCAGAAACATTGCCATCTAAAATTGTCCTTTAGGGAAACAGACTCTAGAAATTCGTGTAGAAATCCACTTCAGTGTTTCACAATCCTTATTCTTTGGTATTCTTCTCATTTACTCTTTAAAGCAACATTTACTGAGCCCCTAACTAAAGTGACAATTCAGTTGAAGACTGAAGAAGTGTAGTTAGGAAACAAAGAAAAGAGAGCCGTCCAGGCAGATAAAAAGTATGTACAAGGCACTGATGGCATACATAATACATAGCATTTTTTTCAACTTTAACTCTTTGTGTTCGGTAAAACGTATCATCTAGACAGCATGATATGTTTTACGGAACACTAAAGAGTTAAAGCTGGGGGGAGAAAAGTGGAACCACATCATAAAGAGCCTTGTGTATAATGTTTACGAGCTGGAACTTAACTGAAATGGCAATGGGAAACCATGAAGCAAGGGAGAAACATAATCTGATTGAAAAGATCACTTTCATAGAACAGAAGAATGAATTATCAAGACATTTTAACTAGAGGCAGGAAGATATGTTGGGAGATTACCTGATAAATCCAAGTGAAAAGTGGTGGGAGCTTGACATAAATCAGTGGTAATAAACACCAAATCAAAATGATTTGATATCAATTATACAGGGTAGGGATGTGTACAGAAATAGCATATGAGAAAAGAAGGAATTTAAACTGAGCCTGAGATTTCTGGCTAAGGAGTCTGAACGATTAGGAGCAACATAACCAAGATAAAAAATATAAGCAGATTTTAGGGAAAAGAGTTTTATCTCGCTGTAACAAGTTTGAGGTCCCAGCCAGATGCCAACAGGCAACTGACTTTATAGTTCAGAGAAAGATCTGAGATAGTAAGTTAAATTTGAGAGTTATTAGCTGCATTCGTTACTGTTGCTGCGGCAAATTATCATGACTTAGTGGCTTAAAATAATACACATTTCTTATCTTAAACTTCCTAGATCCGAAGCCTAACATAGGCTTCTCTAGGCTAAAATCAAGGTGTTGGCAGGGCTAAGTTATTTTCTGAGGGTCCAAAGGAGAATCAATTTCTTTGCTCATTCAGGTTGTTAGCAGAATCCAGTTCCTTGAAGACGTAAGATTGAGACCTGTGTTTCCTTGTTGACTGTCAGCTGAGGGCTATTCACAGACTCCAGAGGCCACCGACATCCTTGGTTTGTGGTCCTCTTTCTCCATCTTCAAAGCCAACAACAGCAAATGGAATCTCTCTCATATTCAAATACCACCTGGCTCTTCCACAGCATCTCTATAACTTATTATCTTGCTCTTCCACTTTTAAGTGTCATGTGATTACATGGAGTCCACCCAATGTGTGTGTGTGTGTTTGTGTGTGTGTATATACACACATATTTTGAGGCCCATAACTAACTCCAGTGTTCCTTTTGCCATGTAATATAACAAAGTCAGAGATTCCAGGGATTAGGGCATGGACATCTTTGGGGAACAATTATTCTGCCTACCATGTTAGCTCACAGGTGTGTAGGCTTGCATAATATCCTAGAGAACACTGGCATTTAGGTGCAGAGAGAGACAAGATTTCAAGGAGATTAAGAAAGAGAGTAAGAAGTTTCAAGAAGAGAGATTTTCATGAGAGAGAAAACAGTTGCTTGTCAAAGGCCAAAAGAAATCAAACTAGATATAAAATAAAAAGGATTATTTGGGTTTGGTTATATACTACCAGTGTACTTACGAGTATTAGTAACTTAATCAGTAACTTATGATTCCACAATATTCTACAACAGTATTATGTTCCAAAATAGAAAAATATCTGACATCAGCAGGTTAAGAAGAATATAGGATAAAGGCTTAAATCTGGAATATTTTATATGTTAATTAGACTTTATAAGCCAGGAACTACAGAAATGAGTTTATTAAGACCTTACTTCATGCAAGGCAATAGGATGAGAGGGAAGATGAATCAGCCAAGGTTCCTTGCTCTGGAGGGACCTCTTAGGTTGAACAATCACCCTCACCATTTAACGTGTAAAGTAGGTTCTGATTTCCTAACCAGTGGCTCACAAACAAATTCCTTCCATGTAAACCCTCCAACATCCTCTTTGCCAATTTTATGGGTTAGTGTTACATATCTAACTTATGTTTGGCCAGTGGTCTATTCTGTATTCTTCATTTCTGTCAGACATGTACAAACTTGATAGTTCTCCAACTCATATTTTTATAAGTTGATAATTTCTCTTAAGTAAATTCTCCTGTGCTTAATGCTACTAAACTTTACTAAGGTCATTTCTCTAAATTGTCAGAGTCACTTGTGACTTTAATTTAGTTGTCCATACAAATTGGGATTGCCTGAATATGTAATAAGAGTACTCAAAGGACATTTCTTTTTCCTTTCAGGTACTTACAAGGGGAAAAATCAGTTGGGAATATATTTAAGCAAAAAGCCATTTAATTACAGTTTTTTTGTTTTATTTTATTTTATTTTTTTTTAGTTAAAGAAGAAAGGTTCAACTCACAGCCTTTTAAATGCAAGACCAAGAAATAAACTTTTAAAAATAAATTTTACAGATTTTTTTTTTGAGACAAAAGTTGCCCTCTGGATCACCCAGGCTGGAAGGCAGTGGCGCAGTCTCAGCTCACTGTAACCTCCGCCTCCTGGGTTCAAGCAATTCTCCTGCTTCAGCCTCCTGAGTAGCTGGGACTACAGGTGCCCACCACCATGCCAGCTAGTTTTCATAATTTTTTTAGTAGAGACAGGGTTTCACTATATTGACCAGGCTAGTCTCAAACTCCTGACCTTGTGATCCACCAGCCTCGGCCTCCCAAAGTGCTGGGATTACGGGTGTGAGCCACTGTACTCAGCCTTCAATTATTTTTTTAAATTCAATTTCATATTATAGTCAATTAAAAAGGATAGCGAAAAGGACTAAAGATGCAAATAAGGATTATTTTTTTAAAAAACAAGAAAAAATAAGTAGAAGACGGCAAGAAAACAAAAGTAACATTGATCTTTGGACCTTCCAAAGCAAATATCTGCTATTAGATTCTTCCCCTGCACCACCAATCCAAAAGCAACAGAAAAGTCTGCTAAATTAAGTTTAGCCTAAAGCTGTCACTTTACATATTTTAACTTCAGTCTAAAAGTTTCTCCCTACATTGTGAACTATAACCTAAAGGCTTCTCCACACACAGTGAACTATAACCTAACTGGAAACATAAACAGAATGTGACCTACTCTTGTGCCAATCACCAAGTTTCGGCCAATCAAGGGCAGCCAACTGTTCAAACTATGCTCAGATAAGGCAAACTTCAAGCTGTAATCAGTCCAGCTGCTTCTGTACCTCACTTCCATTTTTTCTACATCACTTTCCTTTTTCTGTCCATAATCTTCTTTCACCATGCAGCTGCTCTGGAGCCTCTCTATTCTGGTTCAGAGGTTGCCTAATTCACAAATCATTCTTTGCTTAATTACACTCTGCTAAATTTAATTTGTCTAAGGTTTTTTCTTTTAACAAGTCACAATTCCTGCTGTTTACAAATTTTAATTCAACACACAGAAAAAAAAATGCCCTAACTTTGAAAAGAAAGAACAAACTGCTTCTGCAGTAAAGACTAAAGGCTTGTGGTGTTTGTGGGCATGCGTACAGACAGACAGGAAATTTCTGTTACTTTTCTCACCTCTTAAATATTGGTTTTCTTTTTATTTTTTGGCCCAAGAAACAGAAAGACAGAAATTAATATATCTAAACATATGAATCAGCACTAATTCCTAGAATTATGAAGCTTACTGAGTCAGTAACTGTCAATATACGCATTTTATCAACTTTCTATTTAACTCAAAGTCAGTCTTCCTTTAGAGTAACCAGTACCTTGTGAAACTTTCTACCTCTGGCAAATTAAGGAAGTTCAGTCTCTACATTAGGTATAGTAATCAGACCAAAATCAACCAATTCATTCAGACTCCCGGAGGTCCAATGTATAGTAATTCATGTTGTACTCTTTCTTCAATTTTAAAGACTACAAACAAAGCCATTGTTACAACAGCTGGCAGTTGTTGAGTTAAAAAAAATATGTCATTTCAATAGTAAAAAGAAAAAGCCACTCATACTAATAAAAATACTCATGAGAGCAACTGCAGAATTTGGTTAAATTCCAAATGAAGTTTAAGTCTACTTAATCATACTGTAGAGACTGCACAGAGTAGTTATGAGCAATCAGTCACAGACATTGACCAACTTAGATGAAACTCCCTAGTTTCCAACACAGCTGCTATCTACAATTGTTAGCATGCCACGAAAAAGATTCTGAAAGAGAACAAAACATGGCCATAGCATAGCTCTGAATATTACAAATAAAAACCAAAGTGAGTTGCTTTGCTATCGATGTTTAAGGGCAAATTCTTCTTTGAAGGATTAAAAAGAAAAGCCAAAAAACTTGTAACAGAGATTACTTCAGAAAATAGTATATCTGATTTTTTTTAAACTATGTGCATATATAGCACATTGAAAGCCAGTATGCTGTAATCAATTTCTGGATCCAAAATGCCTCAGTTTAAATCCCAACTCAGCCACTTTCTAACTATGTGACCAATTCACAATCATGTGACATTGAAAATGCTCCTTACCTCTCTGTATCTAGGTCTCCTCATATGTCAAATGGGGTTAATACCAGTTCCCCCTCACAGGGTTGTTGAAAAGGAACCAGAGTTAACAGATGCAGAGTACATGTAGCAAATAGGAGGCACTACGTAAGTGTTAGATAGTATTATTTTTTAACTTTTTGAGTTAATATTAGATTTACAGAAAATAGTACAGAGAATCCCTTATTTCCTTCACTCTTCCTCCCCAATGTTAACATCTTTTATAACCACAGTACAATTATCCAGAACAGGAAATGAAAGTTGGTACACTGGAACCCGACTGGAACACTAGAATATTGTTAACTAAATTTCAGACCTTCTTTTAATTTCACCAATTTTTCCACTAATGTCCGTTTTCTAGGATCCTATCAGAACCCACATTGCATTTAGTTATTTCTCCTTACTCTCCTCCAACCTGTAAGGTATTTTCTGGTAGATGGCAAGTGTAATAAAATAATCAAAGTAAACATCACTAATAATAACACATATCAATATTATGAACCCTGATACAACATACTGAAAACACCATTTTGTAGTTTTTATGCCAAAAATGCAAAACCTCATTCTAATTATGAGAAAATACCAGATAAGACAAATTGAGGGATATTCAATAAAATAACCAATTCTCTTCAAAAGTGTCGCTATTATTTTTTAAACTTTTTTAGAATAGTAAATAATCTTAATGAATATGTGTAAGCCGTGATAAAATATCAAAGTATGGCTAACTCTTCTTTAATTCTAATATACGGGTGGGTTCTCTCTTATTAGTGGAAACTAATTTGAAAGTTCATTTGATAATCCACTGTTTTCTACCAAGATTTTCCTCATGATACTTAGAATCTGTATTTCAAGTTCATTATGAGGAAACTATTTTAGCAGGCTAGCCTAGAAATCTAATCTAGTATGTATTGTTTTTCTAGGGAGAAGTGTATTCTAAATCTCAATGTGAGATGTCAGGAATACATTTCTTCCTCCTTGCTACCCTAATAGGCAACAGGAACTTGTCCCTTTCCTGCTCTCTTCACACACATCCTCCACACCCCCCCACCCACACTCTCCCATTACTCTGGGGCTATTAAACCGTAATGCCGGTTCTCGGCCATTTTCAGGTCTGCTGCCCCCTTACTCTAAACCTGCAACTCTTTTTCGCTTCCCCTAACCCTGATTCCTGGCTTTGGAAACCTATTTTTGGAGGCCTTGGTTTTAGAATATATTCACAGGCCTCTCCGGCTTTCCAGACTCAGCTTTGGGCTCTGCATATTTGTCAGATTTTGGGAAGACTCCACAGGTACAGGTAAAATGTCTCCCTCTACTAGTTTAACCCTTACAAACTTGATCTACTAACTGAGCTAATCCCTGGCATCCTTCCAAATATGTAAACTCAAACTTCAAGGGTTCTGGAAGGAAAGGGATCTGGAATGAGGAGAGAGGTAACACTTGGTTACCAGGACTCTAAGAAACAATTTAGAACAAAAGCTGAAGAAGGAGAAAGGTAGTGGGATAGAGGGATGGCACTGAGGGAGCAGCACTGTCACCAAAGTCTTAAAGTAGTTTAGTAGTTTCTTTGCCTCCTTCTCTATCCTCTCCTGTTTATTCTGGAAGGTCACAAGACCTTCATCTTATATAAATCCTTAGGGACAGGAGTGGACCTGCTAGCTACCTACTGCACTAACATCAGTTACTGCCTCAGATCAGATTCTGTTCATCACAGCTAATGCAGAAAGGAACACAGCCTTGTCCCTTCTTACCCAGTTCCTGGAATAAACACTGGCTGTTCTAAGATTTTCTAAGGGTTACTACTACTAATTAGGATGGGGAAATAGAGGATAAACTTTACCAACAAAGTGCAAGTTTTAACAAGTCTCACAATAATCATTCTCCTGTTATTTAATGAAATGTAAATTAAATGGGGCTCTAAACCTTCTCTAGCTTTCTTAATTGCTTTCTCACCAGGACTCTCAGATTCTATTTATCCCAAATTGTTCCACACTTAGTCTTCTGCTCTAATCTTCTTTTGCATTTTCTATTTTCCAGGGAGGCTTGGGTATGGGAATTACATTGTCAGACCTTTGATATTGCCTTTCATTTCCCTGTTTCATCCCAGAAAAAAATTCTTGTGTTTTTCATTGCTGCTATCTCCTGATCCCATTTCTTAACTAAAAGTGTTAAGTGATTTGGGGGAGAGTTATATAATCTATTAAAGGCCCATTTTCTTCTTCTCTAAAGAGGATAATAATGCCCTTTCTTACAGCATTATTGTGAGGACTAATGAGACACTATGTACATTACCTGCCACATGGCAGACATTAAACAAATGATGGCAATTATTCTGGTCTCCATCCCTCATTCAACTATCACCACATACCCAGCCATCAACTGCACAAATACAACGTGAGAGGTAGGCACCCAGAGCTGAAGAGCAACATTTCTCTGACCACACCTTTTACTACTCATACTGAAAGAACAGGGAAGTAAGAAATACAGAAAGTAAGCTAGGTTATAGGTTCAAAGGTAAAACCAGGGTGTTAGGAAAGTCTTAGAAACAGAAAAATGACAGGAGGCCGGGCATGTGTCTCACACCTGTTATCTCAGAACTTTAGGAGGCCAAGGTGGGAGATTTGCTTGAGGCCAGGAGTTTGAGACCAGCCTGAGCAACACAGCAAGACTCTGTCTCTAAAAAAAGAAAGCAAGAAAATTGACAGAAATGTTTTACTGGCTATTTAAAAGGAAAACAGCATTCAGCATACTGTACAAAATTTTAGAAAACATAGCCTATTTAAATATTTAATTTTTATTTATTTTTTGAGACAAGTGTTTCACTCTATAGCCTAGGCTGGAGTGCAGTGGCGTGATCATAGTTCATTTCAGCCTTGATCTCCTGGGCTCAAGTGATCCTCCAGCCTCAGCCTCCCACACAGCTGGGATTACAGATGCACACCGGCACAACCAGCTAATTTTTCAAATTTTTAGTAGAGATGGGGTCTCACTATGGTTGCTCAGGCTGGTCTTGAACTCCTAAGCTCAAGTGATCCTCCTGTTTAGCCTCCCAAAGTGTTGGGATTGCAGGCATGAGCCACCAAGCCCAGCCTAAATATTTTTAAAGTGTTTTTGTTTTGAATCCAAAAGAACATAATTTGTTTAAAGTATCATTATTACATAAAAAATAAAATAGCTAGAACAAAAAATATCTTTCCTGTCCGGTTTTGGTTTTTTTTTTTTTTTTTACATTTGCACTCTCAACTATATCTACTTAAAACATTAAGTTCAGTAACACTTAGTTCAAACTGGCAAACCATGGGTCCTGAAACACTCCTTATAAATGGCCATTTTACCATATTCTATTTTAAAAAAATACAAATAAATCCCATGCAGCTTCATACCTTGCAGACATAACACTTCTAACATTCACATGCAGGGGGTCATCTCTCCAAGCAATATCCTTTGTGCATTACTCTCTTTCCAACTAGCCCTGAAATAATATCAACCAGATCTATTTTCTCCTCCCCTCCAGCTTCTCTGAATAGCAGAGGCAGTAAGTGAAGCTATTGTATAGTTTTCTCCTTTCTTATTGAATAAAGCTTCCTTCAGTTAGTTGTTTGTAAAGTTGCTCATTACTTATCTCTCACATGTTTCTATCCCCTAACAATAGGCATGTTGTTCCCCAACTTGGAAAATTAACATGAACGTCTACATTGACCTGGCAGTTGTCGAGTGCAGTCATTTTCCAGGCAGCCAACTGAAGGCCATGCACAGAGCTGCCTTTGTTGTGAGAAAAACAATTTCTCTGAAGTTTATGGCGATGCTGAAGTTGTTTTGGACAACCCATTGCTCCTGGCTCAAATACATGCAAATAACAACAAACATTCTGACAGAGGTATAGAAGACATAGAAAAGAGGGTTAGTTTATTCAATTAGTTAACAAAACTTGATCATTTCTACTTCTGTGTTCTAAATTTTAACATACGCAACTTGAATTTTACCTACAATTTTAAAGGAAAGCAAAATTGGTTTTAAATCCATGGTTTTTTTTTTTTTCTTTCTGAGTTACTGTGGAAACAAATCAAGCAGTTTTTTTTGGCAACTGTTAATTATACCCTAATAAAATTAGCTTGGCAGTAGACTTGGCAAAAAGCAATACTCCAAGACAATTAAATTTGGTTATAGATAAAACAAACACTATTTATACATCGGGCTTTGCCAGGTTGTAAAAGAGACAAATAACAGTTGTTTTTTAATAACTCTTCTACCAAAATGGTAGAGAAACACTGTTTTCTTTTTCAGAAGAGGAATGGTGGATCAAATTCTTAATTTATAAGAAAATGAAAGAGCTGTAGTTTAATAAATCAGGTATAGCTTAAATGTTTCAGGAAGCCTCCTCCTGTGCAATAAATTTAATTAAGCCAATGAGAAATCTGGATTCCAGTAACAAGATAGAGATAATCTGTATGTGATCAGCATGAACAGGCATAGCTAAAAGCAAAGTAAGGGTTGGGTGAGGTGGCTCATGCCTGTAATCCCAGCACTTTAGGAGACCGAGGCAGGTGGATCACCTGAGGTCAGAAGTTTGAGACCAGCCTGACCAATATGGTGAAATGCTTTCACTAAAAATACAAAAATTAGCTGGGCTACTCAGGAGGCTGAGGCAGGAGAATCGCTAGAATCTGGGAGGTGAAAATTGCAGTGAGCCAAGATCTCACCATCGTACTCCAGCCCAAGGGACAGGGCAAGACTCCACCTCAACAAAAAAGCAAAGGAAATCGAACTATCCAGTAACTATTTTTCAAATCCTTAATCACTGGAAACTAAAACTAAAAGCTTAGTTCTTCTTTTTGTGCTCAACTTTCAGGGAACAAATAACTGCCTTTAACATCAGAAATTCGGCATATACCAGCTGGGCGCAGTGGCTCATGCCTATAATCCCAGCATTTTGGGAGGCCGAGGCAGGTGGATGGCTTAAGACCAGGAGTTTGAGACCAACCTGGCCAACATGGTGAAACTCTGTCTCTACTAAAAATACAAAAATTAGCCTGGGGCGGTGGCACAGGCCTGTAATCCTAGCAACTTGGGAGGCTGAGACATGAGAATTGCTTGAATCTGGAAGGCAGGGGTTGCAGCAAGCCGTGATCAAGTCAGCCTGGGTGACAGAGCAAGACTGTCCTAAAAAAAAGAAAAGAAAAGAAAAGAAATTGGGTACACACATGATCTCGTAAGTGGGAGCTAAATAGTGTGTACACATAGACGTAGAGTGTGGAATGACAGACAATGGCAACTTGGCAGGGTTGGGGGCGGTGGATGATGAGAAACTACTTAATGGGTACGATGTACATTATTCTGGTGATGGATACACTAAAACCCCTAATTTCACCACTATGCAATATACCCATGTAACAAAATTATATTTGTATCCCCCCAAATTTATACTGACAAGGAAAGGAAAGGTAGATAGCTACCAGTGCTTCTCTCAAGCATGGGAAAGTCCATATGTTGATGGGGTAGACACTGAAAATTGGCCCTTCTTTGTGCATGCACTTGAGACTGCAATGTTTGGGTAACACATATCAAGGATGAAGTCACCCTTATAAAATGTGAGCTCTGGTATATCTCATTCTCATATACCAGACTACATTAGCAGAATACAACCTTTGGAAATGTCTTCTTATGTCAAAGTCTCAGAAAGAGATAAAGCATATTGGCCAGGCTGGCCTCAAACTCTTGACCTCAGGTGATCCACCTACCTCAGACTCCCAAAGTACTGGGATTATAGGCATGAGCATGGCAAAACCCCATCTCTAATAAAAATACAAAAGAAAATTAGCCAGGCGTGGTGGCGGGCACCCCTAATCCCAGCTACTTGGGAGGCTGAGGTTGGAGAATTGCTTGAACCCAGGAGGCGGAGGTTGCAGTGAGCTGAGATCACGCCATTGCCCTCCAGCCTGGGCAACAAGAGCAAAACTCTGTCTGAAAAAAGAGACAGAAAGAATGAGAGAGAGGGAGAGAGGGAGAGGGAGAGAGGGAGAGAGGGGAGAGAGGGAGAGAGGGAGAGAGGGAGAGAGGGAGAGAGGGAGAGAGGGAGGGAGAGAGGGAGGGGGAGAGGGAGGGAGGGAGGGGAGGGAGGGAGAGAGGGAGGGAGGGAGGGGAGGGAGGGAGAGAGGGAGGGGAGGGGAGAGAGGGAGGGAGGGAGGGAGGGAGGGAGAGAGAGAGAGCGTGCGCGAGAGAGCGAGCACAAAAACTCAGAAATATCCTTATTTAAAATTTTCAGCCAGGCACAGGCTTATGCCAGTAATCACAGCACTTTGGGAGGCTGAGGTGGGAAGACCGCTTGAGCCAAGGAATTCTAAACCAGCCTGGGCAACATGGCGAAACCCCGTCTCTACCAAAATTACAAAAACATTAGCTGGCTGTGGCGGTGCATGCCCATAGTCCCAGCTACTCTGGAGGCTGAAGCGGGAAGATGATTTGAGCCTGAGAGGCAGATGCTGTAGTCAGCTGAGATTGTGCCACTGCACTCCAGCCTGGGCAATAGAGCAATACTCTGTCTCAAAAAGAAAAATTCATCATCACTTTGGAACTCTTTTCAATGGCAATAAAACATGCACTATGCCTCAATGTCTTAATGACTTTAATGTTGTCTATACAATTTACTCCAAGTTTTTGGTAAAAAAAAAAAAAATAGAGCCTTACCCAGTGCCTAATGGCTGCCTTGAATATAGCCTGCAGAATTTGTCTCATTTCTGGGACGGGTATTTTAATAATATTATAAGAAATTCACAGTAGTCTTCTATTAAGAACTCTCAAAAAATCCACTGGCATCTCCCTAAATTCACTGGCATATCTAAATCCCTGTATAAAAGACCATCTGGTACTATACTACTGTACTTTTAGAGTTTAGGATTTTACATCAATCTGTTCAATCTATTTACATTATCTTAGGTGTCTATTACATGCCTGGCAGCCTATTCCCTAGGAGTGAGTCATCTGCCTTCTAACACACAAAACAGGATTCTTTTAAGTCATACTGATTTATAATAAATGGAAACATTAGTTTCCATTTCCAACCCACTTTTCACTAGCTGAACAAAATATCCTTGATATTACCTTTTTTTCTTTTGGCAGGCAATATATTATTCAGAGACCTGGTGAATGATGAGTTGGAAATTATTTTTAAATAGCTTAATCTCTTCTAACTTGGAAACATTTTAAAATTCTACATTAATTAGCTAATTTGGGAGCATTTATAAAATTTCAGATGAATCACAGATTACAGATTCTTTAAGCTGAAAGGGACTTTGGTGATTACTTATGAAAACCAGATTCCATCATTTCCTGGGATGCTCCTATGTCTTTAAATTCAAAGGCAAACTTATTTGAATTGGTGAACCTGGGAAAATAAAATAAAATAGTCCAATTCTGGAAACAACAAGAAAGGTCGGCACTACTAAGAATATAGAGAATGTATCTGATCTTTTTTGCATTTAATCAAAGGAAAAGAACAATGAGATATAATGACTTAGAGAGAGAAAGAAGAAACTTACAGAAGTTTGTTTAAAAAAAAATCAAATTATCTCTCTGCCTCTCCAACCTCGGCTTTAGCTGAAAATAGGTATGCAGTCCATATATAATACATGCCAATAAATAACTAGACCTTCACTGTCCAATATGGCAGCCACTAAACACATGTATTATCAAGCATTTGAAATGTGCCTAGTTCAATTTGAAGACTTAGTAATAAAAAGGTAAAATATTTCATTTAATGTTTTTATATCCACACTGATTACACATTGTTATAATATATTTTCATGCTTAAAGAAAATATATTAAAATTAATTTCATCTGTTTCTTTTTACTTTCTAAATGTGGCTATCATAATATTTAAAATTATGTACATGCCTTTCATTATATTTCTACTGGATAAAGTTAGAAAAGACAGTAAGTTCTACAAAGTATAAAGGACAAGAAGACACCACAATATAATGAAAAAGGCTTCATGAGGATATCAAGACTTAAAGGAAGGAAAGGATTCAAAGAGGAGAGCAAAGTGCATTTCCATGCTAGAAAAGCCATGTTTGTATACCAATATGAAAGACAGGGATCTCTCAGGCTCACCAGATGAGGGGATGCTGTGAAGGAAGGTAATCTTCCTCATGTGATGTCAGAGAGTATGGAGTCGGAACAAGTCGTACTCCTGAAGACACATCTGACCCCACACATCTACAGAGCCAGCAGAAATCAGGCAGACTAACTTCTGTAATAAGCCAGAAAATGTGAAATTTACAACACATGGAAAGAACTTGGTGAGTTTTGTTCACTGTTGTATCTCTAATACCCAAAAGAGTGCCAGACATGTGACAGACAGCTAAAATAAACATTTGCTGAATCAATGAGTAAACGAACAAATGAACTACTACAAAAAAGGCTAGTGCTTTCCAGGAAACTCTAAGGCAGGAACACTGGGAGGAAGAGCAGTAAAGAGGGGAGAGAGTGTTATCAAAGGCGAGAACATCCGTACTGGCAGCTGCTAAAGCCTAATTAGGCTTATTTTGTGGTTCAAGGAGATGAAAAAGGTTACAGCACAAAACCAATCCCTCCCCTTACTTTGCATAATTCTGGATCTATCACCTGAAGAAGTGAACTATGCTATTGCGTTCATGCACTTTCTGTAAGTGGTTTTTATGATTAGTGTGCTATTTTTATATTCATGATTATAATTTAAAATATTTTTATATGCTATAACAATATCAACTCATCTTTTATTAAGTGGTTGCGTTTGTGTTAATGCTGAAAAACAGCTGAAAACAAGTTAGATGTGGTATGCCTGTTTAGGAAAGAGTACTGATAATAATAACCACAGTTAACTCTTTTTGAGAGCCACATATTTTCTAAGTGATTAATATGCATCACCTTTTAATACCTAGCTTACAACAGCCCTATGAAAAAGGGATTCGAGACCAGCTTGGCCAACATGGTGAAACCCCATCTGTACTAAAAATACAAAAATTAGCCAGGCATGGTGACGCATGCCTGTAATCCCAGCTACTTGGGAGGCTGAGACAGGAGAACTGCTTGAACCCAGGAGGTGGAGGTTGCAGTGAGCCAAGATCATGCCACTGCACTTCAGCCTGGGTGACAGAGTGAGACTTCGTCTCAAAAAAAAAAAAAAAAAAAAAAAAAAAAAAAAAAGGTACTATTATCCCCCAGTCTAAAGATGAGAAAACAGCCTCAAAAAGTTGAGGTAACCTGCTCATAAATAATTGAATGAGGGCCGGGCACAGTGGCTCACACCTATAATCCCAGCACTTTGGGAGGCTGAGGTGGCAGGATCACCTGAGCTCAGGGGTTCAAGACCAGCCTGGCCAACATGACAAAACACCATCTCTAGTAAAAATATAAAAATTAGCCAGGCATGGTGGCAAGCACCTGTAATCCCAGCTACTTGGGAGGCTGAGGCAGGAGAATCGCTTGAATCCAGGAGTCGGAGGTTGTGGTGAGCCGAGTTTGCATTACTGCACTCCAGCCTGGGCTACAGAGCAAGACTCCATCTCTAAATAAATAAATAAATAATCAAGTGTGGATTTGAACACAGCCTGACTCCAGAGCCTTCCCTATTAACAACTATGCTCTACTGTGTTTCTAATGCTGAGAAAATAAAAAGCAACATTAAAAAAAAAACTGGATAAGGATTTATGAGCTCCAAGAACATATTCCTTTTACTTTACCCATATTCCTATAGGAAAATTAGTCTCTATTTACATACATTAAATGAATGAATAGAAAAGAGGGAAAGAATATTCCAGCTATTTGGAAATTAATTAAAATACAGTAGCACCCCATCCCCCACATCCTTGGGGGATATATTCCAAGACCGCCAGTGAATGCCTAAAACTGCAGGTAGTACTGAGCCCTGTATATATTGTGCGTTTTCCTATACATACATACCTATAATAAAGTTTAATTTATAAATTAGGCACAGTAAGGGAGTCAACAGTAATGTATAGATTATATATTACAACAATATTCTGTAATAAAAGTGTGTAGTCTCTCTCTTTAAATAGCTAATTATACTCTACTCACTATTCTAGTGATGCTGTGAGATGATAAAATGTCTGTGTGATGGGATAAAGTGATGGAGCAAGATGATGTGAGATTTCATCATGCTACTTAGAAAAGTGCACAATTTAAAACTTATGAATTATTTCTAGAATTTCTCATTTAATGGGATACTACTGTAAAGACTTTCAAAGGTTTTAAAGACTAGTAATGGTTGTTAAAGAATTTAAATGTAGGATTATATCTAAATAAATACATGATTTCAAGATAAAATGCTAATTATAATTCTCAGAAAAAGAAGTTGAATAACATAAAATAATAATCTAAAAGTAATAAACCAGGTATAAATTCCCAGATTACACCAACTTTCACTGGTAAAACTAGGAAATAAAAGAAAATGCTTGAAAGAAATCTAGTGATTTTCTCATGTTACAAAGACAGGAGCTAAAAATATTGACAGTTGATGTAAATAATGAGAAAAATTCAGGTACAAACTTTTTTAAAAATTTTAAGAATATCAAAGTAAAACAATGAATTCCTTTCAAATTACTTAAGGAAGGCCAAGCACCCTGGCTCATGCCAGTAATTCTAGCACTTTGGGAGACCAACGCAGGAGGATTGCTTGAAGCCAGGAGTTCAGGCTGCAATGAGCTATGATTGTGCCACTGGACTCCAGACTGGCAACAGAGTGAGACCCACCTCATTAAAAAAAAAAAAATGCTTCAAAAAGTTAAAGAAAATACATTTAAATTTAGAAAGAAATCAAAGAAAACATAAAAAAGAATCAGCAAGGAAGCATTTTAAAAATTACAGATTACCAGTTATACAATAAATATATTTTATTTTTATTAAGCTTACTCATTAGAAAGCTCCTTGGATATGATTTTCTTAAGTGTTTACAAGTGACACACTTAAAGATTTAGGAAGCTTAAGAGGAAAAGATAAAGATAAAAAAATAGAAATTACATCAAAGTAGAATCTCAGAGGTAAAATAATCACATGAGGAAAGAAGATCACTTTTTTTTATGATCCCTAACACAACTCATACAACTCCATGTACTAAGTAACAGTGCTAAAATATATATAAAGTAGTTTCCACCACTGCCGCCATTAGAGGGCAGCAGCCATGACTCTGCGCTACCCTATAGCTGTGGGCCTCAACGAGGTGACCAAGAACATGAGCAAACCCAGGCATAGCCACGGCGGGGTGCTTGACCAAACACACTTAAGTTCGTGCGGGACATGATCCCAGAGGTACATGGCATGAAGTTACTGATGGTCTCCAAGGGCAAACGTGCCCTCAAGTTCATCAAGAAAAGGGTGGGGACAAACATCTGTGCCAAGAGAAGGCAGGAGGAGTTCGGCAACATCCTGGCCACCATGAGGAAAGCAGCTGTCAAGAAGGACTGAGCCCCCTGCCATCTGCCCATAATAAAAACTTCGCAGAATAAAATAAATATAAAATAATAAAATTTAAAAATAAAGTGAAATAAAGTATATAAAGTAAAAATTGTTGGCTGGGCGCGGTGACTCATGCCTGTAATTCCAGCACTTTGGGAAGCCAAAAGGGTGGATCACAAGGTCAGGAGTTCAAGACTAGCCTGGCCAAGATGGTGAAAGCCCACCTCCACTAAAAATACAAAAATTAGACGGGGGCCTGTAATCCCAGCTACTTGGGAGGCTGAGGCAGGGAACTGCTTGAACCCGGGAGGCAGAGGTTGCAGTGAGCCAAGATCATGCCACTGCACTCCAGCCTGGGTGACAGAGAGAGACTCCATCCCAAAAAAAAAATATTGATGAAAATGCAAAACAATATGGACATAAATACAGAAATGCAGGAAAACTTCTTTAGGCACTCATTAATAGGCAAAAATATGAAATTAAATAAAGGTCATCTCGTGTCAAATAATATAGGCCTTATCTACAGTAAGAGTTTGGACTGAAAAGCAAAAGTGAGAAAAAAACACTTTTCAGAGTATTCTTTTGTGTAGTTATGTGAGGGATGAAAGGTGGATCAAAGGACCAGAAACAGAAACAGTCTTCCTGAAAGAATGGCAATCAGAATTCCGCTGCCCAAAGTAGTCCAACAATTAAATGGATTTCTAGGAAAAGCTATCTTAAGAAGGCTGGTTACCGTCTGGGTTTACAAAGGGCTTTCACATGCTCATCACTTTCAACACTACTACAAATAGGAAGGGACAGTAGCCTTTAGAAAAGAACAAAACAGAAACTTGTGGAAGCAAGGAAGGTGCATGACTCAAAGAGGGAAATTCCTGTGCCATAAAAAAATTACTGGTGTATAAAATGCTCTATATATACCAATTTTGAACTTCCTTTCGTGTTCAGCATTTCTACTCCTTCCAAGAAGAGTAGCAAACCTGAAGTAGCAGCAGCAGCAAAAAACAAACATGAATGTGAAGGGCCTGGCTATAGCGTTGGCTATAATATTCTGTGCCATGGTTGTTCAAGGTATGTAGTACTTTTTATTTCTCATCCTAAAAGTTCCTTTTCTAATGTTTCAAATGTCTTTTCTTCCACTTTTATCCTAAAAGACATGATAAAGTTTTATTTAATCTCACAGATTAGAAGTTACTACAGCGTTGGCAAAGAAATGGTGGACATGTTTAAGGTACTAGAGATGATTATCGAAACTAGAAATGAACTTCATGGAATTTTTTATTTGACTACAATATCTGGCAAAGAGCTTTAGCAACAGTTTTACATGTCTGTTAAGAAGATTTTATACAGCAATAATGTTAACAAGCTTCCTGGGAAAATACTTGAGGATAAAATCAAGGGGCAAAAGAAACTTCATCTCCAATAAACTTCTTTCATGCTTCTCGTGTTTTAGTGATTCACTTACAAATTTAAAGAGAAAATCATCTTACTTAACCCTTTTCCCAGTAACAGTTGTGTCAAGTGCTATTTGACAAATTACTATCTTTATCTTTAATGAAAATTCTGCTCACATTCACCACCAGTATTATAAACCACAGCCATGTGTTGCAATCAGATGCATTGCTAACTAATGCTGTGATCTATTCTAGGCTTCCCCATGTTCAAAAGAGGACGCTGTCTGTGCATAGGCTCTGGAGTAAAAGCAGTGAAAGTGGCAGATATTGAGAAAGCCTCCATAATTTACCCAAGTAACAACTGTGACAAAATAGAAGTGATGTAAGTAATGAACCTGCTGAAGATGACAATGGTGCGGGCTGTTTTGTTTATGTATTTGCATCTAAACTTTAAGACTCTTTTATATGTTCTTTTAACAGTATTACCCTGAAAGAAAATAAAGGACAACGATGCCTAAATCCCAAATCGAAGCAAGGAAAGCTTATAATCAAAGTAAGTTACCAGATTATTCCCATGTTATAATCTGTTTTATCCAAGACAGATCTTTTGAAAAAGAAAATAAAGTGGACAACTACGGAAAGATTCTGCTATGATCCTGTGTGAAATATTGTTAAGGGGTCCTTGGTTGTAACAGCTTCTCTTTCTTACTATATGTTTTTAGATGTCATGAGGGAAACAAGAACAGCCCGAGAAAGTAAAATTCTTGTTTTCTTATTCCAGAAAGTTGAAAGAAAGAATTTTTTAAAATAACAAAACATATGAAGTATATCAAAACATATGAAGTCCTGGAAAAGAGGATTTGAAAACCTAGAGCAAGTTTAATTGTGACTACTGAAATGACAAGAATTCTGCAGTAGGAAACTGAGATGTTTTCATAGTTTTGTGACTATAAACTTTTATACAGTTATGTGAAGGATGGAAGGTGGGTGAAAGAACCAAAAACAGAAACACAGTCTTCCTGAATGAATGGCAATCAGAATTATGCTGCCGAAAGTAGTCCAACAATTAAATCGATTTCTAGGGAAAGCTACCTTAAGAAGGCTGGTTACCATCTGGGTTTACAAAGTGTTTTCACATTCTTACCTGTTGCATTATATATTCATGCATTTCCAGGTTAGCGAATCTTCTAGATTTGATGCTTCTAACTATTCTGTTGTGATTATGAGAACATTTCTATCTCTAGAAGTCATCTGTCTGTATTGATCTTTATGCCATATTACTATCTGAGGTTACAGTGGAGATATTGACGTTATTACTGGAGTCAAGCCCTTATGAGTCAAAAACATCTATGTGTAGTAAAACATTCCTCAAATATTTTTTCATGCAAATTCACATTTCTCTCCCTAAATATGTAGCACATGAATATGTAGGGAAAAAGTTCTTATGCATCATTTACTTTGTATTATAACCAATTCATGAAATGTAATTCATAAAATGTACTATGAAAAAAATTATACACTACGGGATACTGGCAAACATGCACATATTTTATAACCAAATTAGAAGCACTGGTCTTAATTTGATATTTTTCAACTTTTTTTCATTGAGATGTTTTGAAGTGATATGTGTGTTTACTGTACATTTTGGTTTTATCTATCTGTATAAATGTTAGCAATATCTTGGACACATTTGAAATATAAAATTTTTTTCTACAAAAGAAAAATGTTGAAAAATAAACATATATATATATGGCAATCACCTTTACTTTTTGTGATTCTGTCTCTTAGAAAAATAATCTAATCAATTTCTTTGGTCATGCCTATATAAATTTAGGTATACCCAAGACCAGCTTAAAGAATCAAAGTCATTTTTCTCTAATAAACTACCACAACTTTTCTTGAAAAAACCCAACTATATACTTTACAGGACATTTGAGATTCCTTGAACAATTTTGCCTTATATTTTAAAAAACATACAGTTATGTGTCATCATGTAAAACTGTTTAGAAATATATTTTAATGGGTAGGTGGGAAAGATAGTTGTTTGTTTTGTTGGCTGGGTGGGTGGTCTTGACAGTCCAAACCCACTTCTCTTACGGAAAATCCCTTACGTGAGGGTTGATGGGAGGCCAAAGAGAGAAGATCCTCTCCTGTAGCCATAACAAGGACTCAGCCAAGCTGTTTGTACTCTAGATTTTGAACTCCAGCTGGCATCACAAAGATACTATCAGTAAGAAAATTATTTAAAGCCTGGCAGCAGCAGCAGCAGCAGCAGCAAAGATGAAAGGCTTACAGTAGTGGCTTCCCAACGTGTGTTCCTGTAGCATGACTCTAGCTAGTCCTTTCTATCACCTAGCTGCCTTAAGTCTTTGTCCATTTTCCAAGCCTTATTCTCCATTGTCCTGTGCATTCTTCAACCTCTATCTACATTCCTTTTCTCCTTAAAATAGCCAGAGTTGGTTTCTCTGCACGTAACCAAAAGCCTTGACTGACAGCAGTACTCTTTATATAGGCACCCATATGTTTGAAAAATAAAAATATTTATCATAGGTTTATAATCAGGTATATCTATATTGTATTATTATATAGGTTATAGATTTAATATAGATTTATAATAAATGTGTTATATAAATCGATGTAAATCTGTATGTAGAGATTGGGACTTCCATATAAATTCCCTAGATAGTTTTAAGACCTGAATCTAATCTTTGACTACTTACAGTGATTTTTTTTTTAATTCACATAGTTGGCTGGATGTGGTGGCTCACACCTTGTAATCCAAACACTTTGGGAGGCTGACATAGGTGAATGGCTTGAGCCTAGGAGTTCAAGACCAGCATGGGCAACAATGGCAAAAACTAACCTCTACAAAAAATACAAAAATTAGCTGGGAAGGATCACTTGAGCCTGGGAGGTTGAGGCTTCAGTAAACCATGATCACACCATTGCACTCCAGCCTGGGCAAAAGCCTGTCTCAAAAAAAAAAAAAAAAAAAAAAAAAAATTCAGAATTAAGGCTGCGTGATAAATTGGTATTTGTAAGAAGTTTATTAAATATTATAGGCCAGTACATTATTATTGAGAAGAAAACATACATCTAAAGTTCTTCATAGCAAAATAAATATATGAAATATTAATAATTAACATATTTGAGCCAAGATCCTCCCTACCTTGGTACCTTTGTACATGCTATTCTCTCTGCCCATTTCTTCACTAAGCTAATGCCTCCTAATTACTTAGGTCTCAGCTTAAATGATATTTTCTCCAAGAAGCCTTTGAAACCACCCCTTCAGCTTCAACTAGATTAGGTGCCCTGTTTATTTATTTCCATAACACACTCTACTTTTCCATCATACTATTTACTTCAATTGTAATTAATGGATTATTCCTGTGCCTACTATCTACTCTCTCATATGTGTAAAAGAAAGTCATTGTAGTCCAGGCCAACAGTACAGTGTCTGGTACATATCAGACTCTACTGAATGTCAATATAAACTAAGGGAAAAGGAATTTACAGCAGAGGAATGACATGAGGGAATGTACAGCAGTAGGAAGTATAAAGTGATTTTTAGGAATCATAATTAGATTTGTTTGGTTGGAAGAATGAAAGACATGAAACATGTAGATAAACAACCTTGAATTTTGCTCTGTACAAAATGGGGATTCATTAAATGTTGGTGAAGAAGAGAGTGACCCTATCCAAGTCATTGTATATTCTGGGAATTGTATGAATGGTTGATTGAAAGTGGGAAAGACTGGAGAAGGAAAATCAGCTGAGATTCACTGCAATAGCTGCAATAGCTCAGGTCTGTATTCCAAAGCTTCAAGGCATTCTCATACCATCTTTACCAATTTTTTTTTTAACATTTCTTTGTTTGATCTTCATTATATTTTTACAAACTCTGTGTACCACTTTATTTTACATACATTTACATGAAAAGTAAACTTTCACTACTGTACATGTGAAATCGGTAATACATGTCATGGAAATAAAATGTAATGATAAAACAAAATACAATGAAAAAATACTAATATTCTCCCTGATTTAATTAATCAGAGGGATTGAAGTCAAAAAGAGAATAATTCACTGATATTAATGTCAATATCAATGTACATGGTAGTATCCCACGTTTTGGGAAATACTGGTGTGAAAAGCAATAGGGCTAGCTCTGCAATAAGTTAAACAGAATTATAGTAATTACATATTACTATATAATCCAGCAATCCCATTTCTAGGTATATACCCAAAAGAACTGAAACAACTCTTTAAACAAAAACTAGTACACCAATGCTCACAGCAGCATTATCCACAACAGCCAGAAAGCAGAAACAACCCAAATATCCATCAAGTGAATGGATAAAATGTGGTATAAACACACAATAAATTATTCAGCCATAAAAAGGAATGAAGTACTGATACATGCTACAACATGGATGAACCCTGAAAATATGCTAAGTAAAAAAAGACACAAGAGATCACATATTGTATAATTTCATTTTATATGAAATATCTAGAGTACGCAAATCCATAAAAACAGAAAGCAAATTAGTTGACTGGGGTTTGGGCAAGGGGTTAATGAAGAGTAACTACTTAATGAGTATGGGGTTTCTGGGTGATGAAAATGTTCTGAAACTAAATTATGGTAATGGCTTCACAGCACTGTGAATGTACTTAATTCGACTGAATTGTACTCTTTTAAATGGTTAAAATGGTAAATTTTTATGTTATTTGTATTTTACTATCATAAAAACAAGAAGGGCTGGCCAGGCAGGGTGGCTCATGCCTGTAATCCCAGCACTTTGGGAGGCCGAGGCGGGCGGATCACCTGAGGTCGGGAGTACGAGACCAGCCTGACCAACGTGGAGAAATCCCGTCTCTACTATAAATACAAAATTAGCTGGGCATGGTGGTGCATGCCTGTAATCCCAGCTACTCGGGAGGCTGAGGCAGTGGAATCCTTAAACCCAGGGGGCAAAGGTTGCGGTGAGCCAAGATTACGCCATTGCACTCCAGCCTGGGAAACAGGAACAAGACTGTCAAAAAATAAAAGAAGGGCTAACCTAAGTGGCATTGGGGCACTGGTGAGAGTAGAAATATAATGACAAGTACACTGTAAAAGAGAATCAAGGCAGTAACAGATTAGATGTGAAAGCTGAAGCTGAGAAAAAGAAACAAGGAACATGTTAAGGATTTGAATCTAAATTTAAGGCAGAGAAGGAAAAAAAGCTGAACTTTTGAGGTTTGACAGAATAGTACTGCCACTAACAGAAATAGGGATATCAGGGGGAAGATGTGGTTTAGCAGAAAAAACTGCAGATTTGATTTTAAATACATGGAACTAAAGAGGCCAAACACCCACCGTGACTCAAAATTTCAGGACTGTTTCCTCTAATTAGCCAAGAAGAGCTTTCAAACAAATGGAGTAGTTTTGGATAATACTATTAGAAAAAGAAAGATTATACTTAATTATTTTTGGCTACTGAGTACAGGACCTAATATGCCCATATGGAATTAATATGCCTCCACCTGCCTCAGCCTCCCAAAGTGCTGGGATTACAAGTGTGAGCCACCACACCCTGCCTCTGAAAAGATTTTCATAGCCAACAATTATAAATCTTTATGATATGGCCAGCACATTCTGTGGATTATAAGTAGTACACACACACAAAAACTGCTTGGCGTTTTTTTTTTTTTTGAGAAGGCGTGAATGAGGCAATATTAGTTGCTTCTTCCTTCCTTGTCTGCAAATTTTATTTACCAGACACTGGTAATGAAACTGAGCAAGTCTGAGATTATCACATAACACTGCAACCATAGTTTCACTTAAGTACCTAAGAAGAGTATGTTCTAAAATCCTGGCACCATAAATACAATGTATTAATAGTTCCTTGGTGCTGCTCAATAAACTGCTACTAAATTGGGAATGCCCTAAAGTGAATTATAGTATATATATATTATATATAATATACTTTATATATATAATATACTATATATAATATACTTTAATAAATCCTGACTTAGCATTCTTCTTCAAATTGTTCACAAAAAGAACTGTCAATAAGATCCTGAAGAAAACTGAATGATAATCTAAAATATGGAATAACATGCTTTACTGAACTACATCATATCTCAAGATTCCTCTCAAAAGACAACCAATGAATCAATTAAAATGAAAACTAGACATTTTCTGAAGATTTTGATTAAAAACAGAACAAAATACCACAAAATTCTAATTTATTTTGTTTAAATATCTTATTTATGGGAAGGAGAAAGAAATGCACCATACTTCCCCTAAACACATTTACTTTATTATAATGTCCTCCAATTTTGCGTCTTCCTCCAAATGATTAAGTCTGCCATATTTGTAAAAGTCCTCTCAAGTACATGAATTCAGAAACACTGCATAGCCTAAAATGTATCCAAACAGAAGCTGCTCTGAGCCCCTGCCTCCTCCAACGCCATGATGATTGTTAGGGACTATCATCCACTTTGCCAGCACACACACGGCCCTCTGCTTAGGCTGGCTATGAAGGATGAGACACATGGGTAACTGAAAAGCATGTAACCAGTATGACTGAACACTGTCAGCTCAGGGAATCTTCTGAGAGCTCAGAGTGAAAACTATAAAGAGGAAGCTTTGCCCTCCTCTCCCATACTTTCCAAGGCATATTCTTCACCAGCTGAGGGGATTCCCAGTAGGCAGAAATCACTGATGTCCTCCTGCTCACTTTTTAGAAAATTTCTTCTAAGCACAACAGTTTCCAGGAAAGCAACTTTTCCTTGGTCTGTACTCACACGTCCGTCAGAGCGGACTATTCCTTTTGCTGTCTTTTTTTGACCTGATGCCATAATCAGAAGCTTAAAGATAAATCAACAGCAACTGAAACGGAAACTAAAACAGGATACTTCCTTAACTTTCATTTTCTTTCAAAACTACACTTGGATCAGTGAATTCTAGGAAAGCAAATATACCATAAGCCTTGCAAAAATTGAGAGAAATATAAATTTAAAAAGTTATCATTTAGATTTTTATTCAAATGACACATGCAGTCTTGGCTTTGGGTGAAATAAGTAGTAGTGGGCTTGCTACTGTCTCTCAAAAGTTTGATTTTTTTTTTCTGAATGATTTTCCATGTTGATTACATTTATCAGTTTCTCCCCTGAGTAGACCCCCATTTAAAGCAAGAAGAGAAGGGTCCTTCATTTGAGTCTATGCTCACCAGGCACTGTTCTGATACTAATTCCATTTCACAGGTAATCTGATCCTGGGAAAGGGGGTGACTTGGATACCAGAACCAATCATCCTAGTCACTGAAAAGGTTCTCACTGTAAATGGATACACTGTCTTTTAATTTTCATCTTAGTCTCTATTAGATTCGAATAGCAGAGTTAAGTCTCTGGGAACATGCTTTCTCTGGATTATTAGGAAAAATGAGAGTTTCTGGACTGGAAAAACTGAGGACCAGATTTTACCGAATCCTAACAAGGCATTATCACCCCTATGAGACCACCGACCTCCCTGACTGGTTGAATTGGCTTCCCCCTTTACCTTTTTTTTTTTTGACATGGAGTCTCACACTGTCACCCAGGCTGAAGTGCAGTGATGCGATCTCGGCTCACTGCAATCTCCACCTCCTGGGTTGAAGCAATTCTCCTGCCTCAGTCTCCCAAGTAGCTGGGACTACAGGCATGCACCACTACACCCAGCTAATTTTTTTGTATTTTTAGTAGAGATGGGGTTTCATTATGTTGGCCAGGATGGTCTTGATATGCTGACCTCATGATCTGCCTGCCTCAGCCTCCCAAAGTGCTGGGATTACAGGCGTGAGCCACTGTGCCTGGCCCCAATTTACCATTTTTGATGACATTTATCTGTAATTGCACAGGCTTTCCTTTCCTGGCCATTTATTTAGGTAAAATTCACACTTTATGGCTCATCTGAGGTCTTTTCTTCTGAAGGATCTTCTGAAAAATTCTGACCTTAATGAGTACAGGCTCCTAAGAACCTCCACATTATTTATTTTTTATACCACCACTCATTTGGTACTAATCATAGTTTCTTTCTTTTTTTTTTTTTGAGATGGAGTTTTACTCTTGTTGCCCAGGCTGGAGTGCAATGGCGTTATCTCGACTCACCGCAACCTCTGCCTCCCAAGTTCAAGCTACCTCTGCCTCCCAAGTTCAAGCTATTCTCCTGACTCAGCCTCCTGAGTAGCTGGGATTACAGGTGCCTGCCAACATACCCAGCTAATTTTTTGTATTTTTACTAGAGACAGAGTTTCACCACCCTGGCCAGGCTGGTCTTGAACTACTCACCTCAGGTTATCTGCCTGCCTCAGCCTCCCAAAGTGCTGGGATTACGGGCGTGAGCTGCCGTGCTCAGCCCATAAAGTTTCTTTTATTGATATTTATCATTTCAATAATTTTTGGTTTCTTCAATTAGAATGTAAACCCATCAAGGATAAATATTGGATCTTATCCCTTTCAGTATTCCCTGAGATTAGCTTAGTTCCCTACAGAAAGTGCACAAAAAATAATGAGAACAAGTCTACTTCTCCTCCTCCTTCTAACACCATCCATGGTTGTACACATAATATGCACTGAGGAGATTTGCATTTCTGCATTCATTTATTCAGTGCTTAGTTACAGATAACAAACAGGGAATAATGAAGAAGTTTTTTGGGGCACCACTCTACATTCACCACAGAATTCTTGGAATCAAGAGTCTGTCCTATAGCTAGCTGAGAATACCTGTATTGATTTTACCTACCTAAATCTAAACTAACTTCTGGGGGAACTGTAGTCTTCTCAAATTAAACTTGGTTCTTAAAGCTAGGGAAAACAATAACACTCATGTCCAAATTCAGAAATCTGATGAACCAATGGAAATGCTTTTTAAAATACAATCCTTGTATGCTGTTAAAGTCTGTAAAGATTCATTCATCCATCCTTCCATCCAATATTTACCAAATGCTTCTCATATCCATTTTAGTTCCCTGCTCTCCTGGGGCATACATTCTAGTGTGGAGAAACAGACATTATACCACTAAAAAAAAAAAAGAACTGAATATCAGATAGTGAGAAATGCCATGTAGAGAATTAAAATAAAGTCATGCCTGCTTCAGACTGGGTGATAAGAGGAGGTACAAGCAAGCTAAAGTCTAAATGTCCAGAAGGATCTCTCTATGTGATGAACAGGAGGAAGAGCATTTCAGATGGAGAAAACTGCCAGTGTAAAGGCCACTGACTGGATTGTAGTGGTTGAGAAGGAATGATTTAAGGTTGGACAAACAGGTAGCAGCCAGATCATAAAGGAGTTAGCAAAGCAGCTTAATTAAAAATTGGAATTTTAGGCTGGGCGTGGTGGCTCACGCCTGTAATCCCAGCACTTTCAGAGGCCAAGGCAGGCAGATCACGAGGTCAGGAGATAGAGACCATCCTGGCCAACATGGTGAAATCCCATCTCTACTAAAATACAAAAACTTAGCCGGGTATGGTGGCGCGTGCCTGTAGTCCCAGCCACTTGGGAGGCTGAGGCAGGGGAATCGTTTGAACCTGGGAGGCAGAGGTTGCAGTGAGCCAAAATCACGTCACTGCACTCAAGCCTGGTGACAGACGAAGACTCCTTCTCAAAAAAACAAAAAAAAACTTGGATTTTATTCTAAGTGAAAGTTGAGGTCTTAAGCAGAAGAGTGACGTGATCACTTACGTTTTTAAAATGAAAAAAGTGATCATGTTTCACTGCTGCATATGTACCTCACAAAATGAAAGCATATGCCCACAAATAAATTATATAAAAATCTTCATAGCAGCTTTATATATAATTACTAAAATCTGAACACAGTCAAGGTGTCCATCAACAAGAAACAAATTGATATGTTTATGCAATGGATTCAATGAAGAGAAACAAATTCTTGCAACTACATCAATGAATCTAAGAAACACTATACTGAACAAAAGATGACTTGCGCAAAAGAGTATATACTTAAGTGGTTCCATTAATATGAAGTTCTAGAACAGGCAAAAATAATCTATGGTGAAAAAAATAGAAAGTGGCTAGGTCAGGGGTAGAGGTTATTATAAGGATAAAATAAGTCATTATGGTCAATATCTCATAAAGCAGTTCAAACAATGCCTGGCACACAGTTAATGTAATACAATATTTAGTAAAAAGTAAATATTTTATCCCTAACAACAGATTTGTAGTCCATTTATCAAGTATCTCCTTTTTACATTGTCTTCTATACAAGAGATATCTTAGCTAAGGGATACTAACTAAAATAAAACTGTTACCATCTCTCATTTTCATTGTTTAATGCTGAACTTTTCAGGGCCTCTTCCATTCGTGACGTCAGACATTTCTCTGAAATTTGTGGGCATTCTTATTCACAGTCAAATGTTTATTCTGCACATATAGATATGAGAGGATCCTGTTTCTCATAAGCCTTTCCCTTATCAGAAGGACCATCTCTTTGGTAGGTGAAAGTCTTTGGAGTTCTGTCAGTCTCTACCTCACCTCCCTCCCTTTCGTCTTTCCAGTTTCCCACAGCTAATTCCACTGACTTACTCACTTGAAAGCTTAGCTCTATTCCAGTCTCTAGAACCTCAATATGAGGTTCAGCTTTCTAGCAAATTCCATTTCCTCCAAGCCACTCACTCTTTGTTCTAATGATGGAGTTCCTGCATTAGAGAATCCAAGTCTTACATGGGCCCAGCTTGCAGATATAGGCTTTATTCTTGGCCTCCGATACCAGGTTCTGAGACAGTATCTGCCAGATACAGTAGCCTGATCCTAGATGGAAGATTTGCCATTCCCTGACCAATCTCTGCATTGCTGCAGCCTAGCTGACTATGAAAAGAATTCCCATGTGTTTTCCTAGGTTCTAAATATCACCTGCCTCACATCTCTCATTGCAGCGTGATGCCTGCTTTTGAAACAGTATTTCATCTTGGATTTCCTGTTGCCAATCATTTGCAAAGAACACAACCAAGGACCACTATATCCATGGATACTTCTAAACTTCCACTGTCAGGTTCAACATGTGTTCCATTATATGTGTATTATGTGCTTTCTACTGCTAGTTACTGTGAATAATCAGCCAAGTACTATTGAATGCTAAGAAATTAAGTTTTGCCACTATTCATCATCCAAAATTGTGCTACTTGGCCACGTGAGGTGACTCACACCTGTAATCCCAGCACTTTGGGAGGTCGAGGCAGGCAAATCACAAGGTCAAGAGATTGAGACCATCCTGGCCAACATGGTGAAACCCTGTCTCTATTAAAAATAAAAAAATTAGCTGGGCACGGTGGCAGGTGCCTGTAGTCCCAGTTACTTGGGAAGCTGAGGCAGGAGAAATCACTTGAACCTGAGAGGTGGAGGTTGCAGTGAGCCGAGATCCCGCCACTATACTCCCTGTACTCTAGCCTAGAGACAGAGTGAGAGACCATCTAAAAAAAAAAAAATTGTGCCAATTTCATTTATTATTGTTACTATTTGAATGGCTGACACTTTTTTTTTTTTTTTGCTTTTGCTTTGCATTTAACAGTCTCTTGGAGCTGAAACCCATCTTAAATCAACCTGTTTCCCTCCTGTCTCAAGCTGCTTTCCCAATGTCTATCTCTATGCATATCCCTCCTTTTAAATTTATTTCCTCAAAAAGCATTCTTTGTCTTTTACAATAACCCCTAGGATAGCTATGAATCCTTTTCTCACACCATCTTATGATGTTTTCATTCAGGGACTGCTATAATACATGAAATTTGTTTTAACACAACAGAAATCAGATACCCAAATGAGCAGTGTTTTCCCTCAAAATAGTTATGTTGGAGGCTATTTACTTAATCTAATGGTGTTATGAATGATCAAAGCATTTATTGAATTATTTAAAACTTGCCAGTTCCATATCTTTGACCCTGTCTGGGCAGGCCAATCCTATTACTTTATAGTATTTGATCAAGGAGCACGGTCCAGTAAATCACTGCTCTAATAATCAGGTACAACTTGCTGTTACCAAAAATTAGGTTGACTATAAAGAATGAAAAAATTCTATTACTTGGGACATTTTAAAAACAGCCTCTGAAAGTAATTATAAAAGTTTAAGGTAAGTGTTAGAAAAGCATTATAGTTTGAATGGCAACCTTTGTTTTTTTCTATATGCAATAAAGTTCTGTTTTTCAAGAAACAGTTCATTTTCTGGAAAGTGAAACCTAATTTGTTATTACTGAAGAAACAGAGGCAGAGGGAAATTCCTTATCTTGGAGGCCACAATAAACAAAAATAATACCTTCGATTTTCCAACTTGGGACTTCCCCAGGAACAGCCTGCCGGTTTTGCTGAGTCAACTGTAATGTTATCCAATCAGAGTTAGGGAGGGAAAATGCTTTTGCAGATAAATATTGCACAGTAGCCTCACGTTTTCTGAGACATTCCTCAACTGCTTAGACATATTCTGAGCCTACAGCAGAGGAACCTCCAGTCTCAGCACCATGAATCAAACTGCCATTCTGATTTTTTGCCTTATCTGTCTGACGTTAAGTGGCACTCAAGGTAAGGAACATCCAAGGAGACTTAATTTGTAAAATGAGAAATAGGAGTGGGTATAAATTCTAAAAATATAGAAATAATGTATCTGTCAAATTTCACTGCATGCTTATAAATAAGAGGGAAATAGACATTCCCTCAGATCATAGAACTTATATGAATTGAAGAGAACAAAAAGAATAAGAGAAAGAGAAGAAAAAAGGGAAGGAGGACAGAAGAGATTGGGAAGAGGGAGGAGAGAGAGAAAACGTGAGGGAATGCAGAGATGATGAGATATAGATATTTCCTTACCTAAGCTTAATGAACCACAGGAACTGTGCTTAAGGGTTTGACTTTATAATCAACAAGCTGCAACTCTTTTCTTCTAGATAATCAACTATTTAATCATTTACAGTTGTGTTATGATGCGATCCATTCCTTCTCAGATTGACTATTTGATGATATGTGGATATAGGTTCTGCTAAATTTCACCAGTCTACATTAAATGCCTAAAATGAACACTGTGCTAACCTTCCCTGCTGTTTCTTTCTCTTTTCCTATAGGAATACCTCACTCTAGAACTGTACGCTGTAACTGTATCAGCATTAGTAAACATGTTAATCCAAGGTTCATAGAAACACTTGAGATTATTCCTGCAAGTCAATCTTGTTCACGTGTTGAGATCATGTGAGTGAAATCCCATTTGATTATCACCTCCCTGGTTGTAATTATATTAACAACAAAAGATCAGTAAAGGGTTTGTGATGATTCTAAAACTAATGTACAGCAAACAAAAACATGCAAAAGTGAAACTTAAATGTCTGACTTCAGAACTGTGTATGCCATCTATTTTATTGACCCAACATTGTTTTAAATATTTTCATCCCTATGTATTTCTGCAGTGCTACAATGAAAAACAACGGTGAGAAAAGATGCCTGAATCTGGAATCTAAGGCCATCAAGAATTTACTGACAGCAGTTAACAAGCTAAGGTAGGTTTGCTGTTGCTTGCAGAAGAATTGCTCTTTAGGAAATGGCAATCTTGGGAGTCAGAAATACTTGCATTGCAGTTTGCTGTGCAATCACTGGTTTAAAAGTATGTTACCACCTTGCCCTCCCTCTCCTACCTCCATTCATTTATATGCTGAGGTACCATCTTGTGTGATAAGTATCTAAAGTTACCCTGATTACCTGTTAACCTTGAAGTACAGCTATAACTAAGCAAAACTGCTACATTTCCCCCCCAAGTCTTTCATGGCTTGAAAAAAGCAGCCCCTGTAATCCATAATGAATGTGTAGCAGCAGGAAAGCTCATCACATCCTTTACCTGAGGATCTTTGGGTTATCTATGAACTCAGTATGTTCCAAGAAGAACCCACTCTGAAGCCAGAGTCTGAATATCACACTTTTATATCCTCTTTCTCTTCTTACAGGTCTAAAGATCTCTTTGAAACCAGAAGGAAGCAAAATCAATGCAGTGCTGCCAAGGATGGACCACACAGAGGCTGCCTCTCCTATCACTTCCCTACATGGAGTATATGTCAAGCTCTTATTATTCTTAGTTTGCAGTTCTTCTAAAAGGTGACTGATCATGGTCACCAAATCAGCTGCTACTATCCCTGTAGGAAGGTCGATGGTTCATCATCCTAAGCTACTCAGGAATAACACTACCCTGGCACTATAATGTAAGCTATACTGAGGTGCTATGTTCTTAGCGGATGTGCCAAGTCCTAACCCTGCTTCTGGTATTTCCCTTACCTTTACTGTCTTCCAAGGGTACTAAGGAATCTTTCTGCTTTGAGGTTTATCAGAAGTCTCAGAATCTCAAATAACGAAACAGTATGCAATCAAAGTGATAATACAATCTGCTTTTTAAGAATGCTCTTTACTTCATGGACTTCTGCCATCCTCCCAAGGGGCCCATATACTTTCAGTGGCTGCCTACATACAATTCCAAATATAGGAAGATAGAAATGTCTGAAAATGTATGTGTAAATATTTTTATGTAATGAAAGACTCTACAAAGTAGAAGTCTTAGAAGTATATATTTCTTATATTGTTTTCAGTGTACATGGAATAACTCGTGTAATTAAGTACTATGTATCAATAAGGAACAATTTTTTTAAAAAATACAGATAGATATATGCTCTGCATGTTATGTAAGATAAATGTGCTGAATGGTTTTCAAAATAAACATGATGTACTCCCATGGAAATATTGAGAAAGATTACCTAAATGTTGAAAGACCAAAAGGTTAATAAAGTAATTATAACTAAGACGAAGTGTCTTGTGGATCATTTGTTTGGGATATTTATTTTGTAAGAAATTTAGATTGCAGAATCCATGGCCTGGAGAAGGTGGGCTGGGTAGAACACAAATGAGTTAGAGAATTACCACTCTATCTCCTTGCAACTGTAACCTCCTGAAAGGCCCATCACATAAGTTCCTACAGAACTAGTGTAGCATAGTAGAGCTTGCCCTAATCTCCAAACGCCTATAGCCAAATTTCTTTTTTTTTTAATTTTTTATTTTTTAGACACAGAGTCTTCCTCTGTCACCCAAGCAGGAGTGCAGTGGTGCAATCATAGCTCACTGCAGCCTCCAACTCCTGGGCTCAAATAATCCTCTGACCTCAGCCTCCAGAGAAGCTGAGATTACAGGTCCAAGCCACCACATCCAGCCCTATAGCCAAATTTCTCTAAGACATCTCCACTTGAATATCTCGTAGGAACTTTAAACTCCAAAATAAACTAATTCTCCTCTCCCCCTAGATCTGTTTCTCCTCCTCTATTCGATGTCCTAGTTTAACTATACCATCATCCAATCAGTTCCCCCAAACCAGAAATCTGGGAGTAATTATATACTACTTCTCCCTCCCCTCCTACATCCAGTTACTTACTAAGAAGATCTTCACAATACATTTAGTTGGCAAGTTATTAGCATCTGGAATATATAAAGAACTCCCATAGATCAAAAAAGAAAAGGCAAGTCTGGTTGCAGTGTGTCATGCCTGTAATCCTAGCACTTTGGGAGGCCAAGACGGAGGACTGCTTGAACTCACGAGTTTGAGACCAGCCTAGCAACACAGCGAGACCCTGTCTCTCCCAAATTTTTTTTTTTTAGCCACCCAGGAGGCTGAGGCAGGAGGATCACTTGAGCCCAGGGGTCTGAGGTTACAGTGAGGTATGACTGCACCACTGCATTCCGACTTGGGCAACAGAGTGACACCCCATCTCTAAAAGGAAAAAGGAAACAGAAGTTGAATAAGAATTTCACAGAAGTAAGAAGCATAAGCCCCTAACATACAAAGATGTTCAACTTCATTTGTAATCAAGGAAATGTACATTCAAATCATTATGAAATAACATTTCACATCACTAAACTGGCAAAACTTTTATAGTAAGATAACATCAACCATTACGAAGGATGCAAGGTAAGGAGGAATGCTCTTCTGCTGATGAAAATAAAAACAGCTGTGACTACTACTCTGGAAAACAGTTTGGTGTTATCTTATAAAGCTAAACACTGGCATACCCCATGTTCCAGCAATTCTACTACTATGTATATACCATAGATAATCTTGTGTAGGACATGTATCAGAATGTGATAGCAGCATTGCTTTATCAGATTGAATCTTTTTTTATTTAATGAGCTTCAATGTATAGTACACTGATCTTCTTCCCAGAAAGAAGCAATAAAATGTTTTAGTATAATTTTAACATAGTTCATTCAGTTGCAAGTACATAGTTTAATTTTTAATAATGACTGTATTTAAAAGGTAACTCACATAATTCACAAAATCTAACCATTAGCTCCCCCTAGCCAATACAAGCCATCACCAGAATAGCAATAGAACAGTAGTGCTTTTATTTTCTATAATTATTCTATTTTTCTTTTTTACTCCTTTCCTGAGTATTGCAAAATCACACTTAGTTCTAATCGTTTTGATATTTTTCATCTTTTGGTGGGGTCATTTTTTCCCAAAGAACTTTTTTAATGTTCACATTCCCATGACTTCATTGGATTACTTCCTTTCTGGCATATGTTTTTTTTGTTTTGTTTTGTTTTTTCCTTGAGATGAGGTCTCACTCTGTCACCCAGGCTAGAGTGCAAATGGTGTGATCTCAGCTCACTGCAACCTCCACCTCCTAGGCTTAAAGAATCCTCCCAACTCAGCCTCCCAAGTAGCTAGGACCACAGGTGTGTACCACCATGCCAGCTAAACTTTTTTTTTTTTTTTTGTATCTTTGGTAGATAATACAAATATGAGGCTTACCATGTGCCCAGACTGGTCTCAAACTTCTGAGCTCAGGTGATCCACCCACCTCAGCCTCCCAAAATACTGGGATTATAGGCATGAGCCACCATGCTCGGCTCTGGCATATGTTCTTAATTTGCTTTGTTTAGATTCACTTTTACGTGGCAATGTAAAATATAGTAAACTTGGCATTTCATTCATAGCACAGGGAGACTTTTCATGGCATATTACTTAGTATTTACTACTTCTTGAATTTTTTTTATTTTAGATTCAGGGAGTACACATGCAGGTTACATGGGTAAACTGTGTGCTGTGGGTGTATGGTGTACAGATTATTTTATCACCCAGGTAATGAGCATAATACCAAATAGGTAGTTTTTGCATCTTCATCTTCCTCCCACCCACACTGTCAAGCAGGCCCCAGTATCTATTGCTCCCTTCTTTGCATCCATGGTTACTCAATATTTAGCTTATAAGTGAGAACATGCAGTATTTTTTTTTCTGTTCATGTGTTAATTCGTTTAGGATAATGGCCTCCAGGTCCATCTGTGTTGCTGCAAAGGACATGATTTTGTTCTTTTTTAGTATTACATGGTATATACGCACCACATTTTCTTTATCAAGTCTACCATTGATGGGCATCTAGGTTAGTTCCATGTCTTTGCTATTGTGAATAGTGCTGTGACGAACATACATGTGCAGGTGTCTTCATGGTAAAATGATTTTTATTTCTTTGGGTAGATACCCAGTTACGGGATTGCTGGGTTGAATAGTAGTTCTATTTGAAGTTCTTTGAGAAGTCTCCAAACTGCTTCTCACAGTGGCTGAACTAATCAGTACCTCTTTCAGCAATATTAAGTTAAAACCAGGTAGGAAAGATGGTCTTGAATTGCCAATGCCACCCTTCTCCCTTCCACTGGCAGTGGTCATGTGGCACAGAAAGATAATCTGTGTGCTTGGGGGAACCCGGTGCTGCCATGTCACAGTGGAAAGCAAAATTAGGCTGAATTCAGTTGATGCCCTGGAGGGAGCATTTAGACCTGCCCTAGCCAGAGGGAAATCACCCATACTAGCGGTTAGAACTTGAGTTTTGGGAAGTCTTACCTCCACTGGCTAAAGTGCTCTGAGGTCCTAAATAAATTTGAAAGGCAGTCTAGGCCACAAAGACTGCAACTCCTAGGCAGTCCTAGTGCTATGCTGGAAAGCCAGTGGACTTGTTGGACACAGGACCTAGCAGGGGGAACATGACCTAGTGAGACACGAGCCGGGGCCGCAAAGAGAATGCTTGTGCCACCATTCCCAATCTCAGGCAACACAGCTCACACCAATAAAAATGACTCCTTCCTTCTGCATGAGGAGAGGGGAAGAGTAAAGAGGACTTTGTCTTGCAACTTGGATGCCAGTTCAGCCACAGTAGGATAGGGCACTCTGGGCAGAGTCACGAGGCCCCTATTCCAGGCTCTAGATCCTGGATGACATTTCTAGACATGCCCTGGGCCAGAAGGGAACCTGCTGCTTTGAAGGGAAGGACCCAGTGCTTGTAGGATTCATCACCTGCTGACTGAAGAGCCCTTGGGCCCTGAATAACCAGCAGCAATACCCAGATAGTACATAGTAGGCCTTGAGTGAGACTCAGACATGCTGGCTTTAGGTGAGACCTTGCACATTCCCAGCTGTGATGGCTATGGTGAGAGATTCCTTGTTTGAGAAAAGCAGAAGGAAAAGAGGACTTTTTCTCACACCACAGGTATCAGCTCAGCCACAGTGGGGTAGAGCGCCAAGTGGGCTCTTGGGTCCCCAAGTCTAGCCTTGACTCTTAGATGGCATTTCTGGAGCTGCCCTGGGCCAGAGGGGGAGCCCACTGCCCTGAAAGGTGAGTCTGAGGCCTGGCAGCATTCACCATAAGCAGACTGAAGAGCTCCTGGGCCTTAGGTGAACACTGATGGTAGCCCAGCAGTACATTCCATGGGCTTGTGGTGACAGGCATGAGTAAAAGGCTCCTCTGCCTCTGGAAAGTGGGTGGGGAGGAGTAGGAAAGACTTTGTCTCATAGTTTGAGTGCCAGCTTAGCCACAACAGAATAGAGCACTGGGTAGATTTCTAAGGTTTTTGACTCTACTTCCTGGCTCCCAGACAGCATCTCTGGGCCCATCTGGTGCCTGGGAGAACTTGCTGCTTGCAGGGGAGGACATAAGCCTGTGACTTTTCCACATGCTGATGGTAGAACCATAGAACCTTGAGCAAACACAGATGGCAGCCAGGTAGTGGTGACAGTGACATGCCTTGGGTGAGACCCAGTGCTGTGGTGGCTTCAGGTCTGACCCAGCACAATGCCAGTGGTGGTAGCCACAGAGGTGCTTGTATCATCCCACCCCCCAGCACCTAGCGGCTCAGCACAGAGACAGAGACTTCAATTGTTTAGGAGAAACTAAGGGAAGAGAACAAGAGTCTGCCTGGTAATCCAGAGAATTCTTCCAAATATTATCTAAGACCACCAAGGTTGTACCTCTTTGAGTCTGCAAGAGTTACAGTATTACTGGGCTTGGGGTATTCCTAATGCAAATACAGGTTAGACAGCAACACTCAAGTATCTTTAAATATCTGGAAAGTCTTCCCAGAAAAGACAGGTACAAAAGCTCAGACTGTGAAAACTATAGTAAATACCTAACTCTTCAATGCCCAAACACCAACGAACATCCACAAGCATCAGGACCATCCAGGAAAACACGACCTCACCAAAGGAGCTAAATAAGGTACCAGGGACCTATCCTGGAGAAACAGAAATATGTGACCATTCACAAGGAATTCAAAGTAGCTGTTTTGAAGCAATTCAAAGAAATTCAAGATAATACACAAAAGAATTCAGAAGCTGTATTAGTTTGTTTCACACTGCTGAAAAAGGAATACCCAAGACTGGGCAATTTACAAAAGAAAGAAGTCTATTGTACTTACAGTCCCATGTGGCTAGAGTGGCCTCACAATCATGATGGAAGGTGAAAGGCACATCTCACATGGTGGCAGACGAGAGAAAAGAGTTTGTGCAGGGAAACGTCCTCTTTAAAAACCACTGGATTTTGTGAGACTCATTCATTATTATGAGAACAGCGCAGGAAAGACCCACCCCATAATTTAATCACCTCCCCACCAGGTTCCTCTCATAACAAGTGAGAATTGTGAGGGTTACAATTCAAGATGAGATCTGGGGGGGGGACACAGCCAAACCATATCAGAAGACTATCAGATAAACTTAACAAAGAGACTGAAATAGTTTAAAAGAAACTAACAGAAATTCTGGAGTTGAAAAATGCCATTGACATACTGTAGAATGTATGAGAGTGTCTTAATAGGAGAACTGATCAAGCAGAAGACAGAATTAGTGAGCCTGAAGACAGGCTATCTGAAAATACAATCAGAGGAAACCAAAAAACAAATAAGTAAGAATTTAAAAAGAATGAAGCAAGTCTGCAAGATCTGAAAATTAGCCTAAAAGGGCAAATCTAAGAGTTATTGGCCTTAAACAAGAGGTATAGTAGAGACAGGGGTAGAAAGTTTATTCAAAGAAATAATAACAGAAAACTTCCCAAACCTAGAGAAAGATATCAATATTCAAGTACAAAAACGTTACAAAACACCAAGCACATTTAACCCAAAGAAGACTACCTCAAGGCATTTAATAGTCAAACTCCCAAAGGTCACAGATCAAGAAATGATCATAAAAGTAGCAAGAGAAAAGAAACAAATAACATAAAACAGACCTCCAATATGTTTGGCAGCAAACTTTTCAGTGGAAACCCTACAGGCCAGGATAGAATGGCATGACATATTTAAAGTGTGGAAGGAAAAATGTGTTTACCCTAGAACAGCCAGTGAAAATATCCTTCAAACACAAAGGAGAAATAAAGACCTTCCGAACTCATTCTGTAAGGCCAGTATTACCCTGATACCAAAATCAAAGACACATCAAAAAAAGAAAACACACCAATATCCCTCACGAATACTTACGCAAACATCCTCAATAAAATACTAGCAAACTGAGACCAGGCATGGTAGCTTGTGCCTATAATCCCAGCACTCTAGGAGGCCAAGGCCAGAGGATCACTTGAGCCCAGACATTCAAGACTAGACTGACCAACATGGCAAAAACCCACGGTGGTGTGTGCCTATGGTCCCAGCTACTCAAGAGGCTGAGGTGGAAGGATTGCTTAAGCCAGACTGAGGCTGTAGTAAGCTGTAATCATGCCACTGCAGTCAAGTCTAGGCAACAGAATGAGGCCCTGTCTCAAAAAACCAAACCAAATCTTTTATACATATACACCCATTAGGCTAGAGTTTAATATATTTACATTTAAAGTAATTACTGATAAGGAAGAATTCACTTTGCCATTCAGCTATTGAATATTTTTAAGTGTCTTATTTTGTTGTTCCTCCATTTCTCCATTACTACCTTTTTATTCTCTTAGTGGTTACCTTGGGGATTACAATTAACATCCTAAACTTATCCTAGTTTGAATACCACCTTAGTTTCAACAGTAAACACACACACTCTACTCCTATACATCTGCATCCCTCCCTTGTGATAATTATTATTGTCACAGATTACAGCATTGCGTGCTCATTAATAGAGTTATAATTATTGTTTTATGCATTTTTTAATTCACATAGGAAAAATGAGGAGCTACAAACCAGAAGTGCAACAATACTGGTTTTTATATTTACCTACATAGTTACCTTTGCCAGTGTTATTCCTTCATACGGCTTTGAGTTAGTATCCTTTCATTTCAGCCTGCAGGACTGCCTTTAATATGTTGTGCAGAGCAAGTCTACTGGTAATAAACTCCACGAGCTTCTGTCTACTTACATATGTCTTCATTTCTTTTTCATTCTTGAAGAATAGTTTTGCCAGATACAGAATTCTTCATTGACAGATTTTTTTTTTCTTTCAGCACTTTAAATATGTTGTTCCATTGCCCTCTTGCCTCCTTGGTTTCTGATAAGAAATTAGCAGCTAATCTTATCAAGGAGCCCTTGGATGGTAGACGATGAATCATTTCATTCTTGCTGCTTTTAATTCTCTTTGTCTCCGAGTTTTGACAACTTGACTATTATGTATCTCAGTGTGGAACTTTTTTAGTTTAACTTGCTTGGAGTTCACTGAGCTTCTTGGATTCATGTAGATTCATACCTTTCACTGGATTTCAGAAGTTTTCAATCATTATTTCTGTGAAGAGTCTTCTGCCCCTTTCTCTCTTCTGCTTCTGAAACTCACATTATGCATATGTTAGTCCACTTGATGGTGTCTCATAGGTCTCCTAGGCTCTGTTCACTTTTCTTCATTCTTTTTTCTTTCTACTTCTCAGACTTGAACATTTCAATTGTCCTACCTTCAGACTTGCAGATTCTTTCTTCTGCTGGCTCAAAACTGCTGTTGAACCCATCTACTAAATTTTTTCACTTCAGTTTTGTACTTTTCAGTTCCATCATTTCTATTTGGTTCTGTGTCATTTCTATTCCTTTATTGATATTCTCATTTTGTCTGGTTTCCTTTTGTTCTTTGTACGTGATTTCCTTTAGCTTTTTGAGCATATTTAAGACAGCTGATTTAACATCTTGGTCTAGTAAATCCAAAGGCTGGGCTTCCTCAGGCACCTCAGCTTAACTTAATTAACTTTGTGAAAACCCTATTTCTCAATCCAGTCACCTGAAGTACTGGCAGTTAGGTTTTCAACATAAGCATTTGGTGGGGGAACACAATTCAGCCCCTAACTTGTGTTTTCTTTTTTTTAATTATGAGAGAAATGAAGTTAACAAAATAGAAAAAGCAAATATTTTCACTCAAAATGCATTAGAGGTTCCTAATGAAGATACGTAAAGAATTGATAGTTACAAGGTCAATACTCTGACTCTACTTGAAAGGTGGTCTTGAAAAGGTAGGAAATGCAGACATTAAGCCAATACAAAGTAAAATATCAATATGTAAAGAAAAGGGAATTAACACTAGTCTCCAGTGCCAATATTCACATACCAAATGAACAAGAGTAAATAAAATGACAAGAGGATTGTAAAACAGATACATCTGCATACTGAGAGACCAATCTTTCTGGCAAGCAATCTGTCAAAATGTTACACAACATACGGAAATGTTTTTAACCTTTGTCCCTATAGTTCCAAAGAAGGAAAATATCCCAAGACAGTAAAATCTTTTTAAAAATAGTAAGAGCACTATTGCATTACTGAGACATTATTGCAAACAACTCAAATACCCAGAACTGAGAATGAGGAGGCTAGAAATATGAGAGCATTTTACAAATATATAAACTATATAGACACAAGTAAATATTCATGTAAAATAAGATTAAAGACTGGTGACAAGGGGCAGATGTATATACAGGTGTATGTCTGTGTGTGTATAAATCTCATGTCATTCCCTTAGTTAAAATTCTGCAGTGTCTCCTCCCCCACACAGAGATTCACAAGGCACTTCATCATTTTGTTTCTACCACATTTCTAGACTAATTTCTCACCACTCCATTATTCTCTCTACCCTCCACCCTTGCTAAAGTACTTGCAGTTTCTCAACTTTGGCATACCTTCTCCTGCCTCTTGCTTAGAACATTCCCCCAACTTCTTCTAGTAACAAATCCCAGCCAATTCTCCCTTTCAGACTTAACTCAGACAGCTGTGTTTGCCAATTCTCCCTTTCAGACTTAACTCAGACAGCTGTGTTTAAACCCATCAGCCACAGTTGTTCACTTCTCTGTACCTCCAATTATTCCGTACAATCCTTTAACATACCACTTCTATAAGAAGTGTTAAGGTACATGCCCACTAAACTGTGAGCTGTTTGAGGAAATCATGGTTCATATTTGTGTCCTTAGAGTCCAGAACCATAAAGTTTGGTGGATGAAGTGAATGATAAACAGTAAATGAAGGTTTTTAAGAATGTGGATTTTTTTCTTATAAAATTACTTACATCTGCAATTTTAAAGTGACATTTTAAATAAATATGGATAATTTAAGTATAAAAATCTTTTCTTTTTTTCAGGATAATTTTTCTTCAGGTGAGTCAGCAGCTTCTTAATGGCTGTTACATGTCATCAGACTACAAGCTGACTTGCCTAAAGACACCCAACAAAAATGTTGCTACTGCCAACATTTTGCAAAAGAGTTGTCCTTTTTTTTGAGATGGAGTTTCACTCTTGTTGCACAGGCTGGAGTACAATGGCGTGATCTCGGGTCACTGCAAGCTCCACTTCCCGGATTCAAGTGATTCTCCTGCCTCAGCCTCCCAAGTAGCTGGGATTACAGGTATGCACCACCACGCCTGACTAATTTTGTATTTTTAGTAGAGATGGGGTTTCTCTACGTTGGTCAGGCTGGTCTCAAACTCCCAACCTCAGGTGATCCACCCGCCTCGGCCTCCCAAGGTGCTGGGATTACAGGCGTGAGCCACTGCGCCCAGCCTTCAAAAGTTGTCCTTTACGTGATGTCCTTACATTCTCTCTCAAAACAGTTGATTCACAAACCTAACCCAGTCCTCATGTTTTACATGAGAAATATAAACCAAGAAGCCAGACAGTAAGATTAAGATTAGCAAAGGAAGAACTTGATCCTTTTTCTTATTGACTTGGATATAGACAGGATATGAAACTTCCCACAGCTAAGATTTGACTACATGTAACTTACCATGTTGTATTTTGGAAGGAAGGAATGACTCCTTGCGTGGGGAGAGGAGAGGGACAAAGAAAAATCAGAATGTTCTCTGGGGCTTCTAAGACTTTCAAGAAATAAGCCCCTTTCTAGTCAGTTTAATACTAACAACAGCTGCCGAGAGGAGGGGAAGTCCACACTATGAGAAATTCAAACCAGCCTGGAGGTTTCTCTATGAGAGGAACTTCCCTTCTCACAAGTAAAAAAGGAAAGCTCTTATCTTCCCTATGACAAGAGTAGTCACACTGCATAATTAAACAGAACACCTCGATTCCATAACCAAAAAGATGCAAGGGACACATCTGTGAAAACTAAGAATCCCGCTCTGTAAGGCTCTTGGGGGTTACATCAGCATTTGGATCCCCCCACGGACACAGAACTGGAATTTTTCAAGGCACCGGAAGTTAAAATCTTGTCCAAAAAGGAATTGGGAACTCTGTTGATTTCAACTCTGTATCATCCTTGGCTCCATTCCCAGGGCTGTGAGAAACAGCCTGCAATATCCTCTCACCAGGTTTCTGTTTCTCCTAAAAGCCTTGTCTAGCCATAAATGCAACGATCAATGGGATTCTCTCCTTCTTGCTGCCTAGTCAGAACGTGCTTGCTTTCAGACAAGTTCCTAAACGAAGCCCAGGAAACCAGTGTCTGGGCAGGCCTGAACTGAGTGCAGCGGCGGCAGCCTGCCCTGAGGGGCCCTACCCTCCCATGGCAGAACTGTTTCACCACGAAGCTGGGTCAGGCCAGAGAAGCCCTCCCATTTCGCTTACTACCTCAGAAAATTAGCTTCTTTTTGAGTATTAAGATCTGACCTCAGTGACTCATAACTGACCCCAACACCTCCTTTCTCTTATCCGAAGGGCCTTTGTCTCAGTCACCGAAGCCCATGGCCCAGGGTTACCCGTAAGCCCAGTGCCCCAGCCCTTCTGGGGCCTTCGTTCCCTGCTGGCCTCACCCAAGCCTCGACCGAAACCTGTAAAACGGGCCTCTCTGGTCACAGCCACCGCCCCTGAGAATCTTCCCACCCACCCCCAAAAGCGTGGCCATCTTGGCTGGGGAGGCTGAGGGCGGTTCAGAGGACACAGAGGAGCAATCCCGAAGGCACAACCACTACCTTTCGCCCCCAAAGTGCTTTCTTCGCCTCCAGCAGGATCAGCACTGGCAGCGGGAGACACCCAGCGGCAACACGAGCAGCACGAGAGAGCGTTGAGAGCTCCGGGTGTAACCTCCTCACGGAAGAAAGTTCTGGAAGAATGGTTGGCTGGGCATGCGCAGTGCACCAGTGCACGCACCCAACCCGGAGAGGTCGCTGGAGTGAGGCCTATGGAGCCAGGAGCCCTTCGCAGACCCTGTCCAACCTCCAGACCTGGCGATCGAGCTCCCAGCTCCTTCCTTCACACGGGCACTGCTGTTTACTGAGTACTTACTGGGTGCCAGGCACTGTGTTCAGCACCATGCTCAGACGGGGACGCTTGCCGGCCTTCCTTTCCTAGTGGCGGAGGGGAGATGTTAACCATAGGGTTGCAGGGAAACGTGGCACTGCCGCGGACACGGGCTCGGCGAGGCCTCTGCAAGTCATACTTGAGAGCCTCTCTGGGGTTCAGGGGAAGGCTTCCCAAGGAAATGATGCTGGCCTGGGTAACTACTATGCAGTAGGGCAGGACTGAGGAGCATCCACAGTCGCTCCAGGCAGAAGAATGGCATGAGCAAAAACAGTGCGATAGGAAGGAGCATTGTCCCCTTTGAAAACTGAGAGACGGGCTGGGCGCGGTGGTTCACGCCTGTAATCCCAGCACTTTGGGAGGCCAAGGCAGGCAGATCACCTGAGTTCAGGAGTTTGAGACCAGGTTGGGCAATGTGATGAAACCCCGCCTCTACTAAAAATACAAAAATCAGCCTGGCGTGGTGGCAGGTGTCTGTAATTCCAGCTACTTGAGAAGCTGAGGCAGGAGAATTGCTTGAACCTGGGAGACGAAGGTTGCAGTGAGCGGAGCTCGGGCCATTGCCTTCTAGCCTGGGCAACAAGAGTGAAACTCAGTCTCAAAAAAAAAAAAAAAAAAAGAAAAGGAAAAAAGAAAACTGAGAGAATACGAAGTGATGGGAGCAGAGAACTGTGGAAGAAAAGGCTGGAAATGTGGATAGCGTGGACCATGCTGGGCCTTAGTTTTTATCCTAAGAAATTTCCATCCTCCTCTCTTTGCTAGAAAGTACAGCCACTAGCTCTGTGATGCTTTGCAGCTGACAGCCCATCCTTGGCATTAATCTTAACAGCCTGTGAGGTCTAATAATTTTCTCAAATGAGGGCGATGAGACTCACAAAAATAGTATTTTGCACACAGTCATTAAGTAGTGAAGCAGGAATGTGAACCTATCTCCACTCTATGCATGGTCACAGAGAGCACCAAAATTAAGCATAAGCAAATGGATAAACTGTATCAATGGTCACCATGTTTTCTTCAAAAAGAATTCTGTAATTCTATTTAAGTGTTAATAATCTGTATAGAAACCAGTCAAAAAATATGCACCATGTGGCACAAAATGCTAATATCTGCTCTCCCCCAATTCTACAGTATGCATTGTCAATGGGAGGAGGGGCACGTTGTTCCCAAGGGGGACAAAAATCGGTTCTTGGAGAGCTAAAAAATCTTAGATATTACAATGACTAGTGGCCTACCAAAGTTCAACCCTACCCAACAAAATCTTATTTCTTAGCACTTGATTTCTCTCTTTAGGGAGAAATTAAATTTAGTTTTCAGTTAACTTTATTTTTTCTCAGGGCAAGGTGGAGTGTATGTGTGTACACGTGTGTGTGTGTACACGCATGCATGCAGCAGAGTCTATAATGAAAAAAAATTGAGAAACGTTATTTTGCACAGATGAAATCTCCAATCTTTAGCTAGTCAGCCAAAATAAAGATCACATTTCTTAACTTTCCCTACAGCTAGGTGTAGTCATGTGAATAAGGCCTGCCCCCACGGTAGGTGATAGGAAATGATAAAAAATGATAATGACTTCTAGGATGTGTGTGAGAAGGAGGAACATGCCCTTTTGCTGCCTTCTCACCATCCTGTACTTGGAAATTGACATGGTGACAAGCCACCTTTGGCCCTGTGTGTGAGGGCAGCAATCTAGAGGTGGTGACAAAACAAAGGAGGAGCCTGGCAGACCTCATGGGAAAGAGCCACCATCCAAGTGCTGATCCACTTACCTCTGTCAGAGAGAAATAAGCTTCTATCTTAGCCACTGTTTTTATTGTTGCTGTTATTTATTTTTTTATTTTATTTTTCCATAAGTTTTTGGGGTTCTTTAGTGGTGATTTGTGAGATTTTGGTGCATCCATCACCTGAGCAGTATACACTGCACCCTATTTGTAGTGTTTTATCCCTTATCCCCCCTCTCACTCTTCGCCACAAGTCCCGAAAATCCAATGTATCATTCTTATGCTTTTGTGTCCTCACAGCTTAGCTCCCCATATCAGTGAGAATATACGATGTTTGGTTTTCCATTCCTGAGTTACTTTACTCAGAATAATAGTCTCCAGTCTCTTCCAGATCACTGCTAATGCTGTTAATTCATTCATTTTTATGGCTGAGTAGTATTCCGTCATGTATATATACCACAGTTTCTTATCCACGTATTGATTGATGGGCTTTTGGGTTGGTTCCATGATTTTTCTGTTGTGAATTGTGCTTCTATAAACATGCATGTGCAAGTACATTTTTCAGATAATGACTTCTTTTCCTCTGGGTAGATAGATACCCAGTAGTGGGATTGCTGGATCAAATGGTAGTATTACTTTAGTTCTTTAAGGAATCTCCACACTGTTTTCTATAGTGGCAGTACTAGTTTACATTCCCACCAGGTGTGAGAAGTGTTCCCTGATCCACAGCAACATCTGCTGTTCGTTGATTTTTTTATTATGGCCATTCTTGTGGTTTTGATTTGCATTTCCCTGGTCATTAGTGATGTTGAGCATTTTTTCATGTTTGTTGGTCATTTGTGTATCTTCTTTTGAGAATTATCTATTCATGTCCTTAGCCCACTTTTTAATAGGATTGTTTGTTTTTTTCTTATTGATTTGTTTGAGTTCACTGTAGATTCTGGATATTAGTCCTTTGTTAGATGTATAGATTGTGAAGATTTTCTCCCACTGTCAGTTGTCTGTTTACTTTGGCCATGCAAAAGCTCTTTAGTTTAATTAGGTCCCAGCCGTTTATCTTCATTTTTATTGCATTTCTTAACCACTGTTAATTTGGGTCTCTTACATGCAACTGACCCCTTATTCTAACCAATCTAACAATTTAAGAACTAATAAATGGTAGCAGGAATAACACAAAATGAACTTACCACTGGTAGAGAATGACCTGGTCCCAGAGGAAATTAAGGTGCTTTAATTTGTTGGGTGGGCAATATAAGAAAATATCAATGTAGCCATCTATTATACAGAAGGATATGCCATAAATAGTAATAGAATTTGAAAAGTGTATTGCTTATCTGGACTTTAATATTTACCATCTGGAAACCACATCGCCAACCCTTGTTGTATAACATTAGGATATTCATTATGTAACCTATTCTTCAAACAGGTGAGCAGCTGTGAATGTGCTAAAAGTCTATCAGTGTTGCTAGTTTCACATCCCTTATTATAAACGACCCATTTATGTGAAATGGAAATAAAAACATGCAGAAATTCCCTTGGATCTGAGAGTAGGGTTTCCCCTAGCACAATCAATTTTGTGGTTAATTTAGTTAGCTAAGATGCTAGCCAATCAGAGGTTAGGAGAGAAATGAATGTCCTAAATAAATACGATTCCCAAAATGTGTTATCTGAAGAATTTATCAGGCTCAAAGTCCGGTACAGCAGTGACTTGAGAACTCCATTCTATCACTATGAAGAAAAGTGGTGTTCTTTTCCTCTTAGGCTTCATCTTGCTGGTTCTGATTGGAGTTCAAGGTAAGAGGTTCTGAGTTAGGTTATAAAGAGAAGTGATTGACTGTAAAAGAATCTTGATTAGCCAGTTAAAGTCGAATGTTCTGCATGCATTGAAGAGTAGTATTTGGTCACTTATAAAAGCTTCTCAGTGACATGATCAGTTATCCAAAGTTCATAACTTAGATCTGCCAAGTCAAACACAACTCTGTAGTTTAGGTGTATGAATTCCTAGTAAGTGTTCAATAAATGTTCACTGAACTGGGTGATAATGAGATGAAACTCTGTCTCCTAAATTATTTTCTTCTCCCTGATACTGTTTTTTGATAAGTATGTCTGTGGCTAACCAGTTAAGGATCCAACCAGTAATCAGAGAGGTTGTCCCTAATCTATTTACTATCTTTGTTACCTTGGGTAAATTACTTAATCTTTCTAGACCTCAGTTTCCTCATCATCTGTAAAATAGAACTTTGTAGTTATACCTTTTCTGACTACTATATAATGTATGGCATGTAGTATAATAAGTACCAAGTAAATATATGAATTTAAAAATTAAGATAATGTATTTTAAGGAGTTTTCAAAAATTTAAAACACTATTGAAAAGCAAGGCAGTGGGGGAGGAGAAAAGATGAGGAGGAAAGTGGTGATTGGTTACAAAGGAATGCTTTCTGTTCAACACCAACACCAGTTTCATTCCCTAAGGTCAGAAAATAAATAATAAATGGCTTTAGGAGTTGCTTAAGAAACTGTGATCAGCATAGCATACATGAATTAGGTATCTGTTTGTCTTGTGATAGGCATTTATTAAATATTGTGGAAGTCTCTTTTTGCTCCCAAGGACATAAGATGTGGTAGTTAAGAGCAACACCTTTGGACTAGAGACCTTGGCTAAAACCCTGCCCCTGCTCCCTAAAAGCTATATGATCTGGTTCTTTGTTTAACCTTTCTGAACCTTAGTCTCCTTATGTATAAAATAGAGATGATACCTCCTTCAAAGGTTTGTGGTGATGATTTTTAGGCACTCAGTAAATTATAGCAATAATCATGACTCAGTCAGATGTATCATTTTGATAGATCACCTGAACTGAAACATTGGACTATACCGATGTGTTCTACCTTTTCTTTCCCTTAGGAACCCTAGTAATGAGGAAGGGTCGCTGTTCCTGTATCAGCACCATCCAAGGGACTATCCACTTAAAATCCTTGAAAGACCTTAAACAATTTGCCCCAAGCCGTTCCTGTGAGAAAACTGAAATCATGTAAGTAACAACCCAGCTAACATGCACGCACCATATTGGCAAGAACATTAAATTTAGGATGAGTTTTACCCTTGGAGTGCTTGCCCATAGAAACACTTAAAAATCAGATGGTTAGCCCCCTCCATAAATTTGGGCAGCCCCTTTCATTTTTCTCCTTAAAAATACAAGGAATTTCTGGTAGATTAGGACCCAAGAATGATATATTACCAAAGTAACACGTGTTTATTGTACAAAATGTTTAATGCAGATGATACAATAGAAGAAAATAAAAATCACTGATAATTCTATTCTCGAGTGACAAATACTGTTAACCCCTTAGTATAGTCTTCTAAATCTCCCTTATTTGCTTCATGTGCATATAACATAGATATGTATTTATGTACTCAATATACAAACACAAAAATTAAATCATATACTATATACTGTTTTGTAATCTGCTTTTTCATTAAAACTATATCATGAACATTTTTTCATGTCCGTAAATCTCTAATAACGTCATTTTTACCTAATGTCACTTTTTCTTTTTTTATGGAGTCTTGCTCTGTCACCCAGACTAGAGTGCAGTGGCAGGATCTCGGCTCACTGCAACCTCTGCCTCCCGGGTTCAAGCAGTTCTCCTGCCTCAGCCTTCTGAGTAGCTGGGATTACAGGCGCCCACCACCACGCCCAGCTAATTTTTCTTGTATTTTTAGTAGAGACGGGGCTTCACTATCTTGGCCAGGCTGGTCTCGAACTCCTGACCTTGTGATCCACCTGTCTCAGCCTGCCAAAGTGCTGGGATTACAGGTGTGAATCACCGCGCCCAGCCACCTAATGTCATTTTTAATGGCCTAATTTTATTCATCATATGGATAAACCATAATTTAGATGACCAATTATTGTTGTTGGAAATATAGATTATTTCCAAATTTTTGCTGATGAAATAAAACTTATTATGGCAGTAGTGTGTCTGTAATTCTTTCCTATTGGTACCTTTCTCGAGATTAGAATTGCTAGGTTAAAGAATGTGCATATTTTAAGTCTTTATATATCATCCTTGACTACTCTTTTTCTCACACTATACAGAAAAATTAGAGAAATATTTAAATTATTTCCAGACAGTCTACTGTAAAATTACTGTAAGTAATTTTTAAAATTCAACCAGGGACAGGCACAGTAGCTCTCACCTGTAATCCCAGCACTTTGGAAAGTTGAGGCGGACAGATCACGAAGTCAAGAGATTGAAACCATCCTGGCCGACATAGTGAAACTCTGTCTCTACAAAAATTAGCTGGGCATGGTGGCATGCACCTGTAGTCCCAGCTACTCGGGAGGCCGAGAGGCAAGAGAATCACCTGAATCCGGGAGACAGAGGTTGCAGTGAGCCAAGATGGCGCCACTGTACTCCAGCCTGGCAACAGAGCTCCGTCTCAAAAAAAAAAAAAAAAAAAAATTCAACCAGTGGCTCATTTTGTCCTAGGAAATAATTTTAAGTAGTTTCACTAGAAAATTCAGCAAAATTTATACTTATTTTCATTATTTCTGAAAAAAAGCATTTAAGTTATTAATGAGAAAAAACTGTCTCATTGCTATTTCCTTGGCAGTGCTACACTGAATAATGGAGGTCAAACATGTCTAAACCCAGATTCGGCAGATGTGAAGGAACTGATAAAAAAGTGGGAGAAACAGGTTGGTGAAAAAGAGGAACAACATTTTCTTTCTTTTAGAAATTAACTTTGGAAAACAAAGAATCTGCATTTTCATTAACACTATAAGAATACATAACTTTTAAGAATACATTTTTCATTCATATTATGGTGCTTCTATTTTGTTCCTAGGACAAAATTATGTTCCTACATATAGTATCCCCTCTCTGTCTCCCACCAGAAGAATGTATATTCCTTGGAGGGTACAGAGCTTGTCCTTATTTAATATAATAAATATGTAATTAATTGAATGGTAGACACAGAAGATACAAACATAGTAAGGTATAGTCTTTTCCTATTGTAGCAAATATGCTAATAATTACGGTACAATGTGAGAAATATAAAAGTATGCACAAGAATCTTGAAGATACAGAGGAGGGAGTACTTAACTTTGCTGGGGGGAACAGGGCAGGAGAAAGTGTTAAGGAAGATTTCTCATGTGAGGTGATATTTGATTTGGGTCTTGAAGGATAAATAATTCGCCAGGAAGGTAAGGACAGTGTGAGCAGAAGAGTAGAATCACGAGAGAATTTGCTGTGTTTAGGGAGCCTCCATTAATGTGGCTGGAGTTTGTGTGAAGAGACTGAAGGGACTGAGGTAGAAAAGTAGGTCAGGACAAAGCGGGAGGAATCCTGCATGGTATGCTAAGGAGTTGGTATGTGAGTGGGAGATTGGGTTCTGGAGTGTGACAGACTGGTGGTTCTGCCACATAAGCTGTCCAGATTTGGGCAAGTCACCCTCTCCAGGCCTCAGCCTCCTCATATGTAAAACATGGAAGATAATAGTGCCAACCTCAGAGGGTTGTAGCTGGAGCAGGTGAGTGGTAAGCAAGGTTGCGGGGGAAATGTAATAAGCCAGAAGAACAGACAAAAGACAGCCAGTTAGAAGGCTGTTGCCTCCTCCTCAAAGTGAGCAAAGTAGGGAGAATCTAAAGGAGGCCCTCTGAGAGTGGAGTGACTTTAATGTGGTTTTGAGGATGAAGAAAGACCATATTCAGGAGAGTGAGTCCAAATATAAGGAAGTGAAAATTGTAAGATTCAGAAACATTGCCCTTTTTCCCTTCTCCTCACAGGTCAGCAAAAGGAAAAGCAAAAGAATGGAAAAAAATGTCAAAAAAAACAAAAAGTTAAGAAAGTTTGTAAAGGTCAAAATCTCAATGTCCTCATCAAAAGAAGACTGCGTAAGAAACCACTTCACCAATAAGTATTCTGTGTTAAAAATGTTCTATTTTGATTATACCAAGATCATTCCAAAGGGGGATGGCATGTAATACAAACGCTTGTTAATTTGACTAGAAAATTTAAAACATTACTCTGAAGTTATAACTAAAGCTAGAAAGTTGATTTTGAGAATCCAAATGTTAAGAATTGTTAGAGGCTATGATTGTCTTTGTTCTTCTACCACCCACCAACTGAATTTCATCATGCTTAAGGCCATGATTTTAGTAATATCCATGTCCAGACAGATGCTCAAACAACTACATCCCACACACAACAGCTGCCTGGAAGAGCAGCCCTAGGCTTCCACACACTGCAGCCTCCAGAGAGTATCTGAGGCACATGTCAGCAAGTCCTAAGCCTGTTAGCATAGCATTCTGGTGAGCCAAGCAGTTTGAAATTGAGCTGGACCTCAGCAAGCTGCTGTGGCCATTAACCTCTGGATTTGAATCAGCATACAGGCTTCACATACAATGTGTCTGAGAGATCCATGCTGGTTGCTGTTGGATATCACCACTGGAGATCACCAGTGTGTGGCTTTCAGAGGCTCCTTTCTGCCGTTGAAAGCCATATGATTCTATCTTGTCTGCTCAACACCATATTTCTTATTGTTCCCCTTTGCTTCATTCAAGTCAGCTCTTCTCCATCCTACCGCAATTCAGTGCCTGCCTCCTCTCCAGTGCATATGTCATATGCCCTGTTTTATCTGTGTCGACTCCTTTCTCACCTTGTAGCCAACACCCCACGGAAATGCTTTCTTCTCCCTATTCATCCTCACTCAAGCCAGTCTTCAAGGCTTAGTTCAAGTCCTGTCTCTTAAATAAACCTTTCTGGACACATATATTATCTTAAAATTCCTATTTCACTTGGGTTCAGTACCACATGGGTGAACAATGAATGGTTAACTAATTCCTGTGTGTTTATCCTAGCTCTCCAAACAGATTGTCAGCTTCTTGAGGGCAAGAGCCATGGTTTATTTCCGTGATTCTTCCACGGTGCCTAATAATACTGTGGAATTAGGTTTTCATAATTTTTTAATTGCTGTCATTACAGGCATGAGGGCAATCAGACCATTGTCTCAGAGCAGGTGCTGGCTCTTTCTGGCACCTCCATGTTGGCTAGCCCCTGGTTAACCTCTTACTTATTATCTTGGCCATTCACTGCAGGGACCAGGGGATGATGCAACATCCTTGTCTTATTATGACAGGATATTTACTCAGCTTCTCCAACAATAAGAAGCACTTGGTAATAATAAGCTTGCAGATATTCTGGACTGTTTTTAGAAAATATAGTTTCCCGAAAATCACAAAATCTTACAATGAAAAGGGCTTTAAAGATCAGTCAGTGACCAACCTTTTCCCAACCATACAAAAATTCCTTCAGTACCATTCCCAGCAAGCTTCAGCTTTCTGTGATCCAACAAGATAGCTACCAAGATCCTTTTCAAAACGTATTTTAGGCAAATATGAATTTTATTGTCCATTTACTTGTTTTGGAGTTTGTATTGTGATTATCAATTACCACACCATCTCTCACGAAGAAGGGGAACGATGAAGTACCAAGCACTAGAGGAAGCACCAAGTCGGTTAGTGGAGGTATGATTGGTGCCGAGTTAGCCTCTGCAGGACATGGAAACCTCTTTCCAGAGAAGGTTCAGTGAATTGCGTAGGAGAGGTTGTGTCTGGCCAGAATTTAAACCTATACTCACTTTACCAAATTGTATCACCCCTCGCACTGCTGATGATTTAGAGTGCTGCCCAGTGGACATCCCACCTGAATGTCTTATCTAATCATGAAACTCCCTAATCCCTTCTATGTAACTTCCCTGAAAAATCTAAGTGTTTCATAAATTTGAGAGTCTGTGACCCACTTACTTTGCATCTCACAAGCAGACAGCATATAGCTAATAACTAAAGACCACATATTTTCACTAACACACATGTTATAATCATTTATTATACATATATACACACACATATACTCTCAAAGCAAATAATTTTTAAGTTCAAAACAGTATTGACTTGTATACCTTGTAATGTGAAATATTTTCTTTGTTAAAATATCAATAAATAGACCATTAATCAGAAAACAGATCTTTTTTGTGTGTGTTGAACATACCCTTCAACTATTGAGTGTTTAATAATAAATCTCATATGTCCTTCTTATTTACATTTCAGCTTTCTCTCAAATAAGGTATAACAATAATTGAGATAACACATGAAAGCTCTTTAAAGGGCCTGTTGGGGACAGGAAAAAAAGTATGACAACACAATGGATAATATGACAACACTGCCTTACAACAACATTGACTTAAAAGAGTTATGTGGGGCCGGGCAGCTCATGCCTGTAATCCCAGCAGTTTGGGAGGCTGAAGCTGACTTGAGGTCAGGAGTTTGAGACGAGACTGGCCAATATGGTGAGACCCCGCCTCTACTAAAATTACAAAAATTAGCTGGGCATGGTGGTATGCACCTGTAGTCTGTTACTTGGGAGGCTGAGGTAGGAGAATCGCTTGAACCTGGGAGGCAGAGGTTACAGTGAGGTGAGATCGCACCACTGTACTCCAGCCTGGGTGACAGAGTGAGACTCTTGTCTCAAAAAAAAAAAAAAAAAAAAAAAATGAGTTATGTAGAATTCAATCTATTTCCTAATCCTCAAGAGTAATACTATTCTAATGAGGTTATGTGCCCAGGAAGCCAACATGTCTTCTTTTCTATCTCCTAAAATTTTATGTGTTTGAATATTATAAAGCCTCAAGTAGTTACGATAGAGACCTAAACACTGAACAATTTAAGGGTCCAGGAAACTGGGCTGGAGGCATTACGCAGTGTGGAATCTCTGAGACGGTTGAGAGTGTAACAAGGAGTATCATCCTGTACACTTGATGGATGCTTTGGAGGCCAGACAGGTGTGATATTTGGGCAGAATAACAGCTTCTAATGGTGGACATGAATTCTCACAAGCGCCTTCACCTGAGAGGCAGTAGGAGGACCCTGGAAGGAGCTAAGATCCCAGATTCTGAGATATCCTGGTTAGAATCAGTGCCTACTACTTATTAGCTGTGTGACCCTGGTTACAGAATAATATTTCACCTCACAATGCGTCAGTTTCCTCATTCAGGATTGTTGTGAGGAGCAGGCTCAGCATAGGTCTTGGTGAAGAGAAAGTCCTCAATGTTTGTCCCAGACCCTCCTTAACCACTTGGCTATATCTTCATAGCAGCAGATGTATCCCACATCTCATATAGAGAAATGTTTCCAGCACTGAAAAATAGGTGGGAGAAATGAGAGTAAAAGCCTTCCTGACCAGTTTTCAATACTGTATTTTTATAATCCTAGTCTAGGCTATCATCGTCCCTTTTCTGGGCTACCTCAGTAGCCTCCTGCTTTCCCTGTTGGCTCTTACTCGCAACTTTTCTCTTGCTTCCCTAACTTCCATGATAAACAATAATCTTTTTAAAAAATAACTTACAGAATGCTACCACCTTGTTCAAAATCCTGCAGCTTACAATTAAGTCAAAACATACCATGAGCTGGCCTCACATGAGCTGGTCTCTGCCTGCTTCTCTGATCATGCTCCCTCTACCCTCCTTTGCTGAGCCTTGGCATCACCTTTCTTCTTTACGTCTCTTGAGCACACCAAGTTCATTACCCTCTCGGGTTTTTGCATATGCTGTTCCCTGTGGTTCTGGTTTGTACTATAACAACTTGGTTAGTCTTAGAACGACATTTCCCAGAATCTCCTTCCCTGTGTGGTTCTAGGTTAGAGTTAGCCAAAGAAGAACTCATGTGAGACTTGGAAATCAAAAGTGAAGGAGTGACCCTTAATCTTGATTAGATATATTGACAAACACGCTGGTAGCCAGTGGATCCCAGCTTGCCCTTGCTCTTTTCCTCCACGTTCAACTTATGCTCAGGACTGCTGGCCTCATGATCAGTGATGGTCCCAGGCCCCCCCACCAGACATTTGGCAGTGGACCCACAGAGGCAGTAGTTATGCAGAAGCAAAAGATCCCATAGACCCTAGCAGCCCCAATTTGGCGCTGAACAGGCTTAACTTCTTGGATTTTCTCACAAGCTCTGATTTGCCCAACTGTCACAGTGCTTCTGATGGACCAGTCACTGATTCTTCCTCTGATCCCCTGACTCTCCCTTCCAGACATTCATTTCCTGAGATCTTCCCTCATCTGTGAGATCTGAATCCTATAGCAAATCTTTATCCTAATAATACTTATAGTGGCTCTGCTTCCCTGAAACACCTGGGCCTACGCACACTTCTTTCCACGGCAGTTCTTGCCTCATCACTTAAGTTTCAGTTTAAATGTCACTTCACAGAGTCCCCTTCCCTTATCACCCTTAGCAAAATAGCCACCCTTTCTCTCTATGGTAGTGGTTTCCACAGTAGGATTGTGTACCTTATGGGGCTGATGAAATGAAAATATTTAGAAATTACATTTTTGTCTAAAAAATAAGAAAGAACTGAAAATTGACTGTAAATCATTTGTCATGTGCTAATTTCCTGAGGAAAAAGTGAGATCTCCACAACTGAGGGGCAAGCATGTGTCCTCACTCAGTTATTCACCTTCTGCAGATTGTAACATGGGTTTCCATTTATGTACTCATAGTTAAGGGGATTTAAGGATTACAGGATAGAGTGCTCACTCAGCCAACCTTCACAAAATGGTCAAATGGCTCTAAAAGACTCTTCCTAAGAAATTCTTGTGGAAGATCATATTAATGACATGAACGTAAACTAACAAGAGAATAAAACATACATAGATGGGTTGGGTGTTCTAATTGTAACTAGAAGGGTACACAGTTTTAAAAATCTGATGGTTATAGTCGTTTCATTTTCTTTCATCATGATCATATATAATGATCAAACCATCACAATCTGAAATTATCTTTTTAAAAAACGTGTGCTTATTTCTCCCCCCTACCCCTACCACATGTACAAGTTTAGGTTCCTTGACCATGGTAACTTCGTCTTCCCCACTGCTGCATGCTTAGAGCAGTGCCTGACGCTTAGGAAGCTCCTAATATGTAATTTTTTAGTTGATTGACATATGCTTCACCCAAAATTTTCATTTAGGTCTTTTTCAAATCAATTTCAACTACTCTTGTCATGCTCATCTGATGCTCATTTCTGCCCTCAGCTTTGCTTGTTCTTTTTATTTGCCCTGCCCTACTTTCCACCCCTCATCTGTCTGGCTCCCACCCACGCATGATTCAAGTCCCACTTTTCCCATGACTCCGTCCGGAATGCTCCTGGCCACACTGATATCCACCTCCATGCCCTGTCATAAAATGACTTTAACTAGTAAGGATTGTTCTATGATTAAAATCTTCCATTATTTTGCTATACTAGAAAGTGGTTTGTATCTGAACAAAGTTTAGACATTAGAGCGATGAATAAAATATTTAATCTGTAAACTGTACTTATGAATTTAGATGCTAGTGGCCAGGTACCATGACTTGCGCCTGTAATCCTAGCACTTTGGGAGGCCAAGGTATGTGGATCATTTGGGGTCAGGAGTTTGAGACCAGCCTGACCAACATGGTAAAACCCTGTCTCTATTCAAAAATACAAAAAAGTAGCTGGGCATGGTGGCACACGCCAGTAATCTTCACTACTCAAGAGGCTGAGGCACAAGAATCACTTGAACCCAGGAGGCTGAGGGTGCAGTGAGCTGAGATCACGCCACTGCTCTCCAGCCTGGGCAACAAAGTGAGACTCTGTCTCTAAATAAATAAATAAAGCAAGCAGCTAGTGAGCTCTAGGTCAGTTAATTGGGAGAAAGCTGTTTGTGGTTCCTTTTTTTTTTTTTTTTTTTGAGACAGAGTCTTGCTCTATCACCCAGTCTGGAGTGCAGTGACACAATCTTGGCTCACTGCAACCTCCACCTCCCAGGTTCAAGCGATTCTCCTGCCTTAGCCTCCCGAGTAGCTGGGACTACAGGTGTGCACCACCACACCAGACTAATTTTTTGTATTTTTAGTAGAGACGGGGTTTTACCATGTTAGCCAGGATGGTCTCGATCTCCTGACCTTGTGATCTGCCCATCTTGCCCTCCCAAACTGCTGGGATTATAGGTATGAGCCACCGCGCTCAGCCCTTATTTGTAGTTTCTTTGTCCTTACTGGGAAACTGGAAAGTTGTCTTCTTATTGGAAAGGAAGATAAAGGGAGACTAGATTCACAGATACTTTAGGTACTGTCTCTTTTTGGCCTGTATAGAGAGAGGTTGAGATTAACTGAGAAAGAAAAACAGGCAACACTTCTTAATAGAGAGTGGAATTAGCTCCCAAGTCATCACAAGCCAAGATGTCCCTTGAGGCATTTGATATCCCCATTGGTTTAAAGTTCTCAGGAGGGAACTTCAAACATTCGACCCTACATTTTAAGGAGATGAATAAATCACAAAGGATCAATCTAATCTAAGTCCATTAATCAGAGTATGAACTGGGGCAAACTGACAAAAGATTAGAGGAAAAGGTGTCAAGTTATACATAACTATTTGCTTTCTCTAAAAGTGTGCTATACAGATTTTTTTAAAAAAACTCTTCCTTTAAATATAATATACTGTTTCAAGTCAACAGTCTTAATAAAGAATTTGTTTTGCTCAAAGAAAAAAAAGAAGGAATGACTTGCTGGTATCTCCATTTCCAGAGAACTAAGTCTCAGCCTCTGCTTTCTGTGTAGCGTGTAGGACCAAGTAGGTACAGCCATCTACCACCAGCTTTCTTTAACCATTGCAGAAGATAACCTGAACTTTCTCTGGAATGAGGAACTAAAAATCACAGTCTATTAGGTAAACGATCAATGTCAAAGCACATAACAGAGAGGAAAAATATTGTGTTGCTTAGAAAAAGAAATGTCAGCAATCACTTTTGCAATATCAAAATCCTCAGATTTACCTCAGGGCAGATGTCTCTTTTGTATGGAGCCTTTGACTAGGGAGAGACGGGCCTAGGAGTTTTGATGGTATGGAAGTTAAAGCGAAACTAAGCTAAATTTCTTTGAATAATGAAAGAAACAGGAATGATCTCTGGCAGCTAGGGAGAATGTTGGGGATCTTGGATCAGCAGAAAGAGAGGCAGTGGAGGGCAGCAAGAAGCGAGGGCCTGTACCAGATGGCACCAAATCTATCAGGGTTGATAGATTTGTCCGGGAAGCAAGGCCAAAAGTTTCACTGTCCACAGGAGCAAAGAAATACATGGGCTTGTGGGTAAAACTCATAATAAAGCTATAAAGAGAGAGAGGAAAAAGACATTACAATAAAAAATTAAATTCGCTTTAAGAAGGACTAGAATTCTGTATGAGATTTCTTTTGAGTTTGTGGGCCTGTCAAATCATGTAACTTTCCTGTTAACAAGAAAAGCATGAGCTCCCTCTAGTGGCTAATATCACAGTTTTTTAAACAGCGGGCCAAACACCGCAGTTCACACCTATAATCCCAACATTTTGAGCGGCTGAGGCGGGGAGGATCACTTGAGCCCAGGAGTTTGAGACCAGCCTGGGCAACGTAGCAAGACCCCTCCTCCCCATTTCTACAATTTAAAAATTAGCCAGGCATGGTGGTGCACACCTATACTCCCAGCCACTTGGGAGACTGAAGCAGGAGGATAGCTTGAACCCAGGAGGTTGAGGTTACAGTGAGCCATGATTGTGCCACTGAACTCCAGCCTGAGTGGCAGAGCAAGACCCTATCTCCAAATAATAATAATAATAATAAAACAATATATTTTAATCAGAAAAGGATGAAGACATGACTGGCTTTTCTGAGCACATTCAATATTATTGGTTTCTAATGAGAGAGATAACAAAGATTCACACATTAGTCACTTACTGATTTTCAGGTAAATTTCATCTGTATATGTCCAAGATATTTTAAGTTCCTGCTTTAATAAATCACACAGTTGAAGAATTGGAAGAGTCATTAGAGATTATCCATGCATTCATTTTTTCATTCATTCAACAAATATTAACTGATTATGTATTATATGCATGCATTGCTCCAAGTGTACAAGATAGAGAATGAACAAAACAGTCTTCATTAAGCTCATATTCTAGTGCAGAAAGACAGGCAATAAAAACTAAACTAGCAAATATATATCAGAGGTTGAGAAGGGCTATGGAGAAAATGAAGCAGGGGAAGGGAGTGTTGGGTGAGCAAGAGGGCTGGGAGGTTAGGGAAGACATCTCTAATAACTTGTCATTTGAGCAGACACTTGAAGACAGTGAGAGAGCAAGGCTTGTGGCACTTCAGTCAGAGGAAACAGCAAGTGTGAAGGCCTGAAGCTTGACACATTTAAGGCAGCTAGGGGATCATTAGGGGATTGAAGGGATGTAGAGTAAGCAAAGGGGAGAGTGATGGGAGAGGAGCCCAGCGAGATACTGTGGGGTCAGATCATATAGGGCTTTGGGCTGCTTAACAAATTACTATAGACTGGATGATTTCAACAACAAACATTTATTCCTCACAGTTCTGGAGGCTGGGGAAGTCCAAAATCTAGGTGCCAGAAGATCTAGTATCTGATAAGGCACTCTTCTTGATTTGTAAACAGATGTTTTCTCATATCCTCACGTGGCAGAGATCAGAGAGAAAGGAGGCAAGCCTTCTTGTGTCTCTTCTTATAAGGATGCTAATCTCATCATGAGTGCTCCACCTTCATGAACTAATTACCTCCTAATACCATCCCACTGGAGTTTAGGGTTTCAACATACAAATTTGGGGGGACACAATCATACAGTTCATAACAAGCCTTCTATGCCACTGAAGAACTTTAGCTTTTACTCTGAGTGAGAAGGGAAGCTGGAAGAATAACCTGATCCATTTAAGGCTCTCTCTGGCCACTACATGGAAATACAGTGTAGGAGGGTAAGGGAAAATGCAGAGAGCCCAATTAAAGGTCAATTACCAAGTATGTTTCCAGGAGGAGGGAGAGACCGGCTGTGTCCAATGTTGCAGGTAAGATAAATAATGAAAATTGATGTGATTGGTGATCTTGATAAAAACATTTTCCGTGGAACGGTAGAGCAAAAGATTGATCAGCAGTTTCTTTTCTTTTTTTCCCCCTTCTTTTCTTTTTCCATTTCATCCAAAGTAGAATGATTGGCAGTTTCTTAAAAGTTACATGTAAACCTACCATATTGATCCAGCCATTCTACTCCTAGACATTTACCAAGAGAAATGAACATTTACGTCCACATAGAGTTTGATGGCTCAGCATCATGGCTCAAGCCTGTAATCCCATCACTTTGGGAGGCCAAGGGGGGAGGATAACTTGAGGCCAGGAATTCAAGACCAGCCTGGACAACATAGTGAGGTTCTGTCTCTACAAAAAAAAAAAAAAAAGTTTTTTTAATGAACTGGGCATGGTGGCACATCACCTGTAGTCCCAACTACTAGGGAGGCTGAGTTTAGGAGTTCAAGGGTGCAATGAACTGTGATCATGCCACTGCACTTAAACCTTGATGACAGAGCAACACCCTATCTCGAAAAAAAGACTTGAACATGAATGTTCACAGCCAAAATTGGAAACAAACCAAATATCCAGCAACAAGCGAATGGATAAACAAATTGTGATATGTCTATATGATGGAATACTACTCAGGAATAAAAGGAGTGAACTATTGATACATACAACATCATGGGTACATTTCAAAATAATTATGCTAAGTGAAAGAAGCTTGATCCCAAATAATAGGTACTGTATGATTCCATTTGTATACAATTCCAGCAAATAGACATGTCTCTGGTGACAGAAAGCAGATACATGTTTGTCTGGGAATGGTGAAGCACAAGGAACCTTTGGGGATGAGGGATATATTCGTTATCTTGATTGTGATGATGGTTTTATGGGTACACACATATGTCAAAGCTTAACAAATTGTTTACTGGGTAGTTTCTTGTATATCAGTTACATCTTAATAAAGCTGTAAAATAAATAAATACATTATAATTTTAAAAATAAAGGATGGGATCTACATGGAAGCAGAGATGTTGGCCTTAGATAGCCAAATTATTTAACATCTTAACTACATGTATATTCAGTTAGCCACTCTTAATCTTAGTGTTCTCATTTATCAAAAACAAACCCTGCCTTCATTGCTGCTGGAGGTAAAATGAACTGATCCGTATGCCCTCCTTAGAATAGCAATTAAAGCTTTTCATCATCAGGACTATATAACCTCTCCCATTTCATTTTTCTCAGCTCCTTCCCTGCTGCACCCTGCCCTCCCAACCTTTAGTCACACCAAACTTGTGGCTATTGTTTCAGTATACCAGACATTTTCAAGTACCTGTATATAGACTTTTTCTTTTTTTTTTTTTTTTGTTCGAGACAGGGTATCACTCTATTGCCCAGGCTGGCATGCAGTGCTTCACTGCAACCTCAACCTCCTGGGCTCAAGCAAACCTTTTGCTTCAGCAACTGAGTAGCTTGGACCACAAGCATGTGCCACCATGCCTGGCTAATTTTTTAGTCTTTTGGGAGAGATGGGGTCTCACTATGTTGCCCAGGCTGGTCTTGAACTATCTGGCTCAAGTGGTCCTACCACCTTGGCTTCCCAAAGTTCTGGTATTACAAGCTTGAGCTACAACACTCAGACAGATTTTGTTTTGAGAATGCTTTTTTTTTTTTTTTTTTTTTTGAGGTGTAGTTTTGCTCTTTGTTGCCCAGGCTGGAGTGCAATGGCTCAATCTTGCTCATTGCAACCTCTGCCTTCTGGGTTCAAGCAATTCTCCTGCCTCAGTCTCCCAAGTAGCTGGAATTACAGGCAACTGCCACCATGCCCAGCTAATTTTTGTATTTTTAGTACAGACAGGGTTTCACCATGTTGGCCAGGCTGGTCTCGAACTCCTGACCTCAGGTGATCTGCCTGCCTTGGCCTCCCAAAGTGCTGGGATTACAGGCGTGAGCCACCGTGCCTGGCTGAGAATGCTTTTTATGCCCTCACTGAAACAACCTAACCAAAAAAATTTAACTTAAATCTATGCTTTTTAAAAAAGATTTATTGCTTACATTGATTTCTTAACTTCACAGGTAACTGATTTGATAATTAATAAATAAATGATTCTCCAAATGTAGCTGAATAACATGGTTTGTGGAGCTTTCTTTATTTTGTGTGCAGGTGTGATTATAGAGTCGTTTTGTTTGGGGCTCATTTTATCATGGTCACAGATGAGGTTGGTGTTCTGCAAAATGGTTTTGGTTAAGCAGAACACTACTGTCCAGCTATCATGCCAGAGCAGCAACCAGCTACCAGCTGTTAGGCTATGTTTTTCTCATGTAGTTACAATCAAGACTGCTTAGATTGAAATCTCATCTTCCTCACAAGCTATGAATTGAGGCAGTCAACCTCCCTAAGCTTGTTTCCTCTTCTGTAAAATGGAGATAACAATAGCACCTATTTTAGAGGGCTGTTCTGAGTATTAAGTAAGTTAATACAAGTGCTTGGAATAGTGCCTGGCACAAGGTGGGTAATTAGGGGTTTTTTCTCTGATTTTTGTATTAACAATACCCTACCTCATTCATTCGACCCTTATTGAGTTGTGTACACCTTGAGATTGTAGATTCCCTGCTACTCAGAGCAAAAAAAGAGAAAAATTAAAAAATAAAAAAGAGAGAAAAAAAGAGATTGTAGAAATGTATTCTCCCTTTCGAATTACCAGGATCTAAATTAAAAACTCTGCCTGTGGAGTGCTTACAAAGCTTATAACAGTGGTTGAATTTTAACTATGGATTAATTGCGCTTTGTAATGGTCAACATGATCACATTTTATCCAGCACTCTTGTTGGGTCACGATAAATTGAAACAACTAAAACCAAAATAAAAACATATTTAAAAATAATACAGATTAACTTATACGACCTTCATTGCTCTTTTTCTCCTCTCTAAAAGGGAATGGTGCTATGTTTCTTTTCAGTTTCTAACTTTACACTGTGGGATTAAAAATAAACGATTAATCTTCATTTTTGTGCTTCATATGGGTGTCGGGATGATGAAATATGATAATACACGTGAAAAAATGTACATTTTAGATCCTTTCAGAAACGCTACGCAGTAGTAGCAGCATATGCCCTAGGGCGAGGGGCGGGACTGGGGTAGCTAGTTCTCCCGATATACCACAGAGCATTTCGGCGAGAGTAAATTTGACACTCTGAGGCTTCCGTAGCATAGCTCGCTTTGGGAACCACTATGGTGCTCTCTGTATAGTGTCCCCTGGGCTGTTTCCGGTCCTACCCGGAAGCACGAGTCAAAGCTCCAGCTGGGAGGGATTGGCGGCTGCCGGCAGTCTCGGGTCTGCAGCCAAAATGTCAAGCAGAAACAACAACAAGCTGCCCAGCAACCTGCCGCAGTTACAGAATCTGATTAAGCGAGACCCGCCGGCCTACATCGAGGAGGTGGGAGTGCGGAGGGGCAGACGCTAGAGGCCGGGTGTTGGTTGGTTGAGAGACCGGTGGGGGAAAGCATGGAGTGGGGCTGGGATCCAGGCTTGCCGCGTGTTCTTCTCTTAGGTTCAGGGATCCTTCCAGAGAAGAAGTTGGGGAAGGGACATGCTTTAGGGTTCTCCTAAAAATCTGTTGCCCATTTGGGATTTTCTACCTGCCCTGTAGATTCTGCTACGGCGAAACGCCTTTAAAACCATTTTGTTTTAACGTTTTTCTCCGACCGCACGGAGGTGGAGAGAGAGACAAACGGGCCGCCCTCAACCTCCAACCTCCACGCAGGTTTCTCAGCCTCTTTCAGAAATCCCAAACTTGAATTAGTGGGTAACACCTGATGAATCGTATGTTAGAACGGTTTCTATTGACGTCCGATTCTGAGAGCCGGCTGTGTACCCTGGACTGTGCCAGGAAAGAGTGGGGGGTTCTCAAGCACAAGGGACAGACTCGGGAGCTTAGTATATGTAGTTAAGCCGGAATTCAAACTTATCGGAAATTGGCATGACCCGGAGGTCAGAATTAGCTTCGGGAAAAGGTTAGGTTGAAAAATTAGGCCCTCATTGTGGTGGGCTTTGTATACTAACCTCATATAAGTTGTGAACATTAGGGGTGTTTGAACCGAGTACCGACAAAATGAAAGTGATTTTGATATGTTAATCGGGCAGGTGCTTCCTTCGGACACCCATTTATCAGACAGGCATTAAACAGGTATCTCTGCTAGGCATTTGCTGCAATTACATTTTTGTGCTGCTTCCTACCAGATTGTGATTTGTTCAGTGGCTAACACAATTACTCATTTTTTCATTGCCATTCTCACTTCTCTCCTCCCCCAAATTTTCACATATAGATATTTTATGAGTGCTTTTTAACACATGGCAGTCTCAGTGGCTTAGGTCAGCAGTAGAGAGAGCCTCTCCAAGGATCAAGGTAGTGGAAATAAAGAGTAGGAAACAATACAAGAAGTTGGGTAACATAGGCAAGACTTTGAGATACTTAAAGCACTGTATAGCCATTTGCAAAGAAAGTGATAAGTTGAGAGTCTATATAGTTCCGTTAGAATAATCTACTCCTGACTCTGTTGTTAACCAGTTGTGTAACCGAAGTGGGTTAATCGTTGAGCCTGTGTGGGTATTTTAATATGTAAGAAGGGAATAATAACTACCTCTTTAATTCATTTAACAAGTATATATGCAAAATCACATATGTAATACCTACTATGTGTTGATCTAATTCTAGGTAGGCATTGGGGTACAGTGATGAATAAGATAGATAAGAAAGCATTCTTCTCTTGGACTTATATTCAAGTGAGGGTAGACTTATTATGGTAAAGGCTATGAAGAAAATAAAACTGGATAGGAACAGGTTAGAATTGGGGGCTGCTGGTTTAGAGCATAAACAGGGAAGGTGGCTCTGCAATGATGATACTGAGCGAGGTAGATCAAGAGCATTCTAGATATAGGGAATAGGAAGTGCAGACGCTCCTGGTGGAAAAAAAGCAGAGAAGCACCCAGTGTAGCTAAAGTGTAGTCAGTATAGAAGAGCGCATTGGAAGACTGTATAGGAAATGCAGGCAGGAGTCAGAATATTCAGGGCCTCTTAGGCCCTAGTACCGAGTTTGGATTTCACTCTGAGTGCCTGGGGAAGTGACTGAAGAGTTTTAAGCAGGAGAGTGACATAATCTGATTTATATTTTTAATAATTTACTTTGGAAGTTATATGTGGAGTGGATTGTAGAGGAGCAAGACTGGAAGCAGGGTAACTAATATAGTGGATCTCAGAATAATCCAGGCAAGGGATGGTGGTGTCACTGGAATTCTGGGACAAAGATTGTAGAACCTTCTGTTGGAGTGGATGTGGGGGACAAGGAAGAAAGAAGGAATGAAGGATCACCCAGGTTTTTTATTTCTGTGTCTAGGTAGATGATAATGCCATTTACTGAAGTTCATCCATATGACAAATACTGTTGATTACCTGCTATATGCAAGGCACAATGCTGGGCCCTGGGACTATATAGTATTGAGCTTTACTGATAAAAATTCCGTGCTCATTAAATGACATTCTGGTAGGGGGTGATATGCAATAACAAGTTATATAGTATGTTAAATAATGAAGATGCTGTGAAAAAAGACAATAGGAAAGTACTTATGTATGTTGAGGATGAGATGGGTATTGCAGTTTTAAATCAGATAGTTAGGGAAGGTCTTCTTGAAATAGTAAACTTTGAGTAAAAACCTGAAGGACATGAGGGAGAGCTGTGCATATGGTTAGGAAGAATAATCTAGGCAGAAGGAACAGAAGATATAAAGACCCTGGGGAAGGTATGCCTGGTAGGTTTGAGGAACATAAAGCCCAGTATGGCTCCAAATGGGGAATGAGGAAAGGGGGAGATTTGGGGGATCTACCTCCCAGTGAGATGGAAGCTTTTATAGGGTTTTGAATAGATGAATACATGAACCACCTTATATGAGAACAAGATCACCCTGACTTGTTTTGAAAATAGACTGTATGTGTATGTGGGGGGGGCAAAGGTAGAAGCAGAGACACCACATAAGAGGTTGTTGGAATTATCCACAGCAAGAGATGATGCTGGGTTGAGTGGTGCCAGGACGGTAACAGTGGAAGCAGTAAGAAGGGTGATTAGATCCTGGATTGGGTAGGTAGAGAAATCCTTGGGGATCCCCAACGTTTAGAGGCCAGTGAGTTTCTGAGTAACTAGAAAAAGGGACTGAGAAAGCAGCCAGTGGAAGTTAGGAGGAAAACCAGGAGGTGTTCTGGAAGGCAAGTATAGAAGATATTCCTAAGGGAGGGAGAGGCTAAGCTTATCAGATGCTGATGAGTCAAAGAAGATGAACAGTGAAAGTTGACCATTAAATTTAGCAACATGGGGCCGGGTGTGGTGGCTCATGCCTGTAATCCTAGCACTTTGGGAGGCCAAGGCACGTGAATCACCTGAGGTCAGGAGTTCGAGACCAGCCTGACCAAGATGGTGAAACCCTGTCTCTACTGAAAACACAAAAATTAGCTGGGTGTGTTGGTGGGTGCCTGTAATCCCAGCTACTTGGAGGCTGAGGTAGGAGAATCTCTGTACCTGGGAAGTGAAGGTTGCAGTGAGCACTGTTGCACTCCAGCCTGGGCAACAAGAATGAAACTCCGTCTCAAAAAAAAAAAAAAAAAAAAAAATTTAGCGACATGGATGTCATTGGCTATTCTGATATGAGCAGTTTGGGAAGAGGAATGGGTGCACAAATCTGATTACAGAAAGTTTAAAAGCAATTGGAGTATGATTCTATGTATATGAACAGAATATGTCCACAATAGGTGAATTTATATGGACAGAAAGTAGATTAGTGATTGCCATAGCTGAGGATAAGGGGAATAGGAAATAACTGCCAATAGATTGAGGTTTCTTTTTGTAGTGATGAAAAACTTATGGTTGTACAACTTGGTGAACATACTAAATAACTGAACTGTACTTCAAAGGGTAAATTTTATGGTACATGAATTATATCTCAATTTAAAGGTTTTTTTGACAAAGGAGGGCAATTAGGCAACATATATGGATAACTCTTTAAAGGGCTTTTTCTGAAAAGAAGAGAGAAATGGAGTAGAAGGTAGAGAGTAAAGTGGAATCGAGAAAATATTTTTTTTTTATATAAGACAGAATCTTGTTCTGTTGCCCAGGCCAGAGTTCAGTGGTATGATCACGGCTCACTGCAGCCTCAACCTCCGGGGCTCAAGCAGTCCTCCCGCCTCAGCCTCCTGAGTAGCTGCAACCACAGGTGTGTGACCACCATGCCCAGCTGATTTTTTTTGTAGAGATGAAGTCTTGCTATGTTACCTAGGCTGATTTCCAAGCTGAGACCATGCGATCCCTCTGCCTCAGCCTCCCAAAGTGCTGGGATTACAGGCATGAGCCACCGTGCCCAGCCAATAAAGTGTGGGGGTGTGTGTGTGTGTTTTTAAGATGGCAGAAAGAACAGCATATCTATATACTGATGGGGCAGAACCTGTTGAGGCAGGAAATGGGAGGTGGGGACTAGTGGAGCAAAGACCTTGATTGAGTGACATTACAAGGTTTAGAATCTAATGCATACCTGGAAGGGCTAGGCTTAGATGGTGGCCTGATAGCTTTTGTAGGAGAGAGGTAAAGTAAATGGGCACAGGAGAAGGTAAGTGGTTAAATGGAAATTATCCTCAGATTGCTTATATTCCTAGTGAAATTAGAGGTAAGATCATCTGCTGAAAATGAGGACAGGGAAAAAGTGAGATTTGAGGACAGAATTCAAAGTATGAAATGGTTGTCCAGGAAAGTGGGAAAGTGAGGGGACTGGAGAAACGTAATGAGGTTGCTAGAGTATGCTCAGGGCTTATTTGAGGTTTGTAGTTGTGAGTATGATTGGAAGCTAATTGGGAGGCCAGGGCAGCTGGATTGATTAAACCCAGGAGTTTGATGCTGCAGTGAGCCATGATGGCACCACTGCACAGGAACCTGGGTGACAGAAGGACCTTGGCTCCAAAAAAAAAAGTAAAAAAAATAAAATGATACCAATTAGCCAATTTTCTCCAACCATATTCAGCTCTGGGATTAGAGCTGTAGAGAAAGCAAGCACAGGTTGGGCATTTTACCAAATGGGTATAATGATAAGAGAAACGGGCAAGTGAGTTGAGGTATATGCATGGAGGTGATTATAATGATTGATCATGAAATTGAAGCTGGATAAGAAGGGAAGTTGGGGTGGGGGTTGGTTAGGTGCAGTGGAAAGGTAGTAGGCTCAGTGGACTGTGGATTCTGATGAGACTGGAGGATCATTGGAGTCTGGAAAATTGGAGATGTAGTTAGAGAGGAATATACTTCTAGTTGAGATTATGAAGTTGTAATATAGTTATTGGTAATGACAACATTTAAGGTGGGACCGTGGGAGTGAGTGCTAAGATACAGTAAGTTCAAGATGATTAGAGAAGAGGTCAGGGTAATGAGAGGCCAGGGTATTGTAAAGACCCTCCACGTGGATACGAAATTATTAAGTATTATAACAGGAATTGTGTTAGAGGGTGAGAAGACAGTGAGCAAAGAGCTGAAATGTTTAAGGAATGTGAGGATAACCCTAGTCCTTAGATGATTACAAGGAGGAATAGTGGGTCTTTCGGTATAAGGTTCAAAGCTAGGGGTGAGGACAGTTAAGGAGAAGAAAGGATATTAATCTGGAGGGATGTGAGTCTCTGAAGTAGCATTGATGAACAAGGAGGACACCTACTGACTCATCCACGCTGGGAGAAGAAAACGATGTAGCAGTGTGTCAAGAGAAAACTGCTGTTCCCATAGAGCATCTGAATGACTGGGCTGTTTAAAAGAGATTTAGATGCCTTGGCCCCACGCTAAGAGTTTCAGGATTCTAGTGGTATGAAAATTAGAGTGAGGGGGATGAAGGATGACTGGGGAATACTGGGATCTCGTGGTGATTGATGCACATACATGAAGAGTGTAATGAGATTAGTCCTGATCATCTCAAGGCAGGTAAATTGTGTTAGCTGGGCCATGGGTGGAGTGGGGGGAAGAAATGGGGTGAGGATTTTGTCAGGAACATGAAGAGTTCTGCGGCCCTCTCCTCATTCCTATTCAGTGGAGGTGTAGGGTCAAGAGAGAAGTGGTTCTATCTGAAGCATGTAGGGACTTGACTCCTGCTCTTGGAAAAAGCTAGAGGCCTGGCAGTTTTGTTGGGGGAAATCAAGTTATGTTTTTTGACCATGCTAAGTTAACGATGTCCGTTTAGACAACTAAACAGAGATGTCAGATAGGTGACTGGATATATGAATTGAGAGTTCACTGGACCAGGTAGGGATGATGAGAAAGTGGTGTGTGTGTGTGTGTGTGTGTGTGTGTGTGTGTGTTTCACACACAATCTAAAGACATGGACTGTGGGTGGAGAGTAGTTAGCTGTAAGACATGGAACTGTGGAACTGAGGCCTGGTGAAGTCCAACATTTGATTATTGGCTTGCTGTTACAACTAAACATAAGTAAATGAGATGATGTGCATAAGGAGCTTAGTACATAACAAGTGCTGAATAAGGGGAAGTTATTATTATTTCCATGTGTCTGTTGCTATTGGCTGTTAACACATCCTGTCTAGAGCTCTAGCATAAAGTTTTAATTGATATTTCAAAGAAGAGGTGAGCCCAGTGCTATGGTTCACACCTGTAATCCCAGCATTTTGGGAGGTTGAGATGAGAGGATCACTTGAGGCGAGGAATTTGAGTCCAGCCTGGGCAACATAAAGAGACCCCGTCTCTACAAAAAAATAAAATTGAAAAATCAGCCAGGCATGGTAATAAATGTCTGTGGTCCCAGCTACGTAGGAGGCTGAGGGAGGAGGACCACTTGAACCCAGGAGTTTGAGGTGGCAGTGAGCTATTATTGTGCCACTGCAATCCTGCTTGGGTGACAGAGGGAGACCTAGTCTCTAAAAAAAATAAAAGTAAAAGATACCAAAACAGATATATAGACCAATGGAACAGAACAGAGGCTTTGGAAATAACATCACACATCTGCAACCATCTGATCTTTGACAGACCTGACAAAAACAAGTAGTGGGTTAAGAATTTTCTATTTAATAAATGGTGTTGGGAAAACTAGTTAGCCACAGGAAAAGAAAACCAAACCCCACATGTTCTCACTCATGAGTGGGAGTTGAACATTGAGAAGACATGGACACAGGGAGGGGAACATCACACACTGGGGACTGTTGGGGCCTAGGGGAGGGATAGCAGTAGGAGAAATACCTAATGTAGATGACGGATTGATGAGTACAGCAAACCACCATGGCACGTGTATACCTATGTAACAAACCTGCATGTTCTACGCATGTATCCCAGAACTTAAAGTATAATTTTAAAAGTTTGGGGGGCGGATTTTGACTGGAGAGCTTCATATACTTGAGATACAATTTACATTTCTGACCTGTTATTTTTCTTTCTTTCTTTCTTTTTTTTTCTGAGGTGGAGTCTTGCTCTGTTGCCCAGGCTAGTGTGCAATGGTGTGATCTTTGCTTACTTCAAACTCTGCCTCCCGGGTTCAACTGATTCTACTGCCTTAGCCTCCCAAGTAGCTGGGATTATAGACACCCGACACCAAGCGTTTCACCATCTTGGCCAGGCTGGTGTCAAACCTCTGACTGCATAATCCACCTGCCTCGACCTCCCAAAGTGCTGGGATTGCAGGCGTGAGCCACCGTGCCTGGCCTGACCTGTTATTTTTCTACTGATTTGAGTGCTCTGCATACATGGACATGGTAGTAGGGGTCATTTATTTTTTATTTTTATTTTTTGAGACAGGGTCTCTCTCTGTTGCCCAGGCTGGAGTGCAGTGGCATGATCATAGCTCACTGCAGTCTCAACCTCCCTGGGCTCAAGTGATCATCCCATTTCAGCCTCTTGAGTAGCTGGGATTACAGATGCATGCCACCATACCCTGCTAATTTTTATATTTTTTATAGAGTAGGTCTCCCTATGTTACCCAGTTTTGTCTCGAACTCCTGGGCTCAAGTGGTCCACCCACCTTGGCTTCCCAAAGTGCTGGGATTACAGCTGTGAGCCACTACACCCAGCAAGTAGGGATCATTTAGACATAACTGGCAGCACAGGGCCACAGTCTGAGCTTTGGGATTCATGCTTCACTCTTCTTACACCATGCTGCCTAAACTTGCAATGATAATTCTAAGGAAAGGGTGTTTAGATTATCTGTGATGTGCTCAGATCTTTAAAAAAACTCACTTTGAAGAATGCAGATAAGGCAAAAGGAGTGTTTTTATATACTTTTGCAATATCTTTTTCTCCATGTGACTGTCAAAAATTTTCTACTAAGAATTTCTGTACTGAGAAAGTCATGTAATAGAATGTGACAAACTTAAATTTGATTTTTCTACAGTTTTTACAGCAATATAATCACTACAAATCCAATGTGGAGATTTTCAAATTGCAACCAAATAAACCCAGCAAAGAACTAGCAGAGCTGGTGATGTTTATGGCACAGGTAAGAAGATAATTTCTTAAGTAAAGACCAGTGTTACACACAGTTTGCTGAATATTTTTTGCACTAGTGCTCAACCTTATTCCACTCTGGAATGAGAACTTAATTAAAATATATTTCTAACTTTCTCTTTTTGCAAATTTTATTTTCTCCCTATTATGAGTTAGAGGATGCTACTAGATCTTTTTGCATAACTAACCAGGACAAAACTTTAAGACTATTTTTTTTCTTCAAATTCATCATAAAAGCAGATACTCAATCATGTAGTAAATATTACCAAGACTAGAGAAATTATGGTAAGCGTTGGAGAAATTACATGTAGAAGGTTGTTTGAAACCATCTACTTCTATGAAACATAGCCTTTTACTCTCCTTTTGCAGAACATCCTAAATATGTGCATCTGAATTATAGGAGAGAAAGAGAGAAACTTCAGAAGAGCCTTTGCTTTGTTACAGATTAGTCACTGCTATCCAGAATATCTAAGTAATTTTCCTCAAGAGGTGAAAGATCTTCTTTCCTGCAATCATACCGTATTGGATCCAGATCTTCGAATGGTAGGACCAGTAGTTGGATGAATAAATTGTGCTGTGTTCATGTGTGGTGTGTTCATATATATTTAAATGAGAACAGCCTCTCAGCTAAATATCTTTGGAAAACGTAAATTGTAACATATTATCTTTTCCTAAAAATCCTTCTGTGGCTTCTCATTTATACTTAGAGTAAAACTGAAACTTAATAACCTGGCTCAAAAGTGCCTGCATGATCTGCTTCCTGCCTGTGTTTCTGATTGATCTCATATCCTTTTCAGCTACACTGTGATCTTTCTGTTCTTCCAGCACACTGACCCTGCAGGATGCTCTTTAACCTTTTGCGTAGGTGATTCCTTCTAGTCCTTCAAATCTCATATGCATGAAGAATCCTAATTACAACTTGTCATTTTTATAATGCTTAAATTAGTAAACTTATCCATTAGACAGTCAGTTTGCTCATCTCAGCATTGTCCGTTTAGTGGTTGAAGTTGGGTCCTGGCTGAGATTCCATTTACCAGGCCCTGTATACCCATTTCCCCCACTTGTAAATGTCAGCTGCTGGTGGCCCTCAGCTGCCCTTTCTCTGGAACATTGTCCTCAGCGAAATCCGAGTCCTAGTGCCTGGGAGGTGTCCTCCTACTGCGGTAGCCCACAGCCCATTATCATGCGGTACAAAAGCCGAGTCTGTTACCTCAGCGTGGCTCTGACTCCATTGCAGCACGTGCTCCAGTGCTTTCCTGTGATGGGGCTAAAGCTAGTCTCCGGTCTAGGACACATCCTTGCTTTGCTTTGCTCTTCTCTGCACTATCCTCCTTCCTTCACTTCCCTTCCGAGAGCATACCCCCAGCAAGTCACTTGTAATAAATCAGCCTCCATTTCTAAGGAATCCAACCTAAGACATTTCCAAATTTAAAACATCTTTTCAAACCTCTTTACAGCAGATAAGTACACAAATATGATCACAAAACTTACTAATATCCTATACCAAAACTTGTAGAAATGCTAAGTCTTTGTTTTCTATTATATTTTCTCAGGCTTTTTGTATTTCTATCATTTTTATACTACTTTAGTATTTTAATAATTCGATTAGGCCAAAAAGAAAAAGAAGACAATCTCAGACAAGCCAAGGTTGCAGGTTCTGGGTTGTCAACTGATTCACACTTAGCTGGTACATGGGACCTGGCAGCACAGCCCAAGGGACTCCAAACTTGAACCCCTAGTCTGAAGGCTTTTACCTATGTCACGTTACTCTTGAAGTCCTTGTAGGTTGGTATTTTGAGTATAGAGACTTCATGGCTTTCCAAGTAATTAGGATTTCTTTAAGTTTTATACTCCTGGCAGCACCCCACCAAACTGGTCTGTGAGCTTTTTTTTTTTTTTTTTGAGATGGTCTCGCTCCAGCCATAGGTGGGAGCGCAGTGGCACCACCTTGGCTCACTGCAATCTCCACCTCCTGGGTTCAAGCTATTCTCCTCCCTCAGCCTCCTGAGTAGCTGGGGTTGTAGGCAGGCGCCACCACACCCAGCTAAGTTTTTTTTTTTAGTAGAGACAGGGTTTCACCATGTTGGCCAGGATGGTCTCCATCTCTTGACCTTGTGATCCACCCACCTCAGCCTCCCAAAGTGCTGGGATTATTAAATCAATAAATGTGTCAGGTGCACCTATAGTCCTGACTTCTCAGGAGGCTGAGGCAGGAGGACTGCTTGAGGTCAGGAGTTTGAGGCGGAGGTGTGATATGAGCATGTCTGTGAATAGCCACTGCACTGCAGCCTAGGCAACATAGCAAGACCCTGCCTCTAAATTTTTTTAAAAATTGAAAGAAAGTCTATGTATATTTATTTATAGTGCTTTATGATGATTAGTAGGTTTTAAAACAATAGAGATTTCCTTTGCTAGGAGATAAAGGATTGAGTCTGTATGGTTAGCATTGCTCTTTAGAGGAAACAGAACACCCTGGAAGAAGCTCTTTTTAATTGGTTATTGGGATAACCACCAATTCTTACCAACCACTGGGCTTTCTTTCTACCTGGTGTATTTGCTGTTTTTCCAAGACTTTTTGAATCATTCCCAAGATTTTGTTTACTCTGCTATGCTTATACAGATAGAAACAGATTGCATTTCTTTTTGGAAAAAACAAAATATCCATGTATACTAATTCTTACCTACTTAATAAAATCAATAAAAATCAAATTATATGTATTTCTTTGACATTATAATTATCTTTTTATATACTTTAAAACTTTTTTTGAGTATTATTATTTTAATTACTTTATGTTCAGATTGTCACCACCTGGCCAGGGCGAGCTTCTTAGTTCTTCTAGCAATTTGTCTGATTTTGTTTTTTTAGACAAGGTCTCACTCAGCTGCCTGGGCTGGAGTACAGTGGTACAGTCTAGCTCACTGCAGCCTCAAGCTTCTGGGCTCAAGCAGTCCTCCCACCTTAGCATCCCAAGTAGCTAGGACCACAAGATGTGTGCCACTGCACCCAGCCAATTTTTCTTTCTTTCTTTCTTTCTTTTAAATTTTTTGTAGAGACAAGGTGTCACTACATTGCCCAGGCTGGTCTTAAAACTCCTAGCCTCAAGAGGTTCTCCCACCTCTCAGCCTCCCAAAGTGCTGAGATTATTGGTGCGGGCCACCATGCCTAGCCTTGCCCCTGTTTTTGAAAGCTTTGTTGAATTCTGGCAGAAATAGTTTCAACTTCATTCTTACTGGTTTTCCTTCCCTAAGACTTGGAATCAACTATCCTTCAAGGACTGTATTTCATCTAATGAAGGATAACATTAGAGGCCAAAATTTGGGTGATAGGACTACATGTAAGAGTTGGTGGTAACCAAGAATGCCACAGCTGCTGGATGCATCAGCTCATGCCTGTAATCCCAGCTACTTAGGAGGCTGAAGTAGGAGCATCGTTTGAGTTCCCATGAGTTTGAAACCAGCCTAGGCAACATAGTCAAACTCCATCTCTTAAAAATAGGAAAAAAAAAAAAAAAAAAAAGCTGGGTACCTACAGTCTGCAGTCCTAGCTAATCGGGAGACTGAAGTAGGATCGCTTGAGCTCAAGAACTCAAGACTAGCCTGGGCGATACAGCAAGACCCTGTCTCAAAAAAAAGGGAGGCGTGCAACAGCTGCTGTTGGGCCATTCTTAGTGCTGACAGTACTTCAAAAGAATGCCTCGTAAGGTCACAAACTCGTATTGATTATTCCAATTTAGTGTATTATGTTATTGTTATCCCACCTGTCTTATCTTTATGGATTCAGGGTTTTGTTGTATGTTGACACTACAGAGATCTTACTGGACCTCCCTGTGGCCCTCTCTCAGTCACTATTTATCAATCATATAAGCCTGTTTTACTTCCTCTATGACACGTACTTTCTAGATCCCCTTTTTATGTGCTTACTTAGCTTATGTGTCCTCTGTTCTGCTCTATCCCCTCTGTTCTGCTCTGTCCTTCTGTAGCTCCATAAGGGCAGAGACTAACTGTTCTGAATCCTACAATAGTGTCTAGTTAGTAAAATACATTAAGTTCTTTGGGACATATATGCTCTATTTTCTCACCTTGTTAACTTTACCATCGTCTTATGGTATGTTTTTTCCTTCCCGAGACATTTTGCAAAGCTTTGATCTTGCTGAGAAATAAGAATCTCATCAATCCATCAAGCCTGCTAGAGCTCTTCTTTGAACTTCTACGTTGCCATGATAAGCTTCTGCGAAAGGTAAAGAACAAAAAAAAATGTTTCCCTACGTCTTCCTTGAGGCGACATAAAACTTTGTTGTCCCTTGAATTACTGATGCTTTACATTGTTGTGTACAGTTAAGAATAATAGGAAAAAAGCAACAATTGTGTGCATGCAAAATGGTGCCAGGCACCATTCTCAGAGCTTTTGTGTATTTACTCATTTACTCACAAAGCCCTGTAAGAGAGGGATCCTTGTTACTACTGTTCCTACTTTGCAGGTGAGAAGGCTGAGGAGAAGAGAGAATAACTTGCCCATTGTCACACTGCTTCTTAGCGTTGGGATTGGATATAAGCCCAAACTGTGGTTCCAGAATCCAAGCCTTTTACTACTGTACCATGCTGGCTGGCTAAGTCAGGACATTGGTACTCACAGCTATAACTGACCCACTCCCCCACAAAAAACTTTTTTGTTATTATTAATATTTTCACACAACTTTGCATTTGCTTATGTAAGACTAGAAGCTGAAGATTTATGAAAGAAATTTAAGATGGAAAAATTTGGCTGGACACTATGGCTCACACCTGTAATACCAGCATTTTGGGAGACGGTGGTGGGAGGATCACTTGAGGCCAGGAGTTTGAGACCAGCCTGGGCAACATAGCAAGACCCCTTCTTTATTTAAAGAAAAAAAAGAAAGGAAAACTTAAGTTTACATTCATTAATTTAAAAAATATTTTTAAAGTATTAAGAGACTACCACTGTTTGATTTTAGCAATTGTACTGCTTGGTCTAATTTGTGGAATAAAAGTGGTCCATAGGAGCATGGTGTAGGCACCAGTGATATTTGCATTCCCAGTATTTTCCTGCATGCAGTTAGGTGCTTGGTAAATGGAGTAACTTTTTTTTTTTAATAACAATTTTATTGAGATATAATTTATGTACAATTCATCCACTTAAAGTGTACAATTTAGTGGTTTTTAGTATATTCACAGAGTGGTACAACCATCACTGTAATCAATTTTTGAACATTTTGTCACCCCCAAAAGAAGCTCTATTCCGATTAGTAGTTAATCCTCTTTCTCATCCCGTTTAGCTCTAGGTAATCACCAGTCTACTTTGGGTCACTATAGATTTGTGTGTTTTGGAAATTTTATATAAGTGGAGTCATACAGTATGTGGTCTTTAGTGACTAGATTTTTTCACTTAGCATAATGTTTTCAAGATTCATTCATGTTATAGTATGTATCAATACTTACTCCTTTTTTGTTGCCAAATAATATTCCATTGTATGGATATACCACATTTTGTTTATCTATTCATCACTTAATGGAAATTTAAGTTGTTTCCGCTTTTGGCCACTACGAATAAAGCTGCTATGAATGTTTGTATGAACACTGATCTTTTCATTTTCTTGGATGTATACCTAGGAGAATTGCACTGTATTAAGTTAAACTCCATGTTTAACCTCTTGAGGACAACTTTGCTTTGCTTTGTAGTTGCTTTTTTGTTTGTTTGCTTGGTTTGGGTTTCTTTTGTGATAGCATAAAAAATGGGTAAAATTAAGTTCCCCTGTACATTTGTACTGTTCTTCAGATTTAGCAAGGTTATAGAAATGTTGGTTAGGTTTAATGTATATATTTTTTGTTTCTTTTCCTCAGACTTTATACACACATATTGTGACTGATATCAAGAATATAAATGCAAAACACAAGAACAATAAAGTGAATGTAGTAAGTATTCTTCTGTTTTCCATGTTTGCAGCATTATACCTTCAGTGTATTAAGTCTTCTTTTTCCTCCTTTTCTTCAGGTATTGCAAAATTTCATGTATACCATGTTAAGAGATAGCAATGCAACCGCAGCCAAGATGTCTTTAGATGTGATGATTGAACTCTACAGAAGGAACATCTGGTAGTGCATATATATTTGTCCCTTGAGAAGTAGACTCTTGTTTCATTTGCAGTTAATACAGAGCACATATACAAATACGTTTCTTGATCTTGAGCTCTTTAATATACCTCTGTCAGATTTAAGTTGGAAGTAAAAATAGAGGCAATCCAGATGTCTAATAACATTGGTTATCATATCTTGAACATCTACTGAGGTAGGGCACTTTGACATGACCTCACTCAGAACAACTTGAGAACGGAAGATGTAGCTTATCTGGAACTACCCATTTTATGGGTAATGACTGAAAGTTCTTTTTTTTTTTTTTTTTTTTTGAGTCGGAGTTTCACTCTTGTTGCCCAGGTTGGAGTACAATGGGGTGATCTCGGCTCACCATGACCTCCACCTCCGCATTCAAGCAGTTCTCCTGCCTCAGCCTCCTGAGTACCTGGGATTACAGTCAGGTGCCACCATGCCCAGCTAATTTTTTGTATTTTTAGTAGAGACAGGGTTTCACTATGTTGGTCAGGCTGGACTTGAACTCCTGGCCTCCAGTGATCCGCCTGCCTTGGCCCTCCAAAGTGCTGGGATTACAGGCATGAGCCACTGTGCCTGACCTTCTCAGTTGTTTTTTTTCTCACTTCACTATCTTCCAACGTCAAAGTACTACAATTGAGCATTCTAGTATGTCACAAACATTTGTTATATCCCATTGTCTGTACTATGAAATACAGTAGAATGAAAATTTACTTAAAAGCACTCATTGTCTTCCCCCAGGAATGATGCCAAAACTGTCAATGTTATCACAACTGCATGTTTCTCTAAGGTCACCAAGGTGAGTGCCCATAGGGCTGTGTGAATACTCTCTCTGTGGGTGGTCTGCTTCTGCATGCAGTTAGAAGAAAGCATCACTCAGCATAAGCTGTGTGCCTGCACACCAGGCCTGCAGTGATGTGCAAGCGTGCAGTTTATGTTAAGTGATGCTTTTTTGTTCCTATACTGCTTTCCTGGGCCATCTGCACTTTAAAGGAATCAACAGAATTATGAGTTTTTAAATTGCTATGTAATAAATGATAGTCTCGGTGTTTTTTTAAACGTTTTCCCCTGTGATTCTTGACTTCCATTGGGCTTAGGCACTGCTAAAAGAAATTTAAGGACAGTGTTTGACTTTTGTCTGTTGGAAGGACTGTAATGTCACTTTTCTTGTAGGGGATGTAGAAATGCTTGACAATCTTGAAGGATAACTATATAGAGCCTAGCAGTTTTTATCTAGTTTTTAAAATTATTTATTAGAGAAATAACACAAAAACAATTTGTAATTAAGAAAAATGAGCAAAAATCCTATCACTCTTTGAATTTGTTCTTCAGATCTTAGTTCATGCACATGTATAAAATGTAGTCAAAAGGATGTATTCTTTGTTGTAAGCTGAGTCAAGTAGCTCACTTTTTTCTTATTGGTCTTTAGATATTAGTTGCTGCTTTGACATTCTTTCTTGGGAAAGATGAAGATGAAAAACAGAACAGTGACTCCGAGTCTGAGGTTAGTTTAATCATAGCTGCTTCTGAATCTTACCTTTCATTATTGCTCTGAGTGCACATTGTAAGGTCCATGACTCCTCAAGTTAGAAAGAAACTTAGATGACCCCTTTGTCCTCTTACTGAAGTCTGCCATGCTGTTTTACTCTACTTGGAGTTTGTCACTTGTATTCAGTAAGATTGGTTAAATAATGAATAAAACTGATTCATTCAATTTTGATCTTAGTTCTAAAGTTATGCCTATATCTCACTATGTAGATTTAGGATGAAAATTGTCACTAACATATTTTTGAGGTAATGTCAACATCATAGAAATTTAGAATGGAGAAGGTAGGGGAGTAATATCATGGTATCTGTAAAAGAAAAAAAAAATCAAGATTTATGATAGCATGAAATATTAAAATAAGAATTTCTAAAAGAAAACAAAATTCTCCTTCCCCATTTTAGTTTTTTTGGTAACCAGAGTACTAGAGTATGTGATAACATCTTTTAAACAGTGTATGACCAATACATTTTTATTGTAAATGGCAACCTAAATAACAAGAGAGAGACTTTCTGAAAGTAAATGATACTTCAGAATAGGGCAGTGGGAATACATATGCCATAGTATACTGTGTGCATATTTGTAAAGGAAGACAACAGTTTTTAAAGGAAAAATGAGGGTCAGGCATAGTGGCTCACACCTGTAATTCCAGCACTTTGGGAGGCCGAAGTGGGCAGATCACTTGAGATCAGGAGTTCAAGACCAGCCTGGCCAACATGGTGAAACCCATCTCTACTAAAAATACAAAAATTGGCCAGACATGGTAGCATGCACCAGTAATCCCAGCTACTTGGGAGGCAGAGGCGGGAGAATCGCTTGAACCTGGGAGGCGGAGGTTGCAGTGAGCTGAGATTGCGCCATTACACTCTATCCCACTCTGCCTGGGCAACAGAGTGAGACTCCGTCTCAAAAAAAAAAAAAGAAAGAAAAATAGTGCATATTTTTTACTAAATTTTCTTTTTTTCTTTTTTTTTTTTTTTTTTGAGACAGGCTAGAGTGCAGTGGTGTGATCTCAGCTCACTCTAACTTCCCCCTTCCAGCCTCAAGTGATTCTTCTGCCTCTGCCCCTGAGTTGCTGGGATTACAGGTGTGTGCCACCAAGCCCAGCTAATTTTTTCTGTTTTTAGTAGAGATGCGGTTTTGTTATGTTGGCCAGGCTGATCTCAAACTCCTGGCCTCAAGTGACCTACCTTTTCCTCCCAAAGTGCTGGGATTACAGGCATGAGCCACCATGCCCAGCCTTTTTTATTTAATTTTTAAAGTAGTATTCTATTTTTTCCCTTTTTTCTTTTTTAGACAGAGTCTCACTCTGTTGCACAGGCTGGAGTGCAATGGCGCCATCTTGGCTAACTACAACCTCCACCTCCCAGGTTCAAGCAGTTCTCCTGCCTCAGCTTCCGAAGTAGCTGGGATTACAGGCCTGTGCCACCACGCCCAGCTAATTTTTTTACATTTTAGTATAGACGGGGTTTCACCATGTTGACCAGGCTGATCTTGAACTCCTGACCTCAGCTGATCCACGCGCTTCAGCCTACCACAGTGCTGAGATTATAAGCGTGAGCCACTGCACCCAGCCTAAAAGTAGTATTAATATACATATGTATATATATATATATTTTTTTTTTTTTTTTTTTTTTTTTTTTTTTTTGGAGTTGGAGTTTTGCTCTTGTTGCCTAGGCTGGAGTGCAATGACGCAATCTTGGCTCACTGCAACCTCTGCCTCCTGGGTTCAAGCGATTCTCCTGCCTCAGCCTCCTAAGTAGCTAGGATTGCAGGCATTTGCCACCATGCTGGGCTAATTTGTATTTTTAATAGAGATGGAGTTTCTCCATGTTGGTCAGGCTGGTCTCAAACTCCTGACCTCAGGTGATCCGCCCTCTCACCCTCCTAAAGTGCTGGGATTACAGGTGTGAGTCACTGCACCCAGCCAGTAGTGTTCATTTTTAATAGCTGTGTGCAAAGAGTATAAGAACCAAGAAGTGGGTGAAAGGTTTACTCTTTCCTTCTGTGCAGATTTTACTTGTTTACAATTTTACAAAGTCATTTCTTCTTTAGGATGATGGACCAACAGCAAGAGACCTGCTAGTACAATATGCTACAGGGAAGAAAAGTTCCAAAAACAAAAAAAAGTTGGAAAAGGCAATGAAAGTGCTCAAGGTGAGAATTGTATCTGGAAAATGAGATAGGAGTGATTAGAATGAAGAATATGTCGTTTTTACTCAAAGCTTTTAAGAATTTAAAACCAGAGTAGCATTTTCATAAGACTTAGAAATGTGTGATGAATTTTTAAGCACTAATATTTTAGATGAAAAAATATATTCAGCTCTAGCAAAATCAGTGACTTGGACAAATTAGTTTAATTAAATTCACTTTTTACGTGTTCTGATCAATGTGGCTTGTATAATGCGGCTAGACATCTTTTGTCAGAAGAATGCAGTACGTTTGATATTTTTGTAATGATTATTTTGAAAGTCATTAATTTGGCCCTTGTGTGTTTATTAATTGTATTAGTTCGTTTTCACACAGCTGTAAAGAACAACTTGAGGCTGGGTAATTTATAAAGGATAGAGGTTTAATTGACTCACAGTTCTGCATGGGGGGGGAAAGCCTCAGGAAACTTACAGTCATGGTGAAAGTCAAAGGGGAAGCAAGGCATGTCTTAACATGGTAGCAGGAGAGAGAGAGAATGCTACAGGGGATCTGCCAAACACTTAAACCATCAGATCTTGTGAGAACTCACTATCATGAGAACAGCAAACCACCCCATGATCCAGTAACCTCCCACCAGGTCCCTCCCTTGACATGCAGCGGTTAGAGATGAAATTTGGGCGGGGACACAGAGCCAAACCATATCATTAATGTTTGCATTTCCAGATTCCTGTAAGTTTCATAGATGCTAACGGTTGGAACATTCCCCACATTTAATCTTAAAAGGCAAAAACCAACTTTAATTCTTCCAGTTGAAAAGGTTTTTAGAACAAAATTTTCTTTTTAAAGAGTCTAATGGACTTTATAACAGCCTTATTGTATTAGCACATTAAGTTCTAAGGGCATCGTTGCTGTAACTCTGAATATGTTTTTCCTCTCCCTTTCTTTCAGAAACAAAAGAAGAAGAAAAAACCAGAGGTGTTTAACTTTTCAGCCATTCACTTGATTCATGATCCTCAAGGTACTGTAATTATGACTTCTAAGTTGCTTGTTGGCCTTATCTCTTCCTGTTTTGTTTCCTGCCTTTGGGGTTTTCAGGGAATATAAGATCCCTGGCACTTAATGGACGGTCAATAAATGCTTAGTTGTTATTAGTTGCTTGTAACCTATAGAATTGTCTTCTAAAGCAATGATTCCCAGTCTATAGCAGAACAAGAAAATATGGAAGAACAGGTCTTTCTGAGATTCATGTTTTTAACAACACAATTGTAATAGGGCATTGTTCTTGATTAGATATACTGGCAGTCTTTTGTTGGTCCTTTTTTTAAAAAATAAATAAATAAAACTAGTCTGTGGAAACCAAAGAACACTAGTTCTCAAACTAGGCCACACATTGGTCTCACCTGAGGAATTTATAAAAATTATACTGATGCTTGGGTCCTGTTATCCTCAGGGAGTCTAATTTAGTTGGTATGGGGTGTAGCTGGGCATTGGGGCTCTCGGTACTCAACATATGACAAGATTTGCTGACCCCTGCTGTAGATCAGTGTTTCTCAAACTTAAAGGTGCATACAGATCACCTGGGGAGGTGGGGCCTGAGTTTCTGCATTTCCAGCAAGCTCTTAGGTGGACCAGCACCTGCTGGTCTGTGGACTACCTCTTTAAGAAGCAAGGCTCTAGAGAACTATTAAATGGAGCAAGCACCTGTCAAACAGTCACTCTAGATGTTAATGCCAAAAAGCTTGGGAATCATTAAGACTTAACTTTGGGCACCGTTGTATATATTGATATATTCACCTGTTTGTCAGTCTGTTCACTGATCTAACTACTGCCTTTTCCTACACCTGTTACATAAATGTCATATAGACCATGGATGCACAGTGTGCTTCTTTCATCCTCTTCTTCCCAGATTTTGCAGAAAAACTACTAAAGCAGCTTGAGTGCTGTAAGGAGAGGTTTGAAGTGAAGATGATGCTCATGAACCTCATCTCCAGATTGGTGGGGAATTCATGAGGTTTGAATTATATTATGTTTCTCTTGGTGAACATTTGAAGTAGAATTTACCATGGTAAAAGAAAAGCCATTAGGTAGAGCAGTGGCTTAACTTTATCCCTTATACATTTAAACACGTAAAATTTGCAGAGAATAACATCGCTGAAAATAACTATATCACTTTGTTTTCTTTGCAATAATGTGGATATTAATTTGTATATACCATTTATGGACAGACTATATTCTGCTTTTTTACATTCTTTTTGTTCACTTTGTTTCACATACACATTTTCCTGAGCCAATATAATGCACATATTTTGATTGACTTACTACATCTCACTGTTTAACCCTTCTTCACTTTCCTGACTTCCAGATCCCTCTAGTAGGAGATGGTCATGTTTGCGAAGCTGAATTCTCTAGTTATTTATGTTAAATTAGATTGCAAGAGCTCCTTGGTGGTGTAAATATATGGAACTTCACGTATGCTGTTAGACTAGATGCCATTGTAGAAAAAGAGATACCCTGAAATTTAAGCCATGAAGAAGTAACCATTAAGGTTTTTCCTTCTCATTTTGATCTTGTGACTGGTGCTGCTCTGAACATCAAATAAAAAAGAAAAGAAAAGAAAAACACTTTTCAAACAATATAGACATATATCTATTTGAAAATGAAAGTACACATGAGTGAAAGTACTTGTTCCCTTTCTCTGAGAAAAACCTGTTAGCATTTTACTGACTACATTGCTTTTTCTCCATGGCTGTAGTCCCAGTTAGGATCAATTCTTGTTACATTTGTGTAGCAATTTCATTCAGACTGAATTTGAGCTCGTAGGAAAGCAAAAGTGATTTGTGATTTAAGTATGGTTTGAGGAAATGATACTGGAATTTCACAACTGACTACAGTTGAACATTCATCATTATGTTCAACCAAAGTCTTCCCTGCAACTTCTCAGTGGCCCATTCTACTTTTGCTCTGTGGCTAAAATAGAAAAAATTAGTTTATTCCCACCTAACTGATGAACCTGAAAAAGACCAGTTTATTTCCAGTTTCTCTTCTTGAAGTTAAACATTACCATTTCCTTAATAACCCTGGTCACCTTTATCTAGGTGGACTCCAGAGTGTTAATGTTTTCCCTCTGAATTATGGTGTACAGAGTAACGCGTTCCATGTGGTGGGACTGGTATATAAGAACATAACTGGGAGTGAATTTTGCTGATTAAATTATACTAGGTGCTGTGTTTGCTTCTCCTTCCCCTAGTTCACTCTGCATATACTTGCCTCCTCCTTTACATAATGAGGATAGCAGCATAGCCTCATTTGAGAGAGTTCCTATCCTTGGTTAATACAGCACATTGAATCATCCTAGGGCATGATTGCTTACTAAGAAGAGAGTGTTCACCAGTTAGTTGAGCTTTGTGGTATATTTACATTGAGAAGAAATGGAACACCACAGTGTCAGTTGCATCAATATTAAAGTCGGTTTTCTCTCCACAGCTCTTCCTCTTCAATTTCTATCCCTTTTTGCAAAGGTTTCTGCAGCCCCACCAAAGAGGTAACCTGCCACTTGCCATGTTCCTTTGGTGACCTTGATGATAGAATAAATATGCAAAGTCTTTTGTTCTGGAATCACTAAAGACAGGAGTGCAGTGTGCTCTACATTAGAGAAGCGGAGAGAAGCCCTTGTTTTCTTTCTAGAGTTTGCCGTGGTTTTGTTGTTGTGCTCGACTTTAGGAGACCGTTGCTTTTTAAAACAACAGCAACTGCCGGGTGTGGTGGCTCACGCCTGTAATTCTAAAACGGCTGAGGTGGGTGGATTACCTGAGGTCAGGAGTTCAAGACCAGCCTGGACAACATGGTGAAACCTTGTCTCTACTAAAAATACAGAAATTAGCCAGGCGTGGTGGTGGGCGCCTGTAATCCCAACTACTTGGGAGGCTGAGACAGGAGAATCGCTTGAACCTAGGAGGCAGAGGTTGCAGTGAGCCGAGATTGTGCCACTGCACTCCAGCCTGGATGACAGAGCAAAACTCCATCTCACAAAACAAGAACAAAAAAGAAAACAACAACAAATTGGTTTCTTAAAGCAAGTCTTTTTGTAATACTGTAAATACTAATGGAAAATTCTTTAAAAAAAAAAATTAACTTTTTACAGCATCTTTGTAATAGATATTAGGATTTGATCTTTCAGCTCTCATTGACCTCGTATGTATTCTGGATGAAAAACAACACAAAAGCAGGAAAGAAGAGATGATTGTTCTTGTCTTTGATCCTGAACCAAGAGTAGGAAGGAAACTAACATTTATTGGGCATCTAACATATGCCAAGCACTGTGCTAAGTGCTTTGCATACATCATTTTGTCTAATCCTCACATCAATCCTGTGAGGTATACCAAGAAAGGAGAAAAAAAGACTAGAGTCACTCAGCAAATAAGTGACAAATCAGGATTCACTTCACTTCTTTTGCTAGTGGCCTTGTTCGTTACCTATGTTATGCTGCCTTTTTGAAAGAGAGAGAGAGTGTGTGTGTGTGTGTGTGCGTACATGCATGCATTCATTCAGCAAGTCTTTAATGATTTTTATGCCAGGCACTGCATTAAGACACTAAGAATTCCACAGTAAACATAAAACAAGGTCCTTGTCCTCATAGAGCTTACATCTAGGGGGAGATATAGACAGTGCTGCATATAATATGTCCAGGTAAAGAAAAATGTTTTGAAGAAGAAAAAGGTAGCAGGGTAAGGACAATAGGGAGTGTCGAGACAGGTTCTCTTTTAGATTATGTGGTCAGGAGAGACTTTTTGATAAGGCAACTGTTGAGCTGGGACCTGAAGAAAGTGAGGGGCTGAGCCAAACAGATATCTGGGGATTGAGTGTTCCATGTGGAATAAGCAGCAATACCATTTAGACTAGAATGTGCTTGCCATCTTTGCTGTGGTCCTCAGAGGCAGGGCAATACACCGAACATGACTTTCTGTACTCTTATGTTTTCAGAAGTAACAAAGATCCTTCTGTTTGCTGCACAAGCCTCTCATCACCTAGTACCCCCAGAGGTGAGAACTTTTAACCTGATTTTGGATCTAGGGCATAGATCACAGTATTACTGTTAGGTATTTCAGGTCACTTTTCCCATGAGGGTTACTATCCCCCTCTCCCCTGTTTTCTTAATAGGTAGAAGAGACACTAACTCTTAAGGAGCTCTATAAAGAAGTTCAGTTGTACAGCTCATAAAAAGTGAAGTTTCTTTTGGACAATTTATTTGGAATTCTGATTTTGTTTAATAAGCAAATTTTATATAACTAGGGGAGGTCAAGAATATTAGTAAATTTATAGAGATTATTTTTCAAAGCTTGTAATTTCTTTCTTTGGTTTAGTCTGAGGATAGCCAAGAAGAACACTTAATTCCTAAATGGAATGTTTTCATCTGTCGTTCTCAATCTTGATTACTTCCAACTCCCAAACTGAAGGTGGAGGGCTGGGTTTTCCCCTGTGAATAATCGTTGTCCTTTCATTCTCAAGTGTTTGCGTAGCTGCAGACATTTAACCAGCACCCATCTCTTTTTGTTTCCAATTCAGATTATTCAGTCATTGCTTATGACTGTGGCCAACAATTTTGTTACCGACAAGAACTCTGGAGAAGTCATGACAGTAGGGTATGTAGAATCTGGTTGGAGGCAGTAGGTGTGTTTTTAATGGACTAGATTTGCTGTAAGTTACCAAGATGTAAGATTGTAGCTGGTAGTGTCACCTCTAGAAAATTGGTTTAAAATATATTTCAATCTTTTTGGGCGGCTTGGTAATTTTTTTATTGGTCAGAATTCTGAGAAGGGGGCCAGAGAAAAGATACTTGTCCTTCTGATTAGCATTTTTGTTTTTTTACCAGTTTTACTTTTTCAGAAGAATGATTGATTGGCAATCTGAGTGCTTTTCCTCTGATCTCCCACCCTGAACTCAGTCAGTTTTATACTGCTAATAAAAGAAATTTATTTGGCTTCTGGTTCTGGAGTTGGGAAGTCCAAGGGCATGACACTGGTGTCTGTTTGGTATCTGATGGGGACTTCCTTGCTTCGTCATTGGCAGAAGGCACAAGGGCAACAGAGCACAAAAGCCAACAGAAGGCCAAACTCACTTTTTTTTTCTTTTTGAGACGGAGTCTCGCTCTGTCGCCCAGGCTGGAATGCAGTGGCATGATATTGGCTCACTGCAACCTCTGCCTCCCGAGTTCAAGCAGTTCCCTGCCTCAGCCTCCCAAGTAGCTGGGATTACAGATTACAGGTGCCCACCACCACACCCAGCTAATTTTGGGATTTTTAGTAGAGATGGGGTTTCACCATCTTGGCCAGGCTGGTCTTAAATTCCTGACCTCGTGATCCACCCACCTCAGCCTCCCAAAGTGCTGGGATTATAGGCATGAGCTACGACGCCCAGCCCAAACTTACTTTTATAACTCACTGGCAATAAGGGACCCTCTCCTGACATAACAACATGACGCCTGATCACCTCTTAAGAGTCTCTCCTCTTAATACCATTCATTACAATGGCAATTAAATTTCAACATGAGTTTTGGAGGGAACATTCAAACCATAGAACTTTGGAACAAGTGATTAATTATTGAGGCACTCTTTTTTCCTAGGGCAATTTAGTAGCCCTTTTGGTTTACTGAAAATCATTTAATGAGCATAATCACTGGTTTAAGGATTGTCTCATCTGTCCTGATAAATAAGTGATCATCTGAACAGCAGCTTTTTATTTTCCTTGGAAAATATTGCTGGGATCATAGCCCTAAAGACCTTAACCTTTCTTAATTGAGCTAGTCCCATCTCTTTTAGAGCTGGCAAGTAAATGCTGCTCTGATTTAGTGTGCTGGACACTGTTCCTTATTCCACTAATAGAGGAAATGGCAGTAACTGGAATGAAAGCCCGCCAAGGCTGCCTACCTCAGATTCTCTACCATGCTGCAGTTTTAAAGACCTAAGCTATATAAAACCCAATGTGTATTTCTTTCGAGTTAATCTTTTTAGGAAGTCATCCTGTGTTGAATCATGAAAATTTACTGTTTGAGTTTTTTTTAATTTTGCTTTTCCTTTTCTAGAATTAATGCTATAAAAGAAATAACAGCTCGATGTCCTCTGGCCATGACTGAAGAACTTCTCCAAGACCTGGCTCAGTATAAAACACACAAGGATAAGAGTAAGCTGCATGTCATTCTCTGCACACCAGAGAGTGCAGTGCAACTCCTTTTTACCTCACTGTACTCTTTGGGCCAGAATTTCTAATTAAAGATACTATTTTACAGATGTCATGATGTCTGCTAGAACTTTGATTCAGCTCTTCAGAACACTGAATCCTCAGATGCTGCAGAAGAAATTCCGGGTAGGTAAAGCATGCTATGGTCTCACAAAGTAAGAGTAATTTCCTACATCAGAATTTTAGTATTTATGATGCTTCTGTTGTGATTACATGGTTATGATACACACGGTTGTATTCTTTAAGATTGGAATCAAATACCATGGCCCTGAATATTTTGTAGTTAGCACATATTCATTGACGATGACTGAGTCTTGAAGACCTAGCATGTTGTTTCAACTTGGAAGCTTTTAATGTTATTAACAGATTGGAATCTCAAAGATCAGTCAGTAGCTGATGATGCCAGTATTGTGAACAGGCTATTCCCAGCCAGATACCTCTTTCAAGTTGGAAGGGAGGAGGGATGCATGTATGTAACAGAAAGACAGATGATGTTTTTCAAGACTTGAACAATTGGAGCAATTACTCTAATAACTACTAGTTTCTTGATCTGGATCAAAAAACAGTAAGAAAATAGTGGACAGATTGCTGGCTGGGAATTATTTTTATCTGAGACATAAGCAGACGGTTTCTGTCATTTGGCTACCACCTTTTTTATGGTGCTCCCTTTTAAATTCCTAATTTTATTAGCCAGGTGTGGTAGTGCACACCTGAGTCCCAGCTACTAGGGAGGCTGAGGTGGGAGGATCCCTTGAGCCCAGGAGGCGGAGGTTGTAGTGAGCTGAGATTGTACCACTGCACTCCAGTCTGGGCAACAGGGCAAGACCCTGTCTCCAAAAAAATAAATGAATAAATAAAATAAATTCATAATTTTAGAGAATACCTTTCATGATTAAGGTTTTATGATCTAAGCAACTTATTATAAACAATTTCTTTTCCTTTAGGGTAAACCTACAGAGGCCTCCATAGAAGCAAGAGTACAAGAATATGGAGAATTAGATGCTAAAGATTACATTCCAGGAGCAGAAGTTCTGGAAGTTGAGAAAGAAGAGAATGCTGAAAATGATGAAGGTTGATTTTTATTTCACCCTTATTTTGGACAAAATCACTCCTGCAGTATCTGTGCAGACCTTTAAATTTTATACTATTTGAACATTCATTCAGCAGATACTTATTGAGCAATGGCTCTGTGCCACACATTGTTACAAGTATTGGGGGATCAATTGAGCATGGTTTTTCCTCTTGTGGAACTTACGTTCTAGCATAGGAGATGCCTTTTCATGACCTTCAGGGTGGCTGCCCGTCATCCAAGGGCATGCTGTTTAGTGCTTGAGAAAAACAATGATCTTGTGTTTGTTGCCTGGAAAAAAATTATGAGGGTTAGTTAGCCCTAGAGGAATCCTCCGAAACTCTCCTTGTTGAAGGAGAATGCATGTTGAATTTGTTGGAAAATACTTGAGGAACTCTATTCTAATTTCCGGAGTCCTGTATTCTTCCTGGTCATTCATTCATTCATTATTCAGCAAATCTTTTTTTTTTTTTCCTATGATGGAGTCTCCCTCTTGCCCAGGCTGGAGTGTAGTGGTACGATCTCAGCTCACTGCAACCTCCATCTCCCAAGTTCAAGTGATCCTTCTGCCTCAGCATCTGGAGTAGCTGGTATTACAGGTTTTTGCAGCCATGCCCAGCTGATTTTTTTATTTTTAGTAGAGACGGAGTTTCACCATGTTGGTCAGGCTGGTCTTGAACCCCTGACCTCAAATGATCCTCCCGTCTTGCCTTCCCAAAGTCCTGGGATTATAGGCATGAGCCAGCACATTTTTCAGCAAAGCCTTCTTAAGCATTTGCTGTGAGCCAGCCACTGCCAGTGCAAAGATGAATGATATTATTTCTGCTCTGGAGGGCCTCCAAAGAGTTGAGGAATGAAGTATTAACAGGATTTATGGTTAGAGTGGGGGCATGAGAGCAGGAGAGCAGTCAGGTCCACCTTAGGAGTTTGTTCTTTTTTAGACGGAGTTTTGCTCTTGTTACCCAGGCTGGAGTGCAATGGCCTGATCTCAGCTCATCACAACCTCCGCCTCCCGGGTTCAAGCAGTTCTCCTGCCTTAGCCTCCCAAGTAGCTGGGATTACAGGCATGTGCCACCACACCTGGCTGATTTTGTATTTTCAGTAGAGATGGGCTTTCTCCATGTTGGTCAGGCTGGTCTCAAACTCCTGACCTCTGGTGAGCTGCGCGCCTCGGCCTCCCAAAGTGCTGAGATTACAGGCATGACCCACCATGCCTGGCCCACCTCAGGAGTATTTTTTTTTAAAGGCTTTGGAGAGATGGTGACTGATGAGCCAAGTACTTGGCAAGGAATGCTAGAAAAGTAGAGACTTTCCAGGCACAGTGTGAGCGGAAGTCCTGAAGGATTTAGGGAACTATTAGAATGTCGGATTCAAGGTGGGACATAGCAAGACTTGAGATAGAGTTTGGAGACCTTTTCACGCTTGGTTATGTATATGCCAGACAAAAGAGCTGGCATGTTGTCTTAAAGATCATACGGAATCACTGAAAGATTGCAATGTCTATGATTTAGAAAACTTAAACTGCGGTGGCTCCTTTAAGAAGCCTGATACCTTTTTATTGAGGTGTCTTCAGGATTCTTTCACGTCACAAATCTACCTCAGTTCTCTGAATGACTGTAACTAGATTCTCATACATGGGTAACACACTTAGGATAAGTTAGATGCTTGCTGCGTGGCCAAGATAAATGTACAAGTGCAGTTTGATGGACACAGTTGGTTTAGTTGAAAGAACATGACTCTAAAGGCAGACATGGTTTTCATGATTTCAGTGTAGGATGCCTTTTTAGCAGTGTGGCTTGGGGCACATTACTTGACTCTGAGAGTCTGTTCCTTTCTGTGGAGTCATGAGGGTTAGAGAGTGACTGTAAGGTTTTGACTCATGGTAGATACTTGGTCAGTGCATATTTCCTATTCCTTAGATTAACTAAATCCAGGTGGCTTATTTAACAATAAATATTACATTGTTCTTGGCTAATAGAGTGTCTGTTCAAGGTTCATTACCTTTCTTTTCTGTTGGCTTGCTTTATCTCAACTATATGTTGAATATGCAACATAAAGTGGCAGTAGTGAGTTTGCTTTTTTCACGTAGATGGATGGGAAAGTACCAGTCTCAGTGAGGAGGAGGATGCCGATGGTGAATGGGTTGATGTGCAACACTCTTCCGATGAAGACAGCAAGAAATTGTAAGTCTGAAAATTTCATCTTACACCCTGATGTTTATTAAGACGTAATTTATTCTGGGCCTTGTTGGGAGGCTGAAATTTAAATGGCTGAGCTCTCACTTGAGCTGGTGGCCATTTAAGCCCTTGTGTGGTTTCAAGTCCAAGAAGCTGAACAGCATGCCCATGGAGGAGCGGAAAGCCAAAGCTGCAGCTGTCAGCACCAGTCGAGTTTTAACTCAGGAAGACTTCCAGAAAATCCGCATGGCCCAAATGAGAAAAGAGCTTGACGCTGCCCCCGGGAAATCCCAGAAGAGGAAATATATTGAAATAGACAGTGATGAAGAGCCCAGGTAAAATGGCCCACCCACTTTAGTACTTCAGTCAGCTCATGTGGTAATGAAAGCGTCAGGAAACAATTCCATTCTTGTTTCATGTGATATTTTTCCCTCACCCCAGGGGCGAATTACTTTCTCTTCGGGACATTGAACACCTTCATAAAAAGCCAAAGTCTGACAAAGAGACAAGACTAGCAACTGCAATGGTGAGTGAGCATATCATTCCTAGTTCTTCAAACAGAAAGCAAATAAAATGAAATGTAAGCCAGAACTTGTGTAGCCACAGAATGGCAATTTTTAAAAATGTTTTAAGTAAAGGTATAATTAACACAGAAATTAAAATGCACAAATATTAGGTGTTCAGTTGCATGAGGATTTTTGTTTGTTTGTTTGTTTATTTTTTGAGACAGAGTCTCTCTCTGTCACCCAGGCTGGAGTGCAGTGGCGCAATCTTGGCTCACTGTATCATCTGCCTCCTGGATTCAAGCGATTCTCCTGCTTCAGCCTCCAAGTAGCTGGTTTAACAGGCACCCACTACCACACCCAGCTAATAGTAGAGTCAGAGTTTCACCATGTTGGCCAGGCTGGTCTCAAACTCCTGGCTGCATGTGATCCGCCCACCTCAGCCTTCCAAAGTGCTGGGATTATAGGCGTGAGCCACTGTGCCTGACCAGTTAGATGAGTTTTGACAACTGTATATAGCCACATAATCACCTCTCAAAACAGGATAGAGAGCACAGGAAGGCAGTGTTACACGTCTGTAGTGTTGAGAAGCCACTATATTTATCAAAGCTAAGAGAAAAGCAGGAGAGTGTTTACAATCATCAGTGAAAAGCCAGAGCCAGTTGGAGTCTGCCTGTGGCTAGTGCTGTGTCTGTTCATGATTGTGTCCTGTCTACATTTTCAACATCATTTTTTGTATCTCCACTTGTTCAAGATACTATCCCATCCTAGTTCCACCTCATCTTCTGTCTTCCACGTGTCCTTTCTCCTCCACACCTTTGTGTGCACTGTCCCTTCTTCTGGAAATGCTTTGTCTTTTCCCCCTCCTTTCCCTAACCATGAATGGGCATCCTGCCAAAAAAAAAAAAAAAAGACAGTATACCTTTCTCCCTTTCTAGGAAGCTCCCCCTGACCTCACCAGACTAAATTCTGACTTATCTTCCACCAAGCTCCCCTTGCTCTGTTATAATACTGTATGGCCATTTCTTGGTCCCAAGGAGCAAAGACTAAGTCCTGTCCATCTTGTGCCCTTGATTCCTGACACAGAGGAGACATTAATGTTGATTAGATGACTCCTAATATATGTTGTTGGAGAAGAAATATCAAACATTTTGTTCTAATAGGCTGGAAAGACAGATCGAAAAGAATTTGTGAGGAAGAAAACCAAAATTAATCCATTTTCCAGTTCGACAAATAAAGAAAAGAAAAACAGAAGAACTTTATGATGATGAGGTATAGCCAGAACGTCCGGTCAAAAAATAAGCGTTCCTTCCGAGAAAAACAGGTGAGCTCCACTTGAAGCTTGGGTGGTAAGAACAGTACTGTAATTCCAAGACTGCTTTACATTTGAGATGGAGTTGTGCCTTCTGAAGACTGGGTATTACTGTGTGTGTGTCTTGTGGTTAATGAGAGCATTGCTGGAGAGCGTGGAGAGATAAGAAGGAGTCAGGGCATGTAAGTCCCAGACCTCACTTGGTTGAGACTCAGCTGTGGGGCCAGAAGGGAATCCATCTTCCTCCACTATAAGTAAAGGAATCCAAGTTCCATCATCCATGAGCCTCCTTCCCATGCTAAAATTCTCTGACATTTGATCTGTGAAATACGATACCAAAATTAATTGAATAACTTTTTAGTGCCAATTTTATGCCTGGTTTTTATTTTGTCTTGTTTTGGTTTTTTTTTGAGACAGGGTCTTACTATGTTACACAGGCTGGGTACAATGGCCCAGTCACAGCTCACTGGAGCCTCACAGGTCACTGAAGTTTCCACCTCCCAGGCTCCAGCAATTCTTCCACCTCAGCCCTCCAAGTAGCTGGGACTTCAGGCGTCTGCCACCACACCTGGCTAATTTTTGTATTTTTGTAGAGATGGGGTTTTGCCGTGTTGCCCAGTCTGGTCTGGAACCACTGGACTCAAGCAGACTGCCCACCTCAGCCTCCCATAGTGCTAGGATTTATAGGCGTCAGTACTTTTCAGAAACCAATAATTTTGTGTGGTAATATCTCAGAAACAGTTTCAGAAAAACAATGTGAAATAAACAGTTCTGTGTTGGCATGATCCTTCCTGTATGTACCCTTTTACAAAGCCTTGATATTTACAGGCTTTTGCGATTACATTTTATCCATTCATGGCCTTTGAATGGTAATCCCGTGCTACTTAGCAGCTTATTTCAGTTATTCATTGTGATAAAACAAGTTTATGCTTTTGTATCTTTCTCTCCTGGTGGTGTAGCAGTGTATCTAAATGTCATTCTGAAGAATCGCCAGGATATCAGCTCTGGGTTAAACAGTCTCATATTCTGAACCAGTGTTCCTAAATAGCTAGCCAAGGATCAGTCTGCCAGCACTCAAAGTAACGGCCAACCCTCTAGGGCAGTGCTGTCTGAGTTCCAAGTCAGTATTCACTGAATTAAGGTACCATGTAGCTCTCCCCTGTTTACTCTTTCTAGTTCTAAACGGTGTTCAACAACATCATGTAAGTAGTGACAGCATTTTTAATAGAAGCTGTTGAAATTGGGGTAAAGGAAAGGTACCACTTAGGATTTTAAGTACTCTAAATTTTGCCACATTCTCCTAAAATTATAATTGGATTGACTTAATCCATTAGTCTGTCTTTCACTGGCCCTTATAGACATATCAGGGTTGAGGAAATAGCAATTACCCTGTTGTAGGTCTTGTTTCATTATGAGGGTCTGTGAACTTGTTACATTTTCGTTAAGGCTCCCCCCACCCCCCACTTCCTTTGTTTTTTGGCATGCCTTTTCTGGCATGATGGGGAAGCCCAGCTTTGTTCCTTGCCAGCACCTCAAGTCATACAATAACTCTCAAAGATTAAAGAATCTTTTTGAGAGTAAATTAAAACTTCATTGGACATATGCACTTGTTGGTTCAAGAATGTATTTTCTTGTTCTGCAATTTTCTTGCCATTTGGAACCTGATGTTAATCAGAATTTCTATGAGTGTTTCCTTGCCGTGTATTTTCTTCACAATCGCTCCATTATAAACATAACTAAGTTCCTGATGTTCTCTATTTCCTTTAGAACAATACTGTTCAATAGAAATATAATATGAACCACATATATCACTTAAAAATAGATGAAATAATTGTAATAATATATCTTATTTAATCTAGCACATCTAAAATAGTATTGTTTCAACACGTGGTCAATATAAAAATTTTGAGTGAAATATTTTACATTTTTGTTTTTGAACTAGTTGAAATCAGCAGGTCTTTTACACTGTAGCATATCTCAATTTGGACTAGCCACATTTCAAATGCTCAGTAGTCACATGTAGTTAGTGGCTACCCTATTGGACAGAACAGTTAACAGAGCATCCCCAAAACTGTCCCATGACCCCAAGGGCCCTGTGGGAAAGGAGCATCACACTTCATGCGCCCCTCTACCCCTTGGTGATATTTGAGTGTCTTAAATAAAGGGATCTTACGTGGCTTGAAAGTGTACATGAGGTCTTACTGTAAATTGTTAGAATATGAAGAGGTGAATGAGACTTAAAGAGGGGGGAAGTAAAGCATAAGATAGGGAAGGAGAGGAGGATCTTGCAGTAAAGCCTGTAGAAAGATACAGGAAGAAGAGGAGGATATACCTGTTCCTTATCTTCAGTTGGTGGTATTTGAAGAGCAAGGAACTGTAACATGTGAGAGTAGCCTGTGCTTTTCCACAAAGCTTAATGAGCAGAATTAAATTCCCGTAACCAACATTAGCTAACACATTTAGTTCTTAGCATGAGACTTCACATTCCAGGCTTTCCATTTATTAACTTGTTTAATCAGTATACAACAGTATGAGCAGTTACTGTGATCAAATCAATTTTGCAGATGAGAAAATAAGACACAATTAGATGAATCTGGAAAGTACCTCCTTAGCCAAATTAAGTTGAAATGAACTTGTAGATTTTTGTTCTGCCTTAAGTATCCCACCTATTGTGCTTTTCTGCAAAGACATACCAAGACCCAGGTGTGAGCTAAAGGCAGGGAGTCAACTGAAAATCATAAAATCCAGAAAGTTTGAACATTTTTATGTAGAGCCAGGTAACTTCTACTCCGAAACTGTTTTACGCGTATCTCGTTAAAATTTAAGCTAGAATTTTTAAATAAAAATAAAATAAAAGCTAGAGATTTTTTTAAGTTTCTAGGACAAAGAATAGTGCTTGGGAATTAATGGAATAATATCCATCACAAACTTAAGATGTGTACATTGCCCTTGGTTACCTTTTTTTTTCTTTAATTTTGGTTTATTTTTGATCATATTTAATACTATGTTTGTTTTCTTTTGGGAAATGTAAAACTTTTTCAGGACTTTTCTAGGTTCACTTCAGACACTGATTGTTCAGTCTTCTTTTTCGCTAGATCCTAAATTCTTCACCTTCCATTTCCACCCTGGGGATCTTGAAGAACCCAACCTCTGGTTAGAGAGAACTCCAGGGGATGAAAGCCTAGATTGTCTAATTACGATATACAATTTACTGCTTTCATTCATTTTCACTTTACATACTTCCAACACAAAATAATTAAACAAGCTAAAAATTAGAACCTGTATTAACCTGAGTAAATATTTTACCATAAGCTATGATTGTCAGGGCTTCAAATTTCTGAGTTATTATCTTCATGTTTGAGCCAGTATAAAGCATTAGTGTTAGCATTTACTTAGAACATTTTCTTAGTTTGTTTATTGCATAAAACAAACCCATTTGAAAATCAGCAAATAAGGTAATATTTTTCTATCAGATTGTATATTGATAAAGTCATTGTAAATCTGCACAAGTGCAGAATGCCATTTTAAAGTCTTTGAATAATCCATACATGCCGTCTTTAGTGGAATATATGTGATATTGGAAAAGGTGATTGCGAAGAAAAGTCTGTTTTCCTGTTACTTTTAGTTTAGACAATGTATCCCATCCACAACTCCAAAATATTGAGAGCCATATAGACCAAATAAGTACTATTTATTATCCGTGGAGACAGGGATGCTATAGTCTGCATTCTGTAGCTGCTCCTGTTTTGAGCTGATGCCTTTATAATTTGGGAACAGCATTCAAGAGCTTTGCATATGTCCTAGCAGTAATATGCCCCATCCTTGATACAGATTTATTTGATCTGTTTTGGAATATTTTATCATTTATAGTTTTTCAGGATGGTTTATTGACTTGGTGATCAGTTTTTAGTAAACTTTCATATAATCAAATTTGTATAATGGGGTACCCAAGAGTTATCATGTTTTTATCTTACAGTTGGCGCTGCGAGATGCACTTTTGAAAAGAGAAAAAGAATGAAGTAACTTCCCAGCAGGTTTTCCATTCCAAGAAGTTTGTGTCATTACTCTGAAAATTAGTAAATCAAGCATGTTTGTTTACATTAAAAACTCCAGAAGCACTGTATTGCGAAAACTACTGAAAATGTGGCAGCAGTTTGGTGTTTTTATTTTGGAGACGGCTAATGGTGGGAATGTTGATGTAAATCGTGGTGGTAGTATAAAATCATCTCATTTATCATTCATGCAAAAAAAAGTATTGAGTGCCTAGTAATTGTCACTGTAAATACAAAATGATGAGCCATCACCCCTTCACTCAAGGCATTGACAGCTTAGTTGTGGGTGTGGACACACGTGTGTATTTACAGTGCAGTGTAAATAGTTCTCTAGAAGAGGTAGGTCCATATTTCTATGAGGTCACTGAGGCCTTATGGACTAACTCTGTAGGGATAGGAGTTATATATTCTTGTAAAACAAAACAAAACAGGACAGTGTTACAAGAGTAAGAAGTTCTTACTTGTACATAGGCTTACCTGCTAAAAACAGGCCCCTGCTGTACAGATTTTTTAATTTACCTCTTTTAGTCAATCCAAAATATTTAAATGACCCCCCTTTTTTTTTCTTTGAATGCCATGTAAAGCCTTTTTGGTTAAGAGCTCACTTTTAAAATTGCCTTAAGTATAAATAGTACCTTTGGAATGTATTTAGTTCATTATTTGAGCTGCCTTCATACTGGTTTCCTCAGCCTTCCTTCACCCTGTAATATTTTCAGCCCACTGTTTACCTTGCCTCAATAAAAAGTTTCTAATGCCAAATAGGTACCGTTGTGTGTGGAGTGGTGCCTGGTGTTCTGCCTTCCACAGGCATGCTGCATCCATTTCGGGGGACAGCCTCTTTGCATGCAAGTTGTTGCATTTGGAAATAGTTTGCTGCCTTGTGCTTCAGATTTCTTAGATAATGTTGCGGTAGATGTTACCGCAAGTTAGAGTAAAGGGCAGTTTTCTGCACTCTGACTCAAAATTAGAAAGCAATTTCTAAAACCAGTGTTCTTATTCCCTTTCTAGTTTCTTCTGTTCACTTTCTGCATTCAACTTCAGTTTTGTTTGAATGAGACTTAGAGATGTTCCCTGAAATGCCCCAGATTGTCTGTTGGGGGGATTAGTGAAGCCGCCAGAGTCAACCCCCAGCAACTTTGGTGCTTCACAGGAAGTGTTCAATGCAAATCTGTATATTTTAGACCTGAAACTGCTCCATTTTTTTTCGCATTGTTGAACTGGATGTCTCTTCGCGTGTCTATTCAGAATAGCAGCTAGCGTTCACAGCTTTATTGTGTGAATTGTGATGGTGCCTGGAAGTTTCATCCTTCCTCTAGATTTTCCCACTAGATACCAGGAGGCCAAAGTCCATTCTGTGTTCTGACTTCTGTTCTACTGTAGCCTAACCCTCTTAACTAGCCTTTCTTACATGCAAGACAGAAAGATACAGTATGTGGTTTATAAATGTGGATTCTGAACTTTTATTTCTTTAATCCCATAGTATCTTATTTCTATCTGATTCCTTTTATTATTTTCTAAATCTTGTCGAGCATGTTTTGTTTGCTATCCATTTGAAGATGAGATTCTCAGAAGGGTGAATGCTTCAGCAGAGGGTAGGTAAGCTTGCAGAGTGACTTCTACCTTGAAGAAGTCATCAGTGTCTGAACTTGAGCTATTTAGTCTTAAATTTTGTTAACACAGAGAATGAAGCCATTCAGGGATGAACTTAAACTTTGCCCGGGCTCATAATGTATAAAAGTGATATATAAATCCAGAATGCTGATTTATTATCTATGTGATCTCACCAAGTGGCCATGGTTAATATAAACGTTATTTATTCATGGTCTAATCCTTTGAAAATTTAGTCTATATATAGACTTGCATTGCAACTCCATTTTAACTAGAATGTTTACTCAGAATATTCTGTTCTTTAAGCTATTTTAGATAACACATTTTAAAACTACATAGAGATAATATAGTTCTATCAAGTGACATTCTTTCATTAATTGCTTATGTTCTTTTGAAAGATTTTTAAAAATCTTTATGAGATTTTTTTGAAAGATCTTAAACGTGAATAAAATGGTAGGACAATGACCTGGAGCCTTTTCTCTTATAAGATCAAGGTTCTAGAAATAACCTTTTCAATCCTAGCATAGTCTTTGGTCTGCACGTTTACAAATGCAAATAAAAGCAGAGAGCACAGCCAATTCTGTACTCCTTAAATAACATAAGCTTATATTTGTATATACCATTTCTTATGTAGTAAACTTATTTCCTTCTGCAGATTCTACTTTCATGTTTTGTCAGTCCAATCCCAGTGTGAAGATGGTTGAACAAAATTATCATTTATCCATATGATAGGGTATTATGCAGCCATTATTATAATAAGCAGTTCCCATCGTAAACACTGGAAATTTTTTTTGTTCTTTTCAAAAGAGAGCAAAACACAAAAGTATGTTTAATCTGATTATTACATATAAGGAAATGGGGAATAATAAAAGCCCAAGAGGAAATATGGGACTTGACAGTTTTCTTTGGTGTTGGAATCGTGTAGAGTTTTGTGTAAGAAACAAAATAACTTTGAAATGGGGAATAAAAGTCCATTGAGACTCACCCTTGGGAATTCACCTTAAGCCAAGAGAAGGATTGATTTGAAAATACTTCAGAGAGGCTGGGCATGGTGGCTTACACCTGTAATCCCAGCACTTTGGGAGGCTGAGGTGGGCAGATCACCTAAGGTCAGGAGTTCTAGACCATCGTGACCAACGTGGTGAAACCCTGTCTCTACTTAAAAAAAGAAAGAAAGTACTTCAGAGGAGTTGTTTGTTTTGCCTTCTTAATTACCCTCTTCCCCGTGTTTACTGACTGGGTGGTAGAGTCATCCTTAGTTTGGGACCCTGTCTGTCTCTTGCCAGCAATACCTGATGTTAGCTAAAGTGTTGTTAATATAGTTATTTGGAAAAAGTATTTGTAGTATGTACCAAGAATCTAAAAAACACCTAGAACCGTTGACTCAAATCTACCTCTGAGACTCAAAGAAAATGACCCAAAATATGGTAAGAGTTGTATTTGTGGCTGTGTTTTGCTACAAGTAGCAGAATATGCATCTAAAAAGATTCTAACTGGCCGGGCAAGGTGGCTCACACCTGCACTTTGGGAGGCCAAGGTGGGTGGATCACAAGGTCAGGAGTTTGAGACCAGCCTGGCCAACATGGTGAAACTCCGGCTCTACTAAAAATATAAAAATTAGCTGGGCATGGCGGCACATGACTGTAGTCCCAGCTACTCGGGAGGTTGAGGCAGGAGAATCACTTGAACCTGGGAGGCGAAAGTTGCAGTGAGCCGAGATCGCACCACTGCACTTCAGCCTGGGCGAGAGAGCAAGACCCTGTCTCAAAAAAAAAAAAAAAGATTCTAGATTCTAACCAGCGGTGCATGGTGGCTCACATCTGTAATCCCAGCACTTTGGAAGGCTGAGGCAGGCAGATCACCTGAGGTCAGGAGTTCAAGACCAGCCTGGCCAACATGGTGAACCTTGTCTCTATGAAAAATACAAAAATTAACCAGGTGTGGTGGCACACATCTGTAATTCCAGCTACTTGGGAGGCTGAGGCACAAAAATCACTTGAACCTGGGAGACAGGTTGCAGTGAGCCAAGATCATGCCACTGCACTCCAGCCCATGCCACTGCACTCCAGCCTGGGCAACAGAGTGAGACTCTGTCTCAAAAATAATAGTAATAAAATAATGAAGATAAAAATATCCTAACCAAATTGGAATTCGCCTCAATAAGCCTGGACAGTTGATGGCCAGGGTTGCAGCTGCTCAGTGGTACCATCGGGGCCCTGGCCTTTTCTGCTTTGCCATTCTTAGTGTGTGTTGAAGCCAGGCTGAATTAGAATGCTGACTGACACAGCTCTATGACCCATATGCAAGGTATTCAGCATTTCTGTGCCTTAATTTCTTCATCTGTAAAATGGAGATAATGATGATACCTTGTTCTCATAGACCTCTTTTCAGTGTTTAAAGCAACAAGAAGGCACATAAGTGACATTTCCACATCTATCCCTTTTACTAGGAAAACAAAAGTTTCACAGATAGCCTTCCCTTAGTTTTCATTAGCCAGAGACTAGGTTCAGCCACCCTAACAACCAAGGAAACCAAGAAACCAGGAAATGGGATTGCCGACCTCTTAGCTTAGATGCACCATAACCATCCCAACAAAACTGAGCTTCTGTAAGCAAGGAAGAGGACGAGAAACTGATTGTGGACAGACAGCTAGCAATGCCTAACACAAACTATCTATAGGGAAATACTGATTGCAACATAGTTTACAATAATAAGCATGGGTGCAAGAAAATTTCTAAAATATTAGAATACTTAAGCAACTTGACGTATGTTACTAGGTGGTATAGTAGTCCATTTTCATGCTGCCGATAAAGACATACCTGAGACGGGGAAGAAAAAGAGGTTTCATTGGACTTACAGTTCCACTTGGCTGGGAGGCCTCAGAATCATGGTGGAAGGTGAAAGGCACTTCTTACATGGTGGTGGCAAGAGAAAATGAGGAAGAAGCAAAAATGAAGACCCCTGATGATAAATCCATCAGATCTCATGAGACTTATTCACTATCATAAGAACAGCACTGGAAAGACCGGCCCCCATGATTCAATTACCTCCAACTAAGTCCCTCCTACAACACGTGGGAATTGTGGGAGATAGAATTCAAGTTGAGATTTGAATGAGGACACAGCCAAAGCATATCAAGTGAAATAGTCAACCATTAAACAATTACTTTGATTAAAGTTATCTTAAAGGTAAGATACATAAATACTATAGTAATGTGAAAAATGTTAGGCTATTATTTTCTTTCTTTTTTTTCTTTTGAGACAGAGTTTTGCTCTTGTTGCCCAGGCTGGAATATACTGGCACAGTCCCGGCACACTGCAACTTCCACCTCCTGGGTTCAAGCGATTCTCCTGCCTCAGTCTCCCGAGTAGCTGGGATAACAGGCGCCCACCACCACACCCAGCTAATTTTTGTATCTTTAGTAGAGGCAGGGTTCCACCATGTTGGCCAGGCTGGTCTCGAACTCCTGACCTCAAGTGATCTGCCTGCCTCGGCCTCCCAAAGTTCTGGGATTATAAGTGCGAGCCACCGTGCCCTGCCGCTATTATTTTCAAAAGCAGAGTATAAAATGATAAAGAAGCTTGGGCAACATGGTGAGAACTTGTAAAAATTAGCCAGGTGTGATGGTGCGTGCCTGCCATACCAGCCACTCAGGAGGTCGAAGCAGGAGGATCGCTTGAGCCCCAGAGGTCAAGGCTGCAGTGAGTGGTGTTCAGGCCACTGTAGTTTAGCCTGGGTGACAGAGCGAGACCTTGTCTCTAAATAAATAAAATGATCAAGTGGTTTTAAGACAACTTTTTTACACTTTTAATCTCTGAAATTGAGATATATTTTAAAATGTTTGCAGGCAGACAACAGTCTAGAGGTAGTTGTCATTGCGTGCACATTCACAAACCTAGTCTGGTATTTTAAGTTGACATCTGCTAACATCAAGGACCAACATCAAAACTTACAGAATGAGAATTAGTAGCCTCTATGGAATTTCCAGAAAAAAAAAACAAAACCTGGACTTAAAAAAAAAAATCCAAACTCTTTATCGACATATAAAGAAGAGAACAAGTACCATTAAGTATACTTAAACTCAATGAATTCACAAGCTGAATACATTACTGTAACCAGCACTCAGGTTAAGAAACATTACAAACACCTTGAAATCTCCTTTGTGAGTAGAGAACTCTTAAGAAATGCAGCATCAGTAAGATTTTTATTTTTTTCTTTTAGAGACAGGGTCTTGCTCTGTCACCTAGGCAAGAGTGCAGTGGTGCAGTCAGAGGCCACTGCAGCCTTGAACTTCTGGGCTCAAGAGATCCTCCACAGGTCCAGGCCAGTATGCCCCGCTATTAATAAATTTTTTAAAATTTATTTTTAACAGAGACAGGGTCTCACTATGTTGCCCAGGCTGGTCTCAAACTTCTGACCTCAACTGATCTTCCCACCTTGGCCTCCCAAAGTTCAGGGTTTACAAGGTGGGAGCCACTGTGCCTGGCCATCACTAAGATTCCTTTTTTTTTTTTTTCTGAGGTAGAGTCTTACTCTGTCACCCAGGCTGGAGTGTAGTTACATGATCTCAGGTCACTGCAACCTCTGCCTCCCAGGTTCAAGTGATTCTCGTGCCTCAGTCTCCCAAGTAGCTGGGATTACAGGCGTCTGCCACCATGCCCGGCTAATTTTTGTATTTTTAGTAGAGACAGAGTTTCACCATATTGGCCAGGCTGGTCTTGAACTTCTGACCTCTGGTGATCTACCCGTCTCAGCCTTCCAAAGTCCTGGGATTACAGGCGTGAGTCACCACGTCCAGCCAAGATTCTTAATGGTACAGAAAAGTGGTATGGCGTGGAAAAACATGGGCACCTGTAATCAAATGGTGATTCGGAGAATCTAATTCTGAATGCAAAGAAGCTTAAGCAATACCTTAATTTATTCCACTTTTTAAAAATGTGCAAGAGTAGATATCTGATTTTCAAATAACTTTGACAAAAGGCTTAAGAAAACTTCCAATATATACACATTTTAGAATTCCAGTAAGAAAGCATCGTATCATAGTTTAAATGGAAGTGATTTTTTCTTCAGGGTACGTAAAATAATGGTACTTCATATAACTACAATTTTGTAAATAAAATATGCATATGAAAGTAGTTGCTGGGTTTGGGTTTTGGGAATATAACTGATTGGATTTTTCCCTCTACATTAAAAAAAAATTTTTTACAGCTCCTCATGGCCATGAATTTCTTTACATTTTAAATATTTTGTAACGTTGCTTAGCAAACATTTCTACTAAAATTTTTTAAATCTAGAATACTTCCAGTTCCATCTTAGTAAGATCCAATTTTGGTGTACTTGCTGTTCCTAATATGTAAGTTAACATCAGACATGTTTCTAAAGAAATTTGGCCAAGGAGGAAGAGAAAATTAAGAACAAAATGAGAACCCTAATTCTGGGAAAAGTACAAAAAGGGAAGTTTAAAAGAATTACATGGAAACTAAAAATAAATGATGTTTGACAAAACATCTTGTTTTAAGGATATTTAAATCTTTTAAACATTTTATTATAATTGTGATTTTTAAAAAACATATAGAAAATAATGAAACATGTTCATCTCCCAGTTTTATACAATGTTAATATTTTGCTTTATTTTTTTTTTAAGAACTAGAACATTAAAAGTATAACTACGTCTCACCCAGCCATTTCCCCCTCTTCTCAGGGATAAGCCTTATCTAGAAGTTGATGAACATTAAGAGTATAACTATGTCTGACTCAGCCACGTTCCACCCCCCTTCTCAGGGATAACCCTTATCTAGAAGTTAATGCCTATCAGTCCTGTAGTTATTTTTTCTTTCACATGTATATTTGTGTGTATATATAAATTTTTACATTAGCAGTGTCATTGTATAAATTCTTTTGCCATGTAACTCAACATTAGATTCTTGATAAATGAAGATTCATTGTAATTTTTGTATAGTTTTTATTGTTTATTCACACATCCACAATTTATCATTTGTCTACCAAAGAGCAGTTAGGTTGTTTTTCACTTTTTTGCTATTTAAAAACCTGTGGGCCAGGCACTGTGGCTCATACCTGTATCCCAACACTTTATGAGGCTGAGGCGGGTGGATCACTTGAAGTCAGGAGTTGAGACCAGCTTGGCCAACATGATGAAACCCTATCTCTACTAAAAAATAGAAAAATTAACCAGGCGTGGTGGTACAGGCCTGTAGTCCCAGCTACTTGGCAGGCTGAGGCAAGAGAATCGCTTGAACCTGGGAGGGCGAGGTTGCAGTGAGCCAAGATCATGCCACTGCACTCCAGTCTGGGCAACAGAGTGAAACTTCCCTCAAAAAAAATTAATTAATTTAATTTAATTAAAACCTTGCTGCAATAAGCACCTTTGAACATGTCTTCTAGGGTTCATGGTCTTAAGAGTTTTTTCTTTAAACAAAATTTAGATAGAAGACTGAAAATGGGCCGGGCATAGTGGCTCACACCTATAATCCCAGCACTTTGGGAGGCTGAGGCAGGCAGATCACTTGAGGTCAGGAGTTTGATACCAGCCTGGTCAACATGGTGAAACCCTGTCTCTACTAAAAATACAAAAATGTTAGCCAGGTGTGGTGGTGTGCACCTGTAATCCCAGCAACTTGGGAGGCTGAGGCAGGAGAATTGCTTGAACTTGGGAGGCAGAGGTTGCAGTAAGCCGAGATTGCACCACTACATTCCAGCCTGGGAGACAGAGCAAGACTTTGTCTCAAAAAAAAAAAAAAAGAAAGAAAGAAAGAAAAAAGATCCAGAAAACTAAAAATGAAATCACTGGGTTTGTAGGGTCTGCAGTTCTTCTACTTTACTAGGCAATACTGAATTGCACTATATTCTCATCAACAACTCATATAAGTTTGTATTTTACTACATCCATGTCAACAAGATGTTCTTAGACTTTGAAACTAGACAATCTTTTGTTTATGAAATGGTACCCCCAGGTGCTGTGGCTCACGCCTGTAATCCCAGCACTTTAGGAGGTGGAAGAAGGCAGATCACTTGAGGTCGGGAGTTCGAGACCAGCCTGACCAAAATGGAGAAACCCTGTCTCTACTAAAAATACAAAAAAAATTGGTTGAGCATTGTGGCGCATGCCTGTAATCTTAGCTATTCGGGAGGCTGAGGCAGGAGAATCGCTTGAACCTGGGAGGCGGAGGTTGCGGTGAGCCAAGATTGGGTCATTGCATTCCAGCCTGGGCAACAGAAGTGAAACTCTGTCTGAAAAAAAAAAAGAAATGGTATCATGATTTAATTTGCATTTCACTGATTACTAGAGAGATTGAAATAACTTCACATTTTTATGTTCATTTGTATTTTCCTCTTTATAGCCTTTTGTTTTTATTTTTTCTAGTAATAAAAGCATAGGAAGTCTTTATATGTTCTGGATACTAATTCTTTATCAACCACCTATGTTGCAGATATCCCCACAGATAAACAGTGCCGTATCTGTGATAAACTAAGTTCCCATGTGTACTTTGGGTCTAGGATTTTCAAAACCAATTCTGGATCCCTTTTAACAGTCCTTGCTCTAGCTTTTCTCTTTCCTCTCATATTTTACTATAAGCAGCAAGAAGCCAGGTAGCAACTTTGACATTTTGCTTGGAGATCTAACTAGAGTATCTCGTCTTTTTAGGTACATTTTTCTGTGTTCCACATTACTCTAGGTGATCATGTTAAACATTCTGGCATTACATAACAAAGGAACCTCTTACTTCCAGTTTCCAGTAACATTCTCACTTCTGAAATGGCTACTGGGGGCAGTCTCCTTCAAGACCACCAGACTATCTTTTTCCTAGGATGGTTTGTTTCTCAAGGGACCATCAGATTTCTACTAATAGTCTGTTTAAAACTTTAGGCTCCCACTAACATTCTGCTCAAAATTGTTAGTTTTCACCTACTACCAGTTCCAAAACAGTACATTTTTAGGCATGTGTGATGGTAGCACTCCACATGTGTTTCCAAACAAATCTATATTATTGATATATTTGCCACATACCAAATTACCCCAAAACTTAATGGCATAAAGCAATAAACATTATTTCACAGTTTCTTTTTTTTTTGAGATGGAGTGTCACTCTGTCATCCAGGCTGGAGTACAGTGGTACGATCTTGGCTCACTGCAACCTCCATCTCCTGGGTTCAAGCAGTTCTGCCTCAGCCTCCCGAGTAGCTGGGATTACAGGCACCTGGCACCACGCCTGGCTAATTTTTATATTTTTAGTAGAGACAGGGTTTCATCATGTTGGCCAGGCTGGTCTTGAACTGACCTCCAGCGATCCACCCACCTCGGCCTCCCAAAGTGCTGGGATTACAGATGTGAGCCACCATGCCTGGCCTACTTCCACAGTTTCTATGGGTTAGGAATTTTGAGGGGGGTGGCTAGCTGGGGCAGGAAGATCTACTTCCACTATGGCTCACTCAGATGACTATTGACAAGAAGCTTCAGTTCCTCTCTGGCTCTTGGTAGAAAGTCTCAGTTCCTCAACAAAGGCTTTCTTTTCTTTTTTTCATTTTTATTTACTCCTTTTTTGGAGACAGGGTCTCACTTTGTCACTCAGGGTGAAATGCAATGGCATAATCATAGCTCACTGCAGCCTCAAACTCCTGGGCTCAAGTAATCATCCCACCTCAGCCTCCCAAGTAGCTGGGACTACAGACAAGTGCCACCATGCCCAACTAATTTTAATTTTTTTATAGAAATGGGGTCTCACTGTTGCCCAGGCTGGTCTCCAACTCCTGGGCTCAAGCAGTCCTTCTGCTTCAGACTCTCCAAGTGCTGAGATTTGTGCCAGCCACAAAGGGACGTTTTCATAGAGCTTCTTAAGTGTCCCCAGGACATGACAATGGGCTTCCTATAGAGTGAGCAATCCCAGAGAGCAAGGAGGAACACACAATGTCTTTGTGACCTAGTCTTGGAAGTCAAACACCACCAATTCTGATTCTATTCATTAGAACCAAGTGACCTCACGTGACCCACCGGCCAAAGTGCTGGGATGACAGGCACGAACCACCATGCCTGGCAAGAAATGTTTAAATTTCTTTAAGTGTTAGTTATCTTTAAAAACAACTTAAGTGGTTAATTATAAAAGTTGGATTCCTTCGTCCTAAAATTGGTTAAAAAAATTAAAAACGTGTTTAATTTCTATTCAGTTTGTTTGTTTGTTTGTTTTGAGACAAAGTTTCACTCTGGCCGCCCAGGCTGGAGTGCAATGGCACGATGGCTCACTGCAACCTCCGCCTCCCAGGTTCAAGCTATTCTCCTGTCTCAGCCTCCTGAGTAGCTGGGATTACAGGCACCCGCCACTATGCTCGGCTAATATTTGTATTTTTAGTAGAGTCAGGGTTTCACCATGTTGGCCAGGCTGGTCTCAAACTTCTGACCTCAGGTGATCCACCCACCTCGGCCTCCCAAAGTGCTGGGGTTACAATCATAAGCCAGCACCTCTGGTCCTTTCATTTAGTTTCTAGTATTCATGTACACATGTACCCTTTTTTAGAATTGTTAAAAATGCCCCAGCCTTACTAAGATTTTCCTAAGACAAGTTTGTCTCCCCAGACATTGGGAACTCAAAGAGGAGGTGAGGAAACAGGTGTGAAGGTGGATTGTGGATTCAGACCACCTGACCTGGAGGCCAGCTCACAGGCCCACCAGCAGAGTGACGTCCGGCACATGGCTTCACCTCGCCAAGCCTGACATTCCTCATCAGTAAAGCCAGGGTTAGGGGAACCTACCTTTTGGCTTGTTTGGATAATTAAATGAGATAATGTCCACAAAAAATACTTGGCAGATAAATGTTAACTAAATTTTGAGTTTTAAAAAATGTTTAACTGGCTGGGCACAGTGGCTTATATCTGTAATCCCAGCACTTTGGGAGGCTGGGGCGGGTGGATCACCTGAAGTCAGAAGTTCGAGACCAGCCCAGCCAACATGGTGAAACCCTGTCACTACTAAAAATACAAAAGTTAGCTGGGCATGGTGGTGAACGCCTATATCCTAGCTACTCAGGAGGCTGAGGCAGGAGAATCGCTTGAACCCAGGAGGCAGAGCCTCCAGTGAGCCGAGATCGAGCCACTGCACTCCAGCCTGGGCAACAGAGTGAGACTCCGTCTCAAAAATAATAAATAAATAAATAAGGGCCGGGCACAGTGGCTCACGCCTGTAATCCCAGCACTTTGGGAGGCCGAGGCAGAAGGATCACGAGGTCAGGAGATCGAGACCATCGTGGCCAAGGTGGTGAAACCCTGTCTCTACTAAAAATAGAAAAATTAGCTGGGCGTGGTGGCAGGCGCCTGTAATTCCAGGTACTCAGGAGGCTGAGGCAGAAGAATCGCTTGAACCTGGGACGCAGAGGTTGCAGTGAGCCGAGATTGCACCATTGCACACCAGCCTGGCGGCAGAGTGAGACTCCGTCTCAAAAACAAAACAAACAAACAAAAAACCAAAAACATCTAACTGAAAAGAGGTGGGGCTGTTGAACAGAAAAAGCTCTCTTGCCCTTTACAAAAACCAAGTGAACCTCTGAAGAATTTTTAAATGAGCAAATGAGGCGGGGAGGGGGGTAGATTAATAGGTCCCTTTCTACACTGTAAGGCTTTTCTAACACCACTTTGCTACTGATAATCTGAAAGCCCCTCTAGGCCGCAGCCTACACTCCTTCGGCCCAAGCAGGTGCGCTGGAACCGGGAGGTGGTAAGAAACCGGCTGTCCGCAGCCCCAGCCCTTGGCGGCCCCGCGGTCAGCGACCTCCAGGCCCGACGGAGAGTAGGGGGCGGCCAAGTGGATGCGCGGCGGGGATTGGAGGTGTCGCCGCTCCGGCTAGCGGGTGACAGGGGCAGGCGGGCCTTGCGCGGGCCCCGCCTCCAGCGATCGCGGCCCCGCCCCAGCTCCTCCTCCTCCACTGCTTACCCGGGCTCGGACAGTGGCTGCAGAGGTCCGAGTTGCGGCCACAGGAACCCGAGCCATGCGGGCCGCAGACGGGAAGGTGCGCCCGAGGCTTCTGCCCCTGCTGCTGCTGGCCGGTGCCGGGCTGTCCGCCGCCTCTCCCCGAGCAGCGCCCCGCTTCAACGTGAGCCTGGACGTGGCCCCCGAGCTGCGCTGGCTGCCGGTTCTGCGGCACTACGACTTGGACTTGGTGCGCGCCGCAGTGGCGCGAGTCATCGGGTGAGCTGGGCCCCCGGACGGGTCTGCGGGGACGCAGGCGGCGCGGGTCGGAGTCAGACGCGCGCTGCCCAAAGTGTTTTAAACCCGGACGCTTTACTCCCCGCCACACTGGGAGAACTGGCTTTGGCCGCCGCCCTGAGCAGGGTCGGCGTCGGGGAGAATCCAGTGCGGCAGGTTCAGCTTCCAAGTTCAGCGTCACGCGTGGCACGCCAGTCCTTGAGCCATTCCGGGTCAGGGTGGCGCGCGGGTTGTCGCCCGGGCTGCGTAGCTATCAAGGAGGGACAACCCGCGACTTCCTTGCGGGCCTCGCGGGTCCTCCAAGCTTGTCCTGGACCAGCCGCATTCGCCCTCCGCATCTCCGAGTTTTCTTCCTCGCCCGCCCCGGGGGGCTGCGGATCGAATGACGCGGCGCCAGAGCGGTCCGCTGTCTGGGGAGCGGTGGCCCTGGCGCTCACCCCTCAGCATGTAGTCCCGCTCCCAGTACACAGGCAGTCGCACGCCGCCGACCTCTGAGCGGGTCAGACGCCCTCCTGCTTTTCGTTTCCAGGTATAGAGTCCCCAAGTGGGTGCACGTGTTGATGGGAAAGGTGGTCCTGGAGCTGGAGCGCTTCCTGCCCCAGCCCTTCACCGGCGAGATCCGCGGCTTGTGCGACTTCCTGAACCTCAGCCTGGCCGACTGCCTCCTGGTCAACCTGGCCTACGAGTCCTCCGCGTGAGTGCCCAAGCCGGTGCGGAGTAACGCGGGGCTTGCGGCGGGGGCCTACTGACACAGACTAGCAGGAGGAGACATGCTTTCCGTGTGATAAAAACAGGGTGGTGCCTGCTTGCCCAGAAACCTCCAGCGCTTGCTCTGCCTCTCTGGGTAAATCTGAGCTGCAGATCGTAGGCTTCGAAAGGGAAAGCAGCTTCTCTGACTCAACACTGAACTTTCCTCTCCCGGTAGCCCCGGGTTTTCTCTCCACCAATCCAGGTAGCATCCTGCTTTAAAAATTCTGCTCAAAACGTACTTTTCCAGGAAGTTTTTGAAACTAAGCCTCCTCTCATCTGGACCCTTTAGTGAACTCAGTGGCCTTATAGCTCTATACTGGCAGTGGCTCATCTCTGCCCTTATTTGTCGCCCTGCATTTATCTTTCATGTGTGTCATGGCTGAAGTGTCTGTGTCCACCAGGGATGGGACCACAGGGAAAACTGCTCTAATAGCGCCAGCCAGTGTTTGGACTGGAAAGTGGGCAAGATAAAATGTGCACCCAGGCCGGGCGCGGTGGCTCACGCCTGTAATCCCAGCACTTTGGGAGGCCTAGGCGGGCAGAACACCAGAGGTCAGGAGTTCAAGACCAGCCTGGCCAACATGGTGAAACCCCCGTCTCTACTAATAATACAAAAAAATTAGCTGGGTGTGGTGGGGGGCGGTGCTTATAATCCCAGCTACTCGGGAGGCTGAGGCAGGAGAATGGCTTGAACCCGGGAGGCAGAGGTTGCAGTGAGTTGTGATGGTCCTATTGCACTCCAGCCTGGGCGACAAAGGGAGAATCCATATATATATGGGCCGGGCTAGGCGGCTCACGCCTGTAATCTCAGCACTTTGGGAGACCATCCTGGCTAACACGGTGAAACCCTGTCTCTACTAAAAATACGAAAAATTATCCGGGCATAGTGGCACACGCCTGTAGTCCCAGCTACTCAGGAGGCTGAGGCAGGAGAATTGCTTGAACCCGGGAGGCGAAGGTTGCAGTGAGCCGAGATCGCACCACTGCACTCCAGCCTGGGCGACAAAGCGAGACTCCGTCTCAAAATAAATACATGAATAAATAAATAAATAAATAAAATTTTTGAAGTGCACCCAGAAGTGAAAGTAACGTGGAGTGTGTGGTTGATCCCAGGCAAAGTGCAGGGGACCATTAGAGGTTTATGGGCTCAGTAACTGGTCTTGGAATAAAGAGGTTTGACTTGGTTTCTCCCTTTAATACTTACTGTTTTGCCTCCAGACTAGCCTCATCTCATAACAATCTTGTACATAGCTAGAGCTTCTTGCTGCCTAAAGATGATGGGGGTAGAAAAGATCTTGGAATAATGAAAGTTTACTGGCCCAGGCATCTTCCTAGAACACCTAGGCAGAGTAAGCAAAGCAGCACTGTGACTGCCTTCCTCTTCAGGAAATGCTTTCAGGCACAGAAAAGACACAGGTTTGCTAAATAAAGTGCTTTTCAGTTGAACTAAGTTATTATAATTTTACCACCTCCCTCTCCTACCTCCAGCTTTTTCCTATTTTTAAGTTACAGCTTTCTCAATGAAAAATCACGAATCATTTTTACCCTCATCTGTTGGAGTCACCATATTCAAACAGATTAAAGCAAAAGTTCTAGTAAAAACATTCTAACTTTTGGATTTGATACTAAGGTATGTATTGAATTGCCTAATAAAAAGCACCTTTCAATTCCACTAGTATTAACAAAGGAAATGCTTTCTTCTCATTTTGGAAGTAAGCCTTCTTGAATTAGAATACTACTAGCTACCCTTTAGTGAGCCTACTGGGTGCCAGGCACTTATGAACACAGCCCCGAGGGGGAAGATGGTATCATCTGTTTTGTGATGTGGAAACCAAGCCTCAGAGGGGCCACCTTGCTGGAAGTCAGGTGGCTGGTGAGTGCTGAAAGCAAGTGACTCTCCAGTTGGCTGCAGTGCCTCTCAGAGCAGAGCCTGTTTCCTCATTTGTCTCCGGCGCCTGTGCACTGCTGCATCACACTACAACATTTGGGCATGATATGAAAGTATTGTTATCTTGCCAATTTTAAAAAATCACCTTTGAGACAGATTCTGCAAACTCTGCTTTGGTACTTCCCATGTCTTACCAGTCCGCTCCCTGACCTGAACTCTTTGAAGTTAAGCTCAGAAACCTTGGAGGGAGGCCGGGCACAGTGGTTCATGCCTCTAATCCCAGTAGTTTGGGAGGCTGAGGCAGGTGGATCTCTTGAGCCCAGGAGTTCGAGACCAGCCTGGGCAACATGGTAAAACCTTGTCTCTACAAAAAATACCAAAAAAATTAGCCAGACGTGATGGCTTGCACCTGGGTCCACTCAAGAGGCTGAGGTGGGAGGATGGCTTGAGCCTGGGAAGTCAAGGCTGCAGTGAGCCGAGATGGCGCCACTGCACTCCAGCCTGGGTGACAGAGACTCAAATAAATAAACAAACAAATAAAAAACAGAAACCTTAGAGGGAATTAAAACCTGACCAAGATTCCATCTTTAAACACACAACAAAAAAGTAACCCTTTATTCCCCCTAATTATAAAAGTAACATATAATCATTATAGAAAATCAGTAAATGTAGAAAAGTAAAAAGAACAAAGCTAACCACCATTCTGTTATTCAAAAATGACCAGAAAAACCCTTCAGGATATTTTCTCTCAGTTTTGTTCATGTGGATATACATATATTTTCCCCTGGTATCGGACATACTGTATATAAATATTTTTTCATATACCATTAAATATTCTCAGAGAATATGGATATTTAGATATTTAACAAGCTTCCTCCTCTTTTTCTCAGAATACTTACGTTCATAGAGATTCCCCCCCTTTTTTTTTTATTATTATTATCTCTGTGCAAGGAGCTGGGAGAGAGACAGAAAAAGTGCCAAGCCCCTAAAGCGCCAGCCATTTTCACAAGGGGAGAAAGTAAAACATTTGTGAAACAATGGTTTAGTGCTTGCTACTCTGCTTGCTCTGAGGAATTCATATATGGAGAGGTGAGCTTGAGCTGGCTTTGAATAATGTGTTAAATAGAATACATACTACCAAGCAGAGGAAAAAGCAGAGTTCAGAGATATCCTGAGCCCAGGATAGGTTAGTTTCACTTAGGACTTAGACTGAGGATGAAATTCTTAACTTAACTATGCTTACGATGCCATCCCTGTGTGCTAAGGGCAAAGAGCCTAGAAACACTGAATGAACACAGATGAGTTGTATCCAGTTGTATGTTTCATCTTGAATGGTGAATCTATATTCTTGTACAAGCATTATACCACTTATGTCAGTTATGAGGAAGAGAAGCTGTTTTACTTTGAGGACTTGTTTTACAAATGAAAAACTCCTTTTCCGTTTGTTCTTATTTGTCTTATTCATTCATGTTGGACTTTTCCCTTTCTCAGATTCTGCACCAGTATTGTGGCTCAAGACTCCAGAGGCCACATTTACCATGGTCGGAATCTGGATTATCCTTTCGGGAATATCTTACGCAAGTTGACTGTGGATGTGCAATTCTTAAAGAATGGGCAGGTATAGTCCATACCGTATAAGATAAGAAATCAGAAAGATTTGCTAACTCAAGTTACTCATTTGAATGGCCTGCTAACTTAAATATGTTATTAGTGTAAGACACAAAAAACATCACACCCCTGGAAAAACAAAGCCCAAAGAGAGGTTTACATCAATTATGCTCATAGGAAGGACAGTCATTTGTTATTATTGAGCATCTACTTAAAGAGGTGACCCAGTTTTCCTTAGGGACTTCTCTTTTAGAGAGTGATCAATCATCTGCTTATGCAGAGTCAGCTCTTTCCTCTGCTTTCCCATGCCCAGTCTGCTATTGGAAGAGGGAGGGGCTGGGTAGTGCCTTAACTAGGAACACCCAACTTTGGGATCTGACAGTCCCAGGTTTGAATCCTGATTCTATCAATTACCGCCTTTGTGAACCTGAGAAATTACTCATGTAATAATTTGGCAGACTGCAGCTCAGTGTAAGACACAAAAAACATCACACCTCTGGAGGCTCATAACTACTTTACTGAGATAGCTACAAATGTTAAATGAAGTAGTCTATGTAAAACCATGTAGTAGGTGCCTGATAAGTTGTAGCCAAATAATAAATGGTCCTTCATTCTGCAAGTATGATTGACCACACCACTCTCTTAGGTATGATCTTTAAAAAATTATACTTAGATTTTTTGTTTATAACATGGTCCCTTTAAAAGTATAATCTAGCATGTGCTGTTGTCACTGTGTAAAATTCTAGAGAGACAGAATTAATCAATGTTCATTGAGTACACACAGCATGTTTTGCTGTAAACCAGAATACAGCATGAAAAAGCCAGATTTTGACTGTAAGGACAAGGGCTATATTCCCTGTGTTCTTTGTATTTAGGGGTTGATTCACAAATACTGAAAACTCATTTACTAACTAGTCAGTTAGTCATCTGCTTTTGCAAACACTCTTTTTCATAAAAAGTTCAAACAGTACAGAAATGTTGATAAAAGTTTCTCCTTTCCAGTCCTGTTTCTTCACTTTGCCACTATTAACAATTTGATTTCTAGCTGAATTACTTTAAAAGTGATTTTAAATGGAATGATAATACAAATGCATAATAATTCTCAAAGGAAATATGCTAAATATTAAGTTATTACTGACTGATGGGATAATATTATTGATTATTCATTCATGTTTTTTCTTCATTATTCTGTAATGAGCTAATACTCTTACAAATAGACAAAGGAATAAATGCGATGAAGGTTATTCCAACTGTTCTAAAACTCACTTCAATAGTTGTCGCTTCATTTGTTTTTGTTTTTCCTGGAGTTTCCATGAAATAGTCTGTAGAGAAATAGTCGACAGAGATAGCTTTACTCTCGGTGCTCAGGTTACTGTTACTGAATCTAGACAGTTTACACTGGGTATTGCTTTTCTATGGAGGACTCACGGCCAAGAAATTGTTTTACTAAATTAAGAACAGGTTATCCACAAAATAATTCATCTCTCATTCTTGTCTCATGTATATAATCTTAAAAAGTATTTTCATACACAGGACCTCATTTGACCCTCCCAGCAGCCCTGCAAAGCAGGCATGAGTCAGCATTTTTTCACTTTCTAGATGAGGGCGCCTAGCTTCACAGAGCCTGACCTGCCCCAGATCGCAAGGCAGAGGGATGGCAGAGGGAGGGCCAGAACCCAGGCGTTGGGCCTATTGATAGTTTTTGTTTTTAAACTCAGCCTTAATTAGGCTGTAAATTGTCATTAATATTATTGTTGTTTTTATTTTTGAAACAGTGTCTCGCTCTGTCACCCAGGCTGGAGTGCAGTGGTGTAATCTCAGCTCACTGCAACCTCTGCCTTCCAGGTTCAAGCGATTCTCCTGCCTCAGCCTCCTAAGTAGCTGGGACTACAGGAGGCGCCACCACACCCAGCCAATTTTTGTATTTTTAGTAGAGATGGAATTTCATTATGTTGCCCAGGCTAGTCTTGAACTCCTGAGCTCAGACAATCCACCTGCCTTGGCCTCCCAAAGCGCTGGGATTATAGGTGTGAGATACTGCACCAGGCAATAAGGCTGAAACTTAAAATTCCCTGCTAAGGGTTTGTTTATGTTAACTGACTAGGCAGAAACAATTGGGAAGTACAAACAGAAGTAGAGACAGATTTTCAGAGCTGCAAGATAAAATAGCTTATAAGTTATATCTCAAAATTACTTATAATTATGTATCATAATTAAAAATTACGATGTGATTTTGATCTCATAACTTCAATTTTTCTCAGCCCTTCAAGAGTGACCCTAACATGAGGGTCACCCTCATGTTACAGTCACTGTGTCATGCAAATGCAGTGGCCATATAATTACTTTTTATTATCCTATAATTACATTTGTAACGGCTTTAGTCATAGGGTAGACTTATTTCTGCTTTACTGCCATGCGTGGAAATGGGGGGCACTCATAGAGGCCCTTAGTAAGTCTGAGGGCTGAGGTCATTTTATAAAACTAAGGCCACTGCATTCTCCCTTGTAATTCAGCCACCTTAAATTATTTCTACAACCAGATAAGGTAAAAATAAATAATTAAGTCAAAAACATTACTGATTTAATTTTTCTAAGGAAAATATCAATCTAGGACTATATATTTGTTAAAACATCACAGTATTAGTTAACTTTTATTGAACAATATGAGTCAGATACTGTTTTAAGTACTTTTTAATTTTTTTTCGAGACAGAGTCTTGCTCTGTCACAAGGTGGAGTGCAGTGGTACGATCTCAGCTCACTGTAATCTCTACCTCCTGGGTTCAAGCAATTCTCCTGCCTTAGCCTCCTGAGTAGCTTGGACCACAGGTGCATGCCACCACACCCGGCTAAGTTTTGTATTTTTGGTAGAGATGGGGTTTCGCCATGTTGGCCAGGCTGGTCTCAAACTCCTGGCCTCAAGTGATCCTCCCGCCTTGGCCTCCCAAAGTGCTGGGATTACAGGCGTGAGCCACCACGACTGGCCAAAGAACTTATTTAAAAAATAAAATTTTTGCCATGGAACAGCTTACAGAAAAAATAAAAATAAATAAATAAAATGAAAAATAAAATTTGCTATCAGAAATAACTGATAAAGGCTAGCTGTGGTGGCTCACACCTGTAATCCAGTACTTTGAGAAGCCAAGACAGAAGGATTGCTTGAGCCCAGGAGTTTAGACCAGCTGGGCCACATAGGCAGACCCTATCTCTAGGAAAACCAAAATAATAATAATAATCAGGTTTGGTGGCACGGGCCTGTGGTCCCAGCTGCTTGGGAAGCTGAGGTGGAAGATCACTCGAGCCCAGGAGGGCAAGGCTGCAGTGAGTCATGGTTGCACTCCAGCCTCAGTGACATATAGAGTTTGACTTTTCTCCTGCAGATTACATAGTAGTATCTTGCAATCACTGGAGCTCATGACCTTAATTTAAAGTGGAGGTGATCCCTATAATTCATGGGATAGTTATGAGGATTAAATGAAAGTTCTGTGTAAAGGGATTTTTACATATTTAAAATTTAAATGTGATTATTATTGGTGAACAGTCCCACTTGTTTCTCCTAACTTCACAGAGCTTATAAAATATGTGATATTTATCTCTTATCATCAAATCAAAACAAGTTTTACAGTAAGACTCCATTTGTCACTTCTAGGATGGGGCCTCTTAATCTGCTTTGTGCACCCCTTTGGTGAATAATGTTTTATAAATACATAAAATAAAATACGTGGGATAACAAAGGAAATCAGTTGTGTTGAAATCAGCCATTTCAATGTTATACTTTTTCTTAACACATTAAATAGTAAGGTTTAGCAGTGGGTCTAATAACTACCACGTTTTCAAGGTAGTAAATTATGGACAGTGTTTCAAAATATCTGCACCAACATTGTGTATGTGAAAATACCTGTGATTTCTACTAGTGACAAAATCGTAGGCACCACTATGATTTTGTGATTTGTTGTATTCATTATAGAAGGAATTAAATTTCAGTTAGGGTTAGTGAAAATGCATCTTTTTTTTCCCCATCCAAAGTCATAAATCCACTAAAATCTATGTATGGACCACACCCCCCACCCCAACTTAAGGTTAAGAACCTCTGTCTTAGAAGGCTATTTCAGAGCTTTATTCTATTATGTTGAAACTTACAAGAAAAAAAATCCAAAAATTGTAGGGCAAAACAGGTGATTTCAATGTATTTGATTGGAATGGTGAAATGATCCATGTATCTCTTGATTTCAGATTGCATTCACAGGAACTACTTTTATTGGCTATGTAGGATTATGGACCGGTCAGAGCCCACACAAGTTTACAGTTTCTGGTGATGAACGAGGTAATCAAAAAAACTCCTGGGTAATTTAAGCTACGTTGTTGTTCAGTTCTATCCAAGTACTTCCTTCACTCACCCAACATGCAGAACATACAGAACACCCACTATGTGGCAGGGACTTCCATCCTAGGGGGAGGAAATGAACAGTATGCACAGAAGCAATGACGATGAGTTCAGGTAGCAATAAGTGCTACAAGGAAAGCAAAATAGGTTAGCCGGGCATTGTGGTGCTTGCCTGTAGTCCCAGCTACTCCAGAGGCAGAGGCAGGAGAATCAATTGAACCTGAGAGGTGGAGGTTGTGGTGAACCAAGATTGTGCCATTGCACTTTAGCCAGGCAATATGAATGAATGTCTGAAGAAAGAAAGAGAGAGAGAGAGAGGGAGGGAGGGAGGGAGGGAAGGAAGGAAGGAAGGAAGGAAGGAAGGAAGAAGGGAAAGAAGGAAGGAAAGAAGGAAGGAAGGAAGAAAAAAAGCAAAATAGGAAGCTGTGATAGAGAGTGAAGAGGAGGTAGAGTAGTTAGTACAGGTCAGAGGGTCAGAGAAAGCCTGACCCATGTGATCCGGGAGCTAGTTCTGCAGAAGCCAGGGGAAGACCATTTCTGGTGGACTTACCGCAAGGATGAAGGCCATAGGTAGGAATAAGAAACTTAGTGGATTTCAGAAACAAAAGAAAGTCAGTGTGGTTAGAGCATGGAGTAAGTGTGTAGTGACGTTAGAAGTGAAGAAGAGGCTGAAGCCATGGTGCAGGGTCACAATGAAGAGTTTGGATTTTAAGCATAATGGAAACTGTAGGGGGGTTGTAGGCCAGGGAATGAACAGATGTGATTTATATTTTTAGCTATTACTTTTGCTGCTCTGTAGAGATTGGACTGTGTTAGGTTAAGATGGAAGCAGAAGACCATTTGGAAACTACTGTGATAATTGAGGGGGATATATGATGCTGTTAATCAAGCAACATTTGTAAAGCACTTTCTGGCTTACCATGCACATCCTCACATGTCTTCTTCTTAGACACTCACAGCAGTCCTTTTAGGCAGGGCCGTTATTATTAACTCCATTCATTAGGCAGAGAAGGAAATAGGCTGTGAGAGGAAATGACAGCTAGTAGTGGGAGAGGAAATTCTCAGATTGCTCTCCTGGGTCCTGGCCCAATTGCTCTGTTCATTGACATCCCCACTGCCATTCCCCAGATCTCAGGGGAACACCATTTCTTTCCACAGTATGTGGGAAAGCCAGAGATAAGCAAGCTCTGTGTGTGTTCTCAGCGTGCAGCTGAATCAAGGAAAAGGATATATATAAGGAGTGTCTTGAAGTTTAGTGTTACTCATCTGATGAACCCTGATTGACTTTTTTTGTTTTTTTGGGATTTGTTTGTTTGAGACACAGTCTCGCTCTGTTGCCCAGGCTGGAATGCAGTGGCGCAATCTGGGCTCACTGCAACCTCTGCCTCCCGGGCTCAAGCGATTCTCGTGCCTCAGCTTTCTGAGTAGCTGGGATAACAGGCATGCACCACCACACCTGGCTAATTTTTGTGTTTTTGGTAGAGATGGGGTTTCACCATGTTGGCCAGGCTGGTCTTGATCTGTCAACCTCAGGTGATCCACCACCTTGGCCTCCCAAAGTTTTGGGGATTACAGGTGTGAGCCAATGCGCCCGGCCAGTGTTGTTGTTTATTCTTACCTTTTTACGTAAGACTTTACTGGGAAGATGGCGGTTGAGTATATATCAGTGTCCAGAGTAAACATTTCTTTATCCTAATGTATTTCTTCCACATTTTCTCAAATGTCAGCTATGTATAGGACTGGTTCTCAACCAGTGGTACCCAAACCACAGCATGACAATTACTGAGGTTTTTAATAGAATGCCTATAATCACATGTATATTTATTAAAAATGACTGGCTTTCATTTTGCAACTCAAGTTATTTGCCAAACTTGATTAGTAGAATCTAAGGTATGAGCAGTTAAAAATAACCAAGTTAATCTACCACATATGCATTTAATGAAACACTGCTAAACTGCTTTTAGCCAGGAATGGTGGCATGTGCCTGTAGTCCCAGCTACTTGGGAGGCTGAAGAGGGAGGATGGCTTGGGCCCAGGAGTTCGAGGCTGCGATGAGCTGTGATATTAAGTCTCTGGACGTTATGGAGGATGCCAGCAGTGCCTCAAAGACCCCCAAGGAAAGGATAAGGATATGAGGAGGACTAACAAATGCCACGGGGCATGGAGAGGCTTAACAAAACACCTGGTGGGTAAGATCTCGACTCCAGAGCCAGCTTGCCTGGGTTTAAATCTTAGTGCTGTCACTTGGTAGCTGGGTGACCACGATCAAGGAGCTTAACCTGTCTGTGCTTCAGTTTCCTCATCTCAAAAGCAGAGATGATAATAGCTGCTATGAGGATAAAATGAATTAACGAATACGAAATACAGCAGTCCCTGGCACAGAACAAAGGCCGTGGAAGTGTTTTTGTTATTGTCTCATCTCCAGGCCTGGCCTCTTCTGAGTCCTAGACTGGAGCATCCAGCCATCTTCTCAGCATCTCCATTCCGACATCTACTAGGCATCTTACACTTAGCGTGCCTAAGCTTGATCTCTTGCGTTTTTCTTTCCCCATTTTCTACCCAACTCTGCCTCTACTCAAATCTGTCCCTCTCCTTGTTTCCCATGTCTCGGAAAATGGCACCTCTACGCACGCAACTGCTACCAGAAGTCATCACCGACCCCTCACTCCCTAAGTCTTACCAGCTCTGACACCAGAACTAGACTGCACATGTCCATTCTCTCTACCTCTACTGCTAAGCTAGCCCCCATCACACCTGTACTGCCTGCTCAGCCCACCTGATATCCTTGCTACTATTTTTACCTTCCTGTAATTCTTTTCCTACCCAGCAACTAGAATGGTCAGGTTATTCCACCTATTGTGACTAATATTGCATGATTTCACTTATATGTGGAATCTCCAAGTTTGAACTCATAGGTGCAGAGAGTAGAATGGTGGTTGCTAAGGGCTAGGGAAAGGGGGGGATGGCCAAAGGGTACAAAGTTTGAATTCGACAGGAGGAATAAGTTCTGGTGATCCACACAGCAAGGTGACTACCGTTAACAATCATGTATTATTTATTTGAAAATTGCTAGAGTGGATTTTTAAAAATTAATTTTGTTATTGAGACACATTACTTGTGCATATTTTGGGAGCACATATGATAATGTGTTACATTCATGTAATCACATCAGGGTAATTGTGATATGTGTCACCTTAAATATTTGTCTTTTCTTTACACTGGAAACATTCAAATTCTAGCTATTTGGGGAGGTGGTTTTAAAATTAGAAAAAAATTTTTTTGTGTTTTTTTTTTGAGACAGAGTCTTGCTCTGTCACCCAGGCTGGAGTCCACTGGCGTGATCTCAGCTCACTGCAGCCTCCGCCTCCCGGGTTCAAGCAATTCTCCTGTCTCAGCCTTCTAAGTAGCTGGGACTGCAGGCACCCATCACCATGCCTGGCTAATTTTTGCATTTTTAATAGAGATGGGGTTTCACCATATTGGTCAGGCTGGTCTCCAACTTCTGACCTCAGGTGATCTGCCCATCTCAGCCTTCCAAAGTGCTGGGATTACAGATGTGAGCCACTGTGTCCTGCATTTTAAAATATTTTTTTTTACTAGAAACAAGGCCTCACTATGTTACCCAGGCTGGTCTCAAACACCTGAGCTCATGCATTCCTCCTGCCTCGGCTTCCCAAAGTTCTGGGATTACAGGAGTGAGCCACTGTGCATGGCCTGGTTTTTCTTTTCTTTGTTCTTAAGACAGAGTCTCACTCTGCTGCCCAGGTTAGAGTACAGTGGTGGGATCCTGACTCACTGCAGCATCAATCTCCTAGGCTCAAGTGATCCTCCAGCCTCAGCCTTCCAAGTAGCGGGGACCACAGGCATGTACCATCATGCCTGGCTAATTTTTGTAATTTGTGTAGAGGTAGGGTTTTGCCATGTTGCCCAGGCTGGTCTAAAACTCTGGGCGCAAGTGATCCACCTGCTTTGGTCTCCCAAAGTGCTGGAATTACAGGCATAAGCTACTACGCCTGGCCGATAGTAGCCATCTTAATGGGTGTGAGGTGGCATCTCATTGTAGTTTTGATGTGCATTTCTCTAATGATTAATGATATGGAGTATCTGTTCATGTGCTTACTGGGCATTTATATATCTTCTTTGGAGAAATGTCTATTCAAGTCCTTTGCCTATTTTTTCTTTTGTTTTGTTTTGAGACAGAGTCTCACTCTATCACTCAGGCTGGAGTGCAGTGACTTCATCAGAACTCACTGCAGTCTTGACCTCCAGCGCTCAAGCAATCCTCCTGCCTCAGCCTCCCCAGGATCTGGGACTACAGGCATGTGCCACCATACCTGATAATTTTTAAATTTTTTGGAGAGATGGGGTTTCACTATTTTCCTCAGGCTGGTCTAAAACTCCTGGGCTCAAGCAGTCCTCCCACCTGGGCCTCCCAAAGTGTTGGGATTATAGGTGTGAGCCAACACATCTGGCCCTTTGCCCATTTTTAAATTGGGCTGTTTGTTTTGTTGTTGAGTTTTAGGAGTTCTCTAAATACTTGCATATTAATTTATTATTGCAAATATTTTCTCTCAATCTGTGAATTGCCTTTTACTCTGTTGATACTGTGTTGTTGTTTTTTTTTCTGAGATGGAGTCTCGCTCTGTCACCCAGGCTGGAGTGCAGTGGCACAATCTCAGCTCACTGCAACCTCCACCTCCCGGGTTCAAGTAATTCTCCTGCCTCAGCCTCTGGAGTAGCTGGGATTACAGGCATGCACCAACATACCTGGCTAATTTTTGTATTTTTAGTAGAGATAGGGTTTCACCATGTTGGCCAGGCTGGTCTCAAACTCCTGACCTCAGGTGATCTGCCCGCCTCAGCCTCCCAAAGTGCTGGGATTATAGGCGTGAATCACTGTGCCAGGCCGATACTGTCTTTTAATGCACAGAATTTAAAAAATTTTTGTGAAATTCTATTTGTCCATTTTTTTTCTCGTATTGCCATTACTTATCCTTGAATGAAAACTTTTGTTTGGCAATCCCCTACAGAGACTTTTAAAAGTTGTCCAAAAGTAATTTTGGGAAATGATTGTAAATTTGTATTTTTTTTTAAATCTGAGCACAAATCACAAGTGTGGAAGATTCAAGTTCTCTGTGTTCTTCCTAGTATTTATTAAGACATTTCCCTTGGCAGCTACATAATTATATTTTGCCTGGTACAATTAATAGAATTATTTCCTTTAACATGATTATCATTGTGTCCTGGTACAAAAGATTCTGCTTTCAAGACTTGAGTGAATATCTATCTATCTATCTATCTATCTATTTCCTTGCTAAAATAACATATCTGTTGCCTGTATGTATATACACACACATATATAACATATATACTCAACTTGGCAGATAAAGGCTGGTGGTGGGAGAATGCTATCGCTGCCCTTTTTCGGAGACACATCCCGGTCAGCTGGCTGATCCGCACTGTGAGTATATTTAATGTGGAGCCCTCCTTAACTCCACCTTTACCTTCTAAACCACCTTCTAAAGTGTTCTGTGTCGTTTAACAATGTTGCTTTTAATGTAAGGAGCTCCTTAAAAGAATAAGCATCTAAATGTTTGCAAAGTGCATATAAACCTTTTTGATAAATGTCAAAGATAAAGGCAGACACTAGTTAAAGTGGTAAGGACAGATTTTAATCAGTATGTGCTAGTGCAATACGGAAGAGTCCAGTGTGAACTGAGCTCAACTTCGGTTTGTGTAGAGGTGATGGATATTTTAAAAGAAGGGGCGGGAACAGGAGCTTAGCAGAATCAGGGAAGTGAAAAATGGAGAGGAGGGGTTGGTCCATGTGAAACCAATTTGAATTTGAGAACCGGAGCTTAGAGGTTATGCTCCTACGTTCCCACAGAGACTGGGAGACAGGGGCCCTACCTTCACTTTAAGGAGGACTAGTCATCTGAGAGATGTGGCCTTGAGCTGTTAGAAACTGTGTTAGTATTTGTTTGTCTTTATAAGCCAAGGTCAAGGTCTAATAGAGAAGAGGACTAGAGGAGCCTGGCTAGAGTTTGGTCAAAGAGAGAATCTTTGTCATAGGCTAGAGTTTTCCACAATAGCTGATTGAGATAGGAGATAATACTATGCTCTTCTGTGGATACAGATGTACCCTCCATTTGCAAATATCCAAACTAGCAAAGCAAATGCCTTAGAAGGCAGCTCTGCACACAACAAAAGGAACATCTGCTCTACAAAAACCTGTTGAAACGTGCTGGGTTCCAGCCCACAGCTACAGTAGCGAGATCGCACCACTGTACTCCAGCCTGGGCAACACAGCGAGACTCTGTCTCAAAAAAAAAGAAAAGCCAGGTGTGGTGGCTCATGCCTGTAATCCCAGCACTTTGGGAGGCTGAGGTGGGCAGATCATGAGGTCAGGAGTTCGAGACCAGCCTGACCAACATGGTGAAACCCTGTCTCTACTAAAAATACAAAAATTAGCTGGGTGTGGTGGTGGTGCACCTGTAATCCTAGCTACTCGGAGGCTGAGGCGGGAGAATCCCTTGAACCCGGGAGGCGGAGGTTGCAGTGAGCTGAGATCATGCCACTACACTCCAGCCTGAGCAAGAGTAAGACTCCATCTCAAAAAAAAAAAGAAAAGAAAAAAGAAAAGGGAAGGTGGAGCCTCCATGTTGAACATACCTGGCTCCCAGGTAGCCCTTTTTTGCTGGCATTCACCCATGCAAGCTTCCAGCTTACTTATCTATGTTTGCAGCTCAATTTTTCAGGCTGCTCTTTGTTAGAAAAGAATAATTTCTTGGGCTGCTTTTTGTTAGAAAGGAAGCCTTGCCAAGGACACTTTTACCCCCCACTATCTGCCTAAATAACTTCTTTCTATCTCCTGTATCAGAAAGGTGAAAGTTCTTGACTTGATAAGGAAAGAAAAAAAGTCCATATGCTGAGGTTGTTATGATCTCTGGAAGGACGAATCTGCTGGGTGCGGACACTGCAGTCGCAGACACTCAGGAGGCAGAGGCGGGAGGATCCCTGCAGCCCGGGAGTTCAGGTCCAGCAGACAACCTAGTGGGATCCCATGAAAAAAAAAGTAAATAAATAAAATTTAAAAAGAAAAAAAAAAAGAAGATAGAAATCCCATGTCCATTAGCAGTCACTGCCCATTTCTTCCATTTCCTGAGACAGATGAGGCATTTGCACTCTGTGACTTTGTCACCTGGGTAAAGTAAGTCACCACTGCCTTCAGTATTTTTTGTTGATGTCCTTTTACTTTGTTGTCACAGGTTAGAGGCAATGAATTTGATAGTGGTTGGGGGATGGTATAGGCAACATAAGCAAACAAATATTCCATCCCTCCTATACCTCTGCAAAGGCCAAGGGAAAATTTCCTCTTTGCCCTCTGAAGTTTCGCTGAAAAGTCAACTCACAAAAGGCAGATTAATTGGAGAAAATGCATACAAATTTATTTAACATGTACATGACATAGGAGTCTTTGGAATGAAGACCCAAAGATACGGGCAACATTTTCCATTTTTATGCTTAGGTTTAACAAAGTATGGAATGCCACGTCGAAATATGATTGGACAAAAAAGTAGACCCAGTGCTTACAGAAGGAGGGGGAAAACCCAGCTAGGCCTGTGTATCTAGATTCTTCTTGGCCTCTCTGAGCATACATTCCCTTCTTCTGGGTACAGGGCAGGATCCTCTCTGGAAAGGGGATCATATGACCTACAGTCAAACAAGTTAGGACAGATCATTCCTTTTTTTTTTTTTTTTTTTTTAAGACAGGGTTTCACTTGTCCCGAGGCTGGAGTGCAGTGGCGCGATCTCAGCTCACTGCAACCTTCACCTCCTGAGTTCAAGCGGTTCTCCCACCTCAGCCTTCCTGAGTAGCTGGAACTACATGCACATGCCACCACACCTGGCTAATTTTGTATTTTTAGTGAGACAAGGTTTCACCATGTTGCTCAGGCTGGTCTCGAACTCCTGACCTCCAGTGATCTTCCTGCCTCAGCCTCCAAAAGTACTGGCATCACAAGCATGAGCCACCATGCCTGGCCAGCACAGATAATTTTTTAATGGCCAGTTTTTACACAGAAAGATGAAGGGAACGTTAGAGTAATAATTTTCGGTTTTATGGCTGGAATACCTCACCCCCTAACAGCAGTAAGTATAAGGCAGGAAAACTCTACAAAGCCCTGCCATGGATTTTGTAGAGTTTTCCTGCCTTATACTTATTGCTGTTAGGGTTAATGATGCTGAATAATGGAGCCTTTGCAGACACAGATATCTCGAATTATTCGTTTGTTTGACCCTGTCCCCCACCTCCACCCTTGACAGTGTGCCTTGGCAATATCCAGGATGGGTGGGCATACAATGTACTTCCTTTAGAACATGGCAGCAGAGTGGTTGTGAAGGTGGAGACAGGAAGAGCAGTCCCTTCACTGAAGGATATTCTTGAGCAGATCAGCTCTGGGAAGGTGCCCAGGTGGACGCTGAAGATTTGGGGAGTGATCCCCTTAAGTGTCCTTGCCACAGGCCTTTGGAAGTCTTCATGGGCCTTCGGGGTGTCTGAGCACCACTTAAGCTCACAGCCCTAATGTAGCACACACTCTTTCATCGCCAAGCCTTTGCTAGTCTAGTCCATCTGTCCACTTCCTTCCACTCCTCACCCTGCAACCACCACTTTCACCACTCATTTCTGTTTTCTCTTTGGCTTCAGTTCATGTGATGCTTCCCTGCAGTACCTCCTCCACTGCCCTTGGTGAGGATGGGTCCCCTGCCGTGACATTCTTAGCATCCTCTTCTCCTGTGTGAACATTCATTACATTGTGTCACTATTGCCCGTTGACTTTTCTGTCTTCCTCAGAGGTTTGGGGAGAACAAGACCAGGCGACTCATTCACTGCTTTATACCCAAACCAGCACAGTGCCTGGCACACAGTAGGTATTCAAGAAAAACCTGTTAAAATAGTAAATCAATGAAGAACACGAGGAGTCCTTTGGGAGGGGCGATCTGCCTGGAGAGCACATAGTGCTGAGCCAGGCCTGGGGCTTGTCAGCAGCTCTCTCCTCCTGTTAGAAATTCCTGCTGCTACTACTGGCTCCCCCTTTGAAGCTGACATTTCTTCCATCTTAGGATCCCTGATGGCAAGAGGATAAGGTCAGAGCAGTTCAAGGTAATAGTCACGGCGTCACATATCAGGAGAATGTGCTTTGGATCCTTTTTTCCTCATCTGGTGTGGACCCAACCGCTGGTGAGGTTGCTCATGCAAGTTCGTCTTTTTGTTTAGACCCTGAATGAGTCGGAAAACTTCGAAGCAGCCGTTGCCAGGTTGGCCAAGACTCCCCTTATTGCTGATGTTTATTACATTGTTGGTGGCACGTCCCCCCCAGGAGGGAGTGGTCATCACAAGAAACAGAGATGGCCCAGCAGACATTTGGCCTCTAGATCCTTTGAATGGAGGGTAAGTAGAATTGAAAGCTCTGGTCATTTTGTATCAAATAATTATTTTTTTAAATTGGTGAAATGAGGGGTATTTTAAATTTGTTAATATATGTCCTTTGCTATGTCGTAAATTACCTTGGATAAGACAAGATGATGTGCTCTGTTTTAGGTGGTTCCGAGTTGAGACAAATTACGACCACTGGAAGCCAGCACCCAAACAAGATGACCGGAGGTAGGCTGCTATGTGCTTTCTGGTTGGCAGTGTTTTCTTGTGGTCGGAAGAATGCGCCCATTCTGTCCCAGGAACTCCAGGAGCTACAGGTGCTATCCTCTCCTAGAAAACATACCTGGGCCCCTTTGCCAGTGCCTTGGCCAGGAAGGGAGTGTTGTGTGGAGGAAAGCAGTGGGCAGAGCCTCTCAGCAGCTGGGCAGGTGTTGGGAGGGTCTCAGGATCAGGAGCCCTACAGCCCACCACCAGCTGCTCATGACTCACTGGGTGGCTCTTGGGCCTCTGCTTACCAATCTGTAAAATGAAAGCAAAGGGCCAGGTTCATGGTGTTCTAGGCAAGATATTTTTAGAAGGAAATTATTTCTCTTATTTAAATAATAAATACACCAGTCAGCCAGGTGTGGTGGCTCATGCCTCTAATCCCAGCACTTTGGGAGGCCAAGGCGGGTGGATCACGAGGTCAGGAGTTCGAGACCAGCCTGGCCAACATGGTGAAACCCCATCTCTACTAAAAATACAAAAATTAGCAGAGGGTGGTGGCGCCTGCCTGTAATCCCAGCTACTTGGGAGGCTGAGGCAGGAGAATCACTTGAACCTGGGAGGCAGAGGTTGCAGTGAGCCGAGATTGTGTCACTGCACTCCAGCCTGGCGACAGAGTGAGACTCTGCCCTCTAAATAAATAAATAAACAAACCAGTCACGGGCTTTTATTGTCCCTTCAAGTTGTAAACACTCTATAATTATAAGTCAGCACAGTTCCAAAGTGCAGGTAGCTATACACGCTGCCTTGGCTTTATGCCCCACAGGTTTGGGCACCGCTCAGTTCTGCAGCCACACATTTTCATCATCCCAGCTTTCTTGAACAGGTGGGGCCAACTGGCCCAGCTGCTGGATGAATTCCCCCGTGGTGGGCTGGGCCTTAGGGGAAACAGCCTTGCCGCCGGAATCTGTTTTGGAGAAAGGGAGATAATGAGACCAGAGCTTGCATTATGCCTCCCAAAAATGACAGCTGATGGGCTTCAGGGCTTGCTGAAGTGTCAAGTGACCTTCGACCATTGTTCTTACAGAACACCTGCCATCAAGGCCCTTAATGCAACCGGACAAGCAAACCTCAGCCTGGAGGCACTTTTCCAGGTAACTTGTGTATGTCGGCTTACCCAGGAGTTTGCTGTTTTGTTAATAGAGAATATGAAAAACCCCTCTGAAATCAAACAAATCTGGTAGATGAAAACATTTTATTTGATAAAAGTTTTATTTGGTTTAAGTCATTTATGAAAAGTCATATAACATTTTCTGAACTTGGTTCTATATAAGTTAAAATGTCCACTTAACCTAAGTTTTTCTTTATATTAAAAATAAAAAGGCATAGTTGTAATATGTGTTCATTGTTTAAAGAAAAAAGAGAAAGAACTAAAGAATTTTTTTTTTAAAGATTGTATTACTTGATTTTATTTTACACTAGGTGGTGGACACAAAGCAATCCTCCTTAAAGTTGACAATTAGCTTCACTCAACATTTTTAATGATGCACATTTAAAAAAAGTATTCATTTTACAAATTCTTCTGCAATCCAAACATACAATAGCTTGGAGAACGAAGTTTAGAAAACAAAAGCCAATGTAAAAAGACAGATTAAAACAACTAGAACAGTACAGGTTTTATATGGCTCGGATTTTACTGTTTTCTTACTGCATCGTCAATGGCAGAAATCTGTTCCTTCAGCTGGCTCCATTGTTCTGGATTTAAAGAAATACCTTTTCTTCCTAGTTTCATTTCACCTTCTGGGTCCATCCAATATTCTCTAATATCAATTAGCACTTTTGCTTTAAAATCTCTTTAAAGTGAGGCTGAGTGCGGTGGCTCATGCCTATAATCCCAGCACTTTGGGAGGCTGAGGCGGGAGGATCACTTGAGGTCAGGAGTTCGAGACCAGCCTGGCCAACATGGTAAAACCCCCTCTCTACTAAAAATGTAAAAATTAGTCAGGCATGATCGTGTGTGCCTGTAATCCCAGCTACTTGGGAGGCTGAGGCAGGAGAATCACTTGAACCCAGGAGCCAGAGGTTGCAATGAGCCAAGATCACACCACTGCACTCCAGCCTGGATGACAGAGCAAGACTCTGTCTCAAAAAAGAAAGTCTGCAACTATCACCTCAAGATACACTAAAGAGTGGTTATGTTCTTTCTATAGACTTTTTTTTTTCTTTTTTAGTATAGACAGGGTCTCTCTATGTTGTCCAGGCTGGTCTTGAACTCCCGGGCTTGAGCAGTTCTCCCACCTCGGCTTTCTAAAGGGCTGGGATTACAGGCCTGAGCCACTGCACCCGGCCCCCCCCATAGATATTCTATGTGTATTTCTTCTACCATTTAATCTTCTCTATAATATGATTTTTTCCTATGCAGGTTTTGTCAGTAGTTCCAGTTTATAACAAGTAAGTGACTTGTTAAACATGTCTGTTCACACAGCACCCCAGAACAGTGAACTCACTCACACACTCTTGGGCTCAGCAAGGATGTGAGGCCTCCTGTACCCAGGCTGTGGGAGCACTCCTGTGGGTACAGCAGGGAGCAAAACAAAGTCTCTGCTCTCATGGGACTAATATGGGGTGGGGTGGAGGCAGGGTGATAAACAACTACAAATCAGGTGAGAAATCCCTCCTCTCCCCCTCCCCTCCCCTCCCCTCCCTTCTCCTCCTCTCCCCTCCTTTCCCCTCCCCTCCCCTCCCTCCTTTCCCTTTCCTTTTTTCTTTTCTTTTGTGAAAGCAGGCTGGGCGTGGTGGCTCACGCCTGTAATCCTACCACTTTGGGAGGCTGAGGCGGGCGGATCACTTGAGGTCAGGAGTTTGAGACCAGCCTGGCCAACATAGTGAAACCCCATCTCTACTAAAAATACAAAAATTAGCCAGGCGTGACAGTGCGTGCCTGTAATCCCAGCTATTTGGGAGGCAGCGGCCAGAGAATCCCTTGAACTTGGGAGGTCGAAAGCCGAGATCGTGCCACAGTCTGGGTAGCAGAGCGAGACTCTGTCTCAAAAAAAAAAAAAGGAAAAACTAATTAGTCAATATTCTACTACTCAAACAATTAAGCTATTTGGGTAACAAAGCATACCCAGTGGTCTGCTAGTAAACCAGCTCTGTGTGGGAAGGTACAAACAAAAAAATTCCTAGATTTGGAGCATTTGTTGACTTCCGTGGTGTGACTGCTCCCACCAAGACTGATTTGAGGCTTATAGTTGGCTCATACGCTTCCTGCATATTTAATAATTGGCCATCAGCAGCCTATAGAAGATAGCTCCAGTGCACCATTGACTGCACCCTTCATAACAGGGCACAATTTTGCCCTTTTAATAGTCATTTATTAAATGAGGGTTAAAAAAGTGTATTTGTGTTCTTACAGTTTTTTTAGGCAATTATAGAAGTGATGAATATATCTTTTAAAAACTAATATTATAATAAAATAATTATATTTATTTAAATAAAACGGAGCATTTTCTATGCTTTGAGCAGCCCTTGTAATTTCACATGGTGGCATAGTGGCCAGTTGGCTGCATTAGAATTGAATTAAGCATTCTCCGATTGTTAGATTTTCCTCTATTGAAACTCTGAAATAAACATATTCGTTCGCCTCTCCGCTGCTTACTTACTTTCAGATTGTTTCCATTGGCTGAATTCCCAGAAGTAGAATTACTGAGTTAACGGCTATGAATGTTTAAATGATTTCTGAAATGGTTTTGTCAAAATAAAATGGTTAGAAATTATAAACAGTTTGCCAAGTAGTATTTTTCTCTGTTGTATACTTGAAAACTCAAGAGAAACTGCATTTAAATAGCAATCACCTTAGAGCCAGAATTAAGACAGACTTCTGACTCTCAGGCCCTTTACATTGGTTAATCATTACAGTGATTAACCTCAACTGAAGCTGTTCAGTTGTGTGAGGTTAATAGAAATAAGTGTAGCTGTATCTGAAAAGAAAAAAAAGAAAAAGAAAAAAAAGAAAAACAGCAAAGTCTGTGCAAAGGCAGTTGGCTCTATGCTGCCCCCTTGTGTTGTGCTGCAAAATAACACCCACCTGCAATACAACTGCATCCTCTGCTGTGGCTGTCAGCAGAGAAAATATTAAAACAGTGATGGAAAATAGAACTATGACTAAAGCAAACAAGCAGCTAAGGTCAAGTTCAGGGAACCTCCATTACCCTTGGATGAGCTCTGCACTTGCTCATAGTGCTGTCTTTAACTGGGTATATGATTTAGCTGTGGGCCCAATGCTACTAATTTTGCCTGTTTCTGAACAACCCAGCTCTGATATTTTGTACATGCACCTCAGCTGGATTCCAAGACAAGTGTGTGTGCGTGTGGGCACATGTACTCAAGTTGTTTAGGTGTTTAGGCTCATGTGCTCGGCTCACTTGCAGCCTCAACCTCCCAAGTTCAAGTGATTCTTGCTATACGGAATGTGGAATCAATGACACTATAGTTTTCATCCTTAGATCTGGGCAAGGTGGAGGGGTGGGGTGGGTGTCTTGATACTGGAGCTTCAGAGACCCCACTCTGAAATTCCTCTAGTTGTGATACTGCCCCCTCAAACCATGGTATAAGGAATCTGCTGGGCCAAGCGCATTTGCCCACCTGGAGTCTTCCCAAGTACCCAGGACCCTATAGTTCTCAGCCTGAACAGCCCCACCTCCACTTGCAGGGTTTCCGTGGTCCTCTTCCCCTGGGTGGTATTCTCCTGATGGTGGTGCACAGCCACTGAGGGAGAGCCCAGGGGTAGCTGCTTGGTGGGGAATGCAAAGGTGGTGATGTCACATATATGCAAGTAAGGCCCTTGGGGGTAGGACAGAGCCAGGGTGAGGGCCAAGGCTGTGTCTCCCCCACTGCCTTGGGGTAGAGCTCTGAGGAGTCTGAGGTTCTTTTTTTTTTTTTTTTTTGAGACAGAGTCTCACTCTGTTGCCCAGGCTGGAGCGCAGTGGCGCAATCACAGCTCACTGCAACCTCTGCTTCCCAGGTTCAAGCGATTCTCCTGCCTCAGTCTCCCTAGTGGCTGGGGTTACAGGCACACCACCATGCTGAGACAGGAGAATCACTTGAACCCGGGAGGCGAATGTTGCAGTGAGCCAAGATCGCACCATTGCACTCCAGGCTGGTATATTAGAGAAAATGATGTGTACATAAAATTTTCTCTCGTTATTTTCAGCCTCACAGTTTATACTACGGTAATGAGCGCTGCTAACCCAGACAAGTACACGACAAGGATCAGAAACCCGAGTTGAAAGTAAGTCAGCAGAAGAGCAAGTTCACCCGTGCTGTGAAAGGTTTGTTGTTACTGTTGTTTTGGGGGAGAAGGGGTCAGGCGGGTCTATGCTGGTATTTCTCACAGAGGATGGTAACATCCCTAAAATTATATATTTTCTGACAAGCATCTGGCATATGATTGTCATTTGCGTCAGATTGTCATCATTAGATATTTTATTTGGAATTGTTTATATGAAAACCAATCTTCAGCTGGGCGCTCTAATCCCAGCACTTTGGTGACTCATGCCTGTAATCCCAGCACTTTGGGAGGCCAAGGCGGGTGGATCACTTGAGGTCAGGAGTTCGAGACCAGCCTGGCCAACATGGTGAAACCCTGTCTCTACTAAAAATACAAAAAACTAGCTAGGCATGGTGGTGGGCACCCATAATCCCAGCTACTTAGGAGCTGAGGCAGGAGAATCTCTTGAACCCGGGAGGTAGAGGTTGCAGTGAGCTGAGATTCACTGCACTCCAGCTTGGGCAACAGAGTGAGACTCCATCTCAAAAAAACACTGATTTGTGTTTAAATTAAGTGCATTTTTTTCTTCTCTTACAGATTACTTTTTAAAATGAAATTCTTGAGGAGCTGCACCTTAAAAAATAAGACGAAATGAAAATATTGTATTATGTTACAAACAATGCAGGCTCCTTCCTCATTTAGCTTTCAGCCTTGCAAAGTCGGGCTGGGAGATCACTTTGGACCTTGTGCTAAAGCCAGTAATGGGGATTGTCCTGCGTCCCCTTTCCCTCATGGTTTGCTTCGACCCTCTCTAAGCTTCTATCCTGGCTTAAATAACTCAAAGATAACTGGTCTCAGAGATCAAGCCATATCCTCAGGCTTTATTTCCATCTTCTCATGATTCCGTCGTCATACCTTTGCTTCTCCACTAATGAAATGAGCTGGCAAGACCTCTGTTCATTGTGAATTGCTTCTGAAAGAGCCTAAGAAAAAGGCTCATCAGAAAGAAAAGGAGAACTCTATTTCGAACAGAGCCTGTGTGAATGTGTGTTAGTCTGATCTTTGATCATCTATTTCCATGTAATGGGAGTCTCATTTTTTATAATGTTTCTAATGTTTTATTAAAAAAAAAACCTATAGACCTTATTTCTCAATAGCTACTTTCTTACTGCGTTTTAAAAGTAATATGAAGCCAAATTATTTCTTAATGTCACAAAATTAAGTAATAGAATGACAAAAGAAATGTTGGCAAGGAGAATAAAAAATTTTTCCAAGAAATTTAGTGTGTGTTCTCCCTGCTTTTTACCTCTGAAATCTTGTGGTTCTGAATGGCTGTGCTGAGAAAGCAGCTCTCTTAGTTGCGATGTTATTTAAGTGTCAGGATTCAAGGGAATGAACAGCTGCCTTGCAGAGTTTGATTTTTCACATGTGCATGAAAGAAATGTCCTTGAGGATGACATCAGAAAAGGTTAAAAATGTAAATGAAAAGGTGACTGAAGCAGTACTCAATCCTTGAGAGATTTATTTTGCCACGGCTGAGGACGTGCCCGGGAAAAGAAACACCAGTCACAAGAGGACCTGTCGTGTGCTTTCCCCAAAGATAGTGTGGGGAACTTCAGTATTTAAAGGGGAAAGAGCAAGCAGGAGGGGGGTTATAAAAGGAGGGTAGACAGTGAGGCAAGTGGTTACATTCTTGTGAGCTCTCATTATTGGTACTCAGTGAATCTACATTTAGCACATGAAAAGAAGGGAATGGAGAGAAAGTCAATGATGTGTTTGTCTCATGCTTAGTAAATCTACATTTTACAGAAGATGAAGCAACCACTTGAAATTACTGCTATTTTTGGGAACAAAGGGAAGGCAGTTTTTAAGTGTCTCAATTCCCAAGTTTAACTTTCCCTTTGGCAAAGTGAGTTGAATGTCTAGAAGGAGCGTTACCAGGTACAGAACTTCCCTTCCCTGCCATACTGCAAACCTCTCTAGTGGCCCAGAATATTCATGTTTCTTCCTGGACAGTGTCGGATAAGTACTGTTTAATTTTCATCATTTAGCGCCCTTTTAAAAATCAAATTTAATAAGTAGTTTACTCATACCAGCTGCATCACACCTTACACAGCCATTGAAACTAGACATTTCTACTCATTAGTCTTTTTTTTTTTTGAGACAAGATCTCGCTCCATCACCCAAGCTGGAGTGCAGTGGTGCAATCCCGTCTCACTGCAACCTCTGCCTCTTGGGTTTAAGCGATTCTTGTGCCTCAGCCTCCCGAGTAGCTGGGACTACAGGCGTGCACCATCGTACCTGGATAATTTTTGTATTTTTAGTAGAGATGGGGTTTCGCCACGTTGGCCAGGCTAAATTTCTACTTATTAGTCTTATTCCATTCTTGTTTTCTTGAAAATATGCCGTGATCTCTGAATGGAAATTTGGAGAATACCCTAATTTTAACCAGGCAAAGCCAAGGCATTGAGGGCTGTTCATCAGGAAAATGATTGAAGTAATCCAACACTCTGGTTGCTTTTCAGATATTTGTCCTTTTTGTTGAAACCACCTTTGTGAAGATGGTGACAGTGAGAGACATCTAGCATGGCTGACTCCATCTTGCTTCTAATGTCACCGGGTAGCTGTCCTTGCTCATTCCTGGGCACAGACTAAGCTAATTGTGGGAGGAATTTAGTTTATAGTTTAAAGCAAGGATGATAATAACCCCTCTCTAAGACTAACCTCTGCCCTGCTAGGGAGCAAAGCCACCTTTGTAAATCTAATGGAGGTCTATGAGATTAGGATTATGGGAAGAACCCAAATTCTGCTAAATGTAGGCATAGTTTGTATAATCCCTTACTGCTCATGTGGCTAGAGGTCGTAGATTTGTGACTTCCCCAGTTGTTCCTATATAGAACATCACTACTGTAGAACCTATGATTGGTCTTTCGAGATGTTCTTCCAGACTTTTGCATTCTGGCAATCAATTGAGCCCACCAGGACCTGTGACTCATGAGTCAGTTAGTCCTGTGGCCCTCACCCAAAGGCCATACTCAGTGCATAAAGACCGTTTTCCATAACCCTATAATTTCATCCCCCAATCAGCAACCCCCTTCCTTAGCCCCCAACTCACCAAATCATCCATTAAAACCCTAGCCTCTGAGTTCTTGGAGAGACCGATTTGAGTAATAACACCAATGCTCCTGCTAGGACTGTTAATTGAACTCTTTCTCTGCTGCAATACTATGATCTCAGTGAATTGGTTTGGTCTGTGCAGTGGGCAAGAAGAACCCATTGAGTGATAACAGTGTCACGTGGTTTGACTACAGTGTGTCCAAATATTGAATTTTGTTTAAGCCTGCTTGAGATTTGCTGTGCTCCCCAAATTTCAAATTTGTGTCTTTTATTCAATTTTAGAAAATGTTCGGCTATCTCAGAATTGGTCTCCTACATTCTCTTGTGTCTTTTCTCCTGAACTTAAGTATGCTGAAGAAGCTCAGAACACACCACCCCAAATATGCCACTTTGGGATGAGGACTACTTCAAGCTAAAGGCACTTTAAAAAACCAGCAGGGACAAGAAAGTCACTCTGACCCTCCCCATTTTCTTCCTGAAAACATGAGATAAAATCTCTATTTGGAAGATGTTCTTCTGATACCAGGAGGAAAGTAACATTCTTATCAACAATCTAAATGTCCATCTAGGCATGAATGGATAAAGAAAATGTGGTATGAGCACTCTCATCTCTGTGGCGCAATACAAAATGTGGTATGTACACACAATGGAATATTACTCATCCTTTAAAAAGAAGGCAGGCAGGCAGGCACAGTTGCCCACATCTGTAATCCCAATTATTCAGGAGGCTGAGGAGTGCTTAAGCCCAGGAGTTTGAGACTAGCCTGGCCAACATAGCATGACCCTGTCTCTAAAAAAATTTTTATTTAAACTTCGCTAGGCATGGTGGTGTGCACCTGTAGTCCCAGCTACTTGGGAGGCTGAGTGGGAGGATCACTTGAGCCTAGGAGTTTGAGGCTGCAGTGAGCTATGACCATGCCACGGCACTCCAGCCTGAGCAACAGAGTGAGAACTTGCTGTGAGGGAGGAATAATCAATTCCTCTACCCATCTTATGTTCTCCGCTGGGGCCTTGTAAATTAGACTGACAAAAGACAGATTAACAGAACAACAACAAAAAGACAGATTAACAAAAAAAAAAAAATAGAAGTTTATTAACATGTGTACTGAATATGCAATATGGAGTGCCCAGAAATGAGTAACTCAAAGGTTTGTTTTGAACTTGTTTTACATAGCATCTTAGCAAAGGAACTGTAAATTTTTAGAGAAGTGACAAGACAAAGGAAAAGGGCCTTGAGTCTCTAGAGGCAGCAAATTGTGGGAAGGCAAATATATAGTAAACAACAGGTAGCATGAAAGTTAAGTGGCCAGGCACAGTGGCTCACACCTGGAATCCCAGCACTTTGGGGGGTCGAGGCAGGTGATCCCCCGAGGTTAGGAGTTTGAGACCAGTCTGGCCAACATGGTGAAACCCCATCTCTTCTTTTCTTTTTTATTTTGAGACAGAGTCTTGCTCTGTTGCCAGGCTGGAGTGCAGTAGCACTATCACTGCAACCTCCGCCTCCCGGTTCAAGCGATTCCCCTGCCTCAGCCTCCCAAGTAAATAGGACTACAAGTGCACACCACTACGCCTGGCTAATTTTTGGTATTTTTAAATAGAGACGGGGTTTTACCACGTTGGCCAGGATGGTCTCGATCTCTGGACCTCGTGATCTGCCTGCCTCGGCCTCCCAAAGTGCTGTGATTACAGGCGTGAGCCACTGCGCCCAGCCAAAACCCTATCTCTTCTAAAAATACAACAACAAAAAAATTAGCCAGGTGTAGTAGTAGGTGCTGCCTGTAATCTCAGCTGCTTGGGAGACTGAGGCAGGAGAATCGCTTGAACCCGGGAGGTGGAGGTTGCAGTGAGCCGAGGTTGCACCATTGCACTTCAGCCTGGGCAACAAGACCCAGACTCTGTCTCATACAAAAAAAAAAGAAAGTATTATATGAATTGGGTCATTTTTGTCATGCCCAACTAAAAGAGTCGAGGCCAGATACGGTAGCTCTCGTCTGTAACCTCAGCACTTTGGGAGGCTGAGGCAGGAGGATTGCTTGAGACTAGGAGGTTAAGATCAGCTTGGGTAATGTAAGGAGACTCCCGTCTCTACAAAAAACAACAACAACAAAATTAGCTGGTGTGGTGGCTTAAACTTATAGTCCCTGCTACTCGAGACAATTGTTGGAGCCCAGGAAGTCAAGGCTGAAGTAAGCTGTGATTGTACCACTGCACTCCAGCCTGGGCGACAGGAGATCTTGTCTCTAAAAAAAGTTTTTTAATTATAAAAGGGCATTTAAAGGAAAGGAAGAAAAAGCACACAGGGCACATAACATTGCTCCGAGAATGTAATTTTTGGCAAGCCTGACTACTGAAACCACCTGTTAAAACCTGAAACCAGTTTTACCTAGTAGCTACAGAAACAGCTGCTGAGACTGTAAGATTAATTTTACCCACCACAGTCACTCACCAATCAGAGTTTGCCCCCTCCTGAAAACTTTACCAGTGCCAGCGAACATTCTTTCAAAACAATAAATAACATTTCTCCTTTTTACAAAGCCTCCAACCTTCTCTTTGTTCTTTGAACATACCGAAGATCACCCTGTTTCTGTGTACGCCTGGAATTGCAATTCTTGCTTCCGCAAAAAGTGTTAAATTTGTCTGTACATTTTATTTGACTTGAACAGCACCCAAGTGGGCTGGGTGCAGTGGCTCACACCTGTAATCCCAGCATTTTGGGAGGCAGGCAGATCACCTGAGGTCAGGAGTTCGAGACCAGCGTGGACAACATGGTGAAACCCTGTCCCTAATAAAAATATAAAAATTGGCTGGGGGTGGTGGTGGTGCTTATAATCCCAGCTACTCAGGAGGCTGAGGCAGGAGAATTGCTTGAGCCTGGAAGGCAAAGTTTGCAGTGTGCCGAGACCATTTCATGGCACTCCAGCCTGGGCAACAGAGTGAGACTCTGTTTGAGACAGAGTCAAAAAAAAAAAAAAAAAAAAAAAGTACACAAGTGGCAGGGTGCAGTGGGTCACACCTGTAATCCCAGCACTTTGGGAGGCCAAGGTAGGCAGATCACCTGAGGTCAGGAGTTTGAGACCAGCCGGACCAATAAGGATAAACCATGTCTCTACTAAAAATACAAAATTAGCCAGTCATGGTGGCACATGCCTGTAATCCCAGCTACTCGGGATGCTGAGGCAGGAGAATTGCTTGAACCTGGGAGGCAGAGGTTGCAGTGAGCCGAGATCACACCATTGCACTTCAAGAGCGAAACTCCATCTTGAAGGAAAAAAAAGGTACACAAGTAACAGATTTTTACTATAAAAATAAATCAAGCAGTACATAATGTGATCTGCCTCTCTTCTACCCTTGTAGGTGGCACTCTCCTCATGACTACCCCTAGCAATAACTGCTGTCTGTACTCATTATGACTTTTAAAAATGCATAAACGTTTTAAAATGTAGATTCTATTTTTATTCAGGTATGATAAAGCCAACAGATTAGGGGACAATAGCCATTTAAAAGATCGTTTGTTACTCCTCGTTCCCAAGAGGAGGAGTCACACTTCGCAGCCTAGGGAGAGAACACGTGGTTGGACACAGGCAGAAGACAGGGGAAGTGAGGTTTTCGAGGAAGGAATGGGTGAGGCAGGGTAAGATGGCTAAGCAAGTGAAGGACTAGCTAGCTGGAATAATGTCAGCTGACTCTCCTGAGTGTAGACTGCCACGAGGTGTCTGATACATGACCTCAGGGTGATTAGGGTAGGGAGATAGTGGTCTTGAGTGTAAAAGTTCAAAAAAGGAGGGATTCAGTGGTAGGGCTCTAGACTGGTTAGTTTGCATCTCTGGGAATCAGCTAGTCCTGGGAGGGGTAGTCCCTCCCCTGGTCAGCAAGGCCCCAAAATGTCAAAGCAGCAATATGGAAACGAAACATGCGGGTAACGCCACATAAAAAAAATCTCTTAGGTTATTTTTCAATTTTTCCTGATCACGAATTATATGATAATGAAAATCCTTATATAGATTTTTTTGCATGGGTGTATAATTCTGTATGATACTTAAAAGTATAATTTCTGGATGAAAGGGTTTACATATTTTAAATATGTAATTTAATAAATTACAATTAAAACTTAATTTAATTCCAAAAAAAGTGAAACATTTTAATGATCCCACCAATAGTGTATGGAGAGAGTCCCTTTTCTTATACTCTCAGTAACAGTAATACAGGATTTTATCAGTCTTTTAGTCAATTTGGAGAAAGAATGTTAGCAGTCAACGGCTAACAAAAAGTAAGCTAATGTGAAAATGTTAATATCAGACAAAAGAGAATCCAATGCAAAAAGAATTTTAAAAGGCAGAGTGATGTTTAATTTTTTTTTTTTTTTTTTTGAGACAGTCTCACTCTGTCGCCCAGGCTGGAGTGCAATGGTGAAGTCAAAACTCACTGCAAACTCCGCCTCCCAGGTTCAAGTGATTCTCCTGCCTCAGCCTCCCGAGTAGCTGGGATTCCAGGTGCCTGCCCCACGACGGGCTAATTTTTGATTTTTAGTAGAGACGGGGCTTCACCATGTTGGCCAGGCTGGTCTCGAACTCCTGACCTCATGATCTACCCGCCTCAGCCTCCCAAAGTGCTGGGATTACAGGTGCCAGCCACCACGCTTGGCCCGATATTTAATTTTTATGTCACCCTCTACCGAGACAGTTAAATGACAATAAGCCTTCATGTGTAATTACATAGTTGCCAATGGCAATTTCACATGGTTTAAATTTAATATCTAATTATATAGCTTCAAAACGTGTAATGCAAAGGCTCACATACAAGGAGAAATTGCTAAATTTGTACTTGTCATAGAAATCTTCAAAACACCTCTTTCAAAGATGGGCAGATTAAGAAGAACAAATAAAGAGGATTTGAGTTAACATAATTAATACATTTAGGCTGGGTGTGGAGGCTCACGCCTGTAATCCTGGCACTTTGGGAGGCTGAGCGGGGCGGATCATGAGGCCAGGAGTTTGAGACAAGCCTGGCCAACATGGAGAAACCATGTCTCTACTAAAAATATAAAAATTAGCCTGGCGTGTTGGCAGGGTGCCTGTAACGGCAGTTACTCGGGAGGCTGAGGTCTGAGAATTGCTTGAACTGGGGTGGCAGAGGTTACAGTGAGCTGAGATTGTGCCACTGCACTCTACTCTGGGTGATAGAGTGAGACTGTCTCAAAATAATGCTAATAATAATAATTAGCAAACTTGACCTACTAGATATAGATAAGTAAACAGAGTATCACTTTCTTTGTGAATTTCCATGGTGTATTTAGTACCTACAAGAACACACACACGAGCATCTTAGAGTAACTGAAAAAGTAAGTTGTCCAAGAACAGTGACTAACTGCAGTTCAGGTATACCCTAAGGAAAGTGTTCATAGAAAGGGCGGGATATTTCTTTTATTTTTATTGTACTTTAGGTTCTGGGGTACACACGCAGATCATGCAGGATTGTTGCACAGGTACATACATGGCAATGTGGTTTGCTGCCTCCATCCCCCCGTCACCTACATCTGGCATTTCTCCCCATGTTATCCCTCCCCGACCTCCCCCACCTCCCCGATGTTCCTCCCTTGGCCCCCCCCCGCAACAGACCCCAGTGTGTGATGCTCCCCTCCCTGTATCCATGTGTTCTCATTGCTCAACACCTGCCTATGAGTGAGAACATGCAGTGTTTGATTTTCTGTTCTTGTGTCAGTTTGCTGAGAATGATGGTTTCCAGATTCATCCATGTCTCTACAAAGGACTCGAACTCATCGTTTTTTATGTCTGCACAGTATTCCATGATATATATGTGCCACATTTTCCTTGTCCAGTCTATTGTTGATGGGCATTTGGGTTGGTTCCAGGTCTTTGCTATTGTAAACAGTGCCGCAATGAACATACGTGTGCATGCGTCTTTATAATAGAATGATTTATAATCCTTTGGGTATATACCCAGCAATGGGATTGCTGAGTCAAATGGAATTTCTATTTCTAGGTCTTGAGGAAGCGCCACACTGTCTCCCACAATGGTTGAACTAGTTTACACTCCCACCAACAGTGTAAAAGTGTTCCTATTTCTCCACATCCTCTCCAGGTCTGTTGTCTCCAGATTTTTTAATGACCGTCATTCTAATTGGCATGAGGTGGTATCTCAATGTGGTTTTGATTTGCATTTCTCTAATGACCAGTGATGATGAGCATTTTTTCATATGTTTGTTGGTCACAGCAAAGAATACCTCCTGTGAGACTTCTGTCGAAGACCCACTTCGACTCCAGAGCCCCTAGGCCCCTGTGTCTTGTCAGCACTCTGCTATTTCGGGGCTAAGGAGCTCAGGCTTCTCAGATGTGGCTTGGGAAACACAGCCTTCTAATCCAGGAGAGTAAGAAGATTTAGGACTGACGTGGGTGCAATTAGAGAAACCCCAACTCCTTGGGTATATGGGAGACACCCCAACTATGCAATCTCCTCCTTCAAATCCTCCTTGGGGGCCTGATCTGACTGACGTCAGGGGGTGCCTACTGCTTCAAGTCAGGAAGCCTGAACTTTCCTCCCTGTCACTGTGAATGCTTGGCCACGGCTGCGGATGTCCTCATTGCTTTTCAGGGAGAAGACATGCCAGACTAGAGTTGCACCTTCTTTATTGACTCTGTAGGTCTGGAAGAAATCAGATCAGCCTGGGGTCCCTCAGCCTACTCTGAAGACAGGATGGAGATCTCGCCCGCATGTTAGAGATTTCTGCCTTGCTGTATCTCAATGTAAATTAAAAACCCAGCAAAGAAGGTAAGAACTTTCTTTCTATCCTAAAGTAGAAATGAGTGAGACCAGGAGGGCGATGAACTTACGTTTTTACCTAGGAAATAAATACAGAGTTGTTTTGGTGACAAAGGTCAGAGACAGCTTCTTCTGCTATGTATCAACTCATCCAGATGGGGTCTTTGCTATCTGTGTGATGAGATCTTCAAGTGCTGGGTGACCATTCTGCCCTTGATTTCTTGGGCTTACTTAGTGGACAGATAAACTTATTTTTTAAGAGACAGAGTCTCACTATATTGCCCAGGCTGGAGTGCAGTGTCTGTTCATAAGTGCAATCATAGCACACTATAGCCTCGAGCTCCTGGGCTCAGGCAGTCCTCTCACCTCAGCCTCCTGAATACCTGGGACCACAGGCCTGCTGCTCCACCATGCCCAGCTAATTTTTTTTTTTCATGATAATACGAGGCATTGATGATTCTAATTAAATTCTAGAAGGAGAGGGGGGTCTTACCTACATTGGGTAGATGCGGTCACCTGGAGAGATGGTTCAGCTTGGGAAATCACCAGGGGGAGAAGACAGCTGATCATTATTACCAAAGGTGCTGATTCAACAGACTGAGGCTCCCTCAAGCTCATTTTCCATGGCTGACCTTATGAAGTTTTCACGTTTTTAGTTTTTCCCTTGAGAATTATTCTACTTCCCCTTTGTATTCATTTTTTCTTTTTTCTTTTTCTTTTCTTTTTTTATGTACTTTTTTTTTGAGATAGAGTCTGGCCCTGTCGCCCAGACTGGAGTACAGTGGCGTGATCTCGGCTCACTACAACTTCCACCTCCCCCGTTCAAGTGATTCTCCTGCTTCAGCCTCCCAAGTAGCTGGGACTACAGGCACACACCACCACGCCCAGCTAATTTTTGTATTTTTAGTAGAGACGGGGTTTCACTATGTTGGCCAGGCTGGTCTCGAACTCCCGAACTCAGGTGATCTGCCAGCCTTGGCCTCCCAAAGTGCTGGGATTATAGGCATGAGCCACTGCATCTGGCCAGTTTTCTTATTGATTTCTAAAATGTTCTCTGCTTGTCCGTAGATGACTTCATCTTCTTCTCTTAAACAGCCATATGTGATACCTACTTAGTCAGAGCCACTGTCTAATTTTTCTGATGTGTAAAGATTTTAGAAAAATATCATTTATTGATTTTTAATTATAAAAGCTATAATAGAAGTATATAAGTTAAAAATGGAACTCTCTCACCCAACCTCATTCTCCAGAGGTAATTACTGTTAATTGCTTGGTGTATAGTCTTTTATTTTGTATACCTTATAGACTTTTTTATACAGATGATATCACATTAGGCATATTCTTCTGCAATTTGCTTTTCTTCATGTAACGATGTATCTTAGGGCTGTTTACATTTTGACTTGCCTTGTTCTTTGTCATGGTGGAATACAATTCCACTGTTTTAAAAGCATCATGATGTATTTTGTTGGTTCTTTACTGATAATTACTTAAGATGCTTTTTGTAGTCCCAGCTACTCAGGAGGCTGAGGTAGGAGAATTGCTTGAACCCGGGAGGCAGAGGTTGCAGTGAGCTGAGGTCTCGCCACTGTACTCCAGCCTGGTGCCTGGTGATGAAGCGAGACTCTGTCTCAAAAAAAAAAAAAAAAAAAAAAGATGCTTTTTATTTGGGGAGGAGAAGGACTTTAAGAGATCTTCGAGGATGTCATTTAAGAAAATTCCTTATCTATGTTTTTCATGACAATGACAAATGTTTTCAAAGTACTCCTCATATATAACCTCACTTCACCCTCCTAACAACACTGTAATGAAGTTACCATTATCTATAAATAACAGAGAAACAGATGAGGCCATGGAGTCCCAAGGCAGGGATCACATGCGCCTTTGCTGTTATAATGTTAGCTGGGCACCCTTTTCCCCCTTCCACATGACGTAGGAAAACATATCCTTTTTGTCGTTGGTGACAAAAGGTCACCAAGAGTTAGTTACAACTACCTGATGGAGACTTCATTTCTTTCATCTCTTGTGGTTGTTCCAAATAGTTTATTGGCCCACGATAGATATCAACTTCCTTACTCTAGAGCAATGCTATATTTTTATCTCCAATAAATTTTTTGTAGGTCATCTTGTTCTGCCACCATTTTTGAACTTATAAATTAATGAGCAAAAAGGTGCCTAAGGGCAAAGAGGATTTATTTAATAACAATCTCTGACCCAGCAATAATCAGTATACATCCCGCTGATTCCGGCAGCATTGAAATAGTATGTCTTTTACTGTCTCCAAGAACATGTTTTTGGTTGTTGATATTTTAAAATAAATACGATAATCAGATTCAGTCCATCAACGTATATTGAGGTATTACTGTATACTAAGCACTTTAAATATATTATTTATGACCCTTGAAGATATACAGATGAGAAAACTGAGCCTCTGAGAGTTTAAGTGCCCAAGATTGAGTGAGAGGGTGAACAAAATTCCCACCCACATCAGACACTCTTGAATACACAACTTGGCTATGCAGGCAAGTTACCAATGTATCAAACCAACTTATGAGTCGTTGATATGCTCAATCATTGCTGAAGTCCTTTCTAGTTCTAAAACTGTACAAATATGAGGAGGAGTTTTGTGGGTTTAGACATGATAGCTTCTCACTTTACCCCAAATTCAGATTTTGGTTTCATGACATCTCATAGAACTGGGAACCATTTTGCACACAAAAAGAGACCAGTCTTTTTTCCTCCTCTGGTTATTTATTCAAACTAAACTAGCTAACATAAGCAAGATGAGTCTTTAATTTTAATTTGCAAAGAAAATGATAACAACTCTTTGATAATCCCCAATACCACAACCTTCAAAAATAGGGGAGGAGAGTGGGGTAGAAGCGAGGTAGAGAAAAGAATAAAAGAAGTGGAATCCACTCTTGATGTTAAGTCAGTACATCTCACATTACTTCCTAAAGAAGAACTAGAGAAAGTGTTATTGTATAAACAGAAATGTGGCATAATGATCCAGCAATCCCACTACACTTCGGGTGTATATCCAAAGGAAGTGAAATCAGTATTTTGAAGAGACATCTGCACTTTCATGTTTATCGTAACATTATTCACAATAGCCAAGACATAGAATCAACCTATATGTCCATCAGTGGATGAATGGATGAAGAAAACGCAGTATATATGCACAATGGAATACTATTCAGCTATAAAAAGGATGAAATCCTATTCTATGTGACAGTATAGGTGAACCTGGAGGACATTATATTAACTGAAATAAACCAGGCACAGAAAGACAAATACTGGATGAGCTCACTCATATGTGAGAGCTAAAATAATTGAGATCATGGAAGTTGAGCATAGAATAATTGTTATCAGAGACCGCGAAAACAGAAGGAAGCAGGAGATGGGGAAGGCTGGTTAACAGGTATGATGTTACAGTTAAGTAGAAGGAATAAGTTCTGGCACCCTGCTGGACAGCAGGTGACTACAGCTAACTATAATGTATTGTATATTTCAAATAGCTAGAAGAGAAGATTCTGAATGTCCTCATAACAAAGAAATGATAAATGTTTAAGGTGATGGATATGCCAGTTACCATACTTTGATCACACAATGTCTACATGTATCAGAATATCACGCTGTATCCCATAAATATGTACAATTATTACGTGTCAGTAAAAAATAAGTAAGGCATAAAGTTTCTTCAATTAATATTTATGGACTCCCTACTATATGTCAGGCACTGTGCTAAATCCTGGGGATAAAATGATGGATTTGCTTACAGTCTTTCTTTGAAGGAACTTACAGCCTAATAGTAGACAGACACAAGACTGAAGAGTGTGATATGGTATTGCAGTGATGGAAATGTGAATAGGATGCTCAGGAGCTCAGAGGAGGGGCATGTCAAACTGGCTTCTTTAAGGAACGTGATGCTTAAAGTGAGACTTAAGGAATGAATAAAGTTGGCCAGCTTAAGAGAAGTGCGATAGGAAGAACATTCCAGGTAAGAGCAAACATACAGAGGTCATGGTAGTTAAAGTACAGAATTTGAAGAAAGGAGGGAAGAAAGACGAGGCCTTTGGGGGAAGATGTTCTCGTTTTTGTTTTTGAGGCAGAGTCTCACTCTGTTGCCCAAGCTGGAGAGCAGTGGTTTGATATCTTAGCTCACTGCAACCTCTGCCTCCCAGCTTCAAGCCATTCTGCTGCCTCAGCCTCCCAAGTAGTTGGATTACTAGTGTGCACCACCACACCCAACTAATTTTTTTGTATTTTTAGTAGAGATGAGGTTTCGCCATGTTGACCGGGCTGATCTCAAACTCCTGACCTCGAGTGATCAGCCCACCTTTGCCTCCCAAAGTGCTGAAATTACAGACATCGGCCACCACACCAGCCCTGAAAGATGGGTTCTGTTTGGAGTCTGAGACATCCCAGTGAAAGTGTTTGGCAAGGAAGCTGAGTATGTGGGGGCTGAAGTTTAGAGATTATCTGGGATGGAGGTAGAGATCTGAGAGGTAGGAAGTGACAGCTGAAAACGTGAGCGTTAATTAAAGCAGCCAAGGAGCATATAACCAAGGGATATCAACAGATATTTGAGACTAGAATGCAAATAAAAATCAACATTTAAGGACAGACAACTCAAGAAGCAGAGAGAATAAGTCAGAAAGATGGGCGCAAACCCAAGAGTTTGGTATCACGGAAGGTCAAGGTGTAGAATTGAAACGAAGGTGTGGCCTATAGAGACAGATGGCCTTGCTGTTCTGGCAAGGTAAGGACTGAAAAGATGAAGGCATTAGAGACACCAGGTAAGGCTTTGATCAATAGTGAGGATGAAAAAGGTAGTTTTGAGAGGAAGTAAAGAGAAAATCTGTAGTCTGCTCTTGAGATAAACCTGAATGAGAAGAGAGGTTGGGTGACAGCTAGAGGAATATAGGAGGTTAAAGAGGAGGAGGAGGTGGCGGATGAACTGCTTTGAGAGTGCAAGATAAGAGATTTCAACACGTTTCTAGGCTGAAAGGAAAAGCCAGTGGAAAGGTTGGAAACAGGAGACAGGGAATGACAAATGAAGGGAACTCTCAGGGGAGGAACATCTTGTGCACCGAGACTGGAGAAGTGGGGAGGATGTCTCACATGATTCATAGACAATTTGGCCCACCTGATTTAACACTCTGCCTGCATCTCCTAGTACAGATTCTCTCTTCCTTCTGTCAGCAAACAGCTCACGGTCCCTTGGATCTGCTGTGTCCTGCAGGAGCATTGCGCTTAAACTATGGGAAGTGGCACCTCCACCCAACATCATTTTGCTTTCCAGAATGCAGAGAGAGGTACGTGTTTCCCACTTTCCAGACCAGCTGTGGGCACCACAAAGCCCAGATTGCATGGAGAGGGTTGGGGTTCTCAGGGTGGAAGCAGAAAACCATTACACTTCTCCTCAGGCCAACTCTTAGAGGTCAGCTTCTCCTCCCTGTGACATGCCCACCAAAATGTCCGTTTGACAGATTTAAAATTTGCTCAGGGAGTTAGTATTGTCCATTGGGGTTGATCCCAGACTACCTATGTACAAATAAAACGAAATAAGGTTGACCAAAGAGGGGATGAAACACATTCCAGGCAGAGGGTAGAGCATGTGCAAAGGTCATGAGGTGGGAAGAAGGAAGCATGAGCCCCCTGTCGTGGCTAATCTGTTTTTTAAAACAATAGACCAGGAGTTGTAAGTCACACCTGTAATCCCAGCACTTTAGGAGACTGAGATTAGAGAATCTAGCTTGGGCCCAGGAGTTTGAAACCAGCCTGGGCAACATAGCAAGACCCCATCTCTAAAAAAAAATTTTTTTTTTAATTAGCTGGGTGTGGTGTCGAGGATCTGTAGTCCTAGATACTCGGGAGCCTGAGGTGGGAGGATCACTTGAGCACAGGAGTTCAAGCCTGCAGAGAGCTATGATCACACTGCTGCACTCCAGCCTGGGTGACTGAGTGAAACCATTTCTAATACGGCAGGGATATCAACTGTGATATAAATGGCAAATATTTTTTCCCAGTTTGTCATTTGTTTGGACCAATTTTGGAATTAGCTTCAGCTCAGGGTTTCCTTATCTTGTGAAGAACACAAATTCAACCCACACACACCACAGGCTAAGACTTTCTATCTCACTGAGGACTCTGAGTTCTAGGTCAGCTTACCTCCTGTTATTATGGGGGTTGGGAGGCAGAGATTTATTAGATTGCTCAAGGTATAGAAACTTCCCCAGCTCCTGCCTTTTCACAGACAGTCCAGTTATCACTCCCTGTCATGCACAGAACCCAAGAACTCACTCCCATCCCCATATGGGTGTTAAACCCCCAGCTCCTGAGACATATGTCTGGTCCAGATTCCCCTGGGGCTTGCCTGACTTCAGTGCCTGTAACTGCCTTTGGCTATGGGTTCTATCTTCATTTCTGGCACCCAGAGATCTCCCTTCAATGCTTTTGACTTCAGCTATCTGGAAAAAAAATTAGCTTATTTTATGCAGCTTTTTTAATGTATTGGAGCGTGAGGGAGTCCTGCATCTACTTAAGCATGCCGTTTCTTATTGGAAGTCTATACTAGGCTCTCTATTTTCCTTAAAGGGATGTCGTAATTCATTAAGTTTTTATTGCTTACGTTTTGGCAAGCTTATACGTCCATTAGAGAAAGGCACTTCTTCCTAGAAGCATCATTTTTTCCCTTTAAATCAGTGTCGTATATAGAGACATAAATATTGTTGAAAAAGATAATGAAAATAAGAGGGTAATCATCAAAAAATTCTCTGTTCTATTTTTTAAAATAAGTTACCTGTTCTCCCACACTCTACTGTGCATTGCCTTGGTTCACAATTTTCTCACAGGATTGTTACATGTGGTGCTTTTACAGCTCAGGTGTATTTGTAACTTGTACCCTAATAATTTAGTTTACACATGGCCCAAGTAAGAGGTACCTCTACATTTTTGCATTGTGCTATTAAAAATGCATGATGGGATAAAGAATCTTAAAAGATGCTGCACTTTCCAGAGCCCATCTCAACTAAAGGCAAGCCAGCCCCCTGACGCCTCCCCAGATAGCCAACTAGGAGAAAGCAAGAAAGAGGGGAGAATGAGAGGTGTTGCCCACTTCTCCTGCCTGAGTAGCCAAAGCAGGACTGAGGATATAGTATGTATGTCTCATAATTGACAGCACTGGCCTTAGAATGCTCAGGGCAAGGTGTTAGCAGACAACCTTGATGTCCATGATCTTCCTCAGTCGTCCTTAAACTTTAGCATAAGTAGGAATTATGTATGGAGCTTGTTAAACCTTCAGATTCCTTCCTGGATTCCATCTGTAGAGATTCCGATGTTGCAGGTCCAGGGTGAGGGGTAGCAGCTTGCATGTTTACCAGGAGTCCCTGAAGAATCTGTAGCACCAGCCCTGGATCTTTCATTCACTATTCTTTTTCAGGTCAGAGTCTCGCTCTGTCACCCAGACTGGAGTGCAGTGGTGCAACCTCAGCTCACTGCAACCTCCACCTTCCAGGTTCAAGCAATTCTCCTGCCTCAACCTCCCAAGTAGCTGGGATTACAGATGCCTGACACCATACCCAGCTAATTTTTGTATTTTTGGTAGAGATGAGTTTTGCCATGTTGGCCAGGCTGGTCTTGAACTCCTGACTTCAGGTGATCCACCAGCCTCGGCCTCCCAAAGTGTTGGGATTATAGGGGTGAGCCACCGTGCCTGGCCTCATTCACTATTCTGAACATGGTTTTACAGAAGTCAGTGGGTGGGGTTCAACCTCATCACTTACTATTTAGTGAGTGCCTTTGAGAAATACTAGCAGTATGAATTTTTTTTCATAGGAAATCAAGTTTAGCTTTAAGTTCCTGCCAGCTTCTCTTTCTCACGTCACCATCACCTTTCCTGTTAGGAAAATCAGCAAGAATGCTATTATCTCTCTAATGCAAGCTAAATGTATTAAATCAATCTGTCTACTGTTTATGAGGTTGACCTGAGTCAGCCTGCAGGGTTTCTAATCCAGCTTTATCCACAAATAGTCCATTCATCACCAGCAGCATATCTAGGCCTTGGAGCTTAAGAAGAATCTAGTTATGTGGACAGCTGTCCCCCTTCTCTGTCAGCAATACTGACCGCAAGTCCTAAACCTTATATAAAGAATGAAACCTTCACACTCTAACCCGCCCTGCCTGGTCACCTAGCACCTTCAGGTGACCTAGCAGGTCACCTAGGTCCTGGCAAAATGAGAGGCCCAGTGGCCGTGTGGGGGACTGCCTGGTCGGTGCTGTCTATTTTGTGACGGGGATGCTTAAAGCCTGCAGGGATATCACAGAACTGGGATGACAAGCATGGGAGCTGGGGAAACACTTGCTACCCCCTGACATCGTGTGATGCATTAATTTCAGTATTTGTTTATTGTTTGTTTTTCCCCAGTCTCCATCTGGTCCTGCCCTTTCCAGATGAGGACATTGAAGCCCTGGATGACTTGCCTGAAAACACAGAGCTTGTCAGGGCAGTTTGAGGTCTAGAACTCAGGTGTCCTGACATCCAGTCTACTGTCACAATATCAAAATGTCCACCCCACCCATGCATTATAACCTGTCAGGGATACCGCATCCTTGCAATCTCATGAGTTTACATCTCAGAATTCTGACAGTCCAACCTTTTCCTCCCTACACAATGTTTTCATCAATAAATGGGAATTCCAGTAAACCTACAGTGATATTAGTGGCCAGGCACGGTGGCTTACGCCTGTAATCCCAGCACTTTGGGAGGCTGAGGCAGATGGATCACGAGGACAGGAGTTTAAGACCAGCCTGACCAACATGATGAAACCCCGTCTCTACCAAAAATATAAAAAATTAGCTGGGTACGGTGGCATGCACCTGTAATCTCAGCTACTCGAAAAGCTGAGGCAGGAGAATTGCTTGAACCTGGGAGGTGGAGGTTGCAGTGGCTGAGATCATGCCACTGCACTCCAGCCTGGGCAACAGAGTGAGACTTTTCTCAAAAACAACAACAACAACAACAAACAAACCTACAGTGATATTAGTATAACCATCAGGCAGGAATGAAGGGGAGGGGTTGGAAATGGGGGAAGAGCACTATTGCCAGCAGAAAGGCAAATACTTCCTTTTGGGTAGTGCTTCCCTGCCATCTTGTCCTCACGTGTTGAGTCAGAGAGGGCCGAGCAGCTTCCTCTCCCTACTCCCAAACCCCTGGCCCAGGGAGTCCCAGCTCATGGGCTTGCTTCTCCATCTGTGTCATAGCCTTCAAGGCAGCGGCCCTGATCCAGAGATGGTACCGGCGCTACATGGCCCGCCTTGGAGATGAGGCGGCGTTGCACCTGGAGCATCTTCCAGTCTATAGAATATGCTGGGCAGCAAGACCAAGTCAAGGTACAATGAGATGTGGGACGGAGCCGCCTCCTGCTCTGCCTTTCAGCCTTTGGGCAGCAGAGCCCAGGTGCTCCTAAGGTGAGCCCAACTGGACTACTTGTGGGTTCTCTTTTCCCTCATCTCTAAAGCCAAGTCTCCTTGGGTTCTTCTGCAGCTCCATGATTTCTTCAGCTATCTCATGGATCACTTCACCCCCAGCAGCCACAACGAGAGTGAGTATGAACTGCCACATGCCATGTCCTCCTGTCGCAAGGACATAGATTGCAGGGTGAGGTGGGGAATGCACAGGGGAGTGAAACCATGAATCTGGTGACAGCCAGGGAATGAGCAAGGGGCTGACAAGTAAATGGCATCCTGGGATTTTATGCTGAATTCCCCTAAACACACACCTGGAGACAAGAGTTTAAGTGCAAGGAGTTCATTTATTAAGTTCAAGAAACACTGGGGTGGGAGGGAGTGGGGGAAGGGATTCAGGAAAGGAACAGCAGCCAGTCCAGCAACTCAGTGTGCCTAGGAAATAGTGCAGAACACAAGCCTCAGAATTACCCTGCCTGCAGGCAGAGGGAACTGGAGTCTTTCTGTGTCAACTCCAAAGAGTCATTAGTTGAAAGCAGCTGGGGAGGTGGGAGGGAAGAATAGGAAGGAGGCTTTTTGTTTGCTTGTTTGCTTTGTTTTGTTTTTGTTTTTTGGAGACAGAGTCTCACTCTGTCACCCAGGCTGGAGCACAGTGGCATGATCTTGGCTCACTGTAACCTCTGCCTCCCAGGTTCAAGTGATTGAACCGTACGCACCTGAGTAGCTGGGATTACAGATGTGTACCACCACACCCGGCTAATTTTTTTTTTTTTGTATGTTTAGTGGAGACGGGGTTTCACCATGTTAACCAGGCTGGTCTCCAACTCCTGGCCTGAAGTGACCCACCTGCCTTGGCCTCCCAAAGTGCTGGGATTGATTACAGGTGTGAACCACTGGGCCCAACCAGGAGGTTGTTAATTCCATAGCATTTCTGGCCTGCCACCCGGATCCAGGAAATAAGCCCTCAGGCTAGAGATGCAGAGGCTGGCAGCTGGAAGCTGCTGGAGGGCACTGCAAGGTCTGACGCACCTGCTGCGCTCACTAAGTGCAGCATAAATGCTGGTGAATGATTTTTCCACCCTGGCTTTCCCCTTTCCTTCTGCTTACAAATCTAGGTCCCTAAATTTCTATACTCTCTAAGTCTGACAAATCTTGATCTTTTAGAATAAAAGTAGAAAATATGAATTTTTATTCCTGTCCTTCCTAGTCTGTTGCCACTTTCTCCTTCCTTTTTACTCTTCTCTGCTGGAGCTAAAGCCAGATTTGCCATGTCCTGCTTCAACATTCCAGGGAAGAACGTTTTTTTCTTTGAGACAGGGTCTCACTCCATTGCCCAGGCTGGAGTGCGGTGGTGTGATCTCAGCTCACTGAAACCTCTTCGTCCCAGGCTCAAGTGATCCTCCCACTTCAGCCTCTTAAGTAGCTGGAACTACAAGCGTGCAACACCATATCTGGCTAAATTTTTTAAAATATTTTGTAGAGACAAGGTTTCCCTATGTTGCCTAAGCTGTTCTCAAGCTCCTGGGTATAGGGCTAAGGGTCTCACAGGGTCGTGGGGTTTCCCTTATTCTGTGCTGAGGCGCAGGATCTGAGAAATAAAGAGATAGGACACAGAAGTACAAGGAAAACACAGCTGGGCTCAGGGGGCCACGCACCGATAAGCCGAGACAGGCGAGGCCCCGAATGTCCAGAAGCATCTGTATTTATTGGGTATAGGTTAGGGGGCAGGGTAATGAGTGAAGTCATCTTTGAGGATAGCGATAGGGTCATGAGCAATGAAACAAGGGGTCCACCCTCATTAGGTCATCGAGGCAAGGAGGTGGGCCATGTGCAGTAAGGGGTCCACCCCCATTAGGTCACCGAGGCATGGAGGTGGGCCGTGCGAAGTGAAGAGGGTGCAGTGTGCAATACCTCTATCTATGGGCATGCTACTCCTAAGAAGATCTATAGGAGGATGCCAAGTCACACAGCAGTGACAGAGCTGTCAGGGTCTACTGCCACCTGCTGGCAGCTTCCAGTGAGTTCTATAGGAGGATGCTTTTGAGCTAGCACAGTAAAAAGAGCTGATAAATTTATGTTCACAGTCACCAAGTTGTGATTATCCGGAGGTGTTTTGAGCCCTCAGATGCTGGAGGGATTGCCGGTCTGAGGGCAGCCTTCCACAAGAACTGGAGCAAGGTCCTGCAACTCGTTTATCAGGAGGAGTGGCTCTTGCCCCAAGCCTGCCATACCGCGGGTATCTTTACAATACTGAACCCTGCCGCCTGGGCCATGGATTCTTGTCCTGGTATAACTGTTTTTCCCTTAAATCATGCTCTGCACTGTGTCTGCTCCAGACATTCCTCTGACTATAGCTGCTTATTCCTTAATTCATGCTCTGTACTGTGTCTACTCTAGGCATTCCTCCGATTATGAACTAAGATATAGTTGTATATATATATGCAAATAACTGAGTGGTAAGATATTCTTTAGGTACTTATTCTATGAACTAATATATGATTATATAAAGGGAAATAACTGAGTAGTAACACTATAAACTGAGATATTCTTCAGGCACTAATTGTGCCAGGATTCTGCTTAGCTCTCCTTCCTCTGTGCCTATATGGGCGGGGGAGGTTTACTCACACTGGGCTCAAGCAATCCTCCCTCTTCAGCCCCACAAAGTTCTGAGATTACAAGTGTGAGCCACCATGCCCAGCTAAGGACTATTCTATAGTGTCTGCAGACTTCGTGATCAGATGATCTTAAGCCGGTCCACCTTTTCTATCTGGACTAGGGGACTTCCTGACGCGAATATTAACTGAGGAGAGATTCGCCCAGGACTCCAAGATGGAGAAATGCAGTGACTATGAGTCCATAGAGGTACCCGACAGTTACAGGGGACCACGCCTCTCCTTCCCGCTCCTGCCTGACCATGCTACTGCGCTGGTAGAAGCATTCAGACTGAAACAAGTAAGCTCACCTGGGGAATTCGGGTCACCACCACCTCCATGAAATGTGTAAAGGGAGACCAAACCCAGCACAGAAAGAATGGCCTCAGATTTAGGGTGTTCATGTCATGGGTCCGCTAGACAGATTCTACCCCCACTGTGCTTAGCCAGGATCTTTGGGTCAATCAGCCAGTTCTGACGATTGAAAGCTTTTCTTCCTAATCACATAATCTCTCAGTGTTCATTCATCCCACACATAACTACTGAGCACTGCTTTTTGCCCCACATTGCTCTGGGCACTGGTCCACAGCAGTGAACAAAACAGATGAAATCTCTGCCCTTATGAGGCTGGCATTCCACTGGGGAAGCAGACAATGAACAACAAATAACAATAAATTAGTCAATTATACAGTATACTAGAAGGTGGTAAGAGCTATGGAAAAGAATAAACTAAGTTGTGGGTAGAAGAAATAGCAATCTTATAGAGTTGTCTGGGAAGGTGATTTCTGAGCAAAGGTCTAAGGTGGTGAGGAATGTGCTGGGGAAAGAGCATTCCAGGCAGAGGGAGGAACACATGGAAAAGCCCTGAGGCAGAAACTTGCCTGGACTGTTCAAGGACCGCAGAAGGCCACTGTGGCTGGAGAAGATGGAGGCAGTGGGAGAGTAATGGCGGTGAGGCAAGTCGAACTTTATTCTTTCAAAAGAGACGGAGACAGCAGACCTAGGAATGACATAATCTGACTTGTTTTTAAAATAATCGTTCTGGTTGCTGTGTTAAGTGAGTGGTGGGGGGCAAGGGCCAAAGCAGGGAGACCAGTCAGAGAGACTACTGCAGTGGTCTGGGTGAAAGATGATAGCAGCTCGGAACTCTGGGGGTAGGGGCAGAGGTGGTGAGAAATGTCGGCTTCTGGCTCTATGTCAGAATCCAATCCTTCCCCCTCTTCCACATGAATGTAACTCTTTGCAGGAGGAGCTGAGCTGATATATTCCAGTAATGACAGGGTCACTCAGTACCATCAACACCTCTGCACTTAGTCATATTTTACTGAGACAATCATGTGGTCCTCCTATGCTAAAAGCAAGGAAGGGTTTAATAGAGTAGAGAGAAGAGAGAAAAGTAGCTCAATATTTGCAGAAGGGACAAGTTGGGGTGATAAAAAAGCAGAAACAAGGGCAGAAGTTGGGTGAAAAAGAAAGGATCCATGCATAGGGTCCTAGGAGCAGTTTACTGGGGTTACTTTTGGGGTCTTGGGTGATTGGGGTTGTTAAGCAGTAAAGTAAGGACCATTTTCCCTCACGAATATCAGTGTCGTTTTCTTCCCTCCCTCCTCTTCCTCCTAGTAGCAGCTCCACGCTCGCTACGTCTTAAACCTTTTGTATGAAACCAAGAAACATCTGGTACAGCTGCCAAACATCAACCGGGTTTCAACCTGTTACAGTGAGGAGATCACAGTGTGTGGTAAGAGCTGGTCAGAACGGCTTTCCGTGGTAGACACAAACAAGAGTGCTCTGCTCATGTGGGGGATGCAGGAGCTGTGATGGGGCTGCAGGGGATGTGATGAGGAGCCAAGTTTCACTGCTTCAAATTCACGATTTTCATATTCGCTCCACATTTACTTAAAGAAGAGGTGGTACAACGAAGGGGACCATGGAACTCAGGGCCCAGCCTCTGCTTTGTTTTCCCAACCACATACATTCCTGTCCTGGGAAAGAAGTCTTGTTCATGACAATTTTCCCCATCTTATGTTTCCAGTGATGGTTAACATCCTTATAGACTGACGTCCCACACCTTAAGCTAGCGGAGGGAGGCTCCAGTACACCACGGATTGTAACTGGCACTGCTAGGGTCACCTGCAGCCTGCAGATGGGTCGTGCTTGCCTTGCAATGTTCATACACTTTTTTTTCCTCTTTTTTTTTTTTATTGCATTTTAGGAATACACTTTTTTTTAAGGCTCAGTGTTACTCTTGTCTGCCAGGCTAGAGTACAATGGTCGATCTTGGCTCACTGCAACCTCTGCCTCCCGGGTTCAAGCAGTTCTCTTGCCTCAGTCTCCCAAGTAGCTGGGATTACAGGTGCCTGCCACCACGCCCGGCTAATTTTTGTATTTTTGGTAGAGACGGGATTTCACCATGTTGGCCAGGCTGGTCTCAAACTCCTAACCTTGTGATCCGCCCACCTCGGCCTCCCAAAGTGCTTGGATTACAGGCATGAGCCTCCATGCCCAGCCCATAAACTTTTAAAAATGGCATTTTGACATTTGAAAATTGGAAGATTTTACATTAGAGTCTAGATTTTGCTTTAAAAGTCTCCCCGAAAAATCTTCTATCACTGGCTCATAAGTGAGTACCTGCTTCCTGCTTTAACATGGGCAAAATCTCTCCAGTTCTCGTCTATGTTTGCAACCCTGCATTGTTCTGTTTCATCTTTGCTTCAATAAAATATAGGTCATTAACAATTTATAATAATCAGGTAGAAAAAAATATTATGCCTTCTGCTTTCAGTACTATCTCTGCAGGGAGGAGAAATTAATATTTATCTTTATCTTACATGTGGAGAACTTAGTAACTGTAGGTTTTTTTGTCAGATTCTTCTGGGTATTCTTCTTATAATGAAAATTAGAAACATTGGTAAAGAACAATCAGAACTGATATTCCTTTTCTGTCTTTGTTAGGAGACTTACATGGCCAATTGGATGACTTAATATTTATATTTTATAAGGTATGAATGTTCAAGTTAAGTTCTTTCTTTGCTCTGAGGCTTAATTTAAAAGTTTAAATTCAGTATCAATTGAATAAATGCTTAAATATTTCTTGAATTTTTAAAATATTATTATTATTTATTTTTTGAGAAGGTGACTCACTCTGTCACCAAAGCTGGAGTGCAGTGGTGCAATCTAGGCTTACTGCAACCTCTGCCTCCCAGGCTCAAGCAATCCTCCCACCTCAGCCTCGAGAATAGCTGGGACCACAGATACACACCACCATGCCCTAATTTATTTATTTATTTATTTATTTATTTTTCCTTTTTCAAACCCTTGTGTCCAGGGCTGACTTTCAATAAGATCGCGGCAAGGGAGCTGCTCTGCTACGACGAAACCCTGACCCAGAAGCAGCTCCTCTATGGATGGTTTAGTGCCAGGTTCCCCCACAAACGTGCGTTGCATGACGGGTGAGGGGGCAGTCGCCCTTTGACCGCACCCCGTTTCCCACGACTAGGGGCTCTTCGCACCGGATCCTGGTCCTGCGTGTGGCAGGGACGACAGGAGACAGGCTATCCGAGGCCATCCGAGGCCAGGCCGAGACCCCGACGCGGCTGCTGTATGATTCTGCCTAGGGCGGGATTCTGACTTAGAGGCATTCAGTCATAATCCCACAAATGGTATCCTTCATCCCATTGGCTTCTTAGCCAAGTACATACACCAACAATCTGAACGTGCGGTTCCTACTGAGCAAATTACCATGGCAACAATACATCATCGGTAGGGTAAACTAACCTGTCTCACGATGGCCCAGTTTTTTATACTTTTGATAGAGATGGGGTTTCACCATGTTGACCAGGCTGATTTCAAACTCCTGAGCTCAAGTGATCCACTTGTCTCGGCCTCCCCAAGTGTTTGGTATTGCAGGCGTAAGCCACTGCACCAGCCTAAAATATTATTTTTAATGATATTTGCTACTCTGCTGCCACAAACACATAATAAAAAGTCAGCACCACATTATATTCTAGTACATTTTTATAAACTAACAAATATAAAATGTTTGATTAATAACTAAAAGGGACCAGGTGCAGTGGCTCATGCCTGTAATCCCAGCACTTTGGGAGGACAAAGTGGGATGATCAGAGTTGAGGTCAGGAGTTTGAGATCAGCCTGGGCAACATAGTGAGGCCCTGTCTCTTAAAACATAAATAAATAGAAGAAAATCATTATTTAGCAATTGATTTTCTTTTTTCCACATAAAGAAAACTGATTATTATCAAAACAATCAAAAGCTATTTTCATATATATTTTAGTTATAATGTGTAGAACATAAACAAGAGAGATGAGTATAATATTTTATTAATGGAATATTACTTATACACATACTACATTTCCCATAGCATTTTCCCATGCATTGTCTTGTTTAGTCCTGAGAAATCTATGGCAGGTATTATTTCTAGTTGAAGATAGTGTGGCCAGAACTTAAAACTGGCCTTTGGATCACAGGTTCGGTGCCCTTTGTTCCACACCACATGGCAACACTCTGGTTTTGTCTGAAGGAGCATCTCATAACCTTAGCTTCGCTGGAAAGGAAATATAAGACCAATAGAAGACATTTCCAACATTTACTAGACATAATGTGATTGTCAAATGCCTACTGGTTTTAACCTCGATTTCCTGTTTCCCTCCTCTCATTCACTCTTTGACTGGTCTCCTTGTTGAAAAGAATGGCCTCCCATCGCCAGAACGGTCATACGTGTTCAACGGTGACTTTGTGGATCGAGGCAAGGATTCAATAGAGATCCTGATGATTCTTTTTGCCTTCATGCTGGTTTACCCCAAAGAGTTCCATCTTAACAGAGGAAACCATGAGGACCATATGGTGAACTTACGGTACAAGCCAAAACATGCTTGGGTATTTGATATTTGTTTGTTGTGATTGTAAAGCGTTATTTCTTCAGAGCTTCTTGTTTATTAAATGCCTTTAAAAGTAGTTTTCCAATTTTTTTAAAAAGTAGAATATACAATATATAACAGTAAATTTTTTTTTTTTTTTTTTTGGGGGAGACAGAGTCTCACTCTGTCACCCAGGCTGGAGCACAGGTGCGATCTTAGGCCACTGTCCTGTGTTCAAGTGATTCTCGTGCCTCAACAAGTATATACTCTCATCCCGAGTAGCTGGGATTACAGGCATGTACCACCATGCCCAGCTAATTTTTGTATTATTATTAGAGACAGGGTTTCACCATGTTGGCCAGGCTGGTCTCAAACTCCTGACCTCAAGTGATCTGCACCCCCTTGGCATCCCAAAGTGTTGAGATTTACAAACATGAGCCACCGCACCTGGCCAGATTTTTTTTTTTTCTTTTGAGACAGAGTTTCATTTTTGTTGCCCAGACTGGAATGCAATGGTCACGAACTCAGCTCACTGCAACCTCCACCTCCCAGGTTCAAGCAATTCTTCTGCCTCTGCCTCCCAAGTAGCTAGGATGACAGGTGCCTGCCATCACGCCTGGCTAATTTTTTTTGCATTTTTAGTACAGGTGGGGTTTCACCATGTTGGCCAGGCTGGTCTCAATCTCCTGACCTCAGGTAATCCACCCGCCTCGGCCTCCTGAAGTGCTAGGATTACAGACATGAGCCACTGCGCCCAGCCCAGACTTTTTGTTTTTTAATTTACATATTATTTTACTATTTCAATGAAACCATTGAATTTGTTCTCACATACTGGTACTCTATCATATAAACAATAGAGATTCACGATAATAAAGTAGAAAATACAGATAAGCAAAAGGAAGAAAATTAAAATATCCCATAATTCTCTGCCCAGGGATAATGATGTAATTGCAAACATTTTGGTGATTATTCCTCAGTCTCTTTCTATGTATTTAAGTACATGTATCCAAAATATGCATTCTTCTAAAAATGTGATTATGCTCTGATTTTTGCCACTAAATTTACTTTAATACCAATTTGTGCTTCGAAATCTAGATATGGCTTCACCAAGGAAGTGATGAATAAATACAAGGTGCGCTGCCTTTAAAAACAAAAGTTTCTCTTAGTTCAGATAAGTTGAGTGAATTATTTGATAACATTTTGTTCATATTATTTTTTTTTCAGATACATGGCAAGGAAATACTAAGAACCCTGAAAGACGTTTTCTGTTGGCTTCCGCTGGCCACTCTGATAGATGAGAAAGTTCTCATTCTTCATGGTGGGGTGTCAGACATAACCGATCTGGAGCTTTTGGACAAAATAGAGAGGTGCAAGGTAATGATTAGTGAAATAATACAAATTTCACCATAATGTCCAGTTTCATTGCCAACATAAATGTCATCTTACATGCTGACTGCGGTCAACCGATTATGGCTGTTAAGAGTGTGGAGGCCGTTAAAAGTATGGCACCTGGGCACAGTGGCTCACACCTATAATCTCAGCACTTTAGAAGACAGGAAGATTGCTTGGGACCAGGAGTTTGAGACCAGACTGGGCAAAATAGCAAAACCCTGTCTCTACAAAAAATTAAAAACTTAGCTGGGAGTGGTGGCATGGCCCTGTAGTCTCAGCTACTTGGGAAGTTACAGCAAGCTCTCATTGCCATTGCACTCCATCTTTTGGGGACACAGCAAGACCCTGCCACAAAAAAAAAAAAAAAAAAAAAAAATTGAGAATCTGCAGTTGGGCTGGGGGCAACTGCCGTAGCCAGTTAGCCATGTCTAGCACGCATGTGCTGGTGGGGAGTAGCAGCCAGTACCGTGTCATCTGCCATTGGATCTAGATAATTCTAAACACTACCTCTTGATCATTGTCACCTAAAGAGCCTACGCTTCCCAAATAATTCATATTATCTTCAATTAAAGTCAAGAAATGTGTATTTAATGCCTATACTACTACATTCAGAGAGCGTGCTATTTGGCAGAAAAAAAGATGAAGGTCAATTTCAGTCAAACTCAACAAATATGTTTTGAGTGCTTACTACAAGCAAAGAAAGTGCTAGCGGAGATAAAAAAGATGAAACAGAGATGGTGCCTGCCCTAAAGGAACACACAATAACCAGAATGTGTTGGGGCTGGGGGCAGAAGAGTGTGAGACAGAATGTTTTATTTACCAATAACAAGATTTCTATTTTCCGTTTCATTTTGGAAATGGAAACCTAGAAAGCAAAGGTTCTATTTTCTTACACTTGACTCTTACACTTGACTTATCCCACACAGGAAACACTGTTACAGCATCCAGGATAACATTTTCCTGAGAAGTTCCAAAGACAGGGAACTCATCACCACACAAGCCAGTCTACTTCAACTTTGGGCAATTCTAATGGATTTGGATATGAAAGTCTATGTATATGAGACATACATGAAATGAAAGAATATGGCTTTAGAGTCAGACAGACCTGGATTTGAATCATGGAATAGGCAATTGTTGGCTGAAATGGCAGTTTGGTTCTATGCGGTTGTCCAGAGACCCAGGTTTCTTGCTACTCTGCCACCCCTAGTGTATGGCTTCTAGACTTAGCTACTATTTAGCAAGTAAGGATATGACTCCTTGTGGTTTGGTGACTAGAAACACGCTATGTGTCCCTGTACACCCAAACTCAGCGTTTTCACTTGCACACCTGTTTTATCTTTTTTGTTTGTTTTTGGCACAGCGTCTTACACTGTCATCCAGGCTAGAGTATAGTGCTGTGATCACGGCTCACTGCAACCTTGACCTCCTGGGCGCAGGCAATCCTCCTGCCTCAGCCTCCCGAGTAGCTGGGATTACAGTCACATACCATCATGCTTGGCTAATTTTAAAAAAATTATTTGTAGAGGGTGGAGCATGGTGGCTCATGCCTCTAATCCCAGCACTTTGGGAGGCTGAGGTGGGTGGATCACGAGGTCAGGAGTTCAAGACCAGCCTGGCCAACATGGTGAAACCCTGTCTCTACTAAAAATGCAAAAATTAGCTGGGTGTGGTGGTGTGCACCTGTACTCCAAGCTACCTGGGAAGCAGAGGTAGGAGAATTGCTTGAACCCGGGAGGCAGAGGTTTTGGTGAACCACGGTAGCATCACTGCACTCCAGCCTGGGCGACAGAGCAAGACTCTGTCTCAAAAAAAAAATTATTTGTAGAGATGGGGTTTCACTATGTTGCCCAGGCTGGTCTCAAATACTTGAACTCAAGTGATCCTCCCACTCTGGCCTCCCAGGTGGGATTATAGGTGTGCGTGACCACACCTAGCCATCAGTTGTATCTTGATGTTTCTCACAAACTTTCAACTCAAACATTCTGTCCAGCTGCATCTTTGTCTGGAGGCAGAGATAGCAAGTCACAGTAGGGGCAGATTATCTCATGGGAAGAATCATATTTAATTATGTAATCATAGAAGAAGGAACTCTGGGAAAGAATGCTAAAGAAAAGTTTATTTTCTGTGGCTTAGCAAAAAGCAAACTTCCCAACATTTGGTTTGCAAAGTTCTGGAGAGAGGGTGATGCAGCAAACGGTACAGTCTAGGGACTACTCGGGAGATAAGTACAGAGAAGCATGGGCTCCAGAGTCAGACTATCTGCATTCAGTCCTGGAAGGGTCTTGGTATCTTGTGCCTCTGTTTTCTTATCTGTACTATAAACGAGGCTATCTTATAAGAGCGATATGAGGGTTAATCAACTAATTTATAGAAATTGAGAACAGCACCTATTTGGAAAAGGCTCAATACATATTAACACTATTAATCTCCCTAAGTTAGGGATGCTACTTGGAGCAGATAACAACATCCTTAAAATAAAATTACCTGAGAGTCGGAAGAGGTGGGACCAGTGGGCTGGCCCTCATTGTGTGCCAGGGAGGCGCAAGGAGGAGGTTATCAGTCAGTTCACATTTTATGTCTTTGCACTCTCTATGCCCAAGACTGGAACTGCCTAGAAAGTGATTAACGCTTGTTCAATGTCAGAGGATAAGCTCTGTTCTCTTCTCTTCACTCGGGACTGTCCTTCAAACACCAGTCAGCTCTGCTTCCCCTCTCTGGGTGTCTTTCTTTGTTCTTGCCCTAAGCCAGTCCATGCTGGGACATGGCTTTCTTGTATCCCAGTCCTCAGATCTATTTGCAGAAAGTTCTCATTCTTTGATTATGTGTTCACACAGAGTTTGCTTTGTGAATGAGCCGGCTGTGGTGGATATCCCATGGAAGCCTTCCCCCTCAGGGGTTACTGTAGCACTCACGCACACCAGGAGTGGCTGCTCTCTCTTTGCTTGCTGCTACAATCTGCTCTCCTGACCCCTCTCTTACCCATGATCGGAATTCGTGCCACTTACGTCCTCTACATTCTCAACCCAGTCCCAGTGCCATGCTGACTGCAAGGGAGAGGGGCTCTATTTAATCCCCTGTGGCAAGGAGTGTCTTTCTGATTTGGTCCAGTCTGAAAAGAGAAGCTCGCTCCCCTCCCCTGTCCTTCCCCAACAGGTAAGATAATGGCTACAAGAGCATTTCCTCTAAAGTACCATTAGGTGCTGTCTCCTCTGCAGCAAAAGTTAAGTTTTTCCTCTTACTATGTCTCACCCACATACTTCGAGTCTTTTTTTTTTTTTTGAGAGGGAGTTTCACTCTTGTTGCCAGTCAACGGTGCGATCTTGGCTCACCGCAACCTCCGCCTCCGGAGTTCAAGCAATGCTCCTGCCTCAGCCTCCTGAGTAGCTGGGATTACAGGCATGCACCACCACACCCTTCCTGACCATGTTGATCAGGCTGGTCTCAAACTCCCGTGATCTGCCTGCCTTGGCCTCCCAAAGTACTGGGATTACAGGTGTGAGCCGCCATGCCCGACCCACCTGGAGTCTTTTTCTTTGTTTTAGCATCTTTGGGATGGCAGCAAAGTCAATAAAGACTGGCCTTTCTGACAGAGAGTTACCCTTTCCTGTCCTTGCTTAAGAAGTCACTGGTCTCCTAGAGAGAAACGATGACCTAGGTTAGTGTTTCTCGAATATGTGAAGGACCAGATTTTATAAACTTCCAATTTGTCACAGATCAATGCTTTTGTAAAATAAAATAAATATGAATTATCAGAAAAATGTTGAAATAATATGTACAACAACCCCCATGACATATGTTTACCTATATAACCTTCACATGTACCCCCAAATCTAAAATAAAAGTTAAAAGAAAAGAAAAAAAGAAATACAAACAAAAAATACAAGCCTACTGATCGTGGCAATATCATATTGCCATAAACGTTTCTCAGAGTTACTCTCAAGGGCTGTACTTACCTTGTTCCATGCTTACCTTGTCGCAGGCCAGGAACAGGGAACACATCAGCCCTTGTCTGTGGACACCACTGTTTAGGACTGACCTGGGTGTCAAAATGGTACTCACAAAGGACCTACAGTTCCTTCCTTTTTTCCTTCTTTCTTTCTTTCCTTCCTTCTCCTCCTCCTCTTTCCTTCCCTCCCTCCCTCTTTCCTTCCTTCTCCTCCTCCTCTTCCTTCCCTCCCTCCCTCTTTCCTTCCTTCCTCCCTTCCTCCCTCTCTCCCTTTCTCTCTTTCTTTCTTTCCCCCTTCCTCCCTCCTTTCTTCTCTTTCTTTCTTCCTTCTTTCTTTCTCCTTCCTTCTTTCTTTCCTTCCTTCCTTCCTTCCTTTCTTTCTTTTTCTTTCTTTCTTTCTTTCTTTCTTTCTTTTCTCAGGGTCTTCCTCTGTCATCCAGGCTAGAGTGCAGTGGTTCGATCTCCGTTTGCTGCAGCTTTGACCTTCTGGGCTCAAGTGATCCTCCCACCTCAGCCTCCCTAGTAGCTGGGACTACAGGCATGTGCCACCATAACCAGCTCCTTTTTTGGTATTTTTTGTAGAGACAGGGTCTAGCCATGTTGCTCAGGTTGGTCTTGAACTCCTGTGCTTCAGTGATTCACTGGACTGTCTCCCAAAGTTCTAGGATTACAGGAGTGAGGCACCACACCTGTCTGGGCCTACAGCTCATTCCAGCATCTGTCTCTCTTTCTGGACATGTTTAGATAGTTTCCATCATGAGGTGCAAAACGAGACAGAGGAGTGAGAAGCAGATGGAGGAGCAGAGAAAAGCCAACCAGAGGAGCTCTGCACAGGAACCCATCCCATGGTTTCTCCCCCCAGAGCCGCTCTCTTCCCTCTTCGCCCCTTCGCCTCGGTCCCTACAAGGCTCACAAAAGCAGCAGGTCCTCCAGCATCCCCTGCGGCGGTTCCCTGAATGGGCGGGAGCTCTCCCAGCAGGTGCGGAGCTCCGTGGAACTGGAGCTGGAGCGGTGCCGGCAGCAAGCAGGGCTCCCCGGTGACCAAGGAGAAAGAGGAGCCCTCGTGCTGGCCTCAGAAACAGACTCTGACACCGAAGAGCTGTGGAAGCCCACTCAGGAGGAGTGGAGGCAGGTGAGCATGGCCGACTGCTGCTTCCCAGCATGTGGCTGCCAGCAGGTCAGACCTCCTCCTTCCGAGGAAACTCAGGGTATGTTTTGAGGCCCCTCTTTCTCTCTCTCTTTGGGGTTTCAACACCCCAGAAGGACACTAGTATTTGCCTAATGACTCATATGTTTTATTTTTATTTTTATTTTTTTTTGAGATGGAGTTTACCTCTTGTTGCCCAGGCTGGAGGGCAATGGCATGATCTCCGCTCACTGCAACTCCGCCTCCCAGGTTCAAGTGATTCTCCTGCCTCAGCCTCCTGAGTAGCTGGGATTACAGGCCAGCACTAGCACGCCCAGCTAATTTTGTATTAATAATAGGATGGAATCTGAAGTGCTGGAAAAATTGCTCAGCTCTTCTGCAATTATTTATTTATTTGTTTATTTTTTTGAGGCAGAGTCTTGCTCTGTTGCCCAGGCTGGAGTGCAATGGTGTGATCTCGGCTCACTGAAACTTCTGTCTCCTGGTTTCAAGCGATTCTCCTGCCTCAGCCTCCCAAGTAGTTGGGATTACAGGTGTGCACCACCACACCTGGCTCATTTTTTTGTATTTTTAGTAAAGATGAGGTTTCACACGTTGGCCAGGCTGGTCTTGAACTCCCGACCTTAAATGATCCACCTACCTCAGCCTCCCAAAGTGCTGGGATTACAGGTATGAGCCATCATGCCTGGCCTCTTCTGAAATTTGTGAAAAAAAATTCTTAAAGTACTTTAAGAAATAAAATGTCGATTGCACTTTCCCAGGATCATGTCTGGGAGCTTGTGAATATGCAGGAGACTCTCTTGCCAGTCCCAGGACTTGTGGCTTCTGTTTAGGGCAAATGTCCAGGAGCCTGGAGCACTGGCAATGACTGAAAACTACTGGCCGTGACCAAAGCTTTTACCAGGCAACTTCATTTGTTTTACATATTGCACTTTCATATCAGATTTATTTTCAAGAAAGTGGGTATATACTTGTCAACTACTATATACACATGCACACATTCATTTTGTGAGTAATAAAAAATTCTGGAACCTTAGATGTCTAGAATATAAATATATGTCAAATATTGCTTGCATGGAAATTTATTCACTTATTCAAATATTTTCCTCCTCCTCCTCCTCCTCCTCTTACTTTCATTTGAATGACTGTGGATGAATATCTATCTAGTGTTTGGGAAGGAAGTCATCTCTTGGTCTTCTCAGGTTGTAGACATCCTGTGGAGTGATCCCATGGCTCAAGAGGGCTGCAAGGCCAACACCATTCGAGGAGGAGGCTGTTATTTTGGGCCTGATGTGACGGAACAGTTGCTACAAAAATACAATCTGCAATTCCTGATCCGTTCACATGAATGCAAACCCGAAGGCTATGAATTCTGTCACAACCGCAAGGTGGGTGCTCCCTCTGCGGCAGCACAGGCGTGTGTGTCACCAAAGTAGTCCAAAGGGCCCAGACCTGGATGAGCAAAGGCTCTCAGTTCCTAACAATCTACAGACCTTGTATTTGTTACCCACTTGCTCAAAGCAACTAGGTCGTTTACAGTCATTGATCCTTGACCCTTATATAGCCTCTTTGAAACCCAAAGTTTGATTGAGGCCACTGTCCACCAATACCTGGAGTGACATGGTCCTATTTTATGAATGGAAATCTGAGGCCAGTGTTTTCCCAGCCACACCTCTATTCTTCAGGTCACATGGCTCACTCTCACACGGCTCAACAAAGCCTACAGGGTAACTGGATTTCTGTCTTCTCAGGAGCACAATTGACATCCTGACTAATCTTTGGACATCTCCAAATCCTACAATATTTGTCTCGCCTAATACCACTAGGCCATACAAGTTTCTTTATTGCAGCACTTCTGAGAACCTTTAGTTTCCTCTTTTTTTTTTTTTTTTTTTTTTTTTGTTGAGACAGAGTCTCTCTGTTGCCAGGCTGGAGTGCAGTGGCGCAATCTTGGCTCACTGCAACTTCCGCCTCCTGGGTTCAAGCAATTCCCCTGCATCAGCCTCTGGAGTAGCTGGGACTACAGGCATGCACCACCATGCCCAGCTAATTTGTTGTATTTTTAGTAGAGATAGAGTTTCACCATGTTAGCCAGGATGGTCTCGATTTCCTGACCTCGTGATCTGCCCGCCTTGGCCTCCCAAAGTGCTGGGATTATAGGCATGGGCCACTGTGCCTGGCCCTAGCTTCCTATTTTCACTGCAAATCTTAAGGAAGAGATATAGTATCTAGCATTTCCCAACGTAGTGACTATGAAAACTTTTTTCATAGAGCATCTGAGGAGCCACAACAGTCCATAGGAAACTCTAATTTAAGGCACCACATCAGCTCTCAGAACTGAGCTTTCTGCTTTTTGTAGTGGCCATCCGGATTTATCAGACCCAGCTTGCCTCTAAGCTGAAACAAACACGGTGTTTTCTATGACCCCTGCTATTTTCACTTGAGATAAAAATGTGACGAAGATATGTTGTGAAACTATCAGAATTCAAATTTCTATGACTTCAGTCACAACTCTTGCCGTATTAGCACTGATGACTTTAAAAAGAAAGAAAAGAAGGAAGGAAGGAAGGAAGGAAGGAAGGAAAGATTCGCAGATGAGCACTAGTTGAGTTGGGCCACATAGGATTGAAGGTGAAAGTTTCTTCAGTGAGTGTGAATGCCTGTCTCTCTTCTGTTTTGATGTAGGTATTAACCATCTTTTCTGCCTCCAACTACTATGAAGTTGGCAGCAACAGAGGGGCCTATGTCAAACTGGGGCCAGCCCTGACCCCACATATCGTGCAGTATCAAGCGAACAAGGCGACCCACACACTCACCATGAGGCAAAGGCAAGATTTTTCAATGAGTGATTAAAAGAAAAACATTATAGCGTTTGTAGAATCTTTGAATGAAAAATCAAACGTTATATTTATCTAAATTCTACAAGAGAATTCAGAATTTGGCTATGTCAGCATGAAGTTCTAGTAAGACAATAGACATTATAGTAGGAGTCTCTTTTCTCTTCCACACACTCCTAATAGCTCTATCTCCCTATCATTAATGGGAGCAACAAGTTTGTTTTCTGTAGAAATTATTCTTAGTGGCTCACAGTGGCTCATGCCTATAATCCCAGAACTCTGGGAGGCTAAGGCAGAAGGATGGTTTGAACCCAGGAATTCCAGACCAGCCTGGGCAACATGGCAAAACCGCATATCTACAAAAAATACAAAAATCAGTCTGATGTGGTGGCATGCTCTTGTAGTCCCAGCTACTTGGGAAGCTGAAGTGGAAGAATGGCTTGAGTTTGGGAGATGGACTTTGCAGTGAGCCAAGATTGTGCCACTGCACTCTGGCCTGAATGACAGAGCAAGACTGTCTCAAAAAAAAAGAAAGAAGAAGAAAAAGAAGAAATTATTCTTCATGGCTGCGTCTTGGATAAAGTCTACTTACTAAGCCACTAAGTCTTTTTAAAGTTACTCTCCTATTTTCTCTATCGTTAAAGGGTTTGTGTTACCCCTACAAGCCACAGCCAGAGGTTCTTTCACTGTCTGGAGATTTGGCAGGTGAAACTAGTGCACATATTTGTTAATGAGGCCCCTTTCTTTCTTGAAGGAAGCATATAATATTATTTAAATGGTAGCTTTTGAGATGATTCTGAGTTCTTAGTTGAGAGATTACCGTCACAAAATGTTATAAAGAATTTATATATGTAGTCTCACAATGAATTCATGCAACAGATATTGTTATTAATTTCAGTTTTGTAGAAGAGATTATTAAGGAACCAAGGTTAAATCAGCTGACCTGTGGTCACATAGCTAGTCTTTGAGTGAAGGTAGTCCTTGACCCAGGCAATTCTATTTCAGAACCCACACTTTTAATGTCTATGCAATATTGCCTCCCACAGCCAAGATGACCTCAGAGTATATAAGATGCTAACAGATAGAGTTTTAGTGCTACTGAGCGTGCTTCTTTAAGTGTTCAGCCTAAGAGTCAGAAATTAAGATAGGCAAAGTTAGCATAAATCAGGTGGCTAGACAACATGTTAGTATTTAGCAGTTACCCTTGTGTGAGTGCTATAAAAGTGCATTATCTTAAATGATTCTCAAGTTGTTAAATATAGGCCAGCCTCACTTAAAAAGAATTATGTAAAAATATAAACTCACCAAGTGAATGTCAGACCCATTGTACAGCAAAATCTTCTGTGGAGCTTTATAAAAGTCAGCCATTGGCCGGGTGCGGTGGCTCATGCCTGTAATCCCAGCACTTTGAGAGGCTCAGTCAGGTGGATCACGAGGTCAAGAGTTCAAGACCAGCCTGACAAAGATGGTGAAACCCCATCTCTACTAAAAATACAAAAATTAGCCAGGCATGGTGGCAGGCGCCTATAACTCCAGCTACTCAGGAGGCTGAGGCAGAGAATTGCTTGAACCCAGGAGGCAGAGCTTGCAGTGAGCCGAGATCACGCCACTGCACTCCAGCCAGGGTGACAGAGTGAGACTCAGTCTCAAAAAATAAAGTCAGCCATTTGAGCCTCACCTAGACCTACCAAATTAGAATCTCCAGAATCACCTGGAGCCTAGAACTATGATTCCATAGGATTTAGGGGTTGTCACTGCAAAAAGAGTCACTGTAGGGAATCCTAGAAATAGCGTGTTTCACTAAGTCAAAAAGCATTCACCTCTTTGAAACCTTCATTGATTGCATTAAATAAGTATAGCGTCACCTGATTTACCCAGAAATCACTTATCCAATGACTTCAACTGTGTGGAGCACAATGGAGAACTTAGAAAAAGGAAGGGAAATGTCTCTAAGCAGCCATAATTGATGTTTTGATGTCCATAAGCCCAAGATAACATGCTTTTTTTTTTGCTTTGTGTGTGTGTGTGTGTGTGTGTGTGTGTGTGTGTGTGTGTGTGTGTGAGTGAGACAGGGTCTTGCTCTGTCACCCAGGCTGGAGTACAGCACTGCAGCCTCAACCTGTTGGGCTTAAGAGATCCTCCCATCTCAGCTGGGACTACAGGCATGCCCCACCATGCCCAGCTAATTTTTAAAATTTTTTGTAGAGATGAAGTCTTACTGTTCTTCCCAGGCTGGTCTCAAAGACCTGAGCTCAAGTGATCCTCCTGCCTTGGCTTCCCAAAGTGCTGGGATTACAGGTGTGAGCCACCATGCCTGGCTTGATAACATGCTCTTCTTAAAGAAATCTCATTCCGAATCCATTTACTTTTTGTTTCAATCCACTTCTCACAATAACAGCAGAGCCAGCTCGGAGCCAGCATAGCCAGATGGATATCTGGCCTCACTCCTTGGTAGCTAGCTGACCCTGACCGAATTACTATCTTTGTCTGTAATGGACATAATGGATTTAATGTTACGGTACGTTCTTTGTTGAGTGTTGAGGGATTAATGAGATAATCCACGTAGAGCTCTGCATTTAGTAAGTGCTTACTTTGTATTGCTTGACGTAGGGACTGGAAAGCCTTGTACATCCAGATAACTTTCAAGGGCATTGACCTACTCCATCCCTGCATAACTCTCAATGACTACAGATTACCAGGAGCAGTTTAAATGCTTTGTCTAACTAGTGGTTCTTAAACTTTTTAGGAGTCCCATACTTCTGTTAGCCTCTGATAAAACAAACTCTCTACAAAAAAAAAAAAAAAACATATGCTCACATATCTGTGAAATTTGCAGTGAGTTTTAGGTGGTTCACACTTTGTTTTCCTTTTGTAGAGACAGGAAAGGGCCTTGCTCTGTCACCCAGGCCAGGGTGCAGTGGCACGATCATAGCTTACCGTAAGCTTGAACTCCTGGGCTCAAGTGATCCTCCTGCCACAGTCTCCCAAGTAACTAAGATTACAGGCATGTACCACCAAGCCTGGCTAATTTTAAAAAGTTTTTTTTGGTAAAGAAACCCAGCTTAGCTCTGTCACCCTGGATGGTCTTGAGCTCCTGGCCTCAAGTGATCCTCCTGCCTCAGCCTCCCAAAGTGCTGGGATTATAGCATGAGCCACCTTGCCTAATGGTTCACACTTTTTTTTTTTTTAATGAGATAGGGTCTCACTCTGGTTGTCCAGGCTGGAGTACAGTGGCACAATCTTGGCTCACTGCAACCTCAACCTCCCAGGCTCAGGTGATTCTCCCACCTCAGCCTCCTAAGTAGCTGAGACTATGGGCCTGCACCACCATAGCAGGCTAGGTTCACACTCTTTTAAAGGTCTATGTAGCCCACTTAAAGACTGTCATGTTAAATGCCTTCCACTGCAATAAGATTTTCATCAAACATGATTAATTTTTTTTAACTTTTAACATTGAAAAAGATAGGTTATCTGGTCATTATTTGTAGAATGGCTGGTTCCTCAATAAGATGTTACAAGTAACATACGCTTACCTTTTATCTCTTTTTATATTCTTTTTTTTTCTTTTTTTGAGACAGGGTCTCACTTTGTCACTCAGGCTGGTGTGCAATGGTGCTATCTCAGCTCACTGCAGCCTCGACCTCCTGGGCCCAAGTGATCCTCTGACCTCAGCCCCACAAGTAGTTGGAAGTACAGGCATGCAGCACCATGCCTGGCTAATTTTTTTTTTTTTTTTTTTCCCAGTAGAGAGAAGGTTTTGCCATGTTGCCAAGGCTGGTCTCAAAGTCCTGGGCTCAAGGAATCCACCTGCCTCAGCCCCTCAAAGTGCTGGGATTACAGGCGTGAGCCACCACGCCAAGCCTCTTTTTATATTCTTGTTCATTCAATTACAGATATTTATTGAGCACTTACTTTGGACCCAGTACTGTGCCCAGCATTACTCTATTGACCCAATAAGGATGAGGAAACTAAATTAGTGTTATTTTGTTATTTATAAATTTTGCCTTCTGTTTCACATGATGATAAATTACAAAGAACGCACAGTGATTGTGATAACAGATACTATTTGGTGAGTGCTTTCTACGTGCCAGGCTTTCTTCTAAGTGCTGTACATGAAATTACTCATTGTAATCTTCACAATCATCCCATGAGGCAGAGATAGGTTGAATCACTGTTTTGCAGGTGGGGAAATTGAAGCACAGGATGATTAGGTAACTTTACCACACAGGTGATCTTTCTCCAGAATTCTTCTCTAACCACTGTCCCATACCTGGAAGGACAGTGGCATTCCCCATACTCATCCTATTTGTGTACAGGGAAGAGGAAAGCAGCTCGCCCTCAAAAACTGAGCTCCTGGGAGACTGATATGTTAAGAAAGAGAGAGGAGAAATGTAGTGAAATACCTAGGTATTTCTTCTATATTAATTCGTTAAAATGTTGCTTTTCATCTCCTGTCCCAGGATTAGCAGAGTGGAGGAGTCGGCTCTGAAAGCTCTGAGGGAGAAGCTATTTGCTCATTCTTCAGAGCTTCTCATCGAATTTAAGAAGCATGATGTAGATAACGTCGGTAAGAATGATCAAGTTAAAGATGCACAGAGGAAGGAAGCTAGCCAGAAAATCTCTGTCTTACACTAGTTAGCAAATAAACATTTGTTGCTTTAATGAGTGACCCAAAGTCCCCTTTGGCTTATCCTCCATTTTATTCAAGCTAATGTCTCATTTATTCTAACTAAATTTTAATATTCTAAGCTTTTAACAAAATATGAACTTGGCCAAATAGACGGGGTGAAATGAAATAGAGTCAGGGGAAGAGTAACGTGGCCAGAACCAAGCAACGAACAAGTGGGAGAAGTTATGAGTATCACTAAGACTAGCAAAAGACTCATAACTTGACTTGTTGAAGTTGAGTGTGTGTTTACCTATTCCATGATCTATTATCCAACCTAAAAATTTTTGTCTGTTCAACAAATGGAATGTCTAATGGATACTGACTAAATATATCCCTATTTAAAAATCACAGTAACATTTATGAATTCATAGCAATATGTTTTCACATACACATATTGTAGCCTTCCAAGAGTTTCAGTGAATGATATATTCTAAGGAATTTAGGCGGTTTAATTTTTTTAAATAACCAATGCTGTAGATATATAATGTTTTATGATATTATTTACAAGCTCTTATGTGGCTTACAGATGTATTACCAGATTTAGTAAACAAGAATGTAAAATGCCTGAGTTTGAAATAAGACAAACAGATAGGCAACAAATATTTTTTATGCAATATTTGGCACTTATATATACTTTACTTCTGTCTTGAATTCAAATTTAACTGGACATCTTGTACTTTACCAGGCAAGCCTAGTTTCCAGCCAACTCTGCCACTACCAACAAAAATAGGACAGTGCCGATTATTTCTATTACCTGCAGATAGTAAGAAGGATGTCAGGATTAAAATATACACACCACTGGGCAGGAACTAGACTTCTAGGTGACAAGTCAACAAGTTAGCTCTCTCCTGTAGGTTTAATCACCCTGAGTGACTGGGCCGCAGTGGTGGAGTCTGTGTTGCGTCTAGGACTGCCGTGGCGGATGCTGAGGCCACAGCTGGTGAACAGCTCAGCAGATAACATGCTGGAGTACAAGTCTTGGCTGAAGAACTTGGCCAAGGAACAACTGAGCCGTGAGGTAATGGTCTGGCAATGATGGGTGAGAGCACGTGTGGACGACGATGCTCCTTAGAGAGAAACCACCAACTAGTAATAACCCAAAAAGCCGGATGGGTGAAAAACGGGAGGAACTAGAGTTTCTACGTGTCAGGCTTTGTGTTAAGTGGTTTTCATATGTTGCCTCAGTTAATCCTCAAAACCACTCCAAGAGGTACATATTTAGCAACTTGCCTGAGTCATAGAACTTCTAAGTTGGGACTCAAACCAAGGTCTGTCTTACCTCAACACCCATTTTCTTTCCTCAACACCATGCTGCTTACCCTACTTACAAAAGTGTTTATTCAATAACGACTTATTGAATATGTAATGTATGTGCAACCTCGAGCTAGGTACTTTCTTTAACAGTGTTATTGCAATATAATTCACATACCATGCAATTCATCCATTTAAAGTGTGTACAATTCGGCTGGGTGTGGTGACTCATGCCTGTAATCCCGGCACTTTGGGAGGCTGAGGCGGGTGAATCACTGGAGACCAGGGGTTTGAGACAAGCCTGGCCAACAGGGTGAAACCCCATCTCTTCTAAAAATACAAAAATTAGCCAGTGTGGTGGCGTATGCCTGTAGACTCAGTTACTTGGGAGGCCGATGTGGGAGAATCGCTTGAACCTAGGAGGCAGAGGTTGCAGTGAGCCAAGATCATGCCATTGCATTCCAGCCTGAGCAACACAGCAAGACTCTGTTTAAAAAAAAAACAAACAAAAACTGAAATGCTCCAAAGTCCAAAACTTTTTGAGCGCCAACACGATGCCATAAGTGAAAAACTTCACATCTGATACCTTTGCTTTCTGATGGTTCAGTGTATGCAAACTTTGTTTAATGCACAACATTACTAAAAAATATTTTATAAAATTACCTTCAGGCTAGGTGTATATGAAACAAAAACTAATTTTGTGTTTAAACTTGGGTCCCAGCTGGGCACAGTGCTTCATGCCTGTAATCCCAGAACTTTGGGAGGCCGAGGCAGGTGGATCACGAGGTCAGGAGTTCAAGACAAGCCTGGCCAAGATGGTGAAACCCTGTCTCTACTAAAAACACAAAAAATCATTAGCTGGACATGGTGATGGGCTCCAATAATCCCAGCTACTCAGGTGGCTGAGGCAGAGAATTGCTTGAACCTAGGGAGGCAGAGGTTGCAGTAAGCCAAGGTCGTGCCATTGCACTCCAGCATGGGCGACAGAGTGAGACTCTGTCTCAAAACAAACAAACAAACAAACAAAACTTGGGTCTCACACCCAAGATATCTTATTATGTACAGGTAAATATTACAATGTTTGAAAAAATCCAAAATCCAAAACCCTTTTGGTCCCAAGCTTTTCAGGCAAGGGATACATAACCTGTATGTGCAACCATCACCACAGTCAATTTTAGAAGATTTTCATCATGGGGGAGGTGCCTTTTAAACCACTAGATTATTTGGTGGGCTCAACGGGGTAGAGGGAATGGAGGGATGGCAAAATATTTTCAGGTTTTTTCAAGAATGTGTGATCGTCAGGGTTGGTTGTGTGTTAATTATATATTGGAACAAGCCTAAACATATGACGAAGGAGGAAAATGAATTTTTTCTTGCAGAACATACAATCAAGTTTGCTGGAAACACTGTATCGAAACCGATCCAACCTGGAGACCATTTTTAGGATCATAGACAGTGATCATTCAGGTGAGAGCATTCATTATTCTATCATTTTTGATGCACTGCAAGTATTTTACCTCAAACCCTTTAGTCTGCTTCCTGATTCATCCTCATTCATCTCCACTCAGGCATTTGGATAGCAAGGTAAGAAGATTAGTGCTTATAAATGGCAGAAACCAGTAAAGCACTTGAGTAGCATAAGCAGCCCATAGAGAAAGAGGTGGGGGCAGAGAAGAATGAAGACAAACTGAATGAGAGCTTCTTATAAGGAAGAATAATTATTAGAAGATGTGATATCTTCTGGGCACAGTGGCTCCTGCCTGTAATCTCGGCACTTTGGGAGGCCGAGGTGGGTGAATCACCTTAGGTCAGGAGTTCGAGACCAGTTTGGCCAACATGGCAAAACCCAGTCTCTACTAAAAATACAGAAATTAGCCAGGCATGGTGGCACACGCCTGTAATCCCAGGTACTTGGGAGGCTGAGGCAGAAGAATTGCTTGTACCCAGAAGTGGAGGTTGTAGTGAGCTGAGATCATGCCACTGCACTCCAGCCTCGGGTGACAGAGTAAGACTCTGTCTCGAAAAGAAAAAAAAAAAGATGTGATATCCTTTACAGTTCCATCAAGGATAGCCACAGAGTAATGAAAAGTGCCTAGAACAGAAAGGCGTTTGCAATCTCACTCCGAAAATATTTTTTTAACATTAAATATTGAAATAATTGGCCGGGCACGGTGGCTCACGCCTGTAATCCCGGCACTTTGGGAGGCCGAGACAGGCGGATCACAAGGTCAAGAGATCGAGACCATCCTGGCCAACATGGTGAAACCCCGTCTCTACTAAAAATACAAAAAATTAGCCGGGCATGGTGGCACTCGCCTGTGATCCCAGCTACTCAGGAGGCTGAGGCGGAAGAATCGCTTGAACCCAGGAGGCGGGGCGGGAGGTTGCAGTGAGCCAAGATTGCACCACTGCACTCCAGCCTGGTGACAGAACAAGACTCCATCTCAAAAATAAAAAAAAAAAAATTGAAATAATTATAGATTCACAGGAATTTATTTTAAAAATGTACAGTGAGGTCCTGTATATTCTCATTCTGTTCCCCCCAATGGTCCAAAGGCTTTTTCTCAACATTATTACTGGGTTTTTTTTTTTTTCGAGGCATACTTCACAAACCATATAATTCACCTGTTTAAAGTATGTAATTCAGTGGTTCTTAGTATAGTCACAAGAGTGTATAACCATCACCACTATCTAATTTTAGAATATTTTAATCACCCCAGAAAAAAATCTCATACCTATTAGCAATTACTCCCATTCCCTATCCCTCCTCCATCAGTCCCTGGCAACCTCTAATCTTTCTGTCTCTACGGATTTGCCTATTCTTGACATTTGATATAAATGGAATCATGGAAAATATGGCCTTTGATGTCTGGATTCTTTCACCTAGCATGTGTTCAAGATTCATCCATGTTGCAGCAGTACCAGTTTTTCATTCCTTTTTTATGACTGAATAATATTCCATTGCGTGGACAAAACTTTTATTTACTAATGACAACAGTCATCATTAGTTGATAGGCATTTGGATTGTTTCTACTTTTGGCTATTATGAACAAGGCTGCTATGAACATTCATGTGTAACTTTTGTGTCAATATATGTTTTCAGTTTTCTTAGGTATATACCTAGGAGTGTAATTGCTGGGTCATATGGTGATTCTATGTTTAACTTTTTGAGCAATTACCAAATCGTTTCTCACAGTGGCTGTACCTGTTTATATTGCCACCAACACTGTATGGAGGGTTCCAATTTCTCTACATCCTCACCAACACTTGTTATTTTCCATTTTTGTTTTTTGTGTGTGTGGTTTTTTTTTGTTTGTTTTTATTATACCCATTCTACTGGGTGTAAAGTATCACATTATGGTTTTGACTTGCATTTCCTTAATAACTAACGATGTTGAACATCTTCATGTGCTCATTGGCCGTTTGTACATCTCTTTTGGAGAAATGTCTATTCAAATCCTTTGTCCAGTTTTAAATTGGGCTATTTGTCTTTTTATTTGAGTTGTAAGAATTATTCATATATTCTGGATACTAGGACATTATCAGACATATGCTTTACAATTTTTTTTTCTGATTTTGTGGATTGTCTTTTCGCTTTCTTGGTAGTGTCCTTAGATGTCCCAAATTTTTGTTTTCTTTTTTCTTTGAGACTGAGTCTCACTCTGTCATCTAGACTGGAGTGCAGTGTTGCGATCTCAGCTCACTTCAACTTCCGCCTCCCGGGTTCAAGCTATTCTTCTACCCCAGCCTCCCGAGTAGCTGGGACTACAGGCACCCGCCACCACACCCGGCTACTTTTTGTATTTTTAGTAGAGACAGGGTTTCACCATATTGGCCAGGCTGGTCTCAAACTCCCGACCTCATGATCCACCCACCTCAGCTGCCCAAAGTGCTGGGATTACAGGTATGAGCCACTGTGCCCAGCCTGGTGCCCAAAAGTTTTTAATTTTGAAAAAGTCCAATTTATTTGTTGTTGTTGTTTATGCTTTTGATGTTATAGCTTTTTTTAAGCTATAAAACTGTTGCATAATCTAAGGTCAGAAAGATTTACATTTATGTTTGCTTCGAAGAGTTTTATAGTTTTAGCTCTTACATTTAGGTCTTTGACCCATATCGAGTTAGTTTTTTTATATAGCGTTAGGTAGGTGTCTAACTTTACTCTTTTTACATGTGAATATCTGCCGTTCCCCCATCATTGTTGAAAAAACTATTCTTTCCCCATTAAATGATCTTGGGACCCCTGTAAAACATCAATTGACTATAGATGTATGGGTTCAAAGGATTTTAATGGCCAGAATAAATTAGCATATGTTTGAGATGATTAAACTCAGGGCTTCTCAGCAGTGGTACTGTTGACATTTTGGGCTAGATAATTCTTTGTTTTGGGGTCCATCGTGTGCATTATAAGATGTTAGCAGCACGTCTAGCCTTTATTTACCAGATGCCAGTAGCACCTCACCCCCATCTTAGTCATTACAGACAATACTGACTCCAGACATTGCCAAATGTCTCCAGGAGGGAGGGGAGCAAAATTGCTCCCAGCTAAAAATCACTGGTGAGCCAGAGGTTTTGTGTGATCCTCTTGGGAGTTTAAACTAGATACTAGGCTTTGGGTGTCTCTCTGTTTAGCAGTAGGGAGCACGTGTCCTTGTAAGAATGTCAGAGGAAATGAACAGTAAAAACTGGTGTAACGCACTGAAGTGATTTCCTCTCTCTGATAAGGGTTCATCTCGCTGGACGAGTTCAGGCAGACCTGGAAGCTGTTCAGCTCTCACATGAATATTGACGTTCCAGATGATTGCATCTGTGACCTTGCTCGGAGCATTGATTTCAACAAAGATGGCCACATCGATATCAATGAGTTCCTGGAGGCCTTCCGCCTTGTGGAGAAATCCTGCCCAGAGGGTGATGCCTCAGAATGCTCACAAGCTACAAATGCTGAAGACAGTGGCTGAAGCAGTCCAGGTGCACGCTAAGAACAGCCTGGTCTTCATCACCCACAGTGCCTCGTAGGCAATGCCCAGCTTCTCACTGGAGTATCTCCTTTATTCTCCATGTGGAAGTTCAAGCTGAAAATTTGCCTACCTATATGCATTAGAATCACCTGTGTGTTTCAGTGTGGAGGGGGGTTTGGGGTGTTGTTATGTATGTATGTGTTTTAAGTATATGGGTGCCCCAACCCCATCTCACAATCTTCACAAAGCTGAACTTAGGTATACTGTTTTTAAATTCTAAAGTCCACTCCAGTTAAGAACCACTGATAATTCAACTCCCTCTTTGTTTTTATTTTTATACATTTTATTTATTATCTTGAAAATGTCAGATTGGTAAAGGAAAGTTATAAAAAAAATTGTATTGTAATCCCATGACCCAAACATATGGATTTTTTTCATTATTTAGTTTTTCTTACTTGTTACTGTAGTGTTGATATAATTTGATGTCCTGCTTTTAAAAAATAAAAAATAAATTCACATCTAATTGTAAACCGTTTCCCATGTGTTTCCCTTGTGACTCTGTATTCTCCATGATTATTAGTTTAATGTTCACATAATTTTCTTTGAAGTGGATGTGCTATAATCTATGCAGCCATTCTCCAATTGTTAAACATGTATATTGTTTCCACTTTTTCATTATCAGAAGTAACACTAGGGAGAGCATTAGGACAAATACCTAATATATGCGGGGCTTAAAAACCTAGATGACGCGTTGATAGCAGCAAACCACCATGGCACATGAATACCTATGTAACAAACCTGCACGTTCGGCACTTAAAGTAAAGCCCAGAACTTAAAGTAAAAGAAAAAAGAAAGAAAGAACACTAGTTAATAACATAGTACATACAGCTTATTCTACACACATCTTTTGAATTTTCCATTTTAGAAGTATAAAATCCCAGGAATGGGATTACTTTGACAAAGGATGTTGTATTAGTCTAGGTGCTTCAGAGAAACAGAACCAATATGATATTTATGTAAGTACTTACTGTAAAGAATTGGCTTATATGATTGTGGAGGCTGAGAAGTCCTAAGATCTGCAGCTGGCAAACTGGAGAACCAGGAGAGCCAATGGTGTAAGTTCCAGTCTAAGTCCAAAGGCCTGAGACTCAGAAGAGCCAGTGGAGTGAGTTCCAGTTCATGTTTGAGTAGGCAGGAAGATACCAATGTCCCTGCTCAAAGGTAGTGAGACAGAAAAAAAATAAATCTTTCTTGTCAGCCCTTTAGTATATTCAGGTTTTCAACAGATTAGATGAGGTCCACTCACCTTGGCAAGGACAATCTCTTTTACTCAGCCTACAGATTCAAATGTTAATCTCATCCAGAAACATCCTTGCAGACACACCCACATGTAATAGTTAACTAAATATCTAAACATCCCGTAGCTCAATCAAGTTGATATGTAAAATTAACCATCACAGGTATGAACATTTTAATGGCGTGATAGGTATGCCAGGTTGCTCTTCAGAACTGGGCATACCAATTTTACCATAAACTCATAAGCTTTTAGTGGGATCATTTCTAACTTCTGCTAAAGGTAAATTATAGTGCCTCCATGATATTTTACTATGCATTTATTTGATTAATATCCAAAACTGTTTCCACTACTTCATTTTATTTATAAACTAAGGAAATTGAAGTTCAGAGAACTTCAATTCTGGGTATATGTGATCTAAGTTACTAACACAGCCAGGACTGGAACCCATGATTTCTGCCTCCACCAAGGATTCTTTCCAATTATACCCGTGACTATATTAGCTGTTTGGATTGTCTATACACAATATATGGCTCTTTCCTGTGTGACAAACAGACCCTATCCCTACAGTGACCCCTAACTCCAATGATTTGCCACCTTCTGGTGTTTGTGCCTTCATGTGATCTCCTCCCTATGAGTGTAAGTGGGACCTGTGAATTGCTTCTAACCAAGAAAAAATGACAAAGGTGATGGGATGTTACTCTTGTGATTATATTACATTATATAAAATTCCATGTTAGTAGACTGAAGCAAGAGAGATTGTCCTTGCTGACTGGACAAGCTAGCAGCTATGTTAAGGAAACTCGCATGATAAGGAATGGTGGGTGCCCTGTAGGGTCTGCAAACAGCCTCTAAAAAATGGCTACAAAAAGCCAGGGTCTTCAAAAGTACATTCGCAAGGAAATACATTCTCAAATAAGTTGTGTTAGTTTGGAAGCAGGTTCTTCCCAGTTGAGCCTCCAAAGGAGAATGCAGTCTGGCCAAAACCTTGAATAAAACTTTTGAGACCCTAAGTAGAAGATCCAGTAAAACCATGCTCAGATTCTTTATCCACTGAGTTTATGGTAATTTGTTCTGCAGCAAACAGAACAAAGGATGGAGTGCAGTGGTGTGATCTTGGCTCACTGCAACCTCTGCCTCCCCGTGTTCAGGTGATTTTTCTGCCTCAGCCTCCTAAGTAGCTGGGATTACAGGCACCCACCACCACACCTGGCTAATTTTTGTATTTTTAGTAGAGATGGGGTTTCACCATGTTGGTCAGGCTGGTCTCCAACTCCTGAACTCGTGATCCACCCACCTTGGCCTCCCAAAGTGCTGGGATTACAGGTGTGAGCCACCGTACACAGCCCCAAATTTCTACATTTTAAAGGCCGAATAGTATTCTGTTGTGTATATATACCACACTTAATCCATTTATCCATTGATGGGCACTTTGGTTGTTTCCATATCTTGGCTATTGTGAATAATGCTGCAATTACCATGGGAGTGCAGACATCTCTTTGACATACTGATTTTAATTCCTTTGGCTATATACCCAGAAGCAGGATTGCTGGATCATATGGTAATTTTATTTTATTTTGAGGAAAGGCCATACTGTTTTCCAAAGTAGCTGTATGAATTTAAATTCACATCAATAGTTACAAAGGTTCTTTTTTTTTTTTTGAGATGGGGTCTTGCTCTGTCACTCAGCCTGGAGTGCAGTGGTGCCATCACAGCTCACTGCAGCCTCGACCTCCCAGGCTCAAGTGATCCCCCCCACTTCAGTCTCTCTAGTAACTGGGACTTGCTGGTGTGCGCCACCACTCCTGGCTAATTTTTGTACTTTTTGTAGAGACAGGGTTTTGTCATGTTACCCAGGCTGGTCTCAAACTCTTGAGCTCAATAGAGCCACCTGCCTTGGCCTACCAAAGTGCTAGGATTACAGGCATGAACCACTGCACCCAGGAAAGGTTCCGTTTTTCTACACATCCTAACCAACTCTTCTTGTCACTCATCTTTTTGATAAGAGCCAGTGTAACATGAGTGAGGTGACAGCTCATTGTGGTTTTAATTTACATTTCTCTGATTATTAGAGATGTTTATTAGTATGTTTGAAGTACTCCCCCAGGTGGTGCTAATGTGCAGCCAGACTCAGTGTCATTAATCTTATTGGTTTACCCTGCAATAATAAAGGGTGATTATTTGGTAAGACCATCCTACTGCTATCTGCACTGGTATAACCATCGATATAAGAAGTCAGTTCAGAAACCAAACATTTTCTGATTTAGAAGACTAAACTACTAAATACCTTCAAATTATATTAACAGACCCAAGAACTCTTGATACAAACAGATTAAAACATACAAAGTTCTCCGAGAATTATTAATTTTTTAAACTGGAAATTGACTATTAGTGTTTTTTGTTTGTTTGTTTGGTTGTTTGTTTTGGAAAGGTGGGACATAGATCAGGTTTGGTGGCTCTCGCCTGTAATCCCAGCACTTTGGGAGGCAGAGGCAGGTGGATCACAAGGTCAGGAGTTCAAGACCAGCCTGGCCAATATGGTGAAACCCCATACCTACTAAAAATACAAAAATTAGCTGGGCGTGGTGGCAGGCACCTGTAGTCCCAGTTACTCGGGAGGCTGAGGCAGGAGAATTGCTTGAACCCAGGAGACAGAAGTTGCAGTGAGCCGAGATTACGCCATTGTACTCCAGCCTGGGCTACAGAGTGAGACTCTGTCTCCAAAAAAAAAAAAAAAGAAAGAAAGCTGAAAGCTGGGACATATAAACTGGTTGAGACTTTACATTAATATGACTCTTTAAAAATTTATGTGACTGTAACCACATTGTTATAGGTTTCCATACGCAAACCTCTTCTCCCTTGGTTTTTACACCTGAATATCCAACTGCTTTCCAGACACCTCCACCTACATCTCCCATGAACATCTAAAATATAATATGTTCAAAAGTGACAATCTCTTCACTCCCAAAGTGTTTTGGCCCTTAATTTCTGTATTTCAGGCTGGTACCCCACTTTCTATGCAGTCTGTTACCCAAGCTTAATTCCTCTACCTCTCTCACTCCCCCAATCCCATTGGTTTCCAAGTTTTGAGAATTCTGCTTCCTAAATATTCCTAATCAACTCTCTCTTCTCCATCCCCGAATCCATGGCTGAAATGCACACTTTCACTGCTTCTCACCCCTTCCTGCTACAACCTCCACTTCCTTGAGCCCCTTGCTTCGGTTTGGCTCAGTTCCATCCTCTATCCTCCCCACCCTTCCCAAGCATCCAGAATGATCTGTCTAAAATGCAAATTTGACTGTGTCACTTTTCTGCCTAAATCCTCTAAGTGGCTTCCCCAAACCCACAGCATAAAGTCTAAGTCTTTAACATGGAATGCCAGGCCCTTCAGAAGCTGACTCCTGCCCTCCCTCCCATCTCAACCCTGCCCCGTATGCCCTAGCACACCACATTGTTCCTGATTTGGGCCTTTTGCTCTCATTATTCTCCTCTCTGGCACACAGTCCCTCGGATACCAATGATCTATTTGTCTTTACCTTACTTGACCTGTCAGCAGCATTTGACAGTTCAAATTACCATTCTCTCCTGCTTTTTTTCTCCTACCTGACAGCTTTCTCAGTCTCCTCTGACAGCCCTTCTGTATCTTACTGAACTCTAAATTTTAGAGTATCTGCAGGCTCAGACTTTTTTTTTTTTTTGAGACGGAGTCTTGCTCTGTCGCCCAGGCTGGAGTGCAGTGGTGCGATCTCAGCTCACTGCAACCTCCGCCTCCCAGGTTCAAGCAATTCTCCTGCCTCAGCCTCCTGAGTAGCTGGGTTACTGGCATGCATCACTACACCTGGCTAATTTTTGTATTTTTAGTAGAGATGGGGTTTCACCATCTTGACCAGGCTGGTCTTGAACTCCTGACCTCAGATGATCCACCTGCCTCGGCCTCCCAAAGCACTGGGATTACAGGTGTGAGCCACCCACTGTGCCCGGCCAGGTTCAGTCTTTCAACTTCTTTTTTCCTCTATCTTCATTCACTCCTTTGTTGATCTCATCCAGTCTCATGGTTTTAAATGCAATCCATATGGTTAAGACCCTGAAGGTTATATCTCCACCAGAGACCACTCCCCTAACACTTAAATATTTAATGATCATCTCAAACTTCACATTCCCAAAATAAGTTCACTATATTTCCCCTACATCTGTTCTTCCTCGGTCTTTCCTAATTAAATATCAATTCCATGCTACCAGTTCACTCAAGTGAAAGACGAAAGCAAAACCTAAAACAAAACCCTTGAAATAATACTTGCCTTCTCTCCTCCATTCCCACATCTGATCCATCTTGTTGACTTTCCCTTCAAAACACATCTAAAATTGAGCCACTTTTTACTCCCCATTGCTACCAGCTTAAAATCAATAATCCAATTATTTTTTAGTCTGTACTATTTCTCACTAGTGTCCCCAATTTTTCTTTTGCCTCTATTGAAGTGCTTCTCAAATGTTTTCATCTCAGGATACTTTTTATACTCCCCCAAATTACCGAAGATCCCAAAGAACTTTTGCTGATGTGGCTTATAGCTATTGATGTTTACTGTATTAGAAATTAAAACTGAGAATGACAAGGCATAGTGGCTCAGGCCTGTAATCCCAGCACTTTGGGAGGCCAAGGTGGGCAGATCACGAGGTCAAGAGATGGAGACCATCCTGGCCAGCATGGTGAAACCTGTCTCTACTAAAAATACAAAAATTAGCTGGGCATGGTGGTGTGTGCCTGTAGTCCCAGCTACTCCAGAGGCTGAGGTGGGAGAATCGCTTGAACCCAGGAGGCAGAGGTTGCAGTGAGCCGAGATTGTGCCACTGCACTCCAGCCTGGTGACAGAGTGAGACTCCGTCTCAAAAAACAAACAACAACAAAAGCTATATATTCCAAAACAAAAACAATTTGGTAAAAAAAAGTGGCATTGTTTCACATGTTTGCAAATCTTTTAAATGTCTGGACTAATGAAGGACAGCTGGATTCTCATGGCCACTTCTGCAATCGATCTGCTACCGGATGTCTCATTGGTTGAGGATATAAAAAAAAACAGCCTCAATAGATAAGTAATTGGAAAAGGGTATAATATTTTAGCAGCCTTTTCAGATAATTGTGGACATTTTCTTTAATACTATACGAAATTTGACAATTGGTAGTTTCTTTTTTCTTTTTTTTTTTTTAGTGTTTGCAGAAAGTGATTTATTTAGGTAGAGAAAGAGAAAAAGGAGAGGAAGAGAGAAAGCTTTCACGAGAGAGTGTGGAAGGGGACCCCAGAGGGGAAATCCTGGTAGTTTCTTAAAGGTTAGTAGAATGGGAAATTTAAAACCATATCAATAAACCTTTTTATACCATCAGTATTATACAGACAAGGACCAGCAGGAACATGTCTGTAATTGAACAAAGTTGAATTTATTGATTGTTCCAGCCCAGCTGATGGCGGCCCCAGCTGATAACACATACAGCAGAAGAATCACCCCAGTTAGCCCACAGAATTGTGAAATATCATAGATGGTTATTGTTGTTTTAAACCACTAACTTTTGAGGTATTTGTTATGCAGGAATGGATAACTCAAAACACTGACAATCCAAGGAATTAAAGTTTAGTTGTATTATTCAAAATAGAAGGATAATTTGAGGAAGGGCTCATACTTCCCAGAAACTGTGTTTTCTGAGAAAACGCTAATAGTCATAAAAGTATTTCTCTGTTTTAGTATTTTTGACATGTCTTTAAGTTGTAATTAAGTGTTTTGGTTTAAAAAAAAAAAATTAGTTACTACTAATCCTGGATATAGAACTCACATGCAGGCATAATTAGGGTTTCATAAATCTCTAAAGATCATTTTTATTTCTATTTTTAAATTTTTATTAGATGGAGTTTCGCTCTGTAGCTCAGGCTGAAGTGCAATGGCATGGTCTCGGTTCACTGCAACCTCCCAGGTTCAAGCAATTCTCCTGCCTCAGCCTCCTGAGTAGCTGGGTTTATGGGCGCTCATCATCATGCCCAGCTACTTTTTTTGTACTTTTAGTAGGGACGGGGTTTCATCATGTTGGCCAGGCTGGTCTTGAACTCCTGACCTCAGATGATACATCCTCCCTGGCCTCCCAAAGTGCTGGGATTACAGGTGTGAGCCCCTGTGTTCAGCCATAAATACCATTATTTTAAATTTGAGTGTTTATTCTGTTGGTAACAGTGAATACCTCTTCAAAGCTTCTGCTTGTCCTCTCCTAACTTTCTTGCCTCCTTGCTTCTAGTTACGGTAACAACCTTCCAGCCATTCCCAATCTGTAACTCACATCTGTTCCCAATCTGTAACCCACATCCATTACCAATCTGTAAACTACATCCATTCCCAATCTGTAACCCACATCTGTTCCTTATTTAGCACCCTTAGTTCCCAAACTGCTCTTCCCACTGCTGTAGCCCCCACCCCTGCTCCATTTGAAGTAGCCAGTCGGGATCAGCTTAGATTGTGTGGTCCAATCCCATCCAATGGGGACTGGACACAGTAACAGGGACTGATTGCATTAAGGATAAAAACTCCTTTCCTCCTTTGTTTGGTGTGCTCTCGCAGTGACCAGAAGAATGAGCAGTGCCCTTCTGCAGAAGGAAATTTGGCTTTAGAGAAATTCTTTATTTGAGTGCTCATGTTCTTTGTGACTTCCATGCTCTTATTTCCAATATTCCTATAGAACTCAAAACCTCCTTTAGTTTATATTTTAATTATTAAAACAAAGGGATAAAGTTTTTAATCCCTGTGTTAGTGTCTTGAAATATTTCTCAGTCACAGACTCAGAGACTTAAGAATTAAGAATTATAAGGAATTCTTAAATCCTTATAATTAAGAATTATAAGGAATTAAGAATTTTATAAGGACTTAAGAATTATAAGGAATTTCAGACATTAGGTACAACCTCTAAAGCATTTCCCTGGAGAAAAACTTCAAAAGATACTGGTGTCCTCCAGGTGTCTTCCAGGCTTTGTGGAAATGCTCCAAGGCACAGACCACTGCTCCTAGAGGCAGCCTAATTCCGTATTTGGAGAGATATATGAGTTAGAAAGGTTTTTTTCTTTTAGCAAACATCAGCCTGGTCTAGAATGTGGAGTCAGAAGATTTGGATTTCAGTTCCCGGCTGTAGGATCTAGGTCAGCTAAGCTATAGTGGCTACCCTGAGCTTCTGAGACTCTGCTTCTCAAGAGTATGAAGAAGCTCTACCTACCTACATCAATGTGTTGAGATTTCGGGGGACATGGCAAGATGGGTAGGAGTAGTGCTAATTAATACACACAAAAAGACACAGAATTATCATTGCTATAACCCTCATCTTAGTCTTAAACTAAATGATACAGAGCTGAATCTCTATTACTACTGATTGATCATAAACTGGTTTATTTTTCTCACAGATGAAGATAATTTTAGACATGAATTTTTTTGTAAATAGATTTGTTATCAGATTTCATTTTAATTTTTAAACTGTTTAAAATATAGTCTCTTGATTTTTTCTTTTCTCTAAATTAATTTGTATGGTTATATTTATGGAAAATATAACCATATATTTATGCAAATAAATATAACCATAAAATATCAATTTCTCTATTACAGTATTGAGGTAATGTTCTCTCTCTCTTTTATTTATTATTATTTTTTTTTGAGACAGAGTCTCACTCTGCTTTCCAGGCTGGAGTGCAGTGGTGTGATCTCCGCTCACTGCAATCTCTGCCTCCCAGGTTCAAGCAATTCTTCTACCTCAGCCTCTTGAGTAGCTGGGATTACAGACGTGTGCCATCACACCCGGCTAACTTTAGTATTTTCAGTAGAGACAGGGTTTTGCTATGTTGGCCAGGCTGGTCTCGAACTCCAGACCTCAAGTGATCTGCCCACCTCAGCCTTCCAAAGTGCTGGGATTGCAGGCATGAGCCACTGCATCTGGCCATGTTTTCTTTTGAAATGAAAATATCCAGAATTTGAAAATTTCTTTATCTTGCAGATAAAGTACAAACTCTGTGACCCAGCCTGTGCCATATGTGCAGTCTCAAAACTCTTTCTAGATACTTGGATCTTCCTGCAGCCTGCAAACACACCACCCGTCTCACATTCTGTTTCCTGTCCCTCATCTGCTGTCCTTCCTATGGGCCTAGCCTTTATTCTTCAAGAACCAGCTTCAACGCCCTTCCCTCCATGCAGCCTTCCCTTGACTGCCTCCTCCTCACTGCCTCCTCTCGGATACCTGCTTACCGTATGTTCCTGGAGGTAGAGCCTGAATCACCCACTCATCGCAGTGACTGGTGTGCAAGCTGGCGGCCTCCACTGCTCTGTGAGTTCCCTCATAAGACAGGGGCAGGTTTCATGTGTCTGCCTGGACACACAGTAGGCACTCCATAAATATAATTCAAGTTCACAAATGTTAATGAGGATCCAAATATCCTTGTTTCTATGTTGGAATCCACCACCAGTTACAAATTCAGTATGAAATATCTCTAGGAAGATTAAAGGTCAGAAAAAAATTACATCACACAGAACCCAACCTAGTCACTGCAACAACAACAAAAAAATCATTTTTTCTTTTAAACAGAAAGATAAAAGGCCAACATACACAAAGATTTTTTTTTTAGAGTATGATATTTTATTTTATTTATATATATTTTATTGCATTTTAGGTTTTGGGGTACATGTGAAGAACATGCAAGATTGTTGCATAGGTACACAAACGGCAATGTGGTTTGCTGCCTTCCTCCCCCATCACCAAGATTTTTATTTAAGTGATAATATTCTGGGGTTTTGAGCACACGGAGAAACAGGCACATTATTGGCAGAGGTATAAATTGATGCAAAAAATGCTCATTCTCTTTGATTCAATAATTCTATTTTCTACATGACTATAGAAAAACTCTCAAGAATGCAAAGGCCATATGTACAAAGACTTCCTGGAAGCATTGTTTGTAAAAGCAAAAAACCCAAAATCTACCCTTAAAGTCCACTAATAAGAGATGGGGTGAGTAATTATCCCCACCTCTACGTTCCAGGAAATACTATGCAGCCACTAAAAAGCATGATCTATGATTCACTGTGCTTACTCTTGGGGCTTCAGTTCTGGTGGGATTTTCATTTTGTATTGAAATGGTGCAGCAGAAAAGACTTGAATGAAATTTTGGAAGCCAATCTGATTGCCAAGGCTATTACTATTCAGTATCTTTTGGGGTTTTTGTTATGATGATGAGTTACTTTTGTAATTAAAAATTACGATAAAATACATATTTTTAAATCAAACTAGTTTGATGTCCCTTTAAAAAAGGGCCACTACACCTCAATATATTATTTTTAAGAGCCACTAGATGTCGCTCTGAGCAAATGCTCTGTGTGGCAACAGTAGCTGCTAGAAAATGCTGATCCCTTATCACCAACTAGCCAGAAATAGCGAGGGAGGCCGGGGCGGGAGGATCACGAGGTCAGGAATTCGAGATCAGTCTGGCCAACATGGTGAAATCCCCGACTCGACTAAAAACACAAAGAATTGGCTGGATTGGTGGTGCGCCTGTAATCCCAGCTACTCAGGAAGCTGAGGCAGGGGAATCCTTTGAACCCAGGAGGTAGAGGCTGTGGTGAGTGGAGATCACGCCATTGCACTCCAGCCTGGGCAACAAATTGAGACTCTGTCTCAAAAGAAAAGAAAAGAAAAGAAAAGAGCAATGTTACTGGGTCACAGGAAAACGATGACTCCCAGGGAAGAGTCCGCATAGAATGCCTGCGTATGCTGGCACCAGATTGTACAAATCAGGAAAGGACAGAAGCAAATCACAGAGCTGAAGGGGCCGGAACATCTGATGGGGGTGTGCAGGAATAAACCTGGACCCAGAGTTGGAAAAGGAGTCCTCCCGGCCTAAACAGGGCACTTCATGGTCTAATCGCACAGGTCCCTCCTTAATTGTGGGCCATGATTTTGTGTGTATTAGCTGCCTAGCTTTGACAGTTGGTTTTGTTTCCAAAATTTGTCCCTTTATGTAAAACCTTACAAGCGCCTAGGAAGTTTTGAGAAAAAAAAAATTGGCCAGGAGTGTGGCTCACACCTGTATTCCCAGCACTTTGGGAGCCCGAAGCAGGTGGATCACTTGAGCTCAGGGGCTTGAGACCAGCCTAGCCAACATGATAAAATCCCTTCTCTACGAAAATACAAAAATCAGCCAGGCATGGTGGCACATGTCTGTAGTCCCAGCTGAGGCAGGAAGATCACTTGAGCCCAGAGACAGAGGTTGCAGTGAGCACTCCAGTCTGGGTGAGACTCTGTCTCAAAAAAAAAAAAAACCACACAAATCTAATTAAGCTTCTGGATCTACCCATTAAATTATAGGAGCTACAAGCTACATTTAACACATTAACAGAGGAATGTGTTAAATGAAAAAAGAAAAGAAAGGTTGTGGTCAGCAAAATCCAGACTCTGGGGACTCGGCAAGACAAATGGTTTCTTCAACAAATAAATTACAAGGAGGCAAACAGTGAGAGATGAAGGGAAACCTATAGATTAAAAGAGACTTAAGAGACATATCAACCAATTGCAATGTAGGGAACTTATTTGGATCCCTAATCAAGGAAACTGTTTATTTTTATTTCTTTTTCCCATTAAATTTACAGCAAACAAACTTTTTTTAGTCTTATTTTTATTTATTTTTTAAATTTTGAGACACAGTCCCGCTCTGCTGCCCAAGCTGGAGTGCAGTGGCATGATCTCGGCTCACTGCGACCTCTGCCTCCTGGGTTCAAATGATTCTCCTGCCTCAGTCTCCCGAGTAGCTAGGATTACAGGCATGCACCACCACACCAGGCTAATTGTTTTTATTTTTTTGAGATGGAGTTTTGCTCTTGTTGTCCAAGCTGGAGTGTAGTGGAGCGGCCTCAGCTCACTGAGTTCAAGAGATTCTCCTGTCTCAGCCTCTGGAGTATCCGGGATTACAAGCACCTGCCACCATGCCCAGCTAGTTTTTCGTATTTTTAGTAGAGACAGCATTTCACCATGTTGGCCAGACTGGTCTTGAATTCCTGACCTCAGGTGATCTGCCCGCTTTGGCCTCCCAAAGTGCTGGGATTATAGGCGTGAGCCATCGTGCTGGCCAAAAACTGTTCTTTTAAAAAGAAAATAAGAAACGTGTGAATACCCACTGAATATTTGGTGATATTAAGAAGTTATTCTTGTTTTTTTTTTTTTCAGGTATGGTGATGATATTGTGGTTATTATTATTTTTTTTAAGACAGAGTTTTAGCTCTGTTACCCAGGCTGGAGTGCAGTGGCACAATCGTGGCTCACTACAACCTCCGCCTCCTGGGTTCAAGCGATTCTCCTGCCTCAGCCTCTCGAGTAACCGGGATTACAGGCACCCGCCACCACACCCAGCTAATTTTTGTATTTTTAGTAGAGAAGAGGTTTCACCATGTTGGACAGGCTGGTCTCAAACTCTTGACCTCAGGAGATCCAACCTCCTCAGCCTCACAAAGTGCTGGGATTATAGGCGTGAGCCACTGCGCCAGGCCAGAGGTTTTTTTTTTTTAAGTTCTTAGTGATACATACTGAAATAGTTACTGAGATTTGTTTCAAAATAGGGGCCAGTGGGTGGAGGTGTGAACAAAATGAGGCTGGACATGAATTGATCACTGTTGAAGCTATGTGATGATTACATGAAGGTTAATTATACTCTTTTCTTACCTTTTTTGTTTGCTTTTTTCTAAGCAGTTTTTAGACCTCAAGGTGGGAAGAATAAATGACCTACTTGCCAAGGTAAACAAACTTTCTCAGGGCATGATTGGAGCCAGATGAGAACCATCCTAATCATTAAACCTTGTGAGTGGAAAAGATTTAAGTAAACAAGAGTTCAGTTTACTCATTTTGTTGGATTTGGGGTGGAGGTGAAAATCACCTAATCTCTTTAAGCCTCAGCTTCCCCATCTGTAAAATGGGCATTATACAATGATATTTTTCAGAGAAGTCATGAGATTTATTAAAGTAAATTAAAATGGAGACCAGGCCTGAAGAATCATTGAGCAGACAAAGCCAGCTAGACCTCATAGGTGAATTTAACCTCGCTTTATTTGCAGACATAAGAAAAACTTATTTCTTGTGAATGTCTGTGTTAAAAAAAAAACAGAACTTAAGCTCGACCAATCAGAAGCAGCCAGCAAACTTATCTAAGTAGGGACTTTCCAATAGCGTAGACCAAATAAGGCAACTTTATAACTGTAACAAATCAAATCTATTCTCTGTTTTACTTTGGTATTCATGGTATAAGAGTCTGTCCCTAAGGCTAGGTGCGGTGGCTCACACGTGTGATCCCGGCACTTTGGGAGGCCGAGGTGGGTGTCCCCCCGCAGAGAGTTCCAGACCAGTCTGACAAACATGGTGAAACTCCGGCTCTACTAAAAATACAAAAATTAGTCAGGTGGGGTGGTTGGTACCTGTAATCCCAGCTACTTGGGAGGGTGAGGCAGGAGAATCACTTGAAACGGGAAGGCGGAGGTTGCAGTGAGCTAACAAGATTGTGCTACTGCACTCCAACCCGGGTAACAAGAGCGAAACTCCGTCTCAAAAAAAAAAAAAAAAAAAGAACCCGAACCTCCCCTCATATTTCTTTAATGGACCCCCCGAACCACTTCTGGTTTGAAGCTGTCCGAGATGATTCAATGCTTGCTCAAATAAACTTAAAATTCTTTTTATTGTGCCTCAGTCTACCTTTTTAGCAGACTAAAATGAGAGCAGCACATACAAAAATATTTTGAAACCCATAACGTGCAACCTAAGTGCTAAGAGTTGTTTATGTGATGACACTAGTTCATTTATTCACATACATATTCCATGAGCAATTATGGAATACTTAACTAAGGGACAGACACTGTGGTAGGCATAGCAAATACAAAAATAAATGACACTTTTGCCCTAATTTGTCAAATTCAGTTTTTTCTCAACCTTGGATACATATTGGAAAATACCTGGGCCTGGGTGTCATTCCAGACCAATTAAATCAGAATCTCTGGGCATGGGTCCTGGGCATCCAGATTCTTAATTAAATTTTATGGGTGGTTGATTTTAGTATTAGCCAGGATTGAGAACCATTTGTCTAACTGATCTTCGATCGTGAGTAGTTCTGAAACAATCATTAAGAAGACCAGGACTGGGAACAGTGGCTCATGCCTGTAATCCCAGCATTTCAGGAGGCCGAGGCCAGGAGTTCAACACCAGTTTGGGCAACATAGAGACTCCGTTTCTAGAAGAACATTAAAAAAATTAGCTGGGCATGGTGGTGGCGGTGCACCTGTAATCCTAACTACTCTGGAGGCTGAGGCAAAAGGATCCTTTGAGCCCAGGAATAATAGGTGACAGTGAGCTATGCAACACTGCACGTACACACACACACAACACTGGGTCTTAGTTTCCACAGTTTTTAAGCAACTGTTTTTGTTTTTTTGATACGGAGTCTTGCTCTGTTGCCCAGGCTGGAGTGCAGTGGCACGATCTCGGCTCATTGCAACCTTTGCCTCCCAGGCTCAAGTGATTCTCCTGCCTCAGCTTCTCCAGTAGCTGGGACTATAGGCACCCACGACCACGCCTGACTAATTTTTGTATTTTTATTAGAGATAATCCTCTCAAAGTGTTGGGATTACAGGTGTGAGCCACTGTACCCAGACTTAAGCAGCTTGTAATGACCAGAAGTACCCTCTAGGAATTCACTCCCTGGAAGCATAGATCTTGTCTAACTGTGTACTCTTTATGCCCCTCTGACCTCCCAATAGCTGACACAAGAGTCAGGCAATTTTAGATATCTCCAGTGGAGTTTTCCATTGTGTTTCTCTTCCTTATAGGGATTTATTCTTTCTGATTATGCAAGGTTTTGAGTTTAAAAACTTCTGGTTTCAGATCTGAGCAAGGGAGACTGGCCAGAGTTCCTAAGTCATATTCCAAGTCAGACCTTTTGGAGTTTGCACCCCCTGAATCATGCCGAGCCCTGAAACCTTGGGGCTTGAGGCAGTAGAACAGTGAGCCTGGCCACTCTATCCCATCCAGCACAGAACTCCCCAGCAGCAGCTTCCTGTTTGATTTCCCCTGTTTTTCCAAAAGAGTCCAAAAAGAAAGAAATAGGATTAGTTGAAATGCCTAAGGAAGGAAAGAAAATTTTGATTGGGAGAATCAAGTTTCTGGAGAGACATGAAATAATGCCGTGAAAGCACAGTCCCAGATTCTCCAGATCTCTTTACCAGATGCGAGATCTGTGTAAAACTACAGAAATAAAGATGTATTTGCAGCGGGGATGTTATTTTACTTCTTCTGTCTCCATATTCAGGCATCTTTGCTCCTCAATGCATATTCTCAAATGCAAGACACCTGCTGGGATCTTTCTGGTAACAGAAAAAGTCCAGAGGGAACCTGGGCAACATGGTGAGACTCCCTCTCTACAAAAAATACAAAAATTAGCCAGACGTGGTGTCACAGGCCTGTGGCCCATCCCAGCTACATGGGAGTCTGAGGCAGGAAGATCACTTGAGCCTAAGAAGCTGAGGCTGCAGTGAGCCAGGGTTGCACCACTGCACTCAAGTGACAGAGTGAAATCCTGTCTCAAAAAAAAGACAAAGAAAAAGTTCAGAGGGAGTAAAGCACACACTCTGGAATCACGGACCCCAGGTGATATCCCAGCTCTACCCCTTCAAATTGTACAACTTTGAGTACAATGCTTACATGTTTCCCTATCTGTACAGTGAATTCATGATAGTGTCTACTTCATCAGGTTGCTGGGAGGATTAGATGAGATAAGACATGCAGAATACTTAGTACAGTACAGTATGCCATTAGGCTTACCATGATGAGAAGTCTCCTAGAACAGTGCTTCCCAGCTTTACTGTGTATATGAACCACCTGGAGAGCTGGGGCCAGGCATGGTGGCTCATTCCTGTAATCCCAACACTTTGGAAATCTGAGGTGCACAGATCACTTGGGGTCAACAGTTCAAGACCAGCCTGGCCAAGACGGCAAAACATCATCTCTACTAAAAATACAAAAATTATCTCATCACTGTGATGCATGCTTGTCACCCCAGCTACTTAGGAGGCTGAGGCAGGAGAATCACTTGAACCCAGGAGGCAGAGGTTGCAGTGAACTGAGAACGCACCACTGCACTCCAGCCTGGGCGACAGAAAGAGATTCCATCTCAATTAAAAAAAAAGCACATTCAAGGTACAGTTTCAGTTTCTGATGATAAAAAAGTTCTGGAGATGGAGTAATGAGGATGTATGATAATGTGAATGTACTTAATGCCACAGAACTTAAAAATGGTTAAAACAGTAAATTTTGTTATGTATATTTTACTACAACAAAAAAAATTAAAAGCACATTCAGTAGCACTTCTAGCAGAGGCTGATGATGCTGGTTAGAAGATCACACTTTGAGTAGCAAGGTCCTCTAGGGTAATGAAGCACCACCATCAAACTGGTATTACACTTTACAGTTTACATAAGACATTCTATATTCCTTGTCTCCGTGATCCCCCACGGTAACAGTACATGGTACTGTGTCCAGACCAAATGCAAATCTTAGTCACTGGCAGACAACACCTTGACCTTGGGTAGCAGCCCTTGATATCAAATTATTAGGACTGTCTCTCTCTATAGGCAAATAGGATGTTATTTGAGAGGTCCTTGACATTTTCCTGTTTTGATTGCTCTTTTTTTCAGGTCAAGTCTCCCAAGTAAATGCTTACCACATCAATGTAGTCCTTGCCTTCCCCATTTATGTGTAGTGTTCTGGCTAAATACAGGCCCTTCAGACTAAATAGGGAGTATTTGCTTTGCCCACTGGATGCCTGTCTTCTTACACTCTGGGAGTGGGTAGGGTAGTTCTATTTTTTTTGGGTCGCCCGACGTTGGGCACCACTGTTGGGGTCACTACTTGCAGGGGTCTGTCTTGCAGATCTTGACTCAACCATGGATGAATAAAGTACACTGACACACAGATATTATGCTTTGCTAGTGTGACTGTGTCTGCGTGGCTTACAGGCACTTTGGAGGGTGCTGTAAACAGTTGCAACCGCCAGACTTTACTAGCCAGTGAGATGCGCATTTATTCAATAAAGTTTAATTGACAAAGGCTTGAGTCAATACCACTAGAGGCTGAAGATAAAATAACAGATTCTGATGCCTAAAGCAAACACCATTAGTGGGTAATATCTTTGGTCAACCTCCTCCTGAGAGAGCCATCTGGCTCAAAGGTTAGTTTTAAGACTACATGAGTGAACAAGCTAGCTAGGTAAAATACTCATATTCTTTTGTATTTGCACCCTAATCTCTCTGGCTCCTGTAAAGAGACTCTGGCTGCCTTCAGCCAAGAACTATAGAAAAAATCTTTAGGCCTTCTAAAAGGGTTTGTGACTATATTCTATAACTTTCTCTAATATTTTTCCCTTTATATTTTTGCCACCACCCTGAGTGAATCTCTACACTATTTCAAATAATTTCCTGTGTATTTACTATCTTTACTGATAGAGTACATAAAAAACTGCTTTGTCATGCCTGCTGAGTTGGGACAGACAGCACTGTTGGAATTCTAGTCTTGTTTAGTTATCACTACTACCTAGCAGCCGCTGAAAATAGAGCTGAGGGCTCTCAGCCAGGCTGTGTGAGCTGCACAGCCAACATGATACATAAAACAACAGTTCTCAAAGTGTTTCTCACTTAGGCTAGTGAGAGATTATTCCTCCCAAGAGAGCTCAGATAGGACACTAATTAGTTTATTTGCTAACAGCTGTTTCCTGTACCGGATGTTGATGCGAGTTTAGACTTTGGGCCGTCATTATTGGACATCTTTCCTCAGAGGAGTCTGCAATAGTCCTGAAGTAATGTGTCTGCTTCCTGAGCTTTTAGGATTAAGTACAAGATTACTGGACCATCCTTAACTATACTCAAAAGAGCAAGATGTCCTGTCAACTCTCCCATTCATATAAGGAACCATATTGCAGAGACCAAAGTGCCTGCCGCTGGCCCTACAGATAATAAGATACCCTAGAAACCACCAGCAGCAGAAAGTCTCAGGGGTCTCTAAACTAAAAGACCGAAGGACATGGACTCCAGGGTTCAAGTCCCTTAGAACCATATTTCTCCACACTAGAATGGTCCAGGGAGGTGAGTGTTTTTTAAAACATATTGATGCCTGGGTCCCATCCCAGATCAAGTGAATCATAATGTCTGGGGGGTGGGACCCAGGCATCAACAATTATTTTTAAAAGTAAGTCTAATAGGGCTGGGCACAGTGGCTCATGCCTGTTATCCTAGCACTTTGGGAGGCTGAGGCAGGTGGATCGCTTGAGATCAAAAGTTTGAGACCAGCCTGGCAAACATCATGAAACCCCGTATCTACTAAAAATACAAAAATTAGCTGGGCATAGTGGCAGATGCCTGTAATCCCAGCTACTTGAGAGGCTGAGGCAGGAGGATTGCTTGAACCCAGGAGGCGGAGGTTGCAGGGAGCGGAGATGGAGTGTGCCACTGCACTCCAGCCTGGGCAACAGAGGAAGATGCTATCTCAAAAATATAAAACAAACAAACAAAATAACTAAAAAAAAACATAAATCTAATATACAGTCATATTATAAACCTCTAACTTAGAAAATTTCCCCCCCACTTAATCAGGGCAAAAATTATAGTTGGAAACAAAGAGGCCATAGCTATAATTATCCAAAACATTCTAAGATGCCACAGTTTTTATTACAAAATGAAAACTCTTGTGTTGAACCTAAGCAGCAGTTTTAACCACTGGGATTATGGTCACCCCAAGAATGAGAATGTGTCCTTATGTAAGAGTACAGAACCAAGGGCTGGTATTGGCCAGGTCCAGGTCCATTCTGCCCCAATGCAGTAAATCAACCACTGTAACACGGATTTTGCAAAAGAGGAAAGATTTATTCACAAAGCCCAAGCACTAAGACCAGAGAATAGCTCTCAAATCCACCTGTCTGAAGATAAAGCTCAAGGATATTTATGTGTTAGGAAAGTGAGATGGTTCTAAGGCGTGGGGAAAAATGATAGACACTGGGGAAAAAAGACGTAACAGGTTTTTTTCTGCGCAAGTATAGTCAGGGTTCATGGCATTCCACAGGACAAATGACAGAAAATGGCGGTGTTAGCATGATCTGAGGATGGCGTTTTTGGCCCTCCCACATCAAAAGGCCACCTCTTGAGCACTAGTGCAGGCCCAGTTGAAGCGTTGGTGGTCTCCACCAATTTGAGCTGGACAGGAGCTGGCCCAAGTTCCTGAGAAACAACTGAAATGACCGTTACCATGGTGACCTATGAACACTATCTCTAAAGTAGTGAAGGTTAAGTTTCAGCATTCAGTGGCAAGGCCTTTAGCTACCTTGGCCTTCAGCTTCATGGAAAAGGAAAACAGGTAACAAAAAGCAAGTGACCAAAAGCAAGCAAGGCAGGCAGACCTGATCAAATTTACCCCTTGGTTTCAGGGCCAAGGGCCACCTTAGGAACCTGTGCACTGCTGACTTGTCCCAGGAGGGACCCGGAGGGCAAAGGGGTTTGGTTTGCCTCACCCAGGAAATGCTCACCAAATAGCAGCTGGGTGCTTTGAATTTTGAAATAAAAACAATTTCAACTATGCAAGGAAATTTCCTAAATTAATCTTTACCTGAGAGAGAAATTTAGAATTAGCTCTTCCATGAAGTTAAGAGAAAACAGAACTTGGCAAAGTGCTAATGCTTTTAACAAAATCGCTTAAAACAATTACGGATTAACACTTGACTTTGGGAATTCCTGGCCACTTTGTCACATTTACACTTCCCCTTCTCCCTGCCCCAATAAGGGATGTATTTGTTTGACATGCTTTATTTATTTTTCTATTTGTTTTTTGTTTTGTTCTGTTGACAGGGTCTCACCTTTACCCAGCTGGAATGCAGGAGTTTGATCTTGGCTCACTGCAGCCTTCATCTACCCACCCTCCCCCACACTCCTCCTCCTTCTCAAGCAATCCTCCCACCTCAGCCTTCTGAGTAGCTGGGATTATAGGCACATGCCACCATGCCCAACTAAATTTTGTAGTTTTTTTGGAGAGATGGAGTCTCTTATTTGCCCAGGCTGGTCTCAAACTCCTAGGCTCAAGCAGTACACCTGCCTTGGCCTCCCAAAATTCTGGGATTACAGGCTTGAGCCACCATGCCTCGCCTGGCTGCTTTTACTTTTTCCTTTTTTTTTTTCTTTATTTTCAGCTGCAGGCAGGTAGCCAATTCAGAGGCCTTATTCCCCATAATTTGGAACTTTCCTTTGGATTTGATCAAGTCGAATAGAGTTGGTCAAACCCAAAATAAATCTAATTACATTTATTTATATTAGATGTATAATTTATATTAGATTAGATTAATGATTGCTCTAATGGTAAGGAGAAATTAAGACTAGCTGGTTGTTAATCTTAACTTTAGCCATTAAGGAGAATTTCCAAGACAAAACCCCAATTCAGCTACTTACCTAGGAATGGGGCGCAGTCTGAAGACTGTTCTCTACCATCCTAGAAGCAGGCAAAAATTCACACTCACCTTCCTCGTTCAAAGTGAGCTGAAACTCCAGAAAGGAGTTGATTGCTCTCCATCATTATGGAAGCAGGAAAAACTCACTTTCCTTGTTGAAAGTGAGTAAAACTCCAGAAAAGGAGTTGTACAGCAAAATATTACTTTAGATTTCAACCAAATTTTGGGAGATCAGGGATCTCTACAAGGGGCAGCTCCCAGGCCTCAGCATATTGACCTATTTGAGCAATAAAGATAGCTCAGGCCAGATAGGAGATTTGCCAAAGACCAAGGGCATCTCCACTTGAATTCCTTCACGGTTGCCAGTTTGTGAGCCAAAATGTACCTGAGAGAGGCCTCAATCAATTAAAAAAATTTGGCTGGATGCATTGACCCATGCCTGTAATCTCAGCATTTTGGGAGGCTGAGGCTGGCAGATCACTTGAGGTCAGGAGTTCGAGACAAGCCTGGCCAAATGGTGAAACCCTGTCTCTACTAAAAATACAAAAATTAGACTGGTGTGGTGTCATGTGCCTGTAATCCCAACTACTCAGGAGGCTGAGGCAGGAGAATCACTTGAACCCAGGAGGTGGAGGTTGCTAAGCTAAGATCACACTTGCACTGCAGCCTGGGCGACACAGCAAGACCTTGTCTTGGGGAAAAATAAATAAATTTTAAAAAATTTATTTTGCCAAGGTTAAGAATGCGCGCCCATGGGGCAGGTCTGTGCCCTTCTCCAAAGATGAATTTAAGGTCTTCAGTATTTAAAGGGGAAAGGACAGATATTGGGGAAAGAAGAAGAAATTTTAAAAGGTGTGGGTAGATAAGAGAAAAAGAAACATTTGCATTCTTTTGAGCCTTTGGCCATGATCTAATACACAATTTACATGTGAGAGGGTCATAGAAGAAAGTTACTCACATCTTCCTCTGACTCAGCAAATCTGCATGTTTATACCTGCGGAAGCAATCAGACCCGCATTTGTCTCAGGGATGACTTGGAGTTCCTTTGTCCTGCATCTGTGAAGATGAGCTGTCAGTTTACCTTGCCAGGGTAAAATTCAACAGAACCATTTTAGAGTAAAGATCTTGGGGCCCACAAGAAATTTCCGAATGGGCAAATTGTGAAGGAGTTGTGTAGCTATCTTAGTTAGGAATAAAATAAAAGACAGGTTTGCCTGACGCAGTTCCCAGCTTTTTTCCCTTCGGCTTACTGTTTTCCCTTTGGCTTAGTGATTTTGGGGTCTTGAGATTTATTTTTCTTTCACGTAAGGATGACAGGCTCTGAATAGTTTGAAATTTGTATAAGTATCTGTTGGAACTCAGACAACAATATCCCAAAATTAAGGTCTCAAAAGCAAGTTTTTCTCTGATCTCCTGGCCTCCTCTCTCTCAGTCCTATTCTTCCCAAAGGGGGGTCATAGAAACCAGAACCCTGTTTCCCGAAAGCCAGTCATAAAACTTAAAAATATCATCTAACTGCTGGGCGTGGTGGCTCACGCCTGTAATCCCAGCACTTTGGGAGGCCGAGGCGGGCGGATCGTGAGGTCAAGAGATCGAGATCATCCTGACCAAAATGGTGAAACCCCATCTCTACTAAAAAATACAAAAATTAGCTGGGCATGGTGGCGTGCACCTGTAGTCCCAGCTACTAGGGAGGCTGAGGCAGGAGAATTGCTTGAACCCAGGAGGCAGAGATTGCAGTGAGCCGAAATTGCGCCACTGCACTCCAGCCTGGTGCCTGGCGACAGAACAAGACTCTGTCTCAAAAAAAAAAAAAAAAAAAAATCATCTAACTTTCCCTCCATCTTTCTGTGTAAAACCTGACCATAAAGAAATTATCCGATCTGCCTTGTTTGACTGCAGGTCCTAAGATCCCTATTCCAGAGAGGGTTCTGGCCCATCTCCAGCAGGAAGAAATGTGTGCACACAGAGGCCAAGAAGAATCTGGACAGGCCTTATTCAGTTTCCCACTCAGTCTATTAGCATTGGATCTACCCTTTTTGTTCAATCGGATTTCTACACAGCTGTCCATACTTTGTTCATCCTAAGCATAAACGTGGATAATGTCCTCGCTATCTTTGGGTCTTCATTCTGAAGGCTTCTGTGTAAGTGTTAATAATAAATTTGTACGCCTTTTCTCCTATTAATCTGCCTGTCAGTGATTTTCAGTGAACCCTCAGAGGGTAAAGGGAAAGTTTTCTCTTGGCCTCTGCATATCTATAGTTTTGTAAAGGAGAAACAAAAATGAATTCATGGGAAAACTAGAGTCCTAGGGAATAGAGGTAAAAGAGACTTACTGTTCTTGTAAATTGTTCCCTTTCCACAGACTATCATTATTTTAATTAATTCTTTTTTCTAAAAACTTGGTTTATAGAGGGGCCAATGTTTAATTTCCTTTCTGGTTGTGCAGTTGCTTAACAATGCTATACATTGTATGTGTGTATATGTGTATGTTGTATGTGTGTGTGTGTTGTATGTGTGTTTATATGTACACATACACATGCATATGCATACAAACACAGATACATGTTTACGTATGTACATGTGGCTAATGGCCTTCTGAATGGAATTAATAACAAAAGTGCTTTAAGTTAAAATATTTTTAAAATAATTTTTTTCTGATTATAAAAGTATTAAATACACATGATAGAAAAATCAGAAATACTCTTAAAGGGATAAGGAACACAATAACTACACATAATATAGCCATCTGTTGGGCCACCTCCATCCAGTTTTTTCCTAGGCGTTTCTGTTACCTCTCAGTTGTGTGTGTGTTTTTTTTTAGAAAACACAACTGAGATCTAAATTAAATTCTAGCTTGTCTCTGTAAAATCTCTTTCCCAGTCAGAGTTCCTTCTACATTACCCTGTGTCTGCAAGCATGCCAGAGACTTAGGGATGATTTTACTTCACAGCCACTTTTTTTTTTTTTTTTTTTTTTAAGATGGAGTCTCTCTCTGCTGCCCAGGCTGGAGTGCAGTGGCATGATCTTGGTTCACTGCAACCTCCGCTTCCCGGGTGCAAGTGATTCTCCTGCCTCAGCCTCCCAAATAGCTGGGATTACAGGCACCTGCCACCATGCCTAGCTGATTTTTTGTATTTTTAGTAGAGATAGGGTTTCACCATACTGGCCAGGCTGGTCTCGAATTCCTGACCTCAAGTGACCCACCCACCTTGGCCTCCCAAAGTGCTGGAATTACAGGGATGAGTGTGAGCCACTGTGTTGGCCCATAGCCGCTTTTAAATAGCAGAATTAAATAATCTGCTTTTCAACATCGACATCCTGGTAAAAACAAATGGGGTAATGGTGTCAACTTCCTTTATGAAATTCTAATAGATTGTCTTTTCCTACAATCAGAAACACACTTCCATTTGTTACTATCTTTATAATTTAAATAACAAATTGAATCTATTCCTTGTTCCACAAAACTTGTAATGGTGCTTGGCTTAAACAATGCCATTTTAACCTGAAACTGTAACTGCTGTTTGCTATAAGGAAAGTAGCACTTTAGGAGTTGTTTGGTATATTGTAAGAATAGATTCCTAAAATTCCATTTTGTTCACCAAGTAAATTTATGTCATTGAGCTAAAGAAGCCACTCAAGGGCAGCAACCTCTAATTCGTAGTTTTTGCTTGAAAAACAATGTAACAAGAGTACATGAGTAACCAGGGTTAAAAAAAAAAATTCTTGTTAGTTGTGAAACAAAAATTCTGAAGTAGGAGATGCCTTGTGATTTGAGAAGTGCCCCATGGTTGGAGTCATTTTTAACACAGTGTCCTTCTCTCTGCTTAGGGGATAGCAACTTTATAAACTCCTCCACCCTTTTAGGAAATTTAGAAGAAAAAAAGGGTAAAATAGAAAGGATTGAATTCAGTGGTAAATAAAATTTACGGGAGCCCGTTGTTTTTGACTGAGCTCCTGTACTCAGTCCCAACAGACCAAACCAAAATGGAGTCACTCAAGTCAAGCACCACACAATCACACTGAAACTTTAAAAAACAGAACAATTTCCAAATAGGTAGTTTCCCCCAAAACCAAAGAGATTCACAGCAACCAACTGTCAAGGACCCAGTTAACCTGAGCAGACATGATAAGGAAGTCCCCCTCTGCTTTAACGCATCAAAGAAAGTAAACGGAAATAGTAACCTGCTGTCACTTTTTGCCCTATGCTGTTTCCTTGTTCTTGCTCAAGCTACCTTATAAAAATCAACTGTTCTGTCATGCCCAAGGGAGCTCCCTCTGTTTTATAAACAGGATGCTGCCTTACTCATTAATTACTAATAAATGTCAGTTAGTTCCTTAAATTCACTGATATTTTGTTTTTTAATGCAGTATTGTGATATTCAGAAGTGGGAGTAATTTTAGGCAAAGATATTCTCACATTCAAAGAAAGTTTTTTCTATTCTCTCATCTAATAATTGACCAAATTTAAAAGATTGCCTAACTGAAAGTCATGGGAAACCAAGCTTTGAATCTACTAAGCGACATTACAATAATCTTTTAATATTTATAAAGTCAGAAATTAATGTTACTTTTGGCATCTTAAACATTGCTTGTGGCTGAGTGTGGTGGCTCATGGCTGTAATCCCAGCACTTTGGGAAGACAAGGAGGGCGGATTGCTTGAGCTTGGAGTTGAAAAACAGCCTAGGGAATATGGCAAAATCTTGTCCCTACAAAAAATACAAAAATTAGCCAGGCACGGTGGTATGTGCCTGTAGTCCCAGCTACTCAAGAGGCTGAGGTGGGAGGATGATGGCTTGAGCCTGGCAGGTTGAGGTTGCAGTGAGCCGAGATCACGTCACTGTACTCCAGTCTGAGCAACATAGTGAGATCCTGTCTCAAAATAAAATAAAAAAAAGAAACATTGCGTATTTTGGTTTTGTTTTCTAATCAATTTTTTCTTGTTAGTCATGTATAGAATGTTTTTTAATTTCCTAGCATTTTGTGAAACATTTTCCACAATTCTTAATATACACTGTGAGAGTGCCCCATTTTCCTGCTCTTCTAATTATATAGATGGATGTGACCAAATTGTCTAGTAGTATGGACTAAAAATATGCTGAATTTATTTTCCGAGTCACAATTGCCAATACCAGATGAGTCAGTGCCTTTAAGTTATTTAAAAATACTTTGCAAAATATTAAAATATATATTCTGGCAATCTTTCTTCACAACTGTTTTTTAAAAAACCCTCTAGACACTTTTACAAAAATGGCAATAGACAAGAGGTGAACATTACAGACACGTGTTCAGTGAGGCTAGTTACAGAACTGACGTGCAGACCAAAGTATTAACACTTTGAGGTGCAAATAATTGAATTTTTATAGAGAAAGATATTTTCCTTGGTATTTATCCAAATTTGTAGACTTTGATGTCAACTGAATCTAGTAAAGAATTCTTCTAATGGTCTCAAGATAAAGGTTTACTTTACTAAGCTACTGTGAGGGTGGTTAGCAAAGCTGATCAGACACTGGATTTCAGAGTAGTTGTAGCTTTGCCACTTTGTCTGAGAGCAATGGTTAAAAATGACCTTTGGCCTGGTGCGGTGGCTCACGCCTATAATCCCAGCACTTTGAGAGCCCAAGGTGGGCGATCACAAGGTCAGGAGTTGGAGACCAGCCTGGCCAATATGGTGAAACACCATCTCTACTAAAAATACAAAAATTAGCTGGGTATGGTGGTGGGCACCTGTAGTCCCAGCTACTCGGGAGGCTGAGCCAGGAGAATCACTTGAGTCTGGGAGGTGGAGGTTGCAGTGAGCCGAGATCGTGGCACTGCACTCCAGCCTGGTGACAGAGCAAGACTCCATCTCTCTCTCTCTCTTTTTTTTTTTTTTGTAGAAGTGGGGTTTCACCATGTTGGCCAGGCTGGTCTTGAACTCCTGACTTCGTGATCCACCAACCTTGGCCTCCCAAAGTGCTGGGATTACAGGCGTGAGCCACTGCACCCAGCTAAAAAAGACTTCTAACTATGTGGCCAGAGCGGGATTCAAGTACTGGAAGTATTATCTTTGGAATTGTAATTTTTGCAATTCTTAAGTATATTGATTTTCCAGAGCTGAAATAACTACAAATTTGGTGGCTTAAAACAATAGATGATTGTTTTGTACTTCTACAGCCTGGAATTCAGAAGTCAAGGTGTCAGCAGGGCCATGCTTCCTCCAAAGGCTCTGGGGAGAATCCTTCCAGCCACCAGAAGCTGCAAGGAGAGTCCTTTCTGCTTCTGGTGACTCTTGAAGCTTCTTGGCTTGTGGGAGCATAACTTCAGCTCCTGCCATTTTCAATTTTTTTTTCCAGACAGAGTCTTGCTCTGTCACCCTGGCTGGAGTACAGTGGCGCCATCTCAGCTCACTGCAACCTTCACTTCCTGGGTTCAAGCAATTCTCCTGTCTTAGCCTCCCAAGTAGCTGGGACCACAGGCGTGCACCACCATGCCCAGCTAATTTTTGTATTTTTAGTAGAGACGGGGTTTCACTATGTTGGCCAGGCTGGTCCTGAACACCTGACCTCAGGTGATCCGCTGGCCTCAGCCTTCCAAAGTGTTGGGATTACAGGCCTGAGCTACTGTGCCCAGGCGTTCCCTGCCATTTCCTTAGTCCATTATTTTTGTTGCTAAAACAGAACACTTTAGACTGGGTAATTTATAAAGAAAAGGGGCTTATTTAGCTCATAGTTCTGTAGGCTGGGAAGTTCAAGATTGGGTAGCTGCAACTGGTGAGGGTCTCTTGCCACTTCAACTCATGGAAGAAAGCGGAAGAAGCAGCGGGTGTGTGCCGAAACATCACATGGTGAGAGAGGAAGCGAGAGAGAGAGTCTGAAAGGCTGAGCTCACTTCTGTAACAGCCTGCTCTTCAGTAATTAATCCAGTCCCACAAGAATGAGAACTCACTCCACTGGGAGGGCATTGATCTATTCATGAGAGATGCCCCCATGACCCAAACAGTTCCCGTCTCCCAATACTGCCATATTGAGGATCAAATTTCAACAGGAGTTTTGGCAGGGTCAAACCACATCCAAACCATAACAGCCTCCTTCTTCACATGACCGTCTTCTCCATTTCTTTGGGTCTCAAATCTCTCTCACTGGATTAAATCCAGTATTATCTCATTTTGAGATCCTCAACTTAATTACATCTGCAAGGACTTCTATTTCCAAATAAGGTCACATTTACAGAAATGGGAGTAGGTAGCTAGAGTTCATGCATATCTTTTTTTTTTTTTTTTTTTTGAGACAGAGTCTTGCTCTGTTACCCAGGCTGGAGTGCAGTGGCAAAATCTCGGCTCACTGCAACCTCTGCCTCCCCGTTCAAAGGATTCTCCTGCCTCAGCCTCCCTAGTAGCTTGGATTACGGGCGCCTGCCATCACGCCTGGCTAATTTTTGTATTTTTAGTAGAGATGGGGTTTCATCATGTTGGCCAGCCTAGTCTCAAACTCCTGACCTCAGGTGATCTGCCCGCCTCAGCCTCCCAAAGTGCTGGGATTACAGGTATGAGCCACTGCGCCCAGCCGAGATTGTGCATATCTTTTGGGGGTACACAATTCAACCTATTGCACTGACCGAGTTCCATGGATTACACTCACCTTTCTCACCTGTCACGTGCTCCTTGGACTTGATGGTATGCCAACCCACAAGCTAAACATAATAAATCTTCTGAGACTATCAGTTTTCTGACATTTTAAAAGAAAAATTTAAGAAATTTAACTGGTAATTTAATGTTAATATTGTAATAAATATGTATTGTGGCATAAAATCCAAAATTCATATGAAATTTTAAGATGAAATATGAGACTACAGCCTATTTTTTAGTTAGGCAATGACTTTTTTTTTTTTTTTTTGCAAGGCCTCCAGAAGAATGAATGGCATTTACTCTTTTGCTGATAGGGTACTTCCAGGGTGAAAATCTGAGACTTATCATCTCAGGTCTCATTATTTACAAGCAAACTAGAAATCTCTGACATGTAGTAATTTGTCATTTTATCAAGGTGGAAATTTCAATCATGTGTTGCCATAGGCTGCTTTATAGGAACGAATTACCTTCTGAGTCTTGCCGTTGATCATATAGCTTGGGCTCCTGGCCTCAGCAATATTTTTCTCTGGTTCCCCACCCATTCTATGGGAGATATGATAAAATGCAGGGTCACATGTGAATTTTAGAATTTGCACAAGTGATTTATTCAACACATACTTATTGTTTGACTGTATAGAGATATAGGAGTGAACCCCCCAAAAGAACCAATTCTTGTTCTTTCCAAACAGATAGATAGTTATAGACACTATATAGATATAGATACACATATAGACGTAGACATCGATATGACATAGTCCAGGTCTACTATATCTAGAATTTATGTCAAAACGGGTGGCGTACCTGCCATCAGTGCCCATGCTTGATGGGGATAAACACTGCTAATTGACCTTGGCGCTCTTTCATGCTGAATCCTGTTATGGCTTCAGGAACAAAAGACAGCTGTGCTTCCTGTATACCTTATTCACAAGACTGTTATCAAAAACAAGAGTACTATATATTGCTTTAACCACTGATTTCAGTAATGTTACATTTAGAGCAGTGCTTTTTTTTTTTAATTGAGATGGAGTTTCCCTCTTGTTGCCCAGGCTGGAGTGCAATGGCGTGATCTCAGCGCACTGAAACCTCCACCCCCCCCGTGTTCAAGTGATTCTCCTGCCTCAGCCTCCCAAGTAGCTGAAATTACAGGCATGTGCCACCATGCCCGGCTGATTTTATATTTTTAGAAGAGACAGGGTTTCTCCATGTTGGTCTTGAACTCCCGACCTCAGGTGATTCTCCTGCCTCGGCCTCCCAAAGTGCTGGAATTACAGGCATGAGCCACCACACTTGGCCTGAGTAATGCTTTTTATTTATGTTTTCTTTTTTCACGAGTTGCTTTTGTTATACTGGGGTTCAGGGGTTCAGGGTGCATGCAGCTCCCCCTGAGAGGACGTTTCTCCAGGTTCTTGGTCTATCGCCCTCTCAAGAATGAGAGAGGAGACCATGGCGCAGTGTGCTCATAAAAGTAAATGCTGGACTCAAAAGTGTTTGTAGAAAGTGATTTATTTAAAGCAAGAGAGAGAAAAAGGAGAAGGAGAGAGAAACAGCTAGCTCTCACACTGAGTGAGAGAAAGAAAAGCTGCTCTCACACTGAGTGAGAAGGGTTCCCAGAGGGGGGAAACCCAGAGAAGGAAAGCTCCTCTCACACTGAGTGAGAGAATCCAGAAAGATGGAACCCAGGAGAGGAAAGACAGCTTCCACACTGAGTGGAATGGAATTGAGGGAGAGAGATGGAGTTAAGGAGAGGAAAAGCAGCTTCCACACTGGGTGGAAACGGACCCCAGAGGGGGAAATCCAGGAGGGAAAAGGGAGCTCCCACTATGTGGGAGGGGATTCCAGAGAGCTGGAAATTGGGTGTGGGTGAAGGATCAGGAAAATTTATCCTGGAAGAAATTCCCACCTCCCCAAGTTCCTCTGGCCAATGAAAGGAGTTCCTTTAAACTTCTGCTGGGGGTGACTGACTCTTAGTTTCTTCCCGCGCCCGAGAAATTTAAACATAAACAGTTAAATCTCCCAGATGGAGAGAGATGGAAGCGGGGCATGCCGCTGGGAAGTTCTTGCACCTTAAAACTACGCCCCCTTGTGGACCTGGAAAGAGAACACATTCCCTCACTTTGGCATCATTATTCATTTAAATTCATCCAAAAACTGAGAGAGCATTAAAGGTAACTCAGTGGTTTTCAAAGGTTGCCTAAAGGCGTCACTGTGCTTACTCGATGGCAGATGTACAGCGCATCACCAATATCCATTCTCTTTCCCATGGCAAACATCACTAAGGGAGCAGGACATCCTGCCCCACTGAGCAAAATGTGATCTCATAATCTCAACCAAATTGCACCAGTGAACCAACTTGTCATACAGGTGAAATCTGCTAGCCGATCTTGGTCAAGGAAAGTCATCAAAAAGACCTAGAATAAATGAGTTCTGCTAAAAACCAAGCAAAAATTTCACAGTGTTACAAGAAACACATGAAAATGATCTGATCTACCACTGAAGAAAGTCATTGGCTGCCTAAAGTCAAATGACTTTGGGAGGCTGAGACAAGAGGGTTGCTTGAACCCAGGAGTTCAGGACCAGCCTGGGCAATGTAGTGAGACCTCATCTCTACAAAAAAATGTTTTTAAATATATATTAAATATACATATGCCTGGTGCAGTGGCTCATGCTTGTAATACTAGCACTTTGGGAGGCCAAGGCAGGAGGATTGATTGAGCTCATGTATTTGAGACCAGGCTGGGCAACATGGCAAAACCCCATCTCTACAAAAAATACAAAAATTGACTGTGCTTGGTGCGATGTGCCTGTAGTCCCAGCTACTTGGGAGGCTGAGGTGGGAGAATCACCTGAGACCAGAGGTTGAGGCTGCTGTGAGCCGTGATTGTGCCACTGCACTCCCAGTGACAGAGTGAGTCCCTATCTGTCATTATTGGCCTTTTGGCTAAGATCAAGTGTAGCGTCTGTCTTATCAGAGTGACACCTTGTCTCAAAATCAATCAATAAATAAAGTCAAACATATGGCTAAAGACTTCAAAACTAAAAGCCATTCTGCACTCACTAAAAGATCCTAATGGTTATTTTATCTCCATTAAAGGCAATTGGATGTGCTTGTGCCCAAGTGGAGACATTTATATTTCAGGCCTTTTAAAAAGTTACCATCATTTGGGCATAGTCAATAGGTACTTGGTGAGACTTTAATGCAGTAATAAATGCCAAATAGATAACCTTCTCCATCTGTACTTCCTTAATGACAGGAATAGAGTTCAGTGTGCAGATATCTATAATACAACAATTTTCCAAGGTCATTCTCTATTCTAACATTCTTTTGACAATGACTAAGACTTTTTATTTGTGTAGACATACCCTTCTCTCACAACTTGATAATATTAATTTAATCAGTCTGAGCAATTTCAATTATATAAAGTAGAAAGATAGAAAATGGAGACTAAAGCCTCGTTTTCTAAAACACAAAGAATGGTAAAGAATCAGAGTGGTGAAATGATGACTCGATTGTTAAGTAACAGGCTGTACTAAAACATTCAAAAGCAGTGACTGACAATGGGTTTATTTTAATCCAAGGCCCTACAAACCACTTCTTAGAATGCTTTCAAATCAATTTGAATAAAAGTAACTACCTTACTTAAAGAAAACAGGAAAAAAAGTACAAAATTATCACGGAAGTGTAGACATTATACAAAACTGCTGAAAGTCATGGCTGGGTGCAGTGGCTCACGCCTGTAATCTTAGCACTTTGGGAGGCTGAGCTGGGAGGATCATGAAGGCAAGTGATCGAGACCATCCTGGCCAACACTGTGAAACCCTGTCTCTACTAAAAATACAAAACTTAGCCAGGCTTGTTGGCGTGTGCCTGTAGTCCCAGCTACTCGGGAGGCTGAGGCAGGAGAATCACTTGAACCTGGGAGGCAAAGGTTGCAGTGAGCCGAGATGGCACCACTGCACTCCAGCCTGGCAACGAAAAAACAAACAAACGAACAAAAAACCAAAACACTACTGAAAGTCAGGAAGAATTGTCAGGGCCAAGGGAAAATTTCTCCTTTACCCTCTGAAGGTACTCCGAAAAATCATGGACAAGAGGCAGAGTAATAGGAAAAAAGGCATATAAATTTATTATTAACATATAGACAGTACCCTTCAAAATGAAGACCCAAAGATACAGGGACAGTGCCTATTTTTATGCTTACATTCAACAAAGTATGGACCACCATGGAGAAGTATGACTGGACAAAAGAGCATGATCCAACATTACTAAACTGAGTGAGGAAATCCAGCAAAGGCTGCCTGCCTAGATTCTTCTTGGCCTCTCTAAGCAGCATCTTACATTCCTTCCTTCTGGGTACGGGGCAGAGCCCTCTCTGGTATGGGGGTCTTGTGACCTACAGTCAAACGGAAGTAGGTCAGATAATTTCTTTGTGGCTAAGTTTTACACGACAGGCAAAGGGAAAGTTAAGAGTATTTTTAGGTTTTATGGCTAAGGAAAAGGTGTTCTGGTTTCTATGACTCGCCTTGGGAAAGAGGGATTCTAGTTTCTTTTTCTGAGACGGAGTCTCGCTGTGTTGCCCAGGCTGGAGTGCAGTGCTGTGATCTTGGCTCACTGCAACCTCCACCTCCTGGATTCGAGCTATCCTCCTGCCTCAGCCTCCCAAGTAGCTGGAATTACAAGCACATGTCGCCATGCCTGGCTAATTTTTGTATTTTTAGTAGAGTTGGGATTTCACTGTGTTGGTCAGGCTGGTCTCGAACTTGTGACCTCGTGATCCACCTGCCTTGGCCTCCCAAAGTACTGGGATTACAGGCGTGAGCCACCACACCCTGCTGGGATTCTAGTTTCTAGCACTAGCTTTGGGGGATGATGGGACTGAGAGACAGGAGGGCAGAACATCAGATAAAAATTTTTGCTTCTGAGGCTTTCATTTTGGAGTATTGTTTTCTGAGTCCCAACAGAATAAAGAAAAAGTCTGGAGAACACAACTCAAAAGAATTTACATAAAAGAGGAACTAAGGAAAATGTTTCTTTTTTTAAATTAAAAGAAATTGTTGTTGTTGTTGTTGTCTTAGAGACAGGGCCTGGGTCTGGGTTGTCCAGGCTGGAGTACAGTGGCTCAATCATAGCTCACTGCAGCCTCAAACTCTTGGGCTCCAGTGATCCTCCTGCCTCAGCCTCCCAAGTAGCTAGGACTACAGGTGAGTCACCACGCCTAGATAATTTTTTTTTTTTTTTTTTTTTTTTGAGATGGAGTCTCATTCTGTTGCCAGGCTGGAGTTTAGTGGCGCAATCTCAGCTCACCATAACCTCTGCTTCCCGGGTTCGAGCGATTCTCCTGCCTCAGCCTCCTGAGTAGCTGGGATTACAGGCACACACCACCACACCCAGCTAATGTTTGTATTTTTGGTAGATATGGGGTTTCACCGTGTTGGCTAGGATGGTGTCAGTCTCTTGACCTCATGATCCTCCTGCCTCAGCCTCCCAAAGTGCTGGGATTACAGGCATGAGGCACTGTGCCTGGCCGCTAATTTTTTTTTAAGAGATAGGGTCTTACTGTGTTGCCCAGGCTGGTCTCAAACTCCTAGGCTCAAGTGATCCTCCCACTTCAGCCTCCTAAAATGCTTGGAGTACAGGTGTGAGCCACGGTGCCTGGGCATGGCAAATATTTCTCTGCCCCAATACATGCAAATACAGTGGAACAGTTAAACCAAGGATCCTTGGTTTTGTCATGAAGTCAGGACCCAGCTATCACTGCCCCCGCCGTAGTCTGCACCTTGAGCCTTCCTCATTGTAAACACATTCTCTACAAAGCTAAATGTAGCTCAGAAGGGCTTATAAAACGTTGTCAAAGATCCTGCTGCATCATTTGAAAATGAGTTCTCTAAAAACAATGGTATCTTCACAAATGATTTATATGTATCTTTAACACACACACACACACACACACACACACACACACACACGGGGAAAAAAGAACTAAAAACAAGGAAACTCTGGAAACAAATGGACACAATAAATACATTTATTTTAAAATTTTGATGAGTGCTTAAATTCACTACATGGTATTTAGCCCATAGAAAGATTTCTCATTTAGAAGACAGCAATCAAAAATGAGCCACACAGATTCGCATTACTCCTTTATTAAGATGGGAAATTGCTCATCTCTATATTAACAAAGATTAAATACCTAACAAGAAGAAAATATTCATTGTGGTCAAACAGATTTATCAAGAACAGTAACTTGATGGACGATATGAGAAAAATTTTAGTCTATTACTAAATGCCCATGTTAATTGGCTGCTTATAAAGGGCATTCCTTTGGACATTTTGGAAGGTAAAGGCAATTTGAAGGAAACTTCTTCAGGATAAATAATGTTCCATAAAAGTCACACATAAAACCAAGCAATCATGTGCCTTTGGATTTCATAATAAAGACAGGAACAAATCATGACAGCCTCCTCTCCTTTTCTTGAGGGCTCATCATTATAATCCGTGGGAGTGCTTGGGAGAAGTCATTCTAGATTATTCTGCATGATGGTTGGTGAGGCTTCACACATTATTATTAGTTGTCTTGAAGGGATGCACCACTAAAACTCATTCCATGTAGAAAAGTCTCATCATTTTTACACTGTCAGACTTCATACCCCTAATTCTGTTAAATTTGTAATAACTCAAAACAGGTAACAAGATCTTTGAAACATTATGACAAAAGCTCTCAAAATTTTAATTTGATTATGGAAGGGTTCAAAATATACTACCCCAAAATATGGCACATTGGCCTACTTAAGATTTTAAGCTGAAGGGATCTGAGAAATGGCAGGTGCTGGAAGGACTCTCTGAGCTTCCTTTGAAACAGTTTACAAGACCTTCACGTGAGAGGCGTCCTCCCTATATCTGCAGAAAAGGAGCATCCTTATCTCCAAAGATGGAAGCCTGCTGAGAGGAACCCGAATGAATGGGACTTGCCCCAGTTTACTACTCTTAGTTCATACTCCTTTTTGTCCCCCCCCGTTTTCCCATGATTTTCCACTCTTCATCAAGCTCGAGCTTCACCATTTCTTTGGGTCTTCATTTCCTTACAAAGGCTCCCACAACATGTAAATTTTGTATTAAATTAATTTGTATACTTTTCTCTTGTTAGTCTATCCTTATTCAGTCTAATTTACTGGGGTCTCAGCCAATGAATTTAAATTTTTTCCCCCTACAATTGTAATAAATAAATAGAATTTATTTATTCAACCAATGTTTATGGAGTGCCCACTATATGCCAAGCAGTGATTGAGGTCCTGGGAATTCAGTGGTAAGAAAGACAATTTTCCTGCCCTCATAGCACTTACATTCATTCCTGTGGGTGTAGAGACACAAATAAATAAATAAACAAATATTTTTAGAGTGATTAGTGTTACCAAGTGAATAAAAAAGTGGGATAGGATGGCGACTGTAGGGGGTATTGGTGGTAGGGTTGTCCTCCAGCCGGTCTCTCTCCCATCCCACCTTGTCTCTGCTTCATCTTACTCTGCAGATACATGTTCTCTACCTCTCTGTGTGCCCATCTGGTGAAGACAGCTACTCCACAGCCTCTCAGCTCACATCTTCCTGGTTAAAGAAGCCAGACCAGACTGAACAAGAATGAATTCCCCTAGTCTAGTCAATGATAGCCAAGATAGAAATATTTAGAAAAGGAAAGACACCTTTTATTTACAAAGAAAGAGGGAGTTAGACTTTAGAAAAACAGACTTTCAAATTAGAAAACAAAACATATATATACTTGTATATACAAATATATATACAAATGTATTTGTGTATATATACACAAATATATATACAAATGCGCTTTACTTACATGGACTCATTTCATTTATTTATGCAAACATATGTATATATTTATATATGCATATGTTTTAGACGAGGTCACACACAGTTTTCCAGGCTGGAGTACAGTGATGTGATCATGGCTCTGAAATCTCAGGCTCAAGTAATCCTCTTGCCTCGGCCTCCTGAGTAGCTGGGACTGTAGACAAGAACCACCCCACCTGGCTATTACTGTTAGTAGAGACAGGGTTTTGCCATATTGGCCAGGCTGGTATTGAACTCCTGACCTCCAGTGATCTGACTGCCTTGGCCTCCCAGAGCGCTGGAATTACAGCCATGAGCCACCATGCCGACCCAGAACAAACATTTAAAGGGAAAAAGCCCCAAAAATTACCAAGATTACAATAGTTACATTGGCAGCTTGTGGTGGGGAAAGACACCTTCCCACATGATTAGCATTTCCACAAAAGTTATGATGTGTCTTCAGGTACCCCTTAGCAAAAATCACGGGTAAAATTATTTTGGTTAGGGAGTTTAGGTTTACAAGAAATAAGTCAAGATTTTCTTATTTTGGAGATTGGAACTAGTTGGGGTGGTTTTGGTTTATCTCAGAGTGCAAAGATTTGTTTGTTTGATTTGTAAAGTGCTCAATCATGTTGGAAGCAGGGTATCAGTTTTTGCTTCTACAAGTTATAAGGTACAAACACAGCAGCCAGGGCCCATCCCCACTAAAGGAAGCAGTTAAAGAGGTCCCTCTGAACTGACAGGCTTCCAGAAGAAAGTACTTGCCACTGCCTGGACATGCTAAGCCTGATTACATAGCCATAGTCTTCTATACTGCAGATTTCTGAGTCTCCACATTTGACCGCTGCTTTTCATAAAGCATTTTCATGCCTGTTCATACAGCCAATCCTAGAAAGCCTGTGAGAATAGTTAACACTTACAAAGTACTGCCTCTATGTGCCAAACAGTTATTGAACCTTTATTCAGCACCAGGTACTGTTCTAACAATGTTATATGTCAACTGTTAATCCATTTAAGTCTCATAATATTCCTATAAATATAATGTATGATTGTTGTCCATATGTTATAGATAATAAAATTGAAGTTAAGTAATTTCCCCAAAGTCACACAGTTTGAAAGTGGTGGAGTTGGAATTTTGTCAGGTCTGATCTGCAGACCCTGACCAAGTGATGGATGAAAAACATACACTCACACAGACTTGCCTGTCAGCCAGGCCCAGGGTCCTCTGCCAGAGTCAGCAGTGGCCTTGATAAGCCGGTGGCCTTCACATTTATTTAGTACAGATTAAATGACAGAGGTCTCAAGTAAACACCATTAGAGGGTAATTAACATTGCCAACCTCCTGAGTAGAGAGCAGTCATGCAATCATGCGACTGCAGAAGATCAAAGACGGGTCTTAGGACCACATGAGTAAACAAACTATTTAGATAAACTCCTCTGCATTCCTTTGTATCTACTCCTGGCTCTTAGCTCAAGGTAAGGGGGTTAGGCTGTCTTCAGTCATAACTTCTTTCTCAAGGCTTTTGCAAAACCTTCCAGCCTTCCAAGAAGGTTTGCGTTTTCTAAAATTTCTTCCAGCACCCTGACTGAACTCCTGCAGAATTTGATCCAAGGTAGTCCAGCTCCAGGGTCCATGCTTTTAACTGTTGTCCTAAGTGGCCTCTCCAGAAACAAGTGTTACTCCAGTTTTACAGATGAAGAAATAAGCGGGTTGCAGAAATTATGTAACTTGCTCAAAGTCACAGTTAGAATTATAATGCAGCCAAGCATGGTGACTCATGCCTGTAATCCCAGAACTTTGGGAGGCTGAGGCGGGTGGATCACCTAAGGTCAGGAGTTTGAGACTGGCCTGATCAACATGGTGAAACCCCGTCTCTACTAAAAATACAAAAAAAAAAAAAAAAAAAAAAAATTAGCTGGGTGTGGTAGCATGCACCTGTAATCCCAGCTACTCAGGAGGCTGAGGCAGGAGAATTGCTTGAACCCAGGAGGCAGAGGTTTCAGTAAGCCAATGTTGTGCCATTGCACTACAGCCTGGGCGACAGAGCAAAACTCTGTCTCAAAAAAAAAAAAAAAAAAAAGAAGTTAATGCTGAGATTTTAAATTAGGTCTTTTGACTTCCCACCAGGTTTCTTTCAATAATGACAACAGCAATAACAAATTTAACACTGTCATATAGGGCTTGCCATATGCACTTTACTTACATGGACTCATTTCATCCACAGCTCTGTGGCATTGGTATTATATTACTGCCATTTTACATGAAGAAGTTGAGGCATAGAGAGGTTAAATAACTTGCCCAGAGTCACACAGCTGGAAAATGGCAGAGTTAGGGTGTGAACTCAGGCAGTCTGTTCTCAGAATCTGCACTCTTAATTATGACATTGCACAGCCTCTCCATGCTGTACACTTGGGTTTCTCAGGGGGAACCAGTAAGGGAAAAGAGAAAAGGGAAGGACACTAATATTTATGGTTTATGCTTCTATATACTCTCATAGATTATATTATTGTTGACATTTTCACTGCCCCTCCTTATCAGATGTGTCCTTATGGGATTATGCTTTGCATTGATATTAGTTTGGACATAACTTGCTTTGGCCAATGACATGTGAATGGAAATGATGCTACTTCTAAGCAGAAGTTATAAATGCCACTGTGAGATTCTAACACCTCTCCTTTGCCTCTTCCATGAGACCTGCCTTTCCCAGACAGAAGCTGCTTCTTTTTTTTTTGAGACAGGGTTTCACTATGCTGCCCAGATTGGGGTGTAACAGTGCAATCTCTGCTCACTGCAATCTCTACCTCCTGGGCCCAAGCCATCCTCCCACCTTAGCCTCCTGAGTAGCTGGGACTATTGGCACCTGCCACCACTCCCGGCTAGTTTTTGTATTTGTTTGTAGAGATGAGTTTTTGCCATGTTGGCCAGGCCAGTCTCCAACTCCTGGATTCAAGCAATCCGCCTGCCTCAGCTTCCCAAAGTGCTGAGATTACAGGCATGAGCCACCACGCCGGGCCAGAAGCTGTTTCTTCAGTGTTGGTCTTGAAATGAAGATTTGGAGCAGAGCCACAGTTGGCATGCCAAGGACATGAACGTGTACAAGAAGTACCTTTGGGTTTTGTAAGTCACTGAAATTTGAGACTTGTTTCTACAGCATGACTCAGACTAAGCAGACTTTTATGTGTATATTAAAAATTTAAGGCCGGGCGTGGTGGCTTATGCCTGTAATCCCAGCCCTTTGGGAGGCCGAGGCGGGTGGATCACCTGAGGTCAAGAGTTCGAGACCAACCTGGCCAACATAGTGAAACCCACTCTCTACTAAAAATAAAAAAATTAGCCTGGCATGATGGTGGGTGCCTATAATCCCAGTTACTCGAGAGGTTGAGGTGGGAGAATCACTTGAACCCAGGAGGCACAGGTTGCAGTGAGCCAAGATCGTGCCACTGCACTCTAGCCTGGGCAACAGAGTGAGACTTGGTCTCAAAAAAAAAATTTTTTTTTTAATAATTTTAATTTTCACAATAGCTGTATGAGGTAGGTATAATTAGCTCTAGGAAGAAACTAAGATTCTTAGAGGTTTTATAATTTGCTCAAAATTTAAAAGTGTAGAAGCAAGGGTTTCAGTTTCCTTCTTCCTAACATAACCTTTGTTTTGTTTATGTATCTATCACCCACCCTGACAAAGAAGTGTGCTGTAAGAGGTGTTGCTCACTCAGTCACCACATGCCAGGAGCATGAGTGACTAACTGCAATTAGTCAAGGCAATCATTGTGGTCTCATTTCCTTTGACAGTAATAGGTTTGCCAGTAAATGTGTCTGTGAGCCAATTATGGCCATAAAACAGGAAGATACAAATTGAGGATCTGAATGCCAATCCTGCTTCAAACACAATTCTGTCCCTATCAGCACCAGCCACAGGTTTCGGTTGTCAGTAAAACTCACATGATACAATAGACTTTAATACTTCATTTTTTAACTTTATAGAGGGACACAATACAGGAATACTGAGCGCAATAGTATCTTCATGTCATCTGGAGGCTCAGAGGCTACCTATGTATACATTTTCTTGGCCTCTATCACTTTCCTGGGGTGTGTATAGCTCCTGAGGAAGATCGAAGTGCCTGGCTTCACTTGGAAGGTCTCTCATCAGTTGTCTGTCTGGATGCCAACCCCATAGCCTTCCTAGTTCATGTGTAGATCCACAGATAGGGGATTTCACAGCAAACAAGGCAGGTAGTCAGCTCCTAGCACGAAGCTTTGCTCAACTAGCTTAACTTGGTAGTTGCCAAGGAAACAGTGCCGTGAGAAGGCAGTCCCAAGGTCACCTTCCTAGGTAGACCTAAATGTGTTCAGAGATGTTAACCCTTACTGATAAGCAGTCAGCGGGGAGCTTCAAGGAAAGATTTCCAGGCTCTCAAAAGAGACACAGAAGATAAAGTCTCACTCTGGACATTTTTGTGTCTGAAGTTGATGCTTGCAACTACATTTTCCTGGCCTATTCAGTTTCCCACACTCTACTCTAAGACATCTATCTTTATAATTTCTCCACTTTCCTAAGACTTCTTCCCTAGTTCTCACTTTCAGTGGGTATCTTGCTTCCTGTTTAAATTAGAAAATGGAAGCAGTGAGATAAAATTTTGACACATTCCCACCACGGCAGGCCCATCCATTTCCTTTTTAATCCACATTCTCCACCTTCTCTCCTACAATGGATTTATTGTTTATACACCAATCCAAGGCTTCCCTCGTCACTGTGCTTTAGACTTTATCCCCATTCATCTATTCAAGCATGACTCTAGCACTGTAAACACCTCCTCTTTTCTAGCCAACCATTGCCATCAGTATATTTCCTTTAGCATTTCCTTTTTTAAAATATGTCTCCCTCTTGACCCCACATCCTACTCCAATTATTGGCTCATTTCTCAACTCTATGATAGCAAGATATCTCATGGGAGTTTTCTATGCTCATTTCAATTCTTCTAGTCTCAGCTATTCTGAATTAGGTTTTCTGCCACTTACAAGATTATAATATTTCTGTTACCTTAAATATTATAATCTTATAAACTCAAAACTTTTTACCTTTGAATACTGATTGTTACTGTGACTCAAAATTATTAAATTGGGAGAAAGAGTGCTTTGATAGGAGAAATTTGTCACTGAAATGGCAGCATTTTGTTTACACCTTTCAAAAATGACCAAACAGAGTAAGGATGTACCCCTCTTCAAACTTGAACAAAAAAGACAGTGCTTTGAATTTAATATCTACATAATTTTTGTCATAATTTCTCCAGTTTCCTTAGACTTCTTCCCCAGTTCTTACTTTCAATGGGTATCTTGCTTCCTGTTTAAATTAGAAAACTTGTCTTAATATGAAAGTTTGAGATTATGATTTAAGATAAATTAATACCTTACTTTTGCAACTCAAGTATGTACTTTGTGTACTTTTTCAGCACTAGATGCTTTGTATTTATTAATAAGAAAAATACCAATTATATAAGATTAAAAAAATTTAAAGTTATTTAGATATATTAAATGAGGTTCAGAATCCTATTATCTTTATTATTGTTTATTCTGTATCTTTATTAGATATTTAATAGCACTTTGAATCCATAAGCAATCTCAATTCTATACTGTGTTATAATTGATCTTAAATAAAAAATAAAACTGAAATTTTATGAGTTTTCCACTGCATGAGCATATTGAGTTGTGGCAATAACATGGTGAGGTCCACAGGGTAAAAACAATTCCTCCACCACTTTTTTTCTTTAGAGATGGAGAATGTGAAGTATTTATGATAAAAATCAGAATATGAAAAAGAGCTTGAAAGGCTGCAGCAATGTAGGAAACTTTACAAATTGAAATTTAAACAGATACAAATGCTCCTGTTCTTGGGAGTCAAAAAGAACAACTGCCCACATACAGAACTGCTTAACAGCAGCTTTTGTGAAAAATAAGCAGGCAACAAGTCTGCAATGCTACAGTGTCTCCAGCTGCTAAAATCTTGGACTACACTGAAAAGATGATTTTTTTGTTTTTTGGGATAGAGTTTTGTTCTTGTCACCCAGGCTGGAGTGCAATGGCAACATCTCATGTCACTGCAACCTCCACCTCCTTGGTTCAAGTGATTCTCCTGCCTCAGCCTCCTGAGTAGTTGGAATTACAGGTGCACGCCACCAAACCCAGCTAATTTTTGTATTTTTAGTAGAGACGGGGTTTCACCATGTTGGTCAGATGGGACTCGAACTCCTGACCTCAGGTGATCTGCCCACCTTGGCCTCCCAAGATGCTGGGATTACAGGCATGAGCCACTGAGCCTGGCCTAAAAGATGATTTTGTTTTTGAGATGGAGTTTTGCTCTTGTTGCCTAGACTGGAGTGCAATGGCACAATCTTGGCTCACCGCAACTCCGCCTCCTGGGTTCAAGTGATTCTCCTGCCTCAGCTTCCTGAGTAGCTAGGATTACAGGATGAGCCACCATGCCTGGCTAATTTTGTATGTTTAGTAGAGACAGGGTTTCTCCATGTTGGTCAGGCTGGTCTTGAACTCGCAAACGCAGGTGATCCACCGGCCTCAGCCTCCAAAAATGCTGGGATTACAGGTGTGAGCCACGGTGCCTGGCCTGAAAACATGATTTTAACAGCCAACATTTACTGAACACCTTATCAGCCTTGCTTCACGTGGAGTAAGTGGTTGTCAGACAGGAAAGTACTCAGAACACGGAGGCAATTGTCTTTTCTACTCAATCGGGGCACAATGTACACAGACAGAGTTTATTCAAGGAACACTTGAAAAAGCAGGGAAGATTGCCTAGAGAGCAGGCACAGGGGATATCTGCTTGCTATTTCAGACTGCAGGATCCTGGCCAGGTGCAGTGGCTCACGCCTGTAATCCCAGCAATTTGGAAGGCTGAGGCAGGTGGATCACCTGAGTTTGGGAGTTCAAGACCAGCCTGACCAACATGGAGAAACCCTGTCTCTACTAAACATACGAAGTTAGCCGGGCATGGTAGCACATCCTGTGTAATCCCAGGTACTCAGGAGGCTGAGGCAGGAGAATCGCTTGAACCCGGGAGGCAGAGGTTTCAGTGAGCTGAAATTGTACCACTGCATTTCAGCCTGGGTGACAGGGTGAGACTCCATCCAAAAAAAAAAAAACAGACTGCAGGATCCTAATGAAGCAAACTACAATCAACAAATAGAGCCACAGGAAATCAGATTTCATCCCAACACATAAGGTAGAAATTTGTAGTAGTAAAACCTACCAAAATTGTGAAAGAGACATTAAAAGGAAAGGGGGCAGGGTGCAGTGGCTCACTGCCTTCCAGCACTTTGGGAGGCTGAGGGAGGTGGACTGCTTGAGGTCAGGAGTTTGAGACCAGCCTGGGCAACATAGTGAGACCCCCGTCTCTAAAAAAAAAAAGTAAATAAAAAAATTAAAAAAAAGAAGATAACTAGGTACTATGTACCACCACCTCATATATATTAGTTATTCATTGCTGCAGAATAAATTATCCCCAAACTAAGTGGCTTAAAACAACACACACTTACCATCTCCCAATGCCTGTGGGTCAGAAAATCTGGCATGGCTTTGCCAGGCCCTATGCTTCAGGGTCTCTCATAAAGCTACAATCAAGGTGTCAGCCAGGGCTACAGTCAGCTCATGTTCAGCTGGGGCAGACACCACTTTCAAGCTCAATTAGTGGTTGTTGGGCAGGGTAAAGTTCTTTCTGAGCAGCTGAACTGAGGGCCTCAGTTCCTTGCTGACTGTTGGTGGGGAGGCTGCCCCCAGTTTCTTGCCAAGTGGTCTTTCAGTTAGAGCAAGTGCTTAAGGGCCAGGAGAGAATACCAGGAAGATGGAATAAAATGGACAAATATGAGAACTTTTTAGGCATTCAGACCAAAACTGAGGTAGTTATTAAAGATGAGTCTGTGATGTCTTGTTTGTACAACTGATGATGGCAAATTACTGAGATCAGCATAAGAGAGGACCAGATATGGGGAGGAGAGGAACGTGAATTTGATTTTTAACATACGTGTGAGATGTCTTTGAGATACTAGAGACAACAAAGTGGAAATGAAGGTCAGAAAACTGACCTGATATACAAATTTGTAAGAGACTAATTTTTAGATTGCAGTTGACAGTTTTATACTGCTACATCTCTCTCTTTATACTGTTACATTTCTCTTTCTCTCTTAAAATTTTTAAGACAGAGTCTCACTCTGTTGCCCCGGGCTGGATGCAGTGGCGCAAGCTTGGCTCACTGCAACCTCCACTTCCCGGGTTCAAGTAATTCTTGTGCCTCAGCCTTCCCAGTGACTGGGACTACATGCATGCGCCACCACACCTGGCTGATTTTTGTATTTTTAGTAGAGACAGGGTTTCACTATGTTGGCCAGGCTGATCTCAAGCTCCTGACCTCAAGTGATCCGCCCGCCTTGGCCTCTTAAAGTGCTGGGATTACAGGCCTGAGCCACCACGCCTGGCCACTGTTACATTTCTTATTGACTAATATGATAGGTACTTTGACCTATTTAGTTGTCCATTTGCAAGGATCTCAGTCTGAAACTAAATAAAGTGGGGTTTCACACAAACATTTGCTATTAAAGGTATTACCCCTTCCAACTGTACCTCCTCAGTTTCCCTTACCCCACCCCTACATTATTTTGAAAACATCCTGAGACTAACAATTAGGGTTCAAGAAAATAAAAGTATGTGGCAACTCATGATCTCTATCTTCTTGGTATTCATGCCTTTGTGTGATGTCCTATCCTGACTGTGGGCAGGACCTGACTGGCTTCTAACCAATAGAAAATGACAAAAGTGATGGGCAATCACTCCCATGATTGTGTTTCATCATATGGTAAGGTGACGGATGTCACCCTCATGATCATGTTTCATCGTATAAGACTCAGTCTTGCTAGCTGACTGGGGCTAGAGAGTCTCCTTGCTAGCTTCATGAAGCAAGTGAGCCTGTTGAGGAAGACCATGAGGCAAGGAACTAGGGGTTCTAGGGCCACTAGGAGCTGAAGGCGCACTTCAGTCAACAGCCAGCAAGAAACTGAAGCCCTCAGTTCTATAGCTATAAGAAAATGAATTTTGCTAACAACCTCAGTGAGTTTGCAGAGCAGATTCTCTCCCAGCTGGATCTGCAGATGAGTACACAACCTGGCTGATACCTTGATTGTGGCCTGTGACCAAGAGTGGCATGACATACCACCCTCTGAAATGCTGAAGGAAAAAAAACAAACAAAAAACTTTTGCTCTAGAATAGTATACCCAGTGAAAATATCCGTCAGGCATGAAGGAAAAATAAATACTTTCCCAAACAAAAGCTGAGGGATTTCATCAACACCAAACCTGTCCTACAAAAAATGCTAAAGGGAGTACTTCAATCAGAAAGAAAAGGATGTTTATGAGCAGTAAGTAACCACCTGAAGGTTAAAAACTCACTGGTAAGTACACAGGAAAACACAGAATATTATAACACTATAATTGTGGAATATAACCCACTCTTATTCTAAGTAGGAAGACTAAATGATAAACCAATCAAAAATAATAACAACTACAATAACTTTTCAAGACATAGGCAGTACAGTAAGATATAAACAAGTTAAAAAGTTGGAGGAGGGACAGCCATGGTGGTTCACACCTGTAATGCCAGCACTTTGGGAGGCCAAGGTGGGCGGATCACTTGAGGTCAGGAGTTCGAGACCAGACTGGCCAACATGGCAAAACCCCATCTCTACTAAAAATATAAAAATTAGCCAGACATTGGGGCGAGTGCCTGTAGTCCCAGCTACTCAGGGAGGCTGAGGCGGGAGAATCGCTTGAACCCAGGAGGCGGATGTTGCAGTGAGCTGAGAACGCCCCACTGCACTCCAGCCTGGACGACAGAGGAAGACTCTCTCAAAAAAAAAAAAAAAAAAAAAAGTGGGGGAAACAAAGTAGAGGTGTAGAATTTTTGTTTTCTTCTTGTTTATGCTTTAGAATGTAAGTTATATAGGGAAAGGGACTTTGTCTTTTTCACCATTGTGTTCCCAGTGGCTATAGCTGAATGATTGAATACATTTTGCTATACCAGTGAAGATTACTAGTTCTGATGAACATCATGGGGCCCTTAACTGGTTGTAACAGAACTATGAAACAAAAGGGTTTGGTTTTCTTTTCTATCAGCATAATTTCAGACCAGTAACTCAACCCATTAAAATGTGAGCTGTCACGTTACCTCTTTTAGTGACTTTGGGTAATTACTCTTTTATTTTGGAGGTGCTAAAGGTATAAACTACACTTGAATAAGTTTCAAATCATAAAGACAAATATGGTTTCCTGGTTTATAATTATTGCTTCACTACTGTACCCCTTGCTATATGGACACTGCCTTTAATGAGGGCTGACCCAGAGGAAAGAGCACCTGCAAAAGCAAAGTGAGAAAGGAGAAAGAAGAATTTATGTCATCTGTCAAATCTGTTTGGAATGCTGTAACAAAATATCAAAATACTGTAACTTATAAACAACAGAAATTTACTTATCTCAATTCCGGAGTCTTGGAAGTCCAAGGTCAAGGCATTGGCAGATTTGCCGTCTGGTGAAGGCCCACTTCCTCACAGACAGCCATCTTCTCACTGCACTCTCAAGGCAGAAGGGCAAGGTGTCTCTTCAGGGCCTCTTTGATAAGGGCACTAATCCCATTTTGAGACCTCTGTCCCCAAGACCCTATCATCTTCCAAGGGCTCCATTTCCTAATACCAATACCTTAGGGGTAAGAGTCTTACCTACTGTACTAAGGACTCCAAACAGCTGGCACCTGCCATAGCTCACTGTGGTGAAGATGGAGAATGGTGGGAGCGTGGGGTAAGAGAGGCAACAACCAGACTGGAGACAAGAGACCAGTTTAGGAGGCTCTAGATACAATCTAGGCAAAAATTACAGCTGGGGTTAGCCCCTTTTGCCTCTGGGCTTAACTGTGCAGCTATGAGGCCTCCTGTCTCCCTTACAATGGGCCATCCTGAGTGACTGAGTTTGGCACAGCAGCACTGATTCTGCTGATGTTTCTTAATGAAGATCTTGGGTATTCTGCATTCACACATTCTCACTCCTGAACCATTTTTCTTTAACTGTACAACATGAGCCTGAATAGTCATTAACTCATGGTTCATTATGTACTGTCAACTTTAGGAAGAACTCACCTATCTGAGCTGGTCTGGTGATAGTAACGTAGTTCTTTCTCTGATGGCAAGCACCATTGAGGATGGCAGTAGTGGAACGTGGGCACAGTGCAGCATTCGTGAGCGCTCTGTAATACACAGTTGCCTCCATCAAGACAGTGATATTCCTTCTCTTTCAAAAGTCTGTGTCCTATTCCTGACCCCAGGAGGCAGATAAATTTATTTTCTAGCCCAGGCTATCTTGTCTTCAAGTAAACCCACTTCTTTAACAGGAAATTATTGCCAAGAACTCCAGTGCTGAATTTAGAAACATCCAAACCCTTTTCTAACCTCTTCTACTTCTGTAGTTGCTCTAACTAACCCTCTCCAAATTTAGGGAATCCTAATTTTAAAGATTGTTTTTAACATTCAGTTATAGCCGTGTGCCCTAATAAGAGAAGTCTCTTCACCATTTTCACTTGCCTCGTCTTTTATTAAGAATAAAATACTTTTCGGGGGTGAGGGGACAGGGGAGGGGATAGCATTAAGAGAAATACTTAATGTAGATGACGGGGCGATGGATGCAGCAAACCACCATGGCACATGTATACCTATGTAACAAACCTGCATGTTCTACACATGTACTCCAGAACTTAAAGTATAAAAAAAAAAAAGAATAAAATACTTTTCTTAAGATGTAAAAAAAGGGAACCATGACCAAGGATTAAGTGAATGTATCTATTTTTTATTATGAAACATTAAAGTTTGACACACTGCTTTGCTTTTTTAAAATCTATTATCTGACTTAAACCTATTCAGCAAAAATGCCAATAAATTATATAAATCATATGGGTATTTTTAAAACTAGGAACATAATATGTTTTATGATAAACAATAATACTAAATCTGAGTTGTATGAACTGTTAACCTGAAATTTGTTTTAGATGTTTAGCTTAAAACAAAAAGAAAACCAATCACATTAATATACTGTTGCAAAAGTTTCTCAGCAGCCCTCCATATCACTGTGTCAGCATCCTTCGGCTTCTTCGCTGAGGTACGGAATGCAGCCATATGCAGGTGTCAAGGCACTCATTCTAAGCTATCCTATCCTGCACATCTTAGATATCACATTAGATGGAGGGCTGATGATATGCACTAACCCCCAGCCCAGGCGATCTTGCTTTTAAATAAACTAATTTCTTCAAAAGAAAATCATCAACTAAACTCAAATGCTGAATTTAGAAATAATAATTCCCATTCAACACATCAATCAAATGTGTTAGCAGTTAAAAGTCACAAATTTTGAAAAGTAAACAACCAATGAACTAAGGCAAATAGCACTGCCACCACATGCCTTAAAATGGTCTATTTTTGGTGTTTGAAGCTCTTTGCAAATTATATATTGGGACAGTTAAGATGGATTTAAATAAAAGATGTGTGTTCTACATAAATTTAGTTTTAAGGTTTTCAACATGGGTGGCAACATTACAAAAATATATCAGTCTTAATAGTGAACGTTTTCCATGTGGTTTCTAAATCTTTATTTTCTGTGGAGGTAAACCAAAGTTTAAATTCCATCTTCAAAGTTATGATATAATCTCTATTGTTCCTAGAGATTTTAAAGCTAGATATGATCTAGGTCCTTGCCAGGATCTTCACTTTCATCATCCTCATCCTCTTGGTCTCCAGATTCAAGTTCATCCTCTTCTTCAACCTAGAGGAAAAAGACTCATTTAATATCGTGAAAATTTGTTCATGTCACATTCAACATTTAACAATATATATTATTATTATTATTATTATTATTATTATTATTTTGAGACAGAGTCTCGATCTTGTCGCCCAGGCTGGAGTGCAATGGCATGATCTCAGCTGACTGCAACCTCTGCCTGCCAGGTTCCAGGGATTCTCCTGCCTCAGCCTCCTGAGTAGCTGGGATTACAGGTACCCACCACCAAGCCCTGCTAATTTTTGTATTTTTAGTAGAGATAGGGTTTCGCCATGTTGGCCAGGCTGGTCTCGAACTCCTGATCTCAGGCAATCTGCCTGTCTCAGCCTCCCAAAGTGCTGGGATTACAGGTGTGAGCACTGCACCCGGAAAAATTTTGTATTCTAGTAACTACAGTAGAATATACCATCTGATTTCTTTGATCTGATGCCCAAGGCTCTCTGTCATTTCTAATATGAATGAGATATTATCAGTTAGCTTTGCTGATAAATGGCTATACCTCTTTACACACAAATCTGAACCAAACATGGCAAAAGATAATGACACACTTGGGTGACAACAGTCTTGTTACCACATGAACAATCAAATGAATTCACTTTCTAGGCTCAAGGTCCAAAAGAAAATAGTTTATAAATACTGAAAACTGAACCTAATCTGTGTCTTCAGTAAATCCAATGAACACAGCGAACGCAGTATAGATGATACCATATTCATGAACCCATATATCCATTCCTATAATATAGCACAACTTTTCCATGTTAGATTAAAAATCTTTCAAATGCATTACATTAAAACATAATACAAATCATTTTTGAAGACATTTTAATCTTACTGGATGACCAAGATCCTTGAGTTTATTCTTCAATGACAGTATTTTCTGATCTTGATCGGCCAAGAGCACCAAGAGATCATCCTGTTCTTTTTTAGAATCTGTAATTTCCAACTCTAGTTTGTCTTTCTCAGTTTGTAAAATGGCAATGGTACTATTAGATGAATCCAGCTGCTCTTTAATGGCAGTTCTTTCCTCAGACAGAGCTTTAATTTCATTCTAGGAAAAGAAAGGTGAAAGGCAGGAATCTAAAATTAGCACTCACTTTCCTAGAGTTTTTAACAAATAGTTTTTTTCTATGACAAATCACTGTACTTGTTCAACCTAAAGAATTTAGGGGTGGGGGTTAAGGGTACAGGAGTAACATGAGAATTTGTTACACTGTTCATCAAAAATGGTTATTGCAAAAAAACAAGTTTAACATCCAAAAAATAGTTTTATTAGCTACTCCTCAAAAAAACCTTTAAGAGATATAAAAAAAGCATTATCATTTCAGATAATCAGAGGAGTAAACAGAAACAAAGCATTTTACAGCACAAGTCTAATTAACACCAGAATTTTACAACTCAAACCTAAAGTTAAAAATACATTTTTTATTCCAACTTCAAGCATACAATTAAATTAAAAGAAAATAGCTTCAAATAAAATCCATGGTTTAAAAATAAAATAATTTGGCCATAATCCAAAAAGCACAATTATACATTATTTTCCTTATTTTCACTAATGTGACCTCATTTCTTTCTTCATGCTATTTATTCTGATGTCTCTGTCACACAATAATATGCTGGCAGGATTTAATGTGCCTATGTTTCACAGCTCACGGAAAGCCTACATGTGGCTTGTGTATTAGTGAAATTTGTACTCGTTTTGTTGTTGTGATTAGATATTGATCTTAAAAAAGAAAACGCAGGCCAGGTGCGGTGGCTCATGCCTTTGGGAGGCCAAGGTGGGTATCACCTGAGGTTAGGAGTTCAAGATCAGCCTGGCCAACATGGTGAAACCCTATCTCTACGAAAAGTACAAAAATTAACTAGGCATGGTGGTAGGCGCCTGTAGTCCCAGCTACTCAGGAGGCTGAGGTTGCAGTAAGCCAAGATGGCACCATTGCACTCTAGCCTGGGCGACAAAAGTGAGACACTGTCTCAAAAATAAATAAATAAAATAAAACACAAATATTTTCAATAAATTTTACTTTTATAGTATATGTATATACATGCTTATCTTACAGATTCAATATTATTATTTGAAACAGGATTTTAAAAACTTCATTTGTGGCCAGGTGCAGTGGCTTATGCCTGTAATCCCAGCACTTTGGGAGGCCAAGGTCGGGCAGATCACAAGGTCAAGAGATCGAGACCATCCTGGCCAACATGGTGAAACCCTGTCTCTACTAAAAATACAAAAATTAGGTGGGTGTGGTGGTGCACACCTGTAGTCCCAGATACTGAGAAGGATGAGGCAGAGAATCACTTGAACACGGGAGGCGTAGGCCACAGTGAGCTGAGATCGTGCCACTGCACTCCAGCCTGATGACAGAGCAAGACTCTGTCCCAAAACAAAAACAAAAAACTCAAATTTTTGCAATGTTAAATCATCAATGTAGGAGTGAAAATGTTGTGAGATAAAATTATACATCATTAGCTTTCTTCATAAATCTAAGAATTTGAAAGATACATAAAATTTCCTACAGTTCATTTCATGTTATATGCAGTAAAGAAAAGCTGCATCAAAAACCAACCTTCAACTCTTTAGTCTCTTGTAATAATGCTGACAGTCTTCCTTCTACATCAGTAGTTTTGGTGGCTATTACAGTCTCGCTCTCTCCTTGTACCTCAACTGATTTTGCCTGAAATTAGAAATTGGGAAAAAAAGATGTTTCTTAAACATTACAATCAATATGAATTCCCAAAGTGGTTATTTTCTTGCCATTTCGAGATTTTGCTTTCAGTAACAGAGAATATAATTCCTTAAGCATTTATGTGCAACAAAGTGCTCTCCACTGTCAGATGAGCTGTTCCTACATGGAAGAGCATCAAATCTCTTAAGAGTATGAGGAAGGGAGGGCAAACGTGTCTCAAGGTAAGTAAGCCCAGAAAAGTAATCGGCAAGGCAGCTGTAATGTAACTGTAACACAGCATTTAATAAACACAGATTATTTTTCAAAGCCCTTCCTTCATAGATTTCCTATAAGTTAAATCCATACTATCATCCTAGGTAGACAGGTAGATAAATTGAGCCAAATGTCACTATTAGTGAAATGCAGATCTTTTCTCAAGTGCTAGAGGAGCACTCCTGAATAACAGTTTTTCAGTCTTTCCTTGTCTTTTTTTAAAAAAAACACTAGGAAGTGGGGTGTTGACACAATAAGTATCTAAAACTGTGGAAGTAGCTTTTGAACTGTGTAATGGGTAGAGACTGGAAGAGTTTTGAGGTGCATGGTAGACAAAGCTTGCATTACCTTGAAGAGACTGTTGGTAGAGATAAGGACATTAAGCAATTCTGGTGAGAGCTCAGAAAGAAAAGAGCGGAGTTACAGAGAAGCTTCATGGCCATAGTGAGAAGAAGAATGCTGGCAGAAATATGAATGTTTGATTTTGGTGAGGTCTCAGATGAAAACAAGGAATATGTTACTGGGAATTGGAGGAAAGGCAATCCTTGTTATAAAGTGGCAAATAACTTGGCCAAATAGTGTTGCAGTGTTTTGTGGAAAGCAGAACTCGTAAATGATGAACTTGGATATTTTGCTGGAGTTTCTAAACAAGTGGTGGAGTGTGGCCTGGTTTCTGCTTGTTGCTTAAAGTAAAATGTGAGAGAAGAGAGATAAATTGAAGAAGAAATTGCTAAGCAAAAAAAGAATCAGAATTAGAAGATTTGGAAAATTCTCAGTCTACCTATATTGCAAAAGTATGAGAAAGCATGCTCGGAAGAAAACAACAAGGGTTTTGATAATTTTATGATAGTAGGAAAGCTGCCAGCTTGAACTAAAGGGACAGAAATAGAATGTAATACTAGCAAAATAAACTATTAAGTAACTGAATAAACTAATCTGGTGAGTCTGACTATAAAATGACTGCCACCATGGACAAGAAGCCTATGTTACTAGAACACCAGCTAGTTCCAATTTTAGTATATGTGCTGCCGAAGCGAGCACTAGCTAGTAAGTAATCTAAAGAGAAGGTGCTATCTGATGAATTTGTTTATTTTCACTGTGGCTAAGAAATAATACATCAACCTTGTGTTTACTATCTTTCAGAAGGAAAAAGAGAAAACTTACAAATGCTTCTGTTTTCTGTAACAGTTCCTGCTTTTCTGTCTGTAGTTTGGTGATCTCCACAGATTGTGAGTTTAACTGAGACTTTAAAATTGCCAGTTCCTAAGAGACAAAAATAGATGAGTCATAACATTAAATGGTATTAATTTCATCAAGGAAATATTTATAGGGAGACATTTAAAAAAATGATTCACAACTTCCTAGTTTTGAAATCTAACTCTAAAGAACTATTCTTGAGCTTTGGGTTCAAGATGGAAATTCAACCCACTCATTTACCTCTGCTCCCTCCTGAAATCCCATGTAAAAAAATCATAGAGAGGAAGGGAGGGGAGAAGGAATAAGGAAAGGAAGAATGGGAGAGAGACAGGAAGAAACCTATAAAAACAAAGAGAGTAAGAGAAGAGAGCAATATAATTGGGGAATTTGAGAAAGCAAGTAACAGTGGTAACTAACTCAGCACACCTGAGAAAGCTGAAAGCTAGGCTGACCACCGAGAAAGTTAAGCTATTACCTGACTTAAAATGAATGCATTAACTACCAGAAAGTTGGGGAACTGGTATCATTAGATATCTCTGGAAGCACAGATAAAAATAAGGTTAAAAACTGTAGCACTGGTTAAAAGACTATTTAAGAAATAGACCATCAGATCCCTGTCTCAATCTTATGATCAGGCAACCGTTCCTCCTCTCTTGGCTGAAGACTTGACGTTTATTATGTGGCTGGCATAAGACATCTTTAGATTAGGGACCACCAAACATAGATGAAAGCAGTAGTACTCTAATGAAAACCAGAGTATTAATGGAAAGTTTTTATTAATGCTGAAATTTCCAAACTTCTCACCCTCTCCTCCCCCCTCCAAAAAAGTACAGAAAGAGAAAGGCAATTATAACAATGGCGCTCAGCCAGGAGTAATTTCTCCCCCACATCCTGGTCAAGGACATTTGGTAGTGTCTGAAGACAGAGTAAGTGGTGGGACAATGGCAAGTAAAAGGCTCTTTTCTTTTGGTTCTCTTTAAAATTTCTATCATGTACTTTTGTGGCTTTTCTAATTTAATTTTTTAAAAGTTATTAAAATGAGTTATATTTAGTTCTCTGTATATAGTATTTTACTATATATTATAAAAAACAAAACTGTCACTTAAAAATATACATTTTTAAAAATAATCTAAAGCTTATAAAAGTAAATCAACTGGAGAAAGTAAAAATATTAAACGGCAATTCTCTTTTTTATAAAATACCTCATTAAAGTTTCACTGGGAAACAATTAGTTTATTTTTACTTAGGATTTACAAACTAAGGCTATACGTTAGTAACTTAATTCCCTTTAATTTTGATACAGTTCTTATTAAGTAGACTTAATAAAACCAAAACAGCATAATTTTCCCACACAAATAAAACACTGTGAACAAATATTGGAGACCTGAAAATCCTCAACGGTAACTGATTCTTTTTCAAAAAAGGTCAGATTTTTAGAATCTACTCTGAGGTATACGGACATTATCAAAAGAAGACAACATTTCTCTATGTTCAGTCATTTCTGTTTCAAAGCAGCCACATCAGCGGGCTAGGGCCAGTTGATTAGCGGAGGGAGAAGTCAGTCAGTCATAGGTTAGTAAGAATGGTCACTTTTTTAGTATTGCTTGGATTTAAAACAAAAAACAAGTATGCATTTCTTTTATAATAAAAAAGGAAGGAGGGAAAGAAGAGAAGAAAAGGGAGGAGAAAAAAAGAAAAAAAAACATAAACCCAGAACCTGTTTGGGAATAATATACTAATGAGCAATCTGATACTTTTCTAGAGTTTTCTTCCAATTGCTATATTACTTAATTGTAAGTGTAAATAGTTCTTTTTTCTTTTTTGATTCTTTGCTTGAACAATACACTAAATTTTCTCATTGGATAAAGGTAAATCTGTATGATCTAGTTTAATAGGAATTTATAAATACTATAAATTAAGCAAGTAGAAAAAAGTTTAATTTGCTTTTCTAGATGTTATAAATTACCACTGCAGAAAAAGTTTATTTTGCTTTTTAGCTGGGGTCATTTAATTGAGATATACATAAGTTTACTTTTTGTTTTTCTCTTTTCCAATTCTAAAATTCAATATTTTCTAGACAAAACAGTTTAAAAACCCCATACATTTAGTCAAGCAATTATCATAGTATATGAAACTCAGGCATAAGACTTTACATTTTCATATTTGCAACTTATAAATTTAAATTTTTACTTGTGAGTTCACTGATAATATGGGTGAGATGCTGAGATTTTTTAAAAAAATAATACCTCCGAAAACTAAAAACACAATATAAAGCAAAGTACCATTATCATATAAATAGAAACAGCTTCTAGATTTTCAAATGGTTGTCTTACTTAAATTATACTTACATCTGATAATACAGTTCTAGATTTGTGAAACTAAAGGGCTGTTATTCTATTATAATTAAAACATGACAAAGTAGAATTGGATCAAAGTGAAAAATTACCTGTTTTAATTCTGCAACTTCTTCGAAATCTCTAGCTGAAGCTATTGCTGAAGACTGTTCATTTGTGCCAGATGTTTGGGAAGATTTCTACAAATAGCACAGAAATAAACTATAAAACATATTCAGTCTAAAGAGATGAGAAAAAAACCAAAACAGAACTGTATACATATAATCTATATCATATATGTGCTTACCAAAAAGTTGCATCAACATTTTAATTTTTATGTCCAAGATAAAAATTTCAACACAGCACATATTGTCTATAACTTTTTCATGGCTAAAAATCTATTTGTATTTTACCAAGCAATTTATTAAACCTAAGCATTTACCTGCAATCATATGAAGAGCATAAAAGCAGACATTACGTAATTGCCATGTATTAGAAGAGTATTTGACTTAAATCTCACAACAATAAACTAGACATTACCACTACCATTTCATAGACCAGGAAACAAGTTTAAAGAGGTTTACTAAATTGCTTAAATTCAATGAGCAAGGAAGCATTGAAGCTTAAATACTTTGACTCCAAAGTTTATCCTGTAGACTCCTTTTTTTTTTTTTGGAGACAGAATCTCCCTCTGTCACCCAGGCTGGGGTGCAATGGTGTGATCTCAGCTCACTGCAACCTCTGCCTCCCGGGTTCGAGAGATTCTCCTGCCTCAGCCTCCCTAGTAGCTGGGACTACAGGTGCCCACCATGACGCCCGGCTAATTTTTGTATTTTTAGTAAAGACAGGGTTTTGCCATGTTGGCCAGGCCGGTCTCGAACTCCTGACCTCAAGTGTTTCGCCCACCTCAGCCTCCCAAAGTGCTGGGATTACAGGTGTGAGCCATTGCGCCTGGCCTATCCTGTAAAACTTTAACATGATACTCTGGCTTAAGAGATTCCAGAAAAAAAAAAAATAGGCAGGATAATGAGAATCACTCTTGAATTCTTATTTTAAATTTTTAAACATTTACTTACCAGATTTTCAATCACAGAGTCCTTTTCAGTCAGCTGGCTTTGTAAAAGTTCCCGATTACGTTTTAATTCTTCAATTTCTTCTCGCAATCTACCAATTTCTTCTGGCTGAATGCCATTCATCTGAGCCCCCTCACTGTAAGAACCTTGATGCTGATTGTCTTTTCCTGTTAGACAGGTGTAACATTTTAAAAGCCAACGGGAAACTTAAGTTTTTCAATTTTTAACCAGAAGATTCAAATATATAATTTTCTTAATTCAATTACTTTGGCAGCACTTTTGCAATCACATTTCATTTCTGCAGAATGGTATATTGATAAAAATAGTGAACTGATAATATTTTCCAGATTTCTGGGAGAAAAAACACCACAGCCTTGACTAAACTGTATGGACTGGTGATCTATGATTAAGAAATACAGTAATTTTAACTCTAATTCTGTCAATTCAATATGAGAAAATAAAATCCCTTGAAAAATTCTTCACAAGCACCAGAGAAAATACTATTTACAAGCAGTGGAACACTTGCCATTTGCCAGGCACAACTAAAGTTTTCATTTATTATTTCATTTAGTTCTCAAATGTTATTACCATCTTCATTTTGCAGAAGAGGAAACTATTACAAACTCGCCTGGTGGGCTTGTAATAGTTACTGATTCCTGTACCTAATCCCAGATTAATTAAATCAGAAACACTACTGTGGTATTAGCATTGGTATTTTTTTTTAAAAAAGCATCTCAGGAGATTCTAACATGCAGCCAGGGTTGAAAATCAATGGGCCAGATAAACAGGTAGCAAGAAGCTTAGACTTCAGTCTCTAAAGGTCCAGTCTTAACTACTCTTAACTATGATACTATTTTGCTTTAAACTCTGATTTACATTTTTGTCACCATGATTAAGGTTAGAAAAATACTAGTCCACAAAAAGAATCTTACTTGGTCTAGCTCTTGAGGAAAGAATGACCTGGGTGCTACCATAGTGATGGCCCAGATATACTTACCCAGCTGTATTTTAAGAAGATTATACTGGTCCTTGTGCTGCTGGATCTGAGATACTTGCTGTGTGACTGCCGTCTGGAGCTGTTCATTTTGACATTTTAATGTAGAAACCTGCTGCCTTAATTCCTCAAGTTGCAGATCCTATGAAACAAACATAATTCACGTGTTTTAAATTCATACTAGTTAGCACTAAGAAGGTGAACAAATTTTCAAAATTAGAGGTCATTTAGGACAGTATGTTAAAGTACTCAACACTTCCAAAATCATTCAATAATTTAGCACCTTGGTGTGTTAATATACCCGTCAAGGCCAATTAACACACAGTGCAGCAGAACTACCAGATTTCAAGGAAGGCTCCACTAATAAACACCCTGGCACAGCCTGCAATCTTGCTGCAATTATGGTGGGAATAAAATGAAAAAACTCCATTTTATGGTCATGAAACAATTTAAAAATTTACATCAAACTATTTAAGAAATTTAGTATATGTATGTATACATATGCATCTGTATATTTTTAATATTAAAAGACAATGAGAAAATATAGGAAATTGAAAAAAGAGCTTCTAACTCTTACCACCATAATAAAACTATAGTTGGAATTTGATGTATTTCTTTATTTTGTTCTAACTTGTGCCCAACCCATGTTTTTAAAATTTGCCATAATTGGTCCAAATATAATTCTGTAGCCTTTAATTTACTCACCATTCTGTCATAATTTCCCCATATTGCTACATAGTTTCAACCCATAATTTTTAATCCTATCTGATTAAGTAAATGCAATACAATTTATATTCAATGTTTTTGAGCTAAAGTGACAAATTTCATTACAATAAATATTTTAGTCCATATAATTGTTTTCCTTAATTTTGAAGAATTTCCTTAGGATGAATTATCAAATGTCATTCAAAGGATATAAACATTTTATAGCTCTAGATGCTTGTGGCCTAACAACAAATAGCATTTTAAATGGTGAGAATATTTAAAATGAACATTTATAAAGAAAAGTCATTAGAGTAACTGTGCCAAATCACTTTTTTTCTGCCAAATCAACTGTATTTGTAGCCCCAAGTACAGACTCTACATCACATTCCAATTATTTGTTTTTCCACTGTTCCAAAGATACTATTACATTTTACCAACTGGAAATGTCTCCATATAGGTACCCAGATACAGATGAAAAATCCTAATAACCATGGGTAGTTTGATGATTCAGATTTTACCAACCTAAGATTATAATTTATTGATTTACTTATAAAATGAAAACCTTAGAATTAATGCTAAATATGTCACAATGTTTTCATTCTTTTTTAAAATTTTAATCTCAGTTGGCCGGGTGCAGTGGCTCACTTCTGTAATCTCAGCACTTTGGGAGGCTGAGGTAGGAGGATCACCTAAGGTCAGGAGACAGAGACCAGCCAACATGGTGAAACCTCATCTCTACTAAAAATATAAAAATTAGCCAGCGTGGTGGTACATAGCCCATAATCCCAGCTACTTGGGAGGTTGAAGTACAAGAATTGCTTGAACCTGGGAGGCGGAAGTTGTAGTGAGTTGAAATTAGGCCACTACACTCCAGCCTGGGTGACAAAATCAAGACTTTTTTTTTTGAAACTTTTAAACCTCACAAAAGACTGTGTCAAAAAACCAAAAAAACCAACAAAAAAACTCCACTAATCTCAGTAACACAGATTGTGGGGGAAGAAAATAAGATATAAGCAGTTATCAATTTAAAGGGGTCTATACATGCTTTTACTTGTCACATCTGCCATACACTGTGCACAATTAGCAGGCAGGTGTGGACAGCAGTAGAGAGAAAGGGATGAATCTGTCCCACAGGGTCTGCCACTATTGTATTTTTTTATGACACTGGAATTTTAACATTAATAACCTCATTTTTCAGCACTTTTCTAGAATCAAGGTAAATACTATAAGAAATTAAGTGAGAGTAAAAGTAAAGAAAACATTTTGAAGGAATGTAATGAAAGGCTTAGGGTACTCAACACAACTCAAGGAATGAAAGTTCACTGGTATCCTGGAAAAAAAATGTCAACTGATGATTCTGCAAATGTAGTTTCATCTTTATCCACTCATCATTATCTAATAAATCAGCTGCATGGTGCTTAGCACATATTAAGCACTCTGGTTGAATACTCAGATGCTTTGAAAAATGATGAGTTTTGCTTTCTATATCCTCTTTCATTTGAAATGCCAGAAAACATTCTTCCTTAAAGCACAAAGTGCCTATTGGTAATCAGAGGGTATATATAATTCATTAGTACTTACTTGCTCTCGAATCATATTTTTGTAGTGAGTCACAATATTGTCATGCTGTTCTAATGTTTTCTTCACCTCTTCTTCTTTTTATCTTCTTCACTGGACTTATAAATAGCCTTAGTTATAACACCTGTAAAAGAAAGCTTATTCAAAATTTATTTTAAACATTTTCAATACTAACTTACTATTAAGACTTAGTAAAAACATATAACCTAACTCCATGATAGTTAAGAAATAATCTCAATCTTACTGAAAGCCGTATGTCCTTCAATGAGCTATAGATCAAGAGCTAGGAAAAAAATACACCTTTAGAGTTCTCATATAACCTGCATGTATCCGGAATATACATGTACAATATAAACGTAATTACTTTCCATCATATATCAATATAAATACTCAGTCTTACCTTCAAGTTCCTTTACCAGCTTCGTAAACTCATGATCAAATATCATGTATTCTGGACTGGGAAAGTTTGGCTGGGGTTTCTGAGACGCTCTGGAATATAACTCATGTTTGCTGATAAATCCTAGTTTCTCTATGAAATTCTCTTTGCCAATCCTCTTCTCTATTAGTTGTTTTAGTTTCTCTCTATGGAGATAAGCATATTGAGATGCTTTAAAAAAAAAAAAATAAAAACAAAACATAAAAGTTTGGTCTACATAATACTTTGGCATAATCTCTTGATGCCAATAGTCATCTTGCCCTCTACTTACTTCATGTAGCTCTCAAGTGAGTTATCATTGAAGTAAATCGAAATGCCCAACAAAAGGGCACATAAGCCTTGGACCAACTGTTCTTCTTCTCCAAGATTTTCTGCAATTTGTCCTGTAAGCTGAAATCTTTGTTAAGGAGGCTAAGGATTCATACTACCTAGAATATTTTGCAATTTGAATTTGACATATATTAATACTTCATATAGGGAGTTCCCATAAGAAATTCCATGTATAGGCTAGACAAAGTGGCTCACGCCTGTAATCCCAGCACTTTGGGAGGCTGAGGCGGGTGGATCACCTGAGGTCAGGAGTTTGAGACCAGCCTGGCCAACATGGTGAAACCCCGTCTCTACTAAAAACACAAAAATTAGCTGGGTGTGGTGGCAGGCGCCTATAATCCCAGCTACTCAGGAGGCTAAGGCAGGAGAATCGCTTGAACCTGGGAAGTGGAGGCTGCAGTGAGCCGAGATTGCACAACTGCACTCTAGCCTGGGTGACAGAGAGAGACTCTGTCTCAAAAAAAAAAAAAAAAAAAAAAAAATTCCATATATATTCCAAGCCAGCATAAAACAAACTGCACATACACACACCTTAAGCAAGCATCATTATAACCTTAACAGTTTAAAAAGTTGCAATGCAGATAAGATAGTACAGAATTCAAATATTTTGGGCATAGAGCTACTTCTAATTGAGAAGGAAAACTAAAAAAGATATAAAGACTTACATGTACATTACTAAATCATAAAGGATACAAATGGAACATTGGCTGAATTGTGAAGAAAATGTGTTACTGCAATGGGACAATTGCTTAGCCAGGTACAAAGCAACATTAACAATCCAACTCTTGTCTGTATTTTGCTTCCCTGCAATAGATAAGTTGGTGGAAATCTTTTCATTTAAGTGTACGTTTTTCAAACTTAGAGTTGCCCTAAGATTCCTTCCATTCGCAGAAAAAGAACTTTAACATCTTATAAGAGATGAGCCAGACATCCAGTTGTAAAAACTGAATAAGAGAACAAATTCTTGTATGCACCAAGGCTGCACTTCCTAAAATGCATGGTGCAGAAATCAGAATTGATTCATGTTCAGAGGCATATACTGGGTTATTTAAAATACCACTGTATAAAAACCTTGTCTGCTAAGGAAAAAAAAATTATAGTGTGCAGGCTTTAAAATAATCTATTAATCTCAAGATACTTTACAATATATTTGCCAGGCAGATTTATGATATTTCAGTTAGAAGTTTGAAAACAAGTTCCTGATAAAAGGAAAATTCTACTTCCTTAAAAACAAAAAAAAAAAAAAAAGAAAAAAAAATCCCCTGAATCATTTAGTCAAGCTCTGTGAGAGAATATATTCTCTAACAATAAATAAACCATACTACAAATTCAGTGGTAACACACCAGATAATGAGCAATCACAAACATAATCAAGAGGAAGATTTAAATTAGCCAAGTGCCCCAAACCACTAACTACTGCTGCCAAGTATAGTTAATACTGAAAATTAGCATATCCAGCAAAATTCGTTTTCAAAATTTCAATACAATACATTTACATCTCCTAGGTAGAATATTCTCTTAGTTCCTAACAGTGACAGTGTTAATATTTATATTCCTATAACCTATATTTAAAAAAAATACTTGTTTGAAATAAAATAATGTGGCTGGGAGCAGTGGCTCACATCTGTAATCCCAGCACTTTGAGAGGCCAGCAGGTGGATCACGAGGTCAGGAAATCGAGACTATCCTGGCCAACATAGTTAAATCCCATCTCTATTAAAAATACAAAAAATCAGCTGGGCATGGTGGCATGTGCCTGTAATCCCAGCTACTTGGGAGGCTGAGGCCGAAGAATCGCTTGAACCTGGCAGTTAGAGGTTGCAATGAGCTGAGATCACAGCACTGCACTGCAGCCTAGTGACAGAGTGAGACTGTCTCAAAAAAAGAAATAAAATAATGAAAATCAGAATAGTAATGCATCACTTTGAGGCAATTCTCATAAAATGTACAAAATATAATTCAAAGATCTAGACAAGGAATAAATTTAAAGTAACCATCACTTGTTCTGAAAAATTTCTACCACCCAGACTGTTCTAATTTCACAAACCTTGATGCCAAGATCTTGACTCTTGTATAATTTATTTTTAGTTATATTTAATACTGAATTAAGTTCAAATATGACTTCTTCAAATGATTTGCCAAGTAAGCACTGATGCAAATTTAGTTTTTACATGGTGCATTATTTTTACTTTTTCCTGGCCTCTATGTCATTACCATGCCCACAATATATCTTCAAATCATCCATGTAGATTGGAAAGTTAAAAACCAGTCATTCTCAACTGACTATGTACCATAGGAAACTTACAACTACTCAAGTTATAAATGCAAATGTTTTGTTCATCTACCTGGTTATAATAAGTTCATTATTATTTAGAATAACCATTTGCAGGTACCAAATATACACACATTGTGTATATAAGAACATCCTATCAAATCACTGGCTGATGTATGAGTAAAAAAATAGAATAGAATTTAAATCGGAATCTTCTAAAAGTGTGGCCTTTGGGGTCTAATTGAAGGATAAGATGATCAAAGTCAAATATAACCAGTTAGAAGACAGAATGGAACACTCCATTTATTAAAGAAACAAAAAAGAAAAAGTGTTCAGGAGTGAACCTAATCAAAATGGTATAAAACCTAAACAAGAAAAATTTAAAAACATTCCTAAAGAGCACAAAACAGGCCGGGCGCGGTGGCTCACGCCTGTAATCCAAGCACTTTGGAGGCCAAGGCGGGCGGATCACCTGAGGTCGGGAGTTCATGACCAGCCTGACCAACATGGTGAAACCCCGTCTTAAAAAAAAAAAAAAAAAAAAAAGAGCACAAAACAGACACAAACCAATAAAAAGCCACCATGTTCTTAGATAGGAGACTCAATATCATAAAGATATTAATTCTAAGTTAATTTGTAAAAGTAATGTGCCTGTAATCCCAGCACTTTGGGAGGTTGAGTCGGGTTGGATCACCTGAGGTCCAGAATTCAAGGCCAGCCTGACTAACATGGTGAAACGCTGTCTCTACTAAAAATACAAAAATTAGCATGCCTATAGTCCCAGCTACTTGGGAGGCTGAGGCAGAACTGCTTGAACCTGGGAGGTAGAGGTTGCAGTGAGCAGAGATCACACCACTGCACTCCAGCCTGGGCAACAGAGTGAGACACCATCTCAAAAATAAAAAAAAAAGTTAAATTAAAAATAAATAAATGAACAAAATTAATGTGTCAAATAAAAATTACTATGAGTTCTTTTTTTTTTTTTGCTAGTGGAACAAACAACCTGATTCTGAAGATGATAAGAAAAAAGTGAGATTAGAGATACTGTAAAAAAAAAAAAAAAAGAAAGAAAAATAGAGAACCCTAGATCATGAACAGGCAGGAATCAAGAGACAGAATACAAAAATCCAGAAAAATGGGTCCACATACAAATGAGAGTTTAGCATATGAAAAACGTAGCATATAACCATTAGTGAGTTACAAACAGACTTAAAAGATTTGGGGACAACTAGATAGCTCTCTAGAAAAAGATCAGTGGATCTGTATCTCATATTGTTTCGCTGAGAAAAACAGAACAAAGAATTAAATGCAAAAAAGAAAACAAAGAGAAGGTATAACATGAAAATAAAAGCATAAATTCCTTAGAATCTTTTTTTGGGGGGAGTGGGGGACTGGGTCTCGCTCTGTCTACCAGGCTGGAGTGCAGCAATCATAGCTGACTGAAGCCTTGAACTCCCGGGCTCAAGCGATGCCCCCGCCTCAGCTTCCATGCCTGGCCTAGTAAATTTCTTAAAATCTGAACACAAAAAGGCCTTTCTAAGTATGACTTAAAATGCAGAAACCATAAAAGATAAGACTGATAAAAAAAATTCAAAACAAAACACCAAGATCAAAAGACAAATGACATACCAGAAAAAAAAAATCTGTAACTTCTATTAAAAACAAGGGGTAAGTACTTTAATATAAAAATGGGTGGAGGATATGAATTAAAAAAAAGTACACACTTCTTTCCAGAGCCCCTAGATTGTGTGAACCATTGAGGAGATTTGAAAAAAACAAATGGAGGCTAAAATTGTAATTTGAGAACATTCTGAGGAGTAATTAGAAACCACAGATTTTACAGCATAAAAGAGAACTACAAACAAAATATTTGAAGCTGAGGGCTGGGTGTGGTGGCTCACGCCTGTAAATCTCAGCACTTTGGGAGGCTGAGGGGGGGTGGATCACCTGAGGTAGGAGTTTGACACCAGCCTGGCCAACATGGTGAAACCCTGTTTCTACTAAAAATACAAAAATTAGCCAGGTATGGTGGTGGGTGCCTGTAATCCCACCTACTTGGGAGGCTGAGGCAGGAGAATCGCTTGAACTCGGAAGGCAGAGGTTGCAGTGAGCTGAGATTGTGCCATTGCACTGCAGCCCAGGCAACAAGAGTGAGACTCCGGCTCAAAAACAAAACAAAACAAAACAAAACAGAAAAGGGCATGGTAGAACTTTCTGGGATTATGAAAATGTTCTATATCTTGTTTTGGGTGGTGGTTACAGAGATGCACTCAAACACCAAAAATCATCACATAAACACAGAAGGTCTGTGCATTTCATTGTATATAAATTAATGCCTAAAAAAAAAAAATCTCTTTTAAATGACTGGTATGTATATTTATAAATTCTATAGGCTAAAGCTGCAAAATACATACATAAGTTATTGACATGTGTTAAATCATGCTCATACACAAAGATACAATTCATAACAAGACATCATTTATTACTACCCACATTATTCAACTGAAACCCATGCCCCAACATAGATATTAAGGTGCACTCCTTTTCTGCCAAATACTCACACAAAACAAAACAAAACAAAACAAAAATAGCACTTTCCCTGCACACAGCAAAAACTAATCCTTAAATGGTAGTTGTAGCATATGGATTATATTCAGAATAATCCATATTTAATTTAAAATATTTCAAATTACAAAATTATACTTACTATTGCACATTTAAAATAATCTGGTACAAAAGTCATCACGTTCTTTCATATGCTGATTGACTAAAGACAAAATTCTTAACCCTAAATTCTAGTTCCTTTGAAATGGCTTCAGAGAAAATAAATAGGCAAGCTTGGAGAAAAAACACAAAAAAATCAAAACCAAGGAATACCAGAAAGTGCAAGTAATCCCCCAGAAGAAGCATAAGTATAGACTCAGATTTTCATTCCCAGTGTTTAGTAACACCACTACAATATCCCATGGAGAAAAATTGGAGAGCCATTTAGGATAGAGATAAATTGGCCGACACGCAGAAGTGTGAGTAGAATGTAACTTCAAACAAGCAGTTAAAAAAAAAACCAATCAGCAAAACCCAAGACAGAGAAAAAGCTTTGCTGTAAGAGTAAAATGCCTAAGCTTAATCAAGTGATACATACCCGTCTGTCGATCTTATCACCCTGCAAATTATATATTACAAATTATTCATACATATTACTACTTTAGAAAAGTCTAAATCTGGAAAAATTCCTCAAATACTTTTTCATAGTCTCTCTATGGACTCAAGCCAATCATTTGGGACAGGATAGTTCTAATGATACTTCTTTTATACAACAAAAAGTTAGAGGATACATTTAGAGGATATATATTTTAGAAGAGAAAGGATAATTTTATAGCACTGTGATTACTTAAGAATGGGGAAGACACTACCATCTTTAGTACTTCTCATCATGCATTCATTGTAATTTCAGTGTTAAAGTGAAGTCTGTGGTGATGATGATGAGACAGTTAATTACTGTTTGGCTTTTTAAAAAAACTGTTTTTAACAGATAGTAACATGAGAATGTCAAGTAAAAAATAGGTAAAGATACAAAAATTTGGGGTAGTTTTTTAAATCTCTAAGAGATAAGTGATAAAGACAAAGTAAGCTTTCAATTAAAGTAAACCAGTTTTAAACTTTAACCTCCTTTTCACTACAGTTACTTTTTAAGCTTTCATTTATAATTTCCATGGATGGCACTGTTGTTTCTTTAAAAGCTCAAAATGAGGAAAAATTGAACGAGTGTGGAAGAATTAAAAACTAAAGAAGGACACAGCCACATTATCATGGGGAGTGGGTAGGATAACTCTATTGCTAGAGCACTATACAGAACAATTATAGATTTAGCTACATTTTTACTCTCCCTGACTCTAAATGTCAGTAATTTTATAGTTTTGCTAAAGCATGAACTTGAACTGTTCAATAGCAAGGTTGGTACATGTGGGCAAATCATGTAACAGTAAAGTAACATTTCTAAATGCCTAGCACCTACTCTTCAATAAAGCTTTGTTGTTCTCATTAAGAGTCCAAGACACGCGAACATTTTTGTTATGTTTTCCTGCATCTTACTAGGTAAATTATACGCAATGGGACTTGAGAATTTAAGAATTCACAAACATCAAGGGGATATACTGTATAACTGTATGTACAATGGACCACTATTCCATTGTTTCTAGATGATCAATTGCTTTGGGAAGAGAAAGAGGGAAATACACAGCTATGAACTACATTACTCTATTTCTTCCCATAAACTAACTTGAATTCAGTTACTGAGAAGAAAGAGAAAATTACATGCAAAGAACACTGTAGATAATTTAAAAACAAGACAAAGTCCCGTATTTTCATCATGATGCAGACTTTTTAACTATTTGGCAAAACTATCCCTACAAGAGTACTTATTGCTTTTTCTCCACAAAACTGTTTCTGGTTACAATGAACTATTAGGCAGAATAAGTCTTCTCTGTCCTTTTTCATCTGCATCTTCTAAAGACACCCTTAAATCCTTGTATTGCTGACATTAAAACGTATAGCCAGAACTTTATCCCTTTAGAGAAGTTTCATGCAAAACTTTACCTGTGAAAGGATATTGGTGCACTGTTGCAGTAAAGAAACTGGAGGGTTGCCGATACTTGTAGCAAGTTGAACCCTGAGCAACTGTTCTTTCTGGGTAGCATTTTCTTGCAAAGCATGGGCAAGGGCCACAGCAGCACACCAGTTTGAAAGTGAATCAGTAGAAAACAATCCTCCACATAATAACTGGCCAGCTGAGACTGAATTACCTGTTGCTACAAAAATGGCAGGCAGACAATAAAAATATATTAAATTTTGACGTAAACCAAATTTTAAATAAATTGTTTTCTGTACACATAAAATAGTGTGAAATACCATTAAATATAATTATTAAACATGTGTTACTTAGCAGTATTAAATATACTTTCAAAATGATAAGAGTCTGCTTTTCAAAGCAAAATGGACAATGAGAAAGTTATCTTGGAAGAAAAGTAACAGAACAAAGAAATACAGGTTGAGGCTGGGCATGGTAGCTCATGCCTGTAAATCCTAGAACTTTGCAAGGCCGAGGTAGGCAGGTCCCTTGAGGCCAGGAGTTGGTGGTGCACTCCTAGCTACTCGGGAGGCTAAGGCCTTGATCACTTGAGCCCAGGAGTTTGAGGCTGCAGTGACCTATGATTGCACCACTGCACTCCAACCTGGACAAGAGTGAGATCCTATCTCCAAAAAAAAAAAAAGAAAGAAAAGGAAAAAGAAACACAGGTTGAGTATCCTTATCCAAAAGGCTTGGGACCACAATTATTTCAGAAAGAAAATGTGGCACATAACACAATGGAGTACTATTCAGCCACATAAAACAATGAGATCCAGTCATTTACAACAACACAGACGAACCTGGAGATCATTATGTGAAGTGAAATAAGCCAGGTACATAAAGACAAATATTTGTTCTCACAAGTAAGTGAGAACAAATAAAAATTAGAACTAAATTATTTGCCGTCAATGGTAGAAGGCAAAATTTATTTACCTTTATTTGTGGAAGCTAAAAATCAAAACAGTTGAATTCATGGACAGAGAGATAAGAAAGATAGTTATTAGAGGAAGGGAAGGGTAGCAGGAAGTTAGGGGGAAAGTGGGGATAATGAGTACAAAAATATTGTTAGAAAGAATAAGACATACCACCTGACTGCACAACAGGGTGACTCTAATAAAAAATATAAGTGTATATTTTATTTTTTATTTTTTTTGGAGACAGAGTCTCACTCTGGTTGCTCAGGCTGGAGTACAGTGGTGAGATTTTGGTTCACTGCAGCCTCGACCTCCCAGGCTCAGGTGATTCTCCCACCTCAGCCTCCCATGTAGCTAGGACTACTGGTGTATGCCACTATGCCTGGCTAAATTTTTTTTTGTAAGACGGAGCCTCACTCTTGTTGCCCAGGCTGGAGTCCAATGGCATGATCTCGGTTCACTGCAACATCCACCTCCCGAATTCAAGCAATTCTCCTATCTCAGTCTCCTGAGTAGTTGGGATTACAGGCACCTGCCACCACTCCTGGCTAATTTTTTGTTATTTTTAGTAGAGGTGGGGTTCACCATGTTGGCCAGGCTGGTCTCGAACACCTAACCTCAGATGATCCACCTGTCTTGGCCTCCCAAAGTGCTGGAGTTACAGGAGTGAGCCCCATGCCTGGCCTAATTTTTTTGTATTTTTAGTTGAGGTGGGGTTTTGCTATGTTGCCCAGGCTGGTCTTGAACTCCTGGACTCAAGCAATCTGCCTGCCTTGGCCTCTCAAAGTGCCGGAATTACAGGTGTAAGCCACCACACCTGGCTTACGTGTATAGTTTAAAATTACTAAATGAGTGCAATTAGATTGTTTGAAACACAAAGGTTAAATGCTTGAAGGAATGTTAAAAAAAAAAAAAGCATTTCAGATTTCAGATTTGGGATGCTCAACTTGTATTATAATACTTTAGGCATCAAACTGATGACGGTAACATTCCAAAAAATTACTACCTTAATTAAAAACAATATTTCTAAAACAAACTTAAGGAACTACCACATTTTGATCATTCTACTACATCAGGGTCTTATTTTCACTAATGGTCAATAATTTTTTCATGGTAATACATTTTTTATCAAAAAAATTTTTTTTTAGTAAATATAATTAAACAGACTTAAATTCTAACAAAAAACCTCAATGTATGTAATTAAAATGATTTTTATTGATGTTTCCAATTACCTTTACAAAATTGCTGTTAAAGTTTAAAGTTAACAAAGGTAAATATTTTAAAAATTTATCTTAGGTAAGATGAAATATTTAAAGAACCCATAAAAAGGGTAATGGCTCTAACCTATACTACAACAACAGACTGAAAAGTTAAACGTGATCTAATGGTAAAATTCATCCTTTTAAAAAATTTTTTATTTTTGAGACAGAATCTTGCTCTGTTGTCTAGGCTGGAGTGTAGTGGCACAATCTCAGCTCACTGCAACCTCTGCCTCCTGGATTCAAGTGATTCTGCCGCAGCCTCCCGAGTAGCTGGGATTACAGGTGCCTGCCACATGCGCAGCTGAGTTTTGTATTTTTAGGAAAAATGGAGTTTCACCATGTTGGCTAGGCTGGTCTTGAATTCCTGGCCTTAGGGGATCCGCCCACCTCAGCCCCCCAGTGCTGGGATTATAGGCATGAGCCACAGTACCCGGCAAAATTTACCTTTAGAATGACAATTATAATTAACAGTAGATTCTGTTACTGGCATCTATACATGCTAAGTTTTGGAGTGAGTACTTTATGTAATGTGATGCATGTAACTGCATTAATCCTCACAGTGTTCCTAATGGGGTATTATCCCCACATATAGATAAGTATTATTATCCCCCCCATAACTCAGTAAGGCTCAAGTTAAAAAGTTGTATGGCAAAAGTTATACAGCAAAAGTGAAAATTCTGCAATGCAAACTCTAGTCTGACTCCAAAGCCTGTTGTCTAAATTTACCTGCAGGTCTTAGAATTCAGTTGTTTTTTTTCCCCTTCTCCTAAGCATGCAAAGTGTTTTAGGCTAAAGCATACAAATAAAGATTCAATTAAAAGTTTGAAAGACAATAATTTGCTTTTTCAAATAAAAATCAGAACTAAATTATTTACCATCAATGGTAGAAGGTAACAGTGTCGACACGATTTCTCCTTGCCCTTTTTGGTTTTTATACAAGAAACACTGGAAACAATAGAGAACAGCACAGCGCAAAACAAATGGCTGCCTTTCATTGACCATGGACATGAGAAGTACTACAATTGCCGGTCTGTTGCATTTAAAAAGAAAAGAACAAAATGAAACATTGCAACCCAAGTATACAAGTCAATAACTAGTCATTTTTGTTGACTGAAGAATCGTAACTAGAACACTAGCAAGTTAAGTATTTCAACCTCTATTTCACAGGAAACTTTAGCTAACAGAGGTGAAGTGACTGCTTGCTTACAGCATATAGCTAGGATGTGGACGATGTGATGTTTGAATCTAAGTACCTAAATTTCAAAGACTACCAACTCTTTTAAAATACCAAAATATTATTTATCTTATCAGATAATTTCTAGTTTCAAAACATACAACTGAACTTCTTTAAAAAGAGTAAGATGTGTATATGAAATATATTAACAACCCAAAGTTTTTACTTCCTCAGAGTAATCTCAGCATTTCCCTTTTTCTACCTTGGTGGGTTTGAAGGTGCATTTACAGATGCAAAGTAGTCCTGGTTTACTTGGCAGCCTCGAATAACTTCTGACACAGTATTTATGGTCTGTTAAGGGGAGAAAAGGAAAAGAACATTTAGAGAAATTAAGTCAAGAAGGAAAATCTCTTTTCAGTAGAAAAAAATGTTATATCCCACTTTTAAAGTGCCAAAATTCAGGTGAAAAAAACATCAATTATGGCATTATAATCTTGTAACACTTGCTGAAGATAAAATTTTAAAGCTTATAAGCATGGGTCTCCAATAAAAATAACACGACATGCATTTTAAATCTCAGAAACTATAATAGTATTCTCTATAAAATATCTGTCATAAAAACAGAAAATGAGCCAGGCATGGTGGATCACGCCTGTAATCCCAGCACTTTGGGAGTCTAAGGCGGGCAGATCACGAGGTCAGGTAATCAAGACCATCCTGGCCAACATGGTGAAACCCTGTCCCTACTAAAAATACAAAAAAATTAGCCAGGCATGGCAGCACATGCCTGTAGTCCCACCTACTCAGGAGGCTGAGGCAGGATAATTGCTTGAACCTGGGAGGTGGAGGTTGCAGTGAGCGGAGATTGTGCCACTGCACTCGAGCCTGGGCAATAGAGCAAGACTCTGTGTCAAAAAAAAAAAAAAGAAGGTTTTAAAAGAAAAATCAGAGAACAAATTTAAAACATTAAAAAATTCAATTTAAGGAAAAACTTAAAAAAAAAAAAGACTATCTCAAAACATGTTATACAAGATAAATATATACAATTTTTGTTAATTAAAAATTAACTTTTAAAAAGACAAATTATCCAGAAAGTCTACTAATAGAGTTGCAGAAAGAGAACAGAAAAGAGGCCATGTGCAGTGGCTCACTTGAGGTCAGGAGTTCGAGACCAGACTGGTCAACATCATGAAACCCTGTCTCTACTACAAATACAAAATTAGCTGGGCGTGGTGGCGTGTGCCTGTAACCCGTAATTTGGGAGTCTAAGGCAGGAGAATTGCTTGAACCTGGGAGGTGGAGGTTGCAGTGAGCTTAGATCACACCACGGCACTCTGGCCTAGGCGACAGAGTGAGACTCTGTCTCAAAACAACAACAACAACACAGAAAAGAGAAAACTATCAAAGAATGCCAAAAACATCCTCAGAACTGAAGGATGTGTGTTTCCAGCTGAAAGTGCCCAGTGAATGATAAAAATAACTGGGGAACAAGGGAGTGGGGGAAAAGGTCCACAGGAAAGCACATCAGCAGTAAATTTCAGAAAACCATCTCTAAAGTTTCAAGAGAGAAAAAGATTACAAAACAAAACAAAACAAAAAGAGTAGGATTATAATGGCTTCAAACTTCCTAAACAGCAACACTGGAATGATGTTCTAAAACCTGAGTGTTGGTGATTTCCAACCCTGAGTTCCGTATCTAGCCAAACATAAAAGTCTAAAAGTGGAGAAATGACATTTTCAGACATGAAAGAGCTAAAAATAAAATTATCTTGTCATTTACTGTTTTTTTTTTTTTTTTTTTTGAAAATTAAAAAAATAATGGCAGGGTACAGTGGCTCATGCCTGTAATCCCAGCACTTTGGGAGGCTGAGGCAGGCGGACCACCTGAGGTCAGGAGTTCGAGGCCGCCTGGCCAATGTGGTGGAACCTCGTCTCTAATAAAAATACAAAAAATTAGATGGGCCTGGTGGCAGGCGCCTGTAATCCCATCTACTTGGGAGACTGAGGCAGGAGAATTCCTTAAACTCGGGAGGCAGAGGTTGCAGTGAGCTGAGATCACGCCATTGCACTCCAGCCTGGGTGACAAGAGCGAAGTCTGTCTCAAAACAAAAAACCCAAAAAAAACCAACCAACCAACCAACCAACAAAAAAACAACAAAAAAAGAAAATTAAGAAAAATAAAATAATGAACCAAAGGATAGAGGAAAAAGAGATAGGATCTAGGCCAGGAGCGCTGGCTCACATCTGCAATCCCAACACTTCGGGAAGCCAAGATGGGTGGATCATTTGAGGTCAGGGGCCAAGATGGGTGGATCATTTGAGGTCAGGAGTTGGAGACCAGTTTGGCTAACATAATGAGACCCTGTCTCTACTAAAATTATAAAAATTAGCCAGGTGTGATGGCGAGCACCTGTAATCCCAGCTACTTGGGAGGCTGAGGTGGGAGAATTGCTTGAACCCAGGAGGCAGAAGTTGCAGTGAGCCGAGAGCATGCCACTGCACTCCAGCTGGGCAACAGAGTGAGACTCCATACAAAAAAAAAAAAAAAAAAGAGATCCAGATAACCAAGGAATCCAAGTCAGGAGAGAAAGGAAATCCTAGGAGGATGGCAAAAGAAAGTCTCAGGACAAGAGACATGGGGCAGAATTAAAACCCAGATTAGAGTAGGAGAATGGAGGGTGTGCAGATGGCCTGAGGTGGGGAGCGAAGTGTTAAGCATATGATTATTAAGCATATATACCTATGTATATATAGAGTAACAGTAAAATGAAGAACATAATTATGACTCATGGATGAGAAAAATATATATTTAAAAAAGGATATAGGGCTCCATTTGGCTTAGCAGGAATGGTATCAGTACCACTGCAAAAATATAAGCCCCAATTACTGATTTAAATATAAATTCCATAAAATAATTATGGGGCAACATGAGGAAGTAAAGTAGGACTTAGAGTAAGGCCAAGTGAGGCTGAAGGCAGTTATTATTGTCATGAAACTTTTATTATTATTTGTACTTTTAATATTTCACGTGTTAATTTGAGAAAAATTAAAAAAAATTAAATAAACTTCTGTTCTTCAAACTAACTTCTTTTTCTTATAAGTAAGCAACAGAAAATACCACACATCGGGGAAAATAATTTACTATTCAATGGATCTACTAGTTGAGTAAGACTAAGTCAATTTGTTCTCAAAATAAAAACATAAATCATACTGTGTACTCCTGTTGAATATAATAAAATTAATGACAGATCTTTATAGATGGATCTACAAAGCTTTAACATTATTATTTATATGCTATAAAACTTGAGGGATGAGGATATCTTTTGGAATCAATACTTTTATCATTATGTGAATTATATTTTAGTAAGATCATTAAAAAATTTAACCTAAAAACATGGTTTTTCCTTCAAAAAAAAATTGTTTTTCCTTCAGCAAATATCTAATTCTTCCTAGGATTCAGGATTTCAATTTCCGCAGAGTTGCCTTTGACTTCATTTGCTTTACCTCAGTCAGGATATCAGCAGGAACTCCAGTAGCCATTAGGATAGTACAAAGCTGCTGCAATAACCCACACTGGAACATAGCCTTCTGGCAGCTACTGGTAGCACCAGGAGGGTTGGTGGGGAGATACCAGTACACGAACAAGCTGTGAAAGAAAGAGAAAACAAAATTTGTCTTTTAAAGATTTGAAAGGCTTGAGGCAAATCTGTTCTATGTGAACTCTGAATTACTCCCTTACTTGCTCAGCCATATTTAGGTGCTCTTTCTTTTGTGCTCCCACGGCAATAGTTCTGTTATAGTAACATTACATTATGCTACTTACTTAACATTGTCTTCTTCGGGTGATTGTCAACTCCCAGAGAGAAACTGCCTTGGTCATTTTTGTTTCCCAAACAAGCTCAGTACTTGTAACAGTGTACATTTAATAAGTAAATGAATGAATAAGTTACAGAGTGGCAGACTGCTTATCGAAGTTAATAATGAACTACCTAATAAGAGAGCAGGTCTGAAAACAGAATGACTTGACGTGTGATAAACTTCCCCTAAACTGGAAGTATTTAAAAAGAGGCTAAAACCAACAACTGGAGACATGGGATCGGCTGCATTGATTGCTAATGCCAATTAAATCCCTATGATTCTATGATTACTTGGACTGTAAACATGAAATTTCAGAAACATGAAAAAAGTCATCTCAAATAACTACTTCACTTAGTTATGTCTGCAAAGTCATTTAACATGTATCTCACATTTAAAACTAGAGTTATGTGTATATGTAGGTACAAAATCTTATAAATCAAGATCAAATGGGGGGTATTTATGATAATACTTTGTTAACATCAAACTGCTATATAAATGTTAACCATTATTTTTATAAGAGAGATACAGAAGTAATCAATGATTTAAGAGAGTAGAGTAAAACACTTTTATTAGTACAGCCAGCACATATTATGATCTATGGATTAAGTCCACTAAGAAAGGGGATTTTTTTTGTGAGGGAGAAGCTAAATACTAAAAAAAAAAAAAAAAGTTTGAAAAGTGCTATTTTTATTGTTGTTGAATAAAATGGTAACCAGAAATCACTAGAATTAGAGAAAAACTTCAACCAGTAGTTAAGTCAGTGCATAATGACAAAGTAGATTTAGATGTTTCCATGTCTGGCTTAACAGACATCTCAAAGAGCATTGATTAATAAACTGATGTCACTAAAAAGAAGGTCAGAATTACAATGGTTCCTGTCCTTGGACTTTTCTAGTGAGATTTCTGGCGTTTTTTCCTCCCTTAATTTATTTCCCTATTACCCTTACTACTTCTTTTCCTTCTTTTTTTTTGAGCATTTAAAACAAACAGTAGGCAATACATCAATTCTATCATAGATAATTCTGTATGCATCTCCAAATAATATTTTTGAAAACATAATAATCATACCATTATTACATCTGACAAAACCAACAGTAATTTTCTACTAACATCTTTTTTTTTGGTGCCAAAACCCGGGAATCTACTAACATCTAACAGCAGTTGAGTATCTTTACTAATGATGTAAATAAAGAAAAAGGGAATACTTGAGGATAAAAAAGAGAAGATCTAATAGCAACACATAAATATATGAAATATTCACAAGGAATGAACTTGTGTTGTTCTAGAGAGCAAAAGTAGAGTAAGTTTACAGGTGTCATATCAAGACAGATTATGACAATATATGAAGTTTCTAGTAATTAAAACTATCCTACAATGACAAGGATTATCTCGTAAGGTTATAAGCTTTCTGGGAGCCATTGGCAGTATCTGCCCAATAAAATGGCATAGAAGAGACTCTTGAAGGGATAAAAGGTAGACTAGTCATAAAATGATAATTTTATTAAAAATTATTTTATAACTAAAAAACTTTTCAAAAGATGTTTTCCCAAAATTTAGTCTGCAAAATTTGAATTAAAACTCTGCAAGCAGATCAATTTCTGTCTTTAGCAGCTCAGAATGTAATCATAATAACTGTGATGATGAATAGTTACAATACAGAATGTGTATGTCCCAACAGAGAAAACAATAACGCATTTTTATTTGGTGTATAATAGAGAACTTAAAATACAAGCAACACTAAATAAAGTTAAGTATTCCAACAGGTTCTAACAGAATAGCAGAAGGTAACTCCTGGCCTGTAAAGTCATGAGTACATCTACTATTCAGTATTTTAGGTGGAGAATATATTAAAATGAATTAAACTCAGTTCCTTTGCTTGGGGTTTATGGTCTTCAAGACAAGAGAAAAGAGCTTTATTAAGCTACACAAAGCTAGTTTATTCACTTTTTAAAAGTAAAGAATACTTAAAGAATCAACTTGTCATATAACTAGAATACTGTATTTTCCTGTTTACATGCTGTAATCTAAGAATTTTTTTGGTAAGGTTTTTCTTTCTTTCTTTCTTTTTTTTTTTTTTTTGAGATAGGGTCTCATCTGTTGCCCAGGCTGGTGTGCAGTGGTGTGATTATGATTCAATGCAGCCTCAACCTCCTGGGCTTGGATCTTCCCACCTCAGCCTCCTGAGTAGTTGGGACTACAGGTGCACACCACCACACCTGACTGATTTTTGTATTTTTTGTTGTCTGTGCTGCCCAGGCTGGTCTTGAACTCCTGAGCTCAAGTAATCCCCACCTGCCTCAGGCTCCCCAAGTGCTGGGATCACAGGTGTGAGTCATCACACCCAGCCTACTTTACTTCCTTCAGAATAATTATTTAGATAGTACCCTAAACCATAAAACATGGGTAGCTTCCTCAAACAACTTAAATTTTCACTGTTTGATACGAAATACATGCTTTTGAACATCATCAGATTCTCTCACCCTCTCTAATCAAATTTTGAAAATTACTTTTCTAGAGGAATTTCTTCTACCAAGAAAGTAGTATAGCCAGGGCACAGTGGCTCACACCTGTAACAGCGGCACTTTGGGAGGCTGAGGCAGGAGAAATGCTTGAGCTCAGGAATTCCTGACCAGCCTGGCGATATAGTGAGACCACATGTCTACTAAAAATAAAAAAAACAGCTTGTGCCTGTAGTCTCAGCTACTCAGGATGCTGAGGTAGGAGGGTTGCTCGAGCCAGGAAGGCTGAGGCTGCAATGAGCTGTGATGACACCACTGCACTCCAGCCTAGGCAACTGAGACTCTGTCTCTTAAAACAAAAGCAGTGTTAAAGGTATCAAACTTAACACTTGGTAATGCTGTTTCTAAAACATTAATAAACTATAAATTCTTGAAATGTATAATACCAACATTTGAAAACAGAAATGATGAAGTTGGGAGTACAAATAGACTCTGTGACTTAGTTCTCCTGTAAAATACTTTTGTAACAGTTTTTAGGCAAATTTTATCTAGGGTAACTACATAATTTATAATCCAAACCAGGACACTTTTGAAGTGAAAGAGGACACTATTAGTAATTACAAAATGAATACTGTACTGGCAAAATAGGACACAGGTCATCTTAATTATCAATCAATCCTTGCAGACAACTCCCATAGCATGGGACAATATTCAGACTCTAATTACCAGAGGAGCTAACCATCTAGTTAGGGCCACAACTTCCAGAGAGACACAGGTGTAATTCAGAGACAGTCAAAGGCCCACAAGAATTACGAGTACATAAGTGAGGAGAGACTAGTATAACCTTGAGAGTTTGAAGAAGGAGAACTCAATAAAGGAGTACATAAGTAAACTGCTTCAAATAAATTCAAAATTTCCTCTGATGAGGAAATAATTTGGGGATCCTACTGTCCTCACTTTTATTATTGCCACTAAGCTTTCACCATAAAGTGTCAATAATTCACAGGTGGTCTGTCAATTTAACATGTATTGGACTTAAAATTCAGACTAATCTTTGGGGGCAGGACATGATCATTTATTTCCTAGCATCCAGCGCCTGGCTCTCAGTAAATGCTTACTGAATGAACTTATTTGTTGAACTTAATATTTAGAATATTAAAATTTATTCTATTAGAGTCCTAAGAAAGCAGGTTTTTAAATATTCAAATTAGCAATCTAACCTATTATTCCCTAACGTAAAACCCATCAGGAAACTGTATGTCTGGATTTGCTTTAAAATCATACAGCAAAGAGAGGAATAAACAATGAAACAAAATTGTCAGATGTTAGTAAGTGTCAAAGCTAAGTAATGGGTGGGCAGGATATCCAGCTGGAGGGTAACTGCAAATTTCCATATTAAAGTTTTTTAAGCCAAACTGAAACCCATGAAATATTCTGAATTTATCAAACACAAGCAATTTTCTTCTCTTTGAAAGGATCACTGTCAAAATTCTTACCACATTTTTGTCTAAGGATGGTATACCTGTAGCATTAGATGTAGATTGGTCACTTTCTGTGCAGACCAGCCAGAATTTTCATCTCCAACTTCAAACCACGGTTTCATACGTTGAATATATGAGCCTTCTTTAAAAAAATTTTGATTGGAGTTGTTGTTTTTTAACAAGTTTTGGAGCAAAAGCAAACAATCTTCAACTACTATACCTGGAGAAATAATGTAAAACACAAGTGTTAAGGCTGGTAACACCTGACACAAAACTCCCAAACATTTTTAAAAAGATAAATCTCCATGCTCAGCATCTCTTCAATACGGTGAGGCAGATAGTCTGTTCTGGCTCCTGAGAGCCACAAGCCATAATCTGCATGCTCTTTCTCAGGTATCCCAAAGATCTCTTGACTTCTACATCAACTACCCAATCGTCTTAGTAACTCATCGTTTATCTTCAAATCCCAGCTTAAACATCATTTCTTCAGGAATGATGACCAACACTACAGGACTAGGTTAGCGTCACCAGCTACATGCTCTTACAGTAGCCTGATCCTTTTATTATTAGGTAGTGTTTGTCTTCTCCACTAGATCATAATTCATAAGCACTTGTGAATAGCCTATTTACCTCTGTATCTTCAGCAGAGACAGAGACATGACATCATGTATACACACAGTATTTAACTATTAAACATTTGTTGAATGACTCAACCGTATCTTATTTTATCTCTAAGAAGCTCTTAACATTATCTGTCTCCTCCTTGAATCTTCTGTTGGTTTCTAAAACACTACTCTCTCCTGATTTTCCTTACAGCTCTGCAGGTGCTCAACCTTTCATTGTTTCTGTCCTCCATGGTTTTATCCTTTTTCTTCTTTGCTTACAACATATACTCTCCAGGGCAGTTTCATCCACATTACAGCTTTTACTACTGTCACAGTGAAAACTCTCCAATTGATCTCTACTTTACCAAGTACTGTAATAGATTAATGAATGACCTCCATTTCTTCTGATAAACATATTGACTGGTGCAGGATGCTAGTAAGCTCATCTGGTACATCCACACTTTTGCTCCTACTAGTTGAGGTGTATATTGACAAAAATCAACTACTTTAAAAATAATAGACATTATTTTTTAGAGCAGTTTTAGGCTTACAGAAAAAGTAAGCACAAATGGTTTCTCTACACAGACATCTACTTACTGGTTCCAGACTTCTGCAATAAAGCAAGTATCGAAATAACGTGAGTCCCACAAATTTTTTGGTTTCATAGTGTATACAAAAGTTATGTTTACACTATAATGTAATTTATTAGGTATGCGATATGTCCAAAAAAAATACATGGCTTAATTTAAAAATATTTCATTGCTAAAAAATGCTAATGACCACCTGAGTCTTCAGTGAGTCATTTTACTAACAGTAGAAATTCTTTCAAAATTGGAGTCAATTCTCTCAAATCCTGACACTGCTTTATTAACTAAGATGATGTAACATTCTAAATCCTTTGTTGTCATTTCACCAATGTTCACACATCTTCACCAGGAGTAGATTCCACCTCAAGAAACCACTTTCTTTGTTCATCCACAAGTAATAACCCCTCATCTGTTAAAGTTTGATCATGAGATTGCACTTCTAATTCTTCTATTATTTATACTACATCTTCAGTTGCTTCTTCCACTAAAGTCCTGAACTCCTCCAAGTCATCCATGAGGGTTAGAATCAGCTTCTTCCAAACTCCTGTAAATGTCGGTATTCTGACTTCCCATGAATTACAAATGTCCTTTATGGCATCTACAATGGTGAATCCTTTCCAGAAGGTTTTCAATTTACTTTGCCCAGATCCATCAGAGAAATCACTATCTATGGCAGCTATAGCCTTATGAATGTATTTCTTAAATATTAAGACTTGAAAGTCAAAATTGCTGGGTACGGTAGTTCACATATGTAATCCCAGCACTTTGGGAGGCTGAGGCAGAGGGATCACTTGAGGTCAGGAGTTCGAGGCCATCCTGGCCAACATGGTAAAACCCCGTCTCTATTAAATTACAAAAATTAGCCAGGCATGGTGGTGCATGCCTGTAACCTCAGCTATTCGGGAGGCTAAGGTAAGAGAATCTCTTGATCCCGGGAGGCAGTTCTGCAGTCATGCTTATTTTTAATCTCAACAACAACCTGTCTAATACCTAGACCACTCAATTTCTTGGCTTCATCTTTGGCGATAATCCTCTTTTACTAAAACCTATTTTTGTGGCTCAAGTATTTTCAACACATTTGTTGATGCCTTTCTCCCCACTTTTAGAAATACCCTTCTGGCCTTATTTCCTTCCCTATCTAGGTTAGATTATATAGATCTTCATTTCTTCCACTCCGCAGGTAATATGCTACGTTCTTTTGGCTCATTGTCTTTTCATAGCACCTTCCCAGAAAAGGCCCAACCCTGTGAAAAACCATGAGGTTTTTCCTATATCTGCATCTAGGCAGCCAAGTGCTGCTAGGGAAGAAGAAATTACATATTCAAGTAGTTGGTACTGTTGTAAAATCATGGTAAATACCCTTAATGGGGCCTTTATCCTTTTTTTTTTTTTTTGAGACAGAGTATCACTCTGTCACCCAGGCTGGAGTACCGCAGTGTGATCTCAGCTCACTGGAATCTCTACCTCCCGGGTTTAAGTGCTTCTTGGCCTCCCCACGTAGCTGGGATTAGAGGTGTTTACCACCAAGCCCAGCTAATTTTTTTTAGTAGAGACGAGGTTTTGCCATGTTGGCCTGACAGTGATCCACCCACCTCGGCCTCCCAAAGTGCTGGGATTACAGGCACTTATCACTTTGAAAATCTTCCTAATTATAACAGTTAACTAGCTCTCCTATTCTCCAAAAGACTATTTCTAACCTTGCCCATTAATTCTCAATGTGTCCTCCCTATTCACTCAGGATATAACTCTGCCTTCAACTCAGCTCCTTATCACCAAATCTGCAAAAGGACACGCTAAATAATCTGTGGCTTCAGAAAAATAGAAGAAACATAGCAATGCAGTATTTGAAGAGAGACAGGTGAGATTTTCCAAATGAGGAAAGACATCAACCTAGATTGCAGAAGGCAAACAAATATGAAACAGGATAAAGAGAAATCCATACTCAACATGCTACAGTGAAAGAAAAACAAAGAGTATTTAAGTAAGAGTCTCCGTATCTCCCTCCAACTGTATTCCCTAGACCCTAACAATTTAGTGAGTACAAAAGGAATGTCTTCAAATAATTTCTTCATATTATACCTCCATCACTGTTCCCCTCCTCTGTAATAATGTCCAGTAGTCTCTCAAAAGCATTTTCAAAAGCAACAATTTTCTGGATTGCACCATTGCTTCTTGTTAGTGCCTGCAGTAGTAAGACGCCCTATAGAGAAGAAAGAGAATGTTTAGTGGAGTACAACATTTATGAGACATTTTAAAATTACTTTAAAAATCACAGAATTTTAGAACTGACAGGAATTTTGCAAGCACAACTCCTTTACTTTATATGTAAGGAAAACAAGAACAGAGTAGCTAAGCAATTTGTCTCCCTAAGGTTATAAACCTCAAAGAGACAGAGACTAGACTAGAATCCTCATCTAACAATTCCTAATTTAGCTATCTTTCAATTTTATGATATAAATATACAACAATTCCTTCATATTCATTAACCACTACATAGCTTTTGTTGTGGTTTAAGAAGAGTTGAGCATGAATATATCTGTCTCAGGAATGTCACTGCACCTGCTTCACAATAGCAATAATGAAAACATTGCAATTCAATAATATAAATCAACAAACACCACCACATTCTAGCAGAGAAAGCTCAGAAATTCTTGCAAACATCTGGCCCCTAAACCCGCAAAACTTGATTCTAAGGCAAAAGAAAAAAGGAAGATGAAAATTGATGCTTTATGAATGGCATGTCCGACACAAGATAATGCACAGCAGCTTCTGCCTCTGATGCCCAGTTTTTCTCAGCTCCTGGTAAGCTGGATATAGTTTACATATTTTATAATCTCTTTATCATGCAAGAAAAACTGTTACCCATTTTTGCTTATTTTGGTATCAAACAAGCAATTTATGAGCCCCTAAGTATACAACAATAGCATGATGGTAAAAGAGACAACAAATATTTTATGAAAAAAAAGTGGCTGGGTGTGGTGGCTCACACCTGTAATCCCAGCACTTTGGGAGGCCGAGGTAGGCGGATCATGAGGTCAGGAGTTCAAGACCAGCCTGGCCAATATGGTGAAACCCCATCTCTACTAAAAACACAAAAATTAGCCGGACATGGTGGTGCACGCCTGTAGTCCCAGCTACTCGGGAGGCTGAGGCAGGAGAATCACTTGAACCTGGGAGGTGGAGATTGCAGTGAGCCTGAGATCGTGCCACTGCACTCCAGCCTGGGCGACAGAGCGAGATTCTGTATATTAAAAAACAAAACAAAACATATCTAGTCCTCTCCTGAGAAAACCTGAATTTGAAAGGAAAAAAGAAAAAAAAAGCACAGATATTATTCCAGAAGAAGAGGAACAGCAAATAGGTAGTAAAAAGTCCCACAGAGGCCAACTAGCTTATATCCTCAGTATTGAGAATGTAAGTCATATAAGACAAAAAATGCCCATGGCTTTATTGGGCTTATTCCACTCATTTTCCTGTCAACTTTCAACATTAAGATGAGAGAAAAATGGTGAAAGTAGTTATTTTTGGATGTCAAATTCTCCCACTTAACTTGAGTTTAATTACTAACAAAGGGAAAAAGAAATACAGTGGAGAAAACACGTAGGCTCTGAGTCAGATAAAGTGAGTTTAAAAACTGGTTGCCCCCCAAAAGGAAAAATTGGAATAAATGAATCCTCTTTTGGAACATAAACAAACAAAAACTGGTTGCCCAAACACTGCCTGTTCCCCAAAAACTAATGAAATTAAAAAAAATTGGTTACCCTACTGACTAGTTGTGCCAACTTTAAGCAAATTACATGAATGTATAGTATACTTATGTAATATCTTTGTCACAGAGTTTTTATAAAGACTAAAGGAGATAAAATAACTTCTATAGAACCCACTAGCTTTTAAAGGTCTTAGTATATTTTAGTTTCTTTTCTCCTTATCCTCTTGAATAGGTGTATTGAAATTAAAAAACACGGTTATAAAACATGTAAAAACCAATAATCTAAACATTACAACAAAAACAGAACTTAACCTCTAACCATAAAATAAAAACCAATATAAATAGACACTTACTTGTCTGTCAAAAAAAAAAGTGGAAAGTGTAGGAAAAAAGGTTAGGAACAGAATAAAAAGGTAAAGAGTTAAAGGAAAACAGGAGATTTCAGAATTAATGCAGTTATTATTAGTATTATTATTTTGAGACAGAGTTACTTTCTTGTTGCCCAGGGTGGAGTGCAACGGCACGCATGGTCTCAGCTCACTGCAACCTCACCTCCCAGGTTCAACTGCAACCTCACCTCCCAGATTCAAGCGATTCTCCTGTCTCAGTCTCCCAAGTAGCTGGCATTACATGTGCCCACCACTACACCCAGCTAATTTTTTGGTATTTTTAGTAGAGATGGGGTTTCACCATGTTGGCCAGGCTGGTCTCAAACTCCTGACCTCAGTGGGATTATAGGCATGAGCCACCACACCCAGCCTAATGCAGTTATATTTTTTTAAAAGGAGAAGTTCTATATCTGAAAATGAAAATAAGTGGTAATGAAATTAATAGAGATTTAGGGAGATATAAATTTCTTTATGATTTGCATGACTTTAACTGTGGGTCATGAAAAGAACAGAAGTGTTAAAGATACACAGTCAGATGTTAGTCAGGGAAAGATACCCCAAATTCCCAATAGATAGATGCCTATTTAAATAAGACAATTCTTAAAACATGACATTTAAATACTAAAGAATAAAAAAGTCCTTCTTGTAAGTTACATACTATATTAATTTCACTACCTATAATACTGAATTGATATACATACTACAAAATTTTAAGTACAACAAATTTTAAAAACTGTCTTCATAGACTAGGAGTTAAGAATGCTTCAGTGTTGTTTCTGCTTTGCCATTAACCAGTTGTGAAGCTAAGAGCAATCTAAATTATATTTATTAAAATTTAGGATGAAAAAGTCACAGGGCCAATACCATAAATAAAAAGATGAGTAAGGCATGGGCTAACAAAGAACACTGAACTTCACTTTGTTTCTGTCGGTCTTGGGCATTTCACTATAAATATGGAGATTTAATTAGCTGGATATGATCTCCAGAATTTAATTTTTTTAACTGCTATTTTTATCAAGATGTAGGTAACAATAGAGAAAAATGCTTAAGCAACAAAACATCTAGCATCAATACAAAATATTCAAACTTATATGCAAATATAAAAACTATATATAAAATAAATCAGAATGAAAAATAACTCCAGAGCAAATCAGGCTCTATGATTAACAAGGCAATCCTTAGAAATACATACTCAATCAAAGAAGGGTGAGGATTCCAAATGTAATGCATTGTTGGGTTTACACAGCTCAATGTCTGGAGTTATCTCCTCTACCCTTTAAGAGGAAAAGGAAATTCTGAAGGTAGAGTTTGGTATCAAATACAATCTTTCAGCAGATAGTGTAAGAAATCCTAAATTAATGGAAGAAATAAATTTGAATGGCAAAATGGTTTATCCAACCCACAATACTCGATAGCCAGGAAAGAATGAAACAATGTGGCCTCGTATATACCTTTAAAAGGTCATTACTCTGTCTAGGCTCGGTCTTCGAGCCTGTAATCCCAGCACCTTCGGAGGCCAAGACGGGAGGATTGCTTGAGCCCAGAAATTCAAGACCAAGCTGGGCAATGTAGTGAGACCCCCATCTCCATCTTTTAATTAAAAAAAATTTTTTTAAAGGGTCATTACTTCAACTTTCTAAATCTAACTTCTTAAAATTTTAACAACAAAGATTTTATTTGTGAGAGAAAAAAAGGCCACATACTTTTGTATTTCTTTTTAAAGTTAACTTACATCATTACGTATAACTTCCCTGGAATCTGCTAGTAAGTCCATCAATCTTGAAACACCTAGAACATACAACCATGTGAGAAATGCTGGTTGATCAAAAATACAAAAAGTGACTCAAAGTAACAATTCACTAACAAACCATTTCAGTCCCTTTCTCTAGGAAATGACATTCATGTTTTAATCAAAATAATATAAAAAAGATAAGTCACTTACCCATAGGACTGACTAAAATAATTTGTTGCACCTGAGGCCCTAGTTGTTTTAAAAGAGAAGTAAGAAGCTTCACACCAGGCCAGCGGACATGGAAATCAAACTCCTGCAATGTAAGAATATAAAATATTTAACATCCATAATTCACATTTTCAAGAAAAACATTTTTTTCCAACTAATAATAACTTGTACCAGAAACTATAAATAAAGCATGGAAGTTTAGCATACTTTAAGAAAGTAATTTAAAAAATAAAAAGAAAATAGAGTTCATATAAATTGCTTAAACTGATTAAACTGTTACTGATGAGATAAACAGTATTTTGGAAAAACATAAGAAGCAGACAGTATCTTAGGTGATTACATATTTCTTGAAACACGCACATGGATCTCTTGCTATAATATAATAAACTTCACTACCTTTAAATGTATATACATGTTACTTCCTCAATAACATCCAAAAGGCAACAAAAGTAGCTTATTAAGATGACAAAGATGTCAAGGTTCCCTATTTACCTCCAATAAAGATAACAGAAGAGTGACATTTTCTTGTTGCTTAATGAAAATTTCTGTAAATTGGCTTCCCAAATCCTCACTCTGTCTTGTGGAATTTTCTTCTGTAATATTAAAAAATAAAGTGTTTCAACATGATGGTAGGTTATTTTAAAATATTCTTTCATTGAAGAGTTAAGCAGAAATGATAATTTTCCTGGTATTTAAACAATTCAACACTGGAACAGTGTGGCTGGTAGCAATATCACAATTATTATATAAAGCTATATCCTTAAAATAATGTTCAAATTCATTTTATTGGTTAAATGTTTAACTATGATATTTAAAAAAAAGGATATTTAAATATTCACATTTTCTCAAGGACATTTTTAGGTTAAGCTTCTATTAGGGCATAAGGAAACAATTTGGGATAGAAATATTCTATCTAGAATGTGGTAGTGGTTACACTTTTGTATACTTTTGCCCAAATTCAGACTACAATTCAGAGTAAATTTTATTGTATATAAGTTATATCTCAAAACCCCTGCCCTCAAAACAATACTGAACATACAGTCCTTGCTGATTGTTAGTGTTATTGAGTTAAATAATTATGAAATTAAACCAACCTACTCCAGATTTCTCAATATCTTTTTCATATATATATCCTAAAAAACTCTTTGGCAATAAAACCAGCATTTGACACCTAATTTCTCACTTATCTTTTAAAGGACTCTACATTGGTCTTCAATGTTTAAATGTTTCTTAATTAAAGTATTTGTTGTTTCAAGGTACTGTGTCAAAAAAAAAAAAAAGACTCACTAAAAATGAAAGCAACAACTGCCAGAGCAAATTACTTAAAATCTGCCTATATTATAAACTGAAATTAGAGATGCAAACATACTACTTCCCATTTCCTCACCCACACCAGACACAGCTAATTAATCATAGCATCGGCTGAGCATCAGAATCATTTTCCACATATTACTCCAGTGAGTGACTACAAGCCAATAAAGCTGGCAGTCAAGATCAAAGCCATTATCCCTCAGAAAGTTCTTTTCTAAATGTGAGGGAAAAAACCCAGCAGTTGATAGGAAAAGCACAGCAATCCAAGATTGATAGTTATAATCCCATCTAATTGTTTATAGAGGAAAGAGAAAAAGAAGAGACCAAAAGTGGAAATGAAATGTTTTTCAGTTGATTAATTACCTAAGTATGCTGGGTTCATTCTTCAGAAACTCCAAGAAGTATTCCTTTTAATCATCCATCAGTAAAAAATTTCACTGCTTTTGAGCCTTAAAACTATATTATCCAAACAAAAAATACTTTAGTTGTAAAAGGATTACTGTGTTTGCTATACAGAATAGACTGCCAGGGAGTAAGGAAAATAGGGAGACAGGTCAGGAGGCATAATCAAGGTAGGAGTCATGTGAAGTTGGCTTAGACCTTAGAGGTCATAATTTTTATCGAGAGGGAACATGAGGCCGGGTGGATCACGAGGTCAGAGAGATCGAGACCATCCTGGCCAACATGGTTAAACCCCGTCTTTACTAATATCCCAAAAAAAAAAAAAAAAGAGGGAATATGATTTGCTGACTTGTTGCACAGAGGAGTGTGGGGACTAGGGGAAAGAAAAGGAAGAGTGATTCCAAGCTTTTAGCCTAAAGAATTAGAAGGATAGGGTTGCCTTTACCGAGATTGGAAACCCTGTGAGAGAAGCAAGCTGGAAGTATACAGACAAAATAGTTAAGTTTTGGACATATTAAGTTTGAGCTACCTTATAAAAATCCAAGTGGATATACCAAATAAGAAGTTGGATAAACGCTAACATAGATATCTGTGGAGAAGTCTGTGCTTGATACACACATTAGAGTGGTAAACATATAAATGATATTTAAAGTCACAAGATTGGATGACAAGTGCAACTACAAAAACCTTACAGCTAACATCATACTTAATGATGAAAGGACTCAATGTTTTCCCCTTAAGATCAGGAAGGAGGCAAGAATGTCCAGTCTCATAAATTCTAGTCAACATTGTACTGAAGACCCTACTCAGTGACATAAGGCAGGAAAAAGAAAGGCATACAGATGAGAAAAGAAGAAGTAAAACCGTCTTTATTTACAGATGACATGTTTGTCTATAAGGAAAATTCTATGGAATCTACAAAAGAGCTAATAGAACTAATAAGTAAGGTTAGTAAAGTTGCAGGATAAAGGTAATATACAAAATTAATTGTATTTCTATTAATAGATACTAGTAAGGACAACTAGAAATTAAAATTCAAAAACCAGTATCACTTACAACAGCATCAACAAAAAAATTTGACAATAGATGTGTGCTACTTATACTCTTAAAACTCCAAAACACTGCTGAGAGAAATTAAAGGACAGGCCAGGCACAGTGGCTCCCACCTGTAATCCTAGCACTTTGGGAGGCTGAGGCAGAATTGCTTAAGCTCAGGAATTCAAGACCAGCCTGGGCAATACAGCGATTACTTGTCTCTACAAAATATAAAAAATTAGGCTGGCATGGTGGCGCATGCCTGTAGTTCCAGCTACTCAGGAGGCTGAGGTGGGATGATCCCTTGAGCCCAGGAGTTTGAGGCTGCAGTGAGCTATGATTGCACCACTGTACTCTAGCCTGGGTGACAAAGTAAGACTCTGTCCCAAAAAAAGGAAAAAAAAAAACAAAAAGGAATTAAAGAAGACCTACAAAAATAGAGATACACTGTGTTCTTGTATTAGAAGGTGCAATATTTTTATGTCGGTTTTTCACAAATTGATCTACAGTCAATGGAATCTCAATCAAATTTTCGGTTGATCTTTTTTGTAGAAATTCACAGGCTGATTCTAAAATTCATAAGCAAATGCAAAAAACCTAAAACAGTCAAAACTATTCTGAACAACAAAGTTAGAGGACAACACTACATAATTTCAAGATTTATTATACAGCTACAGTAATCAAGATGATGCCATGTATAGACCAACAGAAGAGAACAAAAGTCCAGAAATAAACCCATTCACTCAAAATGGATAATGGATCTATGTATAAAACTAGAAATTAATTACAGGCCTAATTGTAAGAGTTATGAAACTTTTAAAAGAAAACATAGGAGAAAATCTTAGTGATCCTAGATTTGGGAAAGGTTTCATAAATAAGACACAAAAAGTTTAAGTTATAAAAGAAAAAAATTGACAAAATGGACCCAATCAAAATGTTATTTTTGCTATTCAAAAGAAAGAAATGTCACAGACTAAGAAAAAAAATTTGTGAAACATATGTCACAAAGTTCTTCTGAAAACAGAACACATAAAGAACTATTCCAACTCAAGTATAAGACAACCCAGTAAAAAGAGGCAAAAAATTTGAATGAAGCACTTCATCAAAGAAGAAAAATATATGGATGCAAACAAAAAAAAATCACATACGTTGTTCTACATCCATTCACTAAGAAAATACATATTAAAACTACAATGTGATGCTGCTACACTTGTATTACCACAGCTAAAATTTTAAAAAGCTGATTATACCAAGTGTTGGAGAATACGTGGAAGAATTGAGACACACACACTGCGGGACAAAATGTAAAATGGTACAAACACTTTGAAAAATGTTGTAGCAGCTTTATATAGAGTCAAACATAAACCTACTATATCACTTAGCCATTCTGTTCTGAAGAGAAAAACATGCTCACACATGAATAGTATGTAAATGTAGCATTCATAAACAGAACACAAAAAGATTAAATTACAAAATAAAATATTTGCTAAAAATAGATCTAATACAAATTTGATAACAAAAAACTGGAAACAATCCATATGCTAATAAGAAGATGAATTAAAAAACTGTAATATATCCAAGCATATAAATTATATTTGTAGTTACAAACCTAGATGAGATCAACAAGGGAGGAAAGGGGAAAGGAAAGAAATCTGTGCCTTGCAGCATTCCAATATTAAAAGGTTGGGGAAATGAGGAGGAAAACTGCGAAGGAGACAAAAAGTAACCAATGAAAAGGAAGAAAGCCAGGAGACTTCAGAGACTGACAAACAAATGAAGAATGTATTCAGTGAGAAAGGAGTGACTGATTGTCAAATATTAATGACAGGTAGAATCCCCTCTGAACTTAACATGACCAAGAAATGAAGTGCATTACTAACACAGGTACAGGTAATTTCTGTTCATTTACAGAATGACTAGGGTAGAGTAGTGAAATACTTTCCTGAATAGCAGTACAGTATAATGGAAGAAGCTCACAAAGACTTTTGAGTAAGACCAGTTAAACTCATATTCAACCACTTAATAGCCATGTTACTTTGGGCAAGTAGCCTAACTCTGTCAAGTCTCAGTTTCCTTATTTGTAAAATGTAGACAATGTCTTCACATGGGGTTTTCTGTGAGGATTTAAAATAAGTAAAACATCTAGCACAGGGCTTGGTAAATAATGTGCTCAATAAATAGAAGCATCGTCATCATCACCCTTGTCAAAATCATCATCCCCAAGACAGGAGTTTTCAACCCTGGCACTACTGACATTTCTGGCCAGGTAAGTCTTTGTTGTGCGACCTCCCCATGCAGTTTAAGAAGTTTAGCACTGTCCCTGGTCTTCCACTAGACACAGTTAGCACTCTCTTACTTCCTCTTAGTATGACAACCAAAAATATCCCTAGACACTGCCGAAAGTACTAGGAGCAGGGTAAAGGACGGTAAATTGCCCTCACTTGAGAACCATGGTCGTAAGATTTACAACATAAGCTATATATGTATTACTAAGTTTTCAAATGAAACAGAACATAACAATCTTCCTTTGATGATTCAGAAAGAATTTCAGATTCTTATAAGGTTACCATTAATGAGTATTATCACCAAGATGCAAAAGATGTGAAAAAAAGGTATATCCTGTATTTCCAAGAAGTTGTCTGTGAATAACTCTTGATATTTTACCTTATATTTCTGTCTTTCTCATAAAAGTTGTATGCAACCATCAAAAAAAGTAACTGAGTTTATGATTGGACTTTAAATAAAAGTAAATTCATTGTATTTTTATTAAGGTTTTATTTCTTAGGTTAGTGGCAGCTTCAGAAGAATTGTATAGGGAAGCAGTCACCACTTCCACTTCAGGAAAACAGGTAGAGGAGAGGATAAAAGGATTAAAAAAAAAATACCAAAAGTACACTTGAAAACTATCGTGTTACTACATAATAACAGACATATTGAGGGTATTAAGGTGGCAGAGGGTTGATGCTACAAAGGCCTGATAATAATTAGAAGGAAGCCTAATACTCAAACACAACTAGAGTGGATTCAAGGGACATTCTCTGCTACACATCTGCTTAAAGGATTTCCTGTTGTTCCTTTGTGAACTGATAACATTGTTTCCTAATTACTTACACACACTTGAAGGTAAAATCTTGCTTTGTAAATAGTCATTTTCAAAGCTCTAAGGTGAACTTAGGAATGGAGTTGAAAAAAAAAAAAAGAAACTTGTACCAGGTAAGTAGGAAGAACTGCACACCTGTCCCATTTTATTTGCAAGTTGACAGGATGATAGAAAAGGAGACTGAAAAAATTGGAAAAGATATGGGAACTTGGAAGCTGACAGAATCTTTTGAAAACTTTCATCTTCAGAATCATCTATGAACAGAAGTCCTGATTCCCACAGTATGGAGAATGCTATGTACCCAATAAAATCTCAAAAGAGCTGGTGGGCTAATGAGTCTATCTTGTTTTTTAAGACACTCTAGAATCCTAACGAATCATGGCTATGTTAGCCAAATTCTAGTGTAATTGTATAATAAAAAAGCAGATAAAGAAATTATACAAAAAGGGCCCATGGGGAATGCATGTCAAGTAAACTGCTCTCCCAATACATGAGAAATCTATATTCAAAAGACTAGTAATATTCTCTCAGAATTGTCTCCCTCTAGAAATTAAAATCACAGCAATATTAACTTAGTCATGGGTGCTTTGTAGGGCTATTTTCTATTTGCATATATTTATATTTGTTGAATGAGATATATAACTTAAAAAATGTGTTTGAAAATAATTTATAGAATAATTATTTTTATTTCAGTGGTGTGAAGATAGTAGAGAATGAAAACTTGACTATAGACAAAAGACAGTAATGTGGAGTGAGTGAAGCAGGCTAACATTAGAGGATAGGGAGTATATGCCCTGTCTAAGGAAAACAGCAGTTACTCAGTTCCACCTGCCTGGCATGTAGGAGTGCAGATCCAGGTATTGTAAATCTTCAGATTGAAAAAAAAAAGTCTAAAATACAAACATTGACACAAAGCTCCCAATTTATAATACTGGCAATTTATTCACATTACTTAAAAATACTATGTGGGTCAAACAGTCTTGCTTACAAGATAGACAATACCCTTGGGCCAAAGGTTTGTGACCTCATGTGAAAAGCTAAAAATTGAAGTTACTGACATTTGAGAAAACACTAAAAATTGTAAACTAATCTAAAAAGGAAGAAAAAACAATACATATAGACTTGATGGATTCTTCCCCTAAAATGTATTTTAAAATGCTGAAATATTTGTATGTATGTAAACACAACTAACCAAGCCTTGGTTAGTATATTTAAAAACACAGGATAAACAACAACAACAACAAAAAAAAACACAGGATAGTGTGGCATGTTTACAAGTATGTGGCAGAAGTAAGCCCCCTGTGGACAAATATATTTGAATTAAACAAAGTTGAACAGGTTTCTTTCACTGCGGGCTTTTCAGTACTTACTATACTGATATAAATTTTATGAAGCTTCAGAGGGGATTATAGTATTTATGTTTATTTAACTATAACCCTGTTTTAATACAGAGCATTTGTGCTATAGCTGGCCTAAAGTTAGAACCTGAACAAAGCTATGTTTTAAAATAAGTTGTAACGGCTACCCCACTCTCCTCACAATAACTGCTGGCCTTTGGCTTCTGTACATAAAACTGCTAGTTTGCTCTGCAAACTATCTACTTTCTTATCAGTAACAGCCAGAATTGTCAGCCTTTGTAGACTAGAATAGCAGCCCAAGCTAATTCCATCCTGGTCCCTGTGCCTTGTAATAAGTAAGCAAAATCTGTTATTTCCACTACAGCCCAGAAGATGTGCAAACTAACGCTTATCTTAATTTCTGTAAGCCACCTTAGGTAACAATCGAGGGGGCAAGATGTCCTCAAGCCCTTGGAATGTCCAGAGCCCCGCTCCCTCCTCTCTGTCCAGGAGATGATTTACAAAAACCCCTAAATGTCTGTGTCCCTTCACCCCCCCACCCCGCCTCTCGCCCTGACTCCCAAAGTGATTCTTACGGGGTATAAAAGGTCTTAACACCCTCCATTTGGGGCCACGGGTTGGAAAGACGCGAGTCCTCTGTGGTCGCCCGGCTTGCATAAACCCTACTATTTGGCATACTTTTGTCTTGGTGCTGGTCCCTTAATCTCGCCTGGAATATAACACATTCTCTAGAACTTCTGTGCTATGCTATAAAGAATTCAGGTCTAATATAAGAAAAAGTTTAACTCAGTGTTTGCACTGGGCACAATCAAATAACTTAGCAAGAAGAAGAGTTAATACCCTTTGATTTATTCTGTAGCTATATTGTATAAAATACTGTAGCTTATTGGTATGTAATTAAAATTTACATTTTGAATTGAACTAGTAAAATATGGTCCTGTTCCAAGGATCAATGGTTCCTTCTGGCTTAACACTGTCAATTTTAAAAAGTGTTAGTGAGATATATGCCACTTCTTTTAAGTTACAGTCATAAGACAGCACTTCTGAACTTTAATGAAGTATCCCCAAATTAGCTAAGCAATTAAGGTAATACACAAAGCTTTCAAGGTAGCAGTAAATTAAGCTATAACTACTATAAACTACTACACTAATATCTAAAAGTTGTGAACAAAAACTAGAACCATGAGAAATTATACCTATTACACATGTAAGCAAAGGCATAAAACAAGTAAACCATCTTCCCTCATCATTAATCATTAGATTACAACTTTTAGAATTAAGTTTTTTATAGTCTATAGTTTATAAACTATATTGTGTATTTATAACCTGTAAAAGTAAATGACCACTTATTGTAAGGTAAATGAAAAAATAAGATAAAAATGAAATGGCCCTTTGTTACCATGGTAAAAATGAATTTAAGATAGTTATGTAAAGTAAAAACATGCCCTTTCTAAGTACTTACACAGATGCTCCTCAACTTACAATGGGGTTGTCCTGATAAACCCACTGTAAACTGAAAATATCATAGGTTGAAAATGCATTTAATATGTTTAACCTACTTTAAATGTGCCCAGAACACTTACATTAGCCTATAGCTAGGCAAAATTTAACAAGTCGTATTTTATAATAAAGTATTTAAAGTCTTGAAAATGGCCTATAAGAAAAAAAGAAAAATAAAATAGAAAGTATTGACTATCTCATGGAATTTGCTGAATACTGTACTGAAGGCGAAAAAACAGAATGGGGCCAGGCACGGTGGCTCACGCCTGTATTCCTAGCACTTTGGGAGGCTGAGGTAGGCGGATCACAAGGTCAGGAGTTCCAGACCAGTCTGGCCAACATGGTGAAACCCCTGTCTCTACTAAAAACACAAAAAATAGCTGGGCATGGTGGCAGGCGCCTGTAGTCCCAGCTACTCGGGAGGCTGAGGCAGGAGAAGTGCTTGAACCCAGGAGGCGGAGGTTATAGTGAGCCAATATCATGCCACTGCACTGCAGCCTGGGCGATAGAGTGAGACTCCGCCTCAAAACAAAAAGGAAAACAAAAACAAAAACAAAACAGAATGGTTGTATGGTACTTGAAGCATAGTTTCTATTTCTACTGACTGCATATTACTTTCACACTATCGTAAGTAAAAAAATTGTGAAGTCGAAGCATCATCTATCTATACAGCTCTGGATCGTTTCCAGGTCTGTTTATATGACTGGCATTTAAGTACACATGCACAGATATATTTACTCTTAAACTTTCAGAGGTATAAACAATATTTAAAAACATTTCTGGATCTCTCTTTGGAATTCTACTCTGTACTATACAACCTATGTTATGAATAGAAACTGCTGTATAAAAGGAGCTGTCCTAATAAAAACAGTCCTAACTCTGAGTGAAGAAACAGCAAATAACCTTCTTTTATACTGGTAGTTAAACAGGTACATGTATACTTTTTAACATTTATCTGAATATTCTATAAACTAGTTATGTGAATGATATGATTTAATAAAGAACCCAATCAGAAAAATAAAGTAAAATTGGACACAATTTATTAAATTGGAAATCTAAGAAATACTTTTAAAAAAAGGAAGGAAAAAATGTATTAAAAAATATTGTTCTGGCTGGGTGTGGTGGCTCGTGCCTGTAATCCCAGCACTTTGGGAGGCTGCAGCGGGTGGATCATGAAGTCAAGAGATAGAGACCATACTGGCCAACATGGTGAAAACCCGTCTCTACTAAAAATACAAAAATTAGCTGGGTGTAGTGGTGCATGCCTGTAATCCCAGCTACTCGGCAGGCTGAGGCATAAGGTTGCAGTGAGCCAAGATCGCACCACTGCACTCCAGTTTGGTGACAGAGTGAGAATCTGTCTCAAAAAAGAAAAAAAAATTGTTCTTCTACTTACTCAATGACACCATGTAAGTTACATCATCCCTGGGCTTCCATTTTCTCATCTTTAGAAAGGAGAAAAATACCACTTACCTTACTGGCTGCTATGAGGATTACATAAGATAAACATTAAAGGACTCTATAAATTTTAAAGCTCTCTACAAATGTGATATAACAATAGTAGAAACAACCGCTGTTTCTACAAATAGCTTGACAAGAGTCAAGGCACAATCCTCTGGTATCTTCTGATTTCAAAGAAGGAATTCAAATGTCGTAAAAGGTAATGCTTCAGACTTTAAAGAGTTAGTTTCTTTGTTAGTATTTTTATTATATATAGGCAACTTTGTTATGTACCATTTAAACACTGCTTTAGATAAGAATATTTCCCTTTTAATTTAAAAAAGTTAAGCACCTCAGGAAAGTTGGTAAAACAAAACAAACCAAAAAACTCGGTTACTTTAGTTATAAAGAAAGCAGATTCAATGTTAAAAGTAAATGAAACTTGAAAGAGATCATCAGAGAGAAGAAAACAAAAAAAATATTAGTGAGTTCTAAGAGTTAATGTAAGAAATGTCAGTAATTAAAACATCATTACTGAACATGCATTATTTTAAAGGGACAATATCAATATACATTCTCTGAATTAGAATTCCTTCCAGTTCTTATTGAATATAGGTAAAAAAATATATGTATATATATTCGAATATTACTTTTATAGGTTTTTATTTTTTTGATCTTTAGAGGCAGGGTTTCACTATGTTGTCCAGCCTACAGTGCAGTTGCTATTCACAAGTGCAATCATTGCTTACTGCAGCCTTGAACTCCTGGACTCAAGTAATCCCCCCGCCTTTGCCTCCCGAAGTACTGGGATTAAGTACTGGGATTACAAGTGTCAGCCACCACGCCTGGCCAGAAAAAGCTTTAATTTTATTTAAAGGTGTGCTAGAATATTTTATGTGTTCAGGACAGTTAACAGATTTAGTAGCTATAGAAATAACAGTAATGTGGCCAGGCGCGATGGCTCATGCCTGTAATCCCAGCACTTTGGGAGGCTGAGGTAGGCAGATCACGAGGTCAAGAGATCAAAACCATCCTGGCCAACATGGTAAAACCCTGTCTGTACTAAAAATAGAAAAATTAGCCGGGCGTGGTGCCGGGTACCTGTAATCCCAGGGTGAGGCAGAATTGCTTGAGCCCGGGAGGCGGAGGTTGCAGTGAGCCGAGATCACGCCACTGCACTTCAGCCTGGGCTACAGAGCGAGACTCCGTCTCAAAAAATAAAAATAAAAATAAAAATAAAAAAAACCTGTAGTAATATACGTTTATTAAATATTCCTCTTCAATTAAGGAATTCTTATATAGTAAAACAAATTTCAGATTTTTTTATCAGCGAGAAGAAACAGTACTTGACAGTGTCCTTTTATATTATCAGAAACTATGCCTAAAAGCATCATGCATATGTAAATGCAATCTTTTACCTTCAACATCATCTGAAAAGGTAGACAAAATAAATAAATACAAAGCGGGTGATAAAGACAACAGTTTTTTAATGTAGTAGTATACACAGTAAACTAGGAGCTTAAAAATGTATAACAAGCAATATAATCCTTTGGAAGAAGAGACCCATATTTACTTTGATCAAATATCTCAGATACACTAAAAGAGATATAGCATATGCTATATTTTTAGAACTGAGACAGATTTATCATTAGAGGGTTGTAAAATAGTCCTAATGAGCTCTAAAATGTAGTTCATCATGTCAGCTAAGAAATACCTTTGATGAAGCAATAAAAGCAAAGTATCAATAACAAAACTGAAGGACGTGTCTCAATGTCTATTTTTTTTTTTTTAAGACAGAGTCTTGCTCTGTTGCCCAAGCTGGAGTGCAGTCGTGTGATCTCAGCTCACTGCAACCTCTGCTTCCCAGGTACAAGCAATTCTCCTGCCTCAGCCTCTCAAGTAGCTGGGATTACAGGTATGCGACACCATCCCTGACTAATTTTTAGTAGAGACAGGGTTTCTCCATGTTGGCCAGGCTGGTCTTGAACTCCTGACCTCAGGTGATTTGCCTGTCTTGGCCTTCTGAAGTATTGGGATTACAGGCCTGAGCCACCGTGACTGGCCAATGTCTACTTTTTTTTTTTTTTTTTTTTGAGACAGAGTCTCACTCTGTTGCCCAGGCTGGAGTGCAATGGCACAATCTCACTCCAACCTACGTATCCCAGGTTCAAGTGATTCTCCTGCCTTAACTCCCGGGTAGCTAGAATTACAGATGTGTGCCACCATACCCAGCTAATTTTTGTATTTTTAGTAGAGACAAGGTTTCACCATGTTGGCCAGGTTGGTCTCGAACTCCTGATCTCAAGTGATCCACCTGCCTCAGTCTCTCAAAGTGCTGGAATTACAGGTGTGAGCCACCATGCCTGGCCCAATGTCTACTTTTTAATTGAGTCTTTCAGGATGACTAAATTTTCAGGAAAAAAGTCCTTAATAAAAGTGATTGTATTACTGTTTATCCAAAGCATCATTTTTAGATGCTAAATTAAAGAGCCTAAAAACACGCAGAAAAACAAAACAAGTGGGCTCTAAACATGATTATAAATTTATAAAAAAGAAAACTACCTAACTAAAAAATATTGTTGCTATACATTTTTTTAAGAACAGAAAAATTACCCCAGGAAATTAACTAGAAAAAGAGCTAAATTTTTAATCTGAAACGACTAACAGGGATAAAAGGAAAGAAAATAAAGTCATTCTAAAAAACGTGTTTGAACAACTGTGTTGCATCTAATTTTCTCAGTAGAAATAACTAGGGAAAATAAGAATCTTTTTCTTCAAAATACATTCTTATGTCTATTGTATCGATGTGTTGTCACATGACTGACAACCTCTTTTCCACGGGTACCAAATTACATTTACTAAATATTTTTCAGCCTTAAGAAATTAATAAAGTTAAGCTATAGGACAGACATCATGGAGAAATTTGTAAAGAACATTTTTTTAATGAGATGGGGTCTCACTTATGCTGCCCAGGCTGTTCTCAAACTCCTAGGTTCAAGCTACCCTTCCACCTCAGCCTCTTAAACTGCTGGGATTACAGACATGAGCCATAACACCCAGCCAAAATAACTAATTTTTAAAAAGGATATTTATATCTAAAAAATTGTGACTATTCAACATGATACAGTTTCAGATGTTCTCAATACTAGTATCCTGTGATGTTAATAATTGACATATATTCCTGCTCTCCTTTCATTTTAATAAAATATAAGCAAGGTCACTATATAGCTATACTTCTTTATTATTTGTCTCCTCAGAATTTTGAGAGATCACATAATTTCAGTCTAAATTAGATTTATAAAATTCATGAATATATCCACTGTTCTGACTTTACAGAATAAAAAACTTACTATGTCTTACTGTAACAGCCAATTTGATATGACAAATACACTCTTCAACAGAACAGAATTGTGAAATGTTACTGCATATGTTTTCCAATATATAGAACAAAATGTATACAGGACAAAATGTATACAGGTTTCCAATCAAGCTTCACACAGTGCCAATAAACAAAAGACAGACTACTTTATGTTAAGTGTGCAAGTATTTTAAAACAAAAAAGAAAATGAATGTGCAAAGAAATGTGTGGATTTCAAACCGATTCATGTCATTGTTCACCAAACATAATATAAAGAAAGTAAATCTAAATTTAATAAATTGTTGCACTTTATAAATTAACGTAAGTCCTATGTAAAAAGTTTAAGTATTAGGAAAAAACCTCTAATTCTATACTTCTCACTAGATAATAATATATATTTTCAATCAATAGTCATACATAATTATTTAATCCAGAACTGGCTAATATGCATACGGCTTAACTAAAACCAAACACAAGAGGGCAAACATATTACTTAAAAAGAAGGATCTTATTCTATTTCACTAAATGTTCCAAATCACACACAAAGCAATCATCCTAAAGATACTTTTCTAGATCTAAGCCTATATGTTTATTAAATTTTTTAACGAAAAAGTAAAAAACCTTATAAATTTAGAAAGTAAGTCCAATTTTAAAACCAACAAAATTAGAACAGCCCAGTTAATGTTATGTACAGAAAACACAGTAAAAATAACTAGAAACTTACCTACTTCTTCTTCTTCATCATTAGATATTATATTATATAGTGTGTCCAAAGCATAACCTATTATTTCAGAATCCGAACTGGAAAAAAGAAATTATTATACTTATACACTGCTGATGAGAGTGTAAACGGTTATGACCATTTTTAGTTATTTAGCAATTTTAGAAAATTCCATTTCTAAAGGCCCACTCTAAGAAAATATCAGAGTGCAAACTGTAAAAAATGTGTAGAGTTTTAGTTCTAATTTTGAAAAATGAGAAGCAACGTAAATGCCCAGTGATAAAAAATACAGTCTGGCAAATTCATACATATAAGGCAGCAATTTAAAAAATGTATTTATTTTTACTTTGAACCCTGAGAGGCTGAAAAAATATATTTACAAAGAATATTTAGTGACATGGTAATTAAAAAATTCTTGATATCATACCAAGTGGAAAAACATAAAAATTTATGTACAGTTATCCCATTTAGTAAAATATATATGTATACATGTTTATATCTATATTTTAAATATTATAAATTTATAAAATAAGTGCAACTTTAAAACCAGCAAAATGAGCAGAACTCAGCTAATTTCATGTGTCTATCTATGTTATATATATGTATATATGTGTATATGTATATAAAAATGTAACTGTTCATATCTAGAGGAACAAAGATTTAAAAATATAAAGAAAAGTAACTGTTATCTCTAGTTCGACTAGTAGAATGTTTCTCTTCTTTATATATTATTTTCTTAAAAAAAAAATCTTATTGTGGCCAGGCGTAGTGGCTCACCTCTGTAATCCCAGCACTTTGTGGGGCTGAGGCAGTAGGATCACTTGAGGTCAGGAGTTCGAGACCATTCTGGCCAACACGGCAAAACCCCGTCCTTACTAAAAATTAAAAAATTAGCTGGGCATGGTTCGGGTACCTATAAACCCAGCTGCTTGGGAGGCTGAGGCAGAAGAATCGCTTGAACCTAGGAGGCAGAAGATGCTGTGAGCTGAGATCATGCCACAGCAGCACTCCAGCCTGGGTGACAAAGCAAGACTGTCTAAAAAAAACGAAAACAAAAACAAAACTTATGATAAACACATACTATTTATAAAATTAGAAAGTACAAAATTTTGTAGTTGATAAACAGACAATTTTAAAATCATGTAAATGAGGATAGCATTTAGAATGGAAAGCAAGAGTAAGATACAGATCTCAAAGACTCAGTGAATATGAAGAAGTGATCAGGAGTGATAAATGAAAACAAAGATGAGTTACTAAAGGGGGTTACCACCAGCAGATGCAAATATTAAATGAAATGTTATTTTAAGGCTATTATTTATTATTTTGTTTTTCAGAAATGTTGAGGGTCATCTTTTAAGATACTATTGAGAAGGAATCCAAGCACTTTGGAGGCTAAGGTGGGCAGATCACCTGAGGTCGGGAGTTCAAGACCAGCCTGACCAACATGGTGAAACCCCATCTTTAAAAAAAAAAAAAAAAAAGATACTATTGAGAAACTAAGAATAGAAGGAGACTTCTCCAACACAATAAAAGGCACCTATGAAAATCCCACAACTAATACATACAACAGTGGAAAATGAAATGCTTTCCCCATAAGATCAGGACAAAGATAAGAGATGCACCCTTTTATCGCCTCTATTCTACATTGAACTTAAGGTTCTAGCTAGAGCAATATGTAAGAAAATGAAAGAAACACCTATTCACAGATGACATAATCTTGTACATAGAAAATCTTAAGGAATCCACTAAAAAACTATTGGAATTAATAAATTCAGCAAAGTAACAAGATACAAGCTAAATATTCAAGTATCATTTATATTTCTATATCCTAGCAATGAACAATCAGAAAATAAAATTTTAACTTGATTCCATTTAAATAGCATTTAGGCATCGTCAAGATTAAAATACTTGGCAGTAAATTTTACTAAAGAAGTTTAAGACTGGTACATTGAAAACTACAAAACATTGTTGAAAGAAATTACTTAAGGTCCAAATAAATAAAAAGATATGCTGTGTTCATGAATAGGAAGAGAGTAATATATCTCAACTTGTGTCACAGATTTAACACAATCCCTATCAAAATCCTAGCTGCTGTTTTTGCAGAAATTGACAAGCTAATCATAAAAGTCATATGGAGATGCAAGAGATCCAAAATAGCCAAAACAATCTTGAAAAAGAACAAAGTTGAAGAACTCATACTTCCCAATTTTAAAACTTACTAAAAAGTTATAGTAATAAAGACTGTGTGGCACTGTGATAGAGATAGACATGTAGATCAGTAAAATAGTCTTGATCGTCTAGAAATAAACACTAATGTTTATTTCAATTAATTTTCAGTAAAAGTGCCAAGACCCTTAAATGAGGAAGGGATAGTCTCTTAAACAAATGGTTCTGGGTCAACTAGATATCAACATACAGAAGAATGAAGTTGGGTCCATTTCACACTATACATAAAAATTAACTCAAAATGGATGAAAGACCTAAATATAAGTAAGAGTTAAAGCTATAGAACTCTTAGAAGAAAATACAGGTGTAAATCTTTACAACCTTAGATTAGGCAACGGTTTCTTAGATATGACATCAAAAGCACAAGCAACAAAAGATAAAACAGAGAAATTAAACTTTATCAAAATTAAAAAATGTTTGGCAGCATGCGGTGGCTCACACCTGTCATCCCAGCACTTTGGGAAGACGAGATGGGTGGATCACTTGAGGTCAGGAGTTCAAGACCAGCCTGGCCAACATGGCAAAACCCCATCTCTACCAAAAATACAAAAATTAGCTGTGCATACTGGCACACACTTGTAATACCAGCTACTTGGGAGGCTGAGGCACGAGAACTGCTTGAACTGGGGAGGCAGACATTGTCATGAGCTGAGATATACCTGATAAGAGACATATCTAGAATATATATAACTCTACAATAAAAAAGACAAGTAGGCCAGGTGTGGTGGCTCACACCTGTAATCCCAGCACTTTGGAAGGCCAACGCAGGTTGATTGCTTGAGCTCAGGAGTTCGAGACCAGCCTTGCTAACATGGCGAAACCATGTCGTTACTAAAAATACAAAAATTAGCAGAGTGTGTTGGTGTGCGCCTGTAATCCCAGCTACTTGGGAGGCTGAGGTAGGAGAATCACTTGAACCTGGGAGGTGGAGGCTGTAGTGAGCTGAGATCACGCCACTGCACTCCAGCCTGGGCGACAGAGCAAGATTCCATCTCAAAAAACAAACAAACAAAAAACAAAAAGATAAATAACTCAATCAAAATGAGTAAAGAATATGAACAGACATTTCTCCAAATGGCAAATAATCACCTGGAGAGATGGTCAACATCTTCAGTCATTAGGGAAATGCACTACAATTAGAAAATGAGGCTGGGTGCAGTGGCTCACACCTGTAATCCTAGCACTCTGAGAGGCCAAGGCGGGCAGATCACCTGAGGTCAGGAGTTTGAGACCAGCCTGGGCAATATGGTGAAACCCCGTCTCTACTAAAAATACAAAAATTAGCTGGGAATGGTGGCACGTGCCTGTAATCCAAGGTAATGGGGAGGCTGAGGCTGAATAATCGCTTGAACCCGGGAGGTGGAGGTTGCAGTGAGCCAAGATCGTGCCACTGCACTCCAGCCTCGGCAACAGAGTGAGACTCTGTCACACACTCACACAAAAACCAAGAAGAAAATGAAATTAAGAAATACCACTTTATACCTACTAGGATGGTCACTTTTTAATAAAGGATAGTAACAAGTGCTGATAAGAATACAGAGAAATTAGGACCTTCATACATTGTTGATAGAAATATAAAATGTTATAACCATTTTTATAAGTATCTACACTCTGTAGTGAACAGAGTTGGCAATTCCTTAAAAAGTTAAACAAGGCCGGGTTCGGTGGCTCATGCCTGTAATTCCAACACTTTGGGAAGCCAAGGCGGGTGGATCACGAGGTTAAGAGATGGAAACCATCCTGGTCAACATGGTGAAACCTCTCTCTACTAAAAAATACAAAAATTAGCTGGGCGTGGTGGCGTGCACCTGTAGTCCCAGCTACTTGGGAGGCTGAGGCAGGAGAATTGCTTGAACCCGGGAGGCGGAGGTTGCAGTGAGCCAAGATCACACCACTGCACTCGAGCCTGGCGCCTGGCGACAGAGTAAGACTCTGTCTCAAAAAAAAAAAAAAGTTAAATAAACTTATCCCATGACCCAGCAATTGCACTGCCAGATACAGAACACAGAGAAATGAAAACATATGTCCTTACGAAAATCAGTACATCAATGTTCACAGCAGCATTACTCGTAATAGCGAAAAAGTGGAAATACCCTAAACGTCCAACAACTGATGAACAGATAAATGAAATGTGGTATAACTACACGAAAGATTATTCAGTTATAAAAAAGAATGATGTACTAATACATGCTACAACATGGATAAACCTTAAAATATTATGCCAAGTCAAAGAAGCCAGAAACAAAGGCCACATATGGTATAATTTCATCTATATGAAATGTCCAAAACAGTCAAATCTATAAAGGCAGAAAGTACATTAGTGGCTGCCAAATATTCTAGAGGAGGTTGGGGAGAACAGAAAATGACAGATAATGAATATGGGATTTCCTTTTGGCATGATGCAAATGTTCTGGAATTAGAGAGTGGTGACAGTTGTAAAATTTTATGAATACATTAAAACCACTGAAATGTATACTTCAAAAGAGTGAACTTTATGATATATACATTATATTGCAATTTAAAAAATCTATTGAGGTATCATGGTTTGGAAACATCAGTGAGAGACAAGTTTTGGGCCCTGAGTATGGTAGTTAGGAGAATGAGCAATCTCTCCTTGAGATGGTTATAGGGGGCTGGACACGGTGGCTAATGCCTGTAATCCCAGCACTTTGGGAGCCCAAGGCGGGTGGATCACCTGAGGTCAGGAGTTCGAGACCAGCCTGACCAACATGGAGAAACCTCCGTCTCTACTAAAAATGCAAAATTAGTCAGGCGAGGTGGCACATGCCTGTAACCCTAGCTACTCGGGACGCTGAGGCAGGAAAATTGCTTGAACCCAGGAGGCGGAGGTTGCGGTGAGCTGAGATTGCACCATTGCACTCCAGCCTGGGCAACAAGAGGGCAATTCCACCTCAAAAAAAAAAAAAAAGATTATAGGGAAGCAGACCCACAGCCGGATGGGGTTTCAGGTAATGCCAAGAGAGGGAACAAAACTTCGTTTGACACAACTAAGGATGAAGGGGCTTCAGGATTCTCAGCATTAGTTGTATATGCCAGGAAAAGCAGCATGAAACAGTAATGAAGATGAGAACGTAGAGAGAGAGATGACTGTAGAATACAGACCTCTGCATTCAATTAAATTTAAAAAAATCTTTAGAGAACACTCTGAAAACAGGAAAACAGATAAGTACCACAGGCAAATGGAAAGGAAATTTAACTCAAGATAGGGAATGAAACAAGAAGGCTATTATAAGTTTTTATTGTTATTATTGCCTAAGAGTTAAAACACTCAGGAGCCTCTGACATGATATGATTATTTGTTCACACATTCACAAGGCTATGTGGTATACTCTACTTCTAACCATGATGCCTAACACAGTAAATGTGCAATAAATATTTTAAATCTACTACTTAATCTTAATCAAGAGTATCTACACACTCCTGCTGCGTGACAAAAATGACAATAAAGACTACTTTAGATAAGAGATGGATTCTAGTTTCCATATTGAGATATTAATCATTTCATCATTAACTTTATAAGACTCAGTAATAAAATGTGCCTGTGATTTAACACTCACGGAATAAAGAAGAAAGATTATAAATATGTATAATCATCACACTAATCTGCTTCCTTTTTCCAGCTATTCTAAAGACCACCCACGTTCCCTGACTCATGGCTCCTTCTTTTTATTTTCAAAGCCAGCAAAGAGCAGGTTGAGTCCTTTTTCTATCACTATACTCTGACCTCCTCTTCTGCATTCTTGTTCTACTTTTAAGGAACCTGTGGTAACACTGGGTCTACCAGGGTAATCCAGGATAATCCTCTCATCTCAAAGTCCTTAACTTAATCACATCTGCAAAGTCTCTCTCACTATCTAAGGTAAAACTCACAGGTTTTGTTGATTAGGATGTAGATATCTTTGGGAGGCCATAATTCTCTCTACCACAGTTACCTACTATGATGCTAATAATAGACAGTCCTGACACACCCAATTCACTTATTCAAATGCATTAGACTTACTAGCTTTGAAAAGGTAGTCAATTTGAGTTACAATTATCTGGGAAGAAGAAAAAACGTCCTAACTGGTATGGACAAGCGACTGGGGATAAGTGAAATATAACTGAAAAAGAGCCTATGAGGTTAGACAGGCAGTACTTAGATCTTTAAAAAGCTTATATTCTTTGCTTTGAGAAACATAAACTTCACGCTTCACTGAACTGGTGAAATGCATGAAACAGGAGAATGAGTGAATATGTGCATTTCAGAAAGATAATTCTTGCAATAAATACACTGAATGGAAATACAAAGAGATAGGAGGAAAATAATACTTTGGAGATGGTGATTATTTTAAACTATGTCTAAAACTTTTCGATTCAGCTCCTTTCAAAAAGTGAAGCCTAATTCTCCTCTCCTTAAGTACAGGCTGTACTTACTAATCTGCTTCTAACAACTAGAATATGGTTGAATTACCAGTACATGACTTTGGAGACTGAGTTATAAAAGGCATTGTTGCTTTTTATTTGTTCTCCCTCCAGGATAGTTTGCTCTGGGAGAGCAGCTGCCATATCATAAAGATGCTCAAACAGCCCTACTGAGAGAGCAAAATGGTGAGGAACTGAGGCCTCTTGCCAATAGCAATGTGAATAAGCCATCTTGGAATTGGACCCTCCAGCCCCAGTCAAACCTTCAGAAGGACTGCAGACCTGGCTGATGGCTTCATGGCAACCTCATGAGAGACCCTGAGCCCACTTAGCTAAGTTGTTCCTCAATTCCTGATCCACAGAAACTGTGAGATAATAAATATTTTCTTATTTGGAACCACTAAGTTTTGAAGTAATTTGTTACACATGCCAAAGATAACCAACACAGAGGCTATGGAAATGATTTAAGTGATTGACACTGAGCCAGAACTAAGGCCAAAAAAGGAAATGGAAAGAAAATAATGGATTCTTGGGTTTTTTGGCCTGTGTTGGCCTGATGGCTTCAGGAGAAGGATGAGTTCCAGAATAATCCTTCAGTTTCTGGCTTGAATGGAAAGATGGTCGTGACTGAGATGAACTTAGGGTAAAAGCGGTTGAAGGGGGCAGGGAAAGCCTACAAAGAGGAGGACCAGAGATAAATTAACTTTGAACATTTTGAATTTGAGAGGTGATGAGATCTTGGTAAGGTTGAAATGTATAATGCACAGCTAAATCTTTTAAGACACATTCAACTGTAGTTAAGATCTGGAAGCAATCCATGCATAGTTAATTAAAACCAAAGATGCAGATAAAATCTCTTAAAAAGAAATCGAGGGCCAGGCGCGGTGGCTCACACCTGTAATCCCAGCACTTTGGGAGGCTGAGGCGGGTGGATCACCTGAGGTCGGGAGTTCGAGACCAGCCTGAACAACATGGAGAAACCCTGTCTCTCCAAAAAACACAAAAATAGCTAGGCGTGGTGGCACATGCCTGTAATCCCAGCTATTCAGGAGGCTGAGGCAAGAGAATCGCTTGAACTCAGGAGATGGAGGTTGCGTTGAGCCGAGATCATGCCATTGCACTCCAGCCTGGGCAACAAGAGCGAAACTCTGTCTTCAAAAAAAAAAAAAAAAAAAAAATTCAAAGAGCTAAAAATAGTCTAAATGATGTTTCTTTTTATTTAAATTTATATTTATTTTTTTGAGACAAGGACTCACTCTGCTGCCCAGGTTGGAGTACCGTGGTGTGATCACGACTCACTGCAACCTTGACCTCCTGGGCTCAAGTGATGCTCCTACCTCAGCCTGAGTAGCTCGGACTACAGATATGTGAAACCACACCCAGCTAATTTTTATTTTTTTAATCTTTTTTTTTTTTTTTTTTTTTGAGAGAGAGTCTTGCTCTGTCGCCCAGGCTGAAGCACAGTGGCGTGAACTTGGTTTACTGTAACCTCTGTCTCCCAGGTTCAAGTGATTTCTTCCGCCTCAGCCTCCCGAGCAGCTGGGATTACAGGCATGCGCCACCATACCTGGCTGATTTTTGTATTTTTAGCAGAGACCCCGTTTCACCATTTGGCCAGGCTGGTCTCAAACTCCTGACTTCAGGTGATCCATTTGCCTCAGCTTCCCGAAGTGTTGGGATTACAAATGTGAGCCACTGTGCCCGGCCTAAGTTTTATATTTTATGTTACCCAGACTAGTATTAAACTCTTGGGCTCAAGAAATCCTCCCACCTCAGCCTGCCAAGGTGCTGAAATTATAGGCTTGAGCCACCATACCTGGCAATCTTTCTCTTAAGACAGACTCATATTTAATACTTAACTCTTATCACTGCAGCTTATTTCCCTTAAAAAAGCAAGTCTGAATACCCAAGTATGTATAATATATGTAAATGAATCTCTACTTGCTCAATGTAAATGAATATCACTTGCCCAATTCAAACCCAAAATCTCAAGCCTCTAATAAAGAGTTGCTTCATCCCATTTTTATATGTCTGTTCTAACGCTTAACACAGTGGCCTACACCCAGTCTCCAATAAATATTTATCAAAATAACAACTGAAGTAAAAACTTAATAGCTTTTGTATGTTAACAACTTTTGGGGCTGGGTGCGATGGCTCACACCTGTAATCCCAGCATTTTGGGAGGCCAAGGTGGGCAGATCGCTTGAGCCCCGGAGTTCGAGACCAGCCTGGGCAACATGGCCAAAACCCATCTCTACCAAACAATACCAAAAAAAGGCAACCTTTTGGAATACTGATGCTGACTCTAAAACAAATTAAAAGTTCAAGAAAAATCAGGGGAAAAAAATCATTAAACAGAGACTTACCGATCTGTTTGTAAAACATGAATAAGATGATCCATAGCTTGTATACCCACTTCCAAGCGATATTTCTGCACATAAAAAATAAAAATGTCAGTAAAACAACTAATATCCAACTTAAGGGACTTAAACTTTTATAAAGTTACAAACCTTAGATAATGATTTGAGAGCACGCACGGCATTTCTCGATCATCCAGTAAAGTAGATGAAGCTACTCTGTCACAAAGCTTTTGAATCTGTCATGAAAAAATAAAATGCCATTAAAAGAATAAAAAAGAAACTGAAATTTTATCCCCTAAATTTATGCCATATAATTAAAAAAAAAAAAAGCAGCATATGGGATCTAACAGAAATGGCCCTTCAGAAATCTAACTATCCATTTAGGTTCTATTATAATCTCATTACAGAGATCAAATAGATTTTTTTTTTCCAGAGATTTAAAAAGTGGGAGGGGATGAAAGAGAAGTCAAATAAAATAAGTCATATAGACTGAGGAATTAAAAGAAATAATTGGTAAAATCAGAGTGTTCTAATTAGGCCTATTATGACTGCTTGAACCAGGAGGGGAGCATAATCCAAAATGGTTATGATAGAAGACAGAAAGTTACTTAAAATTTTTAAAATAATAATTCTTTACATTATAACTTTATCCTAACATTTTAACCATATATTTGAACAAGAAAAGTCAAAACTGTATCTCAAAACTTTTAAGTTTTAAGTGTGCCTCAAAATGTACAAGGATGAAATGCTTCATTATAAAATAATTTATAGAAACCAAAATTTAAACAATTTTAAAACGAACCTTGGAATATTATTAATAATAGGAAAAATCAGATAACTATCCTACATGAGAAGAAAGCTAAAACAATTGTAATACATTCTTTGATGGAATGCCATGTAGGTATTCAAAAGAATTAACCACTAATATGAAAATACCATGGTAGGTGGGACGTGGTGGCTCACACCTGTAATCCCATTACTTTGAGAGGTCAGGAGGTCAAAACAAGCCTGGCCAATTTGGTGAAACCCTATCTCTACTAAAAATACAAAAATCAGATAGGGATGATGGTGCACACCTGTAGTCCCAGCTACTCAGGAAGGAGGCTGAGGCAGAAGAATCGCTTGAACCCAGAGGCGTAGGTTGCAGTGAGCTGAGATCGTGCCAGTGCACTCCAGCCTGGGCAACAGAGACACTGTTTCAAAAAAAAAAAAAGAAAAAAAAGAAAAAAGAAAATACCATGGTATAATAAAGAGAGAAAAAAAAGGCAAGTTATAAAACTGTATTTAAATTACGGATTCAGTAAAACAAAAGTACCAGACTGTGCTTATAAATTACATTTAAAAAGAATTTGGAAAACTAAAACTATAAAACTTCTACAAGAAAGCACAGGAGAAAATCCTTGTGACCTTTATTTAGGCAAAGACTTCTCAGATGCCACATTCATAAAAGAAAAATGTAATAAACTAGATATCATCACTTCTGCTTTTTGGGGGGGTGGTGGGGAGGAGATGGGGTCTTGCTCTGTCTTCTAAGTTGGAGTACAGTGGTGCAATCATGGCTCAAGGTAGCCTCAACCTCCTGTGCTCAAGCAATCCTCCCACCTCAGTGTCTCGAGTAGACAGGCCCACAGGCACACAACCACAACCACACCTGGCTAATTTTCTTGTAATTTTTAGAGACAGGGTCTAACTATGTTGCTCAGGTTGCTCTCAAACTCTTGGGCTCAAGAGATTTTTCTACATTGGCCTCCCAAAGTGCTGCGATTACAGGTGTGAGCCACCGTACCCAGCCCCACTTCTGCTCTTCAAAAGACTATGAAGAGACTGAAAAGGTAAACCAGAGACTGGGAAAATATATGGAAAGCATCTGATTAAGAACATAGTTTAAAAAACACTTGGGTCCTTTCTAGCTTGGTCAATTAGTATTTTAACTTTTTTTTCAAGACTATCATAAAATAGCAAGTATTTTAACTGACTAAAGAATTTACTTGAGTTTGACACCATCTGGGCAACACAGTGAGACCCTGTCTCTACAAAAACTAAAATTAGCTGGGTGTGATGGTGTGAGCCGGCAGTCCTACCTACTCAGCAGGCTGAAGTAGGTGGATCCACCTGCTAAAGGTTGCAGTGCGTTATGACCACACCACTGCACTCCAGCCTGAGCAACAGATTGAGACCTTGTTTCTCCAAAAAATAAAAAAAGCAAGCAAGCAAGCAAGAAAGTGTAAGTTTATTACATTCTTTGAAGATTCTGTACGTTAAGATTTTGGCAATGCAAATGTTTGCACCCTACATATCTGAATTAATGGTGTTCAAATACATCTAGTATTTCCCAAATTATGCTTTGCAGACTCCTAGTGTCCCAGAAGATATTAATAGATTCCCTACGATCACAGAATAAGTGGGAAACACAAGGTTATATAAAATTAACTCAGTTTGTGCACTGCAGGATTTCTAAGTCTTTACAACTGCTGATTTGCATTTCTTCATACAGCAGATATAGTAGCTTTACATTATTCATTCTAACTGTTCACATTTAAAAATCATTCCTGGAAAAATGTAATTTTCTCTTTATTAAATAACTGGTTGACACTTTTCCTAATATGTATATATATATTTTTTGCCATTTAGAAAAACTACTTATTTATCTCTTAAAAACATGAACCTCATTACTCTCAGCTCTAAGAATTTCTTGGGTCAAAACAGTTTTCCTAAGCAAGACTGCAATGCCTTTACTTTAGGTCTTGTATATCTTTTGCTCATTTTTTTTTAAGGTAGCTTATAGTTGATACTATGAATGGGAAATGTTTTTTCTACGCATTTTGTGCTTCTTCTTAGTCTTAGACCTCAAGTGCTGGTTCTAGATCTGGGATTCTTATCTACCTTGAGTAGTCCCAGTACCATGCAGGGCTTGAATTCAGCCTCAACCTTACTTTTGGTTGGTGTATAGAGGTACTTTTCTCAAAATATAAATTTCCATGTCTAGATGCTCTTCAATCATACTTGCTAAATGTAGAAATATTAAAAACTACAGCAAGGGGGAGGGGACAGGAGGATGGCAGAACAAGATAAAAAGCAGCACCTGGTCCCCTGGACCACCTGAGGAGTAGAACTACCTACTGTAGGGATTGCCTACTAGCTTGGACTTTTATTAGACGAAGACATAAATTTTTATCTTGGTTAGAGCTCTGTTTTTCTGCCTGGTGTTACAGTGGCTGAACCAATGCCCAAACTAATAAACTCTTTTTTTTTTTTTTTTTTTTTTTGAGACTGAGCCTTGCTCTGTTGCCTGGGCTGGAATGCAGTGGTGCAATCTCAGCTCACTGAAACCTCTGCCTCCCAGGTTCAAGCGATTCTTTTGTCTCAGCCTCCTAAGTAGCCGGATTACAAACATGTGCTACCACACTCAGGTAATTTTGGTATTTTTAGTAGAGAGAGGGTTTCACCATGTTGGCCAGGCTGGTCTTAAACTCTTGACCTCAAGTGATCCACCAACCTCAGCTTCTCATTGTGCTGGAATTACAGATGTGAGCCACTGCGCCCAGCTACAAACTAATAAACTCTTTATAAAAGAAGAAATGAAGGCTCAGAAACATAGAAGTGCACTCCAAAATACACTATCAGTTTGGTAGCAGAATCTAGATCCTAACTGAATTACAGATGTCTCACTCCAAAGTCCATACTCTTTCTTCTATGTAGAGAAATACGAGTCAGAGTATCTGTTACAAACTACAGAAACTGCAAGATTTTTTTTTTTTTTAGTAAATAAAGGGACATAGTAACACAGTCCCTGTGAATAGCTCCACTTGCACAACTGTCTACTGAACACCCTGACAAGTCTTTGACTAAACTGCCCAGCCAGAGCAGTTCCTTGTTCTAAGGAAATGGAAGCCTTAATTTGGGAAAGTTATAATCAGAAGCTACTAACTGCTACCAACAAGAAAAACATCAGTACTATTAAAAAAGAAAGAAAGAAAGAAAGAAAGAAAAATTGCAAGAATTAATATATTCACTCTTTTAAGAATTAACCCGGGTGAGTGGAGAGATTAAAGATAGAACAGGTCTTTGGATCTACTAATGGGCTAGTATGAAATAAATAAATAAATAAATAAAGATAGAACGGGTCAACTTATTAATTACCATAATGGATGAAATAAAGTAAAAAAGGCAGTAATGTGAAGGCAATGGGCAGAAATCTGAAGGGATAAGCAAGAAGGTAAGGAAATTACTGAGAGAACAGAATTTAAGAGGCTTGGGGTCCTAAAGAATAAGACATCTGAACAGTCACTGTTTGGAATTCAACTTCTAGAAATTTGTCATACAGCAATATACGCACAAGCACAGTAACAATCACTGCAGCAATAGAAACAAATCAGAAGTATCTTAAATGTCCATTCATGGCGCCTTTCACTTTTCATTTTATATACTTACACAGCATTTCCTTAAACAAACATATATTCAAATATTACTTTTATAATTAAAAAAAAAAAGAACTGGGGCTGGGTGCGGTGGCTCATGCCTGTAATCCCAGCACTTTGGGAGGCTGAGGTGGGCGGATCACCTAAGGTTAGGAGTTTGAGACCAGCTCACCCAACATGGTGAAACTCTGTCTCTACTAAAAATACAAAAATTAGCCAGGTATGGTGGTGGGCGCCTATAATCCCAGCTACTTGGGAATTTGAGGCACGAGAATCACTTGAACCTGGGAGGTGGAGGTTGCAGTGAACCAAGATCACGCCACTGCACTCCGGCCTAGGTGACAGGGTCTGTCTCAAAAAAAAAATTATAATCAAAAAACAGCAGTGAGTAAGCCAGCTGAAGTCTGATATCATAAATGAGCAATCGTCCTTCTGTATCTCAGTATACACTCTAGGGTTTAGTAAGGTTAAAGGTCAAAGGAATAATATAGCCCAAAGAATTCAGTGCAGTAACCCTGAGGTTGGTGATTCATTCATTCGTTCAACAAATACTAGAGTGCTGCCACTCGTATGAGGGGGCCAAGGTACATGCAACCTGAAGCAGTGGTTTATGATAAAGTAAGTTCAGAAATAGAGACTAAGCATTTAGAAACTTCCAAAGACACTGGATACTTTTATGGCTGAGATGGGTAAGGCTAACTAGAATGAAGCTAAAAGAAGAGCAGGAAAACCAACTCAATGAGTATGTTACCATCAGAAGGAAAAACCATTTAATTGTATAGTTAAAAGAGATGCTTATTCACTGTCCCAGATGGGATCCTGAGATAGGTTTTGTTGTTGGAAATTCATTCTCCTGGAAACTGACCAAAGCAGCGGATTAGTAGTTTCAAGCAAAATTCATAAACTCACTGGTCATCTTAAGTCACAAACTCTTCTTAGTTCTCAACACTCCTATCTACATGATGGGAAAGTTGGGAAGGATGTGAAGATTTAAATATCAGATTTTAATGCCATATAGTGCCTTAACGATTAACTATTTGCTGCTATTAGTGATTGAAAGAGTAAGTTACAACACAGAAGAAATTAATCCAGTCTACTTTCATTAAAAAGTCAGAAATGTTTACCCCTAGGCCTTTTAACAAAGTATTCTGTATCTTAGCATACTACCAAGGCACACATTTCAACCATTCCATACTCTTGAAACGAGTAACTTTTCCAAAATTTCACCATCTGAATAATGTAAATATGGTCAAGATATATAAGATTACAGAATAGAAAAGTGTTAACAAGAAACAGATGCTTCAGTCTGGTTGTTTGAAACAAATCTCCAATACTTACTGTTAAAAACTTTTTTAAAAGCAAATATGCATGCCCTACATAACATTCCAGTCAACAATGGACTACTGTGTATAGGACCCTTGCCCCATAAGATAATGGAAATCCAAAATTCCTATCACCTAGAGATGTCGTAGCCTTGGCACAACACATTACTCATGTGTTTGTGCTGATGCTGGTGTAAACAAACCTACTGCACTGCCAGGCTTATGAAAGTATAGCACAAACAACTGTGTACAGTACATAATACTTGATAACAGTAATAAATGACTATGTTACTTGTCTATGTATTTACTATATTATACTTTTAATGGTTATTTTAGAGAGTACTTCTACTTACAAAAAAATAAAAGTTAACTGTAAAATAGACTCAGGCAGGTCCTTCAGGAAGCATTCTAGAAGGCATTATTACAATAGAAGCTGACAGCTCTACTGCATGTTACTGCAGCTGAAGACCTTCCAGTGGAACAAGAGATGCAGGCAGAAGACAGTGATATTGATGACCCTGCCCCGTATAGGCCTAGGCTAACATGTGTTTGTCTTTTAGTTTTTAACAAAAAAGTGCCTGGGCATGGTGGCTCATGCCTGTAATCCCAGCACTTTAAGAGGCTGAGGTGGGCGGATCACCTGAGGTCAGGAGTTCAAGACCAGCCTGGCCAACATGGTGAAACCCCATCTCTACAAAAATGCAAAAATTAGCTGGGCATGATGGCAAGTGCCTGTAATCCCAACTATTCAAGAGGCTGAGGCAGGAGAATCACTTGAACCTGGGAGGTGGAGGTTGCAGTGAGCCGATACTGCGCCACTGCACTTCGGCCTGGGTGACAGAGTGAGACTCCGTCTCAAAAAAAAAAAAGTTTAAAAAGTAAAAATTTTTAAACGGAAAAACCTTATAGAATAATGATGTAGAAGAAAAATATCACACAATGTGTACTGTACAATGTGTTGGTGTTTTAAACTAAGCATTATTACAAAAAAGTTTTAAAAAATTTAAAAGTTTATCAAATTAAAAAGTTAGAGTAAACTAAGGTTCATTATTGAAGAAAATTTTACAAAATGAATTTAGTGTAGCCTTAAGTGTACAGTGTTTCTAAACTGTACTTTATGTAATGTCCTTGGTCTTCACACTCACCACTCACTCACTTGACTCATCCAGAGCAACTTCCAGTCCTGCAAACCCTATTCATGGTTAAGCAACCTATACAGGCATACTATTTACTATCTTTTATGCCACAATTTTACTATACCTTTTCTATAGTTAGATGCATAGATACACAAATATTTACTATTATGTTATAACTGCCTACAGTATTCATTACAGTAACATGCTGTACAGTTTTAAGGCCCAGAAGCAACAGGCTACACCATACAGCCTAGGTGAGTATCCAGGTTTCCTTTAAGTACACTCTAGGATGTTTCCACAAAACTGCCTAATGATGCATTTCTCAGAATTTATCCCTGACACTGAGCTACCAAGAACTAGCAACAGTTACAGAGTTTTATGAAGAAACTCATTTGTGTAAATATAGGTATTGGTAAATATAAAGACAACACTCTGGAAAGATGTACACCAAACTTTATTAGAGACTACTTCTAGTGATGGGAAGTAAGATTGTGAAGGAAGAGAGAAGCTATTTTAGAATACATACTGATTTGAATTATTTACAAGTATGTTTTCATTATTGCCTCAATAGAGAAAAAAATTAATTTCCATGTTAGAGCTTGCTTTTAATCACCTACTCTAAAATACCACCTGATTGACTCACTATACATCTGCTTTATGAATACAACTGTTTCTTGCTATTTACAGTAGCTATGTTCCATAAAGTTACCATGAACACTGACTTAGTGAATACTAAACAACTGCCCCTAGGCCAGGCATAGTAGCTCACGTCTGCAATCTCAAAGAGCTTTCGGAGGGCAGGAGTTTGCGATCAGCCTGGGCAACATAGCTAGATCCTGTTTTTTTTTTCTGAGACGGAGTTTTGCTCTTGTTGCCCAGGCTGGAGTGCAACAGTGTGACCTCAGCTCACTGCAACCTCTGCCTCCCAGGTTCGAGCAATTCTCCTGCCTCATCCTCCCGAGTAGCTGGGATTACAGGCATGTACCACCATGCCTAATTTTGTTGTATTTTTAGTAGAGACAGAGTTTCTCCATGTTGGTCAGGCTGGTCTTGAACTCCTGACCTCATGATCTGCCTGCCTCGGCCTCCCAAAGTGCTGGGATTACAGGTGTGAGCTGCTGTGCCCAGCTAGATCCTGTCTTTTTAAGAAATTTAAAAATTAACCAGGCATGGAGGTGAGTGCCTGTACTCCTAGCTACTCAGGAGGCTGAGGCAGGAGGATGGCTTGAAACCAGTAGTTTGAGGCTGCAGTGAGCCATGGTTGTGCCACTGCACTCCAAACTGGGTAACAGAGTAAGGCACCATCTCTAAAAACAAAACCCATTGTTTCTAGAGAAAATACAGGGTTAGTTTCCTGCAAGCCTCTGATCACATTTTCATAAACTGATCAATAGAAAATCTTCTTTTATGTGTATTTCTATTTAAAGACATCTTTTTTAAATTTTATTTTTTTAGAGATGAGGTGTCACTATGTTGCCCAGGTTGATCTTGAACTCCTCAGCTCAAGTGGTCCTCCTGCCTTGGTCTCCCAAAGTGCTAGGATTACAGGTGTGAACTACTGCACGTTGTTAAAGACATTTAATATATATCTGTGACCATTAATATTGATCTCATGGCCAACAGCACTGTACCTCATGCCTCAGTGATGCTTACCTAATATACATATCATCTCTGTAAGGAGCATCACAGCCTTCTTGTGCTTAAGAACACTAGACAACACCACATGGAGTCTATTTTTAATAGGGAAATCCCAAACAAAACAATACAAAAAGTAAGGCTAGATGCGGTGGCTCACACCTGTAATCCCAACACTTTGGGAGGCTGAGGCAGGTGGATTACTTAAGGCCAGGAGTTCAAGACCAGCCTGGCCAACACGGTGAAACCTCGTCTCTACTAAAAATACAAAAAATAGCCAGGTGTGGTGGAGCTACTCAGGAGGTGAAGGCAGAGGATGCAGTGAGCCGAGATCATGCCACTGCACTCTACTCTGGGTGACAGAGTAAGACTCTGTCTCAAAACAAACAAACAAACAAACAAACAAAAAAACGCAAAAAAGCATAACACTAAACAGATCATGAAAAGGACACATGTTTATAGTATGAGAGCTGAAACAAGAAGGCAAAGCATCACCTTCTTTGACCTCAGTTGGAGATGTGTGTGTTGGGTGAATCAAATTTTTCCCTGCTCTCTACCATCTACAAATAAATAACCATAAAGTGCTCAAAGTACTGATCTGTGGGATACAAATACATTTTAGTGAGTAGGTGAATTTGCAAATAAGAAATTGACAAATAACGAGGATGGACTGTCCTTTAAATACAATCTTTTTAAGTCAAATTCATTATCTGGAAAATGAAAAGATAAAGTAGAATAACTGTAAGGTTACTTAGCACTCAAAATTTAGAACAGTAAAAAGGCACGGTGAGTCATGCCTGTACTCCCAGCACTTTGGGAGGCTGAGGCAGGCAGATCATGAGGTCAGGCGTTCGAGACCAGCCTGGCCTACGTGGTGAAACCTCATCTCTACTAAAGATACAAAAAAATTAGCCAGGCATGGTGGCGCGTGCCTGTAATCCCAGCTACTCCGGAGGCTGAGGCAGGAGAACCACTTGAATCCAGGGGGTGGAGGTTGCAGTGAGCCAAGATTGTGCCATTGCACTCCAGCCTGGGCAACAGGCAAGACTCTGTCTCAAACACACACACACACACACACACACACACACACACACTCACACTCTACTTGGCCGTGTATTGGCTGGGCGTGGTGGCTCACACCTGTAATCCCCGCACTCTGGGAGGCCAAGGTGGGTGGATTACCTGAGGTCAGAAGTTCGAGACCAGCCTGGCCAACATGGTGAAACTCTTTCTCTACTAAAAATACAAAAATAAGAAACTAACTGGGCGTGGTGGCACATGCCTGTGATCCCAGCTACTCTGGAGGCTGAGGCAGAAGAATCGCTTCAACCCAGGAGGCGGAGGTTGTGGTAAGCCAATATCACACCACTGCACTCCAGCCTGGGCGACAGAGCAAGATTCTGACTCAAAATAATTAATAATAATGTATTACATTTACTATGTTATTTGAAAAATCTATTTGACTCACACAGGATTTAAAATAAATTTTAAGCCAGCATTTAAAAATCTAGATTTCTATGTTTTCTTTACTGTTCTTTTTTTAGAGCCAGGATCTTCTTGCTCTGTCGTCCAGGCTGGAGTGCAGTGGCACTATTCATAGCTCACTGCATCCTTGAACTCCTGGGCTTGAGCAATTTTCCCACCTCAGCCTACCATGCAGCTGGGACTACACGCATGCAACACAAGAGCTCGGCTTTAAATTTAGATCTTTTCTTGAAAAACATCAGCCTGACTGCTAATGGTAGCTAACGCTCTTATTTTGTAAAATTTAGAAGCCATCAATTTTAGGACCCACCATCTTTTTAATGAATCAGCAAGAAAAAAGAAATACCCACAATTACAAGATGTATCCTGATTTCAGAGAGGTTTAAATGCTAATGTGCATCTCAGAATTAGTAAAATGTGGTATCTAAGCCAATTACTATGTGCTACCTCTGTCCTTAAGTGTTTTACATTTTGAAATTCATTTAATCTTCACAAAAAACAAAGAATGGGCACTATTACTATTTACATTCTAAAGATGAAGAAACAGAGGCACAGCAGTTAAGTAACCTGTCCACATTTATAAAATAAGTAGTGGGACAGCATTCAGCCAAGTAGTTTGAGTGCTTTCCCACTACATTAAATTGGTTCTCTGTGCCAACATTTCATGAGGCAACAACTGGCTGGATTCGAGCATTAGCCACACCCTCAAATCAGGATATGCAGGCTCAAGTATCATCCCAAACCTCTGCCTTCTTCTCTGACCTGACCAGCTTCATCTGAAGCTACCCAACTGGACTTTGAGTTTGTGACCCTGTGTTAAACAACGGAATACTGTATGTTAACAACAACAACAACAAAAGCAAAAAAGAAACTTATTTGAGTACAGTTTAACCCACTGTTTTATTTAGAAGGACAAGAAATGGATGACAGTAGAAAAAAAAGAGACAGAAGTTCGACTAATTTATATTATGCTAACTAGGTATTTGGTGCTCTGAGAAACGCAATAATGAATACGACGTGGATTCTGTTATCAAGAAGATTTACAGTCTATTAGAAGAGACTAGTTTAATTAACAAAAGTAACTGAAAATCTGGTATTTTAAATAATTTGTAATAAAGTGCTTCCGTATGTGTTCTGTAACACTCCTATGCAACACGGGTGCTGCCACCACGCCCGGCTAATTTTTATTAACATGGTAAGATCTCCAACACATCAATGAAAAAGGTTAGCTGTAGAACACTATAAACAGTATATCATTTATATAAAAAAGAGTAAATATGCTAATACAAATATGTAATTCTATACTACATGGAGGCATGATTACATATAAAGGTCTGGAAGGATTTATACCAAACTAGTAATAGTGATTATCTCTGCAAAGAGAACTGAAATTGGAGACAGGAGTAAAGAGAACTTAAACTTTACTTGTTTTGTCTGCCATTTTATAAAATTAAAAAATGATAACTGACACATGAGTTTCACAATTCCACTTACCAACTGAAACATGAAAAGGATAAATAATCCCATTAACAGCTGGTAAACTGGACATAATCAGAATTATAATCTAACAACTGGTCAATTAAAAAAGTTTTTTTTGCTAGCCAATAAGGCTATTTATTTATATTCAGTGCTACACAAAGAAGATCAAAAGACATAATGAGAATAGGAGTGACTGGGGAAAGAAAGAATTGAGATGAGAAATGTGAAAACGAAAAACTACTGGCCAGGTACAGTGGCTCACGCCTGCGATCCCAGCACTTCGAGAGGATCACTTAAGTCCAGGAATTCAAGACCAGCCTGAGCAACATAGCAAGACCCTGTCTCTACAAAAAAATTTAAAAATCAGCCAAGTGTGGTGCCTTGCACGTGTACTCCCAGCTACTCAGGAGGCTGAGGTGGGAAGATTGCTTGAGTACAGGAAGATGAGGTTGAGGTGAGCCGTGATCATGCCACTGCACTCTAGCCTGTTCAAAAGAGTAAGACCCTGTTTCAAAAAAAAAGAAAAAGAAAAAAGAAAAACTATCAAAAAGTTAAAAAGAAGACAGCATAAAACTAGGATGGTGAAGGTACACTTAAAATTTAAAGGAAGAAGTCCTAGTCAGAGCAATCAGGCAAGAGAAAGGAATGCTAGCATCTCAAAATCTAACATCACAATAGTTTTCCTGTAATCCTACCACTTTGGGAAGCTGACAGGATTGTTTGAGGTCACGAGTTCAAGACCGGCCTGGGCAACATACTGTGGCCCTGTCTCTACAAAAAATTTAAAAATTAGCTAGGTGTGGTGGCAGACTACATGCCTGTAGTCTCAACTACTTGGGAAGCTGAGGTGTTGGAGCCCAGGAGTTTGAGGTTACACTAAGCCACGGTTGTGCAACAGGAGTGCAGCCTGGGCAACAGAGTGAGACCCTGTCTCTATAAAAAAAAAAGTTTTCAAATTAATGGTGAATAACTTTTGATGCAAAAAATGTTTATGGCACTTCTGCCTGAGGTATAATAAGCATAACTTTACCTATAACAGACAAAAAGCAGAGTACAAAGCAGTAATATTAATAAATAATAGAAGGTAAATACATAGAAAGAGGAACAGTATTTACTATCAACAAATGTATATAAGAAATTCTAATATCTCTTCCTAACAGATAATCAGATTCAAGAGTAATGTATCTAAAGAAATAAAGAAAAATAAAGAAAAAGGCAACAGAATTATATATCCTCTTGGACAATTTTTCCCTAAGTATGCTTTTGAAAATAACAGACAACAAAGTTCCCTAGAGGAAAAAAAAGGTCTGGTGAGATAACACAGCTTACTTTATGCCTACATTTAAAAAAATATTTGAAACTACAACACAGTGCCAGCTTACAAAACCTTGTATAAATATTAGAGCTTTTTGCTTTGTTTTTGATCATTGTACACTTCTTTGCTGATAAAACTCTTTTTTCAAGGACATTTATTCAAATTTTGTGATGCATATCTTGGTAATGTTAGGGTATGTAAAATTTAAATGATTCAGTTTTTAAATCAACCCTACATAAACTACATAATTAACCTTTCAAAAAGCCATCTAGTATTCAATAGACTCTACTTAAAAAGAGTGCTTGGATATAGAAGTGACCAAAACACAACTCATTATTACAATTCTCTCCAACATTGTTACTGCAAAACAGGCCAAGAGAGAAAACACATTCCAGTTATGACATTGACCTGGTTATTAACGTAGAATATAAAACATCAACCCAAATAGGAATTTCAGACTACACATTTATAGTAACATGGTATAAAATGTGCTTGACTAAACGAAAACTATGTCTAAATTTAAGTTCACACTCTTTAACAACAATTTTTACTAAAAGAAAGTATGGCTGTGTTTTTATTGTTAGCCCTTTTGCTTTCTGAAACAGCTGATCAAAGTTTGATCTGGAAAGAGACCCCATAACAATGTTGTAATTCTGTATACTTTTTCTGGACATTAGCAACTTTCAAGTCTCAGCGTCCAACTTGAGACAGAAAATGCTTCTATGAATCATCATCAAATATAGTTAACACTTGCTTGGAATTTTTAAGAAACTAGCTTTAAAAAAGGTACTAGTTGGGGGCCAGGCACGGTGGCTCATGCCTGCAATCCTAGCACTTTAAGAGGCCGAGGTGGGCAGACTGCCTGAGCTCAGGAGTTTGAGACCAGCCTGGGCAACACAGTGAAACTCCGTTTCTACTAGAATACAAAAAAATTAGCCAGGCATGATGGCATGTGCCTGTAGTCCCAGCTACTTGGGAGACTGAGGCAGAAGAATTGCTTGAAGCCAGGAGGCAGAGGTTGCAGTGAGCCAAGATTGTGCCACTGCACTCCAGCCTGGGCAACAGAGCAAGACTGTCTCCAAAAAAATAAGTACTAGTTGGAAGGCAGATATAAAACTGAGCACATGTAAGCATTCAAAAACATGAAGTCCTCTGGTGGTCTAGTGGTTAGGGAAAAAGAGAAAACTGAAAAACAAAAACATGAATAAGATTTTTACTATAATAATGTTTAGCTGCACCCAGCAAACTATGTCAAGGCTAAAGAGGCTTCAATCACCAGAAATCAGTGTCAAGTGAAACAGAGAATCAAATTTAAAAGTATATGACTCTAAAACAGAAAAAGTCTAATGTGGATAAAATTCTGGATTTAAAATATCCAGTACTTTATAGAACTATTGACTATCCTATGCCAAAATATTTACTACTTGACAGGTTCTGAAGAACGTCTTTTTTCTTTCTTTCTTTCCTTTTTTTTTTGAGATGGAGCTTCGCTCTTGTTGTCCAGGCTCTGGAGTGCAATGGGGCAATCTCGGTTCACTGCAATCTCTGCCTCCTGGGTTCAAGTGATTCTCTGCTGGGATTACAGGTACCCGCCACCACACCCAAATAATTTTTGTTATTTTTAGTAGAGACAGAGTTTTGCCATGTTGGCCAGGCTGGTCTCAAACCCCTGACCTCCGGTGATCCACCCTCCTCAGCATCCCAAAGTTCTGGAATTACAGGCGTGAGCCACCTCACCTGGCCAGAACATCTTTTTCGAGACAGAGTCTCGCTGTCTCACCCAGGTTGAAGTGCAGTGGTGCGATTTCAGCCACTCAGTGGTTATTCACTGCAATCTCCGCCTCAATTCTCAGCCTCAGCCTCCCAAGTAGCTGGGATTACAGGCCAGTGCTACCATGCCCAGCTAATTTTTGTATTTTTAGTACAGACAGGGTTTCATCATATTGTCCAGGTTGGTCTCAAACTCCTGACCTCAAGTGCTCCGCCTGCCTTGGCCTCCCAAAGTACTGGGATTACAGATGTGAGCCACTGCACCCAGCCTGAAGAACATCTTATATCAATCCAAAGTTACTCTCAAGAGTATGAAAATCTAGATACTATAGAATCAATCACATAACTCTTTCACAATTAAAAGATAAATTCAGTAAGAAAAAAACAGAAAGCAGTCGAAGCATTTAGTAGATCTGAAAAATCTAAGTGAAAAGCTTGACACAATGAACTTCAATCATTTGAGAACTTCAATTTCTAGTCTTTAAAAAGTATTGTTTTAGTACCTAGTAATTTGTAAGTTGCTACGATTACAGATCTGTGATTTCTTTTAAATAAAGCTATAATTAATACATTTCACAAATATTTACTGGGCATCTACTACTGCAGAAAAACAAAGATTAAAATACATATGAACCCTGCCCTAAAGACACTTTAAGAGTCTGCAAGGAATAAGATATATGCACACTGTAGTTAAAATATAAAGATAGCTCAGAAGGGAAAGAGTATCTGAAATGTGGTGGGGGAAAGTAAAGATTAGGGAAGGCACTGATGATGAATTTAAATAACAGGTCAAATTCAGACGAAGAAAAAAGGCCTTCCATTGGAAAAGGATGTTAGAAAAAGCAAGAAAGGTGGAAAGACACAATAAAAAAAATTAATTTTGCAGAAATGGAAAAAAACTACAAAATAATAAATGACAATATAGAACCTAGAGGTTCCAAGCTCTGGTAACTCAAATATCCTGGCCAGACTAAATCACCAATTAAAACATCTAATACTGTACTGTACTCCACTGATGCTCTATAAATACTTTTAAATTAGTAATCCATGACCCCTTATACCTGTCATACTTCCTGATGGAATGAAATTGTGAAAGTAGTTTTATTCATATTGCACCTCAGAGTAATTATCTTCAGAAGACAAATTACTTTATTGGGGAGGTGATTAAAAAGAAAAAAATAGAAGACAAATTATTTTCCCAATTTTGAATGTACACACCCAAAGTTAGGCCAGAACAAGAAAGTACCCTCACTTTAAGTTAATACATGCAACATACACAAGTGATACTCAAGCTTCATTTGAAATTGTGACATAAAAACTATGTTATTCCACCCACAATGGCAAGATCAAAATGTTCTAGCTCCAACTCTTCAACACTGTGCAAGCTGCTTTAGTGCTCTGTGCCTATAAAATGAAGAGGCTCTATCTGGGACCTTCTAGCGTTAAAATCCTATATACTGTGAATTCTATTTCATCTTTTCTACAGAAGTCACCGTGACAAGGGCAATAATAACAAAAACAGGAAAGGGTATTCTTTGTTCAACCCACACAGAGTAAAAATTACCCCTCATTATACATCTACTAAGCGCCAGGCTCTTTCTATTTATTTCACTTAATCTTCACTACATCCTGAAGAGCAGGTATTTTCCTCTTTTTACTTACAGGGTATTAGCTACCTCTCACATGTCCAATCCCATCAGGGTGGAAAGCCAGGATTCAAATCAAGGTCTAACTCCACAAAGCAAGCTGTAATAGACCATATTTCATAACCTGGTGTCACAAACACAAATATCAGACAAAGTAAGTGGTGAACTGTGATTATGGCATGACTATGGTAATCCGGACAGAACATGGTCTTCTAGTAGGATAGCTCAGGCTGCCTTGTTGCCAAGTGGGAATGGATGAGTGAAGCCAAATGTGTGCCTGTGTGTATGTAACAGACAGAGAGAAAAGTGATTTTCAAATGAAGGAAACTGATTTACCAACTTTCATCTTATGCTTTAAACAATTCTGACCAGATCTGTGCAATTTTTTTTTTTTTTAAGATGGAGTCTTTTCATGTTGCCCAGGCTAGTCTCAAACCCCTGGGCTCAAGCGATCCTCCTTGGCTTAGTAACCCCAGTACCCAGGATTACAGGCCTGTGTCACTGCGACAAGCTGCAATTAATTTTAATATTATATAAAGTTCTCAAAAAGTATTGAAATACAGGTATGAGCAATAAAGTCTAGTCTTTCAAGGTACCTCTTGGTTGAATCCTGGCTCTGTTACTAGCAGTGTGACATGGCTCAAGTTACTTCATCTCTCTGAGCCTCATTCTTTGACTTTCAAAGTGAGAATACTGTCACCTATCTTGCAGGACAGTTAACGATTAAAGTAGAATGTGGAATATAAAGAGTTCAACACAGTACCCAGCACAAGGTAAATGAAAGCTACTATATTATTCCTCAGGATCCCATGAATAAAGCTATGTATATAAATACTACCCAAAGTTAGCCATTAAAATGTTATACTTGGTCACTTTTATGTAGATCTAAAATGATTCTCAAATAAAAAGTTTACTTCAAAAAGTCATACACCCTCGACTCCATTAAACAACAACCAAAATTCAAAATAAGTATATTCTAAACCCAGAATCTAAGCAACTATTAAATACTGTTTTCAGTGGCTAACCATTAAAAAAAAAAATAAGGCTGCAAATAATGTCCTTACGAGTTCAGGCAGAAAGCGGTGAATGTGTCCCTAAAGCGGTTTGAGCGCGAAATATACCTACTACGTCCAAGGTAGCATTTGCCAAATGATATATACTTGGGTGAGCTCGAAAAACGGGATCTGAACAAATGACACCAGGCGTTCTGATGGGACAGGAGCAGGTGGATTTGTGCCCCAAAGAATATCGTTTTATTCTTAGCCACATGCTCTCACCAACAGCTGGGTTTTAAACCATGCAGTCTTCTCCAACGCCCCAGTTTCAGACTGCGAGGGAGGGAGCAGGACTTCAGGCTCCTCTCGGCCAGTGCAGACACAGGCGAAAGGGAAGGAGGGAGGGGCCCACAGCCCCGAGGGGCGTGGGAGGCAGTTCGGGCCAGCACTGCAGCGATCTGTCCCTTCCCGGGAGGTACCACCCGCGGACCACGCTCCTAGCCCAAACTTCGGGGCCTACGCAGCTGTGGGGCGCGGCTGCCGTCAGTCCGGCCGAGCCGCAGCGATGGGGACTGCGATGGGGGCTTGAGGGAAGTAACTCCGGGATTTCAGGAGCGGAAGGAGGGCAAAGGTGGAGGCGGCTTGTGGATCCCCCTTCCATAGTGGGACGCGGGGAGGTGACCTTCGGGTTTCCGAGTGCTCCGTCCCCGTCCCTGCCCGGACCCCTTCCCAAGTCCCAGACCCGCCGCTCCTCTCACCGTCTCGGCTTCTGTGTGTTGGGGTCCGGCACTCTGACCCCCCATTACCCCACGGAGGAAATTCATCTTGCCGCTCAGCCACCTGGTTTACTGGCCCCTCCGGGAAAGAAACGAAGACAACTTCCCCGCCCTCCCGCAGGGCCTGGCACCCAATCCCGCACTCCACACTCTCCTACCGCCGCTACCACCACCTCCAACTCGGCGGCCACTCCAGCCCCTTAAGCCCGGAAACAGCCGCCACCAGAGGCCAAGATGCGCATGCGCGGGGACGTGGCATTACGTGGCGGCTCGAAGGTTGAAGGCAAAAGGGGAGCGGAGGCTAGAGAAACCTCGTAGCTAGGTTCCGCCAGAGCCCCGCCCACTGCGCAGGCCCTGCCTCCCTCCACAGGACTCGCCTCTACTCCCGCCCTTCGCGGATTGTTCCTGCCGGCCGCAGCCACCCACGTGGTCGAAGCCCGGCCCTGCAGGCTGGAGAGGATTTGGTTACGCGTTTCGACTTGCATGCAGGGTGTTTAATTGTCGCCAAGCGGGACTTACTGCAAGCTATCAAATCTGAGGTCTTATTTTTTTTTGAGTCGAAAGTGAAATTTTCCTTCGGCCAACGTGACAGGTAAGGGGTCCCGGCCCCTGGGAGGGTTCGTTTGGTTTGACGGTTTAGTAGTACCAGCGTTGTGGCTTTCTTATCCCGGTAAATTGCATTTCTTTACAGGGCTTTGTTTGGTGGTAAAAAGGGTACTAGACGCCCCTCATTCCACTGCCACTGGAGGGCGCATTTCTCAGCTCTTGCTCTTCAAACCTGCTGAAAGGAATTCCTAGATCTAAACACCAGGTACACCTCAATTTTCAAGTGTCGTCAGGAGGAAACCCACCAAACCCTACATTTAGCTTACTAGAGAAATACATTGTTCTGCTGTGTCAGTTTGGCGAGTAACATAATGTTTTGTTATTAACTATTAACCCCTGCATTTTCAGTGGTTTTTTTTTTAACATGAAAAAATGTCATTTTCTCAATTGATATGCCTGTTCCTCTGGCAGTGAGGTTGTCAGTACACATGCTTCTGGAATAGTCTTGTGAATTTCTTGAGGCTAAAAAGCACAGGGGCTAGTTAGTTGACTGACTCATGCACCTCTCCTCTTGGATTCCCCCTCAGGTCTCAGATTCAGCCTTTAAAATTGAACTCGTCATCTTCCCTTGCCTCCCTTAAAGAAAAAAAAGTCAGTACGCTGCTTCTACTGTGTGCGTGCCGTGCTCAGTAGTACCACTGTCCAAATAAGTGCCTAAGCTAGACAGAGGAAGCTGGGAAGAATCTTAGACTCTGGCTTTCCACCCACACATGTCCAATCAATAGTCTCGTCCTATCATTTTTATTTATAGAATATTTCTAGATAGGTCCTCTGCTCTCCATCCTCTATGCCTATGACACAGATTATGTTCTTCTCATCATTTCTCATTGAGATTACAGCAACAGCCTCCTAACTAGTTTGTCTGCATTCAGCCCTGGCTTCCGTCAGAAAGTCTAATCTCCAGTCCACCCTTGGGTAAGACTAACAACAACAAAACATCTGTTCATGTCAGTCTTCTTAAAATCTTTCAGTTGTTCCCCCTTTCTCTCTGAAATAAAGTCCAAACTCCTTAGTTTGTTATACAGGCCTGTTGTGATCTGGCTTCTGACTACTTTTTCAGCTTCTGCCTCCCCCACATGCTCTGGACATTTTTCTCAGAACTGGATATGCCCTTCCCCTCCCTTCTCTTCATCAAGCAAACTCCTGCTAATTCCTTAAGACTCAACTCTGGCATCATTCTTGAAAGCTTTCCCTAAAATCTAGGTATGTGTCTATATGCTAGCACTTTGCAGTTATTAATACTGTATATGGTGGACACTCAATAAATGCTTGTTAAACCAAACTGTTAAGGGCAGGACTATGTTTATTCATTTTATATCTCTGTTGCTTACCACTGTCTCATAAAAGGTGATATTGATGGATAAATGAATAAATCATTGAAAGAATATATGAAAATTATACTAACGAGGAGTTTCCCTTTTTTTAATCTGTAAAGTGGAATTGTAGGGAACACATCATAGGCGATGTGTTTCCTAGTGCCAACATTTTAAGCCTGGGCAACTTGGAGAATGGGGGGATCATACTGCCAAAAATACTGTGCACTAAGCATTGTCCTCTGCTTTAAAACTATATACACTTGACATTTTACAATAGTCATTTTCCATGGGAGCATTTTGTTGCAGCCTAAAAAAAGTAACCAGTAAATACTTAGCATTTTTATTACCAAGAAATGCATACAAAGAACTTAACTCAAGCCCCTAAGCCTCACCCATCCCTGAACCTCACTCTACCCCATCAGCAGGAATGAGGCTCATAGATGGAGTGGGCCACAGATGTCTGTTACTCCTCTTATTTAGCAATTAAAAAGAGTGCCTTGACATTTTAGCAAAGTTTTTTTTTTTTGAGACGGAGTTTCGCTCTTGTTACCCAGGCTGGAGTGCAATGGCGCGATCTCAGCTCACCGCAACCTCCGCCTCCTGGGTTCAAGCAATACTCCTGCCTCAGCCTCCCGAGTTGCTGGGACTACAGGCGCGCGCTACAATGCCCAGCTAATTTTTGTATTTTTAGTAGAGACGGGGTTTCACCATGTTGACCAGGATGATCTTGATCTCTGGACCTCGTGATCTACCCGCCCCGGCCTCCCAAAGTGCTGGGATTATAGGCGTGAGCCACCGCGCCCGGCCAGCAAAGTTGTTTAAAGGCACCAGCCCTGTCAAATGCCGTTTTGTTTTGTTTTGAGACAGAGTTTTGCCCTTGTTGCCCAAGCTGGAGTGCAGTGGTGCGATCTTGGCTCACTGCAACCTCCGCCTCCTGGGTTCAAGCAATTCTCCTGTCTCAGTCTCCTGAGTAGCTGGGATTATAGGCATGCACCACCATGCCCGGCTAATTTTTTTTTGTATTTTTAGTAGAGACAGTGTTTCTCCATGTTGGTCAAGCTGGTCTCGATCTCCTGACCTCAGGTGATCCGCCCACCTCGGCCTCCTAAAGTGCTGGGATCACAGACTTTTAAATTTTCGTGGGTACAGTAGGTTACTATACTTTAGTGAGGAAAGTAGGTTACTATACTTTAGTGAGTATAGTAGTACCAGCTTACTATGAGTTTTCCCTGCATTTGACCTGTTTTCTTCCCCAACAGCATCCCCTGAACAGGAGGGTTAGACAGTTGGGTGCAGATGTGATGAAGGTGGGATCCCCAAGGCATTGTCACTACAGAACCACCATGAAATGGACTCCTTATTTCAGAGGAAGAGAGTTACATATTAATCCAATTCTACTGATTTTGTAGAGAAAAGTCAGGGACTGTGTTGTATTCCTGTTTGCACCCTTTAATGACCTAGTATAATTTTTTTTAACATGGTAGATGTTCAGGAACTACCTGACTTAATACAGGAAGAGAAAACATGAACAGATTGTGACCCCCCTGACTTGCGTGGTTACATTTCTGGCTGTCATAAATCTAAGCATTCAGGGTAAGAGTGCCGTGAATCATTAAAATACACATAATCAAAAGAAAAAGAATGATTCTTTTTCTAAGCCAAACCTGACACTAGATCAATGAACAAGATTCATTGGTTTGAAATCCATTTTTAAAATTGCCTTCTTTTTTCCTATCCTTTCTTACTTTCTAGTGGAAAACTCAGCAAAAGCAACAAAATCTCATTGCATAAGATTGATTTTTACTTGGGGTGGTAGTGAGGTGGAATGTTGTCTATGCTTGCTTAGGAGGATATATAGAAATGATCATTTGTATTTGAAATATATATAGGTTTTTATTTATTTATTATTTTGCTAGGTTATAAGCCCCTTCAGTATCATAAATAGGTTTTTAAAGACGTGGTTCATGCCTGTAATCCCAGCACTTTGGGAAGCTAAGGTGGGAGGATCACTTAAGCTCAGGAGTTTGAGACCAGCCTGGGCAATGTGGCAAAACCCCATCTCTACAAAAAATAAAATATTAGCTGAGCATGGTGGCACATGCCTGTAGTCCCAGCCTGTAGTCCCACTTACTTGGGAGGCTGTGGGAGGATCTCTTGAGCCTGGGAGATCAAGGCTGCAGTGAGCCATGATTGTGCCACTGCACTCCAGCTGGGATCATGGAGTGAGACCCTGTCTCGAAATAAAAAAAAAAAGACTAGTTGCTGGAAAAATCCACAAACATTGTTGATATAATTAGGTATTATGCATTAACTAAACAACATATAGCAAAATAAATTGATGATTTGAATCTACAGGAAGCAGCACTGAAAATCCGTGACTAATCAATAACCGTATCAGACACATAGTGCTCTTTATTTGCCAGGCTCTGTTCAAAGTTCTTTATATAAAATAATTTGCTTAATTCTCACAACAACCCTATGAGGTGGGTAGGTTATTAGCCCTATTTTGCATATGGGAAAACAGGTCAAGAGGGTAACTTGACCAATGTCATAGAGGATAGGAAGTGGCAGAGCTGGGGCAGAAATTGGCAGTCTGGCTCCAAAGCCTGCGCTCTGATGTAGTACCTTATCCTACCTTTCTAGACACAAGGCAATGATCATGCACTAAGTAGAAAGGTGGCCTGTCAAGTCCATGTATAATCTGGCCCTTACCTCTTCTCCCGTGCCACATTCCATCTCCTTCACTCCATTCTAGCCACATTGCCTGGCTTCCTTGATGTTTCTGAGACCTTCTCCCCTCCTTATGCCCTTCGCAATTGTTCCTTCCTGTATTTGGGATGCTTGCTATTCCATCCACATAGAGGTAAGGGTCACTCTTCACCGTCCTTAAGTTTGCTCAAATGTTAATAGATCTTTCCTGAATAGTCTAAGTTGCAGCCTCCTCATACTCCTTTTTTCTCTGGTCTGCTTATTTTCCTCTGTAGCACTTAATTAGTCTGATACATTATTCTCCCATAGACACTATGTTCCCATATTTCATGAGATCTACTATGCTATTAAGTGTACCCTAGATAAAGGGGAAAAAAAAAAACCTTGCCAAAAGATATGAATTTCAGGCAGCAAATGGGGGGAAAAACGTGCATTGTAGGTTTATTGAAATACCGTATATAATTTACATATTTTTCTTGTTTATTGTCTGTTTACCCCCACCAGAAGACTACCCCCATCAGGGCAAAGATTTTAGTTCTTTTGTAAATTGCTTTATCCCTAGTGCTTAGCACAGCATCTGGCACCAAATAGGAACTTGGTAATTCTTTAATGGATGAATTCCCCAATTGAGGAAGTTCCTACTATTGGCTTGTATGCATAGGAGTAGAAATTCTACATTGTTGCTAAGCATTGCATAGCACACAGATTTCCTCAGTAGAGTCTGAATTAGGGTTCTTAGATCCTATTAACATGCTAGTTTTAGTTTATGACTATTTTGGCAGCCTTTAATGACTAGCTTAGTAATTACTTTTTATCATATATAAAGATAAATCTTTGTGAAAGAAAGGACTTACATTTTTACAATCAGATCTTAGCCCATGAAGGAACCGTCTTAGTATCCCCATGGCCAGCCCATCTTGCTTTGAGATGCACTACGCTAATACAGTGTTTTTCTTTTCTTTTAGGTAATATATTCATATGGTTAAAATAAAAAGCACAAAGGTATATAGTAAAAAGTCTCCCTGCCACTCCTTGGACATCCAAGCAATCAATATTAATAATTATTTAATTCCTTACAGATATACAAATATGTCTATATTCTCCTCATTTTTTTAATAACACAAATAAATATAGCACATCGTATACACTGTTCCACACCATGCTTTTTCCAATTTAATATGTCTTGGAGATTGGGCCATATCAATATATAGAGGGCTTCCTTGTCCTTTCTTACTGTGTTTCATAAAGTATTTTTTAATTTTTTCTTTTTTAGACGGAATTTCACTCTTGTTGCCCAGGCTGGAGTGCAGTGGCATGATCTTGGCTCACCGCAACCTCCGCCTCCCACGTTCAAATGATTCTCCTGCCTCAGCCTCCTGAGTAGCTGAGATTACAGGCATGCACCATCACACCCAGCTAGTATTTTGTATTTTTAGTAGAGACGGGGTTTCTTCGTGTTGGTTAGGCTGGTCTTGAACTCCTGACCTCAGGTGATCCACCTGCCTCGGCTTCCCAAAGTGCTGGGATTGTGGGCATGAGCCACCACACTTGGCAGTGATTTTTGATTTTATTTTTATTTTTTATTTATTTTATTTTTTGAGACAGAGTTTCGCTCTTGTTACCCAGGCTGGAGTGCAATGGCGCAATCTCGGCTCACCGCAACCTCCGCCTCCTGGGTTCAAGCAATTCTCCTGCCTCAGCCTCCCGAGTAGCTGGGACTACAGGCACGCGCCACCATGCCCAGCTAATTTTTGTATTTTTAGTAGAGACGGGGTTTCACCATGTTGACCAGAATGGTCTCGATCTCTTGACCTCATGATCCACCCGCCTCGGCCTCCCAAAGTGCTGGGATTACAGGCGTGAGCCACCGCGCCCGGCCCGATTTTCGATTTTTTTAAAGACAGGCTCTCGTTGTGTCACCCAGGCTGGAGTGCAGTGGTGCAATCATTGCTCACTGCATCCTGGAACTCCTGGGCTCAAGAGCTCTCCTGCCTCAGCCTCCTGAGTAGCTAGGATTACAGGTGCAGACCATCATGCCTGGCTAATTTTTTTTTTTTTTTTTGTAGCAATGAAGTCTTGGCTATATTGCCCAGGTTGGTGTCGAACTCCTGGTCTCAAGCTCTTCTCCTCTACAGCCTCCCAAAATGCTGGGATTGCAGGTGTGAGCCAACTGCCCCAAGCTTCAAAATATTTTTAAAAGCCTTAAGAAGTCCTTGGGAGAAGACAGTCCAGAAAAGAAGGTTCTGGTGGCTGGGCGTGGTGGCACATGACTATCATTCCTGCTATGCGCAGGAGGTTGAGGCATGAGAATCGATTGAAGTTGCAGTGGGTCAAGATTGTGCCATTGCACTCCAGCCTGGGCAATAGAGTGAGACCCTTTCTCAGAAAAACAAAAAAGAAGAAGGTTCTGGGTCCCCCATCCTGCTCCTTTTGATTGGTTTCATTTGTTTATACTAACTATTTCATTTGAACAAAAAGATTCAGAGGGTACAATGTTGGACAGCTACTTTCTCAGGAGATAAGAAATGAGACCAAGGCAAGGACTTGGAATAGTTGAGGTGTCTCCCATGCTGTAGAGCCCACAGTTCCTGCCTTGTTTTTTTTTTTTTGAAAGGAGCAGTAATTGTTACCTCGTGTGGTTATTTTTGGGATTTTATTAGATAACATCTGTAACGTTCATAGTACTTAGTACTTGAAACATAGTAAGTACTCAATAATGGTTAGAGTGGAGACCTTGATCATCTTCGGTGTTATCAATTTCTTAACAACTGAACATTTAATGATATTACCCTGTAAGTCTTCAACTCCAACCCTACTGGCTCATGTTACTGAAAAGTCTGTTACTTCAGATGAGACTTAATCTGGGATATGAAGCCAATTTCCCCGTGATCTGGGTTTCCACTATTTCTGGACCCTGCTCTCCTTATTTTTTTTTCTCTGGCTCCAAGAGGGGCAAGATGGCTGCCAGGACCTGTAGTCCTGGTCTTCCAGGCCCAAGTTCATCAAAGAAGACTCCCAACTTCTCTCCTAAGAGTCCTAGCTAAAGTCTCCTTGTGACTCATTGAACCTGATTAGGCCGCATGCCTATGTGGTGAGCCAGTTCCTGTAGTCTAAGGTTTGAGATGATCTGATTGTCCTTGCATCATATTCCCACCTCTAAAGCAAGGAGTAGAAGTCTTCATCTCATCTCAAAGCATATGGCATAAGAGCTGGGGAACAGGGATGTTCACATTTCTCAAAGGAAATCTGGAATACTGTACCAGGAGAATGTGTATCAGGATAGGAAAAACAATACATACTCACTGTATCCCCCTAATGTACTTAAGCTGCTTGCCAGTTTTTTAAAAAATTATTTTTCCAGCATTATCACTAGTATATGCCAGTATCAGTTCTGCCTCTGCAAAGATTCAAAAGATCATGTTACATTATTTAATAAAAGTAATTTGACATTGTGTTGTACTTAAATCAGCAAGCAAATGTATACTTTTAGGAAAGTATAATCCAGGTGTGTTTCCATTTTTAAGAAAATATAGCTGGGCACAGTGGCCAGCACTTTGGGAAGCTGAGGTGGGCGGATCACAAGGTCAGGAGTTAAAGACCAGCCTGGCAAACATGGTGAAACCCTGTCTCTACTAAAAATACAAAAAATTAGCTGGATGTGGTGGTGCTTGCCTATAATCCCAGCTACTTGGGAGGCTGAGGCAGGAGAATCGCTTGAACCCAGGAGGCAGAGGTTGCGGTGATCGGAGATCGCGCCATTGCACTCCAGCCTGGGTGACAGAGCCAGACTCCGTCTCCAAAAAACAAAAAAAAAGAAAGAAAGAAAATGCAATAAGCAGAATTACTTATGAAACACCTAAATTAGGAAATCCCATTTTCATTTCCAAAGGACTTTTTATAAAACTGTTTATTGAGGGACAAGTTTATCAGATCCAGGCCCTAGCACTGTTTCTTGTGGAGAATCTAACTGTTACCTCCTAACACCATTGTCTCTCCCTGGACACCTCAAGCCAGCTGAACGGGCATGTCCTGAATAACCAGGGTAGGGTTGCAGTTTTTACTGTCCCATTCCACAGCTAGACCAAAGCCTTTGAAGTTCACTTTGGCTGATGCCAAGATTCCATGGAAGCTTAAGATGATTGATAATGGAGTCATTGCCACCTTCCTGGCAAGCTATGATTTTAGAACAGTCAAAGCTGATCTCTTTCATTTGCCTGAGGCTATGCCCCAAGCAAGTATTTGTGGTGGGAAGGAGTGACAGAGTTGCTTCTTGAGATCAGAGTATATTATTTCAAGGTAGACTGGGCCTTCAGGCCAGCAGATGGTAGCTGACCTGGATCAAAACTTTCCAAAGTGAGCCCACACTTCCAAGGACCCTCTCTGCAACTCTCTTCTCCCAGGCTCAAGGGATCCTCCCATCTCAGCCTCCTGAGTACCTGGGACTACAGGCATGCACCACCACACTCAGCTAATTTTTATTTTATTTTATTGTAGAGATGGGGTTTCACCATGTTGCCCAAGCTGGTCTAGAACTCCTGAAGACCCAACCCCCTCAGTCTCCAAAGTGCTGGGATTACAGGCATAAGTCGTCACACCCAACCGTAATTCCAGTTCTTTAATGAAGTTGACTATAAGATGCCAATGGCCTGTGATTGGCAGATACACTAGGCAGATCATCAGGATGGGCTCAGTAATTTGCAGATGTTATGTGGAGGGTCCAGAACTGGCTGAGGCAGGTGGTTTGGGAAAAGGAGAGGGAGTTGGGTGTGGACATAATTCTCTGCCAGCATCTTAGGAGTCCATGGGCAGAGGGATGGAAGATGAAAAGATTGTAAGTCTGAAGAGGCAAAGGCAAGAAGTCTTCTCTTTGGCCTCTGTTCCCTGATGTTTCCTTACAAGATCTCACAAACACCATACTAGTGGGTGATATAAAGAACTAGAAGAGGGCTGGGCACGGCAGCTCATGCCTGTAATCCCAACACTTTGAGAGGCAGAGGCGGGTGGATTACCTGAGCTCAAGAGTTTGAGACTAGCCTGGCCAACATGGTGAAACCCCATCTCTACTAAAAATACAAAAAATTAGCCAGCCAGAATCTCTTGAACCTGGGAGGTGGAGGTTACTATGAGCTGAGATTGCACCACTGCACTGCAGCCTGAGTGACAGAGCAAGACTGTGTCTTGCGGGGAGAAAAAAAAGAACTCCAGCTTGCTCTTCCCTCTGCCCTCTCCCCCACCTCTAATACCCACACACATGGCCTTTGCAGGACAGGGCCACAAAGTCTGTGTGACCCAAAGTGACCCAGACCCTAGTCCTAACTGTGCTCCCTCTTTGCCAAGTATGTGAGTAGTGACTCCTAAATAGCTCAGAATCCAAGGTCTGTATAGGTTATTGCAGCAGCCAGTCTCCTTCCTGTGAGGGTGCTGCTGTGTAGGTCTGGTTCTAGTATCTGGGTCAGAGAAAAATGACTGTACTGGTATTTTGGTATTTATGGTATAATACCAGATCTTTGTTTTTTAAAAGTTCATAATTTGTCCCATTTAAAACAAATCAGCGAAAGGGTATTTAACACATTTCATGTTAAGACATCAGTGATTGCTATCAACTTCAGAAAAGCCCTGGGGCAAATCTGATGGGATGATTAGCATTGAGTGCCTTCCTGCACCTTTAACTCTTTCAGGAAGCTTTTAGAGCCTGGGCCTCTGGATAGTTGCTTAACTCTGGCCAGAGGCTAGGCTTTCCTGGTGCAGCAGTTTTGATTTTTTTCTGGCAACCTGGGAAGGATGGTCCTTCTTGTGGTCCAACACTTGCCTGCCCCAGCTGAAGAGCCACTTTGTTCAGAGAGCTTTTCACCTGGGATCCATACTCTGCCCGTTTGGTGGGGGAGATGAGTTACAGGAGCTGATGGACAAAGAGAGGGTAGAAGGATTTCTGTGAAGAAGATAGTAGGCAAAGAAGAGGAAGAGGATCGAGTGTAAGAGAGATCCAAGAAACTGAATGAAATTGCTGACTAATATCTGCAGCAGCTAGAGTATTACACCCACATAAATACGGTTTTTTTTTCCACTTCTTAAAATAGCTCAGTATACCAGAATACTGAAAACAGATGTGCTTGGTTTCTTGAATTATTGATTCGGCAAACATTTGAGCCTCTGTCCTCTGTGCCAGGCCCTGCCGTAGGCACTCTTCTGCGTGTTTTTCATTCTGGACTGCTAGAAATTTTTATTCCTGTTTCACAGAGAGAGATGCCTAGACCCTAGCATGATATAGACCAGAAAAGCATGTTTTCTTTGGAAACCTAGACAGACCTTGCCACTTTTGGACTGGTGTAACCTTGGGCAAATTATTTAACTTTGTTGTATCAATTGTGATTACCACGTGCTGCAATAGAAAACCAAACTAAAGAGTATCTTAAACTAGGAGGCAGGCAGTGAAGCACTAACACAGAGGCTGTAGAATGCCAGCTTGGATGCAAGCTGGAGTTTTCTGTACAGACAAATCCTTGACCTGAGGTTACAGGCTGGCTGTTCTATCTCCAGCATCACATTCCTTATTCTAGGCAGGAAAAGGACGAAAGTGAAGGGGGAAAAAGTATCTGTAAGTGAGTGTGCCTTTCCCATTCTCCTACCCTTTTAACTTTCTATATTGAAGTAATTTCAGAATTGCAGAAAGATTGCAAAAAGTGATCATTTTTACTCCATTTGCTTTATAATTTCTTTTCTTTCTTTTTTTTTTTTTTTCTGAGATGGGGTTTCACTCTTGTCTCCCAGGCAGTAGTGCAATGGCACGATCTCAGCTCACTGCAACCTCCACCTCCCGGGTTCAAGTGATTTTCCTGCCTCAGCTTCCTGAGTAGCTGGGATTACAGGCATGTGCCACCACACCCAGCTAATTTTTGTATTTTTAGTAGAGACAGGGTTTCACCGTGTTGGCCAGGCTGGTCTGGAACTCTTGACCTCAGGTGATCCACCCGCCTCGGCCTCCCAAAGTGCTGGGATTACAGGTGTGAGCCGCCACGCCTGGCCTCGTTTATTTTCTTTAAATTTATAGATTTTCCCCCTGAATTTGTGAGAGGAATTTGTAGGCATGATGCCATTTGACCACCTAAATACTTCAGTATCTAATTTCTAAAGACAAAAATATTTTCTTAATGATCTTAATAATCAAAACTAGGAAATGAACACTGATACATGGCTATTATCTAATTAAACTATAGGCCTTATTCAAATTTTGGCAGTAGTCCCAGTAATTTCCTTTTTGGGGGAAAAATTTTTTTTCTTCTGGTCTAGGATCTAATTTAGGATTATATATTCTATTTATATGTCATGTCTCTTTGGTTGTTTTTAATCTGGAATCGTTACTCTATCTTTCTCTCTCTTTCATTGTCTTGATGTTTTGGAGAATATGGTATTGGTCAGCTATTTTGTAGAATGCCCCTCAATTTAGGTTTGTCTGATCTTGCCTCACAATTAGGATATCACAGCAGTGCTGTCCTTCTCATAGTACATCTCAGAAGGTACATGACATGTATTTTTCCCATTATTAGTGATACCACGTTTTTGGTTGTTGTTTTTTGAGACAGGGTCTGACTGTGTGGCCTAGAATGGACTACAGTGGCCCATTCATAGCTCACTGTAACTTCAAATTCCTGGGCTCAAGGGATCCTCCTGCTTCAGCCTGCTGAGTTGCTGGGACTGCAGGCATTCATCACCATGCCTGACTAATTTATTTTATTTTGTAGAGAGTCTCGCTGTGTTGCCCAGGCTGGTCTTGAACTCCTGGCCTCAAACAATCCTCCACTTTGGCCTCCCAAAGTGCTGGGATTACAGGCAGGAGCCACCACTCCCTGCCAGTGATAGCACTTTTGGTTAATAGTTTAAAGTACTGTCTACCAGTCTTCTCCATTGTACAGTTACTATTTTTTCCCTTTGTAATTAGTAAGTATCATTTGGGAACATGCTTTAATACTGTATAAATATCCTGTTTCTCATCAAACTTTCACCCTCCAATTTTGATATCCATTCATATTCTTGCCTGAATCACTGGTGGTTGCCAGTCTGCCTCCTGTATGAAAAACTTTCCAGGAAACTCCATCTTTCAACTTCCGCCTATTTTGTTAAGAACTTAGCTGCCAGAGTGCCTGGGAAATGAATTATTTTCCTGTTTTGTTTTGATATGGACATACTCTCTCAATAGAAGGGAGGATAAAACCTAGGTAAGCAACTTGCCAAACTAATAGCATTGGTATAAGGATTAAATTGAATTATGGTTGATACTTAAAAATACCCATCCCTAACCTGTGGGAACAGAATTTTGTTTGTTTTGTTTGTTTATTTTTGAGACAGAGGCTCGAGGCTCACTCTCGCCCAGGCTGGACTGCCGTGGTGCAATCTCAGCTCACTGCAACCTACGCTTCCCAGGTTCAAGCAGTTCTTTGCCTCAGCCTCCCGAGTAGCTGGGATTACAGGTGCCCACCACCACGCCCAGCTAATATTTGTATTTTTAGTAGAGACGGGGTTTCACCATCTTGGCCAGGCTGGTCTTGAACCCCTGACCTTGTGATCCACCCACCTTGGCCTCGAAAAGTGCTGGGATTACAGGCGTGAGTCACTGCACCTGGCTTTGTTTTGTTTTTTTGGTCACTTTTGGTTAGATAGCTAGTAAATGGCAGAACAGGTCTGCAACTCTAGTCACTATACTATAGTTTCCTTTTGCTGGTTTTAGAAATTCTGTATTCTCTTAAATCTTTTGTCACTCCTTTCAGATAATAAAACTACCTCTATACTGTATGAATCTACCAAACTCTTTGTGGAATGGCCCTATATACTAGATGAAGACAACATTATGTGTGTATTAAGTAAAAAGCCTGATTCAAATTTCTTTGTATTTGGATTTTTCACCTCCCTTATAGTCCAAGACAGTTGTTCACTTTTGGGGTAATGGCTGTTCATTTATTCTCCCAGGGGTCATAATCTGGAGAGACCCAGGAGGGGAAAATACTCAGAGAATGATGGCATTTGTTCAACTTTATAAATAAACACAATCATGTTTTTATTTATTATTGATTCTTTGCAGTTTAAAAAATAGTTAACAGAAAGAGAGAGGGAACTGTAAAAATCTTTCCTCTCTTGTCAATTGTAAGAATTGGAATTGCAACATTCCCTTATCACAGAATCAATGTGAAAAAAACAGGAAAATTTAATACCAGTTGGCAGTAAAATCTCACTTCATTTAACTGAGAATTTTACATTGAGCATCATGAGATCATGTACCTCAAAATAATGTTAGTATATGACAGAAATTAAAAATGATGGTAAAAAAGAGGAGTAAATCAAGATATGAAATTACCGAATGATCCCAGCGAAGTTTAAAATATTTACACAGGAAAAAGCTTAGAAGGAAATGTAGTAAGATGTGAACTAAGAATAGTTATATATATATATATATATATATATATATATATATAAAACTACTTATTTGTAGATATATAAAAATACATACAATTATATGTCGATTTTAAAAAGTTTATATACGTATATAAAAAAGTTTATATACATATAGAAACTTTTTAAAATCGACATATAGTTGTACATATTTATGGGATATAGTATGATATTTCGATGCATATGTACAATACGTAATGATCAAATTAGGGTAACTATTGTATCCATCACCTCAAACAGTTATTTCTTTGTGTTGAGGACATTCAAAATCTGCTAAGAGTAGTTATATTTTGATGGAAGGATCTTGTGTGATGATTTTTTCTTTCAATTGTTCCATAATTTCCAGCTTTTCTTTTTTATAATCACACATAACAACAGACTTAGGGAACAAATTAAATAGAAACAGTTGTGGAAGAGAAATGTCATCTGGAACCCCAACCAAACTATTAGTTTGCTTGGGAGGAGAGACACAGGGGCTCCATGCTGCAGCTGTTGCCTACGCCTGAATGTCATTCCATCCTCTTTGGTACCATCTCTTTCTCCTTCCCTTTAATTCTTCTTTTTCTGTTTTATTTTATTTTTTTGAGACAGACTTTTGCTCGTTGATGGGCTGGAGTGCGATGGTGTGATCTTGGCTCACTGCAACTTCTGCCTCCCAGATTCAAGCGATTCTCCTGCCTCAGCCTCCCGAGTAGCTGGCATTATAAGTGTGCACCACCACACCCTGCTAATTTTTGTATTTTTAGTAGAGGCAGGGTTTCACCACGTTGGCCAGTCTGGTCTTGAACTCCTGACCTCAAGTGATCCGCCTACCTCAGCCTCCCAAAGTGCTGGGATTATAGGCGTGAGCCACCGTGCCTGGCACCTTGTTTTTTTTTTTTTTTTTCCTGAGACCGGGTTTCTCTGTTACCTCACAGCCTCTCTACTGCCATGTATGTTAAGTTTGCACATGGCTTTGGCTTGTTGCTGACCAGACCCCTGTCCAAATGCAACATGACCACACCGTGCAGCCCCCAATAATTGATTCAGTCAGACTCTGGGGATCTGATTGTTTTGGTTTGAGTCAGGTGCCCACCCTGGTCCCATCAGGAGCTATGCTTAATAAATGTTGCCCCATTATTACCTGTGTTTTTTATCTTGGCATACAGAGTGTACAGTGGGTGAGAGGGTGGGAAATCTGGTATATTTTATTATGAAGACCTTTTGGACGTCTTTTACCTGAGTGTAGTAGTAGTTGGTATTATTTCCTAACAACAACACATCCTTGTACCAAATACTTTATATACTTTGTTTCCATTAACTATCCCAACCACTCCCACAACTTTCACCTCTTTTTACACATTAGGAAACTATTGAAGGAGAGAGTTAAGTAACTTGTGGAAGGTCACAAAGCTCAAAGATGAGAATTCGATCTGAGATTTCACTGCAGAGTCTTAAGTCATTGGCTGCCCCTGACAACTGCCATAGCTTAACCCTGGTCACTCGTATGCTTGACCCATGAACAATGTGGCGGTTAGGGGCACTGACCCCAAGGCAGTCAAATATCGTGTGTAACTTTTGACTCCCCCAAATTTAACTTTTAATAGCCTACTGTTGACTGGAGGCCTCACTGATAACATAAATAATTGCTTAACATATTTTTTTATGTTCTATGTACTATATACTGTATTCTTACAATAAAGTGAGCTTGAGAAAAGAAAATGTTAGGCCAGGTCTGGTGGCTGACACCTGTAATCCTAGCACTTTGGGAGGCCGAGGCGAGTGGATCACCTGAGGTCAGAGGTTTGAGACCAGCCTGGCAAACATGGTGAAACCCCGTCTCTACTAAAAATACAAAAATTAGCCAGGCATGGTGGCGTGTATCTGTAATCCCAGCTACTTGGGAGGCTAAGGCAGGAGAATCACTTGAACCTGGGAGACGGACGTTGCAGTGAGCCAAGATCACGCCATTGCACTCTAGCCTAGGGGACAAGAGTGAAACTCTGTCTCAAAAAAAAAAAAAAGAGAGAAAATGTTAAGAAAATCATTAAGTGGCAGGGTGCGGTGGCTCATGCCTGTAATCTGAGCACTTTGGGAGGCCGAGACGGGCGGATCACCTGAGGTAAGGAATTTGAGACCAGCCTGGACAACATGGTGAAACCCCATCTGTAAAAAAATAAGAAATAAAAGAAAATCATAAGCTAGAGAAAATATATTTGCTATTCATTAAGTGGAAGTGGATCATCATAAAGGTGTTCATCCTCGTCATCTTCACTTTGAGTAGGCTGCGGAGTGGAAAGAGGAGGGACTGGTCTTGCTGTCTCAGGAATGGCAGAGGAAAAGAAAATCCAGGTATGAGTGGACCCATGCAGTTCAAACCCCTGTTGTTAAAAGGGCAACTGTGCTTGCTTCCCAGCTAAGTTAGCTCACTTTGGGAAAGTACATAATTTATGAGATGTGGAAAATTAACCAATAGGTTACAGAAGCCCACTTACAGAGGAAGTGTTTCCCAGTTGTTTCTGGCCTGTGATAAAGCTGCAATCTTGTCAGAGCACATGGAGACAAGGAGAGACAGTCCTTTTGGTTTCTCGTGTTGTCATCCAAAAATTCGAGAAGCAGTACAGGCGGGGTGTGGTCACTCACATCTGTAATCCCAGCACTTGGGGAGGTCAAGGCAGGAGGATTGCTTGAGCCAAGGAATTCAAGACCAGCATGGGCAACATAGTGAGACTCTGTCTCTATAAAAAATAAAAATAAATAAAAATAAAGCAGTCCAAACACACCCCACACTTTGTCATTTATATAAGGTATCATTAACATTCAGTAATAGCTTAGTACCTAGCACATTATCTAGTATGTGGTAATATGTTCAATAAACTTTTTTTTTTCCTTAAATGGAAGTAGCTGACTTTAGCTTATACCCTTTTTTTTATAGATTGAAGCCAAGGACCATCAGAGCTGGTTTGTTCTTACCCAAGTGAGGGTCCAGGGTGAGTTGATGGAGTTGAAGGGAACAAGTTAGCAGCCCTTGGAATAGATGATATTGTAAAAAACTACATTATTTGAGCTGGGTGCAGTGGTGTGTGCCTGTAGTCCTAGCTCCTCCAGAGGCTGAGGTGGGAGGATCCCTTGAGCCCCGGAGTTAAGAGTCCAGCCTGGGCAACATAATGAGATACAACCCCCCACCCCCATCTCTGAAACCCATCCCTCCCGACACGTTCTTTAAACTGCATTCTTTAAAATAAAATGAAACCACAAACTTTTTCTTCGTTTCTAACTTTTTTTGAGAGAGAAGAGTTTTGCTCTGTTGCCCAGGCTGGAGTGCAGTGACATGATCATGGCTAACTACAGCTTCTACCTTCTGGGCTCTGGCAATCGTTGCACCTCAGCCTCCAGAGTAGCTGAGACTATAGGCATGTGCTACCACAACTGGCTGGTGGTGGTTGTTGTTGAAGACAAGGTCTCTCTGTTGCTCAGGCTGGAGTGCAGTGACCAGTCATAACTCACTTTAGCCTCCAACTCCTGGACTCAGGTTATCCTCCCACCTTGGCCTCCCAAGTAGCTGAAACTACAAGTGCGTGCCACCATGCCTGGCTAATTTTTTGTATTTTTTTGTAGACAGGGTTTCACCATGTTGCCCAGGCTGGTCTTGAACTCCTGAGGTCAAGCAGTTCTCTTGCCTGGGCCTCCCAAAGTACTGGGATTACAGGCATGACCCACTGTGCCTGGACCCAGCTATTTTTGTTTTTTATTCATGTAGAGAGTTTCACTCTGCTGCCCAGGCTGGTCTCAAACTCCTCAGTGCAAGGGATCCTCCTGCCTCGGCCTCCCAAAGTGCTGGGACTACAGGCTTGAACCACTGTGCCCAGTCCAAACTTTTTAACTTAATGGAGAAGATCCCAGCACAGAGGTTCAACCGGACCATAATATCATTTTATTCCCTAAGAGTTATGGATCTCTCCTCAAGTCTCTCACAAATTACTACTTTCACTAACATAATTGCCTCTAGGAGGCACAGTTTCCCCATTTAAAACTGTGGACCAGTTGCTGTGAATCATTATTATTATTACTACTTTTTAGATGGAGTTTCACTCTTGTTGCCCAGGCTGGAATGCGATGGCATGACCTTGGCTCGCTGCAACCTCTGCCTCCTGGGTTCAAGTGCTTCTCCTGCCTCAGCCTCCCGAGTAGCTGGGATTATAGGACCGTACAATTTTTGTATTTTTGGTAGAGACGGGGTTTCTCCATGTTGGTCAGGTTGGTCTCAAACTCCCAACCTCAGGTGATCCGTCCATCTCGCCTCCCAAAATACTGGGATTACAGGCATGAGCCACTGGGCCTGGCCTGCTATGAATTATTATCTAGTCTATAACTGAGCTGGGTTCTAGCTGCTAGGAGAAATAAATGCTATGAGTGAGAGTGATGTAAATTGAGATCATCTGGTTTATAAAGAGAGTTTGTTTACCCTCTGCAGCTCACGAGGATCCCTGTCTTCCTAGTTCTTGGGCCATTCATGCAGACTCGGCCCTCTTTACTCCCAAAAGCCAAGGAATCATTAGCCAGGCTTGGTGCTAGGGGCTGGAGTAGAACAAAACATGTTTACAGGTCCTTTCTAAGAGCCAAGTCTAGTGGGGGAGAAGGGTATTCACCTAGATTCCTCAAGATTAGGCCAAGAGACAGGGCAAGGGAAGGGTCCTGACAGCCTTCGTGACACTTACCCTCACAGTTCCTAGTTTTCTGGTTTGAAATTTAAAGGATACTTCCCTTAAGGCAATACCTGTCCCTCTAGCAGAGGGCAGCCATTTCAGCACACAGCATAGTAAATAACACTTTGTCAATGCATGTACTTGGTAATAGAGGGTCTGTTGCTTACATATACATTTAAATTTACCCTGAAATAAATCTCAATTTTATGTATACATTGACTGAAAAGCAGCTCATTTGTAGTGATAGTAGTTTAAAAAAACCCCAATGAGTTAAATTAGAATTATGTTTACATTTTTATTCTGAAAATTAGTATGTAATATTGAATAATATATTCTGCTTTCAGTAAATTCAGTTCTGCTCTAGGTAAATGCCACAAAGTTTGAAAAACACAAGTTCATTTTTATTTATTTATTTTTTTCTGCAGAAAGTGATTCATTTAGGCAGAGAGAGAGAAAAAGGAAAGAAATAGAAAAGAGAAGAGCAGCTTCCATGAGATCATGGAAGGGGATCCAGACATGGAGTCCCCACACACGTTCATTTTAATTTCATAAAATTTATCTTTGACAGGACTAAGGCCCAATCAACATTTTTCTACATTGATTTGTTAAACTACAGGATTATAATTAAGCTAACCATTAATGATCCTTTATGGCAAAACCTTGATAATTGTCTTAAGTGTTATAGACATCATCTGAGGTCAGGTTCTTTATCCCAACCTGGTTTTGAAGGTCTAGTTTTTTTGTTTGTTTGTTTGTTTTTAAGAGACTAGGTTTCACCGTGTTAGCCAGGATGGTCTTGATCTCCTGACCTTGTGATCTGCCCGCCTCAGCCTCTCAAAGTGCTAGGATTACAGGTGTGAGCCACCGCGCCTGGCTGAATGTCTAGTTTTTATAGGAGGGTCACGTGTCATGTACATAACTGTCTTTCATTACACTCTTCTCCTATTAAATACGTATGTTTCCCTTTTGCTGTTAAAGTCGTCAGCAGTTCCCCCTGCTATGCATAATAGTCCTTTCCACTCCAATTTGCTACTTGTCATCTAACATGGACCTTTAGTAGTGGTCCCAACTTTGATTGACCATGTCCTAGACATTGTTCGAACAACTTTGCATATATTAGCTAATATTCATAAGCACCCGGTAGAGTAGGCACTATCATTATGCTCATCCTTTTTTTTTTTTTTTTTGAGGTGGAGTCTCACTCTGTTGCCCAGGCTGCAATGTAATGGCACGATCTCGGCTCACCGCAACTTCTGCCTCCCCTGGTTCAAGCGATTCTCCTGACTCAGCCCCCAAGTAACTGGGATTACAGGCATGCACCACCATGCCCGCCTAATTTTGCATTTTTAATAGAGACAGTTTCTCCATGTTGGTCAGGCTGGACTCACTATGCTTATTCTATGATCATTTTGCTAAGGTCACACCACAGCTGCTAAGTGGCATAGCTCGGTATTCAAGCTCAATCTAGCTCCAGAATCCACAACAGTATACAAGAATACGATAGTGCAGTAATCCCAACACTTTGGGAGACCAAGGCGGGAGGATCACTTGAGGCCAGGACTTAAAGACCAGCCTGGTCAACATGGTGAGGCCCTATCTCTACCAAAGGAAAAAAAATAGACAATGCTGCCTGAACATCTAGGTTTACTAGAATAGCTGAAATTCAAGTGTAAGTAGGATCTTAGTAGAGTTTCCAAAGTACTGACCTATGAGTTACATCTTGTTTCTTAACCTCTGTGAGCTTGTATCGTCATCTGTAAAATGGAAATAGTAATAGAACCAATCTCATAGTGTCACCCCTTTCTGGTAACAATAGGATTGTTGTGAAGATTAAATGAGTGGAGACATATATAATGTTGCATGTGTGTACATATATATATATGTATCTGTATATATATTGTGCGTGGGAAGAACTAGAAATAGTGGCTGACACATAGCAAGTATTCATTATTCCAGTTACTGTTTGTATGCTCAGTAACTATTATCCATGAATTTTAAGAGCAGTAAAACTTTATGGCATTTGTTGGTCTATAGATGTTGAGAGGCCATTACACCCGTTCCTTCTTCATAGCCCACTTCCACAGCGAGTGTGGTAACCTCCTACCTGCTCTTTTTAAGGATCCCGCCTAGCTCACTTAGGAGATCCTCAAAGTGGCTGTGGCAGAACTTCTGGAGGGCCTTTCCACTACTCAGCCCTATTGCCTCTGTCCCTCACTCTCCTTCCCAGCCTGCTTTCCCTACCATCCGTCTTTCCTAGAAGACCTCCCTCCTCCAGGCCTCCTGCAGGGTGGAACATGCTCTTCTCTGGCTCTCCTAATCCACTACCTGACCCGGGTAGGCCTTTTATTTTTCAAAATAAGCTTTACATGTGATCACCACAGGGAAGCCACTGGAGAGAATACACAGGAAAATCTACTGGAAAGTAGGAAGGTGACTTAATTTGGCTCTGGTCTATAATTCCAGACTTCTGTTGAAATGGTAAAACTTGATTTACTGTAGGCTCTGCCTCTTGTTTCTCTGTGTGTGCCTGTACCTCCCAGGGAGCCGGAAGGCGCAGCCCAGGCTTTTGTGGGTGTCCTGTTTTCTGAAGTGGGCTATTTGCATGTCTGAGGAACCCCTAGGCTGGGAGGTCCGGCATTTTAATGAACCTGAGCCCCCCACTGGTGAAGGGAAAGATTATCCCCCTCTGGGCATGTTTTACCCCCCAAGTCTGGCCATGGGTTTAGATCAGGAGTGTCCAATATTTTGGCTTCTCTGAGCCACACATAAAATACACTAAAACTAATGATAGCCAAAAAAAAAAAAAAAAATCTCATAATGTTTTAAGAAAGTGTATGAATTTGTTTTGGGCCACATGGAAAGCCATCTTGGGTTGTGGGTTGAACAGGCTTGGTTTAAATCTCAGAGCAGGCCTAGAGGAAAAAGAATTAAGGTTGGTTGTGGTTCACGCCTGTAATTCCACTTTAGGAGGCTGAGGCGAGTGAATCACCTAAGGTCAGGAGTTCACAAAATTATTAATGAAAGGTAAGCTCAGGATCATTTTCCATCCATACCTTGGTTCCTGCTTATTCTTCAGTTTTCAGTCTGGAAGACATCTCTCCCACTCTGCCAGAATCTGGTACTACCATATGCCTCTAGCATTGCTTTTATCCATTGTCTTAAATTCACCTGCTGGCTATCTTGTATCCCCAGCTGAAGGGACCTCAATCCTTAAGAGGCTAAAAACCACATTTGTCTATTTCACAGTCGTATACATTTTAGGACTGGCCTTTTGTAGACACTTAGTAAATATTTATTCAATTAAAGGACTAGGAGTTGGGGGAAACCAGTGGAAGTGGCATACGTGGGTAAGGGTAAGTGGTGTGGATTGGGGGACTTTGAGAGGTGGAGTGTTCTGGGATGCTGGCTACTGCCTCCATGGTGTCTGGTCCTGAGCTCTCTGGTCCTCATCACTGGTCCAGACACTGTTCAAGCCCTGTGAAATCTGCTTTTGCTACCTGAACCTGGCACCATACTCGTTTGCTCATTTGTTAATGTGTAAGAAGAAATGCTAACTGAAGGAAGAGAATCCTCCTCTCCACACTTTCTCCCCATAGGAAGTTACAGGGAAGCCAGATTACAATCTGAAGGCTGCCTGTGGGAGTCTCCTTTGTTCATTTCAGTAAGCATTTACTGAGTACTTACTTAGCATCACAATAAAAGAATGTCAGTGATTTTTAAGGAATGTCCTTCAGCCTAGGGAGTTTAGGAGCCTCAACTCTTCCCCCTCTATGGAGATCATACTATTCTAATGGAGTGGCGGAGTGGCCAAGTGGCCCTTGCCCCAGATAATGCAGAAATCACTCCCAAGTTGTTCCCCCGGGCTCCTTTTTATCTTTTTAGGGTCTCACTGACTCCTTCTTTTGTTGATATGTTTACATTGTAGTCTGGTTATGGTGCAGTTTACTTCATGGAAGCATGTGGAAGTCTCTTCCAAGTACTCTGCCATATCTCTGCTGTGTCTGATGCCTTTCTTATTTCCAAATTCCAGGGTAGATGGGGTAGGTAGGGACATCCAGGGCAGTAATTGCCTTGCTATAGATTTCATATATAGTGATGCTAGTGTAACCATACGTCATGCTTACTCTTATAGCTGCACCTCTATAGAAAACTGTTCCTTTACCCCCCTTAGATTCCATTCCTGGGGGCCTGCAAATTATGACAAAAGATAGATTAGCAACAGAAAAGACAAAATGTAATTGTACATCTTAGTTAATGCATTTATAGGAATTCACAGAACAATAACTCAAAGGGGTGGTTAGAATTTGGGGGTCAGGAGTGGTGGCTCACACCTGTAATCCCAGCACTTTGGAAGACCCAGGCGGTGTATCACCTGAGCTCAGGAGTTCAAGAACAGCCTAGGCAACATGGCAAAACCACATCTCTACAAAAAATATAAAAATTAATCCCAGCACTTTGGGAGGCTGAGGCGGGCAGATCACGAGGTCAGGAGTTCGACACCAACATGGCCAACATGATGAAACCCCAACTCTACTGAAAATACAAAAGTTAGCTGGGCGTGATGGCACATGCCTGTAGTGTTAGCTGCTTGGGAGACTGAGGCAGGAGAATTGCTTGAATCCGAGAGGTGAAGGTTGGTGAAAGTTGCAGTGAGCCGAGATTGCGCCATTGCACTCCAGCCTGGGCAACAGAGCCAGACTCCATCTCAAAAAAAAAAAAAAAAAATTAGCCAGGTGTGGTGGCATGTGCCTGTAAGCCCAGCTAATTGGGAGATAAGTTGCAGTGAGCTGAGATTGTGTCACAGCACTCCAGCCTAGGCAACAGAGCCAGATCCTGTCTCAAAAAAAAAAAGAAAAAAGAAAAAAGAATTTGGAGTTTATATACCATCTTAAGGTGGGAGAAGGGCACTTACAGGAAAATAAATGATTTAAATGGGCCCTTGGAAGAATATGTTGGAGATATGATAGTTTTATGACAATATCTGATTAGGTTTGATGTGGAGATAATCTCATCTTCTGTGATAAGAGCTAATCGTCCCTGGTTGCTCTCAGAGACGGGATTGATAACAATTGAATTATATTGGGAATCTCTGCTTTTGGACAGTTAAGATCTCAGAAGCTCAAATACCTTCCGCTCAAAGTAGTTTTTATGCCATAGTGGCATATTTTGGAACCCGTCAAGATCTATCTTTTTCATCTATAGAGTATTCCAGTGGGTAGAAGATAACTGGATAAAATTATTCTTTAAAATTATATCAGTATTTCTATTTGAGTCCAAAAGCCTTTAAACAAGTAGCTAAAATATAAAACAGGGTACAGTGGCTCATGCCTTTAATCCCAATACTTTGGGAGACTGAGGTGGGGGGATCACGTGAGGTCAGGAGTTGAAGACCATTCTGGCCAACATGGTGAAACACCATCTCTACTAAAAATACAACATTAGCCAGGCGTGGTGGCACACATCTGTAATCCCAGCTACTCAGGAGGCAAAGGTTGCAGTGAGCCGAGGTCATGCCACTGCACTCTAGCCTGGGCAACAAGAGTTAATTTCTGTCTCAAAAACATAAATAAATAAAATATAAAACAAATATAAATGCAGTAACTAGGATATTATTTGTGGGTCCAGATGACAGTGTTTTCCCAAGTCAACAAGATTCCTTTTTGCAAATTAGGGGATAAGAAAAATATTTTATTTAAACTAAATGGTTTAAAATTATTAATCTGGCCGGGCATGGTGACTCATGCCTGTAATCCCAGCACTTTGGGAGGCCAAGTTGGGTGGATCACCTGAGGTCAGGTGTTTGAAACCAGCCTGATCAACATGATGAAACCCTTGTCTGTATTAAAAATTAAAAAAAAAAATTTAGCCAGGTGTGGTGACGTATGCCTGTAATCCCAGCTACTTGGGAGGCTGAGGCAGGATAATTGCTTGAACCCCGAGGTGGAGTTTGCTGTGAGCTGAGATCACGCCATTGTACTCCAGCCTGGGCAACAAGAGCGAAACTCTGTCTCCAAAAAAACAATTATTAGTCTGATTTTGTTTAATCCTTTTCTCCCTTTTTAAAGATCATCTTAATAAATACTAGTAATGTGTTTCAGCATCCTTTTCTTTTTCTTTATTTTTTTAACCATAAAATGAAATGGTCTCATTCATTCAACAGATATTTCTTGTGCCGGGCACTATTCTATTTGGAAATTTTATTTTAAACCTGATTCTGTGATATGTCAAAGGTGGACAGGGAAACTAAGTACTGTGTTAAAAAGATGGAAATCTTGCTACCAAGGTACCCCAAGGGAGAAGTAAACAAAAACTGGTGATGTGCTAACAAAAGAGAAAGGTTAAAAACCAGTGGTGTAGGCAGAGCAGCCCTAACTCCTGAAAGATTAGAGTTGGCAAATTACAAAAACGATTTAGGGCCATAAGAGAGACATTCAGTCTCACATGGTATCTATCTATCTCATATCGTTGGTATCTATTGGATTGACAAAATAACTCATCTAATTGGAATCTAGTAATTGAAAGAATAATGAAAGTTTGTAGAATAGCAGTGCCAGGTTAGAGAACTTAGACCTGAGCTGGACAGGGCTGAATTTAAAAACTAAAGTGTTGAGGAGATAATCTGTTATAACTGCTTATAGGTCAGTTATTTGCCATTTAATATACTATATGCCTTCCATACATTATCTAACTAAATTCTTATAACAATCCAATTAGGTGCTAGTATTATTTCTACTTTACAGAAGAGTAAAGAAATTATGTAACTGTTCTTTTCTTTTTTTTTTTGAGACGGAGTTTCACTCTTGTTACCCAGGCTGGAGTGTGGTGGCGCGATCTTGGCTCACCACAACCTCCGCCTCCTGGGTTCAAGCAATTCTCCTGCCTCAGCCTCCCGAGTAGCTGGGACTACAGGCGCGCACCACCATGCCCAGATAATTTTTGTATTTTTAGTAGAGACGGGGTTTCACCACGTTGACCAAGTGGTCTCGATCTCTTGACCTCGTGATCCACCTGCCTCGGCCTCCCCAAGAGCTGGGATTATAGGTGTGAGCCACCGTGCCCGGCCTGTAACTGTTCTTTTATTAATGTTTTCTTTTTTTTTTTTTTTTTTTTTTTCGAGACGGAGTCTCGCTCTGTCTCCAGGCTGGAAGTGGCGCCATCTTGGCTCACTGCAACCCCTGCCTTGTGAGTTCAAGCGATTCTCCTGCCTCAGCCTCCCGAGTAGCTGGGACTACAGTATGTGCCACCAGGCCCAGCTAATTTTTGTATTTTTAGTAGAGATGGGGTTTCACCATGTTGGCCAGGATGGTCTTGATCTCTTGACCTTAAGATCCACCCGCCTCGGCCTCCCGAAGTGCTGGGATTACAGGCGTGAGCCACCGCGCTCTGCCTAATGTTTTCATTTCTGTTTTTTTCCTATGCTAAATTAAAAATTCAGGACAGGGTGCAGTGGCTCATGCCTGTAATCCCAGCCCTTTGGGAGACCCAGGTGGGTGGATCACGAGATCTTGAGATCAAGACCATCCTGGCCAACATGGTGAAACCTTGTCCCTACTAAAAATACAAAAATTAGCTGGTCGTGGTGGCGCATGCCTGTAATCCCAGCTACTCAGGAGGCTGAGGCAGGAAATTGCTTGAACCAGGATGTTGGAGGTTGCAGGAAACTGAGATTGTGCCACTGCACTCCAGGCTGGCAACAGAGGGAGACTCTGTCTCAAAAAAAAAAAAAAAAAAAAAAAAAATTCATATCATATATCCTTGAGTACTGGTGCTTTTAGTTTATGTTGATTTCTTTACATATTTTCATAATTGCAAGATTATTTTTCTACATTTGCTATGATTAGAACTAAAAAGCCATGAAAATCTCAAAGAAAACAGAAGTGCTAACAGTTTTAGTATTTGGTGATGTAATTATGGTAAATACATTTTTTGTTTCCCATTTCCCACATTTTTGTATTGAGCATGTGTTAAAATGAAAATAATAAATTTATGAATAAACTGTATAGTATAGATTATAATATTCATGGACTCCTTCCAAAAACAATTAGAGAAAACATTATGTCAGTGTGAGCCATGACACAATCAGATAAGATCTGAAATATATTAGTTTCAAAATCAATGTTATGTTATGGCTCATAAATGAATTGGAATCATATCTAATAAACATTTTACAAGAAGTGTAACAAGGCGAGTGTTATAGGAGGCTGGCTAGGCAGTCCAGTTTACAGGTGAGTAAGAAACTAAAGTTTGAGGGCCAGGCTGAAGCAGTTAGTAGAAAGGGCTTAGGCTCTAGGGTCAGACTGAGTGTGATTTTGAATAAGTTGCCTAAACTCTCCGAGACTCTGCTTTTCTTCTGTACAGTGGAAATAATGACTCCCACTAGGTAAAACTGTGGTGGATTAACAGCCAGTTGAAGTGGGTTCAAAAAGGATAGAAGGGGAATTAGGAGCTTTGCTTTAAGAAGGAGCAGAGAAACTGAGTGATGGCTAGAGAGGGATATTGTAGGAGGAATTCTGTTGTTTTTACACTGGGTGCTTTAAAATCATGTCTGTATACTGGTACAAATGAGCCAGTGGAGAGGGAAAAAATTCACAATGGTGGAGAACTTCAGAAGCAATGTTCTTGATGTGAGAGGGGGAGGGACTGGCTTTAGATAGGAGCACAGTGTATTGAAAGTTTAACAAGTGGGGGCTGAGCGAGGTGGCTTAGCCTGTAATCCCAGCACTTTGGGAGGCTGAGGCGGGTGGATCACAAGGTCAAGAAATTGAGACCATCCTGGCCAACATGGTGAAACCCTGTCTGTATTAAAAATACTGAAGTTAGCTGGGCATGGTGGCACATACCTGCAGTCCTGGCTACTCGGGTGGCTGAGGTAGAATCACTTGAGCTGGGAGGGGAGATTGCAGTGAGCCGACTTGATGCCGCTGCACTCCAGCCTGGTGACAGAGCGAGACTCTGTCTCAAAAAAAAGTAACAAGGGGACAGAGGAGTAGATGGGTGTACAGATGCTGGTATATATAAGTAGAGGTGGGAGAGTTTGAATATTCTGGGCCAGATGTGGGATGTGTTGGCTCAAACCTGTATTCCCAGTACTTTGGGAGGATGTCTTCAGCCCAGGAGTTCAAGACCAACCTGAGCCACATAGTGAGACCCCCATCTCTAAAAAATTTAAAAATTAGACAGGTGTGGTGGCGTGCACCTGTGGTCCTAGCTCCTCGAGTAGCTGAGGTGGGAGAATTGCTTGAGTTTGAGGCTGCAGTGAGTTGTGATCGTGCTACTGCACTCCAGCCTGGGTGACAAAGTGAAACCCTGTCTCAAATGAAAAAAAAAAGGAAGTTCTGGTTGCTCATGACCCCGTGGTATGTGGTGAAGTCCCCTCCCTCCAGCAAACAGCATGACCAAAAAGAGAAGTTGAGAGACTTGAGGAAAGCTCAGAAGCTGTGTAGGAGAGTAGGAGGGTAAATTGGTGGGGAAATATTGCATTATTATAGTGTTGGCGGAGGTACTGGACCCCTTGGGTCTCACTGGAAGTCAGTAGGCAAGAATTTAAAGTGGGATGAGATGGTATGTTGTGTGTTTTTCTGGGCATAGTCACTTGGCTAAACTCTAGGTGTCAGCAGGGCTGCTTCCCTCTGAAGGTTCTAGGAGAGAATCGGTTTCCTTGCCTGTCCCAGACTCTAGAAGCCACCTGCATTTCTTGGCTCACGGCCTATTCCTCTATCTTCAGAGACAGCAACATAAAGTCGTTATGTCTCCTACACTGTCTGCTTCCTTCCTCACATAGCCTTCTCTCTAACACTGGCACTCTTCTCTCCCTTTTATGAGGACTCATGATTACAGTGGATTCCCCTAGATAATTCAAGATAATTTCCCCATCTGAAGATTCTTAATTTAATCGTAGCTGCACAGTCCTTTTTTTGCCCTATAAGGAAACACATTTGCAGGTCTGTGGGTTAGAACATGGACACCTTTGGAAGGGCCATTATTCTGTCTTCTACAATTAATGAAGTTGAGTATACTTATATATTTATTATATATATATATCCCAGCATCCTAAGTAGCTGGGATTACTAGTGTGCACCATCACATCCAGCTAATTTTTTTGTATTTTTAGTAGAGATGGGGTTTCGCCATGTTGGCCAGGCTGGTCTCGAACTCCTGACCTCAAGGGATCCACCCGCCTTGGCCTCCCAAAGTGCTGAGATTACAGGCATGAGCCAGTGCACTCAGCCTGTAATTTCTTCTTTTATGAATTACTCACTTATGACATTTTTTCTATTAGCTGCATATTGAAATATGAATATTACATATTTTGCCCAGTTTTTTGCTTGCCTTTCACTTGTTTACAAGATACTATCTAACTTACATAAGTACATTAATTTTTAAAATCTGTATTATGGAAAAAAGTTGAATAGTTTATTAAATCTCCACATACCCATCACCAACCTGAAATAATTACCAACTCAAGGCGAATCTTACTTTATCTATACTTTTATCCATTCCCCCATATTATTATTTTGAAGCAAATCCCAGACATTATATCATCCATCAATATTTCAAGAAAATATTTTATTTTTATTTCTTTTTTTAATTATATATATATATATATATTTTATTGCATTTTACGTTCTGGGGTACATGTAAAGAACATGCAGGGTTGTTGCATAGGTACATACAGGGCAATGTGGTTTGCTGCCTTCCTCCCCCATCACCTATATCTGGGATTTCTCCCCATGTTATCCTTCCCCAGCTCCCTACCCCCCAACTGTTCCTCCCCTAGTCCCCGACTACAGACCTCAGTATGTGATGCTCCCCTCCCTGTGTCCATGTGTTCTCATTGTTCAACACCCACCTATGAGTGAGAACATGTGGTGTTTGATTTTCTCTTCTTGAGTCAGTTTGCTGAGAATGATGGTTTCCAGATTCATCCATGTCCCTACAAAGGACATGAACTCATTGTTATTTATGGCTGCGTAGTATTCTGTGGTGTATATATACCACATTTTCCTTGTCTAGTCTATCATCGATGGGCATTTGGGTTGGTTCCAAGTCTTTGCTATTGTAAACAGTGCTGCAATGAACATAGGTGTGCATATGTCCTTATAATAGAATGATTTATAATCCTTTGGGTATATACCCAGTAATGGGATTGCTGGGTCAAATGGAATCTCTATTTCTAGGTCCTTCAGAAATTGCCACACTGTCTTCCACAATGGTTGAACTAATTTACACTCCCACCAACAGTGTAAAAGTGTTCCTATTTCTCCACATCCTCTCCAGCATCTGTTGTCTCCACATTTTTTAGTGATCGCCATTCTAACTGGCATGAGATGGTATCTCAATGTAGTTTTGATTTGCATTTCTCTAATGATGAGCATTTTTTCATATGTTTGTTGGCCTCATGTATGTCTTCTTTTGAAAAGTATCTTTTCATATCCTTTGCCCACTTTTGAATGGGTTTGTTTGTTTTTTTCTTGTAAATATGTTTTAGTTCTTCGTAGATTCTGGATATCAGCCCTTTGTCAGATGGGTAGATTGCAAAAATTATTTCCCGTTCTGCTGGTTGCCGGTTCACTCTAATGATTGTTTCTTTTCCTGTGAAGAAGCTCTGGAGTTTAACTAGGTCCCATTTGTCTATTTTGGCTTTTGTTGCCAATGCTTTTGGTGTTTTGGTCATGAAGTCCTTGCCTATGCCTATGTACGGAATGGTTTTGCCTAGGTTTTCTTCTAAGGTTTTTATGGTGTTAGGTCTTATGTTTAAGTCTTTAATCCATCTGGAGTTAATTTTAGTGTAAGGTGTCAGGAAGGGGTCCAGTTTCTGCTTTCTGGACAAGGCTAGCTAGTTTTCCCAACACCATTTATTAAACAGGGGAATCCTTTCCCCCATTGCTTGTTTTTGTCAGGTTTGTCAAAGATCAGATGGTTGTAGATGTGTGGCATTGCCTCCAAGGCCTCTGTTCTGTTCCATTGGTCTATATCTCTGTTTTGGTACCAGTACCATGCTGTTCTGATTACTGTAGGCTTATAGTATACAGTTTGAAGTAGCATGATGCCTCCCGCTTTGTTCTTTTGCTTAGAATTGAGTTGGCTATGCGGGCTCTCTTTTGGTTCCATATGAAGTTTGAGGTGGTTTTTTCCATTTCTGTGAAGAGGGTCATAGGTAGCTTGATGGGGATAGCGTTGAATCTATAAATTACTTTGGGCAGTATGGCCATTTTCACGATATTGATTCTTCCTAACCATGAGCATGGAATGTTTCTCCACCTGTTTGTGTCCTCTCTTATTTTGTTGGGCAGTGGTTTGTAGTTCTCCTTGAAGAGGTCCTTTACATCCTTTGTTAGTTGTATTCCTAGGTATTTTATTCTCTTTGTAGCAATTGTGAATGACAGTTCGTTCTTGATTTGGCTCTCTTTAAGTCTGTTATTGGTGTATAGGAATGCTTGTGATTTTTGCACATTGATTTTGTATCCTAGACTTTGCTGAAGTTGCTTATCAGTTTCAGGAGATTTTGGGCTGAGACAATGGGGTCTTCTAAATATACAATCATGTCATCTGCATATAGAGACAATTTGACTTCCTCCTTTCCTAATTGAATACCCTTTATTTCTTTTTCTTGCCTGATTGCTCTGGCTAGAACTTCCAATACTATATTGAATAGGAGTGGTGAGAGAAGGCATCCTTGTCTAGTGCCAGATTTCAAAGGGAATGCTTCCAGTTTTTGCCCATTCAGTATGATATTGGCCATGGTTTGTCTTAAATAGCTTTTATTTTTTTGAGGTCTGTTTTGTCGATACCTAGTTTCTTGAGAGTTTTTAGCATAAAGTGCTGTTGAATTTTGTCAAAGGCCTTCTCTGCATCTATTGAGATAATCATGTGGTTTTTGTCTTTGGTTCTGTTTATGGGGTGGATTACGTTTATAGACTTGTGTATGTTGAACCAGCCTTGCATCCCCAGGATGCAGCCTACTTGATCGTGATGGATGAGCTTTGTGTTGTCCTGTTCCAATCGGTTTGCCAGTATTTTATTGAAGATTTTTGCATCTATGTTCATCACGGATATTGGCCTGAAGTTTTCTTTTCTTGTTGAGTCTCTGCTGGGTTTTGGTATCAGGATGATGTTCGTCTCATGAAACAATTTGGGGAGGATTCCCTCTTTTTGGATTGTTTGGAATAGTTTCAGAAGGAGTGGTACCAGCTCCTCTTTGTATGTCTGGTAGAATTCGGCTGTGAACCCATCTGGACCTGGGCTTTTTTTGGTTGGTAGGCTATTAATTGCTGCTTCAACTTCAGCCCTTGTTATTGGTCTATTCAGGGTTTCACCTTCTTCCTGGTTTAGGCTTGGGAGGATGTAAATGTCCAGGAATTTAAGGATTTCTTCCAGGTTTACTGGTTTATGTGCATAGAGTTGTTTGTAGTAATCTCTGATGGTGGTTTATATTTCTGTGGAATCTGTGGTGATATCCCCTTTGTCATTTTTTATTCCATCCATTTGATTCTTCTCTCTCTTTTTTTTTTATTGATTTGGCTAGCGGTCTATTTTGTTGATCTTTTCAAAAAATCAGCTCCTGGATTTATTGATTTTTTTGAAGGGTTTTTTGTTTCTCTATCTCCTTCAGTTCTGTTCTGATCTTAGTTATTTCTTGTCTTCTGCTAGGTTTTGAGTTTTTTTGATCTTGCTCCTCCAGCTCTTTCAATTTTGACAATAGGGTGTCAATTTTAGATCTTTCCTTGCTTCTCATGTGGGCATTTATTGCTATAAATTTTCCTCTAGAGACTGCTTTAAATGTGTCCCAGAGATTCTGGTATGTTGTGTCTTCATTCTTGTTGGTTTCGAAGACCATCTTTATTTCTGCCTTCATTTCATTGTTTAACCAGTCAACATTCAGGAGCCAGTTTTTCAGTTTCCATGAAGGTGTGCAGTTCTGAGTTAGTTGCTTAATTCTGAGTTCTAATTTGATTGCACTGTGGTCTGAGAGACTGTTATGATTTCCGTTCTTTTGCATTTGCTGAGGAGTGATTTATTTCCAATTATGTGGTCAGTTTTAGAGTAGATGTGATGTGGTGCTGAGAAGAATGTATATTCTGTGGATTTGGGGTGGAGAGTTCTATAAATGTCTATTAGGTTTGCTTGGTCCAGGTCTGAGTTCAAGTCCTGGATATCCTTGTTAATTTTCTGTCTTGTTGATCTGTCTAATATTGACAGTGTTAAAGTCTCCCACTATTATTGTGTGGGAGTCCAAGTCTCTTTGTAGCTCATTAAGAACTTGCTTTATGTATCTGGGTACTCCTGTGTTGGGCGTGTATATATTTAGGATCGTTAGCTCTTCTTGTTGCATTGATCCCTTTACCATTATGTAATGCCCTTCTTTGTCTCTTTTGATCTTTGTTGGTTTAGAGTCTATTTTATCAGAGACTAGGATTGCAACTCCTGCTTTTCTTTTTGCTCTCCATTTGCTTGGTAGATCTTCCTCCATCCCTTTAATTTGAGCCTATGTGTATTCTTGCATATGAGATGGGTTTCCTGGATACAGCACACTGATGGGTTTGGACTTTTTATCCAGTTTGCTATTCTGTGTCTTTTGATTGGGGCATTTAGCCCATTTACATTTAAGGTTAATATTGTTATGTGTGAATTTGATCCTGCCATTTTGATGCGAGCTGGTTGTTTTGCCCATTAGTTGACGCAGTTTCTTCATTGTGTTGATGCTCTTTACCATTTGGTATGTTTTTGGAGTAGCTGGTACTGGTTGTTCCTTTCTATGTTTAGTGCTTCTTTCAGGAGCCCTTGTAAAGCAGGCCTGGTGGTGATCAAATCTCTGAGCAATTGCTTGTTCATAAAGGATTTTATTTCTCCTTTGCTTATGAAGCTTAGTTTGGCTGGATATGAAATTCTAGTTTGAAAGTTCTTTTCTTTAAGGATGTTAAATATTGGTCCCCACTCTCTTCTGGCTTGTAGGGTTTCTGCTGAGAGATCCACTGTGAGTGTGATGGGCTTCCCTTTGTGAGTAACCCGACCTTTCTGTCTGTCTGCCCTTAGCATTTTTTCCTTCATTTCAACCCTGGTGAATCTGACGATTATGTGCTTTGGGGTTGCTCTTCTTGAGGAATGTCTTTGTGATGTTCTCTGTATTTCCTGGACTTGAATGTTGGCCTGCCTTGCTAGGTTGGGGAAGTTCTCCTGGATAATATCCTGAAGAGTGTTTTCCAGCTTGTATTCATTCTCTCCAACACATTCAGGTACACCTAATCTATCAAAAGTAGATTAGGTCTTCTCACCTAATGCCATATTTCTTGGAGGCCTTGTTCATTTCTTTTTACTCTTTTTTCTCTAATCTTGCCTTCTCGTTTTATTTCATTGAGTTGATCTTCAGTCTCTGATGCCCTTTCTTCTACTTGGTCGATTCAGCTATTGAAACTTGTGTATGCTTCGCGAAGTTCTCGTGTTGTGTTTTTCAGCTCCATTAATTCATTTATATTCCTCTCTAAGCTGTTTTTTCTCGTTAGCATTTCGTCAAACCTTTTTTCAAGGTTCTTACTTTCTTTGCATTGGGTTAGAACATGATCTTTTAGCTTAGAGAAGTTTGTTATTACCCACCTTTCTGAAGCCTGTTTCTGTCAATTCATCACACTCATTCTCCATCGAGCCTTGTTCCCTTGCTGGTGAGGAATTGTGTTCCCTTGGAGGAAGAGAGGCATTCTGGTTTGGGGTATTTTCATCCTTTTTGCGCTGGTTTCTTCCCATCTTTGTGGTCTTTGTGGTTGGTGACTTTCAGATGGGGTCTCTGAGTGGACGTCCTTTTTGTTGCTGATGAAGTTATTTCTGTTTCTTAGTTTTCCTTCTAGCAGTCAGGTGTCCCTGCTGTAGGACTGCTGGAGGTCTACTCCAGACCCTGCTCACCTGGGGATCACCTGCAGTGGCTGCAGAACAGGAAGGATTGCTGCCAGTTTCTTCTGTTATCTTTTTCCCAGAAGGATACCCACCAGATGTCAGCCTGAGCTCTCCTTTATGAGATGTCTCTTTGGTTATACAGGGGTTGGGGAGCTGCTTGAGGAGACAGTCTCTACCTTATAGGAGCTCAAGTGCTAAGCTGTGAGCTCCATTGTTCTGTTCAGATCTGCTGGGCAGGTGCATTTAAGTCTGCTGCAGCAGAACTCATAGCCACTTTTTTTCTCAGGTGCTCTGTCCCGGGAAGGTGGGGCTTTATTTATAAGTTCCTGTCATTCTGCTGCCTTTTTTCAGAGATGCCCTGCCCAGCGAGGAGGTAGCCTAGTCACAGTCTGCCAGCAGAGGTGTTGCTGAGCTGCCATGGGCTCTGCCCAGCTGCTATGTGAACTTCTTTGCAGTTTTGTTTATAGGGGTATAGTTAGAACTGCCTGGGTAATGGCGGACTGCCTCGGTAATGGTGGACTGCCTCGGTAAAGGTGGACTGCCTCAGTAATGGGACGCCTTTCCCCCACAGAGGTGGTCCGTCCTGGGTCCAGCTGTGCTTGCTGTGAAACTCTCAATCCAGAGCATTTCAGATTACTGGTCTTTGTGAGGGTGGGACCAGCCGAACCAGATCACGTGGCTGCCTGTTTCAGCCCCCTTTTTTTCAGTTGAACCGGTGACTATGTCTCCCAGGCGTTCCAGTCTCCAGTTGAAATGGCGCCCGGATTTGTGTGAGTTTTTGTGTGGAGACCCACTGCGCTGGCTGAAACAGCTGTGCTGGAGACTCATGGCACTTTTCCGCCCAGGAATCTCCTGGTCTGTGGTCGAGTTAAAATTCGTTTGAAAATGCGATGATCACTCACCCTCTGCGTTTCGCTGGGAGCTGCAATCCAAAGCTGTTCCTATTTGGCCATCTTGGATCCTATTCAAGAAAATGTTTTATGATTTTTTTTTTTTTTGAAGAGTAAGTTTCGCTTTTGTTGCCCAGACTAGAGTGCAGTGATATGATCTCGGCTCACCGCAACCTCCGCCTCCCAGATTCAAGCGATTCTCCCACCTCAGCCTCTCAAGTAGCTGGGATTACAGGCATGCGTCATTATGCCCAGCTAATTTTGCATTTTTATTAGAGATGTGGTTTCTCCATGTTGGTCAGGCTGGTCCCGAACTCCCAACCTCAGATGATCCCCTCCCCACCCCGCCTCGGCCTCCCAAAGTGCTGAGATTACAGGTGTGAGCCACTGCACCTGACCTATTTTTTTTAAACAATTTTCTCTAAGGTTTTCTGTTCTTGGTGTCATGTATTAAAAAAAAAAACAACAAAAACACCCAACTGACTTTTAAAGGGGATGAAAGTAAAGTCTGAATATGTTGAAGAAAAGGGAAGATTTTCTTCAGCTTGTCTTTATGAGGAATGACCATCTTTAACTGCTTACACGAATACAGTAGAGCATCTACCATGCGGAAAGTGCTGAGTTTAACTTCATGTTACTCTTGCGTGCATGTGAACATGGACCTGTGTTGTGTAAAAGGATTACAGTGATAAAATTAGCAAGCTCCCCATTGGTGTCCACACTCCTGATTTAGTCCTCTTTCCGTGACGACAATGATGATTGGGAACAACTGCTAGAAAGCTGGCAATTGTCTGCCATGCCCACATCATTTACACATCTAATGTTTTTTACCAAGGCCACTGGGCATTGGGAAGTAAAAACAAATGTGCAAAGAGAAGGGAAGAACATAACTCCTTTCTTCACAGCCAGCCTGATGCTCAGTGACCCTTCCACACTCCCAAAACCATGGACACCGTGATGCTTTGTTGACCACAGCCCACGCAGTGAAGGACTGTTGGCAACCATGGGTGGATCGGGGGAGCCGCTGGCTTCCACTTTGAAAAGGAAGAAATATAACAACTTCAGTTATTCCTTAGGACTAAGTAAGAATAGGTGATCCAGGTGATTTCTGAGTATTCCAGACATAAAAAGGGGCAGCAGGCCAGGAGTTCAGCGTGCACTTGTCATAACCTAGCAACTAGCACAGCCAAAACAAACCTAGCTCAAACGTCACTCCCATAAATATTAGGGTTTGTTTGGCTCCTCTCCAACTCCCTCAGCACCTACTCTCTTAACCCCTTGCAGTCTGGTTTCCTCCTCTTTCTCTGAAAAGTCTTTTGAAGGTTACCTGCTTTTGGTCTATTTTGCTCTTTGTCTTATGTGTCCTTTCTTCAGTAAGTGGCTGTTAACCACCCCCTTCTTTAAATTTGTTTCCTTAGCTTCTGTGAAGCTGAAGGATTCCGTTCATCTCAGGTGTTTTTCTGTTAACTTTTTTTTTTTTTTTTTTGAGACGGAATTTTGCTCTTGGCGCCCAGGCTGGAGGGCAATGGTGTGGTCTTGGCTCACTGTAACCTCTGCCTCCCGGGTTCAAGCGATTCACCTGCCTCAGCCTCCTGAATAGCTGTGATTACAGGTGCTCACCGCCATGCTCACCAACATGATGGAACCCTGTCTCTACTAAAAATACAAAAATAAAAAAATAACCTTTGTATTTTTAGTAGAGACAGGGTTTCATCATGTTGGCTAGGCTGGTCTCGAACTCCTGTCCTCATGTGATCCACCTGCCTCGGCCTCCCAAAATGCTGGGATTATAGGTGTGAGCCACCGTGCCCTGCTTCAGGTTTTTTTTTTTTGTATCCATCTTTGAGTGCCAGGTAGTTGCCTCTTTCCCCTTCTTCTCTTAAATGTGGCTCCTCTATAGGCTTTGTCAGTCATCCCTGCTTCTCTTGGCACTTTCTTCTTGGCTTCTGTTTTTCGGAGATTACTCCCAAATCTCTCTCAAACCTAACTTTTTTCCTAAGCTCCATACCCACATTTTTGGCTAATTTCTGGGGAGGTCCAGGTTGACTTTGCTTACTTCACACTTCTTAGGCCAGCCTCTGTCTTGACCCTCAGGCCCTAGACACCTGTACCTATCACCTCCGGGCTCAGACCCACCCAATGCAGGACACAATCATGGCGGCATCTGAGAAGGATTATGGCGTATGTGGATCTTAGAATTGAGCCTGATTGCTGCAAATCAGGTGGGCCTGAATGGACCCTGGGGCATCTGAGTGGTTGTAGCCACACAGCCTTCTCTCTTAGGGTCCCGGGTGCTGCTGTGTTATTACTGCCCAATAACGTCACTGTCCCTCTAGGTCTGATTCCTTTTTTGCTGAGGCCCTGAAATGTTGATTAGTTTTACCATGTCTCTTCCCTGACAATGAAATCCTGTTTTGTTTTTTCCCAAGCCCATCAGTGCTGAGTTCCAATCTGCAGGGGTTGAGTCTTCTGGATACTGGCTCTTGAGCCACAGGGCCATTCTCCCAGATATTCACCAGGTCTTGACAATTACCCCTTCTCATAGTCCTGCCTTCCTCTCTGTCTTGCTGTCCCCAGTTTCCTTCGTGTCCTTGTCACTTCCTGCTCAAATCTACTGAAAACCCCTTCAACTATTATTTCTGGATGTGATGTCTCGGTCTTCAGCCCATGCTGTCTGCTAGTGCCATCTTAAATCCTTCCTGGAACTTGGTAGGTATAAAGACATAGTTTTTTTCTTTGTTTGTTGGGTTTTTTTGAGACAGTGTCTCTGTTGCCCAGGCTGGAGTGCAGTGGTGCGATCTTGGCTCAGTGCAGCCTCCACCTCCCAAGTTCAAGCAATTCTCTGTCTCAGCCTCCCAAGTAGCTGGGATTACAGGCACCTGCCACCATGCCCTGATAATTTTTTTTTTTGTATTTTTAGTAGAGACAGGGTTTCACCATCTTGGCCAGGCTGGCCTTGAACTCCTGATCTCATGATCCACCCACCTTGGCCTCCCAAAGTACTGGGATTACAGACATGAGCCACCTCACCTGGCCAAAAAATAAAATTCTCCAATTTTTGAAGGGAAAGAAAAAAGGAAAGGTAGCTAACATTTTTTGAAAACCTATTATGTGCTAGGTATGTCTCAAAATCATACTTAAGTTCTAAGAGATCAGTTTATGCATGTCGAAGAGCTAATAAATGGCAGAGTGAGAATTTACATTTTCAGTTCTTTGTGAAAACCACTAAAATTCTTCTCCATTTGGACTGCATATTAGAACACCTGAGGAGAGAGAGAGAGAGAGAGAGAGAGAGAGAGTGTGTGTGTGTGTGTGTGTGTGTGTGTGTGTGGTGTGTGTTTCGGTAATGTATCAGTGTATTATATCAATATATAATATGCCTGGAGTTTGGTTCCTGGAGAGCTTTAAAAAAATTTACATACCTATGTCGTACCCCATGCAATTAAATAGAATCTGTATAGGTAGGACTCCGGCATCAGTAGCTTTCAAAGTTCCGCAGGTGATTTCAACGTTCAAACAAGTTTGGGAATCACTCTGTTTATCGCACAATCCCAGACTCCTGTTGAGCGGTGCTCATACAGAGAAGGTAAGCAGTGAGTAATAAATAGGTGGAGGTTTGGGGTGGGGGACTGGCAGAATGAAACTCAGGTAATGTGATTTTCATTAGCTTTATCTCCAAATGAAAATGTACATTTGGGATGGGCACAGTGGCTCATACCTGTGATCCCAGTACTTTGGGAGGCCGAGGTAGGCAGATCAGATCACCTGAAGTCAGGAGTTTGAGACCAGCCTGGCCAACATGGCAAAACCCTGTCTCTACTAAAAATACAAAAATTAGCTGGGCATGGTGGCGCAAACCTGTTTTCCCAGCTACTTGGGAGGCTGAGGCAGGAAAATCGCTTGAACCTGGGAGGCAGAGGTTGCAGTGAGCGGAGATCATGCCATTGTACTCCAGCCTGGGTGACAGAGCAAGAATCTGTCTCAAAAAGAAAAAGAAGAATAAATGAAACAAAATGTACATTTGTACTCATTCTATAGATGCCCAGTCTAGGAGTCAGGGGAATAAAAAGGAGGGACCAGTGAGGCACACTGAGCAATTAAGATTATAAGATAATAATTCTCCTTTTTTGTTTTGTTTTCGTGTTTGTTTGTTTTTTTTTTTTTTGAGACAGAGTTTTGCTCTTGTTGCCCAGGCTGGAGTGCAATGGTGCGATCTCAGCTCACTGCAACCTCCGCCTCCCAGGTTCAAGCGATTCTCCTGCCTCATCCTCCTGAGTAGCTGGGATTACAGGCATGCACCACCACAGTGGGCTAATTTTGTATTTTTAGTAGAGATGGGGTTTCTCCATGTTGGTCAGGCTGGTCTTATGTTTTGTTTTTTAAAGGGTACAATTCAATGGTTATTACTGTATTCTTAGTGTTGTTAGTATCACCACATTCAATTTTAGAACATTTTTATCTCCCTGGTTCAGTGGCTAAGGCCCGTAATCCCGGGCTGTTTTAGAGGCTGAGGCAGGTGGATTGTTTGAGTCCAGGAGATTGAGACCAGCCTGGCCAACATGGCGAAACCCTGTCTCTACAAAAAATTTACAGTGCATGGTGGTGCACACCTGTGGTCCCAGCTACTTGAGAGGCTGAGGTGGGAGGATAATTTGACCCTGGGAGGCGGAGGTTGCAGTGAACTGAGATGGCACCACTGTACTACAGTCTGGGCGACCGAGTGAGACAAGAACATTTTTGTCACCTCAGAAAGAAACTCCATACTCTTCAACTCTGAGTTCTGCTATCCCTCCACTCACTCATCCCCAGCCCTTAAACAACAATTAATTAATTTTTTAACTCCGTAGATTTTCCTATTCTGGACTCTAATGTTGATTTTTATTTGTTTGCTTTGTTTTGGAGACGGAGACTGGAGTGCAGGCTGGAGCGCAGAGGCACTATCTTGGCTCACTTACTTCTCCTGCCAAGTAGCTGGGACTGCAGGTGCCTACCACCACGCCCAGCTAATTTTTGTGTTTTTAGTAGAGACGGGGTTTCACCATGTTGGCCAGGCTGGTCTCAAACTCCTGACCTCAGGTGATCCACCGGTCTCGGCCTCCCAAAGTGCCGGGATTACAGGCATGAGCCACCACACACAGCCGACTTTGTTATGTTTATTTTTTTACTCTTACTGAAGTATAACATATTTACAGAAAAAAGCATAAACCCGTAAGTTTGCAGATTAATAAAAATTGGCCAACTGAACTCTCCCATGTGACCAGCACCCAGATCAGGATTCCAAACCTTATTGCCAGGCCAAAATCTTCCCTTATGCCCCACTTCTGACTTTGAAAATCATCAGTTTTATGCTCCTTTTGAACTTATACCCTTGTAATTATAAAATATATCTTCTTTTGTGTCTGGCCTCTTTTACTCAACATTACGTTTGTGAGATTTGTGCATATTATTGCCTGTAGCCAAGACAGTCTTTGATGGTATTAAATTTGCCCCATTTCCTTCAGAACAAATTATTTGAAAAGCTTCATCGAGACTAAAATTCTTCAGATGATTTATTGAAGAAGCCACCTCCCTTGGTCAGTGTAAAAATAATTTGATCCTGAAGGATCTGTTAGGGAATTTAAATTCAAAGGACTGGCATCACTGAGGACAAATGGTAGCATCTTTCCCTTGCAGGGCTTGTTGTGCAAGTCATTAAACTTGAAGTTCTTAAAAGAGAATAACAACATTAAATTCAAAATGATTTACTAAGAATCACAATAGATTATAAACATTTGACAAATAAGGAGATTAAATTACTTATCTGGGTCTCCTTGGGATTTTTTTTTTTTTTCTGTTGGCAGATTTGGGAACTACTTTTTTTTTTTTTTTTTTTTTTTTTGAGATGGAGTCTTGGTCTGTCTGCCAGGCTGGAGTGCAGTGGCAGATCTTGGCTCACTGTAATCTCTACCTCTTGGGTTCAAGCGATTTTCCTGCCTCAGCCTCCCAAGTAGCTGGGATTACAGGCATGCACCACCATGCCCCCGCTAATTTTTATATTTTTAGTAGACACATGGTTTTGCCATGTTGGCCAGGCTGGTCTCAAACTCCTGGTCTCAAGTGATCTACCTGCCTTGTTCTCCCAAAGTGCTGGGATTACAGGAGTGAGCCACCATGTCTGGCCTTTGGGAACTGCTTGTGAGTGTTCTTCCCATTAATTATTTTTTCTCTTTCACAATTATATCCAATACCATAGGCCAATCCCTTTCATTGCCTAGGAATGTTTTTTTCTTTCTCTTTTTTTTTAGAAAGAGTCTCACTCTGTCCCCACGCTGGAGTGCAGTGGCACCATCTTGGCTCACTGCTACATCCTCCGTCTCCCAGGTTCAAGTGATTCTCCTGCCTCAGCTTCCTGAGTAGCTGGGACTACAGGCATACACCACCATGCCCACCTAATTTTTGTATTTTTAGTAGAGATGGAGTTTCACCATGTTGGCCAGGATGATCTCAATTTCCTGACCTTGTGATCCGCCTGTCTTGGCCTCCCAAAGTGCTGGGATTACAGGTGTGAGCCACTCTGCCCGGCCTGCCTAAATGTTTAAGAGGAGGAAAGACTAATGAGTAAACATATAGCTTGGGATGAAGTGGTGTTTTTACACCTATGAGGAAATGTAAGAATGTCTTCTGAATTATTTATATCAGCAGTCATGGATTGATTGTCATGCTTTTGAAGTACACTATCAAGTGTTTGAAAGTACCATATAATTTACTCATCGTTTCCTTAGCAATTTCTTCTCTCTGCACACTTACCATTCTCAAGCTAGTGGGATTCTTGCTACACATGGCAAAATACTTTTTAACAGAAATATGTTCCATATAGAATTTCTTTTTATAGCTCAGCCAAGGTTTTTGCTCTTCAGAGCAAAGCACAAGGAGGGTTTTTGTGAATCAGGCCTTACCAAATGTACTTGAGCATTAGATAAGGCCTGCTTGACAAAACCCCTAGCAAGGTGCCTCAGGGAGGGTAAAGAAAAGGGCAGGTGGTGCAGGTTTTGTGCTGTGTCCTCCTCCCCCAAAATAAGTAAGTTGCTCACAGACTGACTAGGGTGTGAGATCAATTATCTTTGATCAAGGCCAACTAGAACAGAAGCATTGAAAACAGAAGCTCTGTGACTTTAAAAATATGCACAACAAACAATAGCCATAAATGTGCTCCCTTCACTAGATAACTATTTCCCTGTTTTTGTGCCCAACCTCTATGAATCTTAATGGGGGCTGAGTGTGGTGGCTCACACCTGTAATCCCAGCACTTTGGGAGGCTGAGGCGGGTGGAGACACTTGAGGCCAGGAGTTGGAGACCAGCCAGGCTAACATGGCAAAACCCCATCTCAATTAAGAAAGAAAAATATTTAAAAATAAATAAATAAACTCTCTGTTCTCTATTAAAAAACAATTTTTTTTTTAAGAAGAAAGGCACCAGATTCAAGAAGCCAAAGAACAGACCATGAGCCAGCAAAGCGAGACGTGGAGTTTTACTAGGGGGTTACATACAGGAGAGAAAGTCCAGTGGCAGCAGGCTGGACAAGATGTGCGCTCCCTACACTTCAGTGGCCATGGGCTGCACAGTGTAACTGCATGGCCCAGTGGCAGCAGGCTGGGCAGGAAAACTGCAGCCACCTACAAATATTACGAAGTTTGTATAGCATTTTCACCTAACACCCTCCCCCAATAGCGTCCACTTGGCAACCTTCATTTAACACGAAACTAGGGCTTCAATCCCCTGTGTGGCCCATGTTCTACAGGGCAAGCCAGGGGCTCAGTTGTTTATCATAGACATGGAATTTATCTCCAAGTTGGTCACTCCTGGATTCCCTGGCTCAGAGCACACTTTTGGGTGCATCTGTCATACAAGGTCATTCTCAGGCCATGGTTAAGTTATTACTCTCGGGTGTGTTTACCCTACATCTGTGCCCATAAAATTAGCAATGACATTTAGTCCTTACCTTTGAATTCTCCAAAAATGATTTGAAAAATGTATTTCTAAGCAAATAGGCTCAAATCATTCATCAGTTCTACAGGTTTCTGTGACAAGTGTTGTCTCAGCTTCTGCTGTGACACTTTTAGATCCCACATTTTATAGGAAAGGTCATCAGACCTGTATTAGTTTGTTTTCACACTGCTGATAAAGACATATCTGGGACTGGGTTGAAAAGACGTTCAGTGGACTTACAGTTCCACATGGCTGGGGAGGCCTCACAATCATGGTAGAAGGGGGAGCTAGTCCTGTCTTACATGGATGGCATCGGGCAAGACAGAAAGCCTGTGCAGGGGAAACTCCCGTTTTTAAAACCATCAGATCTTGTGAGACTTATTCACTGTCATGAGAACAGCACGGGAAAAGCTCTACCTCCATGATTCAATTATCTCCCAATCAGGCCCCGCTCACAACACATGGGAATTACAGGAGCTACAAGATGGGATTTGGGTGGGGACACAGAGCCAAACCATATCAAGACCCCTGCCAGATTAAAAATAAAAGTACTGCTTTTATGTTTGTAAGTATATATGTATACATGTAGTTAGAGGTGGGGGTCTTGCTATGTTGGGTAGCCTGGCATGGAACTCCTAGTCTCAAGCAATCCTCTTGCCTCAGCCTCCTCAAGGGCTGGGATTACAGGCATGAGCCAACATGCCCAGCCAAGAGTACTGCTTTTAAATGCTTTAAATCTCAGTTTACAGAGAAAAGCAGGGAGGAAATGCAGACTTTATTTATGGAAGTTAAGCCCAGATTTCAAAAACTTTATGTCTTTGTTCACCACAGAAATAGGTATTCTATGATGAAAGTGCTTATTTGCACAAATATTTTTGCTAGAATGTATTTTATTTTTTTTTCCTAGGGTTTATTATGTACAGTGGGAAAGCTTGAAGAAAAAATTTCTTTAAATGCCATTTCCCCTCTTTGTGAGGTACCACATGATTGTAAGCCATGCCCAGCTTTGGACTTGATCTTGTGGTAATACTGAACTGCTTGTGGTTGCCAGCGCATGTCACTGCTGCGCCCCCACCGCCCACACTTTGCTCTTGCTGTTCCTTCTGCCAGGACAGCTTTTGTTAACCACTGCACTTGCTTTGCTGGCTCATTCTTACACCACCCACTACCTTCAAGACTCAGCTCAGGTGTCATCTCCTCTAGGAATTTGGAGCGTATAGTTTGACATAATGTCCCCATTTCCTCTGTTCTCACTGTACCCCGTATAAATCTCTGTCTGAAACCGTATTGTGTTACAGTGATATTAAAATTCTTTTTTGCATGTTTCTCTTCCATTAGCATATGCACTTTTTGAAAGCAAATGATTAATGTGATTAATTATATGACCATCTTTTTGTTTTTCATTTACTGCTCTTTTCCAGATTTTAAGTTTAGTTAAATAATCCTTAATGGAAAACGTGTGCAACTTTGGGAAATGAACACTATCATTATTTTGTTCATTAAAGAAACAATTTAAATGAAGGTTCTAACTTTCAGGGTCCTTAAGCACACTGTTAGTATTGAGCAAATATGGACTGGAATATCCACTTTAAAAATTTGTCTCAGGTCGGGCGTGGTGGCTCACACCTGTAATCCCAGCACTTTGGGAGGCTGAGGCAGGTGGATCACGAGATCAGGAGATTGAGACCATCCTGGCTAACATGGTGAAACCCCGTCTCTAAAAGAAAAAAAAATTATCTCATTCCCTGCTTTTGCTGTGTGTGTGTGTGTGCTTGTGTGTGCGTGTGTGTGCGCATGTGTGTGTGCATGTGTGCGTGTGTGCATGTGTGTGTGCGTGGTGTGTGCATGTGTGTGTGCGTGTGTGTGCATGTGTGTGTGTGTGGCGCGCACCCTTCCTTCTTCCTTAACTCCTTATTGTTCTGTTACACTAGACATTTTTATTCTAATTTTCAAAGGGCAGGTCCTTGCTTATGATATTTACTGTCACTTTATAGATTTGGTTTCTAAATTACTCCAAAGGAGACAGTTTATTTCTACTGAGAACCATGTCCAGAAGCTATGTACCTGTCACCCAATGAAGAGTGATGTCTGGGTTATGACCATACAATCTAAAAATAATCATGGTAGTTTATATTCATATGATGCCTTGTGTGTCAGGCCCTGTGCTGAAAACTGTATATGCAACAGTTCTAACTGCAATAGTGCCTTTTTATCAATGAGGAAAGAAATTCAGGGAACTTAGTAACTTGCCTAGCATGATATAGGTTTTAAATACAGAGCTGGGATTAAGAACCAAATACCACCATGATCTATGTTTTTGGGTTTTTTTCTTTTTTTGAGACAGAGTCTTGCTCTGTTGCCCAGGCTAGAGTGTGGTGGCGCAATCTGGGCTCACTGCAACCTCGACCTCCTGGGCAATTCTCCTGCCTCGGCCTCCCAAGTAGCTAGGATTACAGACGTGCGTCACCACCCCCAGCTAATTTTTGTATTTTTAGTAGAGAATGGGTTCACTGTGTTGGCCAGGCTGGTCTCAAACTACTGACCTCAGGTGATCCACCTGCCTTGGCCTCTCAAATTGCTGGGATTACAGGTGTGAACCACCGTACTCAGCCTACATCTTTATTCTGAGGACCATTCCTGTCCTAGTATAACCTCTTGTATGCTTCCTGCTGAGGTAAAGCTGAGAGAAGTTTTTGCTGCCATGGAGCCAGCTCCCCTAGTTTTGCTAGTCTAGACTGTACAAGAAAATGGTTACACCTAGAAACGTGTGGGTGGAAAATGAGGGCTGATGTGGACCCTGTATGAGGGATTGACTGTGTTCTGCTCCAGACTGGCCAAGGTAGAAGAAAGTCGCAATGCTTTCACTGTGTCTGTCAGCTGCATGATTTCATCATGGAGATCTTTCTCCAGTGAGAAGTTTCACAACTATCAAAACTTCGAAGGTATGCAAAACACATCATTTCAACATTCAGACAGCATTAAAAATGATTTAAAGAGACAATAATACCAAATATGGTACATGCCTAAATAATGTGTGTGTGCTGATGAAAGCCCTGTATTTTGTATATAGTTAATTTTTTACTATCCTGAGTAGTTTTATAACCTGGGAGCTGAAAGAGATTAATAAAACACTTTTGCTTTCAAAGGTACTACACTATTCCTCCCCCTTTGAGTTACCCATGGTCAACTGCTATCAAAAAATATTACGTGGAAAACTCCAGAAATAAACAGTTCATAAGTTTTAAAGTGCACACCATTCTGATTAGTGTGATGAAATATTGCACCTTCCTGCATCATCCCATCGAAGATGTGAATCATTCCTTGTCCAGTGTATCCAGGCTGCCTGCTCTACCCTCTGGTTAGTCACGTCATACCCTTCTCAGTAGATCAGCTATCCTAGATTCACAGTGTTTGTGTTCAAGTAACCATTATTTTATGTAACAATGACCCCAAAGTACAAGAGTGGTGATGCTGGCATATTGTTAAAATTTTTCTTTTCTTTTTTTTTTTGGAGATGGAGTCTCAGTCTGTTGCCCAGACTGGAGTGCAGTGGCACGATCTCAGCTCACTGCAACCTCCGCCTCCCGGGTTCAAGCCATTCTCTTGCCTCAGCCTCCTGAGTAGCTGGGACTACAGGCACTCACCAGCATGCGCTGCTAATTTTTGTATTTTTAGTAGAAATGGGGTTTCACTTTATTGGTCAGGCTGGTCTCAAACTCCTGACCTCAGGTGATCCACCCGCCTAGCCTCCCAAAGTGCTGAGATTACAGGCATGAGCCACCATGCCTGGTCTGTTATAATTTTTCTATTTTCATTAGTTATTGTTAATCTTTTACTGTGTCTAATTTATAAATTAAACGTTATCGTAGGTATGTATGTGTAGGAAAAAATATAGTATATATAGGGTTTGTTATTATCTGGTATTTCAGGCATCCACTGAGGGTCTTGGAATGTATCCCCTGCAGATAAGGGGGTGACTACTATATATCCTTTTCCTCCTCCTCCTGAATTTGACTATATTTTTTTCCATTTTTTTTTTAAGATGGATTTCGTTCTGTTACCCAGGCTGGAGTGCAGAGGCATGATCTTGGCTTACTGCAACCTCTGCCTCTTGGATTCAAGCAATTCTCCCCTCCTCAGTCTCCCAAGTAGCTGGGACTACAGGCGCATGCCACCACACCCAGCTAATTTTTGTATTTTTAGAAGAGACAGGATTTCTCCATGTTGGCCAGGCTGGTCTTGAACTCCTGACCTCAGATGATCCACCCGCCTCAGCCTACCAAAGTGCTAGGATTACAGGAGTGAGCCACTGCGCCTTGCTGAATTTGACTATATTTAAGAGAAAGACTTAGGCCACAGTTTCTTAACACTGCCAAACAACCAAATATTTGTCCCAAGAAGAGAGTGGGGAATGGAAAGATCGAGGGGAAGCGTGGCTAGCTGTCTGCGAAGTTGTGTGGCACTGTGTTGGGGTCCCCTGATGTTGACAGTTTGCCTTGGTTTTATAACGGGAATCATGCACATATATATACTTTGCCAGAAACTATGCTAAATGCTGTAAAGAATCTTTAGAACAATCCTAAGTGGGCTGTTTATCCACTGAGGAAAGTCAAGGTCAGAGGAATGAACTAACCTGACCAGTGTCACATAATTAGTTAGTGAAGAAAATGCGATTTGATCCCATGTGTTTCATGATTCTAAATTTAAGTGGAGGATTTGCTCCTTAGCCCTGACTTGTTTCAGTACAACTTTCTAACCCCCCCTTAGAAGGAAATCTGTCTCTGACACACTCTTTTATATTAACTTAATCTACAAGAGGCTGATGAACAAACCACAGGAATTTCATTTCACAAAGGGAGATATATGCCTTCCAAAGACATAGAATATCTGCTGATTAGGCCCCCTTTCTCTGTGTCATAGTGCTTGGTGAGCATTAAATCAAAGAGGAGAGAACTGGATAACCTTGTGGCATCTCACGTCCAGAGTGTAAGGCTTGCAGAATTAAACACACCCTGCAGCCCATTGAGGGCTCGGATATTCCTGCCTGACAAATACAGTCTGTCTTGGACAGTGTGAGGTAAATACTGGTGCAACATTTCCTCTTTTTAAAGTCATTTTCTGGATTCCAGGTGACTCAGGACAAATACTCCTCATTCATTTACATTATCTTTAGTTGTTCCACTTTCCAGGATTATTGTATCTCTTAAAAGCACCTCACTTAGCCTGTGCTTTTAGCTGGCATTATGGCTTCATGAGTGTTAAATGGAATCCGTTAGAATTCACAAATTCAGGGTAGGTTCTTTTCTCTTTTCTTTTCTTTTTGAGATGGAGTTTCGCTCTTGTTGCCAGGCTGGAGTGCAATGGTGCAATCTCAGCTCCCTGCAACCTCCCCCTCCCAGGTTTAAGCGATTCTCCTGCCTCAGTCTCCAGAGTAGCTGGGATTACAGGCATGCGCCACCACACCCAGCTAATTGTATTTTTGGTAGAAAGGGGGTTTCTCCATGTTGGTCAGGCTGGTCTTGAACTCCTGACTCAGGTGATCTGCCTGCCTCAGCCTCCCAAAGTGCTGGGATTACTGGCGGGAGCCACCACACCCAGCCAGGGTGGGTTATTTTCATAATCGATAATCTGATTCTTTGTATGTTTTTTTAAATGAGATTGTTGCCTCTAAATTCTGAAGAAGTGACTTGCTTAGAATTTGCAACCTTTATTCTCTCAAGCTCCAGTAGCATGTAGAATCTCCTCTACTTAAAGACTTTCATAGATATGATCAAAACAAGTTACATAGCTAAAATCTACCACCTATAGTAGTCATTCATATTGTGACACTTAATGACACAAATTGGCAGGCCATTTCATGCACTTTTCTGGATATGAGATATATTCCACATACTCAAAGTGATTGGAGAGGAAAACACTCCTTTATACCCTAGCCTGTCCCAGCCTCACAAAGAGATAATGGCTGGAAAGATTGCAGGGAGAAATTAACATCTGATTCTTTCTTTAGGCCATAATAGGCTTTCTCCTCTCTTGCTCTAAAATGAATGGATTCATCCTACTCATGGGAGTAGGTTTCTCTGTGCATCAAAAAGCTTTGTAAAGGAGCCAGTTGCATTAAGAGAGAGCCCTGGGATTCTCAAGTAACATGTTTTCAATCAGTAAGTCTTGCTCAAAGACTATAAAAGTTCATCATTTAGCAGTAGGACATGGTACAGTGGCATGAGTCAGAGGGACTCTGGGCTGTCTTTCTGAATTGGCCATTTTTAGCCTTGTGCAGCTTGCCTACTTTGTGAGTTGCTTGTGAAATTGAAATGAGATAATGTGTTTGAAAGTGTTTTGAAAACTGTAAAATGCTATACAAATGTAAGTTGTTACTTCAGAACAAAGCAGTGGGCAGTCTGTGAAAAAGCAATCAGTTGAAAGCAATTGGTGCATGTACTTTTTCAAGATCAATACGTGCTGATGTTTATTGAGCACTTACCATGTTCCAGGTACTGCTAAAATGTGTTGCATGTATTGTCTAAAACTTACAGTAGCCTAATAAGGTAGATATTATTGTTGTCCCCATTTTACAGATGAAAAACACTGAGGCACATAAATGTTAAGCATCCTGCCTATGGTGATATACCTAGTAAGTGATGAGATAAAGCTGAGATTCAAATCCAGGCAGTGTGGTCTGGAACCCAGATTAATTTTTATTTTTATTTTTTGAGATGGGGTCTTGCTATGTTGCCCAGGCTGAACTCAAACTCCTGGGCTCAAGTGTTCTTCCTTCTTAGCCTCCCAAGTAGTGGGATGACAGGCACACCCCATTATGCCCAGCCAGACTCTTTAAATACTACACTGTTGACAGCATTATCATTTGTTTTAGTCTGTTTGGGCTGTTGTAACAAAATACCTTTAGGTCAGGTGTGGTGGCTCATGCCCGTAATCTCAACACTTTGGGAGGCTTAGACAGGAGGATGGCCTGAGGCCAGGCAATCAAGACCAGAATGGGCAATATAAGGAGACCCTGTTCACACACACACACACACACACACACACACACACACACACACACACAAGCTAGGCATGGTAGTACACACCTGTGGTCCCAGCTACTCAGGAGGCTGAGATGGGAGACTTGAGCCCAGGAAGTTGAGGCTGCAATGAGCCACGATGGCACCATTGCACTCCAGCCATGGTGACAGACAAAGCAAGACCCAGTCTCAAACAACAACAACAACAAAATCACCCTTAGACTGGATAATTTATAAACAACAGAAACTTCTTGCTGACAGTTCTAAAGGCTGAGAAGTTCAAGATCAAAGTGCCAACCCTAGTGAGGGCTTGCTCTGCTTCAGAGATGGTGCCCTGTTGCTGTGTTCTCACATGGTGAAAGGGGCAAAAGCACAAAGAGTCTAATGAACTCCCTCAATCCCCTTTATAAGAGCATGAATTCCATTCATGAAGTTGAGGCCCTAATGACCTAGTTGCCACCTAAAGGTCCCACCCAGCAGGATGGTGGCCATGGAAGTCAGAATCCACAAAGGAGTGTGTAACAACTCACCTGCTGATAATATAATTCTAGTAATTTTACTCTGCTGGCCGGGTGTAGTGGCTCATGCCTGTAATCCCAGCACTTTGGGAGGCCGAGGCAGGAAGATCACGAGGTCAGGAGTTTGAGACCAGCCTGGCCAACATGGTGAAACCCCATCTCCACTAAAAATACAAAAATTAGCCGGGCGCGTGCCTGTAATCCTAGCTATTCCGGAGGTTGAGGCAGGAGAATCACTTGAAACCAGAAGGCAGAGTTTGCAGTGAGCTGAGATCGTGCCATTGCACTCCAGCCTGGGGGACAGAGTGAAACTAACTCTGTCTCAAAAAAAAGAAAAAAAAAAATTCACCTGCTAATGGTGATTGGGTCTGATTCATTTACTTTGATTTTTCAGTGTTTTGATAAATGTTCACAGTAAAGGCTTTCGGGTGGGGAATGTCATTAGATGTCAAAGGAAGAGCTGGGGTGGTGTGAGAAAAACAGTGGTAAGAAAAGAAGTGGAAGTAATAGGTAAGGACTAGATCAGGTAGGCCCTGTAGGCCATGGTAAGGACCTGAGATTTTGTGTTGCCTTTGAAAGGTTTTGGACTGTGAAGATCAGGCTGCTGTGAGGAGAACAGCCTGTAGTGGAATAACAGTGGAAGCACTGCGGCCAAATACAAATCTATTGCAATAGGCAATGATGGCCTGGACTATTATAGTAGCAGTAACAGTGATGCCAAGTTTTTAATCCAGAGTAAATGTTGTAGAGGGAGCAGAAATTTATTGACAATTCAGCCAGGCATAGTGGCTCACACCTGTAATCTCAGCCCTTTGGGAGGCTGAGGTGGTGGATCACTTGAGGTCATGAGTTTGAGACCAGCCTGCCCAACGTGGTGAAACCTCATGTCTACTAAAAATAGAAAAATTAGATGGAAGTGGTGGTGTGCGCCTGTAGTCCTTGCTATTTGGGAGGCTGAGGCAGGAAAATGGCTTGAATCCAGGAGGTGGAGGTTGCAGTGAGCCCAGATTGCGCCATTGCACTCCAGCCTGGGCGACAGAGTGAGACTCCGTCTCAAAAAAAAAAAAAAAAAAAAAAAAATTATTGACAATTGGCTGTCAGTAAATTGGTGTGAGAAAAGAGAGGAGTCAAGGGTGACATAAAGGTTTTTGGTCTGAGCCACTGAATGAATACAGTTCACACTGGTCTCCCTGCCTAGTCTAGAGGAGGTGGGCATTGCTTCATGGAGACTATGTTTGAGAGGCAGGGAGATTAGGAAACCACTGCAGTCTTCCTGGTAAGATAAAAGGTCCCTGAACCTGGGCAGAGGCTGTATGTATAGCGAGATGTTTATGAGGTAAAAATTGCCAGTTAGAATACATTAGGGTTGTTTACTAACATTGAAGATCAATGAATCTTTTTTCCCATTAACTTCACTTAATGGTTTCTACTCAAGAGCAGGGTTGCCTGAGGCCTAGAGCTAAACTAAAAATGTTTCTTAAATTTTTAAAGGATGAGAGAGATAGAGGAATATGCAACCGAAACCATATGTGGCCTTCAAAACCAAAAATATTTACTGTCTAATCCTTCACTTATCAAACCATTTGCCCACCTATGCCCTAGATCAGTGGGTTTTTTTTTTTTTTTTTGAGATAGAGTCTTGCTCTGTCTCCAGGCTGGAGTGCAGTGGTACGATCTTGACTCACTGCAACCTCCGCCTCCCAGGTTCAAGCAATTTTCCTGCCTCAGCCTCCTGAGTAGCTGAAACTAAAGGCGTGTCCCGCCATGCACAGCTAATTATTTTGTATTTTTAGTAGAGGTGAGATTTCACCATGTTGGCCAGGATGATCTCGATCTCTTGACCTCGTGATCCGCCCGCCTTGGCCTCACAAAGCGCTGAGGTTACAGGCGTGAGCCATCACACCCAGTCCAGTGGTTTTTAAAGTGTGGCTCCTAGAGCAGCAGTAGCACCATCAGCTGAGAATGTGTTAGAAGTGCAAATTCTCAGGCCTCTGTTGAATCAGAAATTGAGAGTGGCCCAACAATCTGTTTTAACAAGCCCTACAGGAGATTTTGGTACACATTAAGGTCTGAGAACCACTGCTCTAGAGACAGTTTTGCACCTGTGCAGAAGGATACATGGTGAATAATTATAATAGCATTGCACATAAGAGCTCCAAACTGGAAACACTTGAAGGTTAGTCAGCAGTAGGGCATATAAGTAAATTGTGGCAATTAGTACAATGGGAGTATTCTGTAGTTTGCCTAAGGGTATGGACTGTGGCAGCAGATTGCCTGTGTTTGAATCCCAGCTCCAGTGAATAGCAGCTGTGTAGTCCTGGGTAAGTTAGTTACTTGACCTCTCCAAGCCTGTTTCCTCATCTGAAAAATGGGCATAAAAATAGCAACTACTGGCAGGGTGTGGTGGCTCAGTTCTGTAATCCCAGCACTTTAGGAGGCAGAAGCGAGTGGATCACAAGGTCAGGAGTTCAAGACCAGCCTGGCCAACATAGTGAACCCTCTGTCCCTACTAAAAACACAAAAATCAGCTGAGTGTGGTGGTAAGCGCCTGTAGTCCCAACTACTTGGGAGGCTGAGGCAGAAGAATCACTTGAACCCAGGAGGTTGCAGTGAGCCAAAACTGTCTCACTGCATCATTGCACTCCAGCCTGGGCGACAGGATAGAGACTCCTTCTCAAAAAAAAAAAAGAAAGAAGAAGAAGAAGGGAGGAGGAGGTGGAAGAGGAAGAAATAAGAAAGAAGAAAAAGCAACTACTTCATAGGTGTTACCGTGAGGCTTAAAAGACTTTATAATCACAAGAATGCCCTGGGCGCCGTGGCTCACGCCTGTAATCCCAGCACTTTGGGAGGCTGAGGTGGGCAGATCACGAGGTCAAGAGATCGAGACCATCCTGGTCAACAGGGTGAAACCCGGTCTCTTAAAAATACAAAAATTAGTTGGGTATGGTGGGGCATGCCTGTAATCCTAGCTACTCAGGAGGCTGAGGCAAGAGAATACCTTGAACCAGGGAGTCGGAGGTTGCAGTGAGCTGAGATCGCGCCACTGCACTCCAGCCTGGCGATAGAGCAAGACTCCGTCTCAAAAAAAAAAAAAAAAAAAAAAAGCCTGGTATATAAGCCCAGTATATTAGATTTAAAGGACAGCTGGCATGTAATGTATTTTGATGCTTTAAGGAAAAACATCAGGGTCATGTCATTAAAGTGATGATCTGCCCACGTATTTTGCATGTAACAAAATCTTTAAGCAGTCTAAAGGTAAAGATAATGTAGACTGGAGGCCCTACTGTTGACATTACCTCTGCCAATATTTAAGGTATTTGACATACTGTCTTCATGTGCCAAATATCTTAAAATTGCCCTTTTAGGACTCTAAAGAAAACGGATGCAATGTATATGGCTGCATCCATCGTGGTTCGTTTGTAAGCATTCATTAATGTATTCTTTCCATTTCTTTGAACATTTTCTCAGCACTTCATTCCAAAATTCCTGTGCTATGTCAGTGTTCTCTGAAAACACTGCCAGACCTAAGATGCAAAGTGGCTTCCTTGACTACACAGGATTTGGCTTGGCTTTCCAAGAATGAAGATCACCAGTGTCTCACCCTGGGGTCAAGTCTAGGCTTAAGAGCCACAATAGGACTGCAATCCTAATATTTCAGGCCTTTTAGCTTTAGTATGTATTGATATTTAGCAATGCCTAAATTCGTAACAATAGTCTTTTCTCCTCTGTAGAGCCCACCTTATATTCTTCCTTTACCGCACGGCCTCTTTGGTGGGGCTTAAAACCTACATTTCCTAGGATGGGTTAAATAGTGTAGATGAGTTTGGTGTGCAAACAGCTGAAATCACTGGCTGCATTTTAAGCTTGCCTACTGCAGCAACCTGCAGACACCTAGTTCAGAAAGATTACTAAATTCCCTCTTTTCCATTAATAAAAGGGACCAGTCTACAAAAGACACAGCGTTACTGCGAACCAGCTCTCGCTTGCGCGATCAGGAAGAAGGGCGGCAAGGCTGGAGCCTCCGGGCAGGAGAAAGGCAGCCTCCTTGTGACGTCAAATCAGCGGACTCTTGTCTTGGCTTTAGGCCGGTTCCGGTTACCCGGCTTTCCGGGCGCGACAGTGTGCGAGCGCGGCGGCGTACTGCGCGTGCTCCGCAGAGGGACACGGGAAGGTTGGGTCCGGTCTCGGGAGGAGATGCGTGATTGGCTGACGCTGTGCTCGGGGGTTCCCTGGCCCTTTCAGCAGGGGTAAAACAATAAGAGGGGGCGGTGGCAAAGGGGGCGGGACGTCCGTGGTCCTTGTCGCTCGCCGCAGCGCTGGCGCCCGGGAAGAGGTGGTTGAGAGGAAAAAGCAACTCGCAGCTCTCCGGCTTCCGAGGCTTCTGAGTTGCCGGAGGAAGGGGGCGGCGAGCAAGAAGAATCCACTGCACCCGGTTCTCAGCGATTCTCCTGCTGACCTCTGCGCGACGTACCCGCCGCCGCTGTTGGCTGGAGGTGTGTACGGGGGCCGGGAGGGGGAGGTCGGTGTGGTGGTCGGAAAGGGACATTCCCTTCGCGCTCCGCGGCGCGAGGCCACCGTCCGGTGTGTGAGCCCGGGGAGTCAAGAGGTGTAGCAGCAGAGACATTGTTCTTGCCTGCTCCCTACGCTGCCGTGTGTGCGTGAGAGAAGCCCAGCCTTTTCTCCAGGTGAGGGGTGGGAGGCCGCCCAGGAAGGGAGGTGACCCGAGAGCGTCTTGCGGGCAGAGGGCTCCGAGGGGCACAGGTGGGGCTGTGGTTTGTTGGGATGAGGTGGCGAAGTAGGGGGTGGGAGGACGCAGCAGCTCCCGAAAGCGCGCTGATGGAAGCTTAATACAGGAAGTGTGGGAGTAGGCTTTCTGGAGGGGATGTTTAGGGTGGGTAGCCCACCGTCCCTGTTTCCGAATCGTTTGCGGCTCTTATTCCTGGTTCCTTGGGAGCGGGGAGGCCATTGCCGCCCCGCCCGTGGGGGAGAGGGGGGAAAGAGGTTGTGTTGGCGGAGGCAGAAGCGACGCAGATGCGAAAGTAGCGGCCTCCGGGCACCATTTCTGTGCACGGAAACAGAATCCGGGTTTGAAGGCAGTCGCCGCTTCGCTTACCCTGTACCTAGTCTTCCGTCGTCTTTGACCAACCCCCCTCCCGCCACCGCGGGTTTAATCTGAACGTGTTCGGATACTGTCACCGTAACGTGCAACTTCTTCGTCCCCTTTTTTATGCAGACGATCCCTTATTGATCCGGGAATGGCTTTTGGGGATGGGTTCCTCTCCCGCTTTTTTGGCGGTGAGGGGACAGAAAGGGAACATAAGCTTCCCTAGATGGTGTTGATTTGTTAGTGGAATCTGATAAAATTTTCCCTGCGTCTCTAAAAGGAGATTTCTTAAGATGGCCCTGTGCCGCTTTGGGGCGAATATAGATTTGCGTCTGCAATTTACTGCATAGATCAATTTTTTTCCCCCAAGTCATACCTAATGTTCTAACGGATTTTGGGGGGGAAGTGCCTTTTCCTTCCTTAAAAAAAAAAAGCATGTGCACACTTAGATGGAATAGTAAAGTTGTCTTTATCTCCTTGTATGATTGTTGTGGGATATTAACTTTGGTTAAGATACTGTGATTTTAGGTTCAAGGCTCCGTACCTTGTTTAGTCTTTCAAACGTTAGCGTTGCAGGTACTTGGATCTAGGAACCATTAACTTCTGTTAGGAGAGCCCCGGTACCCGGGCATGGTGGCTCAAGCCTGTAATCCCAGCACTTTGGGAGGCTGAGGCGGGTGGATCGCCTGAGATCGGGAGTTCGAGACCAGCCTGACCAACATGGAGAAACCCCGTCTCTACTAAAAAATACAAAGTTATTCAGGGGTGGTGGCGCATGCCTGTAATTCTAGCTACTTGGGAGGCTGAGGCAGGAGAATCACTTGAACCCAGGAGGCGGAGGTTGCAGTGAGCCGAGATCGCATCACTGCACTCCAGCCTGGGCAACTCCGTCTCAAAAAAAAAAAAAAGGAAAAAGAGCCCCGGTGTGCTAGAGTGGAAGATGATGGCATTTCTTGTCCAGCTCCCATATTTGGCAGTTAATACAGCCTTAGGCATGTGAACAAAGTTTCTAAGTAAACATTTGGTCCTGTTAGCATCCAGTGGCCCTTTTGATAATCCAAGATTCCTGGTTTTAGGAAATACACAGTATGATGAGTTTGAACCTCCTAGGATTGAATTATCCTTTCTTTAACAATATTTACATTTTTCTTAAATATTTAAGATTACTCATATGGGCCTTTATGTTACGATTTAATCTTTATAATCTAATTCTGAAAAGCAGTCAAGGAATTGTAGAAATAATAAGGACCTCGAATGAATTGCTTATGAAGAGCTGTGATAGTTCTGATTGTTTGATATTCAGGGTGGAAATATTAGTAATACTGAAAAAAAATCAAGAGTGAACCAGAATGCTAGTGGGATGGATGGGGATCAGAATTAGAAGGTAAAGAAGAAAACAAGTCATTTGATAATTTCATAGAGTAACTAACTTAACTGAGTGTTCAGTTAGCAGCTGAGCAGTTGATTTGTCAGCAGGCAACTCATGGTTTGAAGAAAGTGTTGGCACTGAGTCTAGGTTCTTAACAACTTCCTTATCTTGCAAAATTACCACTGTTTATTACTCATTATTAGGACTGAACATTTTCACCCTAAATTGCTTTAAGAATACTTTCCACATATTTTGAGTGAATATGGAGAAAGTGAATGAATCCTTTTCAATGTTGATTTTGAAAGGCACAAACTAAAGTGTTGCTTCTGAACTTAGATACAGTAGAATTTAAGGGACAAACATGACCTAGTTACTCTCCACTGGTAGACAGTTGTTTAATACCCGATAGAATAAATTGGTCCAGCTCCCTGGCCTACCTTCAGAAGCAGTGGATTCAGTTTCTTGACTTCTGTGTTTCAGCTTTCTAATTTCCAAGTATTTCACCCTATTTTGAAACCATAGGTATATTGGGAATGATTCTTGGATTTTCTGTTACTGTCCTGCCATATTCCTTTGCTTTTCAGTCTTAACAGTTTCACATAAGCTAACAATTCCTTGTTAATTTTTTGTATTGTTGGAAGAGCTGGCTGCTCTTCCAAAGTGGTTGTTCCTAACCAAAGTGTAGTGAAAACATCACTGGAATCAGGAGACCTGATTTCAAATCCTCTTTCTTTTTACTGTAACTGAGGGACCCCGAACACCTTTCCTTAGGCTATCTAAACATTGGTTTCCTTTTCTGTAAATGAAGATAATACGCTATCTTTTTTTTTCTTTTCTTTTCTTTTCTTTTTTTTTTTTTGAGACAGAGTCTCCCTCTGTCACCAGGCTGGAGTGCAGTGGCGCAATCTTGGTTCACTACAGTCTCCGCCTCCTGGGTTCCCCCTGCCTCAGGCTCCCAAGTAGCTGGGACTACAGGTGCACACCACCATGCCCAGCTGATTATTTTGTATTTTAGTAGAGACAGTTTCACCATGTTGGCCAGGATGGTCTTGATCTTCTGACCTTGTGATCCGCCTCAGCCTCCCAGAGTGCTGGGATTACAGGCATGAGCTACCACGCCTGACCCCCAATACCGTATCTATTTTAAAGACCCAAAGAAAAATAGTAGGTTACTTGTTAAACTTTAAAACATAGTATAAAGACATGCTTTATTTTTGTGAACAGCATTTCCATTTATTTGTTTATTTTTTTTTATTTTTTGGAGGTGTGTGTGCCTTTATTACCGGAGCCACTATTTGAGGGGGGATGAAGCGGGAGGATTGGGTTGCCCCGATGCCCGGCTGGCCGTGCTTCACGGGCTTGTAGGTGATGAAGAACTCGCCCAGGTAGTGGCTGAGTATCTCCGGCTTGATCTCCACCTGGTTAAAGGTCTTGCCGTCGTAGACGCCCACCATGCTTCCCACCCTCTGGGGCAGGAGTGGTGTTGTCCCGCAGGTGCGTCTTCATCACTTCCGGCTTCTCCATGGGCGGCACCGCCTTCTTGTTATTGCGCAGGCGCTTGAGCAGTGAGTGCTGCTTCCGCCGCAGGCGCGGGTTCACCGCCGCAGCTGGGATGCACTGTACAGATGCATCAGCTGCTCGTAGGACATGTCCAGCAGCTGGTCCAGGTCCACGCTGCGACAGGTGAACTTGCGGAAGGTCCGCTTCTTCTGCTCTACCTCTGCCATCTTGCCGGATCCTCAGAAAAGCTCCATTTCTTAATGCTTGGGCACTTTTAATAGTTTCTGATTTTCAAAACTAGCCTCCCTCAACTTCTGAGAAGGACAAAAACAAAACCTTTGGAGGCTGAAAAGAGATTTAATCTGTAACTTACTTTTGTTATTTATTTGTACTGCTGTGATTCTTAGATCTTGTTTGTGAAGCTTTCATTCAATGGTGTCCCACAGAAGATTGAAGATCATTGCTTTAAAAAGGTATAGTGTTCCTAGATTGTTCAAGTCACTCTAAACAAAGACAATCTGGAATTTCAGAAGTTCCAGTATTAATATGCATTTAGCTGTTGAAAATGGATATACTCCATGGTTCAATTAAAATAAACCTGACTAGTTTGAGCCCAGCTATGAGTGAGGGACTGCAGAGAGGTAAGGGGAGATAAGTATCCTATAATGGAAATAAGCTGCGTCTTAGCACCCACATAACCTTTGGTAACAGTGTCTGGTAAAGAGAACTGCATCCTATTACTAGAGGTCTTATTCTTTTTATAAGAACTAATATCAAGTACTTAACACTCGATTCACTGCAGCCTCCGCCCGTGGGTTCAAGCAATTCTCCTGCTTTAGCCTCCCAAGTAGCTGAAATTGCAGGCGCCCACCACCACACCCAGATAATTTTTTTGTATTTTCAGGTAGAGATGCATTTTGCCATGTTGGTCAGGCTGGTCTTGAACTCCTGACCTCAGGCAATCCACCTATCTTGGCCTCCCAAAGTGCTAGGATTACAGGCATGAGCCACCTCGCCTGGCCTTTTTTTCCTTTTGTAGTTTCTGGTACATATATAGTAGCCATAAAATAAATGTTGAAATGAATTTATGTTGTCTAACCTGTTTACCCAGCTTGTGGATTGGAATGAATGAAGACAAAGTCCCAGAGAATGAAATTGCAGAGAATAATATCACGTGATTAAAATATTTGTATAGAATTTGATATAGGGTTGAGAAAGTATAGTAAGAGATAAATTTGAAAGGTGGTTTATGACATTTAAAGTCAGACTGGATTTCTGTGTGTAGGGCCTTAGATGCCAAAGTGAATGCAGGTGTTTGGATTTTACTCTGTACAGTGTATACTACACATGATTCAAGGGCTTGAAAGACTTTTGAAGAATAACTAAAAGATCTGAACAGTGGGAGTAAAAAGGAGGGCACAAATTCCAACTTCTGAGTTGTAAGGATTTCACAGTTGAAATGGCAAAGCTAAAGGGGAGAAAGTCGCTTACAACTGAGTTTTCAAGTTGAGAAAGATTGTGACACTTAACAGAAATAAGGAAATAGCTTTCTTTGTATGGGGTGTGCGTGTATTGGGACATATGTAAGTCATGCCTAGGTATTTAGTATGTGGTGACAAATGTAAAATTTAAACTTATGGCTTAGGCTAGATGATACACATTTAGGTAGACCTGAAGCTGAAATTGACAGGTTAGGAGACAGAACCTTGAGAACTTCTGTGTTTTGATGAGAAGGAAAGTTTGCCATATAAAACTCCAGAAGTGTTAGGAGAAGGCAGTCAACATTGATAGTGCAGACAGGTGGAAGATTGAGAAGTCGCTGGATTGTTGAGAAGAATTTTGATGTTTCCAGAGAGTTGCATTCAAGGGAGAGCTGAGTTACAATGTTTGAGAGGGTAGCAGAGAGAAGGAAGATGAAGACCGGTGTACAATTAATAACTTAGGGCAGAATATGATCAATAAACTGCCATGATAAGGCCAAAAGTACTTTAAGAGTTGGGTTTTTTTTTTTTTTAGATGGAGTTAACACTTTTATTGCCCAGGCTAGAGCACAATGGTGCAGTCTCAGCTCACTGCAACCTCCGCCTCCCGATTTGAAGTGATTCTCCTGCCTCAGCCTCCCAAGTAGCTGAGATTACAGGCACGCTACCCCGCCCGGCTGAATGTTTTTCTTTTTTTTAATAGAGACAGGGTTTCACCATGTTGGCCAGGTTGGTCTTGAACTCCTAACCTCAGGTGATCCACCTGCCTCGGGCTCCCAAAGTGTTGGGATTAAAGATGTGAGCCCCTGCTCCTTGCCTATTTTAAGAGTTAATAGAGAAGAGTTGTATTCTGTTGAGGAATTCAGTGGGAGTAGAAAGATTTTCAAGGGGACAGGATTTTGCTGGGCCCAGATAAATGCATAGGGTTTCAATCACTGCAGATAGGAAGATGTGGGATGAGTATTGAAGGAGAATTCAAAAGTTCTGCTTCTTATTAACAGACTTTTAGGATCTGAATGTTGGAATGGCCTACTCTTACCTTTTTGGATGTATGGACTCCTTTTTGTGCAAAATCATTCAGTTAGTCTCTGGAATACCTGTAGTGACTGGCTACTCATTAAGTAGCTATATTTGACATTTGGACAACTTGCATTAATGAAGTTTTTGTTTTTGTTTTTTTTTGAGATGGAGTCTCGTTCTGTTGCCCAGGCTGGAGTGCAGTGGCCGCACACCACCATACCTGCCTAAGTTTTGTATTTTTAGTAGAGACAGGGCTTCGCTATGTTGGCCAGGCTGGTCTCAAACTCCTGACCTCGTGATCTGCCCACCTCAGCCTCCCAAAGTGCTGGGATTACAGGCATGAGCCATCACACCCAGCCTTGAATTATATTGAACCCAAATCTGCCTTCCTGTAATTTCCATTCACTAGATTCAGTTAGAATTTTCAGTTCATTTTAGATATTATATCTACATTAACATAGCCTGAGATTGATTGTTTTGGAGGCAGCCCCATTATACTAGTGATTCACTGAACTTTAAATGGTAAACCAAAGAAATTAAATGTTTTTTACCTAAAAGCTAAGAATAATAGTAAGCTTTTGTTATTTATTTGTACCACTATGGCTCAAAAAACGTTTCAAAGTTCAGAGGAGAGTAGTAACTTTGGTTTAAGTTACTTTGAAATTGAGGAAATATAAGTACATTGTAGGATAATGAAGCTCAATGTGACTTTCTTGTCTAATCTGCATGTGTCTACCGATGGCCAGTGCTCCACTTCCCTCTCAATGTGTATTAACAGATTAAGAAAATACGGGGACAAATGACATAGAGCAATTAGAGCTGACATACAATGTGCTTCAGGAATTAGTCTAAGCAAATGCAGAGAAAACTTTTTTTTTTTTTTTTTTTTGAGGCAGAGTCTTGTTCTGCTGGAGTGCAAAGGTGTGATCTCAGCTCACTGCAACCTTCACCTCCTGGGTTCAAGCCATTCTCCTGCCTCAGCCTCCCGAGTAGCTGGGACTACAGGTGCATGCCACCACACCAGCTAATTTTTTGTATTTTTAGTAGAGACAGGGTTTCAACATGTTGGCCAGGATGGTCTCCATCTCTTGACCTCATGGTCCACCTGCCTTGGCCTCCCAAAGTGCTGGGATTACAGGTGTGAGCCACCTTGCTCAGCCCAGAGGAAACATTTTAGGAAACAGGAATGAATAAAAGATTCTAAACCAATTAGCTGGGCATGGTCTTGGGCGCCTGTAATCCCAGCTACTTGGGAGGCTGAGGCAGGAGAATTGTTTGATCCGGGAGGCGGAGATTGCAATGAGCCGAGGTAGCGCCATTGCACTCCAACCTGGGCAACAGGGCAAGACCGTGTCTCAAAAAAAAAAAAAAAAGATTATTATGAAGATTCCCTTTGATTTTAGGTACAATAGGTAGAGTTGGAGAATGCCTCTGAAGTAGTTCAGACTCTGTAAATAGTGAGGGAAGTTCTGGATAATCTTTTTTTTTTTTCTTTTTTGACACGGAGGCTCTTGCTCCGTCCAGGCTGAAGTGCAGTGGTGCGGTCTCAGCTCACTCCAACCTCCCCCTCCCAGGTTCAGGCAATTCTCCTGACTCCGCCTCCTGAGTAGCCGGGACTGCAGGCTCGTGCCACCATGTCTGGCTAATTTTTTCTGTTTTTAGTAGAGACTGGGTTTCACTTTGGTAGCCAGGATGGTCTTGATCTCTTGACCTTGTGATTTGCCTGCCTCAGCTTTCCAAAGTGCTGGGATTACAGGCGTGAGCCACCGATAATGTTTTCAGTTGACAAGTAAAAGATGGATTTGTTCATGAGAGCTTTATCTGTCTGTATAGAGCTAATGTATCAGAGAAAAGGTGGTGGAATGTAACAGCCTTCTGAAGATTTCTTTTTGTGTATAAATATCCTTTAATCTTGGCTTTTTATTTTTGAGACAGGTTCTCACTCCTGTTACCCAGGTTTGAGTGTGGTGATGCCATGTTGGCTCACGGCAGCCTTGACTTCCGGGCTCAGGCAGTCCTCCCACTTCAGCCTCCTGAGTAGCTGGAGCTACATGTGCACACCACCACGCCTGGCTAATTTTTTGCATTTTTAGCAGAGATGCGGTTTTACCATGTTGCCCAGTCTCGTCTCGAACTCCTGAGCTCAAGCGATTTACCCATTTTGGCCTCCCAAAATGTTAGGATTACTGGTGTGAGCCACTGCACCTGGCCTTCTTGGCTATCTTTATAGAAGAGTATAGTCTTGTAGCCTTGACCAGGGGATTGCTTCTCAATTTGTAAATTAGGAAATCAAGATCCAGAAAGGTCATGATTTTTCATTGCCATAGATAGATGGTTAAAACTTTTTACCTAGGCCTGGCGCGGTGGCTCAGGCCTAGCACTTTGGGAGGCCAAGGCAGGCGGATCATGAGGTCAGGAGTTCTGAGACCAGCCTGGCCGTCATGGCGAAACCCATCTCCACTAAAAATACAAAAAAATTAGCTGGGCATGGTGGCGCATGCCTGTAGTCCCAGCTACTCTGGAGACTGAGGCAGAAGACTCACTTGAACCCAGGAGGCAAAGGTTACAGGGAGCCGAGATCACGCCATTGCACTTCAGCCTGGGTGACAGAGTGAGACCTCGTCTCAAAGGAAAATACAAACACCAAAAACTTTTACTCACTCCCAATATTCAGAATTTTGTTTTGTTTTGGTAACTTTTTTTTTTGTTTTATATATATATATATTTTTTTTTTTTTTTTTAAATTACATTTTAGGTTTTGGGATACATGTGAAGAACATGCAAAATTGTTGCATAGGTACACACATGGCAGTGTGATTTGCTGCCTTCCTCCCCATCACCTATATCTGGCATTTCTCCCCATGCTGTCTCTCCCCAACTCCACACCCCCTGCTGTCCCTCCTCTGTTTCTCCAGACCCCAGTGTGTAATGCTCCCTCCCTGTGTCCATGTGTTCTTATTGTTCAACACCCGCCTATGAGTGAGAACATGCGGTGTTTGATTTTCTGTTCTTGTGTCAGTTTGCTGAGAATGATGGTTTCCAGGTTCATCCATGTCCCTACAAAGGACACAAACTCATAGTTTTTGATGGCTGCATAATATTCCATGGTGTGTATGTGCCACATTTTCCCTGTCCAGTCTATCATCGATGGGCATTTGGGTTGGTTCCAGGTCTTTGCTATTGTAAACAGTGCTGTAATGAACATTCGTGTGCATGTGTCCTTATAGTAGAACGATTTATAATCCTTTGGATATATACCCAGTAATGGGATTGCTGGGTCAAATGGAATTTCTATTTCTAGGTCCTTGAGGAATCACCACACTGTCTTCCACATGGTTGAACTAATTTACACTCCCACCAACAGTGTAAAAGTGTTCCTATTTCTCCACATCCTCTCCAGCATCTGTTGTCTCCAGATTTTTTTAATGATCGCCATTCTAACTGGCATGAGATGGTATCTCAATGTCATTTTGATTTGCATTTCTCTAATGCCCAATGATGATGAGCATTTTTTCATATGTTTGTTGGCTTCATGTATGTCTTCTTTTGTAAAGTGTTTGTTCATATCCTTTGCCCACTTTTGAATGGGTTTGTTTGTTTTTTTCTTGTAAATCTGTTTTAGTTCTTTGTAGATTCTGGATATCAGCCCTTTGTCAGATGGGTAGACTGCAAAAATCATTTCCCATTCTGTTGGTTGCCGATTCACTCTAATGACTGTTTCTTTTGCTGTGCAGAAGCTGTGGAGTTTGATTAGGTCCCATTTGTCTCTTTTGGCTTTTGTTGCCAATGCTTTTGGTGTTTTGGTCATGAAGTCCTTGCCTACGCCTATGTCCTGAATGGTTTTGCCTAGATTTTCTTCTAGGGTTTTTATGGTGTTAGGTCTTATGTTTAAGTCTTTAATCCATCTGGAGTTAATTTTAGTGTAAGGTGTCAGGAAGGGGTCCAGTTTCTGCTTTCTGCACATGGCTAGCCAGTTTTCCCAACACCATTTATTAAACAGGGGAATGCTTTCCCCCATTGCTTGTTTTTGTCAGGTTTGTCAAAGATCAGATGATTGTAGATGTGTGGCGTTGCCTCCGAGACTTCTGTTCTGTGCCATTGGTCTATACCTCCGTTTTGGTACCAGTACCATGCTGTTTTGATTACTGTAGCCTTGTAGTATAGTTTGAAGTCCGGTAGTGTGATGCCTCCTGCTTTGTTCTTTTTCCTTAGAATTGAGTTGGCTATGCGGGCTCTCTTTGGTTCCATATGAAGTTTGAGGTGGTTTTTTCCAGTTCTGTGAAGAGGGTCATAGGTAGCTTGATGGGGATAGCGTTGAATCTGTAAATTACTTTGGGTAGTATGACCATTTTCATGATACTGATTCTTCCTAACCATGAACATGGAATGTTTCTCCACCTGTTTGTGTCCTCTCTTATTTCGTTGAGCAGTGGTTTGTAGTTCTTCTTGAAGAGGTCCTTTACGTTCCTGTTAGTTGTATTCCTAGGTATTTTATTCTCTTTCTAGCAATTGTGAATGGCAGTTCATTCTTGATTTGGCTCTCTTAAAGTCTGTTATTGGTGTATAGGAATGCTTGTGATTTTTGCACATAGATTTTGTATCCTGAGACTTTGCTGAAGTTGCTTATCAGTTTCAGGAGATTTTGGGCTGAGACAATGGGGTCTTGTAGATATACAATCATGTTGTCTGCAAATAGGGACAATTTGACTTACTCCTTTCGTAATTGAATACCCTTTATTTCTTTTTCTTGCCTGATTGCTCTGGGTAGAACTTCTAGTACTATATTGAATAGGAGTGGTGAAAGAGGGCATCCTTGTCTAGTGCCAGGTTTCAAAGGGAATGCTTCCAGTTTTTGCCCATTCAGTATGATATTGGCTGTGGGTTTGTCATAAATAGCTTTGATTATTTTGAGATAGATTCCATCAATACCTAGTCTATTGAGAGTTTTTAGCCTAAAGTGCTGTTGAATTTTGTCAAAGGCCTTCTCTGCATCTATTGAGATAATCATGTGGTTTTTGTCTTTGGTTCTGTTTATGTGGTGAATTACGTTTATAGACTTGCGTATGTTGAACCAGCCTTGCATCCCCTGGGATGAATCCTACTTGATCGTGGTGGATAAGCTTTTTGATGTGCTGTTGCAATCGGTTTGCCAATATTTTATTGAAGATTTTTGAATCTATGTTCATCATGGATATTGGCCTGAAGTTTTCTTTTCTTGCCGAGTCTCTGCCGGGTTTTGGTATCATAAAATGATTTGGGAAGGATTCCCTCTTTTGGATTGTTTGGAATAGTTACAGAAGGAATGGTACCAGCTCCTCTTTGTATGTCTGGTAGAATTCGGCTGTGAACCTGTCTGGACCTGGGGTTTTTTTGGGTGGTAGGCTCTTAATTGCTGCCTCAACTTCAGACCTTGTTATTGGTCTGTTCAGGATTTCAACTTCTTCCTGGTTTAGGCTTGGGAGGATGCAAGTGTCCAGGAATTTATCCATTTCTTCCAGATTTACTAGTTTATGTGCATAGAGTTGTTTATAATAATCTCTGATGATGTTTTGAATTTCTGTGGAATCTGTGGTGATATCCCCCTTTATCATTTTTTATTGCATCTATTTGATTATTCTCTCTTTTCTTTTTTATTAATCTGGCTAGTGGTCTATCTTTTGTTGACCTTTTGAAAAACCAGCTCCTGGATTTATTGATTTTTTGAAGGGTTTTTTGTTTTCTATCTCCTTCAGTTCTGCTCTGATCTTAGTTATTTCTTGTCTTCTGCTAGGTTTTGTGTTTTTTTGATCTTGCTCCTCTAGCTCTTTCAATTTTGATAATAGGGTGTCAATTTTAGATCTCTCCTTGCTTCTCATGTGGGCATTTATTGCTATATATTTTCCTCTAGAGACTGCTTTAAATGTGTCCCAGAGATTCTGGTATGTTGTGTCTTTGTTCTTATTGGTTTCGAAGACCATCTTTATTTCTGCCTTCATTTCATTGTTTATCCAGTCAACATTCAAGAGCCAGTTGTTCAGTTTCCATGAAGCTGTGCAGTTCTGAGTTAGTTTCTGAATTCTGAGTTCTGACTTGATTGCACTGTGTCTGAGAGACTGTTTGTTATGATTTCCGTTTTTTGCATTTGCTGAGGAGTGATTTACTTCCAATTATGTGGTCAGTTTTAGAGTAGGTGCGATATGATGCTGAGAAGAATGTATATTCTGTGGATTTGGGGTGGAGAGTTCTGTAAATGTCTATTAGGTTTGCTTGGTCCAGGTCTGAGTTCAAGTCCTGGATATCCTTGTTAATTTTCTGTCTCGTTGATCTGTCTAATCTTGACAATAGGGTGTTAAAGTCTTCCCCCTATTATTGTGTGGGAGTCTAAGTCTTTTTTTAAGTCATTAAGAACTTGCCTTATGTATCTGGGTGGTCCTGTATTGGGTGTGTATATATTTAGGATCGTTAGCTCTTCTCATTGCATTGATCCTTTTACCATTATGTAAATGTCCTTCTTTGTCTCTTTTGATCTTTGTTGGTTTAAAGTTTATTTTATCAGAGACGAGAATTGCAATTCCTGCTTTTTTTTTTTGCTCTCCATTTGCTTGGTAAATCTTCCTCCATCCCTTTATTTTGAGCCTTTGTGTATCCTTGCATGTGATATGGGTTTCCTGGATACAGCACACCGATGGGTTTTGGTTTTTTATCCAATTTGCCAGTCTGTGTCTTTTGATTGGGGCATTTAGTCCATTTACATTTAGGGTTAATATTGTTATGTGTGAATTTGATCCTGTCATTTTGATGCTAGCTGGCTGTTTTGCCTGTTAGTTGATGCAGTTTCTTCATTGTGTTGATGCTGTTTACCATTTGGTATGTTTTTGGAGTGGCTGGTACTGGTTGTTCCTTTGTTTGTTTAGTGCCTCTTTCAGGAGCTCTTGTAAAGCAGGCCTGATGTTAATGAAATCTCTGAGTACTTCCTTGTTCGCAAAGGATTTAATTTTTCCTTCACCTATGAAGCTTAGTTTGACTGGCTATGAAATTCTGGGTTGAAAGTTCTTTTCTTTAAGGATGTTGAGTATTGGCCCCCACTCTCTTCTGGCTTGTAGGGTTTCTGGTGAGAGATCTGCTGTGAGTCTGATGGGCTTCCCTTTGTGGGTAACCTAACCTTTCTCTCTGACTGCCCTTAGCATTTTCTCCTTCATTTCAACCCTGGTGAATCTGACGATTATGTGCCTTGGGGTTGCTCTTCTTGAGGAATCTCTTTGTGGTGTTCTCTGTATTTCCTGGACTTGAATATTGGCCTGCCTTGCTAGGTTGGGGATGTTTTCCTGGATAATATCCTGAAGAGTATTTTGCAGCTTGGATTCATTCTCTCTGTCACATTCAGGTACACCTATCACACGTAGATTAGGTGTTTTCACATAGTCCCATATTTCTTAGAGCCTTTGTTCATTCCTTTTTACCCTTTTTTCTCTACTCTTTCCTTCTCATTTTATTTCATTGAGTTGATCTTCGACCTCTGATACCCTTTCTTCTGCTTGGTCAATTCGACTGTTGAAACTTGAGTATGCTTTGCAAAGTTCTTGTGTTGTGTTTTTCAGCTCCATCAATTCACTTATATTCCTCTCTAAGTTGTTTATTCTTGTTAGCATTTCGTCAGATCTTTTTTCAACGTTCTTAGTTTCTTTGCATTGGGTTAGAACATGTTCTTTTAGCTCACAGAAGTTTTCTTATTACCCACCTTCTGAAACCTGATTCTGTCAATTCATCGCACTCATTCTCCATCCAGCCTTGTTCCCTTGCTGGTGAGGAGTTGTGATCCCTTGTAGTAGGAGAGGCGTTCTGGTTTCAGGTGTTTTCATCCTTTTTGCACTGGTTTCTTCGCATCTTTGTGGATTTATCCACCTGTTGTCTTTGTAGTTGTTGACTTTCAGATTGGGTCTCTGAGTGGATGTCCAGTTTGTTGATGATGAAGTTATTTCTTTCTGTTTCTTAGTTTTCCATCTAACAGTCTGGCCTCTCTGCTGTAGGACTGCTGAGGTCCACTCCAGGGCCTGCTTGCCTGGGGATCACCTGCAGCAGCTGCAGAACAGTAAGGGTTGCTGCCAGTTTCTTCTTCTGCTATCTTTGCCCCAGAAGGATACCCATCAGATGTCAGTCTGAGCTCTCCTTTATGAGATGACTCTTTGGATATACGGGGGTCAGGGAGCTGCTTGAGGAGACAGTCTGTCCTTTATAGGAGCTCAAGTGCTGAGCTGTGAGCTCCGTTGTTCATTCAGAGCTGCTGGGCAGGTCCGTTTAAGTCTGCTGCAGCAGAACTCATAAACCCCTTTTTTTTCCCCAGGTGCTCTGTCCCAGGGAGTTAGGGCTTTATTTATGAGTTTCTGTTGTGCTGCTGCCTTTTTTTCAGTGCTGCCCTGCCCAGCGAGGAGGCAGCCAAGTCACTGTCTGCCTGCAGAAGCTTTGCTGAGCTGCTGTGGGCTTCGCCCAGCTGCCGTGTGAACTTCCCTGCAGTCCTGTTTATACGGGTGGAGTTAGAACTGCCTCAGCAATGGCAGGCTGCCTCAGCAATGGCAAACTACCTCCGTAGTGGTGAACTGCCTCAGTAATGGCGGACACCCCCTCCGCCACAGAGCTGGACGTCCTGGGTTCAGCTGTGCTTGCTGTGAAACTCTCAATCCAGAGCGTTTCCGATTGCTGTTTTTTTGTGGGGGTGGGACCAGCCGAGCCTGATCACCTGACTCCCTGCCTCAGAGCCTTTTTTTTAGTTGAACGGTGGACTGTCTCCCAGGTGTTCCAGTCGCATGTTGCACCGGGATCTGTGTGATTTCCTGTGCCGCGACAGTGGCGCTGAGATTCATGGCGCTTTTTTGCCCGGGAATCTCCTGGCCTGGCTCCCTGTTTCAGTCCACTTTCTAATCAGATTTAATGGGCAACTCTGCCTTTCCGGAGGTCCAGTTGCCAGCTAAAACGGCTCCTGGACCCGTGTATTTTGTACGGAGAACCCCCACGCCTGGGCACCAGCAAAACAGCCGCAGGCCAAACCAGCTGCGCTGGCAACCCCTGGGGCTCCTCCGCCTGGGAATCTCCTGGTCTGTGGGCAATAAAAATCCATCTGGAAATGCGGCGTCCACTCACCCTCCGGGCTTTCACTGGGAGCTGCAATCCTGAGCTGCTCCTAATCGGCCATCTTGGATCGCTCTCTGTTTTGGTAACTTTTTAAAAGAAACTGTTGGAAACAGATGCTTGATGCTGCAAAGACAATATCAGCATTGAGAGAAAGAATCTCTCGGCAACCAATTTTTACTTCCTGTAGGAAGGGTATGCTCGCTAGCCATCTTGCCACAGGAGTACAACACACAAAGGAAAAGCAGACATATTTATTCCTTATGCATTTGGGGTCATCCTTACTGATGTGTCTGATCTCCATTGGCTGGAGCCAGACCTCACACTCTAAAACGCGATTTGAGACCGAGTCTTGCTCTGTTGCCCGGGCTGAAGAGCAATGGCACGATCTTGACTCACTGCAACCTCTGCCTCCCGGGTTCAAGCAATTCTCGTGCTTCAGTCTGCGAGGTAGCTAGGACTACAGGTACCCGCCACCACGCCCAGCTAACTTTTGTATTTTTAGTAGAGACAGGGTTTCACCATATTGGATAGACTGGTCTCGAACTCCTGACCTTGTGATCTGCCCACCTCAGCCTCCCAAAGTGCTGGGATTACAGGTGTGAGCCACCGCAACTTCCCAGCTTAAAACTGTTCTAAACAGGTAAAAGCAATGGAGAGTTAGGACATAACCTGTGAGGACATCCAGCACAAATATCTTGGTTAAAGTACACGGACGTAGAATGTGTATTATGTACCTGTTTAAGCATGTCTAACAACTACATAGGATAAGGCTTAACAAAGAGTTATTAGCACACTTAGGGTGTATTCTTTAACAAGAAGAGAAACTTTGAAGAGGAATTTTTACTTCCCACAGAAATGGAAGGTCCCAAATCTAGAAATTGATTACCTGTAAGGTGCTTTGCTATGAAGAATAAAAAGGGCGCAATTCTTGTAATCACATTTATTCTGGGTGTATAATTTGGCTTTTTTCCTTTTTCTCAAACTTTTTTTTAATGAACATACATTTATTATATCACAGGAAGCCCAAAACTGAGAAGCCAGTATTTAGGTAGGGCCTTCTTGCTGTGTCATCCCACGACAGAAGGCTGAAAGACAAGAGAGGGCAAGATGGAGCTGAATTTGCCCTTATGGGCTCAAGCAGTCCTCCCACCTCAGCCTCCCAAGTAGCTGGGACTACAAGTGTGCACCACCACACCTGGCTAATTTTAGCCAGGGGTTTGCCTTGTTGTCCAGGATGGTTTCTAACTCCTGACCTTAAGTGATCCGCCAACTTCAGCCTCCCAAAGTGCTAGGATTACAGGCATGAGCCAGGCCTGGTGGTTTGTTAACTTTAAATGTAGCACATGTGAGTCCTTTTTGCATTAGGGTGGTTACCCTTATTGGGAGTTTTAAGTTTTGTGGAAAACCAATGACACCTGAAATGTCAGTATTTGGATCTGCTTTGTGAATTAACTATTTTTGGAGGCAAGTGAGGCATTATAGAAAATTTTAAACATATTTTTAAATCAAAGTTTTGTTTTTGTTTTAAGATGGAGTTTTGCTCTTGTTGCCCTAGCTGGAGTGCAGTGCCAGTTTTGGCTCACCACAACCTCTGCCTCCCTGGTTCAAGCGATTCTCCTGCCTCAGCCTCCCGAGTAGCTGGGATTACAGGCATGTACTACTACACCCAGCTAATTTTGTATTTTTAGTAGAGACGAGGTTTCTCCATGTCAGGCTTGTCTCAAACTCCCAACCTCAGGTGATCCACCGCCTCGGTCTCCCAAAGTGCTGGGACTACAGGTGTGAGCCACCGTGCCCAGGCTTTTTTTAGTAAATTACTTTTAAGTGTAATAGGAAAGGATGCTTGATTATAGTTGGTCTTTTTAAAACAGGTTATATTTCATATTTTTTTCCCCTTCTAACCTCCAGTTCCTAATGTCATAATTTTGGCTGTTCTGGGGACTATATTCTTACAGTAAATGATAAAAAGTTTTGTTTGGGCAGGTGCAGTAGCTCACACCTGTAATCCTAGCACTTCGGGAGACTGAAGTGGGAGGATCACTTGAGGCCAGGAGTTCGAGACCAGTCAGGGCAACATAGTAAGACCTCATCTCTGCTAAAAATAAAAATTTTAAAAATATTAAAAAATTAGGTGTGGCGACACATGCTTGTAGTCCCAGCTACTCAGGAGATTGACAGGGGATGATCGCTTGAGCCCGAGTCTGGCAGTTGAGGCTGCAGTGAGCTATGATTGCACCACTACACTCCAGCCTACTGACAGAGTGAGACCCTGTCTCACGAAACAAAGAAATTGTGTTTGTTTTGTGCTAGTTGTTCTTGGTGGTTTTAACTTTGAGGCACGATATCATAGCACCTAACCCATTCGGTTAAGTTTCTAGTTTGCTTGTTTATATTTCTTGACAGACTATAAACTCCTTGAGGGCTAGAGACTTATTTGTTCACCAGAGTATTTCATTTACTCTAAACAGTATCTTATGTAGTTGGATGCTTAATTAGTGGAAAGAGAGATTAGAGAGACATAATATCAAAGGTAAAAAATGATTATTTCTTTAAGTACTGAAGTTTCAGCTGGTGATTAGTCATTGTTACTATTTTGAAAATGGTGAAATTAATTCCCAGAAGGAGAGAGAATACAAAAACACAAGTCATAGTGCTTTGCCATGAGTGTTATCTCTGAGTCTTAACTTGTCCCCCTCTACCTTGCTTCCTAGGATAAAACCACTGGAATCCAGGAATGTAGTAGATTTTGGTCCCCAAAGGAAAAAGGCAATGTGCATGGAAGGACTTGTACGTAGTCTGAGGCAGCATTGAATTCTGGTGGGGATAAGAACGAACCAAGATGCTAGTTCCCTCTACTGAGGGGGTAGGCAAATAAAGAGACAAAGGGAGATACAAACGTTAGCAGTTACCTTACGGATAATAGTTAGGAATGTATTGTTCTGCTGTTGTGACTTACTTTTTAATAATGGCGTTAAGTTTGTTCCCATTTGTATGGGTAAGAAAATTTATTTCAGGCTAGTCTGATGGTAGTGGCTTATTAGAACTTATTAACATTAGTGTCACTAAAATTGGTATACAACTCCCCACTGCTAAATTTGACTGGCTAAAAAAGAAAATTTATTTCATGGTGGTTGATGACAAAGATGACTTTTTAATAGTTATTCTTGTGTTTGCTCCCTCAGCATTTGACATTGTGCAGCAAAGAAATGGTTATGGAGAAGCCCAGTCCGCTGCTTGTAGGGCGGGAGTTTGTGAGGCAATATTATACTTTGCTGAATAAAGCTCCAGAATATTTACACAGGTAAACTTTAAACAAATAATTTGGTATTTTTATTTACTTTCTTCTTGCATATGACTACATATATTTTGCATTTCTTGTCTCCTCATTACCCGACAGTATCTTTGTAAACTGTATTCAATATTTTATTCATTTGATGGCAAAAGCGTTTTTGACTGCAACTCACAGTAACAAAAACACATTACATCATATTCTAGTACATAACACATTCATACCTATATATGCACACACTTATATGTACTCTAGAATGTTATTTTTAGAGTCAGTCTTGCTCTGTCACTCAGTCTGGAGTGCAGTGGTATGATCATAGCTCACTGTGGCCTCAAACTCTTGGCCTCAGGCGATCCTTTCAGCTTGCAGCTTGCCTTCCCAAAGCACTGGATTTATAGGCATGAGCCACCAAGCCCAACCTTTATTATTTCATTTAAAAAAAATCTTGGGGGGTCAGGTGCTGGAGAACTGTATAAGGTTTACATGAGGCTGGATGCAGTGGCTCATGCCTGTAATCCCAACACTTTGGGAGGCCAAGGCAGGTAGATCTCTTGAGGTTAGGAGTTAAAGACCGACCAGCCTGTCCAACATGGTGAAGCCTCATCTCTACTAAAAGTACAAAAATTAGCCGAGCGTGGTGGCAGGCCTCTGTAGTCCCAGCTACTCAGGAGGCTTGATGCAGGAGAATTGCTTGAACCTGGGAAGTGGAGGCTGCAATGAGAGAGATATCGCTGCAATGAATAGAGATCATGCCACTGCACTCTAGCCTGCATGACGGAGTGAGACTCTGTCTCCAAAAAAAAAAAAAAATCTTGGATTTGACCAACTAATGGGTTCCAATATGTGAGGGAGTTTGGGGGAAGATACAGATTAATATGGCTTTTTGATACCTGAAATTTGGTCTTTTCATGATACAGGGGATTTTGTTTTCTTTAGTGACAAAAAAAACACAAAGTTTAAAACAATAAGGCTCTACACTATCATGTTTAAACAATAACAGACTTCTGTTTTAGACCTAACCTATTTAACCAATGTCTTTCTTAATGAAAATTCAGGTTGTTGTAATTTTTCACTTGTGATAAGCAACACTAATGAATATCCTGAAACATGCATTATTTGTGCACCTTGCTAGGTTTTTTCTTACTTTCCTGAAAGAATTCATGCATCAAAGACATGAGCGTTCTTGAGGCTTTTCATGTGTGTACACACAGTTACACAGATAAACACACACACAAACACACACACACAGAGCCAGATTGTTCTGTATAAAAGTTTGCCAGTAGTACATGAGAGAAAATAGTTTAAATTTGAAAATAAGAGTAGTGGTTAAAAGCATGGACTCTCGAGTTAGACTGACTGTGTTTTTGTCTTGGCTGCCCCACTTGGTAGGTATATATTACCTTAGGGGAGTTCATTTAACCTCTTCTGAACCTCAGCTTGTCCATTTAGATAATAGCACTTCATGAGATTGTTAAGAAAGTTAAGTGAATCAGTATACATAATACACTAAAAACATTGCTTGGCATAAAGGAGGCTCTTAAATGTTTTACTATTATAGGAGTTGCATTTTCTTTGTGAAAAAATTAACTTCACACCTTTGAGCTTAATTCAGCAAGATGTTAATTCTAATTGCTTTAGATAATGCCAGAGAAAGACTAATTCACATATTCTTAGGAACAGTACAAAAATATTAAAAAGAAATTAGATGCTGGAGTAATTTTTGATTTTAGACTTGGTCTCTGAATTATTTCAGTTATTTTAAATCTAAACAATTTTAAGCCTTTAGAGTTAGTACTCATTTGGAGATCTGAATATAGTATTAAACTCCGATTCCCAAACAAATACAGATAGCTGAGTCTTTGTATATGAAGGAAAAAAAACAGGGTCAATTACTATAGCATCTGTATTTAAAATGTACTAAATAGTCAAAACTATCCTATTTTCCACTTAACAAAAAATAGATGTGATAAGAATTAGATGTGAATGTCTAATGATTGTCTACTTACTGCGCCACATAAACTAAGCATTCTCTGTGCATTACTCATTTAATCCTTACAACAACCCTATGGAGTAATTACTTTTCCTATTTTATTACCAAGAAAACTGCACTTAAAGACCATAATCAACTTACCTGTCCAAAATTACACAACTAATTAGTGTCAGAGCTAGATCCGGAACCTAGTTTGTGACACCAGAATTCTACTACCTCTTAGGCTTCTCTTGACATTTCAGTGTTAATCATTAATTACGGTTTTGCAGGTTTTATGGCAGGAATTCTTCCTATGTTCATGGTGGAGTAGATGCTAGTGGAAAGCCCCAAGAAGCTGTTTATGGCCAAAATGTAAGTATTAATTTCATATATAGTTTAGAAATTTTGTGTTAAGATGGAGATTTTTAAAAATAGCTTCTTGTGTCCATGGTTTTTTTTCAGTATGATTGTTATAACTGAAATTTGTGTTTGACAATAATTGTCAAGCATACTTTGAGTTCTTAAACATCATTTTTGTATGAAACATGGGGTGTTATATTGAGATAGCTACAGAGGAGAAAATGATATGTTTTATATCATTGATGTATTCTATACATGAGATAGTAGAGACAGTATATTAAGTTTATACAAATCTGAGCTAAACCCTATGCTATAGGAATGCACAGAAATATGTGTTTGCTGTGGCCGAACAGGGAAGGAACACTTTGTGTAGAAGATGTGAGGCTATAAGATTGGGTCTTACCAAACAAGAAATTATAAGTAGACAAAAAATAGCATCAGCAAATACACAGTAAAATTATGTGTAAATTCAAGGAGCAGTCAACACAATTTGTGAGAACGACTACTTACTACAGAAAAGTGGAAGAAAGCTGCATAAAGCCCAGATTACTGCACAATATCAGAGAGCTGTTGTGATTTCTTGTTTAGGAGCATCAGTCTGGCAGTGATGCATAGCATGGTCAACGGATTCAGTTCAGGCAGGAAGATTAAGTAGTTAATATTGTGAAGTTGTAAGGAAATCAGTGAGAGTAGGTAATAGTATTGTGTAGGTAATGCAGTATCACAAGAGTTTATATTTTTCCTTCCTTCCTTCCTTAATAAAGGATATACACCACAAAGTATTATCTCTGAACTTCAGTGAATGTCATACTAAAATTCGTCATGTGGATGCTCATGCAACCTTGAGTGATGGAGTAGTTGTCCAGGTCATGGGTTTGCTGTCTAACAGTGGACAACCAGAAAGGAAGTTTATGCAAACCTTTGTTCTGGCTCCTGAAGTAAGTTTCTCATTTAACTTAATTTTTATTTATATGATTGAATTTGGCTGTTGCTAGTTGGTTAAAGTGTCCATTGGTTTCTTCCAATAAGTTTAGATTTGCATATTGCTATTTTTGAGAAATTTATGTTTGACCTGTTTGAGAGCACACGTGGTGTGTGTGTGTGTGTATGTATGCATATGCTTTGACTGTTTAGAATTAAAAGTCAGATACTGATAAAAGTGTGCAAAGGGATGATTAAGATTACATTAATACAGAAAAAATTAGCTGGGTGTAGTGGCAGGCACCTGCAATCCCAGCTATAGTGGTGGGCGCCTGTAGTCCCAGCTACTTGGGAGGCTGAGGCAGGAGAATCGCTTGAACCTGGGAGGCAGAGGTTGCAGTGAGCAGAGATGGCACCACTGTACTCCAGCCCGAGCAACAGAGGAGACTCTATCTCAAAAAAAAAAAAAAAAGATCACATTAATAATAACAAAAAGTACAGGTATATTTGAAAGATTACATTTGAAAACAAAATAGAAAAATTCTGTTTCTTTTTTATTAAATAGCTGTTTCTTGAGTTCTGCTAGGTTGGTGCAAAAGTAATTGTGGGTTTTGCTGTTATATTTTTTTGAGTGACCTTTTTACTTTATGTAAACATCATAGCATGTTCAGCATTGGATAATTATATTGAGTCCAGATTATTTCTCTAGTATTAAAATGAGAAATTATGTATACCATGTAATTTGCTCTTTTATGTAATACCAGATTTCTGGGTATTTATGGAATAAATGTTGTCTCCTGTAGGGATCTGTTCCAAATAAATTCTATGTTCACAACGATATGTTTCGTTATGAAGATGAAGTGTTTGGTGATTCTGAGCCTGAACTTGATGAAGGTGAGATTACTTTGAAGATAACAAAGATAGAAGGGTTCTGTTGGTACTCTTTATGAACTAATTTCTCTAAGTATGAAGCTTGGGGAAGTTTGCTTCTTTATTGTAACTGAGTCAAACATCCTTTTGTTGTTTTTTTGTTGTTGTCTTTTTGATGTCATTGCTGTTATAAAGAGATGTCCATTATTTGAAGTTATACAAAATTTGGATGTCAAGAAAAAAGGTTCCCCCTCAGTCTCATCCCCCTGTAGATAACCAAGTTTGGTGCCTATTGGAGAAGGTGTTTGGATTCTGTACTTGGCAACATGTATTTTTATAACTATGGAATTACACTGACTCAAAGCTTTTTTTTTTTTAATGTACTATGTCTTTATTGGCCATCCACGTTGTGGCTATGCCATAATTATTTAATTGATTTGCCATTGACATGCAGTGGTTAGTTTCTTTATCATTGTTGCTCTATTAAATAGATGTGACAAAGGAAACTAAATTGTGGCTTTAATGTAACTTATTTCCTACCTTTTTCTTACTAAAAGATTTGTTTTGTTTTCTGATAGAGTACAATAAATATTAAACTTCATCCTTGCCTTCCAGTTTTTGAGAGAACAGGGGATATTGCAGTTGAATGCCTTTGTGGAAAAAAAAAAAGGTTTTTTGGCCCGGCGTCTTGGCTCATGCCCGTAATCCCAGTGTTCTGGTAGGCCAAGGTGGGCAAATCACTTGAGGCCAGGAGTTTGAGACCAGCCTGGCCAACATAGTGAAACTCTGTCTCTATTTAAAAAAAATTTTTTTTTAAATTAGCTGGGCATGATGGTACATATCTGTAACCCCAGCTACTCAGGAGGCTGAGGCAGGAAAATCATTTGAACCTGGAAGGCGGAGGTTGCAGTGAGCTGAGATCATACCACTGCACTCTAGCCTGGGCAACAGAGTCAGATGCCCATCTCAAAAAAAAAAAGAAAGAAAGAAAATTGTCTAGTTTTCTTTTGTGCTATCATACCACTTCCTTAAACATGTTAAAAATATGTGCATTAGAGATTGTGAAGCCTCTTTAAGAAAGATGTGCTGTATTATGTATTGCCAGAATCAGAAGATGAAGTAGAAGAGGAACAAGAAGAAAGACAACCATCTCCTGAACCTGTGCAAGAAAATGCAAACAGTGGTTACTACGAAGCTCACCCTGTGACGTAAGAATAGTATTTGCAAGGTTACATTTGGTGTGAACTATGTCAGCAAGGTGGTTTTTGTTCGTAGAATTATTGTTGGAACTAAATTTTTGATAAAACCACCTATTAGGTCAGTATTTGAGTATCTATTGTATATTTGCAAGAAATTTGGAAAGAACTGTTTTATCTAATTCAAAAATTGAATATGGCTTGCACCAAAATAGTGGTTCCTTACTGAGAATGTAGTGTTCAAGACAACACAGAGTAAGCATTTTATTTTTATAAAATAAGGTTTGTAGTTAACACTAAAGTAAACATTCTTAGTAATTCAGTTTTTAAATGGGGTTAAAGAACTGCTACTTGAGAGTATTATTCCTTTCTGCCTTACAGTTCTTTTTGGAATTTTGCTTTGAAAACTTTGTAGGTCTAGGACAGGTTATTGGCATATGACTGGTTACACCCACTGGATTAGAGAGAAATTGAATTTTGTCTTACTTGAACTCCTACTAAAAAGTGAACTAAATATTTTATTGTAGTAATGGCATAGAGGAGCCTTTGGAAGAATCCTCTCATGAACCTGAACCTGAGCCAGAATCTGAAACAAAGACTGAAGAGCTGAAACCACAAGTGGAGGAGAAGAACTTAGAAGAATTAGAGGAGAAGTCTGCTACTCCTCCTCCAGCAGAACCTGTTTCTCTGCCACAAGAACCACCAAAGGTTAGATCAAAGGAACTCTTTAGACTTAAAACATCACATGTTCAAATTTGGTGCCATTAATGAAGTATGGCCTTTGTTCTATTATGTTAAATTGTTTGGTAAATTATGTATATGAAATAAGCTGTGGGGTTTTTTTGTTATCCTGAGAAAATTTTACTGTTTCCCTGCCCCCGCAATATACTCTGAGTGAAATTTATAACTTAAGATGAATCCTTGTCTGTATACAGTGTTTAGTAACTTATATGAAATTATTTGTATCCATGTATAAGGCTGTCAGTTGTTCTTTCATTCTGTATTAAATTCTCTGAGCACAGATGCACCAGGAGTCATGCAGTTTCCCAACTTAAACAAGTTGGTCTATAATTAAAAGAAGAGATACCTGTTGTTTGTGGTTTAAATGGGATCAGTTTCCTTCTACACCAATTAAACTATCTTGGAAAGATGAGTGACACCCTTAGTGTATCATGTAAGCCTACCTAAAACTTCTTTTATCTTGCTTCAAAGTTGAAGGTTAAAGTATATTTGGGTAGTGATAGGAGATTCTTTGTTCAATTTGTGAATGTCAGAGTTTCCAGCTAATACTCTCTTCTTTCCTATCCTCTCCCTCTCCCTTTAACACCATCACACACCCTGTCTTACCCCGAAAGGAGAAATAAATTGGTTCTATTAGGTTCAGATTTTTCTAGCATGTTAGTGGTTTTGTTTGCCACTTGCTCATCTACTTAGAGTACGTAGGAACTTGCTTGTGGTTTTATTTAGTAGTCAGACAAAATAGTTATAAATAAGCTTGCATAATGAGATTTTGAAAGCTGGCACATAGACTGGCATGTGTGTGTGTGTGCCTTTCTTTTAGGAGTCTTCCAATGTAGAGCAATAGTTTAGAAATGAAAAGAAAATATATATTTGGAAGTTTCCCTGTAGGAATGTTGGTGGTTTTCCATGATTAGTAGTCTAGGTTTGTTGCATTTCCTGCAGGCTTTCTCCTGGGCTTCAGTGACCAGTAAAAACCTGCCTCCTAGTGGTACTGTTTCTTCCTCTGGAATTCCACCCCATGTTAAAGCACCAGTCTCACAGGTAACCAATCTGTGAACACATTGGATTGTATCCTTGTTACATTGCCAATTGCTTATTTTTTAAATACTTTTTAAAATGAGTCAATCAGAAATTATGGATTAAATATACAAAAAACTTGTATTAAATGTCAGTGCACCCACTTTAAATGTCAAATCTCCATCATCATCTACATAGGTGGTATTTGGGGTTTGGGTGTGTGAAATACAGATTAAGTTGGTTTTTACCAATATGTAGTATTGTCATTTAAAAGGCTTCTTAAAATAACAGAATGTTCCTTTTTAAAAAGCTTCAAATTCTATTCAGCAAAAATATTTTAGGTAAGAAATTCGGAGAAGCACAAAGTAGTGTGGCGTAATAAAGAATCGTTTTTAAAAAGAAAACAAAACTTTTTAACATACGCTGCCTAAGCTCTTGGTGTGTACATGGTTCACACCACTTAATTGAAGCCTGTACCAACTTATGACTGTAGTGTTCACCTTAACTGATCATTCTAGTATTCTGCTTTTTGTCTGTTTGTCATCTTACCATTTCAGAGCTTTCAAAAATGTGAAAATAAGACACTGCCTACCTAAGAAGTCTGTTAGATTTAGTTTAGAATGAACTAAATTCTAATTAAGTTTATCAGCATATATAGGATGTCCAATTTTTTTCCCTACATTTTGCATTAAACTTCATTCCACTAGAAAATTTATGCTTAAAATGTTAATGTATAAGTGTCTTTCATAGGTTCTAAACAGTGAAATTTTGAGGTTTTAAAGGTAGTAACTTTTACAGTTTTTCTGGTGTTAGGACACGTGATCAGCTACATAAAAGTAGAATACGCCCATGATACTTTCTTTGTTTTTATTTGGATACTTAGGAAATATGTGATTACACTTATGTAAGATGGCCACCCAGAGTTCCATCTTAACAAAGGAAATCCCCAATATTGTGTGTGCTTTTCGACCCATCTGGAGACCCAATAAATGACTTTTGGCCCTTCTCTTTTGAAATCTTCATTTCCTATCAGATTTGGATTTGGAACCTTTGGATTATTTCATTTCAGAGAGTTTAAACAGTTAAAAATTAAAATAGGTAGTGCTTATACCTTTGATATGTGCCAAGCATTGTGCGAAGCACTTTTTATTCTCAGTGAATCCTCACAACCACCCTGTTAGGGTGAGTACTGTTATTTCTATTTTAGAGACAGAAAAATTGAGGCCTAGAGTAACTCACAGTTGTGTGCATAGTAGGGGTGGGCTTTGAAGTCATGCAGCTGGACATGAGTCCATATGTGACTCATGTAAACGTTTTTTTTTTTTTTTTTTGAGACAGTCTTGTTCTGTAGCCCAGGCTGGAGTGCAGTGGCACTATCTTGGCTCACTGCAACCTCCGCCTCCCCAGCTCAAGTGATTCTCCTGCCTCAGCCTCCTGAAATAGCTGAGATTATAGGTGCCCGCCACCACGCCTGACTAATTTTTGTATTTTTAGTAGAGACGGGGTTTCGCCATGTTGGCTAGGCTAGTCTCGAACTCCTGACCTCAAGTGATCCACCCGCCTTGGCCTCCCAAAATGCTGGGATTACAGGCGTGAGCCACCGTGCTCCGCCTCATGTAAACCTTATACAGTTCTCCAGCACGTTGCTGGAGAGTCATGTATTTATCTTAGCTGTATTTACATCAAAGAGGATTACATTTAAGACGTGCCTCTTGCCCAGAAAAATACCTTCATATATATCTAAACTAGTTTTCCTTAAGTTTGAGTATTTTTGAAGTTAGTTTTCAAGTTGTAGGAAATGAAGTTGTATTTCCTATGCCACACTGTTAATAAAACAAAAATTTTAAATGTTTAGAATTTAAACTTTAAAAGAACGTTCTAATCTCTTTAGGCTATACGTAAAATGGGTTCATGATACTTCTACTTGATTTAATAATCCTTCAATTTTACTTTGTTAATTTTGTGTAGTATTCATTTCCTTGTGCTTTGAACATAGATTATGGAAATTAATTTCAGGGTATTGGTAGGCATTAACTTAGAAGTAGGTAAGTTAATTTCTTGAAAAAAGATTTTGTCTGGAAATTGACTAGTTCACCTAAGTAGCTTATGTTTAATTGAAGGGCTTATTATTTGTGGTTATACCTGCTTCTATTGACTTGATTTGATGGTTCTGTACTTATTTCATATTCTGTTTGACCTTCATTTGTGGGTTTGTCATTTGATCATACTTTCTGGTTGCATGGAATTAATTTTAAAGCCCTCATAGTACTGTGTGGCATATTGGCCATTTTATCTGTTCAGAAAAACTAGTTTTAATCATGAAACTGGAGACCTGAAGAATTATAAGTATGCAGCTGGCTTAGTTAACATGTGTCAATCAGTTACTGAAGGGGACATTGTTAGCTTTTTGTTGTTGTATTTTTCTTGAACTGGCATCATCAGATATCTACTTAAAAGTCAGATTCCTAAATCAATGGCATGAATTATTCGTAAGATGTTGAAAATTATTAATATTTAACTTTATCTGTTTTTAATTTTCATCCTTAAAGAAAAAGAACTTTATTTTGCTACTTGTAGTTACTTGTGTTTTGATCATCTGTTTTGAAAAGAATTTAAATCAGTCAAGATCAGGGCCTCAAGTTCTTTGATAACATTTGAATTGGATGAGTCTAAGGTTTTTCTTAAATTTTGTAATAAACGTACATTTGCTATTTTTATTAATTGCCAGTAATACACTAGCTTCATTAAAATTTAACAGAGTACATTTATTCTCTGATTCTGTTTTACATTCATAATGAAGTATGCTTTTAGACCCCCTTAGCTGAAGTTTCTAAATAACTGCCTTTTTCAGTAACACATTTTGCATGAAATTATTATGTAGAATTAAACTCCAAATATAGATAGCAGTGGCCTCAGAGCTGTCACTTAAGTATCCTTGTCAGACATAGCACATTATCCTGCATGTTTTGGATCAGAGAACTAAAAATGTAACTTAATTTAAATAAACCAGTAGTTACAGAACATCTATGTCTAATAGCACTGTGCTTGGTTCTTTGGGTGATGTAAAAATAAGATACGGGCCTTGGGCATGGCATGCCTGTAGTCTCAGCTACTTGGGAGGCTGAGGCAGGAGGATCACTTGAGCCCAGGAATTTGAGGTTACAGTGAGCTAAGATTGTGCCAGTGCACTCCAGCCTGGGCAGTAGAGTAAGACCATATCTCTCTGAAAAAAATAAAAGATACAGACCTTATAGGAGTAAATACATATAAATAATTTTTTAAAAACTGGAGAGAGTTAAAATAACTCATAACTGGTAGAATTGTAGAACATGGTAAACAACTTCATCTTGAGGGAAATGGGACATTGACATAGAGGAAAACAGAATTTAGGAAGAGGCAGGCAAACTCAAACTATTAGCAAAGGAGTTAATATCCCTTTTTTGGTAACAGTGGCTGAAATCATTTCCATTAAATTCTCATTTTTGAAAGAAGCATTTTTGTATCAAAATTTGTCCTTGTAAATTACACTATCTGTTGTATAATTAAAGAATTTGAGCCACTGCATGGACCCAGGTCCTCAGAGATGACCATCTTTAAATATGGAACTGAAATTACTAGCTTTCTGTTTTGAGGACATGTTCTCCATATCCTGTTGGGTATTTTCAGCATCCTTTGTAGGTTCATCTATTTTGTGTCTCCTTGGACCATAAATATTTGGGTAGTAGAAGGTCTGAAGAAGTTGGGAATACTGAAAAAGCTGTTGTCTTGAGGAAAAGGTAATAGCAGATGCCAATGTTATTTGTTTTAAAAATAATTATATGTTTAATTCAGCAGTTGGCAGAAACTTTTGGTAGGCATCTTAAGCTGTTCTATTACTCCCAACCTCCTAGTTAGGGAAAATCACTGGGGCTAATACTTCAAATGTGTATTTTTCTCATAAGGAAGAATAGTAGGGAGCTAAAGGAGTTTGACTATTTGAGATGCTACATACAAGTTTCTATAAGTTTCTGTCATTTTTTTAGCATGCATTTTAACTTAAAGGTAGCAATTTTAGGTGTTAGAGCAAGCTAATTTTTATGCTTTGAACTCAAAAATACTGATTTTAAGATTATGGGCAGAGATTTAGGCAATACTACTGAGCACTATTACATTTGAAGGACAGCAAACTAGATTTTCGGAAATTATGTGTTATGTATTTTTGTCTTAAGATAAAGATGGCTTTTAATTTTGTTTATTTATATGGAGTGGTTCATCTTGCATTTTTGTGATTTTTTTTTTTTGGTAGCAATACTTTTTATGCTATTTCAATGTTGATATAACTTTAATGAAAAAATATAACTGTAAAAAGCATCTTCTTGTGAGTTATACAGCCTTGAGTGGGAAAACAAAAGCTACCTACAGTCCTAGATTGGTACAGAATATCTTGATAAAAATTTATTTTTCATATACATAGGACACTATGTTAAAAACATCTAAACTTAAAACTATCGTTATGTCTACTAGAGACTTGTTGTTAGTTGCTTTAGTTGATTTTTCTCCTGTGGAGTGTTTTTTATAATGTGTTTTTTCCTTTATATTTTAGCCAAGAGTTGAAGCTAAACCAGAAGTTCAATCTCAGCCACCTCGTGTGCGTGAACAGCGACCTAGAGAACGACCTGGTTTCCCTCCTAGAGGACCAAGACCAGGTGAGTCAGCTCCGCCTTTAGCATTTAACATTTGTAAGGTTGGAAAAGACTGAACTTAACAAAACCCAAAACTTATGATGTGTTCTATACACAGACCCGTATAGTATCAAATTGCTTAAAGATGTGATGTGAGCAACCCGCTAAAATAGTATCTGGGGTGAGTAACCAGTTTTTAGGGAGGATTGGTTGACATGCCATGGAGACATATTTTGAAGGAGTGAAAGACTTAACAAGATTTATTTGGTTATTGTCACTGGTTTTAAGAATTCACAACCAAGCTGCCAATAACCTACTCTCTTAGCGCTGTCTTTTCACAGATAAACAGTAAGCACACTTAGATTCTTCTTACTTTGATTCTTAAGTTGCCATGATTTTTGACTTGTTTACATTGTTAGCTATACATGTAATACCTTTATTTGAACTGTATAAGAATTTTTAGATTGCTTTTGAAAGGAGATGGGAGAGATGGAGATAGTGACTATCACATTTACAATGTTTTTTGTTTTTTAAAGTAAACTCGAAGTTGTAAATTTGTCACTGATTAAACTTAGGACCTTGAGTAAGACCTTAAATTCTGAGCTTTTATGTCAAACATGACACAAATTATTCTTGTATTTGCCTCACGGTGTTCTGTGTTATTGAGAGAATCAATAAGATTTTATTTATATCTATATACATATACACTAAAATGTATAGACTACATAAATGTGATAATTGCTGTTAAAATTTACTGATTTTGCTGTAATGTCATATAGCCAAATAATTTTGAATTTCAAAAGACTAAGCAAATATTTAGTAGGCTGTACCTCACTATCTGAAGTCTGCTTGGTTCCTGGGTGATGGCAGCAGTTTGGTTAAGGAGGAATACCTGTACTACTAATACTTGATTTTTGTATAATCAGTCCAGTAGATCTAGAAGAAGCTATTTTAGCAACCTAGTCATTGTCCTCACTTTACATTTTAGTGTCATGCTGTTTCCTAACCTACTAATAATAGGTACTTTTGCCTCTTTTTCAAGAAGCTTACCTAGTCTTATTAAGCTAAAACAGGAATATCAATAGTAAGTGATTTTTATATTCATTCCTTTGAAGTAGTTTTTATGATATTGTAAACTGGAATGTCTGCTCTATTTCTGTTTTCAGGCAGAGGAGATATGGAACAGAATGACTCTGACAACCGTAGAATAATTCGCTATCCAGATAGTCATCAACTTTTTGTTGGTAACTTGCCTCATGATATTGATGAAAATGAACTGAAAGAATTCTTCATGAGTAAGTGATTTATTTTGCTGTAAAAGTTTTTAAATCATTTTAAATTAAGCAAGAAGCATATAGAGCTTTTTTAATAACTACTTTTTAAAAATGTTTCTCTTTTTATACTGTGTCCAGCTACCAGTCTCACCTCAATTGAGAGGAAGGGAGTAGATGACTATATAAGATGTTCCTCCGTGACTGCTTAGTGTTGACTTGGTCTGGCTCAACAGAGTTTAGAAGAAACAGCTGGATAAATCAGTCATAAATTCAGAGATAAAGGATTCATTTGGGCAAATGGGTCAATATATTAGGAGAAACTACATTGTCTTTCCAAGTTATGCAGTTAACTTTACTTTTGAAAGGACTAACAAAGATGCAGAAAGGTAACAGATGCAGAAAGGCCGGCAGGCTACTTAGGTGATTGCCTGCTTGAATAAATGTACCTTAGCTATCACTGTGTGTAGAAGCTTGCAAGTTTTATTTTAAAATGGATCAAGGAGATTAAGATTATTCATCCTGAACAATTACAGCCATCAAAGTATTCTGTTAAAAATATTTAACTCTTGATGTAATATATATTTTCACAAGTTTTAGAAACGTTGTGGAACTTGTTAAAAATATTTAACCCTTGGTGTAATATGTGTTTTCATAGGTTTTGGAAACGTTGTGGAACTTCGCATCAATACCAAGGGTGTTGGGGGAAAGCTTCCAAATTTTGGTTTTGTGGTTTTTGATGACTCTGAACCAGTTCAGAGAATCTTAATTGCGAAAGTAAGTGATTTAAAGGGCATAATTCAAGACTATTATTTCTGTTGTATATATTAATTTGGGGTATTTAAAAACCATAGGGAATCTTTTAATAGTAAAGCTAACAATAGTTAATTATTAAAGAGTATTTATGCAATGAATAAAGATTTCTTAGCAGTTTTAAAGTCTAAGATGTGGATCATTTAAATTTCGTTACTCGCTTTGCTGAAAAAGGTGGGAAAGATTGCATGTTAAGAATTTTGGCAGGGTATAGTGGCTCACACTTGTAATCAGCACTTTGGGAGGTTATGGCAGAAAGATTGCTTGACCCTAGCAGAGTTCAAGACCAGCCTGGGCAACAGTGAGATATCATATCTACAAAAAAAAAAAAGTAGCTGGCTGCGGTGGTGGACACCTATTATAATCCCAGCTACTTAAGAGGCTAAGGTGGGAGGATCAGTTGTGCCCGGGATGTCATGGCTGCAATGAGCTATGATTGTGCCACTGGCTGTTCACCAGCCTAGGTTACAGCTGAGACCTTGTCTCTTGTGGGGTGGGGGTGGGGTGGGGGGTTACGCTTATCTAACTTACCTGTTCAGAGTAATACATTGTATTGCTGTCTAACTTGCCCATGTAAATATTTTTCTCCTCTTTTATAAAGCCGATTATGTTTCGAGGGAGAAGTACGTTTAAATGTGGAAGAGAAAAAACAAGAGCTGCAAGAGAGCGAGAAACCAGAGGTGGTGGTGATGATCGCAGGGATATTAGGCGCAATGATCGAGGTCCTGGTGGTCCACGTGGAATTGTGGGTGGTGGAATGATGCGTGATCGTGATGGAAGAGGACCTCCTCCAAGGGGTGGCATGGCACAGAAACTTGGCTCTGGAAGAGGAACCGGGCAAATGGAAGGCCGCTTCACAGGACAGCGTCGCTGAAGCTCCACTGTCGGCAAAGTCTTGGCAGTGGTACAATATTCATCGTGTTTGCATTCTTGTTAATTTTTTTTGGCTTTGGAATGTGACACAGCCTTTTTGATCATTTCTTTGATGTGAAAAGCATCTTTTGGTTATCAGTTAAATTGAGGTGGACATTATTTCCCCAGTTTCACAACAGGATTCACATTGTTAATTTATAAATCTAGACTTGGAGAATTAAGGACTGAGAACTGACCATATCTTAAACTATCTACGACACAGTGAACTTAAAAGGACATGCCCACTGAATTCAGGTCCTTTGAGTCAAAAAAATCTTCTGCTGCACATTTTGTTTAAGTGTTAATGTTTCTGCCTGTTAATGTTGGGAATACAAATAGTGCAATTTGTGCAATTGGAGAATCTTGCCTTTTTTCTTGGCTCCCCCCCAAAAATACAAACCAACAGAAACTTGTTATGCACTCATCAAAATGCACTAATGGGTACTCTGAACTCATTAACATTGACATCTGCAACAGGTGGCAACAGGGGAAAAAAATCTTTCATCTTCTTTTCCAGTAGAGAATAGTTTATGAAATGATGAGGGCATTTTATCTGCTTGCTGTGACCAGCGTGTATACACATAAACCTTAACAAGACTACAAGTATATTCCAGAAGGAAATCATTTTAGTTATGAACTAAATAACAAAAATTAGAACTTCAAATGGGATGGTCTTGACTATTAGACCAGATTTAGTAGCTCCATATCTAAGATTTTTCTACCTGCCCCTCTTCAGTACAGGGATGGCTGGCTGCTCAACACACTCCTCCTCCCCTTTTTCCTTTCTTTAAGCTGTGTACAGTGATAATTGTCTTTACTGTATTTTTGTTCTCTGGTAATGTAATAAGCATGATGGTGCCTTCTATTAATACATCATTCCAGTCTTGCTGGTAATTTTGTACAGTATAGTGTATGAATTGCTGTGCTGCAAAGCCAAACAGCTGCAAAATGTTGAAAAATCATCGAAATGTAAAAAAATTGCAGTATCTTTAAAATCAGTAAAATGGACTAGCATATTATTTATCTTGTTCTTCAGTTAACAACTTTGTGTTCTCTGTGGGAGGGAGGGAGTCCTGTGTGTTTGTGGGGGAGAGGGGAAGGAGGAAGTCAGTTATTTGAGTAACTGTCTAGTTGACTTTTCTCTTGGCTAGAATGTGGACGTTGAAACGTATCACATCAGCGCTTGGAAAAGTCAGTCAGCTCGATGTACATTTTTAGTGACATTTTAAAAGCAGTCAGATTCCATAAATGGCAAGTAAGCCAGAAGTGAGGATACTGCAATTTTCAGAGAAAAGAACAGCAGCTCTTAAGTGTTTGCATTTTCTATTTGGGGGGGCAGGGAACTGTCATTCATTTTGCACAATTCTTGAACTGATGTCAGCACCCGAGTGGCTCCTGAATTTAAGTCTGGGACGACATCTTTTATTTTTACATGAATCTTTAAACAATTCTGTGAGCAAAGTTTGTAGCTGCTGGATTATTGTCTGTCTTTATAGCAAGTTCCAGTAAACCACAAGTATGGCAAAGCTTATCCAATTTTATGCTTGGAGCAATCAGTAAATACCAGTTTCTGATGTTTCAGGCAGGAAGTGAGGTAAATAAGTGTGACCACTTAAAGCTGCTCGTTAGCATGGAAGACTTCTCCATTCTATCTTTGTAAAACAAACAAGATATGCACTTGACATAGTAGCAAATTGGTTCTGAATTATGCAACTGTTTACTATTTAGTAAACTAGCAAATGATGGATGTATTTTGTTTTTCATGTACTGGGCAATATGAGTAAAATCTGTCTCTTTTTTCCCCTTTGAATGAGGTCTTCCATGTTTGAGGAAAAGTCTTGCACTATTGGATATATTTTGGGGACGCAGATTTTCATCGTTTCCATTTTGGGGGGCTTAAGGATTCTTTTTTGTTTGTTTGTTTGAAACAGTTTTATACTTTCTGATGTATAGTACTTGAAGTTCTTACCAGAAAATTACTTTGGAGTTTTGAAGCCTTTATTAATACTACTTTCAAAGAAGCAGCTGTTTTATTGTCAATGTTTTTTCCCCCCCCAAGCATATTTTCCTCTATTCTTCTATTTCTATTTCCCATTTTTTATATATACACATATATAAAATTTCCAATTCAGGATATTGCCCTGCCATCCATGAAAACTGTTCTGGCACCAAAAGTAATGACAAATGTTAAGTGTAATAGAAAAGTAGAGCAAAGAGCCATTCAGCTTCAGTCTTTACATACCATGAATAAAACATTAAAACATCATATGGAGAAGTTTACATGGTGATTGTTCACCTGCAGTACTGTGGACTTTTAACATTTTGTCCTCTTTTCAGTGAACCAGAGTAAAAATATTCATCTACCATTACTGTTATTTGCTGATTTTGTTTTATTTTTTGATGGTAATATTCTATCCTTATGACACTATTGCAACCAAATTGGCTTTACCATCTTGGCTTTAGTAGGTATAGAAGACAATGGATTACCATCTTTATTGCTGTAATGTGTTAAGCATTATATGCTAGTAGAATCTAGTTTAATTGTTTCAGGTGGAAAGTATTCTTTGAGTTTCCATTTTGAATGTGTTTGGACTAAACAATAAACTACTGATGTCTGCAGCATTTATCTACGTCCCTAATTTATAGTTCTTATGTTCCCAAATGTTTTCTTCCAGTTGCATTTCATACAGACTAAGTGGGAATAATAAGCAGTTGGGTTTTAGAACAATTTATTTGTGAAATTTGATATATGAAAAAAGTAAAACATTTAAGTAACACTTGACCATTGTAAGAGATCTACCCCAGTCCAGTTAGACAGCTGGTATACAGGTTGAAATGTTAGAAGAGAATAATAAGTGGTAAGAACGGTGAGAATGATCTAAAGTAGACTACAATTTTGGATTTTCTAAAGTATTTCTGCCTTGCATCTCACAAGGAAAGGAGAAAGGAAGGGATGAGAAGATTGAGGTTACCTGATGGACATGACTCAAGTTCAGAAACTGGAACTAATTTATTAAGCTCTGCAAGAATATTGATGTAATCAGCCATACTTAGTCATGCTTTCGATGAAAAATGAGGTCCTAAAGCATGTGTAATTTTAGAACCTGAGCCTTTTCCTTCCTAAAGGGGATGATACATTTGAATTTTACCTGACATTAATAACACTTTAAGATTCCTAAATCAGTCTTCACAGATTTGTACTGGGGGAGAAACCAGAATAGCCATTGCTTAATCTTAGTGGGGAAGGAAGAATTAAACCTTTTGTAAACTGACTTTTAGTTATAATTTATCTAACTATGGCTATGGAAAAACATTTTTTAAAGGGGATAAAATGTATATCCCACACTGTTGAAAATAGGTTCAAATTTGAAGCAGTAAATTTTTACTTGGTCCTGGGAATTAATGTGGAACAACATATTTGAAAACCTTAGCCACTCAAGAGATTGAGTTGCTCATCATAATTTATATTTTAGCTACAGATCAAGAGACCCTTGATTTTTTTTTTAAATTTTGTGTTTATAAGACTTCCTAGCTAGAAGACTGTTTTGATCAGTTTGATGTCAGCACTCTAATTTATTTAAAATTACTGGATAAACAATTTAAGTCATGAAAGAAATTTGTGATTTAAGTACATTCACATAGAAAATAATTTGCAACATTAAGTCAAATTCCTAAATAATGAATTTCTGGCAGTTTTTGATAAATAAGGACTATAATCTGTTTATGTAGTACATGTACACATGTACATGCTTCAGAAATAGTCTAGAATTTTAAAAAAATCTTAAAGTGTTTTTAGCATTATCAAGTATTGGGCAAAATAAGTACTGATTCAGAATTAAGCATTAACAGAAACATTACTAGCCTTCTGTTATTTGCCAAATTAGCTGATCTTTGTCTTTGACCTCTTAAAATTTTGATAAAGCTGGCTGCCCCCTTGAAATGCTTTCACTTTTGCATCATTAATATTCTTTTAACTGGTCCTGTTTTTCTATTATCACCATACCCTACTAGTTCCTTCTGTCTCTCATCTGTTTTCCCCACAAAATTTCTCTGGGTGGTTTTATTTAGGCCAGGCACTACATTGGGTTCAATATATTATCCACTCAGTAAATTCCAGATAATATATGATGGTCAAGAGCAGAACTTTGGAGATAGCCTGGGCTTGGATGGGAGCTCCACCATTCAATGGTAAGTGTTTTTCTGTGCCTGTTTCCTCATTTGTGAAATGAGATAGGTGATTGTGAGACTCAGAGAGTTAGCATGTAAAGCACCTAAGTTAGCTGGGGTATTTTTGTTGTTGTTTTTGTTTTGTTTGAGATGGAGTCTTGTGGCTGTTGGCCAGGCTGGAGTGCAATGGTTTGATCTCAGCTCACTGCAGCCTCTGCCTCCTGGGTTCCAGCAATTCTCCTGCCTCAGCCTCCCGAATAGCCAAGATTACAGGTGCCTGCCACCACGCCAGGATAATTTTTGTATTTTTAGTAGAGACAAGGTTTCACCATGTTGGCCAGGCTGGTCTCGAACTCCTGACCTCAGATGATTCACCTCGGCTTCCCAAAGTGCTGGGATTACAGGTGTGAACCACGGTGTGGCTAGTGTTAACTGTTACTGACTATTGCATTTCTACTGTCTACCTACCCTGTGTTCCAAAAACATGTCTTTTTAAATACCATTTTAGCCAGTTCCCTTTTTGATAATTCAAAATTGGTAAGTCCGAAACAATGCATGTTTTTTTCTATGCAACTTAACCTGTGTATTCCTGGCTCTGTAAGGATGAACATCTCTTTCTGATTTAATCAATCTTGAAATGTTTGAGATCTCATCTTTTCCATTCAGTACTTTCTCTGGCTCCCTCCTCCTTTATTTTCCCTGCCACAAGACTTATTCCTGTTATTCTAACTTCCACTGTCTCATTCAGTTCATTAACCACTGAAATTCAAAATACCAGGCACTGTTCTAGGTGCTACTAAGAAATAATTACGCCGGGTGCGGTGGCTCATGCCTGTAATCCCAGCACTCTGAGAGGCTAAGGCAGGGGTGTGGGAGGATCACCTGAGGTCAAGAGTTCAAGACTGGCCTGACGAACATGGTGAAACCCGGTCTCTACTAAAACTACAAAAAATGAGCCTGGCATGGTGGCACATACCCGTAACCCCAGCTACTAAAGATGCTGAGGTAGAAGAATCACTTGAATCCGGCGGGCGGAGATTGCAGTGGCTGAGATTGCACCATTGCACTCTAGCCTGGGCAATAAGAGTGAAACTCATCTCAAAAAAGAAAAAAAAAAAGAGAAATGATTAAACAAAATTCCTAGTCTTAAGTTAAAAAGGCCGCTGAAGCCCTGTGGGGGAGATTGGGTGCATGTTTAGATGGGTAGCTAGGGGTCAGGCAGTAGTAGTTGGCCTCACAGGGGTTGGTCTTTATCCCAACCAAACGCAATGGGAAAGTTGGTGATTTTTGGCAGGTGGGTAGGTGTAGGAGGAAGGTAATGAGTGACAGGATTTCTATTTTGAAATGTCTCTTGCTACAGAGTAAACAAATTGAAGCAGTTCAATAATGAATGGGAGTAGACCAGGTAAAGGGATGTTGCAATACTTCAGTCAAGAGCTATGATAGCTTAGACTAGAGTGGCAGTGTCAGAAACCTCAAGTTGATACATTTGGAAGATCTGAAGGTAAAATGCCCAGGTCTTGGTGAGGGAAAGGGTGGTATCAAAGAAGAATCTGAAGTTCCTCACTTGTATAATTGCAGAAGTAAAATGTTATGTGAAGGATGGGACCATAAGGGAAAAAAGCTTTAAAGGAAGGACAGGAGTGCTCGAGAAAAGCTTTATGGGATTTTGATGTAAGACCTGAAAAGATCAGTCTATCTAGGAGTGTTTGTAACTTTGTACGTTATGTTTGGCTCCCTTGCCCTTCTTATTTTGAAAATAATACATGAAATATGTATATTTTACCACAATTAAAAACAAATACATGTGCACATTATGGAAAATACAAATGATCCAAAATAATTAACTCCCATAATGTAGCCCATAGATGGTTCCTATAAATGACTTGGCATACGTATTTTTTCTTTCAGATATTTCTGTTTTATATAGTTCATTGTTTTAGTGAAGATCAACCATTGAACATTGTTTATTAAGCACCTCTGTGCACTGGGAACTCTACACTAGGACTTGTTCTTGATGTTAAGGATACATGAATGAATAGGCCATTGGTCTCCCAGAGAGTAGTTACTTGATAATGGAGAAGTAGTTGTAAATGTGATGTAGAACATTAAGATAATACAAAGCCTCTCAGTGGCAACTTGAGGCAGGTGTTCCCCAGTCACCCATTCTAGAGTTGACATTTAATGCAGGGGCATGCCACATAAAGTACTAACTTATGCAGTATATAAAACTGGAAAAGTTTGGAGGGTAAATGAAAAAGGCTGGATGGAATGAGTCAAGGAATGGCAAAGTAGTAAGAGGTGACGTAGAAGACAGGATTCTCCCAAGACCGTAAGCCAGGGTAAGGAGTTTATTTGGATTTTTTTTTCTAATTGCCATAGGAAGCCATTAAAGAAGAAAGATTCGGAGTGATAAAATATGCTGTACTGAAAATAGGTGGTACAATAACAAGAATGGAAGCAGAACTGATAAGATGTTATAGTCTAGGACTATTACATCTGAGGGAGAGAAATAGCATCTGGTTTAATTTAAGCAAGCTAAGTGTACTTGTTTACAGCCAAAGATATGGAGGCTCAGGATACTATAGTATGAGGCAATTTGAATGATGGATTATCAAAGTGTCAATCTGCTTTAAAGGGTGACACAGGCCAGGCGTGGTGGCTCACACCTGTAATCTTAGCACATTGGGAGGCTGAAGCAGGAAGATAACTTGAGCCCAGGAGTTCAACACCAGACTGGGCAACATGGCAAGACCTGGTCTCCACAAAAAATAAATTAACCAAGCATGTTAGCACATGCCTGTGTTCTCATCTACTCAGGAGGCTGATGTGGGAGGATCGCTTGAGCCCAGGACTTGCACTCCAGCCTGGACAACAGAGCGAGACCTTGTCTCAAAAATAAAAGGCTATAAAATCAACCTCAGAATGAATAATTTTAGAAAAGGGGTTTTAAACACCAGGAATTTAAACTTTGAATGCAATGCATGTTTATCCGGCTTATTTTAGAAAATCGTAAACTCAGTCTCCATACTAGCAGGCCTAAAATTAAGGATCTCTTAATCAGGAATTAATTGAGGAAGCACAGCATTAAGTAATAAGGCAGAGTGGAGACCTGGAACAGAAGTTAATAGATGTCGAATACTGTGTCTATGAATTGAAAAAAGAGAATATTTTTTGATGACCTGTCATTTTATATACATTATACCTTTTATTCTGATAACCCTCTTTTTGTTTTTTAAGAGGTGAACTAAAGCTTGGAGAGGTTAAAAACAAACAACAACAAAAAAAAACTGCCTGACATAGTGACAAGTTTTTTGGAATAGAAAGCAGCTGTGAGAGATTTCATTGGAAGGTGACTTGGAATGACTTAGTGTTTCAAGGCAAGCACAAATAATAAAGTAACACGTATATGTGAAAGATGTGAGAAGAACTTGTATAGCCATCAATGAATATTAGCACTGAGTATGTGCCAGAAACTTACCTAGATGGTGGCTGGCAGTACAGCAGACACAACCTACCATTAGGAAATTTGTATTTTGAATGAGAGAGGCAGCAAGCATGTTAATTTCAGTTCTGATTTGTCCTGGGCAGAATACAACCTGTTTAATCCTAATGGTAATCTTATGAGAGAAGTACGATTTACAGAAGGGTTAACTCAGGCACAGTAGGGTTAGCTATTTGTTCAAGACCACATGGCTAACTGGGGTAGAACTAGTAGAGGATGAATAGTGACTGGAATTGGGGCTGTTCTACCCAGGATGGTAATGAAAAGAGGTATACCTAAGATTTGAAGAGAAGGCAGCCATGAGTAAATCTAGGGGTAGAGTGTTCCAAGTGAAAATTCGGAGGCCCTGTTTTTGGAAGGAGCTTGGTATCTTAAAGGGCAATAAGAAGGCCAGTATGGCTCTAATGATAATGCAGATAATATTAAGAGGTAGGCAGATATTAAGTGGTAGGTAGAGCTAAATTGAGGACGGCCTTGTATTTTGAATTTTACTCTTGGGATTGTAGGGATCTGAACGTTGATGTGATCTGAATTAGGAAGAGCTGTCAGGTGACAGGTGATGGTAGCTTGGATAAGGGTTGTAGCAGTGGATATACAGTGATTAGTGGTCAGCTAATAAGATATGTTTTAGAGATAGAACCTATAAAAGTTGCTTAGGGGTTGATATTTTGAATGTGAGGGAGGGAAGATTCAAGGGTGACTCATAGAGTTTTGGGGCAGCTTGGATGGAAGGCTATGGGTACTCATAGGGAAAGAGGAGAAGTGGATTGTGGAGGGGGAAATCAACAGTTCTGTTTTAGCTATGTTAAGTTTCACATGCCAATTGGATAGCCAAGAAGAAATGTCAGGCAATTAAATGTGTGATTCTGGAGTTCTGAGAAGTCTGTGCTGTGAATGGTGCAAATAGATCTTTGCAGCCTTTGGATTAGATGAGATCACTTAAGAGAAAAGGCTGACGACTGAGATCTCACATACTTCCAAAACTTAGGATTATAGTACAGGAGAGGAGCATACAAAGAAAACAAGGAGACAAAATATAAGTGTTGGTGTCATGGAAAGCCAAGTTTCAAGAGTTTATCAGAAGGAAAGAATAGACAGTTGTGTCAAATGCTGCTGAAAGTTCAAATAAAATAGCGAGTGAATTAGAGTGGGCTAACTGCTATAATAAATAGATTTCAAAATGTCTAATGGCTCAGATACAATAGTTTTTTCTCCCCCTTCCCAGGAAAAGTAGGCCGGGCGAGGCGGCTCACACCTGTAATCCCAGCACTTTGGGAGGCCAAGGTGGGTGGATCACGAGGTCAGGAGTTCAAGACCAGCCTGGCTAAAATGGTGAAACTCCCTCTCTACTAAAAATACACAACTTAGCTGGGTATGGTGGGGTGCCTGTAATCTCAGCTACTTGGGAGGCTGAGGCAGAGAATTGCTTGAACCCAGGAGGCGGAGGTTGCAGCGAGCCGAGATCACACTACTGCACTCCAGCCTGGGTGACAGAATGAGACTCTGTCTCAAAAAAAAAAAAAAAAAAGTATTAGAGTGGCAGTGAAAAGGCAAGTGGTCTGGCCCCTCCCCCCCCACTTAGCTATTTAGGGACACGGAAATGACGGCTCTACCGACTTCAATAGGTAGCTTCAAGATCACAGAGTCATCTCTAATATAACCAACTAAAAGGGGAAAAGGGCATGGAGGATCATGAGTGCTAGATTTTTATGGGCCAGGAATAGGAACATACACATCTCATATTCCACTGGCTTGAATTTAATCACATAGCCATCCCCAACTTTCATGGACGTTGCAAAAAATAAGCCATGCATACAGGCAAAAGAGGAATCAGCTTATCGTGAGTAGCTAGTAATCTCCACCACAGATGTCTTTGGCAGGATGTAGGTCATCGTGACTTTGGTAAGAACTATTTAAATGAAGTAATAAGGATGAAGCCCGAGAGAGGACTGGAGATCTGAAATGGAACTAATGAACACTGACTTTTTCTGTAGTTTTGCTATGAGGGTGAACAGAGGAATGGGGTGAGGCTAGAAGGAAATGAAACATAAGGGTATTAAGAGGCACGTTACCAGTGCAAACAAACAGAATGTATACTATTTTATTTATTACCACAGTTAACTAAGTAGGAAAGAATATATATTATTTTTAATATTTGAGGAATGGATTCCTATGTTCATAACCACTATGGTATAGATGTTGGTGGCTGATACAGCAAGGTGTTATACATGTTCAATCAACTTGGCAAAATAAGTGGCACATTATACTTTAGGTTTTCAATCTAGTCTTCATAATCTTTTAATGTAGTAATCAGGTCATTAAACTACTAGGTTTAGCAAATGTCCTCCCATCAAAAAAACCTTAAAACTTCAAAGGAGTCAGTCCATTTTCTTAACAAAATGGGGAAATGTATTCATAGTTGCATGTTCTATAATATACGATAATTGAGAACCTTTTGTAGTCTACAGATTTTATGGCCCTTTCACTTGGTGACTCAATTGAACTGATGCCAAAAACTCATCGATCGGGATCTCATGGAGCCTAAGTGAGTGGCTTTCGGGGGGCATTACTGGAGGATGGGCAAGAAAATGGCCCAAGCACATTGTTTTTGGATGTCAAGATATGTAGAAAATGATTGTTGTGGAGAGTAATTTAAGAGATGATTGCTAATGTTCAGGAACTAGATTTTAAGCAGTTTGACCAAGGTAATTAACCACTGGGAGAGTAATGCAAACTAACCAAACTCACAAAACACTATAAACAGAATGTCTATTTCTTAATGTACGAGAAAGAATGAATACCTTAACATTAATTATTAATACCTTAATATTGACTAGGGTATAATGTAGACATTTGTCCACTATCCAGGACACTCTATTCCCTAAATCAAAGTAGTGTAGAGACCAAAATGATTATGAAATGTTTAGTTATCATGATTGAAAGTATTATTTTACTGGCCTTATGGCTTCCTCGCTGCCTCAGATCCCTTGAAAATGGGGAAAGCCTTGTTCCTGTGTGACTTAAGCCTGTGCATGATTCTGACCTACCAGTCTTGCTCAGTCATGGATTGAGCCGCATTTTTGCATTTAAGGCAAGTTTTATCGCAAGCCCCAACTCCATCCCTTATGGGGTGCCATATGTGGGTGTTGTGCAAACCTTCCAGATCCTCAGCCATCCCAGCGCTTTCCTCATTCCATTCACGCCCTCTTCCCCTTCCTCCATCTCAAAGTGTTTTCCCTCACTTTCAATGGCCAGACTGGCCTCCCCAGGGTCCCTCCTAACGTCAGGTCTGTCATCACCTACCTGCCTTCCACCTTGCCTCGCCTACTAATCAGTCACCTCCTAGACTGTCACCGTCATCTCCTACCTGGCTCAGACTGGCCCCACCGCCTGGAACGAAAAGGAAGCATGGAATCGCGGTCAGGCCGCGCCTTCGCCACTCAGGGCGCCCGGCTCCCACCCTCCTCCCGCCCCAGCGGCACGACTGTCAGGGACACCTTATCGCACTCTGCATAGTCGTCGCAGTGGGCACCACAATCGCCTCCTGCCTCCGGCGAAGGCAGAAAAGCGCCTCCTGGCGAGAACCAAGGCGTGTGGGGGACGCAGGGCCTCTGCACGTCAGGGAGCAGAACCTGGGCCAAGCCCTAGGTGAAGGGGCTGGGTGGTTGGCCCTTAGCCAATCATGGCTCGTGACGACAGGGCTCGGCCAATCAGAACAAGGGAGGCCTGGCGCACTCAGGGCGGGTGAGGAACCGCCCCCTTGCAGCTCCGCGGCCAACGCCTTAGTCCAGGGGTAGTTGGATTGGTGCAGGTTTCCAGACTCCAGGGACTAGGGGCCTTATGAGCTGGGAGGTGGTGCCTGTCACCCAGCTAATTTCTTTCTAACCCTTGGCCTTCACAGATGTTGGTGCCTGCCGTGAACGCATTCTGACCTGGGCCGTATCTGTCTCCCAGACTTTGTGCCTGTGGTTGGGGACAGAGTGAGGTCGTTGCCTTGACGACGACAGCATGCGGCCAGTGGTCCTCCTAAGTGTGAGCTTGCGGCGGACCGAGGCCCACCTGTCTCCTTGCCTGCCTCGCTCAGGACCTGCGAAGAAATCACAACAGCGCTGCAATTGCTAGTTTGCTAGGCAGCATCTTTTGGACCTGCGAGCGATATGCATTTCACCTCCAATTTGTTTCCAAGTTGAAAACCTTTGGGTCTTTCCGTGCAAACGGATTGAAGAAACGGTAAGTATAGTATTTTTAAAAGCTGTTATTATCTCGTTTTCTGATCTATAAAAGATTGCAATCTTTTTTCGTTTTGTTTTTTGAGATAGAGACTTGCTCTTGTTGCCCAGGCTGGAGTGCAATGGCACGATCTTAGCTCACCGCAACCTCAGCCTCCCGGGCTGAAGCGATTCTCTTGTCTTAGCCTCTCGAGTAGCTGGGATTATAGGCACTTGCCACCACGACTGGCTAATTTTGGATTTTTAGTAGAGATGAGGTTTCTCCATCTTGGTCAGGCTGGTCTCGAACTGCCCATGTTAGATGATCCGCCCGCCTTGGCCTCCCAAAGGACTGGGATTACAGGCATGAGCCACTGCGCCAGGCCCTTCAATCTGTCTTAAACAAAATAAAAAATTAGCATTCTCCAAATATTTTATCTAAGTTTTTGATATTAGAACCATCTAGAAATGCCATATTGCCCATTGGCCAGGTTTCTTTTCGTTTGTATTACCCTTCCATTCAAGAGTAGAAGGCATGAGAAGTTATAGTTTATGAGTAACTGTTTCAGGAAACAAGAGGCTTTTTAGGCCGTGATACTTTTAAAGTATTTGTGGACGGTGCCACTTGAAAAAGCAGGTGTGTTCAATGTGATGTGTTCTGATGTGCAACTGATTGGGAGAAAAACTTGAAGCAATCAACTTGCATTAACGTTAGTGTGTGATATGCTTCAGAACACCTCAGACATGCTTAAAGTCATTTTTTTTCTGTTCACTTTTCATTTTCAAATATTGAGGGCACCAATTACAAAATGTTTTAAAGTGATCTAGGTTACAGATTCAAGCTATTTTTGTCATTGGTATGATAAACCTAAAGACTAGTCCTTAATAAAATGTACTCTCTTTTTTCTTTTCTTTTTTTTTTTTTTTATAAGATGGGGTTTCACCATATTGGTCAGGCTGGTCTCGAACTCCTGACCTCAGGTGATCCACCCACCTCAGCCTCCCAAAGTGCTGGGATTACAGGCGTGAGCCACCTCGCCCGGCCAATAAAATGTACTCTCTTAATGGAAGAGAAAAAAAATTAAGAACAGATAGAATTACATGGAGAATTTTTTTCAAATACAAACATTTTGTTAATAAATAATGAAAGTGAAATAGAAGGTAAAATGTCAAATGCATGGAAAGTTAGTGTCCGGGACACTGCTCTGTAAAAAGTTCGTGGTAGAATCTGCTATGAAAACTGGTAGTAAAATAATGAAATAATTTAAGTTGATGTTCATTGGTATTGTTTTCATTTTCCACCCCCCAAGATCAATCTTTTGATTCTCCATGTATATCTACATTAAAAATAAGTGTATTATAAAATCTCAGCCGGGTGTGGTGGCTCGCGCCTATTATCCCAGCACTTTGGGAGGCAGAGGCGAGTGGATCACCTGAGGTCAGGAGTTCAAGACCATCCTGGCCAACATGATGAAACCCCATCTCTACTAAAAATATGAAAATTAGTCAGGTATGGTGGTGGGCACCTGTAACCCCAGCTACTTGGGAGGCTGAGGCACGAGAATCGCTTGAACCTGGGAGGCAGAGATTGTAGTGAACGGAGATCATGCTACTGCACTCCAACCTGGTGACAGAGTGAGACTCCATCTCAAATAAACAAACAAACAAAATCTCAAACTTATATATCAAGTGTGGGAAATGTATACATTGGATTAGCATAGTTTGCTAGAACAAAGAGAATATTTGTTTTGTCTTTGCATCACTTTTCCAACAGAGAAACAGGAAAAACAATTCACAATCTGAGTAAATTAATTTTAGATTGCTGTAAGTACACAATTAATATAGGCAAGAATTTTTTCTCTTTCCAAAGTTTAATAAATGAGCATTTTTAAATTGTCAGGTTTAAAAAAAATCAACTCTACGGCCGGGCGCGGTGGCTCACGCCTGTAATCCAAGCACTTTGGGAGGCCAAGGCGGGCAGATCACCTGAGGTCGGGAGTTCAAGACCAGCCTGACCAACATGGTGAAACCCCGTCTTTAAAAAAAAATATATATATATAAAAAAAAAAAAAAGAAAAAAAATCAACTCTGAATCATCGTTGGATATGTAATTATTAAAAGCCTTTTTTTTTTTTCTCCTGAAATCTTTGGAACCATATTGGGATTTAGAGCAGTATTTTTTATTCTTAGCTTCTGGAATTTAATTTCAAAATCATATTTTAAAAATTAAGTTAACTTTGGAGTTATAGTTTAATAACATATATATCATGACAATCAAACCTTATGAGTTAAAATCTATCTGTATTTGGACTGAAGTAATTTTTTTTTCTGTACCAAAACATTTTGTACAATGATTGCTGGACCTTCATCAATCGTTGGTAAAACAAGAAAGATTGTCTTAGGATTGCCTTTATTCAGAAAATGTCATATAATGTGAGTAAAAAATTTCAAACACAAATTCAAATTATACTTATAGTAAGTAATCATTAACAGGATTTTTGAAACACTTTTACTGTATTTGGTACTACTAATATTTAATTTCATTTAAAAAATCTGCTTATATACTGATGTCATTACTCTTATTTTCTAAGTTCAATATAGTAATTAGTATTGTAAGAAAAGTAAAGAAAATATTTTATCAAGGATGCTCTGTGTTAATTTTTTTTGAGACGGAGTCTTGCTCTGTCGCCCACGCTGGAGTGCAATGGCAGGGTGTCAGCTCACTGCAACCTCCCCCTCTCGGGTTCAAGTGATTCTTATGCCTCAGCCTCCCGAGTAGCTGGGATTACAGACACACACCACCACGCCCAGCTGATTTTTGTATTTTTAGTAGAGAGGGAGTTTCACCATGTTGGCCAGGCTGGTCTTGAACTCCTGACTTCGGATCCACTCACCTTGGCCTCCCAAAGTGCTGGGATTGTGTGAGCCACTGCGCCCGGCCTGTGCTAATTTTTTTTTGTGATCAAATATTTTTTTCCAGTTAAGTGGAAGGTGCATAAATATTTCCAACATTGATCTAAATCCAATGTAACAAAAAAAGTTGATCTTCGTTAAAACCAAATTCAGGCCGGGAGCTGCGGCTCATGCCTGTAATTCCAGCACTTCTGGAGGCCAAGGTGGGTGGATCACTTGAGGTCAGGAGTGCTTGTAATCCCAGCACTTTGGGAAGCCGAGGTGAGTGAATCACAAGGTAAAGAGATCCAGACCTTCCTGGCCAACGTGGTGAAACCCTGTCTACTAAAAATACAAAAATTGGAGGGGGAGAGGGGGAGGGGCGAAAAAAATACAAAAATTAGCTGAGCGTGGTGGCGCGAGCCTGTAGTCCCAGCTACTCGGGAGGCTGAGGCAGGAGAATCGCTTGAACCTAGGAGGTAGAGGTTGCAGTGAGCCGAGATCACACCACTACACTCTCGCCTGGGCAACGGAATGAGACTCCATCTAAAAAACAAACACACAACCCCCACCAAATTGAGTTACGCACCTTTGAGTGAAAAGGAATTGTGTATGTGTGTGTGTGTGTGTTTTTTTTTTTTTTTTTTTTTTTTTCTGAGACAAAGTCTTGCTCTGTTGCCCAGGCTGGAGTGCAGTGGTGTGATCCCGGCTCACTGCAACCTCTGCCTCCCGGTTCAAGTGATTCTTCTGCCTCAGCTCTCGAGTAGCTGGGACTATAGGCGTGCACCATCTTGCCTGGCTAATTTTTGTAATTTTAGTAGAGATGGGGTTTCACTATGTTGGCCGGGCTGGTCTCAGACTCCTGACCTCAGGTAATCTGCCTGCCTCGGCCTCCCAAAGTGCTGGGATTACAGGCATGAGCCACCATGCCCAACCTGTGCTCTTTTTTTTTTTTTTAGACAGATTCTTGTTTCATTTTTCAGGCTGGTGTGCAGTGCTATCATAGCTCACTGCAGCCTCAACCTCCTGGGCTCAGGTGATTCTTCCACCTCAGCCTCCCAAATAGCTGGGACCACAGGCATACACCACCACACCCGGCTAATTTAAAAATGTTTTTTGTAGAGACAGGGTCTTGCTGTGTTGCCCAGGCTGGAATTGTGCTTTTTAAATTGAGTTGCAGTCGTTATGTATGATAGTTCGAATATTGCTTTATTAGAATTAAAAATACGTGGAATTTCATTAACATGGCATTTAGTGATTTAAAGTTAATGTCTTCAATTCCATTTGCCTTGTCTATTACAAAATGTGTGTGACCATTTTGAAAACTTAGCTTACATGCAGAAACACTAGGAAATTGTGAATTAACACAGGACAGCCATGAACACAGTGACTACTCTAATATGGAAAACAAGCAGGGAAAAATTAATTTGCTGGAAAGTGGGGGAAATTAACACACTCAACATTGTTAATTCTATGTTTTGGCTTCCACAGCAAAAAATTTCTACTGGCTTTAAATTAAAATGGAAAAATATGAGAACCTAGGATTGGTTGGAGAAGGGAGTTACGGAATGGTGATGAAGTGTAGGAATAAAGATACTGGAAGAATTGTGGCCATCAAGAAGTTCTTAGAAAGTGACGATGACAAAATGGTTAAAAAGATTGCAATGCGAGAAATCAAGTTATTAAAGGTGTGTAAATGCATATATTAAATTGAAAAAATATGAGTATAAATTTCTTTTTTGGCAATAAGAAATACAGTGAATAGATATGCAAATTAATTTATCTGGTGAATGTAAACCTGATTTTAAAATGTTTGTTCCTTCTTTCTGTATGTTTCTGCGTATTTATCAATCATCTTATCTATAATCTGTGTTAGGAGTCCCAAAGACCACCCTCACATTTGATGACTTGTTAGGACTCACAGTCCTCAGCATATAGTTGTACGCATGGCTATGATTTATTACAGTGAAAGGATATAAAGCAAAATCAGCAAAGGGAAAAAGCACATGGATTGAATTCCAAACAAACCTGGCACAAGCTTCCAAGAGTCCTTTTCCAGTGGAGACACAGGACACACTTATTTCTTTCAGCAGTGGATTGTGACAATACGTGTGAAATATTGTCTACCAAGGAAATTCATTAGATACTCAGTGCCCAGGGCTTTTATTGGGAATGGGTCACACAGGCCCTCTGCCTGGCACTAACCAAAGTTCCAGACTTCCAGTAGTAAAGCAGGTATTCAGCACAAACAGTATTGTTTGCCTAACTTTGTCAGTTTTGGAAATGAAGAGAACCTTCCTGAATCCAAGTTTCCAGGGGCCAGTCAAGGGCCCACTTTGCAAGCCAATCTTTCTAAGAATAACAGCAGTTTTAGGCCTACTATGTTAAATCTTTGCCCTTCTCCTCCATCAATCTCATCAGAAGTTCAATTAAATTTTATTTATCTTTAGGAAGAACCAATGTTTGACTTTGTTGATCTTGTGTGTTTATTTTCTGTTTCATTAATTTTTGTTCTTTATTATTTCATTTCTTCTACTTATTTGTATGGGTTTATTTTGCAGCTCTTTTTCCTAATTTGTTGAGATAGATGCTTCTCTAATTTCCCCGCCTTTTTTTCCCCTCAAATGTGCATTTAAGTATATACACTTTCCTATGGGAAGAGCTTGGTATGTATCCTGGATTTTTTTTTTTTTTTTTTTTTTTTTTTTGAGACCGAGTTTCACTCTTGTTGCCCAGGCTGGAATGCAATGATGAAATCTCAGCTCACTGCAACCTCTGCCTCCCGGGTTCAAGTGATTCTCCTGCTTCAGCCTCCCCAGTAGCTGGGATTACAGGCATGCGCCACCATGCCCAGTTAATTTTTTTTGTATTTTAAGTAGAGATGAGGTTTCTCCATTTTGGTCAGGCTGATCTGAAACTCCCAGCCTCTGGTGATCCACCCACCTTGGCCTGTCAAAGTGCTGGGATTATAGGTGTGAGCCACTGCATCTGGCTGGAAATTTTGATTGTTAACAATATTTTGTCATTTCCGTTACATTTTTTCTTAATCCCTGAGTGATTTAAAAGTATATTTCTTAATTTCCAAACATGGAAATTTTCTAGGTTTTTCTTTCCTGGCTATCTATTTATGACACAACTCCCCTATGATGTGAGTATACACCATATAAGAATTTATTTCCTTGGAATTTCTTGACATTTGCTTTTTGGTTCAAAATATAGTCAACTAAAAAAAACCCCTTGTTCTTGAAAAGTATTCTATGTATGTCCATTAGTTCATGTTAATTGTGTTGTTTAAATATTCCAAATTTTTATTTATTATTTTATATGCTTGCTTATGCTTGAAAAGAAATGTGTTAAAGTCTTCCTTTGTGAATCCTTTGCATTTTAGATTTTTCTGCTTTTCATTGTAGTTCAGTTAGTGTTTATTTTTATAAACAGAAACAATATTATTAGTGTATTATATTTAGAATTATTATATATTGCTGTTAAGTTAAATCTTTTGTCATTATGCAGTAACCCTTTTTATTATAGTAACGTATTGTTTCATTTGTTTTTTTGAGACAAGGTCTTGCTCTATCCCCCAAGCTGGAGTGCAGTGCCGTGATCATGGCTCACTGCGGCCTTGAACTCCTGGGCTGAAGCAATCCTACACCTCAGCCTCCCAAGTAGCTGGGATTGCAGGGTGTGTGCCACTATGCCTGGCTAATTTTTTAATTTTTAGTAGAGATGAGGTCTCACTATGTTGCTCAGGCTGGTCTCAAACTGCTGAGCTCAAGTAATCCTCCTACCTCAGCCTCTCAAAGTGTTGGGATTATAGGCATGAGCTACCACACCTGGCCAGTATTTTGTTTTAAGGTCTTTATTTGAAATTAATAAAGGTACAAATATTAGTTTAATTTTGGTTAGTGTTTCCATAGTAAACTTTCTCCATACTTTTACTTTTAATTTTTCTGAATTTTTTTTTTTTTTGAGACAGAGTCTCACTTCTGCTGCCCAGGCTGGAGTGCCATGGTGTGATCTCAGCTTACTAAGCTTCCGCCTCCTGGGTTCAAGTGATTCTCCTGTCTCACTGTCTCAGTCTCCTGAGTAGCTGGGATTACAGGTGCCTGCCAACACTCTCGGCTAATTTTTGTGGTTTTTTTTTTTTTTTTGAGACAGAGCTCACTCTGTCACCCAGACTAGAGTGCAGTGGAGTGATCTTGGCTCACCGCAACCTCTGCCTCGTGGGTTCAAGTGATTCTCCTGCCTCAGCCTCCCGAGTAGCTGGGACTACTGGCATGCACCACCATGCCCAGCTAATTTTTGTATTCTTAGTAGAGAAGGGGTTTCACCATGTTGGCCACGATGGCGGGCTCGATCTCTTGACCTCGTGATCCACCCGCCTCAACCTCCCAAAGTGCTGGGATTACAAGCCTGAGCCACTGTGCCCAGCCTAATTTTTGTACTTTTAGTAGAGATGGGATTTCACCAAATTGGCCAGGCTGGTCTCTAACTCCTGGCCTCAGGTGATCTGCCCGCCTCAGCCTTCCAAAGTGCTGAGATTATAGGCATGAGCCATTGCGCCCGGCCCCCTATTTTTTCTGAATTTTTGTTTAGATGTATTTCTTGTGAAAACCGTATAGTTATATTTTGCTTTTTTCCTGTTTGATAATATTTGCCTTTTAATTGGAGCATTTATTCCATTTACATGTAATATAATATCTGATGTATTTTGAAAATATATATCTACCACCTTAATATGTGCTATTGTATTACCAGTTCTCTACTTACTTTTCTTTTGTTATTTGGATTGATTATATTTATCATTTCTTTTTTCCTAATAACTCAGAAATTATACACTGTGTTTCTGTCTTTTAGTGGTTACACTAGATATTTGTTAAAATTTAACGTTATCAAATACTTGTTCTTGATCTTAATTATGGTGTTTGACACAGTCAGATCTTATGACTTTTCCCTTATGGATATCCAGTTGTCCCAGAAACATTTATTGAAAATACCATCTTTTCTCCATTGTTCTGAATATTCCTTTTTGCTACATGTTCTCATATATAGGTAAGATTTTATTCTGTCCCATTAGTCTATTTGTTTAAGCTTGTGCCAGTAGCCCACAATCATGTTTATTCTAGTTTGTAAGTTTTTTTTGAGACAGGGTCTCGCTCTGTCACCCAGGCTGCAGTGCAGTGGCATGATCTTGGCTCACTGCAATCTCTGCCTCCTGGGCTCAAGTGATTCTCCCACCTCAGCCTTCCAAGTAGCTGGGACTACAGGCGTGTGCCACCATGCTTGGCTAATTTTTGTATTTTTTGGGGTAAAGATGGGGTTTTGCCATGTTGCCCAGGCTGGTCTTGAGCTGCTTGGCTCAAGCAATTTACCCTCCTCAGTCTTCCAAAGTGCTGGGATTGTAAGTGTGAGTCACTGCACCTGGCCTAGTTTGTATAAGTTTTTATATCTGGTAGACTAAATCCTTCTGCTTTGTCCTTCTTCTATAAGACTATCTTGGCTATTTTTGTCTCTTTGCATTTTAGAATCAACTTACTAATGTTCATAAAAATTCTAGGAATTTAATTGAATTTATGTAGATCAATTTGTGGAGAATTGTTATGTTTACAATATTGCATCAGTTCATGAACACTGTAAAATCCTTTGTTTCTTGGTCTTGTATTTTTTTTTTTTCAGAGATGGAGTCTTGCCATTACCCAGGCTGGAGTGCAGTGGCATGATCTTGGCTCACTGCAACCTCCGCCTCCCAGGTTCAAGCAATTCTGCCTCAGCCTCCCAAGTAGGGGATCAGGTGCCTGCCACCACACCTAGCTAAGTTTTGTATTTTTAGTAGAGATGGGGTTTCACAATGTTGGCCAGGCTGGCCTTGAACTCCTGACCTCGTGATCTGCCCGCCTCGGCCTCCCAAAGTGCTGGGATTATAGGTGTGAGCCACCACACCCGGCCAGTCTTCTTGTCTTAATATATACTTTGTCATTAGTATATTTGCATTTTTGAGCATTATTTATATGATATATACTTTTTAGTAATTTCTCCTGTTAACCTTCTGTGTCTTTAGATGTAAATTACCTCTCTTATTAGCAGATTCAATTGTTTCTTTTGTTTTATTCAGTCTGACAATCTTTGTATTTTAATTGGAGTGTTTAGTCTATTTATATTTAATATAAAATATATATTTGGATTTATATTTATCATCTTCCTAGTTGCCTTCTATATTTCTAGGTTTTTTTTCTTTTAAAAATCATTTTGTTAAACTAATATTTACTAGTATTTTAGAGATTATACTAGACACTCTAATATACAAACTTGACTTGTTGATACTGAAACAGGTACTTTTACAATGCAAAAATCTTAGCAATTTTAATTTCAGTTACACTCTCCTTTCTTCCCTCCACCCATCAGAGATATATGTGTTATTGCTGCTATGTAATATTGTTAAATTCTATATATAGTTAAATCCCTTTTAAAATTGTTCGCAGTCAGCAGTTATTAGGTCATACCTAATATTACCCTTTCTATTAATCTTTAATTTTTCCTACAAATCTGTGTTTCCATCTGGGATCATTTTTTAAATGCTTAAGGCACTTCCTTTATTTTCTTTAGAGCAAATCTGATAAGAAATTCTATTCATTTTTGTTAAAGAAAAGTATATATTCTACTTTGTGTTTACAAGACTATTTCAAGCTAGGTGTAGTAGCATGGGCCTATATTCTTTGCTACTTAGGAGGCTGAGGTGAGAAGATCACTTGAACCCAGGAGTTTGAGGCTGTAGTGTGCTAGGATCATGGCTGTGACTAGCCACTGCACTCCAGCCTGGGCGCTGTAGTGAGACGTCATCTCTTAAAAAAAGAAAAAAAGGCTATTTTCACAGGATATAGAATTCAGGGTTGTCAGTTAATTACATGTAGTATCTTCAAGATAGAATTCCACTGTTCTGCTGGCTCCTGTTTCTTGTATTGAAAAATCAGATGTCAGTCTTATTGTATTTCTTAATAATCATTTTCTTCTAGATACTTTTAAGATTTTATCTTTGGTTTTCAGGAGTTTACAATAATATGTCTAGGTGTGGGTTGTTTTTTTTTTAATCTTGCTTTAATTTTATGGCTCTTGCTTCTATCAAATAATGTCATTTGTCATTTTTAAAAAATTCTCAGGCTGGGTGTGGTGGTACCTGCTTGTAATCTCAGCACTTTGGGAGGCCGAGGTGTGTGGATCGCTTGAGATCAGGAGTTTGAGAGCAGCCTGGCCAACATGCTGAAAACCTGTCCCTACTAAAAATACAAAAATTAGCTGGGTGTGGTGGCGGGTACCTGTAATCCCAGCTACTGAGGAGGCTGAGGCAGGAAAATCGCTGGAACCTAGGAGGCAGAGGTTGAAGTGAGCCAAGACCACATTATTGCACTCCAGCTTGGGCAAAAGAGCAAGACTCCATCTCAAAAAAAAAAAAAAAAAAAAGGAAAAGAAAAGGAAGATGCTCAGCTATTATTGCTTCATATGCTGCTATTGTCCCATTCTCTCTCTCTTCTCCATTTAAGAATTCAGCTTCATATATTAAACTTCATATAAGCTATTACTGACAGCTTGAGAACTTTCAGGGCTAACCCAAATGAAAGGATTTCACCAGCACTGTACTCCTTTTTTTCACCTTGATGGCCCCTGAACACCAATCACTACTACCCTAGGCCTGCAAAATGGTGAAAAGTGCTGCTGATCCTCTTAGTCTTACCTCTAAGTGGCAATTGTTTCTTGGGTTAAAAAATTTGGCCCTAATTGCCTGGCTCACCTTTCTGGGTTTCTGTCTTCCTAGCCCAGGTATTTTTTACTATCTTATCTTTTTCATTCCTCTAAGTAGTTGTGTTACATATTTTGTCCAGCTTTTCTACCTGTATTCAGTGGGAGAATTGTTATAAATTACCTAGTCTACTGTTACTGTGAACAAAAGTAATTACACTTTTCCATCCTAGCATTTTTATTTGGATCCACTTCTGTTATGTTACTTTTTATGGTGTTAAGTTCCCTCAGTTTTTAGAGGTTAGCTTTCTTTTTTAAAGAGTAGTAGTCTATACCTGATAATTACAATATCTGAAGTCATTCTCTATCTGTTTAAATCGCCTATATTTTGTGATATTTCTTGCTTACGGCGTCTTATTTCTTTGTATGCCTGCTTATTTTTAATTTTGTGCTGAACTTTATGTTTGAAATACTATGATTACCATTGTTATTATATTTTAGACAAGGTCTTGCTTTGTCACCCAGGCTAGAGTGCAGTGGTGCAATCATGGCTCCCACTTCAGCCTCAATCTTCCAGACTCACGCAGTCCTCCAGCCTCAGCCTCCCAAGTAGCTTGGACTGCAGGCATGTGCCACCATGCCCAGATAATTTTTTTTTATAATTTTTTATAGAGACAGGGTCTCATTATGTTGCCCAGACTCGTCTCAAACTACTGAGTTCAAGCAATTTTTCCACCTCAATCTCCCCAAATGCTAGAATTATAGGCGGGAGCTACTACGCCTGTCCTGAAACATTATTTTTAAAAAATAATTTGAGACGGAGGTAAAAATATTTTTCTCCAGAGACAATTTTTATTTTGTTCTTCTTCCATGCTCATGGGCACTGTTCCAGTAATCAATTTATTGTCTCTCAACTTCAAATCACTCCTTTGTGACCTACTTTGTGATATTAGAGCTGGACTCTGTAAACATTTCTTTTTTGCCAGCTGATTTGATTTTAGGTTTTGTCAACAGATAGAGGCATGGAAAGACACTGTAGATCCTTAGCAAGAGGAAGAGGCTTTTCTTCTAGCTGCTTGTGTGCTTTTTTTTGGGTACAGCTGTGAGCCCATCACCATGTGGGAGGTTTGTTAGCTCACTTCAGCATCTTTCAAGGACCAGCTCTGGCTTACCTGCACGTTCTGGTGAGTTTCTCTACCAACTGCTGGCCACTGTACAAACCATCTCTGGCCTGTGTGCTCTGGTAAATTTTTTCACTATTGGCAGTCTTTAAATTTCTGTGGCTACTGGGCCATTTCCAATGAGGACTAAATGTCTGCTGGTTGTTGGGGGCTCTTCTGCATTTTTAGTTCCTTGTGCACTGTGCACTTTCCTTCAGCTCTAAAAGTGGGGCTTCCTGTATTTGCTACTTTAAACATATCCCTTAGAGTCTTCTTTTACTACCTTGAGTAATTAACTACACTTCGCAACAATTATTTACATTAAAATTCTCCCAGTTCTGGTTTCTGTCTGATGTAAGCACACTACCAGCCCAGGACCTCCTTAGTTAGGTTCACAATTCTTGCTTATAGTCTTTTTTAAATCTTATGTTTCTCATTATCCTTTAGAATTGAATATTGCTTTTGAAATTTTATTTGTAGAAATATTTTGAGGCTAAGATAAAGTTTTCTTTGTCCGGAGGTGATATTCATTTGCTTCTGACAGGTACATGGGGTTGCTCTCAGTCCAGTATGTTAATCTAAGTTCAAGGCTTTTAGTTCCTTGAAGGTGATGTTAAGTCTAGTGATGCCTGGTTTATTTCTGTTCGTTTTCACTCTAGAGGGTGTAGTTTTTTGGGTTGTAGCTTTCATTGGAGGTGGCCTCTCAGATATCCCACCTTTAGAAGGCTTTTGGACTTTGACTTTTCCCTTTAGCCCTGTGGAGTCACAAAAATCAAAGCTCATTTCTGCATTTGTTACTTCATGTCAAAATCAGCTTTGAGTCCTGAGGTTAACTCTCTGGATTCTCCTGGTCTTGATTTTAGCCCTGTAATCCTCACTGTCTTTTTCAGCCTTTTTATGTTTAAGAAGATTTTTTGAAAATTAATCCAACTTTTAAAGAATTTTTAATTGGAGGGCTGGTCTGAGTTGTTCAGTCTGCCATTATCAAAGAAGATAACCATCTGCCATTAAAAATATAAGCACATAGGGTATGACAAGGCAGCAAAGATTGCTAAGACAGCACACGAAAATGGATCCACCTTAAAAGAAACTGCTATTGAACTTGGCTATCTCACAGCAGAGCAGTTTGACGAATGGGTAAAACCTAAGGACATGCTGGGTCCAAAGTGATTTATATAAATTTATAATGAAAATAAACATGTATAAAATTAAAAATATATATGTAAGCACAAAGACGGAGAAGCTGTGAGCTGATAGTCTGTGCTTTTATTACATTTGCAGGGTTGGAGCTGCTGTGGAAATCTTGGCAAGAAGGACTTTACATAGAGTAGAGAAAGAGAAATTATCTGATGCTATAGTATGAATTTTTTAATAAAGAATAAAAAGTTTTAGTGTAATGTTTTCTTCTATTAGAAATATGCCAAAACAGCCTGATGGAGCAATTGATATTCTAATATCATTTAGATTTCTTAATTTGATAAAATACAACTTGCCAGAATTTATAGTTCCATTAGGATATGAAATTTGTGGGTTTTTGTTTGTTTAGTTTTTTTTTTTTTTAGAAGAGGTTTTAATCATACCTCTACCAGATATTGCTGTGTGACCTTGGACAAATTTCTTAACCTCTATATGAGTTAGTTGCTTCAGCTATAAAACAAGATAATAATTGCACCTATTTCATAAGGCTTTTTTGCTTAGAATAGCAAAAAACATAGTAAGCACTGTGTATTAGTTATTATGTATAATATCATACTGTTTTATAACTTTTATTTTTTCTTGGCAGCACTTCTTTTACATTGTAAAATGTCTATTTTAAGGGAAGGCAGGGTAGAAGTTTTTTTAACTTTTAAGTTTAGAGGTACATGTGTAGGTTGTGCAGGTTTGTTACATAGGTAAACATGTGTCATGGGGGTTTGTTGTACAGATTATTTCATCAGCTAGGTATTCAGCCTGGTATCCACTAGGCTAATGATTAGGTGATGATGGTACCTAGTTTTTTAATTTGTTGACCACACAATTCCTGATGACTTGGAGCTCTTTCCAAAAGGACTAGACTACCAAGTAGTTCAGAAGTATTTATTTCAGATTTTTAATAGAAATGGATTTTGTCAGAGTCATGATGCAAGTATTGGGTTTCAATAATTATTTGTCAGTCATTGACTATCCAGATTTTTCCTGGTCCTCTCCCTTCTCTGACCTTTCACCTTCCGGTGGGCCCTAGTATATGTTGTTCTCCTCTATGTGTCCTCATCATTTAGCTCCCACTTGTAAGTGAGAACATGTGGTATTTGGTTTTCTGTTCCTGTTAGTTTGGTGAGGATAATGGCTTCTAGCTCCATCTATGTCCCTGGAAAGGATATGATCTTATTCCTTTTCATGGCTGCATAATATTCCATGGTGTATATGTATAATTCTTTAAAAAATATTTTTCTGTATGATCTCTGAATTCCTTTTTTTTTTTTTTTTTTTGAGACAGTGTCTTGCTCTGTTGCCTAGGCTGGAGCGCAGTGGCATGATCTCAGCTCACTATAACCTCCACCTCCTGAGTTCAAGCGATTGTCCTGCCTCAGCCTCCCTAGTAGCTGGGATTACTTCATAGACATTAATTCATTACTTCATGGTGGTGGCCTGGTATGCCACCATGCTAATTGTTTTGTATTTTTGGTAGAGATGGGATAGAGACCTCAGGCTAATTTTTTTGTATTTTTGGTAGAGATGGGGTAGACGCGTGCCACCATGCTTGGCTAATTTTTTGTATTTTTAGTAGAGACGAGGTTTCACGTGTTTGCCAAGATAGTCTTAATCTCTTGACCTTGTGATCAGCCGGCCTCAGCCTCCCAAAATGCTTGAATTACAGGCGCGGACCATCACACCTGGCCTATTTTTTAATTTTTTAAGAGACAGAGTCTCACTCTGTCACCCAGGCTGGAATGCAGTGGTATGATCCGCAGCTTACTGTAGCCTCCAACTCCTGGCCTCAAGCTATCCCTTCACTTTGGCCTCCCAAAGCGCTGGGATTACAGGCATGAGTTACCATGCCTAGCCATATTGTTTACCTTTATAACTATAGTGTTATATAACAGTTACTTATTTGTAAAGTAATTCTTTGTAAAGTAATTATTATATTTCTATTTCCTTTTCTCTCCCACTCACCTACCATCACCTACCATCTGATTTTAGAAGATATCTTATTTACTTTAGTGTTTTGTTTTTTCATTTTGTTTCAAGATAGAATCTTGCTCTGTTGCCCAGGCTGAAGTGCAGTGGCATGATCATAGCTCACCACGTTCATTGCAGCCTTCAACTCCTGGGTTCAAGTGATCCTCACACACCAGCCTCCCAAGTAGCTGGGACTAGAAGTATACCCAACCATACAAGGCTAATTTTTAAAGTTTTTTAGAGATGGGGTCTCACTATGCCCAGGCTGGTCTCAAAATCCTGGCCTCAAGCGATTCTCTTGCTTTGTCCTCCCAAGTCGCTGGGATTACAGGTGTGAGCCACTGTACCTGGCTTATACATATCTTGTTTACATCTTCTATATCATTTGTGCATTGTTGCATTTAAAATGTTCACTTTCTACTTTGTAACCATGATGCCCACATTTGTATAAGATTTAGTCTTGCATTAAATGGATTCAATAGTCATGTTGTCTTTTACTTGAATGACAGTTTGATTGGGTATAAAGTTCCTGCAGCATACTTGATTTTCTTGAGCATTTTGAGAGCTGTATTCTCTATTCCAGTGGTTTCTTTCCTTTTAAAGGTGGCAACATTTTTTTTTCTGGTGAGTGTTAATCTACCATTTGTATTTATTTCTTATTTCTTCCTCATTTCTTACATCTTTGAATAGATCCTTGATTGGTTCCTCTTTGATTGTTTCTTATAATAAAGTGTGAGTCCTTAGAGGACTACTTGTAGGAGGTTCATTTGGGGGAGAGGCCCTGACTTTGTTCTAGGCTAGCAGGAATTTACCGTAATTCACAGTAGTGTTTGTTATCACATATGCCCGAGTGTGGGATTGAATTCTATTAGCTTTAATTTCTCTAAAACGTGAAGTTGCAGGTTTGTTCATAATGAATTGTTTTGCCTTCTACTCTGCCTCACTGAGAGATTGTTTCCAGCAAATTTGTTTCTGTGTGATTCCTTATCCAGCCCTTCTCCCCTGCTGGTTCTTGGTGCCATTCAGTTCTAGGGATGTTTTCACTGCTGCCTGTGAGCCTTATTTTCATTATATTAAAGAAGGACTTTTTTGTCTTTTCAGGGTATGTCACTGGCTTTTGTGTTCTCTTGCCTAATTACAAAGTGTGAACTCTTACTCTGCCAGCTTTGTAGCCACAGATGATCTTTCGGTGTCTTCCTATACTCCTGTTTGACCTTGATTACATTTGGTAGTCCCATCCCTGTTGTGAGTAGGGGTCATAGGTTCCTCTTAGTTTCATCAAAGATGGAGTTACACTTTTTTTTCTTATTGGGTTTATTTTGTTCTCTAAGAGGAGAAAAGAACAATATAGTCTCTCAATTGTAGTTTAAAACCAGAATATGCTTTTACAATTTACACTGTATATGCATTTTATTTGTTTTTCTTATGCTAACATCTATTTTAAATTATAATTAATTGCCAATAATTTGATCTTATATAAACTATTTTGCATTTTTTATAACAGCTGTTTTGCATTTTTTTATAATAGCAACTGAGGCATGAAAATTTGGTGAATCTCTTGGAAGTGTGTAAGAAGAAAAAACGATGGTACCTAATTTTTGAATTTGTTGACCACCACAATTCTTGATGACTTAGAGCTCTTTCCAAATGGACTAGATTACCAAGTAGTTCAAAAGTATTTGTTTCAGATTATTAATGGAATTGGATTTTGTCACAGTCACAATGTAAGTATTAGGTTTAAATAATTTGCTTTATCACATAGTTATTCATTCATTAATCATTTAATCTGTCTTATTGATTTATGCATTTGAAAATAAGTTGCAGACATTAGTACACTTTAACACTAAATACTTCATCTATGCATCTCATTAATTGGAGTTACATATTTATTTTCTTTTTTTCCAAGACGGAGTCTTGCTCTGTTGCTCGTGCTGAAAGGCGGAGGTTGATCCTGGCTCACTGCAACCTCTGCCTCCCAGGTTCAAGCAATTCTCCTGCCTTAGCTTCCCAAGTAGCTGGGATTACAGGCATGGGCCACCACACCCAGCTAATTTTTGTATTTTTAGTAGAGATGGGGTTTCATCATGTTGGCCATGCCTGTCTCAAACTTTTGACCTCATGATCTGCCTGCCTTGGCCTCCCAAAGTGCTGGGATTACAGGCATGAGCCACCGCTCCTGGCCTTGTTTTCTGTTCTTTTTTTTTTCCTTTCTTTCTTTATTGTACTTTAGGTTCTGGGCTACATGTGCAGATCACATTTACTAAGTGAAATGCACAAATGCTAAGTGATGAATTTTGACAAATGTATAGACCCAAGGGTCTGTGTATTCGTTAGTTTGTGTTCTCTTGCCTAATTACAAAGTGCGAATATATGAAAATTTCTACCTTTACCCTGTAGTCTATCACAATAATTTTATATCCTTTGAGTATCATATAAAAGCACCTCCAAGATGAGTGATACCTATAAAGTATAAATGAGTAACTCAGCACATAGATTTTGCCAGTTTTACAAAATATTTTAAATGCCACTTTTTGTGTGATTATAAAAATAATAAATGTTAATGGTAGAAGAATTAAAAACTAAAGATAATTATGAAGAAAGAAAAAAATCATTTTACATACCTGCCACCTAAATGGGTATATTTATTTTTTGTTGTTATCAGTATTCATTGTCTTTAATTTTTAAACTATCTTTTTTTTTTTTTTTTTTTTTTTTATTGTGTACTTTTATTATGTTGTTGAGTTATACTGTGAAGTTTACATATGTGTGTGTGTGTGTGTGTGTGTGTGTGTGTGTGTGTGTGTGTGTATGTTAGAAAAATTGCTCAGTAGAGGCAGATACCTAGTTTCTACTGGGAAAAACACTTCCCTCTTTTAGGAGACCTCCCATAGTGGCCTCCTGGAAACTTTGGAATGATCCAGGCTCAGAAAATCTATTTTGAGAAACGTAATTTTGAGACTCTATCTGTCTCTTAGGGCAGACTCACATTGACCAAACCCAGGAGACTGAATGCCAGTTTACTAAATCGCAAAAAGAGATAATTGTTACAGGGAAGAAATATATAAAACAGAGTAACAATAATGTTGGTTTTTGCAAGAAATCATATCAGCATGAGGTGTTAGTGAATCATATACTTAATGGTATCAATTTAAAAGATATTGATTCATCCTTCTTCATAAAAAATGGTGATATCTTCCCAATGGGCCTGTAATACTTGAAGTTAGGTGGCTGAATACCCTACATTCATCTCTGTACTAAGGATAGGCTTGCTGGTGGAACCGGCAAGCAAAAGAATCATTGTCTCTCTCCCCTGTAGAAGCGCATTTGAATGTGTTCTGCTTATATTGCTTCTGTGTCCCTTTATTTTTATACTTTCATGATGAATCAACCCATGTTTAATAATACATTCTACCTTTAGATGTACAGATACATCTAGGCAGTTTAAAGTCAAGTACTGCTGGCATGAGTGCCATTCTGTCTTTAAGGAAAGAGACTTTAGGCTGGACGTGGTGGCTCACGCCTGTAATCCTAGCCCTTTGGGAGGCCAAGAGGGGTGGATCACTTGAGGTCAGGAGTTAGAAACCAGCCTGGCCAACATGGTAAAACCATATCTCTACTAAAAATACAAAAAATTAACTGAGCCTGGTGGCAGGTGCCTGTAATCCCAGCTACTTGGGAGGCTGAGGCAGGTGAATTGCTTGGACCCAGGAGGCAGAGGTTGCAGTGAGCTGAGATGGCACCACTGCCCTCAAGCCTGGGCAACACAGTGAGACTCTGTCTCAAAAAAAAAAAAAGAAAAGAAAGAGATTGTAAAATCCACTGGTTCCCTGCTAAGCTTCAGAGCATTTACATATCTCTTTATGGAAAATGTGAATTTTTATGGGTGGAGAACTGGTCCCACTCTAATTTATGAACACTTGTCTCAAGGGAGCATTAGTGTTATTAGGGTTGCCTGGCAGTCATACTACTTTTTTCTAGTCCATTTACTCTTTTTTTTTTTCTTTTTTTTGAGATAGAATCTCACTCTGTCACCCAGGCTGGAGTGCAATGGCGTGATCTTGGCTCACTATAATCCCTGTCTTTGGGTTCAAGCGGTTCTCCTGCCTCAGCCTCCCAAGTAACTGGGATTACAGGTGTGCACCACCATGCTCGGCTAATTTTTGTATTTTTAGTAGAGATGGGGTTTCACCATGTTGGTCAGGCTGGTCTCAAACTCCTGGCCTCAAATGAACTTCCCACCACGGCCTCCCAAAGTGTTGGGATTACAGACTTGAGCCACTGTGCCCAGCCTCCATTTGCTCTTATTTATTTTATTTTTTTTGAGAGGGAGTCTCGCTCTGTCGCCCAGGCTGTAGTGCAGTGCTGTGATCTCGGCTCACTGCAACCTCCACCTCCCCGGTTCAAGCAATTCTCTTGCCTTGGCTTCCTGAATAGCTGGGATTGCAGGTGCCCACAACCATGCTTGGCTAACTTTTGTATTTTTAGTAGAGATGGAGTTTCACCATGTTGGTCAGGCTGGTCTCAAACTCCTGACCTCATGATCCGCCTGCCTCAGCCTCCCAAAGTGCTGGGGTTACAGGCGTGAGCCATTGCACCCCGCCTCCTCCGTTTACTCTTAAACTCTTCTAGATTATGATTTCTTACCCTCTTTCTTCTCAAACCCTAGTACCTCTTCTCCAGTCCTTACTCCCAGCCTCCAGTTAAATGGAAATAATAATAGCACCTACCCATAGGGTTATTGTGAGAATAAAATAAGTTAAAACATGAAAAACACTTAGAATAGTGCCTGACATGTTAAGTGTTCACGTGTTAGCTATTATTGCTATTATTATTAAAGGTATTTTTTAGGTTTTGTTTTCTGGGCATTTAGCATTTCTCTTCTAATACAGACAGATACTAATGGTAAGGGTTGGAATAAATAAACACACACATACATACATACATATAAACACATATATGTACACATAAGGATGAGATGTCAGACATTAAGAAAATGAAAACATTTATCCTCAAATATATTATTCATTTTTATATGTATATATGTGAGCACTTGATTTTTTTTTTTTTTTTTTGAGACAGAGTCTCGCTTTGTCACCCAGGCTGGAGTGCAGTGGTGTGATCTCGGCTCACTGCAACCTCCGCCTCCCAAGTTCAAGCGATTCTCCTGCCTCAGCCTCCTGAGTAGCTGGGATTACAGGCACGCGCCACCATGCCCAGAAATTTTTTTTGTATTTTTAGTAGAGAAGGGGTTTCACCATGTTGGCCAGGCTGGTCTAGAATGTCTGACCTCGTGATCCACCTGCCTCAGCCTCCCAAAGGACTGGGATGACAGGCATGAGCCACCGCACCTGGCCAACACTTGAATTTTTAAAAATATAAATATTATTTTAATCCTTTTGTGAGCCAGACTGAATAACATATTTAAAAATAAATTTAAGGTTGCTGTCAATTCAAGTTTGATCCAAATAGTATAGAGCATGATGAGGTCTGTAGAACTCCAAACAACTTTTTAACTGAAATTACTAGGTATTATATAAATTATTTAGGTTATACCTAGTATTAAAGACCCATGTGAAAGCCTACCCTTTTCAAAATACTTTCTCTTGCCACCCCAGTCTGCAATGAAGGGTTTTAGGGAAAAATTCTACTCATATCATCTTGGTTATACTTAGGATCTATTGTTGTTACCATAAGTAATAAGGTATTAGAGTTGGGAAGAAACATGATGATCAGGCACTGTAGCCCCCTCATTTGTGGGATGAGAAGATAGACCTAGAAAGACTGAGTTGTCTCCAGCTGTACTGAAAACCAGGGACCAGACCCAGGTCTCTTCACTTGCATTTTAGCTCTTTCTACCACAGCACGGGTGGTCTGAGCCTGGACCTGTGTCCTCACCATTGATATCTAGGGTAATAAAAGTTGGTAGCCCGTACAACATGCTGGGCAATGGCAGATTGCCACTTAGGATGCCAGTCTTCTAAAAGACTTGAAAACAAATCTATCTTTTCAAAATACAATTTGCTTATGTTAGATAATTAGGCCTAATAATGTCTTTTGCTTAACTGTAGATTTTTAAATGTTATCCAAATACCAGTATCCTGTTTTATTCTTCCAAAATCTCCTTCAGAAATCTTAACCACTGACGTTTTTGTTTACTCTTTACATTTCTAATTGCCTGATGAATGTCTATACTTGGGTGCTCAGCATTCCACTCAAAAGTCCGTATGATTAAAACTAAACTAATTATTCCATTAAAGCTAACTTTCTCCATACTTCTCTATTTTGGAAAATGGAATGACCATTCTTTTCAATTATCAGGTTCAAACAAAATATCTAAGACTCCTTCTAAATTCTTTATTTATTTATTTATTTATTTATTTATTTTTGAGATGGACTGTCACTCTGTCTTCCAGGCTGGAGGGCAGTGGTGCGATCTCGGCTCATTGCAACCTCTGCTTCTGGATTCAAGAAATTCTCCTGCTTCAGCCTCCCAAGTAGCTGGGATTACAGGCATGCACCACCATGCCCAGCTAATTATTTGTATTTTGGTAGAGACAGGGTTTCACCAGGTTGGTCAGGCTGGTCTTGAACTCCTGACCTCAAGTGATCCGCCTGCCTTGGCCTCCCAAAGTACTGGGATTACAGGCGTGAGCCACTGTGCCCGGTCTATTGATTCTTGATTTAACGTATTTCCAAACTGCACTCCTCCCTCCCATTCCTCTGAATACCAGCCTAGCTTAGGCCCTTATCACCTCATACTGGTCCCACTGCTCTTCTTCCTGCCTCTCGTCTTTCTCTCTCTGATATAGCTCATTTATGGTCAACATCGTCTTGAAATACCACATTGTCTGTCACTTCCATGAGTTCCCAGGGTCTTGCCACACTTCCTAGTCTGGCAGCTAAGACATTTCTTCTCCACTTCCTACAACTGTACTCTAGAAAAACGTTTCCCACAATCTCTTATCTATTCCCATTTCCATTCTTGCTCTCTTTGTCACATTCACTTAGATTGCCCTTCTTCTTCTTTATTTATCTAGATCATACTTAGTATTAAAGGCCTGTGTTAGAGTCTACCCTTTCATAAAAATTTTCCCTGACTGCCCCAGCTTCAATAATAGCTTTACTCTCTTAGTTTTGAGAGCAGTCATTAACCAAACAGTTGATTTAGTAATTTGAAAAAATGTATTTTATCCAATATTTTTGATTGTTTAAATAAAATCTCAAGTATATATGTTCTTTCTTGCCCAGGTTATTTACTTTCTGTGCTTTTGTTTGTATTCTTTATAGAGACAAAATGCAATGCCCTGCCCCAAAATACTTAATTTTATTTAACATCTGTCACACTCTGTTTCTTGTCTTAGATTATACACAGAGATATAAAGCCAGAGAATATATTAGTCTCCCAGTCTGGCATTGTCAAGCTATGTGATTTTGGATTTGCACGTACATTGGAAGCTCCTGGGGGAGGCTTATACTGATTATGTGGCAACCCGGTGGTACAGAGCTCCAGAACTATTGGTTGGTGACGTCAAGTATGGCAAGTAAGACAGCAGTGATGGGGAGGAGTAGATTTTAACTCTTGCTTCTTGCTACAGTGGAATATGTTTGTTATATAATAAATGATCCCTCTAATACTGAAAGGAAGGCTAGAGTTTAGGGGAACTATATAAGGTGGTTTGTAATCATTTTTGGTGCTTCCCCTTTAAACATTCTTGTGAAACAAGTATACTTATTTTAAAGGTGGGGAAATTAAGTAGTCTATTTTATACAGTGGGTCAGAAATAGATATATTTATCACTTGTAAAGAGAGGTTAACATTGGTTGGTTAAATGTGACATTGTTGAAACAGGGCAAGATGGAGTAAGCAAAGGTGGGGGCAGAAATATAATTAAGTAAAATGTTTTTAAAACAGAAATTGTCTTCACAAGGGAATTCTTCAAAGAAGAAAGGATTGTAACATTTACTGTTTTTGATAGAAATCTTTCTAAAATATTTTCCATAATTTCTGTTTTCAGAGCACACTAAACATTATTTACTATTTTATTGATTACTCTGAGTTCTCATTTTGCTAACATTAGAATTTTTGTGCCATTTTATAATTCAGCAATAACCTTAAGCATTTTAAGGTAGTTGTTCCTATGCCAAATGATGCTTGTATATTCTTTGAATTCTTGTAACTGATTTGTAAGATAGGTTTAAAGTTTTTATCCCTGTCAGCCTTCAGTTCTCTTCATTGTGACTGTATTTATCCTTAGCAACCACCTCCTCTTTCTGGTATGCTGTTTTCAGTATGCTATGGCATAGCATAGATTGGTCCAGCTTGCTAGAGTTATGTGTAAACAAAGAAATTAATAGGCTCTAAATGGAGCCTGAGAATTTTATTTCCAGAGTAAAGTATACATAATAACCGTTTTGGCTTTTCAGAAAGCATTTTCCTTTTATGTCACATGATTGAAGTTTCTAGAGCTCACTTATGCAAAATTGGGAGTTAGAACTTTAATAGGGAAATATCTTTTCATGGGTAATTTAAGGGTTACTATAGGTTGAGTATTCCTTATCCTAAATGCTTGGGACCAGAAGAGTTGCAGATTTCAGGTGTTTACTTTTTTTTATTTTGGGATATTTGCATTGTATCAGTGGAGCATCCCAAATCCAAAAATCTGAAATCTGAAATGCTCCAGTTGACATTTCCTTTGAGCTCATCTCAGTGCTTAAAAAGTTTTGGGTTTTGGAGCATATTAGGATGGCAGATTTTACACCACGTTGCTTTTCTTTCAGGGCTGTTGATGTGTGGGCCATTGGTTGCCTGGTAACTGAAATGTTCATGGGGGAACCCCTATTTCCTGGAGATTCTGATATTGATCAGCTATATCATATTATGATGTGTTTAGGTAAGAATACACATTGGCATTTTAAATTTTAGAGATTTTCCTGTGCACTTGTTTGTGTGTGTGTGTTTGTAATTTTTTAAGCTCTTACATTAAAGATTATATACGTTTTAAGTGAAGGTAGGGAGCATATAGGAAAATTGTGTGTGTGTTTTAATTTATTTTTTCCCTTCAGTCTGGCATTGGTCTATCTGATTCATGTTCTTAATCACACTCACCTCCCCTTTTCCCTCAACAGAGAGGAAAAGAGCAGAGGTTGTGTGTTTCTCTGCACTTTTACATATAGTTAATTACATGTAGAGAGGATGCAATGATCATTTATTATTTTTGAGTTAGTGAGTATTTGGTGTAATATAACTACTGTCCTTACTTTCATATTCAAGAGGAGAGACATAGAGATTTCCAAGGTTGCTTAATCTTGCCTCAGATTTGGACTTTTGCTATTAGTGCTTTTGACAGAATTTCAAAGCTGGACTATCAAAATCTGACGTTTGTTGAAATATCAACTTCAAATTTTGAGGATGGAGCTTGGAAATAACTATTTAACTATTTGATTTGAAGTTTTCAGATTAGAAGTTCAATAAGCAGTATAATGGCTTCTTACAGTGGAATTTTCAGATATATTTTACATAAAGTGCTCAAATCTGACCTTAATATAAGCACAAAATCAGTTGACCAAATGTTAAATTCTTAAAGGGGTAGAACTGATTTATCTAGATTAGATCCTGTCCATATGACTATTAATATTTTTATTGTTTTGTTCAGTACCTTATGCTTTGCAGTTAGAAACAAAGTGTTGGTACTTTTATCTGGAAGGTTATAAAATATGCTTTACCTGTGCTTTTCCTACGCTCCTTAATACTGCCATGTACCGCCACAGTAACAGCATTGTCTTTAGTCAATTTTGCATGTTGAGAGAGCCCAAACTCCATAAACTGTGTTCCGCTATTTCCTCTACTTCAAACCACCTGTCTCTTTACCACTTCTATCAAGTTGTATAATAACAGAGATATGTGCTGTTTTCACTTTCAGGTAATCTAATTCCAAGACATCAGGAGCTTTTTTATAAAAATCCTGTATTTGCTGGAGTAAGGTTGCCTGAAATCAAGGAAAGAGTACCTCTTGAAAGGCGCTATCCTAAGCTCTCTGAAGTGGTGATAGATTTAGCAAAGGTAATCATATTTTTTTTAATACTTTCTGACAGGGAATTTATGCATTATTGAGACTTGTTTTTTCTTTTTTCTTGTCTAGTTGATCTTTTAGGTCAACAATTTCCTGTAATGATTTTAATTTTTATACATTTAGAAAGAATTTAAATAATTTGATGGGGGTAACTTCAGATAAAAAGGACTGAAAATTTTACCTGTTCTAAAACTCAGTAAGAAACCCTTTAGTGTTATCTAGCATTTTGTAAATGTGAAAACATCCTCATTGAAAAAACATTAAAAACCTAGCTTGTAATCCCAGCACTTTGGGAGGCCGAGGTGGGTGGATCACGAGGTCAAGAGATTGAGACCATCCTGGCCAACATGGTGAAATCTCGTCTCTACTAAAAATACAAAAAATTAGCCAGGCGTGGTGGTGCGTGCCTGTAGTCCCAGCTACTCGGGAGGCTGAGGCAGGAGAATTACTTGAAACCGGAAAACAGAAGTTGCAGTGAGCCAAGATCGCGCCACTGCACTCCAGCCTGGCGATAGAGTGAGACTCTGTTTCAAAAAAAAAAAAAAAAAAACCTAAAAACACTGCATGATTTTAACATTTAACATTTAAAATGCAAGCCTTGTGTAAATGGAAAATAAAATAAAAGTAGGATAAGAAAATAAAAAGGGGCCAGACACAGTGGCTCATGCCTGTAATCCCAGCACTTTGGGAGGCTAAGGCAGGCAAATTACCTGAGGTCGGGAGTTCGAGACCAGCCTGGCCAACATGGTGAAACCCTGTGCTTACTGAAAATACAAAAAATTATCTGGGTGTGGTGGCATGCACCTGTAATCCTAGCTGCTTGGGATGCAGAGACAGGAGAATCACTTGAACCCAGGAGGCAGAAGTTACAGTGAGCTGAGATCAGGCCACTGCACTCCATCCTGGGTGACAGAGTGAAATTCTGTCTCAAAAAAAAAGAGAAAAGAATAGAAAAGAAAAAGGACAGAGAAGTAGGAAAATATTAAAATGTGGGGCATAGGATCATGATCTGTATGGTATTGTCAAAGGAGTTTTTGCTTAGCCACTGGGTTTGCTGGAGCCAGTTTACAAATGACCAATACTTTTTTGTTGTATTTGATTAAGGAAGATGTTAGAGAGATTCTCACTCTGTCAAGTGAGAATCAGCTCTAAAAGCTGACCTTTTTGGAATTATTAGCTCAAAAAATTCTCATTAGTTAAGATAGTTTAAAGTATTGATAAAATACCTACCTCTGAAACACTAAGTTATAACATTTACCCAACTTTTTTTTTGTTTTTTAATTCTTTTTTTCTGCCTTCTCTGCACTAGCATGTTTTTAAATTCTTTAACTCATGAAGTTTAGTAAGCTTATAACTAATTATAACAAGTTCTTAGAATAATACATTTCTAGTTTTTTACATAATCTTCTAACAGATGGAAATATTTTTAATTGGTATAAGCTTTGTGATCTGTCTGTAAGGAGATATAAAGGGAATAAAGGTAAAACTATTGTCCAACTTGTGTACCTTAAGTAGAACCATATAAAACTTTTAAAACATTTTATTTTGGAAAATTTCAAACAGAAAAGAAAATAGAAAGAATAGTTGTGTAATGAACCTTCATGTACTTGTCATCTAGTTTAAACAATGATCAAGCTTTTGATAATATTGTTTAATTTCTCCGCACTCTCTTCAACTTTTTTTTTTTGTGTGTGGAGTATTTTGAAGCAAATCCGAGACATCTTATTTTACTTATAAGTAGCACAGTTGTGCAGAGAACTTTTCTTGTTCACTTAAAGCTACTTACTGAGTCCTGTCTATTTTTACAGGCATTTTAAGAGTTTTAATGAATCAGAAAAAGACTTTGCAATAAAATAAAATAAAATAAAATAATCTTTGTAAAGCATCTAGCATAGTTATAAGCACAGGGTAAATCCTTTCTCTTCCATTCTGTAATAACCTTAAGTTTTAAAAATTCCAAATAATTTCTTACTATTATAAAATATCTAATTGATGTTTAAAGTTTCATTAATTTAAACAAAATTTCATTTTATACTTTGAATTAGGATTTAAATGAAGTCTATAGATTACAATTGGTCAATATGTTTTTAAAACTTTATTTATAAGCTTCTCTTCATCTTTCTTTTTTGTTTAAATGTTGCAATTTATTTGTTGAAGAAAGTAGGTTGTTTGTCCTTAGAATTTCCTGCATAATGCAGTATGCATGTTTCTCTGTGTCCTGTATTTCTTATAAACTCACAGTAGAGTTAGAGCTTGATCAGAATCATGTTAATTTTTTGGTAACACTACTTCACAGGAGGTTTGTGTATTTCTGTGTAGAGACACTGAATATTTGGTGGTCTTTCTTTTTGTGATACTAGCAACCATTGATGGTCACTGTCTAGATTTGTGCTTTATTCTTTATCCCTGACTATAGTTTAAAATTCACTGGTGCCCAAGTGTGGTGGATCTCACTGGTAATCCCAGCCTTTGGGGAAGCTGAGGAGGGTGGATAGCTTGAGTCCAGGAGTTTGAGACTAGCTTGGGAAACATGGGGAAGCCCTGTCTTACAAAAAATACGCCAGGTTTGCTGGTGTGAACCTGTGGTCCCAGCTACTCAAGAGACTGAGGTGAAAGGATCACCTGAGCCTGGAGAGGTCAAGGCTGCGGTTAAGCCATGACTGCACCACTGCACTCCAGCCTGGGCGACAGAGTGAGACCCTCTCTTAAAAAAAATCTTTGACTATAAAGAGGCATTCTAAAAATATATTTATAAGTTTAAATGTAGGTAGTTTTTCTTTGATATGAACTCTAGGTGTTTTTGATTTTTCAGAAATGCTTACATATTGACCCTGACAAAAGACCCTTCTGTGCTGAGCTCTTATACCATGATTTCTTTCAAATGGATGGATTTGCTGAGAGGTATAGTACTAACCCATGTTTTTCAGGTCATACCAATCTAGGGTTAAAGTAAGTCTTCCACAGTAGTCACAAACAGCATTTCTCTTATTTCTGTTCCTACCTACATGCAGTTCCTAGGGCTGGTCTCCTACATTTACTAAATTAGTGCTCTTGGTTTTCATGAAGCAGTCACTTTATGCTCTTGTTTCTGTCTCCCTGTGGTGACATCTACCAGTCAGATCATTGATTTATATGTTGCTACCAACTGTGTGATGCCACCATCTTAGACGCTGATGCAGTTAAAAGGTGCCATCTCCTGTTGCTGCCCGACTCATACCACACTAAGTCCTTTGATACTGCTGACACTGCTGGTGTGCTGGAGACCTTGATGTGCCAAACCTGTGGGTGCCAGGGTTGCTGTCATGGTCTTCTGTGCTGCTCAAGCTGCTGGCAACAGTGCAGCTGACAAAACAAAAAGTAGAGAGGCGAGTGGCATTAATACGTAGCTTAATAAAAGATAGCTAGATTTTCCTGTTTGCTTCTGTATTCAATATGTTGTGATATATTGTTTTTGTGGAAGTATATGAAGAAACTCTGGCCTCACATAAGTAGGTAGTTGGAAAATAGAATATTTTAATAGCCTTTTAAGATAATTGTGGGTATTCTTCGGTTATATAGCAAAACTCTGATACCATAGTAAAACTTGACAGTGGTAGTTTCTTAAAGGCTGGTTGTGTTGTGGAATCTGAAATCATGTCAATGAGTTTTTCTTCCTTTGTTAAATTAAAATCCATTTGTCTGTCTTGCCTTTTTAGTGGATCTTTTACCCATACTTGCTTTTGTAATATCATACGTTAGTCATTTGGAAAATATTAGTTTGCTGAGTTATGCAGATCTTAAAAATATAGACATTTCTTGTATAGCATCAAAAATTACATTCTATCTCATAAAAGTTTTTGAGTTTTGGGAAGCTGCTAAGCTCACAGTGGTGGATACAAGTTTAACAGAATTGTAATTTTTGCATACAATTTTGAATTTTGTCATTGACATAATAATTTCAGTTTTTCTTGAAGTGACAAGATGACTTTATTTGTTAAAAGAAAATGTTTCCCATATACCCAAAGTCTTAATAACCATAGTTTTTCTGTCAGTCTTTCTTTCAAGTTTAGTTTGTATCACAAACAATTACACAAGTAAGGTTCTTAAGACAACCATTGCATTTTGGTTTGTAGCAGAGTTGCTTTATGTGTAAATCCTTTTTGCCACACAGATGATGAAAAAGGCATGCATTTAAGAGTTTGGTTTTAATGAAATTAATAACTTTTTACTGCTTCATCAGAGACATTCTTAAACAAGACTGCCTTTAAAAAAAAAAAAGCAACTGAAAATGTGTGGCTATGAAGAAATCAATGACTGCTAATACATTTTGGTTTCATGGCTTTGATTCTTGGTAAGGTGTCAGCAGTTTTATCCACCATTGCTTTCATGTTAACCTGGTGAGAAAGACAAACATCTTTATGTTAAAATAATGACTTTGACCTTGTGAACCTTCTGAAGGTTCTTAGGGATCCCCAAAGATCTATACATCACACTTTTCCAAACTGCTGGTCTAGGCCAGGATTTTTCTCATTTTTAATAACATAGACTAGTTTAACATTCAATTTTTTAAAAATAAATATCTTGAAAGTCAATTTTTTTGTAGGTTTATCCATGTCTTACAATTTTATTTTATTTATATGTAGGTTTTCTCAAGAACTACAGTTGAAAGTACAGAAAGATGCCAGAAATATTTCTTTATCTAAAAAATCCCAAAACAAAAAGAAGGAAAAAGAAAAAGATGATTCCTTAGGTGAAGAAGAAAAACACTTGTGGTACAGGTAAATGTTCATATTTCACATTTTAAATATAATGTACTTTTTAAAAAATTTTTTGAGAAAAAATGATGAGTTTGAAAAAAGTTTTCTGAGCAGTAAGCAAATTGGTAACTTTTAGCTTAGTTGTAATAATGTAACTTAACAGACCATATTTTGAGTACTTATTATGTACCAGACTTTGCAACGGTACTTGTCGGAAAATCACACTTACGCAAGAACACCTAGACATGTGTTTTCATGCACACATACACACATAGACACATGGAACAAACAACCCTCAATGACTTATCTCTCTTAAATGATATGAGTTAAAAATATTGTTTGTAGAAATTCATATTAAGTAAAGCATTTGAAAAGTGAGATTTGGATACTTAAGGTAGGTTTGTTTTTCCTGGTTAATTACCCAGGATCTCTTCTTGACAAGGTAATTCAAATCCACCACCAACCCACTCACATCAAGTATACTGAAAGAAGAAAGTTACGAGTTTTGTGTTTCCTTACTCTGAATATGTAAGAACAAAAGTGGCATTTTTTTATTCCTCTTCTCTGAGTTTTTCCACTAATGTGTGTGTGTGTGTGTGTGTGTGTGTGTGTGTGTGTGTGTGACTGAGCTGTGTGAATTGCATTTCCATGCTTTTTGTATTTTCCCCATAACTATCTGAATAAGAATCTGGCTTTAATTTTAATCCCATAGGTAGAATAAAGAAAATAGGTATAAAAAGGTGATACTTATGAAATTCTGCTCTAGTTGGCAAGTATTTTATAAGAATAGGTGAATTTTCATTCTCTTCAGATGATTAACCTTATTAATGTTTTTATTAATGATCAGGATACCAATGCTGATCCCAAAATTAAGGATTGTAAACTATTTCAAATAAAAGGGTCAAAAATTGATGGAGAAAAAGCTGAAAAAGGCAACAGAGTTTCAAATGCCAGCTGTCTCCATGACAGTAGGGACAAGCCACGTCAAAATAGTGCCTTCAACAAGCCTCAAAGATCGCAGCAATGTCAGTGTGGACCACACAAGGAATCCAGGTGTGGCAATTCCCCCCACTTACACATAATCTTTCTGCAGTGGCTCCCGGTATTAATTCTGCAATGGTGACTGCAACTATACCAATTCAGAGTTACAGGTATGAATTAGCAAAATAAGACCAAAAAATTGTTTAAGGATATATTTAGAAATTGCAAGGGTTTGTCAATTCATCCACATTGTTTTTATTCTCAGAATTCTGGATGCTATTCATTCTTGTCAGGTAGCTCTTTCAAAAGACTTTTTGACTGTGTGATGAAAATTATTAGCATTTGATCAAAGCAATTCACCTAAGTCCTGAGAAAGTTGGGTTTTACTGCATAAGGTGAAGAGAATCTACAGCTATATAGTCTAATAATATGAAAGCAGGTTGTCATAGTAAAGAGATAATTGGTTTTGAGTGTTTGCTGCTGCATGGCGTGGCTGTGAGCCTTTAGTAGTATGTGGAAGTTCCATTTGGGAATTTTGCTGAAAGGAGGGTAATGTATTTGGTAGGAATTGGGGGCTGGTGGGAAGCATGAGGGTAGTGATAAAGAATAGAGTGTTTCTCCTGATTCATGTGTATTGTATATTTGAGAGTAGACCTTACATTCTGATTAAACTGCTTGTTAGTTGATGCTGTATCATTTGGGTTTGTGCTTTAAAGGATAATTATTGCTGGTTCTAACTTAAAAAAATTTTTTTTTTTGTTACAGAGTGGATGACAAAACTAAGAAGTGTTCTATTCCATTTGTTAAACTGAACAGACATTCCCCATCAGGCATTTATAATATTAATGTGACCACATTAGTAAGTAAGCAGTTCTCAGCAGCAGAAGAACAAGCACCAGTCAGCTCTTGACTTTTATTAAAATTAAATACAATAGTGAAGAACTGAGAATTTTATTTGGACACATATAAAGTGAAACCTTAAGTGTGCATATGTTATTCCAGCCCATCATAGTCATAAATGTGAAATTCTGAAAGTTTAAATAAGTTTTATAAGTCTGAAAACTGAAATATGTTATTTGTTTTCTTCTTTTTTTTGAGATGGAGTCTTGCTCTGTCACCCGGGTTAGAGTACAATGGCGCAATCTTGGCTCAACTCAACCTCTGCCTCTCGAGTTCAAGCGATTCTCCTGCCTCAGCCTCCTGAGTAGCTGGGATTACAGGCACTCACCACCTCACCTGGCTAATTTTTGTATTTTTAGTAGAGATGGGGTTTCACCATCTTGGCCAAGCTGGTCTCAAACTCCTGACCTTGTGATCTACCCACTTCAGCTTCCCAAAGTGCTGGGATTACAGGCGTGAGCCACTGCTCCTGGCTTGTTTTATTTATTCTTTAGTAACATAGAAATTTTCTCAACCTGATGATTGCTGGTCAATTCTTTTTAGAGTAGATGAAAAGATAAATTGTCTTATCTCACCCACACTGGATTTTTGGTGGCGGTATTCTATTGTCTGGGGACGGTAGCTCACACCTGTAATCCCAGCACTTTGGGAGGCTAGTTTGAGGCTAGGATAGTTTGAGCCCAGGAATCTGAAACAAGCTTGAGCAACACAGCAAGATCCTGTCTCTACAAAATTTTTTTTTTAAAAAACTAGCCGGGCATGGTGGCACATGCCTGTAGTCTGAGCTTCCTGGGAGGCTGAGATGGGTGGGTTGTTTGGGCCTGGAAAGTTGAGGCTACAGTGGTAAGCTGTGGCTGTGATTGTGCCCCAGCACCTCAGCCTTCAGCCTGGGTGACAGACCAAGACCCTGTCTCAAAAAAAAAAAAAAAAAAAAAACAAGAAGCAAAAGAGAAAGAAATGAAATGGTTCTATTTATTTATATAACAAATATTTATTGATCATTTATTATGCGTGAGACACTGAAGATAAATAAGTCAATCTTTCTTTTCAAGGGCTTCATGATCCAGAGGATCAGCAAATTAAAGCATCGTATCATATTGTAATAGTAGAAGCATGTGCAAGATTTAGAGATAGCACAGGAAGGAGCATTATTATTCTCAGCGTGGCCTCCAGACTGTTTCTCTTTTAAAGTTAGGTCAAACCCTCATCACTCTTCTGCTCAGTATCTTCCATTAGCTTCTTATCTCTGAGAAAAGGCCAAAGTCCTTACACGGTCTATACGTGCCTGCATGATTGACTCCACCCAACCCTCTGTCCCATCTCCATCGGCTCTTCTCGATCAATCTGTTCTACCACACTCATTTCCTTGTTATTCCTGAGAACATGGTCAGACTTACTTCCACTTTTGGACTTTTGCACTTGCTATTTCTTTTGCTTTAGAACATTCTTCCACAGATAACCAAATGGATTTGCTTTTTCTCTTCCTTAGCTCATGTGAAATCTTATTGTGAAGCCTTGTAACTCATTATGCATCCCTTTATGCTTGATGCCCTCTCCTTGCTTATTTTTTTCCATTGCATTTATCTGATATCATCTATATACTCTTATTTATATATTGTCTGTCTCTCCTTACTAGAATGTGAGGTTGGAAGGCAGAGATTTGTGCTTTTGTTTTCCTCATTGTACTTTACTTCCTATGCAAGTACAAATATATATATGTGTATATATATATATATATATACATATATATGTGATATATATATATATATTTTTTTTTTGAGACAGGGTCTGTCTCTGTTGCCTAGGCTAGACTGCAGTGGCATGATCTCGGCTCACTACAACCTCTGCCTCCCGGATTCGAGCAATCCTCCTGCCTCAGCCTCCTGAGTACCTGGGATTACAGGCACACGCCACCATACCCAGCTAATTTTTGTATTTTTAGTAGAGGCAGGGTTTCTCCATGTTGGCCAGGTTGGTCTCAAACTCCTGACCTCAGGTGATCCGCCCACCTCGACCTCCCAAAGTGCTGGGATTAAGGCATGAGCCACCATGCCTGGCTTAAAATTTAAAAATGAGTTGAAATTACCAGATTAACATATTCAAAGAGTGAAAATAAAACACATAATAAATATTTATAATAATATATTTATTCACACCTCAGAATGGGGGCCCAAAACATGGGAGAGAGGTATTGATCTTTAACCTACAAGTTGAAGAAAGTCTAGGCTTAGCTCTGCTTGCATTAATTTTCGTTAAGAAAAACTCCACACTGAAAGAATGAATGCTTTTCACAACAAAGGGAGGTATGGATGCATTCCCAAAGGAGTACAATTTTTGTGTGTGTGACTAATTTCCCTTCTGTACTTCTCCCACTATCTTCAGAGTAGAAAAATTTAGTCTTTTCATCTCTCTCATGATTTGGATATGGTATTTGTTTTTCTTTTAATTATTCTTAGTTTATAGTTTCCGTGCCTATAGTACTTCCCTTTTTGGTTTCTTCATGGATATTTGGATATTTGTGTTTTAAAATCTTCGTCTGCTTTGGAAGTTTATTGTAATCAGGAAGGCTTTCAAAATATCTAGTTCAATATCATTTTCCTAGAACTGATACCAACCTGCTTTCAGGCATTGCATAATCAATGCTGGCTGATAATCTTAGATCTGATTTCTATTTATTCTTCTTTGGAAGAGGTAATCAAGAAAGCAGGTGAAGATGAGTAGGGCGAAGACCCAGTGAGTGGAGTCTTTCCTTAATGAAAATTAATGCAAGCAGAGCTAAGCCTAGACTTTCTTCAACTTGTAGGTTAAAGATCAATACCTCTATCCCATGTTTCATGCCCTCATTCTGAGGTGTGAATAAATATATTATTATAAATATTTATTATGTGTTTTATTTTATTTTATTTTTTTGAGATGGAGTCTCATTCTGTCACCAGGCTGGAGTGCAGTGGCGCCATCTCAGCTCACTGCAACCTCTGCCTCCCAGATTTAAGCGATTCTCCTGTCTCAGCCTCCCAAATAGCTGGGACTACAAGCACGTGCCACCACGCCCAGCTAATTTTTGTATTTTTAATGGAGACAGGGTTTCGCCATATTGGCCAGGATGGTATCGATTTCTCGACCTCGTGATCTGCATGCCTTGGCCTCCCAAAGTACTGGGATTACAGGCATGAGCCACCCCACCTGTCCTGTGTGTTTTATTTTCACTCTTTGAATATGTTAATCTGGCAGTTTGACCTTATTTTTAAATTTTATTTTTTGTATTTGCATATAGTTTTCTTGAACTATTTTATTTTATAGCCAATTTGAACCAATAGGCTTAGCGCTTGTTCTATGAAAAGACTGAAGAGAAACGTCCAAAAGAAAGAAACTCAAAAGCTCACTGCAGGACACTTGAAGACTTTCTGGTAGCCAGAATGGCATAACTCACAGAATATTAGGTTTGAGGCATCAAGGAACCTCAATAACTTAATGTCATTATACATGTGTTTTTGTGTATATAGTTTATTATACATATATATGTATTTCATCATGCATACTTTTTTAAGCAGATCACATAAACATGCATTTTTTAAGCAAGTCACATAATCTCTCTCTGTGTCAGTTAATTTGAGACTGTGGAAAGGAATACAGGGTTTCTGTGATTCTTGAATGAAAAATACTGGAAAAGTGTCAAATTCTTAAGGATGCAGAATTGAAGTGCTACTGCTATTCCTTGCTATTTTTTCTGACTTTACCAATGGTAAAATAATAGTACTAAAAGAAAGATTAGGAAAATAATTGAAGTTACAATTCTTTACCTAATAAACTGTATTCCTAGGAAGGTACTACCATATTCTAACTCTGAGGAGCAAGACGAGGACAAATATAGAAATATGAATAACAAAATTATATTGGGAAAGTGAAAAATAAGCTAGGGAAAGATGTGACATACATATGAAGATAAACTGTTCAATATTTATGAAGACAACAGCAACTGTTTGCTGAAAAGCCTAGGAAGTGTTGTAAGGCCTGATCATGCTGGCCTGTAGAACCAGGGCATCAATGCCCATCTTTTAACCTTTTACTGCTTGCTGGGACTTAACACATTGATAATTGGCAAAGGGAGAAGGAGAAGCTCATAGCAATCAAGTTATCTACTTGTTAGCAATTTTAATGAACTCAATAAGGAAGACGTTTGAAATAATTGGATGAATTTTTTTATATTATTAATGTCCTTCAAATTTTTTATTATAGACCTTCAATTTCACACATTTTAGTATACAAACATAGGAGTTACAAAAGAAGGAAAGCCTAGCTAACCTTGAAACTAATTCTTTTGTGTTGACTATTTTGATAATATTAGGTCTCTAGTGAAAAGAGTCTCCTTCAGGCAAGTAAGAACAGAAGGGAATACTCCAGGACAGATGTCCGTTTGCCTGAACTAAACTCTAATCATCTCCCTGAACTAAGAACCTTGGAAGGCATTGGTATGTTGATAATGCTTTTACTTTGTATAGTCTGTTTACATTATTTAAAGTGTATGTTAAATAAACAGAATTTAAAAATAAAAATTCATAGTAACTTTACATATTTAAGCATGTAAATACCTATTATAATAAGTACATACTGAGGAGCAAGTAAAAAATGTGAAAAACTAAAAACTAACAAAATGTCTAATATTTTCACTGTGTTTATGATCATTTTTGTCTAGCTCGAAATTCCAGGCTAACAAAGAAAGAGAACAAAATTCTTTCAGCATCTCGAATTCCTTCTCTGGCCGCTATTGACCTGCACACCCCCAGTATTACATTACATCAGGTACAGAAATACTCTTTATAGGATGGACAGAACTTGGGTCTCTCTCATACTTACTAGTAAAGTATTTTAGGGATAGTTTGCTATTAAGAATTGTGCAGGTTTATTGGTGGGGATCTATAAAGTTTTGCTTGCTAAAGTTTGTTTGATTCATTGGAATTAGTACCTTTATTACATATATATTTACATAACATTTTCTAACTTACCATAATACTTTTTTTTTTAGAGACATGATGTCACTGTGGTGGCCAGGCTGGAGTGCAGTAACATGATCCCAGCTCACTGCAGCCTCAAACTCTTGAGCTTAAGAATCCAACCACCTCAGCCTCCCAAGTAGCTGAGATTACAGGCATACACCACCAGATCCAACAAATTTTAAAATTTTTTGTAGAGATGATGCCTTGCTGTGCTGCCTGGGCTGGTCTCAAATTCCTGGCCTCCAGTGATCCTTCTGCTTCTGCCTCCCAAAGTGTTGGAATTCCAGATGTGAGCTATGGCTCCTGGCCAGTAATCCCTTTTTTATAGGTTAAAAATGTGTGTGTCTGGGTATGCAGCCTAGCTACAGTTTTTGTTAACTTTTTTTTTTTTTGGTAGTTCATCGTATTTTACTACATTAACTCCAAAGTTATAAACAACCTACCTTTCAAAGGGAGAAACTCTGGAATTATTTTTATTCCTTCAAAATGGATTATCTATTTGACATTTTTTTCCTCCAAGATGATCCATTTCATCCATGTTAAAGATTTGCTATTCCATATAGTCATCTTTTTCTATCATTGCTCTCAACTTTTCAGAATATGTATGTTTCTATTACTTTTATATCAACAGTCATAACACTCATTTTTTACACTGAAAATTGGCAAACTTAAATCTTCGGAGCCAACCGTAACTAGCTACAAACTTTGGCTATGGGCATTGTGCTTTTCTTTTACTGCTTCAGACAGATTTCCCACCTTTGCTTGAAGTTAGGCAACTTTTGTTTTGGAATTAATTCTTCATCCTCATTATTAATACATTCCCATTTCATAGAGAGCTCCTGTATCCATGGTGATGCTTTTTCCACTGTTAATCCCCTTTTTTTTTTGAGATAGAGTCTCCCTCTGTTGCCCAGGCTGGAGTGCAGCGGTGCAATCTCAGCTCACTGCAACCTCTGCCTCCCAGGTTCAAGTGATTCTTGTGCCTCAGCCTCCTGAGTAGCTGGGATTACAGGTGCACGCCACCACATCCAGCTAATTTTTGTATTTTTAGTAGAGGCGGGGTTTCACCATGTTGGCCAGGCTGGACTTGAACTCCTGATCTCAAGTGATCTGCCTGCCTCGGCCTCCCAAAGTGCTGGGATTATAGGCGTAAGCCATTGCACCCAGCCTCACTATTAACTCTTTAATAGTTCTGTAGTTCTACAAAGGAGTAGTATTACTGAAGATAACAACTTACCTAGAGATGCTGAGAAAAGGGTTTATTGCGTGGTTGCTTTGCCTTATTTCTTGCAAACAATTTCTATAGCAACATTTAATTAAAACCGAACAAATTCCTGTCATGTGAAGATTAGTCACTGTCACAGATTCCACATTTAGGAACCATAGAGTATCAATATGTTTCTTATATACTTCTTACTTCTTTTTTTTTTGAGACAGGGTTTTGCTGTGTCATACAGGCTGGAGTTCAGTGGCATCATCATGGCTCAGTGCAGCCTTGATCCCCTGGGCTTAAGCGATCGTCCCACCTCAGCTTCCTGAGTAGCTGGGACCACAGGCATACACCAACACACCTCGCTATGAGCCACTGTACCTGGCCTTTTTTTTTTGGACACATGGTCTTGCTCTATTGCCCAGGCTGGAGTGCAATGGCATGTTCATAGCTCACTGCATCGTTAAGCTCCTTGGCTTAAGCCATCTTTCCACCTCAGTCTCCCTTGGAGCTGGGACTGCAGGTGCAGGCCACCATGCCTAGCTAATAATTTTATTTTTTTTAAGAGATGGAATCTATTTATCCATTTCCCAGCTGAGGAACATTTGAGTTGTTTGCAGTTTTGACAATTAAACATGAAGTGTTATATAAATATTTGTAAACGTGTTTTTTGTGTGTGAATATAGGGTTTCACATTTAGTTGGTAAATACCTAAAACTGGATTTGCTGGGTCATATGATAAGTATATATTTAACTTTATAAGAAACTATCAAATTTTTCAAAAATGACTATGCCATTTTGCATTTCAACCAGCAATGCATAATAATGTCAGTTGTTCCTTATCCTCACCAACACTTGGTATTGTCTGTTTAATTTTAACCATTCTAATAGGTGTGAGGTGGCATCTCACTGTGGTTTTAATTTGTATTTCCCTAATGACAAAGATGTTGAGAATCTTTTCATATGCTTATTTGCACATGAAAGAGCTGTATATCTTCTTTGATGAAATATCTGCTCAAATCTTTTGCCTGTTTTTAATGGGACGTTTTCACATTGTTGAGTCATTATTTATTTTGATGTTCAAATTAGTCCAGTTTTGTCTAGTGGGATCCCCTTCAAGGTAGCTTCTGTCTCCTTTTGACATGTCCTCATCATTCTTTGAGGAATTCCTTGCTATCTGGTGTAACAGATAATGCAGATTGATTTGTACCAGCCTGGAATTGGCCATTTCTCCAAGGATCCCTAGTTTCCTTTTGTAGATAATCATATTTAGAAGTCAAGATCCGGGCTCTAGGTATGTTCATTGATTTGGCAGGAGTCATTGTTCTAAGGTCCTCTTAGTAGACAGAGCTAGGTACATAGACATATGCACATACATATACACATTTACTATGAGTTTATTTCTATTTATTTATTTATCTGTTTATTTTTCTGAGACGAAGTCTCGCTGTATCACCCAGGCTGGTGTGCAGTGATGCAATCTCGGCTCACTGCAACCTCTGCCTCCCAGGTTCAAGCGATTCTTCTGTCTCAGCCTCCCGAGTAGCTGGGACTACAGGTGCATGCCACCATGCCTGGCTAATTTTTTGTATTTTTAGTAGAGATGGGGTTTCACAGTGTTAGCCAGGATGGTCTCGATCTCCTGACCTCGTGATCCGGCTGCCTCGGTCTCCCAAATTGCTGGGATTACAAACATGAGCCACCGTGCCCGGCCGAGTTTATTTCTATTTCTACCTGTGGTTACTAAAATCTACAAAGATGCCTCTAATTCTAATCCAACACCCAGAGTTTGGTCTAGTTTACTATTCTCTTCTTTGACAATGAGAAATTTACCTGTATGCTATTCCATGTACAATTTAATATATGTGCTTATTTGATTAATTATTTTATATATATCTAACCTCCTGTTCTACTATAATTTCCTTTTTTAAAAAAAGATATGTTTGTCATGTTTTAACATTAAGGTTTTGTTAGCTTCATTAAACAAGTTGAGCAGAGGTCTCTCTTTATTTCCTGAAAAAGTTTCCTAAGTTGGTGTTATTTGTTCCTTGAATGATTGATAGAATTCTCTGGTGAAGCCATCTGTCCCAAGAATTTTATTTTGGGGAAAATTTTGGATAAAAATTTCAATTTCTTTTTTCTTTTTTTTGAGATGGAGTTTGCTCTTGTTGCCCAGGCTTGAGTGCAACAGCCCGATCTCAACTCACTGCAACCTCTGCCTCCTGAGTTCAAGCAATTCTCCTGCCTCAAGTAGCTGGGATTACAGGCATGCGCCACCACGCCTGGCTAATTTTGTAATTTTAGTCGAGACTGGGTTTCTCCATGTTGGTCAGGCTGGTCTTAACTCCTGACCTCAGGTGATCCATCCGCCTCGGCCTCCCAAAATGCTGGGATTACAGGCATAAACCGCTGTGCCCGGCAATGATTTCAATTTCTTTAAAAGATATAGAGCTCTTTGGATTTTCTGTTTCTTCTTGGGTCTCTTTTGGTAGGTTGTATTTTTAAATCCTTTGATTCATGTCATACAATTTAAAAAATTTGTTGGCATGGTGTTGTTCATAGTATTCTCTTATTGTCCTTTTGTTTTGTTTTTGTTTTTGAGACAGAGTCCTGCTCTGTCACCCAGGCTGGAGTACAGTGGCAAAATCTCAACCCACTGCAAGCTCCACCTCCTGGGCTCCAGTGATTCTCCTGCCTCAGCCTCCCAAATTACCGGGATTACAGCTGTGAGCCACCATACCTGGCTAATTTTTGTATTTTTAGTAGAGATGGGGTTTCACCATATTGGCCAGGCTGGTCTCAAACTTCTAACCTTAAGTGATACAACTGCCTCAGCCTCCCAAAGTGCTGGGATTACAGGCATGAGCCACTGCATCTGGCCTCTTACTGTCCTTTTAATATCTGTAAAGACTGTGATGATTATTCTTTATTTTTACTGTATTATGTTCACTTTCTTTTTCTTGATCAGTATAGTTAGGAGTTTGTCAATTTTGTTGTGGTTTTCAACAAAATCAAGCCTTTGGCATTGTTAATTTCCTCTGTTACCTGTCAGTTCCCTATTTTGTTGATGTCTCCTCTTAGTTTTTCCCTTTTACTTACTTTGGGTTTATTCTGCTCAATTTTTCTAGGTTCTTAAAGAAACCTATCACTTGGTCACTTAGATTTTTTTTTTTTTTGGTAATGTAAGCATGTAAAGCTATACATTTTCCTCTAAGCACTGCTTTACCTTCATCCCGCAGCTTTTGATATATTGTATTTTGATTTCTATGCTTATTAAAATCTACAAAGATACCTTTAATTCTAACCCAACAATACAGTTTGGTCTAATTTACTACTCTCTTCTTTGAGAGTGAGAAATTTAGCTGTATGTTATTCTATGTATATTTATTTATTTAATTATTTTGCATATCTCTAACCTTTAATTTTTTTTTTAAAAAAGATATCTTTGTCATGTTTTAACATTAAGGTTAGTCCAAACATTTTTAAATTTCCCTTAATTTTCCCATTTGTAATTTCTTCTCTGACCTATGAATTATTTAAAAATGTTGTTTAATAGCCAGGTGTTTGAGGTTTCCCTAATAGCTTATTATTGATTAATTTGTAATTTAACTCCATTGTGGTCAGAGATACCCTCAGTGTGATCTTGATTTTTTTAGATTCAATGAGACATGTCTTATGGCCTATGGTCTATCTTGGTGATTGACTTTGTTCCCTTGAAAAAATGTATATTCTTTGTTGTTTGATTAATTGTGCTATAAATGTACAATCAGATCAAGGTGGTTAGTAGTACAGTATTCTTCAGATCATCTATGCTCTGAATTTTTTTTGTTTAAGTCTATCAGTTCTTGAAAGAGTACTGTTAAAATATTCGTTATGTTGTTGAATTGCCTATTTCTCTCTTATGTCTGTTTATTTTTATTTTATTTAATTATTTATTTCAAGACAGAGTCTTGCTTTGTTGCCCAGGCTGGTCTTGCCCTCCTGAGCTCAAATGATCCACCTGCCTCCACCTCCCAAAGTGCTGGGATTACAGGCATGAGCCACCACACCTAGCCTATATCTATTTATTTTTGCTTCGTGTATTTATTATTATTATTTATTAATTTTTTTTAGAAATGGGGTCTCACTCTGTTGCCCAGGCTAGCGTACAGTGGAATGATCATAATTCACTGCAACCTTGAACTCCTGGGCTCAAGTGATCTTCCCACCTCAGCCTCCTGAATAACTAAGACTACAGGCACAGGTCACCACACCCAGCTAATTTTTTTCTTTTTTGTTTTGAGAGATGGGGTCTTGCTCTGTTGTTGTGACTGGCCTTGCTATGTTGCTCAAACTGTTGACCTCCTCCTGAGCCTCCTGAGTAGCTGGGATTACAGGTGTGAGCCACCATACCTGGCTGCTTTTTGTATTTTAAATCTCTATTACTAGGTATTTGCACATAATTGTTTTGTCTTTCTGATACATTGTCCTTTTTTCATTATGCAATGCCTCTCTTTACCTTTGGTCGTGGTCTGTACCTTAACCATTCCAAACTTCTTATATGTATGTTTGCATAGTAAATCTTTTTGCTTTCATTTACCTTCACCCTATCTGGTTTTTATGTTTATGTTTAAAGTGTTTCTTTCGAAGACAGCATATAAATAGGATCTTTCCTTTGTATACATTCTGTCAATCTTTGCCTTTTAATTGGAATGTGTATTTGTTTATTATTGCTGCTACCTTAGAGATATGGTATTCCCCCTTATCTGTAATTTTGTTTTCTGCAGTTTCAGTTACCTGTGGTCAACTGTGGTCTGAAAATGTTAAGTGGAAAATTCGAGAAATAAATGGTTCTTAAGTTTTAAATTGCACACCGTTCTGAATAGCCTGATGAAATCTCAAGCTGTCCGGCTCTGTTCTGCTGGGGACATGAATCATCTCACTGTCCAGTGTATCCATGCTGTATACTTATGCTACCTGCTCTTTTATTGCTTAGTAGCTGTGTAGGCTTTCAGATCAAAAAACCACAATACTCTGTATTTAGGGCTTGATACTATCTGAGGTTTCAGGCATCCACTGGGGGACTTTGGAACATGTCCCTCATGGATAAGGGGGGACTACGTACATACTAAATTAATATCCATTTATTATCTCATAGCTTCTGAGTTAGGCACAGCTGTTTCTCTGCCTGAGTCTCACAGGTGGAAATCAAGGTGTCTGCAGGGCTGCATTATTTTCTGGAGGCATTAGGGGGAGAAACCATTTCCAGGCTCACTTAGGTTGTTTGGGTAATTTAGTTTCATATGGTTGTAGGGCAGAAGTCCCCATTTCCTTGCTGGCTGACAGCTAGGGGTTGTTCTCAGCTTCTAGAAGCCACCCACATTCCTTGGCTCATGGCCCACTTCCTCTGTTTTCAAAGCCAGCAACAGTGGTCAAATCTCTCTTACACTTGAATCTCTTTGACCACTACTTCTGCCTCATCTCTGACTCACTCTGATGCTAAGAGCTCACATGATTACACTGGGCCCTCCAAGTCAGCTAATTAGTAACATTTATTCCATGTATAAAGTTCCTTCATATCAGTACTGAAATTAGTTTGATTAACTAGCTACAGACAGGAATCTTAAGGGCATAGCTTTACGATCCTGTTGACCATAGAATGTTTAGACCGTTAATATTTACTGTGATAATTGATTTTTTTGGATCTAGTCCCATCTTTTTATTTGTTCTCTGTTTGTTCCTCTGTTTTTTCTTTTCAGTTTTCTTTTGTTTTTGAATATTTTTAGTATTTTTTTCAGCAATATCTCTTTATATATTTTTTTAGTGATTGCTTGAGGAATTACAATATACATCAGTAATTTTTCATAGTCTACATTGTACCCCTCGAAATAAAAAGCAGGAACTGGCCATCCATTTCTCCATTATCCAGGAAAGACATTGGTGTTGAGGTTGACATACCTATCAAAGACAGTAACTACCATGGCTTCCAGTTCTTTGACAAAACCTCAGATGCGTGGTCTTCTGACCAACGTCTGTGATTTCATATTGTTGGAGACTTTATTGTGTCCCTGAGGGTTGCAGCTGTCTGTAAGATTGCTGTGGCTGAACCAAGAAAGAAGACATATGTAGATTTCTACAGAAATTATGATTTTGTGAAAGATTTGGAGGAGTTGAGGAAGGCTGGTATCTTTCAGAGTACAAAGTGATTTTGGAATACAAAGAATTTCTTTGGGTTGAATTACCTACAAGTTTGTCACTCATCTGTGTTCCTGAACTATGAAACATTAATATGTGGTATAAGAAATAGTTTCTCTTGATAAATAATTAACAACGAAAAATAGAAAACGTATTCCCTTCTCCCCAGTTTCCAGTTTATGTTACAACTTCATATGTACTACATCTGCATACCTTCAGAAGCCTAATACATTATATGTTTTGTTTTAAACAATCATAAACATTTTAAACAATTTATGAGAAAAAAGTTGTCTTTTACATTTACCTAGCTCTTTACCATTTCTGTTGGTCTCTCTTTTTCCCTAGATTCCAGTTTTCCTCTGGTATTATTTTCCTTCAGCCTGAAAAACTTCCTTTAGGATTTCTTGCAGAGCAGGTCTGATGGTGACAAATATTCTTAGCTTTTCTTCACTTGAGAATGACTTTATTTTACTTTAATTCTTGAAATATATTTTATTGGATATGGAATTTGAGTTGACATGTTTTTGTTTTCCTCCCAGCACTATAAAGATGTGATTCTTCTGTCTTCTGATCTCTGCAATTTCTGGTGGGGAAATTCTCAGGCATCTGAGTTGTTTCCCTATATGTAGTGTTTCATTTTCCTATAGCTGCTTTCAAGATTTAATTTTTATCTTTTCGTTAGCTTAAATATGATGTATCTAGACATAGTTTTTCTTTGTGTTTGTCCCGTTTGGGGTTTGCCAGCCTTCTTGAATCTGTAAATTTACATATTATGCCAGATTTGGGCAGTTGTTGGTCATCATTTTTTGAAATATTTTTTTCTGCCATAGTCTCTCACCTCTCCTTCCGAGAGTCTAATGATATGTATGGTAGACTGTTTAGTATTTTCTCATAGGTTCCTGAGACTCTGTTCACTTTTTCCTAATCATTTTTCTTTCTGTTCTTCAGATTGGGCCATTTCTATTCATCTATTCTCAAGTTCTCTTACTTGTTACTTTATCATCTTCATTCTGCTATTAAGCCCATTCAGTGAAATTTTAAAATTTCAGATACTGTACTCTTTAGTCCTAAAATATACATTTGGCTCTCTTTTATAGCTACTATTTCTCTGCTAAGTATTCCTATCCCTTCATTCATTTCAAGTATGTTTTCCTTTACTTCATGTAGCAGAGTTATAAGGGCTGCTTCAAAGTCTTTATATGATGGTTCCAGCAGGTTTTTGTTTTTATATTTTGGTAATAAGTAGAAGAGATGGGTTGTAGTGGGCTTACACTGTCATAGCAGATCAGAAGTATCTTTTAACATATGCATAAGCTAGGATCAAAGAATAACATCTACTCAGCAGTAATTTTGGGACTGAAAAAGGAAAAGAATAACATCCCCTTACTTCATCCTTTTCCATGTAGGCAACTTGAGCTATGAATGAATAGTTGGTTCTAAACATCTGATATTTGAACAAATAGAATTGAAATTTTGGGAAAGTGGAACTTTTGCAATTACTGAGAACCTATGATGCTCTATTATTAATTTATAGGTATCAGGACTTCCCCCTGTCAGATGATTCAGGGGCTGATCTGCCTCAAATGGAGCACCAGCACTGAGAATCATTTTGGTTCTGAATTGGGTAGGTCTGATTTTCCATACTTAAGGCTGTGCAGCCTTTCACAGGTAATATTTTATGGCTTGCTGAAGACTAATTTTTCAGCTGAAACATTCTCCAATAATTGATTTTATGAGAATTTCTGATAAAGAGAGTTGTGCCACTTAGAAAACCAGAAGTAGTATTTATCTCTGGGATGATACCCCTTTTCAGAGAGTGTATATCTCTTGCTTCTAAACTAAAATCCTGTATTTTATTGGATATAGTAATGTGAATTTAGGGTGATAAGTGCTCAAGAAAGATACATACCTATCACCCTTATGAGTCATTTGCCCTGTGGGCCTGTAAAGCAAGATCGATTGATTATAGTCATGCTTTGCTTAATGTTCTGACAGATGCATCCTTAGGTGATTTCACTGTTATGCTAACATCATAGTCTACTTATACAATTCTAGATGATATCATCCACTATACTCCTAGGCTACATGGTATAGCGTGTTGCTTCTAGGATATGAACCTGTACAGCATGTTACTATACTGACTACTGTAGGCGATTGTAACACAGTGGTAAGTATTCATATATCAAAACATAGAAAAGGTAATGCATTGCACTGTGATGTTATCATGGCTACAATGTCACTAGGCTATAAGAATTTTTAGCTTCATGATAATCTTATGGGACCACCATTTTATATGCAGCCCGTTGTTGACCAAAACATGGTTATACAATGCATGACTACACTTGGCAATACTTTTCCCAATAAAGAGAGATCAGTGCTGTACCAAATTATTGCCTTCCTTTTAAATATAACTTTTTAGTATTAAAAAAACCAAAATAAAAATCAGACTTTTTTTTTTTTTTTTCAATGGGATCTCACTTCATTGCCCAGGCTGGAGTGCAGTAGCATAATCTTGGCTGACTGAAAATTGGCAGAAGCAATTCTCCCACCCCAGCCTCCTCAGTAGCTGGGACCACAGATGTGTGACACAACACCCCGCTAATTTTTTGTACTTTTGGTAGAGATAGGGTTTCACCATGTTGCCTGGGCTGGCCTTGAACTTCTGAGCTCAAGTGATCTGCCCACCTAGGCCTCCCAAAGCGCTAGAATTAGAGGTATGAGCCACTGTGCCTGGCCAGTCAGACATTTTTGAGTGATAATTTATTTGCTCAAGTAAGTCATTCAATGTTTAGTATCTCATTAAGTATGTAAAATATTATGATAGATCCCACATTCTCATAACTGTATTTTTTTTTTTGAGACAGTATCTCGCTCTGTCATCCAGGTTGGAGTGCAGTGGTGCAATCTTGGCTTACTGCAACCTCCACCTCCTGGGTTCAAGCGATCCTCATGTGTCAGCCTCCCGAGTAGCTAAGATCACAGGTGTGTGTCACCATGCCCAGCTAATTTTTGTATATTTAGTACAGACGGGGTTTCACCATGTTGGTCAGGCTGGTCTCAAACTCCTGACCTTAGATCATTCACCCGCCTTGGCCTCCCAAAGTGCTGGGATTACAGGCATGAGCCACCACGCCCAGCCCATAACTGTGTTAATTAATCTGTTAACCTTTACAAAGCATTTTGAACATCTGTGACATCAAAGGTAAATTTACTATGAAGTAAACAAAGCTTGAGTTTTGATCTTTCATTTGCACAGGTCCTTTCAAGGCCCTGGAAGGGTCTTTGCAATGCATTCATTTGAGTTAATTCATGTAGAACAATGAGAAACTAATTCACACAAACTGTGTAAACTACAGGCTCTGCAAAACTTGCATGTGTTTTGTCAAAATTAGTTATTATTTGCATAAAAGGAGATATGTGTTACACATGATAGTTTTGATTGGTAATTATTCTAAAGATTGTCTTAAAAATTTGCTTTTGATATATCTAATTGAAATATAAGGTTTTCTTAAGCTACATAGTACCCACCAATATTATCAATATATATACGTGTGAGAAAGCAAGTGAGAAAGAAATTAAATTTTAGAAAGACTTTATGTAAAATAGTTGGTGGTATATCCTTCTGTGTTTTAGCTGCTGCTCTTGCACTTGAGATGACATCTTCTTGCAGCAAGAGTGCTGATATCCCAAGAGGAGAGATTCATAGTTTTGATCATTTCCTTCTCAACTGCCTGCATTTTCTGAGAAAGACCTTCTGGAAGAAGTAAAGACAAAGACTTCCAAATGTTTCAAAGGAAGATTGAACAAGTGCCCCTCCCTAACTGTTATCCCATCACCTTTCACATCCACTGATGCTATTTCCAGATATATCCAGTGGAAGAACAGTGATATGGTTCTTGGTACACGAATGTGTATTTACTGTTAGGAGATTGTTTAAGTCACCCATGATTAAACGTGTGAAAAAGGGGAACAGAGAGAAATGTTATAAAAAGGCCGTGTTACTCATGCATCGAACTTTGTGTGTTTTCTGTATAAATGTGTACATTTATTTAGGAGAGGGTTTTGTGGGGGTAGGGGATAAAAATTACAATCAGTTGAAGAAAATTGAAGAAACTGGGATCAGTAAGAGAAACTGTTTGCTTTACCCAAATTTAACTATGAAAACACACTTAAAAATCTTACTCGCTTCTAGATATTAAGGGAATATGTAACTGCTGTCCGTGGGTAGATGGGTATCTTTGGTTTCAGTAATTATTGTTGATGTTCTATCATTATATTATAGGACTCTGGCCACTATGCTGATCTTCTAAGAACCACACTAATGCAAGCCTGAGAGAGAAACCTTCTCTTTTAAATGACTTACTACAACTCTGGCATTGGGTAGTTCTCTGTATTGTAAGATTCTGGTGCTAATGTTCCATACAGAATTGATCAGGACTGATTTACTCTTCTGTGGACCAATTGCTATTGAACTGCCCAGGTGAAGAGGCTCTCGGGAGGGAATGTTCATTATTATGGACTCCACTTTTGTCCCCTGGTAGTTTAAGGGTGATACTAGAATCCAGAGAAGTTCCTGCCTCCTTGCGACCTCAAACACTTAGGCCTTCTCAAAAGCTTTTCACCACGGTGCAAAATCATTTACCTACATTCCACACATCTTTTCCAAGGTATGAATCCAAAACTTTTTAGGTGGGAGGAATAAACCAAGTTGGCTACAGGTTCTTGATTTCTGGGTTTCTAGCCACGCTCTGCATTTATCGTTTTAGAGAATGGTTGTTTAGGGAACCAGAATTTGTGTGAGTTTTTTGCCTTAACCAATTAATAGTGTGTTGCTTTTTTCCCCCAAAAGCCATTGACTAGAACTTAGCCGAAGAGTTTAAATAGAACTTTTCTTTGTTACTCTGAGGAACTTAGTATTGAAATTCTGACCTTGGGTATTTAAGCCTCAAAACAGTAGGACATTCAAGAGGAGGCAAATAAGGGGTTTCAATGTACAAGTGTATAGGTGGTGGTTAAATTAAAATTTGGTCTTGATTTAAAAGCTCTACTTTTAATCTGTGACCAGGTGTTTGACTACATTAGTATGGCTAACATGCTGAAAAAGCTAGGGTATCAGCATTAACAGGCTTCACATTAAAACGTTACTATTTTTTTTTTTTACTTTTTAAAGAACTGCCAATAGATTTTGCAGCATGGCAAGCAGGTAATACTTCAAGCTAAATGGCGATTCAGCTTATTTCAGTACTATTTTTCTGTGAAGATCAGTGTGAAAAGATCAGCTCAATGTTTGAGGTTCTAGGATCAATTACCCTCCAATTTTTATGCTAGCTTTTGATACCTTTTGCCTATTAAAATACCTTTGAACTTTAGAATTAAGGAAGTAAAAATTATAGAACCGTGGCAGAACTACTAGAAAAAGAAGATTCTGCAAATTGGTTTCAGTGATTCTTGTTGATGTAATCATAATCATCAGCAATAATAGATATTGAACCAAATGATCCTTTTTTAAAGTTTAAGGTCATTTAGTGTCTCTTTGCAAGGATCTGATTTAGTCACACACTAATAGGGAATATGTGTATGTACTGGTGGGAGCAGTGGGCTTGCTGTATATATGTATGTTTTGAAAATAATAAATATTATCTTACTGAGCGCCATAGATGGTTTTAATTTAGATTTATTTAATTAAAGAGACTATAAATAATATATACACCACTGTATGGTATTTAGCAAATAAGTCTGAAATCTGTTAATTCTTCTGGAAAACTTTGGAGGTAGGGGTGGCAGGCTAATTTTCTTGTAAAGCTGGTGCTATAAGCAGCATGGTCATAAAATAACATGTCTTGTAAAGACTAACTGGTAAAAGTTGTGACAGAACCTGGTTTTCCTGACTTAGAATCCCTTGCTTGCTTAGAATATCTGACTTCCCATTGAAATGGAACATAGAAAATGTGTTTTCTTATGTGACTCTCATTATTGGTTCCTTTATCTTAGTTGTGCTACAGTGTAAGGCTGGACCTGTAATACACTATATATCAGACTAGGCTGAAAAATATGATCGATTTGTTTTCTAAGCCCTCCTCTATATAATTGAACCATGGGCAGGGAATTAGAGAAGCAACAGAGCACTGCTCCTAAGGCTTTAGGCTAGTCTTAGATGAATTGGACTAAACGGATTTTTCTCTGTTGTTTTGCATTGTTTTTGCATTAGAAGCAGGTGCTTAACACTCCTTTATATGAATAAAATATTATGTTCTCACATTGTTTTCTCAAGGGTCTTATTTTGTCTCTTGATAGCTTCAGACATGAAATAACTTGAAAATATAATTAATGTAAAGCATATTTTTTCTTACTATGCCCTCTGAGAAGTAAGTACCTTATGTTATCACTTGTGGTATAGAGATTTGTGTTTATAGATATTTGTGGACATCTGATGTAGAATATATTCTGAAAATTTTTCTTTAAAACAAAAACCCATCCACAAAACAGCATTTTTCTTTGTTTTCAGTGAAAATTTAGTTTTGCCCATTGCACATTCCTAATTTCTATATTCTCTACTTCGGCACTCAGGGTCATCCCCCTGTAGAAGCGAAGAAGGTAAAATTTTGGAAAATGTATTGTTGATTAACATGAGCATATAAGAAGGTTCAATTCAGCATGTTTTCCTATCCCTAAGCTACGGTAGGGCTTTCTGTCAGTCCGGAGAACGGGCTTTCATATCAGTTTACCTCCATCCAGCTGTCTCATCTGCTCTAGACCTGGAAAGTTATCTTCATTAATCTTGCTGCTAGGATTTAAAACTATCCCTTGACTCCCCCAAAATAATGTTTTAATTGGCCACTTCTCTCCTCAAACTATTTTATTATTTTATTTTTATAGTTTTTATAGACATAGGATGTCACTATGTTGCCCAGGCTGGTCTTTAACTCCTGAGCTCAAAATATCCTCCTGCCTCAGCCTCCCAAAGTGCTAGAATTACAGGCATGAGCCACCATGCCTGGCCTCCCCAACCTGTTTTTAGTTATCTTCCTTGGCTTCTCACTCCTTTTGTTTACATATATACCTATCTTCCCAACTAGTTTTTTTTCCCCCTTTATCTAGAAAAGCCATTTATTGAAAGGTGTTAAGTTGCTCTTTAACCCACCCGAAGAGTCAGGGTTAGATTCTGAAGGTACGCAGGCAAGAACAATACCCAGTGTTACTGCCTCACTACATTCTCAGTGTCTATAAAGATGGGGAGCCTTATTTATCTATTTTGTTCCACACCATCTAACACTGTGATTTCTAGATGACAATAGTAACAATAACCCTATGAAAGTAGGAATGTTATTCAGGTTTTATAGCCAAGAAAATAGACTTAGAAAACTTAAGGAATTGACTCAGTGTCACTTAATAAATAATAGAGCCATGAGTGTTGAAATAAACATATGACTATGATTATTTAGAGCTAGAATTAATTTTAAAAATCTGTTTAGATAATATAACATTGAGAGCTTAGACTCCTGGAGCCACGTCTTCCTCATTTATTTCTAGAGGAGGAGGCAAGGAGTTTCCCCAGCCATTAAACGGCACTTCACTGTCATTGAGCCTAATTTGGATACTGGTCATCCCTGAATCAATCACAGTAGCCAGGGGAGTGGCGAGCACTGATGGGCTTGGGTCTTGGGCCTCTGTTAAATTCCCTTCCCTGAATTAATAATGGGAGCAAAGGGAAACTGGATTATACTGATTGGCTTAGGCCAATAGCAGCCCACCCATGGAACCACATGGCTTCCACAGAGCAGGGCAGGCACAGAATGGACATTGGAGAAACAATCACAGTGCTAACCAGAGATGGACATTTTTGAAGCTGCAAAAGGAATGCTTCATTTTAGATCTGAACAGATTCTGCCAAATTGTCCCTCAAAAAGACTGTACTAATTTATATTCTCACCCACAGTAGATGAAAAAATTTTCTCACGTTAGATATTAATAGTTTCCATTTTGGCCAGATAGATGGGTGAAACTTATCTTGCTTTGGCTTACATTTTCTTGATTACTACTGAGGTAACACATATTCTCATGTCTTTTATGTATATATATTGGTCATTTGAATTGCTTCTGTGAATAAAATATATTAAGGTCTTTAAAAAAGGTAAAGCAGATTTTAGTTTGAGTATCAGGACTTCCCTCTGTAGATGGTTTCCTATATCTGACAACAAGGCAAAAACCAGATTCAGATAAGATGGTTTGGCTGAAAACATATTGTGGATAAAAAATGATTTTTGAGAAATGCAACACAGCCAGAAGAATTTTTTTTTTTTTTTTTTTTTTTTTTTTTTTGAGATGGAGTCTCACCCTATTGCCTAGGCTGGAGCGAAGGGGCGCAGTCTTGGCTCACTGCAACCTCCGCCTCCCAGGTGCAAGCAATTCTTCTGCCTCAGCCTCTGGAGTAGCTGGGATTACAGGCGTGCACCACCACGCCTGGCTAATTTTTGTATTTTTAGTAGAGACAGGGTTTTGCCATGTTTGCCAGGCTGGTTGTGAACTCCTGACCTCAGGTGATCCGCCCACCTCGGCCTCCCAAAGTGCTGGGATTGCAGGTGTGAGCCACTGTGTCTGGCCAGAATGTATTTTTAAATTACACTTGTCTTAAGTAAGAGAGTTAGGTCCCTTGATCCCCCAAAATAATGTTTTAATTGGTCACTTCTCTCCTCAAACTGTTTTATTATTTTATTTCTATAGTTTTTATCGACACAGGATGTCACTATGTTGCCCAGGCTGGGTTTTTTTTTACTGGGTTTTGGGAGGAAATAAGTCAATAAGAGACTAGCACATCTCCCTCCTGGGGCAGAGGGATGAAAGAGAAGCCAGTTCTGCTTGGATGGACAGGAATTATTTAAGGAAAGTTATGAAAGATCTGAGCTCTGGGATTGTGCCGTTGACCTGACATCCATTTCTCTGGGATGACACCCTACTCCCTTGGCTCTGTCCAGGACTGCCCCATGCTGCCAAGCCGTGATCCAGGAGGTGGCAGTAGAGCCCCGGTCACTGCAAGCCATATCCTTCCCAAGGGCAAAAATGCTACAATCTATGACAAATTTTAGCTGAGGGGTATTATCTGTTTCTTTTTGTCCATGCATTCAGTAAATGGTCTTCTTTTCTATTGTAAAGAGCACAGTGTTAAGGAGTGCTCAAACTATTTGAACTACAGGCCTGGCCAGGGCGAACTGTGAAAGGCCATCAGACAGCACTGCTAGTGGAGGGGCGCCCCCCTGGTGGGTGGATGTTGTTAGTGAAACACTCCAGTAGTGCAGGTACCTAGGTGTTTAGAAAGCAAAGAGATCCAATGCACTTGACTTCCTCAGTCTCGGCGATTATGTCAGGGCCTCCCTAATGTTAGCAGGTGGTTGGTAACTCAGAGATCAGCAAGGCAAAGCCAGTGACTGGGGGGGGTCTAGGCTGGTGGGAGCATGGGGGTGGTGGGAAATTGCTGTGGACTTCACTGAGAATCCCAAACAAGAAAAACAAATTGGAGAATTATGAAAGTAAATTTGCCTCACAAAATGAAATGTTGGCATATGGGTAAAGGCAGAGTGGAAGGAAAAATTTTACTTCCAGGTATGCCAGCCTAATAAGAGTTCTGAACATCTTTGAAATTAATTTGAAACATGGTTTTCAATTGTGATGTCTGTGTAAGTGGCAAAATGTAAGTCAATCTTCATAATGTTGGAAATGTGAAGATTAGTCTGCACTGGCACTGGCTTTCTTTCTTGATTATATCTGGAGTGAAGCATAGGGAGTTTGCACGGTGCAACCCCAGACACATTTCCAACCTTTAAAGCAGTTGGTTAACATGTGTGTTAAGTCAGCCGTCAGTGCACTCAAATTCCAAACCTGAAAAAGTGCAGGGCATAATGTTGTTTTGGGAAAATAAGCCACGTATTTTGTGTCTAAAATTTAAACCCTTGATATATTTCTCAACGTGTTGATGTGAAAAACAAAATCACCAAAAAAATGAAGAGGGGAGTATAGAAAAGGAGAAATGTATTGCCAATACAGACAAAGAACTTTAAAATACCCTTTGAACAAATTTTTATTGCTATGACTCTATGAAATCTACCTCTGTTCTGAGTGAGGGTTAGCATCTAATTCTCCAGGGGGAGTAAATTGTGAACAATGTTTCTAAAGAAGTTAAAAAATTTATTATGTGCAGAACATGTAATAATCTTTTTATTTAGAACATAATCCAGGAAGTAAATAAATTTTGCTGGTGGAAGATCAATTTCTCTGTGCTTGTTGAAGAGATCTTTGAAGAATGACAGTTTGAAGTGCTATCTCAGATAATTAGCCTTCCAAGGAAACCTATGAGTCTTGACCTGGCCCCGGAGGACGGGTTTTAGAAATAGAATTGGACTCAGTTTAAAAAGAGAGAGTGGTAGATCCTGCTAATAGACATTTGAGAGAATTACAAAATTAAGTTGGCAATTGAATTGGAGGGTTCTCTATCTCTGGTTGTCATTCCTACCTACCCTGCAACAGACTACTGAAAGAGAGAAAATTGCATCTACAGTGAAACAGAATTCATTTTAAACGAGAAATTCATTTTAAAAAGTCCTGAAAGGAGATTGAAACCATACATCGATGACCAGGAACTATTTTATTTGGGTGAGACATGAATGCTTTATCTTTCTCTCCTCAATAATTCTTTTTTTTCTGGGTGAAGATTTTTAAATCTTTTTTTTTTTGCTCTTGTTGCCCAGGCTGGAGTGCAATGGCGCGATCTTGGCTCACTGCAACCTCTACCTCCTGGGTTCAAGCGATTCTCCTGCCTCAGTCTCCTGAGTAGCTGGGATTACAGGCCTGACTCACCACACCCGGCCTTTATTCACTTCTTGTTGAACAAAGAAGTTCAACAGGCATGCGCCACCACGCCCGGCTAATTTTGTATTTTTAGTAGAGACAGGGTTTCACCGTGTTGGTCAGGCTGGTCTGAAACTCCTGACCTTAGGTGATCTACTCGCCTCGGCCTCCCAAAGTGCTGGGATTACAAGCGTGAACCACCGCACCTGGTCAAGATTTTCAAATCTTGAGGCTTCCCCTGATATATGTGAACTGATATGTAGAAGCAAATAGGGTTAAATAACAGGATGTTTAAAAATTCATTTATTTAACAAATATTTATTGATTGCAGAACATGTTTTAAGTCCTGGGGATAAAGAAGTGAAGAAAGGCCAGATGTGGTGACTCAGGCTTGTACGCCCAGCACTTTGGGAGGCTGAGGCAGATGGATTGCTTGAGCTCAGGAGTTTAAAAGCAGTCTGGGCACCATGACAAAACCTCATTGCTACAAAAAATACAAAAATTGGTCTAGCATCGTGGTGCATGCCTGTAGTCTCTATCCCAGCTGAGGCGGAGGATCTTTGGAGCTCGGGAGGTTGAGCCTGCAGTGAGCTGTGATCATGCCACTGCACTCTGGCCTGAGCAACAGAGAAGACCCTGTCTCTAAAAAAAAAAAAAAAAAAAAACAAGTGAGCAAAATAGACAAAAATCTCTACAAATAATAAACAATGGCCGAGTGTGGTGGCGGTGGCTCATGCCTGTAATCCCAGCACTTTGGGAGGCCGAGGGGGCGAATCACCTGAGGTCAGGAGTTTGAGACTAGCCTGGCCAACATGGTGAAACCCCATCCATCTCTACTAAAAATCCAAAAATAGCCAGGCGAGGTGACAGGCGCTTGTAATCCCAGCTACTCAGGAGGCTGAGGCAGGAGAATTGCTTGAACCAGGGAGGGGGAGGTTGCAGTGAGCCGAGATTGTGCCATTGCACTCCAGCCTGGGCAACAAGAGCAAAACTCCTTCTCACAACAAACAAACAAACAGAACAAAGAATACCTATGGATGCTTCAATGTGAAACATGCTGGGTCTAAAAAAGCCAGGAACAGGGAGAGGAGGTGGGTCTCTGCCTGCACATTTTGATAGGGTGGCCAGGGAACTAAGCGGTGGAATTTTATGAATGTCCTGAAGAAAGGGAAGGAGCCCCATGTGGATATCTGGGGGAAGGGCAGGCAGACCAGCAAGGAAACAGACCCTGAGGGGGAGTATGGTTGGCTAGTTTGAGAAACAGCGAGGAGGACAGTGTGTGTGGAGTGGAGTGAGAAAGGAACAGAGTAGTGTGACGTGAGTTCACAGAGGAGCAGGGTGGGGACGGGTCCCACAGGCCACTCTAAAGACCTGGGCATCCGTGTCAAAAGGTTGCAGCAGTGATTATTTGTTTGCGATGATCCCTTCCACACAAATCATTGAACTCCTACTGTCCAATCTATGTTTTTCCAATGATGAAGCTGAGAGAGAGATTTTTCTCTTCGGAATGCATCTCTGTTTTTGTGGTTCTCTGGCTAGCCAACTGTATGATGTGTAGGGTTACATTTAAGACTGTTGAAAGATTTCTGGTTTAAATTTACCCTAGCTGGGAAGGACAAATGCTTATTGATACGTACTAAAAAATATTCAGGGAAATCCTGCTTAATACAGCCTTGGTAACTACCAGTCAGCAGAATATTCAAATGCTTGTTTGATAAACAGAAGCTACAACTATAATTAGTGAGCATTTACTGATATCCTGTATACTGCAGCATTTTACATTTTTCCAATTAGTATATAACTTATGTCTAATAAAATACGTAAATCTGACGTATATAACATGATTATTTTTATAAATGTATGCACCACTCAGACCAAGCAAGACACAAACTGCTTCCAGCTTCTACCGTTCTCTCTCTTGCCCCTTCCTCAACCCAAGGTCATCAGTATTCTGGCTTCTATCACCATGGATTAGTTTTGCCTGTTCCTGAATTTCATGTAAAATAGAATCTTACTATACGTATTCTTTTGTGACTGACTTCTTTCACTCAGTATGAAATCTGTGAGAATCATCTATGTGTGAATAGTAGTAATTTGTTGGTTTTCATTGCTGGGTAGCATTCTAGTGTAGGAAGAAAAAGCAATGGATTTACCCATTCTACTGCAGGTGGACATGTGTTGTTTTCAGTCTAGAGCTATTTGTCACACTTCGGTGGTTTCTTTTTTTTTTTTTTGACAGAGTTTTGCTTGTGCTGCCCAGGCTGGAGTGCAGCGGTGCTATCTTGGCAGACAGCGGTGCTATCTTAGTAGAGATGGGGTTTCACCATGTTGGCCAGCCTGTTCTTGAACCCCTGACCTCAGGTGATTCGCCCGCCTTGGCTTCCCAAAGTGCTGGGATTACAGGTGTAAGCCACAACGCCCGGCCACCTCAGTGGTTTTACTTGATGATGACCCCACACATTGCTGAGGTTTATAGAACTGATTGCCCCATGCACACTGTTCAGTTGTGTCTACTCTTTCATACCTCCCACCCTTGACTGGTTTCTCTCTCTGCTGTTTAGAACAAGCCTGGAGCTTCCTATAGGAATCTGATCTCTACTTACATTTGACTGCAAAACTAAATGAAATAAGCTCTGTGCTTGAAGAAGTGATGGTTCTCTTTATTTATTATTATTATGATCATTTTTGAGACTGGGTCTCGCTTTGTTGCCTAGGCTGGTGTACAGTGGTGTGATAGCAGCTCACTACAGCCTCCCAAGCAGCTGTGACTATAGGCATACTCCCCTAGACTTGAGTGATCTCCCTGCCTCATCTTCCCAAAGTGTTGGGATTATGGGTGTAAGCCACCATGTCTGGCCTATTTTTTCTTTTATTATTATTATTATTATTATTATTATTATTTTGAGACAGGGTATCCAGGTGGGAGTGCAGTGGTGTGATCATGGCTCATTGCAACCTCAACCTCCTGGGCTCAAGCAATCCTCCTGTCTCAGTCTCTTGAGTAGCTGGGTCTACAGGCACATGCCACTACTCCCAGCTAATTTTGTATTTTTGGATTTTTTTGTAGAGATGAGGTTTGGCCATGTTGCCCAGGCTGGTCTCCAAATCCTGGGATCAAATGATCTACCCACCTCAGCCTCCCCAAATGCTAGGATTACAGGTGTGAGCCACCAGGCCCGGCCTATTTTTTCTTATGTATAAAAGTGCTTGAGCCGGGTGTGGTGGCTCACACCTATAATCCCAGCACTTTGGGAGGCCGAGGTGGATGAGATCACTTGAGGTCAGGAGTTCGAGAACAGCCTGGCCAACATGGTGAAACCCCATCTCTACTAAAAATACAAAAATTAGCCGGGTGTTGTGGTACACCCCTGTAATCCCAGCTTCTTGGGAGGCTGAGGCCGGAGAATTGCTTGAACTGGGAGGCGGAGGTTACAGTGAGCTGAGATTGCTCCATTGCATTTCAGCCTGGGTGAAAAAAGCGAAATTGCGTCTCAAAAAAAAAAAAAAAAAGTGCTTGAATATTGTAACCCTGTTTTCTTTTAGAATCAGAGCCAGCTTTCTCTAGATTATGTAGCTGCTCTGGAAGTTTGTAGTTACTTCTGTGAACATTGGATACTTCTTGTTGTCGACGGAAGTATGTTCCCCCAAATTCATATGTTGAAGCCTTAGCCTCCTCAGTACTTCACCATGTGACTGTTCAGAGATGGAGCCTTTAATTGTTTGGAGATGGAGCCTTTAAAGAGGTGATTAATTTAAAATGAGGCTGTTAGGATGGGCCCTAATCCAATCTGACTGGTGTCTTTATAAGAAGATCTAGTCACACAAGAGAGACACCAGTGGCACATGTACACAGAGGAATGACCATCTGAAGAGGAGCAAGAGGGTGGCCATCTGCAAGACAGGGAGAGAGGCCTCAGAGGAAACTGAAGCAGAAAGCAGGACTGGACTCCAGAGGTGGGGCTTACACATCAGACCAGATTGAGGACTAGTTAAAATGGGGGTGAAGAGTGAGAAGGAAGCCCCCTTCAATACCCTTCAATCAGACACACCCACCAGTGTGCCACGTCAATTTACCATTGTCATGGCAACACCCAGGAGTGACTGCCCCTTTGCATTACCGCATGATCGGCAGTGACCCGATGACCCAAAACTTACTACCCCTTCCCTAAAAACTTCTGCATAAATCACACCTTAATCCATATCCACTTACGAGTGGGTATACATATGACTGCAAAACTGCCCCGAGGTACTACTCTGTGCCTTCGGGGTAGCCCGGAGTCACAAAGCTGTAACACTGCCTTTTCAATAAATCTGTTTCCTTCTACCTCTGTCTTTCCCTTGAATTCTTTCCGAGGTAAAACCAAGAACCCTCACAGGCTAACCCCTACTTTTGGACTCACCTGCCCTACATCAAAACCAACCTTGATGGCACTGTGATCTGAGACTTCTAGCCCTCAGAAATACATTTCTGCTGTGTAAGCCACGCAGTCGCATATTTTGTAATAGCAACCCTAGCAAACTAGCAGATCTCCTCAAATAATTTTTCATATGACATGAGGTAACATTTACAGAACAAGTAGCCTCTTTAAAAATTTTTCATTTTTAATCAGGAAGCTAGCAAACTCCATTGTTGATCATGGTTTAAATGTGTCACAAACCAATTGCTCAGTAGCAGACCCCACACAGCCTACATATCCTTTATATCCTTCTGGCTAAGCTGTCTCTTGCGGCATGTGCTGCTCACGAAGCCCTGCGAGGCGCTTCCTCACTGCTTATGTGGACAGTAGCCTTTGTGATGAGACAGGTGTTCAATATAAGGTGCAGCTGTTTCCTAATTGTCCAAAAGTTCCTGCTCTTTTGCAGGGTATCAGAGCAGGAGTGGGTTCTGTGCAGAGGTGGAGATAATGGCCCCCTCCTCAAATCTGTGCCACACTGTGTCTTCTTGACCCCAAATCAGCACTGTTATGTTCAGAGGCCACCAACATCTCTTAAGACACTGACATCAGCTTCTGGTGCTCACTGCCAACTATGGAGGCTCAAATTCAATCCAAGGGGCCAGCTGGTGGTGGTGGTTGTGGGCGGTAAATGCTAGCTCATTTCTTCTCTTCTTCCTTTGCACCCAGACTTCCAGCTAAACTTTTTCTTCTTCCTCCCATTAAAAATTATCCTTCCCCAAATAATAGTGCTCACCTGAGTCTCAGCACAGCCAGTCTTTTTGCCCCATCACTCTTATAACCAATGTGAGTCACTGAAAGGTTGTTGTTAGTGTGGGAAGATGGGAATGAGATTTCATTTTTAACTTATCTTCAAGGGCATGGATACATTTGAGATTAATTTTTTGTGTTGTTTTCAATAATGCTCTTTAAATATTCTTGAAATAATGTCAAACTTTAGAAGAGCTGCAAGAATTGTACAAACAACTCTCATATACCCTTTACTCAGATACATCAACTGTAAAAACATTCTGTCACATGTGGTTCATTACTTCCTATCTATCATCTATCATATATCTGCATGTATATGCATACTTTTCCTGAATCTTTTGAGATTTAGTTGCAGAAATCATACTTACCCTCAAATGCTTCAACATCTATTTCCTAAGACCACGAATGTTCTCTTACAGAATTATCAAATTCAGAAAGTTTAACATTGACAAAATACTGTTACCTAATACATGGTCCAAATTTAAAACTTGCCAGTTGTCCCAGTTATGCCAAAATGTCCTTTATGGCAATCTCTCCCTCCCTTTCTGACCTCCAGGATCTAATCAAAGATCTCGTATTGCACTGAATTGTCATGCCACTTAAATCTAATTTAACCTTGGTCTTTCATGACATCTACATTTTTGAAGATGCCAGTTTTGCAAATGTTCCTCAATTTGAGTTTTTCTTTTGATGATTAGATTCAGGTTATATGTTTTGGGCATAATTAGAACTTTAAACTTAACAATATTATTGTTGTAATTCCTGCCTAAAAGCAAAAAAAAAAAAAAAAAAAAATGCGTTAAAGAGTTCTTATACCCTTCCCAGACTCCCATTGCTTCAAAAACAGCTAGTTGATAGGAACTCATTTGAGAAACTAATTCACTTGGAGGTATTAGTGATTCCATGTTAACCTTCTAATTCGATAAACCTGCTAGGAATCTCTGTATTTAAAGAGCAAATTTATGATCCAAAGGAATGATACAAAATTTTCTAAGTTACAAAAGCATATATTTTCCCCCCAAATAAGCCTTTTGCACTCTTAGCTCTATACTTTTAATTGCAGGTGTGGGCTGCTTCTCATACTCTCTGCATGTTTCAGGGTGAGAAATAATGCAGTTTTACCTAGAGTTATGTTGAAAAGGCCCTTACTCTGAAACACTGTAGGAGTAGCCTGCCTTCTAGAATAGATGCAGTGATTAATACACTGAAGCTGTTCATCCATCATTAATTTGTCTTAGTTTACCTGAGGCTTACATATTACCTAGCAAGGCCTTCCAGGACTAGGTTTCAGAACAGTTAAGCTTTGAATTGGAAAAGTTCCAACATTTGGGAAGAGAAAGTCCAGTCAAAGGTAGGTTAGTTTTTGGCAGTTGCTGGTACTATGAGGACACTGAGTATCTAGGTGAGCGGTGAGCAGGCCAGAATAAAGGAGGAGAGTTGGAAGGGAAGGTGGGTTTCAAATGCAAACCTTTATCTGTCTTCAAGTTTGCCCAAAGCTGGCCCTTTTCTGGTATGTCCCCATCAACCAAAAAAAGAGAGCAGGTAGGGTTTATTTTAAAATATAGTTTTGTTTTGTTTTTCTGATGAGGTTTTCAAATAGATTTTTTTTATTGAAACCTGTAAATTGGAAGCAAAAATCTGTTCTTAAAATGAATATTTTCTAGAAAGTGAATGAAATAAATAGCTTTTTTCCTTTTTTAAAAAATCATTTTAATAAAGCAAAGAAACATAACATGATGATTTTTATCTCTCTTTCCTTTTCCAGGGCAACCATTCCCGAAGTCCTGTCATGTCTTGGTGCTAATTTTTTTTCTTTCTGTTTTTGTAGCAGCAGTAGCAACAGCAACTTTTGCACATAGTTCTTGGGAGGAACAAGTGTAAGCTGCTGAGCGCATATGTGAAACCAAAGTTCTTATGTTACAGGCAAGATGAGTGGCATAAACAGGATGCTGTGTTTTACAGAGGGGCCAAAACAAATAACCAATGAATGCAATCTGTGGGATTTGTTTCTCATATTGCATCCTGAGAATACAAGGTTCCAAGGTTGAGTGAACTTATGTCTGTAGAGTTCTAGAGTTACCAGAATATTCTTGAAGCTGTTTAACCAGGCTTTTTGAACCTGGAATCATGTTAAAAGTTTGAGAAGAAGTATATCATTTTAGCCAGCATCTATGTAATGATAACAGGGGAAACAGTGAGAAACTTATCAAATTAATTCACACCAGTTGTTTAAGAAGTCAACATTAAAGTAAATTTAGATACTATAGTTTAAAAGTAATTATTTTGGGCTGGGGGCAGTGGCTCACACCTGTAATCCCAGCACTTTGGGAAGGCCAAGGCAGGTGGATCACCTGAGGTCAGGAGTTTGAGACCACCCTGGCCAACATGGTGAAACCCTATCTCTACTAAAAAAAATACAAAAAATTAGTCAGGTGTGGTAGCAGGTGCCTATAATCCCAGTTACTCAGGAGGCTGAGGCAGGAGAATTGCTTGAACCTGAGAGGCGGAGGTTGCAGTGAGCCGAGATGGTGCCACTGCACTCCAGCCTGGGCAACAAGAGAGAAACTCTGTTTCAAAGAAAAAAAAATTATTTAGATTAGATAAGTCAGTTTACATTTTCAAAGTATTATCTACAGTCAGACTCCCCATAACTTTTTAATTGCTTTAAGCTTTATAATTTCTTTTAAAGTTTATTTTGTAAATGCACCTTGCTCTGTACATTTTCCAATGAGTATAAAAATGATGTCATCAGTGTCTTCATGTGTTTTATAACGATCTCAATTTATTTAAATGCTGTTTAATTTAGAGGAGGAGATGGATTCTTTCAGCATCTCAGTATGGATAGGAATTACTGGAGCTACCCATTTTAAGATTTTATTTGCATAAATATTCTTGACCATAAGAAGCTGAGGATAAAAATATATTGTCCAATTTTGCAAACATCAATAACTTGTGGTCCAATATCTTCACTGCTGACAAAGAGAACAGTTTCTAGTCAGTGGTGTTTAGGATATTTAATCTTCAAATCCAATAGTTTTAGTTTGGAAAGATAAAACAGAAATCTTTTTGTTGCTTTTTCTGAAGGATTGGCTTTTTTTTTTTTTTTTTTTTTTGCTTCAGTATGTTTGGGTTTCTCTTCTCTCTCAGATTTCCTCAGATGAGCTTCCTCTCTGGAATCTTCTTCTGAGGAAATATCTACCAGGAGTAAGGCGACGGCGTGGCCAATAAAATGGCTGGAACGGAAAACGGTAGTTACACCTTGAAGGGAGGAAAGGTCTGTCTGGAAACCGAAAATGGACTCTGGGCCTTTGTGGAAACCTTTGTGGAAAAAAAGGAAGGGACACCTGGGTGTCTTTGTGATGGGCTGGGCCCTTGTTACTGGACTCCTTGTGATGGGTGGAGGGGTGAGTGTAAAGATCTGGCAGTCGGTATGGTCTGCATTATTTTCTGAGTCTCCAGGAGGGGGTAAATACCTCTTCTTGTCCTGCGGAGAGGAAAACACAAGTCAGGAAACAGGTCTGGTAACAGAAGCAGAAGGGCGATGGATACTTTACAGTAGTGGCAGAGGAGAAAGATGGGAAGAGAGAATTAGAGAAGTCTCAATGTATATTTGAAAGAACTGCCCACGTTCAATAAAATGAAACACAAGGCCGGGCGTGGTGGCTCACACTTGTAAAACCAGCACTTTGGAAGGCCGAGGCGGGCGTATCATGAGGTCAGGAGTTTGAGAACAGCCTGGTCAACACAGTGAAACCCCGTCTCTACTAAAAATACAAAAATTAGCCAAGCGTGGTGGCATGCACCTGTAATCCCAGCTACTCGGGAGGCTGAAGCAGGAGAATCGCTTGAACCTGAGAGGCAGAGGTTTCAGTGAGCCGAGAATGCACCGCTGCACTCCAACCTGGGCGACAGAGCTAGACTCTGTCTCAAAAAAAAAAAAAAAAGAAAAGAAACACAGACATACCCGATGACCCAGTATTTCCATGGTGGGGAATTTACCCAAGAGAAATGAATGTTTTGTTTTTTTTTTCATTTTTTTTTTTCAATTCAGTATCCCAGTAGAGAAATGAATGTTTATGTCTACAAAAAGACTAGTTCAGGGGTGTTAACAGTAGCCTTATTCATAATAGCCTAAATGGAAACAATCTAAGTATCCATCAACAGAAGAATGCATTAAAAAACTGTGTATATTCATACAATGAAATAGTACTCAGCAATGAAAAGGAAGAGCTACTAATACCCAGAGCAACATGGATAAATCCCATGAACGTTATGTTGAGCAATAGAATTTAGACACAAAACTGTACATACTGTACAACTCCCTTTATGTGAAGTTCAAGAACAAGCAAAACTATAGTTAAAAAAAGTCAAAATACTAATTCAGCTTAGGGCACGGATAGGTGTTTTTTAGCAGAAAGTGTAGCCAGGGCAACGCTTTAGAAATGTATGTCTTGATCTGGGTGGCTGTTACACAGATAGGGTTATCTATATATCTTTATGTATACACACACAGGTGTACACACACATATATACATTTGTGTGTACACACATATGCATGTGTACACACATGTTTATACACATACACACATTTATATGTAGGCATATGTAAAATGTGATCAAGCTGTACCTTTAAGATGTATGCATTTTATTGCATGTAAATTATAACTAAGTAAAGAAAATTCAGTTAAAAAAAGAACTTAATTAATGTTAAGAAAATAAAAATAACTACCCCCAAAGGCCATTAATTCAAAAGTTCTGCTTCAACTACCCAAGCAGTGAAATAATTCCCTAGAGGAAGGGGAGGGGCCATCTACAAGCAGCTGGAGAAAGAGCACTGAGAACCAGGATGCAATTATTTTTTGAGAAGAAATTTAAATCAAACTCAAGTGTCATAGTCTTCTTGACTGTATCACTGAATCAAATTGGCTACGAAAAAGTAATCTTTCCTTTAGAAAATTGTTTCTTCACTCCCTTAGAGGCTTGCATATACAACCTGGAAAGGGCTGCTGGCGTAAATGATGATAAAATGAACTTCCCACAGGAAGTTGAGAGTACTGAGGCACTTATAAAGGACTAGATTCCCCTCTCCTTCAGGACAGTCGAATTCAGGTTTCTTGGTTGTGTTGAATGGCTTGTTATTTGCCTATGTCCATGGTCCCTCCTACATATTCTGTTTCATCCATGAACCCTGGAAAGGTCAGTCCTTCACACCTTCTGGCTATGGCTGATTGGACCGCTGATAGACACTCCATTCATTCATTGGCTGGTCAGTGACCAATCAGATTCTCACTTGAGAATTGAGCCACCACCGTGGAAGATGGCAGTGGAAGGTGTAGGGTAGGGGGCTTGAGTGTCTGGTTTTGGCCTGTGGAATGTTGAGAATGCAGAGAAGCCAGTCTGCACATAGAAGCAGCAAAATAGGGAAGGCCTCTGGGAGAGAAGACGAGACTAGAGGCCTTGTGCTAACAGAGTGATGTTGGGAGCAGCAGCCTTGGTGTTTGTTTTTTTTGTTTGTTTTGGTTTTTTTTGGACCAAGTCTTGCTCTGTTGCCCAGCCTGGAGTGCAATGGTGTGAGCTTACTGCAACCTCTGCCTCCCGGGTTCAAGTGATTCTCCTGCCTCAGCCTCCCGAGTGGCTCACACCCATAACCTGCATGTGCCACCATGCCCAGCTAATTTTTGTATTTTTAGCAGAGACAGGTTTCACCATGTTAACCAGGCTGGTCTTGAACTCCAGACTTCAATTTGCCCTCCTCGGCCTCCAAAGTGCTGGAATTACAGGCGTGAGCCACCGTGCCTAGCCAGCCTTGGTGGTTTTGTTTGTTTATTTGTTTTTGAGATGAAGTCTTGATTTGTTGCCCAGGCTGGAGTGCAGTGGTGCATTCTCAGCTCACTGCAACCTCCACCTCCTGGGTTCAAGCCATTCTCCTGCCTCAGCCTCCTGAGTAGCTGGAATTACAGGTGCCCGCCACCACACCCAGCTAATTTTTGTATTTTTAGTAGATGTGGGGTTTCACCATGTTGGCCAGGCTGGCCTCAAGCTCCTGACTTCAAGTGATCCACTTGCCTCGGACTCTCAAAGTGCTGGAATTAGAGGCATGAGCCACCATGCCCCACCAGTCTTTGGCTTTTCAGGGAGCCCTAGCTATAGTTAAGTTTCTTGGAGATATCCTTATAATAATCAGTACACCTTCAGCTCTACTTGTTTCTGAAGCTAACTTGAATGGGTGTCTGTTCCTTGAACAAAAGACCAACCTCTTCTTCCATATCTACTCAGAGTACATTGAAATTCTATGACTGAAACGAGATTGAGACACTTCAGACTACAGAAAATGACCAAATCCTACATTAGTCGTTTTTTTCTGGTAAGTTCTGAACCTTACAGGAAGACATTCTGCCAAGAATCTAGTCGCTAGGAAGAAGCTAGCTTCTGTTTTAAGCCCCATCTTGGCATTTTGCTGTCAGCTCAGGCTTAGCGAGGCCTTGAGCTGTGCCACCAGTTTAACTGTGCTCCAGCTGTTAAAAACCACCCACCCACCGCCTCTTGTGCTCATCTCATTTCTAGAAACCTGAAGCTACTCTCTAAATCCTCTTCTAACAATTGGGTGTTAGAGCCTGCAAGGCAGATTTCCTCTGCCTCTGGGATGTCCAGTAGTGTTCAGTGCTCTCTTTTTCTGGGAATTTTCAAGGGTGTAAGATCAAGGTATAAGCTTGCTTCAATCACTTACCCAGAAACGTGGCCCAGACCACATAAAACCACATTCTTCCAAGCACACTAGACCTATGGTGATTTTATCAGGTCGCTAGTTAGCTAGCGCAAGTGTCCTAAAATGTGGGGAGCAATAGTGATTGGTTTGGGAACCTGTCACATCTTACAAAGTTAGGGCCACACATCTGAGAAAGTGGGTTGTTGCCATTTATGGTCTCTAATTTCAGCTGATCTAACACTGCTCATTAATTCTTTTGTTTATTCTCTCTTCCTTATCTGCAAAACCTTGGCTGTCTCCTCAGATTTCCCTCAAAATGTTTATTCTTCATTCATCTGAAGAATTTTCTTTGAAGCTCTCTTTACCTTTCTAAGTTGATTGATTAGCTTCATATTCCAGAGAGAAAGCTGAGGTAATCTGCCATGAACTTTGGTTCCCACTCCTCTCTCTTTAAAGTCTGTACACCTCCTGATTCTGCTGCTCCCCCTATTTAATCCTTTGGAATCTGACCCTGCCTCCTCCACTCTACAAAAGCTACTTTGGCAAAAGTCATCAATTGTCCTGGGCTTCTGAAAAGGTGGTTGCAGATGCCGAGAGCACCATTCTCTGTCCTCTTTGCCTGGCAAACTCCTATCTGATTTCAAGTCTCTTTCTTTCCCTGCCACCCCTCTTTTTTTTTTTTCGGTCAGGGAGGCCTTTCCTACCCAGAGGCTGGGCTTTCATAGCACCCTGTGAGTCCACTTTCATCATACTCATCGGCTGTGTGATTGTTATGCAGTGGTTATATTCCTTCTCTACTGAAAGATCTACGTGACTGTCTTGTAGACTGCTGCCTCCTCGTCCCTAGCACAGCGCCTACAGTACAATTGAATTGACTGAGAGAAACCTCAGTTTCTATAATTGTAAAGTTAACAAGTTCCTCCCTCTCAGGAGTAGTGTGTTGAATAATAAGCAAATATTTCCCCTTATGTAACACACTGACATGCCATCATAGGCACTGGATGTCAAAGACGAGAGCTCTTCTGCAAGCTTAATGAGACCAAAGTAGGTCAAATATTTAAACGCAGATTAAAAACATTTTGAGAGGCAGAATAGCAAAGCGTTTAAAAGGATAGGCTCTAGAGCTAGCCTCTCTGAGCTCTGCCATTTAATAATTGGGTGAACACAGATAGATTCCTTAACCTCTTTGAGTCTCATCTTCCTTCTTTGTAAAATGAAGAAAATAATACTACCCATCTCATCATCCCCTTGTGAGTGTTATTGGAAATAAAATGTGTAAAGTGCTGAGAACATTGCTGGACATACAGTCCACCCTTAATAAGTATCAGCTACTGTTACTAATCTTGAATGTTATAAAAACATTCTGTTAGCCTGAGCCCCATTTTCTTAGGCCCATAAAATCTGTGCGTTAAAGATGTGGCTCCTGGGACCACATGTTATTAGAATAGGACCTCCTGATGACAGAGACTGTTGACTCTTGGTCACTGCCTATGTCTCCAGCACTTAGAATAGTTCCTGGCTTATAGTGATGCTCAGTAAATACTTGATGAATTGAATGGTCAGGCAGACCTTGAATGTTTCTCTCTGTATATTTTTATGGAGTTCAGTGAGTATTTCAGTCCCATAAAATCTGTAATAATAATTTATATTAAAAATTGGCCAGGTGTGGTGGCTTACACCTGTAATCCCAGTACTTTGGGAGGCCAATGCAGGTGGATCATGTGAGGCCAGGAGTTTGAGACCAGCCTGGCCAACATGGTGAAACCCTGTCTCTACTAAAAATACAAAAATTAGCTGGGCGTGGTGGCAGATGCTTGTAATCCCAGCTACTCGGGAGGCTGTGTCAGGAGAATTGCTTGAGCCTGGGAGGCGGGGGTTGCAGTGAGCCGAGATGGTGCCACTGCACTCTAGTCTGGGTGACAGAGGGACACTCCGTCTCAAAAAAAAAAAAAAAAAAAATTAGAGTATAATAGAAGGCGGCAAAATATTGCTTGGAATTTGAATGTCAGTTTTAAGGTGGTTTATTATAGTCTAGACATGAAATTCATAGCTTACAAACAACTACTTTAAAAACAAGTACTTTTTTAAAAAAAGGTAATGATGAAAGACCTTTTCTTATAATTACCTATACTCTGTGGTTATTTGGGCAAAGCTGGCTTGCAGTGAACTACACTGATTTGAAGAAAAGTAAGCTTTATACTTGAAGTTTAAGTGTGCAATGCTTCCCTTACATGGCGCATGGAGTCTTAGAAAAATTCTCATGTGCTTTCAGACTTGAGCCAGAAAGCAGAAGAAGTTCTATGATTGATTGACTCACAATAACTGCAAAACTCAATTTATTTTGTAGACTCACAGAATGACTATCTTGGTCAAATCTCTAATTTCACAGATAAAAAATCAGAGCCTAGAAAGTATCACACAGGCCTCTTTCAGTTCTATGCTGTGAGTCAAGTCATTTCAACATGTCTAGGTTACTACATTAGGGGCTATGGCAAATGCAGAGATGACTGAGATTGAGAGCCTGAGCTCAAGGAGCAGGCAGATGCTATGAAGACGGGGGATCTGCAGTGCAGTGCGGTAGGTGATGCACAAATAGCTGTAAGAATTCAAAGGTTTCAGAAACAGAGATTGCAATTTTAAAGTTATATGTCTTAACAAAGACTTTGTAAAGGCAAAATCAGTGGCATTTAAATATTGTGCCTTAAAGCAGAAATGCAACAAACAGAGGTGAAAGCAAGAGGAGGGAGCAGCTGTGGTTGCTGCCATGCAGGAGCGAGAAGAGGGTGAGTTTGGAGATCCACACATGACCTTGTAGGGCAGACCCAGGGTGTGTGTGAATGAATGACGAACTGGAAGCAGGGCTGCTGGGATAGAATGAAGCTACATATGAAGGACTTCAAGGGATTGCAGGGAAAAGTGAACCAAATTTGGAAATCAAATCTGATGTTTCAATTGGTGTTTTTTGTTGTTGTGGAGATGAAGTGTCACTCTTATTGCCCAAGTTGGGGTGCAATGGCATGATCGTGGCTCACTGCAACCTCTACCTCTGGGGTTCAAGCGATTCTCCTGCCTCAGCCTCCCGAGTAGCTGGATTACAGGCATGCACCACTATGTCCGGCTAATTTTGTATTTTTAATAGAGACAGAGTTTCTCCATGTTGGTCATGCTGGTCTCGAACTCCCGACCTCAGGTGATCCGCCTGCTTCAGCCTCCCAAAGTGCTGGAATTACTGGCGTGAGCCACCATGCCTGGCCTCAATGGGTGTTTTTAAGATGTGAATAAAAGAAATCTCTAATCTTATTATAACTTGTTTAGCTACATGTTTACAAAGCCTCCTGAAGAGCGGTTCACTTTCTGCAGAGAAGGTGGTAGGTGGCTAGTTCTGTTTTATGATGCTTCTTTTAGATGACACTTTTAGCAAGTGAGGCTTGGGGGCCTTGTCTTGGGATTTGGGGGCAGGTTTTGCTCACAATCTGTGCCCTGTCCCCTGATTGCCAGAGTGTGTGCAGAGGTTGGATCAATGTCTCTCCCCCCCTCCTGTCTATTGTGAGCTCTAAGGGATGGGAACAGGGAATCTGCCCCGGGATGAGCAGGGTTTGGTTGAGCCCCTGCAAAGCCCCCTCCCCAAGACATGTGAAAGGGGCAAAGGGCTCTGTCTGACTCCTAGGTCCCTCTTCCCTAAACAGCATCTAGTTTTGGAATCAAAATTAACTGTGAAAAAAAGGTTAGATCTAGGCTCCCAAGATTTCCTCCTCTTTTCTTTCCCTCTTTCCTCCCTTCCCCAGCCTTTTCTTTCCTTTCCCTAGGGGTTTGCAAACCAATTCTAAGGCTCAGGACACATTTTGTAGTGGGACCAAAGAAAGAGAATAGGAAGAGTTGAGAAATGGAATCTAATATAATCCTAAAGAAAGAAACCTGTGGCACCAAAATGCAGCTCAATAGATGTGATTAGTTAAAGCAATGAACAAAGACTAAATACCCACCACGTGCAAGTTAATATGCTGCTGGAGATAGAAAGTGGATGGAGCTGTAATTCAAGGTGGAATGGTTAGCTTTGTAACCATAATAACTAGTGTTTGTATAGTGTTTTTAGCTTGAAGAGTTTTTCACAGATGATAGCTCATTTGATCCTTGCAAACCCCACAACAATGGATATTATTAATATTGTCACTTCACATATGAGGAGTCTGATGCTCAGAGATGTTAAGCACGTCTAAAGTCACAGAGCTAGTGCTGAGAGGAGGACCAACGTCTTCAGATGACAAAATCTAACCTCCTTCTTTTTAACCACACAAGCTGATGGAAGCTGAGATAAATATTTCCAACTTATGGGAATGTGCAATCATGGAGCCAATTTTGTCTTTTCGTATAGCTTATTAATTAGTGGACCCACAGTAGAACAAAAGCAAAACCCTTACCTTCTGCCACAGTTACCACCAACCAGCAGACCAGTAACCAGTAGGAGAAGCGGTGTCTGCGAGCCATGGCTTCTACGCTGAGCAGTCACTGCCTTGAACTTGATGTTGCTTTAAAGGGGAGTGGGTGAGTCACCAGCAGCCTGATTCAGGTAATTTGCATTAGCAGGGAGGCCCACAGCGATCAGGTGTGGTCCACTCCGCAAATGCAAATTACCTGAATCAGGCTACTGGTGACTGATTCCCTGCGGTGTGAGGGTAAGAAATCAGCAAGGAAATACCAGACAGTTTTTGTCAACCAGAAGCATCTTGTAATGACAGCCAGATATCAATCATCTCTCCCCCAGAGGGGGATTTTGGGCAACCATGCCTTCACCATCCTTCTAATCCCTTAAATCTTCTCTCATGTTAGTGCCTTTTAGTTGTGTATATGGGTCTTCCTCTGCAAGAGAAATAAGCAACAGTCCAGAAATATGCAACAGTGCTTTGCTCTCTGCAGCTCACCTACTTAAAAAGCGAACAAGATGGGGAGGGCATTATTTGGAGGCTTCCTGACCCCTGTGGTTTGCAGTGGACAGGTGGGGGACTGTTCTTTGTGCCCAACCAGGGTTTATGCTGCTTCTGTGCTCTGCTTTTGTCCAGGAGGCAAGGGCAGAAGAATCAGGAAACGGTCTTCCCTAGTGATCATGATGGGCACTGTCTAAGCAAACATAAAAATTTGGGATAGTAACTTAGTGAGTCGTCCTTTCACGGCTCCTCCTGATTCACCATATTGCCTATAAGATGGACGTGCTATATCTACGTCCAGTCGGTCTCCTGAGAGAAAGACTCCATCAGCTGCTGGATATATGAGAGGGGATTGTCACAGGTGATTAAGAACATGGACGTTGGGAGTTGGGAAAAATTCCAGTCTTTGTTCCTTTTCTTGCTAGCTGGGTGACTGTGGTGAGTCCCTAGACTTACTGAAGCCTCAGGGGTCTCATCTGTAAAATGGGACTTGAAGTACTACCTTCAGAGGAATGTTGTGAATTAAGGAGATGCTTTTTTTTTTTTAAGAAGTTTTAAAAATTTTAATGTAATTGTGGGTACAAGTGGTTTTTATGGATTCTATAGTGGTGAATTCTGAGATTTTAGTGCACCCGTCACCTGAGCAGTATACACTGCACCCAATATGTAGTCTTTTATTCCTACCCACTCCCAACCTCCCCCACCCCTAGCCTCTAAAGTCCATTATATCATTCTGTATGTCTTTGGGTCCTCATAGCTCAGCTCTCACTTACAAGTGAGAACATATGGTATTTGGTTTTCCATTTCTGAGTTACTTAACTTGGAATAATGGCCTCCAACTCCATCTAAGTTGCTACAAAAGACATTATTTCATTTCTCTTTATGGCTGAGTAGTATTCCACGGTGTATATATACCACATTTTCTTTAACCACTCGTTGGTCGATGGGCACTTCAGTTGGTTTCATATCAAGGAGATAATTGACATACAGCTCCAACCACAGTGCCTGACCTGTGAAAGGGACTGTTTGTGATTATCATTACATTAGAATAACGCCAACCGATAATTTATTCTCTCAGGAGGCTGTACTTGCCAAATCATTTAATCACTGAAAAGACCTCCACTTTGGGCAGAACATTTTTCTGGGTATCATATGGAAAAAAAAAAAGAACAAATTAAACATGGTCCTAGTCTTTGGAGAGCTGACAATTTAACAAGAGAGGCTGTGAAAACTAAGAATCCAAATGAATAAGAGTGAAAACACTCACAGATAGAAAATGGAAAGTTCTGCTGGCTCGATGTTAGTCTTAGGCAAACTTCCAGAACAGATAATCAGATGGATGATTTGTCAGCAGTTTGAAAAGGAACCAGGAAACATCAAGAACAAGTTGAGTTCCTTACACTACCCACTCATTTAATAATTCTGTGTTGACTTTTATTTATTCAGAGTCAGACACTGGTCTAGGTGCTGGGGCTAAGAATACGATTCCTGCTCTCATGAAGCTTATAGTCTAGTCTGGCAGAGACATTACATATTAACTCAGTAATAACAATAAAGGGTTTTGAATGCTAAGAGAGAGGAAGAACTGAAGGCTATGGGAGAACGAAGCAGAGAAACACAGTCTATAATTTCACATCAATGGGTCAGTATCACACATGCTACTTTGTCCCCTGCATTGGAGATACACTACAATGCCCAATAAAATTAGATTCAATAATCACTTTAGGCACTGCCGGGTGTTTCATTTTATAGATTTACTGTAATTTATTTAACCAAACTTTTAACTGATGGACATTTGTATTATTTCTTCTGATTCTCTTTCTTTTTTGTTTTGGAGTGCTAATGAGTTTTCATCTTAAATGTTGATGAAAATAAATAACAAAAGCAAAATAACTTATATTTCCATTTAAATCTATTGTTCTGAAATTTATAAAATGAAGGAACAAAATTTTCAAAGGAAGACATTTTTTTTTTCTTTTGAGATGGAGTCTCACTCTGTTGCCCAGGCTGGAGTGCAGTGGCACAATCTCGGCTCACGGCAACCTCTGCTTCCTGGGCTCAAGCAATTCTTGTGGGTCACCCTCCCGAGTAGCTGGGATTACAGGGCTACTGGTGAGGCTGAGGCACAAGGGTGTGCCACCACATCCAGCTGTTTTTTTGTTTGTTTTTTTGGTAGAGATGGGATTTCGCCATGTTGGCCAGGCGGGTCTCGAACACCTAACCTCAGCTGATCTGCCCACTTTGACCTCACCAACGCTGGGATTACAGGTGTGAGCCACTGTACCTGGCCAAGGAACACATTTTAAAAAAATGTTACCAAATTCTTATCCAGCAGAAAATTGTAACTTTTTTTATTATTAGTGTATAGTATAACTAAGTCTTGCCATATCTTATTTCTTTGTATGATATATATAGAGTGGAGCCAAGTGTTTCACAACACATAAATCAATGAAACTGGTGTGAAGCTATCAGATTGGTTTGCAAAAGTCCTTATACCTTAAACATAAGAAAATATTTCCGAAAGCTTATTTCAAATGAAGCAATTTTGGTAAAAATATCTTTTTAGTCATATACTTTATTCACAAATCATTTAGTTGCAGACTGATCAATGAGAATCTAATGTCTATGTTTCCCAATGTCAAGAAGGGTATCAATGGCTTTGAGTCATAGTTGCTAATCCAGTGTGTGAAGGGGAAGGACCCATGTATGTAGGCCAGTTTGTGTTAGGTCTTTACATTTCTTTCCTAAAGACTAAAAGACATTAAGTGGCAAGATTGAGATTCAGAACTGAGATTTTTCTGATTGCAAAATTTATGTTTTTTTCTTCTAATTAAATATACAGTCGTATGCTGTATCTGTATAATGACTTCTTGTCAATGACAGATTGCATATATGACAGTTGTTCCATAGGATTATAATGGAGCTGAAAAATTCCTATTGCTTAGTGAGTTTGTAGATGCCATAAAGTCATAGCATAATACATTACTACATATTTGTGCTGATGATGCTGGTATAAAGAAACCTGCTACACTGCTAGTCACGAAAAAATACAGCACTTACAGTTATGCATGTGCATAACACTTGATAATGATAAATGACTGTTACTGGTTTATGCATTTACTATACTATATTTTTCATTGTTATTTAAGATTGTACTCCTTCTACTTATGAAAAGAAGTTTGCTCTAAACAGCTTCAGGCCGGTCCTTCGGGAAGTATTGCAGAAGAAGGCATTGTTATCATAGCAGATGGCAGCTCCACGCATGAAGATCTTCCAGTGGAACAAGATGTGGGCTGGGGAGACAGCGGCACTGATGATCCTGACCCTGTGTAAGTCTAGGCTAATGTATGTGTTTGTGTCTTACTTTTTAACAAAAAAGTTTAAAAAGTAAAAAAAAATTAAAAATTTTAGAAATAGAATAAAATTTATACAATAACAATATAAAGACAGTATTTTTGTACTACTGTACAATGTGTTTGTGTTTTAAGCTAAGTGTTATTACAAAAAGTCCAAAGGTTAAAAACTTTTAGTTTAAACTAATTAAATAAATAAAATTTATTTATTTATTTTTTGAGATGGAGTTTCTCGCTTGTTGCCCAGGCTGGAGTGCCATGGCGTGATCTCGGCTCACTGTAACCTCCACCTCCTAGGTTCAAGCGATTCTCCTGCCTCAGCCTCCCGAGTAGCTGAGATTATAGGTATGCATCACCACGCCTGGCTAATTTTGTATTTTTAGTAGAGACGGGGTTACATCATGTTGGTCAGGCTGGTCCCGAACTCCTGACCTCAGGTGATCCACCTGCCTCCGCCTCCCAAAGTGTTGGGATTACATGCATGAACCACTGCGCCTGACCAAATTTAATGTTTTTAATTTAAAGATTTATAAAGTAAAATAGTTATAGTAAACTAAGGTTAGTTTATTATTGAAGAAAGATATTTTCATAAGTTTAGTATAGCCTAAGTGTGCAGTATTTATAAAGTCTACAGGAATGTTATGTCCTTCCCATTCACACACCACTCATTCACTCACTGCCCCACCAGAGCAACTTCCATTCCTGCAAGCTCCATTCATGGTAAGTACCTTATTTATACAGGTGTGCCTTTTTCTTTTTTTTAATCTCTTATGTGGTATTTTTACTCTTCCTTTTCTATGTTTGGATACACAAACACTTACCATTGTGCTACAACTTCCTATAGTATTCAGTATAGTAACATGCTCTACAGGTTTGTAGCCTAAGAATAGTCTGTGCCATGTAGCCTAAGTGTGTAGTAGGCTATACCATCTATGTTTGTATAATGCACCCTATGATGTTGGCATGACAATGAAATTGCCTAATGTTGCATTTCTTTTTTTTTTTTTCTTTGAGACCAAGTCTTGTTCTGTCACCCAGGCTGGAGTGCAATGGTGCAATCTCGGCTCACTGCAACCTCTGCCTCCCGGATTCAAATGATTCTCCTGCCTCAGCCTCCCAAGTAGCTGGGATTACAGGCATGCACCACCATGCCTGGCTAGTTTTTGTATTTTTGGTAGAGACTAGGTTTCACCATGTTGGCCAGGCTGGTCTTGAACTCCTGACCATGTGATCCACTCGCCTCGGCCTCCCAAAGTGCTGGGATTACAGGCGTGAGCCACCATGCCCGGCTACCTAATGATGCATCTCTTAGAGAATATCCCTGTTGTTAAGCAATGCATGACTGTATTCACTTTGTTTTAAACATCCATTCATTCATTCACTCATTTACTCACTAATTCATTAGTGGATTTAGGTTCTTATTTTAATGGGCTCTTTTGTTTTATATCCTTCTTCTTAACAATGTGTGAGGAAGGAAGCTCCTTCCTGCCAGCATCACTTAGAAAAGTCCCAGGGAAGATCTCTGGTTGGCCAAACCTAGGTCTTGTGGAGGGGGTAGGTGGGAGGGGTCTGTCACTAGAAGTGCAGCGACAGCAGAGACTGGGCCACTAGGGATGTCAGCCGAGGAGCTACCCTGATTTGCATCTAGCATACCTATAGTGTCAGGTGGCCTTCCCACCCAATCAATCCCAGTATGTGTGTGTTTCTCAGAATGCTAGATAACAGGTATAAGACAGTCAATGTTCCTGCGAAAAAGAAAAGAGAACAACTTTTTATGATCCAAAGCCTGGGATTGCTATAAACAATACTTACACTGTAATCCTTCCTTGTGGGGGAGGATGTTGGGAAATAGTTGTTGGTGACTGTAGGATCTTGTGGTTCAGTGACATCTTGGCATGTGAACTTGTCCCAACCAATTGTCAACCAAGACGGAATTATTCAGTGGTTTCAGTCTGTTGAGTGTTTCTATCTAGGTCACTTTGAAAAAAGGTTCCAATATATGTAGTGAGACATATTGTCACAGAAGAAATACTAATCTAAGAAGGCTTTGTTCAACTTCTTAGGGGAGAGTTCTTGACGTCGTCCACCACAGGTTTGGAGCCCAGAGAAGCAAGGTCTCTGGCACCTGGGAGTGTAGCTCTGGGAGTCCAACTTTGCTGTGTCATCACTTAGTTCATTCAACAACTATTTACTGGGTGCCCACTATCTGCCAGACACTATTCCAGGGGCTTGACCTACAGGTAAAAATACCTGTTCCTGTGGAGTTAACATTCTAGTGTGGTAGAGACAGAGAATAAACAATAAATATAATTCATGAGTAAATTAGCTAATATGTTAGAATATATGTGCTATAGAAAAATAAAAGATGATCAGGGTAAGGAATGTGGGGGGGTTGGAATTTTAATTAGAAGATGATATTCTGGTGGGCATGGTGGCTCATGCCTGTAGTCCCAGCACTTTGGGTGGCTGAAGTAGGCAGATCATTTGAGTCCAGGAATTAAGAGTTCAAGATTGGCCTGGGCAACATGGTAAAACCCTGTCTTTACAAAAAATACAAAAATTAGTCAGGTGTGGTGGCCCATACCTATAGTTCCAGCTACTTGGGAGGCTGAGGTGGGAGGATTACTTGAGTCTGGGAGGTCGAGGCTGCAGTGAGCTGTGATTGCACCACTGCACATCAGCCTGGGTGACAGAATGAGACCTTGTCTCAAAAAAAAAAAAAAAAAAAAAAAAGATATTCCAACAAGGACTTGAGGGAAGTGGGTAAATTATCCGTGTGCATATCTGGAGAAAGAATGTATCAGGCAGACAGTACAGCCCAGCCAGTGCCAAGGTCCTGAGACCCCAAATTAGGCTTGGTATGTAACACAGGACAGCAGGGAACCTGTTGTAGCTGAGCCTGGGGTGAGTCAGAGGACAGGCATAGAAGAGGTCAAGGGTTAATGGGAGGGGGAAATCATTACTCTGAGTGAAATGGGAGCCACTGGAGGGTTTTGCAGAGAGGTGTAACATGATCTTACATTTAAAAAGGACAACTCTGGCCACTATGTAGAGGTGGTTGCGGGTAGGATGGTCCGGCTACAGCAGACTTTTCCAGTAGTTTTGTGGGAAGATGATGTGACTCAGATTGGAGTGGTAGTGGTGGAGGAGGTGTGAGAAATGGGGAGATTCAGGGCATATTTTGAAGGTGTTGTTTGAGAGGATTTCCTGATGAACTGGAAGAGGGTGTGAGAGACACGGGGGAGTCATAGATAATACCATAGCTTTTGGTCTGAGCATTTGGCCACTGGAATTGGGTGTGTTCAGGTGATGAGATTATGGTTGAATTAAAAATGTAATCTTATTACTTATTTTTTTTTTTTGAGACACAGTTTTGCTCTGTTGCCCAGGCTGGAGTGCAATGTGTGATCTGGGCTCACTGCAACCTCCGCCTCTCGGGTTCAAGCGAATCTCCTGCCTCAGCCTCCCGAGTAGCTGGGATTACAGGCATGCGCCACCATGCCTGGTTATTTTTTTATTTTTTATTTTTAGTAGAGATGAGATTTCACCATGTTGGCCAGGCTGGTTTTGAACTCCTGACCTCAGGTGATGCACCCACCTTGGCCTCCCAAAGTGCTAGATTACAGGCATGAGCCACTATGCCTGGCCCTATTATTATTTTTTTAATAAATAAAAATTGAGAGAATAAAAATGCCTGTTTTGGAAGATACCCAGGCACTTTAGTGAGTAAATACTAAGAAATTTTATAACAAGTTATTGAAAGAGTCTGTGGAGGGGGGCTGGGCACTGTGGCTCACGCCTGTGATCCCTGCACTTTGGGAGACCCAGGAGGACAGACGGTTTGAGGCTAGGAGTTTGAGATCAGCTTGAGCCACATGGCAGAACCCCATTTCTAAAAAAATAAAATAAAATAAAAATTAGCCAGGTGTGGTGGTGCCTGTAGTCTCAGCTACTTGGGAGGCTGATGTGGGAGGATCGCTTAAGACTGCGGAGGTCAAGGCTACAGTGAGCTGTGATCGTGCCACCACATTCCAGCCTGGGTGACAGAGTGAGACCCTGTCCCCCCCCGCCAAAAATAAAGTCTGTGGAAGGATGGCTAAGGGGCGAGCACTGTGGAATGTCAGCCCTGGGAGAAATGCAATTTCCACATCTGGGCATGAAGGCCTGGTTGGCAGCATGCCAGGAGCCTTGTGTCCAGAGCAGCTTTGTTGGGGGGAGAAAGACGAGGTGAACAGATGAGCCAGTGAGTGAGGCGCAGTTTCTGCTAACCCACATGGGCTCTACATTCTCTGGCTTACCCTGTTTTACCACCTGTGACCTCCTATATAGCAGGCCCTTGAATAACGAGGTTTTGTTATAAAGTTGATGAAGAGGGGAGACAAAGTTATTTCTGGCTCAGGCCACTGTGTGTGTGGAGTCTGAGTGTTCTCCCCAGGTCTGCATGGGTCTTCTGTGGATGCTCTGGTTTCCTCCCACTTTCCACAGCCGTGCAGATGAGGTGAACCGGCATGTCCACACGGTCCCAGTGTGAGTGAGTGCAGCTGTGTAAATGAGTGTGCCCTGTAATGGGATGGTGTCCTGGCCAGGGCTGGTTCCTGCCTTGAACCCTGACCCATAATCCTGAACTGGAATCACTGGGTGAATAAATCATCTTACTTGCTTTTATTAACCTTTCTTAAGTATATGTAGAGCTCACATTTATTTCAATGTTTAATATTAGAAGTGTTTTGGTAAGTGTTTGGTGTTTACCACTTTATGTAGTAAGGTTTGGTGGTATTTTTGTGACCAGAAATATGTCGTAGAAACTTAACTCCTGTTTCTATCCATTAGCTTATGGTAAAATTGGTTTCCTTGTAGTCATTTTGCTTAAAGTTACAGTTTCCAAGAACCTATCAGCGCTGTTAGGACTTAGACTGAAGTTGTGTTTTGTGTGTGTCCTCCCTCTCTGGACGTTGAGGCCCTTGATGGCAAGAATGGAGTCTTTTAATTTTTTTTTAAATTTTAAATTGTGGTAAAATATACGTAACATAAAATTGACCATTTTAAGTGTACAGAAGAACCTAGTCTTGATTAGTTTTAGCCTCAGGGCTTGGCATGGTGACACTCAGTAAACAGTTGTGAAAGGCATGGAGGAGGAGGAAGGGGAGACGGGTCAGCGACTGTACCTGTGTGTTCACGCACCTGGTTGTCCAGCAAGTCTGCGTCAGGGAAGGGCTTGAGGGCAGCAGGGGTTTCTTACCAAGGGATCTCTAGCGCTCTGTTGTGGCCTGCTGTCTGGATTTGTGCTCAGGGCAATTTCATCTCTTCTTTTTTTCTCCTGCAATGATTAATTTGATGTGCCAACTTGGCTGGGTCAAACATTATTCTGGATGTTTCTGGGAGGGTGTTTTGGGATGAGGTTTATATTGAAATCAGTGGGCTTTGAGTAAACAGATGGCCCTCTGTAATGTGGGGTGGGCCTCATCTGATCAGTTGAAGGCCTGAATGGAATAAAAGACTGAGCTCTTCTGAGTAAGAGGGAATTGTGCAGTGGACAGCTTTTGGACTGGAACTGCAGTATAGGCTCTTCTCTGACTCTTCAGCCTGCCTGGCCTACCCTGCAGATTTTGGACTTGCCAGCCTGCATAACTGCATGAAGCACTTCCTTAAACTAAACCTCTCCTCTCTATATACGCATCCTGTTGATTCTGTTTCTTGGGGGAATCCTAACACGTGCCCATATTCTTTGTCATGCGTAAATGTGCTGCTTCAGAGGTTTAGTGGATAAATGCATAGGAAAAGATTTGATAAATCAACTGCTTCTAAATAAGAGCTTGGGTGTTTATGGACAATGAAGGGGCATGGCCAGTGCTCCTTGACTGGAGATGTGTGGGAGGACTAAGAATTTAGGCTGGTGTGTGAGCACTGAACTGTCTCTAACACAGACACTGCAGACAGGTGCTGGTGAAGAGAGCACCCCCTCCATCTCAGGAGGGATGTCCTTCATCCAGAGGCTGAACATCGGGATTTTGGGGAGAATCTCATAGTGACTTTCCTGCTTCAGTCTCCCTCTTCTCAGTCTCTCCCTTTTTCCTGGTGGTTTAAACATGTGTTTGGAATTTCAGGGAGCTCAAACTGAAGACACTGGGTTTGGATACGATGGTTTTTGGTAAGTAATTTATTTCAGATGCTTAAATTGAGGCAATGGAAACCATACTTCTGTATCAATTGGGATGGACACTTGTAACCAAAGATGAAACCTCTTGGGCCAGCAATGTGAGAAAGGCTAGGCTGCCCTAGCTGTTCACATGCGGCTCTAGGGTGGGCACGCAGAGCTGCCTTTCACACCCTCAAGGGTCTACTGGGAGGTCTGCCTGAGGCTGGATCAGCTTCACCGGCTTCTTTTATTGCTCAATTTCCGCTCAGAGAAAGGCTGTGTCCTGCTGCTGGGCCTTGGGGGAAGCCAAGGTGAGCTGTTGGTAAGTCCGATTAGGCTAGTCTCCTGTCTGTGGTCACAACTGCGGATGCTGCCTGGGAGAGGTGTTCTTCTCACAGGGCTGCAGTGAGTAATCCGGGGAAACTGCCATTCGGGCTGCCTCAGTCAGGATTATGTGTGTCGGGGAGGACAGGGAGTGGTGGGAACCCCTCAGTCAGGTTGAGGGAGGCCTAGGGTTGCTCGGGGTTCTCTGTCTGAAGCACCACAAAGGGACAGGTGCTCTTTTGGGGGATCTAAGGGTTCCGTGGTTGGTGCTGATTTGAAGGTGACCTGGATGACTTCCCTGCAAGGCTCGCTTGGACATCTTCTGCTGGGATTTTTCCTTAAGGGCGCTCAGGCACCTTAACTACACTTCCTATTCCCTCATTTTGCAGAGCAGGAGCCTGAGGCCTGGAGAAGTTTCCTAACCTCATCCCAGCGATTTAGCAACAGATTGGCAGTAACATCCCAGTGAGGGGCAGAGTGACACCCATGTCACTGACAGTCTGCATTCATCGATGGTTTGAAGACAGAGTATTAAACCAGTGGGGTGAATCTGTGCTCTGCTCTCTGCCCTGCCATCGTTTAGCTGCGAGACCTTGGACCAGTCAGCTTCCTTGCCTCTCAATTTCCTCACCTATGTTGTCATTTACTATATTCTAAGCATCACTGTTCTAAGAATTGGATATACATTAAGTCATTTAATTCTTAAAAACAACCCAATGAGGTAGTTACTGTTGTCATCCCTATTATAAAGATGAGAAAACTGAGGCACAGAGAGGTTATTATGTGGCTGAAAAGAGGCAGAGCCATGCTATGAACCCAGGCAATTAGGCTCCAGAATTCTTGCTTTTAATTTCTGTACTAGGTATGCTCTGAATGAAATAACTGGGGAAATATGAACGCTGGCTGAATATTTGATGATATGAAGAGATTACTGTTACATTTTTTAGGTGAAATAGTGATATATACCTTTATCTAAAAAAATAAAAGTCCTAGGCCAGATGTGGTGGCTCATGCCTGAAATCCCAGCACTTTGGGAGGCCGAGGCAGGGGGGATCACTTGAAGACAGGAGTTCGAGACCAGACTGGCCAACATGGTGAAATCCCATCTCTACCAAAAAATACAAAACTTAGCCGGGCACGGTGGTGCACTCCTGTAGTCCCAGCTGATCACGAGGCGGAAGCATGAGAGTTGCTTGAACCTGGGAGGCAGCGGTTGCAGTGAGCTGGGATTGCGCTACTGCACTCCAGCCTGGGTGATGGAGTGAGACTCTGTCTCTAAAAAACAAACAAAAATAAAAAAAATAGAGTCCTCATCTTTTAGAGATACATGCTGAAATAGCTACAGATTATATGTTGTTGGGATGTGCTTCAAAATAATCAGAGGAGGGGGAGATGGTGAGGCTACGGACAAAACAAGACTCTCTGTGTTTAGTAACTGTTGAAGCTGGGTGATGGAGGCATTAGAGTATATTATACTCTCTACTTTTGTTTGGAACTTTCCATTATAAAAAGTGTTTAAAAAATCACCCTATATAAATGTTTGTTTTATTCTCTCTGAGGAATGTCAAAAGCACATGGACCTACCTCATGGGCAGTGAAGAGTAATAATCTACAGGGAGGGAGTGGCTGGGACACTGCTAAGAAAAGTCAGCTTCCAAGAGTGTAATTTATTGGGGGGTGACCCATGGTGCCTATATTGTCTACCATGGTCATAACACTTCTATGCTGTTCCCCTTGTTCTGGTAAACGAATGTACATGAAGAGATTCCCTAACAAAACATCTTCAGTCTGCAGCTATGCTCCACCACTACAGAGCCAGCCCACTCTCTTCTCTCTGCTCCATTGCCATTATTTTGGCTTGCCCAGCATAGTGTCTATCCAGTTCTTCTGATGACTTAACCCTGAGTTCCTTCTGGAAAAGCATCACTTCTCTACTCTCTTGGTTCCAGGACTTGGCTGTAATCTATGACTGCCAATCATAGCATAGCATTCCTATGGCCACAGATATTTATTTTTTTAGGGTTATTTTACTCAAGCCAATTCAATCACACCCAGTCCACACTAGTCCTGGGACTGTTATGAGTGAGTAGAAAGGAGGCACACATCTTGTCTTTGGATTTGAAGTTGTGACGAACACACCTACATGAAGGGAGAGGCTGCTTGATAAAGCAGAGTGGAGAGACTCCAGATTCTGATAACATCATTTGAACTCCTAGATCCAGCTGAACCTGAAGCCATACACAGTATGCCACAAGTGGTTTGCTAAAACTGGTTCTGAAATATTACTAATATACTATAGTAGCAAATCGTATAGAGAATGAAAATTCTTAAGCCTAGTATTAAAGAGTAGAAAGAAGAGCTATTAATTTTTATGCTCTTGTATTTGATTATAGACTAGAGATGTAGACATGGAGTAAAAAAACTGTGTTAGTTTCAGTGCTTGAGTAAAGCATTAACAGAGATCAGGACCAATCTTTTATCATTCCATGCATTCTTTTAGAGAGCCGAGAGAAACCAGGTGACTAGACAGACTCCTGTGCTGGTGAAACCTGTGGATGTTTGAATGTTTTGCCTGCGTATGTGGTAAGGTGACGTCATTCTGAGTGTGCACCTGCCCTGTCTATGCTTGGCAGTAGCATCAGACAGATCCAGATTGTGGTAATGAGTAACTGCTGGCTCTCCTCAGCCTCAGACACAGGATGAGTTCACATTTTATCCTTCAGCCTCTAAATGCCCCGACTGGAGCTTCCGAATGGAGCGACTGAAGTCTGGCCTTGAAGATGCTGTGGATGTTCAGCAACAATTCAATAATGAGAGAGTCTAAGTCTCTGGGTCTCCCAGAAGAAATAAAAAAAAGACAAAACAAAACAAGAGTCTCTGGGTCTGGCATTGTAGATCAGAACCAACAACAACGTGACTTCATATAATGATAGGAAGACATCATTGTTCCAGCTGTGAAATCTTGGGCAAATTACCTAGCTTTTTCACTGTTTAATTTCCTCATCGGTAAAATGAGAATAATAATAGTACCTACCTTATAGGGTAGTTGTGACGTTACATGAGTTAATAAAGTTTAAGCACTTTGAATAAAGATTGGCACCTTGTAAATGTTAGCTATGAAGATTACTGAGAAATAATTTTTTGCCTTGAATAAATATTTCCTCTTGATTACAGATATCTGAAACAAGACACAGGCAGAAATATGAGGATTTATGAAAATAGTGATCAGCTCTATGAGAGTGTGGAATACAAAGTCACAATCTTTAGTTTTCTGAGGTATCTGGTTAGTTAAAAAGCTGTATTTTAAGGTTCTCAACAGGGGGATGGAGGCGTTCTGCTGGAGACCAGTCACAGGCAAGCTAATTAAAATCTTAAAAACACACCTACCCAGATAGTGGTTTCTTTAAATCTCAAATAGTTGGGCTGGCAGGGGCTTGGAAGATTTCTTTGAAATATGTAGGTGTCACAAGAAATAATAGTAATTCAAGACTTAGATCCAACTTTAGCCAATGTCCCAGGGAGATGATGAAGGTAACGATAACAAGTAATGCTTCATTTTTCAGAGATGAAACGGTTTTGATTTTTTTTTTCTTTTTTTTTTTTGAGACCGAGTCTCACTCTGTTGCCCAGTCTGGAGTGCAGTGGTGCAATCTTGGCTCACTGAAATCTCCACCTTCTGGGCTCAAGCAATTCTCCTGCCTCAGCCTCCCGAGTAGCTGGGATTACAGGTGGCTACCACCGTGCCTAGCTAATTTTTGTATTTTTAGTAGAGACGGGGCTTTGCATGTTGGTCAGGCTGGTCTTGAACTCCTGACCTCAAGTGATCCTCCCACCTCAGCCTCCCAAAGTGCTGGGATTACAGGCATGAGCCACTGCACCTGGCCGGTTTTGATTTAAATTTGTAGAATGCTGTTTATTATAATTTTCTTTTCCTTCCTTCCTTTTTTGTTTTCCTTTCCTCTCTCCCTTCATCTCTCTCTCTCTTTCGTGTGCACTCTCTTTCTCTCTCTGTTCCTAGGAAGTATATAACCCCTTCTCTAGAAGTAAACACCTTTAACAGTTTGACATACACCTTTTTCTTTTTTTATGTACTGAAACACACACACACACATACACACTTATAAATTGTTTTGTAGGTGGGTTTTCAAAACATTTTATATAAATGAGATACTCTTCTGAGTTGCCCTTTATATTGCTTTTTTCCACATTAAGGTCTTGTCTTCCCATGGCGATAAATATGGATGGATGTCTTTTTGAATTGCTGCTTATTGTTTCATTCCATGGGCATGCCACAGTTTTATTTATCCATTTACTGCTTGATGGATAGTTTGCCTTCCATTTTCTGCTTTCACAAACAATCCTCACATAGCTCTCATGTGGCACATACAGAGTTCCTTTCCTGTTAGGTACATTTAAAAATAACTTACTAAAATGGTTTTTAATGTTTTTTAGTTTTAATATATAGAATACATTTGCATTTCATTCTAAACTTTACCAGTCTTCTTGTAAAGTTTGATCCTTTGGATAGCCATGTCTTATTTCTAGTTACACCCCTTTCCCATGTGATTTTCAACAAAATATGTCCAGATGATGGTGATGGCCACAGAAACTTGAATTGTACATCTCAATAATCAAGACATTCTCTATTCTTAAGACCCATCTAAAAGTGTTATCATAAGAGTGATAACCAAATATATTTTTTTAATATCTTCAGGATTTCAAAGGTAATTTCTTTCAGCTGCATAGCCTGGCAACATTTTATACTGTTATAAAATCTACCTGTTTAATAAGCACCAGTATCCTTCATTTTTATTGAAATTTTATGTTGGTACATTTTACCAGCAAGTCTGCAGGTGAATGCCTGTCTCCACAAGGTACTAATCACTAGTATCTGTGCTTAGCATCCCGCACAGCAGGTACACTCCGCTCTTTACTTAATAAAATTCTGTTTTCAAAAGCACAAGGCCCAAATCTGCAAACTCAGATGTGATGTTACCTGTCAGCTGCACAAGCTGTACCACGAGGATTTGAGGAAGTGCATTATTGGACACAAATCTGTCAGGAACTCCTCTGCTGTTAACTGACCACAAAACCATGAAGCTCAGGTGAGTTCAAGGATTGTCTGTTTAGTAAGTGACTTGATACTCTGAGACACTGATATAAAAAGTAGCTAGCCTGTGAACTCTTTCTGACTGGTTCAGAATGAGAAAAAGCTCTTGTTTTTTCTCAACATACTATTTCATTCACTAAGGAAGTCTTGCTTGGAAGAAAATATTGACTGAGCTAAACAGTGTGCTTTGTGATGTAGCTGGTCTACATTCTGCTGCAAGTGCCTTAGTTTGTACACTCGATCTGTGAACATTCTAAGTAACGCTGTCTAAGATGTTTTATAAAGTTGAATGAATGAATGAAACATATCTAAGATAGATTAAATGGCTTGTCAGTATTGGGGTGGGGAGGATAGTGATTAAAATTTTCCCTTTCAGTAATACAGTGTTCCTTGCTTGCTTCTGAGCTGCCACAAGAGTGGGAAGGTTATTTAAGGCACAAATAGCCTGCCTGACCACTGTTGCCCGTTCACTTGCCATTCCCTATGAAATGCATTTCTCTCTTCTTGGTTTTTGTTCTTTTTCCTGTTTTTATTTCCTTTTCCTGTGTTTCTGGGATGGGATGGGATTTAAAGAAGAAAGAAAAATAATATATGGATGGCTCATTGTATAGTCTATATTTTACACACAAATAAAATTCTCACCACCAATGGGTAAGATGCTATTGTCTACTTTGTAAGCACTCAGAGAAATTTAGCAACTTGACCCGTTTCCCATATGTGATGAAGTGGCAGACTGGGGACTTGAACCCAAGTCTGTTTGGTTCTCCCCAGAGGGTTTGGTCTCCTACTCTCACATCCCAGGAAGGTGCTTACAGAATCCAGGTTCTGGGACAGAACTTTAAAAGTGCCCACAATGACAAACTTATGTTCTATTTTGTAATTTTGAAGCTCCATTGATTTCATAGTCTCAGCACCTTTAATTGCCACAGACACTGCTATATTGCCCACTTATCTGTATTTGTGTCGTATACTTGTAAGTCCCTGTAGGTTGTGAATGCCTTCATTTTATTCCTGTTTGTATCCCTCACACTAGTGGATGGGGCTTTGAAAGCAGTATATGTGATGGGTTTTTACATATTTACAGACTAAATATGTTAGTCTGTAAACTTCTTTATGTACCTGAGAAAACAGATATCAAATGACAGAGTCAAACACTTAAACTTTAAGATGCTGTGGTGTAAATCTATTGAGGCATGTGTGTTGTCCAGTAAAGTAGTGCACAATGAGGAGAAAGGCATTAGGCTGAATTAAAGAGCCCATTATCTTGAGATACATGGCTGTGCTCCCTGGTATCCCCGGAGCATGGCTTTTGGAACTTCATACTAGCATGTAATCTCCTTGAAGACAGGGAGTGGATCTCTGCTGTTTCTCCAATGCCTAGCATATTCCCTGGCATACAGTTCCCAGCTCCTGAAAAATATGTGTGGAAATGTTGAATGTGCTAGGTTCTCAGCATTTCTTCCTCAGCTGCTGTTACTAGTGTTCATCATGGGCCCTCATGTGGTTCTTAGATTACAGATTGTATGTCTTCTGCTCCTGGGTTTCCTGGTCCTCATCTAACATTTTCTTCTTTTGTTTCAATCTCTGTTAGTTCCTGCTCTGCATCAGGCACGATTCTATGATCAAGCACAGCTGGCAGGAAGGTGAGGGATGTGGCAGCAGGGGACAGTTTATCCTGAGCATGTTCTCCAGAGGGAGCTGTGACAGTTGTTCAACTATTAAATGAAGTTTGAGGTAGCAATGTGAAAGTAAAATCATGAGACCTATGAAGAGGGTAGTAACAAGTGGCATCAATGGCTCAGGCCCTACCCCAGGCTTGCCTTTAGGTTTTAGACACCTGGCTTCCCTCTCCCCATTAGTGCAATGGAAGAGCCAGTTATACCTCTCATCTTCCCAGGGATAGAATACTTTTTCTCTTGGCCAGAGAATCAGACCCTCTACAAGCAGAATTTATCTTCTCAGGCACAAGCCAGGCTTTGCTGGCCCACTCCAATGACATTCTTATGTTCCTGTTTCTTTTCACAATATTGAGACTGTGAAACACAGGGATTCCCAGCAGCTCACCTTTATGTTTTTGAGAATCTTGAATCCTACAATCTGGGCCATGTATGTAATTTCCTGTTTTGGGGCACTATATGTGCATGTCCAGAGTCCTTTGCTAGAGGAATATGAAAATTTTTTGAGTGTTTCAGGATCTTTTTTAATGCTGTCTCCCAAACTGGGCCTGTCTATTAATGTGCCATGCCCTACCTTGCTCATCATAACAAGCCAGAACAAGAACCAATCTTTTCTTTTCTTTCTTTCTTTCTTTTTTTTTTTTTGAGATGGAGTTTCGCTCTTGTTGCCCAGGCTGGAGTACAATGGTGTGATCTTGGCTCACCGCAAACTCTGCTTCCTGGGTTCAAGCAATGTTCCTGCCTCAGCTTCCTGAGTAGATGAGATTATAAGCATGCGCCACCATACCCAGCTAATTTTGTATTTTTAGTAGAGACGGGGTTTCTCCATGCTGGTCACGAACTCCTGACTTCAGGTGATCTGCCCACCTTGGCCTCCCAAAGTGCTGGGATTACAGGTATGAGCCACCGTGCCCAGCCCAATCTTTTCTTTAGATTCTCTCTGCCTCTTGTTACATTTGACTAACTTTGCAGTTGCTCCCACTTCTTGGCTTGGTTCTCTGATATTGTCTTAGCCTAGTATTAGTTTCCTATTGCCATTGTAACAAATTACCACAAACTTAGTGGAGTAAAACACAACACGAATTATCTTATAGATATTCTGAAGATCCAAAGTCTAAAATGGGACAGCAGGGCTGCATTCCCTCTGGATGCTCTCTGGGAGAATTCATTTCCTCCCCTTTTCCAGCTTCTAGAGGCTGCCTACATTCCTTTGCTCATGACTGTTCATTAACACAACCTTTGCTTCCATAGTCACATCTCCTTGGACTCTGATTCTCCTGCCTGCCTCTCGTAAGGACTCACGTGGAGAATCCAGCATAATCTCTCAATATTGAGTCCTTAATTTTATTAAATCTTCAAACTCTCTTTCGCCATGTAAGAAACGTGATTGTATTAGTCCATTTTCACCCTGTTGATAAAGTCATATCTGAGACTGGGTAATTCACTAAAAAAAAAGGTTTAATTGGACTCACATTTCCACGTGGCTGGGAAGGCCTTACAATCACGGCAGAAGGCAAGGAGGAGCAAGTCACATCTTAAGTGGATGGTGGCAGGCAAAGAGAGAGATGAGAGCCAGGTGAAATGGGTTTCCCCTTATCAAACCATCAGATCTTTTGAGACTTATTCACTACCATGAGAACCGTATGGAGGAAACCACTCCCATGATTCAATTATCCCCCACCAGGCCCCTCCCACAACACATGGGAATTATGGGAGTACAATTGAAGATGAGATTTGGGTGGGGACACAGAGTCAAACCGTATCAGTGATATTCACAGGTTCTAGGGATTGGGACCTGGACATCTTTGCAGAGGGCATTATTCTTTCACAGTACTCATTAGTTTTGGTGACCCCGTAGACTTTTTAGATCACGGTCCCTCTCCCTCCAAGATCGTTTTCAGCTCTGCCCATATGCATATCTTTTTGACAAATTTTGTGTGAATTTATCTATTTCTTCTTGCAGTTCTACAAGTTTTTGTTATATGAATTTTGAAGCTTTCTAATTAGGTGCATAAATATTAGGACTGTATATCCTCTTAATTGACCCTTTTATCATTATGAAACAATACTTATTTTCTCTGTTTATATACCTCTGCTCTGAAATCTATTTTGTCTATGATTACCCCAACATTTTTTTGATTAGCGTTATCACAGGAATATCTTTTTCTATCCTTTAACCTACTGCATTTTTTGTATTTAAAGTAGCTGAGGCCGGATGTGGTGGCTCACACCTGTAATCCCAGCACTTTGGAAGGCTGAGGTGGGCAGATTGCTTGAGCCCAGGAGTTCAAGACCAGCTTGGGCAACATGGTGAAACCTTGTCTCTACAAAAAATACAAAAATTAGCTGGGCATGGTGGTGTGCACCTGTAGTCCCAGATACTCGGCAGGCTGAGGTGGGAGGATCGCCTGAGCCCAGGAGGTGGAGATTGCAGTGAGCTGTGATCATGCCACTGCACTCCAGTCTGAGAGACAGAGTGAGACCTTGTCTCAATAAACAAATAAAATAAAATCAAATAAAAAATAAACTAGCTTTTTGTATCCAGCATATGATTGGGCTTTGCTTTTTGTTTTTGAGATGGGGTTTTGCTCTTGTTGCCCAGGCTGGAGTGCAATGGTGTGATCTCGGCTCACTGCAACCTCTGCCTCCTGGGTTCAAGTGATTCTCCTGCCTCAGTCTCCTGAGTAGCTGGGATTACAGGCATGAGTCACCAAGCCTGGCTAATTTTGTATTTTTAGTCAAGACGGGGTTCTCCATGTTGGCCAGGCTGGTTTCGAACTCCTGACCTCAGATGATCTGCCTGCCTTGGCCTCCCAAAGTGCTGGGATTACAGGTGTGAGCCACCATGGCTGGCCTGGGCTTTGCTTTTTAATCCAGTCTCACAATCCCTGCTTTTTAATTGGGATTTTTAGATCGCTTGTGTTTAATGTAATTATTGATATATGCATTTTAGAAAAACCCCTCTGGAGATAGACTGGAGACAGGGAGACCAAAGAGTCTCCTGCTGTAATCAAGTTAAGAAATAACAGCTTAAACAAAGGAAATGGTCCTAGAGATGGAGTGGGAAAGGGCCTGTATCTGAGAGATGTTAAGGGTATACCATCAATAGAAGTGGAGCTGGGACAGAGAGATTTGTCAGTTATGATGTAGGTACCCAGATGGATTGCAATGTACAGAAATGTATTGTTTTAGATGTCTAGACAGTTTTGCAGATTGCCTGGTATTATATTAGCTCGTGTCTGATTTTCCATCTTTACCCAGTTTATGTTGAATCTAATGCAGAAGGTACTAGTTCTAAGTAAGCATCATAGTTTAAGTTAACATAATATATTATTATATTAACTATGGTTAATACCATAGTAAGTCTCCAACATACAACAAATCTTTGGGGAAATGCATCTTTCATAACTACAGGGACCTGCTACAGCAATTGTATTCTGAAGTTGGTTGACAATTCTTCATTACTGAGAGCATTAGATTACAGAGTAACTCTGGGTTAGAGCAGAATAGACAGAAGTGAGTGCTAGGGAGTTCAAGAAGACAATGGGCACTCTGAGGTACAGAACTCCCTTCAGAACAAAGGACTTACTCCTTCAGCTACTGGGAGTGCTCCTGGCAGAAGACTTCAGCCTTCTTCAGAAATTGCTTTAGTTGAACTGCTTTGCTGCGTGGCATGCCCTCTCCATGGGGCAGTCCTCATCTAACAACTGATGATACGAGGGTATAAAGATATAGCTTCTGATATGGTTTGGCTAGGTGTCCCCACCCAAATCTCATCTTGTAGCTCCCATGATTCCCATGTGTTGTGGGAGGGGATCCAGTGGGAGATGATTGAATCATGGGGGCAGGTCTTTTTGTGGCATTCTCATGATAATGAATGGGTCTCATGATATCTGATGGTTTTTAAAAAAACAAGAGTTTCTCTGCACAAGCTCTTTTTGCCTGCCACCATCCACGTAAGATGTGACTTGCTCCTCCTTGCCTTCCACCATGATTGTGAGGCCTCCAAGCCACATGAAACTGTAAATCCACTAAACTTCTTTTGTAAATTGCCCAGTCTTGTCAGCGGTCTTCATGGCAGCCCATTCCATCACAGGTGTGGAGGCCTAGGAAGAAAATATGGTCTCCCCTGTCTCCAGTCTATCTCCAGAGGGGTTTTTCTAGATTTGACTGCCCTGCTGGAGTTTGGACTTTATCAGCATCATGAAAATGGACTAATAGTAAATTGGTACTGAGAGTGGGGTGCTGCTGAAAAGATACCTGAAAAGGAAGCTACTTTGGAACTGGGTAACAGGCGGAGATTGGAACAGTTTAGAGGGCTCGGAAAAAGAGAGGAAAATGTGGGGAAAGTTTGGAACTCCCTAGAGACTTGTTGAATGGCTTTGACCAAAATGCTGGTAATAATATGGACAGTGAAATCCAGGCTGAGGTTTTCGCAGATGGTGATGAGAAACTTGTTGGGAACTGGAGCACAGGTGACTCTTGTTTTGTTTTAGTAAAGAGACTGGTGGCATTTTGTCCCTGCCCTAGAGATTTGTGGAACTTTGAACTTGAGAGAGGTGATTTAGGGTATCTGGTGGAAGCAATTTCTAAGCAGCAAAGCATTCAAGAGGTGACTTGGGTACTGTTAAAGGGATTCAGGTTTATAAGGAAACAAGAGCATAAAAGTTCAGAAAATTTGCAGCCCAACAATGCAATAGAAAAGAAAATCCCATTTTCTGAGGAGAAATTCAAGTGGGCTGCAGAATTTGCATAAGTAATGAGGAGCTGAGTGTTAATCCTCAAGACAATGGGGAAAATGTCTCCAGGGTATGTCAGCGGTCTTCATGGCAGCCCCTTCCCTCACAGATCTGGAGGCCTAGGAGGAAAATATGGTTTTGTGGGCCATGCTTAGGATCCCTGTGTTATGTGCAGCCTAAGGACTTGATACTCTGTGTCCTGGCCACTCCAGCTGTGGCTGAAAGGAGCCAACATGGAGCTTGGGTCTTGCCTTCAGAGGGTGCAAGCCTCAAGCCTTGGCAACTTCCAAATGGTGTTGAGCCTTCAAGTGCACAGAAGTCAAGAACTAAGGTTTGGGCACCTCTGCCTAGATTTCAGATATATAAAAATGCCTGGATGCCCAGGCAGAAGTTTGTTGTAAGGGTGGGGACCTCATGGAGAACCTCTGCTAGGGCAGTGTAGAAGGGAAATGTGGGGTTGGAAACCCCACAGATTCTCTACTGGGGCATCACATAGTGGAGCTGTGAGAAGAGGGCCACTGTCCTCCAGACCCTAGAATGGTAGGTCCACCGACAGCTTGCACTGTGCACTTGGAAAAGCTGCAGTCAGTCAATACCAGCCCATAAAGGCAGCCAGGAGGGAGGCTTTACCTTGCAAAGCCACAGGGATGGAGCTGCCCAAGACTATAGGAATCTACTTCTTACATCAGCATGACCTGAATGTGAGACATGGAGTCAAAGCAGATAATTTTGAAGCTTTAAGATTTGACTGCCCTGCTGGATTTGACTTGCATGGGGCCTGTAGCCCCTTTGTCTTGGCCAATTTCTCCCATTTGAATGGATGTATTTACCTAATGCCTGTACCTTACTGTATCTAAGAAGTAACTAACTTGCTTTTGATTTTACAGGCCCATAGGCAGAAGGGAGTTGCCCTGTCTTGGATAAGACTTTGGACTGTGGACTTTTGAGTTAATGCTGAAATGAATTGAGACCTTGGGGGACTGTTGGGAAGGCATGATTGGTTTTGAAATGTGAAGATACGAGATTTGGGAGGGGCCAGGGATGGAATATGGTTTGGCTCTGTCCCCCAACTCGAATCTCATCTTGTAGCTCTCATAATTCCCATGTGTTGTGGGAGGGACCCAGTGGGAGATGACTGAATCATGGGGGCAGGTCTTTCCTGTGCCATTCTGGTGATAGTGAATGGGTCTCATGAGATCTGATGGTTTAAAAAAAATGGGAGTTTCTCTGCAGAAGCTCTTTTTGCCTGCCACCATTTCATCTAAGATGTGATTTGCTCCTCCTTGTCTTCTGCCATGATTGTGAGGCCTCCCCAGCCATGTGGAACTGTAAGTCCATTAAATGTCTTTCTTTTGTAAATTGCCCAGTCTAGGGTATGTCTTTATCGGCAGTGTGAAAACGGACTAATATTTCTTTGCCCTAACTCAGGACAAGTTTGAAAGGTCATCTGTGTTGAGGTCCCCAAGAGCACCCACAAGTTTGATGATTCACTAGAAGGACTCACAGAATTCAGCATATAGTTGTACTAAGGCTATGATTATAGCAAAAGGATACAAAGAAGCAAAATCAGCTAAGGCAAAAGGCACATGGTACAAAGTCTAGAGGAAACCAGGTGTAGTTTCTGAGTTCCTCCTCAGTGTAATCACATAGGACACATTTAAGTCTTATAGCACTGAACTGTGACAATATGGAAGCTCATTAAAGATTCAATGTACAATGTTTTATCTGGGGCTGGTCGAACAGGCCCGTTTACCTAACACATTGTCAAATCCAGATTCCCAGAAGGAAAGTAGATATTCAGCCTACTTGTACAGCCACATTGTCTGTACAGTCTGGCACAGTGAGCTACTCTTATCAGTTAGGGAATGGTGGGAGCCCTCCCCAAATCCAAGTTCCCAGATGCCACTCAAGAACCAACCTTGCAACCTTGCAGGCCTTTCCGAGGATAGCAGTCTCATGCCTATGTTAACTCATTTTTGTGCACTACCCCAGTTTCAGAGTTTCCTGTGGGGCTCACGAAGGTGCTACCTTTACAGACCTATAAGACATGAGTGGGCGGCCTCCACCATCTCTTTTCATTTAATTCGCCATTCTGGTCCCTGCAAAATTTAGACAGATCCTGCAAGATGACAGTTGGACTAAGGAAAATTCAACCGACTAGTAGCCCTGATTATGGCTGCTGTGCCAGATGTGGCATCTTTGTTAGAAGAGATTAACATGGCTATGGGTAGATGCCATACAACCACTGATCTGGTTGGTGCATGCTTTTCCGTCCCTGTTAAAGGATCAGAAACAGCTCACAATCACATGAAAAAAAAATCAGTAAACATATGTGGTCTTGTTCCCAAGGCAATGTTAATGATCTTGCTTCTGTTATAATTGAAATAATCTAGACCAGACAGACATTCTATGGAAAATCACTTAGTTCACTTTACTGATGGATTATGTTAATCCAATGGGATGACTAGTTAATTGGAGGGATTGATAAAGCATATGTGCTCCAGAGGGTGAGACAAAACTCATGAAATTCAGGGGCCTATAACATCAGTAAAATTTGGGGGGGGGAGAAGTGTCCAGTGATTTGGGGCATGCTAAGACATCCTTTCTCAAGTAAGAGACAAATTATTACAATTTGCATGTTCCACTGTGAATAAGAAAGCACAATGCTTGACAGGCCTCTTTGGGTTCTAAAGGCAGCATATTTCACACCTAGGGATACTGCTTTCCTTTATATACTGGGTAACATCAAATCTGCCAGTTTTGAGTGAGGGCCAAAGCAGAAAAGGGCTCTATGGTAGGTCCATATTGTGCTGAAAGCTGGCCTGCTATGTGGGCCATCTGAACTTGCAGACCCCATATTAGAGTTATATTGGTGGAGGGGAAAAGACGTGGAAGAAATTAGAATAAAACTCTATGTATATACTCTTCATATTTCTCTGCTCATTTTATTGAATAACTCAATGTATAAAACCACATAACATATTACTGGAGAAAATGTTTTATTTTTCAAATAAATAATGGAAAATAATGGATTTTCTATCCCTCAATTATTTCTTTAATAATTTTATCTTTTTATTAAAACTAAACATATATTTAAGACATTTCACCTTTTCTCAAATTACAGACTATGGTATAACTACAATTATCATTAGCAACTGAAGTCTATTTCCAGAAATTTAAACTTGATAAAGAGAAAAATTCCACATATCAAGTGCTTCGTACCTGACTTGGTGCTGAGGTTGAACTGTTGTACTGTGTTCCTGGCTCTAGAGGCCATGCCTAGCTTTTAAAGCAAAGTGGAACGAACCCTTAGGTCAGCCTTGGCTGCCAGAGGAACTTCTGGAGGGGGATGACTTGGGTTTTGCTTTATACAGGACAGTTCTTTCCTGGGCTAGGCTGGAATCTCTGAGAACAGAGGACTGAGATACATACTATGTTTAGGCATTTGTTTGGAGCAGCAGGGAGGACCCTATTTTTAATCTCAGATTTCTATCAGTAATTGTTTTCCTTTCAGAATAAAGAGAAAATGGGCAGCTCTGGGTCCTTAATGATACCAATATTTTGCCCATGGTTATTTATTTCTCAGTTATATTAGGTCCAGTGAAAAAGAAGACAAGGGCTGAGTATACTATGAATATAAGTAGTAAAAGTGACTGCGGCAATTTTGATAGTGGCAGACTGGGATTTTACTCTTGGAAATTCTTCTAGGCTTGGTGTAGTCTAAGCAGCCAGTAGACTGCTAGACTTTAGACATACTGTGTTTGGATCTACCCTCTTACTTTTCTCCGTTGTCCACTGACTTACTTTAATTTATATACTCACAACAGGATGAGGGGAAAAATAATCTCTATTCAAAACATTTCCATAAAACCTAAGATCATACCCAAACTTTCCGTTAGGGTGTACACTTATGAAGTCAAAATTAAGTAATTAAAATAAATAATGGGTAACTAATGAGAGTTTTTTTTTTTTTAAGATGGAGTCTTGTTCTGTTTCCCAGGCTGGAGTGTAGTGGCATGATCTTGGCTCACTGCAACCTCTGCCTCCTGGGTTCAAGCAATTCTCTTGCTCCAGCCTCCCAAGTAGCTGGGATTACGGTCATGTGCCACCATGCCCGGGTAACTTTTTTTTTTTGTATTTTTAGTAGAGATGGGGTTTCACCATGTTGGCCAGGCTGGTTTTGAACTCCTGACCTCAAGGGATCCACATGCCTCGGCCTCCCAAAGTGCTAGGATTACAGGCATGAGCCACTGTGCCTGGTCAGGGTTTTTTTTTTTTTCCAGATAGGAAAAAGATATGGCCTCAGTGATTTCCTCTTAGCATAATGCTGATCTTGCAGATGTGAGTTAAATCCCATTTAGAGGGAAGGTTTGGAATCCTACATAAAAGTGTAACATGCATTAAAACAGAAAATTCTTAAGTACAAAAAATTCAAGTGACCATATCTTAACTAATATTAATGTAACACAAATAAAATTACAATAAACAAATGAGCGCAAAATGCATTTCAATTTTTGTTACAACAATGAAACAACTGATACTTACATTCTAACTGCTACAGCATGGACTGCTGAATGAGGTTCATGTATGTATATGTGCTTCTAAGTAGAGTGTGGCTTTGGCAAATGGTTTTTATTCTAACCCATGGTATTTATGACTATAATTTCAGTTGTTTTTGGTAAGGAATTATGAGAAAAGCTAAATTTATGACACTTGGATCAATTAGGAAATAACAAGGAATTTTTCTTTTGCATATTTGGTAAGAAGCTATTCTAAAGCTGCTGTTTTAATAATCCATTTCTCTAAATAAAATCCCTTGGACAATAATCTACTCCCCCTGATTAAAATATTCTAATCCTTTCTCTCCAATTCCTATTTCAACTGTAAGAGCCACAATTATTATTTTTAGTGGTTTCTTTTATATTTTGTATGTTTAAGAAATGTCAGCAATACTACTTTAGATATAAAATACAAAGCGGCACTGAAAGTATAGAGCTAGTGCTGGCATTCAGATTTTAGATATACCTTTATGACGAAATAGTCATGAAGCAAAGTGTTCAGACCTGTTAGAGCAACTAAACATTTACAAATCAGATTTATGACATTTTTTGTCTCTTAAAGCTATTCTGGTTTACATCAAAGTGCTCCTAGTGAGGAGGAATGATGTACTGTACTGAAAACTGAGACTTCACGAGGGGTCTTCTTAAATTGGCTCTGAACAATTTTAAAAGCCAATAGATCTTCACGTGTTATTCTTAGAGTCAATACCACAGGGAGCCTTGTAAAAAGATCCTTTAGTATTACTTGATAGCTAAAGCACCTTGGATTGAATCCAAGACGGATATGTATTATAAATGAATTGTGCTTTGTAGTAAAATACATTTAAAGTAAAATTCAATGAACTTACCATAAAGCACATGTAAGTAAAGATACTCCTTTGAAGCCAAAAATCTGATGTTGCTGGAGAAGTGTCAAATTTCTTCTACTCAAGTTTAATGTGACTAATTTGACATCATTTCTTTAGCTCTGTGACATTTTCTTGAGAGTTTAACATCTTACAATAGTGACCCGGCACTAGTATAGGTCTATAAAAACATAATTGTCACAAGTCACACAAATACATAATTACCACAAATTTCTGCGTACTTTCAAAAAAGTCTTTGGATAACAACTATAATACATAATGCTCCAGAGAATCCAAAGCAGCACTTTAAATGATGGATATTATTTACTGATGGTAAATGAGATTTTCTGAAAATCTGTACCAATGACAATTTTAGGTAGAACATGAAATTATATCATGAAATATAGTCCCGTTCTATGCTCTCCTGACAACACTCCCAACAGAAAGCATCCAGTCTATTTGCTGTTTCTTGGCTGATCAGACATTCATCCTTTAATTCCCTGATTGTCTTCCTCAATGATTTCTGAAAACGTTTTTCTCGGTCTAAAACATTCCGTAGGCTTTCCTTTGTATCCTCTAGCTCGGTGATCACATGATCTAATTTATGCTTAAGTTTCTTTGGACTGTCCATTACACTGTAGCTATGTTCCTAAAAACATAAACAACAAGTTATTAAATCAGACAGACATGTAGTTAGATAAAAGCTCATAACTAAGCCTAAACTGTTTCTTCATTTATAATGCTTAGAGAACATCTTCAAGTTGGTGATATTTAGAGGTTTAAGGAACATAGGAAGAAGATGGGGGCAGAAGCAAAATTTAGGGTGCTAAGGGCCTCCTTTTACTAAGGCCAGACATACACAAGGTCTGCAGAATATTATGGATGGGAAGCACTTATCTCTATGAACATCACGACACTTGCAATGTGTCCTATAGCCTTTGTTCCTTCAATGTGGTGCTGGTAAGTTTAATTTTTACCTATCAAACAAATTTAAATTAAGTTTTTAACTGGATTACTTTATTGGATGGCTATTTCATTTTATAAGGTATGACAGAAAAAGAGTACTGCAGCAGGTTCTCAGGCCGGGTGCTGGGGATTTAGAGAGGACTCTGGTCTTGGAATTTTTCAGACAACTCCTCTCAGTATTTATTATGGTTATGCTTAAATTTGCTAGATACGCTTTTTTCCTTCTTCATTTGAAAATAGGAAAAATAACATTGACATATTTTATAAAGGTACCATAAAATAATGTTGAAAAGCTATTATTTAATATTAAAATCAGTAACAGAGACTGGATTGACCCCTCTCTCAAAGAACCAACACGAGGCTTAAAAGACAGAAAAAAATAGCTTCTAGGATAATGGACATTTGGCAAGGATGGCAGCTATTGTGGACAGATGGGAAAAAAAGAGGTGAGACCAAAGACTGCCCCAGCTAACTGCTTGAGACAGTTTCTAGGCCTCAGGGCAAGGAGGGGAAACCCAGGCAGAGCTTAGCAGACTGAGTTAAGGAGGTAGTGCAAAACATCCAGGGAGACCAAGGTGGCTACAGTTCACAAGACAAAGTACTAGACAGATGAGAGCTGCACAGAAAAAAACTAGAGATCTTCAGAGGCTTCCCCTTGACGCCCTGGAGTATTCAATGGAGTAAGATCAGCACATGCACGTGAAGAAACTACTCAAGGCTTGAGGAAAGAACAACCAGAGATTAAGGGTGCCCTGTGCTCACAGGGCATAGGCACTATCCCCACTAGCCAGATTTGAAAATGTCAAGATTCATGGACAGTAAGTATACAAAAGGGTTTTGCCTGCATAGTGAATAATAAATAGCCCTATCTGTTCTAGTTCTGTCAAACAAAGTAAAACTTGAAAGGGTCAAACAGTTTCTAACTAACTGTACCCCAGAATAATGCTCAAGGAAACAGGATACAAAAATATCATGGCATGCAAAATTTACCAAGCATGCAAATAAGCAGGAAAGCATTAGTCATACTGAGATACATCAATCAATGGAAACAAGCTGGAACTGATACAAATGTTAGAATTAGCAGACAATTAAGAAAGTTATTAAAATTGTACTCCATATATTCAAAAAGTTAAGTACATGAAAGATAAAAAAATCCTAATAGAATATCTACAGATAACTACGATGTGTGAGGTAAAAAATATACTGGCAAGAATGGCAGTATATTTTTTGAAATTTGGCATTTCAGAAGAAAAGATTAGTGAATGTACATTTACAGTAATAGGAAATATCCAGTATGGACAACAGAGAGAAAGGAGATAGAAAAAAAATAAAGCGTCAGCAACCTGCTGCACAATTTCAGACAGCCTAATATACACGTAATTAGAATTCCTATGGGAGAGGAAAAATTAGGATAGAAAGAAATATTTGAAGATATCATGGCAAAATTTTTTCCAAGTTTGACAAAAACTATAAACTGCTAAATAAAAAAGCTCAACAACAAAAAATTTTTTTTGAGATGGAGTTTCACTCTTGTTACCCAGGCTGGAGTGCAATGGCACGATCTTGACTCACTGCAACTTCTGCCTCCTGGGTTCAAGCGATTCTCCTGCCTCAGCCTCCCTACTAGCTGGGATTACAGGTGCCTGCCACCACACCCAGCTAATTTTGTATTTTTAATAGAGATGGGGGGTTTCTCCATGTTGGTCAGGCTGGTCTCGAACTCCAAACCTCAAGTGATCTGCCCACCTTGGCCTCCCAAAGTGCTGGGATTACAGGCATGAACCACCATACCTGGCTAAAAGCTCAACAAATCTTATCTTAAGCACAAGAAACATGAAGAAAATGAAACCAAGGCATATCATCATCAGATTAGGCAAAAGCAGTAAAAAGAAAAAAATTCTTGTCCAGCATGGTGGCTCATGCCTGGCCCGGCACTTTGGAAGGCTGAGGCAGGGGGACTGCCTGAGCTTAGGAGTTTGAGACCAGCCTGGGCAACATGGGGAAATCTGGTCTCTACAAAAACATACAAAAATTAGCCTGGTATGGTGGCAGATGCTGATAAGTCCCAGCTACTCAGGAGGCTCAGGTGGGAGGATTGCTTGAGCCTGGGAGGTTGAGGCTGCAGTGAGTTCTGAATGTGCAGCTGTACTCCAGCCTAGGTGATGGAATAAAACCCTGTCTCCAAACAAAATAAATAAGTAAAAAGTTTTAAAAAAGAGAAAACTCTTAAAAGCCAAGAAAAAAAGTATTAGGTACAGAGAATAAATCTGACAATTAAATTTTTCATCAGAAACAGTGCATGTAAGAATACAGTAGGGCAACATTTTCAAAAGCACCAAAACCAACTGTCCCTCCTCCAAAAACTGTTAACCTAGAATTTGCTACCTAGTGAAACTGTCTTTCAAAAGTGAAGAGCAAACTTTTTAAGAAATAGAAACGTTGAAAGAATTCATCACTATAGGAAATTAACATTTTTATAGTTACACTATAGGAAATTAACATTTTTATAGTTACACTATAGGAAATGTTAAATTATGTCATGTAGGCAAAATGATGCCAGGTGGAAATATGGACTGACACAAAGGAATGAAAAGCCTTGGAAATGGCACCTACATGGATAATATCAGATTTTTTTTCTTATTATCCAATCTCTTTAAAGAATAACTTACTGTTTAAACAAAAATAGTAACAATATGATGTGGAGTCTATAGCATATGTAAAAGTGAAATGCATGACAGCAATAGCACAAAGATTGAGAAAGGAAAAATGAAAGTATACGACTATAAGATTTTTGCATGTAAAGTGGAATAATATCACTTTAACATAGTCTATGATAAGTTAAAGATGCCATAAACCTAAACACAGGCACACAGGCCAATGGACCAAAAAACAGAACCCAGAAACAAATCCACACACCTACAGTGAACTCATTTTTGACAAAGGTGCCAAGAACATAAACTAGGGAAAAGACAGTCTCTCCAATAAATGGTGCTGGATATCCACATGTGGAAAAATGAAACTAGACCCCTACTTCTTACAATATACAAAAATCAAATCAAAATGGATTAAAGAATTAAATGTAAGACCTCAAACTATGAAACAACTATAAGAAAACATTGGAGAAACTCTCCAGAACACTGGTCTGGGCAAATATTTTTTTTTTCCTTTTTTGAGACAGGTTCTCACTCTGTTGCCCAAGCTGGAGTACAGCGGTGTGATCAAGCCCACTGCAGGCTTGATCTCCTGGGCTCAAGCGATCCTCCCACTCAGCCTCCTGAGTAGCTGGGACTATAGGCGTATGCCACCACCCCCAGCTATTCTTTTTTGTATTTTTGGTAAAGATGGGGTTTCACCATGTTTCCCAGGCTGGTCTCAAACTCCCGAGCTCAAGCGATCTACCCACCTTGGCCTCCCAAAGTGCTGGGATTACAGGAATGAGCCACCATGCCTGGCCTAAAGATTTCTTCAGTAATACCCCACAAGCACAGGCAACCAAAGCAAAAATGGACAAATGGTATCACAAAAGCTTCCATTCAGCAAAGAAAACAATCAACAAAGTGAAGAGAAAACCCACAGAATGGGACAAAATATTTGCAAACTATCTATCCATCTGACGATGGATTGATAACCAGAATATATGAGGGGCCCAAAAAACTCAACAGGAAAGAAATCTAAAAATTTGATTAAACACTCGGCAAAACATCTGAATACACATTTCTCAAAATAAGACATGCGAATGGCAAACAGGCATACGAAAAGGTACTCAACATCACTGATCATCAGAGAAATGCAAACCAAGTCTACAATGGGAAAACATCTTATGCCATTCAAAATGGCTTTTATCCCTAAAACAGGCAACAACAAATGTTGGCAAGGATGTGAAGAAAAAGGAACCCTGTACACTGTTGGAGTAAATTAGTGCAACCACTATGGAGAACAGTTTGGAGGTTCCTCAAAAAACTAAAATAGAGCTACTGTATGATCCAGCAATCCCACTGCTGGGTGTATACCCAAAAGAAAGGAAATCATTATATCAAAGGGATATCTGCACTCCCATGTTCGGTGCAGCTCTTTCACAATAGCTGATATTTGGAAGCAACCTAAGTGTACATCAACAGATGAATGGATAAAGAAAATGTGGCACTTAAGCACCATAGAGTACTACTGAGTCATTAAAAAAATGAAATTCAGACATTTGCAACAACATGGATGGAACTGGAGGACATCATTATGTTAAGCAAAATAAGCCAGGCACCGAAAGACAAACATTACATCTTCTCACTTATTTGCAGGATCTAAAAATCAAAACGAATTGAACCCACAGAGATAGGAGAGTAAAAAGATGGTTATGAGAGGCTGGTAAGCGTGGTGGGGTAGGGGGGGAAGTGGGGGGATGGTTAATGGGTACAGAAATTTAGTTAGGCATACTGAATAAGATCTAGTATTTGACAGTACAACAGGGTGACTATAGCCAACAATAATTTATTATATATTTAAAAATAACTAAAAGTATAATTGGATTTTTTTGTAACATAAAGGATAAATGCTTAATGTGACAGATACCCTATTTACCCTGATGTGGTTTTCATGCATTGTATACCTAAATATGTCTCATGTATCCTATAAATATACATACCTACTATGCACCCACAAAAATAAAAAAAGATTATTATAAAGCTGTATTAATCAAGATAGTAAAGAGATCTATATTCCATGCTTGCCTCTAACATGAACAAGCAATGAGATGAATAAATAAATGCAAGCTTGAATACACTGTATGACTGAGAAAACTTAAAAAGAAATAGCTATTTTTTATTACATATTTCATATAGAAATTATAGTAGTTAAAGGGAAGAATTAATTATTTCCTTGGTAGAAATATCCTTGCAGAAGCTTTCTTCAATTAACTACATTATGTAACCAAAGGATTAACTACCTCTATTTTGCTGTTGCATATACATAAATTGCAATGACCCTAGGAAGCAATATTATTTGTAGATATTACATATTAACCCCTAGATTTTGCTACGACTCTGAAAAATTTGATTCTAATGGAGAGGACACATTCATCTTACAAGTATTAACATGAGCTCAGTAAGTCATTTACTTACAAAAATGAACTGGGTTTGGAATTCTTTAATACATGAGGAAGAACCAACAAGATGGTGATTGTAGTTAGTGGCTGGAAGGGTTTTGAGGCTGAAGTTTTTTCTACAATGAAGCTTTTCTCTTTTTCCCTGTTAAGAATAGTTAATAACAATCATTGAGATATTTTTGTCCTTTCTTACATTTTTATTCCTTCTTAATTTTTATAGTGAATACCACATTTCTTTACATGGAAATTGCTTTTAAGTCAGTAAATTCCACCAGATAATTTTAAAAGAACTTCCTGAAAACAACTCTAAGCTTCATCTAAAAACACAAATTCTCCTAAAAAGGAGAGTGTACGAGGTTATACCCTACAAGCTATTAACACAGTAATAATAATTAAAATAGTATGTTCCTTTATTAGGACTAGACAGAAAAACCTAGAAATAGATCATTAAGCAGATAGATGCCTTTAGGATAAAGGTGGCATTCTAAATAAGTAGAGTAAGGCCACAAATCACGTAAAAATCAACTAATTAAGAAAAGCAGTTATATCCTTTAATATAATAAAGCACAATGAAATTCCATGTACTGAAAATTCATGTAAAAAAGAAAACCACGAGGAGGTAGAAAAAATATGGAGAATATTTATATAATCTAAAGGTGAGGAAGCTAATCTCATATAACAAGAGAAAATACAGAATTGACTACATTTAAAAAAGCCTAAATTTGAAAGAATATAACAGAATAAACCAATGCCATAACTAGAACTGAAGAAAAACAATAACCAGGAAGGAATGTGGGAGAAAGGGGAGAAAAAAAAGGAACTGCAACGTAGATGGCAGTTAAATGATTTCTATCCTCAACAGCCAGTGTTTTACATAACAGCATAGAAAAAGATAATAGCAGGGGACCTGAATAAGTAACTCACAAAAGAATACGAATATCCAATAAACCCATGAAAAAATGTAGACATGCATGAGTATTCATAGATAGATTAAAACATTAGGATGCCATTTTGCCCATCAATTTCAGCAAAGTTTACAAATGCAACTTATACCAAGGATTATACCAAGGGTAGGTAGACATTGTTATGCATAGCTAGTAGGGGGAGTAGATTGGTGCAAGCTTTCTAATGAGACTTTGTCTAATGAGACCTTGGAAGATCTTTATCAAAAGCAAATCTTTAAAAATGTATATCATCTTTGATCCAACCATTTTATTTGCAGGATTTAGTTCAAGGAAATAACGATATAAGCCAGCTAGAATAATGTTCATTTTAGTGCTGTTTAAAATAAGGAAAGATGACAGCCTATACATATTATTAAAGATTGATTATATATACTATTGTTTATATGTAGGATCAACTGCTATATGGTCAGTAAAAATGGTCTATAAAATTGACACCACTAACTACTGTTAAGGTTATGGAATGAAAGGAACTATTACATGCTGATAGTGGGACTATAAATTTGCAAAAGCACTCTGGAAAACTATGGCAATATATACTCAAGCTGAACATCCCCATCACCAGGACCTAGTAATTCCCACTTCTAATTTGAAGCGTATATATACCCTATAGAAATGTGTACATAAATGCACCAAAAGACATGCCCCAAAATGTTCAGAACTGCACAACAGCCCTAATGTGAAAAACTATACCAACATTTATCAATAATAACATGAAGAAATTAGTTTATTTGTACAATGGAATACTATACAGCAAAGAAAATAAATGGACCAGTATCTCATGCTACAATGTGGATGACTCACACAAGATGTTGAGCTAAAGAAGCCAGAGTATATACTGTAGACAGGACTCCATCTATATAATTGACAGTGATACAAGTCAAGGCAGTAGTTACTTTTGCGGGGTAGTGACTGGGAAAGCAGGTGAGGGAGGCTTCTCGGGCACTTATAATGTTCTATATCTTGGTCTGAGGGGGAGTGACATGATTGTACCCACTTTTTGAAAACTCACTGATTTGTACACTTACTAAGTTTCTATAAATATGTTTTACTTCAATATAAAGTTTAGTTAAAAAAAGTGATAGTGTATATAGGTTTCTCTTAAACATGTGATCTATAGATCTGCAGCACAGAGTGGGATGCTTGTTAGAAAGTACACTCCTACTTACTAAATCGAATTCTCTGGAAGATGTAAGAGTCTGTATTTTAAACAAACTCGCTGGATATTCTTTATGTAGACTAAAGCTTGAAAGTTATGGTTGTAGGAAAATATTTAATGTCATGGAGAGTAGTAGTTAATAGTGGACTCTGAAGCCAAAATGCCTGGGATCAAATCTAGCCTCTGTCATTTAATAGAGGTGTGACCCTGGGGAAGGCATTCTAGCTCTCTGGGTCTCAGTGTTTTCAAGTGATAAAATGAAAATAATAATAGTACTTAACCTCACATGGTTTTTCAAGGACTGAGTTAATAGATATGTAAAGTACTTGGAATAACACCTGGCACACAGTACACATTATGTTAAAAAACCCCATAAAGCAAATAAAGGAAAAGATATAGAGTGTAATTCTATTTCCAGAAGGTTATCTATATAAATACAGATGAATTTATATAAAGCATATATACAAATCATTACAAAGATACAGATCAAAGTGTTCAGAGTATTATCTATGGATTATGTGATTATTATCTTTATTTTATTTTTGCTCCTATCTTATTTTCTAAAATGAAAAATTTATTTGTTATAAGGAAATCAGTATTTTTTGAAAGTTAGTAAGTTATGGCTTGATTTATTATGCCCATATTTCTTAAGTTAAGGTCCTTTTAACATTATAGCTAGATGACAACTTGGTAGTAGGAGAAAAACAAAAGCCCTAGAGCAACTTTCCCAAGATACCGTATATTTATTAGTGTAAAAGAAAGTGACGCATTCTCTACTTGATCACTCAGGTTCCACAAAATGACCAACTGCAGAAAGTGAGCAGGACTGCATGAGAGCAGGTATACTTCTGGCTACTTCTCTTGTTTTCAGCTGCCAGGAAGGAGATCCCTTTCAATGGAGGCTCTCCTTGAATTTTCTACCTTGGATAAATCAATCAGTCTATAGGTTCTAGAAATTCACTGTCAGGTATATAAAGTCAAGAGAACAACTGAGAGTGAGGCAGCCAACCCATGGGAGTATTACTGAGAAAAAACACAGAATTCAATTAGCGTTTACTTACTCAACTGTTCTACTTTCATTTCGTGACCTTTTCTTCTCCTGTTCTTATCTCTCTTTTGATTTTCTTCCTTTGGATCCTACCTAGACTTTAAGCTTGCATGTATGTGGCTCTTACATGTACTTTACTCCTGTTAGTGGTTCTGCTCTTGACTTCTGTCCCAGTGTTAAGGACTGCCAACTTGGATCGTCAGTTTTATATTCTTATGTTAATTTCCATTTTTAGACAAAAATCTTGAGTTATGCTAATTCCCCAAGTCAGTCCACTTCACCAAACCTTAGTAATGTACAAATATTTATGAGTGGTTACTGGTAAAATACTCCTCCTATGCATTACAAAAGTTGAAGATGCAATCTACAAATTTAAAAACTTCAAGAATGGACTTCAAATGAATAAGCAGACAATAAAAATGTTAGCAAGAGTGGTGAAGGTTCTTCAATAGTATAAAAAGTGAGCAATGATGGTAAGTAGTATCTCATAAACAAACCTGTAGGTGATATGGAGAATCAAAGATAGAAGGTATGACTCCAGGTTTCAGTTTAATGTTTGGAGCACTTCTGTCAAAATCTGTCTTCTTAAAGTGCCTCGAACACAACACATCTCCCTTTTTAGGCTCCCAAATGCCAGCTGCATTCACATCAAGCCTTTTCATTGCTAATACCCATTTCCTTTTGATGTTTTCATCTGTGGGGAATCTAGAAAAAAATACAAAAAATATTTTAAAATCAAATACTATTAATTCAGAATTGAATTAAAGCTGTCATACAATTGTAACTAAATTGATTTGTTAACTTTTTTTTTTTGAGACAGAGTCTCACTCTGTCACCCAGGCTGGAGTGCAGCTCACTGCAACCTCTGCCTCCCGGGTTCAAGTGATTCTCCTGCCTCAGCCTCCCAAGTAGCTGGGATTACAGGCACAGGCCACCACACCCAGCTAGTTTTTGTATTTTTAGTAGAGGTGGGGTTTTACTGTGTTGGCCAGGCTGGTCTCGAACTTCTGACCTCAAGTGATCCACCTGCTTCGGCCTCCCAAAGTGCTGGGATTACAGGTGTGAGCCACTGTTATTAGTCTCGAGAATTACAATATTTAGGAAACCATAATTCATGCTTTTGTAACTTTCAGTTTTAATATTCAGATTGTTGTGCCAATCATGCTGCAGATACATGGCCCTCATTTCAATTTTTCTCATATTATAAGAAAGAAAAGTTTCAGTGGATATTAGCATCTTATAGTAAGATCCACAATTCAAGGTATTTATTCATCTATAGATGATAAAATAATGATCACTTAGGCCTTTTCCTATCTGAAATGATATCCAGAATTTGATAAAAAGGGCCCATTGTAATTCCATTCCTCGGTCAGCACCAGAAAATTGCTTGGTACAGCATACACAGCAGGTCTACAGATGTCCAGTGAAAGAATGCAGAGAAGAGCTGCAGAGTATGGAGTTCTGGAGATCAGAGCTATTTTGTGAGATTTGAAGGCCAATAGCCATATCTTACTCAATTTTCAAGCTGATTCAATTTTTTCTAAAATAAGGTAGGTAATATATGCTCATTTTTGATTTCCTTATATATAACAAAATAGCTAGGAGATCTTTCTCTAATACATAGCACAGTGCCTGGCACAAAAGCAGCAAAATAAACCTTTAGCAAGTGAACGATTATTAAATCTTATTACTCCTTCACTTACTCTTTCATGGCTTTCTGGAGAATGGCTAAAATATGAAACTAAAATCATCTTGATTTATTTGCAACACAGATAAAGATCCCTTGGTCTGAACTTGTAATTTATGTTTTTTCTCTACAACCTGTGCTTGATCTATTTGTAATTAGAAAGAGCAATATATCTTAGCAAAGCTCCTTCATTCACACTGTAAACTACATGAAAACAACATTGAATTTCTTTGGCTGTATGACAAAATACAAAGTAATAATATTAGCAAAAGTGAGCCTTATGGTATTTTTTTGTAAAGCAGTCTCTGATACCTTGGCAGGTATCTTAAAACGTTTAAACTAAATTATAAATATGTAGAGGTATCACGATGTCACTTCAAATTTAACAAAAAGGGTATTTAAAAAGGATTTGGGAACTAAAGTTCAAAACTGAAGACTTAAGTAGAACTGTCTTTTGCTTTTTATAACATGGCCAAAGTATCTGGCTTAACTACAGCAAAATCTTACACGTGAAATGTCAATCCTTTTAACTTCGAATTTGGCAAACAGCGAGAAGCACATCCAATGGCGGAGCAGCATTTCACCATTTTAGCAACTCCTAACAGAACTGAAAGAAAATTAGAATGTTGAGTCAGTAACTGGAAAGCTGACGGGGACATTTTCCCTTTCCCAGTGTTTTAGGAAACATGAAATCAGTTTAGAAAGCCAAAGACAAATAGCTTCCTCTAACACCTGCAGCTTTGCTTAGAACGTTTTCCAGCGCCTTGGCTCTTTAACAAGGTGAAACATATTTAGCTATGTACCCTGAGGCATCTGATTTCCATTTTGTCAGCCTGTGCACTTCTCTTCTACCTTCTGATGGGTACCATGTTCTCTGTGCCACAAAGCCTTTTGCACACTAACTCGTACTCATCTTTTAGCCCTCAGCTTGCATCGCTTCCCCAAGGAAACCTTCCCTGACTCTTGACACCCAGATTAAGTCAGAACTCCTCTAATATTAGCTCTCACAGGACACACATTTATTCTTCCTAGCACTTTTCCAAATTGTAACTACATTTATTGCAGTGATTGCTCTTTCTCCTCCAGCAGTCTTGTTAGTTCCATGAGGGCATGGTGGAGTGTGTCTATTTTTTCTCACTTTTTGTCCTCACGGTTTAGCTGGTGACTGGCAATAGTGAATGTTAGTACGTACTTTGAATGAACAGCAAGTAAACGGGAAAGGGAGGAAGCAAGGGGCACTTCGAGGTGCCAGCGAGTGCCCTGGCGTCCGAGAGCGGCGCGCGTGACCCGCAGAGCCCGGGGCTCGGGCCGAGCTCCGCCCCTTTCTCCAGGCTCCCCGCCACCCGGGAGGGAGGGAGGGGCCGCCCTGTCACAGGTAACGATGCGCCCCGAGAGCGTCCATTCCTCAGGGGCCAACCAGCGTCTCCGCGCCGCAGCAGCCCACCTCGCGCCGAACCACGCCCTGAGACTTGGGCCGGTAGCGATGGGGGGAAAAGAAGAGGCAACCTAAGAGTTATTACCGTTAGCAGCGAAGACTGCGACTAACGTCAACGACGGAGACTGCGTCTGCCCTCGCTTCCGCCTCGTAGTCCCGGGAACCGGAAATCCGCCTGCCCCGGGTCACGTGCTTAGGAGCCATATTAGCGCTGGTGACCGCTGCGGCTGGGAGGGGGTGTGCTAGAGCGGCTCAGCTTCACTGGGCGTGGTTTTCATCCTGTGGGAAGGCTCGGTGGAATGTGAGGGGAGGTGGAGGAGATGGCGGCGACGGCGCGGGAAGATGGCGCGAGCGGTCAAGAGCGAGGGCATCGGGGCTGCGAGCACTATGACAGAGGATGTCTCCTGAAGGTGACGCCTTCAATGGGCTCTTCCCCCGACGAGCTTCCGCTGGGCCGGGCTGTGCTGGGGCGCGCTGGGCAGGCGGTTAGGCTTGGATTTAAGTTTGAGGTTAACCTGCTTTTCAGGGTACCTTTTCCACCTGGAATTGGGTTCTTCTTGAGGAGAACGTTTTTGGCAAGGCGATTTAGCCCCACCTTTCCTACCTGCTTCATACCTTGAAAACAGAACCCTCTTTCTTGGGAAGTGATTAGGCTTGCACGGTGGTGTCTTTGCCTGTGGGTTTATTCGTCTTTTGCTGTTGAAGTAGACTGAGGCAGCCCCGGCCTGTACTGGGCTTTTCCTTTCAGGTGTGTGATGAAATAATGGAAGGCAAGATAATGGAAATAAGCAAATGGAGAACTAGAATACGATTTCAGCTCCTGTAGTAAAGTTTTATAGCCTGCCAGCTTCATGTTAGAGGCAATGCGTATGTTTAGACCTACGTAGAAAACATATGTCCGAAAAAAGAAGATAATCATGTAATTGCCATTAAGTAGGAAATTATGTATAGGAAAGTGCCTAGTAAGCATGTATTGTTACTTTGAGAAAACTTCTTAAGCTATATATTTTTTAAATTGGCATGTATTCAATTGAAGTTTCCTGATTTTCCTTAAAAGAAGCAGTACAAAAATTTTGCTTAGAATACTTGAGCTTTGGAATCTCAACCGCCCTATATCCAAATCTTACTCTTTTCTTTATTAACTGTGATTTTAGCTAGCTCCTCTTTACCCCATACGTAAAGTGGGGATGATAGTCCCTGTTTCATAGAAGTGTATGAGGAGTATATATACTAAAGGGCATGTATAGTGTTTAACAGGTGCATGTATAGTGTTTAACAGGGTGCATTCCCTGAAGTAAATGAGTAGTAAATGTATACTACCATGACTATTACCATCATCATCAATCTGATTATTATTTTTTATCCTTTCACTTCACAAGTCAGCCTTGCTGGTCACTGTCTCATTATTAGAAGCAATTTCTAATCTCAGGCCTGTAAGTGGATCCTAAACTCTTTCTCGTTTGGTGAACATTGCTCCACTGCACTGATGAAGCTCCTTAAAAAAGTTGGTCATTCAGCAAGTGTTGTGTGAGGAAATTGAATGCTATCCTTATGATTGCATTTCTACTGAGATGTATTATTACTCTTTCAGACTTGAGTCAAAAACTGATTTTAACATCTTACTCAACCCCCCCATAAACTACACAACTAGATCTGTGTATCATAGCACTAAGATACTTAGCCCTGGGTGTCAAACAGTTTTTGCCTTTCCTCTCTCTCCCTCTTAAATACCAGAGGCCAAGTGAAGCATTTCAAGGAGGAAGTGGTCAACTAGGTCAAATGCGGTTGTTTGAGTAAGATAACTGAGAATTGCCCTTTGGATTTGGCAAGGAAGAGATCACTGTTGATCTTGACAAGAGGAGTTCCAGTGGAGAGGTCAGGATTCGGGTGGATTTAAGAGAGAATGGGAGGAGTGGAATTGAAAATAGCACTTACAGATAATTCTTGGGGTTTTGCTATAAAGGGAAGCAAAAAATAAGGTATGGTTGCTGGGGGATGTGGCACCATGATCTCTTTGAGGGAGAGGAAGTATTGCAGCATGTTTGTATATTCTAGGAAATGATCCAATAGAGTGAGAGCATTTTATAATGCAAGAGAGAGAGGGAAAACTGTAGGGGCATTGTCCTTGAGTAGCTAAAGGGGATGAAATCCAGTGCACAAGTGAAGGAGTTGGCCTTAGAAGCATAGACGTCAATTCTTCGTAAGGGAAGGCAGAGGATGAGGTATATTTGCAAGTAAGTTAATAGAGATGATAGGAAGATGTTCTCTTTTGATTACCATTTTTTTCAGGCCTGTTAGCAGGAAGTATAGTTACTGTTTTTATAGTGAACACTCATCAGCAGAGTGTTAAGGAGGGGAGAAAGAGATGTTAGAGTTTTAAAGCCAGAGAAGATGTGAAATGTTCATTTAAATATTAGATCTTAGACTCTAGAAGAATGAGAGAATGAACCAGCAAGGATGGTGATGCTTTTTCTCTAACCATATTCAGCTGCTTCTGATACAAGTCTAATAGGATTTAACCTGGGTTGGGATTGTGATCTGTAAGTGTAGGGAAAGAGAGAAGGGAACTAGGGTGTATGCAAGGGAAGACTTGGAGTAAGTTAGAGAGGAGGTAGTGGTTAGAGAATCTGATGCTTGGAGTTGAGATGCAGAGAGGGTGCGGTTGTTCTGTAGCAGTGATTTTCAGTGTGGTGAAAGGACCCCTGGGGATCTCTGAGGTCCTTTTGGGGGTCTGCAAGGCCAAAACTACTTTCTTTGAATACTAAGGTTCTTTTTTTTTGTTGCAGTCTGTTGACACTTGCACTGATGGTGGAAAAGCACTACTTAATACTGCTAGTACCTTAGCTTGAATCAAGACAGTGGCACTGAACTATACTACACCTATAGTTTTTTTAAAAAGCTAGTTTCACTTAAAAATGTTGATAAAGCAGTAAAATCATTTTCATGAAATCTCAACCCTTGAGTGTATGTCCTTTTAATATGCTGTTCAGTGACATGGGAAGTTTTCATCAAACACTTATGCAAACTGAAATTAGAGGGTTGTCTTGAGGAAAAACTTTTGTGCAATTGGATTGTAAAGTGAACTAGTTGCTTTTTTTCATGGAACAGCATTTTTACTTGAAAGGACTATAGTCATTCACATTTGAGTATTTGGCAGACATTTTCTCTAAAAGGAAAAAAGTGAGACTCACTACCAGTGAAAATGACAGTATTTGTTGCCAGTGATAAAATTCAAGCTTTCACACAAAAATTAGAATTTTGGAAAACTTTTATTAGCTTTTGTAAGATTGGAAGCTTTTTAAAAGACTTTTTTTTTGGTGAGGTTTTCTTCAATACCTAAAGACTTTTAATGAATATGATTTTTTTTGATATTACATGTTAAATGTGTGAATATGTGGGAGATGTAAGTAACTCACTGAACTAGTATTTTCCAAATGACCAGTGCATGAGTAAAACATCCATTTGAAGTGCAAGATAGATCAATGGATTTTAATGTAACAGAGGAAGAAAAGTTCACTGATATGATTTTAGATTTCATGTTGCAACTACCCTTTAAGAGTTATTGTTTTAGTGTAATATCAGATTAATAATATCCATAATTCTCTGAAAAGGCAATTAAAATACTCCTTTCTTTTCCAGTGCACGTATTTGTGTGAGGCCAGAGTTTCTTCTTGTACTTTAGCCACAACTGGTTGAATGCTTAAGCAGATATAAGAGTTCAGCTATTTGGGGGGGGGGAAAATGCAGTTATTTTTCATTAAAATATGTTATTTATGTTAACAAGTAATGAGTTTGTTGCTTTTAAAAAGTAATATTTTAAAAACATATCCTTTTAAATTTATGGTATGGTATATATCAATAGATAAAATCCACATAAACCAAAGTTCTTTGGGATTCTCAGTAATTTTAAGAAGTGTGAAGGGTTGCTGAGACCAAACCATTTGAGAATGACTGTTCTACCATATAACTATGAGAATATGTGGGTTGGAGGACAAGGTTATTGGAAGTGAGAAAGTGAAGGAACTGAGAGTTGCAGAGAAAGGAAGCCACAATCTTTAAGGGATGAACTACATTACGGTAAGTCATGGCATAGGAAACCTTCAGAAATGAGTGGATCTGCAAGGTCACAATGTACTGGAAAGTACTGGGTTAGCTCACTGGCCTGGAAATCTCTTGATGTAATGGTAAAGTTGCTATAAAGAAAAAACCCAAACAATGATGTAGATTAAAGAATAAAGGTTTTATTTCTTCCCGTTTAACAATTCCAAGGTGAGTGATGCAGATTAGTGATGAGGCTTTGTTCCACATGGTCACTCTAGGGACAATATTTTTCTGTTGTCATTTTGTCATGTTTTAGGGCATATGGCCACCTGTGTGCCCAGGAAGGAGAGGATGGATTTTGGTTGACAACTGGCAGTCTTTGCCGTGCTTGAAAACAAGGGCTATCTCTTACATTTGTTGCATTTTCTGCAATATTAGATATGAGGTTGATGATTATTAAAAACTAGTAAAATAAGAATATAATCTTTATTATGTAAATGAATTTATCTGGAAGTGTCTGAGAAGAGGTTGCCTGTCTGCTGTTTCGGCTCAGAATGAAATTAGGGTGTTGTATTAGTCTGTTTTCACACTGCTGATAAAGGCATACCCAAGACTGGGAAGAAAAAGAAGTTTAATTGGACTTGGAGTTCCACATGGCTAGGGAGGCCTTAATCATAGTGGGAGGTGAAAGGCACTTTGTACATGGTGGTGGCAATAGGAAATGAGGAAAAAGTAAAAGCGGAAACTCCTGATAAATCCATCAGATTTTGTGAGATTTTATTCAGTATCCCAGGAATAGCACGGGAAAGACTAGCCCCCGTGATTCAGTTACCTCCTTCTGGGTCCCTCCTACAACACGTGGGAATTCTTGGACATACAACTCAAGTTGAGATACGAGTGGGGACATAGCCAAACCATATCAGGTGTTGCGGGATTAGTGTTTCAATTTAGGGATTTCCTTCATAATTCTTTTGTTTTAAAGTTGGGTTAAACTTCATATAGACATCGTGATATGAAGGGAAGAATTAACATAAAATATGCGAAGAAACTAATGAAATGTTATGTTTAGGATCAGTTTAGCATCTGATCTACTGGGTGTAATCTTTGAGTTCCAGGAGGAGGAGGAAAAAATGTTCTTTTTGCATTGCACGCTTGGTTTCTCTTGCTTCTTACTATATCTCGTTTTCTCCCATGGGGGGTTAGGCACCTTGCTGTGACAAGCTTTATACTTGCCGCTTGTGTCATGATAACAATGAAGATCATCAACTAGATCGCTTTAAAGTGAAGGAAGTGCAGTGCATAAACTGTGAAAAAATTCAACACGTAAGGTTTTATGACACTTCTGTTTTCTTTTTAAAAGCTGTATTAAGGTGGTTTGAAAAAAATTAATCAAAAGTATTATAAATAAGACTTCTTTAATTTCTAGAATAAGTAGTATCTTTGGTTTAGGTGTTTCAAAACTTGTAAAAATAAACTGCATATACTTTAACAAAAGTTCCTTAAATGGTAACTCAAAATGTTTTGGTTAGTTTATTGCAGTTTTTAATTATGTGTCTTTTTAGGCCCAACAGACTTGTGAAGAATGTAGCACATTGTTTGGAGAATATTATTGTGATATATGCCATTTGTTTGACAAAGATAAGAAACAGTATCACTGTGAAAACTGTGGAATTTGTAGGTACTGTATGTAACATGTTCTTATCTAATTGATTCTAATGTAATGCAATAATAGTTTTTAAAATCAACTTTATTAAGATGTAATTTACATCTGATAAAATACATTCATTTTAGGTGTCCAATTCAGTGAGCTTTGATAAATACATATATCTCTGTTACTATCAGCACAGTCAAGCTATGGAACATATACCTTCATTCTAAGAAGTTTCTTCATGCCTCGTTAATAATTTAATTTACCTATTAATTATTGTATAGTTATTTAGAATTTTACCTTTATGTTTTATATAAAGTGTTTTATAGGTAACTGAGGTAGAGAATTGGGATAAATTTTTCCTTTTTAAAAATTAGTATTTAAAAAATTATCGAATACATAGTGATTTTATAAAAATTGGAAAAAATGGAAAAGTAGAAATAATAAAAATAACCTACAGCCTAATTGCAGACAAGTTACTATTGATATGTCAGCATATAAGAAATTATTTCTTTTCTTAAAAAACTCAAGTATTTTAGATATATGTTTACGTATGTATGTAAGGTGTGTATAAAGTACAATACAGTGAACAAGCCACCCAGTTTAGGAAATGAATGTTACCAATACTGTCAAAGTCCAAGGTGTTCCATGGTCAGTCCTTTCTTCTTGTCCCTGCTGGAGGTAATCACAGTCTTGAATATTTTTTTCTTTTTTTTTGAGACAGAGTTTTGCTCTTGTTGCCCAGGCTGGAGTGCAATGGGACGATCTTGGCTCACTGCAACCTCTGCCTCCTCGGTTCAACCGATTCTCTTGCCTCAGCCTTCCAAGTTGCTGCAATTACAGGCGTGTGCCACCATGCCTGGCTAATTTTGTATTTTTGGTAGAGCTGGGGTTTCTCCATGTTGGTTAGGCTGGTCTCAAACTCGCGACCTCAGGTGATCTGTCCACTTTGGCCTCCCAAACTGCTTGGATTACAGGCATGAACCACTGCATCCAGCCTGTCTTGAATATTTTAAATCACTTTCTTGCTTTTTTTTTTCTTTAGTATAGTTTGTGTTTAAGGAAGGATAACTGACCTACCAAAAGATACAGAAATTATAAGCGAATGACTTTATGAATTTTAACAAGTGAACATGCCTTTGTAACCACTACCCACATTAAGAAACACAACATTCACAGCACCTTCATAGCTTCCTGTGTGCCCCTCCAAATTAATACACTTCCCCAAAGATAACCAGTATGCTGACTTTTGGAAGTTTTTAATAAATGGAATCATATAGTATATGCTTTTTTGTTTTATATGTTTTAAGGCCATGTCATTCAGTGCTCACATACTTAAAATTACTACATTTTCTTGTATAATTGATCCATTTATTATGACATAATGTGTCTTTTTATCTTTAGTAATGTTTCCTGCCTTAGGATCTACTGTATCTATATTGGCTTTTTTTAATTTTAATTTTTTATTTTTACTTAACATTCTTGGAGTATATATATTGGCTTTCTTTTGATGAGTTTTTGCATGATATCCTTTTTCATTTAGACATTTTTGTATACTTACATTTAAGGCATGTGTATTGTAAAACTGCATATAGTTGAGTTTTAATTTTTCAATCCAGTTTGATAAAACTGTCTTTTAGTTGGAGTATTTAGTTTGTTTATTATTAATGTAGTTAGGATATATTTGTATTTCAATCTACAATTTTGATATTTTCTATTGCCTTAGTATTTTTTTCCTTTCCTTTCTTGCCTTCTTTGGATTAATCCATTGTTTTTCTATTCCATTTTTATTCTCTATAGGCTTATTAGTTGTACATTCTTCCATTATTCTCTTAGTGGTTATCCTAGGAATTCTACATCCTTGGCTTACTAGAATAATATGTTTATCACTTCCTGGACAGTGTTAGGGCCTTAAGCACTAAGAGTATATACTATTGTTGTCATATGTTTACCATTTCTATTGCCCTTCTTTCCTTTAAGTTTCTAGCATTATTTTTGGAGTTGCTTTTCTTCTGCTTGAAGAATACTCTTTAGTATTTCTTTTAGTGAGGTCCTGCTGATGATAAATTCTCTCTCTCTCTTTTTATTTTTTTGTCTCTGAAAATGTCTTCATTTGCCTTCATTTTTGAATATTTTTGCTAGGTGTAGAATTCTAAGTTGACAGGTATCAGTTCTCCCTCACCTCCTAACACTTTAAAGATATTCTGGTTCCATGGTTTCTGTTTAAAAATATCACCTCTTAGGATTATTATTGCTTCTTGGAAGGTAATTTGTTTTTATCCTCTTCTCGCTGTAAGTCATTGGTTTTAGCAGTTTTTCCGTAATGTGTCCAGGTTTGTTGAGTGTAATATTTATCTGGCTTGGGGTTTGTAGCATTTCTTGAATCTGTGGCTTGATGTCTTCTGTCAGTTTTGAAATATTTTTGGCCAGTTTCTCTTCAGATAATGTTTCTGTACCATTTCCCATCTCTTTTGAGACTCCATTCTATAGATCTTTTTACTACATCTCATACCTCTTTTTTTTTTTTTTAGTATTTCTCCTACTTTAATTTTCTTTATGCTTAAATTGGATAGTTTCCACTGATTATCTGCCAGGTCTCTCTCCTGTTTTGTTGACTCTGCTGTTAAACCTACCAAGTTATTTATTTATTTAAGTTATAAAATTTATGTTTAATCTTCCTTCTTGTTATTTTCCAGTTGTCAGGTGAAATTATCTTTTTTTCTTTGAATGTATTGATCACAGATAATTTAAAGGGCTGTGCCTGATAACTCCAATATCTTGATTACCTATGGGTAAGTTTTGTTTTTTGTTTTTTTCCCCCTTGGTGTTTGGTTCTGCCTTTTGACATGCTTGATATTTTTTTTTAGTTGATTGTTGGATATAATATGTAAAAAATTATTAAGCTCTGGATGCTATTATTTTTCCAAAGAGAATTTATTTTTCTTTTGGTAGGCAGTTAATGTAGGGATAGATAGCATTGATATGATTAGAGGCGAATTTTTGTTTTTTTGTATGTCCTGTTCTATTTTGTCCCCCCCCCCCACCTTTATTCTTACACTCCTAGGATATGGTCCCTTCGAGATCTTGACTTAAAGCTAGGGTTCTTTACCACGCCCATCTCTTTTGTGGTGGGACCTGGACTCCAAATTTTAGCCCCCAAGCATAGGAATTCTTTCAGAGGATTTACTTAGTTTCTTAGGCTCTTACCTGCTGCTCTCTGTTTAGTGTCTTAGCTTGTCACAGCACAGTTTAGGGTCTAAAAATCTCTCCAGGAAGGAAGAAGCAGAGACTATTGACTTTGCGTCAGTATATTTCCTTTCTCGCTGAGATCTTTGCCCTTCAAGCACTTAGTTGCTTTTTACTACCTTTAAACAGCTTGTTTTCTTTAAATTCAGTTTTTCTAGTTTTCAGTGGGAGTTTTAGTCCTATACCAGCTACTTCATCATTGTGGAAGTAGAAGTGCAATATATGCTTCATTTTGCTTATTTAAAAAATCATATATGTGGCCTTTTTTCTTTCTTTTAGTTTTTTTACTGAGCTGTGTTTCTAAGATTCATCCTATTTGATTCATGAATTCCAATTTATTTTCACTGCTGTGGTGTTATTTTGTATATCATATCTGCATATAGCTTTTAATTGCCATACACAACCAAGAAAATTACATGCTATTTTATTAGTTGATTTATTGGCATTCAAGTTATTAGGACTACAAAGTACACATCTCATTCTACGTGGTAAATATTAAACTTCATGAGATCATGTTATTTTCATATTTTACATTTCTATACCCGGGAGTGCCTTATATCAGGGTCCCCAATGCATGGGAGCATAGATACTGGTCAGTGGCCTATTAGGAACTGAGCTACACAGCAGGAGGTGAGTGGTGGGTGATAGAGTATTACTGTCTGAGCTCTGCCTCCTGTCAGATCAGCAGTGGCATTAGATTCTCATAGAAGCACAAACCCTATTGTGAACTGTGCATGCAAGGGATCTAGGTTGCATACTCCTTATGAAAATTTAATGCCTGATGATCTGAGTTTCATCCTGAAACCATCCCTCAACTTCAGTCCATGGAAAAATTGTCTTCCATGAAACCAGTCCCTGTGCCAAAAAGGTTGGTGACCACTGCCTTATATACAGTAGGTGCACAGTAATGTGTAAGCAGTATGTCGTTGGTAGTGTTTTCAATATTATGATAACCCTGAATGTAATAGAAAAATTAGTCATCACCATTTACCATTTAAGTATAATGGATTCTTTGACAGTGTTTTCAGTATTATGATAACCCTGAATATACTAGAAAAATTAGTCATCACCATTTACCATTTAAGTGTAGTGGATTTTTATTTTAAAAAGTATTTTAAAGTCCTTTTATGAATAATGTGCTGAAGAAAGAATAAAGGGTAGTGAAAAACAACTTCATTGGAAATTTTACTGGGAATTTGAACACTGCAAACCCAAATTTTAATTCCATCTATTCCAAGTTGAAGATGTGTGCTCAAATATGTCAGTGTTCTTTGTAATTGCAGTTGACCCTTGAACAGTGTTGGAGTTAAGGGTCCCAACTGCCTGCTCAGTTGAAAATCTGAATATAACTTTGAACTCCCCCACATTTTAACTACCAATAGCCTGCTACTGACTGGAAGTCTTATCAATAACATAGTCATTAATACATATTTTGTAATGTTATATGTATTATATACTATATTTTTATGATAAACTAGAGAAATATGTTAACTTCATTAAGTGGAAATGGATCATCATAAAGGTCTTCATCCTTGTCTTCATGTTGAGTAGGTTGAAAAGAGGGAGGAATAAGAGAGATTGGCTTTGCTATTTTGGGGTAGCAGAGGTAGAAGAAAATCTACTTATAAATAGACCTGTGTACTTTAAATTCATGTTGTTCAAGGCTCAGCTGTATTTACTTGTCAGTTGTCATGCTTGAATATGGCACATGTGCATACTGATTCTAGATTTTAGACACATTTCTAATAGGTTCTAGCTTGTAGTTTCTTCTGGTTCTTCTTGTATTTGCATCATCAAAATGCAATACTAAGTCCAGATCTCAGATACACCACTAATAAGTCTTGGCTTATCATTACTTCTGTAGATGCATTGCCAAATTCAAATAAATTTGAGAACTTTGAGAGTCACAATTTGGTTGAAGAAAAGATGGCTGTTTTTGCTCCATAATTGCAAAACATATTAATTAATTATTTTCATTTTTACATCATCTGTTTCCTTCTAAGTACTTTTACATATGTATCTGCCTTCAACATTTGTCCAGTTATGAACCATATTAAGTACATTTTGGTGTACAAACATCATAAAAGATGGAAGAATATTATCACACATCCTTTTAGCAAAATGGGATGGTCCAGGTTGTTGCCATGACATAATGTAATTTGAAGTCTTTCCTAATAAATGACTAAATGAGGATACCATATTTTCTTTTTGTTCTTAGAAGTATATTGTTCATTCCTTTTTTTCAGTGAGACTGTTCATATAGCACATCATCTGAAAATTATAATCTGATTTATTGCTTATAGGGTTGATTTCACCATCATTATAATTAGAGTCCAGAGCACTGGTTCTCATATGGGGATGTGTTTTTTTCCCAGGTTGTATCTGGTAATGCCTGGAGACACTTTCAGCTGTTGTAACCAGGGGGGTGAGTTGTAGTGGAGGCTAATGGCATCTACTGGATAGAGACCAGGGGATGCAACTAAACATCCTATAATGTACAAGACACTTCCCTGCCACAAAGAATTATCTGTTTCAAATGTAAATATTGCCTAGGTGGAGAACCTTCAGTCTAGAGTGGTTATCTGCCTTTTTGCAGTTATCTTCTACTTTGTCTAAATTTTCCTGTCTTTTTTTTTTTTCTATTTGTGAAAAATGAAAAATTCTGATTTCTCACCTGTGTTCAAGGAAAACTACAAAGAAGGTATCTGCAGACTCTTTAATGCCTTAATGAAAGATGATGTAATACTTGGAGCAGTACAGAAAGAAAACGGAAGGATTATGCATTAGTGATTATTTCATACTATGTCATTATTTCATGTTTCTACATGAAAGGTCTTTCTACCATGCTTTGCATTTTAGTCTTTTTGTTAGTATAGTTGGGAACAATTGATAATTAATGTAACAGGATTCCTAGGCTACTGAAATACCAAAATTTGGAAAAATAAGATTATTAAGATTCCATAATGTATTAGATTTATAAAAAGGGTTCAATGGACCCATATGGTAATTGCAAACAGAATAGAATGAGTTTATTCTATTAAAGAAAAAGTAGATTTTCTTCTTTAGAAAACTTCTAAAAAATAATAAATGTTATAACATATTCATCTTTAAAACAGAATTGATTAAAAAAGAAACTAGATCTGTGTACAGAATAGATATTGTATAAAAAGGCTTTTGCAGTCATGAATGTTTGTTAAATGCTGAATTTAGTCAAAATCCCTTCTCAGAATTTTTTTTTTTTTTTAATCAAGATGAAGTTTCGCTCTTGTTGCCCAAGCTAGAGTGCAATGGCGCGATCTTGGCTCACTGCAACTTCTGCCTCCTGGGTTCAAGCGATTTTCCTGCCTCAGCCTCTTGAGTAGCTGGAATTACAGGCATGTGTCACAACGCCCAGCTAAATTTGTATTTTTAGTAGAGACAGATTTCTCCATCTTGGTCAAGCGGGTCTTGAACTCGTGACCTCAGGTGATCCGCCTGCCTCAGCCTCCCAAAGTGCTGGGATTACAGGCGTGAGCCACCATGTCTGGCCTTCTCAGAACTTCTAACTTGTTCATTGTACGGTGTAAATATCCAAGTATGTTGAATTTCTAATACAGTATTTGATTATAGAATCCTTTTCATGTTCAGTGAAACATAATTAGGAGATGTTTAATGTATAGAATAACAGACATTACAAATAGAAAAGTTGTTTTTATGTTATTGAGTATTGTAATGTTATGTGACTCAAGTTATAGACAAATAATTATGTTCACTTCAAGTAGGTATTTTAGGAGGTATTATATCTTTGTCGTCATTCAAAAATATTTGAAATATTTATTTCTGCAGTTACTTTTTTTTTTTTTTTATTTGAGATGATGTCTCACTCTGTTGCCCAAGCTGGAGGTCAGTGGCGCGATCTCAGCTCACTGCAACCTTCACCTCTTGGGTTCAGGTGATTCTCCTGCCTCAGCCTCCTGAGTAGCTGGGACTACAGGCATGTGCCACCATGCCTGGCTAAGTTTTTTGTATTTTTTAGCAGAGATGGGGTTTCACTGTGTTGGCCAGGCTGGTCTTGAACTCCTGACCTCCTGATCCACCTGCCTCGGCCTCCCAAAGTGCTGGGATTACAGGCATGAGCCAGCATGCCCAGCCTGCTGTTGCTTTTAATGTGTGCATGTGGCATACTGAAAATTTACTCTAGAGGATTTTTGAGCTCTTTTGGTTTTTAAAAAATTTGCCAAAAGATATTGGGAGCAATATCTATTAAGATTGACAAATACTGTCTTTAGTCAAATGACATATGATCATCAATAATGACTATTGTTTTCTAAATAATAAAAATATTAAAAGGGCCGATCGTGGTGGCTCACGCCTGTAATCCCAGCACTCTGGGAGGCCGAGGCAGGTGGATCACCTGATGTTGGGAATTTGAGACCAGCCTGACCAACATGGATAAACCCATATCTCTACTAAAAATACAAAATTAGCTGGGTGTCATGGTGCATGTCTGTAATCCCAGCTACTCGGGAGGCTGAGGCAGGACAATCACTTGAACCTGGGAGGAGGAGGTTGTGGTGAGCCAAGATTACACCATTGTACTCCAGCCTGGGCAATAAGAGCAAAACTCCATCTGAAACACACACACACACAGACACACACACACACACACACAAAGATAGATTAAAAATGTCTGTGCAATAGCAGCGTTGTTGAAAACACTTTATCCTTTCATGATAACTTTTTACAAAAATCATGTCATTTGAATGTATTAATTCCTGTATTTTTGTTTGGAAATCAGTCTTCTTACTTTGGAGCTGTACATTCTTGATAGTCTTTTACACCAAGTCCTCATTGGGAATTAAACATTTTTGTCTTATTAGGAAGGTTTGTCATTGCTTTTAGTTCATTAAATAAATCCATAAGGCAAGGATGAACAGGTCTTCTTGGCTTAGCTCTCCTACTGATATTTCTACTCTTGACCCTTTTGTTTCATCTGTGGTATCTCTGACTCTCATCTGGAGGTGTGGGCTTGAAAAATTGCTGTTCATCCTTAGGCAATAATCACTGTAAGCAAATCAAGTGCTTCTTACAGAGTTTAATCCTGATTTACATTTTAAAATAGCTTGGTTATAGTTATAGATTATCTTTTGACTAAGGCTATATTTCTCAAAGACTGATATGCCCTAAAGATGGGGCTTCAATTTTTGGTAAATATGGGCAAACATCTGGTCTTAATTTTTTGGTAATGGACATTACTGGAATGTACAAGAATGAGCTTTTTAAAACGTGAGGAAATACCAGTTTCTCGTTGTTAGTAAGTAAGCACCAGAGTTTATTATAAGACAGCATTGTATAGCAGAAGTGGTTACTGTGTTCTGATTCCTTATTTTTATTGACATATATTAGATGTATGTATTTTTGGACTACATTTGATAATTTGATGCATTCATATAATCAAATCAGGGTAATTGGTAAATTCATCACCTTAAATATTTATTGTTGTTTGAGAAGGGGTCTTGCTCTGTTGCCTAGGCTAGAGTGAAATGGCATGATCACAGCTCTCTGCAGCCTCAACCTCCCAGGTTTATGTGATCCTCCCCCCTCAGTCTCCTGGGTAGCTGGGAGTATAGGCCTGTGCCACCATGCCTAGCTAATTTTTTGTGGAGATAGGATTTCTCCATGTTGTCCAGGCTTAAATACTTATGCTGGATACATTTGAATTAATTCTCTTTTAGCTGGCTTAAGATGTATAATCAGTTAATGTTAACAGTAGTCACCCTACTGATCTATCAAACACCAGGGCTTATTTCTTCTAAGTGTATATTTTTACCCATTAATCAACCTTTCTTCATCCCCTCCCCTGCCCGATCCTCCCTACCCTTGTTGGCTTCTGGTATTTCCAGCCTATTCTCTATCTTCCTGACATCCAGTTCTTAGCTCCCACATATGATTGAGAACATGTGGTATTTGTCTTTCTGTGGTTGGCTTGCTTCACTTAACATAATGACCTTCATCCCATCCATGTTGCTGTAAATGACAGGATTTCCTTCTTTTTAATGGCTGAATAATATTCCATAGTGTACATATACCACATTTTCTTTATTCCTTCTTCACTGATGGACACTTAGGTTGATTCTATATTTTGGCCATTGTGAATAGTGCTGCAGTAAACATGGGAGTACAGATACCCTTTGATATACTGATTTCTCTTTAGATATGGACTTGTAGTGGACTTGTTGGATCATATGGTAGCTCTATGTTTAGATTTTTGGAGAAATCTCCATACAGTTCTCCACAGTGGCTGTATTAATTTATATTTCCACAAATAGTGTACAAGGGTTCCACTTTCTCTATATCCTCACCAGCATCTGTTATTCCCTGTCTTTTTTGATATAAGCCATTCTAACTGGGATGTTATGATACCTCTTTGCGGTTTTGATTTCCATTTCTCTGATGATTAGTGATGTTGAGTATTTTCTGATTTACCTGTTGGCCAGGCCATTTGTTTGTCTTTTGAGAAATGACTACAGGTCTTTGAACTATTTTTAAATCAGATTTTTTTGTTGTTGTTGTTAAGTTGTTTGAGCTGTTTGTATATTCTGGTTATTAATTCCTTGTCAGGTGGATAGTTTGCAAATAGTTTCTCTCATTCTGTGGGTTGTCTCTTCACTTTGTTGTTTGTTTTCTGAGCTGCGCAGAAGCTTTTTAGCTTGATGTAATTCTGTCTGTTTATTTTTGTTTCAGTTGTGTGTGCTTTTGAGATCTTACACAGAAAGTGTTTGCCAAGGCTAGTGTCCTGGAGAGTTTCCCCAGTGTTTTCCTTTAGTAATTTTATAGTTTCAGGTGTTAGGTTTAAGTCTTTAATCCATTTTGATTTGATTTCTGTGTATGATGAGAGATAAGCATCTAGTTTCATTCTTCTGCATATGGTTATCCTGTTTTTTTCTGCACCATTTATTGAAGAGATTGTCTTTCTTCTGTTGTACATTTTTGGCACCTTTCTTGAATATGAGTTAGCTATAAATGCATACATTTATATGTGGGTTTCTCTGTTTTGCATAATTGGTCTATTTGTCTCTTTTTATGCCAGTACCATGCTGATTTGGTTGCAGTAGCTTTGTAGTATATTTTGAAGTTAAGTAGTGTGAAGCCTCTCCAGTTTTGTTCTTTTTGCTCAGAATTGCTTTGACTATTCATGTGTGGGAATTCACTCAGGATGGTGGCAAAAATATTAAGGGAAAAGTAGTAAAGAAGTTATAAAATAACTTCTCAATATATAGTCTCAAATCCTTTTGGAAGGCCTAAGGGTGTTTTCATAGTTTCAGTAGAAATTTCGGCTGAAGGCAGCCTAAATCTCCCTTACATTTAGTTAATAAGTGAAGCAAATAGCTAGGGTATGTGGGGGAGTTTACCTAACTAACTTGTTTACTCATGTGGTCTTAAAACTAACTTTTGAGCCAGATGGCCCTCTCAGGGGGAGGTTGACCAGGGATATTATCCACTAATGGTGTTTGCTTTGGCTATCGGAAACTGGCCTTTGATCTTTCTCTGCAAGCATGTTGACTCAAGTCTTTTGTCAATTACGCTTTACTAAATAAATGTGAGTCTCACTGGCTGGGGAGTGCTGGCGGTTGCAACTGTTTACAGCACTTTCCAGGGAGTCTGTAAGAAGCCGCAGGGACCCTCAGTTGAACTTACAAAGCATAGTATCTGTGTGTCAGTGTACTTTATTCACCTGTCGTTGAGTCAGGGTCTGTAGGACAGACCCCTGCAGGTGGTGATCCCAAAAGTGGCATCCAACGTGGGGTGACCGCGACATTCAGGGTCTTCTGTGGCTCAATATACATTTTAGGATTTATTTTCTTTTTCTTCCTTCCTTTAAATGTTTACTGTAGTTCAGCAGTGAAGCCATCAGCAGTATGGGTTTTTCTTTGGTGCAAAACTTTTTGTTATGGCTTCAATCTCATTACTTGTTACTGGCTTATTGAGGTTTTCTGTTTCTTCGTGGTTGAAGCTTAGAAGGTTGGATGTGTACAGGAATTTATCTATTCTAGGTTTTCCAATTTGTTGTCGTATGGTTGTTCATAATAGTATCTATCTTTGTATTTCTGTGGTCTGAGTTCTTATGTCTTCTCTGGTTTTCTTTTTTTCTTTCTTTTTTTCATAATCTACCTAAATATTTTTTTGATTTTGTATTATCTTTCCAAAAACACCAGCTTTTGTTTTATTGGTCTTTTGTGTGGTGTTTTTAGTCTCACTTTCATTTTTTTTCTACCTTGCTCTTTATTATTTCTTTCTTTTTACCAATTTTGGGTTTGTGAAGTCTTTCCCAAGGGTAATCAAGTCATCTTCATCTTTCTTCTGTGTACATCTTTTTTGTTTTGTGGCTCCTTTTAAGATTTTTTTTTTTTGTTTCTAGTTTTGACAATTGGATTATGACATTCTATTGTATAGTTTTCCTCATGTTGCTTGTTCTTAAGGTTTGTTGAGCTTTTTGAGTCCATTGATTTATAGTTTTTTTCATTAATTTCAGGAAAGTTTTGGCTATTACTATTTCAGATGTTTTTCCAATCCTCCCCTTCCCCTGCTTCCCACCTTAGGGATTTCCAGTTGCATGTGTTAAAAGAAAAACTTAAGGCAAATTAAACCTAACAGAGTTTAATTGAGCAAAAAATGATTTGCAAGTTGGGTAGCCCCAAAATGAAAATAGATTCAGAGCAACCTTGGCTCTGCCATGTGGTCAGAGAGGATTTATGGACAGAAAAAGGAAAGTGACAGAAAATGGGTGAGGTACAGAAAGAGCTGGACTGGTTACAGCTCAGCATTTGCCTTTATTTGAACACAGTTTGAACAGAGGACTGCCTGTGATTGGCTGAAACTTGGTGATTAGTACAAGAGTAGGTTACTGTCTATATACACATCCAGTTAGGTTCCAGTTAACTGTACAGCAAAGCCTTAAGAACAAACTTAAAATATGTAAGAGGCAGCATTAAGCTCAACTGAACACATGTATATTAGGTTGGTTGAAGTTGTCTCACAGCTTACTCATGCTCTGTCATTTAAAAAAAAATTCCTTTTTTCTTCCTGTTTCATTTCAGATAGTTTCTGTTACTGTGCCTTCAAGTTGACTAACCTTTTTGTTAGCAATATCAAACTTGCCATTAATCCATCAGTGTATTTCTAAATCTCAGACATTGTAGTTTTTATCTCTAGAAGTTTGATTTGGGTCTTTAAACATATTTTCCATATTTTTACTACTTTTTGAATATAATGGTATACAGTTATAGTAACTTTTAATGCCCTCTATTCTAATATCTGTGTCAGTTCTGGGTTGATTTGATTGATTATTCTTCTCATTTTACATTGTGTTTTTCTGCCTCTTTGCATGCCTGGTTATTGTTGATTGGATATCACTTTTTTTTTTTTTTAAAACCATGTTTAGTGCTGGCTATTTTTGTATTCCTATAAATCTTCTTGAACTTTGTTTTGGGATGTGGTTAAGTTACTTGGTAACAGTTTGGACTTTCTGATACTTACTTTTCTAATTTGTTAGATAGATCTACAGAAGGGCTTATTCTAGGGCTAATTATTCTCCACTATTGAGGCAATATCCTTCTTAGTACTCTACCCAGAACCTGTGAATTATAAGTTTCCCCAGTCTGTTTGGTGGGATCAGGCACTGTTCCTAGCCATGTGAACAGTCTGTTCCTTCTCATTCTTTAGAAGTTGTTTCCCTGGCCCTGTGTAGTTTCCTTACATCCATGTGCTGCTGTGTATCCTACTAAATATTTCAGGGGTTTCAGCTGCTCTGTGCAGCTCTCTCCTGTCTGATGCTCTGTCCTATGAATCTAACTGTCTTGGTTTCTCTAGACCATCTCAGCTCATTTCAATTAGGAAGTCTTCCTGGGTCACCCTTAGTTCTTCTAACCTGTCTTGGCCTGAAAACTCTCCAGGCAATAAACCAGCAATTTTAGGGCTCGCTTACTTTGTTTCTTGTCTCTCACAGTTCACTCTGTTTTGTTGCCTGATGTTCAGTGAAACCACCGTTTCATATATTCTGTCTTTTGCCATTGTTGTTTCAGATGGGAGGGTAGATCTGATCTTGGTTATTCTATCTTCGGTAGTAGTGGAAACTTCCTGCAGGATTTTACTTATGGAGTTTGACAGGCTATTCTAAAGTTCATTTGTAAGAGAAAATTCACAATAGCTGAGTAAATTTTGAAGGAAGAACAATGAAGAGTGGATTGCCATTCCACTTATGAAAACATGTTAAAGCTATATAGTTCAAATAGTTTACTGTTTGTGCAGGAATAGATGAATAGATAAATGACCAAACATAGAGTGTGTGTGTGTGTATACACAGACAAACATGAATTTATGGCAAAAGTGACATTTCAAATCAGGAAGGGGTAGTATTAGGATAATTGATTATCCATTCAGAAACCAAAAATTGACTCTTAAAACTGTATTCATTAGAATATGGATTTAGCATCTTGTGACAGAAACTCAAAGTAATGGTTCAAGAAAGGCAGAAGTTCATTTCGCATGGGAAAGTCTGAATTGTGTAGCTAAACGGGAACTCAGGTTCCTCTTGTTTTTTGCCTTTTCATCCATAAGGTATTTTCTTGTCTCTGTAGTCTAAAATGCCTCATATTCTGACCTGTGGAAAGGAGGCAGTTAGGTGAAGGGAAGGCATATTTTTCCTCTTGAGGGTACAATGCAGAATTTTCTTGTATCTCTTCTATTCCCAACCTCCAGGTATGTTGGAAAATAATCTTTATTCAGGACAATTCTGAATAGCTCAGTGCCTAGCTAAATGCCCTATTAATGTAGAAGAAGTGGAGAACAGAAATTTAGGGATAAGTAGCAATCTAACCTTTGCCATACGTAACAAATTTCAAATGGATTACAGAAAAACATAAAAATGAAAAGCTGTAAGTACTGGAAATATACATAGAGGAGTCTGTTTATGATCTATAGGTTACAAAAGTCTTTCCTAAACAAGAGGCAGAAAGCATAAGCTATACAAGATGATATTGATGGCATTTTACTACATGGTAATTAAAAATGGCTCTATGACAAAGTTAAGAGAAATCACAGACCAGAAAAGTAAATACAACGTATGCAAATGAAAAATTATATTCATGATATATAAATATACATTCGAGTAAAAACATTGATATTCATTATATATAAATGAAAAAAGTAATATTCATATATTTTTTTACCTGTAAATTGGTTAAAAACAAATACCCCAGTAGAAAAATGGACAGAGCATATGAACAATCCACAGAGAAATCCAAGTAGTTCATAAACATTAATGTACATTCCTTGTCTCATAATTTGAGAAATGCAAATTAAAATGATATCTTTTGTTTGTCTATAATACAAGTAACCATTGTTAGCAAGTATGGGGGACGTGGTTACTGTCATGCAGTGTTGGTGGAAGTATAAATTTGTACAGTCTATTTGGAGGTCAGTTTAGCAGTATCACAATTAATGTTGCAAAATTTTCTGACTCAGTAGTTTCACTTCTAGGAATCTTGTAAAAAATAATCAGCATGTGAACTAAGTGATGTCTGGAAAAGGATGTTTATTGTGTCGTTGTAGCAACTAAAGATCATAAATTATATCAATGAGGGAATATTTAAAAAAATTATTATACATCCATGCCATTAACGTAGCTATTAAGAAGAATGAAGTGGTTCTGTGTAGATAGACATAAAATCTTCAGAATATATTAATTGAAAAAAAGTCACAGAATGGCATATGTAGAAAGAATCCATTAACAGAAGAAAGCAAACCCGAAATGTGTGTGTCTCTGTCTTTCTTTTTGCAATTTTATAGAAAAAGCCCTAGAAGGGTAGATACCACTCTGTATAGTGCTTACATTTAGAGAGGGATGTTGGGGGAGATAGCGGTTTATCCCATATTCTCCAATGTGGCTGGAAATCTTTTTAATAGAGACTAAACTTATATTTATGTAATGAACAAATCATGACTGTTATAAAAAATAATCTAATCTTTTGGCTTTCATATGTTTTGCTAGGATTGGTCCAAAGGAAGATTTTTTCCATTGTTTGAAATGTAACTTATGCCTAGCTATGAATCTTCAAGGAAGACACAAGGTATATAATTTAGTTTGTATAATTTTTAAAGTATTACAGTGTTTTTGAAAACAAGCTTAAATTCTAATATGTTTTGTAAGCATGCTAATTTTCATATATTTCCAACTACAACTATATTGCTTTTTTGAAAAGCAATATTAACAAGTAGATATTTTAAAATATATACCGTGGAATATCTGATCTACAACTCCTTTTCTTCTCTATAGTGTAAGAATGCTTATATCACTTATTAGCATAATGTTGACAACTTCCAGGTTGGTTTATGGATTCTTATCATTGGCACTGCTTTTAAGAATAACTTTAAAACAAGAGAAATACTGAGTGGTGTAACCTTATTAGCACAACATTCTAAGAAAATTCAGAAAATATTTTAATATTTCTTTTTATAATTAAGTTATACATATTTTAAATCTGGACATAGGAATTATGTCACAATCCCAGACCCTTTTTCGTTATTTAAAAAAAATCCAATAAAATATTACATTTATAGTACTGCTTCTGCATACTATAAGAGTTTAGAGAATGTAGGATTGGTGTAAAATGAAGTGTAAATGATAATTGTTCAAGTAGAGGAAATTCCAGATAAGGGAGAACAGTGTAAGTAGCAACATTGTAGCTGTTGAGAGAGAGATAAACATTAATTGGAAACAGACTGTTTGAAATCATTTACTTAGCAGTATAGTAGGTTCGATAGAAGATGAGGAGAAGGTTATTGCAGAAATATATTATTAGCTAGAACTTGGCCTAAATAAAGTGGTGAGGAAAATTGAGATGAATAATGAGCATATATGATGTGGTAATGGTATTAAGGAAAAAGAATGAGACTGAGTAAAGATGACTCTGAAGATTTTCAGCCTCAGCTTAAGGTACTTGATTAGTAGATTGTAAATTTTTTGGAGATAAAAGATTGAGTTTGGTTTTTAAACTTGAGTTTGGGGTGATGGCAAGCTATGCTAGTGGAGTCAGTAGTATCTTATGGATTACATTTCTATGATGTTCTGGTTTCCAAAGCATGTGTAGTGTGTGTGTGAGTGTACACACACTAATTCATTGCATCCTCACCTCAGCATTTGCATTTAATCAACTCAAAGATGCTGTTGATGATCAGATATGTTGTGATTGCAGAGATGTTAAAATGTATGTGTGAAGTTCACTTTAGAATCAGATGAAATATGTATTAGTTTTATAAATAAGAAACATAAGACTAAAGAAGTGGTGGCTAGTCCAGAATCTCAAGGGCTAGGAAATAGCAGAGCTAGGATTACAATCTAGTTTTTTAAACTTAATATTAAGCTTACTATTTTGAGAGTTTTTCTCCCCACTATACTGTCAGCTTTCAAAAACTTGTATTTATTTTTTGTTATGGTTTTTTTGTTTTGTTTTGTTGTTTTTCAGTAATCTTTTATTGTCTGTATTACTAAGTGGTCCTGCCATTTATTAAGTGCTTCCATTAAAAACCTGGGAGTCTTCCATGGCACTCTTACCTCCCTCCATTTAATCAGACATTAAATCTTGTCAAATTAAGAACTCAGGCTCTGAAGTCAGCCTGCTGGAGCTCCAGTTTAATTCTGCCTCTTGTTAATGTGTGACTTTGGAAGTTACTTAGCTTCTCTAGGCCTCTAATGCTTTAACTGTACAATGGTATAACAATCATAGCCTATTTCATCTAGGATTGTGAGATTTAATTGATCTTATACAGGTACTGTGCTGAGCATGGCATGTAGTAAATTTTAATAATATGAACTGTTACTATTACCAATATTATTATAAGTTGTTGAGCTTACTAAGTTAGGTCACTGGCTTTGGAGCAAAACATACATAATATGCAAAGGTTCCAAATCTTACTATCTTTGGAACTTGGGTAAATGTCTTGACTTTTACCCAATGTAAAATGTCACTTTCCTTATCTGTGAAATGAAGGTAATCTCAGTAATGTTTATTGAGCATTTTCATTGTATCAGGTAATGTGCCAAGCCTGAAATAGTGTGAGAATTAAATAACTATTAAACAACTCTTTTCTGACATATAAGAAGCATGTATTAATGTTAGCTATTATTTTTAGTAAGTTGGTTTTGTTAGTTTTTATTATTAGTACTATTATAGCTGACATTTTCGTCTAGTTAAACTTTTGCTAATATGAGTTTCTCTTTTAAACAGTGTATTGAAAATGTGTCCCGACAGAATTGTCCAATATGTTTGGAGGTAGGCTTAAAATATTTTTCACTTTGGAAGTCTCAGCTCTTGAATTTAAAATACTTGGATGTTTATATTGTTTTCATACAAGCACTGAAATTTATTTCCTTGACAGGATATTCACACATCTCGTGTTGTTGCTCATGTCTTGCCATGTGGACATCTTTTACATAGGTAAAGTAACATTTTTTCTCAATGATGTTTGAAAATAGTGGAGATAGTTTTTGTTTTACTAAAATAATCGTTTATTTTCTTTCAGAACATGTTATGAAGAAATGTTGAAAGAGTGAGTGTTTGAGATTTTAAAAATAATTGTAAGATGTTTGATTTTTTTATGTGTGTGGGGTGGGGAGCTGGACAAACCTTGTTACTTATACTGTATTGGGCATAGCAGATATTTTTATTGAAATGGGTCGCGCAGATGAATAGTGTTAACACTGGACAAAGCATCTTGGATATAGAACTGCATACTTTGTCCATATGTTCCTCTTAAGCCTCGTCTCTTCCCACTTGGATATAGATATCTCTTTTTTTCTGGCCATGTATACCAGGAAGCACAGTCTATGCCAGACGCAGTTATGTTGTAAAAATGCTGAAGAATATTGCTAAAAATTTGTTAGGTTGTTATACTGGCCAAGTATAATGGACTACAAAGAAAGTATGTGAAGCGATCATCTAGAGCTAAGACTTTATTAATGGAATGGATATTAAAATTATATGAAAATAATTGAAAACAGGAGACTGGATTTTGGTCCTACAAATTGATGAGCAAAAATTTGAAGAGCTAGATAGAGGTGATTTTTCTTTTCCAAAATTTTAGAAAGGAGGTAATATGATCTGGATAATTTTTAACAAATACAGTCTCTTTGCATGAGCATATTAAGAAATTAAGGTTGTTTAGCTAAGGCGTATCTTAGTTTGTAAAAATATTGAAGTGTATTCTACAAAGAATATGGACTACTTCTTCCCCATTTTACAGGACTGAGAAAAAGACTTAGTTTTAAATAAGTATACAGGAATTAATTTAAAAGTTTTATAGTGTGAAAGTTCCTAGGTTCCTAAGCGATTATGTTGAAATAGAGGATAATGCCTATCTTGAATGGTTCATGTGCCAATTAGCTTACATCTTCTTGTATACCTGAGTTAATATATTCTTTGTTTAATGTTTGGAAAATAACCTTTCTATCTCTGTTAGAGGCTACAGATGTCCATTATGTATGCACTCTGCTTTAGATATGACCAGGTATTGGAGACAGCTGGATGATGAAGTAGCACAGACTCCTATGCCATCAGAGTATCAGAACATGACTGTGGATGTGAGTAGAATCAATACTTAAAATTTTGTAGATTCCTTGTTGACACTCTTCTTTATTTTTGCCTTCCTGCTCAAATTTGCCAAAAGAAACTATTGGTTTGACACAGATGCTAATGTGATGATTAATGATTTTTAAATTTTAGTTAAATAACTAGCTCAGATCAGGAAAAAAGTCCTAAGAATACCTTTATGTAGCTTTTCCCAACACTAGATGGCAGGCAAAAACTTTATTCTGAATTGCTTACACATTACTTGCCAGTCAGTCAGTAATATAAGTGACTAGGGTTGGATCACTGTGGGACATTTTAAGTATGTTTTATTTTTAATTATTTTACATTTTATTTTAGGAGATCATATTTGCTGATTTTTGAGATGATGTTTTGGTTTTTAGTGTTTATTACGCTTTTATTCCATCCGAGGCTTATTTTTTTTCGAGTGCACACAGGTGACCCCTTTTTCACTTCTGTTGTTCACAGAATCATAAGCAAGTAAGAAATTGAGAGAGAAGAGTCTCATAATTGCAGAGAAGTCTTGATCCATGATCTTGGGGAAAAACTGTCCACACTAAGATGCTGCTTGCTTCTGGGGGAGAAACTTTCCTAGTTAACTTTACCTTAAGGTCTCTAATGGGTGTCCAGTTCCAAGAGTGTGGAGAGTCCCTTCTGAATTGTCAGATAATGAATCTAAGGTTCAAAGTCCAGCTTTATTGCAGTGTAGGTTGGAAAGGCAGTCTTTCTCTGATGTTGTTCTCAGAAGACCCAATCTCCAGATTCTAGATTGTGAAGGGTTTGATTGTTCTTAGTCATTGGATCATCAAAATTTTCTTTACCTGGTGAAAATATATGTTGGCATAATGCATAAAAGTCTTGTAGCATTTAGTCATATCAGAGTTTAGTAGTGGAAGATACATGAGGTTCTGTTATTAGGTGCATAGGCTTTCCAGTGATGATTTTGTAAGGGGTCAGCTTATATTTTCCACTCCAGTCGGATCTGATTGTCATCAATCTGCAATGCCTTTGACTAAGGCAATCCCGTCAATTCAGTTAGTTTTGCCTAATGCTATTGTATCTGTAATATCTTATTTAACTATTGTACAACTTTGTCCAGTGAAATAAGTACCTCTGTCACTGGAAATTTCTCCAGGAATGTCCCATGAGAGAAACATGTTTTATAATAACCTTTTAGCTACTGTAATAGCATTAATCCTCTTGCATGGGTACCTTCTATACAACTAGAAAACATGCACTGAAAATGACAATTGAATGTAATCACTCTATAAATACTTAAATGGCCCATCAAGTAGCAGAAATGTGTACTTGAAGGTTTTGATTGTCTTCCCAGGATTATGGTTTCAAAAAAGCAAATGGTCGTAAATTATTTTAGCAATTTAGCAATATATATAAATTTTGCATAAACATATAAAACTTGGATTAGTTTATCTTTTCCATGATAAACCATGGAATGAAGAACTTTTAATAATGGAAGCTTTAAGGATTTAGGAAGGGCCAGGTGGCTGTCCAGGTTCTCCGTGAGTCCACGCTTAACATTGGATTTGTGTCCTCTTAAATACCAGGTTAGGTGCCTACCACTGATAACTGAAGGGTTATTATAGATAATTTGACTTGGATTGTGGAGTTGATTGAAATCTAAACAATTTCAATACTGGCTGATTTAATATGAAAAGCTGGCCAACTATTTTCTTGGTATTCAATTAATTTTTATACTGCTTGGGTTAGCAGTTTTATAAACCAGTCTCTCCATTAGAGTTCAAGGAATTGTTATCCAGTCCAAGTCCTAAAATTATCAGAAATCTGTATTTAAGAGTGCTTGTCAGGGTCCTTTTCATCCTTTCATGAACCTTCTTGAAGACACAGTACTCTAGGATTTTGCTTGCTTGTGAAGTCTTCAGAGAAACTGCATCAGAATTAAGCATTTAACTGTGGAAACAACTTAAAATGGTTACAGTTAAAGATGTGATTGACAAGGACATTTGGTTATTTCTGTGGCCTGCAATAACACAATAACCATAATTAAGACTGATAGCACATACCCAGACATAAAGAATTTTAGAATCTCATATAATCTTGGAATAAATTTTAATAAAAATATAACACAAAGGTTAAATATCATTTCTTGTTTGACAGTGCTTCTTATGTAATTTAACAGATCAAATACTCCTTTCTTTCCTCTCTTTTGGATGCTACAGGGGCCCTTTGTAGCATGCCAAAGTTAGAGGTTAAAAAAAAAAGACTTAATTTTTTTTCTTTTTAATTATACTTTGGGCTCTGGGGTGCATGTGCATATCCTGCATCTTGCAGGATTGTTGCGTAGGTACATACATGCCATGGTGGTTTACTGTCTCCATCCACGGCCCCCATCACCTACATCAGGCATTTCTTCTGGTGTTATCCCTCCCCATCCTCCCCAAGCCCCAGTTGTCCCTCCCCTCTCCTCCAACCACCCCCGACCTAGCCCAGTGAGTGGTGTTCCCTTCTCTGTGCCCAGCTGTTCTCATTGTTTATCACCTGCCTATGAGTGAAAACATTCGGTGTTTGTTTTTCTGTTCTTGTGTCAGTTTGCTGAGAATGATGATTTCTAGATTCATCCATCTCTACAAAGGTCACGAACTCGTCGTTTTTTATGGCTGCATAGTATTCCGTGTTTTCTTTGTCCAGTCTATCATTGATGGGCATTTGGGTTGGTTCCAGGAAAAGACTTAATTTTTAAGTTGAAATTTGATTTTGGGAAGCTCGTCAAGTGTGTTGAAGATTTAAAACACTTGACCAAAATAGGATCACAAGTCACTCTAAAATCATAGTCGTTCGTATAGCCAATATGAGAATTAGCAGGTTTTAAAAAGCAATTACCTTTACTCTTTGAAACTCAGTTTTCTAAACAGTCAAAAGGCCTGAGACAGCATGTGACAAAATCTGTCTCCCTTTGTCTTCTCTTTGTATTATTTGCAGTTTATTCAAAAAAATACACAAAAATATTTTACTGTCTTATTAATACTACATGAAATCTTTGTTTGAAAGAGAAAACCAGATTTTACCTTTGTAGTATCAGGACTAAAGCTAATTTTAATAAAACATTATAAACAAATCTATCCAATCTGTCAGTTTTTGAGCACAGAAGATTTCCATAAACTTTTATATTTCCTTATAAACTTGTAAAATTCTTTCTTTTGAATGTTCTATATTTTAGTCTACATCTTTTTTATTTCTCCAATTTGAAACAACCTTTAAGTAACTTCAGGCTAGACCAAAAATTTTTTTAAGCACATCTTTGCAACTTTTCTCACCAAAAGTATGTCTTATTTATTTATTTATTTATTTTTGAAATCACTGCAACCTCCGCCTCCCGAGTTCAAGTGATTCTCCTGCCTCAGCCTCCCGAGTAGTTGGGATTATAGGTGCCTGCTACCACGCCTTGCTAATTTTTGTATTTTTTAGTAGAGATGGGGTTTTGCCATGTTGGCCAGGCTGGTCTCAAACTCCTGACTTCAGGTGAACCACTCACCTCAGCCTCCCAAAGTGCTGAGATTACAGGTGTGAGCCACCACGCCAGGTCGCTTGTTTTTACACTGTGTAGGGAATTGTTTTTCTTACACCTAGTAGTTTTAATTACCTATATTAACTACAATTTTAACTCTTAGTAATCCTAATTTCCAGTGAAAACTCTAGGAAGTAATTTTGAACTGGTTTGTATCAGTATTTGTAGATGGAAACCATTTTAATTTTTTGGAAGGATGCTTCCTTAAATGATTAATTATTAAGAGATCTTATTTAGCTTTTCTATACTATATAAAAATAAGATGCCAAAGTATATAAACTTAAACTTACAATTAATGTTTTAGCATTTTAACTTACAAATGACTTAAAAGTTTTATGATTATTTACTTAAACATATGACTCTAAGATTTTAAATTACTGAAAATAAATTTGAAATTATGACACAGGTGGCAGGGAAGAAGCCCTAGTAGGCTTGATTCTGCCTTGTAGCTACAGGTCTAGGCAATGAGAACATGTACCCAGGCCTCACCTAGCCACACTTCATAATCTAGAGGTTCAAAACCCAAAACATAAGCTCACAGTCAAATCAATCAAGTGTTGAATTATATTCAGCAGACACCTTTGAAGCCACTCCTGTTTTACTAACAATATAAAAACTGGCTTTATTTACCAAATGTTATCACATACATATAACACTTACAGGAATACAGACATAGGCAGAAGCAGAACTTAGAGCTTTTCCTAAAGGATTCTCATTTGCTGGCTTTTAAATAGTTTTTCTCTTCCCCGTTCAGACTACCAGTTTTCCAATTACCTGTTTCATTGCCCTAAACAGTTGTTAGCTAGGCAGCCCTAAGTATGCATTTCTAAAGGGCCAACTCTTAGGTTAAACAAGGTAGAAAATTTATATCTCAAAAGCACAGAACTAAGGCTTTACACGTAAATATTTACCATCATTTGCTCAAACCAAGGAAAAAATGGTGTAAGTAAAAGTTAAGACAAGATGGCCAGAAAATCACCTTAAACAAAGATATGACTTATTATGTAAATTTAAAACAGTGCTAAGAGTTCCTAGTGTACACAGACAGACACCTTTACAAATGGAAATTTCTTTTATAGATATAAATTTATTTTACCAAAAGGGTTTCAGGATAGCCTTCAATATAGTATAGCCAGTTAAATGCCAGGAAGATATTTTAGTTCCATAGATGGTTTTTAAAAATTCCACTGCTGTTTCTTAGCTGAAATTACTGAGTTCAGGGTGGAGCCCACTAAGAGAATAGGGGGAAGAAAACATTCTTTTTTATTGTTTGCAGTTTGCTAAAAAATTTAAAGTATTTTACTGTCCATCTCTGTGTCTGGACTCAGCATGGATAGATCTGAAAAAGAAGCAAGTCTGCTTTACCTAAGGGCCTATATTTTATAAACATTAAATATGGAAATGTTTGTAAGATTTTTAACTAGCTTTCTTCTAGCCTTCTTCTAGCTTTTTTTTTAGCCTAACAGGCTAGCTTTCTTTTAGCCTTCAGAGCAATATACTAACTAAGCCAAAAGGCTCATGGATTTAATTTCTCTAATTGGTTAGTTAAGCTTTTTATTTGCTTCTTAAACTCTGAAAATGTCTCTTTTTTTTAAGGCAATAAAAATACTGAAATAATTTTAGAAACTTCACTCAATAGGTATTCTTAGATGAGTCTAATTTGGGAACCCTTATTTTCAAATACACTTATTTTTTGGTTTTGTTTTGTTTGATTGTTTTTTTTAACAGCTCCTTATGGCCATTGTCAAATGCACTTCTTAGAGTGTAGTTTTAGGTGTTCATTTGGAATGTTCCATTATAATTTTAAATTACCTTTAGTAAGATTTTGCCACTTCTGTAAGCAAATGGCATTTTATCCTTCTGTAAAATGTTTAAAAAGTGTTTGCTGCTTCTGGGACCTAATACTTGCATTTGTAGATGTAGGCAGAGCCAGTAGATTGCTCAGTTCATCAGAAATTAAAGATCCCATTTTCACCTTGAAACTTGGCTTTGGCTCTCATATTTCCTTGGTACACTTAACCAGTGATTTTTCCCTACTTAAGCATGCAAGAAAAAGAATCAAAGGGTGCAGGACACAAAAAACCCTGTGAATTTCCAAAAGCCAAGTTTGCATGCCCTGCTGTTTTGCCATTTTACTGTTCTTCTGCCTGACCCAGTCAGGCATAAGAGGCCTTTAGCTAGATCCAAGGTAGTTGAATCCTGGACCTAGTCCAGTTTTTGTTGTGAATTCTGAATCCAGTTCAGATAAAAAATGTGTTAAAAAAAACTTGGATAGCTCAAAACACAAATCCGTGGAGCTTTAGACACAAATCCACGGAGCTTTAGAATCTGAGAGAGAACTTACCATGATTCCTAATTGCTGTGAGAGAGCAGTAGACTCCCAGCGGGTACCTTACTGAGTCCCTTGGTGCTCCTGGGGGTCACTGAAAGCTCTACTTCAAATCCCACTTCTGATGCCAGCTGTTTGAAGAAAAACCTTATACAAATTAAATTTAACAGACCTTAATTGAGAAGCAATTTGTGAATCAGGCAGCCCTGAACCAGAATAGATTCAGAGGGTCTTGACTTTCTTTATTTGGTTGTAATTAGCCTGCAACCTAAAGCATAAAAGATTGTTTCTGTGCCTTTTGTCTTATGGAGAGTGATCATCTTTTTTCCTTTAATTGAGATGTGTTGCTGTCCCTTCTCAGCCATAGTATTGAGTTGTAGATAAGAATGGGAAAGCCTAGATTGTTTTCTGGCTAGATAATTTTTGGTTGTATTACACATTTTCTGAACATCTTCAAATACTTCAGCATACAAGGATAAAAACCACTTAGCAAAGCCAAATGAAATTTATTTATTTTTTTATTTACACTGGAGTGTTTTATAATTCATGTGGATAATTAAATTGTTAGGGCAATGAAAAATCACTTTTGGGATACTAACCGATAATCATATGATGTTTGACTAGAGGCCGAAGTGTGCTATGTTCCATGTAGATAATTTTTTGAAATAATGGCTTCATTAAGATGCAATTCACATATTATACAACTCATTGATTTAAATTGTACAATTTGGTGCGTTTTAAAATACTCATGTAGTTATGCAAACACCACAATTGTAGAACATTTTTATCATCCCAAAAAAGAAATGCTCCTACCCATTAGTAGTCATTCCCTAATGCCCGAGGCCTAGGCAACCACTAATCCACTTTCTTCATTTAGATCATATTTTTTAAAGAATTATTTTCCAAATTATAATTTAGAGCAAATTTGGAAATTTTCTGCTTATTGTAGTATGACTATTCAAAAGCTAGAGCTCTTCTTGCATAGTATGTATTGATTTTCAGGTTAACACCTTTGTTATTTTTCAGGTTCTTAGCATTAGAAGAAATTAATTTCTAAACAGCATCTTCTTGTTATTGTAGGGATGAGGGAAGAGCCTCTCTCTCTATTTAGTCGATTTTAGGAACTACTGTTTTTGGAATTTAATTCATTCCTGAGGCAGAGAGGACAGGGAACTTAGTATACTAAACCTAAAAACTAAGCAAAAATATTATTTTTAATACTAAAATATATTAAAAAGTATATATTTTTATAAATATGTACAAAGTCTAAAAATTTTGATTTTATTAACTGAGATAGATTTCTGACTGAAAAACAATGAAATCGTGTATGTTATTTTGAATTGTAAGTATCAGGTATTGATTTGATTATACCTAGGTTAATTTTCTGGCTTGTACTATTTATACTATTTAATATTTGGAAACTATTTTAAAATAAGCTTTTTGTTTTTCTCAAATCTGCCTTTTTACTTTCTGAATTCAGAGCCACCTCAATAGCCTTTTAGAGTTTTCAGTGAAAAAATAAAAAGAAATTTCTACTTTTGGACATGTTTAGACTTATATATGTATTTTCACATCTTTAATATGATTTTCAAGGGATTATTATGAGCAGACAATGCAACTTGTATTTATAAGGTTAAAATATTTCATTTGAATTCATCTCTTTTCAGATTCTCTGCAATGACTGTAATGGACGATCCACTGTTCAGTTCCATATATTAGGCATGAAATGTAAGATTTGTGAATCCTACAATACTGCTCAAGCTGGAGGACGTAGAATTTCGCTGGATCAGCAATGACCAGCCTATGCAGTACTGGAGAACTTGGCATTTTCTGATAAAGAAAAAGGCTTCCTTGGTATCCTGTTGTCATGTGTCATAATCTGTGCATTAGAGTTGATGTGTTTTGTACTAGTGTCACAGCATAAAATCATCTTACAAGTACTTAAGGATTCAGGGTCTCTTGATACAATTTTCATAGCTCTGTATTGAATGAAAGCCATTGTGCTTGTGTTTGGATTGGAAATTCCTTTAGTGTCAGTTTTTTGGAAGCCAATGATGTTTGCCAGTGATATATTCATAGAATTGTATTATATTTTCATGAAACTTTAAGTGACACTCTGCACGCGGTTCATTTCTAGTTCTTGGTAGAACTGCACTTAATTCTCAGTAGTATTCTTGACTTTTTAAGGGCTGTGCTATAGTAAGTTCTCCCCTACTGTTAAAACCTAATTAAACATGCTTTAGAATTTTCTAAGACAGTCCTCTGGATCCTCTAAATGTGAATTTTGATGTAATAAATGCTAATAAAATTATATTAAAACAGTGTTTTATAGAAAGTTTTTTCCAAAGTTTTCTATGTTTGGCTCAATTAGGGCAGTATCATCAGTTCTATAATGTAAAATAAATTTTCTTTCTTTTGAGGTATTCTGTAAGAGTAGCTGGGAAAAATACTATGTGAAATAATAAGACTCTTCCAAAACCATAATCAAAACATTAACATTGAAAAAAAAATTCTTTAGGTTGCCCCAAATTATTTCTTCAAAGACTCATTTATTCATTTATTTAGCAAGTATTTATTGAGCAACTGCTACGTGACAGATATGTTTCTAGATGCTGTAGAGACAACACTGAACAATAAAGACAAAAGTCTCTGTCTTCATAGCAGTACTTGCTAGTGTTGATCATATTTAATCAATTATTTTTCTTTATGCAAGGAGTGGATGTCTTTATTGTAAATGAATGGAATATTTCTTCTTTACACATGTGAAAGGGGATGGATAAGTGGGAAGGGCATGGGATATTTCTGGCAAGATCTCTGATTTCATAATACTTTTTGGGTTTATATAGTGGAATTAAATATACCTCTTAATTCAGGAACAAAGTTAACAAATATGTTTGATGATCCTGCTGACTTTGACAGTAGTGTCTCCGTAATAGCTTACCATTAGGCTAGGAAGTAAAATGTACACGTATCAATTGATAAGTACTTATTGAGCACCAGTTGTATTTCCAACTTTGATCTATTTGAATCTTTTGTGAATAAGGATAGCCTTTTAACTAGAAAGCCTAAGAGTTTTGGTACATTTATTTCTTCTTTTGTTGAAATTTATTTACCTGGATAAAGGCAGCAGTTTGGGACTCAGATCTTTATTCTATCCCACCTTCTTGTCTTCTGTATTCTACTCTTCTCATGTTCCTTCCCTTCATCTGTTTCCTTGGCCTGGGCAGAGCAGCAGTGCTGATCTTGATTTGAGAAAGGATGTTTCTGGTATTGCCAGTTAGTATACAGATACGGAAAGGCTAGTTTTCCAGATCTAATGCTTTTTTTTTTTTTTTGAAACGGTTTCGCTCTGTCATTTAGGCTAGAGTGCAGTGAAGTGATCATAACTTACTGCAGCCTTGACTTTCTGGGCTGAATTGATCCTTCCACCTCAGCCTCCAGAGTAGCTGGGTCTACAGGTGTGTGCCACAATGCACAGCAAATTTTTACTTTTTTTGTAGAAACAGGGTCTCAGTGTGTTGTCCATGCTGGTCTCGAACTCCTGGGCTCAAGCAGTTCTCTTACCTTGGCCTCACAAGGGCTGGGATTACAAGCGTGAGCCACTGTGCTTGGTCCAGATGTACTACTTTTTATGTTTGTTGTTATTCTGCTAAACCAATTTAAATCAGGTTATTGCTTTTAATCATTGAATCATTGGCTCCTTAAATAGGAGTGAGAATAATTAGGCTTTTCTCTTTTCAATGTCTATGTGCTAGGGTCATGTATTAGCATTAATTACTACAATGATTCTGTGGGGGTAAGTGGTGTCTTCATATTATAGACAAGAAAACTGAGGTTTAGAGGTTAAAATGACATGTTGGGGGTAAATAACAGATACTATATGTTGGGAGCTGGGAATCAGATCCAAGTCTGTGACTACAAACCCACTTTACTGTATTGCCTTTGACCTAAACTTCCATATTGCTAAAATATACCTCACAGCTAGTCATCTCTCATTGAAGAGCTCATGATTTGATAGATCGACCTTTCATTTTTAGGTGACTCTAGTTAGAAAGACTTATTTCACAATCTGATTGTTTCTTTAACTCAAGATCCAAATGTGTCCAAAATAATGCAGAATACATGTGCAATCACTTGTTTATGCTATCCAGTCATGTACTCGAAGCAATTTTCAAATGCGCTCAAAGTCTCTATGCTACGGTACCCAGGGTTGCTTCAATTTGTTCATGAGATGTCAACTTGATGATTAAAATCCTTCAGCAAATCTCAGTCATAATCAGAATAAAATCTAAGTTCCTTAGCATTCAGTATGCAATACTTAAAATATATTATCTTACCCTTAAATGTGTTTTCTTTTTCTGACTTCAAAAATATAGGTTGTACCTCTGGAAGAAAGAAGGTAAAAAACTGAACAATCCCATCTTCCAGAGAGAACTACTGTTAACATTTTAATAGATAACTTCATCTTTCTTTTCCTGTTCTTTTTTATAAAGCTTACAGGAATGCTAAATATTTAGCCAGATCTTAAGCACACTAGAATTATCTGTCCCTGAAATAAGTCAGGTTGCCCTGCCGCACAATTTGTATCTATAGTTTACTTGTATTATTTTTGAAAAAAGTAAAATACCTTTATGAATTTCTTGGTGCATAGCATCTCATCAGCTTCTTTTATCATTAAAGATTTATGTATCCAAAAAAATAAGTGTATATCAGATTGTTCATTTCTTAGTTTGTGGGGTCTTAACCAGTACGTAGAGCTCTGTATGAATTAACTTTAGCTTATGTTTGAAGTAGTAGTTTGTTTATGATGTCATAGATTTTAAAATCAAACTCAGTTTTTATTTCTTCACTAAAATCTATTTTCATATTTATACATGTTTAATTTCCCTTTTATTTTCATCATGCATCAAAATAAATTTACTAAGTACTAAAGAGCCAACTTATTTTATAAGTGCCTGGCACTTAATGGTTATTCACTAGTTGAATAGTTTAATTTGCAATGAATTAATTTTAAATGATAGTTCAAAACTATGCCACTTTATTCTTTTTCCTTTGTGTTATTGAAATTTTAATTGATGATTGTATATATTATATGTATGGAGTACAATGTGATGTTTTGATATATGTTTACAGTGTAGAATGATTAAATCAACTTAAATTTATTGCCTCATACCATTTTTTTGTGGTAAAAAAACTTAAAATCTCTTTTAGTATTTTTGAAATGTACAATGCATTATTTGTTATACTCACCATTCTGTATAATAGATCAGTAAAGTTTATTCCTCCTGTCTAACTGAAATTTTGTACCCTTTGATCAGTATCTCCCCCTATTCACCTCCCTTTCCCCAGTCTCTGGTAACCACCATTCTACTTCTACCAGTTTACCTTTTTTTAGATTGCACAGATAACTGAGATCACATAGTATTTGCCTTTTTGTGCCTGGCTTATTTAATTTAGTATAATGTCTTCCAGGTTCATCCATGTTGTCATAAGTGACAGGATTTCTTTCTTTTATAGAGCTGACTAGTATTCTGTTGAGTATATATGCCACTTTTTGTTTTTCATTCGTATGATGACGGACATTAAGGTTGCTTCCATATCTTAGCTGTTGTGAATAATGCGGCAGTAGACACAGTGGTACAGATACCTCTTTGACACACTGACTTCAGTTCCTTTAGCTATATACCCAGAAGTGGAATTGTTGGATCATATGGTAATTCTATTTTTAGTCTTCTGTTTCTGTACTGATTTTAATACTGGCTGTTTTAATTTACATTCCCATCAACAGTGGGCAAGGATTCCCTTTTCTCCACAACCTGTCAACACTTTTATCTGTTTGATAATAGTCATTCTAGTAGGTGTAAGGTGATATCTCATGTTAATTTGCATTTTTCTGATTAGTAATGATGAGCATCTTTTTGTTGGCCATTTGTATCTTTTAAGGAATGTTTGTTTACATACTTTGCTCATTATTTAATTGAGTTCATTTTCTTATTATTGGTGTTCCTTATGTATTTTGGATATTAGCCCATTATCAGATGTATGATTTATATATTTCCTTTGAATTCATAGGTTGTCTCTTCATTCTGTTATTCCCTTTGCTATCCAGAAGCTTTTTAGTTTGACACCACCCCATATATTTTTTGTTGTCTGTGTTCTTGGGTTTATATCCAAGAAATCTTTGCCCAGACCAATGTTGTAGAGCATTTCCCCTATGTTTTGTTCTAGTAGTTTTATAGTTTCAGGTCTTATGTTTAAGTCTTTAAACCATTTTGAGTTGATTTTTATATGTGGTGTGAAATAAGGATCCAATTTCATTTTTCTGCATATGTATATTCAGTTTTCCCAACACCATTTATTGAAGAGACTGGCTTCATTGTGTGGTGTTGGCATATTTATTGAAAGTCAGTTGCCTATAGGTGTGTTGGTTTATTTCTGGGCTCTTCTGTTCCACTGATCAACATATCTTTTTATGCCAGTGCCATGCTGTTTTGGTTACTATTGTTTTATAATAGATTTTGAAGTCAGGTAGTGTGATGCCACCAACTTTGTTCTTTTTGTTCAAGATTGATTTGAGTATTCAGGTCTTCTGTGGTACCATACAAATTATAGTATTGTTATTTCTGTTTTTGTGAAAAATGACTGGAATTTTGGTAGGGGTTATGAGAAAAACCTGGGACTATAATGTCCCAACTCAAAGTGGGAAGGAGCTGAGAGACCAAAGAATGACTGGGACAAGTCCAGCTTGAGGAGCAGATGAGTTTATTAGGATTTAAATATGGGGCAGTTTTGGATGGCAGCAGGACACTTCTCGAGCTCTGTGCCATCTCCCATCTCTAAATTGCTTCTAAGCTAATTTTTTGACTCTTTGGCTATTGTGTTTGAGCAATGAGACTGTTTTTCTTGGTATGTTCTCAGTTACTCTCTAGAATGTTTAGATTCTCAGTGACACCTGCTCCTTGCCTGGACACCATGGTGTTGACTCATCGCCCAGCCTTCAGGATTTGGGCAGTGGACATACACTCTTAAGCAACCTTGTGGGGGACCTGTCCCACTACAGAAATTGCACTGAATCTGTAGATTGCTATGGCTACTATGGACATTTTAACTATGGCTATGGTTCAGATCTGTGTCCCCACTCAAATCTCATGTTCTATTGTAACCCTCAGTGTGGAGGTTGGACCTGGTGGGGAGGTGATTGGATCATGGGGGACATTCCCCCTTTGGTGCTATTCTTGTGATAGAGTTCTCATGAGATCTGGTCATTTGAAAGTGTGTGGCCCCTCCCCACCCCCACTTCCTTCTGTCCTAGCCATGTAAGATGTACCTGCTTCCCCTTGACCTCCTGCTATGATGGAAAGTTTTCTGAGGTTTCCCAAGTTTCCTGACCTCCTGCTATAATTGAAAGTTTTCTGAGGCCACCCCCACTTCCTTCTGCTGTAGCCATGTAAGATGTACCTGCTTCCCCTTGACCTCCTGCTATGATTGAAAGCTTCCTGAGGCCGGCATCATGTTTCCTGTACAACCTGTAGAACCATGAGCCAATTAAACCTCTTTTCTTTATAAATTACCCAGTTCCAGGTATTTCTTTATAGTAATGCAAGAAGGGACTAATAGAACAATATTCTTCCAATCCATGAACACAGGCTACCTTTTCATATATTTGTCTTGTCTACTATTTTTTTCATCAGTGTTGTATAGTTTTCAGTATACAGATCTTTCACTTATTTGATTAAATTTACTCCTAAGTATTTTTTTTGATGCTATTGAGAATTAGATTGATTTTTCAATAGTTCATTGTTAGTGTAAAGAAATGCTACTAATTTTATATTCTGCAATACTGAAATACTGAATTTGTTTATCAATTCTAACAGCTTTTTGGTGGAGTCTTTAGGGTTTTCTATATATAAGATCATGTCGTCAGCAAACAGTTTCACTTCTTTTCTTATTTGGATGCCTTTTATTTATTTTTCTTATGTAATTGCTCTGGCTAGAACTTCCAGTACTATGTTGAATAGAAGTGGTTAGAGTGGGCATCTTTGTCTTGCTCTTGATCTTAGAAGACAAGCTTTCAGCTTTTCACTATTGAGTATGAGGTTAGCTGTAGGCTTTTCATATATGGCCTTAATTGTGTTGTGGTACATTCCCTCTATGCCTGATTTGTTGAGTGTTTTTACCATAAAATGATGTTGAATTTTTCAAATGCTTTTTCTGCATCTATTGAAATGATTAAATGTTTTTTGCGCTGCATTCTGTTAATATGGTATATCATATTTATTGATTTGCATATATTGACCCATTCTTGCATCCCAGGGATAAATCCCACTTGATCATGGTTAATGATCTATTTAATATGCTGTTGAATTTAGTTTGCTGGTGTTTTGTTGAAGATTTTTGCATTGATGTGTGTCAAGGATATTGGCCTGTAATTTTTCTTTTTTTGTAGTGTCCTTGTTTGGTTTTTGTATCAAGGTAATTCTAGCCTCATAAAATGAGTGTGGAAATATTCCCTCCTTCAAAATTTTGAAAGAGTTTGAGAAGGATTGGTATTAGTTCCTCTTTAAATTTTGGGAGAATTCTGCCATGCAGCCATCTGATCTTGGGCTTTTCTTTGATGCTTTAAAATAATTTTTTAAAATCATTCTATTTTCTTTGTTTAGGCTTTCTGTATCTTCTGGATTCAGTCTTGGTAGATTGTTTGTTTCTAGGAATTTATCCATTTCTTCTAAGTTAACCAACTTGTAGATGTATAATTTTTAATAATAGTCTTATGATCCTTAGTATTTTTGTAGTATCAGTTGTAGTGTCTCCACTTTCATTTCTGATTTTACTTATTTTTTAACATTTTTTTTCTTAGTCTGAATAAAGGTTTATCAATTTTGTTTATTTTTCAAAGTACCCTATGCCAATTTAAATGCAGTCGACCTGTGGTATCTGTGGGGGATGAGTTCCAGAACCTCTGAGGATACCAAAATCTGTGAATGCTCAAGTCTTATATAAAATGGTATAGTGTTTGCCTATAACCTATGGACATTCTCCTGCATACTTGAAATAATCTGTAGGTTACTTATAATACCTAATACAGTACTACATATCACTTCATTTTTGTGGATTTACCATAGTATCTCCACATGGTAAATTGAAGTTTTGCTTTTTGAAACTTTGTGGATTTGTTGTTGTTATTTTTTTATCCATGGTTGGTTGAATCCATAGATGTGGAACACATGGATACAGAGGGGCTACTGTAACCATCTCTGCTTAAATTCATTTAAAATGTTTGCTGTTTGCATTGTGTTCATCTGAATTTATTTCTTGCTAAGTAAACTTTTTTCCTATGGTCATTTTCATGTGGATTTTTCCTCATGTTCAGTTAATACATTGACAGGTCTGCTTTTTGTCCTTTGTTTGTTCTTATACATCTGTTTTTGTTCTCATACTAACCTAGTCTTCTTGCATTCAGTTTCACTTTCTGTCTCCCTTGTTATCCTTCCTGCCAAATTACTTTTCCTAAGCTTACATATGTTACAGTTTTGGTCAAAATAATGCACAAGTTCCCTGATGTGTATTTGACTAAGCCTAGATTCTTCATTTTGAAACCTTTACAAATATTGTTCCAATCTTTTTAGTTTTATTTTTCGTTTCCTTATGTGTATTTCTTAAACAAGCCTCCCCTTAATTTTTGCACCTTGCCTTGGCACATATGCTTCCCTCATGGAGCAACATTTCTTAAAGACATGGAGTTGTCAGAAACCTGCCTATTCATGGTCCAGCTCAAGGTTTACTTTCTTTACTATCAACTACTACTAACAACAACTATATGCCTACAAATCGGATAACTTAGAAGAAATGGATACATTCCTAGAAACATAAAACCTACCAAGTCTTGATTCAAGACTGAATCAAGAAGAAATAGAAGATCTGAGCAGACCAATAAGTAAGGACATAGAATCTAATTAGTTTCCCATCAAAAAAAGCCAAGGGCCAGGTGACTTCGTAGTGGAGAATTCTACCAAACATTTAAAGAACAACTAATACCAATCCTCAAACTCTGCCAAAAAATTGAAGAGGAAATACTTCCAAACTCATTTTATGAGGCCAGCATTACCCTGATAACCAAAGCCAGACAAGGACACTATAAGAAAAGAAAATTACAGGCCTATATTCCTGATTGTGAAAGGAGATTGTGGCTTGGAATGTTAATGTTAATGAATGTTATATAATGAATGTTAATAAATATCCACATTCTCTTGTAACCTCTCTTTTCTAAACTCTAGTACTTTGTACCAGTCGTAGAGGACTTAACTATTTCCTTTTTTTTACTGTGATTCAGTTTTTGCCATTCCCCCTCCTCATTTAAACAATGTATAAAAACAATGTATATAAAGCTTACCATTGGATAAAACTGCAAGGTGGAGCTACAATTGTGACCCTGAAAGCCCTCTGGCAGTTGGCTTGTGGAGGACAAACACAGAAGGTAACAGTGTGATGAGAGCTAAGGTGGGCTGTGGAAGGACCCTAACCCAGTGGGGGGTGAGGATGAGAAAAAGAGCCTATTACTTTTTGAGGACAGTGGTGGAGTTTTTATCTCTTATAAGTGCCTTGCTTTATTGATACTGATAAGAATTTGTTGAATTGCTAGTGAGATATAAAGCATAATGTGTTCCAAGTTTTCACCATATGTAAGGATGTGATTAGAAGGGTGAGTGTATGTACACACATGTGCAAAAATTCAGAAATGTTTAATACTAGAACATATTGATTGAAATGTGATGGTATCGCACTTTCTCAAACTAGGAGACATTGGGTCTAATTAAGTCATTCTGGAACCTGGTTGATTGGTTCCCTTATTTCATTTAGCAAACATTTATTTTGCACCAATTATGTACAGAGCTGAGTTATTAAAATATGAGTAAGATATAATGAGTTACCTCAAGATTTTTCCCTGCAATAGGAGAGGTGAATGTGTCTGATAGAAAGGGCTATAGGAGTGCATTGACTGATTTCTAACATCCATGTTAAGTGGCTCAGTAAGGGGTTTTTAGAAATAATCTCTTTAGTATAACTTTTTGCCTTGGTTCTGCTACATAGGTACCACAAAGGTATAGTCTTTGGAAGGTGTGTAAAGCTGTGACTTACGTATTCTTTATTTTAGAATAAGTAGTCAAGCTTAAATTTCTGTAGATATCAATTACCAGAGAGATCCAGTCTGTGATATGTGATACACAAGATCCCTAGTGTAATGCCTGCTATTTCCAGTTCATTAAGAATTGATCTTGACCAGATTTTGTCCTTTAGGCATGCCAAATATTTAATCTTGTAAACCTCTGATCAGGATCAAAGTGTCAGGCTGGTTGCACTTTTATTTTTCCTGAGGCAAACAACATATGTTCAAATAGGAGTCAAAACTTCTTGTAATCACCCACCTGCTTCTCTCATCTTACACATTCTATTTTTCTAGAGTCAGAGAATTCAGAATAACGTAAGAATGGCCAAAGCCAGTTTAGCCTGTCTAGAGGCTGCTGTAATTCCAACCATTGCCAGTAGAATGGGCTTAGGTGGGGCTTGGCCATTGACTTCATAGCCTACAAATGTGTGGGGACACTGAGGAGCTGAGCCTGCTGGAGCCTGCAGAATCTCGACAGGCAGGTACAGTTCTGGGTCTTCTCTCGGGGCCTGGTTACAACAGCAAAAGATTCCTTTTGGAAAACTATCCTGATTGTCCTGGACTATTGTTCCCCATCCCCCTCACGCCACCTCCCACTTGGCATCCCAACAGCATTTGCTTGAATTTCTGATGGGCATTTATTACATTCTGCCTTGCTTAGATTATTTGCACACTAATCTCCTTTGTTGAATTCTGAATTCCTTTAGCACACTTAGTACAGTGCCTGATAATTGAACTCAATATGATCAGTACCTTCTCTTAAAGTTTTAAAGGGGTATAATTCTCCTCTGGAGTTCTGAATCAAGTTCTGAATCAATTGTGAAGTAGATATGAGAGTCAGATATTGAAGATAAAGCTGGAAAGGAGATTGTGGCTTGGAACCAAGGCCAAATTGAGTTTGCTCTTCCTTGCTCTAAATTGAACATAAGCATGTAGTCACTGACTGCAGACCTTCCTCTACAGGGTAGGATCTACCCTGGGCAAGGGAAGGGTGAGTAAGCACTGCAGCTGCCTGGGGAAAGGCTAGATGCTAGAAAGGAGCCTAGACTATGCATATGCAATGCCTTCTCCCCAAATCTTGCCAAGTTACTCCCTTGTCTGATGGGGTGGGATGAATGGTGGAGCCATGAAGGAGGGAGGATTTCTTTCCAATACTTCTAAAGGGGAAAGACTTTTCCGTTCAATTAACTGAGTCAAGAAAATGGAGAACTCCCTGAGACAGCCCTAGTATTGCCCTGGCACCCTATGGATAAAAGGTAATCAGACCCGCTGGGCCAAAGGTAACTTGTGGAGCATGAGATAAATAACCTCTTTCTGGTATAGATTCTAAAATTGACCTGACCTCCAGGGATAGTTGGCTATGGCACCAGGCAAGGCCCGCCTTCCACTCTGTCATCTCAAGAATGAAGTAATACAGCCAGTGTAAATCTCAGCACTTAAAATCACATTGATGTCCTAGGCACAGAGCAGTATTTGTCAGAATTAATCTATCTCTTTTGACCTCTTTATGAGTTGATGTATTTATTAAGGTTATTTTATTGTGTACATTAGTGGATTTAATTAAAAATAATAGAATTACAGACTCCAAAGCCGGAAGGGAATTAGAGGTCATGTGGTCCAACTCACTCTGGTTTTGCTTGGTCAAACTGAAGCCCGGCAGACTTCAATTTACTTACCCAAGCTTTCTTAGAAGGTCTGCAAAGGAAGAGTTTCTCATTATTTTTCATATCATTATCCTTTAAGGTTCTGTATATGAATACATTGGAGGCTGGCATAAATATGGTGACCCTCATTGAGAAACACCTACCCAAAACATACAGCTGAAGACAGATGGTCTGGGATTGGAACAGGAAAACGGAACATGAAAGAAGAACAGAAAACTTGGAGTAAATAGGAGAGGTATCCTTCTTAAGCTGTACTTCATAGCGTTACAGTAGCATCACAATCTAGGTGTATTTGTATATCCGAACATTTGGCTTCTAGGCCAGTCTAAAATTTCAGGGGAGGAGTCAGAAACAGCTATCATAGTTGCCCAATGTCACTAATTGTTGCATAGGCAATTTGATATAATAGAAATGGCTTTGACTATGGAAACAGAGAGAGACAGAGGTTCAAATTCTGTCCATCTAACACATACTGCTATGTGACCTTGGATCAGTTCTTGTGAAATAGAGATAGTGGTCACAGCTTCATGGAGTTTTTGTGGTGGGGTTTAAATAAGGGAAAGTCTGAAACACTAGTGACTGTGCCTGCAGTGTACTGGACCGTCAATAGATATTAGGGCTCATGCCTTTCCTATTTGTAGCATTGAGGTGATTTCCAGCGTGTGCGCCTAGTGCATGGTACCAGTTCCACCATGTCTCCAGCGACTGGAACAGATTCTAGACCCTACTGTTATCACCTGGTTTCTGAGCAAAGAGGACTTGGAGGTCCAACCAGGGACAGATGGCCTTGAGTGGATTTGGCCTTGCTCCTTGCTCTGCCTACAGGGTCTCACTGAACACGATGTTCTTCTAGCACCATACCAGGAATTTTGCCCTTCTTCTTTCAGTCTGCAGTCCAGAGCTCTCCAACCTTTTGAGCATTCCTATCATCCTTACACAGACCTGTCTGGCTCATTATTCCATGGAAGAAGATGAGAACTAGTTGCTTTGTCTTTCATTAGGAAAGGCTCCCTACTCCACTATAGGTTTCACTGGGTTAGCAAACCAGTCTTTGTGAACCAGCCATTGGATTTGGAACATCCTGAGTTACTGCTCAGTTGACAGGTTGGTGGACTAAACAATTAGGCTGTGCAAGCTTTGAGCCTGATATAGGAGGAATCCATTCTCTGTAAAAGCAGCTGACAGATTTTAGTGAACTTGTGATGAGAGACATTACTTTTGAGTTTAGCGAAATACACTTTGATTTCTCCAAAGAGCAAATTTGTTTCTAAATTTAGAAGAGAAAGTAATTTTTTTTTTTTTTTTGAGACAGAATTTCAGTCTTGTTGCCCAACCTGGAGTGCAATGGCACAATCTTGGCTCACTGCAACCCCCTCCTTCCAGGCTCAAGCTCTTCTCCTCTCTCAGCTCTCAAGTAGCTGGGATTACAAGAACATGCCACCACGCCCGGCTAATTTTTTGTATTTTTACTAGAGATGGTTTTTCACCATGTTAGCCAGGCTAGAATCAAACTCCAGACCTCAGATGATCTACCTGCCTCTGCCTCCCAAAGTGCTGGGATTACAGGCGTGAAGCCACTGCGCTGGGCCTGTAATCTTAAACTTCAGAATAGCTTATTGTGAATGGGAGACTTGGATTACCTTTTCTCTGCTTTATGTGGGGCAAGAAATTTTCCTGGCAGTCAATTTTCTTTTAGATAATGGCAATAATATCTAATAGTAGTTCTTGATATACTTAAGGAAGTTTTGTGGTTTTTTTCCCCCATCAGTAGGCAGTAGAGCAGAGTGGTCAAAGATACTACAAGCTCTAGATTCAGATTGCTGGGGTTTGTATCTTGGTTCTGCCATTTACTGGCTGTGTGACCTTGGGCTATATTTAACCTTTCTGCGTTTCATGGGCCATTTGTCAAGATTACTTTTGTAAAGGGCTTAGACAAGGATAGCTATATTATGTTTTTGATATTGGCTACCTCTTGAGATTCTGTACATAGCTTATTTTCCCCTTTCAGAATTATTTCCATTGAACTACATACATTGATGGGTTTTTATTTTTTACCTTTACCTTTATATCTTGCCTGCTTTAAGCCGCTTGCTTTTCTTTACTTCTCCAAATTATGCTTTTACATCTGAATAAGATGATTGGCAGCCTATGGGAACAGGATGCTGAAGAATCTGCAGGGAAAATGAACACAGGGTACCTTTAAACTTTGTTTCCTGACAGCAGAGGGTGCCATAATGTTTCTGGTGATAGGGATCGTCTATGTAGAATGATTTTTTTTTTTCTACCTGCTATTTAAAAGTAAGAGCTTTTCCAGGACACTGACATTGAGCACTTTTATTGCCCATTAGATAATAATGACACAAACCAAGGATTATGAATGCAAAGTAATTGACTAGCTTTCAAATTTAATTAAGCATGTTTATAATCACTGTATTTCATATCTGCCTGTTTGTATTTCTTGGGTCAGGTTTGTAAAGGTAGGGTGTTTTCAAGAGTATACGACCGATGTTGTTTTCTAATGTTATGTCCTTATACATTTTGGAGCAGAAAAGACATGATGGAGGAGGAATAGAGGGGGTTAACAGGTAAAGGCAGAAGTCTGTGGGCAAACAGTACCAGTGCTAGAATGATGTGCAAGCTGAGCAGGATCAGACAGATGATAGTTCGAAGCAGAAGAAGTGCTGTTTGGCTTGCTAATAATTGGAAACTAGTCAGAGCCAGAGAAATAAATGTGCAGACCAAGGGGGATCCAAAGTATGGCAGATGGAACTTTCCTTGATGGCTGCATCAAGATTTCTATTGCACACACTCATCTTCCAGTGTGATATTGGCACTCCTTCCATCAAGAGGTGGGTCCAATGTTTTCTAACCTTGAATGTTGGTGGTTTGGTGACTACAATTGAAGTGATGTCTTCTAGACTATGGTATAAAGGTGATAGACTTATTACCTGGGTTACTATTGGGATGCAAACTCTTGAAACCTAGCCACCATACGGTGAGGAGGCCCAAGTCACATGGAAAACCCATGTATAGGTGTTCTGGGTGACAGCCTCAGCTGAAATCCCAACCAACAGCTGGCTTTGACTGACAGACGTATGAGTGAGGAAGCCTTTGGATGTCTCTAGTCTCAAGCACCTCCTGAGTGTAACTACATGACAAACTCCTAGTGAGAAATGCCCAGCTCAACCTAGCCAACCCCCAGAATCAGAAGACATAATAATAAAATGATTAGTGTTTTCATTCACCAAGTTTTGGGGGAATTTGTTGCCAGCAATAATAAACACAAAGTTAAGGTCCATCAGCCAGACAGAAGGTCTGGGGTGAGATTAAGTCAAGGATGCATTTCCAAAGTAAAAGCTAAATAACAGAAAGGAGGTTAAGTGCAGAAGAAGGATTTGAGATCAGGGATGGGGTAGCCTCTAAGGAGTTTACAATGAAGCATACCACGTCTGGGGTCTGTTGCTGTGGCAGACTATTTACCACCTTGCTCTTAGTTCTTAAAAGTATGCCCACAGTTGTAGCCTCAACCACTTCCTTCTAACTTTTTACCCTGGAAAATGTCAAACATATGCAAAAGTGGAGAGTCTAATACAGTGAATTTCATATTCATTTCCACATGACTAACTCCTGCCCATTCTTATTTATCTATACACTTATCCAATTTTCCCCACCACATTATTTTAAAGCAAGTCCTGGTCATAATATCATTCTATCCCTATATATTTTATATGTAGCTCTAAAAGATAAGGACTATTTTTAAAAGCGTAATCACAATATCATCATCAAACTTAAAGTAATTATATATATATTATTTGTGTATTTATATGAGAATCTAAATAATATTAATAATAGCAATACTATCACATAAGTGCAATATAAACCACATATGAATTTGTAATTTTAATTTAAAAGTAAAAGTGAAATTAGTTTTTTAAGCCAATGTACCAAAAATATGATCATTATTATGTCAACACATCAGTTAAAATATTCTAATAAGATATTTTATATATATATATATATATATTTATACTAAGTCTTTAAATCTAATGTGTATTTTGCACACTTCAATTTGGACTAGCCACATGTGGATAGTGGCTACTGAGCTGGACAATGAAAGCCTATTTGTTGCAATTGATTTATGTGTCTTAAGTTTCTTTTAATCTGTAGGATTGCTCCTTACCTCCCTACTCTTTTTTTTTTCGTTTTATTTTTTTGTTATGGAACTGGGTTGTTTGTTCTACAGAGTTTTCCACATTCTGGATCTTGTATTCCTGTACTATCAATTATTATGTTTTTCTGGTTCCTGCATTTCCTGTGAACAAGTAGCTTGATCCAGAAGCTCCAGCTCGAATTTAAGTTATATTTTTGCTAAGACTACTTGCAGGTTATGTTGTGTTTTCTCATTAGGAGACACATAATGACTGGTAGTCATTGATGATCATTGTCTTAGATCCATTACTTTATTAGGAGTTGAAAAATGGTAATATTCTGTTACTCATTTTTTGTTTATTGACAGAAACATTACTATAAGGAGAAAATTTCCCTCATCAGCTTGACAATGTAAATAACAATGGTGGCTTATGTTTTTATTTTGTAAACTATTGCTTTAAAATGGAATAAAAATCAGTGAAAATGTCTACTTCTTTGTTATTGTGAGAGTACTACAGAGTCACAATTAGTTTTTCTTAAAATACAGTCATTTTTATTTATTATAAGAGTAACACATGTTCATGATAGAAAACTTTAAAACGTGGAAAAGAAGAAGAAAAAGAAAATTAGTGGCCCTTAATTGTACTACCCAAAGACAACTCTTTCAGCATTTTGATTTATTTCCTCACAATCTCTTTTCTAAACATCTAAAAAACCTTGTTTGTGGTCATAATGTAATACATATCGTGTCCTGCTTTTTTCATATAATAGAGCAAACATATCCCTGTAATACTACAATATCTCTGTAAACATCATTTAAATTCCTTGCACAATATTTCAATTTATAGATGTTGAGCATTTAGAGTGATAGCTGATGTTTTTTCATTTATAAATATGCTGTGATGAAGAGTGATGTGCATAATGCATGGCCTGTGTTTCAGATGTTATTCTTAGGAAACACAACTTATTTTAAAGAGGTATGCAAGGTTGGTGTGCCATGCAGCATAACAAAATCAAATAAGAACTCCACAATTTGGGAACTATTAATTCAAACACCAGAGCTTCTGCTATGACTCTCTTCTAGGCAATGGGGAGACAGTAAACAAATAGGCAAGGTCTCTCCTCTCATGAGTCTTATATTTTAGTGCATGCTTGGGAAGACAGACAATAAATAAGTAAACAAGATGATCTCAGACAGTGATAACTGCTATGAAGAAAATAAAACATAGAGGGCTTTTATTTGTACACAACAGATTTTCAAAGACCTATTTCAAAATCTCCTTTTAAAAATTAAATTTTTGTGGGATCTCTAGCTAGAAACTAAATGTGAAATAATTGAAAATATGGGGAAGAGGATGAAGGAGGCAAAAAATGGGGTTCCAAAGTGGATGAATTATTGGTAGAAGGGGAGAGAACAAACATTTTAGAATTAAAGGAGCTGTCTCAAAGAGAACCCTAAAGTGAGAGAGTCTGTTGGCATAAATCTGCTAGCCACATGAAAACATCCTTAGCATCATTAGCCACCAGGGAAATGAGAATCAAAACCACTTCATGCCCACTAGGATGGCTTCTATCAAAAAGACAGATAATAAAGTGTTGGTGGTGATGTGAAGAAATTTGAAACTTCATATATTGATGGTGGGAATGTAAAATGGAGGTATTGCTTTGGAAAACAGTTTGGCAGTTCCAAAAATGGTTTAACATACAGTTACCATATGATCCAGGAATTCTACTCCTAGTAATATGCCCAAGAGAAATGGAAATATATGTTCCACAAAAACTTGTATATGAATGTTCATAGCAGCATGACCCATTATAGCCAAAAAGTTGAAACAGCCTAAATATCCATAAAATGATGAATGTAAAAACAAAATATGGTATACCTATACAATGGAATATTATTCAGCCATAAAAGGAATGAAGTATTGATACATGTTATGACATGGACGAAACTTGAAAACATTATACTGGTGAAAGAAGCCAATCACAAAAGACCACATATTATTGCGTGATTCTGTTTATATGAAATGTTCAGAGAATAGGCAAATCCATAGAGACAGAAAGTAAATGTGTGATTGCTAGGAGCTGGGAGGAGGAGGAGATAGGATGTGACTGTTAATGTTTATGGGGCTTCTTTTCAGGATGTTAAAAATATTCTAAAGTTGATTGTAGTAATAATTATGTAACTTTGTAAATATATACATGAAACATTTAATTGTATAAATAAAATGAGTAAATTTTATGGTATATATAACTCATTCTCACGTGAGTTATAGCTCAATAAAGCTGTTATTAAAAATGATCTGCTAACATAGCACTCAAAAAGTGTTTTTAGGTAGAAGTATACGATGCCTGAAATTTGCTTGAAAACAGTTCATTATTGGGGGTGAGAGTTCTATTTAAAACAATATTGCTAATGATTTGATATTTGCAGAAGCTGAGATATGGGTATAAGGGGGTCCATAATACTTCTTTCTCTACTTTTCTATGTATTTGATATTTTTCATAAGAAACATTAACAATTTATTTAAGAACTTTGATTCTGGGGTAGTTACAAGCAGATCATAAACATGAGGGTTGGAATAGCACTGACTAATAGCTTGACCTCTGGAAACAGTCTGCATATTTTGAATCCTGGCCTTGCTGTGTACCCCCGGGCAAAATATGTAACTTGTTATGACTCAGTTTCTTCATCTATAAAATGGAGGTTTAAAAGCATCTGCATCGTAGGGATGTTACAAGTGTTAATGAATTCATATTCAAAAAGTGCTTGGAACTTTTCATTTAAAAAAGAAGGATTTTACATTTAAGTCTTTATTCCATCTTGAGTTAATTTTTGTATAAGGTATAAGGAAGGGATCCAGTTTATGTTTTCTGCATATGGCTAGTCAGTTTTTTTAACAGCTTTTATGAAATAGGGGAAACCTTTCCCCATTGCTTGTTTTCATCAGGTTTGTCAAAGATAAGATGGTTGTAGATGTGTGGTGTTATTTCTGAGGTCTCTATTCTGTTCCACTGGTCTGTTTTGGTACCAGTATCATGCTGTTTTGATTACTGTAGCTTTGTAGTATAGTTTGAAGTCAGGTAGCATGATGACTCCAGCTTTGTTCTTTTTGCTTAGGATTGTCTTGGCTATACAGGCTCTTTTTTTTTTTGTTGTTCCATATGAAATTTAAAGTAGTTTTTTTCTAATTATGTGAAGAAAGTAAATGGTAGTTTGATGGGATAGCAATGAATCTATAAATTACTTTGGGCAGTATGGCCATTTTCACAATATTGATTCTTCCTATCCATAAGCATGGAATGTTTTCCTATTTGTTTGTGTCCTCTCTTATTTCCTTGAGCAGCAGTTTGCAGTTTTCCTTGAAGAGGACCTTCATGTTCCTTGTAAGTTGTATTCCTAGGTATTTTAATCTCTTTGCAGCAATTGTGAATGGGAGTTCACTCATGATTTGGCTCTCTGTTTCTCTATTGTTGGATTAAAGACTTAAATGTTAAACCCAAAACCATAAAAACCCTTGAAGAAAACTGAGGCAATACCATTTAGGACACAGGCATGGGCAAAGACTTCATGACTAAAACACCAAAACAACTGCAACAAAAGCCAAAATTGACAAATGAAATCTCCTATCCAAGTACTAACCAGTACTAACCAAGTACTAACCCGGCCCTGCTTAACTTCCGACATCAGACAGAATTGGGCTCATTCAGGTGATATGGCCATAGGTGACAAATGAGATCTAATTAAATTAAAGAGCTTCTGCACAGCAAAAGAAACTGTCATCAGAGTGAACAGGCAACCTACAGAATGAGAGAAAATTTTTGCAATCTACCTATTGACAAAGGTCTAATATCCAGAACTTACAAGGAACTTAAACAAATTTATAAGAAAAAAAAAACCCATCAAAAAGTGGGCAAAGATATAAACAGACACTTCTCAGAAGAAGACATTTATGCAGCCAACAAACATATGAAACAAAGCTGATCATCACTGGTCATTAGAGAAATGCAAATCAAAACCACAAAGAGATACCATCTCATGCCAGTCAGAATGGTGATTATTATTATTATTATTTTTGAAATTAGTTTGTTTTTATTTTTTATTTTTTGGCTACAATATAATTGAACTAGGGATCTATAGCAGAAACCATGAACAAAATCCTCAAATACTTGTAAATTAAACAAAGATCAGAAGAAATTTTCAAGAAATAAGAATATATTTTTAATTGAAGGGAAATTAGAATATAATACATCAAACTTTATGGGATGCAGTTAAAGCAGTTCTCAGAGGGAAATGTAGTTTTAAATATTACTAATATGAAAGAAAGGCTTTTAATAATTATATTTTATCTAAAGAAATCAGAAAAAATAGCATAAACACATAGCAAGTAGAAGAAAAATGGTAAGAAAAAGAATTTTAAAAAAAAATCAATGAAGTTGAAGTTGGAAAAAAATAGAGAAATCAATAAAACCCAATTTTGTTGTGATAGTTAATTTTATGTCTCAACTTGGTTGAGCCATGTTGTCCAGATATTTGGTCAAACATTATTCTGGATATTTCCGTGAAGGTTTTTGTAGATGTAACTTACATTTTATTTTTATTATTTATTTATTTTTTATTGCATTTTAGGTTTTGGGGTACATGTGAAGAGCATGCAAGATTGTTGCATAGGTACACACATGGCAGTGTGATTTGCTGCCTTCCTCCCCATCACCTATATCTGGCATTTCTCCCCATGCTCTCTCTCCCCAACTTCCCACCCCCCTGCTGTCCCTCCCCTATTTCCCCCCCAACAGACCCCAGTGTGTGATGCTCCCCTCCCTGTGTCCATGTGTTTTCATTGTTCAACACCCACCTATGAGTGAGAACATGCGGTGTTTGATTTTCTGTTCTTGTGTCAGTTTGCTGAGAATGATGGTTTCCAGGTTCATCCATGTCCCTACAAAGGACACGAACTCATCGTTTTTGATGGCTGCATAATATTCCATGGTGTATATGTGCCACATTTTCCCTGTCCAGTCTATCATCGATGGGCATTTGGGTTGGTTCCAGGTCTTTGCTATTGTAAACTGTGCTGCAATGAACACTTGTGTGCGTGTGTCCTTATAGTAGAATGATTTATAGTCTTTTGGATATATACCCAGTAATGGGATTGCTGGGTCAAATGGAATTTCTATTTCTAGGTCCTTGAGGAATTGCCACATTGTCTTCCGCAATGGTTGAACTAATTTACACTCCCACCAATAGTGTAAAAGTGTTCCTATTTCTCCACATCCTCTCCAGCATCTATTGTCCCCAGATTTTTTAATGATCGCCAGAATGGTGATCATTAAAAAAAGTCAGGAAACAACAAGTGCTGATGAGACTGTGGAAAAGTAGGAATGCATTTACACAGTTGGAGGGAGTGTACATTAGTTCAACCATTATGGAAGACAGTGTGGCGATTCCTCAAGGATCTAAAACTAGAAATACCATGTGACCCAGCAATTCCATTACTGGCTATATACCCAAAGTATTATAAATCATTCTACTATAGAGACACATGCACATGTATGTTTATTGTAGCACTATTTACAACAGCAAAGACTTGGAAGCAACCCAAATGCCCATCCATGATAGACTGGATAAAGAAAATGTGGCACATATACACCATGGAATACTATGCAGACATACAAAAGGATGAGTTCATGTCCTTTGCAGGGACATGGATTAAGCTGGAAGCCATCATTCTCAGCAAACACACACAGGAACAGAAAACCAAATGCCACATGTTCTCACTCTTAAGTGGGAGTTGAACAATGAGAACACATGGATGCAGGGAGGGGAACATCACATACTGGGGCCTATTAGAGGGTTGTGGGCAAGGGGACGGAGAGCATTAGTACAAATACCTGATGCATGCAGGGCTTAAAACCTAGCTGATGGGTTGATAGGTGCAGCAAACCACAATGGCACACGTATACCTATGTAACAAACCTGCACGTTCTGCACCTGTATCCTAGAACTTAAAGTAAAATTAAAAAAAAAAAAGGAAGAAAGATGGGCAGGAATGATTTCCTTCTTATTTTTAAAGAAATAACTTTATCTTCTCTCTCTTCTTGCTTTTAAATTGAGGATATACTTTTGCTTTTTAAACATCTGTACTAGCTGCTCATCTGCAGGGACATAAATTCTGTTGACATGCCCAAGGGAAAGTGTGGCTCAGATGTGAAAACAGAGCAGCAACTCAGGGCAGCCTGTCCTCATCAGCCTGCTGTTCCCAGACACTTAGCACGTTTTTTCTTTTCTTTTCTTTCCTTTTTTTTTTTCAGATGCTCTGGGAGTGCATTTTCATAGAATATGTTGAAATAATCAGATTCCCTCTTTCGCTCTGGCTGCTGTTCAGTCTTACTTTACCCTTACAGCTCACCTTGGAAGCCACTTTCCTGTTTGCAATGAAGTGGGAGGATAGAAAAGATACTATGCTTCTCAGCGGTCATTTTGTTAAGTGTTTTCTATTTAAATGTTTAAAAATTATCTCTCTGCCCTGAAAGCATACAGTAGCTCTGGTTAGAGGGCCAGGTATAGGTTTCCTTTTCTCTACATGGATGAGTGCACTTATAGGTTCACATCTGCTCTTGTCAGGAATAATTTTCCACTATGTTTTTTTTCCATTGCTGAAGCATGATTCTCGGTTCTGACCCTGGCCTTGAGATGGATCCTTGGACTACCTCTGTGGAGATATTCTTGATTTTGTCAAGGGAGGCATGAACTTTTCGTTGCTGTCAACTACCCATCTCTCATCCCTTCCTACCTCACAAACCCTCAATTCTCATCCATTCATTTATTTGCTCTATAAGCATTTGTTGTTTGTCTGCTGCATGAGGAATGCTATACTCAAGGCTTTGGGGATTCCACAAAAAGAAAGAAAGGAAGAAAGAAAGTAATTTCTCTCTAGTTAAAGAATTGAAATGTGTAAGTAAAAATGATGTAGCAAATTACCAATGTCTTAAAACAGTTTTCTTGCTTACAGTTACGTAGTCAATTTTCACACTGCTATAAAGACACTACCTGAGACTGGGTAATTTATAATTAAAAGAGGTTTAATTGGCTCACTGTTCTGCATGGCTGGGGAGGCCTCAGGAAATTTACAATCATGGCAGAAGGTGAAGGGGAAGCAAGGCACATCTTACATGGTGGCAGGAGAGAGTAAGAATGAGGTGGGAACTGCCAACACTTTTAAACTATCAGATCTCATGAGAACTCCCTCACTATCGCTAGAACAGTATGAGGGAATCCACTCCCAAGATCCAGTCACCTCCCACCAGTTCTCTCCCTCAACATGTGGGTATTACAATTTGAGATGAGATTTGGGTAGGGACACAGAACCAAACCATATTAACTTATAACACTTATAAAATCTTCTATCTTTGTAATTTTCCATTTAGAAATCCCCCATCCTTTATTCTAATTCTTCCGTTTATTCAAATCCCCCCTCTATGAGAAGCAAGCTTATTTTGAAGCTTTTTTACCCTTTACCCACCCTAACTCATGCCCGACACATGCAAGTCTGCTTCTCTTCCTTTTTCCCTTTTTTCCCTCCCTCCCTTCCTCCCCACGTTCCTTCCTTCCTCCCTCTCTCCCTCCCTCCGTCTCTACCTTCCTCCCTCCCTCTCAGTATTTGTATTGTGGTAAAGACTTTATAGAAACTATTCATATACTTAGAGTTACTCTCTTCAGACTTATCAGACCAGAAATACTTCACAGTGGCTTCTAGTTGCTTCCTCGAGTGGGGTGGAAAAGCAGAAGATGAGCCTGAAGACATAAGTCAACACCAGATGATGCAGTACTTGATTTCCATGATAAGAATTTTGGATTGTATCCAGAAAGTAATGGTAATTAATCCATCACATCTATTTATTGAACATTTACTATGGACAAGCCCTGTTCAAGGCATGAGGATATAGCAGCAATTAGGTCAGATGAGGTCCCTACCTTTATTAAGGGGCTTATATTTTAGCGGGAGGAGACAGATAATAAATATAAATAAGGCAGTGATAAGTGCCATAAAGAAGATAGAGTATTGTGAAGGAGAAGGCCTGCTTGGGGACACTTGCTTTGGGTAGGGCAGTTTTTCAGGCATTTCTGAGGTGAGAACTGAAAATGGAAGGGAGAGAAGCATGCTGTCATGGGGATGGGGTAGGCTGAGGAGCTTAGAGCATGTCAAGCACAAAGAACAGCAGACCAGAGCACTCGAGATGGAAACAAAAGTGGCTTCTTTAGGGAGAAAGAAAGAGGCCAGAGTGGTTGGAGCATGGTGCTGGGTGCAAGTAGAACAAGGTGTGCTGAAGAGTTTAAAAGGTGTTCCATTCATGTAGATCTTGGAATGCTGTGTCAAGAGGTGTAGATGTTTACTCTGGTCATTGGGAAGCTCTGGACAGTTCTCAGAAAGACAGTTCATCTGATTTTACCTTTAAAGATCATTTTGGTAGTTGCCTGTTCTGTAAGAGCCACAGCAGGTTTTCTTACGCAGTTCACACAACCCTATTCTCCTCTGGTCACCAAAATCCTCCAGCAGACACCAGCTGGTTGTCTTCCAATTCAATTTTGATGCTACCTGAAGTTACAGTCACATCCCATAAGTCAGTCCCACAAGACTGCCCCCACACTAAACATACCAAGTGGCAAGTAGTAGATTGTCATTTATAATTCTGACTGACTGGCTATAAATTTAAGTTCTCATGACCCCCTTTTGGATTTGATTAATTTGCTAGGATGGCTCACAGAACACAGGAAACACATTTACCAGTTTATTATAAAGGATATTATAAAGGATATTATAAAGCCTACAGATGGAACGATCAGCTGAAGAAGTGCATAGGGTGAGGAATGGTGTGGAGCGTCCACGTCCGTCTGGGGCACACTACCCTGCATGTACCGCCACATGTTCAGCAACCTGGAAGCTCTCTGAGCTCTCCTTTGTGGTTTTTATGGAGGCTTCATTACCTAGGCATGACTAATTTCACTGGCGATTGATGATCAACTCAACCTTCAGCCTCTCTTTCCTTCTAGGGTGGGGTGTGTGGGGGATAGGAGATGGAAGTTCCAACCCTCTTATCACACGATTGGTTCCCTTGGAAATCAGCCCCATCCTGAAGCTATCCAGGAGTCCACCAAGAGTCACCTCGGTAGTGCAAAAAATGCTGCTATTGTGCAGAAAATTTCTAGTGATTTAGGAACTCTATGTCTCTTGTCACTCAGGAAGTTACAAAGGCCTTAGGAGTTCTGTGTCAAGAACTGTGGTCAAACACCAAAGCTAGAACAAAAGATTCTTGTGACACCCCCATCTACTATGGTTTTAGGAGCTCTACATCAGGAACTGGGGGTGGAGACCAAAATACATATTTCTAATTTCACCTGGAGAATAGCCTATAGTGAGGCAAAAAACAGAAGCACCAGGCCAGGCGTGGTGGCTCATGTCTGTAATCCCAGCATTTTGGGAGGCCGAGGCTGGCGGATCACTTGAGGTCAAGAGTTCCAGACCAGCCTGGCCAACATAGTGAAACCCTGTTTCTACTTAAAATACAAAAATTAGCCAGGGGTGGTGGTTGGCACCTGTAATCCCAGCTATTCAGGATACTGAGGCAGGAGAATCACTTGAACCCAGGAGGTGGAGGTTGCAGTGAGCCGAGATCGCGCCATTGCACTCCAACCTGGGCGACAGAGTGAGACTCTAATTCAAACAAGACAAAACAAAACAACAACAACAAGAAATCAGGAGAACCAGTTAAGATGCTGTTGCAGTCCAGGGACAAGATTAGAGTGACTCCAACTGGGGTTGTAGCAGACAGTCACGTGGCCTGGAAATGGTAGACAGAAACTCACTGTGTCTTACCCATTCCCCTGACTAGTCCGGAGCAGCAACCTAATGCCATGCAGGAACACAGACTAATGAAGAAGAACAGTATTTACAACTATGAGAGAAGCTGCTGAGTTTCTGAGGCTGATTCTCATTTTATTTCACTGTATTTATTTATTAATTCATCATTATGCAGAATTTTGTGTCTCACACTGCTGTTAAGCACGCCATGAAATGGAAGAAACGAAACTGGAGTAATAGGAAGCTTTGCTAAGTGTGTTACTATAAATGTTTTCTGAGATGTCAAGTGAAGCCATCAGGCTCTTTGAGAGTTATTTGATATGTGGACAGAGGAGAAAATTGCCAATATTCTTCCGTTTTTATCATACTTATTCCCCTCAAATATTGGCCAAACTCCCTTCACCCCATCTTCTCTCTCTCCCTTCCTCCTTCCTTACAAGGCCCTATATGATCTGGCCCATTTACCTGGCTCCCTTCTCTCCCCCTTGTTATTTCTCCCAGCCACATTGGCCTCTTCATGGCTTTTAGAACATGCTTGGTAGTGTTGGCATTTGCTGTTCCTTTGACACTCATGCTCTTCTTTCCAGTAGGCTGCATGACTTGATCTTCCAGGTCCTCTGGTCTTGTTTTAATTTTTACCAATCCCTCTCTCTAAAATTGTAGAGATACCTCCCCTTCCACCAAGGAGAACATAATGATACAGAAAAGTTCACTCATCTCTTTAAATTGGACAGATTTAGTAAGCAAATGAAGCAAGAACACAGAGGAGCTGAACAATACTTTCAATACATTTAATGTAGTTGGTATTTACAGAAGCTTATAGTCTCTGAATGGAGAATCTTCATTTTTCCATTTGCAGTTGCATAATTTATAAAAACTGATAATGTACTTGATCTCAAAGAAAACCCTAAGTTTTAAAGGATAGCGATTTTACAGGTCACATTCTAGGATTATATTTCAGTAAAAATAGAAATAGAATGGTGACCTAAATTTTTTTTAACCAGGATTATAATAAGCACTACATGCATAGATAATCTCTAGATAAAAGAAGTTGAAAGGAAGTTTCAAACTTTCTAGGAAGCCATAAAAAAAGAGAGCACTTTAAGTCAAGTATGGTGGCCTGTGCCCGTAGTTCCAGCTGCTTCAGAAGCTGAGGCAGGATTGCTTGAATACAGGAGTTGAGTCAAGCTTGGGCAATATGTCAAGACCTTATCTTCAAATAAAAAATTTTTAAAAAGAGTACCTTATACTAAAATCAATGAACACTGCAAAATATGTGCCCAAAGATAAATTTATAGCTTTAAATACGTTTATTATTTAAGAAAGGCATTCTTTGAGGGACCCCCCCCATTCAAATGCCAGTTCACAACTGGCGACCACAGCTGCTTTGTCAACTGTGTGCAATTCTTTCCTGATGGGAACAGATTTGCCACAGCCAGTGCTGACGGCCAGATATACATGTATGACGGGAAGACTGGGGAGAAGGTGTGACTGCTGGGCGGAAGCAAGGCCCACGACAGCGGGATTTACGTCATTAGTTTGGAGTCCGGACAGCACCCATTGCTTTCTGCTTCTGGGGACAAAACTTCCAAGATTTGGGATGCCAACGTGAACTTGGTGGTCAGCACATTTCCCATGGGCTCCACGGTTCTGGAGCAGCAGCTGGACTGCCTGTGGAAGAAGGACCACCTGTTCAGCGTCTCTCCGTTCGGGTACATCAACTATCTGGACGGAAACAACCCCAACAAGCCCCTGCGCGTCATCAAGGGCCACAGTAAATCGATCCAGTGTCTGACGGTGCATAAAAACGGAGGCAAGTCCTACATTTACTACCGGAGCCACGACGGACACATTAATTCCTGGGATTCGGAGACAGGGGAGAAGGACTCTTTCGCTGGGAAGGGTCACACGAACCAGGTGTCCAGATGGACCATGGCGGAGTCGGGGCGGTTCATCAGCTGCAGCATAGACGACGCCGTGCGGTACACCAGCCTCACGCCGCAGGACTACAGCGGGCAAGGAGTGGTGAAACTGGACGTTCAGCCAAAGTGCGCAGCCGTGGGCCCCGGGGGATACGCCGTGGTCGGATGCCTCCGGCAGAGAGTCCTGCTGGAGAATCAGAGGAAGTGCTTCAGCATTTACAACCCCGGCTACCGGCCCGGAGCCGTGGCCGCGCACCCTGGCGGTGGGGGCGTGCACGCAGCGTCCGCCCCGTACTCCATCTTGGGCACAGGCTGAAGGACGAGGGCGAGCTCCGAGAGGCCAATGGCCCGGTTACCGAGGTGGCCTCCTCCCACGACGGCGCCTTCCTCGCGGTGTGCGACGCCAGCAAGCTGGTCAAGATGTTCAGCGTTGCCGGCGGCTACTCGAGAACAGTGTTTTTGATGGACACCATGCAAAAATCGTCTGCCTGACCTGGTTCCCAGACGGTGAACACTTTGGCTCCGGTGGCATGGACAGGACGGTGTACGTCTGGACCCTGAGTGACCCGGAAACCAGAGTCAAGATCCAAGGCGCACATCAGTTGCACCATGTCAGCAGCCTGGCCTGGCCTGGCTGGACGAGCGCACGCTGGGCACGACCTCCCCACGACGCCTCTGTTAAGGAGTGGACAATCACCTATTGAGGAGCCTCACCCCTGCCTCTGGACGGACCGAATCAGGGACGAGAGTTGAACTGCAGCGGAACATGTCATTTCTCTATTTCTGTGACGCGCCTCTTTGACTCCGCCCCACCGCAAGAGGGAGGGCCCTGTCATGATCCTTGTCTCTGCAGGTTGTCTGTACACGTTCTTCTGAAAGCTTTAGACAGAAACGGATTGCACATGAAAAACAAAGCGAGCACTTAAACAATGTGTGGAGCGTTACTAAACCCAAAGCCCAACCAAACCTTGAGAATGCGGAACATTCCAGAGGCAGTAGCCTCCAAAGCACACAGAGCCCCGGGCCCCGCCGTGGCTCTCACTGTCAGTGAGCGTTGTATAGGTGAATGAGCCGGGGCTCTCACGTTCCTACCTGCAGAACATTTCTGTACTAGTGAGAAGAGGGAGTACGCGTTGCAGTTCAGCAAAGCGGGAATTCTCTGTTGAGATGTCTGTCTCTTCCTAGCATGTGACTCACACCGTGTGGCTGCCTTCCAGATCAGATGGGGAGACACAAACCCTTGGGTATGTTTTATTGTCAGATTTTGTGCTTGATTTTAAGAATGGAATTATTATTATTTTTTATTTTAACGGTTGCCTGTCAGTGTTTACAAACTAGTGCGCTGACAGCACCTTGTCCAGGTTTTTAGAACCCTTGTTAGCCAGAACTGGTCATGGTTTCACCATTATGCTTTGATGTTCTCCTGTCTTTCTCTCCCTCTTCTGCTCCCAGGAGCAAAGATTAATTTAAGGGCAAAGATAAAGTCACTGTAAACTAATCTGCCATCGTTTTAACCTTCCTTTACTTTTTCAGTGCAGAAATTAAAAGTAAGTATAAAGCACCATGATTGGGAGTGTTTTTGCATGTGTCAGAACCACTGGTATATGTTGGCTGAGAAAAATCCCTCCCCCTTGCACTGTGAAAACATTGAGCAATTTAAGAGATTAGCCTGAGAGATAATTAATATCTTTTCTCTCTCTCTCTCTCTAAAAAAAAGAAAGTTTACGAAAAAGAATTTAGTATTCATATTAAATTAGAAAAACAACAACTACTTATAGGAAAAAAATTAATAAAGATAAAATCTATATGAGTGGGATTACAAACAGTTTATAATTTAAAAGCTGCTTTTTTAAAATTAAAAAATTGTTTTAGAGATGGGATCTTGCTGTGTTGCTCAGGCTAGTCTCAAACTCCTAGCCTCAAGTTCTCCTCTCACCTTAGCCTCCTAAAGCATTGGGATCACAGGTGTGAGCCATCATGCTGGGCCCTGCTTCTTAAAATGACCAATAAGCCGCTTATTGAGTCTAAGGAGAAAAGGAGAAAAAGTATATACAAGATTAGGAAAAAGAAAGGAGAAAGAAACAGGTATTGGGGAAATTGAGAGTTCTAAGAGGTATTGCATGCAATTTCTTTATAGCCAATTTGAAAAACTAGAGGGAATGTTTTATTTCAAAGAAAAATATAAGTAATTAAAAATGAACAAAGTAGAAATGGAAAACTACTAATGACAAGAATGAAAAGGTAATTAAAGATCCATTAAAAAAAACAGGATAGATGGGTTCACAACAATTATCTAATCTTTAAAGAATGAATAATTCCATTGTTTTTCAAATGATTCCAAACCATGTAAAAAGATAGATCTCTCTCTAAATGATTTTATAAAGTCATCATAACTTTAATACTGAAAAAATATATGAATATTCACTTATGAATATAGATGCAATAAAAGATAAGGAAAAAATATATGAATATCCACTTATTAATATAGATGCAAAAATTATCAAGTATTAGCAAAATTAATCTGGCAATAAATTTAAGAATAATACATTTGTTAGAAATTTAAGCATAGATTGTGTACGGTAGCTCAAGCCTGTAATCTCAGCACTTTGGGAGACTGAGGCAGGTGAATCATGAGATCAGGAGTTCAAGATCAGCCTGACCAAGATGGTGAAACCCCTTATCTACTAAAAATACAAAAATTAGCTGGGCGAGGTGTCAGGTGCCTGTAATCCCAGCTACTCGGGAGGCTGAAGCAGGAGAACTGCTTGAACCTGGGAGGCAGAGGTTGCAGTGAGCTGAGATCCTGCCACTGCACTCCAGCCTGGGCAACGGAATGAGGCTCCATCTAAAAAAAAAAAAAAGGAAAAAAAGAGAAATGTAAACATAGATGAATAGCAGGAAATCTAGCAACATACTTTATTATGTTAGCAAATCATATGTTATTTCAATAAATAAGGAAGAGCATTTGATAAAGTTAACATCCATTCCCAATTAAACTATAATTAAGATAGGAAAAGAAGGAAATTCTTTGTGGTAGTTCATTTTAGCTAACAACCATTATTTGTCCTACTATTTTAAAAATTCTTACTGCACTGGCCTGTTTATGTCTCCTACCCCCATATTCACGTTAAAATATTCATCCCCAAGGTGATATATTAGAAGAGGGGCCTTTGGGAGACGATTAGGTCATGAGGGTGGAGCCTTCATGAATGAACTAACTGCCTTTATAAAAGAAACTCCCGAGATTCCTCATCCTTTCCACCACGTGAGAACACAACAAAGAATGTTGTCTGTGGACCAAGAAGCTTGCCTTCACCAGACACAGAATCTACCAGTGCCTTGATCTTGGACTTTCCCGCCTTTCCTATATTTATTTATAATAATTTATTTTATACAAACTTCTGTTGTTTGTAAGTCACCTGGTTTATGGTATTTTGTTATAGCAGCCTGAATGGACTAAAACATTTACCTTTATGATAAAATAGAGTATTTTGAATTTGCTAATCATCTGACTACAAATAGCTAGCCAAATAATCACATACATTTTCAGAGTACTAGTTAGTCAAACAAGTTCTCCTTTTTAAAGTTAACCACCAAACTTCTTTACGTTACAAAATGCTCATGAAATTTTCCTGATTCTTGTGATATGAGATATTATGACCTCAGTTATTTGTCCGACAGCAGAAAACTGTGCCTTGTTCAGACTGAACAAGGCATGCATGCAGTTTAATCTGATGATTGACTCACTCATGTAGTCTTATATCTGTGTTTACACACTAATTACCGGTGGCTGGTTATTTCTAGTTCCATTAGACAATTAAATAACATATAGGCTATGTGTCAAAATCTGATAATGAATATTATCCTAAAATCAAATCATAAAAATGATTTCCATTAAAATAGAAAACCCATCAGGTATGTTTATTATCACCACTGTTATTTACCACTGATTGGGAGGTCCTAGGGATGTAATGAGACAATAAAATAAAACAATTGATATAAATATTGGAAAAGATGAGAGAAAACAATCACTTTTTTTTTTTTGAGATGGAGTTTTCCTCTTGTTACCCAGGCTGGAGTGCAATGGCGCAATCTCGGCTCACTGCAACCTCTGCCTCCTGGGTTCAAGCAATTCTCCTGCCTCAGCCTCCCAAGTAGCTGGGACTACAGGTGCGTGCCACCATGCCCAGCTAATTTTTGTATTTTTAGTAGAGACGGGGCTTCACCATGTTGACCAGGATGGTCTCGATCTCTTGACCTTGTGATCCACCCGTGTCGGCCTCCCAAAGTGCTGGGATTATAGGCGTGAGCCACCGCACCTGGCCAACAATCACTTTTTGATGATATGATTTTATACTTAGAAAACCAAAGACACAAGTAAATAAAAGCACACAATAATTAATGAGAAACATTGGTTAGGTGACTAATACAAGACTCATATACAAGAATTAGTCATTATTTTAATAACAAGTACTGAGTAAGATAAATGGAAAAATAGCATTTATATAAATGACAGAAACTATAAAATACTTAGAAGTAAGTTTTAAAAGAAAAGCACAGAAACTGCTTTTCTTTTAAACCTTATATGACATAAAACAAGACTTGAACAAATAAGATAATGTATTTAAGTAGAAGACAGTATAATAAGTGTCAGTTTCCCCTGAATTAACATAAACTTGATGAAATTGAGATTAGAATACCAATAGGAAGACATTTAAAAAGTCTCTTTGGGACTGGGTAAAATTATCTTAAAGTTTAGGGGTGAGAATAGATGCCTAATAATAGCCAAGAAAAATCTGAATACATAGACTAGCAAAGGAAGGACTTTCTTGTCAGATATTAGAACATATTATTAGATAAAACCATTCAAATCAATTCGATATGGCAATGGCCTAGGAATAGATAAGTAGACAAATAAATCAAAATAGAAAATACAGAAATATGTCTTAGCATACAATAGAGTTCAAGAGGCAAGAAACTGGTACTTTAATATGTTGGGTCGGGGCATGATGGCTCATGCCTATAATCTCAGCACTTTGGGCGGCTGAGGCAGATGGATTGCTTGAGCCCAGGAGTTTGAGACAAACCTGGGCAACATGGCAAAACCCTGTCTCTACAAGAAATACAAAAATTATCTGGGTATGGTGGTGCATGCCTGCAGTCCCAGCTACTAGGATACTGAGGCTACAGTGATCCATGATTGTGCCACTGCACTCCAGACTGGGTGATAGAGTGAGATTTTGTCTCAAAAAACTCCCCAAAAAACAAAACAAAACAACATGTTTGGAGAAAGTAGGGTTATTTAATAAACACTAAATCTAGAAGACAATCTATAAGAAAATAAAATTTCACCCTTGTATCATGTATAAATATAATTTCAAGATTGTTTAATAATGTAAATAAAGAAAACAAATCGTAATGAAAGTTCTGCAAGAAAATTTTGGAAAAAAAAAATCTATACTCTGTGGATAGAAAATACCTCAAGCAGGACTGAACTCCCAGAAATTGTATTGTATATGTATGTGTGTGTGCAAATTTATTTCCCAAATGACAGTGATCATATGAAAGATGGTTGAACCAACTAGCAATCAAGAGATGCAAATGAAAGTAACAGTGACTGGAAAAGAATTAAAGTCAATAACACCTATTGCTGACAGGGATCCAGAGAAAAAAGAAGTATTATATATTTTGTATTTCTAATAAACAAGCACATTCTCCTACATAACCACAATACAGCCATCTAATTCATGAAAATAACATTGATATATTACTACAATTCAATCTAAAGACTTCATTTAAGTTTTCTAAATTGTCCCAATAATGTCCTTCATAACAAAAAGCTCCAGTTCACAATCATGTGCTGCATTTGATTATCATGTCTTTTCAGTCTAGAAGAGTTTCTTAGTTTTTCCTTGACTTTCCCATGCTTGGCACTTTTAAAGATTACAGGCTAGTCTCTTTGTAGAATGCCTTTACATTTAGATTTGTCTGATGTTTCTTCACAATTAGATCCAGGTTATGCATCTTGGGCAGTAACACCACAACAGTGGTCTGTGTTCTTCTTACTGTGTCCTACCAGGTGACACATGAATGATATTGGTCCCATTACTAATGATGTAAACATTGATTGCTTGACTTACATGGTCTCTGGCAGTATTCTCCACTGTGAAGTTTTTTTTTTCCTGTTGTATTTAATAAGTATTTTGTGGAGGTACTTTGAAATGTGTAAATTCATTTCTCATCAAACTTTCAATTTATTTCTTTATTTGTTTATATTAGTATGGACTCATGTTGCCTATTTTATTCAATGAGCTGTAATTTGTCTCTATAATTATTTATTTTGATGGTCAAAATACAGCCAATTGGTCAGTGTAGACCCTCTAGATAGCATATGTATTCTTTTAACATGACCCATTGTTGTTTGAGTGTATACTTGCTTTCTGGCACAGCAATACATTCTAGGGTCATCTTCGTATTTACCTTGTTCCAGTTTGGAATCAGCCATTTCTCCAAGAAGTCCTGGTTCTTGTAATGGAGAATGATATTATCTGAGTATTACGTATGGCTATTTATTTTGGGGTGACACTGCTTCTTGTCCCAGTTAGTGGATAGTGTTAAGGAATATTTCTTTCTCTCTCCCCCAGCTCTGCCTCTATTTATTTTTTACTTATAAGTTGAAAACCATGATTTTGCACTGATATAACTTCCAATTTAACATTATGGGTATAGTCAAGTTTCTTTTCCTTTCTATCATTATTTGGAATTTAGTTTTCTTTTTTCTCTAATCTTGTCTTCATATTTTATTTTATTAATTTGATCTTCAATTTCTGATATCCTTTCTTCTGCCTGATTGATTCAGCTATTGATACTTGTGTATGCCTCACAAAGTTCTCATGCTGTGTTTTTCAGCTCCATTAGGTCACTTATGTTCTTCTTTAAACTAGTTATTGTAGTTAGCAGTTCCTGTAAAATTTTATCAAGGTCCTCAGATTCTTTGCATTGGGTTAGAACATACTCCTTTAGCTCAGAGGAGTTCGTTACTACTCACCTTCTGAAGCCTACTTCTGTCAATTTGTCAAACTCATTCTCCATCCAGTTTTGTGCCCTTGCTGGAGAGGAGTTGCGATCTTTTGGAAGAGAAGAGGCACTCTGGTTTTTAGAATTTTCAGCATTTTTGCACTGTTTTTTTCTCATCTTCGTGGATTTGTCTACCTTTGATCTTTGATGCTGATGGCCTTTGGATGGGGCTTTTCTGTGGGTGTCCTTTTGTTGATGTTGATGTTATTGCTTTCTGTTTGTTAGTTTTCCTTCTAAATGTCAGACCCCTCTTCTTCAGTCTGCTGGAGTTTGCTGGAGGTCCACTCCAGATCTTGTTTGCCTGGGTATCATGAGCAGAGGCTGCGGAACAGCAAAGATTGCTGCCTGTTCTTTCCTTTGGAAGCCCACCTGATGCCAGTTGGAGCTCTCCTGTATGAGGTGTCTGTCAACCCCTGCTGGGAGGTGTCTCCTGGTCTGGAGGTACGGGGTCAGGGACCAACTTGAGGAGGCAGTCTGTTACTTAGCAGAGCTGGAGAGGTGTGCTGGGAGATCTGCTGCTCTCTTCAGAGCCAGCAGGCAGGAATGTTTAAATCTGCTATAGCTATGCCCACAGCTGCCCCTTCCCCCAGGTCCTCTGTACCAGGGAGATGACAGTTTTATCTATAAGCCCTTGACTGGGGCTGCTACCTTTCTTTCAGAGATGCCCTGCCCAGAGAGGAGGAATCTAGAGAGGCAGTCTGGCCACAAGAGCTTTGCTGCGCTGCGGTGAGTTCCACATAGTCAGAGTTAACAACTGTGAGGGGAAAACTGCCTACTTAAGCCTCAGTAATGGCAGATGCCCCTTCCCCTACCAAGTGCAATCATCCCAGGTCAACTTCAGAGTGCTGTGCTAGCAGCGGAATTTCAAGCCCGTGGTTCTTAGCTTGCTGGGTTCTGTGGGAGTGGAACCCACTGAGTGAGATTACTTGGCTCCTTGGCTTTAGTCCCCTTTCCAGGGAACTAAACAGTTCTGTCTTGCTGGGGTTTGATACCCACTGGGGTATGAAAAAAAAAAACTGCAGCTAGCTCGGTGTCTGCCCAAATAGCCACCCAGTTTTGTGCTTGAAACCCAGGTCTCTGGTGGTGTAGGCACATGAGGGAATCTCCTGGGTTGCAAAAAAACCATGGGAAAGCATAGTATCTGGGCCGGATAGTACAGTTCCTCATGGCACAGTCCCTCAGAGTTTCCCTTGGCTAGGGGAGAGAGTTCCCCAGACCCTTGCATTTTCTGGGTAAGGCAATGCACCACCCTGCTTCTGCTCACCCTCTGTGGGGTGCACCCAGTGTCTAACCAGTCCCAATGAGATGAACCAGGTACCTCAGTTGGAAATGCAGAAATCAGCTGTCTTCTGCATTGGTCTCACTGGGAGCTGCATACCAGAGCTGATCCTATTCAGCTCTCTTTGGCCTTGTTTGTTAATGGCCTCTACCCTGAGTTCAGTGGTCCAGTTGAAAAATGGTGACTAAATTAGAAGCTACCTATGTAAATGAAATTTGTTTCCATCTAAAATCCTGTCATAAATGTCTATAATCTTGTTACCTTGGCATTCATTTTTACTTTTCCTCTAACACACCTAAACTCCTTTAAAAAGATTAAATTCTCTCCCTGCTTTGAGATGCAAATTTGCCGCCCTGTTTTCTCTAAAATTTGGTAAGGGCTTTGGTCATGTGGGACAGATAAACTTTAACTTGTTCATTTACAAAGTTTGACTCCAACTGTTCTTTTAAACTAGTGAGTTTTACCTGTCTTTATGGCTAAACTTTAAAAATCAAAGCTACAAAATCTTTGTCTCTGTTTTTATGCATACCTGTGTACATGTCTGTTTATATATTGTCTACGTGATACAAAATTGACTTATAAATACATCAGCACTCATAAATTAAGAAGTCTAAATATTTTCCAAGTTCCTGTGACTCTAGTAATTGTTGATAAATAAAACCAGTTTTTAAATTGCTAGTAAAGTAAAATAGAAATATCTTCAGAATTGTAAGTATTAAATAGAATTCAGATATTTTCACCTGGATCTACCTGTTAGACACGTTTAGGCTATCTTTGCTAGCTGTTTTAAGGTCATAAAATAGTTGCTTCTGTGATATTTTTGATACTTGATTTGTCTGTGAACTTATGTTTTAGAGTCATTAGATGCTGAGCTCTAAACAAATGGTCATGGTGAGGCTTGGGAACATATGCAAAATTCTCCCTGGTCCAGCTGTGCCTTCTGGCTATGTTGGGAGGGTCAGACATTATCTTCACAGCTCCATATCTCTTCTGAGCTCTACACTGTGTGTTTAAGTTCCAAATCCAGATGGGTCCTGTCCTTCATAGCTGTTCTTGGGGGCCACATGTGTACTTTGAACTGAGAACAACTGGGGAAGACATCGGGGGGATACATCATAGTTTCAAAATTATTTTCAGTAATTTGAAATTAAAAGTCTTGTTATGTTACTTTAAGTAATAGATAATAATAAAATATCTTAGTTGTTTCCAAAATGGCTAAATAGAAGTTTCTCAAGCATATCTTATCTACTTAGAAGAACCAAAATAGTATATAGAAAGTCATCCTTGAATATATTATCTAAGAAGGAACACAAGAGTTCAACAGAAAAGGAAAAAGAAACACCAGAATTTCTAGATTTCTCCTTTCTAATGAGAAGAAGAACAGGCAGTGTGCATGGCTAGGAAGTGTGCACTGTGGGCATGACTCTTCAGCATGGAAGAAGGTGTGAGTGTCTTTCTATGATCCGTTTCCCCACTGGAGAATCAGACAATCTTGGCCATGGGAGAGCAGCTTGATCCTCCCATTCCCTGAATCTAACTTAGGGAATAGCCAGGAGACTGTGAGAAGGAAGGGAGGGAACACCCTCTCAGTTTCGCATCCTTCCTGAGCCCTAAGCAGCTGTGGCAAGATGACATTCTCAATCCTAGCTCTTAATAGACTGTGTGTGGTCCCCAAAATCATTGGTGCCCATCCTAGGCATTGGGGAAACTTGGGCTGCTGCTTGTGGAACAGGGCCATGAGCAGTGGGAAGTGGAAGTTCAACCAGGACTGGGAGGTAAGCATGGTGTAGGCTGCATCTACCAGTGATGGGAAGTGGGCACTTTTTCTCAGGACCTGAGCAGGATGAGAATTGCTGCAGAGGCTTGGTCTTCAGCTGAACAAAAGTTCCTACAGTTAAGAGCTAGGTTGTGGGCTAGGCATAGACTGAAAATTCTGACTGAACAGCTGGGTTACCTGTGATACCTGGGATGAAAGGAGGGAGCCCTTTGAAGACTGGGTTGTGAGAGGGATGCAGGATCCTCACCTGCTGGTCAAGGCTATGGCCACTGGGACTGAAGTCCCTGTGGCAGGACCTTAGGACAGCAGTGGTTGTCCCTCATACAAGCACTTTTCCAACTGCCTTAATATCACCCACTCCACCCCCTCCTATCATGGCTGGGGCATAAACTTTTCATTGAGGCATAAACTTGACTGATCTGGCACCACCTGGCTTTGCAACCTCCCTTGCTGCTTCTGAGAAAGAGTACAGAATACAGAATCCTGAGTGTGTGTGTGTGTGTGTGTGTGTGTGTGTGTGTGTGTGTGTCAGGAGGGGAGGGTGTTCCAAAACTCAATCCACCACCTAGGACAGAGAAGCACTTCTCCCAGAGGACAGAGGGTTAGGCATAAACATCCTATTGCTACCACCTCAGCTAGCTCCTACCTGCAAGTGCTCCTACTGGTCTAGAGGCCAGCTCACACAGCCCATTGTAACTACTGCCAACACAAATGCACAGTGCTTGGATGCAAAACAATTCTCAACAAATTAAAAAAATCAGAATTATATTAGACCACAGGGGAATAAAACTAGAAATCAATATGAAGAGTAACTTTGGAAACTATTAATATACAAAATATATGGAAATTAAACAATATGCTTCTGAATAACCATTGGACAAATAAAGACGTTAAAATAGCAGTTAAAAAATTTTTTGAAATAAATGAAAATGGAAACACAACATACCAAAACCTGTAGAATAAAGCAAAAGCAGTACTAAAAGGGAAGTTCATATCATTAAATGCCTACATCAAAAATGTAACAAGATTACAAATTAACAATCTAATGACACACTTCAAGGAATTAGAAAAGCAAGAATAAACCAAATTCAACCTTATCAGAAGAAAAGAAATAATAAAGATTAAAGCAGAACTAAATGAAATATAACCAAAAAATTGATACAAAGAATCAACAACATCAAAAGTTGGTTCTTCAAAAAGTTAAAAAAATTGATAAACTGATAGCTAGACTAACCAACAAAAGGAGTGAAGACTCAAATAAACAAAATAAAAAATGAAAATGGAGACGTTAGAATTGAAACCACAGAAATTAAAAAAAGATAACCAGAGACTGTTATGAACATTTCTGCATTCACAAGCTAAAAACTTGGAGGAAATGGATAAATTCCTGGAAACATACAACCTTCTATGATTGAACCAGAAAGAAATAGAAAATTTGAGCAAATCAATAATGAGTAGCAAGATTGAATCAGTAATAAAAAATCTTTCAACAAAGAAAAGCCCAGAACCAGATGGGTTCACAGCCAAATTTTACCAAATGTACAAAGAACAAATACCAACCCTCCTGAAACTATTTCAAAAAATTGAGGAGGAGGAAATTGTCCCTAAATCATTATACAAGGTCAGAATCACCCTGATACCAAAACCAGACAAGGACACAACAAAAAGAAGACTACTGACCAATATCCCTGATGAAGGTAGATGCAAAAATGCTCAACAAAATACTAGCAAACCAAATTCAACAACATACAAAAACAGTAATACATGATGATTAAATGGGATTTATCTCAGGAATATAAGGATGGTTTCACATACACAAATCAATAAATATAACACATTATATCAAGAGAATGAAAGTCAAAAAACATGTAATCATCTTAGTAGGTGCAGAAAAAGCATTTGGTAAAATTTAGCACTCCTTCATGATAAAAATCTTCAACAAACTAGGCATAGAAGGAATATACCTCAAAATAGTAAGGGCCGTATACAACAAACCAACAACCAACATCATAATGAATGAGGAAAAGTTGAAAGCCTTTCCTCTGGAACAAGGCAAGAATGCTCACTTTCATCATTCCTATTCAACATAGTACTGAACGTCCTAGCCAGAACAATCAGGCAAGAGAAAGAAATAAAAGGCATCCCAATTTGAAAAGAAGTCAAATTATCCCTGTTTGCTGATGATATAATTTTATAGTTAGAAAAACCAAAAGACTCCACCAAAAAGCTCTTACATTTAATAATATAAATTTAGTAAAGTGATGGGATACAAAATCAACATTCAAAAATCAGTAGCATTTCTATACACCAGCTCCAGCTGATCACTAAATAAAAAAGGCAATTTCATTTCCAGTAACTACACAAAAAATAAAATACCTAAGAATTTAACCAAGAATGTGAAAGTTCTCTAAACTTTAGAGAAAACTTCAAAACACAGATGAAAGAAATTGAAGATGGCACAAACCTATGGAAAGACATCCCATGCTCATGGATCAGAAGAATTAATATTATCAAAATGACCATACTGCCCATAGCAACCTATAGATTGAATGAAATTCCTATGAAAATACCAACATCATTTTTCACAGAATTAGATAAAATAATCCTAACATTCATGTGGAATAAAATAAACAAACAAACAAAAAACAAACCCATCAAGGATGTGGAAAAGGGAGCCCTTATACACGATTGGGAATGTACAACCACTATGGAGATCAGTTTAGAGGCTCTTCAAAAAGCTAAAAACAGAGCTACCATATGATCCAGCAATCTCACTGCTAGGTATATATCCAAAGAGAGAAAATCAGTATATCAAAGAGATATTTGCACTCCTATATTTATTACAGTGCTATTCACAATAGCCATGATTTGGAAGCAACCTATGTGTCTGTCCATTAACAGATGAATGGATAAAAATTTTGGTACTTATACACAATGGAATACTATTCAGTCATAAAAAGAATGAGATCCTGTCATTAGCAAAAACATGTATGGAACTAGAGGTCATTATGTTAAGTGAAATAAGCCAGGAACAGAAAGACAAACTTCACATGTTTTCACTTACTTGTGGGAGCTAAAAATGAAAACAATTGAACTCTTGGAGATAGAGAGTAGAATGATGGTTACCAGATACTGGGAGGAATGGGGAAGAGGGGAAGTGTGGATGGTTAATGGATACAAAAATATACAAGAGAATGAATAAGATCTAGCATTTGATAGCATAACAGGTGACTACAGTCAATAATAATTTATTGTACATTTAGAAATAACTAAAAGTATAATCAGATTGTTTATAACTCAAAGGATAAACGCTTAGGGTGATGGATACCGTATTTACACTGATATAGTTATTACTTACTGTATACCTGTATCAAAATATCTCATGTTACCCCATAGATATATACTCCTACTATGTAACCACAAAAATTAAAAATTAAAAAAGAGCTGGAATAACCATAGCAATCCTAAGCAAAAAGAGCAAAGCTGGAGACATCACATTACCTGACTTCAAATTATATTACAAGGCTATGGTAACCCAAACCAGTGGTACTGGAATAGAAATGGACATATAGGTTGTTGGAACAGAATAGAGAACCCAGAAATAAAGCCATATATTTACAGCCAACTGATCTTTGACAAAGCCAACAAAACATACATTGGTGAAAGAACATCCTTTTCAATAAATTGTGCTGGGAAAATTGAATTCCCATAGACAGAAGAATGATACTAGACCCCTATATCTCACCATATAAAAAAAAATCAACTCTATATGGATTAAAGATGGAAATGTGGGAACCCAAACTGTGAGATACTAGAAGAAAACCTGAGGGAAACTCTTCTGGACATTGGTCTAGGCAAATAAATCATTACTAAGACCTTAAAAGTGCAGGCAACAAAAACAAAAATAGAAAAACGGAACTTAATTAAACTAACAAGCTTCTGCAGAGCAAGGAAATAATCAATAGTGTGAACAGACAACCTGCAGAATGGGAGAAAATATTTGCAAACTATTCATCTGACATATGACTAATATCCAGAATATACAAGGAACTCAAACAACTCAACCTAAAAATCTCCAAAAAACTCCATTAAAAAGAGGGCAAAGGACATGAATAGTCATTTTTCAAAAGAAGACATATAAATGACCACCAAGTACATAAAAAAATGCTGGACATCTCTAATCATCAGAGAAATGCAAATTAAAACTGCAAGAGATACCATCTTACCCTAGTCAGAATGGCTATTATTAAAAAGTGAAAAAATAACAGATATTTGTGAGGATACACAGAAGAGGGAACTCTTATACCGTTTGTGGGAATGTAAATTACTACAAGTTTTATGGAAAACGGTATAAAGATTTCTCAAATAATTAAAAACAGAAACAGCATTTGATCCCACAGTCCCACTACTAGATATCTACCTGAAGGAAAAGAAAGCAATATATCAAAAAGATACTTGTACTCATATGTTTATTGCAGCACTATTTGCAATTGCAAATATATGGACTCAACTAAGTGTCCATCAATGAATGATTCGATAAAGAAAAAGTGGCATATATACAAAATGGAATACTATCTAGCCACAAGAAAGAATGAAATAATTTCTTTATTTTTAATTTTTATTTATTGCTTTATTACTTAATTCTATTTTAAGTTCTGGGATACCTGTGCAAGATGTGTAGGTTTGTTACATAGGTAAACGTGTGCCATGGTGGTTTGCTGCACCTATCAACCCATCACCTAGGTATTAAGCCCCACATGCGTTAGTTATTTATCCTGATGTTCTCCCTCCTCCCACCCCTGTGACAGGCCCCAGTGTGTGTTGTTTCCCTCTCTGTGTCCAGAAATCATTTCTTTTGCAATGAGATGGATGGAACTGGGGGTTATTATCTTAAGTGAGTCAATCCAGAAACAGAAAGACAAATAGCACATGTTGTCACTCACAAGTGGGAGCTAACAAATGTGTGCATGTGGTTGCAGAGAAGGGAAAGATAGACAACAGAGACTTGGAAGGGTGAGGAGGTGGTGAGGGTGAGGTGGATGATGAGAAATTTCTTAATGGGTACAATGTACATTATTTAGGGGATGGTTACCCTAAAAACCCAGACTGCGTGACCACTGTATAATCTCTGCAATGTAACACAATTGCACTTGTACCTCATAAATGTATAGAAATTTAAAAAAAGGCAAATCTAAGCAAACTTCTTTAAAATAATGTCTGAATCATCTCTAGGGAAGTTAAAAATACTGAAACATTAAGTATTAAATATAAATTTAAATTAAAATACTTTATTATCTTATCTTTATATGTTATATACAAGCTAAATATATTTAGATCTGTTAGTAAACAAACATATTGAGGAAACATCTTTCCAAAACATTATGAAATAGTTTTAATCTACAAATACCGACAGAAAACAGTTCATAATTACTTACTTTCTAGGTTTTTCACTGGAAATTAGAGATACTAGGAGTTAAAAGTGTAGTTAATATATGTAATTAAAATTACTAGATATAAGAGATACAATTGTATATACAGAGTGCATAAAGAAAGGATATGTTTTTGGTGAATAAGATTATAAGAAAGACAGGAAGATCTGGTTTTTGCTGAAGAAAAAGTAATTTTGCCTAATTCAGAGATTATTAAAGGTTGTTTCAAAATGAAGGAAAAATGATATTGATAAGACTAAATGAACCTAAAAAGTTAGAGAGAGAAAAAACATAGAAAAGATTGTAGTAAGTTATAAAAGGTTTATATAAATCTTATCTTGTGTGGTCAAAATTTATTGAGATTTGATCTATTTATAAGGTATTATTAGTATGATAATTCATAAATATAAAAGTAAAATTTGGTTTTCTTCTTTGAGTAAGAATTTCATGTAGTTTTAATAAGAGATAGTAAAAGCTTTCTATTCACCTTTTGATTAAAATGCAATTTTATAAAGGAGTGGGAGAGAAGGAGAGATAATGTCATGTGGTTTTTACTAAGTCCTTTGATTGTTTGAAAATTGGAGTCTCTTCTCTATTGAAGAGTAAAGGTTTTTGCTTTTTGAAATCTTTGAATTATCACTTTGGCTAAATGAATGACTATTATTTTTACAGTGACCTGTGATCCTATTTTAATTGTTTTAATCCCTTGATATTTGAGATACTTCCTCAAATCAAATTTCAAATTCTAAAATTAATTTTTTTAACCCAAACTCACTTGGACATACAAAGACGACCCCTGAAAGGCCAAAAGAGACATATTTGGCTTCTTTGGTATGTTAAAATTTTATGGTCAAGTAAGAAATAATATTTAACTTCCTTGAGTTATATTTCTAAGACTATGTTATTAATATATGTTCTAAAATTATCAAAGTCCTAAAACGTTATATGTCTTGGTATATGCAGTAAATTGTTTTATTCTGATGCTTTTTTCTAAAAGCTTTTTGCAAATTCTAAAGTGTTTGGTCTTCAAAAAAATTAATGGAAAGGACTCTGACAACTAATCATGAATACAGGTTTTGGGTATATCAGAGATCATACCATTGGACTAGGTAAAACTTCCAGAATTCTAATAAAAAATTGATGTGTTCATGAAATTGCTAACTCAGCATCAAGCAGAACAAGAATTACGTGGGACTGAAGTGATGAAAGACTAAAATGATTTTTTTTTTTTAGACGGAGTTTTGTTCTGTCCCCAGGCTGGAGCACAGTGGTGCAACCAGTTGCTCACTGCAACCTCCACCTCCCGGCTTCAAGCTATTCTTCCGCCTCAGCCTCCTGAGTAGCTGGGACTACAGGCACATGCCACTATGTCTGGCTAATTTTTGTATTTATAGTAGAGACCGGGTTTCACCATGTTGGCCAGGATGGTCTAGATCTCTTGACCTTGTGATCTGCCTGCCTCGGCCTCCCAAAGTGCTAGGATTACAGGTGTGAGTCACCACGCCTGGCCTAAAATGATTTTTAAAAAATGACTTTCTGTTTGAAACATTGTTGATTCTTTTTATATATTGTTTTCCAGAGTCAAGAAAACTTTATGACTGGGTGTGGTGGCTAACGCCTGTAATCCCAGCACTTTGGGAGGCTGAGGTAGGTGGATTGCTTAAACTCAGAAGTTGGAGGCCAACCTGGGCAACATGGCGAAAACCCATCACTACAAAAAATACAAAAATTAGCTGGGTGTGGTGGCATGCACCTGTAATCCCAGCTACTCGGGAGACTAAGGCAGGAGAATTGCTTGAGCCCAGGAGACAGAGGTTGCAGTGAGCTAAGATTAGCCATTGCACTCCAGATTGGGCAACAAAAGTGAAACCCCATCTCAAAACAAAACAAAACAAAACAAAACAACAAAAAATAACAAGAAAAGAAAATTTGCTTACAGTAAAAAAAAAATGCTTACAGCAATTGGGTAAATTATACTTTTGTGAGCAAAATGGAAACATTTACCTTTCTCTGTACCAAGTTTCTCCAAAATTTGTGAACTATTCAAGAGTATTATTATTTTTATAGCAATATAGTTATTTGCATAACCTCAGCAGAATGTTTTCTTTCATAACAGGACACATTGGAAACACTAATAATTTTCAGATGTGACCAAACCATTTTGAGGAATTGAGGTTGATTTTACAGAGTCAATAAAAAGCCTCTTGGAAAGACTGGCCTGATACCTTGTCTATATACTTCACTGACAAGATTCCTGACCTTGTGGTAAGTAAAGAATGTTAACTTTCTGACAGGTGCTTGAAACTCAAGATATTTTGGGACCTTGAGAAGAAAGGAATTCATACAATTTATACAGGCATTACAGGATGGCAAATCCTTGGTTTGGCTTCTAAACATCTAGAGGCTTTTAAAAGTTTAATCTCAAAATCCTTATGAAAAAGTTCCAGCAAAGGCAAATTTAAAGGAGCCTATATGGCCAATTGCTTTTCTTGCTGCACTTTATGCAAATGATCAGGTCAAGTATAATAAGTCTAACACCTATTTTGCAAATAAATTGGTCTTGCTATTTCTTTTTGGTAGGGAAGGGGGACTGAAGAGAGGAAAATTATGTTTCAGAACAAAACTATAGCACACCTGCTTATTAGATTCTACCCCTGAGCATTATTTTTAAGTTTTTATTATTTGTCTACAATTTGAATTAAATCTTGTATTATTTCGTGGCTACAACAAGTTTCTAAAGAAGAACTGGGTTTTCATTTTCTTCATAATGTTTTCAGTTGGCTCCCTAATGGAATAAAGTTTTCTTTCTTTCTATTCTGATATATAATTTCTCTCTTTGTGTGTATTTTATTTCTACTATCCACATTACTAATATTATGTATCTCTCATTGTTTTTCTTCTTCCAAGGAAACCAGGACCATGGTATTCCAAAGACTAGAGATGATTCTACAAAGCATGTGAATCTCCCTTGTTTGGAGTCCTGCTGAGTCTGATCTGTTTTCCATTGCCAACGCACCACTACTAAAGCTATGCAACATGAAGCACCCTCCCTCTTGGTGCAGAAACTATTGTGAAAGAGATAGGTATGTGAGATTGTAAGGGCCAGTGTTAAGGGGTGAAGTGTAGGAAAACAGCTTGTTGCAACAACTATATTGAATAGAAACTGCCATGGTGACATGTTTGACCCCTGTATATCAACATGTTCTGCAGCAAGAACTTTAAACAGTAGATAACCCCTTGTAAGATGCTTATCTAATCTCCTTAGCAGTCACAAGTTTTACAAGAAAGTCTGAGGCATAGCCATGTGCACATACATGTCTTTATTCTGAAAGCTTGCTATATAAAGGATATTTTCTGGAGGGCAGGTAGGGGAATTCACCATTTGTTGGTCACTTGAGACCTCACTTCTGTTCCTAAGTCCCTATTACACATTTTTTTTCTGAGAAACTGGATTTGTCAACCTATTTCTTTGGCCTCTCAACTCCCTCAGTGTTTAGAGTTAGGTTTGCATAGACCTACTCTCCTCACTCAGGCTCTGACATCCTGATCCATGGGGATGGAGGAAACCTCCACTTCCTTACCCTACTTGGCTAAGTTGGGCCACTCCTCTCCATGGTTGCCCTTCTTACCCTTCTCAGACTCCAACTCTATGCTCTGGGCCACCATGGCTCACTGTCTCCTCATTCCTATGATGTGGATGCCTACTTCTGTTGGGGTCATCTAATACGTTAAGGGCTGAATTATTTGAGAAGGGAAGAAAGAAAACAGATTGAAAGAGAGAGAAAGATAAATAATTTGATTTTAATCGCCCTTGAATATATTCAAAGATCTAAATTTCCCTCTAAGTACTATTTTGATAAATCTTACAGGCTTTGATATATAGTATATATCATTGTCACTCAGTTCTAAGTAGCTGATATTTTCCCCATGATATTTTGTTTAACCTATGTATTATTCATTTATTTAAATAAGAAGAGATTTTCAATCAGGCTCTGTGAAAAGTAGAAATCTAAAAGTCATCTTACTTGTCTTTGCTAGGCATGTTAAGTGCCAATGATCTCTTTCTGGTTTAACAAAGAAAGTCAACAAGTATTTATATCTTTAAGATGCCAATTGAAATATTATCACCAGGGCAACACATAATAAGACAACGAATCAGAATTATAAGCTTCTTAGAGATGAGAAACTATTTTCCTAGGATATAACAACAGTCTCTGAAGTCTGAGTGTCTTACAGATCTTTGTTCAATTAACCTTAGGCTAGTTTTATGATGCAGAATATTCTTTGCTTCTAGCAGCTTCAGCAGGAAGTAGGAATATTTGCTCCTTACCTTGCAAAGGCTTTATACCAGAGTTAGAAGAGCATCTAGTTTTTCAGAGCTAAACGTTAAAATGTATGAAAAGAAAGAGGCAGCTCTGAGAAAGCCTAAAATGCAGTTTGGAATGGGTTACATAATTTGCGCACCTATGCTTAGTAACATATTTTTTAGTTTCAGACATTAGGTATTTTGGTTACTATCGTTGTATAATCAGTGTGAGTGTATAATAGTATTTAGAATTTCTAAATGCTTATTTTTTGTTTATGTATGGGTTTACTAGGTAGTCTATGCTATAGGCAATTTTGGTGTATATATTCTGAGTGTGGGATAACATTCTGTAGATTTCTTAGCTTGAGTTTATATGTTCAGTAATTTGAGATTAAAATATTCTATGTTTTTTTCCCCCTCCTGTACTTGGGTTATTGGTTTCTGAGAATGGTGCTGTGATCTGAATGTTTGTGTCCCCTTAAAATTTGTATGTTGAAACCTAGTCCTGAGTGTGATAGTATTAAGAGGTGAGGCTTTTGGGAAGTTATTAAGTCATGAGGGTAGAGTCCTCATGAATGAGATTAGTACCCTAAGAAAAAAGGCCACAGAAAGCTGCCATGCCTCTTCCAGCATGTGAATACAAGGTGAGAAAGTGCAGTCTGTGAGGAATGAGTCTTCACCAGACACCAAATCTGTTGAGTTATCTTGATCTTGGACTTCCTAGCCTCCAGAACTGTGAGAAATAAATGTTGTAAAAGCCACCCAGTTTATAGTACTTTTGTTAGAGTGCCTGAATGGACTAAGATAAAACGTGAGTTAAGAACTCTCCAAGTAGATTTTCAGAGATAGTTATAGCAGAAATGTATGTATTAAAATATCACCCAGTACCCCATGAATATGTACAATTATTACTTGTCAATCAAAAGTAAATAAATTTAAAAAATCTTCAAAAAAAAAAAAGAGAAGAGATCAGAGCAATGCTTGTCTCTGGAGGGGAAAGGAAATGAGAATTGGCAGAAAAAAGACACAAAGAAACTTTCTGAGACAACAGAGTTTATATTTTGATTATGGAGATCATGTGGATATATAGTCATCTGTCAATGCCCATCTAACCATCAAGACTTAAAAAAATCTGGATATTTTTTGCATGAAAATTCTACCTCAATTAAAAAATTCTCTAGAATTCTCTAGTCATTATTGTAAAAAGAAATTACCATTAAGCCAACAAATTAGCAATCACAAATCTCCCAGTAGAATGACTAATTTTTATTTCTCCCCATTGTTCTATCAGTTATTGTTCCAAATATATTTAAGCCTGCATGGTTCACTCCATATTGGTTCATGACCATTAAAGTCTTCTTGGTCCATTGTTTCTAATATTAGCATATAGTATCCTATTCATGTCATTTGATGTTTCACTTCTTATTTGTTCTTTTTTATCTATTATTAAAATTGCTGGCGACTTGGCAGGTTCCCCACCCGGAAGCAGCGACCAAAGTGCCTGAGGACCAACAACATGGTGTGGCTGGGGAATAAGGCAGCTGTTGTGCTGTGTATGGATGTGAGCCTTACCATGAGTAACTCCTTGGCTGGTGAAGAATTCCCAATTTTAACAAGCAAAGAAGTTAATAACCATGTTTGTCCAGCGACAGGTGTTTGCTGAGAGTAAGAATGAGATCGCTTTAGTCCTGTTTGGTACTGATGACACTGACAATCCCCTTTCTGGTGAAGATCAGTATCAGAACATCACAGTGCACAGACATCTGATGCTACCGAAATTCGATTTGCTGAAGGACATTGAAAGCAAAATCCAACCAGTTTCTCAACAGGCTGACTTCCTGGATGCACTAATCGTGGCATAGATGTGATTCAACATGAAACTATAGGAAAGAAGTCTGAAAAGAGGCATATTGAAATATTCATTGACTTCAGCAGCCGATTCAGCAAAAGTCAGCTGGATATTATAATGCATAGCTTGAAGAAATGTGACATCTCCCTGCAATTCTTCTTGCCTTTCTCAGTTTGCAAGGAAGATGGAAGTGGGGACAGAGGAGATGGAATCTTTCACTTGGGTGGCCATGGGCCCTTCTTTCCACTAAAAGGAATTACTGAATAGCAAAAAGGTCTTGAGATAGTGAAAATGGTGTTGATATCTTTAGAAGGTGAAGATGGGTTGGATGAAATTTATTCCTGCAGTGAGAGTCTGAGAAAACTGTGTGTCTTCAAGAAAATTGAGAGGCATTCCATCCACTGGCCCTACCGACTCACCATTGACTCAAATTTTTCTATAAGGATTGCAGCCTATAAATCGATTCTACAGGAGAGAGTTAAAAGGACTTGGAAACTTGTGGATGCAAAAACCCTGAAAAAAGAAGATATACAAAAAGAAACAGTTTATTGCTTAAATGATGATGATGAAACCAAATTTTAAAAAAGCATATTATTCAAGAGTTTCGCTGTGGACATGATACACCTTTCTCTAAAGTGGATGAGGAAGAAATGAAATCTAAATTGGAGGGAAGTGCTTCTGTTTTGGAATTTTGGAAATCTTCTCAGGTTCAGAGAAGATTCTTCATGGGAAATCAAGCTCTAAAGGTTTTTGCAGCAAGAGACGACGAGGCAGCAGCAGGTGCGCTTTCCTCCCTAATTCATGCTTTGGATGAGTTAGATGTGGTGGCCATAGTTCGATACGCTTATTGCAAAAGAACTAATCCTCAAGTCAGCGTGGCTTTTCCTCATATCAAGCAAGCTATGTGTGTTTAGTGTATGTGCAGCTGCCTTTCATGGAAGACTTGCGGCAATATATTTTTTTATCCTTGAAAAACAGTAAGAACTATGCTCCCACTGAGGCATAGTTGAATGCTGTTGATGCTTTGATTGACTCCGTGAGCTTAGTAAAGAAAGATGAGAAGACAGACATCCTTGAAGACTTGTTTCCAACCACCCAAATCCCAAATCCTCTATTTCAGAAATTATTTCAGTGTCTGCAGCACAGAGCTTTACATCCCTGGGAGCCTCTGCCCCCAATTCAGCAGCATATTTGGAATATGCTGAATCCTCCCACTGAGGTGACAGCAAAATGTCACATTCCTTTCTCTAAAATAAAGATCCTTTTCCTCTGATTGAAGCCAAGAAAAAGGATCAAGTAACTGCTTAGGACATTTTCCAAGACGACCATGAAGATGGACTCACCACTAAAAAATTAAAGACTGAGGAAGGGGGAGCCCACTTCAGCGTCTCCAGCCTGGCTGAAGACAGTGTCACCTCTGCTGGAAGTGTGAATCCTGCTGAAAACGTCCGTGTTCTAGTGAAACAGAAGAATGCCAGCTTTGAGGAAGCGAGTGATCAGCTCATAAATCACATCAAACAAGTTTTGGATACTAATGAAACACCATATTTTACTAAGAACATGGACTGCATCAGAGCCTTCCAGGAAGAAACCATTAAGTTTTCAGAAGGTCAGTGCTTTAACAACTTCCTGAATGCCCTTAGAAAGAAAGTGGAAATTAAACAAATAATTTCTGGGAAATTGTTGTTCAGGATGGAATTACTCTGATCACCAAAGAGGAAGCCTCTGGAAGATATGTCACAGCTGAGGAAGCCAAAAAGTTTCTGGCCCCCAAAGAAAAGCTAAATGAAGACACAGCAGCCATATTTGAAGAAGGTGGTGATGTGGACAATTTACTGGACATGATATAGGTTGTGGATGTGTGGGGAATCTAAGAGAGATGCCATCGCTGTGATGCTAGGCGTTCAAACAAAACGAGTTGGAGGCAGCCATTCAAGGGGAGCCAGAAGCTCTGGAGAAATTCCTAGCAGGTTACCCGGAGGCAGATCACCTAATTCTCTGTAGAATGAATACACACATATATATTATAAGGGATAATTTAGACCCCATACAAGTTTATAAAGAGTCATTGTTAAAAAAATTGCTATACTTGATTTCTTCTGTTTCATATCTAGCTAGTTTACCTTTCTTCATTCCTTTCTTTCATAGCTTTTCTTTTAAATTTTAACTCACCATCTGACTCCAGAACTAAAACAATAACAATTACAGCTACCTAAGTACTATCTTCACCCTATTCCCCTGGCTGCCTTTGGAAATAATAGCTGTCCTAAATTTTGTGTTTGCCTTGCTTTTAAAAATAGTTCATACACACACATACACACACATATGCACACAGATATACACACCCATACATACATATATATGTATATATATATATATATGTATGCTTAAACAATGCATTGTTTATTATTAACTGTCTTTAAATTTCAAAGAGTCATGTAGACTTGCTTTTATCATTCAGCATTTGTTACTCAGATTTATCCATATTGTAATAGCTGCAGTTCATTCACTTTTTACTGCTATAAAGTATTTAACCATTTGAATATCTTATCAAAAGTTGTTAAGTTTTTGGCTGTTACAAACAGTGCTGCTATGAACATTCCAGCACACATCTCCTAGGGTTCATGGGCAAGAGTTGCTTTTGCAGATATACTTAGGTATGGAATGCTAAGTCATATGTTATGCAGATGTTCAAACTGAGTAAATTTTGTTTTGCCCTTTATTATCTATTATCTATCAATTGTCTATCTATCTATCTATCTATCATCTATCTATCTATCTGTTTTTGTTGCATGCAAAAGTCTATATGCAATTGTGGTGGAAAAAAGGATTTGGTCTTTGTCCACAGTTCCTGGCACACAGTTTCTAAAACCCTTATAATCTCAGGAATGATAAGAGTATCTTTTGTATTTGAATGAAATGACTGGTGGCTAGAGGCCCCTGGATAGCTTCAGGTTGAGGGTTGATTGCCAGAAAGCCAATGGCATGTTTGGATTGTTGGAACTTTAAGCCCTACCCCCCAATCTTTTGGGAGGGAAATGAAGGTGGAGATTGAATTAATTATCAACAGCCAATGATTAACCATGTTTAAGTAATGGAACTTCCATAAAATCCCAAACAATGGAGTTTGGAGACCTTTGGGTTGGTGAACACATCAAGGTGCTGTGGGAGGATGCTCTTGAGAGGTCATGGAAACCTCTGTCCCACTGCTTCCTCATACTTTATGAATCTCTTCCATTTGGCTGCTCCTGCTTAGTATCCTTTATAATAAACCAGTAAACATGAGTAAACGGGCTTTCCCTGAGTTTTGTGAGCTGTTCTACAAATTATTAAACCTGTGGGGGAGGGAAATGTGAGACTCCCAATTTGAAGTTAAGTTGAACAGAAATATGGGTAACCAATACTCATGACTAGCCTCTGAAGTAAGGGTAGTCTTGTGGACTGAAACACACTGCAGACAAAATTAAAATTGAAAATAAATTGCAGAAATTAAAAATAAAGTTATAATTACTGAGCTGTTTTTAACTAATAACACTTCTGACTCCAAATATGTGGACTTTTTCCTCACATCAACCAATTTTCTGATCCTCTGTGGTTCTTGTAAACAGCACATTGTTGGATTTTATTTTTTCTTCTTATCACCCAAACCAAGAGTATAATTTACATTTGTTATACCTATGATTATTTAGAACTCATTCATCTCATTTTATTTCATGTTTTCACTATTTTTTATTTTAGGCATTCTGACATGTATAGTGATACCTCATTGTGGTTTAAATTTGTATTTTCGTAATGACTAATGATGTTGAACATCTTTGCATCTATTTATTTGCTTTCCGTATATATTCTGTGGTAAAATGTCCCTTCATGTCTTTTGCACATGTTTTAATTGGATTTTTTAAAATGTTGAGTTTTGAGTGTTCTTTATATATTCTATAAATTAGTCATTCATCAGATATGTTGTTTGCAGATTTTTTTTTTTACCAGTCTGTAGCTTACCTTTTCTTCTTCTTATTTAGGTCTTCCTAAGAGCCAAAGTTTTAAATTTTAGTGAAATACAATTCACTAATTTGTTCTTTTATGAATTATGCTTTTAGTTTCAAGTTGAGGAACTTGTTGCCTAGCCCTAGATTTTCAAGGATTTTCTCTTTTTGTTTTCTAAAAGTTTTATAGTTTTAGTTTTATGTCTTACATTTAAGTCAGTGGTTTATTTTTTGTGTAAGATATAAGACTTATATGAGTGGTGGCTCATGCCTTAATCTCAGCGCTTTGAGAGGCCAACGTGAGCTGATGCTTGAGTCTAGGAGTTCAAGATCAGCCTGGACAACATGGCAAAATTCCCTCTCTGCAAACAAACAAACAAACAAACAAACAAACAAATTGGCTGGGAATGGTGGCATGCTCCTGTAATCTCAGTTACTCAGGAGGCTGAAGTGGGAGAATCACTTGAGCCCTGAAGGCAGAGGCCGTGGTGAGCTGAGATTGCGTGACTGCACTCCAGCCTGGGCAACAGAGTGAGACTCCATCCCTCTCCGCCAAAAAAAGATAAAAGGCTTATGTTGTGATTTACTTTTTGCTTATGAATGACCAATTGCTCCAGCACCATTTGTTGAAAATGCTATCTTTCCTCTATTGAATTGCTTTTGCACCTTTGTAAAAAGTCAGTTAGTCATTATTTACTGGGTTCTCTGTTCTGTTGCATTGGTCTATGTTGATCCCTCTGCCAATACTATGCGCTCTCGATTGCTATAGCTATATAATAGGTCTCAATATCAGGTAGACTGATTCCTCTCATTTTCTTTTTCAAAATTGTTTTTTAGCTATTCCACTTCCTTTGCCTCTCCATAAAATTTTATAATAATCTCTATCTACAAAAAATTTTGCTGGGATTTTTATTCAAATTATATTAACTCTGCATATTTATTTGAGGAGAATTTATTATGTTGAGTCTTCCAGTTCAACAACATGGTATGTCTTCACATTTGTTCAGGTCTTTTTTACTGTACAGCTGTTCTTTAAATTATGGTGGGATTATATCCTGATAAAACCATCATAAATTGAGAATATGATACATTGAAAATGTAGTTAATACACTTAACTTATGAAACATCATAACTTAGCCTAGCTTACCTTACATTTGCTCAGAACACTTATGTTACCCTACAGTTGGGCATAATTATCTTACACCAAGCCTAAAATGAAAGCCTTTAATTTTATAATGAAGTGTTGCATATCACTAGCCCAGGCTGGAGTGCTGTGGTGCAATCACAGTTCACTGCAGCCTCAGCCTCCAAGGCTCAAGCCATTCTCTTTCCTCAGTCCCCAAGTAGCTGGGACTACAGGCGTGCACCACTACGCTTAGCTAATTTTTCTATTTTTTGTATAGACAGGGTTTTGCTATGTTGCCTGGTCTTAAACTCCCTGGCTATAAAGATCTGCCTGCCTCGGGCTCTCAAAGTGCTGAGATTACAGGCATGAGACACTGCTTCTGGCTGGTTTTGTTTTTGTTTGTTTCAGATTCCTTAAAACTTTTCACATAAACAAATCGTATCATCTGCAAACAGAAAGTTTTATTTTCTCCTTCCCAATGTATATGCCTTTGAGTTCTTTTTCTTGTCTCCTTGCATTGATTCGAACTTTTATCACTATGTTGAATATGAGTGACTTTTTTTTTCCCCCAGAGATGCTGATTCTGGGGTGGGTCCCAAGCATCAACAGTTTATTATTTTTTGTTATCTAAGCCACCACCCCTGAGTTCAAGAAATAACTACAGTGAATCATTGTTACAGCCATTCTTTAGGAAATTGTGCTGACATTTCATCGTTACTCATTGAGTCCTTGAGTGTGTGCAGTTCTTTTTTTCTTTTTTCAATTTTTTTTCTTTTTATATATCAATTTTTAAATTTCAGTAGTTTTTTTGGGAACAGGTGATGTTTGGTTACATGAATATGTTCTTTAGTGGGGATTTCTAAGGTTTCGGTACACCCATCACCCAAGCAGTGTACACTGTGCCCAGTGCGTAGTCTTTTATCCCTCACCGCCACCCAACCCTTTTCTCTGTGCCTCCAAAGTACATTGTATCATTCTTATGCCTTTGGGTCCACATAGCTTAGCTCCCACTTATGAGTGAGAACATATGATAGTTGGTTTTCCATTCCAGAGTTACTTCATTAGAATAATGGTCTCCAATTTTATCCAGGTTGCTGTGAATGCCATTATTTCATTCCTTTTAAGGAATGAGTAATGTGTGTGTGTGTGTGTGTGTGTGTGTGTGTGTGTGTGTGTGTGTGTGTGTATATATCACAGTTTCTTTATCCATTCATTGATTGATGGGCATTTGGGCTGGTTGCATATTTTTGCAGTTGCGAATTGCATTTCTATAAATACGTGTGTGGAAGCATCTTTTTCATATAATGACTTCTTTTCCTCTGGGTAGATGCCTAGTAGTGGGATTGCTGGATCAAATGGTAGTTCTATTTTTAGTTCTTTAAGGAGTATCCACATTGTTTTCCATAGTGACTGTACTAGTTTACATCCCTGCCAGGAGTATAAAAGTGTTCCCTTTTCATTACATCCATGCCAACATCTATTCTTTTTTTTTTTAATTTTTTGATTATGGCTATTCTTACAGGAGTAAGGTGGTATTGCATGGTGGTTTTGATTTGCATTTCCCTGGTCATTAGTGATGTTGAGCATTTTTTCATATATTTATTGGCCATTTGTATATCTTCTTTAAGAATTGTCGGCCGGGCGTGGTGGCTCACGCCTGTAATCCCAGCACTTTGGGAGGCCGAGGCGGGCGGATCACGACGTCAAGAGATCGAGACCATCCTGGTCAACATGGTGAAACCCCATCTCTACTAAAAATACAAAAAAATTAGCTGGATGTGGTGGCGCGCGCCTGTAGTCCCAGCTACTCGGGAGGCTGAGGCAGGAGAATTGCTTGAACCCGGGCGGTGGAGGTTGCAGTGAGCTGAGGTCCCGCCACTGCACTCCAGCCTGGCGTCTGGTGACGGAGTGAGACTCTGTCTCAAAAAAAAAAAAAAAAAAAGAATTGTCTATGTATGTCTTTGCCCACTTTTTGATGGGATTATTTGTTTTTTTCTTGCTGATTTGTTTGAGATCCTTGTAGATTCTGGATATTAGTCCTTTGTCAGATGCATAGTTTACAGATTTTCTCCCACTCTGTGAGTTGTTTGTTTATGCTGGCGATTATTTCTTTGCCGCGCAGCTTTTTAGTCTAAGTTCCATCTATTTATCTTTGCTTTTGTTGCATTTGCTTTTGGGTTCTTGGTCATGAAGTCTTTGCCTAAGTCAATATTTACAAGGGTTTTTTTGATGTTATCTTCCAGAATTTTTATGGTTTCAGGTATTAGATTTAAGTCTTTGATTCATCTTGAGTTGATTTTTGTATAAGGTGAGTGATGAGAATCCAGTTTTATTCTTCTACATTTGGGTTGCCAATTATCCCAGCATCATTTGTTGAATAGGGTGTCATTTTTCCACTTTATGTTTTTGTTTGCTTTGTCAAAGATCAGTTGGCTGTAAGTATTTGCCTTTATTTCTAGGTTCTCTATCCTATGCCATTGGTTTATGTGCCTATTTTTATACCAGTACCATGCTGTTTTGGTGACTATAGCCTAACAGTATAGTTTGAAGTCAAGTAATGTGACACCTCTAGATTTGTTCTTTTTGCTTAGTCTTGCTTTGGCTATGTGGGCTCTTCTTTTAGTTCCATGTGAATTTTAGGATTGTTTTTCTGGTTCTGTGAAGAATGATCGTGGTATTTTGACAGGAATTGCATTGAATTTATAGATAGCTTTTGGCAGTATGTTCATTTTCACAATATTTATTCTACCCATCCATGAGCATAGGATGTGTTTTCATTTGTTTGTGTTATCTATGATTTCTTTGAGCAGTGTTTAATAGTTTTCCTTGTAGAGATCATTCACTTCCTTGATTAGGTATATTCCTAAATACTTTAGGTTTTTTTTTGGAGCTATTATAAAAAGGTTGAATTATTGATTTGATTCTCAGCTTGGTCACTGTTGGTGTACAGCAGTGCTACTAGTTTGTGTACATTGATTTTTGTATCCACAAATTTTACTGAATTCATTTATCAGTTCTAGGAGCTTTTTGGAAGAGTCTTTAGGATGTATGATCTTTAGGGTATGTAATCATATGATGAGCAAACAGTGACAGTTTGACCTCCTCTTTACAAATTTAGATGCCCTTTATTTCTTTCTCTTGTCTGATTGCTCTAGGTAGGACTTCCAGTACTATGTTGAAGAGAAGTGATGAGAGTGGGTATCCTTGTCTTATTTCAGTTGTCAGGGGGAAGGCTTTTAACTTTTCCCCCACTCAGTATAATGTTGGCTGTTTGTCATGATGACTTTTATTACCTTGAGGTATGTTCCTCTATGACTATTTTGCTGAGTGTTTTAATCATAAAGAGATACTAGATTTTGTCAAATGCTTTTTCTGCATTTATTGAGATGATCATGTGATTTTCTTCTTAATTTTGTTTGTGTGATATGTCATGTTTATTGAATTGCATATATTAAACCATCGCTGCATCCCTGTATGAGATCTACTTGGTCATTATCTTTTTGATATGCTGCTGAATTCAGTTAGCTAGTATTTTATTGAGAATTTTTGCATCTGTGTTCATCAGAGATATTGGTCTGTAGTTTTCTTTTTTTGTTATGTCCTTTCCTGGTTTTGTTATTAGGGTGATACTAGCTTCATGGAATTATTTACAGAGGATTTCCTCTTTCTCTGTCTTGTGGAATAGTGTTAGTAGGATTTATACCAATTCTTCTTTGAATGATAGAATTCAGCTGTGCATCCATCTTGTCCTGGACTTTTTTTTTTTGTTGGCAATTTTTTTCCCATTATTTTATTTTATTTTTAAATTATACTTTAAGTTCTAGGGTACATGTGGAGAATGTGCAGGTTTGCTACATAGTTATACACGTGCCATGGTTGTCTGCTGCATCCATTACCCCATCATCTAATTTCTCCCAATGCTATCCCTCCCCTAGACCCCACCCCCTGACAGGCCCTGGTGTGTGATGTTCCCCTCTCTGTGTTGATGTGTTTTCATTGTTCAACTCCCATTTATGAGTGAGAACATGCGGTGTTTGGTTTTTCTGTTCTTGTGTTAGTTTGCTGAGAATGGTTTCCAGCTTCATCCATGTCCCTGCAAAGGACGTGAACTCATCCTTTTTTATGGCTGCATAGTATTCCATGATGTGTATGTGCCACATTTTCTTTATCCAGTTTCTCATTGGTGGACATTTGGGTTGGTTCCAAGTCTTTGCTATTGTGAACAGTGTTTGTTAGCAGTTTTAAAATTACCATTTCAATCTCACTGCTTATTATTTGTTTGTTCAGAGTTTCTGTTTTTTCCTGGTTTAATCTAGAAGGGTTGTATGTTTCCAGGAATTTATCCATCTCCTCTAGGTTTTCTAATTTTTGTAAAGGTGTTCATAGTAGCCTTGAATAATCTTTTGTATTTCTGTGGTATTTGTTTTAGTATCTCCCATTTTGTTTCTAATTGAGTTTATTTGAATCTTCTCTCTTCTTAGTTAATCTTCCTAGTGGTCTATCAATTTTGCTTATCTTTTCAAAGAAAGAGCTTTTTGTTTCATTTACTTTTATTTTTATTTTTATTTTTTGTTTCAACTTCAGTTAGTCTTCTCTGATCTTTGTTATTTCTTTTCTTCTTCTGGGTTTGGATTTGAGTTGTTTTTGTTTTTCTGTTTCCTTGAGGTGTGAACTTAAATTGTCTATTTGTGCTCTTTCAGACTTTTTGATGTAGGCATTCAATGCTATAACCTTTCCTCTTACACCGCCTTTGCTGTATCCCAGAGGTTTTGATGGGATGTGTCACTGTTATCATTCAGTACAAAGAATTTCTAAATTTCCACATTGATTTTATTGTTGACCCAATAATCATTTAGGAACAGGTTGCTTAGTTTCAATGTATTTTCATGGCTTTGAGAGTTCCTTTTGGAGTTGCTTTTCGTTTTTATTCTACTGTGGTCTGATAGAGTACTTGATATAATTTTGATTTTTAAAAATTTATTAAGAGTTGTTTTGTGACCGATCGTATGGTCTATCTTGAAGAATATTCCATGTGCTGATGAATAAAATATATATTCTGCAGTTGTTGGGTAGAATGTTCTGCAAATATCTAAGTCTATTTGTCTATGGTATAGTTTAAGTCCATCGTTTCTTTGTTGACTTTCTGTCTTGATAATCTGTCTAGTGCTGTCAGTGGAGTACTAAAGTCCTCTACTGTTATTGTGTTGCTGTTTATCTTTATTCTTAGGTCTAGTAATAATTGTTTTATATATTTGGGAGTTCCAGTGTTAGGCATATGTATATTTAGGATTATGGTATTTTCCTGTTGGACTAGTCCTTTTATCATTATATAATGTCCCTGTTTGTCTTTTTAAAGGTTGTGGCTTTCAAGTCTATTTTTTCTGATATAAGAATAGCTTTTCCTTGCTTTTGGTATCCATTTCCGTGGACTATCTTTTACCATGCCTTTACATTAATTTCATATTATGTGTCAAGTGAGTCTCTTGAAGGCTGTAGATACTTGGTTGGTAAATTCTTATCCATTCTGCCATTCTATATCTTTTAACTGGAACATTTAGGCCATTTGCATTCAATGTCATATTGAGATGTGAGATACTGTCTTATTCATTGTGCTAGTTGTTGCCTGAATACCTCATTTTTTTTCCATTATGTTATTGTTTTATAGGTCCTGTGAGATTTATGCTTTAAGGAAGTTCTATTTTGGTGTTTTGCAAGGATTTGTTTCAAGATTTAGAACTCCTGTAAGCAGTTATTGTAGTGCTGGCTTGGTAGTGGTGAATTCTCTCAACATTTGTTTGTCTGAAAGACTTTTATCTCTCCTTCATTTACGACGCTTAATTTCACTGAATACAAAATTCTTGGCTGATAATTCTTTTGTTTAAGGAAGCTAACAATGGGACTCCAATCTCTTCTAGCTTATAGGATTTCTGCTGAGAAATCTGCTGTTAATCTGACAAGTTTTTCTTTATAGTTTGCCTGATGCTTTTGCCTCATAGCTCTTCAAATTCTTTCCTGTGTCTTGATTTTAGATAACTTGATGACTATGTGCCTAGGTGATGATCTTTTTGCAATGAATTTCTCGGGTATTCTTTGAGTTTCTTGTTCTTGGACGTCTAGATCTCTAGCAAAGCTGGGGAAGTTTTCTTTGATTGTTCCCTCAAATATGTTTTCCAAATTTTTAGATTTATCTTCTTCCTCAGCAGCACCAATTATTCTTAGGTCTATTAGTTTAACATAATCCCGAACTTCTTGGAGGCATTGTTCATTTTTTTTAAATTCGTTTTTCTTTGTCATTGTCAGATTGGGTTAATTCTAAAGCCTTGTCTTTGAGACCTGAAGTTCTTTCTTTTACTTGTTTGGTTCTATCACTGAGACTTTCCAGTGCATTTTGCAATTCTCTAAGTGTGTCCTTCATTTCTAGAAGTTGTGATTATTTTTTATTTATGCTATCTGTTTCACTGGAGGTTTTTCCATTCATATCCTGTATCATCTTTTTGATTTCATTAAGTTGGATTTCACCTTTCTCTGGTACCTCCTTGATTAGCTTAATAATTGATCTTCTGAATTATTTTTCTGGGGGTCCAGATATTTCATCTTGGTTTGGATCCATTGCTGGTGAGATCTTTTGGGGTATTAAAATACCTTGTTTTGTCATATTACCAGAACAGTTTTTCTGGTTATTTCTCATTTAGGTGGACTATGTCAGAGGGAAGATCTGGGACTTGGCTGCTGTTCATATTTTTTGATTCCTTTATGTGTTCTCTTTATGTGGTGCTCTCCCCTTCCCTCTAGGGATATGGTGCCCTCCCCCTTCCCTCTAGGGATGAGGCTTCCTGAGATCTGAATTGCAGTGATTGTTATTTCTCTTCTGGGTCTGTCTACCCAGTTGAGCTATTGGGCTCCAGGCTGGTACTGGAAAGTGTCTGCAAAGAGTCCTGTGATGTGATCCATCTGTAGGTCTCTCAGCCATGGATACCAGCACCTGTTCTGGTTAGAGGTACCAGGAGAGTGAAGAGGACTCTGTGAGGGTCCTTGGTTGTAGTTTTCTTTAGTGTGCTGGTTTTGTATTGGTTGGCCTCCAGCCAGGAGGTGGTGCTTTCAAGAGAGCATCAGCTATAGTAGGATAGGGGGACACAAGCTTACCCTAAGGTCAGCTGGATAAGTATTTGGTTTTCTCAGGTGGTGGGTGGGCCCAAGAGCTCCCAAGAGTTTATGTCTTTTGCCTTTTCTACCAGTGTGGGTAGAGAAAGACCATCAGATGAGGGTAAGGTTAGGTGTGTCTGAGTTCAGACTCTCCTTGGGTAGGGCTTGCTGTGGCTGCTGGTGGAGATTGGGGTGTGATTCTCCTGGCAATACTGTTATGTTCCCAGGGGGGATTATTGTTGCCTCTTCTGTGTCATATGGGTCATCAGGGAAGTGGGGGAGAGCCAGCAGTTACAGGCCTCAACCAGCTTTCTTGCCACCAGAAAGGCAAGTCTTACTCCAACCGTGTGCCTCCAACAGCACCGAGCTTATTTTCAGGCAGCTGGTGAGCAGGGCTGAGAACTTGCCCTAGGCTACAAGCCTTCCTGCTGAGAAAGCAAGCGGGCTTTCAGGTTTCATGCCTCCCTGCCTGCTGCAGCTTCTGTGCTTGTATCTGCACTCCCTGTTTGCACCTTTCCCCAAGTTCGGTCCAGGAAACTTCACGTTCAGTTAAAATAATTACAAAATTCATCTGAAAGTTTCCTTCTTCCTGTGGTCTTTCCATATTCCATTGGCAGTCTTCCCCCAATCCCGTCTGTGAGACAAAGTCAGAAATGGCTTTCTTGGGGGACCAAGAGTGCCCACAGGGCTCTTTCCACTGCTTCCTATATCCCTACATTTTGTTTGGCTCTCTAAATTCATCTCAGCTCCAGGTAAGGTCAAATCCTTCATCCGTGATCTGAACCTACAGGTTCCCCAGTGAGGATGTGTCTTCGAGGGGTGAACTTTCCTCCTTTCACACTTTGGGCACTCACAGTTTTTTGGCTGTCTCACAGAGCCTGCAGCAGCAAGCTGCTTCCTTCAAAGGGTCTATGGATTCTGTTAGCTTTCCTAATATGTTTCTGCAATAGTTATTGGAGCAAACCTTCACAATGTGAGTCTCCACACACTGCTCTGTCCATTTGAGTGAGAGCTGCAAGTTGGTGCCACCACCCATCTGACATTTTTCTAATTTTCTACATGAGTGACATTTTTGCTTCTGAGATCTTCAGTAAAAGCATTTAGTCTGTCACCGTTAAGGATAATGTTAGTGTAGGGTCCTTTGTAGGTAGATGCTCTTTACCAAGTTAAGAGGAATTTCTTCTCTATTTCTATTTTTCGGGAGAGTTTGAAAAATCATGAAAAGGCATTTAATTTTATCAAATTTTTATTCATGAATTGCTATAATCATATGATTTTCTTCTTTAGCTTATTAATATAATGAATTACATCAGTTGAGTTTTGAATATTGGATAATTCTTGTATATCTGAAAGAAAATCCACTTAGCATAGTCTATAATTATTTTTATACATTGCCTAATTTGCTAATATTTTGTTATTATTATGTATATATTCATGAGGAATATTGGTGTCTAGTTTTTTTTTTGGTGTGTGTGCTGTCTCTGTCTGGTTTTGGTATCAGGATAGTATATGTTTCCTAAGATGAATTGAGAAGTTATATTCCTCTTCTCTATACTCTAAGAAATTAGGTACAATTGGTGTTAATTTTTCTTTAAATATTTTTTAGAATTATCCAGTGAAACCATCTGGGCCTGGAGTAAAGGTTTGTGGCATTGTTGCTGTGGTCACTGCTGAGGAGGTAGAGGGAGAATTCACAGCCAAGTTGCCATGATCTTGTCGTTATGGAGACAGACATGCTGGGCTTCATCACAAGGCTGTTTTTCTTCAGGTATGATGTTGCTGTGGAAACACAGAGCCCAAATCCTCAAAGAACACTCTGTTCTAGTCTGAGCTGCTTTATCCATCTGCGTTGTATCTCATTAGCAGAAGAGCCTAGTGAGATAGGAGTTGCATCTCTGCTCACCCCAGATCTCTAGAGAAGAGCTCTACCCCTGGACATTTTCCTGGGTGAGTGGGAATATTTGACTATTTTAAGGTGAGTTTTGCTAAATTGGATAGAAACAAAATCTTCCCATGCTGCATCATTTTTCAAAATGACTGCTGGGAATTACACTTACTGCATGTTCATTTCACTCTAGGATCAAGTTGATCCACCTTAGAATCAGCCTTTCAGCCTTATTTTCAGCCCATAGATTCTTCAGCAGTAGCCTCTCTGTTCCCAGAAATGCGAATGATCATATTACCTCATGACTAATGTCTTCTATGATCAAGGAAGCAAGATTTTAGATAGGGTATTTATGGACTGTGTCATTCCTCCACCGTAATGGCACTGAGGCTGGAGTCTGAGCCCAGGTATTGATATGGCCCAAGACTAGCTCCTCAATGGATCACAGAGTTTCTCAATGGCACTATAATGTGGTAGATACAATCTGATAGTTAAGGGAATGGATTTTTGTGTTAGATGGTTTTTAGGTTGACTCTGCAGACAAGGGGAGAGCCATGGAAAAGGGTCTCTTACTATAAAGAGTTATTTACTTTGCCACTTAGAAACAGCAGTGACTTCTGCTTTTTCATTGTTGTTATTGTTGTTGAAATTAAACTTTGCCAATGCATTAAAATTTCTAAAGTCAATTCCTTATATTTTACTCCCTGCATCTCTCAGAGGCATCAGTTAGATTAAGGAATTAAGGCCAATTTTCAGAGACAAGCAGGATTGTTAATCAGGGTACAGTCAGAAAAACAGAAATCATTCTAGGTATTTCAAATGGAACAAGATTTAATAAGGGCACAAGGTGCCTACAAATGTCATTGAGAGGGTGAAGGAGCAAAAGTTAGGAGGACAACTACAGGTAGGGTTCACTAGGGAGCCAGATACTGATACCACTACTAATACCACTGGGAGATCAGGGACCAGTAGAAGACCCCTGCTGGCCTCATAGCTTCTCTGTGGTCCTAACAGAGTGAATTTCAAGGGAACATGGAAGCTGTATGTGATTCCCTGCCCCTCCAAGTATCTGAAGCCCACATATCTGTTAAAGCTAGCAGAGGAAGAAGGGTAATTCTACCCCTTTTTCTTCCTTCTAAGTCTTGTGTGAGCATGCATATTTCATTGTTGCAAACTGAACCACATTCAGTGCCTGGCTGGCAATTGAGTATGTGACCTTAAGTTCCCAAGATTCCAGCCCTGAGGGAGAACAGAGAAGGGAATGGAAGAGTGTAGAGGGCCAATAGATTATTATCTATCTGGTTATTCATTTTATGGGCCTAGTCCCCAGAATGCTAGTTTTATTTCTCAGCACTTATAATTGTAAATTGAATTGTGATGTTTTTCAGGTGAGTGTTTCTAACTAGTGTGTTATCATTTTGCACTGTGCAGCTGTACATATTGAATAGAGAAATTCATGATGATATTTAAAATAGATTGAGCTTTTAAAAAATTACTATTATACTTTAAGTTCTGAGATACGTGTGCAGAACGTGCAAGGTTGTTACATAAGTACACACATGCCGTGGTGGTTTGCTGCATCCATCAGATTGTTTGATTTTGAGTCAACTAGAAGTCGGCATGTATTTAGTGAAAGCTGAGAACCCAAGACCCAGTGATTACAATGCCATTAACTATATGGGACAGCAGAATAACAATAACAGTAGCAATGACCATGATAATAATAATAATGGTGTGATAATGATCGCAACTGCTTATCTTTACTGTTAACCCCTGTTCTAAGTGCTTTGTACTTACAAACTCACTTGCTCCTCACCATAATCATACAAAGCAGATACCATTACTATTTTTATTTTATAGGCAGATGAAGGCACTTAACTGTGAAGTGGTTAAATAAATTTTCCAATTTCATATAGCTAAGTAGTGGCAGAATCAAGATTTGAATCCCAAACCAGCTCTCAATGAGCACAAAAAAACCTGGAAATTCTAGCAGTCATAATGGGATTTTTATTCATTTGTTCCTTTATTCTTATTTTATTGAGTGCCACTGAAGCATGAGCTTTCCCTGACTCTCCCTTCTGCTTACCCCTGGTATTCTGTGATGAAATTAGTGGTTAATATTTACTGAGGGATTTCTATGTGCTAGGCACTATGCTAAAGGATTTGTAGGTAATATATAATGCAATCCTTAAAACTACTTTATGAGGATAAGAAGTTAAATCATCTATCCAGCATCAGACAATGAGGATGTTCATAGCAGTACTTGGATTCAAACCCTAGAGCTACACTGGCCAATTTGGTAATTTCTAGCTAGATGTCAAGATTGAGCATGTGGCGAGTATAAAATGTGGTTAGTCTAAATTACAATGTGCTGTAAGTATAAAATACATACTGGATTTTAGACTTTTCATGCTGTAGTGCATTTGGGAGATGCAGTGGTGACTCTAATGTAAAGACTTAAAACCAGCCTCAGTCTCTTCCCAGGAGTTCATCTAATTGTTACTGAAACATGTTGGCTACAGGGATTGGAGAAAATGTTATTAAGTGCAAAGGACTTGAGCTAGGGGTAAGGTGGGCTAGGGTATTGGGAGTTTGAAATGATATGATAAACTTACATTTTTGGAAATGCCAGTGACATTTTGGGGTCAGCAAGCAGATCAGTCTTGCTGAAAGGTTGTATTACAGTCAGGGTTTATTTATTACAAATCATCCACCCTGGCTTAAGCCAAAAGGGGGAAAATTATGGTATAGGTGCAAGACTATCTCCTGCCAAGCAGGCAGATAGTACAGTGGGATCTCAGGTGGTACTAGAACCAAGACTATGCCAGCAACAAAGGAAGCCACTGTCTCTTTCTGGGGTGGCTGAGTCCAGCAACTCACTTTCCCTCTCTGATTTATTGTTCTCTCTCTGTGTCCGCCAGGTTATTTTGCTTCTGTAAGCACATGATGAAAATTGGCCCCACAGTACAAATTAAGTTAACTATAATTGCTAGCTCCCCATTGAAAATTCTCTGGAGGCAGAACTTGATTGGTGAATTTTGGTCAAATATTCTTTCTTGGTTCAATTAATGAGTCAGAATATGCAAATTAAATACAATGACTGCTATGGAAATAACTGCCTCTAATTTTCTTTACTCTTGTATCATACATAGATACCTTGCTCAAATCTCTCCAAATAATTAAAAAATATTTTTGCAACTCCATAATTATGCCACAGCTCTTAACCTAATAATGCAATACAGTTTGAGATTTTATTTAATAATGTTCCTGATTCAGGTGTTTGGAGAAGGCCTCTTGGCTTTGGCCAATACATGTATCTTTTATTTTTCCTATCTTTTTTGTGTAAAAATCAACTGCACTGTGACATCGTGGATAAATCTGGAGCACATTATGTTAAAGACAAATACCACATGATCTCACTTATATGTGGAATCTAAAACACCTGAACTCATAGAAACAGAAGGTAGAGTGGTGGCTACCAGTGGCTAGGAGTTGGGAGATGAGGAATGTGTTGGTCAAGGATACAAAATTTCAGTTAGATAGTATGAATTAGTTCCAGAGATCTATTGTACATTATGGTGACTATAGTTAATAACAATTTGTTGTATACTTGGAAACTGCAAAGAGAGATTTTAAGTGTTCTTACCACAAAAAATGATGTATGTGAGATAATGCATATGTTAATATGGTTGATTTAGCCATTCCACAATGTGTACCTAAATCAAAACATCATATTGTATACTATAAATATCGACAGTTTTTTTAAATTAAAAAATCAATTGGAATTGACAGCTTTGTTCTCCCTCTCCCTCTCCCCCAGTACTCCTACATTCCACTCACATATATAAGTAGTTTTAGAACATTTTATCAGTTTGTTTTTAGGTAGAGTTGGACTATGAGGTTCTGGAAGGCAAGGACTGCATCTTACTTGTCTATATGTGCATAATACATCTTTCATAAATGTGCTGAATGAAGGAATGAACACATGAATGGCACTATATTTTCCATACAAAAAAGGAAAAGTTTTACATTTTGTAATCACCTGTTCAGTCATTTTTTATCTAATATATCAGTATTGCTTTTTAAATAGCTTGTGCTTTGCACTGTCTTTCTTAGATGGGGAAAATATTCATGTAAGATGATTCTTAAATACTCAAAACTCATTCATGTAAGTAATGAGACTTGTCAGTTGCATTGTGCCTTTGCTCTGGAAGGACTTTTCTCAGTAGGGATCAAACCCTACTGAAATGCTCTACAAATGGCTTCTCTGAAGGGAGCCTCTAAACCAGAGAAGATTGATTCAGTCCCCTGTAGATAGCTGTCTTCTGATAGATTTCTGAATGTTTTATGCAACTGTTAGAAAACTGATGGTTTTGTGTAACCCTTTCTCACTATTTGTACCTGGCTAGTCTAAGCTTTCTTCCTAGCCATGTTCCTGGGCATGACTATTGCCCAGGGAAACTCAAGATGAAGTGGCCAGTTGAAATGCTGCTACAAGTTTACCTACAGAAGTGGATATTTTTGGCTTATTTAGCTGTCTACAGCATCAGATTTCCTGGAGAGTAGCCAAATCTCTGCTCCACATTATGCTACAGAACTGAAACTCAAGAGTAAAATTACACTGCTGCCAATTTTAGGGCCTTGAAACTTTGACAGTAATGATTAAAAACTGTTAACAGTCCAAATTTTTCAGCAGCTTAATGCCATAAATATTAAGTCAAACCTTCAAAGGTTTCTAATATAATTTATCTTCTGTACTATCTTTGTTATTACAGTTTAATTGATTCATATATTATATGTAAATAAACCACTTTGAAATTGCTGTATTATAACTTCAGTGAAAAATTGGCTACTTTATCCTCAAACTAAGAAAATTTCCATCTTGACTGCAGAGAGGGCACCAAGCCATTCATGAAGGATCCACCCCCATGACCCAAATACCTCCCACTAGACCCTACTTCCAACATTGGAGGTCACATTTCAGCATGAGATTTGGAGGGGACAAACATTCAAATTATATCAATGGGTAAAGTCACAGTATTCCCAAGCTAAGTGTTCTGGGGCAGCTTCCTATGTCCTCAGGAGGCCCACCTTCCACCCTGGCTTCCTGCCATGTCTCAGCGCTGGGCCTGTTCCATATCTCAAGGTTCTACTGTCTCCATACCAGGGCTCTGTCTTTGGCATAGGATTCTTGTGAGTCTTTGCATTTAGTTTTCTTTGCAGCTCTGCTACTTTTACAGTTAAATCCTGTACCTGTTTTTCAGCATAGACTGCAGCAATTAAGGTCTTTATAAACCTTTCAAGGGAAATATTCTAACTTTCACAGTTTGTCTTGAATTTTTAGTTAGCTAAACTGAGACCATTATTGCTTTTGTCAAAGTTTATAAATCTATTAAGTAAAGTTAGACAACTTCATAGCCATTATAATTATCATGGGCCCTCATGTTGTTCAAGTGTCACTGGAGCACATATGCTCCTGATTTGCCTTCCATTTGCTCCTTACATCAATCCACCATAGAACATCTTAATAAGTGTGATGCTATGCATGTCAGAGGTCATTACTTCCCAGCTTACCAACAGCTATGTGATTCTTACCTCTGTCTGAACATGAGAGATCTAGTCCCAGAATCTCATCCCTAGGAGCTGCTTTGTAGGACCACTTTCAATAACAACTCTCTTGGCCTAGTTTCTCCCAGAAAACAGTGCCTGAGACAAGGGCTTGTAATCAGGATGTTTATATTAGAAAGCTTAAAAGTGGGACATAGAGGAAGTCAATCCAAGAGTGCATTATGAAACACAGAGGCTTGATCCTTCCAGGAAACTTTTGAGGAGATATGTAAAATACACCTCAGAATTGATTACCTCTTGTCTCCCATTGATCAAGGTTTGCTCCCTGGTGTTAATTCCCTTCCGCTTCTACTCATTTGTGTGACCAGATTGGCTGGACTGCAAATACCTCACATGGCTAGGCAGTGGCAGAGAAGCCCAGGGGCTGAAGGTAAGCAGTATCTTTGTGGGAGTTAACATAGAGTGCTATCAGGCTACATCTGAGTACAGTTGATTGCTTCAGTAATGACTGGAGTAAAAAGGTGGACTTAAGAGGAGGTGAACTGGGGCACAAGAGATGTCAGATATAGTATAATCTTGCTCTGTGGCTCTAATAAATAAATGACACAAGAGTCAAACAAAAGAATGCTTCCTAAAATCTGGGTTGGTGAGCATAAGTCACACCACATATGGGACATGAATGACCCAGTCTTGGTTTGGGTGCTTCAGTTCCTCCTTAGTTCCTTCTCATCAATCATTCACAAATCTTGGTATATAGACTCAAGTTCACATTATTACACAAATGTCTTGGTGCTTTAGCTAAACTAATGCCTAATGACATTCCTGTGGCTGGCACTCAACATGGATATGTGGATATGGATATGTGTTTGGTGTAACACTCCTTGGGTTGCTGATATTTTTCAGGACTGTGGGGGTATAAAAGGTTCTCCTCTATGGGCAAGGGAAGGTAGAAATGAGCTTAATTGAACTCTAATTGAGAAAAGAATCCAAAGCAAAGATATATGGCTTTAATAATGAAGATAAATCTTCTTGGGACTAAGTCACATTTCCTACTGTATGATATTCTTGGCCAGGGAAAACAGGAGGAGATAGAAGAGGGAGAGTATGTATTGTTTGGAGATGCTCCATAGTTCATTCTGAAACACCCATACCCCCTTTCTTATAAGAACACTGAAGGGAGTAAAATTGCCCAGTGGTTAAATGGAGTTTCATGGTGTTTGCGTCTTTCTTACCATACTCATCAGGTTCTTGCAGCAATATCCAAGACCAAGAGAGGCCGCGTGGAATGAAGGGAGCCATAGAAGAAACTTCTGCAATGCAGTGATAGTATATGATTAAGGAACAGGCAGAATACTTGCACAGATTTCTGGGTTATGTCAATTTTTGGAAACCCACAACCTCCCTGTTGGCCTCTTAGTCACATACAGTAAAAGCATCCTCTCCTCCCATGACTAAAGGGCCTGAAACTGACTATGCTTTCTTAAATCTGAGTCTTGAGGCTGGCAACAGGCCATTTTCTACCCTGAAGATCATCTGCATGCATTGGGAGTCATGCCTGCCACCTATCCAGCCTGGGTGGCCTCCTGGGATGTTTCCCTTGGCAGGAGTATCTTACAGCTGGGCTGATTATTAGTGAGTTTCTGAATTATTTATGTCAATGCTCTCTTTCATTAGTGTGAATTGTCATGAATTGGTTGTAATCAAAGAGATTTAGGCTTGGGAAACAAAAGGGTGAGGTACATTTTTTAGTTTAATGTTATAATATGTTGGGTTTTGTCACTGTGATTAAACCCAACAATAACATCGCTAGGAAACACAGTTTGGTGTGTTAGAAAGGACCCTGGACTTGGAGCCAGGAAATATAGGTTCCTGATTCTGTTCTCCCATCCTGGGCTTGACCTTACAGTACCTTAGTGATCATTTTGTCTAATGTCTTGATACTTCAATTGAGCAGAGGCCAGGAACTTAGTGGTAGGACCAGAAGTAGAAGTCAGATGGCTGAATTTCCTCTTTGCTTTAATCTATATGATCTTACTGACCTGTTGTTTATTTATTTAACTTTTTGAGATTTCAGATTTATCATCTTTTAAAATAATTATAGCTATGGACTGAGTTATGTCCTTCTTGCAAATTCATATGTTGAAGCCCTAACTCCCAATGTGACTGTGACTGTATTTGGAAGTAGGGCCTGTAGAAGGTACTTAAGGTTAAACAAAGTCATATGCATAGGGCCATAATCCATCAGAACTGTGGCCTTATAAGGAAAAAAAGAGGAAATGATCTATTTTGTTCTGTCTGTCATGTGAAGATACAGAGAGAAGGGAGCCATCTGGAAGCCAGGAAGTGAGCCCTCACCAGAGGCTGAGCATGCTGGCACATTGATCTTGGACTGCCAGATTTGAGAACTGTGGAGAATACATTGCTGTTGTTTAAGCCATCTAATCTGTGATGTTATGTTATGACAGCCCGAGCAGACTAAACAGTGTCCTACAATAGAACATAGAACATCAGAAGTAGAAAGTAACTTGTCTTAGTTTGAGTTCTTCCAAAAGCTGACCCTGAGACAGGGATTAGAATAAAAACAGTTTGTTTGGCAGGTGATTCCCAGGAGCAATGTTGAGGCATATATGGGGAAGTAAGAAAAGGAAGGAGGAAGATAGGAAAACCAATAGTAGGTTATCAGCATGGGCAATTGGAGCTCAGTGAAACTGAAAACTCTTTGAAAGACTGTGAAATGTGTCTCAGAATTTTCTTATTGAAGGCCAAGGAAACTGTGATACTAATATGTCAATTCACTACCCAGTGAAGGTACTAAATTCCTGGCACTTCTGGCCTGTCTGGCACACACCAGCCTAGCAGGCATGTTTTCATGCCATTAGACAGAGTTGTGCAGCAGGGCATGCATGGGAACTGTCTCAAGTGACCTTTGGGGTAGACTAACGGGACATGAGCATATATGGACAATGTCTACCATAGCAGTAATCTCACACTTTGAGGTTGATACGGTTTGGCTCTGTGTCGCCACCCAAATCTCATGTTGTAGCTCCCATAATTCCCTTGTTTTGTGGAATGTGAGAGAGACCTGGTGAGAGATAATTGAATCATGGGGGTGGTCTTTCCCATGCTGTTCTTGTAATAGTGAATAAATCTCATGAGATCTGATGGTTTAAAAAACGAGAGTTTCCCCTGCACAAGCTCTCTCTCTGCCATCCATGTAAGACATGACTTGCTCCTCCTTGTCTTCTACCATGATTGTGAGGCCTCCCAGCCATGTGGAACTGTAAGTCCATTAAATCTCTTTCTTTTGTAAATTGCCCAGTCTCGGGCATGTCTTTATCAGCAGTGTGAAAACGACTAATACAGAGGTGACTACCAGATATTTTGAGGTCTCATTAAAATACAGATTCTGGTTTGTTAGGTCTGGAGTGGGACCTGAGATTCTGCATTTCTGAGAAGCTCCCAGTGATGCCAATATAGCTTGTCCATGGACCAGACCTTGAGTAGCAAGGAGTTACACACTCTCTCATGCATTCAGCTCAGTTCAACAATATTTGTTGAACATTGGCTGTGCTGGAGACTGGGGATATGCTACACTTGACATAGGGAATAGTGAGACAGGAACACAGAGGTCAGGCATTACATTAACTTTACAGGCTGTTTAAGAGTTTATCTTGTTTTGATTGTCCATGATTAAATTGTGCATAACAAAAGTATATATTTATTTTTTTCTTAAAAAACAGAGGAAGGCAGGATTCCTGAATTGTTTCTGTTTCTTAGACAGAATTTCAGCCTGTTAAAATGCTAGAAACCATCAACACAAATCTTCTTCTAGATATGTGACCCACTCTTAGTAGCAGCCTCTCTGGGACCATGACAGGATTTTCATAAAGCCCTTGCTTCCTTTAACATTTTAAAATAAAAAAAAAACTGAAGTTGTAATAAAAATAGCAACATTTTTGTAGTACTTCATAGCTCACAAAGTGCTTTCCACCACATCATCTCATTATGTCCTTTGCAGGCTTGAGAGAAATAATTTACAAATGGCATTTTAAAATAAATGTGTTGCACATTAAGGCAGATACATTACACAGCTGGGTACATGATATTCTAGATCCAACGATGATGAAAAATGACTATGAAGAAGGCTGCCTATAAGCATGTACTGTATCCTACGGCACTCGAATAAACTACATTAGCTTGAAAAAGGCAGTTCAGACTCACTGTGGTTAGTTTCTCACATTAAAATTTTCCAAGTTGAGGTTGAAACGTTTCTACAAGGGTCTTACAAACACCTTTACTCTCTGTGCAGATCTTCGTTCAACCACCTGGCTTTTTAGTCTGTTGGGAGACTTTGGGCCATCTGTAAGCCCACTCTCAGGCCAAGTGCCATGAATATGACTCATGAACAATGAAAATGCTACACAGCTGTTAACCTCCTTTGCTGGACAATCAATAGGTTTATCCAGTCAAATGAGAAAGTATAGATGAGATGTTAAAGACTGTAGACATTGTAAAATGACCTGCTATAATGACCTTTGTAAAGATTTAGTGGCATATTCCCATGAACTCTAAGCACATGTATCAGATGTTATCAATTATGTTACACATAATTTATAGTTATAAATAATAAAAGTGTAGATTAAAAAATAATTTTATTTATAGTAATTTCAATAACCTTGAAATATTGAATAAAAGGGAAACAGATAGATGTTATTCATAAATATTTTATCAGTGATGATGCTCTTTGCTCTAAGAAATGGAATATTTACTAGAGCCTAAAAACAAGAATTTATTATTTATACAACATAAATCTGTAAGTAAGTAGCTCTGAGGTTTGCTGATTCAGCAATACAGTTGATGTCTGAGTTTTGGGTCAGCTTCTCTGACTCTTTCAGCTTTTATCTCATGATTACAAAATAGTTGCCATAGCTATGAGCATTCACTCACAAAAGTGAATTCAAACAGGAAAGGGGGTGTTTCCTTTATAATTTTTCTTTTAATCATGGAGAAAAATCTTTCTGAGAAGTTCCTAGTAAGTCCCCTGCAGGATCTTTTGGTTAGAAGTGAATGATATGCCCACCTCCACACCAATCACTGGTAGAGGAAATGGGATTAACATGATTGTCTTGGCTAATTATGCTTCATCCTTGGATGCGAGGTTAGGGACAAAACTCCCTTGAGTACATTACCTCCTGAAATATAAACAAAGTAAGTGTTGTTAGTAAGGAACAAAAGAAAAATAGCTTTTTGGTAAGGAAGCAATATTTTCTGATGCACGTGTTTTATTATTTCTTTAAAGGTTTTTCTGTTGCCTTCTGTGATGGTTAATTCTATGTGTTAACTTAACTAAGCTAGGGGATGCTCAGATGGCTGGCAAAACATTACTTCTGGGGTGAGTCTGAGAGTGTTTCCAGAAGAGATTTTAATCAGTAGACTGAGTAAAGACACTAACCTCACCAATGTGGACTGTGGACAGGCATCATCCAATCTGGTAAGGGCCTGAATAGGACAAGAAGGTAGAGGAAGGGAAAATTCACTGTCTCTGGTTGAATTGAGACATCTCTCTCTTCCCTTGGACATCAGTGCCTCTGGTTCCTGGGGCACTTTGAACTTATACCGTTGCCCTTCTCATTCTCAGGCCTTGGAATTTAGACTAAGAGACATCTTTGGCTTTCCTGGTCTCTAGCTTGCACGATGACAGTTAGTGGGACTTTTTAGCCTCCATAACCATGTGAGCCAATTTCTATAATAAATCTCCTTTTGCGTATGTCTTTGTATCTTTTTCTTTCTCTTCTCTGGAGAATTCAAATAATACACCTTCCTAATAAAATGGCGACAAATCCAGGGATTAGAATCAAACACTAAGATTGAAAACCTTACCTCTTACTGAGTTCTAGAGAAGAGTAAAAATATTTTGTGAGATAAGCTGGATTTCTTGCTGGTTTGAGTTCCTTATAAAATGGAAAACCTCCTGTCCAGACAGAGCTCAGCTGTGGTATGTTTCCCCACCATATTGCTGCATGCCTGGGGTCTTTAGAGGGGTAGAAGGAGAAATGGCATAAGAGCAAAAATTACTAGGGGGAGTTTTTAGGTGAAAATTTCAGGAAAATTTGGGAAGTAATATGAGGTAAAAGGGAATTTAAACTAGTGGCACTGCAAGTAGGTATCTACCCTCTTCACATATTAAAAAAACACAGCTTAGAATATGAGTTAACCTAGAAATGATGTCTGTTTGATATCTGTGTCTCCTTTACCATTGTTCTGAAAGTTGTGGCTTTAGTAGGGTCTTTAAAGGTTCTTCTGTTGATCTTAAGGGGTAGGCATAGTATTCCCACTCTACCTTCCATTCCCAAATAAAAAGGCAATCTAGGCCTGCCTGTGGGAAGGTCTTATGGAATAAAGGATGTCAGAACCTCAATAATCAAGGTAGTCTCAAGTCTCAAGTTGGCTGCCCAAGCTTCAGCCATCACAACCATGTTCCAGCATGCAGGAAGGAAGAAAATGAAATAAGAGGCTGGGGATTCAAGATGGCCAAATAGGAACAGCTCTGGCATGCAGTTCCCAGCTAGAACAATGCAGATGAGTGAACACCGCATTTCCAAATGAGTTATTATTGCCCACAGACCAGGAGATTCCCGGGCTGAAAAGCACCATGAGTTTCCAGCATGACTGTTTCAGCCGGCACAGTGGGTCCCCCACACAAAAACTCACACAAATCTGGGCAGCCATTTCAACTGGCACCTGGAATGACTGGGAGACCGAGCTGCCCATTCAACTGAAAAAGAAAGGTGGGGGGCTGAAACAGGAAACCAGGTGATCTGGCTCGATGGGTCCCATCCCCCGCAAAGACCATCAATCTGAAACACTCTGGATTGAGAGTTTCACAGCAAGCACAGCTGGACCCGGGACAATCCAGCTCTGCTGGGGGGATGAGTGTCTGTCATTACTGAGGCAGTCCACCACTATCAAGGCAGTCTGCCACTACCAAGGCAGTTTGCTATTTCCGAGGCAGTCCGCTATTACTGTAGTGAGACCTCCATTACCGAGGCAGTTCCAACTATACCTCTATAAACAAAACTGCAAGGAAGTTCAAACAGCAGCTGGGCAGAGCCCATGGCAGCTCAGCAACACCTCTGCTGGCAGACTGTGACTAGGCTACCTCCTTGCTGGGCAGGGCAGCTCTGAAAAAGGCAGCAGCATGTCAGGAACTTACAAATAAAGCCTCACCTTCCCAGGACAGAGCACCAGGCAAAAAGGTGGTTATAAGTTCTATTTTAGCAGACTTAAATGTACCTGCCCAGCAGTTCTGAATAGAACAATGGAGCTCACAGTTCAGCACTTGAGCTCCTATAAGGGACAGACTGTCTCCTCAAGCAGCTCCCTAACCCCTGTAGATCCAAAGAGTCACCTCATAAAGGAGAGCTCAGGCTGACATCTGGTGGGTATCCTTCTGGGATGAAGATAACAGAAGAAGAAACTGGCAGCAACCTTTACTGTTCTGTAGCCAACACAGGTGATCCCCAAGCAAGCAGGATTTGGAGTGGACCTCCAGCAGTCCTACAGCAGAGGGGCCTCACTGTTAGAAGGAAAACTAAAAACAGAAAGAAATAACTTCATCATCAACAAAGTACATCCACTCAGAGACCCCATCCAAAAGTCACTAACTACAAAGACCACAGGTAGATAAATCCACAAAGATGGGAAGAAACCTGTGCAAAAGGAAAGAAAACACCCAAAACCAGAACACCTCTCCTCCTTCAAAGGATCACAACTCATCAGCAAAGGAACAAAGCTGGATGGAGAATGAGTCTGATGAATTGACAGAACAAGCTTCAGAAGGTGGGTAATAACAAAATTCTCTGAGCTAAAGAACATGTTCTAACCCAATGCAAAGCAATTAAGAACCTTGAAAAAAGATTTGATGAAATGCTAATGAGAATAAACAGCTTAGAGAAGAATATAAATGACTTAATGGAATTGAAAAACACCACATGAGAACTTCATGAAGCATACACAAATTTCAGTAGCTGAATCGACCAAGCAGAAGAAAGGGTATCAGAGATTGAAGATCAACTCAATGAAATAAAACAAGAAGGCAAGATTAGAGAAAAAAGTGAAAAGAAATGAACAAAGACTCCAAGAAATATGGGATTATGTAAAAAGACCTAATCTACGTTGATAGGTGTACCTGAATGTGATGGAGAGAATGAATCCAACCTGGGAAACACTCTTCAGGATATTATCCAGGAGAACTTCCCCAGCCTAGCAAGGAAGGCCACCATTCAAGTCCAGAAAATACAGAGAACACCACAGAGATATTCCTCAAGAAGAGCAACCCCAAGGCACATAATCATCAATATTCACCAGCGTTGAAATGAAGGAAAAAATGCTAAGGGCAGCCAGAGAGAAAGCTTGGGTTACCCACAAAGAGAAGCCCATCAGACTCACAGCAGATCTCTCAAAAGAAACCCTACAAGCCAGAAGAGAGTGGGGGACAATATTCAACATCCTTAAGGAAAAGAACTTTCAACCTAAAATTTCATATCCAGCCAAACTAAGCTTCACAAGTGAAGGAGAAATAAAATCTTTTACAAACAAACAATTGCTCAGAGATTTCGTCATCACCAGGCCTGCCTTACAAGAGCTCCTGAAAGAAGTACTAAACATAGAAAGGAACAACCAGTACTAGCCACTCCAAAAACATACCAAATGGTAAAAAACATTGACACAATGCAGAAACTGCATCAACTAATGGGCAAAACAACATCAAAATGGCAGGATAAATTCACACATAACAATATTAACCCTAAATGTAAATGGGCTAAATGCCCCAATCAAAAGAAATAGACTGGCAAATTGGATAAAATGTCAAAACCCATTGGTGTGCTATACCCAGGTAACGCATCTCACATGTAAGGACACACATAGGCTCAAAATAGAGGGTTGGAGGAAGATTTACCAAGCAAGTGGAGAACAAAAAAAAAAAAAAAAGGAGTTGCAATCCTAGTCTCTGATAAAATAGACTTTAAACCAACAAAGATGAAAAGAGACAAAGAAGGGCATTACATAATGGTAAAAGGATCAATGCATCAAGAACTAACACACCCAGTGCAGGAGCACCCAGATACATAAAGCAAGTTCTTAACAACCTGCAAAGAGACTTAGACTCCCATACAATAATAGTGGGAGAGTTTAACACTCCATTGTCAATATTAGACAGGTCAACAAGATAGAAAATTAACAAGGATATCCAGGACTTGAACTCAGCTCTGGACCAAGCAAACCTAATAGACGTATACAGAAATCTCCACCCCAAATTCATGGAATACACATTCTTCTCAGCACCACATCGCACCTATTCTAAAATTGACCACATAATTGGAAGTAAATCACTCCCCCAGCAAATGCAAAAGAAGGAGAATCATAACAAACAGTCTCTCAGACCACAGTGAAATCAAATTAGAACTCAGGATTAAGAAACTAACTCAGAACCACACAACTTCATGGAAACTGAACAACTGGCTCTTGACTATTGATTGGATAAACAATGAAATGAAGGCAGAAATAAAGGTGTTCTTCAAAACCAATGAGAACAAAGACACAACATACCAGAATCTCTGGGACACATTTAAAACAGTGTCTAGAGGAAAATTTATAGCAATAAATGCCCACATGAGAAGCAAGGAAAGATCTAAAATCAACACCCTATTATGAAAATTGAAAGAGCTAGAGGAGCAAGATCAAAAAATCTCAAAAGCTAGCAGAAGACAAGAAATAACTAAGATCAGAGCAGAGCTGAAGGAGAGGAGACACAAAAACCCTTCAAAAAAATCAATAAATCCAGGAGCCGGTATTTTGAAAAGATCAACAGAATAGACAGATCGCTAGCCAGATTAATAAAAAAGAAAGAGAGAAGAATCAAATAGATGCAATAAAAAACGATAAAGGGGATATCACCACAAATTCCACAGAAATACAAACTACGATCAGAGATTACTACAAACAACTCTATGCACACAAACCAGTAAACATGGAAGAAATGGATAAATTCCTGGACACTTGCACCCTCCCAAGCCTAAACCAGGAAGATGTCGAAACCCTGAATAAGCAACAAGGGCTGAAGTTGAGGCAGTAATAAATAGCCTTCCAACCAAAAAAAGCCCAAGGTCCAGATGGGTTCACAGCTGAATTCTACCAGACATACAAAGAGGAGCTGGTACCACTCCTTCTGAAACTATTCCAAACAATCCAAAAGAGGGGAATCCTTCCCAAATCATTTTATGAGACCAAAGTGATCCTGATACCAAAACCCAGCAGAGACTCAACAAAAAGAGAAAACTTCAGACAAAATTCAACAGCCCTTTATGCTAAAAACCCCATCTGAAGGTCAACATCAAAATCCAAAGGTAGATACATCTATGAAGATGAGGAAAAACCAGTGCAAGAAGGCTGAAAATTCCAAAAACCAGAACACTTCTTCTCCTCCAAAGGATGGCAACTCCTTGTTGGCAATACACAAATATCAATAGCTGAAGCAATTAAGCAGAAGAAAGGATATCAGAGATTGAAGATCAACTTAATGAAATAAAATGTGAAGACAAGATTAGAGGAAACAAATGAAAAGGAACAAACAAAGCCTCCAAGAAATAATGGGACTATGTGAAAAGACCAAACCTGTTTTATTGGTGTACCTGAAAGTGACAGAAAGAATGGAACCAGGTTGAAAAACACATCAAGATATTATCCAGGAGAACTTCCCAAATCTAGCAAGACAGGCCAACATTCAAATTCAGGAAATACAGACAACACCACAAAGATACTCCTCAAGAACAACCCCAAGATATATAATCGTCAGATTCACCAAGGTTGAAATGAAGAAAAGAATGTTAAGGACAGCCAGAGACAAAGGTTGTGGTATCCACAAAGGAAAGCCTGTCACACTAACAGGGGATCTCTCAGCAGAAACCCTGTAAGCCGGAAGAGAGAGGGGGCCAATATTCAACATTTTTAAAGGAAAATAGGAGTGCTTTTACACTGTTGGTGGGGAGTATAAATTAGTTCAACTATTATGGAAGACAGTGTGGCGATTTTTCAAGGATCTAGAACCATAAATACTATTTGACCCAGCAATCCCATTACTGGGTACATACCCAAAGGATTATAAATCATTCTTTTATAATGACACGTGCACTCGTATGTTTACTGCAGCACTATTCACAATAGCAAAGACTTGGAACCATCCCAAATGCCCATCAATGTTAGACAAGATAAAGCAACTGTGGCACATATACACCATGGAATACTATGCAGCATAAAAAAGGATGAGTTTACGTCCTTTGCAGTGACATGGATGAAGCTGGAAACCATCATTCTCGGCAAACTCACACAGGAACAGAAAACCAAACACCACATGTTCTCACTCATAAGTGGAAGTTGAACAATGAGAACATATGGATACTGGGGAGGGGAACATCACATTTCAGGGCCTGTAGGGAGGTGGGGGGTTAGGGAAGGGATAGCATTGGGAGAAATACCTAATGTAGATGAGGGGTTGATGGGTGCAGCAAACCACCATGGCACATGTATACCTATGTAACAAACCTGCATGTTCTGCACATGTATCTCAGAACTTAAAGTATAATAAAAAAAAAAAGAGAAAAAAGTTAGAGTATATACTGGGGGAACAACCCAAAGGGGGTTGTTTCAGGTTGAGACTCCTCTCTGTAAGTGGGAAATAGACTGGCAGTTTTATGCCTTTACTTTTGTTCATGTGATTTATTTAGCATGACATATCATTTTATTCCGCTTGCATCTCACATAACTCCCCCTAACTCCTTCACTGTCTACTAAAATTTTACTCACCTTCAAGGTTCAATTCAGTGCCACTTCCTGAAAGAGTCGTTTTGGATTCCACCCATTAGAACTAACTTCTCCTGTGCTGTACAGCACTTTTGCCCTACTCTTATTATAGCAAAGTGTTCATTTTGTTTTACATTATCAGCAGTTATTTATTTTTTCCTTTAGATTATAAATTTCCTGAGGCCTGGGTCCTGGATTTAATTATCTCCAAATACATACAGTGCCTACATGAAAGAGAAATAAGCTCATATCTTATTTAAACCGATATAATTTTGTACTTTTTACCACTCACAGCCAAATATAATCTGAACTAATATAAGATCCTTTCATTTTCCTTTTACAGAAATGGGCACCACTCTATTTCTAAAAAGGGCTAGAACATTAAATGAATGTTAATGAATGGAAGGAGATTGGAAAATATTTTTAAATTGGCACTATGATGTGTTCTCAATTTTCAGTGTTAGAGGAGCTGGCGTGGTGGAAAGGAAGAAAGTGGGCTTTGGGATCTGTAATGCCTGATTCAAAGTCTTGGTTGAGTGACTTATAGATGTCTGATCTCGGGTAAGGAAATTATTTTCCTTAAGCCTGAGTTTGCAGATCTGTACAATGAGAATGAAAGTATTTACTTTGTAAGGTTGTTTTGAGTATTAGGTAAGATGTCTGTAAAGAGCCTGGCCCTTAGGAATTGTACTCAATTCTTGATTATTGTTATAATCATCATGCTGTAGACTTGTAGTGATTAAGGAAAAAGTTCTATGTTGCCCTGTCCCAGAGCCATAAGACCCCCTAACTGATTACACACTTGTTAGGGGTTCTTGAAAGGAGATTTGCCATAGAAAGCAAGAAATGTTATTACTGGTGACAGAAATTAAGGCCATATTATTTATAACCCTGTAATTGAGATAATATTTGGCATATTGACATGGACAACATTCCTCCAACATCCATTTTAAAGTCTCCAGATGAAAAACTTAGACATAAAGTACAAGCACTCATTGATGTTTTTAATAGTCATAGTGACATGTAAGGTAATAATAAAAATGATGAAAGTGGCAATTCGATTGAAATGTGGGCTGAAGCATACCTATTAAATTGGATCCATAGTTAAAACAGTCTGGGATTTTCATAGTTCTCTAGGGAGGAACAGTTAAATTCCAGATTTTGTCTTTATTGGCAGCAATATAGAAGTTATGCATATCACAGACCAAAAGCAATCAGTGACACAGCTGTCAGAACTTCAAGGTCAGAATAAAAAAGGAGATGCTATAATTCTAAGGAAAATTGGGGAAGCTTATGTAAAAGACTTGTTTAAAAAATGACTTGTGAACTCTTCAAAGCATAAAAGTAACTTTTTTGATTATGCAACATGTAAAGTCTCCATAAAGCTTTTGGCATACTTTGAGGCTGACATCTAACACATATATAGGGCTTTTCAGTTTACAAATGCTTTGACATTATCTTAACTCATTTCATTATTATTATTAGTTTTCTATTGCTGCATCACAAATTACTACACACTCAATGGTTTAAAATAGCACACATTATTTTCCCACAGTTTCTGTAGATCAGGAGTCTGAAAACAACTTAACTGGGCCCTCTGCTTAGGGACTCACAAGCTGTAATTAAGGTGTCAGCTAGGCTCCATTACCATATAGTGGACCAACTGGGAAAGAACCTTCATTCAAGCTCATTCAGTTTATTGGTAGAATTCATTTCCTTGTGGTTGGAGGGCTGAGAGCCCCAGTTTGTTGAGCTCTCAGCTACTAAGCCTTTAGCGTCCTGGCTAGCATGACTTCCTGGAAGCAGCTATCAGTTTCTGGAGGTCACTTATGGTACCTTGGTATGTGGGCTTTCTCAACATGGCTTTTGACTTCATCAAGCCAGGAAAGAGTCTTCAGAGAAAGTCTACTAGCAAGATGGAATCTTTATAACTAATGTAATCATGGGAGTCACCTCCTGTAACTTTCACCATATTCTCCTGGTCAGAAGAAAGTCACATGTCCTGCTCACATTCAACCGAAGGAGATTAAACAAAAGCATAGACACCAGGAGACCAGGATCATATGGGTCCACCAATAAGTCTGTCTGCCACGATTATTCACACAGTCTTTTGAGATAGGCTGGGTAGATGTTCTTACTTCTGTTGTGCAGATGAAGACACTGATGTTCAATTGGAAAGGTTAAATAAACTGATGCTCAAGATGACACAGTTAATAAAAGATAAGATTAGACTCAACTCCTAGTTCCATTATCCAAATGTGAGCATTTAACCATCTTACGTATCTTTGTATCTACCCATCCATTTATTTACTCACCCAACCATACTAGGCCAAGGTTCTTTTCACTACATCAAGATACTACTTGAAACAGAATTCACTGTAGGGATGTCAGCAAAATGATTGACTAGAGATGCCTGGCACTCATCCCTCTGCCATAAGAAAGGACCAAGGCAATGAATAAACAGCTAAGATTGACTGGCATGTTGAAGGTAGAGCATTGGAGGGCAGTGGGGAAATGGAGATATACCTGTGGTAACTGGAAGTCCAGGAGGGCAACAAGGAGGTGCCCAACCTTTGCAACCCTGTCTTCCCTGCTTGGATCAGATCTGCCTGGAGTCAGGGGAGACTTCCTGTTATGGGAAAAATAAGATCTCCATCTGTCCCCCTTGCCATTGCAAACACCCACAGTGCCTATAACAGGAGAATCTCACAGGTCTTGAAAGTCCTGAGCCTGGTTTGAAGAGCTTCCAGAAATTCACACAGCTGCATTGTCCTGGATTGGGAGCATAAGGTGTGTACTCCTCACCCCCAGCTTCCCACTGTGAGTCAAGTTGTTGCAGTATTATACCATATAAGACCACAGCTACCTCTCCTCTGGGGTGCCCTGCTCTGGGGATCAGTAGCCATTATAGCCTGCCAGCACTGGGGTTCCATCTTCACTCCAAGTCTACATGGGTGGCTGAATGCCACAACTCCGGTAATGCACAGCTTGGGCCCAGGATCAGCTATGACTCCAGTTCTGCACATCAGGGAAATGAACTCTTGTTGCCCTAATTTCCAGCTGGAGGAACAGTCTAGCAGTCCCACTCAGGGTGAATACCCACTTGAGCAAGTAAACATCATACCTCCAAAGAAATACAATAATTCTCCAGTAACAGACCCCAATCATAGAGAAATACACAAAGTTTCAGGAAAAGAATTAAAAATAACAATTTTGGGGAAACTCAGTGAGATACATGAGAATACAGACAGATAGTTCAATAAAATTAGGAAAATAGTTCATGACTTGAGTGAGAAATTCAACAAAGAGATATCATAAAAAGAATCAAAGAAACTGTTGCATGCCTTCCCCCAAGTGGGAGAGACCCCTGAGCTGACATACTCCTTAGCTGGTGGAACAACTACATGCCTGAGCCCAGGACCTAAGAAACATCCCTCTTGTATCTCATCCTCCACAGATAAGCTCCTGGCCTGCCCGATAGCCCTGTGCCAGCAATCAGGGCCTGAGAAACAGATCCAAAGGCTGGCCCTTGCAGACACTCCTGTGCTGACCAAGCAGCCTTGTGGCTGCATCCTAGGCCTGAAATCGCCCCCTGACCCCCCGCCAATTCATCTGTTGCACAGATGAAGACACTGATGTTCAGTTGGAGTGGTTAAATAAACTGATGCCTAGTAGACATGCCTCTGGGCTAGCCAAGCATCCTTATGCCTACATACTGGGCCTGAGAAGCCCTGTGAGCTGCCCTCAGTGGACAATGATACAGGCCAGTCAAGAAACTGTGCCACTATGTTCCAGGCCTGAGAAATAACTCTGTGGCTTCCCCCCTGGCAAACAGGCCTCCAGGGTTGGCTGTGTAGCTTAGTGTTCATGTCCCTGGCCTGGACATAGTCTCATGGCCCTAACTCCAGCCCTAACTCCAAACCACCATGGGCATGCATGTGTTCTTGAACTGAGAAACAGCTTGGCAAGCCCAACCCTGGAAAAGCTGCACACTGTTGCCACAGACTTTCTAAGCCTAGGCCACTAAAATACTTGCAAATGTCATTATTATGGATTACAGCTGAAGAAACTACACAGAAACTATACTATTGCATTTGCCTAGAACTAAAGCCAATGCACCCTACCAAACCAACACCCCAAGACCCATTTATATGAATGTGTCTTTTCCTATAAAATCTACTCTATACAATTGTCAGAAGTGACTTTCTACCAGATGCATAGAAATTAACATCAGGATACATCAAAATTTAAAAAAACAAGTAAACATGTTACTGCCAAAGGCATACAATAATTCTCTAGTAATAGACCACAATCGTAAAGAAATATACAAAGTTCCAGGAAAATAATTAAAAATAACAATCTTAGGGAAACTCAGTGAGATACATGAGAATACAGATAGACAGTTCAATAAAATTAGGAAAACAGTTCATGATTTGAATGCAAAATTCAACAGAGATATTATAAAAAGAATCAAACAGAAATCCTGCAGCTGAAGAATCCAATAAATGAAATAAAATTTCCATTGATAACTTTAACAACAGACCAGAGCAAGTAGAAGAAAAAATTTCTCAACTTGAAAACTGGTCACTTGAAATAAAACAGTCAGAAAAAAGAAGAAAGAAGAAGAAAAGAAAGAAGAGGAATGAAGAAAGCCTTCAAGATTTATGGGACATTGTTTAGTGAACAAATACTCACATTATGGGCATCCTAGCATGAGAAAAAAATGGGAAGTATAGAAAATATATTTAATAAAATAAAAGTTGAAAATGTCTAAGCCTTGGAAGACAGATGGACAGTCATGCTCAGGAAACTAAAAAAATCTCAGATAGATTCAACCCAAACAGGCACACTCCAAGGCATATTACAGTCAAATTATCAAAAGTCAAAGACAAAGAAAGAATTCTTAAAGCAGAAAGAGAAAAGTGTTGATTCACACATGAAGGAATTTTCATAGGCTAACAGTGGATTTCTCAGAAGAAACCTTACATGCCAGGAGTAAACAGGAAGATATAGTCAAAGTACTAGAAGAAAAAAAGAAAAATCTCTTCAGCCAAGAATATTGTACCCAGCAAGGATATCCTTCAGAAATGAAGATAAAATAAACTCTGTCACAGACAAGCAAAAACTAAGAAAATTCATCACCAGTAGACCAGTCTTATAAGAAATTCTCAGGGGATTCCCACATCTGGAAGTGCAAAGATGAAAACCATCATCAGGAAAACATGCAAAACTGTAAAACTCACTGAATAGTGAGTGCTGATATGCAAAAAAGAAAGAGAGAAATCAAACCTTATCACTGCAGAAAACCATAACTACAAAAATAAGCAATAAGAGATGAAGGAAGGAACAAAGCATATACAAATCAACGAGAAAACAATTAATAAAATGATAGGAGTAAGTTTTCACCTATAATTAATAACCCTGAGTGTAAATGGATTAAATTCCTAATCTAAAAGATATAGACTGGCTGAATGGCTAAAAAACAAGACCCAACTATATGCTACCTACAAAAAACTCATCTCACCCATAAAGACACACATAGACTAAAAGTGAAGGAATGGAAAAGATATTCCATGCAATGGAAATCAAAAGTAAGCAGAAGTAGCTATGCCTATATCAGAAAAAAATGGACTTCAGCCAAAATCTGTAAAAAGATGCTGGGCATGGTGGTTCACATCTGTAATCTCAGCATTTTGGGAGGCCAAGGCAGGAAGATTGCTTGAGGCCAGAAGTTTGAGACTAACCTGGGCAACATAATGAGACCCCATCTCTTAGAAACAAACAAACAAACAAACAAACAAAAAACCAGAACCAAAATTCAAAGCCCGTAGAAAGAAAGAAAAACCTTATATAGTAATAAAGCAATCAAATCAGCAAGAGATATAACAATTTCAAATATATATGCACCCGATATCAGAAAAACTTGATATATAAAGCAAATATTATTTGATATAAAGGGGTAGACTCAAATATTGTAATAGTTGGGTCTTTAACACCCCACTTTCAGCAATTGGACAGATCATCCAGGCAGAAAATCAACAGCAAAAAAATGGAGTTAAGCTATACCACAGACCAAATGGATCTAACAAACATTTACAGAACATTTTATTCAACAGTTGCAGAATACACATTCTTTACATCAACACATGGAGAATTCTCTATGATTGGTCATATGTTAGACCACAAAATAAGTCCCATGAATTAAAAAAATTAAATTATACAAAGTATGCTATCTCACCATGATGGAATAAAACTAGGAATCAATAACAAGAGGAACATTAGAAACTATACAAACACATGGAAATTAAACAACATGCTCCTCAATGACCAATGGGTATGAAGAAATTAAGAAGGAAATTAAAATATTCCTTAAAACAAATGAAGATAAAAACACAACATACCAAAACCTATGGGTCAGAGAAAAAGCAGTATTAGAGGCAAGTTTGTAGTAATAAATGCCTATGTCAAAAACTTTGAAAGATTTCAAATAAACAACCTAATGATGCATCTCAAGGACAAGCCAAACTCCAAATTAGTAGAAGAAAAGAAATAAAAGATCAGAACAGAAATAAACAAAATCGAGACTGAAAAAATGCAGAGGATAATTAAACAAAACTTTTTTTTCAGGGTGTTATAGTTTAATAGATTGTTTTTTAACTTTAAGGAAATAAAGTAATACCTAAAAATACTTTCTTTTTTTTTTTAAAGACGATTTTTCACCATGTTGGTCAGGCTGGTCTTGAACTCCCGACCTCAGTTGATCCGCCTGCCTTGGCCTCCAAAGTGCTTGGATTACAGGCATGAGCTACTACGCTGGCCTACTTTTTGTTTTTTAATTGTACTTTGGGCTCTGGGGTACATGTGCACATCCTGCAACCTACAGGATTGTTGCATATGTACATACATGCCATGGTGGTTTGCTGTCTCCATTCCCCCCAGCCCCTGTTGCCTACATCAGGCATTTCTCCTGGTGTTATCCCTCCCCATCCTCCCTACCCCCCGCTGTCCCCCACCACCTTCTCTCGACCCCCCACCCACCTAGCCCAGTAAGTGTTTTTCCTTTCCCTGTGCCCAAGTGTTCTCAGGGTTCATCACCTGCCTATGAGTGAAAACATGTGGTGTTTGGTTTTTGGTTCTTGTGTCCGTTTGCTGAGAATGATGCTTTTTAGATTCATCCATGTCCCTACAAAGGACATGAACTCATCATTTTTTATGGCTGCATAGTATTCCATGGTGTATATGTGCCACATTTTCTTTGTTCAGCCTATCATTGATGGGCATTTGGGTTGTTTCCAGGTCTTTGCTATCATAAACAGCTCTGCAATGAACATACGTGTGCATATGTCTTTATAATAGAATGATTTATAATTCTTTGGGTATATACCCAGTAATGGGATTGCTGGGTCAAATGGAATTTCTATTTCTAGATCTTTGAGGAATTGCCACACTGCCTTCCATAATGGTTGAACTAACTTACACTCCCACCAACAGTGTAAAAGTGTTCCTATTTCTCCACATCCTCTCCAGCATCTGTTGTCTCCAGATTTTATAATGATTGATATTCTAACTGGCATGAGATGGTATCTCAGTGTGGTTTTGATTTGCATTTCTCTAATGACCAGTGATGATGAGCAGTTTTTCATATGTTTGTTGGCCTCATATATGTCTTCTTTTGAAAAGTGTCTGTTCATAACCTTCGCCCACTTTTGAATGGGTTGGTTTGTTTGTTTTTTCTTGTAAATCTGCGTTAGTTCTTTGTAGATTCTGGATATTAGCCCTTTGTCAGATGGGTAGATTGCAAAAATTTTTTACCATTCTGTTGGTTGCAGTTCACTCTAATGATTGTTTCTTTTGCTATGCAGGTGCTCTGAAGTTTAATTAAATCCCGTTCGTCTATTTTGGCTGTTGTTGCCATTGCTTTTGGTGTTTTAGTCATGAAGTCCTTGCGTATGCCTATGACCTGAATGGTGTTGCCTAGGTTTTCTTCTAGGGGTTTTATGATCTTAGTTCTTATGTTTAGATCTTTAATCTATCTGGAGTTAATTTTTGTATAAGGTGTAAGGAAGGAGTCCAGTTTCAGCTTCCTGCATATGACTAGCCAGTTTTCCCAACACCATTTATTAAACAGGGGAATCCTTTCCCCATTGCTTGCTTTTGTCTGGTTTGTCAAAGATGAGATGGTTGTAGATGTGTGGTGTTGCCTCCAAGGCCTCTGTTCTGTTCCATTGGTTTATATCTCTGTTTTGGTACTAGTACCATGCTGTTTTGATTATTGTGACCTTGTAGTATAGTTTGAAGTCAGGTAGCATGATGCCTCCAGTTTTTTTTTTTTTTTTTTTGCTTAGGATTGTCTTGGCTATGTGGGCTCTTTTTTGTTCTATATGAAGTTTAAGGTGGTTTTTTTCCAGTTCTGTGAAGAAGGTCAATGGTAGCTTGATGGGGATAGCATTGAATCTATAAATTACTTTGGGCAGTATGACCATTTTCACAATATTGATTCTTCCTAACCATGAGCATGGAATAATGTTTTTCCATCTGTTTGTGTCCTCTCTTATTTCCTTGATCAGTGGTCTGTGGTTCGCCTTGAAGAGATCTTTTGCATCCTTCGTTAGTTGTGTTCTTAGGTATTTTATTCTCTTTTTAGCAATTGTAAATGGGTGTTTGCTTATGATTTGGCTCTCTGTTGTTACAAAACTTTAAAAAAATAAAAGATAAACAAAAGTGATATATCATTAACCAGACTAAGAAAAAGGGGAGAAGACCCAAATGAATAAGATTAGGAATGGAAAAGGAGATGTCACAATGGGTACCACAAACATACAAAAAATTATGAGACTACCAGGAACAACTATATACCAATAAATTTGAAAACAGGACAGAAATGAATAAATTCTTGGGCACATACAATCTACTGAGATAGAATCTAGCAGGAATAGAAGACTAGAACAGATCAATTACAAGTAACAGCATTGAATCAGGAAAATAAAAATCTTCCAACATAGAGAAATCCAGGACTGAATGGCTTCACTGATGAATTATACCATTTAAGAAAGAATTAATGCCAATTATTCTCAGAAAATGGAATCAGAAGGAATCTTCTAAACTTAACTTTACAAGGGCAGCATAACTCTTTCCAAAACTAGACAAGGACACAACATAAAAATACAACTACAGGCAATATTCCTGATGAACATAGATGCAAAAATTCTCTACAAGATACTAACAAACTAAATCTAACATCACATCAAAAAGAAAATATACCGTGATCAAGTGGGATTTATCCCAGAAATGCAAATATAGTCCTACATATGCAAATACATGAACATGATTCATCACATCAACAGAATGAAGGTCATAAACTATATGATCAACTTAATAGCTGTAGAAAAAACACTTGATAAAACTAAACATTCCTTCATGATAAAAACTTAATAAATTAGGTAAAGAAGAAAGTACCTCAACACGATAAAGGCCATATATGACAAAACTACATCTAAAATTATACTGAATGGGGAAAAGGTGAAAGCTTTTCTTCTAAGAACTGGAACAACACAAAGATGCCTCCTTTCACCACTCTTATTCAGCATAGTATTGGTGAATAATAGCCAGAGCAAGTAGACAAGAGAAAAAAATTAAGGGCATCCAAACTGGACAGGAGAAAGTCAAATTGTCCCTGTTTGTTTGCAGATGACATGATCTAAACATATAGAAAAACCTGTAGACTCTACCAAAAAACTCAGAAATGATAAATGAATTCAGTAAAGTTGTAAGATACAAAATCAAAATACAAAAATCAGTAGTGTTTCTATACATGAATAGTGAACTAGATAAAAAAGAAATCAAGAAAGCAATATCATTTAAAATAACTATAAGAAAAAAATACCTAGAGATAAATTTAACCAAGGAGGCAAAAGATCTCTACAAGAAAAACTACAAAACACTGATGAAATAAATAGAAGAGGATACAAAAAATTGGAAAAACCTCCCATGTTCATGTATTGGAATAATTAATATTGTTAACCATACTACTCAAAAAAATCTACAGATTCAATGCAATTCTTATTGAAATACCAATGACGTTCTTCATAAAAATAGAAAAACCAATCCTAAAATTCATATGGAACCACAAAAGACCCAAAATAGCCAAAGTAATCTTGAGCAAAAGATTGGAGCCATCACAGTACCAAACTTCAAAATATATTACAAAGCTATGGTAACCAAAAGAGTTTGGTACTGGCATAATAACAGAAACATGGAACAATGGGACGCAATAGAGAGACCCCAAATTAATTCATGTATCTTCAGCTAATTGATTTTTGAGAAAGATACTAATCATACTCATTAGGGAGAGGAGAATCTTTTTAAGAAATGGTGCTGGGAAAATTGGATATCTATATGCAGAAGAATAAAACTAGACCTCTACCTCTCATCCCATATAAAAATTAACCAAAATGGATTAAAGACTTAAATGTAAGACCCAAAACTATAAAACTACTAAAAGAAAACTCAGGAGAAATGCTTCAGGACATTGGTCTGGGAAAAGATTTTATGAACAAGATCTCAAAAGTGAAAGCAACAAAAGCAAAAATGAACAAATGAGATTACATCAAACTAAGAATCTGCACAACAAAAGACACAAGCAAAGGAAGAAAATATTTGCAAGCTATTTTTTTTCCAGCAGGGGATTAATATCCAGAATATACCAGAAACTCAAACATCTCAACAGCAAAAAATCCAAACAATCCAAGTAAAATATGGGCAAATGGTCTGAATAAATATTTCTCAAAAGAAAACTTAAAAATGGCTAACAACTGTCAAAAAATGCTCAGCATCACTAATCAACTGGAAAATGCATGCCAAAACCGCAATGTGGTATTATCTCATCCTAGTTAGATTGACTATTATCGAAAAGGCAAAAAATAACAAATGCTGGTGAAAATGCAGAGGAAAAGAAACTTACACGCTATTGGTGGGAATATAAACTAGGATAACCACTCTAGAGAACAATTATGGAGGTTTCTCAACAAACTGCAAATAGAACTGTATGATCCAGTAATCCCAATACTGATTATCCAAAGTAAAGGAAATCAGTATATCAAAGAGATAGCTGCACCCCTATGTTTATTGCAGTACTATTTACAATAGCCAAGATATAGAAACAACCCGCAGACCACAGACAAATAAATAAAGACAATATGATATATACACAGTGGACTATTCAGTGATAAAAAAGAATGAAATCTTGTCGTTGATGGCAACATGGATAGAACTGGAGGACATTGTGTTAAGTGAAATAAACCAGGAACAGAAAGGTAAACCTGTATGTTCTCACTCATATACAGAAGCTAAAAAAAGTTGATCTCATAGAAGTAAATAATAAAACAGAGGATACTAGAGGCTGAGAAGGGTAGAGGGAAGGGAGAATAGATGGATACTTGTTACAGATACAAAATTACAACTAGAGGGAAGGAACAAATATTAGTGTTCTCTAGCACTGTGGGATGACTATAGTTAACAATAATAAATATTTTCAAATAGAAGGAGAATATTGAATGTTCCCAATACAAAGAAATGATTAATGTTTGAGATAATGGATATGCTAATTGCCCTGATCTATTTATTATATGTATTGAAACATCATATTTCTCTAAAGAAAGCTTACAAATGTCTAACAGCTATCAAAAAATGCTCAGTATCACTAATCAACTGGAAAATGCAAGCCAAAACCACAATGAGGTATTATCTTATCCTAGTTAGAATGGCTATTATCAAAAAGACAAAAAATAATACTTACCGTATAAATATGTACAACTTTTATTTTTTAAATCAAAAATATTTATTTATTTATTTTTTTGGTGGAGACAAGGTCTTTCCATGTTTCCCAGGCTGGTCTTGAACTCCTGGCCTCAAGTGATCATCTCACCTTGACCTCCCAAAGCGTTTAGAGTTACAGACATAAGCCACTGTGCCAGGCCAATTTTTATATTTCAATTAAAAACATAAAAAATAAAAAAATACTTTTTGTATAAATGTGTGCAATATCAGCACACTCATCTCCTTGAACGCAGTATAATTACCTCTTTGTCACTATATTATACAGGTTAGGTTAGATTCTCTGTGGTAACAAGGCAACTCCAAAGTTTCAATGGCTTAAAACAAGAAAAGTTTTTTTATTTCTCATACAACATATCCAGGGAAGGTCAGCTGGATGCTTTGTTTCATATCTTCCTACTTGAGAATCCAGGCTGATGTGATTGTGTAGCCACCATCTTGAATGGGGTTAATCATCCTGCTGGAAGGAAAAGAGAGCTCTCTGGTGAGTTCAGCAGTGGCAATTAAATACCCTAACCGGGAAGTGATATGTACAATATCTGCTTAAAACTCATGGGACAGAGCTAGTGACATAGCTCTATTCAATCATAAAGGAGCCAGAAAGTCCAATTTAACACTTTTCCCAGAAGTGGGGAGACCCAGAAAGGACGGGGGTATAATTGGTGAAATAATTACTACCACACCCATGACACTTTGCCACAGTGAACTGAATGTTTATGTCCCCCTCTCCCCCAGTTCACATATTGAAATCCTCACCTTCAAGGTGATGGTATTAGGAGGTAGGGCAATTGGGAGGTGATTAGGTTATGAGGGTAAAACCCTCACGAATAGGATTAGTACCCTTATAAACGTGATCCCAGAGCGATCCCTTGCCCCTTCCACCATGTGAGGACACACAGAGAAAACACTATTTATGAACCAGAAAGCAGGCCGTCAGCAGACATGGAATCTGTTGGTACCTTGATCTTGGACTTCTCAGCCTCCAGAACTGTGAGAAATAAATTTCCGTTGTTTACGAGCTACCCAATTTGTGGCATTTAAAAAATAGCAGTCTGAATGTACTAAGACATCAACCTACCTCAAAAGGAGCCCCTTGCATCTTTGCATTATTCATGACTTTAGTCCAAAATCCTCAGATGATCTGTCTTACACTCTGCTCCCAGACCTGTTCTTGACAGTCCAAGCTTTTGTCATCTCAACTTATTTATTTCTTCAGACATGTATCTCTCTTAAAACCTGAGGTTTGCAACTGCTTCTCTAGGTCTGGTTTCTGCTTTTTTTTTCTTGATCACAATTTTTACTTTGTATTCTTAATGACATTGTTTTCAGTCATTCTGGGTAAACATTTCATCAAGTCCTGCTGCAGCCTTGGGCCCTAAACCTAGACTCAGATCTCATAAGCCAATGCCTCTTTGAAGTTGAGCTAGTCATTAAAAACACCATAATGAATGTCACGTGTAGGAATAATATAATTATATAATTATATTATTAAGTTGTCCCTTGAGCTCCTTTCTTCAGCGATACTATGGGAACTGATCTAAATTTAATTAGCAAGTATCATAAAAAGGAAACATCAATGGAAAAAATGGATCAAAGTATTAAACATGACTGAACCCAGCAGGAAAGTATATCTGACCATTCTCAAGGTGGATAATTATCTGAAGAAAAGTGAACAACACAAACTTATCAGTTGTACATCTATTTTGGCTCAATGTGAAAGCTGCAACAAGTGAGCTAAAATGATAATGACATGGTAAATCATCTTAGAAGAATGTTCTATTAGTACAGCATCTCAATGGCTGCCTTCATTGCTGTAACAATGTACCAAAGAATAAAGAAGCAACTGGGCTAAATATGGTCAGAGTGGAGGAAACATTTTCATCCTAAAATCTATTTTATTTCATAATTTTAGGCATTTCTATTAACTCAGACTAAACTGCACACAACCTCATTGTGCATAACTTTCATTGCCACTATAGCATAGAAAAGAAACTTGCTTGAGAACAAGTAAAATGGTGGGTTAGGAGAGACAGGAATTCTGGGAAACATCTCCTTGATTAAGACAAAACCCACAACCTCTAAGATTTAGCCCCAAATAGAGTACAGGTTAGTCAAGAAGTGACTGGATTGAGTAAGTTTTTTCTGCCTTTGACATTCTCCCATTTTGATTGTCTGACCATGCAGCCCTTAATCTCTGTGGCTCTTCTGGTTTAGTTTTAAGGCTCCAATTCACACCTAAGCAAAAGTTCTTTCCCTTAGTTTTCCCTAACACAGCCAAGACAGTCTGAAACATACATATATGTATATGAATATTGTCTAGAGTATATATGTATACTTTAGAGAACAAACAGGCACATAAACCTTTACAATTTACAAAGTAGAGGTTTCTGATCTTTTCTATAGTTTGGTCATTGCTAGAGCTTGTCAGCTGTGCAACCTTACATTCCCTGTCTTGCTGTCTTAATCTGAGTTTGCCTAGAAGGAGACCCTAAAATGTGGCTCTGTGTTTGATTGGATTTGAGGGAGTGGAGAAGTGAGACAGGCAAGTGGTGGAAGCCAAGAGAGTTAAAGAGTGGGTTTCTGTGGTGGGCAGTTGAGGTTTAATTCCACTGAGGACCCTCTGAGACGGTGTGGGTCCTGCTTAAGGGAGAGGAAGGTGGGGGTATTTATCCACTAACTCCCAGTCCTCATTGTTGAGAGTTGGTCCTGGGGTGTTAACTCTCCAGCACTTTGGGTTCGCCCTGCATGAGTGCTGAACACATTCCTGGAGAAAGTCTTCAGGCAGTGAGAGGAAGATGCTTGCTGAAGAAAACCGTTAAGACATGCATGTGAACTCTCCAGGGGCACCAACAGCATCAGCTAAAGGAGCCCTACAGGGCTAGGGCAACCTCCTGGCTTCAAACTGAGGTTGCTAACTGCCCTGCTCCTGGCCTTTCTCCTAGCCATCTGACTTCTGTATCCCACAAGACTAGTGCCTGGCAACTGTAGTTTCCAATGAATGTTGTGTGTGTGTGCGTGTGCACACAGACATACACAGACATACACGTGCACACACACACGGCAAAGTTTATGTGACACTCAAGATTTTAGTTTCTTGTAATTTCCCTTTTCTCTCGATGCCAGAAAATGTATTTTTTTTTCTTTCCAACATTTGTTTTAGGTTCAAGGGGTACATGTACAGGTTTGTTACATGGTAAATTGCACATTATGGGGGTTTAATGTACAGATAATTGTGTCACCCAGGGAATCAGCATAATACTTGATAGGTAGTTTTTCAATCCTCACACTCCCCTCACTCTCCACCCTCAAATAGGCTCCAGTGTCTATTGTTCCCTTCGTTGTGTTCATGTATAGTCAATGTTTAGCTTCCACTTATAAGTGAGAGCATTCGGTATTTGGTTTTCTCTTCCTGCATTGATTCACTTAGGATAATGGCCTCCAGCTCCACATGTTGCTGCAAAGGCCATGCTTTCTTTTTGTTATAGCTGCATAGTATACCATGGTGTAAAGGTACCACATTTAGAAAGTGTCTTTGACACTGCATGTTCTCACTTATAAGTGGGAGCTGAATAATGAGAACACATGGACACAGGGGTGGGAACTAGTCACTCTGAGGCCTGTTGGGGGAGAATGGGGGATGGAGAGCATCAGGAAGAATGGCTAATGGATGCTGGGCTTAATACCTAGGTGATGGGATGGTCTGTTCAACAAACCACCATAGTACATATTTACCTATATAACAAGCCTGCACATCCTGCACATGTACCCCTGAACTTAAAAGTTGAAGAAAAACCAATCAAAAACAAACAAAAAAGAGAGCGTCTTTAATGTGCTATGGAGATGAAATTTACTGCTGCAAACATTGCCACAACTGTTTATATTCTTAAGAACTTACCACAAACTTCTTTCTCCCCCAAGTCAATCTCCTTATTTCTGTTGCATTCAAATAAGAACATGGGCTAGATGGCACGTGTATACCTATGTAACAAACCTGCACATTCTGCACATGTACCCCAGAACTTAAAGTATTTTTTTAAAAAAGAACATTGGCTGGTTTAAGTAACAGATTCTAAGTTACATGTTCTGGTGGGTAAAAATTTTTCTAACATTCTTTAAGTCCAGTATATGGGCATTTGTTGTTTTGGTCCTCCAGTGTCTTTTCTTTTAGGAAACTGCTTCTCTTCTAATTATATGTAGTTCAAGGAGCCTGGCCTCTACCCCCTTGACAACTAACCCAAACTAGTCAGCCACACATGGGGCTCCAATCTCAGGCCGTGGGTTTGCCTGTCATGGACCCATACTTGAGCCAGGTCAATCAAAATGTTTCTCAGGAATTAGAAATTTCACACATAAAACCTGGAAAGATAAACACATGCTCTTTCTTTCTTCTTGAACTGTGAGCTATATGGATGCAAGTCCTGATTGACTGTCTATGGCAGTATACCTTTTTTTTTTTCTTCACCAAGGCTGGAGTACAGTAGTGTGATCATAGCTCACTGCAGTCTTGAACTCCTGGGCTCAAGGGATCTTTTAGCCTCAGCATGCCAAGTATGGGACCACAGTCATATGCCACTACATCTGGCTAATTTTTTATTTCGTTTTTTTTAGAGACAGGGGTCTCATTATGTTTCCCAGGCTGATTTTAAACTCCTGGCCTCAAGTGACTCTCCCACCTCAGCCTCCAAATGCTGGGATTACAGGCATGAGCCACCATGCTTGACCTTATTTCTTTTTATTATGAAATAATATTCCATTGCATGGATATACCACATTTTATTTATTCATTCAGTTGTTGAACATCTGGTTTGTTTCTGCCTTTGGCTATTGTAAATAATGCTGCCATAAACATTCATGCTCAAGTTTTTGTATGGACATGTGTTTTCATTTCTCATGGTATATGCTTAGGAGAGGAATTGCTGGTTCATATGGCAACTTTATATTTAATCTTTTCAGGAACTACCAGACGGTTTTCTAAATGGTTGCCCATTTTACATTCCTACCATCAGTGTATGAGGGTTCCAATTTCTCTACATCCTCACTAATGTTTGTTAGTATCTTGCTTTCTTGATTCTAGTCATCCTAGTGGGTATGAAGTGGTATCTAATTGTGGCTTTGATTTGCATTTCCCTGTGACTAATAATGTGGACATCTTTCCATGTGTTTATTGGCTATGTGCCTGTCTTTTTTGGAGAAATGTCTATTCAGATTCTTTGCCTATTTTATAATTGAGTTACTTGTCTTTTTATTATTGAGTTGTAAGAGTTGTTTGTATTTTCTATATACAAGCCCCCATCAGATGTATAATTTGCAAATCTTTTCTCCCATTCTGTGTGTTGACCTTTCATTTTTCTTGATGATGTCCCTTGTTTTCCAGTTCTATATTAGCATAATTAAGCAGAGGAGGTTTTAATGTCCTTCGTTTCATCTCTTTTTATGTATTTCTATACCCATGGAGTCTAGAGTCAAGTAGAGACCTTTTGATGAAAAAGTACCTATTACTTTTCTAAGCCAAGAAAAGTGTGAATCTTAAAGGACAAGTTTTAAAATAAAAAGAGGTTCATCTGAGGCTTTGCCTTGGTCTTCTGAGTTAGAAAAGGATATGATAGGGAAAGAAAAGCCATTTCCCAAAATGCTTTACATTTTATCTTCATAACATGGATACAACTTTGTTTGGAAGTTCCCAGAATATTTAAATTACTTGTATACTAAGTGGTGTTTATTAAACTTCTGGATTGTTTTCTGATCAGAATGGCCAGTCAACCCTTGACAGCATGAACAAAGAGGGAAAGGAAAATAACAAACCTCAGAATAAAACCTTTATCCTAGGATAAAGGAATGACTTTAACTACTCTGTCAAGTATATTTACCTAATTCAACGATTTATAAGTCATTCAATAAACAGTTTTTGAGCACTTTGATGTGAAAGGCCCCATGTTAGTTGTTGTGGTTGTGGTGAAGGGGGTGTGTGGAACAGGGGGAGACTATATGGGAAGAAACCTGGCCTTGAGTTGACAGCTTATCATAGAGGAAGTTAGATAACAACACAGGTAACAAGAGCGGAAAGTCAAATTTTGTAAGTGCGAATAAAAGAGCTGCAAACAACATGGAGTCACAGCAATTGGAGAACTCTTATCCAGCATAGGGAGTCAGGAGAGAGCCCATGAAGGAAGTTCTGAAAAGATTCAGCATTTTAGCTACGTCTCAAAGTTGCTTAGGGACACTGCCAGCGTTTGTGGAATTTGGAGAGGACTGAGAGTTAGTTCTGCTAGAGTCCAGGCTATGTGCAGGGGAGAGGCTGGAGGAGAGGTTGGAAAGGCTGCTTGTTCCAGAACTAAAAGGGCAGGGAACATTATCTAGAGCCCTTGCCCATAATTATTAAGTCAAGGAGAGGCTGGGTGCATTGGCTCATGCCTGTAATCCCAGCTCTTTGGGAGGTCAAGGTGGGTGGATCACTTGATGTCAGGAGTTTAAGACCAGCCTGGCCAACATGGCGAAACCCCATCTCTACTAAAAATGCAAAAATTAGCCAGGCATGATGGCGCAGGCGCTGCTTGGGAGGCTGAGGCAGGAGAATCGCTTGAACCCAGGAGGTGGAGATTGCAGTGAGTCGAGATTGTGCCGTTGCACTCCAGTCTGGGTGACAAAGCAAGACTTTGCCTCAAAAAAAAAAAAAAAAAAAAAAAAAAAGACAAGTAGGAGCCAGTGAGAATTGTTGAGCAGGAGTGTTTGGAATAGTTCTTTAGGAAGATGCATTCAGCAACTGGAGGCAGAATGAATGGAGACAGACTGCATATTGTGTGTGTGGGGGAGGTGTCAATTAAAGTTCTTTAGGAACAGTATGTGGGACCAGTGTGAAATCAGACATTGAGGTAAAGTACAGCTCTTGTGGAGCAATAGGCTGCCTAAACTTAACCCCAATAACTAGCCAGTACTTGCTGGCTGAAGTTGCCCCTCCGTTATCAGGAGGGTAGCAAGGCCAGAAATAAAGATGACAGCAGATGCAAGACAGGCAGCATCCATTGTCCCCACACTCACAACTAATCAGACATATTAAGTCACACAGGAGCTTTAAAATCAGTGCTGGGGCTTTGGAATTGCCAGCTGGCAGAATGAAAGGTTGCATGCAGTTGGCTGTGCTGAAACAAATTCACCTCTCGGGAGGACCCTTCCAGGGAAATGGGGGGTGGGGAATGGAGTGGGAAGTTGAGGAGAATGAGGTGGGGGAGGCAGGGGCCCTCCTGCTGTCTGAACTGCCTGCACATCACATCAAAGCTGTGGAGGTGAAATGCAGCAGCTCCAGCCGCCTGGATCTCTCTGACAAGGCCACAGAGCAGAGCCTTAGCTTCTTCACCTGTAAAGTGGCAGACATCTTGAGGATTAAATTAAACAATGCTCATGCAGCATTTGGCAGAGGGCCTGGAACACAGCAGACTGTTATTGTTCCCTATGGATGCTCCTGGAACAATGTAACGTGCCTGTGGAGCCAGGGGAGGACTCTTCATTTCAGAGCCTTGTCCTTCTGTTCTTGGAAAGAGTGGGGGACACCTGGTGGTTTTGCATTTGAGGTTGTAGTTTGATGCAACCATGTGAGTTGATTTGATGCCTCTACTTCGTGGTTCTGGCACAACACTACCAGGCAAATTGCTTTACCTACTGTGTGGACTTCCCACTCCCTTCACCAGCCTGGCCTGACTCTTCCTAAGTACTTCTTCCATATTTCCTGTACTTCCCCTTCCTTCCCATTGAGAAAATCTTGACCTAGTGCTGAAGGCTCAGGAATTTGACAGCCTATTCTGGGCCTGCTTGCCGTTTTAAAAGGGAAGAAGAAAAAGGTTGAGAATATAAGTACACAACATTTTGGATAGACATGGAAAGTTTGGGAGGCAGTAAGGCGAAAACTAAGTTTATCAGGTGGACTGACTACTTAGGGCTTCTGGGCAACCTAGGGGTCAGGTTACTGGCAGGCTCCTTCCTTCCTTCTCTTACTCCCCCACCACACTGTCCCCCTACCTTTCCTTTTTTCTATAGTGTGAAGAATAACCCAGACCCTGCCTTGCAGCAAGCTGTAGGAGGGAGAAAAACATGCATGCAAGTGACCTCAACTGGGAGTGACAGGTATCCTAGAAGAAACTCAGATTGTCTTAGTCCATTTGCACTGCTATGACAAAATACCTGAGACTGGGTAATTTATAAAAAACAGAAATTTATTTTCTCCCAGTTCTGCAGGTTAGGAAGCCCAAGATCAAGGCTGGTTTGGTCATCTGGTGAGGGCTGTTCTCTGCTTCCAAGATAGCACCTTGTTACTGCATCCACTGGAGGGGGAAGAATGCTGTGTTATATGGGGAAAGATGGAGAGCAAGAGACTGAAAGTTGCATGAAGCCTCTTTTATAAGGATCTTAATCCATTCATGAGGAAGGAGGCCTTGTGGCCTTCTTACCTGTTAAAGGCTCCACCTCTTAATACCATCACATTAGCAACACCTGAATTTTTGAGAGGGCCCATTCGAACCATTGCACAGGTGATAAGAAATGTGTTTGGAGTGGGGAGCAATGACTATGTAATGAAGGGTTATGGAAGCCTTCAAGGAGGAGGTGGCAATGGGGCTGGGTTCTGAAGGATTGGTAAAACTTAGACATTTGAAATAAAAGTGGAAGGCAATACCTTGAAAAAGGTAAAGAAAGGAAAAAGCAGGTGTTGTATAAAGGGATGAATTCTTTATTTTGTCAGATTTCTAAGTGTCTGAAGGGAATTGAGAGCCAGGTTAGGGGAGGAGTTTAGAAGCGAGGGTGAGGATTTTGGAGTCTATAGCATTAGGGAGGTGGTAAATGATATTATCAGAACCATATTTTAGGAAGATTAGTCTGTCAGCATTGTGTAGAATGAATGAGAAGGCGGGGACACATCGGGGAGATGGGAGGCAGAGAGATGGCATGAGAGTATTGCAGTGGTCCAGGAAGAGCTATTGATATGAACTCAGGACTGCCAGCATAAGGAAGAGGAGTTAGAATGGATGGGCTGCATGCTGCAGAGTTAGAATTAGTAGACACTGGTTACTGGCTGAAAACTGGGGGATATGCAGGAAAGAGGAATCCAGAATGACTTTTCTGCCTTTTCCAATCTGGGATTGCCCAACTCTGCTCATTCCTTAAGGACACTGGCTCCTTTTGGCTGAGCAAATTGTCCTACAAGTTCCCCTTCAATAGGCTTTGCCCTTCTTCCATTCTCCATCCCTACCCACCACCCATTCTGAGGATGGTGTTAAAATGTTTCTCATTTATCGTCATAGCCAGATGCAGAGAGAGAGGTATACTGGGTTTATAATGGACTTGTCAGTTTTTACTGTAACTTTTCTTGATGAGTTCTCATTTAAAAAGTTTTCATGGTGTCTTATTCTGTAGGAAAAGAAGTATCCTCCAGAGTCCTTATGTCAGTATATGGGTTATTAGGTAGTGCTTATATCTTTGGTAAGGTAAGAAGGGAAGGGGAAGACGTTTGTTCAGGGGCATTGATGACAAATGGTGTGTGAGTGTGATGATTTTTCACTTGTTTCACTGCGATGTCATCTTGAGAACAATAATCAGTTAGGCTCCGGGCAGCTGCAGTGTGTCTGCATTGATCTACCTGCCCAGTTTCCATGGGGATTCTCCCGACTTCTCATTCCATCTACCATCTAGGACTTGTTTGAGTCCATATGGTGACAGACACTATGCCAAAAATCCCATTTCCTTTAACATTTCTCTTGTTGGTATGTTAAACATTTTCTTCTTCCCTCCTTCCTTTTATTTATCTCTCATTCTCCCTTTTTTTTCTTCTCCAGATACAAAGATATATAAATGTATCATTTCAAACTATTTGAGGGCAAGCAGGCTTAAAACCATTTGGTGAAGTCTATGATGATGGATGAGGATGGACTGAAGTCTACTCCTCAGTCTGTGTCATGGCCATCTCTGTGGCCCGGCCTCATGTCTTCTTCAGTTTGGGGTCTAGGCTGAGAGGCAACCTCAACTTGGTCTTGTGGTGGAGCAAGAAGAGCAATGATAGACTCAGGCAGAGGACTTCAAGCTTCTATTACTTTTTTCACCGTCTGTCACTTGGACCCAGACATAATGCCACACATGTTAAGTGTTTGTTTGTCGTTACTGCAGCAGCATATTTCTGTATCTTCCGGTTTCTCTAGGTTATACTGCAGTGAAGACAATCCCCAAATCTCAGTAGATTATGAGAACACAGCTCTAATTCTTGTTACATGTCATACTTTGCCAATGTACCAGCTCTGGGTCAAAGATGGCTCTTAGCTTGTGACTCTGCTCAAGTGTCTTTATTTTGGTGTCCAAGGTAAAGTAATAGCCCTTGGCCTCTTGGAAGAAGGCAAATAACCTCAAATTTCCTTTTTTTTTCCTTTTTTTTTTTTTTGCAATGGAACTCTTTGTGCAAAGTGTGCTAGGGCATGGTTTTCTTCTCCCTCATCCTCTTTCCTTATGAGATCTCCATCTTAGAATGTTGGCCTATACCAGACTAGGATAATGGAAAAGACTATTTGGCAAAAGGTAAAAAAAAGATTTAGAGTGTGTCTGGTGGCTTGATAATGCTTTTCATTTTGCTGCAAGAGTCAGTGGTGTTAGCAGAACAAGGTTTATCTTGCGGGCATTCCACTTTGAGAGTAAAAGCAGAGTTCTTTGTTCATCCTCTCTCCTGTCAGAAAGACTCTATGTGCAGCGTGTCCTCTCAAGCTCACCCTCCTACTTCGCCAGAGGTGAGAGGGAGAAGAGGTAGAATCCTAGTGGGAGGGAGGTGTGTTGAAAAGATGGAAGGGACTATGAGTGCGTTGGGGGGTGGGGGAGAGGATGAGGGAGGGAGCTCAGAGAGTCTGTGTTCTTTGACACCCACCCCTGCCAGACTTAGGATCCAGGGGATAACTAAATAGCTGTTTTGCTCAGTTTCTAGTCTCTGTGTATGTGTGATTACCTAATTGTATGGGCTCTGTTTCTGAAAATGGTTGTACTTTGATGCCCTTCCAATAGGTAAGGGCACAGGCACACAGTCCCAATGCATTGCACAGATGAACATAAGGGCCGCTTTGGTGAGGGAGTGGAAGACACCACCAATCTTCCAGACTCCCCAGTTCTGCAGAATCCTGGGACTCTGATAAATGCAGTTTGAACACCTAAAGAATAAAGTCATAATTTTGTGGTCCAATATTATAGAACCATTAAATACGACTTCTAGGAAAAACATTAGTTTTATTTTTCTGTGATTGTTGGAAAATGAGGAGCCATTATTACTCTATCTTTTGAAGAATTCCAGAAGAGGGAGGACATGGGCTAGAAGTCAACGATTACCTTATAAATAGCCGATGCTTTGCTAGGGATAAGCACTCTACAGTGGGAATGTTTTGTTGTTTGGTCTTATCAGCCACTAAAGAGATTCTAAAATCCCTTGTGGGCTTGGAGAAGCATCTTTTTTTCTGAGATTGCATTTTATTCATACACATTGAATGACTTTCAGTTTCTCATGAAAAATAGTCAGTAGAGGTGGTGGATTTGGAAAGGAACCTGGAGGAGACCAGCTAGGAAGCTAGATGGACAGTGGAGAGACCATTTTTTCCAGGCTGAGAATGGCTTCGTTTCTGGCTGCAGTGAATGACTTGAGCTCATTTTCATGGCCTTGCACATGGTGAGGAAGTGTCATGTTCTCTTGCAAGTGAGTAATCTTGCATCGTGAACCCTGAACTTAGGAAACAACACACAAGTGTGTAGAATTGAAGAAACTGCTCACCTCACAATGGCCCTTGATGAGGTATGTGGTCTGTGAAACACAGAACTGTGCAAGGCAACCTGGAAGCTTAAAGCATTTCTCTTGCCTCTTGCCAGCTGCCAACTTTGGGAATCTAGGGCTTGTGCTTTCCCACTGAGCTTCCTTCAGAAAAACATGTGTCTCATGTTTGTATGGGAGAAAAAAGAACATTCATTTCTCTTACTTCTGTGAAGATGTGTTAACCACTAAGGAGGAGGAGGTGGCATCTTTTATGAGAATTTTATTGGCAGCCCAAGGGCAGAACATAAAGAGGGGGGATAAAAGATTTGCCTTTGAAAGGTGGCTATCCATGCATTACTATTCTTAGCTGAGAGGAAGCCGGGGCTGACTGCTACAAAGGTCAATGCCAAATTTAAATGCATCCTCTCTTGAGATCATATTCATAACATTTTACTCATAAACCTTAAATGACTTTATGTTTCTCATGCAAAATAGTCATTAACATTTTAATTTATCACTTATGGATTATAATTATGTTGTTATAAATATGGATACTCTAAAGAGATCCTGCTGAGGAAAAATGAGCTTTTTTTGTTCAAAAGAAAGAAACAGAGGTGATTTATCACACTCAGCAGTGATTCCAAACAACGGGCTTTGCACTTGAGATGGGTAGGAGAAGATTCTATCCACAAAATGTCTGCTTAGTAGTAGTTTTGGGCTATTAAAAATGAAAAGTAGCCATAACATTAAAAAACTGAAGAAACATGTCATAATTCAAATTGTTTATAATTATTTGCATGCAGAAGTTTAAGTAGTAGATTGGACATTTAAAAAACTTGGAGTTGTTCCTTCGAACGAAATCATACGGAAAAGGCAAACATGCAAGGCATCAAAGAAGAGCTGCTCTGGGTAAGGGAGGCTGGTGCCTAGCACCCATCTTGTCTGTGACTCCCTCTGGAGTGACTATCGAGGTACCTCTGTGGACCCCTGGATTTTGAGGATTCCAGTTTGAACACAGTGGGTTAAAGGGCAGGTTTTGGCTTGGAGTGGTGGCTCATGCCTGTAATCCCAGCACTTTGGGAGTCTGAGGAGTGTAGACTGCCTGAGGTCAGGAGTTTGAGACCAGCCTGGCCAACATGGTGAAACCCTGTCTCTACTAAAAATACAAAAAATTAGCTGGGCGTGATGGCATGTGCCTGTAATCCCAGCTACTCAGGAGGCTGAGGCAGGAGAATCACTTGAACCCAGGAGGCGGAGGTAGAGGAGAGCTGAGATCGTGCCACTGCACTCCAGCCTGGGCAACAAGAGTGAAACTCAGTCTCAATAAAGAAAAAGAACAGGTTTTCCTTGAAACCTGAGCCCATAGGTTTTGGTCAATAACCTCTAGGTCTTGAGGGGCTGATGGGATGACATGAGCCATTTAGTGTTTGGGCACAGGAAGTATTCACCTTCCTGCCCAGGCTGTGGGTGTCCTGGGGTCTGGCACATTGGGATTCTGGACGTGAGGTAGGGTGGCACTGGTCTATTTTGGTAGCTGTGGAGCAAAGGGGAACGGAGACAGCATCTTATGTGAGGGACAGTCGAGGCTCCACAGTCCAGTTCCTTTGGACAGGAACTACCCAAATTCTGGAGCCCACAGAGGGTTGGTAATGAAACAAGGACAAAGCCTGAAGCAAAGGATCTGCCAAGGAGATTAGGTAAGGCTGGGCTAGGGATGTGGGTGTGGGAGCAGAAGGGAAGGCAGAAACTGGGTTTTGGGTTGGAAGAAGAAAGTCTTTATTGTACCCTGTGGTCTTGCCTGTGGGTAGAAAGGGAACTGAAAGGGCCCCAGGGAGGCTGGAGAGAGCTCTGGCTGTGGGGGGTATGTGGGTTGAGCCCCCTTATTTGACAGTCCCTGTTTCAGGATCTGGAATGCATTAGCCAGGGGCCAAGGATGCTTGTATCATTGGTAAATCTCACCCTCCCCCTTCCCCTCACTCACTTAGGATGGTGATCTGATCAAAGATGGACTTCAGAACTTACCTTTGACAAGGATTCAAACTGATTTCCCCATTGCCCATTTGTATATACCTTGTATCACTGAGACTTTACTCTTTTGGCAAGTTTCCTTTCCATATTATTCTAAGGGTTGGATATAGTCATGGGCTATGGAGCAGCCATCCATCTCTCAGCCTAAAGTCAGGCACATCCAAGGAAGGCTGAGTGGAGAAAGGGGCTACCTGCCAGAAGTGTAACAGTTGGTACTGTCCTCTCTGCTCTGTGCCTAGGTGGTCATCCCCTAGGGCCACCAGAGAGGGAACAAATGGATGGTGAGTAGAAAAAAGCTTAAGAATTCTCACTTTTTTTCCACCTGAGGTTTAGAAATTGTTTCCTTTCAGAGGTGTCGTAAAGGCAGAGTCCTCCACTGAGACCCAACGTGAAGGGCTCTGGAGCAGGTGAAAGCATTCATTGCTCACACCAACCTCACACTACTACGATGAACTCATGCCTCTCCTGAGGAGTTCTTTATCCTTCCTGCTGCCTGTGGTTTACATAAAGCTGTGGAGAAAATTCTTAAAACTGGCATGTCATCTTAATGTAAGGCTATAAAACACTAAAAATAGAATTTTAAGCAAAGGATCTGCTACAGAGATTAGGTAAGACTGGGCTAGGGTTCAGGAGGCAGAAGCTGGGTTTTGGGATGGAAGCAGAGTCTTTATTGGGTCATGTGATCTTGCCTGTGGGTAGGGAGGAAGCAGTATGGGCCCCAGAGGGACTTGAGAGGGTCCTGGCTGTACAGGCATGTGGGTTGATCCATTCTGGCCCTAATCTTTTGACAGTTTAGAGAACAGGGCCTGAGAGCCTAGAGCCTGGTATTTCCTGTTTTTTGGGTCTGGGGCAATCTGCAGTGGATTTGAGGCTTCTGAAGCCATGTTTCCAGATTCCTCTGGGATTCCGGGGGTTGGGAGTGGGAAAGAGGTGTCTGAATGAGGAGCTAGGCTCCTTGGGCATGGAGCTGGCTAAGAGGTTTGATTGGCTTTTAACAAGTTGGGGTCACATTTGTAAGACCCAGATGCTTTAGGAAAGCTCAGGTAGAGGCCCCAAACCTCAAGAAATATCTAGAGTTAATGACCCAAATCTGTCCAGAGAAAACCAAGCATGATTTAAAGTTAGTTAAGCTTCAGGAAACTCAGAAGAGACAGGTGGGTCCAGCTTACTTTGATAACATCTGGATTCCATTTCTTAGACCTTGAGGCTACAAAGAGACTTGGGGCAATATTTCAAGATCATGTGGCAAGTTGGTGGCAGAGTCAGGTTTAGAGCTTCTGGCTCTTGGCTGACTCCTAGTCCAGTGATTTTTTCATCCTTGTAGAGCTGTGCTACCTCTACCTTCACCCGACTCTATTATATGCCCTTGTAAGAAACAGCCTTCTCTCTGTCTCCCTCTCTTCCTCTCTTTATCCTTTCTCTCTCTTTTCCCTTCTTCCTTTCCTCCCTTTCTTCAACCTTCAAACATTTGGTGCTCATCATGTGCTTGAACTATGCCATTTTTGGAAAGACAAAAAAGAGTGACACTCAGTTTTGCCATCTTAAGTCTTAAGCCTTGAATAATCCTCCACTGATAAAGTGGGGAAAGCTTCACCCAGGGACTTATGAGATCAAGGGTCTTTCTAGCCCTCATTCCATTACCATTTGCCATGGGTCATATCCAGGAGTCAGGAATCAAGTCTAGAACCAAGCACGTATTTATTTGCATATGAGTCTGTGCTCCTGATAGAAGAGTTGATGAGTTGGAATCTCAGCAAGTGGAAATGTCTCACTAGGGACACTTATTTTCTATCCACAAAGCCGTGTCGACTTCCCCTCCACCCATCTATGATCATGACGGGTGAGTGGCTGAGACATGGGATGGTTGAGAGTTGGAAGGAAGTGAAGGGAAGTGAAGGGGAGAAGGATGTGGGTGAAAACCTGGGTAGCAGTAAGTCTACAGAGACAAGGTAAAGCCAGGACTGACCGTCATGGCAGACTCAGAATCCAAGACAACACAATCTCAGTAAGGGCATAGGGAATTCAGAGGACAGTAAGGCATAAGCTGTAGCCATTGTTAGGAGCCAGAAAGGAAGCAGAAGCCAGTGGCTATGACAAATATTGTTCAAAAACAAGTCTGCAGCAAACATGGTAGTCCCTGAGCCAGGACAGCCATCTTGGGGGAAAGATAGGCCTCAGGAAAGAAAGCTTGTATTCTTGTCTAAGGCTCAGCCAGATGGAGATCCCAAATCTTGTCGGTAGGGGCCTGTGGAACAAAACAAATGGCATGCATGCAGTCTCAAAGCTTTCTGGGCTCCCTGGAGGTTGTCATGGCTACTGGGCTATGAAGAAGGAAATGTAGATGGGTTCCCAGGAATGGCATCAATTGCAGAAAGTTGCTTGTATCTTCTCCCTCTCTGACTGCACAAGGCAAAAAGAAAACTGTGGTATGGCTGGAATCCAGGGGATTTAGACGTGAGAAGGAATGTGGCTGAAAAGATGGGCTGGGGCCAGCTCATTATGACTCTGTGTTCCATGTTGAGGCATTTATATTTTATTTCTAATGGTCATGCAAGAAACTAATTTGTGTCCCCTAATCCTCAACGTGATAGTATTTGGAGATGGGCCTTTGGGTAGTAATTAGGATTACATGAGTTCATGAGTTTGGGGCTCCCATGGTGGGATTAGTGCCATTGTGAGAAAAGGAACAGAAAGGGAGAGAGAACTTTTATTATGCCATGTGTGAACACAGGGATAGAGTGGTGTCTGCAAGCCAGGAAGAGGGTCCTCACCAGAACCCAACCATTCAGGCACCCTGAAAGTCTGGAGACTTCCATCCTCCAGAAGTGTGAGAAAATAGATTTCTATTGTTAAAACCATCCAGTCTATGGCATTTTCTTTTTCTTTCTTTTTTCTTATTTTTTTAAAAAGATGGTGTTTCACCATGATGGCCAGGCTGGTCTTGAACTCCTGACCTCAGGTGATCCACCCACCTCAGCCTCCCAAAGTGCTAGGATTACAGGTGTGAGCCACCGCGCCCGGCCCTCTATGGCATTTTCTTATGGCAGCCTGGGCAATAGGTCAGTTGGCTTAAAATATATTTTTTTGGGTGTGTGTAACTTTTACTTTTTAAAAGCCATCTCAAAACATGTGCAGAAACTTAATATATAGGCTTAACTTAGAATGCATATCTTTCTGTTGTCTAAATTACTGATGGAGGCAAACAATCTAATAGAGAGAATAGAAGGGTCCGTTCTTTATTTGATAATATCAACTGGGCATAGAGGCTCACGCCTGTAATCCAGAACATTGGGAGGCCAAGGCAGGAGGATTGTTTGAGTCCAAGAGTTTGAGACAAGCCTGGGCAACATAGCAAAACATCATCTTTACAAAAATAAAACAATTAGCTCGGCATGGTGGTATTACAGCAAAGGGGTCCCAATCTAGACCCCGCCCCACCCCTAGAGAGGGTTCTTGGATTGCACAAGAAAGAATTCAGGGTGAGTCCACAGAGCAAAGTGAAAGCAAGTTTATTAAAAAAGTAGAGGAATAAAAGAGTGACTACTCCATAGACAGAGAAGCCCCGAGGGCTGCTGGTTACCAATTTTTATGGTTATTTCTTGATGTTATACTAAACTAGGAGTGGATTATTCATACCTCCCCTTTTTAGACCATTTAGGGTAACTTCCTGATGTTACCATGGCATTTGTAAACTGTCATGGTGCTGGTAGGAGTGTAGCAGTGAGGATGACCAGAGGTCATTCTTGTGGCCATTTTGGTTTTGGTGGGTTTTAGCTGGCTTCTTTACTGCAAACTGTTTCATTGGCAAAGGCCTTCGTGACCTGCATTTTTTGTTAACCTCCTATCTCATTCCGTGACTTAGAATGCCATAACCATCTGGGAATGCAGCCCAGTAGGTCACAGTCTCATTTTACCCAGCTCCTAATTAAGATGGAGTTGCTCTGCTTCACATGCCTCTGACATTTCCACCCTCCCTTTATAAGAGAACCCTTAATCCTAAAGGTTGCAGAAGGGTGAAGATCCATCTACTGTAACTTCTTCAGGCTGTTTTGGGGTGATGATATTCTTGTGTAACTATTAGGGTCTCTCATATTTGGCATGGAGAGGAGCACAGTCAGAAAGCATTGGTATGGTGAAGGCTATTCTTAATTCCTTGACAAAAGGTGCTATCTGGAAGATATTAATAAGCGTTCAGTTTAAGAAAACATTTGGTAAGCTTATCCTTATTCTTACACAAAAAATATAACAGTAATATATCCACCACAGTAAAGCAAAATAAGTAAAGTATTCCAAGTAAACTAAATTAGAAGGCTTTCCATGAACTAGGCAACTGTTGGAACCAAGCTGATATGGGATTGCTAGAATATTCCAGTACATGCCCTGAATTAGAATGCTAATTTAGATTTTTACCTTACCTTGTTTCTTCTGAGCAGCAATCAGAGATCACTGGTTGGTTCACAGCAATAAGCTGTGTTAGCCTAAATTGCAGAAACAAACTTAAAAACAACTGATGAGACTAGAATTTAATAACAAGTGTACCATAGTTTTTGAAACATAATTTTTTTTCTCTCCAGTTTCCCATTTTTACTAAAGACAAATCATGGTAACACTGATTTGCTTTATTATACCTGGCTTGATTATTTGTATAAAGTGCAGCGAGAATAATTATTTGCCATACGGCTTTTTGTTGGCTTTGATGGAACTCTGTTCTATAAGGAATCTCACATAAGATGTTATTAGAGCCGAGCCCTACTATAGGTTTGAACCCTCAAATAGCTATGTGTTGAGTAAATTCCTCTCCTCTTGGGGTCCCAAGATAAACTGGGATTCCTGGACGTGTTAGAAAGTGACTTTCTTTTTTACTTACCATAGGTCAGAAAACCTGTACAGGGACTGTGGAAACAAGGTATCGGGCCAGTCCCCCAAAAGGCTTTTATTGCCTTTACAAGTCAAGTTTGATTCCTTAAATGAGAGCATGCCATTCCAGTCAAAGCTTTGTTAAAATAACCAGTTTCTCCAATTGTGTCCTATTGCAAAAGAAAACAGATTTCAACTTTTGCTTAGGTGTTGGGCAGACTTGACTTTAAATTTGACCTCCTTCAACATATGTAGTTATCCTCACGTTTACCAATAAAAAAGGGCAGCTGTTTGATTCTGTGAAGAGACTTGTTGGCTGCCATCACACTGATTACAGTTAGGGATCCTCCCTCTATCTGTGTCCTCAGATTGTGGGGCCGGAGAGGTGGAATCAGACGGACAAGAAAGACTTGCTGGGAACTGCATGGTTAGGCAGGGGAGTGGTGGGGTGGGGGAGAAGGGGAAGAATCTCCTACTTCTCCCCTAGTCGATCTATGTGTCTGCTATTGGTCTGTTTTCTCTCACATCCATTTCCCATCCTTCACCTGCTCTGCTCTGTATTATGGGGACTTACATTTCTAGATAGGTTTGCCAATTGAATTCCAGATAGATTTGGCCAGTTAGAAGCACTGGCAGAAGACTGTAGGGGAGGAGGAAGGGAGAAGTCAGGTATTTCTTCCTTTATTGCCCTGACCTGGGTGAGGCTCATCCCCCATGAGACAGCTTCCTTTCATGATGTCCAGCTTCCACATGGCATCCTTGCCTGGGTCCTACCACCTCCTTCTGGGCTCTGATGATTCCACTTCCTTGTGCAATACTTTCTGCCCCAGGATGGTAGTGGATTCTTGCTCTGCCCTTACGATTACTTCTTTTCTTTCTAGGATCTTCTATTAACTGTTTAATCAAGTCCCCAAATTCAATTTCCTCTATTTTTTTTTCTTAAGATCCTGAGTGGTTTCTGTTTCTTACAAGGATCTTGACTGATATGATATATAGTTTGTCTTTTGGGTTCTAGGAATCCCCAGATCTTAAGTGATCAGCTTAAAAAGTCCTGCATTTTCTAGTCCTTCTCTAGCTCACTGATTTTGTCACCTACAACTTTTCATCATGCTCTCTTCTTGTCTGGTGCATTAATCTTCTTTTTGTTTTATGACGAGCCAAACTCATTGCCTGCTCAGGGTATTTGCATTGTTGTCCTCTCTGCTTAGAAAGCTTTGCCCAGATCTGCATAAGGAGCATCATTTCTAAATCAATTGGTTATCTAGTTTCACAGATGCAATGTTTCTACTCTAATGCTCTGTTCCATTGGACTGGATAATCAAGAGTTTCCGAAATTAGCCTCTTTGCACATCCTGCTTCCAAAAAGCAAACATGCCAGCACTTACTTTTTGAGAATCTACTAGGAGTATTTCAGAGTTCTTTATAGTTCTGTGACTCTGATAGCACAGGACTTCAAAGTTTACACACCAGAAGTAGCTGTCAAATTTCATGCAGGCATGAACTGCCCTTGCTCAGTAGTTAAAAAAAATTTTTATTTTGTTTTTAGTTTATAATATTTTCTGGGTTTATTGTAAAAAAATTTTTTTTTGGTTTGTTCAAATGCCTTAGTTGGAGAACAGTGAAAACATTTGAAGAGCTTGTTTTATAAGTAGAGAAAACAATGTTAGAGGAGGACAGAAAGGGCCCCCTTATACAGCATGTTTTGCCTAAAGGTCTACTACTAGATTTCCATCTGTCTGAAATAAATCATACTTTTAAAATGCAACTGCTATTTGGAAAAGTCCCATCAGCCCTCCTCCTAATGTTGTAAAATAGTTCAATTAACTTTCCCTTTGCCTTCTGAATAGATTAGATTTTGAGGAACTAAGAATTTTGGAGGGGAGTGTTAAATGAAAGAAGGGTTGATTTTTCAGGGAGTGTTAAATGCAAGTAGGGTTGATTTTTCAGGAACAGGTAATTATCCAAAGAAGGTTGAACCAGGGCATGGGGTGTACGTGTGTGTGCGTGTATGTGTGCGTGTGCATGTGCCCTCACGTGCATGTATATATGTGTTTGTTTGCCTGCACTTTGGGTAAGCAGGTGCCAAAATGGGAGTGGGAAGAAATCAAGGATTTTCAATTACTGTTTTATCCAGATTGGTCTTTAGAGGATGGGATCCTCTCTAGAGGACTAAATAATCTGGTCTATGGAGGTTGTATTTTATTTCACTACCCCTTACCCCTTATTCCAAACAAAAGTTCTACTCTGGAAATCTGTAACTTTGATAAAGAGAACAGCTTCCTGGAATAATTGAAGGTAGGTTTCTCACCTTATTTACACATTCCAATGAATATTTATGCCCATTAATATAGCAATTTACTTAAGTGATTGACTGTAATGAATCATTAATAATAAATATTCAAATCTCTTTCCTGAATGTACAGGCACTGGGGAAGTGGTTAAGGGCTAACCTCAGGGAAAAAAACCCAACTCTCTTACATTTGGTGTATGTAAATAAATTTATGTATGCTGTCTTCCATCTGAGAAAATCAAGATACTATGATAGCAGCAAACCCCAGACTAGAAGCATGTTCACTTTGGGCGTGGAACAGCTGTTCATAAAGCAATTAACATTCAAGAGGTGCACCATGGCTCTAACTAATTGATGTGAAAGATACAGTGGAAATAATCTGAAGATAATGCCATTCTGCTACTCTCTTCTAAACCACACACAATTGCTAAATAAAATGCCAGTTTACAAATTATTTTTTAGATTGTTACATGTTTAATGGCTGTTTGCTTGATTTTCTGGAACTAGGAAGCGATTTACATCTAGATAACAGCCAATACTGCATTTTTAATTTTTCTAACCACCTGTATAATAGCTGAATGGAGAATGGAGAATAAGCTAGTGCCTTTTTTGTACTTATCTTCCTTGTTGGATTAATGCATTTCATGTAAGAAGTTGATTTTTGATATATCGGAGTTCATGAAAGTCAGTAATCGAAGAGGGGATAATATTTTAGTCAAATGGCTGACAGATACTTTGGAATTTGCAACAACTGTTCTTGTCTTCTTTTTTAGAAATTCTTCTGCAGGTCAGATATTGTTGGTCAAAGCCAAAAAACTTTTATTCCAGGTTAAATTTTCCTCTGTGCCTGGGTTCTACTAATCAGTAAATCAAGAAATGTTTATTGATTCTCTTCTATGTCTTGAAGGTATGCTAGGAACTCTAAGGTTTGTTGGTCTTTCAATTGTGACGTACTGAAATCTTATAGTGCAGGTAGTTGGCTGGTTTAGAAGGTATTCAAAGAGTGAGATTACACTTGTGAAGCCATCAAAGTGGGGTTTGGCTAGACCTTAGTTTTTGTGGGTTCAGGAACTTTATTTGTCAGTGATTGGGTCTTTGGGGATTGCTTCATGCAAACAAAACTACCAAGAGATTGTGTATATCCTCAACTGAACATGCTGTCTGTGGCCAACACTTCCTAGTCCTCTTAATTTTTTTTAACCTTTGACTATAGTGTTTGGAAATTCACAGGGTTTCCCAGCCTCCTGTATAGGTAGAGATAGTCATATAACTCAGTTGTAGTCAATAAGATGAAAGGAAAGCCTGCTGAGGTCTTCTGGAAGAAACAACTTTCCTAATAAAAGGGGAAAATGAGGCTGATATTAGTTTGTCTACCTATTTTCTGAATCCAGTGTGAGGTTTGGAGCTGTAGCAGCCATCTTGTAAGTATGGGGTAATAAGCACAAGGACAGTAAGCCAATAAGCCAAGGATGGTGGAATAAAGGATGGATTGAGCCTGGATCCTTGTTGATGTTTTTGAACCACTGTACTGGCCTGGACTGCATTTTCCAGATTTCATGTTATGGTAATTAAATGTCTGTTGCTTAAACTTTGGTGGTTGAGTTGTTTCTTGTAGCCAAAAAGCATTCCTGACTGATTTGATGTCCAATGCCAAACTCCTTCTTCCCCTCATGTTTCCTAAGTTAATAGTGTTAACTCAGTTTCCCAAGTCAGAATCTTGATCATCTTTTTCAATCTCTTCCTCTCATCCATCCTACCCCCTTAAATATAGAAACATTTCTTGCTCATCCTTTTTATTTCCAATCCCCAGTATAATTCCTGGTACTCAGAAGACACTCAAAATATGTTTGTTGAACTAAATTAAATTAGAGTGACCAGATATTTAATGTCATAGATTAGCATATGGGTATTAAGTAAAGTGAAGAGGATAACATATTTTATTTAGGCATTGGTAAGTTCTAAATAAATTCCCTGTCTCTTTGTCAGAGAATGTCTTTTTACTGACTAAAATCTTTTTCTTTCCCATATTCTATGTTTCTTTTACATAGACATTGTCAGATGAGTGTTGTTATGTTTTTCTTTGTGGACCCTTGTTTTAAATTTTTCTATGTTGAAATTCCTCTTTCATGACATTTCTGCCCCTTAAGTCAATATTATTGATTAGGCTACAATCATTATTGCTCTTGCTACTTTTATCCTGGCACTCTGCATCTTTACAGTAGCTTCTGGTAATGTCTGTTCCTCTTCTCTTAAATTGGTTGATTGCCATCAGTCTTATTCTCAGAATCTTAAGTAGCTTCTGTCTTTCCATGCACATGGCCGGGATACAAGGAGTTCAAGGAGTTCACTATTTTATGGTGAAATGAAGCAAATACCCAATTGAAAGTGAAAAAAAAAAATCCCAAAAAACCAGGTTTGTGTAGCAATTCTCTTGCCTCCTATATGTGTGATTTTATCCATGCCAATTACTCTAGTTAGTTCTTTTTCCTTACACATACAATGGGAAGTAGAGCTATACCTATCCTATCTACCTCACAAAACTGTTGAAATAATCAAGAGCCCTGCTCGATTTTGTTATTCATCTATTCTGGAGTGCAATGAATACTACTTGAACAACATAGATTGAGCAGGATTATTATGGAATGAAGAAGATGAATTCCTAAAGAAAAAAATGTTCGACAAACAAAAATTCGTGTCATAAAGAATCAACAGAATTCTTCTCAGCACCATTCTTCTCAGCACCACATCGCACTTATTCTAAAATTGACAACATAATTGGAAGTAAAATACTCCTCAGCAAATGCAAAAGAACAGAAATCATAACAGTCTCTCAGAACACAGTGCAATCAAATTAGAACGCAGGATTAAGAAACTCAAAACCGCACAACTACATGGAAACTGAACAGCCTGCTCCTGAATGACTACTGGGTAAATAACGAAATTAAGGCAGAAATAAAGATGTTCTTTGAAACCAATGAGAACAAAGACACCATGTACCAGAATCTGTGGGACACATTTAAAGCAGGGTGTAGAGGGAAATTTATAACTGTAAATGCCCACAAGAGAAAGCAGGAAAGATCTAAAATTGACACTCTAACTCACAATTAAAAGAACTAGAGAAACAAGAGCAAACAAATTCAAAAGCCAGCAGAAGACAGGAAATAACTAGGATCACAGCAGAACTGAAGGAGATAGAGACTAGAGACACAAAAATCCTTCAAAAAAAAAAAAAAAAAAAATAATCAGTGATTCCAGGAGCTGGATTTTTGAAAGGATCAACAAAATAGATAGACTACTAGCCAGACTAATGAAGAAGAAAAGAGAGAAGAATCAAACAGATGCAATAGAAAGTGTTAAAGGGATATTACCACCGATCTCACAGAAATACAAACTACCATCAGAGAATACTATAAACACCTCTACGCAAATAAACCAGAAAATCTAGAAGAAACGGATAAATTCCTGGAAACATACACCCTCCCAAGACTAAACCAGGAAGAAGTCGAATCCCTGATTCGTTCTGCACATGTACCCCAGAGCTTAAAGTATAATAACAAGACCATTAACAAGTTCTGAAATTGAGGCAGTAATCAATGGCCTACCAACCAAACAAATTCCAGGACCAGCTGGATTCACAGCCAAATTCTACCAGAGGTACAAAGAGGAGCTGGTACTATTTCTTCTGAAACTATTCCAAACAATAGAAAAAGGGGGACTCCTCCCTAACTCATTTTATGAGGCCAGCATCATCCTGATACCAAAACCTGGCAGAGACACAACCAAGAGGAAAATTTCAGGCCAATATCCCTGATGAACATCAATGTGAAAATCCTCAGTGAAATACTGGCAAACTGAGTCCAGCAGCTTATCAACAAGCTTATCCACCACAATCAAGTCAGCTTCATCCCTGGGATGCAAGGCTGGTTCAACATATGCAAATCAATAAACATAATCCATCACATAAATAGAACCAATGACAAAAACCACACGATTATTTCAATAGATGCAGAAAAGGCCTTCAACAAAATTCAACAGCCCTTCATGCTAAAAACTCTCAATAAATTAGGTATTCATGGAGTGTACCTCAAAATAATAAGAGCTATTTATGACACAGCTAATATACTGAATGGGCAAGACTGTAAGCATTCTCTTTGAAAACTGGCACAAGACAAGGGTTCCCCCTCTCACAACTCCTATTCAACACAGTATTGGAAGTGGCCAAGACAATACAACAAGAAAAAGAAATAAAGGTATTAAATTAGAAAAATAGGAATTCAAATTGTCTCTTTTTGCAGATGACATGATTGTATATTTAGAAAACCCCATTGTTTCAGCTCAAAATCTCCTTAAGCTGATTAGCAACTTCAGCAAAGTCTCAGCATACAAAATCAGTGTGCAAAAATCACAAGCATTCCTACACATCAATAACAGACAGAGAGCCAAATCATGAGCGAACTCCCATTGACAATTGCTGCAAGTGAATAAAATACCTAGAAATACAACTTACAAGGGAGATGAAGGATCGCTTCAAGGAGAACTGCAAACCACTGCTGAAGGAAATAAGAGAGGACACAAACAAATGGAAAAACATTCCATGCACATGGAAAGGAAGAATCAATATCATGAAAATGGTCATACCACCCAAAATAATTTATAGATTCAATGCTTTCCCCATCAAGCTACCATTGACTTTCTTCACAGAATTGGAAAAAAACTACTTTAAATTTCATATGGAACCAAAAAAGAGCCCGCATAGCCAAGACAATCCTAAAAAAAGAACAAAGCTGGAGGCATTATGCTACTGACTTTATACTATAAGGCTACAGTAACAAAAAAACATGATACTGGTACCAAAACAGATATATAGACTATAACAGAACAGAAGCCTCAGAAATAACACCATGTCTACAATCATCTGATCTTTGACAAACCTGACAGAAACAAGCAATGGGGAAAAGATTCCCTAGTTAATAAATGGTGTTGGGAAAACTGACTAGCCATATGCAGAAAACTGAAACTGGACCCCTTCCTTACACCTTATACAAAAATTAACTCCAGATGGATTAAAGACATAAACATAAGACCTAAAACCATAAAAACCCTAGAAGGAAACCTAGGCAATACCATTCAAGACATAGGTGTGGGCAAGACTTCATAACTAAAACACCAAAAGCAATGGCAACAAAAAACAAAATTGACAAATGGGATCTGATTAAACTAAAGAGCTTTTGCACAGCAAAAGAAACTATCATTAGAGTGAACAGGCAACCTACAGAATGGGAGAAAACTTTTGCTATCTATCCATCTGACAAAGGGCTAATATCCAGAATCTACAAAGAACCTAAACAAATTTACAAGAAAAAACCAAACAACTCCATCAAAAAGTGGGCAAAGGATATGAACAGACACTTCTCAAAAGGAGACATTTATGCAGCCACTAGAATATGAAAAAAAAAGCTCATCATCACTGGTCAATAGAGAAATACATATCAAAACCACAATGAGATACCATCTCACACCAGTTAGAATAGTGATCATTAAAAAATCTGGAGACAACAGATGCTGGAGAGGATGTGGAGAAATAGGAACACTTTTCCACTGTTGGTGGGAGTGTAGATTAGTTCAACCATTGTGGAAGACAGTGTGGCGATCTCTCAAGTATCTAGAATCAGAAATATCATTTGACGCAGCAATCCCATTGCTGGGTATATACCCAAAATATTATAAATCATTCTGTTATAAAGACACATGCACACGTATGCTTATTGTGGCACTGTTCACAATAGCAAAGACTTGGAACCAACACAAATTCCCATAAATGATAGGTTGGATAAGAAAATGTGGCACATTTACACCATGGAATACTATGCAGCCACAAAAAGGATGAGGTCATATTCTTTGCAGGGACATGGTTGAATCTGGAAACCATCATTCTCAGCAAACTAATGCAAGAACAGAAAATCAAATACCATATGTTCTTACTCATAAGTGGGAGTTGAACAATGAGAACACATGGACATAGGGAGGGGAAATCACACACCGGGGCATGTTGGTGGGTGGTGAGGTAAGGGGAGGGGATAGCATTAGGAGAAATACCTAATGTAGATCACAGGGTGATGGGTGTAGCAAACCACCATGGCACGTTTATACCTATGTAGCAAACCTGCACTTTCTGCACATGTACCTCAGAACTTAAAGTATAATAAAACATAAATGAAATAAAATGAAAATGTTTAGTATTTGAAAGTGATGCTTGTAAGTCACTTATTTTAGTAAAAGCTTGATTTTTTCCAACTGATTTTGAAAATGTAAATGGAACATATATTCTCAATAAAACTTTTAGAGCAAAAAAACACAAACCCAGAATGCTGTATATTATATATAAACCTATATTTCTTCTTTAATCAGCTTAGAATCCTTTCAATTTCTTTATAGGAAAGATGAGTATTTAGATCAGACTTCTCCCTCCTTTCCTCATATCTTGCTTTTCTAATTACATCATTTAAATTCTATTAGTTACCAAGACATACTTCAATAACATACCAAACCCTTTATTTCTTATTTCACCAACTTTAATTGGTGAAATTCTGTCTTAATTCCACACTAGGTTGGAGGAAGACATTTATTCTCTATACTTCCTTCAACCCTTCTTCATCGACTTCACCTCTGGCCTTCTGTCAGCTATAGCATCAACTATACATTGTTGATATTCACATTTACTCTCCATACTGCATATAGTTCTCTCCTGTGTTTGTCTATAGACTAACTCTGAAACCAAAAACCAATAAATGTCCTTTGCCATGTTATGATTACATAAATATTATTCGCTATTGAAGATATTAGGGTGGCTAACGCTAAAAGAAAATGTAATCAAATCTTCTCAATCTCTTCCACCCAAAGAAGAAAATCGCAACCTTAGGGTTAAATAGGCTCTCTATTCCTATACTCCTTCGATTTCTCACAATCATGACACAAATTAAGTTGTTTCATATTTTGGTACACTTTTTGGTTTAAACTTTGTTTTCACTGGACTTACTAAATATTCATTAAAAGAATCAAAATGAAAAAAGGTATAGATTACCAAATAAAGGGATATTTTGCTAATGTTTTATACTGCTATATTTTAGGTTCCAAAAGCAAGTAAAAATAATTTTTGTTAAAAAATATTAGAAGAGTAGACTCTGGTGTGCTATTTTCATGATTAGCCTTTTTTGGGCAAGCTATCTTGTAGGACACGTTAAAGCACTTCGTGTAATAGAATACATTTAAGTGGGTAGTCAACAAATATGGATGATCATGATGATGATGATAGCAAAGTATGAAGTAACCATGGCAACTTGCAATTTGTGGTAAACAATGGCAATTAGATAGCAACTTCTGTTGTTGTTGTCTTCCACACAAGTGCCTGAAAACATTAATTAACTGGAGAGATTGCTGCAAAGTTTCTTGGTAACAGGCAGCCTTTAATGAGCCAAGCAGTTGAAATCAGTATTAGCTGCATGTTTAGGATAAAGCATTAATTGTATGAATTACAGTGTTTTGTGGTAATTGTAAGTCATCAAGAGGAATCTCTTGGGAGATGAATATCTATGGAGGCTATCAGGGAGAGGTCAATGTGGTAATGAGAAGTGGCTGGGGTCAGTGTGGACTCTAGTGTTTGCTTCAGTCACCATTAAACAGTATCTGTGCTGAATCATGATGGCATTGGATCTCAGTGGTCCCACGGCTTTTTGTTGTGGTTGATGTCAGTCAGGTACTCTGAGAATTGATAACAGGACTTTGAGTCAAGTACAAAGGAAGATTAGCTGTTCTAACAATGTTACCCAGGAACTTGAATCTTTTGCAAAACCTGGTGCTTGTTGTGTTCCCATCTCACATAATTATTTGTTGAAGGGATAGATGAATTCTTGCTTTCCAGATTGCTAGGCTAATAGGATCCTTGGCCAGCCTAACAGACTCAGATTTTATATATAAATCTGTAAAATCTTATATAGTGTGTTCTGACATGTAATTTTTACTAAGTCCATTTTCTTTATTTCTAAATTATTTTGCACAGCGGGATCTTTAACTCATATGTCAAGCAGAACAAGATCATTTGATATGAATCTGTCCTCCCAAGTCTTGGGTAACAACCCACCAACATTTGGGTTTTTGGAGTATTTATTTCAGATTAGGACTTGAATAAAAGTTTGAAACATTATCAATATTGTTGTTGTTACTTGCCACATCTGCCTTCTGAGGGAGGTGCAGCCAAGGTAGGAAATGATAAACTTTGTTGGGTATAGGGTGGGATCTGGGCTGAAGTCTGTGTTGGCATAGAGTCAACTCATTGGATTGAGAAGATGATGTTCAGAGTTCAGGATTCTATCAACGGGGAAGGGGAAGAATGACCACACACAAATTATATCACAGTAATTTTTTCCCCCTAGAAAAAATATTATTTTATAGTTATGTCATGCTTTACAATAGCTCAGGTGCCCAGACCTAACTCAAGTGGCTTCAAAAGCTGCCTGGAGAAGGCAGCTAATCTTCACAACCTTTCAAAGGGGCAACTTTTTACTCCTTTTCAGAGATGGTACTAGACAAGGCACTTTACAAAAGCTTTACATGAATGATGATCTCATTGAATCCTCAAAACAAACCTGTTAGGTAGATTGTATTACTATCTCCATTTCACACATGAGAAAACTGAGGCTTGGAGATGTCTGTAAATTTCCTACTGATTCACAGGCACCCCAAGCAGTCTTGCCTGAGAACACATGTTATCATGCTGACCTTTATTGACCAGAAGGGGTAATGAGGTTCGGAAAGGTTCAGCAATTACTCAGTGTCATACAGTAAGTAGCAGAGTTAGGATCAAACTTAGGTCCACTCTAAGTCCAATGTCATGGTGTTACACCTTTTCTCATCCCTATAAACTAGAAGAATACAATTTATTAATGAGTATCATGGTGTATTTATCATTTGAAACAGCACCCTGGGTCTGATAGACATCATTTTCCATTTATATTCTCTAGAAAGTGGAAACTTAGGCAAAGCTTATGTGCTGATGCTTTCTTGGGAGGTACAATTCCAGGATAACAAGAGTAAGGAAAGAAGGGGCATGGGGCATGGAAGGAGGCTAAGTAGATATAAGGTAGTGCATTATCGATTTGACCACACCTTCATGAGAAAACAACCAGGTGCTCAGTCATGTGGTGTGCCTCTCGCCAAACCATAAAAAACTTACAGCACCTCAGAGAAAGGAAGAAAAGAATTTTTCTGACAGCTCTTTCCGTTTTCTGTCTCTTAACATTTACTCCTTAGGGCACTGGCTCCCTTGCAGTTCTGGTTTTGTTATCTGGCCTCTGTGGACCACTTCTGGAGAAGCTAGAGCTTCTGTGGACCTGGGGTGGGTTGAGATGGATACCTGATCTGCTGTTGCTCCTGCCAGAATCTGGCCTTCACCCAGGGCAAGTCTACCAAGGGTGAAAGGTGAAGTGGCTGCAGGCCTAGGAGGCAGACAAAGCTAAAATGATCTGCAAGATGCATAAGCTGTGTCTGATACACTGCACAGACTGTCCTCTGACACCTGGCTCTCATGCTGTAGTAGTGGGCCTTCAGTTTTGTAAGACCAAGATGCTCCTGTTTTTTTTTTCTCTGACATGGGACGTACAAATCATTTGTTATGGAATCCACATAAGTTGCAATCTCCTAAAGATACTTAAAGAGGGTTAATGATCTAAGCCACAGTTCCTACTGCTTGTAGCTGATCCCAAGAATATAATTAATATTCTCATTTTAGATTTCTTTCTCCCCCAGGAAAGCACATTTGCTAGTCTTGATTGCTAGCCCGGTAGGAATTCTAGTTTCTTCATTCCTAAGTGGTTCAAGTCCTTAGTGGCTTTGTCTGTGGTCTATAATGGTTATTGTAACTTTTTATCAAGTTATTACAAAACAGTATAAGTATTGAGGGATACCCTGAGAATCCTCTGGGTTTGAGAAATAACCCTTTCTATTCTATTGTGTAGTAGACATTGCAACTTCTCATGATAATCAGTATTGATAACCTCAGCTAGAAGTAACTTTTTTTTGCCTGCTAGTTCATGGGCATGGGTCCAAAGTGGCCAGGTGGTAATGGTCGTTGTTTTCAATTCAGTGGAATCCTTATTGTGTCATCTGGTTGAAGTGCTCTTCACCTTTCCCTATCCCCTACTCCAAATAAGAACTAGGGACTCTGTCTTGGCAGAGCTTAACTTTTCAGGACAAGAAAGATAAATTCTGCTAGAAAGAGTAAGGGTGGGAGGAGCTACATCCACTTTCAGCCATTGGTTCCTAGACATGTAGTTCAGCTATTGGAGACACAGTACCATATATGGGCCTTTGATTCAGAGCATATGCAGTTGACCCTCAAACAACATGGGTTTGAATGGCTTGGGTTCCCTTACATGTGGATTTTCTTCCACCTCTGCCACCCCTGAGATAGCAAGATGAATCCCTCTTCTTCCTCCTCTTCAGCCTACTCAATGTTAAGATGATGAAGATGAAGATCTTTATAATGATCCATTCTCACTTAATGAATAGTAAATATATTTCCTCTTCTTTATGATTTTCATAGTAACATTTTCTTTTCCCTAGCTTATTTTATTGTACCAATACAGTATATAATACATATAACATACAAAATGTGTTAATTGACTGCTTATGTTATTGGTAATATTTCTAGTCAAGAGTAGGTTATCAATAGTTACGTTTTTGGGAAGTCAAAAATTATATAAAAATTTTTAACTGTGTGGGGGTTGATGCCATGAACCCCTACATTGTTCAAAGATCAACTATATTATATCTTGGAGAGCAGTGCCCCAACCCTATAAGATGTTATTCCCAAGCAGAATCTTCAACTGAGTTTTCAGTAGGCTCCTCCATTGTTCTGCCAGGCTGGCTGTTCCTGGTAATGGAGTAGATAGTAGGACCAGTGAATTCGATGGTTGTGGGCCCATTGTTATACCTTCTTAAGATAAAAGATTTGAAGAAATATAGTGCAGAGTGCCATGTTGAGATTAGGCATCCTATAAACCCCCAGTTGCAGGAGCTGGCAGAGGCAATGAAGGCAGGGAAGGTAATATGAAGTAGGTATGGATTCTGATAAAGATGAGCTTCTGTCCCCTTAAGATGGAGATGTCCAATGATGAATGGTACCATACTGAGGGCTCTGTGTTGGTCTCTGCATTGAGGGGTTGAACACAGCAGTAGTAGTTGCTGGCTTAGACTTGGTGGAAGGTAACCTATGTTGTTGGGCCTGTGTAGAGCTGCCATCCCTGCTGCCATAGCCACTTGGTTCAAGGGCCTCTTGAAGTATCCTTCAGAGGTTGGGTGACTTCCATAAAATGCATGATTCCATTCATCTGATGTTTGGGTTTCTCCTCTGCAGTCTGGTAAGCATTCACGTGAGACACAAGCGTTCACATTTTGTGCCCACTCCCATAAATCCATCCATAGACCTCAACACAGTTCATAGTAACTGATTTTTCAGACTTGATGCCTTCAGCACTCACTCTGAAAATTCAGCCAAGCCATTTGTTGATGTCTAAGTGCCTGTTTAATCCATAAGTCAGGCTAACTCTCTAACCAAGCTTACTGCTTGGAAATCTTGCCACTGGGGGAATCTCTCCTCATCAGTGTTTTCTGGGGTGTTTCTAAGTGGGGCTGTATTGTGGTGGTGGGGACATTTCTAGCTAGCACCAACATAACTGTGAACTGGGTCTAGGTCTTTTCTTCTGATGTTTGTTTATAGAAAACTCTTCATGAAGCCATAGGTATGGATGAAGGAAAATGCACCAGTCCAACAGCAGTATGAGCCTGGGTATCCTATGCATTTGAGTATCTCACATCTTCTGGAACTGCCTAAACCTAGTCCCCAAGTACCATGATATTGTGACTTAGTGATTCACCCAGCTCATCATGTGTACCTCAGGTTGTTTTGTCACTTGGTGTTCCATGTGAGTGCCCAGTCTCCAGCTAGTGGCATGTCAAGAGCTGTTTTTTAAGCTGAGAATAGTTCCCTACAGAGGTCATGGTCTTGGTCCAGAACTGTAGCGATCTGTACTGCAGTGCCTAGGGATGCAACCCTGCCACCCCTCATCCCTTTTTAGATTATCCTCTTTGTGTTTATAACTGGCTTGCTCCTTTGAACATAATGTCATCATTGTGTATGACATCACTATAAATTATAAGTAAAGGTCCAAGGCCCTTTATTTGTGACCATCTAGAGAGCACTGGCATTTTATTTTAGAGCCATTTTGTCAAGCCCATCAAATAAATTAACATATACATTTCATTTGGAGGGGACAACATGTTTGCATTCCAATACAAACAGAAAAGGGGAATGAGGAATGAGAAAGAGAGGAAGAGGGGGAGCCATTTTTCAGTTTATCAAGATGTAATACCACCCGTTATAAATCTCTTAATCTGAGAAGGCCGGGGTGAGAAAATGCATTAGAGGAAAAGTATTAGTTTAGCAGACACAGATGATGTGCAGGCAGATCTTCACTATAGGCTGAAGTCAGTGGTCATGCATGTTAAGATCCTGTTTGGGCAGGGAACTGTGAGTGGTTCGTTTACTTTGTTCAGCTCATTCTGCCTCATTGTGAGTGTGCATGGCATTTCTTTATTAGATGCTGTGTGATCTTCCATGCTGCCACCCCCTTCTCATCTAGTTCCAGAGCATCTCCCTCCCAGATACACTCTCTTCACCTTGATTTACCTTGCCTCCCGCAGAGCCACCTTCTTTCCATGACTCCAACCCTAATCCCCAATAACCACTCTTTCTTTTTGGCCCTTGGTATCAGTCATTGAACTGCATTTGTTTTTCCCTAGGATGAATCTGGAATAAGAACAGATAAATTGAAATACTGCTCATTGGCCAGCCTCAGGATCAAGTATCTGCACTGCAATTAGATCTTTCATAATCCCAACATGGTTCCTGGGTGTTTTTATGGAAAGGCAGCATAGTATAAAGGTTAAATTAATGAGGGCTGAAACCAGATTGCCTGGGTCCAAATCCCAGTTCTACTATTTAGCTGTGTGACCTGGGGCAAGCCTTTAACCTCTTTGTTTCTCAGTTCTTATCTATAAATGAGGAAAATATTTTATATATGTTCGTATGTGTTATTCTATAACATCTATATTATATTGTGGGATTTTGTGAAGATTAATAACTTAATGTGTATAAACTACTTAGAAGAGTGCCTAACATACCCTAAGTGCTTTATAGGTGTTTACTATCATTTCTTCTTCTTATTATCATGCTAAAAGTCAATATGTTTTCTCTTTCCCAGGTGCATTTCAAAAATGATATTGTTTTGCTCTCTCACATGGTTTGAAGCCAGGCTTCAGAAAGTAAGGGGATGTAAACCATGCCCAAAATTGGAGGTGGAGGGGATAAAACAAATCTAATTAATAGAAAAAGCACTGGCAAGCTCATAAGTAATAGGAGAAACTAGAACACTTTGTTAGGCCTGGAATGTGAAGACATCTTAATTTTCCTAAGAGCGCTAATGAAGCTGGATAGCCAAGGGGGGACATATAAATGATTTACTCTGATCAGCTTGATCATGACTGCATTAATCGTTTGAATATTTAATGATTTATACATTTGGAGAAAGGAAGGCTTGGAGGTCTTAGGATACTGTTAGAGTCTTCTCCAATTTTTTATCATTATTTATTATTTCCATTTTTAAGTGAAAGAAAAAGTTGTTTTTGAAGATAATGTGGCTGGTATATAGCAATGTTTTTACATTATGAAGATGTTCATAACAAGCTAAAAAAACCAGGAGATAAAATTTTCTTTCACTTTATGCACTTAAAACAAAATTAGAGTTTTATTTTGCAATTTTATTTAAAGAGGAATTAAAATTCTAGAAGAAGCTCAGCATGTTGCTATAGTTGGAGAGAGGACTGAGGATCAATCAGCTGAATTTCATGAGCCCATGGTGCTGAAGAGGGTTCGTTATTACATGCATTCAGATGTCCTCCCATAGACACACATGTACTAAGAGCAAAATAACTTATTTATTTTTAAAAGACCTCTGTTCAAATAAAGTTTTGAGTTTCAAAGGAAGGAAAAAGCAAAGCTGTTTCATAAAGTATTGACATTTAGTAAGTACTTAAATGTTTGTTTGATATTTCAACTAGGTTAAGATATATTAACTTGATGTAGATCATGCATATAAATAATTGCAATTATTCTTTCTTGTATACATGTCCCTTTGCAAAAGGGCTCTGTAGCTCCTTTCATTAGGAAGTGGAATCTATCTCCCTACTCTTCAAATATGAGTTGGTCTTGCAATTTGTTTGACTAATGAAATACAGTGGAAGTAATACCACTCCAATTTCAAGCTGAGACCATATGAAGCCTTCCTTACTTCAGTCCCTTTTGAAACTCCCTCGCCACCATGAAAAGCCAGTTGGCTTCTGTTCAAATAAAGTTTTGAATTTCAAAAGGAAGGAAAAAGCAAAACCATTTCATAGAGTATTGACATATAGTAAGTACTTAAAATGTTTGATATTTCAATTAGGTTAAGATATATTAACTTGATGTAGATGTAGCTATATTAACTTGAAGAAGCACAATGTAAAACATGGCTTCATAATGTAAAAACATGGCTTTTCATGGTGGCTGGGGGATTCTAAAGGGACTGAAGTAGGAAGGGAATCAGAGGCTCATTAAATACCACATGGCCCAGCTGCCCTAATGACAGGTAGCTAGCTATCTGCCAGACATGTGATTGGGATCATTCTGGCTGGGGCTACCCAGAGAAGCAGAGCTGCCTAAATCTGACTTGCAACTGCAAAAGCAAGTCTAGCCAATGTCAGAAGAACCATCCAGTTGAGCCCAGGCCAAACTGCCAACCTGCAGAATAAGTAAGTGGAAGTTGGTATCAGGTTTGGAAGAAGAGCTAACGTTTCCTGAGTGCTTACTATGTGGCTCTATTCTAAGTGTTTTGCAGTTATTGACTCATTTAATCCTGATAATGACCCAGCGATAGGGGTGCAGTTGAAGAAAGTAGCCCCTGCCCACTGATAATGAGGTAAAGATCAAGATAAACACAGCCAAATTTCTTTGCCGACTTTCTCAGCTGAGATTTCTCTAGAATCAGGCTGGCAAACTTGTCCTGTAATCAACCAGATAGCAAGTATTTTAGGTTTTGGAGGCTGTATAACCTCTATCACAACTATTCAACTTTGCCTTTGCAGTGTGAAAGTAATCATGCATAGCATGTAAGCAAATGAGCCCAGGGTTCCAACAAAACAGGTGGTGGGCTGGATTTAGCCTGTAGTTTTGCTCTTCTCACCCACTGTAGAAATGAAGCACTAATGACATAAGACACCCAGTGAATATAATAAATTAACCTGTCTCCTATGTATCTAGCATGGTATCTAAGTCTGTGTTATACTTGAAAGAATTGATGAAACAGTCACACAAGTCATTTTCAGTGGGCTTTAATTCTCCTGTAGAACTTCAGTTGAGAAAGGAATGGATGCCAGTTTCATCTTAAATATGGTACGTTTTTGTGACTGTGGAGTGACTGCTGAGCAATGGATGATCAGTTTTCATGTCCATTTCCAATGAGAGAAAGAGATCCAGTCCTAGGAGAATAAGGAAGACACTGTTCTAGAGACCCAGCAAATTTCTTCTGGTGCCTCAGCTGGAATGTGTCACATACTCATTTCTGAGCCAAGTCCTAGCAAGAGTACTGGAGTGCTCTGACTGACTGGGACTAATCAGTTTCCACTCATGGAATTACAGTTGGATCAATAGTTACTTAACTGCTGACACAATTTTTAATTTTTCCTCTCATTTGAATGATAATTCAAAATAATTTTTCTGTTAAAGCTCTGAGTGTATTGCTTCACTATCTTCTTGCCCCTAGTAGTGTTCTTGTGAAGTCTAATGTTAATCTAATTTTTGTTATTTTGAAGTATAAGCTTTAAAGACTTTGTATGTTTAAAACATTTTGTGTTTGTTCCTATTGTCAAATTTTATTATGATTTGACTAGGAGTGGGTCTTTTTACATTTATCTTGCTCAGTATTCATTGGATTCTCTCTACATGTGAACTCCTGTCATTCATTGACACAGGAAAAATTTCTACCATTATTTATTTTAAAAAATTTCCATTCTTCAGTTCTGTCTTTCTTACCTTTGAACTTCTATGTCACGAATATTAGGCCTCCTCTTATCTTTCCTCCTTGTCTTGAACCAATATTATGGGTTGAATTGGATCCCCTCCAAAGTTCATATGTTGAAGTCCTAACCTCCAGTGTACTCAAGGTCAGAACCTGACCTTATTTGGAAACAGGATTGTTGCAAATGTAATTAGGATAAGGTCATGCTGGATAGTGTTCTTGTAAAAAGAAGAAATTTGGACACAGACACACACACACACAAGGAAAACACCATGTGAACATGGAGGCAGAGGTCAGAGAGGTGCATTTACAAATCAAGGAATGCCAGAAGTTTCCAGCAAACCACCAGAAGCTAGGAGAAAGGCATGGAGCAGATTCTCCCTTACAGCCCTCAGATGGAAGCAACCCTGCCAACGCTTTGATCTTGGACTTTTAGCATCCAGAACTGATACAATAAATTTCTATTGTTTAAGCCACCCAGTTACCACAGTGCTAGGAAGCTATTAAAATGGTATTTACATTCTTCATTTAATTTTCTGTTTCACTGTGACCCAGAAGAAATTGCTCTCTTAGCTCATTAATTTGTTCTACAATTGTTCTCAGCCATATTGAAAATGAAATATAAGTATATTTTCATTTTCAATACTTATAATTGGTTCATTTTTGTATCAGCCCGTTTTTTTTAATGGATACAACAAATAATTTTTTCCCTATATCAGCCTTTTTTCCTTTGAGATGTATTAGATAGGATTATATTTAGCTGCAAGTAACAGAAATTACCACAAACTGCAACTTAAACGTGTAATAGATTCATTTTTGTCACGAGTTAAAGTCTAGCAAAGAGCATCCAGGCCTGTCATTCAGGGACCAGGTTCCTTCCATCTTTTCATGCCACCATTCTGAGCATATGCACCTCATCCTTATGTATGCAAGATAGTTGCTACACCTCCTAGCATGGGGTATGCATTTCAGGCCAGAGGAAAAGATACAAAATAAAAAGAAATATTGATGTCTATATTAGTATAACTGATTCATGTGACAAAAATCTAAAATTATAGTGACATAAAGCTTATCTAGCTCTTATATTAATGAAATCTGAAGAGCTGACATTCTACTACATGACACCAGGAACATATACTTCTTTTATTTTTTTGTTCTGCCATTCAAAACATGTAGTTCTTCCAATACAATTCAACTTGGTTGCTCAAGATCCAACCATCATTTCTTTATCTGAGCAAGCAAAAATTGGAGGATGAGGAGGAGATAAACTGATCCTTTATAGTTTCATCTTGGAAGTCATCCACCATGCATTTAATTATACCCCACTGCCCAGAAGTTAGTCATGTGGTTATACTTAGCCACTAGGAGGCTGCATGGGGAAATGTAGTGTATATTTTTTCTCACTTAGGTGGCCATAGGTCTGGCTAAAATCAAGGGTTGTGAAATGAATAAAGAAAAGAAAAATGAGTGAGGAGACAACTAGCAGGTTTTGCTATAATTAGGAAAGAAAATGCCCATAAATACTCAGCAGACTTCTTGTGTCTCACTGGCCAGATCTGTATCCTATATGCTTGAGCAGTAGAGTTCTGGTCAATTAATCAATCAGTGAAGGTTCTGGTAGTAAGGAGGAAAGAGAGAACGGATATTAGGTAGGTATCTAGCAAAGTCTGCCACACTTGTATACAAGTTCCTCAGTTTGTGGAGAGATGTTCCTTTTATGATATTTATTTTTCTTTTAAATTTTTTGGGTATTTTAAATTGATATACCATAGTTGTACATATTTTCAGGGTACATGTGATATGTTGATACATGTATACAATGTGAAACGAACAAATCAGGGTGATTGAAATATACATCACCTCAAACACTTACCTTTTCTTTGTGTTTGGAACATTACAGTTCTTCTCTTCTAGCTATTTTGAAATATAGGATAAATTATTATTAACTATAATTTCTCTGCTGTACAATTAAATATTGGAACTTTTTTTTTCCTATCTAATGGTATTTTCATACCCACTAACCAACTTATTGGTGATTCTTGGTTATACAACCCCTCCTCTTTTAGTTGGCCTGCTAATTTCAGAATGTGAAGTTCCTGTTGGCATGTCTATGAATGTTGTATCTGCTTACCACAGACTATCTCCAGTGATTTCTGGGCAGAAAGACTGTCTGTAAGGCAAAGTGGCCTGGTCTTCTGGGTGTGGAGAACTCACCCTCCAATATGGGTTCTGCCCAAGAGCCTATGCTTACTGCCCCAACCTGGGGGCTAATGACTCCACTAGTCTGCTACCTGCCCATGGGGGAGAAGGAGTGACCTCTTGGATGGTCATTTATTGCTGCTTGGACAAATCTTCCCAAGAGTTCATCTCTAGGGTCCCTTAAGTTCCTCTTTATTTACTACCACAGAACTTGGGGCATCTCTGCAACAGTTGCTATCTTTTGTAGAAGTTCTCTGATATGTAGATTTGGAGCATTGTTTTGATTTTAAATTCACTCTCATTTGTCCTCTATATACAGATATTTCTCTTAATTTCTAGTCCCCTTAGAGTATCTCTGTTGTAGATAAAACAAAAACTAAAGATTTTCTGTCACATCTAGGGATTTGGGGCAGAGCTGCATATGTACTCAGCCCAGTCACCCTCTTGATCCAATCCTTCATTATAATTCTCTACTGTACATCGGACAATAAGAGGTTAAATATAATGTTGATGTCATAATGGGTGCATTCATTTCCTTTGGCTATTGTAACAAATGTCCACAAACATGGTGGCTTGAAATAGTAGAAATTTATTTTCTTGCAGTTTTGAAGGCCGGAGTCTGAAATCCAAGTCGTGTTCACTCTGAAAGTCTAGGGGATTTCTAGAGGAATCCCTTCTTTCCTCTCCCAGCTTCTGGTGGCTCCAGGAGTTCTTTGGTTATGGCTGCATCACAGCAGTCTCTGCCTCTGTCTTCACATGGCCTTTCATTCTTTGTCTTCTCCTCTTCTTCTCTCCTTTTATAAGGCCACTTGACACTGGATTTAGGGTTCTACCTGGATAACGCTATCTGCAAAGACCCTTTTCAAACTAACGTCACATTCACAGGGTCTGGTATCAGGATGTGAATATATCATTTTGGGGGCTGTAATAGAGCCTATACAAGGGGCTACCCACAGACAAATAAGTTGAACATTTGGCAAGTAAGGTTAGAAATACTCTTATGTTATAAATGACAGTGTAAAATGTTTTCTGGAATAGGTAAACATTAACATTATGTATCACAGAATGAATAACCAGCTTCCATGCGTTCTTTAAAACTCTCTCCAAATTCTCTCACTTTATTACCTTATCTGTAGAGGTAGCTTATAAAAAAGCAAAACAAAAAAATTCACTTACCAGAAATCTTTAACTGTCACTATTTGTGGTACCCTCATGTTCTGAGAAGACTAGATCATAGCAATCAAACAAGTTGTTCTTTTCCTTACGTGGACTCTAAATCTTGTACCAGCATTCACTCAGCAATCATACACAATTTCCTCTTGTGAGGCTAGAGAGAAAGCTGTAGAAATAATTGAACAATAGTGAACCCAAGTTGGCCCTTTGCAATACAGGTGACTCAATTACAAGTAACGCTTTTCAAATTCATGCCCAGCTGCTATCCTTCCTCATCAGCTGATTCTCTCAGCAACAGGCTCTCTGGGGCTCTGATTTAACCTAGCTTGGGGGTCATTTCTGTTTTTCACAAGAGGCAGTCAGCATCTTGCTGTGAAAATTTCTTTCAAATAGCCTAGATTCTTTGCTCTCCTCAAATACTGTCTATGGGATGCTTTTATTTCCCCCCGGGGACAACTTGCAGGTAGATGGAAATAGGTGTCACTGGACTTTTCTGAGGCAGATTTGTCAGTCATCTAGTGCTCATAGGTAGTGCCAATAAGAACATTTTCTCAGGGATATGCAAGGTATCTTGGGGAACAGGGAAACTGGGTTTGGGGTGGTCAGAACGCTGGTCAGCATCTTGCATTTGGCCTAACAGCAGGATTAGTGCCTTCTAATAGCCACCACTCCAAAGGTGGTAAAGGAACTGAAGATGGGTCATTTCTGATTAAAGAACCTACTTTAGCAAGAGTTTGTGGTGCTCCACTTTCTCCTCTCTGGAACACTACTGGGCAGAGGTGAGGTGTGCAAGGACTATGAAGGCTGACATTAGATAAGGCTTAATAAGACTTAACACCCTGGAGAAATGGGGAAACTAGGTCTTCAATCCATTTCATTGTTCAGGGTTCTCTGAGCCTTGAAGTAGGGGAGACAGCCAAAGAGTGAACTCCATTTATTTAGAAAATGACTCAAGACTCATGGAGAATATGTAGAAAACTGAAACTGCACCCCTTTCTTGCATCCTACACAAAAATTAACTTAATGAACATACGAGGGCCTGCTGTGGGGTAGGAGGTGAGGGGGAAGGAACCTAGATGACGGGTTAATATGTACAGTAAATCACCATGACACACTTATATCTATGTAACCAAAACCATAAAAAACCTAGAAGAAAACCTAGGCAATTCCATTCAGGACATAGGCATGGGCAAAGATTTTATGACAAAAATTTCAAGAGCAATTGCAACAAACACAAAAGTTGACAAATAGGATCTAATTAGTCTAAAGAGCTCCTGCACATCAAAAGAAACTATCAGCCTGAACAGGCAACCTACAAAATGGGAGAAAATTTTTGGAATTTACGCATCTGATAAAGGTCTAATATTCAGAATCTACAAGAAACTTGAACAAATTTACAAGAAAAAAACAACCCCATCAAAAAGTAGGCAAAAGATATGAACAGACACTTTTCAAAAGAATACATTTATGTGGCGCACAAACATATGAAAAAAAGCTCAACATAACTGATCATTAGAGAAATGCAAATCAAAACCACCATGAGAGACCATCTCACACCAGTCAGAGTGGCAATTATTAAAAAGACAGGAAACAATTGTTGCTGGCGAGGTTGTGAAGAAACGAATGCTCTTACATTGTTGGTGGGGATGTAAATTAGTTCAACCATTGTGGAAGACAGTGTGGTGATTCCTCAAGGATCTAGAACCAGAAATACCATTTTACCCAGCAATCCCATTACTGGGTATACACCCAAAGGAACATAAATCATGCTACTATGAAGACACATGCACGTGTATGTTTATTGCAGCACTACTGACAATAGCAAAGACATGGAACCAACTCAAATGCCAATCAATGATAGAATGAATAAAGAAAACGTGTTACATACATACCATGGAATACTATGCAGCCAAAGGAATGAGATTATGTCCTTTGCAGTGACATGGATGAAGCTGGAAACCATCATCCTCAGCAAACTAATACAGGAACATATTCTCACTCATAAGTGGGAATTGAATAATGAGAATACATGGACACAGGGAGGGGATCAACACACATCAGGGCCTGTTGGGTAGGAGATGAGGGGGAAGGAACCTAGATGACAGGTTAATAGGTGCAGCAAACCACCATGGCATGCGTATACCTATGTAACAAACCCATGTGTTCTGCACATGTATCCCAGGACTTAAAGTAAAAAAAAAAAAAGACTCATGGAGAAATTATTATATACTTGGAACAAAATGTTATATGGCACTTTACCTCTGAGTAAAGATTTTGGCCAAACCTCAAAGCAGAGAACATTTTTAAAAAGGCCACCACTGAGCAGGGTGTTCGAAGGTATCACTTAACTGGCCTGACTACCACCAACTACCACATCAGTCTGTATAAGAAGACAGGGAGATAGAGTGTCACCTTAGAACTGAGTCTTTTGGAGTGTGCTATGTTTTTTATGAGATTTACCACTTTCTACCAGAAGCCTAGGAGTGGGGACAGTGATAAGATCCTACTTCTTAAAGATCAGGATGTACCAGTGAGTGGGGACTAGCTCTTTATTCCCCATTTGCACATTACTTCAGACACTGGAGATGATGATCTGCTCATGTTTCCACCTGAGTGGAGGAAAAGAGAATTGGAAAGAAATGGCAGGGCTGAATGGCACACAGGCTGCACTTGCAGGGGTCAGTATCATAGGGCTGATGAGTTACCTGTGGCTCATCTGGACCTTGCTTAGGGTGCTTGAGCCATTTACTGGTACTTTACTCACCTCAGAGGTCGCCAGCTGGACCTTTCAGAATCATGGCAGTGGTTGTGGGGTGGGTCACTGGTGGTGGAAGGTTAGGAGTGGGGCTGGGAAAGATTTTTAGACAGAACTGGATGTCACCCATCAGGGAGCCATGTCAGCGATGAGCCTTGGTTAGCACTGGGATGCTTGCTTATCCCTTCTCTGTTACAAGCTCCAGGAGCCTCAAATCCAGCATGCTTTAAAAGGGAAAACCTTGAATTATATATAAAGTTGAATCTTTTAATTGCACTGGACTAAGTTTTAACAAATGAAAATATTTGTAAACAAACAGCATCTGACCAAGATGTTGTTAGGCACCAGAAAGGGGGAGCCCACCTCATAGGGTTAAAAGCAGTGACTAGATCTTTCCATGGGTAGGTTAAATTGTACAGTTTACCACTTTTGTTTGTATCTGTATTAGTCTTTTCTCATGCTGCTAATAAAGACATACCTGAGAGTAGGTAATTTATAAAGAAAAAGAGGCTTAATGGACTCACAGTTCCATGTGGCTCGGGAGGCCTCACAATCATGGCAGAAGGTGAAGGGCACATCTTACATGGCAGCAGACAAAGAGAGAATGAGAGTCAAGTGCAAAGGGAAATCTCTTATAAAACCATCAGATCTCATGAGACTTATTTACTACCACGAGAATATTATGGGGAAAACTGTCCCCCATAATTCAATTATCTCCCACCGAGTCCCTCCCACAACATGTGGGAATTATGGGAGTTACAATTCAAGATGAGATTTGGGTTGGGACACACCCAAATCATATCAGTATCTAAATCAATTGTGGGTTTGAGTCAGGGGAGTCAGGGCCAAGGCTCATACTAAAGCTCTCTGGAAATCATAAAGCATTTTCTAATGTAGCAGTTTAATGTAGCAGCATCTTCTAAGGCAGTACTGAAAAATAGTTTCATTTCCCGTGCTGTCTTTTGAAAGAAGTAGCTCTTGCAATTATTGTTTTGTTCTACTATTTTAGTAATCATTATTTTCTATGTCTATTGTGTGCATTTCTTTTTATTATTTTTAATATTAATTTTTTTCTTTGCTTCTTCAGCTCAATACTTAATTTATTATAAGCCACTTTTTTAACAATGCAAAACTTTGGTGGTATAAATTTTCTTCAGATCACAGTTTTGATGGCATTCAGACATTTTAAGATGTAGTGGTGCGATTATATTTTATTATCAACTATTATGAAATAGTTTATTTTCTTTTCTGATCTGAGAGTTACCAAGGAGAATGGACTTTAATTTTTAAGTGGTTGAATTTTATTTCTTTCCATTTCAAAACTATCAGTTTTGTTTTTTTTTTTTTGCATTATAACATGATGCTTATGTGATTTGTTTTTGTTTAGAATTTATAAAGGCTTTCTTTGTAGTGTAGTGTGGTGTGACAAATTTTTGTATTTTCAAAGGTGTTGAAAAATAAGCTCCATTCTCTATATAGAGTTGAAAGTTAGTTACTAGCATTTAAACCAGACGTACTAATGACAGAATTCAGATCCCTTTTGTGATTACTTTTGCTCAGTTGATCTGTTGAAGATTGAGAATGGTCAGTAAAATTATTCTACCACTATTATACTTAAGTCATTGTACCCTTGCTTTATTAAATATTTTTCCTTCATCCATAGAAGGTTCATGAAAATAATGTCCTTAATTTCAGTTGCATACTTTATCAATATAAAATCACTCAATTTGTCCTTAAATTATTGAAAAATACTTAGGCAGCAGTATAATAAGTGTCTGTTGTAAAATTTTAAAATAATGTATACTTGCATGAGTGGAAGACAACATCTTTTTATTTTACTCTTATAAATTCCATTTCCCTGATGTACTGTTACTAAAGATTTGTTGTATAATTTTCCAGACTTAAAAAAACCCATATAGAAATAATTATTTTTTCATATTAGATTCTGTAATCTACTTTTAAAATTCAGTAACATGATGTGGATACCTGTGCCATCTTTTAATAGCTACACATTACTTAATTATATGGATTTATCATAATTTAACAAATTCCCTTTCCAATAAGTGTTCAAGTTAGTATTTTTTATTTTTACATCTTGAATTCTGTTTTTGTCTGTGAAATTTGTGAAATTTTGTGAAACCCTATTCCTTATTTTTGAGTCTGGATTTTTTTTTTCTAAATACTGCTTTTGAAAACTTAAACATATGTTTTAAATTCTCTCCTCAAATATCACCTATCACTGATGTCTTCCCTATGCATCCTTTAGAAAATAACAATCCCCTCCTTCTGATTCTCCTCCTTGATCTGTTACCACATGGCATTTGGCAGCCTCTGGCATTAGTTTGTAGATTTATTGTTATTGTTTGTTCCTCCCTGCTCCTGTAAACTAGAATGTAGGCTCCATGAGGAGAGGAACTTTTATCTATTTTGTTCATTACTGTATCCTCAGTGTCTGCTATAATGTCTGACATACAGCAAGTACTCAATAAAAATATTATTGAATACATAAATCCCTTTAACTTTAAGCCATTTATTTTGATAACTATCATATAAAAATTATTGAGGTTTATAGTTACCTTTGGCCTCAACATTCAGCTAAAATGTGTCGTTCAAACTGTGGCTGTGGTCTCATATTTTGGAAGAAAAAGTTACCATGTGTCTACTTCAGTATCACTTCTGGAATCCCTGAACTGACTGTTTCTGGTTTACTAGCTTGCTAAGAGATGCCTGGATCTCAAACAGCCAACGACATAGAAAATCTGATTGAAGAAATATTCTTAAAAGGAAAATGAGTAAAATACCATGGATTGCTATTGACTATGAAAAAAACATAGTGAAGAATATGAATGATTTGGAGACTTAGAAGATATGATGCTATGTTCACACCCTTCACTTCGTGAGTTCAGAAAAGAATTACAGCTGGAGCACCATCGTAAGATTTGTAGCTATAAGGTAATGGACCACTCATTATTCTTCTTCAGTCAATGACAAACATGACATCCAAGAGGTTTTAGAACTCTGTCAAATATCTATACAAGACAGATGTTCAAATAGGATGGAAAAGTAGCTACTATATGTTTAAAAGTCTGCCTGAACGCATAACAATACCAAAAAGTGGAACTTAAAATCCCTGTTTTTTGTTGTTGTTGTTGTTTTTCTGCAGATAAAATAGCTCATTTGCTGGAATCTGCTGAAGTAACCTAACTGATGTGCTTGAAAGTGCAAATATTTCTTGCATGATATGTGCTATAAAAATTCATTTCTTATTCTGCTTGAGGAAAGATGCTGAAATTGCTGTGCATCCAATGAAAGCTAAGGTGCAAATGGAAATTCAGAGACTATTTTGTTATCTGCAATTCAATTATGATGTTCTGTTGCCACATTTCTAGATCAAAGGTTTAAGGGTAAATTAAAGCAGTAAGTTCATGAATAATATTAAAAATAAAAATATAAGTGATAGCAAAAAAAATTTGCTTCTGAAAATGTTAAAAAAGCATCATCTTCAAGCAATGCACAGAGATTCTGTTTGTGAAGTTGCTTCAGTGAAATTGCATAATCACTGTTGACCAAAGCTTTAACTCCAGAAGGTGGAAATGAGACAAGACTTTAATCCAGTTGTTACTGGAGTAGAAGGGGCAACACCACTACTAGCAATAGCCTATTCTGACTACAGTTGGCAAAAAAATATATTCCTCTTTTTCTAACTTCAGTTGAAACTGAGGGTCTACTTGGTTTTTTAAATATGTAGTACACTAACCATAGGGGCAATCTGATAATCAACAGAGCTGAGATATTACTATTTCTGTACTATGATGTCAACTTTAAGCATTTAAGAAGCAATATTTTATGTGTTTGGGTTGAAGTAATGATTCAATTTATTTTGTGGAAAAAATTTCAGATTTTTCCTTGTCTCAAAATGTTTGTTCTGTGATGGTGACCTTCAGCTTTGTTTTTGACCTCCTCATGAAGATTGAATTTAAGCTTGGCCCTTTAGCAATGGACCAGTGCTACATTTCTATTAACTTTTGAGTAAATGCAAAAGAATGATCATGAAATATATGTAAGGTATAAGTAATAAAAATACAAGAAACATCAATTACATACCATCCAATTTAAGAAAAAGAACAACACACCATTATTAAGTCCCTTTCTTTCTTGCCCTCCCTCACCTCATCCTTTTCCCCTAGGGATATCCACTCTTCATTAATTAATTAATTATTATTATTATATTTTAAGTTCTGAGATACATGTGCAGAACATGCAGTTTTGTTACATAGATACACATATGCCAGGGTGGTTTGCTGCACCCATCAACCCATCATCTACATTAAATATTTTTCCTAATACCTAATATCCTTCCCCTAGGCCACCTCCCCACTACAGGCCCTGGTATGTGATGTTCCCTCCCTGTGTCCATGTGTTCTCATTGTTCAACTCCCCCTTATGAGTGAGAAAATGCGGTGTTTGGTTTTCTGTTCTTGTGTCAGTTTGCTGAGATGGTTTCCAGGTTCATCCATGTCCCTGCAAAGGACATGAACTCATCCTTTTTTTTTTCTGCCTTAGGTCTATGAAGCTCAGAACTCATCCTTTTTTATGGCTGCTTAGTATTCCATGGTGTATATGTGCCACATTTTCTTTATCTTGTCTAACATTGATAAGCATTTGGGTTGGTGCTATTGTGAACAGTGCTGCAATAAACACACATGAGCATGTGTCTTTATAGTACAATGATTTATAATCCTTTGGGTATATATCCAGTAATGGGATTGCTGGATCAAATGGTAATTCTGGTTCTAGATCCTTGAGGAATCGCCACACTGTCTTCTACAATGGTTGAACTAATTTACACTCCCACCAACTGTGTAAAAGCATTCCTGTTTTTCCACATCCTCTCCAGCATCTGTTGACTCCTGACTTTTTAATGATCGCCATTCTAACTGGCATGAGATGGTATCCCACTGTGGTTTTAATTTGCATTTCTCTAATGACCAATGATGATGAGCTTCTTTTCATATGTTTGTTGGTCACATAAATGTCTTCTTTTGAGAAGTGTCTGTTCATATCCTTTGCCCACTTTTTGATGGGGTTGTTTGCTTAAGTTCTTTGTAGATTCTGGATGTTAGCCCTTTGTCAGATGCATAGATTGCGAAAATTTTCTCCCATTTTGTAGGTTGCCTGTTCACTCTGATGTTTCTTTGCTGTGCAGAAGCTCTTTAGTTTAATTAGGTTCCATTTGTCAATTTTGGCTTTTGTTGCCATTGCTTTTGGTGTTTTAGTCATGAAGTCTTTGTCCATGCCTATGTCCTGAATGGTATTGCTTAGGTTTTCTTCTAGGCTTTTTATGGTTTTAGGTCTTATGTTTAAGTCTTTAATCCATCTTGAGTTAGTTGTTGTATAAGGTTTGAGGAAGTAATCCAGTTTCAGTTTTCTGCTTATGACTAGTCAGTTTTCCCAACACCATTTACTAAATAGGGAATCCTTTCTCCATTGCTTGTTTTTGTCAGATTTGTCAAAGATCAGATGGCTGTAGATGTGTGGTGTTATTTCTGAGGCCTCTGTTCTGTTCCATTGGGTCTATATATCTGTTTTTGTACGAGTACCATGCTGTTTTTGTTACTGTAGCCTTGTAGTATAGTTTGAAGCCAGGTAGTGTGATTCCTCCAGCTTTGTTCTTTTTTGCTTAGGGTTGTCTTTGCTATGTGGGCTTTTTATTGATTCCATATGCAATTTAAAGTAGGTTTTTTTTCCAATTCTGTGAAGAAAGTCAATGACAGCTTGATAGGGAAGGCGTTGAATTTATAAATTACTTTGGGCAGTTTGGCCATTTTCATGACATTGGTCCTTCCTATCCATGAGCATGGAATGTTTTTCCATTTGTTTTTGCCCTCTCTTCTTTATTTGAGCAGTGGTTTGTAGTTCTCTTTTAAGTGATCCTTCCCATCCCTTCTAAGTTGTATTCTTAGGTATCTTATTCTCTTTGTAGCAGTTGTGAATGGGAGTTCATTCATGATTTGGTTCTCTGTCTGTAATTGATGTACAGGAATGCTTGTAATTTTTGCATATTGATTTTGTATCCTGAGACTTTGCTGAAGTTGCTTATCAGCTTAAGGAGATTTTGGGCTGAGACAATGGAGTTTTCTAAATAAGCAATCATATCAACTGCAAACAGAGACAATTGATATCCACTCTCTATACCTTCATCAGTTCTTTTACATTCTTTATAGTCATATGACCTATATGTGTTTAAATTGCTGGGCAATATATTTTTAGTTTTCAATTTTGTATAAGAGAATAATACTTTTGTTTTTCTGTAACTGAATTTTTCAACATTATGTTTCTCAGATTTAAATGTTATAGCATTCAATTTTACTGCACTATACTATTTTATTGTATAAACATTCCACAGTTTATTCATTCTACTCATTATGAACATGTGTTGTTTCAATTTTTAAACTGCATTATTACACATAGCATATGAACATTCTTATGTCATACATCCAAATGTATAAATAAAAGAGTTTTTCTAGTGTGTATATGGGGGTAGTATGGGGAAGCAGTGCAGGTAGTGATAAAGTGTGAGGTTGGAAGTCAAGTTTTTTTTTTCTCACATGAATATCCAATTATTAAAGCTATCTGCTCCTTATTTTTATGAGTATCATATCTAAAATATACCAAGTGCCCATTTATCAATAAACCTGCATCTAGTCTTTCTATTCTGTCCCATTGGCTTATTTGTTTCTTGGAGCATCAGTACAAAAATGAGTCTTCTAATCCACGAACATAGTATTCCTCTCCATTTATTTAGGTCTCTTCTAATGTCTTCTAATGAAATTTTGTAAGTTTCCCTATCAGAGATACTGCATATTTTGTCTCCCTGGGCCTAGGAAGATATTAGAAGCACTGCTTAGTCTATTGGCTGCCTTTTCAAGATAGGTCTGCATGCCTGTGGTAAACTGCCAGAGTGACATTTTTAGATTTGTATTTGCTTTTTAGATCTTGGCCCAGTAATTCCACACTCTCTTTTTAGCTTTATGATACTTTAAAGAAAGTGATTTTTATAGTTTACCCAGATATTTTAATTTCCTTCCTCAAGAGAGTTGGCAAAATCATCCATTCCGCCACCACTGGGATGAAGTCCCCAGATCTTCTTTGTATTTTTTATTTTCAAGATCTTCTCAGTTTATCTCTTCTTTTTCTTTCTTTTTAAAAATCTCTTTTGCATCAAGCTTCACTTACTCTTTGCTTCTTTTTTTCCTGTTTGCTTCAAATTTCTCTCAGTTTCTCTGGTTGTCTTTTCTCTTCCCTTCTCTTGGTGTTTTATTACAAATTGAGGCATATTTTATGACCAAGATAAACAGAAATGAGCTTGGTTGACACTTAAGACATTAGCACATTCCCAAAAATAAAACAACAATCTCATGGGGATTCAGACCAGATAAGCACAATTATTTATCCAGGACATAGGCATGATTCACATGAAAACTCATAAAGAAAAAGGAAGAGACAGTGTGGTAGTGTGGAGAGAGCTTGGGCTTCAGATTAAGATAGACTTAGACTTTAGTCTCTCTCCATCACTTGACAGCTATGGAGACATGGGAAAATGTAAGATTTGTGATTTGTTAATGTAAGTTGACCTCTTTTCCTCCTTTTGTCAGGTTAAAAAAACCTATATTTTATCACTTTAAGCTGCACATTTGCTGTAATGTTCCTTAGATTACACAGTCAACAGAAAAGTTCATTTTTTTTTTTTTTAAAAGGAAATACCATCATAGATACTTTATTTGAAGTATAGGCTATCACATGTTTCAGGTCCTTTGAGTTATTTTGAAGTCTGAATTGTCTAGTCTGCTGGATTGGCTGACAGCATCACAATATTCTATTCTTCGGTATATTTTTGGCTGCCACTAAGAGAAAGAGTTATGGTTTAGGTGTAAGAGATGGCTGGGAGAGGTCACTGAAAATTAATAACAGAAATGTGGTGGGAAGGAGGAGGGGATTTTGAGAAATTAATGTTTCAGAAATTGAAAATGAATATAGCCTTTGCCAGAGAGGTGTATCTTAATTTATATAAAAATTAATTTATGAAAATTTGTATATGCATTAACTTTTAATGAGTACAATTGCATTAAAATTTCCCAAAGGGGTCTTAAAATATAATGAAAACTGAATCCTTTTGTGTAGTGAAGAACGTTTTTCTTTTCTTGTTTCGAAAGTATCAAATTTTATTAAAATAAATGTTATGTGCACTTCAAATGTTAACTATTAAAATATACTAGCAGTATAAACATACTATTTATTTACCAAGGAGAGGATTTTTCTAAAATAGACCAAGATAAAAAGTAGCATATTGTCACCTACTTGAATTCTAACATATGTTCTTTTCTAAGGAATATATTTTAAGATTAAATTTTAGCAGATTGGGTATTTAGTTTTTCTCCTGTCTCTCTTTCTCTTTTTTCTTTAAAATAACATTCAGTTTTCAAAACTGAGGACTCCTACATTTTGCTTCTTTCACTTGTACAACCTGTACATGTAGTACCATTTACAAGTAGCTCTATAAGAAACACAGATGCCATTATATTCTTGTGTAATCCTTTATATTTTTTATAATAATCTAATTACTTCTTTATTTAACTTCCCTAAGATCACCAGGGAATCTTTACAATCTGAAGTAAGAAAAAGGTAGGGACTTAAATTATAATTTTGTTACTTTTGGAAGCTTAGTTCAAAATTCTGATTTAGCATCAAGTGTCATCTTTGGATACTGTATGCCGGTCCAGAAAACAAGCACCTTTTGCTCAGAGCCAAATTGACAGAGACATGCTCAAACAAATTCCCATTCCTGTTTCAACTTAACACTTCAGCAGGAACCTGAGTTTGTAAACTGGTGGAAATAGGAAAGGGAATGGGTGTGGGTAAAAGAATGGGGTAGCACGAATATTTCGTGCCTTAGACAGGAGTATTGATTCTTCAGAGTGACTGAATAAAAGCTTGCCCTTGAAGTTGACCTTGGAAATGTGAAACTCTCCAGGAAAAAAACAAAAACAAAAACAAGAACATAAGCTCTGGAATCCCACTGTGGTGAAATTAATAGATAAAGTTGTGGTCCTTCCTGGTGTTTACAAAGAACAGAGATGTTTATGATTAATGACAACTCTCTTTCAGCAGGTCACTTCTCAAGTCCTCTGCTTCCTGGAAAGTAATATTTATCTTAGAGAAGTTTCATTTCACAACACCCTGTCTTTTGTTGTCGATCTGTTAAATGTAGGAGCTTCCATTATAAGAATTCACCCAAAGAAAGAACAAATATGATCATGCAGCCAAGAATAAGGTTCATTTATTTATTTTCTCCAGATTCCAAAAGCACTAAATAAATGGGACAAATTAGAGAATGAATGTTAATGTTTTCGACACAAACTGAGCTTAGTGGTAGATGATGGTTTTCTCTGGAGACCTTTCGAGGCCAAATCTATCCATATTTATCACATCTGGTTGCATTCTTTACTATCAAATGGCATGATATAATTTTATGGACATTGTAAACTCACTTTAGGTATGACCTAATGCAGCCTCCTTCTTTGAAAGCAGCATTAAGTTCCAGGGAAGAAGGTATTTCAACTCACAATAATCAGGACATAAAGGAAGAATGTAATTGCTGGCTTATAATTAGTGAATCTAACCTCTGAAGCACTCACCTTCCTAGAAGTAATTGCTCTGTTTGGGTTTTGCTAACAGACCGCAGAGCACTACTGGAATATAGCAGGCAAGGCCAGTGATGCTGAGTGTACTGTAAAACATGAGGCTTTCCCACAAATGAGGAATTGTTCTTCCTAAAGTGCAGTAACATTCCTTTTGAGAAAACTGCAGAAAAAGAAAAATATGTCAAGAACCATAGAAACTCTGTGTATACACATTGTCTCAGATACCACTTCTGTGTTATAAACCATCCTAAAATTTGGTGTATTAAAACAATGCTTTATTATTTCTCATGATTCTGTGGGTTAACAAGGATCATCTGGGCTAGTCTTTTCTCCATAATGTGATGCAGCTGAGAACCCTTGTGCAGCTACATTCAGCTGAGAGCTCAACTAGGATTGGCGTATTCAAGATGTCTTCTCGTTCTCCAGAGTCTCTCTGTATGTGCCTTCTCCTTATGCTGTATTCTAGCTTTAGCTTCTTCGTGGAGTGGTGATGGGCATCTAAGAGGGAGTTTTCAAAAAATACAAAAATGGAAGCTGCACGGCCTCTTATAACCTAACCTTAGAAGGCACTCCTCACTTCTGCCTCATTTTTTTTTTTTTTTTTTTTTGAGACGAAGTCTCACTCTGTTACCCAGGCTGGAGTGCAGTGGCGCCCTCTGGACTCAGTGCAACCTCTACCTCCAGGATTCAAGCAATTCTGCCTCAGCTTCCCGAGTAGTTGGGACTACAGGTGTGTGCCAGCACGCCTGGCTAATTTTTCTGTATTTTTAGTAGAGATGGGATTTCACCATGTTAGCCAGGATGGTCTCCATATCCTGACCTCATGGTCCTCCTGCCTCGGCCTCCCAAGTGCTGGAATTATAGGCATGAGCCATTGTGCCCCGACCGGCCTCATTTCTTTTGGACAAAACAACTCACAGAGACAACTCAGAATCAGATTCAAAAGGAGGGTAAGTAGATGAGAGGAGCCACCACGGCTCATTGCAATAGGCATATGAATAGGAGGGTTTGTTGCAGCACGTTTAGAAATGATTCTTACACATATGACAACATTGAATTCTCTGTGAGTTAGGAATAATCATTTTGTTTCATTTCATAGAAGAACAAACTGTGGCTTTGAGATAAGTGATGTGTCCTAGACAACACCACTCACTGGTAAATGGTGGGGCTAAAAGTCAGTTTGCTTGATCCCAAGTCCTTTTGCCTTCTTCTCTTATTTATTTTCTTAGAAGTTATTTCAGGGTTAGGCAAAATAAATGAGGGTTGTAAATGTGGTGAGTCCTCCCATTTCAGTGGCTGTTAAATATCTTCTGGACTTTCTTCCCAAGATATCATGCTAATTTCCCATGGCCCCTGTGTTGTGGTGTCCCATTTATGTCCCACTTCCTTGGGCTGTACTCCAGGCTTTAAACAGTCTCCCCAATCCCTATTCCTGTTCAAATTATCATGCTGTCTTCTCTGTCTTGCTGTTAGCTAATACTGGACCTGAGAGCAGCTAATAATCTGACTCAAATTGTCACTTAAGTATAGTAATTGTTTAATGTTTCTGCCTACCCAGTATGTGTTTTCCCTTTGGTAACAGTATACCAATTTTCCCTGGGGAATCCATTTCTTTATTTCTTTTGTTTCATGTGGTTCAAGTGGCACTGAATGTAATCCCTGCTCCAGGAGTGGGCGATTCACTGAGGGCTGGCGAATCAGAGGCTTGCATTTCTCTTGTCATAGTCATTGGTTTGCAGATGACCATGTGATCCCAGCTAGGACGATGAAAAGCCACTAAAATTAAATTCTGTTCAGGATCTTTGTAAAGGGATACAGAGAAAAAGCATTTTCTTTCCTAGTTGGGTTTCTGAGAAGATGAGAGGTAAGCCTGGAGCTTCTGGGAGCCATCTCATCTCCATGGGCAAGAACCTATAGGAGAATGAAGCCACCAGAGGAAGGCAGAGGGGGACAGTGGGCTGAGGGCAGTACTGGTCCCAATAGCATCATCTGAGGCCCTGGAAAAGGCCAAAGCCAAATCTATGCCTGGATCTTTGAGGATGATAGCAAATTAATTTCTTTTTCTGCTTCAACTTGGAATTCCATTGTGATTCAAATAACATAGATCCCAGGGTAGTGTAAAGGTAAAACTTTAGATAAATACAAAATATGGTGTGAGATAGGGAATTCTATTAACAAGAAACAAAATAGCAATAAGAGCTATTAGATTGTAATCCTTTGGCAGCTGAAATTATAATTGTACATTTTGTTTCTGAAGGCACATTTCTAGTTCATTGTCTTGTACACAGTAATTGCTAAAACAACAGTCTTAAATCCCAATCCACTGAACACAGAGTCTTTCCTGAGGAGATGGAAAATAGGCTTTTTTTCTCATGTGCCAACTCTGATAATTGCTAGTGCCTGCCTTAGGCACAAGACTGAAGAAGACTCCTGAAGGCTGTCACAGGCTAGGGGAAAGAGCGAAGGATTAGTAGTGTCTGCTGTGGGTGAGAGGGTGCATTGAAGTTGCATCTAGTTTCCAATATATGGTGTCATCTCTGGTTGTGAAAGAAAAGAGAGAAGAGCTGCTTTTTAATATTTTTAATTTTTCCTTTCTTACTAGTCTCATACCTTATCAAAGATCTAACAAGGATCCTTGGTTAGATAATTTGTTAGATAATTTTAGTTGATTCATTTGCTTAACTACCTAAAGATTTCAGTCTCAAGATATGTTTAGGAATCAATGTTCAGTTAGGTCATTTGGCATCTGATATTAAGAGGTAAAACTTACCCAACAGAAAAATATTTTCTACCATTTTATTTAGTTGGTTTGTGTTAGGTAGAAGCTGAGTCCCACATAACCCATGGAGGCCTGGTGTACTCTTGCCAATTCCTTATCCCATCCCCCTGTGACCTTTAGAAAAGGCAGAGTGTCACAGCCTGTGCTATTAATTCACATGCCATCCTGAAGTGCGAGAAGGTACTGGTGGCCCTTTTCAGAATCTCGCTGTGGTAGGCAGAATAAAGTTCCCCTCCCAGAGGTATCCCTGTCCAGATTCCTGAAAATTGTGAGTATGTTATATTGCATAGCAAAGGGGAATTAAGGTTCCAGATGGAATTCTGATTGCAAAATAGCTGACTTTAACTTAGAGAGACTGTACTGGATAGTCTGAGTGGGTTCACTGTAGTCACAGGGGTCCGTAAAGTTGGAAGAAAAGCCGAGAGGAGAGCAGAATCATGTAAGGTGAGAAGGACTCGACCCACCATTGCTGGCTTTGAAGATGGAGGAAGAGGGGCATGAGTCAAGAAGCTGGAAAAGGCAAGGGATGGATTCTCCTCTAGAGCCTGAGAAATGAATGCAGTCCTGCCAACACTTTGATTTCAGTCCAGTGAGACCTAACCTGCAGAATTGTGAGCAGACTTCAAAACTATAAAATTGTAAGATAGTACATTTCTGTTGTTTTAAGCCACTAAGTTTGTGGTGATTTGTTTTGGTGGCAATAGGAAATTAATACAAATTTCTCTGCAGTGAGATAAAGCTCTATTAAATGCAAGTTGAGTCATAGAATTAGAGCTGAGTGGGATCTTAGAGGGCTTCAGTCCAATCTTAATTCTCCAGACATGAATCTCCTTTACATATACTTGATAAATGGCTTTCCAAGCTGTATAATCTTGTCAACAGTGGCAGTTGCCAATGTCTAGAGGTGATTCATTCTATTGAACTGTCAGAGTTCTGTCCTACAGGTGGCAGCAATGGACCTCCCTGTGGCATTTCTTCTTTAGTTCCAGTTTTGTTTTTCAGAGTTGTACAGAAAATTTCCAAGTATCTTGTTTATAAAAGATAGCTTTTTAGCTGTTCGAAGATTTAACCATGATCCCATGAGCATGAATACCCTCATGCTCTTCTTGTGGATTCCACAGCGCATGTGCCCTAGTGACTAAAACTGCACCAAACACTGCAGATGAGGTATAACCACCTGTGTGTTGTATTCACTTTGTCAAGAGCATCTCTGTCACAGTGCCTAATGCTGTTTAAACAGCTCTCTTTCCCTCCATGATGTAAACTTCCATTTCCCTTCTCCAAAGCTCTGAGGGTTCTGCTTTGCACCTAATAGATGCCTGATATAAATATTTACTCTTGAAACATGCTATGGTTTTCATATCCTTCATCTTTCTTGTCTGTTTCCTTGTATGATCTGTTCCTCGGGGTGAAGTCAGAGGAAGATAAAACTAACTCTGCAAGGTAGAGGACAGAGAATGTTTTGTGGTAAAGACTGGGATTCAAATTCTGACTTTATTGTTTACTGGCTCTGGACTGCAGGCAAGTTTCTTAGAATAAAATGGACCTCAGTTTCCTCATCTGGGAAATGGTGAAGAATAATTCTTATTTATAGGATTGTGGTGAGAATTAAATGAGGTTGCCTACATAATAAGCAAAACTTACTTCTTGGCAAAATTTAGCATCTTTTTTCTCCTGAGTCTCCCAACACATCTTACTTTGTTCCTCCTTTATCCTGTATGACTAGAGAGCAATAAAATCTTGAGGTGTGGGCTCAACCTCAGCATGCTCAGGATGGCCATTGTGGTCTGGAGGAATAGCAGATTTGTATAAGGTTGAAGAGCTTGTACTGAACCTTAAAGGTTGGGTGAGAGAGAAATGAATAGCAGGGATGACTAGCAAAGTTTTGTGCTCTGACTTTGAAAGTTATGTTCATTTATTTTTCTGTATTCCTTTTTTTAAAATTATACTTTAATTTCTGGGATACATGTGCAGAATGTGCAGGTTTGTTACATAGGTATACACGTGCCATGGTGGTTTGCTGCCCATCAACCCGTCATCTACATTAGGTATTTCTCCTAATGCTATCCCTTCCCTTGCCCCATATCCCCCAACAGGCCCCAGCATGTGATTTTCCCCTCCTTGTGTCCATATATTCTCATTGTTTAACTCCCACTTATGAGTGAGAACATGTGGTGTTTGATTTTCTGTTCCTGTGTTAGTTTGCTGAGAATGATGGTTTCCAGCTTCATCCATGTCCCTCATGAGTTCATGTCCCTCAAAAGACATGAACTCATTTTTTATGGCTGCATAGTATTCCATGGTTTATATGTGCCACATTTTCTTTATCCAGTCTGTCATTGATGGGCATTTGGGTTGGTTCCAAGTCTTTGCGATTGTGAATAGTGTTACAATAAACATACGTGTGCATGTGTCTTTATAGTAGAATGATTTATAATATTTTGGGTATATACCCAGTAATGAAAATGCTGGGTAAAATAATATTTCTGGTTCTAGATCCTTGAGGAATCGCCACACTGTCTTCCACAATGGTTGAACTAATTTACACTCCCACCAACAGTGTGAAAGCGTTCCTATTTCTTCACATCCTCTCCAGCATCTGTTGTTTCCTGACTTTTTAATGATTGCCATTCTAACTGGTGTGAGATGGTATCTCATTGTGGTTTTGATTTGCATTTCTCTAATGACCAGTGATGATGATATATTTTTCATATGTTTGTTGGCTGCATAAATGTCTTCTTTTGAGAAGTGTCTGTTCATATCATTTGCCCACTTTGGGATTGCTTTTTTTTTCTTGTAAATTTAAGTTCCTTGTAGAATTTAGATATTAGCCCTTTGTCAGGTGGATAGATTGGGAAAATTTTCCTTTATTCTGTAGGCTGCCTGTTCACTCTGATGATAGTTTCTTTTGCTGTGCAGAAGCTCTTTAGTTTAATTAGTTCCCATTTGTCAATTTTGGTTTTTGTTGCTATTGCTTTTGGTGTTTTAGTCATGAAATCTTTGCCCATGCCTATGTCCTGAATGGTATTGACTAGGTTTTCTTCTAGACTTTTTATGGTTTTAGGTCTTAGCTTTAAGTCTTTAATCCATCTTGAGTTAATTTTTGTATAAGTTGTAAGGAAGGGGTCCAGTCAGCTTTCTGCACAATGGCTAGCCAGTTTTCCCAACACCATTTATTAAATATGGAATCCTTTCTCCATTGCATGTTTTAGTCAGGTTTGTCAAAGATCAGATGGTTGTAGATGTGTGGTGTTATTTCTGAGGCTTTAGTTCTGTTCCATTGGTCTATATCTCTGTTTTGGTGCCACTAGCATGCTGTTTTGGTTACTGTAGCCTTATAGTATAGTTTGAAGTCAGGTAGCGTGATGCCTCCAGCTTTGTTCTTTTTGCTTAGGATTGGCTTGGATATACAGGTACGTTTTTGGTTCCATATGAAATTTAAAGTAGTTTTTTTTCCTGATTCTGTGAAGAAATTCAATGGTAGCTTAATGGATATAACACTGAATCTATAAATTACTTTGGGCAGTATGGTCATTTTCACAATATTGATTCTTCCAATCCATGAGCATGAAATGTTTTTTCATTTGTTTGTGCCCTTTCTTCTTTATTTGAGCAGTGGTTTGTAGTTCTCCTTTAAGTGGTCCTTCACATCCTTTGGAAGTTGTATTCCTGGGTATTTGATTCTCTTTGTAGCATTTGTGAATGGAAGTTCACTCATGATTTGGCTCTCTGTTTTTCTGTTATTGGTATGTAGGAATGCTTGTGATTTTTGCACATTGATTTTGTATCCTGAGACTTTGCTTAAGTTGCTTATCAGCTTAAGGAGATTTTGGGCTAGATATTGGAGTTTTCTAAATGTACAGTCATGTCACCTGCAAACAGAGACAATTTGACTTCCTGTCTTCCTATTTGAATGCCCTTTAGTTTTTTTCTCTTGCGTGATTGCCCTGGCCAGAAATTCCAATACTATGTTTAATAGGAGTGGTGAAAGTGGGCATCCTTGTCTTGTCCCAGTTTTCAAAAGGAATGCTTCCAGCTTTTGCCCATTCAGTATGATATTGGCTGTGGGTTTGTCATAAATAGCTCTTTTCGTTTTGAGGTACATTTTATCAGTACCTAGTTTATTGAGAGTTTTTAGCATGAAGGCTATTGAATTTTATCGAATGCCTTTTCTGCATCTATTGAGATAATCATGTGGTTTCTGTCATTGATTCTGTTTATGTGATGGATTACATTGATTGATTTACATATGTTGAATCAGGCTTGCATCCCAGGCATGAAGCCTAGTTGATACTTGTGGATAAGCTTTTTGTTGTGCTGTTGGATTTGGTTTGTTAGTATTTTATTGAGGATTTTTGCATCAATCTTCATCAGGGATATTGGCCTGAAATTTTTATTTTTTTTTGTTGTGTTCTGTCAGGTTTTGGTATCAGGATGATGCTGGCCTCATAAAATGAGTTAGAAAGGAGTCCTTTTTCTATTGTTTGGAATAGTTTCAGAAGGAATGGTACCAGCTTTTCATTGTGCCTCTGGTAGAATTGGGCTGTGAATCCATCTGGTGCTGGATTATTTTTTGTTGGTAGGCTATTAATTACTGCTTCAATTTCAGAACTTTTTGTTGGTCAATTCAGGGATTCAACTTCCTGGTTGAGTCTGGAAAGGGTGTATGTGTCCAGCAATTTATACATTTCTTCTAGATTTTCTAGTTTATTTTCATAGAGGTGTTATAGTATTCTATGATGGTAGTTTGTATTTCTGTGAGATCAGTGATGATATCCTCTTTATCATTTCTTCTTGTGTCTATTCGATTCTTTTATTTTTTCTTTGTTAGTCTGCCTAGTGGTCTATCTATTTGTTAGTGTTTTCAAAATCCAGCTTCTGGATTCATTGATTTTTCAAAGGGTTTTTTTGTGTCTCTATCTTCTTCAGTTCTTCTCTGATCTTAGTTATTTCTTGTCTTCTGCTAGCTTTTTTGAATTTGTTTGCTCTTGCTTCTCTAGTTCTTTTAATTGTGATGTTAGGGTGTAAATTTTAGATCTTTCCTGCTTTCTCATGTGGGCATTTAGTGCTAAAATTTTCCTCTAAGCACTGCCTTAGCTGTGTCCCAGAGATTCTGGTACATTGTGTCTTTGTTCTAATTGGTTTCAAAAAACTTATTTATTTCTGCCTTAATTTCATTAATTACTCAGTAGTCATTCATGAGCAGGTTGTTCAGTTTCCATGTAGTTGCGTGGTTTTGAGTGAGTTTCTTAATCCTGAGTTCTGATTGATTGCACTGTGGTCTTAAACTCAGTTTTTTATGATTTCCATCCTTTCGCATTTGCTGAGGAGTGTTTTACTTCCAATTATGTGGTCATTTTAGAGTAAGTGTTATGTGGTGCTGAGAAGAGTTTAAATTCTGTTGATTTGGGGTGGAGAGTTCTGAAGATGTCTATTAGGTCCGTTTGGTTCAGAACTGAGTTTAAGTGCTGAATATCTTTGTTAATTTTCTGTCTCATTGATCTGCCTAATATTGACAGTGGGGTGTTAAAATTTCCCACTATTACTGTGTGGGAGTCTAAGTCTCTTTGTAGGTCTCTAAGAACTTGCTTTATGAATCTGGGTGCTCCCATATTGGGTGCATATATATTTAGGATAGTTAGCTCTTTTTGTTGCATTTATCCCTTTACCAGTATGTAATGCCCTACTTTGTCTCTTTTGATCTTTGTTGGTTTAAAGTCTGTTTTATCAGAGACTAAGATTGCAACCCTGCTTTTTTTTTTTGGCTTTCCATTTGCTTGATAAATATTTCTCCATTCCTTTATTTTGAGCCTATATGTGTCTTTGCACATGAGGTGGGTCTCCTGAGTACAGCCCACCGATGAGTTTTGACTCTTTATCCAATTTTCCAGTCTGTATCTTTTAATTGGGGCATTTAGGTCATTTACATTTAAGGTTGATATTGTTATGTGTGAACTTGATCCTGTCATTATAATGCTAGCTAGTTATTTTGCCCATTAGTTGATGCAGTTTCTTCATAATGTTGATGGTCTTTATAATTTGGTATGCTTTTTCAGTGGCTAATACCAGTTGTTCCTTTCCATATTTAGTGCTTTCTTCAGGAACTCTTGTAATGCAGGCCTGGTGGTGACAAGATCTCTCAGCATTTTCTTGTATGTAAAGGATTTTATTTCTCCTTCGCTTATGAAGCTTAGTTTGGTGGATCCGAAATTCTCATTGACAATTTTTTTCTTTAAGAATGTTGAATATTGTTCCCACTCCTTTCTGGCTTGTAGAGTTTCTGCAGATATCTGCTGTTAGTTTGATGGGCTTATCTCTATGGGTAACCCAACCTTTCTCTCTGGGTGCCCTTAACATTTTTTCCTTCATTTCAACTTTGGTGAATCTGGCAATTATATGTCTTGGGGTTGCTCTTCTTATGGAGTATCTTTGCGGTGTTCTCTGTATTTCCTGAATTTGAATGTTGGGTTGTCTTGCTAGGTTGGGGAAGTTCTCCTGACTAATATCCTGAATTGTGTTTTCCAGTTTGGTTCCATTCTCTCCATCACTTTCAGGAACACCCAATCAAACGTAGATTTGGTCTTTTCACACAGTCCCATATTTCTTGGAGGCTTTGTTCATTCCTTTTCATTCTTTTTTCTCTAGCCTTGTCTTCATGCTTTATTTCATTAAATTTATCTTCAATCTCTGATATCTTTTCTTCCTCTTGTTGATTTGGCTATTGATAGTTGTGTATGCTTCACGAAGTTCTCATGCTGTGTTTTTTAGCTTCATCAGGTCATTTATGTTCTTCTCTAAACTGGTTATTCTAGTTAACAATTTGTCTAACCTTTTTTTCAAGGTTCTTAGCTTCCTTGCATTGGGTTAGAACATGCTCCTTTAGCTCAGAGGAGTTCGTTATTACCCACCTTCTGAAGCCTGCTTGTGTCACTTTGTCAAACTCATTCTCCATCCAGTTTAGTTTTCTTGCTGGTGATGAGTTGTAATCCTGTGGACGAGAAGAGGCATTCTAGTTTTTGGAATTTTTAGCCTTCTTGCACTGGTTTTTCCTCATCTTCATGGATTTATTTACCTTTGGTCTTTGATGTTGGTGACCTTTGGATGGGGTCTCTGAGTGAACATCCTTTTTGTTGATGTTGATACTATTCCTTTCTGTTTGTTAGTTTTCCTTCTAACAGGCCCTGTTTTGCCCATTAGTTGATGCAGTTTCTTCATGGTGTTGATGGTCTTTTACCGGTCTGCTTGAGTTTGGTGGGGGTCCACTCCAAACCCTGTTTGCCTGGGTATCACCAGTGGAGGCTGCAGAACAGCAAAGATTGCTGCCTGTTTCTTCCTCTGGAAGCTTTGTTCCAGAGGGGCATCTGCCAGATGCCAGCTGGAGCTCTCTTGTATGAGGTGTCTGTCAAATCCTGCTTGGAGGTGTCTCCCAGTCTGGAGATATGGGGGTCAGGGACCCATTTGAGGAGGCATTTTGTCCCTTAGCAGAGTTCAAGTGCTGTACTGGGAGATCCACTACTCTCCTCAGAGCCAGCAGGCAGGAATGTTTAAGTTTGCTGAAGCTCAGCACACAGCCACCCCTTCTCACAGGTGCTCTGTGTCAGGGAGATGGGAGTTTTATCTATAAGCCTCTGACTGGGGCTGCTGCCTTTCTTTCAGAGATGCCTTGTGCAGAGAGGAGGAATCTAGAGAGGCAGTGTGGCTACTGTGGCTTTGCTGCACTGTGGTGTGTTCTGTACCCAGTTGAAACTGCCTGGTGGCTTTGTTTACACTGTGAGGGGAAAACTGCCTCCTCAAGCCTCTGTAATGGTGGACGCTCCTCCTCCAACCATGCTAGAGCATTCTAGGTCGACTTTGTGCTGGCAGCGAGAATTTCCAGCTAGTGGATCTTAGTTTGCTGGGCACCATGGGGGTGGGATCTGCTGAGCAAGACCACTCGGTGCCCTGGCTTCAGCCCCCTTTCCAGGAAAGTGAACAGTTCTGTCTCGCTGGCGTTCCACACACCATTGTGGTTTGAGAAAATACTCCTACAGCTTGCTCGATATCTGCCCAAATGACTGCTCAATTTTGTGCTTGAAACCCAGAGCTCTGGTGGTGTAGGCACCTGGGGGAATCTCCTGGTTTGCCAGTTGCGAAGACTGTGGCTAAGCGTAGTATCTGGGCCAGATAGCACCATCCTTCACGGCACAGTCCCTCAAGGCTTCCCCTGGCAAGTGGAGAGAGTTCCCTGATCCCTTGAGCTTCCCGGGTGAGGCAATGCCCCACCCTGCTTCTACTGGCTCTGTGTGGGCTGCACCCACTGTCTAACCAGTCCCAATGAGATGAACCAGGTATCTCAGTTGAAAATGCAGAAATCACCTGCCTCCTGCGTTGGTCTTGCTGGGAGCTACAGACCAGAGCTGTTCTTATTCAGCCATCTTGCCAGTGTCTCCTGTCTGATGTTTATTTTTAAGCCTTTTGCAGACAAAGCTACTAGTATTCCATGTATGAAGGAACATTTTGTTTACAACTCATTAGTTTTGAAATGTGGTTTAAAGGAGATGGAACATGGCTTGACTGTTGTGATGAGACAAACATGGGAAAAAAAGGCTAATGTTTAAAATACCCAGTGCCTGAGCAGGGACTTCTTCCAGTATTTGCAAACTGGTAGAGTTCATTTAAAAACTTTCCTTAGGGCAATTAAAAAATTAACACAGCAGGCCAGGTTTGGGTAATTAAAACCAGTCTACGGATGGTACCACGTCACCAGGATGATGAAAAGCTAGACTAGGGAACATTCAGAATGGCCAGGAAAAGTCAGTTCTGGGAAAGTTCTAGACTCTATAGGCCTATCAGGGTTTAGTTTCTGTTTAAGTTCTCCCAGAATTTGTGCTTTTTATATGGCTTGGCAAGCAATTATTTTATTTTTTTCATGTGAAATCATAATCTGGGACATTATTTTGGAAGGCATGCCAGTAGCTATTCTTTGGTCTACTCAGCCTCCGCTAGTTTTATTTTTAACCCTCTCTTGATTATTTCTAAACTCCTTAATCATGAAATCTCATTTTCTTTTATTAGAAGGGATTTAGTCACAAGGTGGACTCAGACCTACATGGCATTCTTTAATATGTATTGCTGAATGCTGAGATGGTCCTGCAAGCATTTACAAATGCTTCTGATACAAAATACACAAAATATGTAGAAAATGAAGAAACTCAAGCCTGAGTACATGATTTGCTAAATCAGTTCAGTTTATATGCTGCAGAAATTCTTTTGAAAATAATAGTGTCTGCAACAGCAACAAGACTGATAACAATGACCTCTTACTGGGTGCCTAGTGATATCCTAAGTGCTGAAGATAAAATAATGAACAAGCTAGACTAGATCACTGTCATTATGAAATTATGTCCCAGTATGGGGGACTATCCCCTTCATGACCACTAATAAGTAGATAAATAAGTGAGGTAATTAAAGATTGTATGAGCATGATAAATGCAAAAAGAGAAGTGGTTGAGATTTAATTGGCTGTAATGGGTGACACCTGCTTTTAATAGAGTACCTGTGAAGAGCTTCCCTGAAGATGATCACTTAAGCTAAAATTTGCAGAAGAGAAGGAATTTTCATTTTAAAATGTAGATATAAGTAAATTTGGGGCAGAGAAAATAGCATGTCCAAGGGCCCTGAGGCAGGGAAGAGCTTGGTATATTCAACAAACAGAAAAGACTGAGGAGCCTGGAGCACACTGAGGATTGAGGAAAAAGGTTGGAGAGATTTCAGCAGGTCAATTATATTTGTACCAGTTTACCCTTAAAAACAGATCCACTTTATTTCCTCCTACCCATCTGTCACTTCCAAATTTTCCTAACTCTTGCCAAGTCAGGGGAATTAAAGAATCAGTCCACTGCAAATACTGTCAGTCTGCCTGACTTTAGTGTCTGCCAAGCAGAGTTGAAACTTTTATCTGTAAACTCAGTTTCATCTAAAAAAATGTACACTAATCTTGACTTCTGGTAGAGGAGTTTTAAGGAGAAATTACCTGGGACTTAGAGACTCTGTGTCATATTATATTTGTTGGTGGCTAGCTCTGATTTTGTGCCTGTTCTGATAAATAGATTCTGCCTTCTCTTGAAGATCTGGTTTCAAATAATTTGTAAATTCTTTATTCATTTTCATTCATTCATTCATTCAGTTTGGTTGAGGGACCTACTCTGGGCAGGGCATCATCCAAGGCCCTTTAGTTACACAGATGAATAAGATGGCTCCTTCCTCTGGGTCCTCACAGGGTAGCAGGGGAGGCAGACACTACAGGACAATGCAGAGACAGGGAGATCAGGGAAGGTGCACCTCCCCTGTGGGTTTCAGGGGAAGCTTCCTAAAAGAGAGACAAGGATAAGCAAACTTAGCCAAATACAGGTAGCACTACCAGAGTAATAGGATGGGGAGTGGGGGAAGAGTGCCTCCAGGTGGAAAAGAGAGCAGGAACTGAGGAGGCAATAAGTAGCATGGCCTGAGTGAAGAACTCTAGGCAGCAGCTGGACCCTGGTCATATCTCCGTCACTCCAGGATTTGGACTGAGATTGCTCATCCCAGGCAGCAGCAATGCACCTGAGCTCAGGACTTCTTTCTTGTGCCAATGTCCCTCATACAGACTTGCCGGCCTTCTGAGCCTGCTCTGAGATCTCCCACTATAATATTCTGGTCATTTATCAGGGCAATGTGGCCTTATGCCAATTTGAGTGGCTCCGTGATCCCTTGTGGTCTCTTGTGATACTGTCCTGCACTTCCTCCTGGACTTATGGGGGAGACTTTCTGACTCCAGGAATGTTCTGTCCTCTTTCTTGCTATTTATTAGGTCATCTGGGGGTTGAGTCAGAGGAGCCCTGGCCCTGATTGCACCCCAGAGGAACATTTTCCTTGGCTCTTTGTGGTGGGAAGAATGCAGCTTGTTGGAGGAGGGTTTCCATTGCCCTCCTGTCTTCTCTGCTCTTGTACAGGGCTTGCATCCTTTGAGAAGAATAAAGTCAAGAGAGTGAGAGGCAAGGAGGACAAGGGCAGTTTGACAGTGACAGAGATCATCTCTGCTTAAGAAAGGAAACTGGGTTTGAAAGGCCGGGACTAAAACTAACAGTACAGCTTATTCCTGTGTGTGCTACCCACAAAACAAACCAACAAGATGACCTCTTGTCAGCACAGTCAGCTGGACATAGTGCAGAGATGCAGAGACAGATAATCCCAAGCACAACTCCACAGCAATTGACTTGCACTTTTTTCTTCCCAGAAAGGCCCAGTCAGGCAAGAGGTCCTGGAAAGAAAGCTCCGGAATAATCACTCTGAAGGCGATACAGCACTAACAAGGGACTAGGACCTCCTGAGCAAAGCAGACCTGCAGACAGATTTGAGTGACAATTGATGTTTTTGCCTTTCTCATAAATTCATTTATTCACTGACCCATCCACTCAAAAAATATAGGTTAACTTTTGTGCTAGGCACTACACTAGGTTTTGCGAGTATTTCTGTTAACAAAAGAGCAAGTTTCTTGACCTCACTGAAGTGATATATTGAATGGTTGTATGCCTACATGCTTAGAGGAACAGATATTATAAAAAATGGCAATATAAAATGAAATAAACAGCACAAACAAGCGGCACCATGTTCATTGGGCATACATAGCTTGGGCAGATAACCTACCCTGGGATCAGGGAAAGCTTCCTGAAGCAAATAATTTTTAAGCTGAGACCAGATAATAAAGTATAGATAGGTTGGGGAAGAGTGGGCAGGGAAAGTGTTCTGAAAGTTAGCAGCAGTGTATGCAAAGGCCTGAAAGCAAAGGGATATGACTTTTTAAGGAGAAATCATCCAAGGCAGAATAGTTTATAATAAGGAAAGTGATGGCCAGGTACTGTTGACTATTTCTGGGGACGGAATAAATATGGGAACTCTGTGAGAGAACCTTAGCTCGGTGTAGGAAATGCTGTGGTGCCTACATCAAAGCCCCAGACCACCAGTGATTTTAGCCTCAGCTCTGGGAGGCAACTCTATGTGAACTCATATTCACTGTAGGCTGCTGGAATCCCACCTCAAGCTCTCAACTTGTTTTTTTTCTTATTTTGCCTGAGATCCTTCTTCAGCTGCACCAGGAGCTTACTGAGCCCAAGGCAAGAGAGTTAGTGCCCTGGGGCCAAACTTTAGCCAGTGGGGATTGGAACAGGTGGATAGATGCTCCACTGTCTTTCAGGGGCCCTACTTTGGGAGGCATTCTATATCCTTCTCAGGAAGTGCAGTGGAATTGAGCCCTAGTGTGCACCACAGTATCCTTGATGATGACCCTTGGCATTGATGTTCCCTCCTTTATGACTCTCCCAGTCCCTCATTCCTGTTTCCTGGGATCAACTCCCAATAAGCCACCTGTACCCAAGTCCAACTTGATGTGCCTTGGGAAAGCTCAAACTTAGACAGTTGGCCACCTAAGATCAAGTACAACTTTCTGTAACCGTTACTTGGATCCTCCTTTTATCAAGTGCTGTATCTTAACAGTGTTCCTCAAGAACTTGTGATGCCACCTGCTTTAAAGAATGCTCTGCTGATCACTCCATTTTTGCAGGTAGGTGAAGCTAAGGCTCAGCCCACCTCAAACTAAGACAGGATGAAAGTTCAGGACTTTTGATTTCAGATTAAATACCTTCTGGACTGTTCTATTTTGGGGCATGTCTATTTCTTCTCAAAGGAATGGCTAATACTGTGTGCCCATTCCCTGAGGGTTTTTTTTTTTTGTTTGTGTTTTTGGGACATGGGGATTTTGCTCTGTTGCCCAGGCTGAACTCAAACTCCTGGGCTCAAGCAATCCTCCTACCTCAGCCTCCCAAGTGGCTGGGGCTACAGGTGCATTCCGCAGCACTTGGTCCCATTCCCTGAGCTTTAGTCTAAATATTTTTTTAGAATTAGTTCCTGCAAAGAAATAATCCAGTCAAATGTGAAGCATTTGAAAATACTATTTGGTGCTATTCATGATGTTTTGGAGTTATTTATGCATACACATACAGGCACACCTCAGTATATTTTAGGAACCTCTGAATAAGAATTCAGAAGTCATCTCATTTCAGAAATGCTGGCTTGCATAACCAAGTCCATGTCTGAGACACAAAGTCGTTGACTGCAACTACAGAATAAGACTCAGCAATAGGGTAAAACATTTATCCCACCCTACTCCAGTTCAGAGAGATGTTCTAGGTTTCAAAAGAGTCTTTTGGTTTATATTTTCCAGGGGAAATGCAGTCGTTTCTGTGATGTTGAAAATATACTAAATTAGTTCCTGGGCTGATTGCAATTTGACTGAGTGTGAGTGGTTCAGCTCTTTGCAAATTCTCATCAGTAGCATAGCAATGAGATTCTCAGGGCCTAGTCTCTCCTTTCTCAATTCTTCCTTAAATTCCCAACTTATACTGAAATGAAAGAAAATTCACTGGCCTTACTGGAATATCAGAGAGAAGAATAAAATAGAATTTTTGGCTCTCAGGGCCAATTCAGCTTGTCATTTTGTGAAATTAGAGACAGATGGGTGATGTCTGCATGTTGTGGGAAATTCTGTCCTACATTCCAGCCAATGCTGGGAGTTTTGGAAGAGGACAGAGAGGAGAAAGAGAAAGCAATTTGGATGAGGCAGAATACATGCTAATTCTGTGACAAAGATAGCATCAAATCTGCAAACATTAATTCTAGGCAAGTCTTATTCTTAGCCAGCTTTCTTTCCCTTTTCTAGCTTTCACAGTATTAAGTGAATTTAAACTGGGTGCTAATGGAAGATAATTCAGAAGTCATCTTGTCTTATACTGTAGAATATCACTTTTGTAAGTGATAAAGGAATAGAAGGGGTCACTGGTGGTCCAATCATTAACCTGTATTTATAGCAGATTATAACTTATTTTGAGTTGAACAAAGTTACTCCAAAGACTGAAGTGACAGAGGGTGCTGGTGGTATTGTGTGGGAAGAGGCTGTTGTGTGTAAAGAGTTGGGATTTGGAGAAGAATGGGGTTCCATAGTCTAATGTGTCTCTCTACAAATCATTCCGCCCCTTTTCAGGGGTATCCTGGGACTTCCGTGATCATTGTATGTTCTGGGTCTGAGGTTAAAGAGGTCAGATGACTCTCCATGTCAGAGTAGAAAAAAAGTACAGACAGTAGGGAGTTGTAGGATGGCTGGCAAGGTACTAAAGAAAAACAAGGAACTTGTATTCAAATGTAAACACATAAAAAGAACCCAGGTACTGACCGCTAAGAATTTATGAGCCCAAAATTGCTGTGGTAGAGGCTGGAATGACCCTCGCATGGTCCCTGTGAGGTACAAGGCAGTTAGATTTCTGATTAGAAAGCAAGAAACAAAGCTACAAACAAATCAAGGTTGAGAAATCTCTACAAGTGTTGTCTGAAAGAACAGAAACAGAAGCTTTAGAAGGAAAAGATAAGGTCATCTCAAGGTTGAATTACAGAAAGAATGAGTTAATTTCCATGGAAGGGAAGCGGAAAGTAGCTGTGGGGCCCAACTTCTTTTCTTCTTTCAGCCTCAATTGTTTATGTGTGAAACAGGAATAAAATTCTTATGTCTCATAATGGGAATGAAAATCAAATGAGATCACATAGGTAAAAGTATTTTGTAAACTATAAGGAAAGATGGTTCTGAACTTACCAGGAGATTTCATTGGCTCTCTTGCTAAGTGGACCAGAAGAGAAAGGTCTTTGATCACTAGGTGATCAAAATTATTAGACAGGGATGAGAAGCATACACTTTATTGATTCAAGGAAGGGCTCTTCCCCCAGTAGATCCCAAAAGGTGCTTATTGACTACTCTGTAGTTATAATCATAGATGCCTTCTAATATGTATAATTTTTCTTAATCATATTAGTTTTTCTTTACTAATATTATCTATAAAGTTCTAAAAACATCTCTTTCAAGTTATATGAATTTCTTTGAGAATTGGATAGTAACTGCTGGCCCTTTCTCAGGAAACTATCTGGATAGGTTATTTCATACTTCCCTGTCACACCCAAAATTCTGATGCTCTGATTGGGCAAGCAAGGCAAGTGGCCTCCTTTGCAGAATCCCATCTGGTCTCATTTCTGCCTGGCTGCCATGAGTGTGATATACAACAAGCAGGCCAAGGGGTGGACAATCTAGAGCAGACAGGGTGTGGTTGGATCCAGCATCACCCTTACAGGAGAAGAGTAAAATGGAAGACAAATGAATTCTCAGTAATGATTGTGAAACCCCTACTTCCTTGTGAAAGGCCTGACTGCCAGGTGAGTACCACTATAATAAATCATACAGCCTGGAATAATTTGGTAGCTCTTTAAGAAGGATACATATATGTGGAAGGAAATCTTAATGAGCTGAATACAAATAATAGCAGTATATCATTCTTTCACAATGTCTTCCTTGAACTATTTCCCCACTACTTTTATATGAAGGATGCTCAGTAGAAAGAAGCAAAGGTAAAGGGTAGGTTTAAGGTTTATAGTTGAAGTGCACAAGGGATCCTAATGATCCCAGAGGAGCCATAGAAGACATAGTTGCTACTGTGTTATGCCCACCTTTCCCAAATTCTTCAACTCCTCCCTGTAGAATAATGGCTTTGTGGACATAAGTCATTAGGAATAAAAAAAAATTTTCAAATACATCATCACTCCTTACTTAAAAAAATTAATGTGTTCCCATGTAATTGTTAGCAATCTTGCATAGATTCAAGACACATTGATTTGCTTATGCCAAAAATATCTCCTCTACAGGTTTGTTAGTTCACCTCAAATATCTCTATCATTGGGATCTTATCTTTAAAATAAAATATTGAAAACCTATGCTAAAATTGTATGTGCTTTATATAAATGTAACCTACCATTAGTTGTTAATACTTTATTAAGAATTGTTTAGTCATATTGGCTTGGAGGGAAATAAAAACAGAATTTTGATGAGGCCAACTCATGAGGATAGGTTCTGACTTAGGAGATTTCATTGAATCTCCTGCTAAGCAGATCAAAGGAGAAAGGTCTTTGATTACTGGTTGATCAATATGCTGATAATGGTGGATTGAGTGGAAGGTTGAGGGTGTGAGAGTGAGGTATATGGATACTGAGACAAATATGATGTGGTTTCTTACTTTAATGAGCTCACCATCTAGTGGGGAGCTAGACATTTAAAAAATATTTAAAAATTTTGTTTAAAGTAGATCATTTCAATGTAATATAATACATACAGAGAGAAACACATAGGTACCAGGTGCTATGGGAACTAAGGAGATTACTAAACTCAGTCTGGAGTTGGATGAAGTCATGGAAGGTTTGTTGTAGAGATGAGCCTGACCTGAGTTTTTGTCTTTTTTTTCGAAGCCAGGTTTATTGAAGTAGAATTTACCTATAGTAAGACTTATCCATTTTAGATGCACAATTTTATGAAGTTTAGCAAATGTATAGAGTTATATAACCACCATCAAGATATAGAATATTTCCATTACCCTAAAATGTTTTCTTGAGCCCCTTTGTAGTCAATTACTTTCCTTCACACTCAGTCCCTGGGAACCCCTGATCTGATTTGTATTCTTATAATATTTTTTCTTTTTAATTTTTTTCTTTTTCTTTTACTTTTTTCTTTCTTTTCTCTTTTTCTTTTCTTTTTTTTTGAGGAAGAGTCATGCTTTCTCACCCAGGCTGGAGTGCAGTGGCATGATCTCGGTACATAGCAACCTTCACCTTTTGGGTTCAAGCAATTGTCCTGCCTCAGCCTCCTGAGTAGCTGGGATTACAGGCATAGGCCACCACACCCAGCTAATTTTTGTATTTTTAGTAGAAATGAGGTTTCACTATGATGGCTAGGCTGGTCTCAAACTCCTAACAAATTATCTACCTGCCTTGGCCTCCCAAAGTGCTAGGATTACAGGCGTGAGCCACCGCACCTGGCCAAATTTTTAATTTTTTAGTTTTTTTTGTTTATTTTAAATTTTCTTGTATCCTTTCCCCACACATTCTGATATCCCTGTATTTTTGCCTTTTCCAGAGTGTTCTATAAAGGGAATCACAGAGAATTTAGCCTTTGCATTGAGCCTCTTTTATTCAGCATAATGCTTTTGAGATTCATCCATGTTATTGCATGTATCCTTTTTGTTGCTGAATAGTATTTCATTAAATGCATCTACCACAGTTAGTTTTTTCATTCACCAGTTGGAGGCCATTTGGGTTGTTTCCAGTTCTGAGGAACTGTAAATAAAGCTGCTATAAACATTTATGTCTAGGTCTTTGTGTGGCATATGCTTTCATTTCTCTTGGATGAATACCTAGGAGTGAGATTGGTGAGTCGTATATTAAATATATGCTTATAAGAAACTGCTTGTTTCCACCAGCCATGTATGAGAACCCCGAAGGGGAGATTATCTTTATTGGGGTGCAGAGAGAGAATTATGGAAGACTTTTTTGGCCTATCATCATGTAAACTGAGACCCAAAGGAGAGAAGTTTGTGTAGCAAAACAGAGAAGAGGAGTTAGTGAGGCAAATGGGCTGAGGAAGAGCATTCGAGGCAAAAGGATTAGCATGGGGAAAAAGTTAGCAAAGAAGCTTTTAAAAATAAGGATGCAAAATGTCCATTGTATGTGACAATATGCAAATTCCTGGTGATATTTGCAGCAGCAGTTTCAGTGGAGTGTGGTGGGTGGAAGGAAATTTAATGATGTTGAAGAGTGAATGAGATGTGAGAATGTGCAAGGAAGTGTCTAGACCATTCTCATAAATGTTGGCTGGTGAGTGAAATGGAGAGAGGGTAGGAGTTGGAGGTGGCCCACAGGGCCCAGTTAAGAATGGGAGAGGGCTGGGTAGGATGATGGGCTAGAGAGGAAGGGGTTACATATGCAGGCAAGGGAGACAGCAAAGACAGGCCTGGGTCAGAAAGAGAGGAGAAAATAACGGTCTTTGACCTGGTTGTCTAACATCTTATTCTTTGCACTGTAGGCAAGGGAGAGAGGTAGAGACACAGCAGGAAGCTGAGATCATTCCTCTGATTTGCCTCCTACTGATTATGAAAACTAAGAAAGACAAAACAGAAGGGAAAGATTATTCCAAATAGAGAATTTAGAATTCCTGTCTAGGCTCCCCCTTAAAAAGGCAGATTCATGGAACTATGTAATAGGTTTATATCTAAAAAAATTAGTACACCTTTTTGGTAAATATCATTTAAATACAATGAAGTACATAAGAATCCCTCACAATCCTACAGTTTGTTATTAACATTTTGTTGGATTTTCTTCCACTCATTTATTTCTTTATATACTTTTCATGTAACTGAGATGCTACCATTTATGGGACTGTATGCAAATATCTTGTTCAGCATATTATTTCATTAATTAGTACATCACATTACTTTATAGATACTGGAATAGAGCTCCATAAGGCCAAGAACCATGCTGTCTTGTTTACTATTCCACCTGTGTCCTTAGCTCTAACCCTATGACTTGCACATGTAAAATATTTCACATACATGTGAGGTGGTTATGATGTGTTTAGATATGTATAGAAAGTTAGCTTTGCTACAGCATAGCAAATTGATTAAAGGGGACCCAGTAAGCAAGAGGTGGTTGTATTATCCCAGAGGAAGCATGCTGGAGGCCTGGGACATAGCAGGGAAAAGGGAAAGATTGAATGGGTTGAGGTGGTTATGAACTAGACTGTATTTAATGATTGCTTGGATAAAGGAGTATGGGGAAAGAGAGGTCCATCCCTGGCTCCTGCCTCAGAGCAACTGAGTACATCTGGGGTCATTTACTGGGATGGGAAGAAGGGATGGTTTGGAGAGATGATTAGGAATTCAGTTTTGGACATTTAAGGTTTGACCTGCCAAAAGGACTTGCAAATAGAATGTCCATGAGGCCACTGGATATATAGGTTTTAAACAGAGGTATCTGGGTGAAGAAAAATACTTGGGAGTTGTTGATATATGGATAGTAATTGAATCTGTGAGGTAGGGTGAGTCTGCCTAGAGGAAGGGTGTTCCATAAGGAGGGTAAAGGGCTTAGGGAAAAGAAGGGCCAACAGTTTAAAAGACTGGCAGAGTAGAAATAGTAAAGGAGGAGACAAATAAAAACCAGATACAGGGGGAGACATTATAGAACCCAACAGCAAGAGTCTTTTTCTCATAGAAGGGAGTCATTAAGAGTACTAAATTCTCCTGAGAAGTAAGGAAAAAAATGGTAGAAAGTTTCCCATTGAATTATACAACCTCTGGGTGATGATTGATGACCCTGGCGAGAGCAGTTTCGGTGGCATGGTGAGGTCAGAAGTGGTCTGGGGGTAGGTAGAGAAACTGGCAGAGTGGGCATGCTGCTCCTCAAGGTCCCAGCCCACTCTCCCAAGTCTGCACCTCACTAGGTGCAGGCGAGATGGGTGGTTAATGGATGTGGGTGAGCATGAATTATGGCAGCTGTGGTCCTGGAGGAGGGCTGTCATGAATTTTCCTGTTGGCCGTTATAATTTTTATAGGGGTAATTTGTTTTGCTTTGTGACTTTTTAAGAACTTGCACTAAAAGAAAAATGAGAGGCTTTCCAGGGATAGCTTCTTTGACAGCTCAGCAGCACCACACACATCCTGAGAAAGTTAAGGCTTAAAGGGGATGAGAAAAATTTACAGAAAATTTATTAGTTGTGTTGCAAGCTGTGCACGTTGCAACAGACTAACAGCATATTAATACCTTCCTGGGAGGCTGTCATTCACCTAGCTGCAAAATTATGGAGATAAAAATTGTCTGTGAAGTGAGAAACTCACTCAGGATATATAGTGGGGCTGTTGGAAGAAACGACCCTAACACTCATGACAAACTTCTGGCTTTTTATAGAGAATCATTCTTCAGAGAGGCCAGCCTATTCTTAAAAAAATTGCTGAGGAGCAATGCTGCAAGGCTCACATCAGAGTAATTGTGACCCTGTCTTGTCTGAACAAATGGGAGTTGCTGACCTGGGAAGGTAAATATAGCTGCCCTAGAATTAGGAGAAGTGAAAATTTCAATTTAATTTTTTCTCAACTTTGGTGGACACCATGATTTAATTCTTGCATATTTAGCTTTCTAATTGTGTTTCCCTCAGCCTAATATTATAATAAACTTTTTTCATCAAAGTATACCTATTTGGATTGAGTGCAAGGAGCCCAGTAACTTCTGAAAGATGGAGAGGATCCAATTTGGGCTAATGTTTTAATTTTCCTGTGGAGATTCTACAACATGGGAAATCCATAGGCAGATGATCTAGAAATGATTGTGTGGTGGAACAATCCAGGTGCTTTAGCCTGTTCTTGCATTGCTGTAAAAAACTACCTGAGGATTCTCCGGTCTGCAACTCCCAGCAAGACTGATGCAGAAGGCAGGTGATTTCTGCATTTCCAACTGAGGTACCCAGTTCCTCTCTTTGGGACTGGTTGGACACTGGGTTTAGGCCATGGAGGGTAGTGTGATGCCTCCTCCAGCTTTATGTTTTTTTGTTTTTTTTTGCTTAGGATTGTCTTGGCTATGTGAGCTCTTTTTTGGTTCCATATGAAGTTTAAGGTGATTTTTTTCCAGTTCTGTGAGGAAAGTCAGTGGTAGCTTGATTGGGATAGCATTGAATCTATAAATTACTTTGGTCAGTATGGCCATTTTCACGATATTGATTCTTCCTAACTATGAGCATGGAATGTTTTTCCATCTGTTTATATCCTCACTTATATCCTTGAACAGTGGTTTGTAGTTCTCCTTGAAGAGGACCTTCACATCCTTTGTTAGTTATTAGTTCCTAGGTATCTTATTCTCTTTGTAGCAATTGTTTTTGGGAGTTCACTCATGATTTGGCTCTCTGTTTGTCTGTTATTTGTGTATAGGAATGCTTGTGATTTTTGCACATTGATTTATCAGCTTAGAGACAATGGGATTTTCTAAATATACAATCATGTTATCTGCAAATAGAGACAATTTGTCTTCCTCTTTTTCTAATTAAATACACTTTACTTCTTTTCTTGTAGGCCTTGATTATGAACAGTCTTAGCTATGAGAGCAAGGACCAGCTTTCTAAAAGTCTCTAAAATACTGCATAGTTGTGGAATTAAAAGATAGAAACAAGCAACTAGGTGTACCTCCTAAAGATGAATGGTCTCTCCTGAGTCTCTTAGGTAAAAAAACTTTTGATTTTATTTTAAAATGCCATATTCTTACATTTTTTTCGATGATTTTTTTTGATGTAAAACATTCTGTTGTGCTCAAAAGAACCTCCATGATAGAATTAGTTTCAGAACACTAACTTGAAAATGAGTCCTGGGTTTAAAATGAGAATATGTTTAGCCGCTAAAGCTATTTGCAGCGTCACTCCACTTTTAACACTTTTTCTTCCTAAGTTCTCCTTTAAAGGCGAACTCTTAAGACGAAGAATTTCCATAAATTTGTCAAATGCCTTCAAGTTGAAAGTCTCATTAGAATCCTAATGGATGCAGAAATAAAACCAACTTTGAGATGAAATAATTACCTCAAACTCTAAGCTATAGTTTTTGTTGCTGGAAAATTATCTGATTCTCATACCCCAATGGTTTGGAAAAACCAATGAAAATCAAATGATATGACTGTATGTAGTTGGCTAACTTTAAAATTTGCCTTAGAATTGGATAATCAATAAAAACTATTTACTGTATATCTAGTTGAATGAAAACCGTATTCCTAAATAAGGTTTATTTATTAGGCAGTTTATTCACATATGTTTCATAGTTAAAAAAATTTTTAAGTGTATATACACACTTAAACATACATTTGGACACATATTCAGATGAGATCGGGTGCGTTCAGGGTGGTATGGCTGTTTGGACACATATTTAAATGCACACACATACACACACACACAGAGGGAGAGAGAGAGACTGCAAATTACAAAGGAAGATAAGAGCACCACAGGTAGGGCATACTTGCAGGTGCACATGTAATTGCAGATTTTCTGAATTGTGTTCTTTATTCTATCAAATCATTCAGGCAAACATTTCTTTAGTTCTTCTGGTTTCAGTGACATTAGGATGCATCTTAAGAGCTTGTAGGAGATTTGCCCTGTCCCCACTGGTCTTTTGGATAATTACTTTGGATGATTTTCTTTAATCCCTTTCCTTGGTGATTCTGCAAGATGCCACAGTATGCCTCTTTGCTGACATTCTGCCTGCTTCTTGTAATTGCTTCCTGCTCTGTGCTCCTTTGTTAGAGACCCTGAGGCCAGATGAGGAATAGTAATTGTCATTGATCTCATAACTTGTCCTCAGAGAAGCAATGCCATAAACAGGCCTCATATTTAAAATACTGCAGTATGTATTTCTGCCAAGCAATGTACTTAGGGCTTAAATATAATGCATGGTTTTTCCAAATGGTGGGCATTAAGGGAGAGTTTAATGTACTCAATAAGGACATAGACATTTGAGAAGTTGGGTCATTTTTCTGGGGGTACAACATCAGGGGGTATGTTTTAGAAAAATGATAGGAAGAAATGCAGGTAAAAATAGAGATGTCAGAATTTTTGTTTTAGTAGAAATATTTTCTACCCAAGAATTACAGAATCTAAGGATTGAAGGAACACTTTCGAACACTTTGTATAAACTCATAGCCAATGCTTGAAGCCCTTGTGAAGCAGGTTCACTGTGCACTGGTATCAATCCTAGGGGAAGACTCTAAATATCTCGCCACACTATACCTTGGGGTGTCTCAGTTTCTATCACTTGCAGTAGTCTAGTGAGACAGAGAACTCATACACAAGTTACACAAAGCAGGTTTATTCCTTATAGATAGGCAGCAAGGGACAACAGATGCCTAAGATTCATGGCGAGCTGGTCTGTCCAAGGCTCAGGAAAGCTGCCTGTGACAGACAGAGTCTTGTCTGTGTGTACCCCAGTTGCACTGAAGCTGAGGGACCCTCAAAAGCAAGGCCACCAAGGGTTTCGTATCCCAAGAGTAATGTGACTCGCTGGAATAAGAATTTGGGTAGGTCAGTGGCTGTGAACAGCATTTTCTTCTTGGGGCATTCTAAGTGGCTCAGCACAGGTTATAAACAAATCAAACTTTGAGTTGGTGGTAGGTAAAGGGGAGTAAAGCAAAAATTACCTGAGCAGCTTCTGTGTGCAGAGAACCATGCCGAACAGTGTGTGGATGTCAGTGTGCATTATAGGTGTAGGCTGGGCCCCTCTCAGAAAACTTTGAAAGTCACTCACCTGTGGAATAGTCCAAGGATGGGATGAACAGAACAGAAAACACTCTCTCTCAATAGCTGGGTTGATAAGTGAGGGGTAGGAGAACAATAAGGGAAGTGTAGAACAATTCCACAGAGACCCTGGCCTTTGGCAGCAATGTCTGTGTGTACACATACGACAACAAAAGAGGCATGCAGAGCTGTCTTTAGAGAAAAGTCCTGGGAGGGTGGGGGATGGAAAGTAAAGTCAGACCACCATGGGCTTAAACCTAGATTTCTGGTGAAAGCAATGACTGTTGTTCCTTTTGTGTGTTGTCAGAGCATAAAGAGAATACAGCTGTTCTGTCTGCAGAATTTCTTTTCTTGGCCCCATGAAAAATGATATCAGAGTGTTTCATTCGTCTTCCATTTTTTGAAGCTGAAGGAGTCCAGTGTTTCATTAGCTTGATCAACTGTCCCTTGCAACAATATTAACTTAGACGATGGCAAATAAAGATGTTTCCTCTAAGATAAAATCCTGTCACTCCTGACATTAGAACAGGTATGGGCTAGCTGGAAATGCCTCTTTTAACATTGCAAATGTGAACAACAAATGGATTTGAAAAACATATGCAGTCTTGGTGAATCTTTCTCCTATGTAAAATACAATTTTAAATTCAGAAGGTGATCTATTTTATAGACTATAAAATGCTATGATTAAATTTCATAAAACAAGTGCTGGTATATTGTTACATTAAAATGATGATAACATTTGTCTTTTCACTTTGCTTTAAAAGCCAGAGGGGAAAAGAACTACCAAAAATATTGACTTAGTGTCCAGGAACATTATAAAGAAGCTATCTAGATTAAGCAAAGAGTACTAAAAAAAGGCATTTAATAATTTGAGTATGCTCTTCTGAAAGTCATAAAGTCACTTTCCTTTTCAAAGATGTGCACTATGCTTCAGAGAACGCTTGGATCTTTGGTTTTGCACAGGTTTCCAACACCATTACCAGGGATGGAGGAAAGACCTTGGACACCTTTGCAAGGATCATGGGACTGAAGAAACTTCCCTTGACTTATTTCTTGTTCCCATCCTAACCTCCTCCTAGACCTTCTGTCTTCTACCTTGTAACTCATCTTTTTCAGTTGTATATCATCTGTTAGTTTTGATGTGTAGCACTTTCCCCTAACTGTGATGTGATTTGTGTTTGAGATTTCCACTGCCTCATGCCCCACTGGATTAGATGATTTCCAGATCTGGTGGATACCCAGAGACTTTTCACTGAGACAGCCTCTTGTGGATGGCATTCCTGCAGGGTCCTTCCTTCTCTCTTGAGCAGAACTTAAATAAAAACAAGCACATTTGCAGCAAGTTTTAGGGCATTAAGGAGAAAAAAAGGAATGTGTTGAAGGATACATTGCTAGAAGTAAATACTTATAGATAGGAAAGAAATCTTGTGGATTATTTATTTATTTATTTATTTATTGTACTCTTAAAGCACTTTGGGGTCAGAGGACAACCAGAACAATTTGAAATCAAATGAACTTTTAAAAATAATGAGAATTTAGTAAGGCCTTTGTATACAAGATAAAGATATAAAAATCAATAGTTTTTCTCTATTCTGGCAAAAAGCATCTAAAAGTGGAAATGGAAGAAAAGTTCCATGTTTGATATAGCAACAATATCCATAAAATACTTAGCAATAAAGATAACAAGATATAGAACTTACATGAAGAAAATCATAAAACTGTTACTGAAAGACATAAAGCAAGAGCTGAACAAATGAAAAGACACACCATGTTCTGGGATAGGAAGGCTTAAAATCACAAAACATCAATTTCATCAAAATTAGTAGATAAATGTGCAATTCTCAGTAAAATTCTAAACGTGTTTTTTTCTTTGTAGAATTGAAAAAAAAAATCTTAAATTTTATATTGGCTGGGTGCAGTGGCTCGTGCCTGTAATCCCCACACTTTGGAAGACTCAGGCAGAAGGATTGTTTGAGGCCAAGAGCTCGAGACCAGCCTCAGCAACATAGTAAGACCCCATCTCTGCCAAAAATAATTTAAAAAATAGCTGGGCATGGTGGTGTGTACCTTTAGCCTTAGCTACTCAGGAGGCTGAGGCCAGAGGATTGCAAGAGCCCAGGAGTTTGAGGCTGCAGTGAGCCATGATTGTACCCCTGAACTCCAGGCTGGGGGACAGAGTGAGACCCTATTTCTAAAAGCAAAGTTTATATGGAAAGACAAATAATCATGAATAGAGAAATTTTTGAAAAAGAAAACAAACCAAAAGTGACTGCTTTTCAAATATCAGAACATACTATAAGGCCATAGTAAACAGATAGATGGTATTGCTAAAATAATTGACCAATAGCTCAGAAAGGCTGAAGAAAGAATCAGAGTAGAACACAGTGCACAGGAGAATATGCAGAATTCACCCAAAATATATTTATTGCATGCTTACTATATGCAAGGTTTTTATTCTAGGCATGGAAAATTTAAGCATTTCTATGTAGATGAGAAAAGGATAGATAATTTAATAAATGGATCTGGCACAACTGACCATTATGTGGAGAAAAATAAAATTAAACCTCTCTCATGTTCTATGTATAAATATATTCCAGTTTCAAAATATAATTTTTAAGAAGTTAAAAACATAACTCATATAAATTTAGATTGAAAACAGGTCAAAGATTTATTTAGTTCATTAATGAGGGAACCAGCAGATGGTAAAGCTGGTTCAAAACGTATTTGTAGAACAGAGATTTATATAGTTAGTCTGGGACAGGCAGGCTGGAACAAGCACACTAAGAGACAAAACTGGTTAATGTTCCTCAGGGAAATAAAACTGTAACTTGAGTTATTTCTCCATTGGACAGAAATAATTTGCCTCTCTATTGGAGAAAAACCTAAAAGTTCACACAGTCTGGGTCCTAATCAACAGTAAATAGCAAGTTAAAAATGCTCCGTCTTCTGGTCTCTAGGGCCAAGGGATTTAAATAATCCTCTAACGGACCTGTTAGGCAGTGCTCTAGTATGAGAGTGAAAACATAGGCAGTCATTCTTTTGCTGTATTTCCAAGTTTTGGATATTAAAACAAATACCAGATATATTAAATAATTAAGTGTAGACAATAAAGCAATTGAAAAAACACCTGCAGGGAATGAGGAGATTTAAAACAAGACAACATTCAGAAGCTGTAAAATATAGACTAAGTAAAGTTGGGGGAAAAAGCCTTTCCATGGAAAAAGATACTATAAACAAAATCAATCAATAAAAGAGATTTGGAAAAATATTTACAATGTAGGGAATGAGCAGAGAGTTAATGTAAAAAGAGTTCTTCCAGATTGATAAGACTATAGACAGTTGAAAAATGGGCAAAGGATATTGAGGCAATTACTGACAAAATAAAGATGCTCAAATTTCTTTACAGACCAGGGAAATACAAATTAAAGTAACAATGAGATAACATTGTACCTGACAAAATACCAGAAATTTCAGAGTGCTATGTATTGCTGGTGGGCATGCAGGGGAAATAATATTCTCATATTCTGCTGATTGAATTTGAAATTGTTATAAACTTTTGGAAAATAAACTAAGAAAAGCTATTAAAATAAAAAACATTCATATCCCTCAACCCAGAAAATCTCACTTGTGAGAAACTATTTGAAAGAAAAGCCCCAGGTGTAAGAATGTTAAAATTTATCAATAGGGAATGCTGACTAAATTTTGAAATATTCATCCTTTATAATATTATGCCTTGATTAAATAAAAAAGAATTGGACCTATATCAGACGATTGGAAGGGGTTTCCATGAGTTGTTATGAGAAAAGCAAAATATAGAAAAGTCTGTAATATATGATCTCATTTTTATAAGATAAAAATTCAATTTCCACCACGTTTGTGTGAATACAGATGCCTATGTATAATTATATCAGCATGCAGAGAAATATATAAAGATAGATTTCCTAGGTAGTTAATGTGGATAACAAGGGAAGAGAGAGAGAAAGAAAACCAAGCAAAATAAGGAAAGAAAAATAATAAGGTGCATTGCAACAAATGCAGTCAGGCCGGGTCTTTAGGGTACAGATACCAAACTGCTGTTAGGAAGGTTTTCTGTGTGTGTTGCCTATGGAGTATCTTTCCTTTTTCCTCTCCATCACACGAGATCTGCCTTATTTTTCAATTTGGATTTATGCCTCTTTAAAATGCTAAGGTGAGCCTTAAGTTGGGCATAGGAAAGCCAGTCATATTTGGGTTCCAGGCAGATGAGGAAACAGGCTCAAGAGCTTAAGCCACTTTCCAAAAGTCACTTCACGCTGCCCTTCCTTTTTTGCTTCTGTAAGATGAGGTGATCTTCATTTGTCAAGCTCCCAAATTGTTTGGGGGAAGAACAAGCTGACTTATTTCCACACACGTGAGGCAAACTGCTCCGCCTCGGGGCTTTTCTGTTCTTTACTTCCCAGGCAGCTGGAAAATAACCCCGGGACACTGAATTAGAGAGGCGTCCCACCTCAGTGGGCAGGGGAGCCAGAGTCCTGCCTCTGCTGTCTCACTGTCAGGGAGGAAACAGCTTGGAACAGGCTCTTTCTTCCCAGGACACCCCGCACTCCACAGGTGGTCTGATTTGGGCTGGAGGAAGCAGATTCCGCACCTGACATTTCTAGGGCCTCTCGGGGAACAAAGCCGATTGCTGTCAAGAGAACTTGATAACATGCTAATTTTCTGATTTTGAAAGTGACACGTCTACTGTAGGATATTTAAACATTCAGTGAAGTATACAAGAAAAAAATTTTTTTTTTGGGTAATCTCATGTGGGGCGATCACAACTTCTAGTGTTTAGTATATATAGGTTCTGTCACTTTTTTCCTTCCACTTTTATTGCATTTATTAATTTAGTAAGTATTTCTTGAGAATTGGTTATGTGCTAGAGACTATCTTGGATAAAGAAATGAGTAAGGTAGAGAAGTTTCTGCCCTAATCTAATATATTCAAGTCTATTTTTAAAAAAATGGTTATCATACTATAGATATATTTAATACCCTGATGATTTTACTTAATATTGATCATCAGGGTGCTCCAAAATCTCTAAAAGTAGTCTTTGTGACATCCATTGTAATGTGTACATGTATCACCTCCTTCTATTTAACTCCCCCAAGGTTGAATGGGTGGTGCCATCTTCTTGCAGATCTACCTCTTGGCCACTCTTGATTTTTCCAGGACAAGTACCAGAGACAAGCTGAGCCAAAACATGCCTTTCCCCCAGGGTTTTTGAATTTAGGACCACTGAGCATTTCCAGTCTGGGGATGGAGATAGGAGACTTTGAAGGGTGCAGCAGTTAGATCTCTTGTCAAGCTGGCATAGGAGAAAATGAGACTGAAAAATAGACATTGGTAGAAGTGTGTGTATGTGTGTGTGTGGATGTGAGAGAGAGACATACACAGAGAGACAGAGAAAGAAATAGAAAAAGAGAGATTCAGAGGGAAAGAGGAAGAAAGAGAGAAGGAGAGGGAGAGGGAGAGAGAGAGAGAAGGAGTGAGAAAGAAAGAGAGAGAGATTATGGCCAGGTGTGGTGGCTCATGCCTGTAAGTAAGTTGCACATTGGGAGGCCAAGGCAAGAGGATCACTTGAGGCCAGGATTTGAGACCAGTCTAATCTGGGCAATATAATGAGATCTCATTTCTACCAAAACAAACAAACAAATGAACAAACGAAACACTTAGCTGGGCATGGTGGTGCACACTTACAGATCTAGCTGCTCAGGAGGCAGAGGCTGGAGGATGACTTGAGACCAGGAGTTTGAGACCAGCCTGGGCAACATAGCAAGAACCCATTTCTACAAAACATTTTAAAAATTAGCTGGACATGGTGGTACTCACTTATAGTCCTAGCTACTCAGGAGGCTGAGGTGGAAGGATGGCTTAAACATGGGAATTTGAGGCAGCAGTGAGCTATGCTCACAACACTGCACTCCAGCCTGGGAGACAGAGCAGCACCTCATCTCTTAAAAAATATTAAAAAGAGAGAGAGAGAAGGCAACAGTCCTAAAGTCCTCCCAGTCTCCCTGTACTGAGGACTGGGCTCTGTGCTCAGGCTGACTGCTTGGCTGCCTGTCCTATGGACACCTGAGCTTGCCAATGTATTCTGCTTTTGTCCAAGTTGCTTTGACTTTGGTTTCTGTCACTGGCCATTATGGTACTTGCCTTCTAAAAGAGAAATATATACTCGTTTGTTTATATTTTGGATATAGTTTAGTTTCATTTAGTGTCGTTTTTGTGTTTTTAGTAGGAATTTGAGGAAGTAAAAAAGTATAAAGAAAACCAATGATGATCTGAATACAGAGGCTGCGTGATTGAGGCAGTATTTGGTCTAGCTCATAGGTATCACAGTTACAGGACAGAGAAATACCTTGAGGTAGCTACCATTACCCTTTCTAAAATCACAGAATCCTTTGAAATGCTATCCAAATTTATACAACTCAATTCATGATAAAAAATAAAAAAGAAGGAATTATTATTACCATCAAATAAAATATTGATGGTCGTTAGAAGTAACCAGTTAATCATCATGAAACCCTCAGCAAACTCCTTCTAGACCCACATGTGAGGGCAGAGAGGGTGAAGAACATAATTTGAAACCCATAGCACTCCCGGATTTGATCCTAATCAGAAATCAGCAGCTCTTGCTTTCAGGGACTTAATTGTGTCCCTGCTTTGCTCAACCCTCTGCCTATATACAGAAATCAATTGTAAAGGAATGTATTTGTATATGAGCAAAGTACAAGCGTTCAAATACTTGTTTCTGTCACAAATTGTGAATCTAATCAATGTACATAGGCCAGTTTGTCACAGGTGTTTCCCTGGAAAGCCATTGGCAACCACATAGCCATCAGGGGATCCAGGAAGGTCCGTTTTCTCTGTGCTTACCTCATTTCTTTGAATGCAAAATGAAGTGTAGACTATCAGGTTACTTAATAGGTCATGTAATCCATGACTGCTGTTTGAAATCCCTCAATCATGTACAGTTTTATAAAACTATGGAAATGTAAGGTAGAGGGGAAAAAATCCCCTTTGATGCAAATGCAGAAAAAGGTCAGGAGATTCTAGGTGGCCTGGGGAGAATCGGGCATTTCTAACGTGTAATGGCTTGTGGGAGAGGATTAGGTGTCTGATCTTATTTTCAGAGCAAACATGCAGGAGCAGCTGCATCATGCCGTCTTCAAAGGCAAACAGGCAGCTACGTGACTAGGCCCACACTGAGAATGTCAGTGGTACTAATGACTTCCATTCACTCCTAAAATAACATATCTTCTTCTTCCTGAAGTTGAGCTATTTGATCCTCTTTTCCCATCGTCGTCAGGAGACTGAGTTTTGTTATGTGGGAAGAGCATGGTGATTCCTATGCCAACTGATGAGGCCAGGGAAACTTGTTTTCAGAGGCCTCTGCATTCCCCATTTCCTGTTTATTGGTGCCTTTCAAGTTCCTGTACCCTAGGTCTGTGGTTCAAGGCTTCTCAGAGCAACAGACCCAATGCCCTGCGTGTGCCCTGAATCCTCAGTCTAATGCACTCAATCTTGACTTCCAGTTGGGGGCAGGAGAGAAACAGTCTACCCTACATTGACACACAAAATTGGATGTTTTTGGTTGGTGACTGGCAACACCTCATTGGCCATGAACCAGTACCTCTGTACATTAGTCATTTCAGTTGGAAGTTCCAAATGTAATTCAAACAGTTGTAAGCAAAAGGGGAATTTTTTTAAATTATTTATTTATTTATTTATTTATTTATTTTTTTTAGGGGATGGTTCATGAGTAGACTTTCAGTTAAAGCTAAATCTAGGGATATAAAACACCACTAAGGAGATGCCTAAGGAGATACCACAAGAAGGGCTAGATGCTGGCCAGGCCAGAGTAATAGACGCCCATTATTGCCTCTCATATGTTACAAAAAAATGAACAAGCAAGACAGACAGCCGGGAACTTAGAGCATAATGGGAATCCAAATAAATGTACAGTTGCAATGTGGCATGGGAAATGTTAAGATGGAAAATTACTACATGCTATAGAGCACATGGGAGGAGCACCCAGCCCAGCTGACAGCAGAGTAGGGTCACGGAATCCTTTACAGAGTAAATGGCATTGAAGTAAAGTGTGTGTTAGAATTAGATGATAGGTGATGAGGGGAAAGGATGATGAACATCTTTCTCACATGAAACTGCCAGGTCATCCATCTAAGAATGATAGTATTTTCTAAATAAGAAATAAAGACACATTGTGTCAAAGGTATAAACACACTTAAAGAGATGAAGACTGTGCCAAGAAATTTAGGCTGTATCATCACCGTCCCTTGTTCCTCTCCTCTTCTGTTAGGAAGCTAAACAGCCAGTCTCATAAGTGGGCCCTGCTCTCAGGGCTGAAAGGGAATGAAGAAATCGTGCACCAATGGTTTGTCAGATGCTTTTCTTATTTGCTCAGTTAATCCTCACTACCATTCCATGAGGTCAGTACTATTTCCAATGTAGAGACATAGATAAAATAAAATAAAATGACCAAAAACCACCTAGCAAACAAGAAACTCCAAGTATTTAGAGACTTAAGCAACTTAAGATCATGCAGCTAGTCAGTGTAGGAGCTGGGGTTCAAACCTCGGTGTGCGTGGTTCAGGATACTCATTCTTTTACTCTGCTTCTAAGGAAATATTCTAAATTTTATTGGAGTCTCCTGGAGCTCTAATTTTGGTTGTTTAACTAACATGAGATTCTAATCATAAAATTTAAATTCTGGTAGGTAGAGAGCCATTTTGATATTTTGAGCAATTGGAAAGGCATCTACTTGTTCAGTCAAAGCATGATAATCAATGCTGCTGGCCTTATTCTCTGTCCTCTGGCAGGAGTTTTCTGGCAGGAGTTCTCAACTTGTATGCCACTATATTTTGCTCAGTATGAAACTGAGCGCTTAACTTCCCATGAACAGAATTAATGCATCCATTTACTTGCCATATCTTCATAATGGATAACACACATGATTTTGCCCCCATCACCTTGATTTTTGGGATGGGGTATGTGCCTTGTTTTGGCCAGTGGATGAAGTCAGCTTTGAGATGAGCAGATGCTTGAAATGTGCTTTGCAATTAGATTTGTTTCTCTTGCATTCTGGTGATCTGCCACATGAAGAACACGCTCCCTTTGTCTGGGCCCTAACGTGACATCAGAGCAGACTTATAACCCATAGTCTAGAGCGGTGCCCGACTGACCTGAAGCAGGAGGAAGAGCTGCTCAGCCGAGCTCAGGCTTCATTAGTCAAACTGCAGCTTCCCTGCCATCCCAGAAGCATGTGTGTAAATGCTTGTAATTGTAAATTGCTGAGTTTGGGGAAGTGTTGCTGTATAGCATTATTATACAAACAGCTGGCTAATGTAATCAGTGAATAATATTACCTTTTACCACAACTGAGTGTACTTACCATCTTGAAGATGTCAGTCAGATATAACTTTGAGCTCAGAGTGTTGTGGAGTGCATATAGAGTATAAGTGAGTATAATTTGCTGTTACTGTAAGCTAAAATGGCATTGAAAATCTTTTGAATGTTTACTGGAATATGTGAGAATTTTGTCTCATGAGTTTATAAGGAAGTAATTAAGGACAAAATTCTTCTAAAACAGTATGCTCTACTACAAGATTGAGGAAATGATTGGATAACTGAATGAGTTTTATAAATCTTGTGAAACATTTTTCCAGTCATAGTAACGGTTATATTGTAGTTGTTTCTGACTTATTTGGTGTTGCTTTGAGGTGTTTAGTCCCTTCTTATATGTGGACAAAAATTCTTATATTCATAAGGGTGCTGTGAAGATAAAAAGTGGAGGACTATCCTTCTAGTGTAAGGTTTTCATAAGTTGTTGTGAAAGCTCTTATTAGTTGCTCTACTGATTAAACAAAATTATCCACTTCTTATTTTACCCAAAATAAGACAATGATGGCTGGAAAGGCATACAATTCTATTGCCTGGAAGTTAAATGTGAAAGCCATGGTGTGCTCAACTTTCCATTTGGATAGCGAGTTGTTTTTCTTTTCATTTTTTTTGGATTTATAAGCATTTCATGTACTGATATTTGTTGTTAATTTCTCTTGAAATCTATTAAATAGACAGACCTTTTAAATTAATTCATTCAAGATATATATTGAGTATCTTTTCTGCACCAAGTACTGTGCTAGGTCATAGGTATGCAATGGTGAACAAAATAGATACAATCCTTGCCCATAAAATGCTTATGTGGGTTTCAACTCTGATTACACATTAAAATATTATTATAATAAATAATAAAAGAACATTAAAAAGAGATTCTGATTTCATTGGAATGGGATGGGGGCCTTAGTGTCAGTATTTTAAAAGCTACCCAAATTATAATATGTAGCCAGGTTTGAAATCTGAAGTTTAGAAGGTACTGACATTTTTTTTGAATGTTACTGTGGACAAGGCACTGTACTAAGCACCTTGCATGTAGAGCTTACTTTATCCTAAGAGAGTCTGGTGGGGTGGATATTATAATACTGCCTTTACTGATGAGTGGTTAGATTATTTTTGTAATGCAAACAGAGTATGCAACAGAGCAAGGATTCTAACACAAATCTGTTTTAACCACTGTACTACAATGGCTTTGAAATATAGTTTATGTGAAATAGTGACAAATAAAGTAAAAGTTAATTCAATAAGAGCTTTGGGAAATTGAAAACCAATCAGAAACCAGATAAAATATTTCTGAAAAAATGATATAAATCAGTGGAGAAATATGAAGTGATACTGATTTATAAAATCTATTAATCAATTTATAAATTTATAAAATCCAAAAATCTGTTTTGTTCATTTTTCAGGAATTTTACATACTTTAGAGGCTTAAATTTTCATGTGCAAACTCCTTTCTTCCTTTCTTTCTCTTTCTCTCAACAGTGAACCTATACTGGAAAAATCGATAAGTCTATGGTAGATGTTGAGTGTGTGTCTGTGTGTGTGTGTGTGTGTGTGTGTGTGTGTGTGTGCGCATGCACGCTCATTTAGTTGTCACGTTTAGTCATTGAAAAGCTCATCCACTCAACTTTGATTTGAGGAACTTTTAAGTCACCATATAAATTCTCAGGCTGAAATTTGTAAGTGTGCTAACTCAAATTTAATATTAGCTAGCCTGATGATTTCAGGCAAGAACATTAAGGGTAAAAATTTCCTTTCTTATATCCTCCTTTGTTGAGGAATTAAGAATTTAGAGTCTTTTTCAATACCAAACTAGCCTTAAACCTAATGCAAAACATCAAAGTGCTTTGAAAAATGAGTGCTAAAATTTTTTCAAAGAGGTGTTTGTGGGGCAGACAATGTGAGCCATGATCATTCTTTGTTCTCAGCAACCTGCCCCATCTGTTGAGTAGGATATGTTACTGGTACAGGTGGAGATAAATGGACATATGCTTAAATGCTTACACTGAGCCAAAATAGAATTTTCAGCCATATTCTTGTCACTAAGCCTGCCAGACCAATGTTTTTAGACAAGAGTGTCAAATGTACATCAAGCTGTTGTCATCGAAGATAGAATTGTATATTTCAAAACACTGGACAAATATTTTTCCATCAGCTGCTCGCTAAACATTTTGTTCCTATATACATCTATGCATAAACATATACACATACTAGGATTCACATGCAAGGCAAACTGCATTGCAGATCTCTGGTTACTGTGACCACCATAGATTGTATAGAAATGTAATTTTAACTTCAATAAATTGATTCAAATTATAATATCATGTTTCCACCTTTCCCTTCATGGAGTGGAAGATAATCAGTAGTTAGTTGTACCTTCTTTCTTAAGTCATACAACTTTATTTGACATTAACAGAGGAATACTTATTAAGAGAATTATCTTCCTTTTACAGTTTCAGCAAAAACTATATCTAATTTTTATTAATTTGTAGGACAATGTGACTGTTTTTCTTCTCTGTTCTTTTTAATGGTGATAGTGTTTGATGGATATGAGAGGAATAGCTGTGGAAAAGTTTCCCAGCAGAAATCAACATCAGAATCTTTCTGCTCCAACTTCTTTTACACTGGGAAATGCTGTAATAGCAAGTTTTATCCTGGACAAGTGGAAATTGCCACATGTTTCTGAAGGATCTTTTTAAGAAGCTACATATGTTCCTAGTACTATGTACACTCATGGTTGAAGTTTTCATGAGGATTCTCTGGGAACGGTAGTGGTTCCTCATTTAACCTTTGTCTTAGTGGATTGGTTCATAGCATTTTCCAGACTGCAGTCTCTCCTTCACCATTGATTTTTCCTTTCTATATGCCTAAGTCTATATCATAAACATTTCTTTTATAACTGGGCATACCCAGACTCTTCATTAATAGCTTATAGAACTTTTGTAATACCAAGACAAAAGTAAGAGCACCTAGAAAATACCTGGCAAAAAATAAATCATCAATAGGTTAAAAATAAATTAAGTCAGTAAATTGAGGAAAGAAATAGATGTGAAAGGTACATGTGGCCTGTAGTGTCACCTTTGATCAGTAAGTGCCACTACCAAACACATTATAGTACTCTTGCCTCTGACTTCTTTGATGCTGAAGTTCCTGGAACTTTGGTTTTCCCAACTTAATTCTGAAAGTTGATAATTAAGCTTATTGAAAATGCGTATGTTTAGGGATGCTTGTACCAGACCCTCAGATAAACGGAGAGCATCTTTTTAGTCCTATGTTGTACAGGTACTTGCTCCATCTTCATCCATCAACATCATCAATACCACAGTTGCTGATTTTGTCATTGCTATCACTTACTGAGCCACTGATATGTCCTAGACATAAGCACTTAAAAATATTTCATTTAATTCTCACCACAAGCTTCTAATGTACCTATTATCTCCATTCTATTCGTGAGAAAGTGGAGCCTTTATAAAGGTTAAGCTATATGTCACCAGAAAACATCTAATAAATGACAGAGCTGGAATATGAACAACATCAAAACATTCCCATGGCCAAACAGCTGCATCAAAGAAGAAAAGTCAAGATGGCTGGTCAAAATCACGCCATCAAACTGTCATCATATCCAGGAGATGTGAGCTGTGGGCAGATGTTTTCTAGAAGTGCAAGAAAAATGTTTCTGTGATGCTGATTAATTTAAAGCTATTATATTTGTTATTCAAAAATGACTTAGGATGAATTTGAAAAAGTTCCTTGAAAAAGCTCAGTGAAAAGTCTGAAAGATAAAAGTGCTGTTTCTGTGGATGTTTTTGTAAACAGGAACAAACATTAAATACCCTAAATCATTCTAATGCTACAGAATTATTCTTAACAGAGTTAAAAGGAATGACTTATGCCTGTAATAGTCAAAGCAAACCTGGATATGCCTGGAAATCTAATGATGTTCTTATTTCAAATGCTAGACTGGAAATTAACTTCCTCAAATATTATACTTTGGCCAAATACCATGTAACTTCACATTTACTAATATATAAACTTGATGAATTAACTTGAAATTGACACTATTTCAAACTCTTTTACGACTGTTTCTTTTTCCTATTATCTTTTTCTATCAGTCAACATTGGCTACTTTCTAAAGACTTCAATTTGCTTTCCAAAATAGTTCAACTTTTAAAGTTAAGCATAGTAATTTATCTTGCATTCTTGCATTTTTATATGTATAGCAATGGAAGAAAACACTATAAGAAAAATACCTTGCAAAAATGTATTTTAAACACTGTTGTATATTACTATTTATTGCTTTAAACATTGTTATATTTTATATATATGTTATATACATATGTATGTTATATATACATATACATTTATATGTATGTACATATATACAGAAATGCATACATGTAACATGTATACACAAATGTATGACGTATATCATATATGTATGCTATATATACATATATGCATGTTATATATTTGTATAATGGATATATATTATATATTTCTTTAAACATTGTTGTATGTTACTATAACAATGTTTAAAGAAATATATACCAAGCTATTAACAGTATTTGTCTCAGAGTGGTATAACTTACTTTTTCTAGTATTTGCTTACTAGTATTTAAAATTTTTCTACAATAAATTTAAATTGCCTCAAAAACAAAGAAAACTCAATCCGTAAAGATCTTTGGGAATAACTGGATTAAAAAGGAAGTACAAAGTTGGATAGGGTGAGAAATTAGAGCTAAAGTAGGCTTAGAACAAGAGTAGATTTGGTTCCCAAAGCCTAGGTATGTGTTCCTTCAGCTTGAACTTACAGCCTCTATCTAAAGGAAACACTCACCAGCCTTTTTTACATTTCTTATCTTCTATTGTCTCCTAACTCTGCTGGAAGTACCCACTTCTCACTATAGAGGTGAAAATTGCAGTGCTTGTTTTCCCTGCTGCCTTGCAGTTTGAGTTTGGCCATGTGAACTTTGTCAGTGGTCCCTGAAGGGATCTTCTGGGAAAGATAAAAAGAGATGGGTGAGAAAAAAATTAGCCTTTTTTTTTTTTTTTTTTTTGTATGTGGCTGTGATACTGTGGTCTTCTTGAACCATGAGAGAACAAGCTTGACATCAAAAGCCAGCCAACTGGCTGAGATTGGTAGACCAGGAAGATTGACAAACAAACAAACATACATATGTCCTTGATAATGTCATTGAGCTACATTCAATCATTGCTTGAATTTCCCCACCTCTGGACTTGTTGTTAGTTGAATTAAGAAGCCCTATTGTTTAAGCCACTTATATATTATTTTATATAAAATAAAACGGGCTTTTGTCTGTCACCCAGGCTGGAGTACAGTGGCAGGATCACAGCTCACTGCAGCCTTGACCTCCTGTGCTCAAGTGATCCTCCCTCTTTAGCCTTCTGAATAGCTGGACGATAGGCATGTGCTGCTGCACCGGCTAATTTTTGTATTATTGTTGAGACTGGATTTTTCCATGTTGCCCAGGCTGGTCTTGAACTTCTGGGCTCAAGCAATCTACAAGCCTCGGCCTTCCAAAATTCTGGTATTACAGGTGTGAACCACTGTACGCCAGCCTAAGCTACTTTTAATTGTGTAATTTCCTCTTCCTCCTCCTCTTCCTCTTCAGATAATAAAACAGAAGTCTCCACGTATATCAACACATACAACCATGCGCCCAGGAAGTAGGGAGAGTATTGCTGGCTTTTCATACCCACTGTCCACCTAGCCCTGGTCAGAATGCAATGCTTAAACATACAGTTGAGGCCACTGTGGTTGGGGTAAAGGGAAGGTTCTGAAATAGGCATAGGGGAAATGAATATTTTATCTAAGATATGATAAACAGAGGACATTGAAAGGAAGTTACCCAGATATTTTTCAACTGCAAGCATTCAAATTATTTGGCATTTTGGAGATCATGATGGGACACATAGTGGTAGGCCATAATGAAGTTAAAGGAAGATCAGAATTTAATTACATAAAACATTGAAAAAGATTCTCAACTTTGTCTAGAATTCCACCTCAAAATTTCAAGTATACCCCGATACCACAAGTTGTAAATTTATTTTATCTTTATTGATTGAGAAAATGCATGATGACGGGCTACTATTAATATTGTAATGTTTTTATGCTAATTTTTTTATATTCTCAATTATAGCAGCACTTCCATTCATTAAAAAATAGTTCAGAGGAGTAAGAGACAAATTGTGTGTTCAGTCTTTGGACAAGGCCTATTGCACATACTCATCTGTGGCTTCTCCATAGGTCATAGGTTGGAAGCCTCCATCTTACAGGAATGTCTATAGTCAGCTGTGGATGAGAAAGCAGTATTGTAATGGTGAAAATTTAAACTATTTATTATTTTATGTGAGTAGGACAATGAGGCTGAATTGTGGTTCCTTGAAAAGAATTCCAAATGAAACTCCTTATTCTTTTTTTAAATTATTTTTTATACTTTTAAGTTCTGGGATACATGTGCAGAACATGCATGTTTGTTACATTGATATACATGTGCCATGGTGGTTTTCTGCACCTGTCAACGCATCATCTACATTAGATATTTCTCCTAATGCTATTCCTTCCCTTAGCCTCCACCCTCTGACAGGCCCTGGTGTGTGACGTTCCCCTCCCTGTATGTGTCAATGTGTTCTCATTGTTCAACTTCCACTTATGAGTGAGAACATGTGGTGTTTGATTTTCTGTTCCCTTGTTAGTTTGCTGAGCATGATGGTTCCAGCTTCATCCATGTCCCTGCAAAGGACATGAACTCATCCTTTTTATGGCTGGTTAGTATTCCATGGTGTATGTGTACCACATTTTCTTCATCCAGTCTATCATTGATGGGCATTTGGGTTGGTTCCAAGTCTTTGCTATTGTGAACAGTGCCACAATTAACATACGTGTGCATATAGCTTTATAGCAGAATGATTATAATCCTTTGGGTATATACCCAGTAATGTGATTGCTGGGTCAAATGGTATTTCTATTTCTAGATCCTTGAGGAATGGCCACACTGTCTTCCCCCAACGGTTGAACTAATTTACACTCCCACCAACAGTGTAAAAGCATTCCTATTTCTCCATATCCTCTCCATCATCTGTTGTTTCCTGATTTCTTTTTGTTTGTTTGTTTGAGACTGAGACTGAGTCTCACTCTGTTCCCCAGGCTGGAGTGCAGTAGCACAATCTCAGATCACTGAAAACTCTGCCTCAGGTTCAAGTGATTCTCCTCCCTCAGCCTCCTGAGTAGCTGGGATGACAGGCGTGTGCCACCATGTCTGGCTAATTTTTGTATTTTAAGTAAAGATGGGGTTTCACCACGTTGGTCAGGCTGGTCTCAAACTCCTGACCTCATGATCCACCTGCCTCGGCCTCCCAAAGTGCTGGGATTACAGGCATGAGCCACTGTACCTGGCCTTTCCTGACTTTTTAATGATCGCCATTCTAACAGGTATGAGATGGTATCTCATTGTGGTTTTAATTTGCATTTCTCTAATGACTAGTGATGATGAACTTTTTTTCATATGTTTACTGGCTGCATAAATGTCTTCTTTTGAGAATTGTCTGTTCATATTCTTTACCCACTTTTTGATGGGGTTGTTTTTTTTCTTGTATGTTTGTTTAAGTTTTTTGTAGATTTTGGATATTCGCCCTTTGTCAGAAGGATAGATTGCAAAAATTTTCTCCCATTCTGTAAGTTGCCTGTTCACTCTGATGATAGTTTATTTTGCTGTGCGGAACCTCTTTAATATAATTAGATCCTGTTTGTCTATTTTTGGCTTTTGTTGCCATTGCTTTTTGTGTTTTGGTCATGAAGTCTTTGCCCATGCCTATGTCCTGAATGATATTGCCTAGGTTTTCTTCTAGGGTATTTATAGTTTTAGGTCTTATGTTTAAATCTTTAATCCATCTTGAGTTAATTTTTGTATAAGGTATAAGGAAGAGGTCCAGTTTCAGTTTTCTGCCTATGGCTAGCCAGTTTTCCCAACACTATTTATTAACTAGGGAATCCTTTCCCCATTACTTGTTTTTGTCAGGTTTGTCAAAGATCAGATGGTTGTAGATGTGTGCTGTTATTTTGAGGCCTCTGTTCTGTTTCATTTGTCTGTATATCTGTTTTGGTACCAGTACCATGTTGTTTTGGTTACTGTAGCTTTGTAGTAGTTAGAAGTCAGATAGTGTGATGCCTCCAGCTTTGTTCTTTTTTCTTAGTATTGGCTTGGCTCTGCGGGCTCTTTTTTGGTTCCATATGAAATTTAAAGTAGTTTTTTCTACTTTTGTGAAGAAAATCAATGGTAGCTTGATAGGAGTAGCATTGAATCTATAAATTACTTTGGACACTATGGCCATTTTCACGATATTGATTCTTCCAATCCATGAGCATGATATGCTTTTCCATCTGTTTGTGCCCTTTCGGATTTCCTTGAGCAGTGGTTTGTAGTTTTCCTTGAGGAGGCCCGTCACATCCTTTGTAAGTTATATTCCTAGGTTTTTTATTCTCCTTGTAGCAATTGTGAATGGGAGTTCATTCATGATTTGACTCTCTGTTTGTCTGTTAGTGTAAAGGAATGCTTGTGATTTTTGCAGGTTGATTTTGTATTCTGAGACTTTTCTGAAGGTGCTTATCAGCTTAAGGAGATTTTGGGCTGAGATGATGGGGTTTTCTAAATATACAATAACGTCATCTGCAAACAGAGACAATTTGACTTCCTATCTTCTTATTTGAATGCCCTTTATTTCTTTCTCTTGTCTGATTGCCCTGGCCAGAACTTCCAATATTACGTTGAATAGGAGTAGTGAGAGAGGGCATCCCTGTCTTGTGCCCATTTTCAAAGGGAATGCTTCCAGTTTTTGTCCATTCAGTATGATATTGGCTGTGGGTTTGTTATTAAGAGGTCTTATTATTTTGAGATATGTTCCATCAATACCTAGGTTATTGAGTGTTTTTAGCATGAAGGGGTGTTGAATTTTATTGAAGACCTTTTCTGCATCTATTGAGATATTCATGTGGTTTTTGTCATTGGTTCTGTTTATGTGATGGATTACGTTTATCCATTTATATATGTTGAACCAGCCTTGCATCCCATGGATGAAGTCAACTTGATTACGGTAGATAAGCTTTTTGATGTGCTGCTGGATTTGGTTTGTCAGTATTTTATTGAGAATTTTCTCATCAATGTTCATCAGAGATATTGGCCTGAAATTTTCTTTTCTTTTGTTGTGTCTCTGCCAGGTTTTGGTATCAGGATGATTCTGGCCTCATGAAATGAGTTAGAAGGAGTCCCTCTTTTCCTACTGTTTGGAATAGTTTCGGAAGGAATGGTACCAGCTCCTATTTGTACATTTGGTAGAATTGGACTGTGAATCCCTCTGGTCCTGGGCTTTGTTTTGGTTGGTAGGCTATTAATTACTGCCTCAATTTCACAACTTGTTATTAGTGTATTCAGGGATTTGACTTCTTCCTGGTTTAGTCTTTGGAGGGTGTATGTGTCCAGGAACTTATCTATTTCTTCTAGATTTTCTAGTTTATTTGCATAGAGGTGTTTATAGTATTCTCTGATGATAGTTTGTATTTCCTTGAGATCAGTGATGATCTTTCCTTTATTATTTTTTATTGTGTCTATTTGATTATTCTCTCTTTTTTCCTTGTTTGTCTGGCTTGTGGTATATCTATTTTGTTAGTGTTTTCAAAAAGCCAGCTTTTGGTTTCACTGATTTTTTTTGAAGATTTTTTTGTGTCTCTGTCTCCTTCAGTTCTGCTCTAATCTTAGTTATTTCTTGTCTTCTGCTAGGTTTTGTATTTGTTTGCTCTTGCTTCTTTAGTTCTTTTAATTGTGATGTTAGGGTGTCAATTTTAGATCTTTCCTGCTTTCTCCTGTGGGCAGTTAGTGCTCTAAATTTACCTCTAAGCTGTGTCCCAGAGAGTGTGGTAATTTGTATCTTTGTTCTCACTGGTTTCAAAAAACTTATTTATTTTTGACTTAATTTCATTATTTACCCTGTAGGCTTTCAGGAGCAGGTTGTTCAGTTTCCATGTAGTTGTGTGGGTTGAGTGAGTTCTTAATCCTGAGTTCTAATTTGATTGCACTGTGGTCTGAGAGACTGTGTTATGATCTCCGTTCTTTTGCATTTGCTGAGGAGTGTTTTACTTCCAATTATGTGGTCAATTTTGGATAAGTACTATGTGGTGCTGAGAAGATGGTATATTCTGTTGATTTGGGGTAGAAAGTTCTGTAGATGTCTATTAGGTCTTCTTGGTTCAGAGCTGAGTTCAAGTCCTGAATATCCTTGTTAATTTTCTGTCTCATTGATCTGTCTAATATTGACAGTGGGATGTTAAAGTCTCCCACTACTATTGTGTGAGAGTCTAAGTCTCTTTGTAGGTCTCTAAGAACTTGCTTTATGAATCTGGGTGCTCCTGTATTGGGTGCATGTCTATTCTTATCTCTTTAAGAATGTTGAATATTGGCCCCACTCTCTTCTTGCTTGTAGGGTTTCTGCAGAGAGATCTGCTGTTAGTGTGATGGCTTTCCCTTTGTAGGTAACTCAACCTTTTTTTCTGGCTGTACTTAACATTTTTTTCTTTATTTCAACCTTGGTGAATCTGATGATTATGTGTCGTAGGGTTGCTCTTCTTGTGGAGTATCTCTATATTTCCTGAAATTGAATGTTGGCCTGTCTTGCTAGGTTAGGAAGTTCTCCTTGATAATATCCTGAAATGTGTTTTTCAAGTTGGTTCCATTCTCCCTGTTACTTTCAGGTACACCAATCAAACATAAGTTTTATCTTTTCACATAGTTTCAAATTTCTTGGAGACTTTGTTCCTTTTCATTATTTTTTCTCTAATATTGTCTTCATGCTTTATTTCATTAAGTTGATCAATCTCTGATATCCTTTCTTCTGCTTGATCAATTCAGCTACTGATACTTGTGTATGCTTCACGAAGTTCTCATGCTATGTTTCCAAGCTCCATAAGGTCATTTATGTTCTTCTCTAAACTGGTTATTCTAGTTAGCAGTTCTTGTAACATTTTATCAAGGTTCTTAGCTTCCTTGTATTGGGTTAAAACGTGTTATTACCCACTCTCTGAAGCCTAATTCTGTCAATTCATCAAACTCATGTGACGTGTTTCCATTTGTTTGTGTCATCTATGATTTCTTTCAGCAGTGTTTTGTAGTTTTGTTTGTAGAGGTCTTTCCACTCCTTGGTTAGGTATATTCCTAAGTATCTTTTTTTCCAGCTATTATAAAATGGGTTGAATTCTTGATTTGACTCTCTGCTTGGTCACTGTTGGTGTACGTAGAAGAGCTACTGATTTGTGTACATTAATCTTGTATCTGGAAACTTTGCTGAATTCTTCTATCAGTTCTAGGAGCTTTCTGGGGGAGTCCTTAGGGTTTTCAAGGTAAGTGTTCGTATTGTCACTAAACAGTGATAGTTTGACTTCCTCTTTACTGATTTAGATGCCTTTTATTGCTTTCTATTCTCTGAGATTACTCTGGCTAGGACTTCCAGTACTATGTTGAAGAGGAGTGGTGAGAGTGAGCATCCTTGTCTTGTTCCAGTTCTCAGAGGGGAATGCTTTCACCCTTTTCCCATTCAGTATTATGTTGGCTGTGGGTTTGTCATAAATGGCTTTTATTACATTAAGGTATGTCCTTTGTATGCTGATTTTGCAGAATTTTAATCATAAAGGGATGCTGGATTTTGTCAAATGCTTTTTCTGTATTGAGATGATCATGTGATTTTTATTTTTAATTCTGTTTATATGGTATATCACATTTATTGACTTGTGTATGTTAAACCGTTCCTGCATCCCTGGTGTAAAACCCACTTAATCATGATGATTATTTTTTTAATATGTTGTTAGCTTCAGTTACCCAGTAGTTTGTTAAGAATGTTAGCATCTATATTCATCAAGGATATTGGTTTGTAGTTTTCTTTTTGGTTATGTCCTTTCTTGGATTTGGTATTAGGGTGATGCTGGCTTCAAACCATGAATTAGGGAGGGGTTCCTTCTTTCTCTATCTTTTGAAATATTGTCAAAAGGATTGGTACCAATTCTTTCTTTGAATGTCTGGTAGAATTCTGATGTGAATCCATCTGGCCCTGGACTTTTTTTGTTGGTAATTTCTTAACTACCATTTCAATCTTGCTGCTTGTTATTGGTCTGTTCAGGTTATCTAATTCTCCCTGATTTAAGCTAGGAGGGTTATATTTTTCCAACAATTTATCCATCTCTTCTAGGTTTTCTAGTTTATGTATATGAAGGTGTTCATAGCAGCCTTGAATGATCTTTTGTATTTAAGTGGTTTCCATTGTAATATTTACTGTTTTGTTTCTTAGTGAGGTTATTTGAATTTTCTCTCTTCTTTTCTTGGTTAATCTTGCTACTGGTCTATCAATTTTATTTATCTTTTCAAAGAACCAACTTTTTGTTTCATTTATATTTTGTATTTTTTTTGTTTCCATTTTATTTAGTTCTCCTCTGATCTTGGTTATTTCCTTTCTTCTGTTGGGTTTGGGGTTGGTTTATTCTTGTTTCTCTAGTATCTTGAGGTGTGACCTTAGATTGTCTGTTTGTACTCTTTCAGACTTTTTGATGTAGGTGTTTAGGGCTGTGAACTTTCTTCTTAGCACCATCTTTGCTGTATCCCAGAGGTTTTGATAGGCTGTGTCATTATTGTCATTCTGTTAGAAGAATTTTTTAATTTCCATCTTGATTTTCGTTTTTGACCCAATGCTAATTCAGGAGCAGTTTATTTAATTTCCATATATTTGCATGGGTTTGAAGATTCCTTTTGAATTTGTTTTCCAGTTTTATCCCACTGTGGTTTGAGAGAGTGCTTGATATGATTTCAATTTTCTTAAATTTATTGATGCTCATTTTATGGCCTATCATATGGTCTATCTTGGAGAAAGTTCTATGCACTATTGAATAGAATGTGTATTCTGTAGTTGTTGGATAAAATGTTCTGTATAAATCTGGGAGCTCCAGTGTTAGGTGCATATATGTTTAGAGTTGTGATATTTTCCTGTTGGACAAGGCCTTTTACCATTATATAATGTCCCTCTTTGTCTCTTTTAAGCACTGTTGCTTTAAAGTTTGTTTTGCCTGATGTAAGAATAGCTCCCGCTGCTCACCTTTGGTGTCCATTTATATGAAATACCTTTTTCCACCCCTTTACTTTAAGCTGAAATGAGTCCTTATGTGTTAGGTAAATCTGAAGGCAACAGATACTTGGTTGGTGAGTTCTTATCCATTCTGAGGTTCTGTAGCCTTTAAGTGGAACATTTAGGCCATTTACATTCAATGTTAGTATTGAAATGTGAGGTAGCATTGCATTCATCATGCTCTTTGTTGCCTGTGAACTTTGGTATATTTTGTTTTTTGCTTTTGCTTTTTAACTTGCATTTTTATTTTATAGGTCCTGTGTGATATATGCTTTAAAGAGGTTCTGTTTTGATGTGTTTTAGGATTTGTTTTAAGATTTAGAGCTCCTTTTAGCAGTTCTTGTAGTGGTGGCTTGGTAATGGCGAATTCTCTCAGCATTTGTTTGTCTGAAAATGACTGTATCTTTTCTTCATATATGATGCTTAGTTTCACTGGATACAAAATTTTTGGCTGATAATTGTTTTGTTTGAGGAGGCTGAAGATAGGGCCCCAATCCCTTCTAAGTTGTAAGGTTTCTGCTGAGAAATCTGCTGTTAATCTGATAGGTTTTCTTTTATAGGTTACCTGATGCTTCTCTCTCACAGCTCTTAAGATTCTTTCCTTTATCTTAACTTTGGATAACCTGATGATGATGTGCATAGGTGAAGATCTTTTTGTGTTAGATTTGCCAGGTGTTCTTTGTGCTTCTTTTATATGGATGTCTAGGTCTCTAGTCAAGTTGGGGAAGTTTTCCTCTATTATTCTCCCAAATATGTTTTCCAAGTTTTTAGAGTTGACTTCTTCCTCAGGAACACTGATTATTCTTAGGTTTGGTCATTTAATGTAATCCCAGACTTCTTGGAGGCTTTGTTCATATTTTCTTATTCTTTCTTCTTTGTCTTTGTTGGATTGGGTTAATTCAAAGAGCTTGTCTTCCAGCTTTGAATTTCTTTCTTCTACTTGTTCAATTCTATTGCTGAGACAGAGCATTTCACATTTCTGAATTTTTTAATTGTTTTTTTCTTTAAGCTATCGATTTCCTTGACTATTTCTCCTTTCACTTATTGTATCATTTTTTGGATTTCCTTGCATTGGGCTTTGCCTTTCTTTGGTCCCTCCCTGATTAGTTTAATAACTAACCTCCTGCATTCTTTTTTGGTAAATCATGGATTTCTTTTTGGTTTAGATCCATTGCTGGTGAACTAGTGGGCTTCTGCTGAAGAGCCTTGTTTTGTCATATTACCAGGGTTGGTTTTCTGGTTCCTTCTCATTTGGGTAGGCTCTATCAGAGGGAATTTCTGGGACTGAAAGTTGTTGTTCAGATTCTTTTGTCCTATGGACTGTTCCTATCATGTAGTACTCTCCCGCTTTTCCTGTGGATGTGGCTTCCTATGAGCCGAACTGCAATGATTGTTGTCTGTCTTCTGGGTCTAGCTACCTGGTGAGTCTACCCAGTTTCAGGCTGGTACTGGGGATTATCTGCACTGAGTCCTGTGATGTGAACCGTCTATGGGTCTGTCAGCCATGGATACCAGCACCTGTTTCAGTAGAGGTGTCAGAGGGTGCAATGGACTCCTTGAGGGTCCTTAGCTTTGGTGGCTTAATGCTCTATTTTTGGGCTGGTTGGCCTCCTGCGAGGAGCTGGTGCTTTTCAGAAAGCATCAACTATAGAAGTGTGGAGAGGGACCAGGGGTGGGCGGGGCCCTAGAACTCCAAAGATTATATGCCCTTTGTCTTCCACTACCAGGGTGGATAGGGAAGGACCATCAGGTGGAGGCAGGGCTAGGTGTGTCTGAGCTCAGACTCTCCTTGGGCAGGTCTTTCTGTGGTTGCTGTGGGGGGTTGGGGGGGCGAGATTCCCAGGTCATTGGAGTTGTGTACCTAGGAGGATTATGGCTGCCTCTGCTGAGTCATGCAGATTGTCAGGGAAGTGGGGGGGGAAAGCCGGCAGTCACAGGCCTTATCCAGCTCCCATGCAAATTGAAGGGCTGGTTTCACTCCCACTGTACCCCCTACCCCAACATCGGGGAGTCTGTTTCCAGGCAGAGGGCAAGAAAGCTTGAAAACTTGCCTGAGGTTGTCCACCTCCCAGCTGTGAAAAAAAGGGCTTTAGTTCTTCCCTTGCCTGTGAAGTCTGCACTCCCAATTTGTACCCTCCCCTGAGTTCTGGCCAAGAGGCTTCCCACCCTGTTCAAATTGTTACAAAGTTCAGCTAGAGAATTTCTTCTCTCTGTGGAGTTTTACCCCCTACTCCTCTGGCCATCCTCTCAATGGATCCCTGTGGTATCAGGCAAGAATGGGCTGTTTGGGGGACCTAGCAAGCACCCAGGACCTTTTTGCTACTTCCTCTACCCCTGTATTTTGCTTGGTTAACTTGACTTAGCTCCATGTAAAGTCGGAAACTTCTCCCACAAACAGACCTTCAGCTTCTCCAGTGGGAATGTGTGTCGGTAAAGGAGAGTCTTCTTTCCCCACTTCCATAGTTGGGGCACTCACACAGTATTTGGGTGTTCCCTGGATCCTGCAGGAGCAGTCCTCTTCTTTCAGAGGGTCTGTGGGTCCTCTTGAAATTGCTGGTTTGTTCTTGCAGTTGATCTGGAGCCAAAATTCACAGTGCAAGCCTCCACATTCTGCTGTGTCTGGAGCTGCAATCTAGTCCTGCCTCCTGTCCGCCATGGAATATGCATGATTTTTGAAGTAAGGATATTTGTCATGTGTTTATTTCCTGAAAGGTTACTATTTCCATGTGATATAGTTTAAATATTTTTCTAGCAAACACTTGCTAGAGAAATTTGTGTAAACAGAAGGGAACCAAGTGCCAATATCCAAGACAATGAGCAAAAGATCTTGAAGGCATTTTGGAGATCTTTGTGACAGCCCTGTCATCAAAGGCTCAGAGGCCCAGGAAGAAAGAATGGTTTCCTGGGCCAGGTGTAGTACCTCACTGCCCTGCGCAGTCTCAGGACACTGTTCCCTGCATCCTGCCCTATCTGGCTCCTGCCTCAGTTGAAAGGGCCCCAGATATAGCTTGGGTGGCCTTCTGAATTGCACCACAGTAAGCCTTGGTGGCTGCCATGTGGTGTTAAGCCTGTAGGTGCACATAGTAAACCATTGGCAGCCTCTGCCTAGATTTCAAATGATATATGAAAAAGCCTGGGTGCCCAGGTAGAAGCCTGCTGCAAGGGTAGAGCCCTCACAAAGAACCTCTACTAGGGCAGTGTGGAGGGGGAAATGTGGGGTTAAAGTTGCTACATAGAGTCCCCAGTAGGGCACTTTCTAGTGGAGCTATGGGAAGGGGGGCACTGCCCTACAGATGCCAGAATGGCAGACCCACCAGCAGCTTGTGACCTGAGCCTGGAAAAGCTGCGAGAACTCAACTATAGCTGTGAGAACAGCCCTGGGGTGCTAAACCCTGCAAAGCCACAGGGGCGGAGTTACCACAGGCCTTAGGAACCCACTTCTCTTATCAGTTGCCCTGGATGTGGGACATAGAATCAAAGAAGATTATTTTGGAGCTTCAGGGCTTAGCGACTGCTGTGTTTCAGCTTTCTGTGAGGCCTATCGTCCCTTTCTTTTGGTCAACTTCTCCCTTTTGAAACAGGGAATGTTTCAATGTTCACTCAATGCCTATAACACCATTGTATCTTGGAAGTTAATAACTGGTTTTTGATTTTACAGGCTCATAGGTGAAAGAAACTCGGCTTGAGTCTCAGATAAGACTTTGGACTTGAGTGATCTGAGTTAATGTTGGAATGAATTAGACTTTGGGGGACTATTGAGAAGGTATGATTGTGTTTTGCAATGTGAGAAGGACATGAGATTTGGGAGGGAACAAGGTGGAATTATATTATTTGGATATTTTTCCCTACTGAAGTCTCATTTTGAAATGTAATTCCGGCTGTTAGAGGTGGGGCCTGGTGGGAAGTATTTGGATCATGGGGGTCAATGCCTCATGAATGACTTGGGCCATCTCCCTGGTAATAATTGAACTCTTGCTCTGAGTTCACATGAGATCTACTCATTTAAAATTGTGTGGCACCTTCCCCACCACTCTCTCGCTCCTGCTTTTGCCATGTGACATACTTGTTCATGCTTCACCTTCTGCCATGAGTAAAAGCTGCGTGAGGCCTCCCTAGAAGCCTAGCAGATGCCAGCATTATCATGTTTCCTGTAAAGCCTGCAGATTCATGAGCCAATTAAACCTCTTTTCTTTATAAGTTACCTCATTGTAGGTATTTCTTTATAGCAATGCCAGAATGGCCTAATACACCATGTTCCTCCTTCTAGGAGCTGGAATGTTCTGACTCCTAACTGCATTTGTGACTCCATAGCCTCTCCTATCCTGCAAAGGGTCAGATGAGTTAGCCTGGTCACAATGAAATGTTCAACAGTCACTGTGAGGAACTGTGTCAGTGCAGCAGATTGACAAGTTTTCCATAAAAAGAGAGAGCTATGAACACTAATAGGGGGTTAGGGGGAAGTGGCCCTAAGGAGCAGATGGCCAAAGGGAAAGTGCTGTGAAGAGTCTTACCCTGAGGCTGGGGGGGAGCCAGGAGAAATGGTACTACCTAGGATTAGGTAGTAGGGACAGGACACCAGAAGTGTCACTACTGAAGGTGATGTAAGAATGGGTTGCCAATGTGAGGGGTCAGGGAGGTGGTTGAAAGAATAAACATGGGTAGGATGATTGAGGCAAAGAGGAGAATGATGTTACTGACTGGGGAACTTAAGCAGCAATTATTGAGTGATTCTAGCCTTTGCCATGAGTGGTGTTTGCTGTGTCACTCCATTTGCCAGGTGCCTGTCTGAGAAGTGGGGCTGATGTTGAAAGGAGCTGTGGTAGGCTGAACAGGAAAATGAGTGCAGTTCATTCAGAGAATGCTCCCCTCCTGGAGCAAGGATATCTGATGTAGACTATTAAGCTCTTTCTTGTTTGGTATTGTAACAACTCTTTATTTTCAGCAAAGCCTCGAAAAGTGAAGAAGATGCAGAATCCATGCTTGGGGGAAATATTGCAGGAGACGGCCGCATGCACAAGTGCCATGGGCTGGGCTGGAAGTGATGGGGACTTGGGCTGGCTGTGAAAGGAGACAGGCAATCAGGGGAGACTGCTACTCTCCCCCCCTCACTGTCCTGAACCTTTGAAAATATAAAGGATGCTGCTGAATTTTCTACAATTTTGGGATATGTGAGCACAGTTATTTTGTTTCAATAACAATGAGAAGGATGATTCCATAAGGTGGAGTGCTTGGGGGGCATTTGAATTATATTACTAATTCTGTAAGAATAATGAAGTGAAGTGAAAAAAAAAAGAATAATGAAGTGGATATTAAAAATCAGGGTTTTAATGCAGCATAACTGCTTACCTGTAATTAATTGTGATATGTAATAATATAGTAGAATTATAAATTTTACTAAATTTAAGCAGATCCCCTGACCATAATTGAAAAGGTATGAGCATCAAAGAGAATAATAAAAATCATGAATTAGAACATATTGAACTTTGAAGGAATCATTAAGTTCCATGGTGATTTTTTAAAATGGTTGAGGGTGAAGAAAAAATTTTGTTTTACTAAAGAATGACAACTAATACATATGGAAGAAATGATTGCATTAGAAAAATCATCATTTTGCCACCAACAATATAATAGTCAATATAGGGAAGACTCATTCATTGATACATAAATCAATAGGTGAAAAGTTGTCATGGAAAAATATTCACATCGTCTCAAAGTATCATTTATTATTTTATTTATTACAAAGGGAAAAAGTGAGTAAATAATGAAATATGGCAGATCCCTTTTTAACTAAACGATCAAACTTAGCATCATAAAAAATGAGACATTATCTGCCTCCTCATGTGATGTATTTTTTTCAACATTACTTGTATAATGTTGTCAAGATCTTGCCAGAAATGTTTAACCTGAATTAAATCATAGGGAAATGATCAGGCAAATCCAGGTTGTAGAACATTTTATAAAACAACTGATTCTTCAAAAATGACAACGTGATAAAAGACCAAAAAGACGGTGAGCTCATGGGGATGATTAGAAGAACTGTTTTAGATGAAAGGAAACTAGAAAGATGTGGCAACAAAATGCAATGTGTCATTTTCCATTGCATCCTGGAATTACAAAAAGAAAAACAGCTTTAAAGACTTTATTGGATCAATCAGAAAAGTTTAAACATAGACTATATGTCTGATGATATTGTATCAAAGGTAAAGACTTGGAGTATAATAATAATATTATGCCTATGTAGGAGAATGTTCCTATTATTGAAAGAACAGTGAGGAAATATTTAGGGTGAAATATCATAACATCTGCAATTTTTTTCAAATGGTACTACATGTACACTTGTGTACCCATACACATGCACACATTGAGAGAGTGAGATAAAAGTAAGGTGACAAAATGTTTAAAATTGGGTAATCTAGAAGAAAGGTATATGGATGACTTTTACACTATTCCTTCAACTTTTCTGTAGGGTTGAAATATTTCAAAATAATAGGTATTATCCGGAGTAGGCTATCTGAAACCAGGTGGTTTCAATAAATTATCAAGACACAATACTAGTGTCCTGTCAAGAATATTCCTGTAATTCCTATCCTGTCAGAGTGTCCTGACAGGTATTCTATTACATGTCAGTACCACCAAAGGGGAAAGTATAGCAAATGAATTAGTTATTGTCTGCAGACACTTGCTGCTATGGCTGGTTTGCAAATGCTTGGATTAGACGGTTTAGAAGAAGAATAAATAAACAGAATTTCATGAGCTTCTCCTAGTTGACAGTCCCAGCTGCTAAAGGCTTAACCCTAATGAGACATGGGGCAGGTTGCAGTGGTGACAGTAGCTACTGCACAAGGTCCTATTTGTGTCAGAAAGACAGGTTTCATACTTTGAGGGGCTGCACAAAACATGCATACCAAAGAAAGGCAGCAAGAGAGAACTAAACAGAAAATCAATCAAGTTCAATCATCTCACTATAATAGATAAATTATTATTTTTGTACTTTACCAAGATCTATATTATTTCTGTGATATAGATTCTGAGTAAAGACAGTTTAAAGAGTTAGGGCTTTTTTTCCCCCCTACCCACCTTCGTTGGCAAAGACTTTATCTGGACTTTTTGCATATACCATGAAAGCCAGGTGAGAAAATAATAAAGAAACGCAAAGTAAGTGAGCATTTTCTATGATGACTGTTATAATTTTATGTAATAAACTGTCCTATACAAAAGTTCCCTGAGAGCTATTGTAATCCAGAGAGTATCACTTACTGTGCTTCTTTATGACTCATACAGGAAATCTGGTCTGGCCTAACTGAGCCAGACCAGCTGCTCACAGTGGTCAGATGCTGGCCCTGCATTGGTGGGAAAGAGATGGTCTATGAGTTTCCCAATGGTGGTATCAGCCTCTCCCTTTAATCTCTCGAGTTTGTCTTTACAAAATTCTGGGGCCCAAACTTGTAAATTTTGCTCTGTAGGCTTGGGACTGTCCTTTTTCTGAGAGATCGTGATGATAATAGTGTATTTGGTGAGGTTGGGCGTAATCCTATTCAGCCAATTTATAACGTGGGGTGTTGGCCTCAGACCTTGGGCTCCCAAGTGCCACACTTGCTTTGGGAAGTCTCTGTAGGGTCTACCAGACCTGGCCACTAGGACATTGGAGAGATTCCTCATGAAGCAGAATGTTTTTACATGGCTGTCTTCAAAGTGTTTCATTAAAATTGAAAAAAAAGTACTGTTTCTATTTTTTTAAAAAAATTACTGAGCAATGTGTGCCATGGCATTCTCAACTCCCATCCCACATCCCTCTTGCCCTTTACCTTGACCTTGAGCCTACTCACTCCCAGCTCTGAGAAAAGAAAGGCTATCTGTTGTCCCAATAGCTTGGTAATTTTTTAAAGACTGAAATTTTAATGGTTTGTTTTATAGGCCATGTTAAAGTGACTGCATTAAAATGTGGGCCGAATTTGAGGTTTCCATGTCACTCTTGACAGCAGTTTTTTTCTTTCTGAAGATTTGTGTTGGGCTGCAGGATGGACTTTCCTTGACACCTCAATCAATAGTCTTTTTCTTTTTATTTACATAATTGTTTCCGGTCCTAAGACTTAGCCCCAAACACCGGATTAGGACCTGCTAATCTTTCTTGGTGCTAGTTCCTATATCCTGTACTCCCCCACTTCCCTCCCAGACCCCGTGCCCTTGGTGGGCTCTTGCCATATCTGGGTAGATATGCTGGAGCCTCCCTGTTGTAACCCACTGTTTGTGGTTAGGCTTTCTGGTGCTGAGTCCTGTCTGCTGGTTTGAATGTCTCAGTGATGTCCACTGCTTGGTTTGTGCTGTGATTTTGTCAATCTGCTTGCCTGGAGTTGGCCTCTTAGGCCGGGAGAATTCCCTCCAGTCCTGACATATAGCATGGATTCCTCCCAGTTCTGATTTCCTCCAAGTTGAGACCTTGAGTAGGAGGAATCCACATGCCGATGTCAGACTAAATTGAAAAATGTTGCTGAAGGCTTTGAAATCCACTGGGAATAACAAGATATGCTATAGAACTAGAGGAACCTTTTGATGATTTAATCCACCTCACTTGCCCCCCTCAAGTTATATTAATTGACATCCTCAGGAATAACAAAAAAAGGGGGGAAAGAATACAAGGAAGGCAGGAATTGAAGAGAGCAAAGAGGAAGACACAAGAATGTAACATCTGTGGGTGGTTTGGAATTATTGAAATATTACTTAGAGTTAGAACTTTAAAAATGGTGTATCAGCAGGTTGCTGTATTGCTTATTCCCAGCTCAAGCACTTAACAGCAAAACCTAATAAAGTCAAGGAGTCTGGATCTGATTCTGGAGGTGGAGGCGGCCTACAATCACCTTTAACTCCTTTTCTTCTATCTCTAGAGGGAGGTATTCTTAGGGTAGAATCCAGCTCCTCCACTTTGGTACTTTAAGGACCACTATCCAAATAAATGTATGGAGAAACACTCTGTCTTCCAGGAGAGAAAGTTTCAAACCATGTCACAATATGTAGCAACAGAAAACAGCTCTAGCTAATTCCAGCAGAAGAGGATTTATTAAAGCAAACATAGATGGCCTTAACAAATGAAAAGATGATAAGCCTCCCTAATCATACAATAAATAAAATTTAAAACTACACTAAACTATAAGTTTCGCCTATCAGATTGGGAAAAATCCAAAAATTGGACAACATACCCTGGCAAAAACTTGGGGAAATAGGCACTCTCAGCCGTTGCTGGTAGGGGGTGCAAAATGATAAGCCTATGCTATGGAGGGCGATTTGGCAATATTCATCAACATTACAAAAACTTATCCTTGGACTCAGCAATCCTGCTTCTAGGAATTTCTTCTAAAAACATACCTACATACATAAAAAATGACATATACAGCATTGTGCTGTTTATCACAGCAAAATATTGGGAACAGGCCAAGTAAACATTAATAGGTATGCGCTAAAATAAACTGTGGTATGGATCCACACAATGGAAATCTATATTCTATGCCACTGTAAAAGAGAATGAGAACTCTCTCTGTGTACTCAGATGGCCATTTTGTTAAGTGCAAAATGTCAAAGGGCAAAAGAATGCACATATACACACATAGTGTGTAGATAGCATGCTACCTTTTGTACAAGAAGAAAGAGTGATAAGAGTATTGATTTCTACTCATATCTGCAAAAGACAATGCTGAAAGCGTATATACACTTTAAGAGTGGTTACTTAGAGGTTGTGAGGGACAATGGGATGCACCAGGAGAGGGAGTGAAAGTTCTTCATGTGTACCTTGTACTGCTTTGATTTAGAACATTGTGAATAAATTTAGAACATGAAGTAAAAAGATATTGTAATTTCCCGGGGGGACCTAATAACCAGGCTTGGAGGCTACTTATTGAGAAACAACAGACCAAATCCCTCTGCCGGCTGTGTGAAATAAGCCATACGTAATCCATTCTGAGGATGGCAGCCTTGGTGACCACAGTGACATCCAAAGAGGCAAGGCAGCTGTAATTCTAGGGACAGCGTCCATGTCCAGTGTCAGGGATAGGAGCAGAACATGACAGCCTGGTGTCCTCACTGTGCTACACAGATGGAAGGCGGTATGCCAAGCAAGAGACTGTCCCCTCAGCTGTTGGGCTGCAGGTGACACTGGGGCTGGAGCCCCCAGGCTTGCTGTTTGTAACAGCAAACAGCCTCAATATTTGCCATGCTCTCTATTACAAATAGTGTAATTTTCTAAATGTGCTTTCCTTTAGAAAAGTTTGGGAAGCAATGGAGTAGACAGCAGAACTTTTATAAAAAGGACCCCAGCTTGTCTCCAGTGAGGATAAAAAAATCACAAGGATCAAAGCATTCAGATTTGTTCAATTTAAAGATGTTTATTTGTTCCAATGTGCTTAGAGTGGATTTACTGCTGTTGATGTTAAAGTACTCAGTGCTCTGCTCCAGAGGCTGGTTTCCAAACAAATGGCTCCACTAAAGCTGTTTTCCACAGAAGTTAGAGTATTTACCTGAGGGCTTACATTAGTGAGTGTCTTCCTCGGATAAACAGGGGAACTTTGGGAAGGGTGACACTTAACTCTGTATATTCTCTCTCAACGAAAGGTACAGAAAAAATAAGTTTTGATGACGGGGAGGAGGAGAGCCAACATAAGATGCACCAGAGTGGACTGTTTCAAAATGTTCTTTAATTCTCCTGATGTAGCCCATATAGGTCCGCCTTCTGGGGTACAAAGTAAGGTGGACATGGGTTAATAATTGATCTGTACAGGGACGGGGCAAATTGAAGATATCCAGCACAACCTCAAAAACTACACTGCTAGTTGCATATAGTTGTGTTAGCTTATTGAGGGAGGAATGCTATCATTAACAAAATCTCTTCTTGACTATTTTGACTTTTATTCTCTGTTCTTTCACCAATACTGTGAAAGGATAGAGGAAAAACAGGAAGAGAAGTCCTTTGCCTTGCCTCCAAGCCAGTTCTCATACTCTTGATGGGTCTGTTATGGATTTCACTCATCTGTCTGTTCATCCATCTATTTTCCAAACATTCATACAATAAGCATATATTTTTCAAACATTGGCACAATTTATTTTGTACCAGGTTCTGTGCTGGGAACTGAGTATAAAAGAGAGGAAAAGTACTCAGTGTCTGCTTTCAAGAATCTTGAAGTCTTATGGGAAGACAGACATGCAAATAAATGATTACAATGTGATAAATGTTATAGACATCCATATAAAGATCATGGGAAAGTAAGGTCTATACCTTCATAGTGAAGAAGTGATGCTGGAGTTTATATTGGAGTAAGAGCTTCTTATATGGCTCCTTTTAATGAATTAGAAAAAGGCACCCTGTCTGGGAGGACAAAATAGACAAAGGTAACCCCGCCAACCTGAACACAGTCTTGAGCCAGATGCAAGCACTGGTGAATGAAATTCAGGCTGAACATCACCCCCCAGGCCAGGATACTTTGTGCATCCTTCAGATTTCCCAGCTTTATGCTGCAGCTCTGTCCCCTAGATTTAATTCTCCACAGGCTGCTACATCAGGACTTCCCTTTCATTGGCTAGTCTAAGGTCCTCTCCAAAAAGTAGATAGGTAGGTAGGTGGGGGTGAATATCGGCTTAACTCCCTCAAAACCAGCAATAAAATAGTTTTTTGGAGCCAGGTGGTTACTGATGTAAACTGTTATTTTAACTGCTTTATCGGTGTGCCAGCAGATTATAAACAAGCTGAACTTGCTCTCTGTATGAGTAAATTCACATCTCAATATTTCTGTTGTTTCTTCCCTTTTTCCTTTTGAAGACTTAGAATACAATTTCCATAGAATGAAGCAAATTTGATGTCTTTATTTTATTTATTTTCTTGTTAATAAACCATCAGGCAAAAGGATACAATCTAAGGGAATTTATTGACAAAGTCTTGGAAATGTGTGGTAGAGATTTAAAAAGCTCAGTCTTTGCAGTTGTTTGTAACTCCTCCTTATCTTCAGGGAATATTTAACAAGAGCTGCAGTATGCCTAAAACATACATTGTTTCCCCCCCACCCCATACATAACTTCCTGTGATAAACTTTCCGCTTTTACTCAAAGAAAGCACTTTATGGCTTCTCTTTGGCATACCTGAATTGCCAGCATTACTACTTTTGTGCTTTGGGGCCATTATTAAGTAAAAAGAAGGTTACCTGAGCACCAGCACTGTGATACTGAAACAGTCGATCTGATGACCTAGACAGCCACTAAGTGACTAACGGGTGGGAAACAGCACAAATACTCTGGACAAAGGGAGGATTCTTGGCCTGGGCGGGAGCAGGACAGCACAAGATTTCCTCACACTACTCAGAACAGCATGCAAATTAAAACTCAGGAATTGTTTATTTCTGGACTTTTTTCAGTTTACATTTTCCAACCAAAGTTGAATGTAAGCAACTGGAATCACAAAGGTGAAACCACAGGTAAGTGGGGGATTACTGTCACTGCAGTGAGTTGCAGTGTTCCATTATTTTTTATTTCACAGGATGTTAGTGTTTGCGTATAGCGAAGATGCTCAGCTTATGTAAGATAATAGAACCCTTGATGGCAGCCTGGTCAGAAAACAAAACACCATTTGAAATGATTGAAGTCATTCCTTACTCATTCTACTGTACTTGCAGCAGTGAGAAACAGGGCCACATCTTTGAAAGTCATTTTTTTTCTGGGCATTATCAGTACATTTCTGATACAGGTTTTGGTTCAGATACATAGCTTCTCTCTACACAATGTGAATGATCATTGTGTCCCGTCAAGAGCTCAAAGGGAGACAAATCAGTTTTTCCATCCAGAAGAGCAGGAATGGGCTCGCAAAGTGAGAAACACTGGGAGAACATGAGGGAACAGAAGGCAAAGGAGACGGAGGTGTTCAGGTTGTTACCATAGGTTGCAGTGGGAAACAGACAGCTTTCTTATGGGCAAGTCACATGGCTCTTGAGAGTTAGCTATTTGCAACATTACCCAAATTAGAATGGGATTCGTTGCTTTCTTATGTCATTGGCTTGATGCCAGTGTCCCGCATGCTCAAGAAATCTATTTGTGAAAAGCAAGACAATAGTCAGCAAAGAAATGGATTCCATTCTTGGACAATGGAATTTTTATTCTTATTTTAGGAGGTATAATTTCAAGTGGCATCCCTGGTGTTTGTGTTCATTCACAAATTTTGATGATGATCTATTAAGACCTACGTTTCTTGCTTTTTCTTTAGAGAATAGTTGCCTCCATGGTTTATGACTTCTTCCACTGTACAAGGAAAAAGTTGGTCATTTTCTGGTCAATTTGTTCATTAACAAACAACAGTTTAAATCTGTGAGATGGAAAGTCCACATTGCCTACATTAGCTGGATAACTGCAAAGACTCCTCTTTCCTCGAGGCTGTTAGAAGTCTGTCTCGTTGTGAGTGGCTGGGAGTCTTTAACACCGTGACCGCTATGCTGCCTTTGACACCCACTTTTTGGCTCACCACAGCTCTGCACACATGCCTGTAACCTATCATAAATGAGCACAATTTGTGACAAGTTGGTTGGAAAAAGAAGAGTAAATTTCATATTCCTAAATCATCTATAATTTCTGATTTGGTTTAAAATGGGAAGGATTTAAATAAATTCTAGTTAATCAACAAATATTTAATGACTTCAACTGTGTGCCAGGCACAAGAGTGTACAGCAATGGACTTTTAGACATGGGCTCAGTTCTCATGAAACTTGTAATCTAGGGGAAGAAGTCAGACAATAAACAATTATGAAATAAACAATGCAGTTTCAGGTAGTGATCAATACTAGGAAAAAATGAAATAGAGTGATGCGCCCGTGGGAAGCCATTTTAGGTTGGGTGGTCAGGGAAAGTGTCTTTGAAGAGGTCGCTTTTGATTTCTTAAGCTACAATTTATTGCTATGATTTATATGATATGTTATGATTTATTCCTATGCTAGCCTGTGTTTTTTTTCTATTAACCCATTCAATCTACACAGTAGCCCTGTGAAAAAGTGCTATTGTCTCTTTTCTATAATGGAGGAAACTGAAAGATCCGTTTGGAGACTTGACCAGGAGCACACTGATGGGCAATGGTAGAGCCAAATTTGATCTCAGGGGAGTTTAGCTGCAGAATCTGTGCTTATAATCACTATATATATTGCCTGCATTAAACTGAAACCTGAAGGACTAAAAGAAGCCAGCCATGTAGAGTTGAAGGCAGCTGTGTTAGGCAGAGGTTAGAGCCAGTTCATAGTTTCTGAACAAGAAGAATTTGTGGAGTCTGAGGAGCAGATCAAAGACCATTGTAGGTGGAGCAGAGTGAGCAAATGCAGGAGCAGTGGGTGATGAGGGCTCAGAGTTGGGCAGAAGTCAGACCATGTAGGGCCTTATAGTTCTTGGTAAAGAGTTTAGATATAATTCTAAGGAAAGCCATTACAAGAAGGGAAGCAGTTCTGCCTTTAGACTGAACAGAGGGGCCCCTGACCTGGGCTTCATGCTTTAGTAAAACACACACACACACACACACACACACACACACACACACACGAGAGATTCTTCAGGTTCTAGGCATTGCTTAACAGTGAAAATGGTCATACAAATGATAATCTATATGCTTACATTAAAATGATATTAATACTTTCTGCAAAGCAATACTTATATGCAAGCTTATTAAAACATTTTAATGTAGTAAATAATACTTGAGATTTATTTTTGTATCTAAATGTTAACTTAAGAATTTTAGTGGCTGGCCATGGTGGCTCACACCTGTAATCCCAGTGCTTTGGGAGGCCAAGGTGGGAGGATCACTTGAGGCCAGGAGTTTGAGACTGGCCTGGGCAACATAGTGACATCCTATCTCCAAAAAAAAAAATTGTATTGATAATTGTATTTGCTACTGTCTCAGCAGGAGAAAATTTCTCCAAGTTGAAATTAATTAAAAAAATAAGAATAACTCAAAAGGGGGGTCTCATTTGACATTACTGTCACTAGAACATAAATTATGTGTAAATATCGATTATAACAACATAATTACTGGTTATGCTAAAATGAAGGCAAGAAAAATAAATTTTATTTCATAAACAGATAATAATTTGTGGACTATGTATGCCTTATTAGTCTCACAAGCATTGTTGGCCCATCAGTGGAACACTCAGAGATATGTAAGAATGAAATTTAGTCATCTTTGATATTTTGGCAGCTTTTAATCATGTGAAAACCATACAGAGCTCTTCTGATTTTTTTGTTGTTAGACACAGACATTTCTTAAAGTAGGAGGATGGAATATATTTTATTTAACAGGTTATTAGCTTGATCTACTAATTTAAACATTTAAATAAACATTAGGTAGCCTCTATTTGTCCCCTTGCCAAGGCCTGCTAACGTAAGGAATGGACCTAGGGAAGTGACAGGATCTGATTTACATTATTAAAAGATGAGAAAAAGAAGCAAAATGATACTCATTTCTAAAAGTGGCATTATCTGATTTATGTTTTCAGAAGACAAAAAAACCCATATTCATTTCTGAAAAACAAAATTTAAAAAATGGTCTTTCATTTATTGATTTTTTTTTCTTAAAACTTCAGATGAGACATTTAGTATGGGGTAGAGGAACACATACCTTGGCTTAACCCTTGCAGTACAACGTACCAAATTGAAATTCTTGGATGCTGACTTCCTATAGCAGTGATTCCTAGTGCTGCACCTTAGAAATGCTTGTGGAGTTTATAAAGCGTACCTTTGCTGGGAGCACCACCCCAGAGATATGAGTTAATTGGTCTGGAAAGGACTCTTTATAAGAGCTCCTAGGTCATTCTTGCGTGAGGTCAGTGTTGAGAACCATTGCTTCAGCAGTTCCTTGCTGTCTTAAAACTGGCCTTTTCTCCCTTGTTTGGCAATTTCAGTGATTTGTTTCCCCTCTTTCTTGTTTAGGCTTTTCTAGTAGGCATCATCTCTTTATTCCCCTGGCAATTTTCTTTCTTTAAGTGGGCACAAAGGAAATTATTATCACTTTATTGTACCATGCTTAGAGGAAATAATAAAATCACATGAGGGCTAAAAATACATTGACTTAAGATGCCACCTCAGTGAGATTTGAACCTGTAACCTTTTATACCAGCCCCAGGGGGGGTGACATATGAAGTGATTAAAATATTATTAGAATAAATATACAATGTATAAGTATAAATTCACAAATCTGGATTTACATTACACATAAGAGGCTGTCCAGAGAATTCCAGGACTAAGAAGTGGCCATCCATGCCACAGTTTCTCTGAATACATTTAATGTTGGACTCAGGACAAAGTTCCTTCCCACACTTTATAGCAAACTGAGTGATAATGCCATAATGAAGCACAGAGCACCTGAGCCCATAAATAAAGTGCACCAGAGGGACGATGAAGCTGGTTGAGAAGACTTTCATGAGAGAGAATCATAAAACTGCTTTGAGAGACCTCTGCTAAAAAATATGGCTGTGGTTAATGTGGTTGTTGCCCAGATTCTAAGCAACAACCTTTTGTGATCCGAGGCAGTAAATTCCTTTTATTAACATAAACAATAGATCTCTGGAAAGTACAGAGTCAAGAAAGCTTCAGAGTCCAAGAGGTCCTCTGGGTGCTGATTTCTTGTTTATAGGCCCTTACTAGCAGTTTGCATTAGGCTTTTTGATGTTCTTTTCTTTTTATTGAACGCTTTTGCTGCATGTTGTCTCTTCATGTATGTTATTTTTGATCTTTCTTAAACTTTTTCCATTCCTACCAACAAACTACCATCTTCTGCTGCCAGAATTGCTATCACAGCCTCCTCATGCTCTCCCTGCATCCTGTCTTTGGTCTGTTTATTCTTTACATTCTACCACCATGATCTTTCTTAAGTATAAATGTATTATGTACCCCTTTTGCTTAAAAACTTGAATTATTCCTCATTGCTCGTAGGTTAAAATTTAAGTGGCTAAGAGGGCTGACCCTTTGTAACCAGTCCTCTGCTTACTCTGTCACCTCCTGTCCTCCCACTCGATCCTTACCCTCTACTCCCTCCCTATCAGTTTAGGGTGATCCAGTAATATCCTGCATCAAAATTATCTACAATGCTTGTTAAAAGATCCAGATTCCTGTATTCCATTTAATACTGATTAAATCAGAATCCCTGGGATTTCCTGAGGGGAGTCTTCTAAGTGCCAATTTGAGAACCATTTGCCAGGCTATTGAAATTGCTTGATAGAGATGAAACACAAGCCACCTGGATTGCAATGGATGAAATATGGCCAGGGCTGCTATCAGAGGATGATTTCAAAGATGAGAGAGGACTTCTTGGGCAAGAATATTGACTACTTTCTGTGTCTGCTGTGTCTGACATTACCACATTTAGAAATTTGAGAATCCTTAGGATATACCTTTGAACGTCTTTTTTTGTTTGTTTGTTTTTTGAAAGAGACAAGAGTCTGGCTCTGTCACCCAGGGTGGAGTATAGAGGCACAATATCCACTTACTGTAACCTCTGCCTCTGGGGTTCAAATGATTCTCATGCCTTAGCCTCCCAAGTAGCTGGGATTACAGGTGCATGTCACTGCAGCCTGGTAATTTCTGTGTTTTTAGTAGAGATGGGGTTTTGCTATGTTGGCCAGGCTGGTGTCAAACTCCTGGGATCAAGTGATTCACCTGCCTCAGCCTCCCAAAGTGCTGGAATTACAGGTGTGAGCCACCACCCTGGGTTTGAATGCCGTCTTTTAAAATAGAAGCTATCTTAGACATTTAGCTTGCAAAAAGGCTTTAACTTAGATTTTTAGAGATCTGGATAAAGTAGAATGAAAAGTAGATGGGAGTTAGAGTTAGATGACTTGAGTAAGGTTTGAATTTGCCTGTATTGATATTTCAACCTTGGGCAAATTATTTTAATCTCCTGATCTATAACTCCCTCTTCTGTAAAATAGACTAATAATACTTGTAGGTTTCAATGAAGTGAAGAAATGTTTTGTAAATTGTCAATTGCCATCACTCAAGTTGGTTATTCTGTCTCTTTTTAAATTTGAGTGAAGAAAGAGTAGAGTAGTGGACCAGGGATGGCAAGTAATGGGATGTTTACTATTTGGAAAGTATTTTGGAGTGAATTTCAATAAAAAATGATAAATCCAAATTTGTGGAATATAGCGGAAGCAATGCTTTTTTTTCAACTTTGGTGCCCAAAAAAATTTTTTTGGGCACCAAAGTTGAAAACGTTTCCTCTTAAAAAGGATACTGTTAAGAAAATGAAAACACAAGGCATAGATTGGGAAAAAATATCTGCAAAATATGTAACTGACAAATGACTTGTATCTAGAATATATGAAGAACTCCTGTAATGAAAGACTAAGAAGAAAAATGACCCAATAAAAATGGAAAGATTTGAACAGACTTCATCAGAGAAAATATATGTATGGCTAATAAACACATGAAAAGATGCTCAACATCATTAGTTATGGAAATGCAGAATGAAACCACAATGTCATATTACTACTTATTTAGCCACTTGAATGGCTAAAATTAGTAAGATTGACTACATCAAATGTTAGCAAGGATGTTGAGCAACAAAAACACTCTCATCCACTGATAGTGGGAACGTGAAATAGCACAATCACTTTGGAAAATAGTTTGGCAGTTTCTTAAAATGTTAAACATATACCATACACCTAGCCATTCAACTCCTAGATATTTACTCAGGAGAAATCAAAGGATATGTCCACACAAAGACTTGCACTCAAATGTTTAAAGCAGCTTTATTTTAATACCCCAAGCTTGAACCAACCCAAATGACTATCAACATGTGAATAAATTATTATCAATTAATATAATGGAATATTATTCTTCAATCAAAAACAATTATCAATACATGCAATGATCTGAATAAATCTCAACATAATTCTGCTATATAAAAAAGTAAGACAAAAAGATATATATGGTGTGATTCCATTTATGTAGGATTCCAGGAAATGCAAATTCATCTCAGTGAAAAAAGTCAGATCAGTAGTGGCCTGGGCACAGGGCATAAGGAAACTCTTGGGTGTGACGATTGTGCTCATTATCTTGATTATAAAGATGGTTTCATGGGTGTATACATATATCAACATTTATCAAATTGTACATTTTAAAATAAGTGTTTATTGTATGCCAGTTATAACTCAATAAAGCTATAAAACACAATAAAAAAAAAAGCTTGCATTTTGGAGTCATATGACCTAAATAAATCTTGACTCTACCACTAACTGATATTTTGACCTTGGGCAAATAATTTTAATCTCTCTGAGTCTCAGTTTCTTCATGTGTAAAATGGGACTGACACTGTTGGTAGGTTTAAGAAAAGTGAAAGAATCTTCTGTTAACTGTTCAATCACTCAGGCTGGTAGTTCTTGTCTCTTTCTTGGTCTCCGTAGAAAGAGGAAGGTAAAGAACCCAGGAAAAGCAGATGAGGAGATTTTTGGAATTAAACCTCATCTCACATGCTTTGAGATTTGTCACCTTACCTTTCTTTTGGTGGCAAGTTAAACTAAGCAGAAAGGCTTAGTTTCTTATTTTCTTCTTATTTCTTATTTCCCCCGGAAGAGTCACAGCGGGGACGATAAAGATTTCTACTTTGAAGGGGGTAGGGTTTGAAGGGAGTTCTATCACTCTATCCTTGTCTGATTTTATAACCTTTCCCATCCCTCTTCAAAGTGCTTTATAACGGAGAAAACAAAAGTCTTCAGTGATACTGATCCCTGGTCTATGGGCTATTGTTTTAGATGTTGGTTGTAAGGACTTTTTCTATTGAACATGATTTGACTTGTGCTACATCCAAATTGATGGAACTTTCTATATCTATTTTGCTCTATCACTTTTGAAGTATAGTACTTATCTTCATTGTCTATTTAAAATTATTTGGTTAAAGTTATTATTTTTTTGAGAATGTTGTCAAATTTCTTAGGCTGAAAAAAAATTAAATTACAAAACCCTGTTTTTAGCAAATGGCAGATAAATTTGACCACTCTTGAGATTAAGGTTTATATTTCTGATGTTCAGAAATAATGAGTGTAGCCACACAAAAAGTTTTAAAATAATACTTAAAACTTGGAAATGATGGAAATACGGCTACCATGAGAAAGACTGTAAAATCAATGTAAGTGAGTTATATATGCAAAGTTAAAATAGCTCCTAGACCTGTAACAACAGACCATAATTTGTCAGGAGCACTAAAAGATATATGTATAGTACATGTGTATTTATATTATAATAATATACATACACATATATACTATATAAAATATATATTGTGTATACATATATTATCTACTGCTATATATAGTATATACATATATATATCATATAGTATATGTATATGTAATATATAACATATATAAAACATATATTAATATGTTTTATGTATCTTATATATAAAACATATATATTAGTATATTATACATATAGTATATGTGTATATATAGACATTATATATAAATTATATATATAGACATGTATAAATTATGTATACAGACATATATAAATATGTATAGACATATATAAATTATGTATATAGACATATATAAATATATAGACATATATAATTATGTATAATTTGTATATGTCTGTATATATAAATTTATATATATGTGAATGTATAAATTATGTATAATCAGAAGATTGTATACAACCTTCTGATAAGTGTATTATACATAATATAATATATATAGACATTATATATAATTTATATATAAATTATATATAATGTCTGTGTATATATGTCTATGTGTGTATATTATATTATGTATAATACATATGCTATATATAATATATTAATTACTAATATATAATACTAATAATACTAACATATTACATATAGTATATATATTATTATTCAAAGTGTTTTATAACAGAGAAAACAAAAGTCTTCAATGATGCTGATCCCTGGTCTATGGGCTATTATTTTAGATGTTGGTTGTAAGGACTTTTTCTATTGAATATATAGACTATATATAATAGTATTATATACAAACATATACTATATATAATATGTATAAAGAGTATTAAATCATTTGTCAGTGAGAGATGATATTGGCCAGCAACTGAAGAGTAGGAAATAGAAAAGCAAAGGCTGGCTATACCCAATTGACTTCTGTCTTGGGAAAAGATTCCTTGTTTGCTCAAGGAGAGGTTTTGGTCTGCCTGGTTGGTATATTTAATCATCTGAAGGTGAATAGAGTGAAATGTCAAAACTTCATCTCATTAAATGTTTTTCCTTCCACTCTTGCTAATCAACCTTCTGATAATTTGGATTCTGATGAAGACCAATATCAGGGGCAGAAGCCCTGGTCAGGCTGATAGGAACACCCAGTGACTTACTATCCACTGCACATTGCAGTTATACTTTTCATTCTAAATTAGTTGATATTTTGGTTTTTAGTGTCATTTTATTATGAGATTTTTTTAGTGTGATTGAGCATCTCCAAGTCTGACTGACCCTGGGCCACTAACTAGGTTAAGTCTACTTCATTTATCAAAGTTATGGATTACTCCAGTGTTGCAAATTCAGTGGTCACTTCTCTGCTTCCATATTATTTCACCATTCAGGAGTATTCAACAGAGTTGCTTCCTTACTTCTTAGAAACACTGTGTTTTTGAGTCATTTATGATTCTTCTCTACCCTGGTTTCCATCTGATTTCACTGGTGTTCCCCCTAAGGATCCTTTGTCATTTCCTCTCTACTTGACCTTCGTGTTAGAGAAGCTCTTATTATTTTCAACCAAGAACCTTGTGTTAGTCCATTATTGCATTGCTATAAAGAAATACCTGAGACTGGGTAATTTATTAAAAAATAAGTTTGATTGGCTCACAGTTCTGTTGACTTTATAGAAAACATGGTGCTGACAACTGCTCAGCTTCTAGAGAGGCCTCAGGAAGCTTAAAATCATAGTAGAAGGCAAAGGGGGAGCAGGCACGTCACATGGAGAAAACAGAATCAAGCAAGAGAGAGATTGTAGAGGGGGCAGTGCCACATGCTTTAAAATGACCAGATCTCCTGTGAACTCAGAGGGAGATCTCACATGTCACCAAGGAGATAATCCAAACCATTCAGGAGGAATCCACCCCCATGATCCAAACATCTCCCACTAGGCCCCACCTCTGACACTGGGGATCACATCTCAACATGAGATTTGAGCAGGGACAAATATCCATACTATATCAAACTCTGTTTGAAACAGTGATCATATTCAGCCCTATAACTAAAACCATGTTTGTGTTGGTGACTCCCAAATTTCTCTCTCTCTCTTCTAAGCACCAGACTCACATTTCCAACTGTTTACTCAGCATCTTCATTCAAATGTCTCATAGAAGTCTCCAACTTAATATAGCTAGAACAGAGCTCCTGATTTCATTCCCAAGCCTCCTCCTCTCCCAGTTTTCTCCATGTCAGGAAATGACATCGCTAACCACCCAGGAACTTGAGACCCACACCTAGAAATTATCCTTGAATTATCTCTTTCTTTTAACCCCCACTTAACAACAGCTGCCTCACCTAAGCATATTCAAAATTTCTTCATTTTTCTATTCCATTCTATTCCACTTCCTTCCATTTCTATTGCTTCAATCCTGGTTGAAACAACTGCCTTTTTCATCTGGCCTACTACAAAAGCATCATACTTGGTGTTTGACTTCTCTTGCCTCACAGTAATCCATTCTACAAAATAATTCCTTTTGTATAAATTATTTTAAATAATTATTTTGAACAATCTCGAATTTATAGAAAACTTGCATAGTACAAAAAACTCATTTTCTGAACCATTTTAGACTAAGTTACCAATATAATGGCGGTGAGCCCTTCATACCTTAGTGTGTGTGCATTCCCTACAAACAAGAAAATTCACATATATAACCACAATACCACTATCAAACCAGGAAATTAGCATTGCTACGTTAGTACCATCTAATCCACAGACCCCTTTTAAGTTTCACCAATTTTCCTAAGATGTCATTGTAGTACAATGAGCCAACCTGGAATCCTGTGTTGTCATGTCTCTTTAGTTCCATCAGTCTCTCGAGGTGAAATGGTTCCTTAGTTCTTTTTCTTTTGACTTCTGTAACTTTGCTTTTGAAGATTACAGGCCAGTTTTCTTTTTAAATGTTCCTTAATTTGCTTTGCTGATGTTTCCACACGATTCAATTTAGGCCATGTATCTGTGGCAGGAGTACTGAAGAAATAATACCGTGCCCTTCACGCTGCATCCCGTCAGGTGCTGCACAGTTTTGATGTGTCCCTATGCTGATCAGGGTCACTCAGATCATTTGTGTAAGGTGACATCTGCTAGGCTTCTCCAGCCTGAGGCTATCCTCTTTTCCCTTGTAATTAGTAAATATTTTGTGGGGGTGGTACTTTCAAATTATGTAACTATTCTGTTTTAATCAAACCTTCAATTATCTATTTATTCACTTATTTATATCAGTGTGTACTCATGAATTTCTGTTTATTCAATGGATTACAATTTTTGCTATCATTTATTGTTCCTAGTTGCTGTTAACTATTCCTAATTGTGACCAGTGAGATCTTCTTCAGACTGGTTTTTGTGTCATTCTTGAATACCTTCTTGCTATCTGGAACAATAAGATGTTTCAGAATCTTTCCTTGCTCCAGCTCTGGAAGCAGCCATTTTCCCAAGGAGCCATGATTCCTTTGAGAGAAGAACAGTAATTGGAAGCCAGACCTGGGCACTAGATGCACTCATTGCTGTTGGGATGTTGCTGATCTCAGGTCTTCTCGGTGGACAGAACTAGGGCTTCTCTATACAAAAACACATCTGCATTTATTTTTATGTCTGTCTATATGTACTAAAATCCATGAGTTGATATCAGTGTCTCCTGTTCTCACACAGTACTACAAGGTTTACTACAGTTTGCTTTCTTTTGTAATCACTTCTCTGAGACTGAGAAATCTGGTTCCCTTTATCCTTAATGTTTTAATTAAATTAATCCCTCTCTCTGAGCTCATTGTCTGCCACTCTCTCAGTTTCTCATTACTCTCCAACCACATGTGACTTCTTTCTAGTTCTCAAGCCAACCTGGCTCATTCCCCACCTCAAGGCCCTGAAAGGCCTTGCTATTTCTTCTGCCAGAAAGTGCTTCTCATTGCTTGCTCCTTTCCAGAGCCAGTGTCCCCATCTTTCCTGACCCTTACTGGACTCCTCCTTGCTCGCGGTCACTGTCTATCATAATACTGTTGTCAAAGGAAAACTCAAGAGATGAATCTGAGCTTTAAGAAAATATTTTTATGTGCAATCTTGGAAAGAATATCCAGCCTTCTGAAGAAATGGGCTCCCTGAATGAAGGTTATAGTTGCTATTTAAAGGAATAAACTCGCACGTTCATTATTCTCATCTGAAAAACAGATTTCTTCACGTTGTTGTCTTATCTGCAAGGGTCATTACCTGTCTGCAAATGTCAGTGTTGCAAAAGTCAGAGTCACAGTTGTTTTCTTTAAGCAAAAATTCAAAATTTGTTTTCGTGGGGACTAGAGTTAGGATGTTTCACAGTTTTGTGCTTTATCTCAGAATGCAAAGTCCTTTCTCTGACTGTGGTGTATGATATATGTGCTTAGGTCTAAATGGCTCTTGGAAGTCTAGAGCAAGATGTCAGTTTTGCTTTCTTATCTTGTTTTATGTTTTTCACAGCACTTATTGCTACTTGAAACTGCTCATTTACTCATTTATGTATTCAACTATTGCTACCTCTCTATCCCACTGCAATATAAACTCCATGGTAGCAGGGATTGTTAACTCACCTTATCTTTTTTTTCTCCTTATCTCCTTAGCACCTCAGACAGTGTCTCAGTACATCTTTGTTGAAAGAATGAATGAATGAATGAGTTTCTGAACACTTAAGGCTGAGACTCAGGCCATGATAATGAAAAATGGTCATTATTATTATTATTATTCATCTTTAGAGTAGCAGTTTTCCTCCAGTGATACCCTCAACCTCAGCATTTGGGATTTACTATTTATTATTTATCAAACAGAAATCTTTGCATTTTTACAGGAGAGAGTGTATGAGGCTGCTTGTTCTTCTCTTTCATGTTACTGTTAGATCTGCAGATATGAATTTCCTGTGGTCTGAGAACATAAGACTCTTGGAAGGACATCATGAAAAATCAATTTTGCTGGTGACATTTCTCCTCTTCTCTGTTACTTTGAGACTTGAGTATAAGATATGTTTTTAAAAGAAATTCTTCTTGGAACATTTCTTTTTTCTTTTCTGCTGTTTTGGCTCCAAGTGAAACCATAGTTCTCCTGGGCTGCTGTCATGGCCATTTCTTCACTTTAGGCTGAAAATGCCCCTCGGAGAGAATTACATGATTTTCAGTGTAAATCAGGCAGCAGGAGCAGATCAACTGTTTGTTCATTCATTTATTTTTTGTGATCCTAATTTCCCAAAACAGATCAACTATTTAGATTCAAAAGGGCTGTTTCCATTAACTGATTGTGATAAAAACCAACAAGGGGAACATTTCTGTGATCCAGAAGTAGTTTCTAGAAAATGGTTTTATTCCAGCATGTCCAGCTGAGCTCTTCAGAGCTGTAATGAGGCTCCTCTGTGCTCATTACTCACCTCTGTGGGCACCTTGAACAATATTTACCTGATAGCTGTTTCTGCCTATTTGAGCGCTTAAGCAAAGGGACTATTAGCTTTGTCTTATATGATATTTACCTTTACTTACATTGACCTGGATCTGACTTTTTTACTAAGGACTTCAGTGATCTCTTTATCTAAAATATTCCCAGTTCACTCCTGTGGCAAGGAAATGATAAGGAAACTACACTTTCTGCCAAACAGCTCTCAGTCTCTTTGTATCCTTAATTCTGACAGCTTCCTTTTTCAGAAGAATCAATACCTCAAAGTGCAGGTATGAGCACAGGCCCTGGAATCGTATTGTTATGGTTCAAACTGTGTTCAAACTCTATCTGAACCCTGTGTGATCTTGGGTAATTCATTTGTAAGTCCCAGTTTCCTCATTAGTTAAAATGGGATATTGGGAAGATTAAATGAAGTAACTTTGGGAATATTCTTAACACAAATTTGGCATGTGGTATGTGCTAAATGTGACCATTTTGTCATTGTTTTTATAATCACTCACCTTTTGGGTCTAAACCCCTCCTCCTAGGGGCCAGGATTCTATCATGTATCACTTGAGCTAAGTGTTGGTTGCAACTTTTTCTGAACTCCCATAGCATCCTTTAGAGACTTTGGCCACCATTCTTATCATGCAGTATTATGTAGGGTACAGGCAGCATGTCCATGAGCACTGGCCAATGTCTGTTTTGACTGGTTGGTGTCCATTGTGTGAGGATGGTGTATTAGTCAGGATTCTCTTAGAGGGACAGAACTAATGGGATAGATAAAGGGGAGTTTATTAAGTATTAACTTACACAATCACAAGGCCCCACAATAGGCTGTCTGCAAGCTGAGGAGCAAGGAAAGCCAGTCCAAATCCCAAAACTGAAGAACTTGGAGTGTGACATTCGAGGGCAGGAAGCATCCAGCACAGTGGAACGATGTAGGCAGGGAGGCTAGGCCAGTCTCTGCTTTTCACATTTTTCTGCCTGCTTTATATTTGGTGGCAGCTTATTAGGTTGTGCCCACCAGAATGAGGGCGGATGTGTCTTCCCCAGCCCACTGACTCAAATGCTAATCTCCTTTGCAACACCCTCACAGACACACCCAGAATCAATAATTTGTATCCTTCAATCAATCAAGTTGACACTTAGTATTAACCATGACAGGTAGTTGTATATTTTTAATATCTCCCCTGATTATAGTTTGTTACATTTCTGTCTCTTCTGTTGTATTGAGAGCTTCCAAAAACAGAGATTCTGCCTTATTGATACCCAGTGCCTAAAACAATCCTCAGCATACAGTGGACTATCTATAACTCTGCTCAACCAAAATAAGTTTTGAGATCTTAAGGTACCATCATGGACTTAAAGAAAAAGTAGCCATCTTTTGGCTGGAACTGTCAAAACAAATGATATAAGAGGCTACATCTAGGGAAAAAGGTGGCTGCGAGCCCCTGTCTCAACTCAGATCTATATGAGTATCTTCAACCATGCTGTGCTCAAGGTGGTAGCAGTTTCCCCATCAGCTTCAACCACCATCTGGGCATTAACTTTCATGTTATTGGAGGCTCACTCTGGGAGGGATCTACTGCTTAGCTCCTTTGTGGTATTTAGCAATGGAGGCTGGTCATCAGCTACTGTCTAATGACCAGTGAGTTGTCACATGTTCCCTCCCTGCCTCTAATCCCCCACCTCCCCCACCTTCCCAACCATACTCTGGGTATGATTCATCTAAAGGCTGCAGAAAGGAAGTGTGTTCCTCAATCTCCAGATCCCAGGCTAGCTGGGGAAGTGTAGAGACATCAAGGTGGTTCTCAGGAAATAAGTGTGAGTGGAATAAAAATATCCTAACTGTTCAACTGGTCCCAAACATTTTAACATTGAAAGAGTTAACATGTATAGTAAAATATCCCTTTCAATTCTATTGCCCTGTGGCAGGAATGGGGCAGGGAGTTTCTACATGAGAGACTTTTCTGAGTAGTAGTTTTCATTTTGGGGGTAAAGGGATAGAGCCTAAATCCAAGTCAAATCAAATATTTGTGAAGAGTGACTTGGTAAGAAGTGCCAATAAGGTATAGTAAAAGCTAATTCATGTCTGAAATGATATGTAGATTCCACTAGATCCTAAAAAATAGGAACAGGAGCTTGAAAGCAGGCAGAGTGCCAGCAGGACCCTCTGAGACACCTCTGAACCTCAAACCCATTTTAAAAACCATTGTCATCATGATAATGAGGCCACCAAAGGCAACATAAATAGGGTTAAAATAGGTTGCGCCTCAGAACAAATTCAAATTCCTGCAAAGTGAGACAAAAATGTGTGTGTGTGTGAGAGAGAGAAAGAAACAATGAAAGGGAAAAGAAGAGAGAGAGAGACAAAGAGAAAGATGGAAATATGTCTCCTAAAAAATATGCTTATTCTTCCTGGAGTGGGTGGCTGAATGAATGACACAAACACTGGGATCAGGAGACCTGGGTTTGGGCCTCGGACTTGGTCTTCCTGAGGGGGCCTGCCTTAGTTCCATAAACTATAGAAGACCTCACAGGAATGTTGGGAAAGATAAAGGTACAACTGCCTTGAAAGTAAACTTGATAAATAATGCCAGGTATTATTGCCATTATTACAACAATTAATAATTCACAAAGTTGATGCTGTGGACTTACCAGCACCATCTTACCCAGGAGCATATACACAAAACTATTTCTATCATGACCAAAGCACATGCCAAGTCTACTGGCTGCTGGATATTAACAGCAAAAAAATCTTGTCACTAAGATTATACACCAGCAATTATCTTTCAGAAGGAGACATAAGAGGGTTAACTCAGCACTCTAAGAAAAATCTAAGAACATTCTGTGATAAAAATTTAATAATGGAAGTTGTATTTTCTTATTCCTTCCCTCCTTCCTTCCCTCCCTCCCTTTTTCTTCCCTCCCTTCCTTCCTTTCTCTCTCCCTTCCTTCCTTCTTTTCTCTTCTCTTCCTTTTCCCTTCCTCTATTCCTTCCTTCCCTCTCACTTCATATTTTCAAACTCATTTCTTCAAACAATAATCGAACGCCATCTCTGTAAGACATTGTGCTGGGCTCGGGGGGAGACCACCGAATTAGAAGAGGGTTGTTCTTGTCTTAGAGGAGCTTCCTGTCTACTCTGGGAAGCATGAGAGGAGATAGAGAAACCAGCCCTAACGAATCTCTTGTTCCACTGCAGTAGATCAGTAAGATGGAATCAGGGCCATAGTAGGACATACCATCATGCCTTTGCCTATACAATTTTCTCCACCAGTATTTGGAATTGAATAGACCTGGGTTCAGATCTAGACTCTGCCCCTAAGAAGCCACTTTCCAGTGACTGTGGGTAAATGACTTAACTACCCTGACCACCCCATTTTACAGTATATGTGAAATGGGGCTAGTAATTCCACTCTTGAAGTGGTGGTGTTGTGAAGATTAAATGAGATAATATGATGTTGATGCCTAGAACAGTTGGTGGTCTTCAAAACATGAATTCAATGAACCAATAATAACATATATAATTTTCTGTTAAGAATATTTATAAAGGGTGACTCCACAGTAGACTTGAGGGGCAGGGGCCATCCTTCCTGTTTGCATCTCTGGAGCTTTGCACATAGTAAGCTCTCCATAGATGTTTGATGAATGAATGAATGAATGAATGAATGGATAAAAAGTAGTAGTGGGCAAGTAAAAGAGGTGACAGTTAATTTACCAATATGTGTTTAATTAAACTTTAATTTGTAAACTCGTTAACTAATGAGTGCAATGGGAACAAGTAACTGATTTGTAGAAAATGTAAAGCAGATATCTATAACCCAGCAACGCTGCTGCTAAAGCTAAGTGTCTTGACACTTGGAGTGAATTAGCTTCTAGTTGGACATTGTATGAGCCTCAGCAGCTGCCAGAATATTTGGATGAAGATAGTTTTTAAAAAATTTCACACCTTGTCATGTCATTAGGTTGTTTTCTCTCCTATTTAATAATAATAGCATATTTTAATGTTTTGGGGTAAGAGTACTCCTGCTATAATGAATTTATAATAGATTAAGCTGAATTATGCAAATGAGATTATCATAATTACAAAACTTTAGGTTTATGATTTTCTCTATTATTTATTCTTCAGTGTATTTTGCAGTACAAGAGTTCAAGTTATCAAAAAGCACTTTGGTTTTCTGTATTATCACCTCTTCTTTTAACTTTCCACGGATACTCATTTATTAAATGCACATATTTCAAGGTGAAAATGTCCTTAAGGGCTTGCACTGGAACTTCTCATAGACGGATAACACTCATTGCTTAGAAAAATATCTTGATGAATTACTTGGGAGTAGGTGAGATTCCGAGAGTATGGGATGGCAGGAACTAAAGAAACAAAAGAACAGAATTGGATGGCAATTCGAGGGTGGGAGGGAGGATAGTGTGGCGACAAGATACTATTGTAATTATTGTATTTGTGCAAGCAATCTATTTCCATTGCATTTCTGGTCAAAATTATTCTTTTGCTTAGGACGCTGAGGCAGTGAACCCTTCCAGGGTTTATACTTTCCAAACCAATGATTAAGGGAAGTCTCAGTCCTCACTTGAGTCCTCGTACTGATTATCTTTTCAGAGTAGCAATACACATGCCTTAGAGCAGAAAATCTTCTTTAGGAGTTTTTACCATGGCTTACTAATCCATAGTTGCCAGTTTTGATGGTGACTATAGTGTTTTGGAAATGTGCCTGGATCATCATATTAATGGTACCTTTTATTTACATAACCTTTTAGAGTTTGCAAAGGGCTTTGCACACCAGCTTGTGAGTAGAGGTATCCTTAACTTCATTTTGTAAGTGAGGAGCTGGCTCAGAAAGGCTACTTGATTACCCTCTGCCCATGTCACCAGATTCAAGGGGGTTTAAATTAGAACCCAGGCTTTTTAACTTCTTTTTTATTTATTTATTTATTTTTGCAATATAAAGAGCTGTTCTTTATCATCTAAAGTAGCCCTGATGTCTTCAGACTGTTACCCAGAGAGAGAAAAACAGAGAAAGATAGTTTTGAGCTATTTTGTATATCAAAGGAATTAGTTCTTTCTATGTAAGATCAAAAGTTTATCTCCCCAAGTTCAATTCAGACTTCCAGGGCTAATCTGGTACATTTTCCCTATTTGAATCCCTTTGGAATTTGTGATTTGCTTCTGTCAATCAAATAATTTAATGAAAAGAAAACTATGGACCCTGATCCTTGGAAAATTCTTGGCAAGGCCTCCTTTTGAATTAAAAGACACTTTTTCCTTGGACTTTCTATCGCTCTTCTTCTCACAGCTCAAGGCAAATCTTGACCTGGTGCCAGAGTGCACGTCCTTTCTGAATTAATTGGGAAATGACAGTGGCTGCTTCAGTTGTTCTAAATCTTCTGCCCTCTATTTTTATCCTATTTATGTGATCGTGAGAAAACAAAGCTGTGGTTCATAATGCCTTAGAAGACAAGGTATTTGGAGAGGAGAGGCTGGTGCATGGTACAAAAGGAGGTTAGACAGGGGAAGAAAGAGGCAGCAGCAAGGAGGAAAACTTTTCCTGGTGAAGGAACCTGATGAGAGCAGAAACTAGAAACCGGCTCTGCAAAATCTTACTATAACTGACTTTTAAGGAAACTGGACCTGAGGCTTTAAAAACACTAGCAGAGCTAGAAATTAAGGGCTAGGATAAGGAGTTGTTGAAATTATTGTCTTAACATTTGGATAGTGCAGAGTGGGACAGCTAAACTAGGGAGAATGGCTGTTCGGTGATTATATTTGAATACCTTTAGCCTGGTAATCTGAAAAGGTTAAGACAACTTTAAACACATTCCTGAGGTATCATTTCCACACACTGGAGAATCTGGCTACATAAAGACCTAAAGATCATGTGGTAGGTCAGTGGAGGGTGTCCAAGTGGTGGGCTGACTCTTGATCGCAGATGCTCACATTTCCTATTAGAAATGGGAAAGGGTCAGACAAGCCTGGTCAAGGAGACAGTTTGGGAAAGTTAACAGACCCAGAGGATGTTTAACTTGAAATAGGAACAGTGCACTTAAAAATGGATGTGTGCATTTATTTATACATAAATTCATTTAACACTTTCCCAGGGTTCTTCTCTTTAGGTATGTGTGTGTGTAAATGTGTGGAGAATGAGAAACCAGACACTGTGGATAGGGTTTCATGTTGTTGTTGTTATTATTTTGTAGCTTTAAAAGAAATATCTAACTTTGGCATTGCAAATTGATTTGTCAACCTTGCTTTACTATACAAATTGCAAAAGAGAGAGGAAAGGAAAATGACCCCAGAAAAGAATGCTCTTACGGCATTTCCTGATTTCAGCAGTACAGAAGTGGTTTAGTACATCAAGATTTTCAGAGAAAATTGTATCTGTTCCCATCACTCTGCATATGTAATTAATGACTGCAAAGCCTTTTGAATAAAGATGACAATACCTAATAATGTTAACTAAACAATGTATAGATTTGAAATGTCATCTTCCAGTGCTTTCAGTCCAATGCTAAATTATGCCAAGGGTCTTCAAAAGCAATTAGGGGAAGGAAACATACCAAGTTAACCTTCTTCATCTTCACTAATTAATATTTATTGGGTACCCAGACATCTTGCTTGGCTTTGAAATAGAAAATGAATCTGGAATTTTATGATAGTTGATGAAATACTTATGAGTTCAGTGACAAGGTAGAAAGAGAATGAATGTACTGCTTGAGCATGCTATAAATTATTTGAAGATTTTTGGAATTTAGTGAGCTGATCTCATTAGCAGGGTACTGAGAATCTCTAAAGGTTATGTTTCTGAAATACCAATTTCTTTCTTTATGAAGAAATTATAATTAAACTGTGGCAGAATTTTTGGCAAGTATTTGAATGTTAGCAACTGCCCTTCTCTCCAGTTCTTTATAATTCAATTCATTTCAAATCAATTCAACTCAATTCAATTTACCTTTACTATACACATGTACCAAAACCTGGCACTAGACTTTTGTGGAGGAGCTATAAAGTAGTAAAATAAGGTCATCTTCTCAAAAAGAAAACAAAAATGTTGAGAGATTTGGGTCCTAGTCTATGTCTATCATTTTCTAGCTGGCTGGGCAAGTTACTAAACTTTCCACAGCTTCAATTTTTCTACTGTAAAATGAATTTAATACTGGAGTAGTATCTATTTCATTCAATTATTGGGAAGATTACATAAGATGCTGCATGTGATTGGTATATGGATAATTTTGTGTTAAAAGCTATTATTAATAGTAACAACAGAAATTTCACAATCTTCTGAGGAGATGAAAATCATTCATTCAACACACATGCCATGTCTACTCTGTATCAGGCCCTGGGTTTAGAGAGATAAGAGGCACTTATGTCCTCTTGGCTCTCAAGAGGCTTGGAGTCAAGAGGGAAGACAGATATGCAGCCAACCACAGCTGAAAAGGAAGCATGTACAAGTGATATAGGAGCTTGAGGCAAAGGCAGTACATCAGTTGGGATGCTTTGGCTAAAACCCCAACTCAGATTGTCTTAAACAATTAGAAACTTTATTATTATTATATTATTTTAGAGATAGGATCTCACTCTGTCATCCACAGATTTGCAGCTGGATGATCATAGCTCACTGTAACCTCAAACACCTGGGCTCAAGTGATCCTCTGGCTATAGCTTCTGAGTAGCTAAAACTACAAATGCATGCCACCACGCTGGCTAATTTATTTTATTTCAGGTGTGAGTCACTGTGCCCAGCTAGAAACTTTATCATTACACATAACAGAGAACTGAGAGTTTCTGCTGCTCAGTTATGCCATCAAAGACCCAGTGTCTTTCTATCTTTCTGAGAGATAGAAAGCAAGGTGAGTCACATCTTCAATGTCATAGCTTGACTTGAAGTTGTGTGTGGGTTACAACTTAAGTTCCAGTTTACTCTTTTGAGAGTGTTTCCAGGTTGTAACACTGGGAAGATGTCAGATTGAGGAGAAAATATTTTTACATTTCAGTACAGTTAGGGCTCTCTGAACAAATTTTACTGACACTTGGAATCTGACCTGAGAGCGAATCTTAGAAGCTAATTTACAACTGTATAGATAGCAAGAACTCCAGAGAGATTTAACTAACCACAGAGATTTGTGTGTACATTTCAAGCCTGGGACTTGGAGACATCTCTGAGTTGTAAAATTGGAGACACTGGGATTATCTTTCTCTGAAGAGATTTATTTACATTCCAAAAGGTTAGAGTAAGATATTTCCAAGGAGACTCTTTCAGAAGTGGAAAGGGAGACATATGCTTCTTTTTCTTGTATATAACACAGAAAATTTATTTTTGTGTCTCTCACTTATGGGATGATCTGTCACTCATTCAAAAAAATTTTCATATCTGGCTCTCATTGTGTCACTGTAGACATGGAGGAATGATAGTGCGATGTTACTTTGAGTATTGATCTTGCTGTGAGTATAACAAGATATCTGTCTCTGATCCAAAACCTCAGTGTGGATTAAGAAAAAATTAATAAAGATAAATATTAAAAATGCTGCAGAGCCAGAGTTTGGCAGACTCCCAAGTTAAAATGACTGAGAGTCTGGGGAGACTAAGGTGGTTTAGCAATTGCAAGACAAAGTAAAAATGAAAAGATGGCTGTGCAGAGGTACAACTGTGGAGATTTGCAGAGCTTCTCTGAGTAATCAGCAGGTTTCTGATCAATGCTTTGTGTGTGTGAGAAACTACTCAAGAGCAAGAAGAAAACAATGAAAAATGATTAGAAAATATTGCCTGGCATGCACACAAGTTTAAGAATATTGTTTATTCCCAAAGCCCAGATTAAAAAAGTTATAATTTATGAAGCATTGGGGTGAATATTCAAGATTGTTCTTCAGTAGTGGGGAATAATTTGGCCCAGATGGGAGTGCAATTTGAGGCCTGCCTAGCAAATCATACAAGCAAGACTTAAACTGTTTCCAGGTAACTAAATTGTATCCAAAAACATAGCTCATGAATACTTACAGAAATACAAAAATACCCACTACCTAGCAAGTAAAATCACAATGTCTATCATTAAAACAAAGATTACCAGGCATGTAATAAAAAAACAAACAAAGAAATGACCAATAATGCAGAACATAATCAAAACCAATCTGGAGCTGATAGAGTTGTTAGAATGAGAAGACAAGTACATTCAGATAATTATGAAAACTATATTCCATATGTTTAAAAAGTTAAGGGGAGAAGTGCAAGATACTTAAAAGAACTATATTGAACTTCCAGAGATGAAAACTGTAATAATCAAGATTTTAAAAGTATAGTAGTAGTGGCAGATTATACATGAGAAAAAAAGCTGAGTAAAAAAACTGTATCTATTGAAGATACAGCAATAGAAATTACCTAAAATTCTATCTAAGAGAAAACTTTTTTAAAAATTATTACTACAAATGAAAACAGCATCAGTGAGCTGTGAGAGAACTTTAAGTGGCTAATATACATGTAATTAGACCTCCAAAGGAAAGAAGGTATTGGAGTGGGGAGAATATTTTTTAATTGCTGATTTTTTTTCTAAATTTTTATTAGATGTATAATAAATATTATATAATATACTAGAAATAAAATTTGACCACAAGAAACATGGAGAAAGTACAAGGCACATAATAATAAAGTTGCTCAAAGTCTTAAAAGTATCCAAAAAACAAAGACATTTAAATACAGAGGAACAAAAGATAAGAGTGGCAGCAAATTTCTTGTCAGATACAAGGAAGGAAATGGTATCAGTATCTTTTGGAAATTATACGTCATCAGTATTAGTAACACTAATGGCATGAGGAGGGAATAAGGGCATTGGGAGAAGGCTGTGGCGGGACATATATTTGCTTAGGTTTGCCGGGATCAGATGATGAAGAGCGTAGCATGCTCTATTATAGATGGTAGAATTTATCTTGGAGATTATGAGGAGCCACTAAAGATTTTGGAGCAGAAAAATACCAACAAATTTGCATGTTAGAAAGAAACATTAATAAATGAACAAATGAATGAATGAAATTAGACAGTTTGGAAGGCTGAGACTGAAGGAGAGCAACCATAAGGAAATCTTTGTAATTATTTTATTTCATTAATTCATTCAACATATATTTATTAAATTTTTCCAGATACCAGACTTTGAGCTAACTCCTTGAGAGTATGGTGAACCAAGTAGCTATCTATGTAAAAAGCCTGCTAGTCTGTATGTTGTAGATATCTTTCCATGTCAATATGCATAGATAGATTTTATTTATAATAGCTGCATAGTTTAGAGCAAATATTTATTGAGTCTTTTATGTGCTTGGCTCTGGGCTAGGCACTGAAGTTACAGTGTTGAAGAAAAAACCCCTGCGTTCATGAAGCTTACATCCTAATCGAGGGTGGAAATAGACATACAATAATACCTAAGTTCAAATATATACTTGAAGTAGACCAGAACTCATCCCTTGGTGGGAGGCCAAGATCTAGTCTTGGCTATCAAATAGTAAGTCTTATTTATTGTTTCTAACTTTTTTTTTTTGTATTTATTAACCATTCTCTCACCCCCCACCTTCTACTACACTTCCCAGACTCTGGTAACCATCCTTATACTCTGTGTTCGTGAGTTCGATTGTTTAGATTTTTAGATTAAAAAATAGTTTTCAATAAAGACATAATAAAGAATATGAAGAAAATAGAGTATGACAGAAAATGAAGAGACTTGAAATACATTTTGGTCACGTAAGTAATCTAAAAATACATGCTCTGTTAGAATCCTTTCAGAAGATGAATCGTTATGAGTCTATGAATATTAAATATTTAAATAAAATAATTGTTAAAACATTTGTTAATGCTCGTCTACAATTTTCAATAAAGATGAAGAATTTTTGAGTTATGCACATGAATCTTAGATAAAAGTTTCTTTTAAAAAACACATACTAAAAATTTCATCCTGCATTCTGTTCTCCTTTGAACACAAGGGCAGTCACATCATTAAATATACTACTTTTGTAAATCATACATCAAAAATTTGAGCATGCAGAGACAACCAGATGTCTTTTTTTTTTTTTTTTTTTTTTTTTTTTAGGTATGACAGCCTGGTGGATTAATGATAAATTCAACTCGGTTTCTGTTTACTAGCTTGTTGAGAGATGTTGAATCTTTTATAGTGAACAATAGAGTGAATCTGATTGAAGAAATATTTATTGAATAAAGAATGAGAAAAGAAATTGTTACATATTGATATTAACAATGGAACAAACATAGTGAAGGCTATGTGTAATTTAGGAACCACAATCAGTATTTTGCTCACATTCTTTAGTTGTGTGTTGAGAAAGTAATTATAGCACAGAAGAATATAACAAGATTATTAAGCCCTAAGCAGGGGACAGTAGGTCATTGTCGATGTTCTTCTTCAGCCAAAGACAAGTTTTATGACCTTAAGAAATTTTTGAACTGTCTTGTCAAGGACTTATCAAGGTGTTCCAACAGGATGGGACAGTAGCTATACATGTAAAAAGGGCTACTTGAACAAAAGAAAGGTTTAATGTTATGTTTGACAGACAAAAATATCAACAAAAACAGGATTTACTAACAGCCAATGATTTGTTTTACCAGAAACAGTTTGCTCTTGGAGCCCACTAAGGAAATTATCAGTCTGAAATATCTTGCATGTGCAAATATTTCTTACATGATACCTTACATTGTCCTCTAGCAATTGACTATAGAGAAGGTGCCGAGATGGGTGTTCATGTGGGAAAAACTGAGATGAAGATTAAAAGTCAGCGTTAACTTTGTTATTTTGAAAGAAAATTGTATTGTCCTATTGTCATATTTCTAGATCCAAGCTTTAAAGACAGGTTTTTAAAAACAGATTATGTGAAACAGTAAACTCATGCAAAAATATTAGAAATATCAGATATCAGCAAGGGCAACAGCCATGAAAACAGTCAGAAAGCATCTTCTTCAAACAATACCCAGAGTTTGCAGGCTTGATTCAATGACATGTATCACTGCTATCAACCAAGCTATTAAACCCAGGAGTGGAGGAGGAGATAAATCTCTACCTATATGAACTACTATTAGAAAGGAAGGAAAGCCTTAGTGGTGATGTCAGTATCAGCAGTGGCTAAAATGGAAACATTTGCCTTCAAATTACTTTGTCTCTCAGTCACACTCAGCTCAAAGTGAGATCCTTTTGGGATTGTAAATGTACACTATAGTGACTACAAGAGCACTCTACCAGTGCCAACAAATAACTATTCTTGTACTATATATCAAACTTTAAAAATTTGACTCCTAGATTTTTAAATAATAAAGGCAAAATGTAATCTTTGAGATCCAATATCACATTTACTGTTTATCCCAGGAGCTCACTTAATGTTAGTTTTAGCCTACTATTAATTTTAATAGATAAAAGATGATGGTGGTTTGGACTGAAATAGTGGCATTAAAGGAAATGAGAAGCGGTTTGATTTTGAATACATTACAAAGTAGATCTGATAATATTTGTAGATGACCAGGTGTGCTATGTGACAGAAAGAGGGAGTCCAGGATGACTTGAAGGTCTTTGGCCTGAGCAACTTTGAATGGAATTGTCATGTTCTGAGCAATGGAAAATGGCAAAGACATGCTTTGGATGGGGAATGGGAGATGATGAATGCAAGAATTTGGTTCTGAACATGTTAAGTTTGAGACTTCTAGCTGCCTTCTCAGGCTTTTTTGGTGACTGTCTTGATATCTCAATTCAACACATCCAAGATGGAACTACTCATCTTCTCAAACTTGCCTTACTTGATCATTTTTTCCATTTCAGTTGATGGCAACTCCATCTTTCCAGTGGCTCAGACCCCAAAACCTTAGAGTCAACTTTGAATTCTCCCTCCCTCCTTCCCTCGTTGTCTCCCTTTCTCTCTCTCTAAGTACTTGTTGAATATTGAACATTGGGCCTGACTCTCTTCTAAAGCCCTAATGTCTTTGATTAGCATGATACAAAGATATGTGGGAAGCTTAAGCTATTAATTTGGTACCTCTTTATGTGAATATTTAAACGAGAAATATTTAGTCTATCCTTATTTAGAGGGGAGGCTGAGTCTCATAGGGCATTATTTGGGAAGGATTAAAAAGAGAAGAGTGGGGCTCAAACTTTCCTTTCTTATTTAATGCAATTTAATTTTGGTCCTGCATGTATATGAAACAACCCACAAATAAAGCCTTGTAGTCACAGCCACCTTCCCTCCAGCAGGGCTGTCACTCAAGCATGCCCTTTGTGAGTCTCACTGCATCCACTGCAAACTGGGGTTTACCTGTTTACCAGTATCTTGTATGCTTCCTGAAATGCCAGGTATAACCAGCTGGCAGGTATAATCTGTTCTCTTTTGGAATGTTCTCAGTGGTGGGGTGGAGGTTTGGTGCCCCTTAGAAATTGGGGGCCCAGTAAGCTGGCTGTGTCTATGCACTTAGCCACAGGGGCTCTAGTCTTCTGGTGTCACCTGTTCAGTATGATCATTTGAAAAACCCTAATTTGCTTTTTTTAACATGCTGCTCTGAGATCTCCCACTTCTTTTCTCTACAGGCCTCAGTGGAAAAACAGTAGTATCTGTGAAAAGTGTTGTTTTTCTTTAAAAATGAGATGTTGTTAATACATGGAATACAGTTGAACAGTAAAACTGGTTTCATTATGGGCAAACACATTTGTAAAAAGAGGGTGATATTTTATTTCCTAATATTCAGAATTACTGAAGCTCACATGAGATGAAATCATGATCTTTTCCATTTTAAGAGGAGACCCTCTACTGACCTGGAAAGAAGTCAGCACAGGGAATAGAATAATTTCTTCTAAATGTAGGAATTGAGGAGGGAAGGTGGGTGTGGTTTAACTTTTTTGTTCCCAGGAAAACTGCCCACTGGTTTCCTTTCCATTGTGTATGAAAGAGAGGCCATTTGGACTCCCTGGGAAAAGGGCATTCAATGCCCTCTGGCTGCCTGTAGACCCTACCTTGCTGCTCCTTGCCACCTGGTCCCTCCCACTCCCACTCAGGCTGGGGTGGGAGAGCTGGTGGGAGGAAGCTGAGAGGAGAAGCTCACAGATTCTTCAGGAGTTTGAACATCATTGTTGTCAGTAGGAGAAAAGACATTCTGATTTTTTCTTTTCTCACCCCCTCATATATTCCCAACCTTCCTTTTTTCTCACCAATCTTAAATTCTGTATAGCCCTCACTAGCCCTTTCTCCTTATGAACCTTCAGTCACACACAATAAATTGAAAGTAGCAAGGGCTTGGGGCTGGTTAAATATTCCCAGTTACTTGTCTCTCCAGAGGTGCACTGCAGGGAAAATTTTAGAAAATTCCTGTTATTATCACCATTTTCTGTGAATCATCATCCCGCCTTTCAATCACTGGATTCTTTTTTAGAATCCACATTTCTCTGGCACTGACTTCCAGCTGTTAAGGTAGGTCACTAACTCCTGTGAGTTGCCAAGGAGGAGCATCCCATGCCTTCTTGAATAAAGTCTAATCCGCTGCACCTGTTGTCTGTCATGTCTTTCCTCTTCTATTTTGGCACCTTAGGATTTAAAAATACTGTTGTTAAGAATTTCCTCAGAGGACAGAGTCTGGAACACCCTGTGTGGACAGGACCCATAGTTACCATGAGGGAGAACCTGAGAGGAAGCCAGGGCATGGAGTTAGGAGAAAGAGAAAAGTCATAGGAGTTTCATCCTTGGAGACATTAGAGGAGTAAAGTTTAGGATATGAGATACGGTGTGTGTGCAAATGAATATTATCCCACTGTGGGCTTAAGAAAGTAATAGGGGACAAAAGTAAAGAGAAGGACTGTCTGTCTCTACTAACAGGGCATTAGGCCTGTGAGGAGGCAACAAGAACATGAAAACTTTTCTGGAACTCCACTTGGGCCTGCTTTGGGAAAACAAAAACATGTGTCTTTCTTTTCCGTGTTTCAGAGTTGCTGGGTAGAAGGTGGTATGCATTATGCCTTAGCTTGGGCTGGCCTTTTGTTTTTGGAAATTATTACACATTTTCTTCTCAGTTTTGCTTTAAATTGAGATGATCAGCTGGCAGGTTTTGAATCCTTCAGTTCCTCAGTTGTTGCTCTCTCTGGAAGGTCACTGATCCCATCCTAGGGCAGACAGTCCATAAGAGTGCCATCTTGAAAACTAACCCATTTTGAACTAGAATAAGAAAATCACTTGAATTTGCCTTTTGTCGAACATCATTTCCATAGTCTGAAATAAACACAAAATAAACAGCAAGTAATAAGTCATTAGCCAAAATAAATAAATAAAAATCAAAGTAAAAATAAAGGGAGAAATGCCCATTAAAATGATGTATAATATGACCACATTTACTTAAGAATGTATTCCAATTCAAATGGCAAATTCCAACAATGCAAAAACCACAATTACTTTTGCACTCAGCTAATATATTTAGGATAGTTAGGTGTTCTTGTTGAATTGAACCGTTTACCATTATGTAATGCCCTTCTTTGTTTTTTTGATCATTGTTGATTTAACGTCTGTTTTGTCTGAAATTAGGATTGCAACTTCTGCTTTTTTTTTTTTAATTTGTTTGGATATTTTTCTCCATCCCTTTATTTTGAGCCTGTGGGTGTCATTGCATGTGAGATGGGTCTTTTGAAGACAGCATACCATTGAAACTTGCTTCTCTATCCAGATTGCTACTCTGTGTCTTCTAATTGGGGCATTTAGCCCATTTACATTCAAGGTTAGTATTGATATGTACGGATTTAATCCTGTTATTGTGTTGATAGCTCTTTATTGTGCCAACTTGTTTGTGTGGTTGTTTTGTAGTGTCACTGGTCTGTGTACTAAGTGTGTTTTTGTATTGGCTGCTAATGGTCTTTCTTTTTCATATTTAGTGCTCCTTTCAGGAGCTCTTGTAAGGCAGGTCAAATGGTAATGAATTCCCTCAGCATTTGCTTGTCTGAAAAGAATCTTAGTTCTCCTTTGCTTATGAAACTTAGTTTGGCTGGATACAAAATTCTTGGTTGGGATCTATTTTCTTTAAAAATGTTCAATATAGGCCCCCAATCTCTCCTGGCTTGTAGGGTTTCTACTGAGAGTTCTGTTGTTAGTCTGATGGATTTCCTTTTGTAGGTGACCTGTTCTTTCTCTCTAGCTGCCTTTAACATTTTTCTTTCATTTCAATCTTGAAGAATCTGATGATTAGTGCCTTGGGGACAATCTTCTTGTGCAATATTTTGCAGGGGTTCTCTGTATTTCCTGAACTTGAATGTTGGCCTCTCTAGCTAGGCTGGGAAAGTTCTCATGGATGATATCCTGAAATATGTTTTCCAAATTGCTTCCATCCTCCCCATCTCTTTCAGGGATGCCAATGAGTTGTAGATTAGATCTCTTTACATAATCCCATATTTCTTTGAAGTTAGTTCCTTTTCATTATTTTCTCTTTATATTGTCTATCTTATTTCAGAAAAACAGTCTTCAAGCTCTGAGATTCTTTCCTCTGCTTGGTCTATTCTATTAACATTTGTGATTGCATTATGAAATTCTTGTATAGTGTTTTTCAGCTCTATCAGGTTGGTTACATTTTTTTCTATTAGGGCTCTTTTGTCTGTCAGCTCCTACATCATTTTATTGTGATTTTTGGCTTCCTTAGATTGGATTTCCATGTTCTCCTGAATCTCAATGATCTTCATTCCTGTTCATATTCTGAATTCTATTTCTGTCATTTCAGCCATCTCAGCTTGGTTGAGAACCCTTGCTGGAAAACTACTGTGGTGACTTGGAGAAAGAAGACACTCTGACTTTTTGTTATCAGTGTTCTTACACTGTTTTTTCCTCAATTTTGTAGGCTGGTGTTCCTTCAGTCTTTGAAGTTGCTATTTTTTGGATGAATTTCTTTCTTTTATTTTGTTTGATGACCTTTGTGGTTTGACTTTTTTATAAGGTGGATTCAGTCAACCGGATTTATTAGTGGAAGATTTTAGGGGTCCAAGGCTCAGCTCAGGACAACTGGGCTGTGTGCTTTGACTCTGGGGGGATTGGTATCAATTCAGGCTTTGATCTCTGGCTCCTTGAGGCTAGGAACCCAATGGGCTGGACTGCTTGAGGTACTCCCAGACCACTGGTCACAACACTCTGATGGACATGCGAGCCAAAGCCCTTTGTAGTGTGGTAGCATTGAGATTTGTTCTTGTTCTTCCTTCTTCACACATGCAGCAGCAGCGGCAGTGGCAATGTGGCAGGGTTCACGCTTGTTGGTTGTGGCAGGGTGCTAGCAGATGCCAGGCTACCAGCCTCTGTGCAGATGTTCACAGAAGCAGTGATGGCAGTATGGCTCAGGGGGGGCAAGGAGCCCCTGCAACTGTGCAGGGATTCACACTAGTGGTGGTGTTAGCAGGGGAGTGGGCCGCTGGTGGGTGCAGAACTGTGTGCACCCTTTGCGTGCATTCATGCTGGTGGCAGGGTCTGCTTGGGACTAGGGGTGAGTTCGCTGTTTTCTGTGCCTAGTTTCATTCTGGTAGCCCTGGCACAGGGGCAGGGCACTGTGGGGGTGGGTCTGGTGGGCTCTGTGTCCACCAATGCACCGATGACCATGGTGACGCAGCAGGGAAAGTCAGGGGCATACAGCCAGCAGAAGTGGCATGGCAGGGTTCACTCACAAATGTGTACTGGCAGGGAAGAGAAGGCTAGGTCTACCCATACATACATACACTGGCAAAGTGATGGGGCGGGGGGTGGCCATGGGGAAGTGTCTGAAGGCAAGGTGGCACAGGGAAGGCTGCAGTGTAGGGAGAGCATGGGCAGACTCAGGATGTCCACAGGGGCTTCTCTGCTAGAGCACTCTATCAGTCAGGGTCGGTTTGCCAGTGAATGAGCTATGATGCAGTCCCCCAGGAGGTACCTGGAGGCTTCTCTGCAAGCAGGTGCAGTGAGGCTGGGGCCCTGGGAAAGGCCAGCAGACCAAGGAGTGCTCAGGTCAGACTGGCTGCATCTCATGGGCAAAATTGCCCTTCAGAGTTCAGGTCCAACAGTTCCCCTAGGGTTAAAGTCTAAAGTCTCTTATGGGAGCAAGTCAAGCGTAAGGGGATGAACATTCCTGGCTATGCTCAACCACAGATACTCCCACACCAAACCCTCTGGCCTATGCCCTGGCTGGAGTTCTGCCTCTACCACTTCTCTTTCCCCTGCCAACTCAAGCGTCTGTGGTGGTGGAGGGGTCTCCTTCTGCCAGGTTTCCAGAGGCTCATGGCAAAAGTGGGTTGCTCCTTGCCTGTTCAACACAGCCCCTCTATAAGAGTCGTTGTGGGTCAGGAATGAGTCCCAGTGCCTGGTAGCCCAGTGCAGCGTTCCCAGGTTACTCCTCCTTTAGCCCATCCTCTGTGTCTTCCTTCTGTCTGCTCTCAATGCCTTCCCCTCTGAAGATCTGCTAGGAGTGTACCAGTCTTCGTGATGTCTCAGTCGCTTGGTGCCAGATGCTCCTCCTGGCTGCATCTAGATGGCCATCTTGGAGCAGGAATCACATCTCATCTTTTCAATAGATTATGGGAATATTTTCCAGGTTTGATTGATATCTAGTCTTTACTCAGCATGTGTCCCAAAGAGGAAAGAAGATGAAATAAACACAGTAATTTGATTTCAGTTCTCTCTAGTGGTCCTAAGCTTTGGAGTCTCCTTGCTCCTTCTTCTTGGTGATTAGTCTCTAGGTGATAAGTCTCCTGCTTTGAACCCAGGTCTGTGCTTCCTACCTCTGTTATAGTATAATTCTTATATATTTTTATGTCAGCAAAATATTTCTCATTATTTTATCTCACTGAGGTCTTGCTCCACCAGAGGAATGCAAAGAGAAGAAAAAAAGCCAGTACTTGGGGAAGAAAATCCTGCCTTGCTTTTCTAGGATATCTGGAGTTTGTGTGTTTTCTCCTCAGCCATGGCCAGACAACCTAATGGAAAACAAAGTACTGGCAGGTAGGGGAGGCTGTGGAGGGAGCAGAAGGAGGAGGAAGGAGATTTTGTTCTAGAGGTCTGTATGAGTTTGCTGGGGCAGTCATAATAAATACCCCAGACTAGGCTGGGTGTGGTGGCTTATGCCTGTAATCCCAGCACTTTGGGAGGCCGAGGCGGGAGGATCACCTGAGGTCAGGAGTTTGAGATCAGCCTGGCCAACATGATGAAACCCCATCTCTACTAAAAGTACAAAAATTAGCCAGCCGTGGTGGTGTGCACCTGTAGTCCCAGCTACTCGGGAGGCTGAGGCATGAGAATCACTTGAACCCAGGAGGAGGAGGTTGCAGTGAACCAGGCTCATGCAACTGTACTCCAGCATGGGCAACACAGTGAGACTCAGTCTCAGAAAGAAAAAAAAAAAAAAAAAAAGAAGAAGCACCCCAGACTAGATGGCTTAAACAACAGAAATTTATTTCCTCACACTTGTGGAGGCTAGAGGTCTAAGATCAAGGTGTTGGCAGGTTAGTTTCATTCTAAGTCTCTCTCCTTAGCTTGTGGATGGATTAGAACCCACCCATAGGAACTTAATTTATTTTAATTACTTTAAAGTCTCTATCTGAAATACGTGCAGCCACATTCTCAGGTACTGGGGGTTAAGGCTTTAATCCTATAGATAATTTTGGGAGGACAAAGTTCAGCCCATAACAGGTACTGGGTTGGGGTTTGGGAGAAAGTAGGAAACTAGTAAAGCCATGCAGTTTCCTTTGCTTGCTGGGAAGAGAAGAGAAATTCACCTGTCCTAGGTCTGGGGAAATTTTATAACCTTAGGTCTAATAGCTTTACTCACCCCCTCTACCAGTACAATTTAAGAGCCCAAGGCTACACATACATTGCATATACCTTTAAAAATATATTTATAGGAGAGGGATGGGGAGAAGTAAATATACATTCATCAGAATGCCACCTATTTAGAAGAAAAAGAGTTGAGCTGATAGGTCAGGTAGGATGATTTGTGGTGATGTGAATGCTATGATTTGTGGTGAATGTTATTTTCCTACAGTGCTACAGAAAGAAATATGTTTTTCTCTAGTGTCTTTTAAAATAGAGATGCTATTGGAGAGCACAGTGACTTTTATATTTTAGATATGGGAAGAATTGACCATTTCAATTATTTTAAATCAGTAGTTCTTCCTGGCTCTAGAGAGTCTGATTTAATTTTCTGGGGCCCCCAGTACTGGCATTTAAAAAAATCTCCCCCTGGAGTGTAAATTAGTTCAACCATTGTGGAAGACGGTGTGGCGATTCCTCAAGGACCTAGAAATAGAAATTCCATTTGATCCAGCAATCCCATTACTGGGTATATATCCAAAAGACTATAAATCGTTCTACTATAAGGACACATGCACACGAATGTTCATTGCAGCACAGTTTACAATAGCAAAGACCTGGAACCAACCCAAATGCCCATCGATGATAGACTGGACAGGGAAAATGTGGCACATATACACCATGGAATATTATGCAGCCATCAAAAACGATGAGTTCGTGTCCTTTGTAGGGACATGGATGAACCTGGAAACCATCATTCTCAGCAAACTGACACAAGAACAGAAAATCAAACACCGCATGTTCTCACTCATAGGCGGGTGTTGAACAATGGGAACACATGGACACAGGGAGGGGGAGTATCACACACTGGGGTCTGTGGGGGGAAAAAGGGGAGGGATAGTGGGGGGTGGGGAGTTGGGGAGGGATAGCATGGGGGAGAAAGGCCAGATATAGGTGATGGGGAGGAAGGCAGCAAATCACACTGCCATGTGTGTACCTATGCAACAATCTTCCATGTTCTTCACATGTACCCCCAAACCTAAAATACAATAAAAAAAAAATCTCCCCCTGGAGAGTCTAATGTGTACCTAGAGTAGAGGACAACAAGTATAGACCCTTGGAATCTCTGCTTCCAGATTAGTAGAGAGCAGCATGAAGCCCTATAGCATTTGGAATGGGAGGAAATTCCTCCACTAAAATTCCTACGTAGAGGGAGACCATCTATCCCTGGAGAAATTTCAGGTTGACTTTCCTTTATGATGCATCCATGACTCACTTAACACTTGAGGGACACAAATTTTGTCTTCTTCAGCCTAGTTGAGCAAAAATTAATGGTAAGTTTAATTGAAGTTTACAAGAACAAAACATGTTTTCTGTTGCTCTTATTAAACATGCAGAATGGCCCCTTTCTCACATAATACAAGTTTATAGAAATGTTTCTGATGCAAGTATGCCCATTCCTTTGAGGTGGTTATTTTCTCCTGTTCCATGTTTTCAGGCTGACCCACTCTGGAGGAGAGAGGGCCTGGGGGCGAGTACTCCAGACCTGTGCTGAAGGAAGAAGAGAGGAAGCTCTTGCTCCCTAGACATCATCCCCATTTCTATCTGGAAAGCACATTATACATCTTCCTTCCAAGGTTGTATACACAAGCTAGAGAGGTTCTGGACCCTCTGGATCTACTGAGACATTGGATAAAACAGACAGCAGAGTTTGTGACAAGTGTGGAAACGGGATGTGGTGAATTTTCTTTGGGGCAGGAATAGACTTGATGGGATTAGAAAACTATGTCACTTGTCTTCTTTCAGCAGTGCATGGACCTTTAGTTTTAAGGGTTAGGAGAGTTTGGGACCTTTCCTTGAGGAAGTAAGCAATGAGCCCAACTGGAAATCTAAGACAAAGGACATGTTGCAATCTGATATTGATTTTGAAGGATTATGGCATTATCTGTTCTTATTATAAATAGGTAAAACAAAATCTTCACTGATATTTGTAGGGGTTGAGATGGGACAAAAACCCTCACCCAGGGTCTTCCTTCATTCTTTATCTAGCACAGGAACTTTCTTAAATGCAGAGAGGCAAATAAGCTTCCCTTTAAATCTTTTCTCCTTCTAAAAATCTTTTAGTTTCACATCCATTTTCCTTTATCCCTAGTATTTTTCAGAGATTGATATGTCCTAAATAGACTTTAAGTTTCAAAAGGCAGTTGTTTATAATGCTGGGAATAAATTTGCACTTTGAAATTAGAAGCCCTGGTGTGCTGATTGTGACAAATCCTTGATGATCTCTAGCAGAGGCTCTGCAGAGCCCATTACCGCACAGCCTGGAGCGGGAGGAGCCTCTGCATGGCAAGAGAAGGAGCTTTGCACCAGCGCCTCTGTCCATGAAGTATTTCTGTCTAAAGGCCAGAGAGTTAGGATCCTTGAGAGAGTCTGAGTGTAAAATAGAGATTATACTTAATGTAACTTTGAAATTCTTAAACACTCTATAAGAATGCAACTCCCATTCCCAATATTTGAAATTATCCCTTTCTCTCTGAATCTGGATGTTGGAATCCTTCCCAGATAAATTTGTTGCTTATCTGGGGTTTGATGTTCTCTCTTGCTATCACTGCCAGAAATGTTTTCTGGGCTCAGGTTCTGAGGTTTCACTCCAGTGATGCCTAGATTGTAAGACAGTAGGATTTTCTGCTCACAGGGCTTGGTAATGTCAGGGAGATTTTTTTTCTCCAGGTTTTTGGTAGCAAAAATGCAGTGAAATTGTATTGCTGTTGCCTGCCCTTAATCCATAAAAGCAATCAACTCATTTTTTTGTACGGCCATTTTGACAAAGCTACCATAACCCATGGGAAATTCTGGTTTGGCCTATAATGAAACCATGAAATGTTTAGGCTTTTTTTTTTCTCCATCCCTCAATCCTATTCAAATCCTAGGTCTTTCACCTATTCACTTCATCCTATCACCTCCATAGTTTATCATGGAAAAAAATTGCATACAGTACTGGTTAATTTTTTTTAAAAAGAAATGTTTTAATTTTTTGACTTGACTAGTTGTATAGGAGCAAAATATCTGTCTTAAATGTTCTATTTCCATTTTTGCTCCAAATAGCAGTCTCCCCCAGGTTTGTGCAGGGAAAGCTACCTGCTTTTTAAAAAAACTGTCCTCAAAGCCAGAGTCTATCAGATGCTCAGCAAAAGCTGGAGCTTCATAGCTTCCCACATGAGACCAGAACCCTCAGAAGAGGTGGGGCAATGTCAGGAGCAAGAAGTAGACAAAGAAATTTTGACTTTGGAGAGATCAAGAAAGCTGTTCATCAGTGTTGGTGATGGGAATATGGTGGAGTGTCAAGAGGAGTTTAGACTATTTCTTTTCTTCATCCTCATCATTCCTATGGATTTTGTTAAAAATGGTGCATAATATGACAAATAAAGCATTCTTTGTCTCCTCATTTGACGAGGCACCTCTGATTCCTGGACAGAAAAGGGGCCACAAAAAGTGGACCATTCATAGACCACATTTATGTTCTGGATTTGCTTTTGAAAGATGATCACAGTATTGTGAATCTTCCCTTGCTGTTTTGGGGAAGAATCAGAGAGGAAAGAGTTGAGAGACCGCTACTTTCTTCAGTTGGTGGTAGCTCCCAAAAGGGTGGAGGCTGAGCTATATAGTGTGACATTTTGGCCCTAAAAAGTTAGGGTTTAGTTCCCCCCTCCCGATTGTTCTTCAAATTAAGTCAGTAAATGAATATAGACAAAAAAGCAAAAGTGTCTTGATTTTCATGGAAAGAAAATTTTATTATCTTAACTATTTTATAATGAAAAGTTCAAGCTAACTCTCCTTGCACTGTTTATCTTGATTCTCTTCTTTCCAGATTTTCAGAGTAAGGAGTATAGGCTTGACCCTTTTATCGCTAGTCATGGAAAACAATCCTCCCTCAGAGACATTATTGCTAAGGGAGGGAGACTGAGTGACAGAGAAGAGCTTCTATGCCCAGACTAAATCCCATTTGGGATATATCCAGGCCTCACTCCGACCCTTGGACAGAGGAATGAAAGAATGTATGAAAGAATTAAAGTACTAATGTAAGTTAATGTATGAAAGAATTAAAGTACTAATGTAAGTTCAAAAATCAATGAAAGCAGATACAAATTCAGCAGGAGGTCAACCTGAGTCTTTTCTTTTGCTTACAACTTTTAAAATGAGCTTTACCTCATCATGAAGAGTGGAAATAAAGTTGCCTCTTGCTTTTATGAATCACAGACAGAATCTATAATCAGATTATATGATCATATTGTAAAATAGTAATAGTAATTTTTAATTCTTACCACAATATATCTGTCCACAAGATTTTAATCTTTTAGCTGTCCCCTTCCAACACATCATAAAAATGAGAGCATTAAGATTTCTTGATCCTTGTAGAAATACCAGCTTAGGTCAATTTTAATCTTAGACCAGTGGTGCATACACAGAGAAACATCAATGTCAAGAATCAAGTGTGTTCTAGTTCAAGAACCTGGATTTTCTTTCTTCCTTTTTTAAATTTTAATTTTATGAGTATATTGTGGGTGTATTGAACCTGGATTTTCATGGTGAGGCTTTTCTTTTTTAAAAATAATTCATTACTATTTATGAAACTAAGGAACTAAAAAGCATGCTCAACAACAACTTAAAATTGGAAAAAGAAAACAGAAGGACACAAAAATCTCTCCAAGGAAATCTTTGTATGAGGGCTTGTTTTGAATATAGGAACATGTTATAGCTCCTAGATAGCTGCAGCAAGTGCAGGGCAGTGTGGAGGCAGATTCAGTGCTAGGAGGGAGGTATTCTAGTCTTCTTGATTCTTTTTTAAAAATTTTCAATAGGTTACATGAGTAAGTTCTTTGGCGGGGATTTCTGAGGTTTTGTTGTACCTATCCCCCCAAGCGGTGTACACTGTACCCAATGTGTAGTCTGGTATCTCTCACCCCCCTTGCACCCTTTCCCCCAAGTCCCCAAAGTCCATTTTATCATCCTTATGCCTTTGCATCCTCATAGTTTAGCTCCCACTTATGAATGATAACATAAGATGTCCGGTTTCCCACTCCTGAGTTACTTCACTTAGAATAATGGTCTTCAATTCCATCCAGGTTGCTGTGAATGCCATTATTTCATTCCTTTTTTTATGGCTGAGTAGGATTCCATGATGTGTGTGTGTGTGTGTGAGTGTGTGTTATATATATATATATATATATATATATATATATATATTCCATGGTGTGTGTGTGTGTGTGAGTATATATATATATACACATATATCACATTATATATATATAAAATATGTATATATATATACATACACCATGTGATATATGTCTACTTGTTGATTTATGGGCATTTGGGCTGGTTCCATATTTATTTTGCCATTGTGAATTGTGCTGCTATAAACATGCATGTGCAAGTATCTTTTTGTATGATTTCTTTTCCTCTAGGTAAATAGCTAGTAGTGGACTGCTGGATCAAATGGTAGTTCTACTTTTTGTTCTATAAGGAAGCTCCACACTGTTTTTCATAGTGGTTGTAGTAGTTTACATTCCCACCAACAGTGTAAAAGTGTTCCCTTTTTACCGAGTCCACACCAGCAACTATTATCTTTTGATTTTTTTTGATTATGGCCATTCTTGCAGGAGTAAGATGGTATCACATTGTGGTTTTGATTTGCATTTCTCTGATAATTACTGATGAGCATTTTTTTTCACATGTTTGGTGACCGTTTGTGTATCTTCTTTTGATAATTGTCTATTCATGTCCTTAGCCCACTTTTTGATGAGATTGTTTGTTTTTTCTTGCTGATTTGTTTGAGTTCCTTGTAGACCATTATTAGTCCTTTGTTAGATGTATAGATTGCAAAATTTTTCTTCTACTCCGTCAGTTGTCTGTTTATTCTGCCAATTGTATCTTTTGCTGTACTGAAGCTTTTTAGCTTAATGAAGTCCCATCTATTTATCTTTGTTTTTATTGCATTTGCTTTTGGATTCTTGATCATGAAGTCTTTGCCTAAGCCAATGTCTAGAAGGGTTTTAACAATGTTATCTTCTGGAATTTTTATGATTTCACATTTTAGATTTAAGTCTTTGGTCCATCTTGAGTTGATTTTCATATAAAGTCACAGATAAGGATCCAGTTTCTTTCTATGTGGCTTGCCAGCTATCCCAGCACTATTTGTTGAATAGGGTGTCCTTTCTCCAGTTTATGTTTTTGGTTGCTTTGTCAAAGATTAGTGGGCTGTAAATATTTGGCTTTATTCTAACTCCATTTTGTTCCATTGGTCTATGCGTCTATTTTTATACCATTACCATGCTGTTTTGATGACTATAGCCTTATTGAATAGTTTAATGTTGGATAATGTGTTGCCTCCAGATTTGTTCTTTTTGTTTAGTCTTGCTTTGGCTCTGTAGGCTCTTTTTTGGTTCCATATGAATTTTAGGATTGATTTTTCTGGTTCTGTGAAGAATAATAGTGGTATTTTGATGGAAATTACATTAAATTTGAAGATTACTTTTGGCAGTATGGTCATTTTCACAATATTGATACTACCCATCCATGAGCATGGGATGTGTTTTCATTTGTTTGTATCATCTATGATTTCTTCCAGCAGTGTTTTGTAGTTTTCTTTGTAGAGGTCTTTTACCTCCTTGGTTAGGTATATGCCTAAGTATTTTATTTTATTTTTTGCAGCTATTGTAAAAGGGGTTGAGATCTTGATTTGAGTCTCAGTCTGGCCACTGTTGCTGTATAGCATAGCTACCGATTTGTGTACATTAATTTTGTGTCCTAAAATTTTGCTGAATTTTTAAAAATCAGATCTAGGTGCTTTTTGAAGGAGTCTTTAGGGTTTTCTAGGTATACGATCATATCACCAGCAAACAGTGACAGTTTAAGTTCCTCTTTATCAATTTGGATGTCCTTTATTTCTTTCTCTTGTTTGATTGCTGCAAGTAGGACTTCCAGTACTATGTTGAATAGAAGTAGTAAGAAATGGGCATCCCTGTTTTGTTCACTTCTAGGGGGAATGCTTTTAATTTTTTCCAATTTAGTACTGTGTTGGCTGTGGGTTTGTCATAGATGGCTTTTATTACATTAAGGTTTATCTTTTCTATGTCAATTTTGCTGAGGGTTTTCATCAAAAACTAATGCTGGATTTTGTCAAATGCTTTTTCTGTGTCTATTGAATGATCATGTGATTTTTGTTTTAAATTCTGTTTATGTGGTATATCACATTTATTGACTTGCAGATGTTATAACATCCCTGCGTCTCTGATATGAAACCTACTTGATCATGGTGAATTATCTTTTTGATATGCTGCTGGATTCTCTTAGCTAGTATTTTAAAAAAAATTTGTATCTATATTCATCAAGGATATTGGCCTGTAGTTTTCTTTTTTAATTATGTCCTTTCCTGGTTTTGGTATTAGGGTGATACTGGCTTCATAGAATGATTCAGGGAGAATTCCCTCTTTCTCTGTCTTGTGGAATAGTGTCAATAGGATTAGTACCAATTATTTTTTGAATGTTTGATAGAAATTTATCTGTGAATCTGTCTAGTCCTGGACTTTTTTTTTTAATTGGCAATTTTTAAATTACCATTTCAATCTCACTTCTTGTTATTGGTCTGTTCAGAGCATCTATTTCTTCCTGATTTAATCTAGGAGACTCGTATATTTCCAGGAATTTATCCATCCTCTCTAGGTTTTCTAACGTATGCACATAAAGGTATTCATAGGCGCCTTGAATAATCTTTTGTGTTTCTGTGGAATCAGTTGTAATATCTCCCATTTTGTTTCTAGTTAAGCTTATTTGGATCTTCTCTCTTTTTATTTTGGTGAATCTTGCTAATGGTCTATCAATTTTATTTATCTTTTCAAATAACCAGCTTTTTGTTTCATTTACCTTTTGTATTTTTTGTTTGTTTCAATTTTATTTAGTCCTGCTCTGACCTTTGTTATTTATTTTCTTCTCCTGGGCTTGGATATGGTTTGTTCTTGTTTCTCTGGTTTCTTGAGGTGTGAACTTGGGTTGTCTGTTTGTGCTTTCAGACAGTTTTGATGGAGGCATTTAATGCTATGAACTTTCCTCTTAGCACCAACTTTGCTATATCCCAGAGGTTTTGATAGGTTGTGTCACTATTATCATTCAATTCAAAGAATTTTTAAATTTCTACCTTGATATCATTGTTGACCCAACAATCATTTAGGAGTAGGTTGTTTAATTTCCACATATTTCCATGGTTCTGAGGGTTCATTTTGGAGTTGATTTCCAATTCTATTACACTGTGGTCTGAGTGAGTACTTGATATAATTTCAATTTTCTTAAACTTGTTGAGACTTGTTTTGTGGCCTATCATGTGGTTTATCTTGGAGAATGTTCCATGTGCTGATAAATAGAATGTATATTCTGTAGTTGCTGGGTAGAATATTCTGTAAATACCTGTTAAGTACATTTTTTGTAGGGTATATTTTAAATCCATTTTTTCTTTGTTTACTTTCTGTCTTGATGACCTGTCTAGTGCTGTCAGAGGAATACTGAAGTCCCACTATTATTGTATTGCTGTCTATCTCATTTCCTAGGTCTACTAGCATTTGTTTTATTAATTTGGGAGCTCCAGTGTTAGGTGCATATATATTTAGGATTATGACATTTTCCTGTTGGACACATCTTTTTATTATATAACATCTGCTTTTGTCTTTTTAAACTACTTTTGCCTTGAAGTTTGTTTTTTCTGTAGAATAGCTACTCCTGCTTGCTTTTGGTGTCTATTTGCATGGAATATCTTTTCCATCCCTTTACGTTAAGTTTATGTGAGTCCTTATGTGTTAGGCAGGTCTCTTGAAGACAGAAGATATTTAATTGGTGTATTCTTATCCATTCTGCCATTCTGTATCTTTTAAGTGAAGCATTTAGGACATTTATATTCAACATTAGTATTGAGATGTGAGGTACTATTCTATTCATCATGCTATTTGTTGCCTGAATACATTTTTTTTTTATTGGGTTTTTTTATAGGTTCTGTGAGATTTATGCTTTAAGGAGGTTCTATTTTTGTGTATTTTGAGAACTTGTTTCAAGATTCAGAGCTCCTTTTAGTAGTTCTTGTAGTTCTGGCTTGGTAGTGGTGAATTCTCTCAGCATTTGTTTATCTGAAAAAGGCTATATTTTCTTCATTAATGAAGCTTTGTTTTGCTTCATACAAAATTCTTGTATGCAGCTGATAATTGTTTTGTTAAGGAAGCTGAAGATAGGGCCCCAATCCCTTCTAGCTTGTAGGGTTTCTGCTGAGGAATCTGTTGTTAATCTGATGGGTTTTCCTTTACAGTTTACCTAGTTAGTGCTGTTAAGATTATTTCCTTTGTCTAGACTTTAGATAACCTGATGACTACACCTAGGTGATGATCTTTTTGTGATAAATTTCCCAGGTGTTCTTTCAGCTTCTTGTACTTGTTAAAGATGTCTAGATCTTTAACAAGATCAGGGAAGTTTTCCTTGATTATTCCCTCAAATATGTTTTCCAAACTTTTAGATTTCTCTTTTTCCTCAGGAACACCCAGTATTCTGCGGTTTGGTCATTTAACATAATCCCAAACTTCTTGGAGGTCTTGTTCATTTTCTAAATCTTTTTTTTTTTTTTTTTTAATCTTTGTTGGATTGGGTTAATTCAAAACCTTGTCTTTGAGCTCTGATGTTCTTTCTTCTGCTTGTTTAATTCTATTGGTGAGATTTTCCAGTGCCTTTTGCATTTCTCTAAGTGTGTCCTTCACCTCCAGAAGTTGTGATTGTTTTTTATTTATGCTATCTATTACACTGAAGATTTTTCCCTTCTTATCTTGTATTACTGTTTTAATTTCATTAAGTTAGACTTCACCTTTCTTTGATGCCTCCTTGATTAGCTTAATAATTGACCTGAATTCTTTTTCTGGCAATTTTGTTTTGGATCCATTGCTGGCAAGCTGGTGTGATCTTTGGGGGGTATTAAAGAACCTTGTTTTGTCATATTACCAGAATTGTTTCTCTGGTTCTTTCTCATTTGGTTAGACTATGTCAGAGGAAAGATTTGGAGCTCAAGGGATGGTGTTCAGATTCTTCTGTCCCATGGGGTGCTCCTTTGATGTAGTGCTCTCCCCCTTTCCCTGATGATGTGGCTTCCTGAGAGCCAAACTGGAATGATTGTTATTTTTCTCCTGGATCTAGCCACCCAGCAGAGTTACCAGGCTCTGGGGTGGTACTGGGATTGTCTACACAGAGTCATATGATGTGAACCATCTTTAGGTCTCTCAGCTGTAGCTATCAGCACCTGCTCTGGTGGAAGTGGCAGAGGAGTAAAGCAGACTCTGTGAGGGTCCTTAGTTGTAGTTTTGTTTATTTCACAAGTTTTGTGTTGGATGGCCTCCAGTCAGGAGGTGGCATTTTCAAGACAGCATCAGCTGAGGTAGTATAGTGAGCATCAGGTGGTAGGTGGAGCCCTAGAGCTCCCAAGAGGTTCTGTTCTTTTTCTTGGGCTATCAGGACAGGTTGAGAAAGACTATCAGGTGGGGGGTAGGGTTAGGCATATCTAAGTTCAGACTCTCCTTGGTGGTGGCAGGGGTGGGAGGTGTAGTTCTCAGACCAGTGGAGTTATGCTCCCAGGGGGATTCTGGCTGCCTCTGCTGTGTCATGCAGGTCACCAGGGAAGTGGGTAAAAGCTGGCAATTATAGGCCTCATTCAGCCCAAAAGGCTGGTTTCACTTTCACTGTGCTCCCTCAACAGCATCAAGTTTAGTTCCAGGCAGTGGGTGAGCAGGGCTGATAAACTGACCCAGAATACCAGCCTCCCAGCTGAGAAAGCAAGCAGGGCTTTTAGGTTTCATCTCTCCCCCACCTGCCATGGCTACTGTGCTGTGTCTGCAGTCCCAATTCACCCCCTCCCCTGATTTCTGTCTGGGAAACTGCTTTCGGTCAAAATTGTTACAAAGTTTAGCTGGAAGTTTCCTTCTCTGTGTGGTCTTTCCCTGGTTCCTCTGGCAGCCCTCCCCAAGGACTTCTGTGAGACAAAGTCAGAAATGACTTCCCTGGGAACTGATAGCCCACTGGGCTCTTCCCACTGCTTCTTCCACCCCTATATTTCACTCAGCTCTCTAAATTTGTCTCAGCTCCAGATAAGGTCAAATCCTTCTCCCGTGATCAGGAACTTCAGGTTTCCCAGTGAGAGTGTGTGTTTGGGGGCAGACAATCCCTCTTTCATACATTGGGCACTCAGTTTTCGGCTGTCTCCAGAGGGCCTGTAGGAGCAATCTGCTTCCTTCCAAGAGTCTGTGGGTTATCTTGGCTTTCCTGTTCTTCTTGATTCTTGAATATGTAGGGGTAACTCTAGGATTTTTCACGTCTTTGAATAGAGGATATGAAATTTTGTCTCCATGGTCTAGGAAGAGTTATGGCTCTGGGGAAGAAGAGGAATGTATTCTATTTGCCACTTCTCTTCTATCTTGGCAGGAAGGCAGGAATTTCAGCCTGGGCAACAAGTCTGCAGTACATCAGATTTCTGAAGGTGAGACACATAGAACATTGACTGGGTTGAACTCAGATCTGGACAACCAGGAAGTACTGTAAATCTCTTGGAGGACATAGGCTTATTTCTTAAGTTATTATTACATATAAATGATGTATATATATCTTTTAACCTAAAATTTCAATATATACAGTTGACTCTTGAGCAACACAGGTTTGAACTTTACAGGTCCTCTTATATGTGAATTTTTTTTTTTCTATAAATGCATTAAAAATTTTTTTGGAGATTTAACAATTAAAAACACACAAACTGCCTAGTGTAGAAATATAGAAGAAAAATCAAGAGAAAGTATGTCATAAATGTATAAAATGTATGTAGATAGTAGTAGTCTATTCTATCATTTACTACCACAAAATATGCACAAATCTATTATAAAAGTTAACATTTATCAAAACTTACATACACAAACACAGACTGTATATGGTGCCATTTGTAACTGAAATGCAAACAAATAAAAAGATGTAGTATGAAATCATAACTTCATAAAATTAACTGTAGTGCATACTATACTACTGTAATAATTTTATAGCCACCTCTTGTTGCTATTGTGGTGAGCTCAAGTGTTACAAATATCCACTTAAAATGCCACCTGATGCTAATCATCTCTTGTAAACAGTTTGTCTCTCCAGTAAATTGTGTATCACAGTAAAAAGTGATCTCTCAAGTTTCTTGTTTATTTTTCATCATGTTTAGTACAATACAGTACAGCTTGAATAACACCATGGGACTCACATGAAGTGTGACTAATGATGCTGGAAATGCTCCCAAGAAGCAGAGAAAAGTTACTACATTACAAGCAAAAGCTGAGTTGCTTGATAAGTGTCATAGATTGAGGACATCAGATGCAGTTGCCTACCATTTCAGATAGGCAATTCATTTTGTAAACAGATGACATACACTTACAGTATTGATAAATACAGTTCAGTACCGCAAATGTATTTTCTCTTCCTTAGGATTTTCTTAATGATGTTTTCTTTTCCCTATTTTATTTTATTGTAAAAATACAGTAGGTAATATATATATATAACATACAAAATATGTGTTAATCAACTGTTTATGTTATCAGTAAGTCTTCCAGTCAACAGTAATCTATTAGTAGTTAAGTTTTGAGGCAGTCAAAAATTATATACACATTTTTGACTGCACAGGGAGTCAGTGACCCTAATCTCTCTGTCGTTCAAGAGCCAACTGCATATTTCTTTTTTTTCTTATCTCTCTATAGTGAAATGACTTTCAGGGCAGAAAATAAATATGTATATACACTGGGAAATGTATCTACACACATAGAGATAAGTGTTTTACTGAGATATTCAGTAGTACCCAAGTTAACTCTCCATATACTGTTTCTTATAATTTTCCCTTGCTTTTTCTACTTCCAGATGTGTGGGATACATCATAGTTACATAGAAATCCTTTCACTGTAGTTCCTGCTTCCCCATATTCAAAATGATTCCCTGAAGACTTCTACCTTGAAGGTCTAAAGCCTAACCTCTGAACTGTGGATGGAAAATTGAACTCCTTGATGTGATGTCTACATATCATGCAACCCTAAACCTAAATATTCTGTGTGGGAGCCTCATTACATTCCTTTTTAGTCTAATACATTTGAAGTGGTCTTAAAAAATTCTATTTTGTTTTCTTTTATGTAGTCTATTTTACCTTGTTTTCCTTGGCTATTACTTATTGTCTTAAATGATTTGATTCTACTGGTCTCAAGGCTTAAACCTTACAATCTGCAGGGTCTGATGGATTTCTCTCTATTTTTAGGTCCCCTGGGATATGTGTGATGAGTTTGGGGCAGAGAAGTGGAGAAAGGAGAAAGCTTATGTCTATGCTATTTTCTTTTTCTCTCCAGCCACAAACTCCAGAGTCTATAAGGAGAGCCTGAGAAGCAAGCTCTGTGCAGAGTCACTTCTAAGAAATACTAGGATGAAATGTAGGTGAGATAAATTTGTGTGAAAAAAGGGATGAGAGAGAGGAGGAAGGACTGAAAAAATTTTCAAGGCAGAAGGGGGACCCATGTCTTCTAATTTGGTGAAATAGGTAGGAGAGGTAGGTAGGAGATGGGAATGCTCCCTGTCTATCTTACCTTTTGTATGAGGATTAATAACACAACCAAGAAGAAAGTGGTCCTTAGGAAGCCCAAATAATTGAAAACGTCCCTGGAGTATACCCACTAGACAAGCTGGGGTGAAGGAGACCTAGCTATTGTAATATACAGGTAGAAACTGTGGTTGTGAGACTGTTGGTGATTAACTCATAGATATTTCAAAGTCATCTGTCAGCTACAATAGCTGTCATTAGGAATGCTTGAAAGGTTTCAAAGAACACTTCACTAGCAATGAGCACACCTAGGACCTAGATGTGGGTTTCTAAATTTCATTCTCCGCTAAAACAATATGAGGCTCCTTGCAAAAGTGGCTGATTACAGGTCCAGGGGGATGAAAATTACAAAGTGAACTTGGAACACTTCTGTGTCAAAAAGCAAGGAAGTGATCAAAGAATAAAGGAGACATGTTGCAAAGGACTCGGGAGCCTGCTTGAAGAGGCTTCCATTAGCTACATTTGAGACTATTTGAACATCATCATGACTATTGAAAATAATGGAATATAACCCAGATAATAAATAAAAATCTGTAAGTCCATACTAATGTAAGTAAAGAAATGAGGAAATAAATGATGGAGAAGGGAACTCTCTTCCTTATAGTAGAACCCCAAAAAATAAAGATAGAGAGAATGATGGAGTTAGAAAATCACCATTTGGCAGTCCCTATAGTAATAATTGTTTCAGGTAAAAATAAATGGATTCAAAAATCAGAGTATGTTGAAAACCAGGATACTTATTATACATTGTTTCAAAATATATCTCTACAATATATTTATGAATTTCAAAGAAGAAACTATCTTTACAGTGGAGAAACCTGGCAAAAGTCACCTCAACCATATGATCAAAGTTCACATCACCAATAATGGGACACTTAGACATTATGTGCTTCCTGAGAAGGACATAACAACATTTCTATTACATTTCTGCCAAAAATGCATAATCTGAATCCAATCACAAAGGGATAATTGGACTAACCTAAATCAAAGAATTGTCTACACAATAACTAGTTTGAATTATTCAAATATTGAGATCATGAACTATAAAAAAAATGAATTGTTTCAGATCAAAGAAGACCAAACAGACATGACAACCAATTATAACTTATGATTCTGGATTTATCCCTGGACAACGTAAAACATATTAGTGGGACAACTGGTAAAATTTGCATATGTAATTTATCTACAACTTGGATAATAGTTTTGATGTTGGTAATGGTAATGATATTATATTAGTATTAATTTTCTGATTTTGGTAATTGCACTGTGATTATTGAAGAGAGTATCATGGTTTTTAGAAACTACAAACTGCATTATGTAAAGCTAAAGAAATATCCTGTGTGAAAGTTGCTATCTGGGACTGTATTTTCTAATTTGGTGAAATAGGTAGGAGAGGTAGGTAGGAGGAATTTGTTTCAGGAAACAAATTGTATATCTTTGTATATGAGAATGACAAAGCAAGTGTGATAAAATGGTAATACTAGAGGAATATTTGAGATGTTGTACATGGACATTCTTTATATTATTATTACAACTTTCCTGGAAGTATGAAATTATTCCAAAATTTAAAGTTACCCCATGTCTTATTCTGTTTTTGGTTGCTGTGGCAGAGTACCACAGACTGGGTAATTTACAAATAATAGAAGTTTATTTGGCTCATAGTTCTGGAGGCTGGAAAGTCCAAGATCAAGGGATAGCATCTGGTGAGGGCTTTCTTGCTGTGTCATAACATGGTGGAAAGCATCACATGGAGAGGAAGGGCAGGGGAGGGTTAAAACAGGCATGAGACAGAGAGAAAAGGGAGACAGAACTTCTGAGGTATCTACCTCACTCCCACAATAGTAGCATTAATCCATTGAGGCCTTTACCCTCATGCCCTAATCACCTCCTAAAGATCCCACTTCTTAATGCCATTGCAATGGCAATTAAAGTTCAATAGGAGTTTTAAAGGGGACATTCAAATCATAGCACCCTATAAAGACTTTACAGAGGCAGGTTTAAAAGTATGTGTCAGCTTTGAGGTAAGATAGCTTTGCATGAGTTTGGGCAGGAGAACATGGGGACAGATCATGCTTTGGAGTCGTGCCTCCTGGAGAAAATTATATTTATTTTATAATCAAAAGATGATTTTTTAAAAGGATAAAATTAGTCTTCAAGTTTAACAACAAAAGTATCACGTTAACAATGTGAATATAGGATAAAAATGATTTTGAAATGTAAAAACAGTTAGAAGGCATATCTGTGTTCAAAGTGAGTTCTAGCTAACTAATACTAGAGACTAAATGTATGCATCCCCTTACTGTCATTACTATGGTGTTGTCTGAGGCCTGGAGAGTCAGACAGAGGAATACACAGAATTAAATCAAATATCATTTAAATATCTATAAGATTTGTCCTGGGAACCTAAGCAAGACTATGAAAGGTGTTTGAATTGAACCAGGCAGTAACTGAATTGGTTAAATTTAATAGAGCACTCAGATTGTCTCAGTGAGGATATTGCAGGCTTAAATCAGTTTGAAGAAATAGAAAATGTGTAACTTGAATTCTGGGGGCCATAAAACTGACCTATTTGGAGGGCATGGTCTTGTATTCCTTAATGGCAGAGTGACTGTATAGAAGTTTTACCTATTAGTGGCCTGTGGAGAGTCAGCCTGGCCAAAGCCTCTGGCTAATAAGAAATCTAAGTATGCCAAGATAGCTACCACAATTCATTTGACATGAAAAACTTTAACTTGCTTTCTTTAGTAAACAAAATTTGTTTTAAAAAAGGGAAGCATTGATTAATCTTAGAGATAATAACTTGAACCTTCAATATTAATATTTTTCTATTAGTTTAACTATAATAGGTGCACATTTGGATTTAAAGAGAATTAGATGTATTATAAACAAACATCCTTGTGATTCCAAGTTAAAATATGTATTTGATTTACAATTCTTAATTTGAAATGCGTAAGATATTTTACTAAGTTTATAGTGTTGATTTTTAAAGAGAGCTTAGAATTCACTGTATTTTAAGGTTGGTATATTGAATTCAGTTAAATATTAGGTGCTTCAAAATATTATCCTTGTAGTAACATTCAAAAATGCATTTAAAAAGACAATTTAATCAAATATATAAATGTAGTAAAAATGTATAAGGGATCTTAAGTTTACAAAAGAAATCAAACAAATTGACTTGATCAAAGATTAATGAAATATTTGACTTGAGTTCTTGAGGTAATTGTTAGACTTTGCAATTTTAATAAATAGAATAAACTTGTAAATTAAAATTAAAAGCTTAAGAAAAACAATGTCTTTGAGTTGATAATGTTTAATAAATATATTAATTAGAAAAAAAAAAAACACTGACTTAAAGCAGCAACTCAAAAATTCAAACAAAACATGTTGATACCTGTAGTAAATCTTGGATAAATGTATTTGAGAAAATTTACCTTTGAAATGGAAAGTGAAATTACAGGCAAACCATTAACAATAGTGAACCAAAGTACCCACTAGGTTAGTTAAAGCTGTATGCTATATACCAAATGCTCAAATGAAATTTGCTATTGGTTAAACAAGCTATATAATACATGGACAATGTATGTAAATGCATCTTTGCTTATTCAAACTGAGGTTTTATCCCTAAGTAGTTATATTGTTAGACATAAGCAAGGAAGAAATAGGAGTACAAAACAGATATAATACAGTTGATCATGGTATCCATAGGTTTTGCATCTGTGGATTCAAACCAACCATGGATCAAAAATATTTTTTAAAAACAAATAAAAATAATACCAATTAAAAAATAATGCAGTGTAACAACTATTTTGTAACATTTACACTGTATTCAGTATTTTAAGTAATCTAGAGATGATGTAAAGTGTATGAGAAGGTATGTGTAGGTTATATGCAAATTTATATACAGCACTTTATATAAGAGACTTGAGCATTCATGAATTTGGGGTCCAAGGACCTTGGAACCAATCTTCCATGCAGATACCAAGGGATGACTACATATAATCATCGTTCAGAATTGCAGAATTTTGGCAACAGATAAGCTCTATGGAAATCAAGAAAATTGACACCAGGTAAAGACTTTGATAAAGTCCTATATGAAATTAATGTAGAACATCTGGAGAATTATTTTTCAGCAATGAAGTCGCTGCTTTTACATGAAGTAAAAAACACAGCCTTAAGGTAGAATGTATACACTTCTGACCATGCACTTTAAAAGAAAAACAAAAAGAGAATAGAATGAAGGGAACATAAAATCTCTAGCATAAGACTAATCCTAAATTCATGACAGAATAAATATCTTTAAAAAGAATACAAAATTGGCAAGTGTGTTAGAAGGTAGATTTAGCTGTGTGTAAAAGAGACTTCAAATTATAGTAGATCAAACGTTTTATATTATGTTGGACTTACATGCAGTCCAGAGATAGAGGGGCCAGGGCTGGTTCAGTAACTTTGCCCTTTAGATTCTCAGGGGACCCAGGCTTATTTTATTTTGTTGCTTCCATAGTTCAAGGATATTGCTCTCATCCACATGGTGCAAGTTATCTTGCCACCATATCCACTTTTGAAGCAGTAGTTCAGAAGAGGGGGAGAAAAGGGATACCCCTCCCTTTAATGACTCAACCTAGAAGTGGTATGTGTCACTTGTGCTTACATCCATTGGCCAGAACTTAGGGCTACACCAAGCTGGAAGAAAGGCTAAGAAATACAGTCTTTATTTTGGTGGCTGTGTGCCCTACCAAAATTCTATTGCAAAGGAAGAACATACAAAAAGTCTCTTTGGCACACCCATCAAGACTGCTGGACTCTGAGGTCAGTATTGATACATTTGCCTGTATTAGGCCCTAGATTGAGGGTGGGGAAGAGAAGGGGATTTCTGAAGATTTCATGGTATTACACTAGCTGAATAAGTAAAAGACTCTTAGAGACAGAATTAGCTTGTGATTCAGCTGAGAAGTTATATCTATTGTGAGAGTCATTTCTAGAAATTACAACCATCTCTGTCTACAGGAAGCTTGGCCTGCTATACCCACAGCCTGAATGTGGGCTGGGATAAGGTTTGACAACCATGGTGTCGGCTTTGGGTGTGATTCTGAGGAAGAGAAAGAAGCAGTAAGTGATGTATTTTACTTGACTAGAATCTTCTGAATGAGACTGACAGGAAATAATGTTTCAGCATGAAAGAGTCATTCCTCTGAAATCGAGGAAGGAGTGCCATTTGGAATAATAAAAACAGCAAACACTGAATGTGTTTTAGGAATTGTTTAGAGGTTTTGCATGAACTCATTTAATTTTCATAACAACTATGAATTAGGTAATATTATTTCTGCTTTGCAGATGGATAAAATAAAACACAGAGTTATTAACTAATTTGCTCATGATCACACACATAATACACTATTGAAGCTGGGATTTGAACCTAGGCATTTTGGCTCTAGTATCTGTACATGTAACTGCCTGACTGTGCTATCTCAGTAACCTTTTCTTAAGAGTGGAAATTACTTCATGTGCATTTTTCAGTGTTGGGAAACATGGTTGTCAAACTTAAAGCATAAGCTAGAATAAGAGTTAGCTGGAGGAGAACAAGAGTAAAGGAACTTAGGAGGAAACAATAAAACATTCAGGGTTATAAACTGTATGTTCTATAGTGAGCAGCATCAAACTAGAATTGAGAGAGTCCAGACTAACCAGCATAATCAGATGTTTCCATCATTTTCTATTTCAATAACAACTATGTACTTAATCCGAACAGGGCACTCTGCCAATTGCTAGAAAATTTTAGTTTTGTAACTTCTCTATGTCTTGACTTTTGCTTCTGTTAAATGGAAACACCTCTTCTTTCCACAGATATGTTTCAATGAAAGTTTTTGGAGAATTTAATCACAGCATTTAAAGTAGTTATTCCCTTCAGTTCTGCTCTGATCTTAGTTATCTCTTATCTTCTGCTAGGTTTTGAGTTTTTTTGATCTTGCTCCTCTAGCTCTTTCAATTTTGACGATAGGGTGTTGATTTTAGATCTTTCCTTGCTTCTCATGTGGGCATTTATTGCTATATATTTTCCTCTAGAGACTGCTTTGAATGTGTCCCAGAGATTCTGGTATGTTGTGTCTTCGTTCTCGTTGGTTTCAAAGAACATCTTTATTTCTTCCATCATTTCATTGTTTATCCAGTCAGCATTCAAGAGCCAGTTGTTCAGTTTCCATGAAGCTGTGCGGTTCTGAGTTAGTTTCTGAATTCTGAGTTCTAACTTGATGGCACTGTGGTCTGAGAGACTGTTTGTTATGATTTCCGTTCTTTTGCATTTGCTGAGGAGTGATTTACTTCCAGTTATGTGGTCAATTTTAGAGTAGGTGCGATGTGGTGCTGAGAAGAATGTATATTCTGTGGGTTTGGGGTGGAGAGTTCTGTAAATGTCTATTGGGTTTGCTTGGTCCAGGTCTGAGTTCAAGTCCTGGATATCCTTGTTAATTTTCTGTCTTGTTGATCTGTCTAATATTGACAATGGGGTGTTCAAGTCTCCCACTATTATTGTGTGGGAGTCTAAGTCTCTTTGTAAGTCATTAAGAACTTGCCTTATGTATCTGGGTACTCCTCTATTGGGTGTGTATATATTTAGGATCGTTAGCTCTTGTTGTTGCATTGATCCTTTTATCATTATGTAATGTCCTTCTTTGTCTCTTTTGATCTTTGTTGGTTTAAAGTCTGTTTTATCAGAGACAAGAATTGCAACTCCTGCTTTTTTTTGTTCTCCATTTGCTTGGCAAATCTTCCTCCATCCCTTTATTTTGAGCCTTTGTGTATCCTTGCATGTGAGATGGGTTTCCTGGATACAGCACACCAATGGGTTTTGGCTTTTTTATTTTTTATTTTAATATATTTTATTAAATATATTATTTACTATTTTAATATATATTAAAATTCCTATTTTTTAAAATAATTTATTTATTTTACTTTAGGTGCATACTATATCTGGCATTTCTCCCCATGTTATCCCTCTCCACCCTCCCCTCCCTCCCCATCCCCCATTATCTCTCCCCTACCCCACCAATTGTCACCTGTGTGGCGCTCCTCTCCCTGAGTCCACGTGTTCTCGTTGTTCAACACCCACCTATGAGTGACAACATACGGTGCTTGACTTTCTGTTCTTGGGTCAGTTTGCTGAGAATGATGGTTTTCAGATTCATCCAAGTCCCTACAAAGGACACGAACTCATAGTTTTTTATGGCTGTGTAGTATTCCATGGTGTATATGTACCACATTTTCTTGGTCCAGTCTATCATTGATGGGCATTTGGGTTGGTTACAGGTCTTTTCTATTGTACACAGGGCTGCAATGAACATACGTGTGCACGTGTCTCTATAGTAGAACAGTTTATAGTTCTTTGGGTGTATACCCAATAGTGGGATTGCTGGGTCAGATGGAATTTCTATTTCTAGATCCTTGAGAAATCACCACACTGTCTTCCACAATGGTTGAACTAATTTACACTCCCACCAACTGTATAAGAGTGTTCCTATTTCTTCACATCCTCTCCAGCATCTGTTGTCTCCAGATTTTTTAATGATCGCCATTCTAACTGGCGTGAGATGATATCTCAGTGTGGTTTTGATTTGCATTTCTCTAATGACCAGTGGTGATGAGCATTTTTTCATATGTTTGTTGGTCTCATATGTCCTCTTTTGAAAAGTGTCTGTTCATATCCTTTGCCCACTTTTGAATGGGCTTCTTTGTTTTTTTCTTGTAAATCTGTTTTAGTTCTTTGCAGATTCTGGATATTAGCCCTTTGTCAGATGGGTAGATTGCAAAAATTTTTTTGCCAGACTGTATCTTTTGACTGGGGCCTTTAGGCCATTTACATTCAATGTTAATATTGTTATGTGTGAATTTGATCCTACCATTTTGTTACTGGCTGGTTTTCTTTCTCATTAGTTGACTCATTTTCTTCATTGCATTTTTGGTCTTTGCCAACTGGTTTGCTTTTGCAGTGACTGGTACTTGTTCCTTTCCATGCTTAGTGTTTCTTTCAGGAGCTCTTGTAGGGCAGGTCTGGTGGTGACAAAATCTCTCAATATTTGCTTGTCCATAAAGGATTTTATTTCTACTTCACTTATGAATCTTAGTTTGGCTGGATATTAGATTCTGGGTTGAAAATTCTTTTCTTTAAGGGTGTTGAATATTGGCCTCCACTCTCTTCTGGCTTGTAGAGTTTCTGCCAAGAGATCTGCTGTGAATCTGATTGGCTTCCCTCTGTGGGTGACCTGACCTTTCTCTCTGGCTGCCCTTAGCATTTTTCCCTCATTTTGACCCTGGTGAATCTGACAATTATGTGCCTTGGGGTTGCTCTTCTTGAATATCTTTGTGGAGTTCTCTGTATTTCTTGAATTTGAAATTTGGACTGCCTTGCTAGGTTTGGGAAGTTCTCCTGGGTAATATCCTGGAGTGTGTTTTTCAGCTTGGATTCATTCTCCCCGTCATATTCAGGTACACTGATCAAGCATAGATTAGGTTTTTTCACATAATCCCATATTTCTTGGAGGCTTTGTTCATTTCTTTTCACTCTTTTTTCTCTTGTATTGCCTTCTCTTTACTTCATTGAGTTGATCTTCAGTCTCTCATATCCTTTCTTCTGCTTGATTGATTCGGCTATTAAAACTTCTGTTTGCTTCACATAATTCTCGTGTTATGTTCTTCAACTCCATCAAGTCGTTTATGTTCTTCTCTAAGCTGGTTATTCTAGTTAGCATTTTGTCTAACTTTTTTCAAGGTTTTTGGTTTCTTTGCATTGATTTAGAACGTGTTCCTTTAGCTCTGAGAAGTTTGTTATTATCCACCTTCTGAATCCTGTTTCCATCAATTCTTCACACTCCTTCTCAGTCAAGTTGTGATCCTGTGTTGTTGAGGAGTTGTGATCCCTTGAAGGAGAAGAGGTGTTCTGGTCTTTGGTGGTTTCACCTTTTTGGTGCTGTTTTTTTCCCATCTTTGTGGATTTATCTGGCTGTGGTGTTAGAGAGCTGCTTGATGAGGTCACTTGTCTGCCTGTGGGGGGCCAGGTTTTGGCTTTTTATCCAATTTGCCAGTCTGTGTCTTTTGATTGGGGCATTTAGCCCATTTACAATCAGAGCAGAACTGAAGGAGATAGAAACACAGAAAACCCTTCAAAAAATCAATAAATCCAGGGGCTGGTTTTTCAAAAAGATCAACAAAATAGACCACTAGGCAGATTAATAAAAAAGAAAAGAGAAAATAATCAAATAGATGCAATAAAAAATGATAAAGGGGATATCACCACAGATTCCACAGAAATACAAACCATCATCAGAGATTATTACAAACAACTCTATGCACATAAACTAGTGAACCTGGAAGAAATGGATACATTCCTGGACACTTGCATCCTCCGAAGCCTAAACCAGGAAGAAGTCGAAACCCTGAATAGACCAATAACAAGGTCTGAAGTTGAGGCAGCAATTAAGAGCCTACCACCCAAAAAGAGCCCATGTCCAGATGGGTTCACAGCCGAATTCTACCAGACATACAAAGAGGAGCTGGTACCATTCCTTCTGAAACTATTCCAAACAATCCAAAAGAGGGAATCCTTCCCAGATCATTTTATGAGACCAACATCATCCTGATACCAAAACCCGACAGAGACTCAGCAAGAAAAGAAAACTTCAGGCCAATATCCATGATGAACATAGATGCAAAAATCTTCAATAAAATACCGGCAGACCGATTGCAACAGCACATCAAAAAGCTTATCCATCACAATCAAGTAGGATTCATCCCGGGGATGCAAGGCTGGTTCAACATACACAAGTCTATAAACATAATTCACCACATAAACAGAACCAAAGACAAAAACCACATGATTATCTCAACTGATGCAGAGAAGGCCTTTGACAAAATTCAACAGCCCTTTATGCTAAAAACCCTCAATAAACTAGGTATTGATGGAACATATCTCAAAATAATAAAAGCTATTTATGACAAACCCACAGCCAATATCATACTGAATGGACAAAAACTGGAAGCATTCCCTTTGAAATCTGGCACTAGACAAGGATGCCCTCTCTCATCACTCCTGTTCAATATAGTACTGGAAGTTCTAGCCAGAGCAATCAGGGAAGAAAAAGAAATAAAGGGTATTGAAATAGGAAAGGAGGAAGTCAAATTGTCTCTATTTGCAGATGACATGATTGTATATCTAGAAGACCCCATCATCTCAGCCCAAAATCTCCTGAAACTGATAAGCAACTTCAGCAAAGTCTCAGGATACAAAATCAATGTGCAAAAATCACAAGCATTCCTATGCACCAATAACAGATTTAAAGACAGCCAAATCAAGAACGAACTGCCATTCACAATTGCTACAAAGAGAATAAAATAGAATAACAAGGAATGTAAAGGACTTCTTCAAGGAGAACTACAAACCACTGCTCAATGAAATAAGAGAGGACACAAACAGATGGAGAAACATTCTATGTTCATGGTTAGGAAGAATCAATATCGTGAAAATGGCCATACTGCCCAAAGTAATTTACAGATTCAACGCTATCCGCATCAAGCTACCAATGACCTTCTTCACAGAACTGGAAAAAAACCACCTTAAACTTCATATGGAAGCAAAAGAGAGCCCGCATAGCCAAGTCAATTCTAAGCAAAAAGAACAAAGCGGGAGGCATCACACTACTGGACTTCAAACTATACTACAAGGCTACAGTAATCAAAACAGCATGGTACTGCTACCAAAACAGAGATATAGACCAATGGAACAGAACAGAGGCTTCGGAGGCAACACAACACATCTACATCCATCCGATCTTTGACAGACCGGACAAAAACAAGCAATGGGGGAAAGGATTCCCTGTTTAATAAATGGTGTTGGGAAAACTGGCTAGCCATGTGTAGAAAGCAGAAACTGGACCCCTTCCTGACACCTTACACTAAAATTAACTCTAGATGGATTAAAGACTTAAACATAAGACCTAACACCATAAAAACCCTAGAAGAAAATCTAGGCAAAACCATTCAGGACATAGGCGTAGGCAAGGACTTCATGACCAAAACACCAAAAGCATTGGCAACAAAAGCCAAAATAGACAAACGGGACCTAATCAAACTCCACAGCTTCTGCATGGCAAAAGAAACAGTCTTTAGAGTGAATTGGCAACGAAAAGAATGGGAAAAAATTTTTTGCAGTCTACTCATCTGACAAAGGGCTGATATCCAGAATCTACAAGGAACTAAAACAGATTTACAAGAAAAAACAAAGAAGCCCATTCAAAGTGGGCAAAGGATATGAACAGGCACTTTACAAAAGAAGACGTACATGAGGCCAACAAACGTATGAAAAATTGCTCATCATCACTGGTCATTAGAGAAATGCAAATCAAAACCACACTGAGATATCATCTCACGCCAGTTAGGATGGTAATCATTAAGATATCTGGAGACAACAGATGCTGGAGAGGATGTGGAGAAATAGGAATACTTTTACACTGTTGGTGGCAGTGTAAATTAGTTCAACCATTGTGGAAGACAGTGTGGCAATTTCTCAAGGACCTAGAAATAGAAATTCCATTTGACGCAGCAATCCCATTACTGGGTATATATCCAAAGAATTATAAATCGTTCTACTATAAGGACACATGCACACCTATGTTCATTGCAGCACAGTTTACAATAGCAAAGACCTGTAACCAACCCAAATGCCCATCAATGATAGACTGGACAGGGAAAATGTGGCACATATACACCATGGAATATTATGCAGCCATCAAAAATGATGAGTTCGTATCTTTTGTAGGGACATGGATGAACCTGGAAACCATCATTCTCAGCGAACTGACCCAAGAACAGAAAATCAAACACTGCATGTTCTCACTCATAGGCAGGTGTTGAACAATGAGAACACATGGACATAGGGAGGGGAGCACTACACACTGGGGTCTGTCGGGGGGAAATAGGGGAGGGACAGCAGGGGGTGGGGAGTTGGGGGAGAGAGAGCATGGGGAGAAATGCCAGATATAGGTGATGGGGAGGAAGGCAGCAAATCACACTGCCATGTGTGTACCTATGCAACAATCTTGCATGTTCTTCATATGTACACCAAAACCTAAAATGCAATAAAAATAAAAAATAAAGATAAAGACAAAAAGCAAAAAATAATAATAATAAAAATAAAAATAAAGTAGTTATTCCAAGTAATCACATTTGCTTAGTGATAAGAAAAGGATTGCTCATACAAGCACACCTGTGTTTGATAAATTCCAGAGGACCAGGCAGAAATGTGCCACAATGAAGAGGAGATGAATGGAGAAATGTAGAAAGAAATACTTTGACTAGAGACTGCCAGTTGTTTAATGATTGTTTGATGAGCCCAGAAAGTGAGCACAACCTGACTTCAGACTTTCTAAGATTTAATTAATGTTGCTGATAAAACTTGCCAATTTTCATACTTAGATAACAAACATGAAGCTACCATGATTCCTACCCCATAAGGCTCTGAGTGTGTTGGGGTCAACCTCTTTGGTTTTCTTGAGACTATAGACATGGAAACATCTGGGAGGTGACTGTCTTGGGGTTGAGGCAGTAGTCCATGATTTAGGGGAGTTTTCCTCTGTGCATAGATACAGTCATTCTCAGTAGCCATTGGGGATTGGTTCTGGATTCCCCCTTGGATACCAAATCCTCAGATGATCAAGTTCTTTATAAAGTGGTGTATTTGTATATAACCTATACACATCGTCCCATATACCTTACATCATCTCTAGATTACTTATGCCTAATCCAATGTAAATACTATGTAAATAGTAGTTATACTGTATTGTTTAGGAATAACAAGAAAAAAAAGTCTGTACATGTTCAGTACAGATGCAGCCATCCTTTTTTTCTTCCAATATTTTAAATCTGGTTGAAGCTAATGAATGCAGAACCCACAGATATGCAAAGTAGAGTGTGTACAGTTATGTGTGGGAGGTGGCATTGCCAGGAGTTCTGGGATAATTTAGCTTGACTTTGATTTCTTGTTCCTCCTATCAGCCATATGACCTTGAGTAAAGAATATATCCTCTCTAACCTTCAGTTTCCGTGTCCTTACAATATAGGTAAAGAGCCCTTACCTCTTAAGATTATTGGAAGGGTTACAGGAGCATCCAAAGTTCTTAGCACAGTGACGGATATAACTGTGCTAAAAATGATAGCTATTATTTTTAATATTACTCATAGGGACCAAAAGTTGATTTCATTGGCACTAGATTCTAACCAGCTACATTATCAGTTTGGAAATAAGACTGTTCTACATGTGAAGAGCAGATTTTTGTCATCTATTACCCACTCGGCTATTGGCTACAGTGGGTTTGTGGTGATACCAGATAGCTGTGTCTCTTCCATGAGCTTTTGCAAAAGTATGATAAATTATCCAAACTACGGCAAAGTCTCCATACCTAATGCAAGACCTAGGGATAGGAATGATTTAGTTAAAGCCATCCGTAACAATTCTGAAGTTGCTGGCTCATATTGAGGACTAAAGTATCTTGATCCTTCTGAGAAAATTTTGCAAATGTTCTGCTATAATTGTATGTAAATCTGAGATTTGGCACAAGCATATTTCCGTTCCATAAATGTGTCTAAATAAATTGATCCGCCTTGTCTAAAGCAGCATGGGTATCTCCAATTATTAGTATTCTGCTGCCGCAGGGGTAGATTTTTTTCCCAGCCTGGTGTAATTCTAGGCAGCACGCCATTGTCCCAAATGCATTTATGATTGATTTTCTGCCTAACAACTGACAACTAAACTTTTCAGCAGGAGGTCTGAGCTCAGGCCCCCTTTTTTAATACTTCAGAGTGTAATGTGATCTTGATGGCTGTTTCTGAAGAACAACTGGCTTTTGTGATGGAAAAGAAAGTGTAGAACTTGGTTCCCAAACACACACTGACTTCTTCCATGTGGATTCCATTACTGTAAATTGGAGAAGGCTAGGGGCAGGGGGAGAGGATGTTTGCTTTTGTGGGAAAGGTCAGGATTTAATTCTATGATTGTCTTTTGCTTATAATTTAAAGAATTCTGCTCCCACTTGGATTTACTGATTTATGAAAGTTCTTAGTGAAAGTGGTGGCATGATCTACTTCATTCCTTGTGTAACTTTAAAACAGGCATTTAAAATTCCATTTTAAAAACCTGACTATAACCGGGTATTGACAATCAAAAATTGTTTAGTGGTCAGTTTCAGTGCTTAATGACCAACTTATGTTTTGTTTTATATAGATTAGATTCTGGAAATTTGATTGTAATCTGATTGGCTCCTAAGGGTTTCTCCAACAAGCAGTTGGAGTTTAGAATTTGCATCTGAATCATTCCTAAAGGATGGAAATGTCTTGGACAAACCTTCAAGTCAATCAAAGGGATTACCAGGATATTGATCCCAAATATCAAATTCTCAGCTGTTAGTAAAAATGTATGAACTATGGTTCCAAATTACCACAGCTGAGTGACACTTGACTTTGATATTCACAGAGGCTCTTTTTAGGTGGCAGATGGAATTCCAGTTGGTTCCACTATTTATAAGTTCACTACAGTCTGAGTTCCACTTAGTGACAAACCTAGGAGAATCTATACAATGGCAAACTCACATTAATTGGTGCTAATGAATGTGCATATCAAAGTCTAACATTCCATTTCCATGTCGTTCTTCAAACTGCTTCCTTACATGGAAATCTGATGGTTTTTTCCATATGTAAATATTTTCTGAATCCACATCAAATTTTACTGTGACGTTCTCCCCCAGTTACTTTGATCCCCAATGATCTCTTCTATTTCTCACTTCTTAATGCATCTGTTGGTCTGCACCATACAACTCAGTTTAAATTATATTATGTTTCATATAGTTCTCTTATTAATTTGTGTACGTTGGCTTTTCCTACCCCAACCACAGTTTCTTGAGGGGACGGATGTTATTTTTGTATTGTCCTTATAACCACTTTCTCTCTTGATAGTGTCTAACTCAGTGCCAAACATCTAGAAATTTACTAAACATTTTTATACAATTTAAAACATAACTATTGGAAGCTTCTGAAAAATGTCAGTAACTTGAGAGTTTATTTATAAGCCATTATCCGCAGAAAATTTAATTAAAAATTAGCACTTTTGCTGGGTAATTTGCATGTTTACATAGAAAAAAAGTTGGTACAGATAGGGAAATAGAGAAGGATAAAGAATGAATTTCACTTACTTCATATTATTGCCTCCATTTTCCCAGTCTTTTAAAGCCTACATAGTGGATCACCATAAGCAGTCACATTATCAGTTTGGAAATAAGACTGCTCGACAAGTGAAGACTACTGCTAGGGGTGAACCAAGGGGTTGGGGTTTTGAACCTCTAAGTTTAGAGGAGAGGTCCATGAAACTGTACTTAGACCTCTGAAGTGAGGCACTCATGGTGCTGCTATCTCTGAGGGGTCAAGGTGAGACTTGTCCTGAGGGTACCAAAAAAAGGAACTGGGATCCTGGAACCAGCAGCCTCTGCCAGGGTGAAAAGCCGTGGCTAAGGAATGCTGACTGGAACAGCAAGCAAACCTGGAAGAACAAGACTTTCTCCTCTCCTCTGACCTTTCTCTAGAGCCTCTGTTTGGTGGATCTCTCGGGGAACAGCTGGCAAAAGAGGAAATTGTTTTCAGAGTGCTGACCACAGTATCATTAGCATAGAGCAGAGCAAAGTGGATCTGGAATTGAGAGCTTAATAACTGGCACATACAGTTATAGCATTCCTATCTCATGAGAGAGTGAGGAGGATGGTAAAGGTAGTAGAAACAAATTCGAAACACAAGTAGAAAGCAGACAGCCTCTTCAGCATTTGCCAGAACTGAAAGGCAAGGAGGTGGGGGATGGCAGTTACATGGTCTTTTGCTGAGAGACCATCCTGGCCACAGCAGTCATCAGAGGGAGTTTTGAGCTCTGTGTGATGAAATCAAATGTTAGCATTATCTGAATTTAGCTATTAAGGAGTCCTATCAATAACTACTCAGAATTGACTCCAACAGGGAAACCTAGTCAGAGAGAAGTATGATTATTCCTTCATGATGATTTATCTACTTTATCTAGACCCCAGGCACCTTAATAAGAAGAAAGAGCTCATTTTACATGACAATGAATCGACAGTGAAGAAAGCATCTATTGTGAATATGCAGGTGAAATCCAACATGCTACTTGAGTGTTTTGGTGGGAATTTTGCAATTAGTGAGTTGGGAGCTATGATTTTTATCACAGGGCCTTGTGCATAGTGAGTACAAAAATTAATGGGGGTTAGGCGTGGTAACTCACACCTGTAATCCCAGCACTTTGGAAAGCTGAGACAGGAGGATTGGTTGAGCATAAGAGTTTGAGACCAGCCTGAGCAAAATGGCAAAACTCTGTCTTTACAAAAAATTAAAAAATTAACCGAGTGTAATGGCACATGCCTGTGGTCTCAGCTACATGGGAGGCTGAGGCAGAAGAATGGCTTGAACCCAGGAGGTCAAGGCTGCAGTGAGCCATTCATGTGCAACAGATCAAGACCTTGTCTCTCAAAAATATGAATGATAATATTAATAATAATAATGAATATTCACAGGTGGCTTGCGTCTCTACTGAGCACACTGCTGCCACCAAAGCTATCTTTCCAGTTAATGAGCTGTGAGTAGAGTCACTTCCTGAAGGCTTCCTGGTGAAAATCCCTTATTAATGAAAGTATACTTCTCTATTGTGAAAAATCACCCTGAATCTCTCTGTTTTTTAGGGTTGAAATTTTAATATATTGGCCTTTACTCAATTGAGTGGTTGCCATGTATAAAGCAGTTTTTAATTCCTTTCATAGATGACATTATTTAATTTTCACAACCCTGAGAGAATTTTTTTTTTATTATTCTCCATTTCACAGATAAAAACTGAAGCAGTAAAGAACCAAGAAACAGCTTCCAAGTTTGTAACATATTCAAGAACAAGGAAAGAGATAGAGCCAGGACTTGAACTCAGGCAGCTCAACCTTAGAGTCCACAGTCTCATACATTAGATCACACTGCCCCATGCAGCTCTTTACTTCACATTTCAGTTCTTACCAAGGAAAGTGCTACTAAAAGACAGCACTTACATTGGTGAAGTTTACCAGCTACTCTTGGAGGATTGTTCAATTTATTCACATTTTGGAATATACTGGCACTCTTCAAGATTATCTTTGAGTCCATGTTGGGGATTTTTACACATTCTATAAGTTAGAGTGCATCAGATCTATTTTTCAGACAAAAGACTTGGAGGCCCATAGACATTAAGTAACTTGGCCAAATCGTTGGTTAGTAAGTTACAGAGCTGACAGTTGAGTCTGTAGATCTTTAATGCTCATGCTCTAACCTCTATTAACATAATACTTCAGATAACAAAGATCTTAGAGAATAAGCAAGAGGGGAATATTTTATTTCTATTTAGCTTTTAAACTTTGTTTATTATTCAGGGCATGAGCTGTAACTACCACCCTTAACTATATAGCCACAGCCTTCTCCTCTTTGGTATCTTATTCTAATTGGAATCCACAGAGATCATCATTCTTTTTTGCTGTACCTATTAACTGGTTTCATTTACAACACTGCCCTATTAGAATTGTGGAGATTATTAACTTGGATTTTCAAATCAGATTTCCTGCAACTCTGCTCAAAGCAACCTTATTTTACTAGTGGAACAATCATGTATTTTCAGCAATGCGTCATAAATATTGAAGAGTTAGTTACTAGCTAATTTAAAGAATAAAAGATAGAGCATCCTTCAGATTTCATTCTGATCTAATTTTGGTTGAGTAAGCTGTTTGCAAAGGTCACAAATGAAAACAGTCATAAAGAGCACCAAGAGGCATATACACAGGTTTGGCTGTGTGTGTGTCTGTGTGCATTTTCACATTTGAAAAAAAAAAAAATTAAGCACAAGGGCATGAAAACAACCAGAAAGAATAAGAGGCCGAGCTATTTTTTCATAGAACTTTACAGTGATTGTTGATATTCCCATCAATCACCTGAAGTTCTGCAAGCCTTTGAGGATTTCTGAATTACCAAAGAAGGAATAAATCTCTCTCTGCTTAATTTTATGGTCAGTCATGTTTTCTTATGGTCACAGGCTCTGCAAGTTAGAGATTATACAAGTTTTATAGGTTCAGTAACATTATTAACAAGAATATTTTAAAACCTTGATGACTCTGTCCTACTACTTTTTAAAAAATTAAATGGAGTTTATTAAGCCATGAATGATAGAATGTCATCTAACTTAATGTCTTTATCATCTTGCTGTGGGGCAGGTATTACCAATGCCAATTTAAATGTTTCTTCCATCTGACTTTTCCTCCATTTCACTGCTGCCTACCTTGTCCAAACATGTCTCGTGCCTGTATATTTCTGTGTGTGTGTGTGTGTGTGTGTGTGTGTGTGTGTGTGTGTGTCTATTTTAATTACAAATATGCTAGCCCATGCTTTCCTTTGCTGTAATTAGAAAAAGATGCTCCTTCAGGATGGACAAATTAGATAAAGTTGCTCTTTCCTCCACTTCCTTTCTCAACTGAGCCCCTTTCTGTAAAACGTGTTAAACTGTATGCACTTGATTATTAATTGTGAAATATTTATAAGCTCTTAAAATTTATGTCTGAATTGGTAAATGACCTCATAATTGGTCTCCCTGCCTTCAGCTTTTTGCCATTCCAGTGTCTCATACATGCTTCATTATCCTACATCTTTGAAGAGCTTTTGCCATCTAACCTCTTCATGCAATGCTATCAGTGTCTCCCTAACACTGGCAGAAGGAAGTGTCGGTGCTCCCTTGATATTCAGGAACTTCCAGAGTCTGGCTCTGTGACTTCCTTTTGCGGCCTTAACTCCCACTCCTCTTCACTGTGGGCCCTCCCCCTCCTCAGACTGGCTTATTCAGCATTTTCCAAGCAGGTCTTGTCATACCTGCCCCTAAAATGCCATCCCATCTATCTGAAACGCATCTCTGCATTTCCTGCCTCCATCATTGAGCAGTGTGATGTGGCATTCTAGCACCAACTTTCCATCAATGTACAAAAGTCATTTTTGTTTCCGCTAAGTATACATGTGATTTTGACAATAATGAAAGATTCTGCTAACGCACAGTACATCACTAGGTTAACATCAAGAAAAGGGGACAGATTTGGCAGAATGTTCAAGAACCTTATGAGAAGCTGATCAGAACAGTAACAAGTCTCTTCTGGCAGCAATATCACCCTTAGGTGTGAGTGAGGAGTGAGGTGATAACTGTACAAGGTGTATTTTCTTTCCTTTTATGAAACTTGCTTTAAATAAAAAATACTGTTTATTCTTTAAGCCCTTCAAGTTTCCTGGTGAAAAACTCTAGTATTAGAAAGGGCACCATGAACACAAAAGAGGTTCACTACTTCTAATATCCAAACCTTTGTATCTGGGTCAGGCTCAATGGTTTGCATCTGTAATACCAGTGCTTTGGGAGGTTGAGGCAGGATGTACACTGTGGCAACATAGACAGACCCTGTCTACAAAAAATACAAAAATTAGCCAGGTGTGGTGAATGCCTGAGTTCAGCTACTTGGAAGGCTGAAATGAGAGGATCGCTTGAGCCCAAAAATTCCAGGCTGCAGTGAGTTGTGATCATGCCACTGCTCTCCAGCCTGGGCAATAGAGCAAGAGTGTTTCCAATAATAATAACAATTAAAAAACTTTTGTGTCCTTAGAGGACCAGATGAAAGCTTGCCTTGATTTCCTTTGCCTACGATAGTGTCTCCCTCCCCCTAAGCACTGATACCACGAGTCCTCTGCATCACTTTGGAGAAGTCAGTGTCACTGCTCTGCCCACGTCTCTTGACCTAGCTCAGGATTCACCTCCCTTGCAAATGGATTTCTTCCTGCAAATTTTTGTCTGAGGATGTCCTCTCATTTGGGTGCCTTTCTGGTCCATACACAGTGGCCGGGGGGTGGGGTTGGAAGTGTACGGGGATTAATGTCCCAGGAGCTACCTGCAACATATGGGGCATAGGAGCTGATAAATAGTGCACTCATTTACCTTGTAGTGAGATAATCTTCAGGTGTGTTCCACTGTCCCTCAGAGAGTCTCCAGTAGATTGAGCTCATTACTCATTTTGGAGACTTGCGTAATAATATATCCTATTGGCTTTCCTCCCTTCTGCATCTTGTTATTCCACTTCGTCTTAGCACTTTCTGGAATCATCTAAATAAGGTATTTGTGCCAAGATTCTGGTCTCTGATACCCTCATAAGTATTATGCTCAATTCCTTTTTACTTTTTTCTTACGTGTTTTGTCTCCTTAAGGATTATTCCATTCCCAGCTCCACAAGATTCACTCTTCTTTTTTTTTTGAGACAGAGTTTCACTCTTGTTGCCCAAGCTGGAGTGCAATGATGCGATGTTGGCTCACCACAACCTCTACCTCATGGGTTCAAGTGATTCTCCTGCCCAGCCTCCTGAATAGCTAGGATTACAGGCTTGTGCCACCACGACTGGCTAATTTTGTATTTTTAGTAGAGATGGGGGTTTCTTCATGTTGGTCAGGCTGGTCTTGAACTCCCGACCTCAGGTGGTCCACTTGCCTTGGCCTCCCAAAGTGCTGGGATTACAGGCATGAGCTACCATACCCGGCTAACATTTGCTCTTAATATAGCACCATGGACACAGTAATTGATTAAGGCAGATTTGTTGATGAAATAAATGCTGGGAATAAAGTCCTGGTAGACATTTCTGGAAATTGATTCCATTACGATTTTGTAAAAGTAGAGTTTTATTTCTAAAGTACAGCAAAAATATGGAATGATTACATAGATTCTTTTTTGTCATACCTGACTGTAACCTCCACAGCTTATTATCCATATCACTTTGATTCAGTGCTGTTATTAACTCTTTTCCTATTTGTGTATTTCATCCTGCCTCCTGCCCCAGGCAGAAATCGGACCGGAATTAATGGGGCCAGTGCATGGTGGGAGGACTCCAGGTGTCCTCAGCCCTGTGGGCTGTAGCCTGACAGTCTCGAGAACCCTCGGACAGGAGCCAGCACTTTTGTCTTCCAGAACATCATTATGCACATTACATCACTACTGGTTCCTGGCAGCATCTAGAAAATCTGATTAGAAACTTATCCAAGGCAGGTATTTTTCCACTGAATTTCAAGTCCATCTCTTCTGGCATAGCAGAGATTTGACTGGGAGAGGGCTTGGGAGGACAAGTTGCTCAATTGCCCTTTAACAGTGCAGAGGAGTGCAGTTGAGGAAAAAAAATACCTTGGAGCTGTTCTTCGTTTGTTCTCTTATGACTATTAGATCTTTGGGTGATTCTAAAATTTGCATTTACTTACTTTGTTGTTCCTTTTATGAAACCTGATAAGGGAGTGAAATAATATAAGATTTCGTTTTTACTCTTTGGCTAAGGCAATGCCAATCAGTCCCATCAGTCTTCCAGAGGCAAACTACATGAAGAATGTTTACTTTCATTTTAGTTTCTCTTGCGTTCATTACAGTGTCATGTAGTCATCCTACCATTTTTAGTGTGCTTATTGGTCAGAGTTCTCAAGTAGGAAATTGTGCAAAGAATAGTTCTCACCTGAGGTAGACTTTTCTTTCCACACTCCCTCTCTTTTCCCTCTCACTCTCAATCCATTTATCTTCTTTTAGGATCAGTTTCTCTTACAGGAGGGTGGGTATCTGACTCACAGGAGTGAAACTTGAAATTGTTTCTTAATATATTTTTGATGAGATTGCTTCCAGTGTCTAGCACAATGGTATCTAGAATATAGAAGGCTGTCAACAAATACCTGCTGAACAAATAAATCACATGGGGAATGGATCCTGGCAACCAAGTGCTCAGATACATTTACATAACTGTGTCTCTCAAGTACACCTATCCTTTGGATGCTATAATGCTACAATTTCATTTACTAGCAAAGATTGAGATGGAAACATATGAATTTGGAAATCTGAGACTGCAGATCTGAGTTTATAATCAGATATGAAGGACTTAGATGCTTGCTTTCAGATATGCCCTAAGAAAAAATTATACATTAGATAGAAGTCAGGAAAGCTGTGTTTTAGTCCTGGTTCTGCCACTAAAAGTCGCTGATTGCCTATGCTCCAGGGTGCTTATTTTCCTCATTTATTAAATGATGTTAGTGTCAACAACCTGTACTGTACTGTTTTCCCTCAAAGAATCAATGTTCATGATCTTCTCTAAAGAACAAGAGATATACTTTTGAAATCCTCTTCATGAAAAATATTCAATATTGTTTAAACAAAAGGAAGTTATTAATATGTGTTTGCTAGGGTAGTTCTGCATTGTTCTTCCACTTGGCAATGCAGGCCTTTCCAGTCACCTGCATTAGAAGAATGTGGTTTCTACTCTTGCACTGTTTGCCAATTATATTGAGAAGCTGAGAAAGAGAGTAGAAATTCTGTTCCTGAAGTATTTCTTGAGGGGGAAAGAGGAAATTAACTTGTTTTGATGTTTTGTTGTCAAGGAAACATTACTTAATGTCTTTGTCACACACCTGATTATTCGTATTTTTTTTTTCAGCTCCATAGTTCTGTTTCAGATACTCAAGTGGAATTTCCAGATGGTTGCCTTCTCTAAGGTATGATGCTTCTTTCCGTAAGTAATCTTTATCTCCTTTCCTCCTACATTTAATATGTTTGTTACATACTTGGCCTGCAAATTGTTTTCTTTTACATTTTAAATATAATAGCTGATGATTTTGATTTGTGCTTTCGCTAAGAATTGACAGTTGTGAAGGGTACTTTATTTCTGTAACTCAAGTGCTGCCACTTTCTTGGTAGAATCTGCTTCAAAAGATCAATGGGTTAATTTCATTAGTCAATGTTATGTCAGTGCCAGTGATAAATCCACTATAACTTTTCTCAGTTTTTATTTAATTATGATGCCACTGCATCCCTTGATCCATCCTTTTTTTGCATAAATTGGGTTGAGGGGGGGAGACAACTATCGCTACTGTACCGTGCCAGAAAATAGGCATATTTTTTTCCATTGACCGATGCTACTCACAGCTTTAAAGCTAGCATATTTAATGTTTTCTTGAAGAATTAAAGGAAGGGATTTGCTCAACATGGTAGGTGATGTTTATTGTAGTCCTCCAAAGAGCACCTGCCACTGAAATGAAGATAGGAATTGGAATTAAATGTAATTGACCTCACATTATGAGGCAGTTACCCCAGCGATCTTATGCTCTCAAACGCTTATTTTTTCATAGAAAAATTTCATAGACCCATAGTCCACCATCACCATAACAGCCATCTCTGCCAATATCACAACTTCTATCATTTCAATTTGTCTGCCATCACCTTTGACATAATAACCACCCACTCATCACTTTGCAATCCTGACATCACTTTAAGTGTTTTTTTTGGAGCTTTATCACTAACATTTTATAATGAAACTATTTAAAATGATAATATATATTAAATGATTGTGATGTGTCACACAGTTTTGTATATATATTAACACATTTAATCATTACAACAATTTTATGAACTAAGTAATATTATTAACTATATTTTACACATATAAAAATTGAGGGGAAGTGATATCACTAAGATGGCAGAATAGAAGGTAAGCTGCTCATATTCCCCAACAACAACAAGAATTCTGCACCCATCCACAGTGAAAATTCTGCCTGTGGGAGCTTTAGGGTTCAGGCAAGCCTGGAAATGGCAGAGTCTCACAAGGGGCTTGGCTACTGCCCCCCACTGGCTTTGAGTCTGCAATCAAAACCACCTGCCAAGGGGTCCAGAGAGAACTGTGCACACTAGTGTATTGGTGGAAAGGCTTGTCTGCGCACTAACATTGGTCTTAAAGTGAACTTGAAAGTTGCCTTACTGCGCTGCTCCAGCCTTCCTTAGCTAAGATCCCAGCTCATAACTTTTTGCACAAAGACCCAGAGAGAGATGTGCACAAATCTCAGCCTGGCAGTCTGAGCCTCCCTGATGAGCTTGCTAACCTCCATCCCACAGCAATCCTGAGGAAGCCCAGTCTCAGCTCTGGTCCCTCTCACTGTAGTTGGGGAACTATCCCATCTGTACTGAGAACTGCTGGGAGATACATACCTGTCTGGGCCAATGAGATGGGCTCTTCAGCCTCTGTCCCACAGCAGATTCTGAAAGGGAGCAGTCTCAGCTCCAGCCCTTTCTGCTGCACTTATCCCATGTGTGCAGCATCTTCCGGGGTGACAGACACACCTCTGAGCCAACAGAGCCAATATATCAAGACTTCATCACACATGAGATCCTGAGAGCACCCATTCTCAGCTGCAGCTCTTCTTGCTGCAGTCAGGGAACTATTTCAGCTGTGCAAGTTCTCCTGAGAAATGCATGTCCTCTGAGTCAGTAAGACTGGGCTCTCCAACTTCTGTCTCAGAGTAAATCCTGAAAGAACCTGGTCTCAGGTCCAGCTCCTCCTCTTGCAATTGAAGAACTACCCTACTTGTGCAAGAATCTGATGGGTCATGCACACCCATCTGAGTCAATGAGATAGGCCCACCAGCTTTCTTCTCACAGAAAATTCCAAAGGGGCCCAGTCTCAACTCAATCTACTGTCAGTGTACTTGGGGGACCCATATTACCTGTACAAAGATCTGCTAAGGGGCATGTCCGTCTGGGCCACTGGGACATTTTTTTGGACTCAGTTCCTTTGTCAGCATTCCCACAAAACCCCAGTATACATCGTGGGCCTCCTCCAGGTCCATCTAAACTAGAAAGCCATGTCAGCCTCAGAGCCCTTGCAGAAAGCCTGAACTTAGAACATCCTCTAGTGCTAAGATGATTGCAGTGGTCACAGGCTCTGGGAGCTTAATAGCCAATTGGCTTAAGAATCCTTGGAAGGCCTTCTGAAGGACAGCTCAAAAAAGCCAGACTGTGAAGACTAAAGTATATACCTAATCCTTCCATGTGCAGGCAATATCACACTTCCACAAGTATCAAGAATTGGATAAGATAAGGCACCAGAGACTGACTATAAAAGGGTGGAGATGTGTGATCTCTCAAAGAATTTAAAAAAGTGGCTTTCAAGAAGTTCAATGAACTTCAGTCAGGCATGGTGGCTCATGCCTGTAATCCCAGCACTTTGGGAGACTGAGGCAGGCAGATCATGAGGTCAGAAGATTGAGACCATCTGGCTAACACAGTGAAATCCTGTCTCTACTAAAAATACAAAAATAAATTAGCTGGATATGGTGGCATGCACCTGTAGTCCCAGCTACTCAGGAGGCTGAGGAAGGAGAATCGCTTGAACCCAGGAGGCAGAGGTTGCAGTGAGCCAAGATTGTACCATTGCACTCTAGCCTGGGAGACAGAGGGAGACTTCTATCTCAAAAAAAAAAAAAAAAAAAAAGCAGCAACAGCAGCTCAATGAACTTCATTAAAACGCAGAAATCAATTCATCAATTCATAAATCTTTCAGAGAAATTTAACAGAGAGATTGAAATAATTTTAAAGAAAATCAAACAGAAATCCTGGACCTAAAAAATACAATGAATAAAATGAAAAATGCCACAGAGGGTACCAACAGTAGAATCGATCAAACAGAAGAAAGAATCAGTGAATTCAAAGACAGAATATTTGAAATTATACAGACAGCAGGGGGAAGAAAGGATAAAAAGACATGACAAAGCTTATGGGTTCTATGGGGCAACATAAAAGAGGAGGCATTTAGGTTTTTGGAGTCAAATAGAGAATTGAGAAGACAAAGGGGGTAGAAAGATTACTCAGAGAAATAAAAACAGAAAATATTCCAAACCTGGAAAAAAAAATATTTAGGTAAAGGAAAGTAAATGTCTCCAATTAGATTCAACCTAAATAAGAATACTCCAATCTATATTATAATTAAACTTGTGAAAGTCAAAGACAAAAAGAGGAACCTGAAAGCAGTGAGAGAAAAGAAGCAAGTAACTTCTAAAGGAGATCTGATACACCTTATAGATAGCAGATTTCTCAACAGAAACTTTAAAGGCCAAGAGTGACTGGGACAATATATTCAAAGTGCTGATGCAAAAACATTACGAAACAACAATGCTATACCCAGCAAATTTATCTTTCAAAATAAAGGCAAAATAGACTCTCCCAGACAAGCAAAAGCAGAAGAAATTTATTGCTACCAGATATGTTCTATAAGAAATGCTAGAGGAAATTCTTCAAACTGAAAGAAAAGAATGCTAACATAATTGTTATACTAATTTTATAATTGTAGTGTTGAAACAGCTTATGTATTTAGTAAGAAGATGAAAAGACAAAACTATTAAAAATGTTAACTACTCTGTCAAGAGATTGACAGTATAAAAATATAAATTGTGACATCAAAAATTCTAATGTGTGGGGAAGGGGAGTTAATCTCTACAGGTTTTTATTTTGGCCTTTTTCTTTTTTTGTGTGATAAAAGTTAAATTGGTATCAGTTTTGAGTGTTTATAATTAAAGAATATTCTTGTAAGCCTCATGGTAGCCACAAAGCAAAAACCTATAACAGATATACTAAAAATAAAAAGCAATGAATTAAAATATATTGTCAGGTAGAAATCACTTAACTCAAAGAAAAACATTAAGAAAGAAAGACAGGAGTTGTAAAACAACAAGTAAACAGGTAACAAAGTGGCAGTAGTAAGACCTTATTTATTGATAATAACACTGAATGTAAATGTACTCAGTTCACCAACTAAAGGACACAGAGTGGCTAAATGGATAAAAAACAGGACCCAACTATATACTAACTACATGAAACTCATTTCACCTATAAAGACACACATTGACTGAAAGTTAAGAAATGGAAAAAGATATTCCATGCAAATGGAAGCAAAAAAAAAAAAATGGAGCAGGAATAGCTATATTATATCACATAAAATAGACTTGAAGTAAAAATTTTAAAAATAGATGAAGAAATTCATTATATTATGAGAAAGATGTCAATTCAGTAAAAGGATATAATAATAGTAAACATATAAATATCCAATGACAGAGCACCCAAATATTTAAAATCAGTATGAAGAGATCTAAAGGTAAAGAGAGGCAATACAATAATTGTAGGAGACATTAACATACCACTTTTGTAAAGCACAAATCATACAGGCAGAAAACCGAGAAAGAAAGATTGGAATTAAACTATAGACTACATAGACCTGACAGACATTTACAGAACATTTTATGCAAGTACTACAAATATGTTTTTTCATGAGCACATGGAATACTCTCCAGGATAGAATATATTTTGAGACACAAGTTTCAACAAACTAAAGAGTCAAAGTTATATCAAAAATCTTTCTGACCACAATAGAATAAAACTACAAATCTATAACGATAGAAACTTTAGAAACTGTACAAATATGTGGAAATTAAACAACAAGTTCCTGAATGACCAATGAGTCAATGAAGAAATTAAAAGGAAATTAAAACATTTCTTGAAACAAATGAAAACAGAAATGGAACACAGCAACAGTGGCACTAATAGGAATTTTATAAACCATAAAGGCCTACATAAAAAAAATAGACTCCACATAAATGTTCTAATCATGCACCTGAAGAAACTAGAAAGACAGGAACAAACCAAACCATAAAGTGTAGAAGGAAATAAATAATAAAGATCAGAATAGAAATAAATGAAAGTGAGCCTCAAATAATACAGAAGGGCAACAAAATTAAAAGTTAGTTTTTTAAAGAGAGAAAATGAACAAACTAATAGAGTAAGAAAAAACAGAAAACAGATAGAAATAAAATCAGAGATGAAAAAGAAAACATTAGAACTGATACCACAGAAATGCAAAGGACCACAACAGACTATTATGAATAACTATATGCCAACAACTTGGAAAACCTAGAAGAAATGAATAAATTATTGAACACATACAACCTACCAAGATTGAACCATGAATAAAGAGAAAACCTAAACAGACCAATCATTAGTAATGATATTAAAGCAGTAAGAAAAAGTCTCTCATCAAAGAAAAGCCTAGGACCTGATGGTTTCACTGTTGAATTCTACGTGACATTTAAAGAAAAGCTAATACCAATTCTACTCAAACTATTTCAGAAAATTGATGGGTACAGAATACTTCCAAACTCATTATACAAGGCTAGCATTATTACGCTGATACCAAAACCAGATAAAGACACAACAAAAAAAGAAGACTATTGGGCAATATTCCTGAAGAATATAGATGCAAAAATCCTCAAAAAGTACTAGCAAACCAAATTCAATAATACATTAAAAAGATTATTCACCATGATCAAGAAGGATTTATTGTAGTGATATAAGGATAGTTTAGAATATAAAAATCAAGGCTGGGTGCGGTGGCTTACGCCTGTAATCCCAGCACTTTGAGAGGTTGAGGCAGGAGGATCACGAGGTCAAGAGATCGAAACCGTCCTGGCCAGCATGGTGAAACCCCATCTCTACTAAAAAAAAATAATAATAATACAAAAATTAGCTGGGTGTGGTGGCATGCATCTGTGGTCCCAGCTACTCGGGAGGCTGAGCCAGGAGAATTGCTTGAACCGGGAGGCGGAGGTAGCAGTGAGCCGAGATACACCACTGCACACCAGGTGCCGCCACTGGACTCCAGCCTGGCGCCTGGTGACAGAGCAAGTCTCTTCCTCAAAAAAAAAAAAAAAAAAAAAAAAAAAAAAAAAATATATATATATATATATATATATATATAAACATCAATAAGCATATTGCATCACATAAGAAAATCAAGGACAAAAACAATATGATCATTTTAATAGATGGCAAAAATCCATTTGATAAAATTTATTATTTCTTTATGATTAGAAACCTTCAAAAAGTTGATTATAGAAAGAGCGTAGCTCGACATGTAAAGGTCATAAATGACAAGCCCATAGCTAATATCATACTGAACAGGCAAAAATTGAAAGCCTTTCCTCTAAAACCTAGAACAAGGCAAGGATGCCCACATTCACATTTATTTAATATGGCACTGGAAATCCTAGCAGAACAATTATGCAAGAGAAAGAAGTGAAAGGCATCCAAATTGGGAAAGAAGAAGTCAAAATATCCTTGTTTGCAGATGACAAGATCTTACATTTAGAAAATAACTAAACACCAAAAAAACAAAAGCGGTGTTAGAACTGATAAATTCAGTGAAGTTGAAGAATACAAAATCAACATACAAAAATCAGCAGTGTTTCTACATACTAATAGCAATCAATCTAAAAAATGATAAAAATAATCAAGAAAGCAATCCCATTTATAATAGCTACAAAAATAAAACACCTAGGAATAAATCTATCTAAGTAAGTGAAAGATCTACAGAAGGAAAACAAAAACACTGATGAAGTAAATTGCAAGGGACACACACAAATAAATGGAAGGATAGCCAATGCTCATGGATTGAAAGAATTAATATTTTCAAAATGTCTATGCTTTTCAAAGTTATCTACAGATTCAATTCAAAATATCCATGACATTCTTGTCAGAAATAGAAAAAAATACTAAAATTTATATGGAAGCACAAAAGATCCTGTGTAGCTAAAGCACTACTAAGCAAAAAGAACAAAGCTAGAGAATTTATACTATCTGATTTCAGATGAATGTACCAAAAACAGCATGGTACTGGCATAAAAACAGACACATAGAACAGTAGAACAAAACAGACAACCCAGAAATAAATTTACTTACTTACAGCCAACTCAAGTTCCACAAGTTACCAAAAACATAAGGACAGTCTCTTGAATAAATGGTGCTGGGAAAACCGAAATACATGTGCAGAAAAATGAAACTAAATCCCTATCTTTCACCACATACAAAAATCAACTCAAAATGTATTACATATTTAAATATAAGACCTGAAACTATAAAAACACTAGAAGAAAACATTGGGCAAACACTGTAGAACATTTATTGTGGCAAAGATTTTTTGGGTAAGACTTCAAAAGCACAGACAACAAAAACAAAAATAGACAAATAGGATTATATCAAGCTAAAAAACTTCTGCATAGCAAATAAAACAGTTAACAAAATAAAGAGATAACCTACAGAATGGGGGAAAGCATTTGCAAACCATCTGTCTAACAAGGAATTAATAATCAGAATACATAAGAAACTCAGACAATTCAATAGCAAATAAATAAATAACATCTGATTTGAAAATGGGCCAAAGACTCAGACATTTATTCAAAGAAGACATACACTTAACCAACAAATATATGAAAAAAATGCTCAACATTACTAATCATCAGGGAAACGCAAATAAAAATCACAGTGAGATATAATCTCACCCCGTTAGAAAAGCTATTATTGAAAAGACCAAAGAAAACAAAATAAAAATGCTGGTGAGGATACAGAGAAAGGGGAGCACTCTTACACTCTTGGTAGGTATGTAAAGTAGTATAGTCATTATGGAAAACAGAATAGAGATTCCTCAAAAAACTAAAAATAGAGCTACCGTATGATCCAGAAATCCTTTACTTATCTAAAAGTATGGAAATCACTAAATCAAAGAGGTATCTGCACTCCCATGTTTATTGCATAATTATTCACAATAGCCAAGATAAGGAGTCAACCTAAGTTCAATGGAAAAGATAATGTGGTATATGTACATAATGAAACATTATTCAGCCATAAAAAATAATGAAACCCTGTCATTTGCAGCAACAGAGGTGGAGCTCAAGGTCATTATGTTAAATAAAATAAACAAGGCAAAGACTTATACAGAAAGACAGAAAGCCAAATATTGCATGTTCTCACTCATATGTGGGAGCTAAAAATGTAAATCTCATGGAGGTAGAGAGTAGAATGGTAGTTACCAGAGGCTGGGAAGGGAAGAAGGAGAGAGACACGAAGAGTTGTTGGTTAATGGGTGAAAAAATGCAGTTAGATAGAATGAATAAGCTCCAGTATTTGGTAGTAAAGTAGGGATATTATACTTAAAAATAATTCATTGCGTATTTCAAAATAACTAGAAGAGAAGAATTGTGATGTTTCTAACACAAAGAAAAGATAAATGCTTGAGTGATGGATATCTCAATTACCCTGACTTGATCAATACATATTGTATATATCTATCAAAATATCACATGTATACCCAAAATATGTACAACTATGATATATCAATAAAATAAAAAAATTAAAAATTAAGGCCCATGAAATTAAGTAACTTACCCAAAGTCAGAAAGCTAGTAAGGGGCAGAACCTAGATTCTAACTTATACTAAGAATCTGAATTTTTAGCCACTATGCTAAAAAATTTTTTTCAATGGGAGTACTTCAATCTGAAATGTAAATGAGTTTATCATACACAAACACACAAAAGTACTGCTTTAGACAATAACTAGCAAACTTGTAAAATTTTTTTCCCTCTGAATTTGCCAGGAGTTTAGTGCAAATTGCCTGGCCCTTCAGGGTACCACTCTATCCTGTAGTGTCTCAAGAACCCAAACTCTCTCCAGGATCACTGGTGCAAGAGAAACAGGGCATAGAAAACTCATCTCATTTTAAGTACCTCAAATGGAAACTGACACACTTCACATCTGTCCACATCTGTTTATAGCCACTAGCCAGAATCAGGTACAAGATCCTAAGCTAACAACAAGGAGCCTGAGAAGTAGGGATGGCAAGCACATGCAATAGTTGAGAGCCTTACTGACATGGTTTGGCTCGTGTCCCCACTCAAATCTCATCTTGAATTGTACTCCCATAACTCCCATGTGTTGTGAGAGGGATCCAGTGGGAGATAATTTGAATCATGCGGGCAGTTTCCCCCATAATGTTCTCATGGTAGTGACTAAGTCTCATGAGATCTGATGGTTTTATCAGAGGTTATTTTCTTTTGCATCCTTCTCATTTTCTTTTGCTGCTGCCATGTAAGAAGTGCCTTTAGCCTCTCACCATTATTCTGAGGCCTCCCCCAGCCATGTGGAATTGTAAGTCCAATTAAACCTCTTTTCTACCCCAGTCTCAGGTATATCTTTATCAGCAGCAGGAAAACAGACTAATACAGTAAATTATTACCAATAGAATGGAGCACTGCTGAAAAGATACCTGAAAATGTGAAAGCAACTTTGGAACTGGGTAACAAGCAGAGGTTGGAACAGTCTGGAGAGCTCAGAAGAAGACAGGAAAATATGGGAAAGTTTGGAACTTCCTAGAGACTTGTTGAATGGTGTTGACCAAAAGCCTGACAGTGATATAGACAACAGGGTTCAGGCTGAGGTGATCTCAGGTGGAGATGAGGGACTTGTTGGGAACTAGTGCAAAGGTGACTCTTGTTATGTTTTAGCTCAGACTGTTGCTTCAGAGGGTGGAAGCCCCAAGCCTTGGCAGATTTCATGTGGTGTTGAGACTGAAGGTACACAAAAGTCGAGAATTGAGGTTTGGAACTTCTGCTTAGATTTCAGAGGATGTATGGAAACACCTGGATTCCCAGGCAAAAGTTTGCTTTAGGGGTGGGGGCCCTCATGGAGAATCTTTGCTAGGGCAGTACAGAAGGGAAATGTGGGGTTGGAGCCCCCATATGGAGTTCCTACTGGGGCATTGCTTAGTAGGGCTATGAGAAGAGGGCCACCATCCTTCAGACCCAGAATGGTAGATCCACCAAAAGCTTGCACCATGTGGCTGGAAAAGCCACACACACTCAACACCAGCCCATGAAAGCAGCCAGGAGCGGGGCTATATCCTGCAAGGCCACAGGGGTGAAGGTGCACAAGACCGTGGGGAACCCACCTCTTGCGTCAGCATAACCTGGATGTGAGACCTGGAGTCAGAGGAGATCATTTTGAAGCTTTAAAATTTGACTGCCCCACTGGATTTTGAACTTGCATAGGCCGTGTAACCCCTTTGTTTTGGCCAATTTCTCTCCTTTGGAATGGCGGTATTTACCAAATACCTGTACCCACATTGTATCTAGGAAGTAATTATCTTGCTTTTGATTTTTCAGGCTCATAGGCAGAAGGGACTTGCCTTGTCTCAGATGAGATTTTGGACTATGAACTTTGGGGCTAATGCTGAAATAAGTTAAGACTTTGGGGGACTATTGGGAAGGCATGATTGGTTTTGAAATGTGAGGATATAAAGTTTGGAGGGACCAGAGGCAGAATGGTATGGTTTGGCTCTGTGTCCCCACCCAAATCTCATCTTGAATTGTATTCCCATAATTCCCACATGTTGTGGGAGGGACCCAGTGGGAGATAATTTGACTCATGGGGATAGTTTCCCCATACTGTTCTTGTGGTAGTGAATAAGTCACGTGAGATCTGATGGTTTTATCAGGGGGTTTTGTTTTTGCATTCTTCTCATTTTTGCTTGCCACCACCATGTAAGAAGTATCTTTCACCTCCCGCCATGATTCTGAGGCATCCCCAGTCATATGGAAATGGAAGTCCAATTAAAACTCTTTTCCTTCCCAGTCTTAGGTATGTCTTTATAAGCATCATGAAAATGAACTAATATACCTGCCATCTCTGTTGTATTGCAGGAAAAGCATAAAGCATTCAAATAATTTAATTCAGTCATAAATTAATGTATTCATAACTACAATACCAGGGGACCCTGGACAATTCTGCCCCAGGAATTCAAGTCTCTTGTTGACTTGTGAGATCCCTCTTTCATCTGAAAAATATCTGAACTTGGTAAACTCTCATGGGATAGCATAGTCCCCCAAGGGTTGGGCTCCTGAATTCCTAAGTTATTTAACAATGAAAATGAGGAAAGAAGGAATTAAATCTTCTTCAAAATCTTTTTATCTTATTCCATGTCATGTCACTTCCTGACCTTTAATATTTTTAGATATTCAAGAATAGAGGAAGTCCACCTCTTGGGCTCTACATGAGAAAAGGTATGTTTTTTTTTTTTTTCCTCCAAATCCTAAATATGATCTTCTGAATTAAGTTGATTGATATTTGTTTGAATTGTCAGGTATTTATAAAAATCAATTCAGTCAAATTCTGATTGATTTTGACAGATGTGAGAGTGACATCTGACATCTTTTTTTTTTTTTTTTAAAGAAGTCAGGGAACTCTTTAGTGTGTGTATTTTTTTTTTTTTTAGAAAAAAGAGAAAAAGAAAGAAGGAAGAAAAAAAAGAATGAAATAAAGAGAAAGAAGAAGAAGAAAAAAAAAGGGAGAGAGAACGGAAATCTTGCTCTATTGCCCAGGCTAGAATGCAGTCTACAAATGGATATTAAAAGCTTTTTTATACTAATAATTGTGTTATACAATGGAAACAGGAAGGAATAAGGGAGAAAAATAACAAACAGCCAATCAATATTTCATTTAAACCTATGAAATGCTATGCAATTGCTAGGGAGTGATTTACTCCCAACTATATGGTCACTTTTAGAATAAATGTGATGTGTTACTGAAAAAAAAATGTATATTTTGTGGATTTGGAGTAGAGAGTTCTGTAAATGTTTATTAAGTTTACTTGTTTGAGGTTTAAGTTCAAGTCCCGGGTATCCTTCTTAACCTTCTGTCTCATTAATTTGTCCAATATTGACAATGTAATGTTAAAGTCTCCCACTATTATTGTGTGGGAGTCCAAGTCTCTTTGTAAGTCACCAAGAAGTTGCCCTATGTATCTGGGTGCTCCTATATTGGGTGCGCATAGACTTAGGGTCGTTAGCTCTTCCCGTTACATTGATCCCTCTACCATTATACATTGTCCTTATATCTTTCGGTTTCTATTACTTTAAAGTCTATTTTATCAGAGATGAGAATTGCAACTACTGCTTTTTTTTTTTTTTTTTTTCTCTCCATTTGGTTGGCAAATCTTCCTCCATCCCTTTGTTTTGAGTCTCTGTATATCCTTGCATGTAAGATGGATCTGGATGCAGCTTACTGATGGGTCCTTTGAAGTGGCTGATACTGGTTGTTCCCCTCTATACATAGTGCCTCCTTCAGAAGCTCTTGTAAAGCAGACCTGGTGGTAAGGAAATCTCTGAGTACTTGCTTGTTTGCAAAAAATTTTATTTTTCCTTCACTTATGAAACTTAGTTTGGCTGGATAGGAAATTCTGGGTTGAAATTTCTTTTCTTTAAGGATGTTGAATATTGGCCCCCACTCTCTTCTGGCTTGTAGGGTTTCTGCTGAGAGATCAGCTGTGAGTCTGATAGGCTTCCCCTTGTGGGTAACCTGACCTTTCTCTCTGGCCGCCCGTAGTATTTTCTCCTTTGTTTCAACCTTGATGAATCTAATGATTATGTGCCTTGGGGTTGCTCTTTTTGAGGAATATCTTTGTTGTGTTCTCTGTATTACCTGGAGTTGAGTATTGTCTTGCCTTGCTAGGTTAGGAAAGTTTTCCTGGATAATATCCTGAAAAATATTTTCCAGCTTGGATTCATTCTCTTCGTCACATTCAGGTACGCCTATCAAACGTATATTAGGTCTTTTCACATAGTCCCATATTTCTTGGAGACTTTGCTCATTCCTTTTTACCCTTTTTTCTGTAATCTTGTCTTCTCGTTTTATTTCGTTAAGTTGGTCTTCGACCTCTGAAATCCTTTCTTCTGCTTGATCAATTCGACTGTTAAAACTTGTGCATACTTCTCAAAGTTCTCGTATTGTGTTTTTCAGCTCCATTAATTCACTTATATTCCTCTTTAAATTGTCCATTCTCATGAACATTTTGTGAAACCTTTTTTCAAGGTTCTTAGTTTCCTTGCATTGGGCTAGAACATGTTCTTTTAGCTCACAGAAGTTTCTCATTATCCACTTTCTGAAGCCTGATTCTGTTGATTCCTCACATTCATTTTCTATCAGGCCTTGTTCAATTGGTGATGAGGCACTGCAATCCTCTGTAGGAGGAGAGGCATTCTGATTTCGGGGTGTTTTCAGCCTTTCTGCACTGGTTTCTTCCCATCTTCGTGGATTTATCCACCTGTCGTCTGTGTAATTGCTGACTTTCAGACTAGGTCTCTGAGTGGACGTCCAGCTTGCTGGTGATAAAGTTTCCTCTATTTCCTAATTTTCCTTCGGCGGATGCCCCCTCCCCCACAGAGCTGGACCTTCCCGGGTTCAGCTGCACTTGCTTGGAAACTCTCAACCTTCAGCAGTTCCAACCGCTGTTTTTATTTTTTGTGTGTGTGGAGGGGGGTACCAACCTTCCCCTGCGGTGACCCACTACGCCGGCTGAAACAGCGGCGTTAAGATTCGTGGCGCTTTTCTGCCCGGGAATCTCCGGGTCTGCTTCCCCACTTCAGTCCGCTTTTTAATCAGCTGAATGGGAGACTCTGCTTTCCCGGAGCTCCAAACACCAACCAAAAGGGCACTCAGTCCCATATACTCCGGACTGAGAACCGCCGCGTCGGGGCACCTGCAAAATGGCCGCGCCCCTCCAAAGGGTCGCGCTGGCGACCCGTGGGGCTCCTCCGCCAAGAATCTCTTGGTCCGTGGGCTATGAAAATTCGTCTGAAAATGTGGTGTCCACTCACTCTCTGCGCTTTCAGTGGGAGCTACAATCCTGAGCTGCTGCTAATCGGCCATCTTGGACTCTCTCTCGAGAAAAGGTATGTTATAATTGGGCATGATCATTGTAAGTTGTGTTTGGTAAAAAAAAAAAAAAAAAAAATAGACATGTCATCACCTATCTTAAAGGGAAGAAGAAACCAGCTATGTCCATAGGATTTGCAAAGGACAAGCCTTGTTTTGTCCAACATTCCTGATATGATAGCATTGTTTTCACTATTCAGCCTTTGGAAATAATTTAAGAAAGGAGATTTTTTCACCAGCAGAGGGCTGAAAAACTAGAACTGGTGATATTTGGTTATTGATATTATTTTGAATAAATAATAAAAAGAATTGTATTGTAAACTTCTCTAGCTAATATTTGTCTCTTAGAATTCTAAGTCTTTTATTCACTGTCTCACAGTAAGGCCTGGCAAAGATAAAGGAAGTGATTATAATTTTGGGGTATATAAAAGGCACTGAACATTTTCCAATGTATAGTCCCAGTCTTTTTAGACAATACCATGGAAAACAGAGTTACTGTACTCACACACTAGCCAGCTCAGGGTCATGCTGCATGGATTTTGGCCTATCTTTTGCAGCTTCTCCTACATTCATATATCCTACACCTGGTCATAGCTGCTGGCTAAATGAAGAAGGCATGTGCCTCCATGCTTTGCCTAGGACTGGAGCTACTTACTTTTGTTCAAATGCAGCAACTTTGAACCATGGCATTCTTTCAAGAAAAGATATAACATGATCTTATATTAAAAGTGTACTGCCATCTCTCAAACAGAAATGTCCCTAGTCCCACCATGTGTAAATTTTCTGCCATAGTTGCCACCTTTCACAGTTTCTTGTCTGGAGGTGGAGGTTTTGAGTGCACAGTTTCTCATTATCTCTGTTTCTTGTGATCTTCTTCATTGGAAAACTGGATAGACCAGAAAACTACTTTCTGCACTGTGAACACGTCTCAGGGTACAAACCATTTTTAGAAAGCGAAGTCACATGTGCATGGTCCTGTGCTTAAAGTAGCTTGCTATCTTTATCTCAAGGCTGTTCTCTGTAGCCATCACACTTTACATAGTCTTCTTTAGTTATTCCATAATAGCTTTATTTTCTATTTTACCATCAATCCCTTCTTACAGAATTGTACAAAAGAGTCTCTGTCTTGTTTATTCCTGGCCCATCAAGTCAAATTTACTCTCAGAGAAGTGTTCTGACCATATCAAACATTTCTCTTTGCAGAATCTGATCTCTCTCTCTCTCCATGAGATTTGGTTGTTTAAAAATGTACAGACAGACACACACACACACACACACACACACACACACACACACACACACTGTAAGGAGTTCAGGAGACTTGAAACAGCTTGTGTACCTGAGAAAGAGAAGGTACCTGTAAGTGGGAAACTGTGTAGATATTAAGTAGTATTATCTGGAAATGAATGGCTTAAGCTTGAAAGTAAGACCTATGAACTGAAATAGACATCCTTCCTTAGGTCCACTGAAGCTTACAGAGAAATATAGTTTTAATTCACTTTCAGAATAGGAGCATGGGAAGAACTGGTGATGATAAAAATTTGGAATATCCAAAGACCTGAGCTAAAAAAAAAACCTAATTAATATTGACAAAATAACAAACTAGTAAAGGCCCGATTTAAAAAGCCTGCCAAGCTAGTTTAACAAGACTGTTGATATGATTTGGATGCTCATATTTGTCCCATCCAAATCTGATATTGAAATATGTTCTCCAGTGTTGGAAGTGAGGCCTCATGGGAGGTGAATCATGGGGGCAGATTCTTCATGAATGGCTCGGTGCCATCCCCTTGGCGTTTAGCAAGTTCTCTAAGTTCACATGAGATCTGGTTGATTAAAAGTGTGTGGGATCACCCCCTTTCTTGCACCAAGTCTCACCATGTGATGCATCTCCTCCCCCTTTGTCTTCCAATGACTGTAAGCTTCCTGGGGTCCCCATCAGAAACAGATGCTGGCACCGTACTTCCTGTACAACCTGCAGAACTGTGAGTCAATTAAACCTCTTTTCTTTATAAGTTATCCAGTCTCAGGTATTCCTTTATAGTAGTGCAAATGGCCTAATACAAAAAATTGGTACTGAGGAGTGGGATGTTGCTATAAGGATACTTGAAAATGTAAAAACAACTTTGGAACTGGGTAATGGAAGAGGTTGGAAGAGTTTGGAGGTCTCAGAAGAAGATAGGAAGATGACAGAAAGTTTGGAACTTCTTAGAGACTTTTTAAGTGATTGTGACAAAAATGCTGATAGAAATATGGATAGTGAAAGCCAAGCTGATGAAGTCTCAGATGGAAATAAGGATCTTATGGGGAGCTACAGTAAAGGTAACCCATTTTTTACCCTAGCAAAGAACTTAGCTGCAATGTGTTCATGTCCCAGGAATCTGTGGAAGTTTGAACTTAAGAGTGATAACTTAGGGTATCTGGTGGAAGAAATTTCTAAGCAGCAAAGCATTCAAAATGTGGTATGGCTGCTTCTAAAAGCCTGTGATCAAATATAGGAGCAAAGAAATTACTTAAAGCTGGAACTTATATTTAAAAAGGAAGCAGAGCATGAAAGTTTGGAAAATTTTTTATCTGGCCAGGTGACAGAGAAAGAAAAAGCATTTTTAGAAGGGGAATACAAGCAGGCTTTGGAGAAACCACTTGCTAGAGAGATTAGCATGACTAAAAGGTAGCCAAATGCTAATATCCCAGACCATGAGGAGAAGGTCTTATAGACATTTCAGAGATCTTTGGGGCAGTCGTCCCATCAAAGTCCCAGAGGAAAAGAATGCTTTTAGGGGCCAGGCCCAGGGTCCTGCTGCCCTGCACAACCCTGGAACCCTACTGCCCACTTTCTGGCTGTTCTGGCTCCAGCCTCAACACAAAGTGGCCCAGGCACATACAGCTCAAGCTGCTGCTCTAGAGGGTGAAATCTATAAGCCTTGGTGGCTTCCACTTGGTGTTAAGCCTGCAAGTGTGCAGAGTAAAACAGTGAAGGAAGTTTGGCAACTTCCACCTAGATTTTAGAAGATGTATAGAAAATTTGGGGTGCCCAGGCAGGAGCTGTGGCAATGGTAGGGAGCCTCCACAGAAAACTTTAGTAAGGCAATACTAAGGGAAATGTGGGATTGGAGCCCCCACACAGAGTTCCTACCAGGGCACTGCCTAGTGGAGTTGTGGGAAGGGGGCCACCACTCTCCAGAACCTAGCATGATAGATCCACCAGTTGCTTGCATCTTCTGCCTGAAAAAGTTGGAAACACTCAACTTGAACTTGTGAGGACGTGGACTATGTCCTGCAAAGCCACAGGGGCACAGCTGCCCAATACCTTGGGAGCCCACTCCCCACACTAGGATGCAGAACACAAAGGCAGGGATTATCTTGGAGCTTTAAGATTTAATGCCTACTCTACTGGGTTTCAGACTTGCATGGGGCCTATTACTCCTTTCTTTTGGATGATTTCTCCCTTTGGGAATGGGAATGTTTATTTAATGCCTGTACCATCATTGTGTCTTATAAGTAAATAACTTGTTTTGATTTTACAGGATCATAGGTGGAAGAATGTGAGTCTCATATGAGATTTAAGACTTTAAACTTGATGCTAGAATGAGTTAGGGCTTTGGAGGACTGTTGGGAAGAGATGATTGTGTTTTGCAATGTGAGAAGGACATGAGATTTGGCAGCCAGAGGCAGAATATATGGTTTAGATATTTGTCCCCTCCAAATTTCATACGAAAATTTAATCCCTCATGTTGGAAGTGGGGCCTGGTGTGAAGTGCTTGGATCATGGAGGTGAATCCTTCATGAATGATTTAGCATCATCCCCTTGGTGAGTGGTTGCTCTGAGTTCATGCTAGATCTGGTTGTTTAAACTATGTGGTACCTCCTACCCCCACCTCTCTTGCTCCTCTCACTGTGTGATGTTCCTGCTTCCCCTTCCCCTTCCATCATGATTATAAGCCTCCATAGGCCTCACCAGAAGCAGATGCTGGCATCACACTTCCTGTATACCTTGCAGAAGCATGAGCCAATTAAACCTCTTTTCTTTATAAATTACCTAGTCTCTGGTATTCCTTTATTGTAATGAAGATGGCCTAATACAACTGCATACTCAATAGTAGGGTTGGCTTTTTTTTGCAGATAAGTTAAAGTTTTTATTCTGTCACTCTTGTTGCTATTTTTGCTATGCAGAACTTGCCTTACTTGAAGGTTGAGGATCAAATTAAAACAACGGCTCTCATAAACTTCAAAGTTAGCCTGAGGAAAAGTATTGAGCTTGTCTCTCATACATGACTAGGGCTGACCTGGTGCAGACAGAGCCACAACCACAACCAGCCTGTCAACCAGATACTTTATGGCCTCACTAGGGCCACAGGCATTCTTGGGTCTCAGCCAGTTACAAAGCCAAATAAGTAAAGAGTAGGTGATCCCAGTTCAGGGAATTCTTTAGTGACTGCCCTGCTACTGGATATGCAGATATAGCATAAGGAGAATAAAATATGGTTATTTTATTATCATCACAAGTGCTTTTATGGTAGATCATTTCTCTAGATCTGGTTTTGTATTCTGATTGGTTTCAGGGGTAGCCTTAAGTTTCAAAAATTATTCTGGTAAACTAGAAAGTTCTTCCTTTTTCTTTGTCATTTTATTTTTCTAAAACTGGAATCTCTTGGTTTACCAACTAGAGATTCTTTTTATGCAACATGAAAATTACTTAACTGACTCAGTCATATTTTCCCATAAATGGCAACATGAGCTGTCCTGTGATATATTTTTAGATACTGGATTAGTCTTAGAATGTGAGTTCTGCACTGTGGGAAGGAATGACATGACCCTACTAAGATTTGAACTCTGCTTTCTGTCACCATGGTTACCATTTGCTCATCTTAACTAGCATACTTGGGAAAAAAAAAAGAAAGTCATAATAAAATCCTTTGTAGAAGACAGGGGTCAGAATGTGACATACGTTGTCCTTTATATGAATGAACATGAATCATGTATGGACTGTAGGACAAAAATGCCTGCAGAACAAAACAAAGCAGAGATATGTTTTGCCAGAAAATTCAAAATTTGAGTTGATCTTTACAATTAATTATTTAAGGAATGTAGGTTGCAGAACTGCTTAGCAAAAGTAAAAATGTGATAATGAATGCAGCAGTCCAAATGTTTCATGGAGTCGCCATATGGAACATATTTTACCTGCACCTTGTTGCACTTTTAAAATTTTCTATATCACCTAGCGTAACATGTTATTTCAGTGACTGCCTGCACTGGATCCTACTTCCTTAGCATGCTTTATTAAAACATAACCTTAAGCAGAATAAAAATAGGCTTTATTAAAATCTACTAATCTGATCTAAAATATTCTAATTCTAAAATATCTAAGGATGGCCAGCATTTCATAAGCATTCATCCAGCCCCAGCCTTTTGAGAACAGGAGTCCATGGCACCTATAGTAAGATTCCTATTTTCTCAAAATGATTTTTCAGGGATTAAATTTCAGGAAAAGAAAAAGTATTTTAATTAAAAAATCAACAAATAGCTATTGCAAAGAAGCAGTTATACTTATACCCATGCAATTGTTAATGTTGAAGTGTTCCTGGCAATTTTCATCTCACATTTTTATTTTACAGAGCAGAACTTACCCCTTATAACAAAGTTACATATTTGAATATATTTTACAGTTTAGTAGGTTCTCCTTTTTGAACCTAGTGAATAGGGAAGAGAAATGTTGAGAAAATTATTTCAGCTTTTTTGAAAGGATAAACTTTAAAATTCCTCCATGTTTCAAGGATTACACAAGTTCTAGTTGATAAACAAGCTGAGTGGACCAGCCTCATTGTGTATCATTTTTTGACTGTGACATTAGTGGGTATTCACATATAGGAGGTGGGTGAGGCTATGGCTCATTATGGAGTTTAGGTAAGTAGAGAGTCTTGATTTCTTTTGAAGGATGGAGTTCAGCCCTAGAACACATGGTAGAGGTGGAGCCATGATTGCCTTTCCTTGGGCTTAAGGGCTTTTATTTCAGAAAGCAGCGGTACTGCAGAGTTCCCTCCCATATAAGCAAGAGGTGGCCAGAAGTGGGCTCAGGATTTTGGGGTCAGATTAAAAAAAAAAAAAAAAAACTGATGTTATTGTGATCTTGAATAACAACTTTATGCTCTGATTCACCATTCATTTCAGATTTTTTAAATTATATCTGACCCTAACTTGTTTTTGTAATCTTGCTCAATAATAAAATGTTTGAAATTTGGAAGTAGGGCTTTTGAATCAGTAGCAGTAGTTTCAGGAGTGGTCAGAAAATGAGATTTCTCAATCCATGCTCAGGTTTCCCTAATATACAAGACACTCAACAGACTCAGCAAACAAACCTTGCTGGCTTTTTCCAAGGCCTGTAATTCTACCACTCCTTTGGGTTAGGTATAGTTACTCCAGGACCAGTGTGTGTGCATGCACACATGCCTGCCCATGCAAGCATGTGTGTGTCTAGACAGCTAAATTTTAACAAGTATACCAGTGTTTTCAATACAGGTAATAACTGAGAAACACCTACATGTAAAGAAAGAGTTTCTATTTTGCATTTGTCTATTCTATCCAGGAGATTGTTCCAGTTACTATGGCTGTACAACAAACCATTCCAATATGTAGTGGCATAAAATAGTCATTTTGTTATGCTCAGGGATTCTGTAGTTTAGATATTTAAACAGAGCACAGCACGGAAAACTTTTTCTTGTTCCACAAGGTCTGGGGCTTTGGCCAGTAAGGCTTGAAGGCTAAAGGTGACCCTACTGCTTTGGGATGAAACCATTTGGAGCTTTCTTCATTCACAATCCTGGTAGTTGGCAAAATTGTTGGCTAAGCCCTCAGATTGAGTTGTTGGCTGTAATTTCTGCACATAACCTCCCCATGTGTTTTTTACTTATAGGATAGTTTGGGCTTCCTCACAATGTGGTGCCTGGATTCCAAGAGTGAGGTCTCAGGATAGCAAGATGGGAATATATGTTATTTTTGCAACCTAGTTTGGGCTAGTTTGGAAGTCACATAACGTCATTTCTATTGTACTCTGTTGGAGGAATTACAAAGATCTGTCTAGGTGCTTGGACTTCCAAGGTCACATTATACGAAAAGCATATAGGATGGGAGTATTGTGACTGTCTTCGGAAAATATGATCTGTATAGGAACCAATCATTTAACTGAAAACTTCAAAAATTAGAAAGGACAACTGGAAGTTTAATATGGTTGAAAACATTATAATATAACACTTTTTTTGGCTGTAAATGTTTTAAAACCTATTCACCCAGATGAATTACATTTTATGGTAGTAAGAAAACTCACAAATCCTATCACTGAGGTGCTTCAACAATCATGAAAAAATATAAAAATGGGACACATTGGCATATGGGGGAAATTGGTATATATTGTTGTGTCTAAAGGAAAATTATGGACTCTCTCTTTTTTTTTTAAAGACGAGGTTTCACCATGTTGGTCAGGCTGGTCTTGAACTCCCGACCTCAGGTGATCCACCCACCTTGGCCTCCAAAGTGCTTGGATTACAGGCATGAGCTACCACCCCCAGCCTAAATTATGGACTCTCTAAATGGCAGGCCAGATAAGATTCTAGAGTCTAGCAAATTAAGGCCTAGATTTTAAAAATCCAGATCAGGGATGACATATAAATATGTCACAAATATGCCACTATTTCCTTATCTCATGTATCTATGGCAGGCATTGCTAAATAATCAGGTCATGGTGTTCTTGATGGCTATGTCTGAATAGGACCCAGAGTTATTGTCAAAACTGTGCTCCAGGTAGCCATTAACAATTAATTGTTGTTGACATATGAGTTAAAATCTGTTTCTCATCTATAAACAAAAAGCAGGGTACAATGTATGCTATTCGAATGGTAGTAATATTAAAACCCAGATTTCATCATTATGCAATATATCCAAGTATCCAAACTGCATTTGTACCCCCTAAATTTATACAAACACAAAAAAATAAAAAAGTAAGAAAATAAAATACAAGGAAAATAAATAACATAAGGTTGCTACAGGAGCAGTAACAAAAAGTACTTCCTGATAGCACAAGTACAATGGTGTATTTTAATTTAAAACAACAAATTAAAAATTGCTTAATTTCAGTTTATATCTCCTATCTTAACTATGTCAGGTATTAAAGAACAAATAAAGATAAGATGATTTAAAAATAAGTAGAGTTTCCTATGTTCCAACATTATTTCAATAAAACAAATTATGGCATACTAACTGTTTTCTTTGTAAAAATTGGCAGACTGACAGAACAAGGTACTGCGATAGATGTATAATTGGCTTGTATCAAGGAATCTGACACATTGTTGTTTACAAAATCTTTGTCAAAAACAAAACAAAACAAAACAAAAAAAAACTGGAAAACCACAGTTGAGTGTAAAAGCAATTGAAGAGACCGGCCACTGATATGACAACCCCTAAAAAAGGGTGATGACTTCAACTTGACTGGAAGTTCAACACTTTGTAAGATCAAAGGCTTGAAATGATTAGGGTATATTCATTATTTTTAAGAATGACATGAAACCGGAGGAGAGTAGATAGGTTGCATGACATAATGAGAATCCCAAAATATCTTGATGTGTCCTGTATCCAACAAGATAAAATTCAACAGAATATATAGTCATACAACTTATTTTTAAAAAGTATAAAACATATAAACCTGACTTTGCAACAGCATGTGTAAAGAATACTTCTGTATTTTAATTGAGTAAAATTAAATCAACCATGTGATGTAATTTCCAAAACAAAACTGGTGTGATTTTAGCATTTGTAGAAGTTCTTACTAGAACAAGGAAGGTGGTAGTTTCAACCTACTCAGTAGATAAGTACTCCAACCTACTACTTCCCTGCTCAGATCACAACTAGATAGTTCATTCAATGATGACCATTCTAATTTAAAGGAATAAATTAAAAAAGGAGAGCATTATCCAGGATCTGTGTTCCCTGGCGAGTAGTCAGGGTATTTTATACAAATTTTAGCGATATGTGCTAAGCATTGTATTAAGAACTTTATTAACATAACCTAAGTTAACTCTTACATGAATGCTGTAAGTTAGGCATTATTATGACAATTTTATATGTGGGGGACACTGAATCACAGAGTTTAAATAATTTTTATAGGTGCATTGCTATAGAGTGAAAGAGCCAGGATTCTAACACAAGTCTGTTTTCCCAAAGTCCCTGCTCTTAACATCTGTGATAGGGGTTCACAAAATTCTAGTGTGTATAGGTATCACATGAGGAGCATGTATAGAAACACAGATTTTCAGGCCTAGATATTATGAATCATCAAGTCTTGGGTAATTTACTTTAAAATACTTCAGCATAGATTATGTAATATGAACATATGTGTGTGTGTGTGTTCGTTTTCATCTATACCATTACTGTGGTTAGTTGCTTTAATCAGAAATATACACTCCCAGGAGGTTAGCTAGCATTTAATAAAAAGGCTACAACCCAGAGAAATTCAATTATATTTATCTCCAAGTAACATAAAAAGTTTTGGTAATTTAACTAATGAATGTTAGAACTGGGAATTTCTTGCCAAAATTAGTGGTTTTCATTTTTTGTGGATTTTCTGGAAATACTAGAGAGAGTCTTGGTGTCTTTTCAGAGTACAGACCAGCTAGCTTGGTGGTCCCTATCCTTAGGAATGGCACCCAGAGCTTGAGCCTTCAGTGGCCTATGTTCAGCAGATGATTTGGAGACTTCTTACTTTTCTGTCTGTGACTAGGTAGAGGAATCCTGCAGCTAGAGTGTGGCTTCCTTCCCTTCCGATGAAATGTTTATGGAAGAGTGTATTAGAGCACCTAGAGGAATGGACAGCTGTAATTCCAAGGGGATTTGCCAAACTGGTGATAAGATTGTCAAATGTTTGCTAAGAAATGCTAAGGTGTGTACCAAGATTCAGTCTGAGATTTGCTTTTAGGGGGGTTGTGGAAAGGAAACCCATAACCTTCACCTACAACTGTTGGAGGCGCCTGATATTTATTTTTAAAACCCTGAAAATTGTGCATACCTAAGTTGGATTGGGTCAGGACTGAATTATAAGGAGCAGCTTAAGTGACTGTGATTTGAGACATACTGTATTCACATATATTCTTCCATGTTTAAATGGAGAATGAATGAACACTTGGCAGTGGGTTTTGGAGTGTTTCAAGCACTGTATAAATAGCCATATGTTCCTTAAAAAATAAATTATTTCTAATCTTAAGAGTCAATCAATTTTAAAAAGAGATTTTATAAAAATCATTTGTTCTGGTTAATAAAAAGGCATAAAGTTTTGTGATCCTTAGGATATGCCTAAAGCCTCACAACCAATCAGATTTTCTGTGAGTCCTGCTCAGTGAACCACTGCAAAGAGCCTCCATCTGTGATTCAAGATCTTTGCAAAGTAATTTTACAAGCAAACACAATTAAGTGAGTCATATGCTTTAAAAAAGAGAAAACCTATATTAAAAGGCATCAGGAAGCTACATATATCTGTTGGAAAATAAAGGGTGTCATTAAAATGCTGGCTTAGAGTTCTATTATTATTGCTTATACCTAAAATTATGTTAAGAATGGCACTTTAGAGATTTTCTTTTCTTTTTTTTTTAAATAAGCCAGGTACAGAATATTTTTTTCAACACTTCAAGGATTTTACAGAAAAAAAAAACATTGCCTAACATTATTTTTGCAAAATTTCTAATGATGGAAAAACATTGGAATGTTTTTGGGAATAAATATTATAGCAATAAATAAACATCAGTTCTTAAAATATTTAAGTCTATTCCTTCATGCTTAGTAAGTGCAGTGAAAATGCATGTTGCACATAATGGGAACAATATCAATGTTTGCTTATTGACAAACTTTTTGATTGCTATGGAGCAAGTGAGGGAAGTGTTAAATGTCATGAAAAGTTGAATAGGCACATAGGAAAGAGATTAAAAAACTAGTGTGTGAAGCTTACAAATCTTGAGAAATTAATAAGGACAGCGAAGAAACTATTTTAGCATAGAAGACAAAATCGTTAAGGAAACATCTGTTCAGTCCTAGATGAAAAATGACAATTGCTGAACACTGAGGAGGTCCTTGTTTTGCCTGGAAATTTTTATTGAAACAATAGGTGGATCTAATAAGTTGGTAGTGGGGATTCTTTAAAAATTTAAAGGGGCACCTTGTTTTTCACAAGATCTTGGTAGGTTCCTCTAATCTATCAAGCATTTCAGCACTGTGCAGCATCAAATAGATCGTGCCTATTCTTATCTGAGAGAGTGCAAATTCTATATGGCCATTAAGGTATCCAAAGAGAATTAATTATATTGTATGTAGTTTCAGTAGCTGTAATGATATATTTGAGTTCTTTGGCTTTGGCAATCAATACATGAGATCTAGTTCTGTCTTGATTGATTAACCTACCCCCACAACCCTGTCTCTGTTTCTTAAATCCTGCTGGTGATAGTGACTTTATATTGTTTTGTTACCATTTGTTTGATGTGGCTTTCTTAATAATATGCACTCCTTTTAGAATGAAGCACACTGAAAAATACCTACCATTTACAGGAAAAACGTTGCTAATTTTATGTAATAGACTACCCAGTTTGTTACTATTTTAACACTGATTATACTTCTGATGTTAAACTACTCAATTTAGTTTATCTATTGGTGACATAAAAATAAACAGCAATTTGACTGTAATTTTCATTTCTTAATAAGGTGCTTGGGTTTCTCCCTTCTAAAATTGTAAGTTATATTAAAGGACTTCCTGTTTTGTACATTGGCACTCCCCAGAGGGTAGGGCATTAAGAACAAGAATAGTTTAACAATGAAAAGTGACTGGGGAATGAGGGAGTGATTTGGGTGAAAAATATCAAGAAAATGGTATGTGGGAAACCCCTCATGTAGGTACCGAGGAAGGAGAGCTAAGCAGAATCCTGACACAATTAGGGCCTGAATAATATCTCAGTTTATAGTGTTACTACTCAGTTATTTCCTTTTAGATAATCCTTTATATAGAATCATATATTAGTTTATAGAATTAGGGCTTGAAGAATATCTCAGTTTATAGTGTTACTACTCAGTTATGTCTCTTTATATAATCCTCTCTCTATATAATCATATATTAGTTCATAGAATGAGTGCCTAAAGAATATCTTACCACTCAGTTATTCTCATATATATATATATATTTTTATATATATATATATATAAAACTATATAACTATATCTTAGTTCATAATCAGAGGAATGCCTAGAGTAGACATGGTACAGAGCACGAATTAAGGAATAAGCAGCTTATAGTCAGAGGAATGTCTGGAGCAGACGCAGTGCAGAGCATGATTTAAGGGAAAAATAGTTATACCAGGACAAGAATCCATGGCCCAGGTGGCTTAGTTCAGTATTGTAAAGATACCCACGGTATGGCAGGCTTGGGGCAAGAGCCACTCCTCTTGATAAAGGAGTTGTATGACCTTGTTCCGGTTCTTGTGGAAGGTTGCCCTCAGACCGGCAATCCCTTGAGCATCTGAGGGCTCAAAACCCCTCCAGATAATCACACCTTGGTGACTGTGAACTTTATCAGCTCTTGTTACTGTGCTAGCTCAAAAAGCATCCTCCTATAGAACTCACTGGAAGCTGCCAGCAGGTGGCGGTAGACCCGACAGCTCTGTCGCTGCTGTGTGACTTAAGCATCCTCCTGTAGATCTTCTTAGGAGTAGTATGCTCATAGATAGACGTATTGCACACTGCACCCTCTTCACTGTGCATGGCCCACCTCCATGCCTCGGTGACCTAATGGGGGTGGACCCCTTACTGCACATGGCCCACCTCCTTGCCTCGATGACCTAATGAGGGTAGACCCCTTGCTGCGCACTGTCCACCTCCTAGCCTAGGTGACCTAATGGGGATGGACCCCTTGTTTTATTGCTCATGACCCTATCACTATCCTTAAAGATGACTTCACTCATTACCCTGCCCACTAACCTATACCTAATAAATACGGATGCTTCTGGACATTTGGAGCTTCGCCTGTCTCTGCTTATAGGTGACGTGGCCCCACTGAGCCCAGCTACGTTTTCCTTGTACTTCTGTGTCCTGTCTATTTCTCAGATCCTGCACCTCAGCACAGCATTAGGGACATTCCACAACCCTGTGGGGCCCTTAGCCCTACATGGTAGAAATGCTGGTTTCCTGTCTTGGTTTATAGTAAACAAAATATACTGTTTAATTATACTATTTTATAGAAAAGTTCTTGTTCAATAGTAGTCACAACCTTGATGATGAGGTAATATTTGTTTAAAGTTTTTCTTCTTTCAAATCGTTTCTTTGTTTATGCCATTGCATGTTATGTTTAAATAAGCTAGGTTTGTGTCTTTTAAAATGGTATTTATAGAGACTATTTAAGTACATTACCCACTTAGTCATGGTAGCTTGACTCTTCAGAGGGCCCCTCTGTATCAAAGGCTGTTGTGAATCAAGAACAGCTCCGATATTGCTCCCTGTAGAACTCCTCAGGATGCTGTGGATGAGCTTGTCCAACTCCATTTCACAGATGTTGAAACTGAGGATGAAAGAGGTTGTCTTGACTTATGCTTGTTATGGGAAGGGCCTGAACTAGAACCTGGTCTTGTCAGTCTTAATCTAATGCTTTTTTTTTAATTGAAGTTTTTATTTTGAGATTATTGTATATGCATTTGTAAGAAATAATACAGCAGCCCCTTGCATCTTTTCCTCAGTTTCCCTGAGTGGCAACATCTTGAAAAACTATAGTACAACATAGCACAACCAACATATTGACCTGCCTGATTCACTTTTCCACCACTGGCAACCACTCTAATTTGTTCTCCATTTTTTCATTTTATGTTGTACAAATGGAATCATACAGTATGTAACCTTTTAGATTGGCTTTTTAAACTCTGCATAATCTCTGGAGATTTGTTCTTCTTCTTCTTTTTTTTTTTTTTTTTTTTTTTGAGAAAGGGCCTCACTCTGTTGCCCAGGCTGGAGTGCACTGGTATGATCATAGCTCACTGCATCTTCTAACTCCTGGGCATAAGTGATCCTCCCCACCCCAGCCTCCCGAGTAACTGGAAGCACAGTTGCATGCCAAGATGACTGACTAGTCTGTATTATTATTATTTTTTTTTGTAGAGAGAGGGTCTTGGTATGTTGCCCAGGCTGGTCTCATACACCTGGTTTCAAGCTGTCCTCCTGCCTTGGCCTCCCAAAGTGCTGGGATTATAGGCATGAGCCACTGTTTCCAGCTTTTGCTCTGGAGATGGGTCACTGGATTATTGTGTATATCAATAGTTTATTCCTTTTTGTTGCTGGGTAGTATACATATATCATATTAATGCTCTTTTCGTGGTGATTTCTGTTCTAATCTTGGGAAATCTTGGCCATTTCTACTTTTAAGGTTAAGGAACATAATTATGAAGAAATAATTCGATTTTGACATTTCTCATTTTGTGTCTAGAGAGACTTGGAAGAGGTAATTATAAAGATAGCAGAAATCCATGGATTATCAAGGGTGTTTTGGTGATGCCCCAGCCTCCTTTGTTTTGTGGTGAGAGTGGTACTGACTTTAGAGAGGACCTCCAGTATGTTTCCTGAGGGACATGATTAGAGGGCTCTGCTAAATACTGGGTGTTCATGTGAGGCAGCCTTCCCGGGGGAACCAATGTTTTAGTTATTACACAGGGCGAAATCATTTCAGATCTCATCTAGTGTCACAAAGGGGATTTGCAGGTGCCAGTTGTCATTACTGTAAGTGGAGTGCAGCCAGAAGACAGGAATTAGCACCTGTCCACACTGTAACTGCGCCCTGGGTTTTTAATGACCTGAAATAGTTGAGGCTTGACATTAAACCTGCCTTAAACCCTAAATATAGACTCATTAGAAAGAGAAAATGTTCCAAGGTGAAGAATGTATTTTAATTCTTAGATTAAATTTTAATTTGCATCACAGTGGGCTGCATGGCACTTGCTCTGTGGCAATTTGCAGGTCCACTCAGTGTCAAGAAAAATTCCATACTTTCAGGACAGTCAGTTAGGAGATGGGAAGTCACAAAGCAATACCTCCCACTGCATTTATGTGTTCTAACCATTTGAAGATGACTTGAAGACACTATGATGAAAGGAGAAAGATGTGTCCTAGGGGTTGGAATTGAAGTATTGGGAGGGTGGAGAGCAGCCATTTGAAGAACTATTAGATAACAAGATAAAGACTTTGGACACATAAAACAAGTAGCAATATAACATAGTTTACAGAATCTGGTAAACAACCTTTAAGAAATGTCCCTTAATGTAAGTTGAGGTATACATGTAGTATGAACCCTAGAATTCTTGGGAGGGAGAAAATGAAAATGTGGGGTATTGAAAAGGGGCTTATACAGGAGCATGAAGGACTCTTAAGGCTAAATCAGATCGATCTCAGCCATTAGAAGAGACTAGAAGGGGCTAGAAGGAACACAGTGATTCATCTAGGTTTTTATTTTCACACTAGCCTTTTCAATTTGAAGTTGCCTGTCTGAGACTCAGTAACGCTGATAGATTTTCCTGCCAGTGCTGTGAAATCCATTGTGAAGCTAAGGGGTAATTACATTAGTATTAAAAATGAACAGTCTAGAGAGTCATTTCTGTAACTTCTGAGGTCAGAAATGAATTATCATTCTTTGGAAAGCCAGGCCAGGCTGCTTGTATCTCTGATTTCAGCTTCCCTCCCTGCAGTGTGAGCTGACTTTGAATTTTGCCCATAAACACTTAGACATAATTTTTAGGTAACTTGTTCCCACATCTGGGGTCCCTCACTCCAAGTTGCCTGTTGTCAAAAAGGCAATGTCAGCCTTTCTGAAGTACAAAGTCACAGCATAAAAAGTGATCAAAACATTTGGACTGCTGATAGTTTGGGCAAATCAGGTATAATGTTGCAGGTCAGATCAGCACAAATTCTCTGGCACTTTCCACATTGCAAGACTAGTGTCAAGGTGACCTGACTCCTCTCTCGGGGTCATATCCAAATCACTCTCTCCTTCTCCCATCTTAAGTCCAGAGGGCCACTCCAGAGCCTCCCAGCTGTCTGTTGTGGAATTGCTGCCAAGTATCCACACAAAAATCAGGCTTCAGATTGTACAACAAAGTTTATTTCTTATTGCCATTTTGTTTTGCTTGTGTAGAGACAGGTCTGGGTATGTTGCCCAGGCTGGTTGTGAACTCCTGGCCTCAAGTGATCCTCCTGCCTCAACCAATAAAGTTTATGAATTTGTTAAAGCACCCTGGATAAATCAGTGTTCTCTCTAGGTATGTTCTGTGGTCATATAGGGTAGGAAAATCTAACCATGTGAAGGAGATGAGGCAGATGACAACAGAGTGAAATGAATGGCTTCTCTGAGGCCGCCTCCAGCACCAGCTCCTTGTATTGCAGATATTGGAAGGAATTGGTGTGAGTTTCCCAGAGAGCTTGTACTTGTCCAGTCTCCCATGTAGGGATGGGGTCTAATGACTAAAGCTGGTTTTGAATTGGTGGGTATGATCTGCTTGAAATAATGGTATTTCACTTGCTATGTACCCATATACATTAAAAAATTTTTTTTATTAGACTTTAAGTTCTGGGGTACATATGCAGATCTTGCAGGATTGTTACATAGGTATACACACGCCATGGTGGTTTGCTGCCTCCATGTCCCTGTCACCTACGTTAGGTATTTCTCCCAATGTTATCCCTCCCCAATCTCCCCCACCCTCCGCTATCTCTCCCCTATTCCCCAGGACCCCAAAAGACCCCAGTGTGTGATGTTCCTCTCCCTGTGTCCATGTGTTCTCATTGTTCAACACTCACCTATGAGTGAGAACATGCAGTGTTTGGTTTTCTGTTCCTGTGTCAGTTTGCTGAGAATGGTGGTTTCCAGCTTCATTCATGTCCCTGCAAAGGACATGAACTCATCCTTTTTTTATGGCTGCATAGTATTCCATGGTGTATATGTGCCACATTTTTCTTATCCACTCTATCATTGATGGGTATTTGGGTTGGTTCCAGGTCTTTGCTGTTGTAAACACTGCCACAGTGAACATACCTGTTCATGTGTCTTTATAAATAGAATGATTTATAATCCTTTGGGTATATGCCCAGTAATGGGATTGCTGAAAAAGATTAGTATATTTCTTCTCCCTCCACCTCTTGGAACAATTTTTCAGTTTTCCTTGATCTCAGTGTTTTTCTTGTAGGGGAGAGGCACATACACGTAGCAGCATAGAATAGAGGCTAAGAGCATAAACTGATAAACTAAGATGCTTGGGTATAATACCAAGCCTTGCCACTTTCCTTGGAAAAATTACATACTCATTCAGTGCCCTAGTTTTTCATCTGTAAAGGTAATAATACCAATTTCACTGGATTTTTATGAAGAAATAAGTTTCAATCATCTATTACTGCATAACAACTCCAGAGTCAGTGGTTTAGAACAACAACAGTCATTTTATTATTATCACTTCTGGTTCTATTAGCTGATTGTGTTCAGCAGGGTAGTTCCTGTTTAAGTTCTGTTATGCTCTTGCAGTCAGATGGTGGTGGCTGGGGCTGGGATCATCTTGATCTCAGCTGGGGCTGTTGCTTGGCACACCTCCATTTGGCCTTTTCATGTGGTCTACAATTTCCTCCCGGCATGGAGACTGGGTTCCAAGTGCTAGCGTTGCAATGGAAGATGTATCACTTTTTATGAACTAGCCTGAGAAGTCTCATGGGGTCATCTCTGGCATATGCTATAGGTTAAAGTCATTATAAAGATCCATTCTGGTTTAAGGGAAAAGATTATAGATCCTACCACTCAATGGGAGGGAGTATCAACAGCACTCTTGTAAGAAGAGCATGTGGGATAAGGTAAGTTGTGGTAGCCAATGTGCTGCAGAAGATAGAGCACTTAGAACAGTATCTGGTGCATAATGAAGGCTCCGTAACTCTTAGTTATCATCGGTTCCTAGATTCCAAGCTCACTGACCCCAATTTGGGACATCTAACCACTTATTTCAGGAAAATATGAGGAATGTTACTTGATAGCTCTGCCATTTTAATGATCTACTATGTACCTGTATCTAAGGCTCTATGAGGAAGAACACCTGGGTCTGAGGCTGTTGTTTCCTTTGGAAGTAAACTTTGAAATAAAAGACAAGGAGGAAACACTGGCCCAGCTAGGAAATGCGTCTGGGTCATTTAGTCACAGCATGGTCACAACAATATTGGAAACCAGGTCCATTTCACTCCATCACAGTTGACCCACAAACTGTCCTAGTCACTCAGCATAGTCTCTGGAAGGAGCTGACTAAATTCTCACCCTCATGTTTATTGAGACTCATCAACTTTGGATAAAACTGAGTAAAAGTTTTCTTTGGCAATGGGCAGGGTCCATTTTGAGACTGAATACCCCTGAGGCCAATCACTTCATGGACATTCTGGGAAGTGTTTCTTTAACTTTGGAGTGACCCTCATTTGAATGCGAATCTCAAAGGCAAATGGATTAGGTGGCCTAATCATGGGAACACCAGTCCAAAGCCAGAGATTTAGGGCTCTTGTTGCAAGCAAATGAAACATAGGAAAAGGCTTCTTATGTGCCATCTGCTTCTTTATAGAACACAGAGCAGCAATAGCAAGACTTGGGCCCTGGACAGTGTTGATAGATTGAGGTAGCTTTCTTCGGATGTGTCTGAGCCCTCCATGACCCTCTTTGCCTTTTCCTAATGTATCTCCCACCTTTAAAAAAATTAAACAGCAGGCTCATTCATATTATTTATAGAGTAAGGAATCTATCTGACTCTGAAACAGAAAGGCGGATTTATTGAAAACTGTAGATTGGTTCTAAAAGTATTCAAATGTGAAAATCACTCAACAGAGGCTTGTGCTGCTCCTGTTGATGTCATTGAGCCATACGCAACATTGCCTAGGATGTTTCCCACTTATATGTAGTGTTCTCAAGGTCCTAATGGAGATTTAAGGATTAGAGGAAACTACCAGTTAAACTTTATCGTGATTCAGCGACTGGTAGTTAAGTCCTTGTGGGTGGGTTGTACTGAGGTAATATTGATATGCAGAGAAAGAGAGAGTAAAAGCAAACAGCACAGACCTCCAGATGGATCAGTCAGAACCTCTCATTGGCTGGCTCCATCTGCAAGAGAGCATCAAAAGGCATTCTGGAAAGAGATGCCTTTCTACAGATGGGCTGAGGGATAAATAAGAGAACAGGAGAAGGTCATGAGTAAGGGAAGGATTCTAATTAACATATGCTCATAGAGCAGAGGCCAACAAAGGATGAAGGGGAGATAAGGAACACAAATTTAAAAAATAATGAGTGTTTGCTATATGAGATGGCAATGCCATCTGAAGACTGGTAACATCTTCCTATTGTCCTAGGCTGAAATTTTTTTGAAGTCCCAAATCACAGCAAAGATTAATTATACAATATTTTTATTTCATCTGTGTCTTGTTTGAATTCACCCCAAAGCAACACTGAGATAAGGACTTGGGTGCAAGTAATTTACTTGAGAAGCAGTAAGCACAAGTGAGAGAATAAGGAAAAGTGAGTAAGAAGTGAATTAATAACTTGAGGGCCTCTAGATTTCAATCTTGCTTGGGACCCTATGAGGAATGATGTCTAGCACACCAGGACAGAGATGCTGGGGTATTTAGTTTTCAATCCAGTTCCCAACTGCTTGGGGGTTTCCCCCAATGTTGTTATGTTCCCTCCCCTCCCCATGCCTCCTCTTCCTTCCCCTCCCTTCCCCTCCCCTCACCCTTCCTTCCTTCCTTTCTTCCCTCCTTCCTCCCCTCCCTCCCTCCCCTTCCTTCCCTCCCTCCCTCCCTCTTTCCCTCTCTCCCTCTCTCCCTCCCTCCCTCCTTCCTTCCTTTCCCCTTTCTTTCTTTCCCTTCCTCCCTCCCTCCTTCCTTCCCCTTTCTTTCTTTCTCTTCCTCCCTCCCTCCCTCCCTTCTCTTTTCTTTTCTTCTTCTTTCTTTCATTCTTTCTCTGTCTCCTTCCTCTTTCTTCTTTATTTCCTTCTCTCTCTTTCTCTCTCTCCTTACTCTTGTCCCATCCTTCCTTTCCTCTCTCTCTCTCTTTCTTTCTTAATTTCTTGCTTTTCTTTCCTCTTCCTTCCTTCTTTTCTTTCTTTCCTTTTCCTTCTCTTTCTCTCTTCCTTTCTCTCTGTCCCATCCTTCCTTTCTTCCCTCTCTCTTTCTCTTTCTTTCTTGCTTCTCTTTTTCATTCTTTCTTGCTTTCTTTTTCTTTTCTTTCTCTCTCTTCTTCTCTCTGTCCCATCCTTCTTTACCTCCCTCTCTCTTTCTTCTTTCTCTTTCTCTTTTTTCTTTTCTTTCTCCCTTTTTCTCCCCTTCTCTTTCTTCCATCCTCCCCCTCCCTCCCATCCTTCCCTCCCTCCCTCCCTCTCTCCCATCCTCCCCTCCCTCCCTTCCTTCCTTTCTTCCTTCCTTCCTTCCTCTCTCCCTCCCTCTCTCCCTCCCCTGTTTCCTTCTATCCATCCTTCTATCAATCCATCTCTCCACTCTATATTTGTGTGTTCATCGACTAGACTCTGGTGATAATGTAAAAACCATGCTCAGTTGAAATTTGATCCAATATATGTAAGTGAGAGATAGATAAATGATAGATAGATATCAATGGAACTATATTTAGAAAAGCATAGATGGACTGTTCATGCTTTATTTTTGAAACAGTATTATCTCACTTGATTGAAAGAAGAAGATAAAATATTTTATCTCTCTCCCACTGTCTAATAACAAAAGCTCCAGAGTTTATTCAAGAAAATAACTGATGATTTATTTCTTCATTCTTCAAATTTTGCTTTTGAAAGAGCTGGTGTACTATGCCTGTCCAAAATCACCTTGCTCTTTCTGGATCTATTCAGAACCAGAAACTACTAGAAAATAAAAATGCAAGATGCAGGAGGTGATCAAGACACTGCATTGAATCTTGAAAGATGTGTGATGTGGTTTGGATTTGTGTCCCCATGTTGAACTCATGTTGAATTACATTCCCAGTGTTTGAGAAGGGGCCTGATGGGAGGTGATTGAATCATAGGCAGATTTCTCCCTTGCTGTTTTCATGATAGTGAGTGAGTTCTCACAAGATCTATTTGTTTAGAAGTGCGTGACACCTGCCTCTTCACTCTCTCTTCATCCTTCTCTGGCCATGTAAGACATGCCTCCTTCCTCTTCACCTTCTGCCATGATTGTAAGTTTCCTGAGGCCTTGCAGCCATGCTGTATAGCCTGTGGAACTTTGAGTCAATTACAGTTTTATGTTGTTTACAAATTACCTGGTCTCAGGTAGTTCTTTATAGCAATGTGAGAATGGAGTAATACAATGTGGTTCCCTTGAATAAGACTAGGAAGCAGGTAGCATTATGTCCCAGGTATTGTAATTTTCAACATAATGCAGTAATTCAGAGTATCAATTATATATTTGACCTTATTCTCTCAATTTTCCATTTCTAAATTTTAAAAAATTTTCAAAATGGACATATTTATGGGGTACAGAGAGATATTTTGATACATAGAATGTCTAATGATGAAATCAGGGTAAATAGCATATCCACCCCCCTCAAACATTTATCATTTATTTGTTTTGAGAATATTCAAAATTATCTCTTCTAGCTATTTGAAAATATGCAATAAATTATTGTTAACTATATTTACCCTACAGTGCTATAGAACACTGGGACTTATTTCTCCTATCTAGCTGTATTTTATTTTTTCTTTTATTTTTACTTGACATAATATTTATACATATTTATGTGGTATGGAGCAATAGCTCAATATATGTGTGTAATGATCAAATCAGTATAATTAGCATACCTATCACCTCAAACATGTATTATTTCTTTGTGGTATGAACATTCAAAATCCTCTTTTCTAGCATGTTGAAAATACAATAAATGTTAACCACATTTATTCTACAGCTCACTAGAACTAATTCTTCCTATCTAACTGTAATTTTATATCCTTTAACCAACCTTTCCCTCTCTTCCCCTATCCCAATCCTCTCTGGCCTCTAATAATCACTATTGTACTCTCTACTTCTATGAGCTTAATTTATTTTTAGCTCCTACATATAAATGAGAATATGTGGTATTTATTTTTCTATGCCTGAATTATTTCACTCAACATACTGTCCTCCAGGCTTATCCATGTTTCCATGAATGACAGAATTTCATTCTTTTTTATGGCTGAATAGTATTTCATTGTTATACATGTCACATTTTCTTTATTTATTCATCTGTGGATGGACATGTAGGTTGATTCCATATCTTGGCTATTGTGAATAGTGCTGCAATAAACATGGGGGTGTAGATATCTCTTCAATATACTCTCTTTTGGATAAATACTCAGTAGTAGGACTGCTGAGGAAAAAATATGTATTCTACAGCTGTTGGATGGAATGTTCAGTAAATATCTGTTAAGTTCATAGTGCAGATTAAGTCCAATATTTCTTTGTTGATTTTCTTTCTGGAAGATATGTCAAATGCTAAAAGTAGGGTGTTGTGTTGAAACCTCCATCTATTATTGTATTGGAGTCTATCTCTCTCTTTAGCTCTAATAATATTTGCTTTATATACCTGGGTGCTCCAGGATTGGGTGCATATATATTTCAAATTGTTATATCCTCTTGCTAAATTGACCCCTTTATCATTATATAGTCACCTTCTTTATTTTTTCTTCTAGATTTTGTCTTGAAATCTGTTTTGTCTCATATAAGTATAGTAAGTCCTGCTTTTCTTTTGTTTACGTTGGCATGGAATATCTTTTTCTATTCTGTTAGTTTCAGGCTATGTGAGTCTTTTTAGATGAAGTGTGTTTCTTGTAGGAAACAGGTCATTGGGTTGTTTTTTTTTTTTTTTTTTTTTTTTTTTTTAATACATTCGGCCACTTTATGTCTTTTGATTGGAGAGTTTAGTCCATTTACATTAAATGTTATTATTGATAAGGAAGGACTTATTCCTGACATTTTGTTATTTTTTTCTGATTGTTTTGTGGTCTTTTTTCCTTCCCTCCTTTCTTCCTTTTAATGAAGGTCATTTTCTCTGGTGGTATGATTTAGTTTTTGGCTTTTTAATTTTTGTGTATCCGTTGTATGTTTTTTAGTTGAGGTTGCCCTGAGGCTTGCAAATATTGTCTTATAACTCATTATTTTAAGCTGATAACAATTAGCACTACTTCCACAAACAAACAAGCAAAAAGAAGACTAATAAAAATTGTACACCTTAACTTTGTCTCCTCACTGTTTAACTTGTTGCTATTTCTATTTCTATTTCATGATACTTTCTATATTGTAGTTGTTATTTTTGATTGAGGTTCATCATGTAGCCTTTTTATTAGAGATAAGAATAGTTCATACACCACAGTTGCAGTATTATAATATTCTGTGTTTTTCTGTGTACTTACTATTACAAGTGAGTTTTGTGCTTTCAGATGATTTCTTGCAGCTCAAGAACATCCTTTTTTTTTTTTTTTTTCTGATTGAAGTACTCCCTGTACATCCAATGCTATAACCACTCCCTGGCTATAGCCTATGCTTGTTCACAGCCCTGGGGCTCTACAATCAGCAGGTGGCAAAGCCAGCCAGGCCTGTGTCATTCTTTTCAGGGTGGCAAGTGTCCCCAGGCCCCAGGTGGGTCCAGAGGTGCTGTCCAGGAGCCAGGGACTACAGTCAAAAACGTTAGAAGTCCACTTGGTGTTCTAATGTACTGTGGCTGAGCTGGCACTTAGACCAAAAGATGCAGTCCTTTCCTCCCCTTTCCAAGGGCAGAGGAGCCTCACCTCATGGTCACTGCCACCATAGGCCCATGGGTAGTACTGCTAGGTTATTCCTGATGTTCCCTAAGGTCCAAGGGCTGTTCAGTCAGTTTGTGGTGCATGCTGCCTAGCCTGGGACTCACCCTTCAGGCAGTGGGCTCTCCTCTGGTCCAGAGCAGGTTCAGAAATGTCATCCAAGAGTCAAGGCTTAGAATTAGGGACCCCAAGAGTCCCTTGGTGCTCTGTGCTCTCTCTGTGGCTGTGCTGGTACCTAAAGTCTAAGATAAAGTCTCCTTTACTTTTCCCTCTACTTTTCTCAAGCAGAAGGAGTCTCTTCCTGGAGCCACCAAAGCTGGGAATGTCTTGAGTCTCACCTGAAGCCAACAAGTGTCAGAGCCTTATCCAAGGGCCATTGTATACGATCTGTGTATCACTGCTGATTATTCAGGGCCCAGGGCTCTTCAGTTAGCAGAGGATGAATTCTGCCAAGACTGAGTCCCTTCTTTCAAGGCAGTAGGTTCTCTTCTGGCCCAGGATGTGTCTAGAAATGTAATTTGGGAGTTAGGACCTGGAAGGAGGGCCTCATGGCTCTGACTGATGCCCTATCCTGTTGTAGCTGAGCTGGTATCCAAGGAACAAGACAAAATCCTCCCCACCCTTCCCTCTCCTCTCCACGAGTGAAAGAAAGGGGCCTCTTCTGGAGTGCTGGCTGTGCAGCCTGGGGTTGGGTGAGGGTTAGAGCCAGCACTCCCTTAGCCACCCTGGCTGCTGTCTCAGTAGGTTGTGTGCCTACCTGTGAGCACTGGCTCTGAGCCCAGTTCAGCATTAGCACTCATGCAGAAGTTGCAATTCTTGTGACTTAGGCTGTCTTTCACATTTATTTAGGGCCCTAGAGCACTTTAGCCCATGGGGTAAGGCTTGCAGGAACTCAAGTTCCTACTTCTGGTATATGTGATTCCCCTTTGACTAGGGCTGATTTAAATGCTGTCTCCATGGTGGGTGTCAGCTGAGTTTGTTCTGGTTTTGCTTTCTGCTATAACAAGGCAGCACTGAATGCAATGCAGTGCCTCACAACTGCTGTGCCCTCCCTCTCTCCGGTGCTCACATTGTCTCTGTACCACACTGTCACTGCCAGGGGATTGCGCAGGGGTGGCCTCGGTGATTGAGTGTACCAGGTACCATGAGTGCTCACTGGATTTTGCTTCTTATGAAGGTGCTTTTTTTTTTGGTATAGAAAGTTGTTAAATTTGTATCTTGTAGGATGGGGGATGAGCAGTGGAGCCTTCTGTTCTGCCCTCTTCTCCACCTTCTTATTCTGGCATTTCTGTTGAAGGACTAATTCCTTTTATTTCAGAACCATATTGTGGCTCTTATCCTCTTCTATTTTCAAATATATATTTTTGTATTGCTCCTTCTTTATTATGTTATCTGTAAGGCATAAGACATATTATTTCATAAACTTTATTTTTCCTCAATGCCTAAGACCCAGGCAACAGAGATGACAAGATAACCCAATAGGCTGAATGCTCCCCAGGTACAATTTTAAGATCTCTTCCCTGTGAAGTGACAGGTAACCTGTTACACAGGTGGGGCAGATGAGGCTAAGAACCAAATATCACAACAAACTTTCGTAATATCCCATCAATCAGTGACTATTGATACATGAAGAGATCCTAGTTACCAGGGTGTTCAGCTCTTGCTTTAGAAATTAGGAGATATATACATCGTTCTATTGTAAAGACACATGCACATGTATGTTTATTGCGGCACTGTATATAATAGCAAAGACTTGGAACCAACCCAAATGCCCATCAATGATAGACTGGATAAAGAAAATGTGGCATATATACACCATGAAATACTATGCAGCCATAAGAAAGGATGAATTCATGTCCTTTGCAGTGACATGGATGAAGCTGGAAACCATCATTCTCAGCAAACTGATGCAAGAACAGAAAACCCAACACTGCATGTTCTCACTCATAAGTGGGTATTGAACAATGAGAACACATGTACACAGGGAGGGGAACATCACACACCAGGGCTTGTTGGGGGGGTGGGGGAGCTAGGGAAGGAATAGCAGGGGGTGGGGGGGATTGGGGGAGGGATAACATTAGGAGAAATACCTAATGTAGATGACGGGGGGACGGATGCAGCAAACCACCATGGCATGTGTATACCCATGTAACAATCCTGCACGATCTGCACATGTACCCCAGAACTTAAAGTATAATAAAAAAATTAAATTAGATTAAAAAAAAGAAATGGAGAGATAAAAGTAAAGAGTTTTCAAGGGGGAATTTCTGGTTAATCACATTTCAAAGACAAGAATCTAAGCCTCCTAACTCTCAATTTACTGGTTAAAAATTGTGCCTTATTTTTTTCTTAAAAATGAGAATTATAAATGATGAAGCATTGGGTGAAGATGAAGGAGAGAGTTAATTCTGGAAATGCCTCCCCAATGAGCCCTCTACATACTATTATCTAAGCCATGGTCACATTACCTCGTGTATACCTCTCCTTCTTGATCATCACCTCACAATTAAGCCTACTATTCCCTGGTCTGAAGTTTGCTATCAGAGCCATCCTCTGAAATAAGTGATTTTCTGGGTACGTGATGTCTTTACTTCCCTTATAAGGAGTCCCTTTGTTTCCCCTGACAAATTCTATCACTCAGTGCTCAGTCCGAACTGCCTTATGTTCCTCTTAATGGGTTTCTCTCCAGAGGGCATTAGCTATATGAGTCTTTGAATACACACCATATGGTTTACTTCCCTTTCTTCTTTTGCTTTTTCAGATTTGTTTCAATCTGGGATCACTGGAAGCTCTTCAGATTGAACATTTAATGCTTTCCAGTTTGTCTGTTTTTTTTTTTTTTAAACATTCTTAACCAGTTTTAAATGTACAGTTGGGCAGTTTTAAGTGTGTTCACACTGTTGTACAACAGATCTCCAGTAGTTTTTTATCTTGCAAATTGAAACTCTGTACCCACTAAACAACAAATTCCTCTTTTCCCCTTGGGCTTGATTTTACATTAGGAAGCATAAAAACATATAACAAGATAATTCTCTGGACTGCAATTAGGGAAGGAATCAGCTTCCAATTCCTAGAATCTAGTTTTATGTAAAGATGTGGATACTTGGATGGATGTCTTAAAATTAGGGGGAAAAAACTCATGCAGAAGAAGGAGTCATCTCTTTGGAGGCAATAGTCATCTCACATAAACACACATTCACCTTGAATGATATTTGCTCTCTGAATCATCAATATTTAAAATATAAAACAAGCACAGCCACGAGTGATGTGCAGCACACAAAATCCAGGACTGTCTTGTGGCAATTCTTAAATGCATTTGTAGTTACGGTACCCTCTCCTCCCAGTCTTCTAACTTTGTGCAATTCTTTCTCAATTCCAGCCCTAAATCTTTCCATTCCCAGATGAAGCCTGCCATCTGCTCATCAAACTTGTAGTAGTTGGAGGGGAGCAGCTGCAGTTTCTATCTGAATCTGAATGTGTATGTGTTAGTCATTAAGAAAAAAATTTGTGCTACTTTATGTTTTCAGTCATAACTATGCCATCAGTTGGTCCCAACAAAACTGTCAATGCCAATCCCATGGGCGCAAGTCTGGGATCTGTTCCCGGCGATACACTCCTAGTGGATCTTGGGCAGCTTATATAAAATCTTTTCTATTTGTCTTCATCTAAAAATGGAAACTGTTTTAAAAACTCACCTTTTTTCCTTTTTGAGAATGAAGCTGCAGCTCTTTGATCTCCTTCCTTATTGTCTCTGGGAGAGCTACTTATGTTGAACCCTGGGAAGAAAGTTCTCCTTGAAGAGAGAGTCTAAGTTAAGGAACTATGGTGTCCTAGGACTGGGAGAGTCCTTGGAGATCAATTGGTCCAGTTCTCCTCAATCTTCATATTTGCATATGATCTTCCTAAATTTTGCTGCATGTTTATATTGCTTATTATTTACTTAATATATTCTTAAGTAAATTCTAGATTGACTCACTTTTAACACTTATCTTTGTCTACATGAAAATATCTGTAAATTATAGCTGTGTCACATATATTAATTTCATATATATTAAAATATAGTTTCTAAATATATATTTTTCATAAATTATATTAAAATAAACACAGTCTTTAAAATAAAAATAATAGATTGTGTACCATCTAAACTCAGTTGTTCACATATTATACTTAGGAGAATGCTGGTTTAAATCAGCTCCATCAATTTGTACATGCATAAACGAGCTTCAGAAAGTAAAAGTGACTTTATAAAGTTTTTTGGCTAGGTGGAAGCCAGAACTCCTGAATTCCAGTTCGGTTTTCTAAGTCATAGAAATATAGATGGGAAAAGCTTTCTGGGTGATTAAATTTATCTGGAATTTAGTTTGGGGAATTTGGAGAGATGAGATTATTAGGAAATAAATTTTGAAAAGATTGTGGAGGACCTTGGTTATTGGGTATAGGAGTAGAAACATCTCTCTGGGCTTCAAGGTCTTAACCCAGGGATCCAAGGAATATCTAAAGTTGTATATAATGTTTAGTGGATTTATGTCTTTGGATATTTGGGATGGGAGTGAGGAGATTCCTCCAAAAGAGGTTAATGACCACTGTTCTTCACACTGGGAACTATTTGGTTCTCAAATAGAAAGAAAGGTTTATTTTAAGAAGATCACTTGGGTACAATATGAGAAATAAAATGGAATGAAGAAGCCATAAAAGACAGAGACCATAAGGTAGTCCCAGCAAAGTTTGTCTGAACAGGGCTGTAGAGAGTCATTCTTTTAGGATGGACTTAGAAACATGGACTTAGACAACAATGAATCAGATAAAACTGACTTTGATTTTCTTGTTTTCTGAGGACAATCCAATAGAGCCAAATTGTTGAGTGAGAGTTATATAATATAAATATTACTCAAACAAGTCCTGATTTCTGTGTGTGGTTGTGTGGGAAGAGGGGGGAAAGAAGGAGAACAAAAGGTAAAATAAAAGAAGGGCTTCCTGCACTATTGGAGAGCTGCTGATTATGCAATTAGATTGTGCATGTGGGAAGGAATGTTTTCTGTTACTTTTGCTTGAGGTTTAGTGATTTTAAAGTAACTGTTGGCACTTACCTCTCTGAGAGTACTGTGGTGCCTTAAGAATGAGAAACATATTTATGAACAAAGCAGCCCCATGCAGGTACTGTGCTGGGTAGTTTTACAGATTACTTCCTATGGTCATTATGACTGAAGAGAATTAGAACAGGAGATGTTTACCCAGAGAATTGAACATTGAGCAATGCAGAATGAGTTTTTATTCATTGTTTACCAAATGTTTATTGAGCATCTATTATGATCATGGTGCTGATGGGCACTAAGACCACAGGAAAGGAAAAGTCATACTTCTTATCCTTAAGAAAGCCACATTCAATTAGAAATAGCAAAACAAATACATGCATTGGTCTACACACATACATGAGAACATTGCATAGCAAGTTCAATTAAGAAATAAAAATAATCATACACCTGAAGATTAATTATATACCATTTTGTTATAACTCTTTTATGGAGGAGCCAGTGCCTCCCCCTGCCTCTGGAGATCATTATCCTAATTGTTTATTGTGATTTTATTGAAAACCTGAAGAAATAGACTACATAAGGGATGATATAGAAGAGTGAACACACAAGGAGATAGCCACTTACAAATTCATTGATGAATGAGGCAGCCTTCACATTGTATGAATGCCTCTGCATGTGGCTCAGATTGCTACCAATGGAAGGTCACAATTATCATTTAATAGTTTTGAGATGACATCTATGTTCAAGAGACTGCTTCATAAATAACAGGCTCCCATAAATAACAAAGACATGGTCTGCTTCAGAAATTGAAATTGAAAACTGCAATATGACTGTAAGTGGCTAAGAGTAAGAGAAAATAAGAGATGGAACATTCAGGAAATCTATTTTTGGACAGACTATGATTTGGGAAACACTGATGAGGCATAATATAGAAAACAGTAGGCCGAACAGAAAGTTTAGATTGTGGCTGAGAAACTAAGGCAAAAAGTCAGGCTGGGAAAATCAGAAATAGAGGAGAAACCTGTACTTTTGACTTTGCACAAATAATAATATAAAACTCACCTTTTGAAAAGTGAAACAAAATAATCCTCTAATTTATTAAATCTTGACCTTGCATTTGCATGAAATTAAAGCATGAGTTTAAGAAATTAGCAGAGTGAAATTTACCCCCTCAGATGCTACTGATTTGAAATAGGAAAAAAAGTCATTTCCTTTTACTTAACATCTCTTTCTTGAGTTGTTTAGTAGAGGCCATGTCAGTAGTAAAGAAATTAAGTAAATTAGCCAGGTGCAGTGGCTTGCACCTGTTGCACCTGTAATCCCAGCTAGTAAGGAGGCTGAGGTAAGAGGATTGCTGGAGCCCAGGACTTCAAATCTGTCGTACAGCTATGATCATGCCATTGTACTCCAGCCTGAGTGACAGAGTGAGACCTTGCCTCTTATTAAAAAAAAAAAAAAAAGTAGATTATGTGGTGCAGCTCCTCTCTAGATATAAGACATCAAATAACCCAATGACCCTTTTTTAACTTCTTAGTAATAGCTTTAATAACTTTCTCAAAGATGTCAATTAGAGCTGATCTTCTGGGTTAACTATCCTCATAATTGCAAAAACAAGAATTTTTAATGAGATTAACAATAATGTCAAGCTTAATCTGTTGATAGCATGTGCACTGGTTAGCTATTGCTACGAAGAAAACTATCCCCAAATTCAGTGGTTAACAACAATAGTCATTTACTATTATAGTTCTGTAGCTACAGATCAACTCTGGGTCGGGTGGTCTAGGTGGGATTTGGCTGGTATGGCTCTGTTCTACGTGTCTCTCATCCTCCCCTTAGGACCAGTAAGCTAGCCTTGACATATATGTTCGTGATCATGGCAGAGGGCCAGCAAGGCAAGAGGAAGACATACATGGCCTCTGAGGGTCTTAACACACCATAACTTCCCCCCTCTTTCTACTAGTCACAGCAAGCCACATGGCTAATCCCAAAGTGAAAAAGTGGGAAAAGAGTTTTCCTCTATGTAGTGAAGAGACCTACAGTTATATGCAAAGGTTGTAGATACAGGGGAGGGTAAGGAATTGCGGTGGGAGGTGGGGGGATATCAATGCCATCTCTCTCATTGTGCAAGGGTCACAGAGATGTGGATATAAATTTTAGCCCTGTTGTTTTCTAATGAAAAGTCTTGGAAAGGTTGCTTAATCTTTCTGAATCTTCACTTACTCATCTCTGAAACTGGAATAATAAAATGTTCAGTTGGTGTTTGTAAAACTGCTGGGACTTTAAGTCATCCTTTTTCTTTTTCCTATTCTGTATGTATAGCCATATGTTTGCTGTCATCACGTTCTTGCAATGATGCCCATGCACACCCTTTATGCTGCTCCGGATTGCCTTTATCACCTTTCAAAGATATGTTCCTGACGAAAAAGAGAGAGAATGAGGTGGAATTATTCTCTAGTGATGTAGCGTCCCGTGATGCAAACCTGGGTAGGTGGAAGTATTTCTCTCTTGGTCTTGGGAATGACTATCAACACCATATTACTTTTCTTTCTGGCTTATGCTCTCATCCAGAAATATGAAGGATTTACTTTACCAGAATAACTAGTGCTTTTCCTTTGTACCTCCAATTGTTAACATCAGAATACTATTTAATATTGACAGTGACATCTTTGTTAAGTCCACTGTGAAGTCTACAAGGACATCTACAATGGCATGGAGGATGGCATTAGGAGGGTATCCCAGAAGGGCAGTAAGGAACATAAGCTAAGTAGCTAAGTGCATCATCTTACCTCGTTTAATCCTCAGGTTCATATTGTTATTTTTCCCATTTTATGGACACATACTTTAATGCTTAAACGTGCTAGATATCTTGCTCAAGGTCATGTAACATAATTTTAAGTTGTAGAATCTAGTTTTAAATGCAGATCTAATTCTTGCCTCTATTATTAGCTACCTTTTTTAAAAAAAGGAACAGTATTATAATTGGGAGCTGCATTCCTGATTTAAGATTTAAAATTAGATAACCATGGATATAATCTTTGCTGCCAAAACGTAAAAATACAATAGCAAAGACATCTAAAATAATTGAAAATATTATTTTACTTTGTGTTCTCTGAAATAGATGTTTATATTATACACATAAGTCTCCAACATATCATTAAAGGTACATATTTCACAATAATTCAACTCCACAATACGTTTGATTTGTCATCAACCTACTTACTCCAGTGAATGTCAGTTGAACATTTGAGTCACAATAATTTTGCTCACTTTTGAAAAAAATAAGGCCTTTTTTGGGAAATGATTTGAGCGGTCCAGTACTCTTTTAAAAGCAGTCTGGGGAATTCTGAGCTGACACTTCCCCTTTAGCTTTATAAATTTTTCTGTAGCAAGCAGAGGCCCTCTAAGTTATTTGCTTGACCCTAGATTGTACTCCAAATTGAGATCATTCTTTTCCAAAATAGCAATTGAACATCTAGATTTGAAGGCCTGGCTGAAGATTTAAATGATGAGAATCTAGTAGAAGAGACATCCTTCTAAACGTACTAACTTTTAAAATCTTTTATTCTTTGCTTTCCAATACGTCTCTTTTAGTTCCTCTCCCACACCGACTGCTCATTTAAATAAGTCACAAAAGTTGATTATGAGAGTCCGAATAGGGAAGTGATATGAGGGCAGATTTTATGACTATGAGCTTTATCTTAGACCAACTGGCAGCCCCTCAGCTAATTTTCCTTTGCTTTCCTGAGCAATTGCCTAACATAACTCATGTTATCTGTAACGCAACCAAGAAATGGGCAGGCAAAGTTAATAAAACATGGAGATATTCAGGATAGTAGAGAGTGGAGAAATATTAGTAGTCAGAATATACCAAACGTGGGGAGTGAGTTAGCTACCACATTTGAGAACCAGGTAACTTTCCTACAAGCAAATGGGAAAGAAATTGTTTTCTTCTTGGATTTCATGACACCACTGTCTTGTTTTTCATTTGTCTCTCAGGCCATTACTTCTTGCTATCTTTGCTTCTTCCCCTTAACCTGGCCTCTAAATGTAGGAGCTCTTAGGACTTTGGCCTGGGCTTTTTTTTTTTTTTTCCAATTTACTTTACGCTTACTTTATTAGAAAATCTTGCCCTCTAACAAGCTTTTACATATTTTTTACATTTCAACAAGTTATGCGTTTTTTTCTATCTCTAGCTTGAGTTCTCTTCTGAGTTTCAGATCCATATATTCAACTGCTATCGTGATAGCCCCACCCAGATATCTCACAGGCATCTCAAACTCAACACATTTGAAACTTTAATCAGCTCCCTTTGGTTTGTGCTATGTTAATAAATGCTAACTCTATCTACATAGTTGTTTGTGCTATATTAATAAATGCTAACTCTATCTACATAGTTGCTTGTGCTGGAATCCCAGGAATCATTCTTTTTATTTATTTCCTCTTTTAAGTCAGTAATTTAAAGTTTATTCTAGTTATAATGCATGCCCCTCTGGCATGCTTCAGAGTCGATTGCTAAGATATTCTGTTGTACTCGTCTGATTTATGGATCTATGCAATTTCTGGCACTAGGATATCATCTGAGTTTCAGCCATAGAGTGGTGATAAAATGAGTAGAATAGAAACAGTAAAACCAAGAGACCATTGTGATTTTAAGATGAATGCTCCCATTACTATTTAATGTTTGAGTGATAAATTAGAATCATTTGCATTTAAATATTATTTAAAATTTAATATTATGCTAATATTTGGATGATGAATTCTTGTTATAAATGCAATATTGTGTCAAAAAGAATATACTGCCTTGATAAGGGCTGTCATTAGGGCCTCTAATTGTGGTTTGCCAATCTGCCACAGGCCAAATGTTTAAGTTCCTTACCAGTGGTTTTAGCGCTGTGATCCATGCTTTTTTTCTGATTTTTCACCTTCCCAATGTGGATGTCTGATCAAACTCCAGGGTGATAGAAAGACTGTCCTTTTGCCTCATGGCATCTTTGGTGTACACAAGTACTAAATGGATGGCAGGTTGAAAGGTGGCTCAGAGCTGAGGGCAGTAAAGGGGAAGTAGAGGATACTCTGGGAGTCATCTTAAACATTTTTTTCCCCTCAGCTCACCCTCCACATCTAACCAATCACTCTCCCTGACAAAAGAAAACTCAAACACACCAGATTTCTCTGCTCCACAAGCCTCCATGACCTTTCCCTGGAACATCATTAATAGCTATCTAGGGGATCTTCCCTCTTCCAGTCTTTCCCACCTTGAACCCATTCTCTACATCACAGTCAAAGTGAGTGTAAATCAGAGAAAGGTGGAGCAAGCTGGTGGAATAGAGAGCTCCACTGATCATCTCCAATGCAAGGACACCAAGTTAACAACAATGTACGCAGAGAAAAACATCTTCATAAGAACCAAACATCAGGTGGGCACTTACCTTATTTTAACTTCATAACACTGAAAGAGGCTCTGAAGAGATAGACAAAACAGTCCTGAATCGCTGACATCACCCCTTCCCTCCCCTTGGGCAGCAGTAGAGTGGGGCAGAGAGTGTTTCTGGGCACTTGAAGAAGAACACAGCCAATGTGAGGCACTGAACTCAGTGCTGCTCTGTTAGAGCAGAAAGTAAAACCCAAACCAGACTCAGCTGATGCCCACCTGCAGAAGGAGCATTAAACCAACTCTAGCCGAGGGAAATCACTGATCCCAGCAGTCAGCACTTAAGTGCCTACAAACCTCACCACTGAGGGCCAACGGGCTCTGGTTCTCTAAGCAAACTTGAAAGGTGGTCTAGGCCATAAGGACTGCAACTCTTAGATGAATCCTAGGGCTGAACTAGGCCCAGAGACAGTGGACTAGAGGCCAAGCAGCATACTGAGACACCAGCTGGAGCAGCCAAGTACTAGTTTCAACCCTCCCCCTAACCACAGGCTACATAGCTCAAGGCTCCAAAGGAGCCCTTTTCCTTCCACTAGAGGGGAGGGGAGGGGGAGGGGAGGAAGGGAGTCTAACTAATGGTTCTGTCTGGAAGTGGAGCTTCTTGGGAGAGAGTACTCTGTGTAGGGGTTGGTAAGGTGCCAGTATGACAATCACAGTGACACAAGCTCTAGGATCGTCTTAACTCCTTTACATGTTCAGCCACATATGCTCCAACTTAAAACAGATATTTTGGTTTCCTTTTAAGTATGTAGCAGAATGACACACAAATACCCCTTGGAGGATACTAAAAGTGCAATAAAACAACATATACCCGGATGTCTCTTCTTTTCTCAAATTCCACTGATGGCTTCTCAGGGAACTGATGATGAAATCCAACATTATGATATGTGCTGCAAAGACATTCATGATCTGACTGCTTCTCCAGCCTCCTCTACCATAATACTCTCTTACACTCTTTACACTCCAGCATGTTTTATTCTGTATACCCAGGGCTTTCCACATCATGACCTTGGGGCACACACTTCTCTTTACCTGGAAGCTTTTCTCCTAGGTTCTGATTCTCTCCATCTAATTAACATCTATGAATCATCCAGATCTAGGCTCAAATGTCACTTCCTCAGAGGGACACTTTCCAGATGTATTGATCTAAATTATTATTCTGTATTTATTCTCCCATAATACTTTTCCTTAAGTGCTTACCAAAATTTGTAATTCTTTTTTTTTTTTTTTTTTTTTTTTTTTGAGACGGAGTCTTGCTGTTGTTGCCTGGGCTAGAGTGCAATGGTACGATCTGGGCTCACTGCAACTTCCGCCATCTGGGTTCCAGCAATTCTGCCTCAGCCTCCAGAGTAGCTGAGATTACAGGTGCCTGCTAACACACTTGGCCAATTTTTGTATTTTTCAGTAGAGACGGGGTTTCACTATGTTGGCCAGGCTGATCTCAAACTCCTGACCTCAGGTGATCCACCCATCTCAGCCTCCCAAAGCGCTGGGATTACAGGTATGAGCACTGCACCTGGCCAAAATTTGTAATTCTGTTTATTTCTGTAACAACTGTTTCCTCTACCAGGAAGTGATCCTCATGAGGCAGAAGCAATATCTATTTTGTTATTATTATCATATGGATAGCATGTAGTTGGTTGGCAATAAATATTTGTTTGAATAAAGGTAATATCATTTTTATTGTAAATTAAAAAATTTACAATAAAAAGTCTAATTTGGGGGGAGACTAAATTTATTTTTGGAATATTATATAAATTCTCATGAAAGCCATTATTACATAGTGTAACAGATAACATATTAAACTAAAATTTATGTGAGATATGAAAATATTCATTAAATTATATTGAAAATGTAATACTGGCTTTTTCAATTATAAAAGTAATATTTGTGTAAGTGGCACATTGAGCAGGTAGGACTTCTGGGATGTATTAGAAAAGCATATTTATTTTTTTTTATCTCCCACTGTCTGTTTAAAATATATTCCGTGGAAAAAGTGTTTTCCTGCCCTGGTTTACTTTTACATAATAACAATAAAAAATAATGTTGCTGAGAATGATGGTTTCCAGGTTCATCCATGTCCCTACAAAGTATACGAACTCATCGTTTTTGATGGCTGCATAATATTCCATGGTGTATATGTGCCACATTTTCCCTGTCCAGTCTGTCATGAGAACGCATGGACACAGGGAGGGGAGCATCACACACTGGGGTCTGTCGGGGGGAAATAGGGGAGGGACAGCGGAGGGTGGGGAGTTGGGGGAGAGATAGCATGGGGAGAAATACCAGATATAGGTGAGGGGGACGAAGGCAGCAAATCACACTGCCATGTGTGTACCTATGCAACAATCTTGCATGTTCTTCACATGTACCCCAAAACTTAAAATGCAATTAAAAAAAAGAAAAAATAATAATGTTGCAGTCACAATCATGGTTTCAATTCAGAAATTGAGACTTTCAGTCCCAAGGAATAATCCAAACTCTGACTTTGATTTAATGTTAAAGTATTTCTGCTCCCTTGGCTGGTGGTTTTCTTCAGGCAGGAAGGCAGGGAAGGAGAGGTATCGCCTTTCTCTTTCCTTTCTCAAGTTAGGCTTCCATCCCCTTGTTTTTATCTTGCTAATTGTGGCTTTCTATCTTTACCAGGATTGGTGTGGTGGTGGGGAAGAGGGGTGTAGTGATATAAGAAGGAGAAGCAACAGGGATGGAGAAGCTTTTACTGGATGGGCATTCTTGTTAGATGGCTGTACATGCTTTGGGCTGGGCAGGTGTTTATTACTGACTCTTCCTCTCTCTTCCCTGTCAGAAGTCTTTCTGAGAACTCCTGAACGTGTATCCTAGGAGGCAGGCAATGAATTTCCTCTTGCTGGTAGCTCCTCTCTCAGCCTTTGTGTTTCAGAAGTTCACTTGACACAGACCTTATTGGCCAGGGTTCTTCAGAGAAACAGAATCAAGAGTGAAAGCGAGAGTGTGTGAGAGAGAACATGAGAGAGAGAAGAGAGAGAGAGAGAAAAGAGAGACAGTGTGTGCTGTTTTAAGGAATTGGCTCATATGATTGGAGGCTGGCAAGTCCAAAATCTGTAGAGAAGGCTAGCAGGATGGAAATTCAGAGAGAAGTTTAGCCTTCTCTAAATAAGTCTTGAGTCTAAATCTGAAGACTGGAAACTCAGGTCAGTTTTGGTGCAGTCTTGAGACAGAATTGCTTCTTCTTTGGGAACCTCAGTCTTTGCTTTTAAGGCCTTCCACTGATTAAATAAGGCCAACCCCCATTATGGAGTATAATTTGCTTTGTTTAAAGTCTAGTGATTAAAATCTTAATCTCATCTAAAAAGTACCTTCACAGCAACATCTAGACTAGTGTTTCATCAAACAACTGGATACCGTATCCTAGCCAAATTGATACATAAAGTTAACCATCACATAGACTATTTTTTGATAAGTCCCATCACCCTTCCAGGATACTCTGTTGGACAAGGTTTAAAATGGCTTCAGTCTGGCTTTTCTCAAGTGACACATCTAGTCTAAAACACTCATACGTCCTTTATCCCAACAAATTTCAGACTTTTGGGTCATCTAGTGCAACAAGCTCACCTTTAATCCCATTATTGAGGGGGCTTGCCAATGCTCTCCAGGTGAGAATAAGACACAGGTTCATTTTTTCCCCTGAGCTGTAAGTGGCACTTAGCAAACTGAATTGAATGCCCTCTCTGTAAGCTTGATGTCAGGAGCAAGCACTAGAACAGAACAGTTCTCTGCAAAGAAATTTTCCTTACAAATACCTTTTCAGATTCTTTCTCAATCACTAAACTCAACTGTTCTTTAGCCTTCTTGTGGGTGAGAGGATTAGAGTTATGGACTCATAGAATCTAGATACTCCCTTTGAAAATTTGCATCTTTGCCTCATGTCTTTCCTTCTGTAATTCTACTTCATCTTGGTGCCTCAGTCAAAACTTCAGTTTTAATTCTGTTTAGAAACTCCGGAAAAACTAAAAACAGAGCATTAAAAAATGAAAATCACACTTATTATCATCAGGTCATAGTAAACATTCTGATATACATCATTTCTGGGTGGTAGGACCAGATAATTCTTAAAGTCTGATTAAACTCTTGATGTTTCTTGTGGCTTTGGATTTACAATCTAAGGTCATTCTACATCTAATGTTACTCTACTATCACCTCTCAACAGCAGTTGTTTATGATGATGTTCATATGTCATATAAATATATACATTTAGTAAAATAAGGATCATATTCTTCATATTTTTTGTAATTACTTTTTTCACCAAATATTTTGTGAACATGTTATCATGACATTAATTTTATTTATAACATAAATTGTAGTGGCTGCATGTTATTCCACTATCCACTATTTAACTAATCTTCTGTTGTATACCATAAAATTGTCTCCTTTAAAAATGTTATTGTTTGCTTATTTTCTTCATAATACATAATACTATTATGAAAAACCATGCACATAAATGGTGCATCTCTATTCTTAATTGTTTGCTTTAGAGTTACTTGGGATTAACTCCTAGAAGTTAAAGTATGAAACTGTGGGCATATTCTTAAGGCTTTCCTGTGTATTCCTGAATTACCCTCCAAAAACTCTGCAGAATGCATTTTCTACCATAATAAAACTACTCACCTGAGAAGTATAAGCTACATCTGTCAAAACATTGTTAAATTGTTAAATTGGTTTTTATCTTTTTGATTGCTAGCAAAGTTGAATTTTCCTTCCCTCCTTCCCTTCATCCCTCCCTCCCTCCCTCCCTCCCTCCCTTCCTTCCTTCCTTCCTTCCCTCTTCTTCTTCATCTTTCTTTTTGCAGATTCTCCATTCAAGGTCTGTGCCAATTATTTTATTAGGGTGTTCATCTTATTTTTAAAATCAAGTTCTTCTTAACATAGAAATAATTTAAATACCTGCCAATATGTTGAAAATATATTTATCCAAGTAGTTGCTATTATATATATATATTTTTTCAATTGAGACAGGATCTCACTATGTTGCCTAGCCTGGACTTGAACTTCTGCACTCAAGAAATCTCCTTGCCTCAGCCTCCCAAATAGCCAAGACTGCAGGTACATGCTACTACACCTAATATTTTAACCTTATAATATTTTAACCTGTAAAGTTTATTTATTTATTTTTAGGGTTTTTTTTTATTGTACTTTAGATTCTGGGGTACATGTGCAGAACATACAAGATTGTCACATAGGTACGTTCCTGGCAAGGTGATTTGCTGTTTTCATCCTCCCATCACCTATTCTTGACATTTCTCCCCACGTTATCACTCCCAACCCTCCTTCCCACTGTCCCTCCCCAGCCCTTCCTCAACAGACCCCAGTGTGTGATGCTCCCCTCTCTGTGTCCACTTGTTCTCATTGTTTGACACCTGCCTATGAGTGAGAAAATGCGGTGTTTGATTTTCTGTTCTTGTGTCAATTTGCTGAGAATGATGGTTTCCAGGTTCATCTATGTCCCTGCAAAGGACACGAACTTACTGTTTTTTTATGGCTGCATAGTATTCCATGGTGTATATGTGGCACATTTTCTTTGTCCAGTCTGTCATTGATGGGCATTTGGGTTGATTCCAGGTCTTTGCTGTTGTAAACAGTGCCAAAATGAACATATGTGTGCATGTGTCTTTATAATAGAACGATTCATAGTCCTTTGGGTATATACCCAGTAATGCGATTGCTGTGTCAAATGGAATTTCACTTTCTAGGTCCTGAGGAATTGCCACACTGTCTTTCACAATGGTTGAACTAATTTACACTCCCAACAACAGTGTAAAAGTGTTCCTATTTCTCCACATCCTCTCCAGCATCTGTTGTCTCCAGATTTTTCAGTGATCACCATTCTAACTGGTATGAGATGGTATCTTAATGTGGTTTTGATTTGCATTTCTCTAATGACAAGTGATGATGAGCATTTTTTCATATGTTTGTTGGCTTCATATATGTCTTCTTTTGAAAAGTGGCTGTTCATATCCTTTACCCACTTTTGGATGGGTTTGTTTGTTTTTTTCTTGTAAATCTGTTTTAGTTCTTTGTAGATTCTGGATATTAGCCCTTTGTCAGATGGATAGATTGCAAAAAATTTTTCCCATTCTGTTGGCTGCTAGTTCACTCTGATGATTGTTTCTTTTGCTGTACAGAAGCTCTAGAGTTTAATTAGATCTCATTTGTCTATTTTGGCTATTGTTGCCATTGCTTTTGGTTTTTGAGTCATGAAGTCCTTGCCTATGCCTACGTCCTGGATGGTTTTGCCTAGGTTTTCTTCTAGGGTTTTTATGGTGTTAGGGCTTATGTTTAAGTCCTTAATCCATCTGGAGTTAATTTTAGTGTAAGGTGTCAGGAAGGGGTCCAGTTTCTGCTTTCTGCACATTGCTAGTCAATTTTCCCAACACCATTTATTAAACAGGGGGATCCTTTCCCCATTGCTTGTTTTTGTCAGGTTTGTCAAAGATTAGATGGTTGTAGACATGTGGTGGTGCTCCTGAGGCCTCTGTTATGTTCCATTAGTCTATGTCTCTGTTTTGGTACCAGTACTATGCTGTTTTCATTACTGTTGCCTTGTAGTATAGTTTGAAGTCAGATTGTGTGATGCCTTCAGCTTTTTTCTTTTTGCTTAGGATTGTCTTGGCTATGTGGGCTCTCTTTTTAGTTCTATATGAAGTTTAAAGTGGTTTTTTTCCAGTTTGTGAAAAAGGTCATTGGTAGTTTGATGGGGATAGTGTTGAATCTATAAATTACTTGGGGCAGTATGGCCATTTTCATGATAGTGATTCTTCCTAACCATGAGCAGAGAATGTTTTTCCATCTGTTTGTGTTTTCTCTTATTTCCTTGTGGAGTGGTTTGTAGTTCTCCTTGAAGAGGTCCTTTACCTCCTTTGTTAGTTGTATTCCTAAGTATTTTATTCTCCTTGTAGCAATTGTGAATGTGAGTTCACTCTTGATTTTGCTCTCTGTTTGTCTGTTATTGGTGTATGGGAATGCTTGTGATTTCTGCACATTGATTTTGTGTCCCGAGACTTTGCTGAAGTTTATTTTTAATGGATATATTAATCATTTTCTTTATGTTTTTTCCCTTTGTATTTGTGCTTTAAAAACCTTTCCTGGACTGAAATTACATATATATCCATCAATTTTTTTCTTACAGTTCTAAAATTAAAAAAAAAATCATATATTTTATTCAACTCTTGTGTGGAAAGACTAATCCAGGTATCTATCATTATCATTGCCACCTTCTGAGCAAAGAGTCCTGTTTAGCTTCTTGTGCAGATTTCCATATGCTCTATCATGTGACTCCACTTATCTACTCTGGCTGCCACTGAATGAGCTAGAGGTGTGTACCTTTCCCAAGAGAACCAATCTGCAGGGAACCAATTTCACAGGTCATCAGCTAGAAGGCTATGAGGTGGCTTTGCATGATAGCTCTGTCCAAATCGGAATGACTGGACAAAGTTGTTTCTTTTATAATTTGCCTTGGAATTGTAAACAAAGATATGGCTGGTTAGTAGCAAAAGGATATGATGAGACAATGCATACAGAATTCCCATGAGACAGAGAAAACCATGAGTAAGTAGAAGATATGAGTAAACAGAAGCTATAAAGCAGACAATATAAAGTAGTTAGCTTTGCCATAGCACTAGGAGTGTAGAAATTGAATGGAAAAGTGCAAGGTCATCTGCTGTTGAGGGTAAACAATAGAGTAACATTAGATGTAGAATTACTTTAAATTGCAAAATCAAAGACTTGAAAGATATCAAAAATTCAACAAGATGTCACTTTAATATTTGTAAGAGATTTTTGGTCCTACTAAACAGAAAATGAAAGAATAGAAATCCATCAAATTCAGAGTGCTTTATAGTTATATGGAAACACATTTGCATATCTTAAAATCCAAAGATTGAAATCAATTAGATGAAGCCAGCTACGGATTCTAAGGTAACTTGAAGATTCACAATAATATGAGCAAATCTAGGGTATATGGGTTATGTGGCTTTCTCCTTTAAATTTTGGAGCCATTGATACAGCTGTAAATAGACCCTTCCCATCAGTGTAACAGACAAGGATCTAGTCCCATCCTGGACTGATATCTTCTGATTATTGGGAAACTTCAGCAAACTAAGAAGACAATGTCCTCCTCCTAATTATTTGGGATGACATACTTACTTCCTTAGTGAGTATGCTGGATATTCTCTTATTTGCTGTTTACTCCTAAGGTTCACTCTCTTTTCCTCTCTACTCTCCTTTGAGCCCACACAAGCTGACCTGGAACAACTGGGTATAACAGGCTCTCTTGTTTTCTGGCTTCCAGAAGTTCAGAGTGTGACAGAGAAGAGAGGGGTGAAGTAATTTTTCCTGTATTTCTCTATGTCAGGCTTCAGACTGGCAGTGACTGTGCTCCCCCACCCAAAGCCATGGCTCCTATCAGGAGACAGCCTGGCAGCTCCAGGTCTTACTGCATTCTGATAAATGCTCCTTTAGAGCTAGATATGGTATCTGATCTCTTTTTCTACCCCCTGGGGTTCTTTGCCATCACTCTTGGTTTCCACCACATTTTTGTCAATACTCCTTTAGCTAAACTTTTGTCCATTACCCTGTCTGAATGTGCCATCTGGGTCCTACGAGCACCCTAATGGATTACATAATTGGTACCAAGAGGGGTCTCAGAAATAAGCTATTAAAATGAGATTTTGGAATTGAGTGTCTCACTTATTTGATGCAAAGATAAATAATCTTTTTTTTTTTTCAGCTGAGACACTGGTAATCCATGGTATGTGGTGTTATCATGATTACTCATAGGATCATCAGTAGTGGCATAGAATGGAGTGCAGGTGGAGGGTGATGGGTTAGGAGATCAAGCTGTCTAATTCTACTGGCATCCTTTATTGAATAACCCAATTCATTATTTTGTATTTAATATTTTAAATGTTTCTTTACTGATTGAAAGTCTTCTTTATCATAAACTAAATTCTTTTATGTACTAAGATCTGTTTCTGGGCTATTTATTTTGTTCTATTTATTTGGGTAAGTCTCATGGGATCACTTTATTTTATTGACCCTTCCTGTAAGTCAAAGACATAACACTGGCTCGTAATAATAAAAGCTTCCACTTACATAGCATTAATTTGTCCCAGGCCCTTTTCTAAGTGTGTTATATATAATAATTCATTCTATCTTCACAACCACTTTGAATATAAGGTGTTGTTATCTATGTTCTCCATGTAGAAAATGAAGCACAGAGAAATTCAGTGATTGACCTCAGATACTACCGCCAGAAAGCAGAGGAGCTAGGATTTCCATTTAGGAAGTCTGGATCCAAAGTCTGCAATCCTACCCACTATGCTATACTACCTGTAACCATGAGGAAGCAGGGACATTTTTTTTTCTTTTTCTGGTGACTAAAAAGATACAGTTCAGGCTTCTGATAATCTAACTTATGCAGCCTAGAAAAATTGATAGTTACTATATTCAGACTGTGTGATTCAATTAACAGTTTCTCAAGTAATCTTGTAGTTACTGTCAGATTTTATCTGTATTAGCCTAGCAAACCAAATCCAAAACATTTTATACATGTCCATCTTTTCTGCTGTTTATATTATTGAGTTAGCCAAATAAATTCAATTTTTTTTTCTACTGCTGGTTTCTCACAAATTATGACTAGCATCTGTAAATCTGTGAAGGTTCTACTACATTTCTGGATTATCATTATATAATTATAAGAGATCACAGATTGCGTTGATGAAGGCTATGATGACACATGATGAAACAGGGTCCATTCTGACTGGGCAAAACACTCTTCAATTTCCTGGTCTATAAAGCAGAAGTGAGAACAACTGGAACTGACTCATAGCATGGGGCGAATATTAGATTAAATAAGATTCTGTGGGAGCAATTAGTGGTGTCTGGCACGGGGTAGGTCTTCATGCAATATTAGTTGAATCTAAATCATTGTTTGCTATGGTTATTATTATGGCCACGACTAAAGTAGAGAGGAAATGAGGAGTTTCACATATTCACTGAATACTTTCCATAGTCTAGGTACTATGCTTGGTGGTTACATGCATATAATTTTATATCATGGAATTAGTAAGCACTTTAATAAGATTACTTCCCTGTGAGGTATAAGGCCTAAAATTAAGTTCCAACATTTTACACTGCCTTTACATCTGGTGAAATCAGGGGCCTGGAGGGTCTTGAATGTCCCAAGCACAAGTTCTCCCCCACTCTTGCGGATAAGATCTCCAACCAGATAGCCCTCTTAATCAAAAGTACCAGGGGCAGTTCCTACTTATTGCTGAATAGGGATTTCAGTCCCTGACAGCCTGTAGATTTATTCAAACAAGTCATGTATCTTCCCACAGGAAATAGGGGGCAGCTCACCCTTTTGATACTAAAAAGTCTGCTACCCATGGTCCTCAGTTATTGACCCTATTCCTGAGTGCAACCTCTCTGTGGCCCAGGGAAGTGTGCAGTGTTTCTTATGCCGCTGTGTGCCGTGAGTATATGTACTAATAAACAGCTGTGATCGCATCGGTTCAGTGTCAGGTGTTATGTGTTCGGCCATCCCCATAACTCTAGGGTGAGAATCCTTTAAACAGCAAGGTGAAATAGAAGGCTGTCAAACTCCCTAGAAGAAATTGATCTGAATGAGTCCCACTGAATTCCCTAGATCACTGCTTCTCAAACTTTAATGGGGATCTTGTTAAAATGTCCATCTGACTCAGTAGGTCTAGAGTGGGACCTGAGATTCTGTATTGTATTTCTAACAAACTCCCCCGGTGATACAGCTGCTCCTCCGACTGCATATTGAATAACAAGCTCTAAGAGTCAGATTCTAGCCAAGGGAGAATGGAACATTCACTGTGTCACTCATTAATGATCTACCAGTCATCAAAGAATCTGCAGTTCACAGAATGGCTGGTAGCACCCACCAGGATCTGGGATATTCCCCCCTGAGAAATAAGAAACTCACCAGGATCTGTGTAAGATGCTAAGATAGAAAAATCTACTGAAACTAGAAGAAAGGAAATGCTTAGAAGTCATATGCAGGTGGGAGAAGAGGTACTTACTAATCTCTACCACTCTGTGATCAAAGAGTATTACCGTTTTAAAGAAGGAGGTATTCGTGCTCATAAAGCTTATCATTGGACTTCTTAGCATTAAAGAACTTGGCTTATTTCTATTAGTTTTCTAGTAAGGTTCATTGGGAAAAAATATCTGTTTGATTCAGAAGAAGGAGGAATTATTTAGGATGTATTGCATAGTAGTCTAACAACAATCATGCCAGAATCTTCTCATTGAGAAGGACAGGAGGAAAAGGAGAGAAGCAGGAGAGGGCTGAATGAAATAAAATCTTGTTACCTCCAGGATGTCTGACTTCAGTAAAGATCCAAAGGCAGAGGCCCCATAGGAGTCCTCTGCTCCCGGGAGACAGTACATATTAGATTGGCCTTATGCTTAGCAGACAGGCCTTGATGCTAATGTCTCTTGACCTTCTCATGTGATTCTTGTCAGCTTGGCCCTCATTTGTTAAGCTTGCTTTAATTATGCACATAATGCCTCATTATTTTTTATAAAGGAAGCAGCAAAGGAAATAATTATGCAAATAAATGAGGTGTGTTGTTTGCTGAGGAGTTGTGGGCTAATTGGGCACTGTACAAAAATACCATTGCCAAATACAGTGCTGCCAAAAAGATTCCCACCAATCCTTATTTCAGATTAAATATACCAGTGCCTACAGGATAAATGTCCAAGAATATAAAATGCCCTGAGAACTCAGATAAGGCCAGATTTTCTTGCTAAGGTTGAAGGCATATCTTAGTTGGCCAAGGTGAAGCTTCTCCTAGCAACATCTTTTAAGTTTGGTCTTCGGTTGTTGCCAAATGGGAATAATTTGTGTGTTGAACATAGTATTATTTCCCTTTGTCTCTCCTTTGGAATATCTCACTCATTTATTCATTTTGCCTATTTTAATTCAATCTAGTTAAAATCTTTACCTAGGCCATTTATGTGTGATTTGGCTCTTTCATACCTTAACTAAGGTCAGCTTCATTGTCACCCTATTTCACCCCACTGTCTGACCCCTAATTCTGTTTTATTAGATTAGGTCAGGAATAGACGTCCTGTGCTTCCATGTTATGCTGTTTCTCTCTCAGGGCATTTATATTTGAAATTCATTGCTGTTGTAAAATGACTTAAGCTACCTTGGTCGTTTATAATTATCATGTTTTCTCCAGAACTTATGAAGGCAAGTTTCAAAACAGATTCTGCACAACAAATACCAAGCAGGCACAAAAACTGTCACACAACTTGTTCTGTTGGCACAGTGAAATCCTAGCTTTTTAAGCACCCAGACTCACCCTTAATTAAAGGGTTCATTTGAGGCAGATGTGAAAATATTCTAGTAACGAGAATCAGCTAAACTTCTAATCAGGATAAAATACTTTACTAAATGGTAGGACCCAAAGAAATAACAAGGTCTAGGGCATTATTTCAAAAGATATAAGGCTATTAGTTTTGCTAAATTCCTGTATGTGTTTACTGCAAGATTGGGAGTGCATATACAATATTTTTAGCCATTTCATACCACTGGAAGATCACGTATTTGACCAACGAAAAATGATCTATTATATCCATTGTACTAAGTAATAAACCTGCTGTTGATCAGATATTAAGGTAACTAGCCTTCTGATAGCTGCCTGCTGAGTGTGGATTTTGATTAGTCTTTCAAATGCTAACTAAGCATCCTAGGGTATGTATTTTCGATTAGGATAGTTCAGATATTAATCAGCCACCTTTAAGACATAAATTAAAATGCACACCTATTGATAAACACAATCTATGAAGTATTTAAAGTAAATTGCAGACAATGTAGCAGTCGTTAAACTTGCAAGTTAATGTCTCACTTACTTGCTGAAATGCAAGCCCCATGGAGGGGGGAGGTGATTTATTCACATCACATACCCAGATTCTGCATGGTTGCAGACCTGCAGCAGGTGACCAAGAAATGTTTTTGAAATAAATGGGGATCATCTGACATCCTCACTTCTTTGCTTCTCAAGTCTCCCTTTGGTTCTCATTTTCTTCTGTTACTTTTCTTTCTTTCTTCATTTCTCTCTTTGTCTCTCTTGTGATTCCCCTCCACCCCCTTCTTTTTTCATTTGTGTGGGAAACTCATGTGGCTTTTAACAAATTTTGGGCATGTATTCTGCTGTTGAAGAATTAGGATGTTTGAAGACTTGCTTTATCCTGAATTGGTCACTTGGAAGCTTTATACTTTTATTTTATTTTATTTTATTTTATTTTTGTCTGTAAAAGGATAGCAGTAGTACCTACCTGGAGGCTGTGAGAATTTGTGGATTGTGTTTAGCATGCTGAATTCTTCTTTTCCCTCACTCTTCTGATTTGGCCCTAGATCTGCTTCACTAATAACCTGATTACTTGAATTTCCTTAGCCATGATATCATTCATTTCTTTCTCCTATTGGTCTTGAGAGTGGGCCAACGCAGCGTTTTCTTTGTTGAGTGTGTATATATAATGTGAAGTAGGTGGCCAGGTGCTGGCAGGCCAAGGAGAATGCTTTGCTGCACTTATCATCCTCTTCTAGCTGGGTTATCTTAGACAAGCCAGTTCATTTCAGCTTTTGTTTTCCAATCTGTAAGAGGAGGTTATGATGTCAACCTTACACAGAGATCATAAGGATAAAATGAGATTAGTGTATGTGGAAGACATTCGACCCAGATCAATGTTCAACAAATGTTGATGAAATGAAATAATCTTTTCTAGCCAATTGTCACATCAGAGTTCAACCAGGAAGCTGATCTTTCTGAGCTATGGACATGAGATTTATTATAGGAATTAGACCCTATACAATTGTGGGAGGCTGGGGAAGTGAAATGAAGGGTGACTTGGAGGATCAGAGAAGACATAAATCTGAAAACCAGGCACATCCAGCCACCAAAGTGAGACCAAGGGAGAGCTGATGGAGAGGTCTGTGGGGCAACTATTGCCTGTTTGGATCCACAGCCCTGTCTGTTAATGGACCTGGGATCTCTTAAACAGCACGGGGGAGTGGGCAGGAAGAACAACTTGACATTGAGTGGAGGAGGGTGACAATAATGTGGACCCCTGTGGCACCTGCATCTGTCTGACACCACATCCAAGGATGATGATATTCAGAGAATAATGGCTGCTGTTTTATTTCCATCTTCCAAATCTATGCAAATTCCACATTTGACAAATATAACTCTGTTTAATATACAGGATAGGTATAAGGATTCTAGGAAATGTAGTTTCAGCTTTTCCAAGTTGACACAGAACAGACCACCGTACCAATACTTTCCCATTTACAACTAACTTCTTTTGACGTTAATTCAAACTACTCCCCACCCCCACCAAGGAATTCTGAAGATTACCCTTTAACTATGTCTTAAGTTTACGGAGTTTTATAAAGTAGTAGTCTAAAGAGGTTCAGGATCCCTACTTCTCATTTACAATGTAATCTCACACAAGAGAAGGATTTTAATGTAATTATATATTAGTTTCCTTAAAAATAAGAAGGGAAGTTTTATTGATTATAATTTGGGTTTAAATTTCATATACACAGTATTACTTGTCAGGTTCTTTATGGTTTATTCATTGATTTATTATTTGTCTTCTCCCATTAGATTTAAAGTTTTATGATAATAGAAACATTGTCACTTTTGCCATCTTTTCTGGGAGCCCCTTAGGACTCTGGTTTGAGAGGCCTGGACACTTTTGAACCTGTGTGTCTGTATCTCTGGTGGACCCAGAGCACCCATGGGTAAAAAACTGAAGTAACGAGTACCATCTCCCACTTGTTGAGGAGAAATTAAGTGTTATGGTTCTTGGTTTTTAAAGGTTTGGTCCTTGCATTTTTCTTAATAAAATTTGCTTCCTTACTTGAGGCTAATAGCACAACTGTGACACTGCTTACTTCAGTATTTTAGTGTAGGTTAAAAGCATTAATCTTCTGCCTTGTTAAGCATGTGGGAAGGAAAGATGAAGGATATGCTGGCATTGCTCTCGAAGAATTAAAAATCTAGTGGATTTAGGGAAAGGGGAGAGTACAATTATAAGATGACTTTGGCCTCTGGAGGAGAACATGGCCAATTCTTGGGGGAGGTGAGGACAAAAATTATGAGAAGTAAATTAGAGGGGGATGCCTTCAGTGGTCAGCCTTCTAAGATTTCATTAAGCAAAGAAAGTGGGCAGTGTGTTTATTCCCAATAGAGGAAATTCGAGGAGATCTGAACATTGAATTAATCTTTTAACAGTTCCAGTTGCGTGAACTGAGAAGCTCAGTTCTTATTTTAACAAACTGAAATCTAACAAGAATAGATAGAGGAAAAGATAGAGGACAAGAAAATAGAATGTTTGTGACAACAAACAGGTAAATCATAAGGGGGTGAGTCTACTTTAGTGTCTCCATTGATGCCCTGGGGCCTTATGCCACTTGAGGTTGCTCCCCCGGCTTTCATGCTACACATTGGCTCAGCAGGACACTCTTTCTTCCGTTGAACCTTACCTGCTGTCTTAGTAAGTTCAGGTTGCTATACAAAATACCATAGACCAGATGGCTTATAATCAACAGAAATTTATTTCTTATGCTTCTGAAGGCTGGGAAGTTTCAGCTCAAGGCATTGGCAAGTTTGGTGTCTGGTGTGGGCTCACCTCCTCGTAGGTGTTAGTCTTGTCTGTGTCCTCACATGGAGGAAGGAACGAAGGATCTTTCTGAGGTCTCTTTTTAAAACAGCATGAATCCCATTCCTGAGGGCTCCAGCCTCATAACCTGCTAACCTCCCAAAGACCCCACCTCCTAACACTACCACCTTGCAGGTGAGGATTTCAACATAGGAATTTTGGGAAAGACACAAAACATTTAGATTGTACTTCCTATCTTTATCTTATTCTTTGGGGCTCTTTTGTTTATTAAATCATATTTTTACCCAATCAATATTATCATTAGAGTGTCTTACATTTGTAGAGTTCCTTAAAAGATTGCTAAGTACTTTTAAGTATATTATGACATTTGATCAACTTATTAAAATGAGTTAGTATCTTAATAAGTTAGTCCCTCTAGGTAACACATTGATACATTAACCACTGGAAATAGTACCATACTCCTCCAAATATCTTAGATTTGCAGAGTTCTTTATACTTGGCTAAGTGTTGTGACATCTGTTATTGAAGAGGCTTTAGAGTATTGAAAATTGGGCACTGGGGTAGACTGGTGGGAAAGACTTATTTTAAGACAGAAGGGCCTTTTGGGCCAGGGCCACCACACTGCACAACCCCAGAGAGTATCATTTGCACTGTGGACACTGGGAAGGGCACCTGGCAGCTGTGCAGAGCACTTCCTGTGAATGGCCAGATGCAGCAGCTTTGTTTGTGGCCTTTAATTCACCCCCCCTGGTTCTGCTGCCCCTGCCTAAGAAGATGGCTTAAGCCTCCTAGCCAGTAATAGGTTAGGGTGGGGGTTGGGTGGAGGCGATCCTGACCCTTATACTTCTCAAGATGAAATAACTGAAGGCTCCACAATACATCTTTCTTCCCTCAGCTCAGGGACAGTCATAAAGCTATGGTCCACAGAAAATTTTTTTTCTGAACATTCAGAGTAAACCTCCTTGGAGTTGGGATTAAAGCAGAGGCCAGAGATCATAAAAGTACACAAAGTACAACAGGCTTTATTTTTAAAAATATGTATCCCTCTCTGGTAGGCAGCTGTCATTTACAGCTCAGTTACTATGCTTATGTTGCCTAGGACTTGCACACAGGCTGCTGTGATTTTCAGATGAATTTGCACATGATACTCTAGTTTTAGACATGGTTTGTTTGAGTGCCAAGCACTGGCTGCCAGGTGCCCTTCTTTTTCTTTTCTTTTTTTTTTTTTTTGTGGCTTAAAACAATAGACATAAATTTTCTTACAGATCCAGAGGCCAGAGTCTCAAACCAAGATGCCAGCAAAGTTGGTCGCTCCTGCGAGCTTGAAGGGAAAATCTGCTCCATGCCACTTTCCTACCACCTTGGTAGTTTGCTGGAAATCCTTGGCTTTCCTGGGCTTCTTGATGCCCCTGTCTCACATGGCCTTCTTCCCTGTGTATCTGTGTCCAGATTTCCTTCTTGTAAGGGCTCACACAAATCCAGTGTGACCTCACCTTAAGTAATTACATCTTCAAAGATCCTATTTCCAAACAGATCAGATTTCCATTCTGAGGCTCTGGTGGATGTAAATTTGGGAGATATAGAAGGAAAAAGGTGTGTAGGCAAGATCTGGGGACAGCAGAAGTCTTCCCTTCTTTCCTACCTGCTGGTGCTCACCTTGAACATGCATTTAAAAAGCAATAGAGCAGAGTGGGTTAGGCTCTGGGCCCTCAGTCAGAGCCTCTGCGTGCATATCTCAGCACTGCCTCTCACCGTGTGAAGTTCTACTTCTTTGCTTCTGTCTCCTCACCTACTAAATGGGAATAATGATAGTCTTCACTTCAAAGGATTATTGTGAATGCTATCTACATTAATCAATGTGGAGTGCTTAGAACAGTTCCTGGCACATGGTTTGTGCTCAATACATGTTACCAGCTGCTGCCTATATTTTTTCTTTTAAATATTTTCAACTTTTATTTTAGATACAGGAGGTACATGTGCAGGTTTGTTACATGGGCATGTTGAGTGATGCTGATGTTTGGGATATGAATCCAGCCATCCAGATAGTGAACATAGTACCGAATAGACAGTTTCACCCATGTCCCCCTCACGCCATCCCTCCCCCTCCAGTAGTCCCTGATATCTATTGTTCCCATCTTTATGTCCCTGTGTACTCAATATTTTGCTCCCACCTATAAGCAAGAACATGCAGTATTTGCTTTTCTGTTTCTGTGTTAATTTGCTTAGGATTATAGCCTCCAGCTACATTCATGTTGCTGCAAAAGACATGATTTTGTCCTTTTAATGGCTGTGCAGTATTCCATGGTGTTTATGTACCACATTTTCTTTATCCAATCCTCCGTTGATGGGTACCTAGGTTGCTTCCATGTCTTTGCTATTGTGAATAGCACTGTGATGAGCATTCGAGTGCTTGTGTCTTTTTAGTAGGATGATTTATATTCCTTTGGGTATATATCCAATAATGAGATTGCTGGGTCAAATAAAACAATAGTTCTGTTTTAAGCTCTTTGAGAAATCTCCAAAGTGCTTTCCACGGTGGCTGGACTAACTTACATTCCCACCAGCAGAGCATAAGCATCCTCTTTTTCCACAGCCTTGCCAGCATCTATTATTATTTGAATTTTTAACAATTGTCAAGACCCCTTCTTATTAATCTTTCACATCAAAATGGTGTTTTCAGGACTTCCTGGTTCTTCTGCTAGAAACTCACTGTGACATTTCTGCTTCAGAGGCCCAGGAATTCCGCAAGGACTCCCAAGAACTTTGGTTGTCCTAGCAGTTTAACAAGATGTCCTCAAAGTGTGAGTTTTACAGGAAAGAGCAATGACCATTTTCTTCATATTTATTTTACATATTTGCAATGTAAGATTAATTATAGGCTTTGGAGAAATTCTGTTACATCCTAACAAACCAAAATGTTCTAAAAGTGTTGCTTCTGTCAAAACACCATGTGGGTCAGCTATTTCTGCTGACATCTGCCCATCTTCATTACTGTGCTCATGTTAGGTTTGAATTTCAAAAAGTGTTTGGAATCACTGCTCCAGACACACACAGATTTTGTCTCAGGCTACATAAGGAACAAGAATAAATGGCAAAAGCAAGATTTCTTTAAACATTTAGGCATTCCATCTTTCCCAAATCTCAATTTGCCTAGTAAGGAATGCAGGAGCAGGTGACATTTTCTTCAGATGTTGGTGGGAAACATGGAGAGTCACAGAGATAACACAATACATTTGAGCAGCCATGCAGGGCTTAGGGCAAATGAATGTACAAGTAGCAAATGCTCCCCACAAATTCTTACAGGAAAGCTGTCTGTAAAGACACCTCGTTTGAGGATGGTTTGAAAGTCAGAAGGAAGTAGGGTCTGTGGGGTGTGGGGAGTCTGACCCTCCAATCCTTGCTGTCATCTTCTTGGCCAGGTGGCCATTCTAGCATCTTCTATCTGTCCACAAATGTTTTCTCTGAACTTTAACCCCACAGTCAATTCCTGTCAAAACTTAACAAATGGTTATTACCTGATATTACTGATTTAAAAATATATGGATGTTATCTTAGTGCCGATTTATTCCCAGCATCTTAATCAGTGTCATTCATACTGCAAGCATGACACATCTGAACCTTCACATCAGTAACTCTTTGCTTTACAGTTGTGACATACACAAGCTCTTTATCTAGAGAACCTAAAACATCTCTAGTTGCATCTAAACTGGAGATGAGGTCCTTACAATTTTGCAGATAAAATCTGGCAAGTTGAGTATTTTTCTCCAGCCCCTCTCTTCCACTGTGTTATTATTTATATTTTTTATTTTGGTTGTTGCATGATATCCGGATGTTGTCAAAATGATTCAAAGCCTTAATGTATAAATGTATAAACTATGTTTATACATTGATGTATAAACATAGTTAAACAGTAGACACTGTGAAATTCCACAAACTGGGACAAGTACATCCATGGGAATAATGATTTTACACAAGAGAAAATATAGTATTAGAAAGCATAACAATGCATACCTGAAATTTGAGTGTTACTGGACTGACAATTTAATTTTCACTTATAGTTTATTGTCCTTTTGGAAAAATGACATGGAGTCATTGCAGTCTTTTTCAAACAAAGTTTAATAATACACCCACTAGGGATAATTTCAGCTGCATATAAGAAATAACCCCAAAGTAACAATGACTTGAGATTCATTTCTCTTTCTCAAAGAGGTCTGGGGTTGGGCAGTCTGGGGTTGGTATTGTGGCCCCATGGTGTCATCAGAGCCCAGGCTCTTTACTCTTTATTCCACCTTCTTAGTGTGCGGCTTCTTTCTTACCTTTACTTCATAGTCAAAGATGGCTGCTGGAGTTCCAGGCAACATAATCTTACTGTAGCCAGCAGTTTGAAGTAAGGATAGGTTCACCCATTGTCCTTCAAGGAATTTCCTGTAGGTCCTAACACAAGCACATCTATTTATATCTCATACCAGGATGTAGTCTCATGACAATTCTAGCTGTAAGGAAGGTGGACCAGTAGTCTTCCATCTGAGCATCACAGTGTCCCTCCTGAATTTGAGGTTCTGATACTAAGGAGGAAGGGAATATGGGCATTTTACATCAACTAACAGTTTCTTCCACAAATGACCTCCATAACAAACTGATTTGTTTCCCAAGGATAAACAAAAAATGATGCTTTCTAGTATAATATCAATAAATTTTATTGCTAAAGGTGAAGAGACCAAAATGGAAGTATAAAGTAGTACTACTTATGACAAAAAATTAGTACTTATTACATAAATCACAAGAATCTTATAAAATTAGTCACAATGTTAACGATAAATATGTTTAAAGATTATTGGTAGAATTCCTTTATGAATTGGCTCCATTGTGCATTCCTCAATATCAATGAAATGTAATGTAGAAGCAGCTACTATCATGAAAGCATAATAATGGTAAATATTTTAGTGGGCAGTCCTATAAAACCACAGAGATTTAGAGTTTAAATTAGCTCCTGACATTTGTCAAGTTACATATGAAGGAAAATTGCTTGATAATTTTTTGTCTGATGTATTCCTGAAAACCCATGATATAGGAGATGTTTTTTTCTTTTAGTTAGGAATAACTTTGTAAATCATGCTGTATATAGGAAACATACATGGAGATTAGTACTGAAGGCAAATCAGCCATGTTTATCTCAGGTGAAAAAGAGATTCTGTTGAAATGCGAAATCACTCACCATTTTATTTACATGGAATAGTTGGTGGTCAAGTAGGCCATAGGTTTTAATTTTACAGGGAATGGTGAAAATTGTAAATATAAATCGTGGTTACCTAGTGTTTTATGTTCAATGCATTATTCAAAACGTTGGACAGTAAGTAAAATCTACTGATGGAAGTTAGAGCACAGATAGCCTGAGGCATGTGATGGTGATACAGTTGTTGAACATTTTTAAAAATTTATTTATTATACTTTAAGTTCTGGGGTACATGTGCAGATCGTGAAGGTTTGTTACGTAGGTATACATGTGCCATCGTGGTGGTTTGCTGCATCCATCACCCTGTCATCTACATTAGGTATTTCTCCTAATGCTACCCCTCCCCAATCCCCCCCCACCCCCCCTGCTATTCCTCCCCTAGTCCCCTACCCCCCCAGGCCCCGGTATGTGATGTTCCCCTCACTGTGTCTGTGTGTTCTCATTGTTCAACACTCACTTATGAGTGAGAACATGCGGTGTTTGGTTTTCTATTTTTGTGTCAGTTTGCTGAGAATGATGGTTTCCAGATTCATCCATGTCCCTGCAAAGGACATGAACTCATCCTTTTTTATAGCTGCATAGTATTCCATGGTGTATATGTGCCACATTTTCTTTATCCAATCTATCATTGATGGGCATACAGGTTGGTGTTGAACATTTTAATAGTGGTGAATTAGATAATATGCAGCCAACACCTTGACTTTGGCCTTGTGAGATCTTAAACAGAGAATCTAGTTGAGCCTGCCTGGACTTCTGACCTACAGCACTGTTAAGAAATATATGGGTGTTGTTTTAAGCTGCTGTGTTTGTGGTAATTCTTTATGTAACAACAGAAAATTTAACATAAGGTGTTCTAGAAGGTGGGAGAGAAACACTAAGAAAATTCAAAGGCTCACAAGATTAATGAGATTTTTGGTCTAATAGTCTGAGGCACACTGAACATTCCCTTCAAAGTTAGGAGAATATTATTGCATCTTATATTTTCCATTACCAGGGAGGAACACAATGCTTCATAGGCATCTTTGATTTATAGAGGCAGCGTATTATGCACTTAAGAATATTGCTTCAACCCATTTACCTGTGACATATAAGACTTCCAACTTTGTGTGGGGCTCAGGACAGAAAAGAATCTGCAGTAAGTCTAGGCTGTGAGACCCTTTCTGCACTTGATTGACGCCTATTCCAAATATGGGTTTGCCTTTTCTGTCTGCAGGGCTTCATCCAGCACCACTAAGCCAAGGACTTAGAGAGAGTTTGAGCTATAGCATGGGACCCTACATAAAACTGCAATGGACCAAGACAGCCATTATATAGCAAAGGAGGTGCAGCAGGGGGTGCATGGCCATGGTATCCACTGGTCCTATCAAATACCCCACCACCTAGAGGCTACTGGACTGAAAGAGACTCTAAAGCAGTCTGTCAGAGGCCCAGCTGACATACTGTCTTGGAAAGGATGCCTTGTGCAGATGGGACACCATCCTCTAGGATGTGTTACACACCCCAAATCCCTATACATATCATTATACGTGTTTTCAAAATGTAAAATATATAGATCTGGAAAACATGAGGTGAAAGTAGCAGTGACCCTACTTACAGTCAGCCCTAGTGAACCCCTTAGGGAAATTGTGTGCTTCCCTTCTCTGCAACTCTGGGTTCTGATATTTTAGTGGCCTTGGTTTTTAGAGGGTAAATCATTTCACCAAGGAACACAAAAAGATTTTTAAGGTAAGTACTGCTGCTCAGTTACCTCAAAGAGCTTGTCCCAGGAGACCAGTAGGCAAAGAAAGTAATCGCCATACTTGCAGCAATAATTGACCCTGACCATCAGCTGCTGTTGAGCAAAACAGGAGCAGAGAATGATATATTTGGCACCCAGGTGATGGACTTGGTTTGCTTTTGGCAACCCTTTTCCCAGTTTTGATGGTAAACGAACAAATATAGCAATCATGGCCTGAGAAGGTCATCGTGATGAGTGAGTTGCCAATGGCCACCCTAGGAGTCTGTCACTTCAGCAGCCTAGCTACCTAGATCAGCAGAGATGCTAGCTGAGGGCAAAGGGACTCTAGAATTGGTGGTGGAGGACAAGGAAAATGACTGTTACTGCCTTGGAATCAGCTGCAATGACAGGAATGGTAGTTTCTCTCATTAACTTCCTCTTATAAGAGTCCCCAAGAATACTGGAGTTTTCCCAGAATTTATTACATGAAATAAGTGGATCTAAATGGTGCCAAAATTTGTGTACAGTGGAGGTCATGAAGTACCACCCAGAGCTCCCCTTCTAGGTCTGCTTGTTAATACCCCCAGCTGGCGGGAGTGTTGGTGGCAGATAGTCTCAGTTCAACTTCCTTTCTGGTACTTGCCATGGAGTGGAGAGAGCTGGTTTGCCTGAATTTATGTCCCTGTTGGGGGTGAGGGGTGAAGAGACAGGTGAACCTGTGATACTCACCAACCTGAGACAAAGCTGAAGGGGCATCTCAAACCCAGAGCTCCTCACAGGATTGGCTGAGACCTTTGCTGCAACTGTATTCTGCAGTTCCAACCTGCCCTCTGCCAGTCCTGCTTCTTTCTGTCCCTTTCAGGTGCTGATCCCAAATTCACTTTCCAACAGGCCTCCTGCATACAAATCTCCATTTTGGAGAATGGTTCTCAGGTTTCTGATCTGTAAGAGGTTTTTGCCAATTCCATTGGAAACAAATGAAGTAATCACTTTATGAAAGTGTGTCTGGCATTGGATACCTTGATTTTCAAAGTTGGAAATTTATTTTGTGTTGTCTAGCTTTACTATGCAGAAATGGTATATCAGTTTTATTTAGAATTTTAAAAATTACTACCAAGGTTGAAAATATTCTTACATATTCATTTATTAGTTACATTTTTTCTTCCACAAAATGCCCGTAGGCATGAATATTTCTGGACCTGGCCTTTTAACGTCATCCAGACCAATGACTGTTTCTTTTCTACCTTTCCTACTTCTTTTACATGGTGCACAGCAGGTAGGATTTTGAAGCATACTGATCTTGTTTACTGTCAGGGTTTAAGACACTATTCCATTCTTCAGTCTCCCAAATTCCTAGAAAGGCCTATTAATGAAATTGGGTAGAATACTGGGTTGAAAACACGCTAAATGTAAATAGGTTTTTTATTAAAGAGCAATAAACATAATTCATTACCCTTCTTGCTTGTTTAAGCTTTTCAAGCTTGTGACTTCAACTCTTCCAAGGCTGGGATATTTACTCTGGATGTAGAACTACATATTTCAGGACTAAATGTGCAGACAAAACACTCAGTATTTATGACCCTGTATTGGGACCCTCTTCGGACTGACAAAAAACTTCAGCTTTCATCTGACTTCTTAGAAAAGATTACACAGGCTTAAGGATGTTTGGAAGTCTTTTCAAAAGTCAGAAACACTTTTATATCACTCCAAACTACTACTGACATTTAAAAACTTGATTATGCAAAGAACTTCATCTCTAGGACATGGAATTACCAACTGCCAAAAATAACTCAATTGAGACCTCGAATCTTTTCCTAGCTCTGAGAGAAGTGATGTTAGTAGGATTAGTTAACAGGCCAGAATACTCACTTAGAGCAAAGACATCGTATGTGATTAATGGTATATTTGGAAACAGGCACCACCTGACTTAGGATGGTTTAACTTGAGACCTTTAATCTTTACAGGCTTATAAGTAGGGCTTTAATCATAGCAAACAAATTTTTTATTTATGATTACCTTACAGCTGAAACTGACGTGCTCTCAGAATAAAGTCAATAAAAGTAAATAGTGATAAGACAATGTGATGTGCTAATTTGAGAGGTGGAAAAATTGTGATGATAGTGGATTCACGATTGGCTAAAGAATATGCCCTTGACCTAAGCTATAAATTTTGACAAGGGCAGTAATTATCTCTTTTTAAAACTCTTACAAACAGAGCTTGTGAAAGCATCACAAAAATGTGGTAATGGAGAAAAAGATGCTTTGAACATTCCAAAAGAGAACTGATTGTCAAATTACCAGATTTCAGGGCAAGCTGAAAGGGTGGATACAGAGACATAGAAGGCTTGTCTAGAGAAGTTAGCTGAAGTCTTTGAAAATGAAAGCTACTGTTCAAGATGGGTATTTAATTTTTGAAAAGGAAGCAGGAGATCTCTGTAAGAGAAGTCACCTGGAAAACTCCTCCCTTAGAATTGACCATTCATCTTCACTAGCTTATCAGTGGAAAATTCTACCCAGGCAATCCAAATATTGAACATTTCTAGGTCCCCGGAACAAAGAGAATTGCTGATTCTGACTACTTAGAAACCTACTAGAAAAAGAAGGCCTCTTTAGTCCACTGGACTCACATTTTCAGGAATTAAACAATTAGCCTACATCCTTCCTCATCACAAACATTTTCTTTTTATTTTATTTTATTTTTTTTTATAAGATGGGGTTTCACCATGATGGCCAGGCTGGTCTTGAACTCCTGACCTCAGGTGATCCACCCACCTCGGCCTCCCAAAGGGCTAGGATTACAGGCGTGAGCCACAGCGCCCGGCCATCACAAACATTTTCAAATGTAGATTTATATCATGCGTTTGGTTTTACATACTAAATATGTGTATATCAAAGTGTGTGTACAAAGTGTGGGGGGTTTTTCTTTTCATGATTATTTGGCATTTTAGTGAAGTGAAATGGATTTTTAGGAACAAAATTCAAATTTATAAAACTTCAACTCACTTAGCTGTCATCTGGAAACTTTACTGTAAATCATTTGTCAACAAGATCTATATTTCTAATTTCAGTTTGTCATTCCTTCTGAGGCACAGAGAAAGGAAAAGAAGAAATGAGGGTTAATGAACGTTGAACACTACGCACAAAGAATCTTATTTAGACCTTATAAATAACAGTGCCAGATAAGACATATCATCTGTATTTTTTTAGGTGAGGAATTAGAGGCTATGGGAGATTGAGCTATGTGCCTTAGGTCATTAAAGCTAGTAACTGGCAGAACTGAGACTTAATGGCAGGTTTATGTTCACATGCCAATTTGCTAATTATCTATCCAACAAGAAGATAAAGGTATGGCATGAAGTTATTAATTTGAAAGTAAACATTGTTAGTTTAGGCTAGGTGTGGTGGCTCATGCCTGTAATCCCAACAGTTTCGGAAACCGAGGTGGGTGGATCACCTGAGGTCAGGAGTTTGCAACTGGCCTGACCAACATAGTGAAACCCTGTCTCTACTAAAAATACAAAAAAATTAGCCAGGTGTGGTGGTGGTTGCCTATAATCCCAGCTACTCGGGCAGCTGAGGCAGGAGAATCACTTTAACTTGCGAGGCGGAGGTTGTGGTGAGTTGAGATTGTGTCACTGCCCTCCAGCCTGGGTGACAGAGCAAAACTCCATCTCAAAACAAACAAACAAACAAACACATTGTTTTACTTTGTTTTATCCTACAATATACCTAGCTCAGGGCTGGGTACATAGCAGATGACTGATGGGAAGGTGAGGAGACAAAGAATGGACTTGGGAACTGTAGCACTCAGGTACCAGAGTCAAATCCATAGGCTGGAATCCTTGATTCACCACTAACCAAATAGGTTACCTCGGGTGAGTAACTTTTACTTCCTGGTTGTGCCTCAGTCTCCTCACCTGGTAATGCGTGAGATCCTTGGGTGTTGTTTTGCCAGCTGGAAACCTCTGTGGCTCGTGACACCTTCTGCCTGAGTATTGCTCATGCCTGCTGGGCTTGTTCCACCCACATGGCCTGGCAGGCTGTGCTTGGCTCATGCTGCTGGCCCAGATCCCACACCTGCCAAGGGCAAGCCAGGCATGGAGCTGCAAGGAGTGTGTGGATGAGTGAGTGCAGGGTCTGGTCACTGTGCACAGCCAGGCATGCTGATTGTTGCAGCAGGCAGGCAGCTCCAAGCACCAGCACAGGTGCCAGCCCCATGCAAGGCTGCGGCTGGACTAGATGAACTGCATGCAACTTCTTCTGTGGATATCTGCATCTGGACAAGGGGAATGTGGTGGTGCCCAGAAGCTGGCAGATGCCAGGAACTGCAGGGCCCCAAAGAAGGTGTCACAGTCCTGGCTCAGGGAGCCCCTAGGTCTGGGATCCCTGAAGGGCCCTAGCTCTTCTCTCCTTCTTGTTGCCTGCAGCGTGGGGGAGGTGGCGGGGTATTTCAGTCCTGTTTGTGTTATGGCTCCTTCAGGCCTACATTTGGCAGGTCCTGAGTTCTTGTCCTGCATCCAGGAAGAAAGAGGTATGTAGACAACTGGAGGATGAGCAAGACAGACAAGAACTTCATTGAGAGGCAGGACAGCTCTCAGGAGACCCAAAGCGAGTAACTCCTTTCCACAGACTGGTGGTCCCATTGAGTGTCCAGCTCTCAGCAGAGAGGAGACCCACAGTGGGTAGCTCCTTTCCATAGGCAGGTTGTCCCGATATCTGTTAGACACTGGCTGAATCCAGGGTTTTTATGGGCTCAGAAAGGAGGAAGTGCATGCTGATTGGTTCATGGATGGCCATGGGTGGGCCTGGAGAAAGTTTCAGAAATTCTCATTCCTGGCCAAGGACTTCACCTGGAAGTGGCAGCTGGCCCCCAGGCTTCAGGCCATCCCTGGCATGAAGGTGGTGTTTCACCGGGACCCACCCCTTTCAGTCCAGGAAACTGTCTGCCTCCTGCCATCAATATGCCATCCATGGTGCCCCAGGCTGTTCCTGCTGAAGGGTGCAGGCCTTCCCCAAGCAGCCCTCAAAACCCCCTCATCCTCCCTCCCATGCTGATTGGTGCCCAAAGTCCAGAGGGGTCCGAAGTGGCAGGAGGCTGGTGTGTCAGTGCTGCTCTGAGCATGTGCACATCCAGCCAGGCTGCAACAGTGCCTGGGATTGGCCACAACTTTGCTCCAGCCCAGAATGGGCACCAGGAGTGGGGAGAAGGTACTTTCAAGCCTGTGGGGAAGGGGAACTTCCTGGATCCGGGAAAGCACAGTGATGCCTGAGTCTGGAACTGTGGCTGGGTGGCTGGGAAATGTGGGGCTCCTGTCCCACCAAGTAGATAAGGAGTGGGGCTCCCGCCTGTTCCCAGCCCTGCCAGCTCCGCAGAGCACAGCCCCAGTCATGTCTCCCCCCGCTGCAGCTAGCACCTACAGCAGCTGCTCCAGACAGGCCACTGCTGCCATCTGTAAAATGGGGATAAAATACCTGTGTTTTAGGTAGTTGTGAGGATTGAGTTGACCCTGGTAGAACAGGATGGCACATAATATGTGCTCACTGAATATTAGCTTTTATCATTATGATTAATCAGATTCTATTACACTGTGGGTGTGTTCAACTTGAATAAGTCTCCATTTCCTCAACTGTAAAATGAGGAAAATCATTTACCTTACATGGCTATTTTATTTGGCAATAATATGCTTTTATTATTGCCAAATAAAATATTTTATTATGCTGTGGATCTAATGAAATAACATTTGTAAATTTGCTCTGTGCCAGGTACTATTCTAAGCATGGTAGAGGCATTGATTCATTTAACTTTCAAAACAGTCTAATAAGACAGATGCCATTCTGATTCCCATTTTATAGATGAAGAACCTGAAGAAACAGGAGGTTAAACAATTTTTTCAGGGTCACACAACTGGTAACTAGCTCATCTCAGATTCAAACTCAGACACAGTAGCTCCACAGTAGTCTAAGTTTATGATTACTGCTCTATGCTATGGATCTAATGAAATAACATGTGTAAAGAACCTGCCCAGTTCCTGACATATAGAAGAAGCTTAATAGATATCAGCTCTTTGCCTATCTTTTCAATAAATACCCTTCAAAATTCTCATGGAATGCAACATGATATAAATTTTTCAGCTGGCCTACGTGGTTTACTAAAATGTCCAATTTAATGTAGTAGTGGCATCCCTGTACTCTTGGAGAGCACACAAATGTATGAACAAACCTTTCTCTGATTAGGCCCACCTTGGATCATCTTTTCTGTTGACACTTAGAATGTCCAGGTAGCAAGACATTAACATGCACTCATGTGTGTGCAGTGATATCCTGCAGAGCAGCTGTCAATGATGACAGTTTGGAACAGAACAGCTGGAGGGCAGAACTGGGTTTCTAATGACTGAGAACAAGTCATGGAAATAAGGCAACCAAAGAGCTCGTGTCTGACAGTGGCACGCAGCTCCCCACACCACTGTTGCAGGTTCCTTGATGGGGATGCTGTAAGAATTGTAGGTGGTACAATTCTGTGCCATGCAGAACTGTCCTGAGCAAATCAGCTTGGACTGTTTCATTCACTGTAGCATTTGCAGCATCCTTGACTCCCAGATACCAAATGCCAGTAACGACACTAAAAAACACAATTAAGAGATGCCGCCACACTTCATTGCCCTGGGGGAAGATGTGGTGTTATTACCCCCTGTTGAGAACTGCATCCTGTGGGGCCTTTTGGGTTACCTTTTGTGTTTACCTAGTATTATGTGTAGAAGGTTGTGTCTTATGTATTACCTCCCTACTCAAAATTGGGGGCAGTGTCCTAGTGTTAGCACCACCTGGGAGGTTATTACAAATGCAAATCTCAGACTCCACTTCAGAACTATGAGTTAGAATCTGCGTGTTAACAGGATCTCCAGTAATTTGCATGTGCATTAAAGTTTGAGAAGCATTTCCGTACTAGGTAGAACGTGGATTTTGGAGTAAGAAGGTCCAGGGTTAAAATTGAGACTCTGACTCTTACTAGCTGTGTAACCATGGGAATGTCACTTAACCTTTCAAGCCTCAGTTTCCTGCTCGCTGAAAAGATCTTAATTCTTCATGTGTAGGCACATAACAGGCATTCTCTTCAGCCTTCCGTCAGAGAACATAGTCAAGAAAACCACTTTAGCTCTTTGGGTATCATTAGGGAATTATTACCATAGGGTAGTGTACCAAGATGAAGAAAGATGACTACTGTCTCTCTTTTCCACAAAGACATGCTATATACCAACTTCCAGTTGTGGCATTTCTGGGCATGGGAAACACTGGAAGAGGGGCTGATCTGGGTGTGGCTGGGGTTAGAAAAGTCCAGTACCCCTGGTTCAAACAGGTCAGTTAGGAGGAACAAATCAAATTTCCCACATGAAATCTGGGACTGATGGCAAAGGATAGATCTGCAAAGGGAGAGCTCGGAGAACCAGTTCAGGCTGAGGAAGTCAGTTAGGCAGATGGCGGGGCATGAGCAGCAGAGAGACATCTGGAAATAAGGAAGAGAGGAATACACTTATCTGGACACTCTCAGATCCTTTGACATTATCCTCTCCTTGCTCCTAGTGTACCCTGCACACTGCCCTACCAAGGTGCCCATTATACTCTACAGAATCATAGACTGTACTGTTTCATTACAGATTGAAAGCATTTTGAGGATGAGTTTTTGAGAGGTCATGTCTTGTTTTATTGTTTCACCTAGATATTGTATGCAGTGTCTAAGAAAGTGTCTAGAATGTATAAAAGAATACTGTTTGTTAAATGGTGAATGATGAGTGGATGAGTGAATGAATGTTTTGCTTCCAATGCTGTAATTTCCATCACAAGCCATTCCTTAGGGAAATTCATGGGGCTTTTAGGAGAGCAAACATTGAGACTCTCTGTGAGCAAATGCATCCTTGTTTTTGCCTGTAATCAGGTAGCAGCCTGGATTTCCCATCACCCTTTGTCTTCTTGCATCTAGTGTCTCAAGCCTATGCTTCTCTATAGGGGAAGCAAGGGAAAAAGGATATAGAGTTGTCAGAATTTTCAGTCTACCAGTTTTTCTTTGCTCATGGTTTTGGCTATGGTTACATTGAGAGTTGGTTACTTTTCAAGGACCAGCTGCTTAAGTTTCTAGGAGATCAAAGCGGCTAGGAAAGAATGATTGTGCCTTTCTTTACTGAAAAGCCACCTGCCAGCCCCCTGGGATTGCTCAGATGGTCAATGCCCCAAATTCTTGCTCAGGGATTTACCTGAACTCTGATAGATGAAGCATTGAAACTGGCCTATAGGAGACAGGCATGAAATCCAGCCTCTTCACCCTTTGGATGAGAAGCCAGCAGCCAGGTTACACTGGAAACCCTTAGAAGGGGACAGGTAAAGGCCTCAGGTTGTGTTCCCTTGATGAACTTGGTTTCTTTCCAGAAGTGGATGTTCAGAAGGGGGGATGGGACAACCCCTCAGACAGTCTCTGGGCCTCAGGTCGTGAGATTAATTGTCATTGAGGATTACTCATCCTATAAAAGTTAAGTGTATTTCATTTCATTGCTTATCAGCTCCAGAGCTTGTTATCAGTGGCTCAGTAAAAGCATCTGCAGCCTGAAATTTCCTCATGGGAGGGAAATGTTAGGGGGATTGGTGAGATAGGGCAAAGGAGTGTGTGTATGAAATGGCTCATGGCACTTCTAAGTTGAAAGTGAATACATTTAAGAAAACCTTGCTCTTCCTCTCCCCCATACTTCCTGGCATGTCTTTTATCAGCTTCTGGCTGTCTGAAGGATGCACAGGTCTTTTCAGAAGAGCTGGAGCAGAGATAGGAGAGCCTGGGGAGTTGGTGGGCAGATGGTGGTGTGGAATGGTCCATGGCTCTGCAGGGAGTAAGCCAAGTGATGACAGTGGTTCTGAATGTCTTCCCTATTTTCTCCCTCACCGTTTCTTTACTTTTTTGGTAAGGGTGGGTGAGGTGGGCTGGAAGGATGTGGGAGGAGAGAGAAAAAAATCAATGAAAATAGGAAGGGGAGTGTATTTGGAACATTAAATGAAATGTGAGCTGGTCTTTCTTTTCAGTGGTAGAAACATTATTCAGTTTAGTAGCTCCCTTTTTATTTTCTAGTACCCAAGTGCTGGCTATATTTTAATGGCAGGTTTGAGTCACCCTGCCACGTAAAGAACCAGGACCAAATGAAATGTCAACTGAGGACAAGGGGAACATGCAATGTTTAGTGGAAGAAGAAAGTTATAAATACCAATATGGTCATAGGACTAGGGGTAAAAGGGAGTTTTTAGTAACTATGCATATTCTCTTGCTTGCTTTGATATGCATATGTATGTGTATGTATAAATTAGCTCTTCTTCTGTCCTTTCTTATCCCCCCTCTGTCCAATATAAAGTGAATTAAAGTGGCTAACCCTATAATTTGGTATCAAAGGAAGATTGCATCTGAACTAGGAAAGGCATGAATATTCCCAGAGATAAAGCAACATATGGAATGATGTGCCTTTCTTTTCAGGGAGAAGGTATGTGCATCCTCAGTTGTGGAAGGAACAGTTGCATAACGTTATGGATAACATGTTGTTGTTATTGACTTTTTGCCAAGTTCTCATTTCGGGGGAGAGAAGTGGCCAGTGATCATTCACATATTTTTAGCTCAGCATTATCACCTTTTCTAAGATCTTTGTAATACAGAGGAGAAGCCAGAAATTACATTTCTCGTAATGCTCTTTCCCTTATGGCTCTGCCTAGAGTTTGTCTATGAGAGGTTCTCAGACAAGATATGGAAGATGGAAAAAAGGCAAAGCCATTCTTCTTCAGAAACAGTTGCCATCAGATGTGTGGGCAGGTGTGACTTTCCAGTGAGCTCTTGAGAACCATTCACTTTACTGTTGTAGCCTGAGATGGTGGCGGTTTTCCAGAAACCCTAGCATTTTAGCTGTTACCTGCTCATGGTTTACCTAACCTTTTCTCCTGCTCTCTCCAAGTCTGTAAAAGAAACTAAGTTATATGTGAAATCTGCAACTTTGCATTAAAACTTTATCATTTATTCAGAAATACATGGAGCAGTGTTTTTGTTTCTCAAATCAAACCTCTGAATGTCCTGGCACAGGGGCTGGCAGTGAGCATTTGTCTCTCACACCACCTGACAACACTTGGCTTATGACTGATGCAAACTTTTCAACACTCTTCTCAGTGGTGTTTGTTGCAGCAAATTCTGTCCAAATGCCGAAGGAGAAATGGCTAGTGGGAGAACAAGACAGTAGTCTGGACTGCCTCATTACAGCTGCTTCGTGGATCTGGTGACAAGGAGAGGGTGAGCCTGGAGTGCCCTGCTGTTGAGTTGGTGGTTACTGGGTGAGTGACCTTGACTGAAAGTGCCAGAGTGTAGACAGAGACAAGTCAGAGTCTGCCAGGTCATCAGTTCTGAGGGCCCCACTATTGTCAAAAGATCCCAAGCCACTGTCCTGACAAACATGAATATGTAAGGGCTCAACCACAGAGCTGCCCAGTTGTGGGTACCCTTAAAATAGTCCCTTTGTGCCACGCTACAAACCCTTCTTCAGGGAGAAAGCTGCTTCTGCATTGGGTGCCCAATGTTGGCCTCAGGTTATGTCACATGACTGGGCATGTTTGATGGGCAGTGGCATGTACATGTCAACAATCTCTGGCATGGAGTGAGGATTTGGCTTGGGAGTGGTCCAGAGCATGGACCCTGGAGACCCACGGTCCCATTTCAATTCTGCCCCACCACTGTGTGATCTTGGGCAAGTTTCTTCACCTCTTTGGCCCTTAGTTTTCTCTTCTGTACGATGGAGATGTGAATAATATCTACCTCATAAGGATGTTAACCCATGTAAAGTTCTTTTTTTTTTTTTTTTTTTTTTTGAGATGGAGTCTCACTCTGTCACCCGGGCTGGAGTACAGTGACACAATCTCGGCTCACTGCAACCGCAGCCTCATGGGTTCAAGTGATTCTCCTGCCTCGGCCTCCTGAGTAGCTGAAATTACAGGCACGTGCCACCACATCTGGCTAATTTTTGTATTTTTATTAGAGACAGGGTTTCACCATGTTGCTCAGGCTGGTCTCGAACTCCTGACCTTGTGATCCTCCTGCCTCAGCTTCCCAGAGTGCTGGGATTACAGGTGTGAGCCACTGCACCCAGTCAAGTTCTTAGAACAGTATCTAGTTCATAGTAAGTGCTATGTGAGAATAAGCTGTCATTATTATTACTACCATGAGGAAAGACAAGTTGGCCCAATGATTGAATCTCAGGGTAAGATCAGGGAGTGACTCCAAGGGCAGCATCTCTAGTCTAGGCTGCCATGAATTCACATCTGATTCCTGGGAATATCAGAGAGGCTGCAAGTTGAAATTCAGAGAGGTTTTCACCAAAGTTCTGTGAGATAATGGGGCTTTGTGCTGGTGTCCTGACAGGACAGGAATGAAGGCAGATCTCCCCCCTTGGCAGAGAACGCCATAGATGTGGGATTCAGCAGAAAGCAACAGTGTCTAGCAGGGAACATGTGCTTTAACAGCTGACTGGGCTTGCTCTGGACTGCATGCTAGATACCCTTGAGACTTCCTGAAATAGCTGAGAGGGACGTTGCAAGGGGGAAGGTCTCATATGAGCAGGAGGTATGAGGGTCTTAAGACCCAGGTTAGATTTACGTTGGACACCAGTCCCTTGGGTGATAAAAGACCAAGGGCCCTGGTGCCAGATGGACATAGTTTGAACCCCACCTCTGCCACTTACTAAACTGCAAATACTTGGAGGGCAGGGACCATCTTGTTCATTATGGAGTACATAGAAGGATTCAATATATGGATGAATGAATTTAATGTTATGGAACTTCAGTTTTCCTGTCTGTAAAATGGAGGCAATGTAATGACCTCTAAAGAAGATGCAGGGATTATACTAGACAATACACACACACATCCAAGTTCCCTAAAGAATATTAGACTCCCTTTTTTTGTAGTAAATATTGAATATCTTGCTTAGGATAAAAAGTCAATGCATTTGTTGACTCAAATTGATTAATGCTGTTGTGGTGCAGTAAATGTAATTTACATCTGCCAAAGATTAGATCCTTTAAAGGAAGTGATCATGCCTCTTATAGGTTTTTCCCAACATGATCAGTGCTTTTAAGAGTCATTTATAATTCAGCGCTTTTTGACAAAAGTCAAAATGCAGTCAGCTATTGGAGAGTGCTATTGAATTTTGGGGGAGTAAAAGATCACAGTTATGTACTAAATAATCTAAATAGATTACAGTCTGACCTAGAAAAGCTGTACTATAGGAAAAATTTGACTTGTACACAAAAAAATCATAATATGTAAACACTACACATCCTTATTAAGCCTTTTCTTTCTATGCCCACTTAAGGTAACTTTCTGACCAATCTCCTCCAGGCAAGCTTGGAATAGGGTTTTTAGTTGCTTTTGTGCCCACGAAATAGTCCTCAAGAAATGACCAAATAATGGAAAGGGCCTGTTTCATGCTTGGTCCTCATTTCCTATCTTGACTCTTTCCAGTCAATCCTCCATGCTATGCCACTGGAAGCCGAGTAACTAAACTTATTAGATCTGACCAAGTAACTAAACCTATTAAGCCTGACATCAAGTTTATACCCATAATCTAATCAACAAGTTCTGGTTTGCAGGTGATCCATTCCTCTCCTATGGAACAAAATGAATGGGTTTTACTGTTGTTCTTTTTCTTTGGAATCAGAATAATCTCTAGTTAGCTTGTGGGGGTTGAAATTATATTTTGAATGACTGAAATTGCCTGCTGTTTAACTGTCAGATAAAGATGAGGATGCTGAATTTAATTTTTTGAAGGGGAGTGAAGCAAGTGCCAAATGTATTGCTATTGTCAATATGCCTTAATATGACTTACGTATTGCTATTAACTCATTGAATCAAAGTGTTTGTTTTTACATCTATTTTATAAGGCCCAGAGTATGTTTGATAGTAAAATCACTGCTTGAAAAGTTTCTTCAATTCTGACATTCTTCAATACTGTTTCAAAGTCAGAGAGACCTTTCTGCTAAGCAGAAAATATTTACTGGTGTAGGATACATTTTCTTAAAGAACAAGTCAGAACTGCTTATTATGAGCTGTCTTGAGCACATCAATCAAGTGGTTTGAATAACAAAATATAACAAAATGTGAACCACACACAGCCAGATGGAAGCTTTTATCAACTTTAATTGATATAATTGGTATGCAATATGTCTTACAACCAATGTGAATACAATGACATCAAATATCAAAGAAGTTTTCCATCTTTCCATCTTTAAATGATACCCGCTAATTTGCCCCAAGAGAGAAATCTGGCATTGATCTCTTGGTTAGCATTATTACAATATCAACTAGCACTTTTAAAATCAAAGTTGAAATGGTACATTCATTTGCTAAAAAAAAAAAAAAAAAAAAAAAAAAAAAAAAAAAAAAAAGTTAAAGGCAAAGAAGGTGAATCAACGTGCAAATTAGCATCTGGCCCGACTGCAAAATTCATTTCCTGGATGCAAGAGATTGAACCATGCATACTTGCAAGCAAGATGAAGGGCAAACAGATGACATCAAATCAAAATCAACCCCACAAAGAATCCAGAAGACCTCAGATGGGAAAGGCTGGAGGTCTACTGCTATTCATGCTCAGATAGCTATCCCGTTTTCCCTAATCTCCTGATTCTGATTCAAGAGTCTTTGAGACCTGTGTCCTAGGCCAACCTTTCATCTAGAAATGGAAACCATCGCTGTGACCCCAGGCATGGTCAACTCTGCTGTGATTCAGCTGCATGAAGTAGTCCAGAGCTTAGACAGCTGTCTGATAGTGCTAGAACACAACGTCATTTGACAGAATAAGTAAAAACAACACAGAAGTATCATAGCAAACAAGAAACTGAGATCACTTATATATCTATGTAATAAACTGTCTATAAGTATTTTTCTCCTGAAACTGAAAATACCACAGACATGATTTTATTAATCCTCACAACACATCTGTGAGGTAGCATGGGGTGAGGTCAATATGAAAGTATCACCTGCATTTTAGAAATGAAGACACAGATGTGCAGGGAGGGCAGTAGATTTCACTGGGGCCACAGGAAAAGAAAATAAAGTTGAATCCCGCTTTTCCATCATCTGCCGTTAATGGTCAAGAAGAGGCAGCTTGCCTCCCTCCTGCTCTGACATTCTCTCTGAAGAAGTGTTATGACTAAACCTATCCATGAGTGGGATGTGATTGTTTAGACCTACTGGATCCATTTCTCTTAGGTAGACCTGAACAGGTGCTCTCCCTGAAGTCAAGGATGTCAATTATCGGCATATATTTCAGGTGTGTCTGTGTGTGTGCGTGTGTGTGTGTTTTCAGTAACATTTGTAGAATATAGTCACTAAGATCCTTTGGCCAATTCAAAAGCAGAAAAGATATATTTGGCAAAATAAGGTTCAACCCTTAAATATTTTATACTCACATAAGGAGTGTTAGAGTCATTATGGGAAGCTGTTGCCTTGCTGAATACATCTGGTCTAGGCCCACATCCCTCTCTTTGGCCATGCACATTTGGAAGCTAATAACAGCAACAGACCCATTAGGTGCCCTTGCACAACAGCAGCCTTCAGTAAAAAAAAAAAAAAAAAAATGCCTGCTTGAGTCCATGGTTTATAGAAGGCCATGATTCCCGGGAAGAGGCTGGTCCCTTATCCCAGTGTTTATGGCAGAAGCAGCATTCAGAAGTGCACTTCTCCAAAGGTGTTTCACAAACATTGTGTCAAAACATTTATGGCCAATGGAGAAAAAAACATATGGAATATCCTGTTTTTATCTGCTTGTCCTTTGCCAAACTGAAAGCCCTATGAAGGGGGTGGGGAAGAGAGATAGTGACTCAAGCCAAGCACGGCCAGAAGGGGCACCCTTGGTCATTTGCTGCCCTCCCTTGTTTTTTTTTTTTTTTTTCTGAGAAGGTCCACTTTTTTGGTTGGTGGTGTTTTGTTCAATATTCAGAGATATCACAATTTCAGTAAGCCCCTCTTCATTGCCCACTCTGGTTGTAAAATATCCCTGGGGCTTGCTCATTCTCCGTCCGCACTTAGTTTAGGAATAATTTTTTTCAGAATTACTCCAGTGTGTGGGTTGGCAGGTTGTAAAAAGTGGCACAGCGCCCACTGTCTCTGAGACCAGAGGGATTCAGAAAAGCAAGAGTTGGTTTGCATGTTGGTGTTTTGCCGGGCCACAGCCAGAGACGGGACGAGCTGGAGTCAAGTTCCTGTAAGCCAAACAGTCATGGCAGCAAGGTCCAACTTTACAAACAAAAGTCCCTGTTCAAGTTCTTTATGACAGTGCAGGACAATATAACACATTTTGAAGTCAGACCCCATGTTTGTTTTCTACTACATGACATCAGGACATAAGATGCTGCTTGCTAATATCAGCTGTTACGGGAAGACAGAGTTGTAGCCATGAAATAAAGCTCTCTAGGAAGCACACAGAAATAAAAAGGTCACCATGCATACCAAGAAAAACCCTTCAGCCAATAAACTAAACACTTTGGAGATAAAAACTTAACACATCATTTCATTTTGTTAAAAATAAAACTTATCCCTAATCTGTGAGTGTCTTTTTCTGTCACAGTGGGCATTGTGATAAATCAGGGCTTCTCAATCTCAGCACTATTGATATTTTGGGGTGGGTGATTCTTTGCTGTTGCAGGTTGTGCTGTGCATGGTAGAACATTTGGCAGCATTCCTGGCCTCTGGTAGCACCCCCAAGTCATGACAATGAAAAATGTCACCAGACATTTTTGAATGCCCCTAGGGTGGAGGCAGGGGGCAAAATCACCTCCTGGTTGAGAATGATTGCAATAAGAGAATGATTGCCTATGAAGAGGAATAATTCTTTCTCAAAATTTGTTGTGCAGGATTTTAAGCCTATATACCCAGGGGTGCTCATTTATTAAAGGGAAGAATTAGTAAGGTAAGTGTATGGGAAGAATAAACAAATTAATTATAGTCTGTTTCCTATGAAAATGCCTCATTGAGTAATTGAAGATAGACTAGTGCCTCTTTTTTGTTTTGTTTTTAAACAGGTTTACAGCCATTATCCAACAGACAGTAAAGCAGTGGATCAGTTGCTGTGTGAGTATAAAGCCAAGAGTCTCTGGCCTCCTCCAAGCTGTGGATGCCTCTGGCCATTATCGACAGCTGATTCCCACTTGCCCTAATGAGGTACTCAGTGCAGGTTAGCCTCCTTTCCCCCTACCACTTCTTTTCCACCTCCCCACACTGTACATACCTCTCCCTTTCTGTATATAACTCAGCTCATCTCATAGCCCTTTTCTTTGGGAATGCAACTCTGCTGATCGCTTGTGGGCTGGGATCCCAGCTGCCTTTTGAACAGAGCAGACATCCTTTACAGAGACAGGTGGCCTGGAGGGGGAGAACAGGTAGGGGCACACTGAGATCCCATGGCAACCTGCTATTCTGCCCCTCAACCTGCTGACCTCCTCAGGGCACTTCCCATTTTCATCTTTCATTAATTAGGCAGCTAAGAAGCTGCTTTCCAGCTTGTAGAGCCAATCAGGCAGCATCCTGTCAGAAACAACCAGATAAACAGATTAAAAAGGAAATCTGAGAAAACCCTGCTCTCTCCCACGCAGGGTGAAATCCTCATAAAGCTCATTTCCTTTCCCCTCATTGATATTTAATGTAATTTCCTAAATAGAAGTTTAAGAAATAACACAAACGAAATGTTCCCCCTGAAAGTAATCCCTGACAAAACAATCCAAATCCTCTTCCTCGGTCCTTCTCAAAGTGGGTCCTGAAGTGGGAGAAGAAGCTTTCACCAAGGTGGTCTGGCCTGGCTGGTGCAAGGCCGGCCCATTTCAGCTGCAAATCAGCCTCCACTCACCTTTAAATAATGGTTCTTTTTGTACCAGAAAGGGGAAGTTGTAGCAGCCAGAGGAGAGGGAGGAAAACAAAAACAACCATACCAACAAAACAGGGCTTAAGATTGTCGTTCAATGCGCATCAGGTACTTATTAATTCTACTGGATAAGCGCTTATAAATAAAGAATAGTCAATCCTCATCCCGGGCCATATTCCGTTGTTAGGAGTCATCGTACAGGGGGTTGTTGTAGTTTCCCCAGGACCCGTAGTCGTGGTCATCCAAAAGCCTTCCATAGGAGGAATGCCTGGTGGAGAAATAGAAGAGGGCTGTGATTACCTGGAAAAGTTGCCCATCTGAGGACAGCCTAATGCCCTGCATGGAACTGGGGGACATTTATAGGGCCAAGGAGAGGGAAAAGTGTGATGCTCTCACGAGGACAACAGACCCAGCCACTGTGGAGGCCCTGGTCTACCAAACAGCCTGTCAGTGACAACTCTTCGTGATAGGATCCCCGACTGGCACCTTCGGTTGGGATCATCTGAGTCCTTGTCGTCTCCTGCATCTCCAGTGCTGGGGAAGGAAGTGGAGGCCCCATTTCCATGGTAATTTAACAAGAAGGGATGGGAAAGGGAAGCTTGCATTCCTAACATCCTGACTTAGGTTCTGTGCTTAATTCTCCCTGAAATAATGACACAACCACAACCACTGTTGCTATCACCACCTCTCCTGACATTTATATTGTCTTCTAATTTACCAAATGCTTCTCTACTTAGTTTTTACTTGATCCTCAAAATGAAGCCATGGGCAGGTATAGTTTATACTTATTTCTCTGAAAAGGAAAACAGGGCTCAGAGATGTTAATTGAAGTGCCCAAAGTCATCCAACTGAGCTGTCAGCCAAATCCCCATCTCCTGTATCTAAATCCAGCACTCAGAGCTCAAGTTCCCAAGGTCTTATTAGCACTCTAGTTGAATGGCACTATGGGTTAAGCAGAATTTGGTGGATAATTAATTGTGAGACCCTCTCTCACGATTAATAATATATCTATAAGACACTGAAATCAGATTGTCATCATTCCTCTGTTCAAAAGCTTTGAATGGCTCCTTACCTCAGAGTAAAAGCCAAGTTATTAAAATGCCTTGCAAAGCCCTATGGGGTCTGGCCCCAGCTACTTTTCTGAGCATATCAGCCCCTATTATAGGACCCTTGCTCCCTCTGCTGTAGCCATACTGGTCTCCTTCTCTTCACTCTCATGCCTGACACAGCTTTGCCTCAGGGCCTTTGCAATGACTGTTCCCTTGGCTTGGAACAATTGTCCTCCAGGTCTCCACACAGCTCATTCTCTCATTTTCTTCAAGTCTTTGCTTAAATGTCACCTTCTCTTTTTTTTATTTTATTTATTTATTTATTTATTTTTTAAAGACAGGGTTTCACCATGTTGGTCAGGCTGGTCTTGAACTGCCGACCTCAGGTGATCCGCCTGCCTTGGCCTCCCAAAGTGCTTGGATTACAGGCGTGAGCCACCGCGCCTGGCCTAAATGTCACCTTCTCAGTGAGGCCTTCCTTAACAACTTGACATGGTTTGGCTGTGTCACCACCCAACTCTCATCTTGAATCATAACTCCCACAATTCCTACATGTCTTAGGAGGAAACTTGTGGGAGGTGGTTGAATTATGGGGGTGGGTCTTTCCTGTGCTGTTCTCATGATAGTGAATGAGTCTCCTGAGATCTGAGGGTTCTATAAGGGGAGGTTTCCCTGAACAAACTTTCATTTTTTTTTATTTTTTATTTTGCCAGCCGCCATTCACATAAGACGTGACTTGCTCCTCCTTGCCTTCCACCATGATTGTGATGCTTCCCCAGCCACGTGTCACTGTAAGTCCAATTAAACTTCTTTTATAAATTGCTCAGTCTTGGGTATGTTTATCAGAAGCATGAAAATGGACTAATACACAATTCAAAATTTTAACCCCTACCCCTAGACTCCTAGCTTAATATTTCTCACAGTACTCATCACCTTCTAACACGTTATATAATTTACTTTCCTCTCTTCTGTAACTAGACTAAAACCTCCATGTAGGTATGGATTATTTGCCTGTTGTGTTTATTCTTGGCTCTAACTCCAGTACCTAGAAGAATATATGACAGATAGAAAGTCTTCCATATGTGTTTATGAAAGAAACAGTGATTGAAAAAAATAAATCCAGAGTTCCCCCCCCCCCCAAAACTGAACTGTTCATAAGATGGGAGATTCCTGGAAAGGAATGTGATCATTTTAAGACTAAAACTAATGGCAGGATTAGAAGAACATCACAAAATGAGATTTGGTACCTCTAAGGCTGGTGCTAGCATATGAATTATTATGCCTTGCCACTGGAAGTCATGTATGCTAGATACAGTTCAAAAAATGCCCACTTCCACTAATTTTTATCTCAGCTAGATGTGAAAATTAAACAAAATGAAAACAATCTGAGAGGTGCAAAAAGCATTTGCTATACTTATATCTGTTGCTAAAATAATTGCTATTGCTCTTTTGAAGCTTATTTACATCTGCCAGGTATTTCCAAAAAGATGATTTTTTTTGTGTGTGCAAAGAACTAGATCTTTGCTGTGCTCATTTCAAACTCTTAGCCTTCAAAATTATGATTTATGTCCTGAAGGCTGACTCAGCTGACCTAATCTATATACCTGAAAACCTGAAGATGTTCCACAATTTACTTTGCTTTCCCTAAAGGCTCACATTCGTTTCTGTGGGTATGGGAAGGAAAAAGACTACCAATAGCAACCCAGAAACACCACTGCTTTTCTGATCTATGGAAATAAGGGAGGTAGTTTTGGTAAACAAAGGTCATGGGCTATCTATGGCCAACACTCGCCCCAAATTTAAAACCTCCCATTCCAATCAAATTCTTTAACAGGATGGTTGAGAAATGGACGCTGTAGAATCAAGAAGTTAAAATCGAGTAACTACAGCACTGGAGCCCAGCCTAAGTTTCAGCATGACTTACTGCTGCAAGCCTGGCAAACATCTACTTAATAAACATGCTCCTTTATTGATAGGGTATTCCTGCTTCACCTTTGTATGGTAATTGAACTTCTCATGGAATTTTTATCCCTATAATTTTATTCCCATAAAATGTGAGTTTGGTCAATAAATGTATGTCCTTGAGTAAATTTTTAACCCACTGTTTCTTCATCTATAAAATGGAGAAACCTTAAAAAAAAATTGCTTTAGGTTAGGAGGATTAAATAAGGTAATACATATAAAAGACCTGCCACATAATAAATGTGCAATGAATGTTGGCCAATATGTTTTTAAATTTTTAATATAATAAATCTTATACAAGCACATGGTGAATCTGCCAAACAGTAAAAAATGTCATTGAATGAAAAGTGAACCCTCCTCCACTAGGAACTCTTGAAACTATATGCCAGGTATAGTTATAAAGCCAGTTTCTTACGTGATTGTTATTGTATTTGAATTTTTAAAGTTTATTATTATCTTGGAATGGAATTTATTATGTTAGAAGATTAAAAATCTCTGGCTGTCAGGTTTTATTGGCTATGGTTATTTTAGGCAAGACTATTTGGTTAATGCTATATCTGAATTTTCTATATTGTAAGACACATCTCTTATACAAACATTAGTAAAATAAGGGAAAAAGACTGGTCTTTATTTTATTATTACTATTTTTTTGCCTTCCCGTTGAAGAAACAGTGAGTTGAATAAAATGCTGATAAGTGAGGAGAGAGATGCAAGAGATATGGATGAACCAAAATTGGGAATGTACTGAACCCATGGGGCTTATTTACCACATTAACGAGCTTAAACAGGAAAAACTAGGCGTGCTGGGATTCCAGCCAGGTTTGGATAAATCGGATACTATTGCTGTAAGAGTAAGGCAAACACTTTTTTTTTTTGGTATGTGCAATAAGAGGACAATAATTAGTGAGCATGTTACAGTTTCTCTCTAGGTCAGAACTTCTTAAATCCTGGCACATTTTGGATAGAAATGGGGAGATTTTCAGATTGGCATTTGTAGAGAGTATGAGGTTAAAAAAAAAAAAACAAAAAAAAAAAAACCAAAGACCAAAAAACAAAGCAACTCCCATTCCCAAGATTAGGAAAGTGAGACTTAAGGAATTTAGATGACTTTGTCAATGCTATTTAATGGTAGAGCTGCTATGGAAACCAAGGTCTCTTTGTTTGCTTTATAAGGCAACACTGCTTTATCTAATTTCAAGTGAACAGCAATCTGTATGAATGATGTCATTGTCAGGTCAAAGCAATTTTATTTAATAAATGTCTTAATAAAGACTGGCACTGATGCAACAGAGCCATGTTTTCTCTTTGCTGGGTCTTGGCTCCTCTTAGATGGTAAACTTCTTGAGGGCAGACTATGTCCTACTTTTCTTCTAACTACCTGAACACCTAATAGGTTGCTCTTGATATAATGGTTATTTTATAAATCTTTGGTGATAACTGTTTATATCCAGCAGCATAAGTAGTGTATACAGAGTGTCTGTGGGGTTTGGCTAACACCAGTGGGATTCATAAGGCCCATGGAAATTCATTGTATAGTATAACTGGAAAAATAAAAATATCCCATAAGGAAGACCGATGGTCAAAGCTACTCTTTTGACTTTAAACATAGGAAGGGAGGAGAATTACGGCTGGACTAGCAGGTGATCATGTGGCTTTAAAGCCCTGAGCATAGTGCTCAGTGCTCACAGCCCCTGTTAATCAATGGCACTGTGCTTATTGTCAATGTGATTCTACTGTATTGTATGCTGTAGTAAGCAAACTAAAACCCAAGGGGGTAAAATGAGGAATGATTTCTTTTAAACTCTTCCCTCATTGCTCTCTTTCTTTAGTGGCTTTGCTCTAATAGAAAGCAGCACTCCCCACTCCCTATCCTTACTTGGTGACCCCTTGTTGGTGACAAATGGTAAATGATGTGGTGACATTTGTGGTTTGAGGCCTTCTCCAATACTGCAAATGGTACCTATTTAAAGGTAACTGTAGCATCAATACTTAACAGAACTCTATTGTCTCTGAAAATGAGTGAAGTGTCCTTTTTCTTGTGTTGAAACAAAACATATTTTAGAAAACACCCTGTCCTTTGTAAGGGTCAGCCCCAGTTCTCCACAAGTCTACACCTTTATTTATGACTATGCCCCACAAAGCCCTCTCCTCTTTAGTCAAGCGAGTCTTGCCATTCAATCATTAGTGTTTACCATGTGCTAAGCATATGAAGAAATACAGAGGGATACAAAGATGATTAAGACATGGCTTAGTGCTGGAAAAATGCAGCTGAACTTGCAATTCATTAGCCATTAGTAGTTAAGCCTAGACTCTTATCATCCATTAGCAAAACTGTCTGATGCAGCTGTCACTGTCTCCTTTTTATTATTTTCATTGTTTCCTCTTTCTTTGTGGTTATCATTTCCTGCCTGGCTTCTTTAAGTATTCAATGAAAACTTACCATCTATCAGGCCCTATTCCAGCACCTTAACAAACTGAAAAGATCAAAATCCCTGTCCTTAGGGGAGCTTACATTCTAGGTGGGGGAGACACAATAAATATACAAATAATAATATGGTGGATGTTACCAAGTCATGGAGAAAATAAATAGAAGTGGGGGTGGTGAGGAGTTCCCAGTGGGAGGTGGGGACTGTAATTTTGAATATGATCATCAGGGGAAGGTCTCACTAAGACATCATTTGAGCAGACACATAGAGGAGATGAGGGATGAGCCATGTGGATGACTGAGGGATACCATGTAGACAGAGGGGAGCAGCAAGTACAGAGGCCCTGAGGCAAGAGCAAACAATATATCCTTCTGGTAGCTACTGAGCCATAATAAAAAACAATAAACTTTGCATGTTGGAATGATTTTAGATTTAGAGAAAAGTTGTAAAGATAGTACAAAGATTTCCCGTATACCCTTCACCCAGCTTCCACTAACGATACATAATTATTGTACATTTGTCAAAACTAAGAAACTAATATTGTGAGCCACAATTTTGAGGCTAAGAAAATTGCAATCATTACAATTTATTTTATTCACTCAAAGTTACAATAGCAAGTTAGTGGCAGAGTGAGTATTACAACTCAGGAATCCTATCAGTTCCATCTTTCCAACAAAAATCTCACTGATGGGAACATTTCCAAACATCTATTTTTAAAATCACCCCCGCCTCTTATTTCCAGACTCTGGGTTTCGTTTAAAAAGCTATTACTTTCAAACATATCTTGAAATGATTACCTCTGCTTTGAAGGGGCAGGTCAAATTTGTTTATTTAAAAAATTATCTGCCAGATGCCATACTATTGGCAGACAACCATCACACAAAAGATCTACACATTGGCATATCTGCTTATTTGTAAACTAGTTCAGTGTCATGAGGTAGCTAGTAAAATTCTGGGTGGTTTAACAGATTCCCACGGCTTCCCCTTCCCCAAACCCTCGTTCTTTCTGATTAGGAGTAAACAAATGTTATTGCTGCATCCCCCAAACTTTCCTACACAGACTCATTAACACTCATCCAGTAAATGTTCATTAAGCAACTACTATACATCAGGTACTGCCAGGGACTTTATATTGTTCTGGTGGAGGAAACTGGCAGAGAATGCATTGATTCCAGTACGGGGAAGCACACGGTACAAGGGAAGCATGCACAGCAAGGAACTCAGGATGGAGAGGTGAGAGAAGGCTTCCCAGAGGAGGATCTCTCTTGGGCTGGACAACTTGAAATTAGCCAGATAAGAAAGGGGTGAACCAAACACCTCTAACAGAGGGATCAGCATGTTCGAAATTACAAAGGCAATATATTTGAAACAGGGCAACATGTCTGAAATATGTATGAAACAACAGGGAAATCTATTTGGGAAACTCTACAGCAAACAATGTGTTTGGAGTGTTAGAAGGGGTAAAGCAGTGTTGTTCAAAGTGTGGTCCTTGGACCAGCAGCATTGGAATCACCTGTGAGCTAGTTAGAACTGTAAATGCAAGGGCCCCACCTGGACCTACTGAATCAAAATCTATGGGGATGAGACCCAGGAAGTTGTGTTTTTTAATAAGCTCTTCCATTGATTCTTACACACATTAAAGTTTAAGAACCACTGAGGGAGAAAATTGAGTAAATAAGACCTACAGAACTCCAAAAGGTGATCTGAAAAAGTCAACTGTGTATAACAAATTCTAGGAGATCTTGGCCTTTATGGCTGGCTGGGCCTACTCTAACCGCCAGAAGGAATCCAATTGTACAAAATACAATCACTAGAAGACATAAAAATAGGGACTTCTGACAAGACGCCTTTAAAGACAGACCCTGTTGTGTCTATAAATTAAGATTGTGTTTATTTTTGTGAGGAGAACAGCCCATGTAGTCTGTCTGGGTCACTAGCACACCTAATTATAGCAATATCCACATCACTGGTCTTAGCAGATACAGTCTCCTGCGTGGGGAGATTATCTCTTGGCTGAACAGTTTTGAGCCAACTTAAATAAATCAAAACCAGCTTACCTCATTCTTCAATCATCACTAATTAAAGACACTGTTCTGGAAAAGGCAGGCAGGGCCTTTGCTTTCTTTTAAAGTTGCAAACAAGCATAAAGACTGTTCAGAGATAGTTTCCATTTATAAATGTGTAACATGGGTGCAACTTTGCAGGCATTTCAGAACAGCACCAATGAAACTGTCAAACTGGAACTCGGAAGCTCGCCACATCAATATACAATTAGGAAATGAGCTGCTGTGCCATCTTCCTCCTCCTCCTCTCCCCCTCTCCTTTGAATCCCTCGTGCCTACTGAATGAAAATGGTAGGATGGGGACTATGCTCCCAACCTCACGGCCTATGTGTTGGTGGCTACCACTTTACCGAGTGAGTCCCTACTTGCTAAGCACTGTTCTAACAACAACTACAGCAGTAACAGTAGTTGCCCTTCCATCATCCTCACCTCATACCAGGCACTGAATGTTTATATGTATAATTTAATCTTTGTAACAGTCCTGTTAGGTATTATTATTATATTCTCATTTTACATGAAGAAGCTGAGCACAGAGGGATCAAGAAACTTGCCCCAGGCCTGGTGCAGTGGCTCACGCCTGTAATCCCAGCACTTTGGGAGGCCGAGGCAGGTGGATAATGAGGTCAGAAGATCGAGACCAGCCTGGTCAACATGGCGAAACCCCGTCACTACTAAAAATACAAAAATTAGCCGGGTATGGTGGTGTGTGCCTGTAGTCCCAACTACTCAGGAGGCTGAGGCAGGAGAACTGCTTGAACCCAGGAGATAGAGTTGCAGTGAGCCAAGATCATGCCCACTGCACTCCAGCCTGGGTGAGACCAAGACTCTGTCTCTAAAAAAAAAAAAAAACCAGAAACTTGCCCCAGAGTACATGTTCTTAGTCACCATGCTACAGTCTCTCCAGGTACTCTGCATTGATTACTTCATTTCATCTTTAAAACAACCTTGAAAGATATATATTATTAGCTCCATTTTTTGCAGACTGGAAAAACTGAGGATCAAGGAGTTCATAATTTGCCCAAGGCCGCCTAAATAGTAAGTAGAAGAGTCAGCATTATACTTGACAGCAAAGCTTACATTCTTTCCTCCACACCACACTGCTGCTGGGTAAAAGCTGGGGCCATAATCCAAGAAGAGTCCTGGGTTCAGGGCAGTTCATTTTATAATCCAAAAGTGACTCAGGTTACAAAAAGATGTGGTTCTCCAGGCAGGGGAGGGACACTGACAAAACTAGGAGTGATGGGTCCCTGGAGAAAGGGAGTGTGAAAAACAGATGGCTCTTAAGTCTACAATGCCTTTAGAGGAAATAAGGATTGATTGGGAAGAAAGGTGAAAAGTCCCAAGCCACCATTAGCAGAACCTTGTTAAGCATTCTATTTTTCTGGTCCTGAGGCTGCCTTTTCAAGCAGATTCTCCCCTTGCATTTGCAGAGACCTTGGCTGGACCAGGGCCATATCCCATGGTTGCAGGTCAGAAGCTAATGGCTCCCTATGGGTTGTGATTTTAGTCACTTGCTGCTCCAGCCAAACAAGCTAAAAGACCACAGAAGACAGATCGTTTGTTATGTTATTGTTTTTAGAAATCTGGGATGATGAAAGCAGAATAAGTTTCTGACCAAAGGAAAGCCTGTCCTTAGGAACATACATGCACACACACATGTCAGTTGAACCAACTGTATTTTTGATGAATGGGGGCTTTCCGAGAACCTGGCAAAATAACACTTGAAGGGGGTTTAGCATAGCCTTAAGATTCATAACAGCGATTAATCTCCTTAAGTTTTCACTTTACCAAAATAATTAACAGAGGAGCAGAAAGGGGTTTTCCTTAGGGGGTTTCTGAAACCCCTTAAGTGTCTAATAACTGTATCCATCCTTAAGTTTCTAGTGCTTAAACTTAAGTAGCATAATAGATAAATGGCAACGTTATATTTATGCCACTGTGGATCTTACTATATTTAGGAGACAGAACCTGTATGGGGAAGAAGAATAATGATTTATTCAATTTAATCATTTACTTAATTTATCTGGTGCTCTGAAGGCCTGGGGAAAATATAGCTTAAAATAACATTTTAATCAGCATTCATCAGAGCAAATTGTAATGGCCTGCTAACAAAATTTCCCAAGCCTGGTAAGTTCTGTGGTGGCAGAACTGTGTCACATCATGGATGTGGCCTGGCACATGGCTGATGCGCTACAGCTGTCTATCAAGGGCTGTCTTCCCAGGGCTCCTTCCAGTCTGCCACTTCGATGATGACGATGTTGGCAGTACTGTGTACTTGCTTCCAAACAATGTTACGAGGTAGAAACTACCGCCCTTATTTTACAAGTCAGGGAAATGAGGGTTAGTGATGCTCTGTGACATGCCCAGGTCACAGTTCTGGAAGTAGTGGAGCTAGGATTTGAACCAAGGTCTCCTTGCTTCTGGAGTCTGAATTGTTAATCACTGTTCTAGACTGTCTGCCTATAGCCAGTGTGGGTTTAGAGGTGGTAGACTTGAATTCTTGTCTAAAGTGAAGAGGAAGAGTCCTTCCAGTTATTTCAACACCGGTTTGGGGAAGTGTGTAGCAAGCAGGAAGTGTTTCTATTTCACTCCACACTTTAGAGAAGGTCGTATTTTTGGTAAGGTAGCCCTTCAGGAACTCACCATTGGTGATTCTAAAATGACTCTAAAATTTATGTGTAAGCTCCTTTTTGGGGCAGGGAGGGGCAGAATATATTTTTAAACAGATACTTTGTTACAAAATGGAAACGAGGTTCCCAGAGTAGTTCATAATAGCCAATTTAACTCATAATTAAAATATGGTGTATCTGCAGCAATAAACTACTAATTAAACCAGATGGAAAAAGGTACCACTCAGTAAGATATAATTTATAAAATTAAGTTTAGTGCTCAAGGAAATGCAGACTTAATGAAGAAAAATATTTTTTTTAAATCTGAAGGAAACTTCTGGATGCCTTTTATAAAATCTTTTATTAGAAACAGGTCATGCAGGACCTTTAATTCCAATTTCTCTTCAAAACCTGACTTTCCTGTTCTTTGTATCTTAGATTCAGGTGATATTACAAGGCACTCTCATACTTGACATTATCAAGATTGATTTGGTGCACATTTAGAACACAAGATGGAGGGAGATAAAAGGGAAGGAGGAGGGGAGCGCTCCCGGTGGGCACTGGGTGGGGCTGGGTGGTGAGCGGGGATGAGAGGAGGCAGCAGCAGAGTGGATGTGTGCTGAGAGATGAGGAATCATATCCGTGAGCTCCACATGGGAACAAGGGCAGGAGGGAAGGACAGGGTGGCACAGCCTCTTGAGAAAGAAGCATGGCTGCTGGGGAGATAAGTCAGGGGTGTCTGTGTGTGTACCACAGTGCCCATGGGATTGTGTGTCCTTATGTTTCATTGTTCATTTGTTCAGTATGTCAAGCACCATCTTGGTGCCCAGCACCGTCCTCACGGACAAATCCAGGTCCTCAAGGAGCTTACATTTTTTGTGGGGAAATAGACAATAAACAAGCAACACACAGGCAAAAACAAAATTACAGTGATAAAATAAAACAATAGACAGTGATCACAGCCAGCATGGACTTAACAAGGCACTAAGAGTAAATAACAGGGGCACTAAACTAGAGAGGACATCTCTCAAAGGAAGTGAGATGAAAGTCAAGGTACACTGTATGAGAAGGAGCTAGAAGAAAAGCATCTCAGGGAGGGACTAGCAAGACCCCAGGGCCTGGGGAAGGAAGGACAAAACCTGGTGTGTCCTAAGAATTGGAGCGGGCTGGAGTTGACTGGAGCTCAGGGCTTCAGAGGGAGAGAGGGATGAGATGATGGAAAAGAGGGAGGCAGGCACAGTCCAGGATGACTGAGGGCTATGCTGAGGAGTTACAGTTTAATTCTCAGTGCAAGGGGGAGCCACTGGGATTTTTCAGGAAGGGAGTGACAGGACAGAGGAGCTTGCATAGAAATGGTTCTGGCTGCTGGGAGGAGAACAAATTGGAGGTCAAGGGTGGGTGTGCTCACCATGCAGCCTGTGTTTTTCTGTCCTTTGTTATGGGCACCACACACACTGGCAAATAAGACTGTCACTTGCCATCTGACATTTTACAGCTGGAAGGACACTCAGAGCCTGTGAGTAATGTGGTGTTAAGACTTGATTTCACAGAGCAATAGAATATAAAAATGGAGGACTCACAGAGTATTGCAACTTCCTATTAGGTTAAAGAAAGTAAAATCGCAGCTACTATCACTTCGTTTCATAGGAGAAAAAAATATTTTAAAACCAAAAGTGTAAGGACATAATCTTAGAAAACAGTTTTATAGGAAATGCCACACCTTCCTTATATTTTTTACATTTTACCTTAGAATCAATGAAAACAAATCCACAGTTCAGTATTCAGAACATCAGAATTTAGGGACCATTGATCCTAGCCTTCTACCCCCTTTCACAGATGAGAATAGGTGAGCTTTAGGAGGCATGTGGCTTTCCCAGGGTAATGAGGTTCATTAAGGGCAGGGAGCCTAGGCTTCAGTCTCCCGACTCCATGTTAATTCTTGTTCCATTGCATCATCATGCTGTGTATCTTCAGCTTACTTCTACCTTGCCAATGTTCAGATACTGTACATCTGTAACTGTGTAGTGCCGAGTGCACCCGCCATTTTCACTTCTCGGCCAATATTTCTTAGGGCTAAGATACCTATTAAGGAACAAGTGTCCAGCAAAACAGCTCTCAGCCCAGAGCCCAAAAAACGGAATCCTTTTCTTTATAAAGAAGAGTAAGCATGGATGAACCTGGAAACCATCATTCTCAGCAAACTGACACAAGAATAGAAAATCAAACACCGCATGTTCTCACTCATAGGTGGGTGTTGAACAATGAGAACACATGGACAGGGGAGCATCACACACTGAGGTCTGTGGTGGAGGGAACTAGGGGAGGGACAGCGGGGGTTGGGGGAATTGGGGGAGGGGATAACATGGGGAGAAATGCCAGATATAGGTGATGGGGATGAAGGCAGCAAACCACATTGCCATGTATGTACCTATGTAACGATCCTGCATGTTCTTCACATGTACCCCAGAACCTAAAACGCAATAAAAAAAATATATTTTTTTAAAAAAAGGAAGAGTAAGCTGTGTCTCACCTGATCTTTAGGTAGGCCGCAACTCCAAACACCAGCAGCACCACGGCAATGACTGTCACGGTAATGGCGGCGATGCTGCCTGTGAAGGAGGAAGGGCACAGAAAAGAAGATACATGAGGATATAGGGCATCACGTGACTTTGGCGTGCATAGTATCCACCTTCTGCCTGATTCCATCTTTTCTCTGCAAGAGGAAAAAACTACTTCAGATCATTTTGCATGACATTCACAGCTAGAATAAAACCCAGGGTCTTAACTGTGTTACCAAAACACTTTTTATGCAGGTGAGGTTGGGTAAATGATCAATATTTATCAAGACATTTTGGTGGCCTGGAATTCAGAGAGCAGTACTTGGTCATATTTTGATTATCTTTTTAAGAATGACATCAATCTGTTGTTGCTGCTGCTGTTCTCAAGGGTAGTGGGTTTTACATTTCTTGATGTCCTACTTTCTTCTTTTATGGGCTCTGCCTCATCTTTTTACTAGTTGTGAAATATTGGGAGACTTAAAATATTTTATTCAAGGGTCACTACAAAGTAATTTGGTTGTGTTTTTCATAAAAATATCGGTAGTATCCACTTCAAAAGAGTCACCTTAGTAGGAGATGCCCTAATTTTAATGAGGCAATCAAGTCAAAGCATTTAAAAAAAACTTCTCTGTGGGAAATATATTCAGTTTTCATTCTTGAATAGTAAACTTGGTTTTATAGAGAATAAAGTCAAGTTTGAATATATATAATAAGGTTAAGTCTGATAGGTAACATTATTTTTTGTTTGTAGAAATATCCTGGTGCGATATAAAGTAACATGAATGTTTTATTCTGTAGTTTAAAATCTGGTTCCAAAAGCAACTATTAATATGCAGTTTAAAAAAACTCTTTGAGCATGTACACTCATAAGAATAACCATGCCTCCTCCAAATACTACTTTGAAGCACAACATATTTTTTGTGTGAGTTTTGCACTAACAATGAATATACTTTAGTTTTATTTCACCTTAAAAATGGCAAGAATCAACTGGACTCTTGTACCCTAATACTTCAAGTGATTTTTTGGCACTAAAGCTGGTGTTACGGACCCCATTTACTCTTTTAGGCCACTGGGAAATTATTTACTAGTATTTCAACAAATGAATGGGCCTCTTTTAAACACACTGCAAAGAGCACAAGAGATTTGGAGTCTGAATATGTGAATTCAACTGTGGTTCAACCATTAGTAGCTGTGCAACCATGCACTATTTATTTAACCCTGACAACTGTTATACTACTTACCTGCTGAGACAGAGGAATAAGAGTGTTCCACCCATCTTGCATGATTTTAAGAGGATTAAATGAGATGTCAGGTGCACCAATCTAAAGCACTATGCAAATATATGATCCTGGGCCAATTCTCATCTCTTGTGTACTAGGTCTCAAAAGTGATGAATCTTTCCCACATTTTTGGAGATTTATCACTGTAGATTATTTTAGTAACTCTTCTTTTATTTATTTATTTTTTGTCTGCTGATATGAATGGCTTTTGTTGCTGTTTGTTTTATTAGCCTTTCCACCAAAAGAATTAGAGCACAGTTAAGAACAAATCAGTTTACTTGTTAATTCTTTAGTAACATCTCAGAAGTTTTGGATGAAAGAACACTACATCAGACATCCATGCTCCTGCTGGTTATAATTTCTAAAAGAGAGTTAAAAAAATCATAAATCATTGCTAACATTAAGACTAAGACCAGAGCTTGTCGTGTCTATGAAGACTGATCATATTCAACCATTTCAGAGCTTACGCGCTTCTAAACACTCAAACATCCATTTCTTTTGCTCCTGGAATCGTTTAGAGCCAGATTAATATAACTATCAGAATAATTCTCTCTTTTACATTTACTACTGTAAAGACAGAATTATGTCATTGAATGTTCAAATGTGCAGACTGGGTCAAGCAGAGAAAGTCCGAGGTCAGTTTCCCTTATGGAAAACCTCCACTCCTACTTTGAAAGGCTCCTCTTGGCTTCTTGACCTCTAAACCGTGTTGAAATTAGAACAATTCAAAGTTCACTGAAGCCTCATAATAGCTCTTTTAAAAGCTTATGAAAGGAGGGTTATAACCACAAGGTAAGGTGATGGGAGTATTTTAAGATTCAAAAAGATACATTCAGTCATTGCAATTAGGAGCAGTTTAAAAAACTGACCTTTTAATTTAATTTCCTTTTTTAAGAAATGGAAGAAAAGAAGGAATAGTGCTGATTTTTCTGCAAGACTCTTCTTTCTTGCCCCAGGGATAGTTTTATACAGGAAATCACAGTTTTGATCTTTTCCAGATTCTTCTCTAACTTTAAGCATTTGGGTCCCCAACTTTATGATTTATTGATTTTATTTATATACCACCTCTTTCTAAAGATAAATCAGGAAGGTCCCCAACTAAAGTGCACTCTTTTTTTTTTTTTAGATTGTAAGTGATAAAGTGACCACTTCTCCTCCATGTAATGGGTGGCTGTCTATCTTCAAGTGTATACCCAATCTTCAAATGGGGCTCTTCCATGCTACCCTTCCATGTCCACAGAAGACAGTCTGTATGACCAAAGCTGGAATTAGCAAGTTATTTTCCACCTGATGGGCCCTTGAGGGCAGCTGGGCAAAGGGGCACTTCTGAGAGTTCGTACAGCCCAATATATGGCCAAATGGTATAAGATAAAATAGTACTTAAATATTTAAACCACATTATTAACTATTCTGCTACCCACTGGCTCTTCTCAGTAGATGCCAGCCATGGGAATAAGAGTCCTCCAAAAGCAGAAAACCTTTATCCGGGCCTGAGGCTAGGAGATCTTGTGTCCTGAGCTTGCTGTTACCTTCACAGCAGTGGCTGCTTTCAGAAGCAGCTGGTAGCCTCAGCCCTGGGAAGTTCCACACCTGAGGGCATCATAGTTTGAGAAGATGAAGGGGTTGCTGAGCCCACGTTAGCACAACTTTACAAGGTGACTGAAAAGGCTTTATTTTCTCCTTGTGAAAACAAATGCCATTTCCTCCTGAGTTCTGTTTAAACTAAACTGGAATTCCCCTCCTCCTCCTCTGACATTTTTCAATATGGGGTAGGGAGAGGAAAAATGAGGAAGGTGTGGCTGGTGGCAGAGAAGGCTCTGCCCTGTTAGGAAGGTGCGGGATACTGACTGGCAGTGCACTGGGAGTGGAGAGATGGGGAAGGTGGCTGGCATTTCATTTCTTCCTTATTGGGATTTGTGAGTTACAGACTGGGTGTGACTCATGCTATAAAGCCCTGGAATGGGCAGAAATTAAGAACTGGAGGAAAGTTACCTATATATTTTATAATCCAAGATACAAGAATTTTCCACTGTGCTAGCACATTCCACTCTACCAACGTGTTCTGGGCTGTTGAAGACCTGTGAGCCAAAGCATCTGAATTTTGGGCCTCCCTGGAATTTCTCAGGGTTGCATTTTGCCACTTTTTTAATGGCCCAGAATCAGAATAATTGGGCTAAAGAATAACCATAGCTACCATTTACAGGTGATTACTTTGGACCAAGACTGCCCAAAACTGTACAGCTATCATCTTATTTAATTCTCTTTACAAGGTGGACAGGATTATTCCATTGTATAGATGAGGCAGTGAAGGCTCAGAGAGATTAAGGTTTTACATGTGGTAAATGATTGAACTAGCATTTGAACCCAGTACTATTTCATCCAGGTTTTACATTTTTAATCATTAACTTTTCTCAGCTTAGCCAGCTCCTAGTCTTCTTCATCACCTAACTAAATAGCAACACTTCTGAGCCATTTTCCCTGACACTTCCGAGTAAATTACAGTGTTGTGTGTTGTCAGATCTCAGCATCAACTTCTTTGAAGCACTCTGTGTTATGTTTATGTGCTTCCCTAGGTCAATTTTATTCATGGCCATCTTGCATCTCTTCCCATTTCTTTGTGCACTCTTAGCTTAAGACACCATCTTTGGCCCACAGTGGGTACTTAACTCATGTATTTAATGTTGAATAAACAAATATAATACTAGCTTAAAAAGATTACCCCAAGTTTTTTTTATCCTAATCGCTGTGCTAAGAAAGTTTGCACACAGCAGACTCACCACCTATTCACCTTGGAATCACCTGCTCCAGTTTTTACCTGAGTACCTACTCCTATGACTACATCTATAGTTCCACTTATCCAGCCCCCTGGCTTTCTCACTGTGCACTTGCAAGACCCCATCAGTAACCAAGGTTAGTTGGAGGAGAGTTCATTTAGGAATGTATTAGTCTGTCATACTACTAATAAAGACATACCCAAGACTGGGTAATTTATAAAGAAAAAGAGGTTTAATGGACTCACAGTTCCACATGGCTGGGGAGGCCTCACAAACATGGCAGAAGGTGAAAGGCACATCTTACATGGCAGCAGTCAAGAGAGCATGGGCAGGGTAACTCCCTGTTATAAAACCATCAGATCTTTACTATCACAAGAACAGCACAGGAAAAACTCATCCTTGTGTTTCAATTACTTCCCACTGGTTTCCTCCCATGAAGCGTGGGGATTATTTTAATTCAAGGTGAGATTTGGGGTGGGGACACACAGCCAAACCTTATTAAGGAATATCTGTCTAGAGTCAGATAACATCCTTGAAGCGGCCCAGAGTAAAACTTTTGGTTAGCCCATTTGGTCACTGCTCCACTCCCCTGTAACTCTGAGGAAGGAGGCTGCCCGTGGGGTTATTCCTTTCCCTGCTTTGGCTCTGTTCTGTACCCAGGCAGTCCTGGAATCAACTGTGGCATCATTTAAGTCTCTCTCTCCCCCACACTCACACATCCCCATGGGCCCTCATGCCACACACATGGGCCCCTTTTCTTTATTATACACTCATTAGGGGTTCTGTTCATGTCTAAGCCTCCTGCCTCTCACTTGACCAAAAGGGTCTTTCTATCTTCCTGGGCTTAGCAATATTCTCAAACATCAAATGTTCCTCTAGGGACTCTTCTCATTGAGGGTTTTTATTTCACTTTAAACATGAAATAAACATTTTATTTGAATCCTTGGAAGACATATTAATACTTGCTAATTGTATCCCAAATGTAAATATTAGGACATGATGGGATGACTCAAACAACCTCTGAAGAAAGAACTTTGCTGGGCTCTTTAAAGAAGTTGTTGTTGCACTGAGAGAGCTGGGGGTGGAGGAGGTGATGGTGGAAAGTTTCCAGGGGTGAAAAAGAGGTGAGTGTCTCACTGCTCTCCACAGATGACTCCGGAGCTACATTCTCCTTGAAAATTCATCAGTCAGCTTATTTAGAAGGTGCATGTAAATACTTGACCAAGTTCCTGAGTATGTGTGCAGGCCTCTGATCTATTTTGAGAAGAGTCTTTAAAAAACCTCTTGACTGTTTTTCAATATTCTTGCTCTTTTCTTTCCACTTCCTGGTCCAGAGATTAGGTAAGAATCAGAGAAGAGGAGCAGGTGGCCACTTCAGAGTGTGCAGTGGTTCCTTCAGTCAAGGTCACCAAGAGGAAAGGAACATTTTGTCTCAGAGGAATTCTTTCTCTTTAAAAGCATGCATCTACGGATGTGCTGGAGGAGGGGAAGTGGGCGACTGGCGAGGGCTTGACAGTTAGAACTCTGTGTGTGCTGAATCTCTGTTTATTATGCTAGGCTCTTCATCTTCACAGCAAGAGTATCAGATCATGTCTCCTTCCTCCAAAGAACAACAGTGATAGCAAGAGGAGTAAACAATAACAAAAATAATAGCAACTAACATTTTCCTGTTACTTACTCTGTGCCAGGGACTGTTCTATGAACTTCACTTATTTCAGTTCATTTAATCCTCATGAGAACTCCATAAAGTATTCTTATCTCCATTTTACAGATGGGGAAACAGAGTCACAGAGATGCTAAGGACCCAAAGCCGCAGCACTGATAAGTAGAAGACCTGGGATACAAGCACAGGTTCCAGAGTCCATGTGTTACCCACTATGCTCTCCTGCCACCCTGGGCTCTAGTACTAAATCCTTGACTGTTTTTAAATAAAACCTATGGCTCTGGTACATCCTCTGTCTGATTTCTGTTAGCTGCCCAGGAATCAGGGCCTAACTCAGGCTGTGTGACAGCTTGGGTCCTCTTGTACATACTGGTGAAGGAAGACTGAAGCTCAATAATTCAAATTAATTGGGAAGAGGGCTAGTTAGATTCAGACAACAGTTATAGAACAGCAACCTTAGATGGTTCAAGTCATTGGTTTCTAGTGTGCGTTGTGGTGCAAAATAACTGCTCAGAATGCTGCCAAATGCTATTCATTTCAGTGTGTTAAATAACCCAGGGTACATGGTAACTGCAGTTTGCTTCTGGGAGGTGGTAGTGGGAGTGGGGTAAAGGCTGTAAGATGAAGGAGAGAAAGTGAAAAATGAAAACTTAGTTCTTAGATACTGCAACCTAGGCAGATCCTAATTTTAGCATTCTTGAGAGTCTCTTTGTCTTCTGGCCTTGTCTGCTTGGATTTCACACCCATTCTTCTTTCCATTCTACCCCATGCCAGGGGAAGCACATCTTGTCTCCTCCCTCTTACCCCAAATCTACCCCACAAGCCTCTCCTGAATGAACTCCATGGGCTTACCTTAAGCCAGGACAGTGTGGGGTATAGAGACTCAATAGGCCAGGGCCCTGAGGTTTCACATGGCAGAGACAAGTGTCAGACCCTGGGAACCACACTGGGGTGTGCAGGATTGGATGGATAGACAGGCAGGGAGGTAAGAGAGGTGAGGAGTGCCAGCCTCTGTATTTCTGTGTGTAACTGAGGTGGGTGGGCCTCTAGAGTCTGGAGCAGTCTTGGGAAGAGGTGGGAGTGAAGCTGTTCTCTGATGGATGAGCTGGACTTGGACAGACAGCAATGGAGGACTGAGGTGGGGAACCACCTCGGAGGAGAGCAGACACCCAACATTTATGGGCTTGAAGGGTTGGCACTGGGCTTGAACACAGAGCACCTTGACTGATGTTCTTATCTATAAAATGGGCTAATCCCTGTCCTTTCCACTTCATAGGGCTACTGGGAGGATCAAATGAGATGAAATGCTTTGTAAATCAGCATGAACAAAGGTGACTGTTGAGATTTTTGTAGCAGCCAGTGCCTTCACTTTATGGACTAGGAGACTCAAATTGTATCCAAAATGTAAATATTAGGACATGATGGGATGAACCCAAACATCCTGCAGGACTGACCAAGTGACAAAACGAGGACCACAGGCTATATAAGAGGGTGTAATGGAAAATCATAGAGATCATATAAATGGTTGAGTACTCAGGACCAAATCATAAGAACTCTGAAAGCCAGAGATCATGGTGTTTGGGCTTGATAGTTTGGGGCACAGGGACCATGGAAGTGCTTTGGGAAGAAGGATGCACCTTTTATGCAAAAACCTTCTCAAGTCCAACCTTCTCTTGGAACTCATCCCTGATGACAGTCACTATCTTGAGTCCTCTTTTTCTAGACATTTGCGCTCTTTTATTTTGTATGGCACAATTTAGTAAATTTATTTTAGTATATAACTGATACTGCCATATGTAGCTGTGGGTGGTTATGCATATTATACATGCAAGATTTAGACGTATGAAATACACTATAATACCAATGGTTTTATGAGAACACGTTCTGTCTACCCTCTAGACTGAAAGTCTCTTAAAGCCAGGTATGTATACCACATTTTACTTCATTATTTGTCTAGGCCCAAAGTAAGTGATTCACAGAATAACTCTGATTTCTTCTAAAGTATAGCTATTAAAAAAAACACTGAACTTTATTAGTAGTTACGATGCCAAAAGAAAGCATCTTTATAAGGAAAATAGCTTGCATGAAAGTATACTACAGAAGTGTTTTTATTAACACAACCTAAGCTTGTCTTTGTAAAATAAATATTAGTCCTTTCCCCCATTACTCCTCTCTCAAAATCTTTAAATCATTAAGTTACTAGTCATTTGTTTACACAGAGTAGCAGAGGTAAACTTTATCAAAATTAACCAAGCATTATCATAGGTGGAATGTTTTACCTCATGTTTATATTCTTATCTAAAAAGTACTTAGTGGACAGAATTGGGATTTGAACTATGGGGCAGGATCCCCCACGTCTCTGTTTCCACTTCATGGAATGATAAGACCTGGCTTAGAGACTGGCTTCCCTTTTATCTAAAAGGATGTTACCTACCTAAAGCTTGTAGTTAAAAATGTATGCTAGAAATATTAATCTTGGTTGAGATAATGAAATACTTGCACAAGCCCAGTGCTTGTTTCCTCTCCATTTTTCTCGCATGGGGGCACTCAGCTTGTACTTTAAAGACCTGGGGAGCACAAGTTTGCAATTAATGCAAACCAGCCACACATGTCGGCACAGTTCTTGGTTACCATGGTTTTAAAGTTTCTTCATTTCACTTAGAATTAAAATCTTTTCCCACATGAATGCAGCCTCTCTTCCACTTGGAATTTATTTTAACTACGTGTTTAGGTTGTTCAATCTCAGCTTCCTTTTGACACCTGTGATATGAACTATACTGGTTTTCTAAGAATAATGAGAGATATTCTTCATTGACTTTTCTCATAGCAAAGCGGCATCTTCCATCTTAGAACAACTGATTAACACACAGCAACTCCAGCTCAGTGTTTGGGATCAATCCCCTCATTCAGTTGGCCTAATGGTGCTCCCCAGATCAAAAGGAGTGTGCTGGGAATGAGGAACATCAGAGGCCAGGCTGTGGAATCTCATCTCCTAAGTCATCTCTGTGAATGATGCTTAGAGGGGTGAATGTGGACTGCAAAAGCAGGCCACTGTCTTGCTCAGGAGGTGCCAGCATCTCCATGAACAGTGAGAGAGAAGGGCTTTTTTGTTGCTGCTGTTGTCGTTACCCTCTCATCTATCTCTTTAGTATTTCAATGATGAAAATGAGGCATGACCATGGATAAAATAATACTAAAGGTGCTGGGAGCAGTGGCTCATGCCTGTAATCCCAGCACTTTGGGAGGCTGAGGCAGGTGCATCACCTGAGGTCAGGAGTTTGAGACCAGCCTACCCAACGTGGTGAAACCCTGTCTGTACTAAAAATACAATAATTAGCTGGGCGTGGTGGCAGGTGCCTGTGAGTCCAGCTATTCAGGAGGCTGAGGCAGGAGAATCACTTGAACTCGGGAGGCAGAGTTTGCAGTCAGCCAAGATAGTGCCATTGCACTCTAGCCTGGGTGACGAGAGTGAAACTCAGTCTCAAAAAACAAACAAAAAAACCCCAACAACAATGACAACAACAAAAAACAACTAAAGGGAAAAATAAACAAGAAAAGTTGGCATATGTCCTTCGCCAAGCAGTGTGCAAGTTTATCTTTTTTAAATCACAGAATATGGGCAGTGAACAGAGAGTCATAGTTTTGGGTTACCTATCCTGACATCTTGGCCAAGGGCAGTGACATCAATGTAATCACTACAGTCCCAGGGACTCAGGGATCGCCTAGGAACCACTAGCTAAATTTAGCTTCACCCCATGTCATTAATCAGCAAGGCCATGCAGGAACCTGCTTTTGAATACTGTTTTTACCAAGTGTTAATTTCTCCCAGAAAGTTTTGGAGTTAAAAACACTGGAAAGAAAAATAATTTCCAAACTTGGATGCAAGTCAAGGGAAGAGTACAACTTCTAGGTCTCAACTGTCCATTCTTGGGGACAAGGGACCCAGGCTAAATCCTGCAGTTCAGCTTTTGTTTCCCCCAACACCCCAAGACTGCTCTTCTCCCAGCTAGAAATCTTCAGTTGTTTTGGACTTTTTAACACTTTGAATTTTCCAGGTTTTCTGAAACTGTTATTGTTTCAAATGTGAACATAGCTATTTTTCTCCTTCACACTTTTTGGATTATGCTTTTCTGTATTATGCTGTAGGCAGGCACTTAAGTGAACTTTTATTACCTAATATTCACAGTAATAATCCCTTTTGGAATCTTAAAGTGTTTTTACAAACATTCTAATTATTCAACTTAAAATCAAAGTCTAAGAGAGTCAAAACTCTTGCTGGTTGCTATCCACGCTGAGAATTAAGGACCCAACTGTAATAATAATAGCTGACATTTATGTAGTGCTAACTATGTAAGAGACTTTATATGCTTGTCTCATTTAACCCTAATAAGAATCCTGTAAAACAGGTACAGTACTATAATTACTCTCGTCATATAGATGAGGAAAATAGAACACCTGTGATAAATAAACTTGCTCAATTCTCCCATTTAGCAAATAGCACTGGTGAGATTTGAAACAGGCAGTCTGATGCCAAAGCTTGTGCTGTTACTAACATTCTTGCCTTCCTAGAGCCTGTCTTTGAAATGGCTCCATGATTTCTTCACATGGAAATATGGCAAAGTGTTTTTGATGGCCCAGTTCCATGGGCCTACTGAGATTTTATAATTTTAACATAAATTTGCTTTCATCTTTGAGCCTCTGGTCTACCCCTTGAAGGCCATGAGTCTAACAATAAAAGCATTAAACTATTAAATAAAATATCATCTCTTTTTGGCCAGTATTTTTCTCTCCTAGGACCTGAGGGGAAAAAGCATGCTGAGGGCAATATTAATTTAACATCCATTATATGCTCTCCTAATGCAATATTCCTGACTTGACTCTCTGAAATGGGATTTTTAGAACCTTTTCTGATAAAGATGATGGGAGGGTGTTGATCCATTCTCATTTCCCTGCCAAATTATTTTGTAACTAAAAAGACATGCTTTTCTGAGTTGGAATATTAGAGTAAAGGTTCAGTCGGGATATGGAATCAAGCATATCCATACCCTGGCATATTAATGATATCAGCTGTGTTTATAAGTTAAATCCCACTTTCTCAGTGAAGCATTTCCATAGCCACTTTGATCATATGCGATTGGTGAAAGCATTTTAAACAGAAAAAAGAAGATTGCTCCATAAAGACAAAAACTCTTCAAATGTAATAAAAGGTGACCATGGGACAATTAAAATATGTGATACAGTTATATTGCTACTACATGGCAACCTAAATAGTAAATAGCTGATTTTATTACCTTGACATATATATCTCAAAAGATATTTTGGAAATATTTCAAAACTATATTAAGATTTAGGTAGTAAAAGTGAGCTAAAGGAGAAATATAAGAAGTAGAAACAGTAATTCAGAATAATTTTTACTTAAAATAAAATCTGACAGTTGGAGCCTGTTAGGGGAGTTTACCTGGCTTTAGCAAACCTCGAGATTTAAACTAAGTTTAAAGAATAGGCAAACAACAAGCATATGAAAAAGTGCTCAACACCACTAATCATTAGAGAAATGCAAATCAAAACCACAATGAGATACCATCTCACACCAGTCAGAATGGCTATTATTAAAGAGTTAAAAGATAGATGGTGGCAAGGTTGCAGAGAAAAGGGAATGTTTATACATTGCTGGTGGGAATTCAAATTAGTTTAGCCACCATGGAAAGCAGTTTGGAGATTTCTCAAAGAGCCTGAAACAGAATTACCATTTGACCCAGTAATCTCATTATGGAGTACATACCCAAAGGAATAGAAATAGTTCTACCATGAAACACCTGCACATGTATATTCATCACAGCACTATTCACAATAGCAAAGACATGGAATCAACCTAAATGCCCCTCAATGGTGGATTAGACAAAGAAAATGTGGTACACGTACACCATGGAATACTATTCTGCCATGAAAAGAATGAAATGCTGTCCTTTGTGGCAGCATGGATGGAGCTGGAGGCCATTAGCCTAAAAAAATTAATGCAAGAAGAGAAAACAAAACACTGCATGTTCTGACTTAGGAATGGAAGGTAAAACTTGAGTATACATAGACACAAAGAAGGAAACAACAGACACAGGGACCTACTTGAGGTTGGAGGGTGGGGATAAAAAAAGTAACTAGGCTGGGTGGGGGTGGCTCATGCCTGTAATCCCAGCACTTTGGGAGGCTGAGGCGGGCGGATGAAAAGGTACGGAGATCGAGACCATCCTGGCCAACATGGTGAAACCCCATCTCTACTAAAAATACAAAAATTAGCTGGGCGTGGTAGCGCACGCCTGTAATCCCAGCTACTCAGGACACTGAGGCAGGAGAATTGCTTGAACCCAGGAGGCGGAGGTTGCAGTGAGCCGAGATCATGCCACTGCACTCCAGTCTGGCTCCTGGTGACGGAGCGAGATTCTGTCTCAAAAAAGAAAAAAAACCCAACTAACTATAGGGTACTATGCTTATTACCTCAGTTACAAAATAATCTGTATGACAAACCCGCATGACACACAATTTACCCATGTAACAGACCTGCACATGTACCCTCCAAACCTGAAATAAAAGTTGGAAAGAAGAAAATAAAAAGAATTTGGCTCAAAAGAAAAAAATGTGAGTTAGAGTTTACAACAGCCCATAGCGATGGCAGCTCTGGAGTCCATGAAAAGCCGAAGAAGGGAGTCAGAATGGTGAGAATGGTGAAAAGAGAGGTGGGGTGGGCAGCAGAAAGTCCTTTAGATGTCTACCCTGCTTAAAGGCATCCGAGGGGATCTCTCTGCAGGCACAGAGGATGTTCAATTTTTCTTCATTCTCATTCCAAAGCTCAAGATTAATGAGGCCAATACAATATACGAATTTACTGTCTAAAGTTTGACATTCTCACCAAAAATCATTGATTGATTCATTCATTGAACATTTATTGAACACCTACACTGAGCCAGACACCGTTAGGTGCTGGGAATATATTTGAGAGCCAAAATAGACAAGGACCCGCCCTCAGGTACTTTAAAAGCAGCGAAGGCAATGAACAAAGAGCCACACAGAAAAATGTATAATCACATGCTCTGAAGAAGAGATGCGATTGACTTGTGACACTTTGTAACTGGGAGGCCAACACTGGACAGGGGGCCCCATAAGAGACCTTGTGACCAGGTGATGCTTGAGCTGAGACCTGAGGAATGAGCTGGAATTAACCAGGTGAAGTGATGGGTTGTGAGAAGGTCCCAGGTAGCGTCTGAGTGAGTTAAAGCCTTAAGTCAAGAGGGAGACGCAGTAGCTCATGGAACTCAGAGGCAGCCAGTGTGGGTGGTACAAAGAGTGAGGGGAGGGGTGTGGGATGACACTGCGGTGACAAGTGGGGCCCACATAAGGTGCAGGTGTGGACTTTACCCTAAAAGCAGTGGAGTGCCCCTAGGGGCTGATATGGTAGTGGTACTAAGGTTATGTGAGACTTGATCAGATTTGTGTTTAACTGTTGCTCTGGCTGCTGTGTGGACAACAGGGAGTAGGGAGGAGGGGTGCAGGGGAGGAAATGAGGGGCAGTCGGGAGGCTATTGCAGAGGGATTATGGGAACTCTGAGTTAAGAATGAAGAGAAGTGGATGCATTTGAGAGCTACCAAGAGTTCAAAATCAATAGTACTCAGTGACAGAACGGAGCTAGGGAGTGGGAGAGAGAGAACTGAAAAGATGGTGGCGGCACTCACCGTAAGAGGACCAGGCCAGGGCATGTACAATGATCTAATATTTGTAAAGCTGAGCCTAAGGTGCCATGCTTGTTAGGATTATTGCTTTCTGATACATTCTGGGCATTCCATAAGAATCTGACCAGAAAATGTTTACCATTCTTTAACAAGGTCTTCTCACACCTGTGGTTTTTTTTAAATTAAATAATTGTTTAACTTTTAATCTATTTTTAATATGTCATTTAAAGATGATGGTCATTAACTTACTACAATATACATTTTTTTCACTTCCGAAATTTTCTAGATGTACTTTTAAAATTATTGTTTCATCTTTTCTACAAGTCAATTCTTTTTTCAAATATAAGGTTTATGGGTATCTCACAGAGCTGAAAGTCCCTTGCAGGTATGGACATAGAGATGCCTAGATTTCTGTGCCTCCTTAGTGCCCTTTATTTAAAGGTATTTATTGGCATAGTTCATATTGAATATGAACTATATTCAATATGAACTATATTATATAGTTCATATTGAATATGAACTATATAAATAGTAGGGTTCGGATCAGCAATTTAAAGTTAAATGGACTTTACCAATTTTCACGGTTGTCTGAGCTTCTCTTTATAATGAAAATAGGATAGTGTAAGACCAGTGGACATGTGGATTTTACAGACAAAAGAGAATATCCACTTTGCAACAAGCATACTGACTATAATTTTAAAGTTTGCATGTGCAAGAACTGATGATGTTTTGAATAGCACTTGTTTTGTGATGTTAGTTAATCCCTCAAGCATGTACTGAGCACCAAATTGTTCACAGCACCATTCAATTTTGTTCAGGGAGTCAAAAACACACTGTAGTCACAGTTTTCATCCTTGAAGAGCTCTGATTTAATAAAACAAAATAACCCAAATTTAACACATCACATCTTTCTCTCTTCCTTTAAAAGCCAAACAAAAGCTAAAAAATAAAAATCAATCAAAACTCTTCTTCTGCAGAGCCAATTTCGGATGGCTGCTAAGACCATCTGCTTCTCCTCCCACTGGGCAGCTCCACCCCTGGGACCCAGTTGGCAACATCTGGCAACTAGCCCATCTAGCTCATTTCTATGGTAACGCTGAAGCATATCAGTTCTCGCCCGATGCTGTGTTTCTGCTAATTCAGGTAGGATGGGGATTGTGAAAGGAACATTTGGCTCAGGGTCAGTCAGTACAACTGGATTTGAATCCTGGTCTGGTCACTCAAGTGACAACTTGAGTCAGTTACTCAGTCTCTCTGGACTTGTTTTGTCACCTGTAAAATAGATACTGCTGAGCTCACATCACTGGAACATTCTGAGGATCACATGAGGGCCACCTGTGTCACTCGCTGGCCCAATTCTTGGAACATACATATTCTCAGTATGCCTGATACGAACATGAACCTCATGTCTTCTGTAAAGGATAATTGTAATAAACAATTATCATAGTATGAAAAGCCAAAGGAACCTGAGCAACTGCTTCTCTTATATTCAGTTTACAACAAAGAGCCTTTTAAGTTGGAGTAGTTAAGTGACATGCCTACTATCAGTGCATGACAATGATAAACCAGAAAACAGTTAAAAACTGGCGTACATTGTTCCAATTCTGAACTCCCTGCAACTTGCCATACATATTCCCACCAGTAAAATACTTTTAAAATATAATTCTCAATATATTTTTCCCCTGATCAAAAGCCTTTGGTGACTATAAATGGTCTGGAAAGTATAACCAATTGTCTTAGGCTGCTCACTAGGGTTCTCTCATGCTTGTCCTGAAGTCTTTCTTCCTACATCTGCAATGTCTCCCTTCATGTAGACTGGGACCCACACTACGTTACTAACTATGCCATGCGCCATGTGCATGCTACGTTGTAATGTCCATGAGTGAAGTGATTGTATTACTTATGGCTATATCCCTACTATTTAGCCAGATTCCTGGCTCATAGTAGAGCTCAACAAATATTTGTTGAAGATGGTGGGCATTCTTCAATATGATAAATATAATAACAATGATAACACCAGCAGAATAGTAGTAACAGTAAATAATAGTAAAGTAGTAACTATAGCCATTGATTGAGATATTGGTCAATAGCCATATGCTGTAAAATTATTATCTTATCTGAAACTTCCAATAACCCCATCATGTGAATACTACCCCTATCCCATTTTACTGATGATAGGGTTGAGGCTCAGGGAGGTCTCATATAACTTCTCTAATATTGGTTGATTGGCTTTTTTATTCATGTATCCAACAAATGTTATTGAAGGTCTGCCACGTGTTGGGCTCTGTTCTAGGGGTTGGGGGTATAGCCTACATCTTCCTCTTGGCAAACAAGGTCCTCGCTTTCATGGTGGCATGAAAACAGATACTGACTTTGTCTAGTAGCAGAAAACAGACACTAACTTATCACATAAATCAGATGATGTCAGAAAATGGTTAAGTGATCAAAAGAAAAACAAAGTAGGGAAAGGGATCAGTAGTGATGGGGGTTACTATTTCAGATGGAGGAGTGGGTAAAGGCTTTGCTGAGGTGACAGGTAAACAGAATCCTGACTGATGAAAAGGAGGGAGGTATTAAAGATGTGGAGGGAGAATGTTCTAGGCAGGGGGGGGATGGTAAGTACAAAAGCCCTGAGACAGGAGTGTCTCTGGTATGTTCAAGAAGCAGTAAGAGCGCCAGTGTGTCTGAGGGTGAGAGTGGAAAAGGTGAGGATAGAGGTCCTGCGGTTCAGATCCTGCTGAGTTTTGTAGGCATGGTGGAGACTTTGGCTTTTACTCTGATTCAGAGCGGGGAGTGATTGGAATGTGAGCGCAAACGAACAGCAGAGTCTGTTCCAAGTTTTGAAAAGATCTACCTGACAAGGCTGCAGTGAGTAATGAGGTCAGCTGCAGAAATATTAAAGTGACACACGTGAAAGATGACAGAGGGGCAAGAGGTGATCAGCCCAGATCTCATGGACTGTAGAGTAAGTGAGAAAGAAAGGAGTCTAGAATTGCTTCGAGGGTTTTGGTCTGAAGAATTGAAAGAAGACAGGAAATGATCAAGGAGCACAGGCTGAGAATTGAGGAAATGAGTAATTCACCTTAGATCTATTAAGTGTGAGATGCCTATGAGCCACCCAGTGGAGATGATGAGTTGGCTGACCGCTGGCTACACATGTCTATAGTTCAATGAAGCAAAACAGGAGGAGAATGTTACATCTCCGTGTTATCAGCATACGGATGACACTGAAAGTCATGACATCCACGCAGGAGTGAGAGTGGAGAGATCAAGGAGAGAGGAGGGCAGACGAGGCCTGGGGCGCTTGACCTGGATTGTGAAGGAAAATGAGGAAGTGAAGCGAGGCAGCAGAGACAGAAGGTAGTGAAGAAGCACACCCTGAATGTCGAGCAGAGACAGTGCTTTAACGGTGAGGGCAGTGATCATCTGAGTCAGAGGCTGCTACCAGGTCAGGTCAAACCAGGTCTAAGCACCAGAGCATACAAGAGCAGGGAGGCAGAATGGGGGAAGGGCTGAAAAACTACCAATCGGGTACTGTGCTCACTACCTGGGTGATGGGATCAATGGCACCCCAAACCTCACCATTACACAATATACCCACGTAAGAAACTTTCACATGTCCCCACTGATCTAAAATAAAAGTTGAAATGATAAAGAGAAAAAAAGGTCTAAGAATTTACCATTAGACATGGCACTGTGGAGGGCACTGGATTATTCAAGAGCAGTTTAGGTGCTTACAATTTCTGGGTGGATTCTGAATGCAAGTGTGTCCAGCATTAACCATTGTGCTCTTGGTTTCTTGCCTTTGTGAATGAGCACCTGAAACTCCCTTTGCCCAATCCCCTTCATCTCTCTTTGGCCCAAATTTCCTTTATTTCCTGCAACTCAGCTCCCTGCTTTCTCTATCATGGAGCCCTTCCTTAACGTCTCTAGTCAAATTTAACTCCCATAATGTTCACCTTGTGTCAGAATTATTCATTGGTGACTATGTTTAGATATTTGTTAAGTGGATGAATCCTTGGATTAATAGAAACATGCTACGTGAACCCACATAGAATAAGACAAAATGCTATGCAAAATGTGATGTTATTACTGCCACTACTGAAGGTAGCATAAAGAATCTCTAAACAAGAGCATCTCAAAATAGTAACCTGAGCGCAAACCCAGAGAATGCTGCTAGGTCTGCTAGCTAATAAAGGAGCAGTGCAGCAATTCAGAGTGCTGAGAGAGGACTTGATTGTGGCTTAGGGATCTGGGCCCTGGGCACAGGGCCCAATGCTGTCACTGAGCCGTGTGACCTTGGGTGAGGCACTTCAAACTTCTGGAACACAGTTTCTTCACCTTTGAAGTGAGCAGTTTCTATCACATTGTCCCAAAGATCCTTCTGCCTATCAGGCTCCATTCTCATATTAGAAACTAAGTACTGATGTTAAGAGTTACTTGTCCTGTGTCCTTTCTCTCTACTTGCAATGTAAAATCTCAAAGGATAGGTCTCATACTTGTTTGCATGAAGAAGAGGTTCTTATAAATATTTTTTGATTTAGTAGTTCATAAGGATAAATACTCTTTGCTCTGTGAAGTGTGCACTGGTCAGTGATGTCCCTCTAACCTGCCACGCCTCTCTTCTCTAGTCATTTAAGCATTTTGTTACTTTATCCCAGCCTGAGTGTCTCTCTTTTTCTTTTGAGCTCCTCAATGATATACTGGACCTTTGAAGTAAAAATGTGCAATTCTTTGGGACTTCTTCCCTTACTTCCCTTATTTATTCTTAATTTCTGCTGTGTGCAATATTCCCATGAACTTCAAGATTTATGAACCAGCTGCCACCAATTTGGGGTCTCTTGACCCTGCTGGCCTAGAGTTGAGGAAATCAAGACATGAGACTAAAAAACAAGCCAAGATATTAGAACGGAACTGTCTTCCATAATCCAACCCATAAAACTAGGGTACTTGTAGGAAGGAGTAGACGTGTCACTTTAGAGATTCGTGCATGGTAAGCTCAGATTTTGTCCTCAAGAAAATCAAGTTGCTATGCCTATGGTATCCTGAAGGGGAGAAAAAGTGAAGAGAGGGAAGCCAGTTAAAAACTGAAAAAGTTGTACACACAGGTGGTGGTGAGGGCCTGAACTAGGAAAGAAAAGAGGTGGGGTCACTATATTTTGATGGTCCCTTTGTTAAAGATGGTTCTTAAGATATCACATGTCTTAAGTCAACTTCCACTCTGCTCCAGGTACCAATGCCAGACATGTTATCTTCATGCTGGGAACCTAGGGTGTAGGGGTTGGGGATAGAGACAGACTGAAGATACACATCCAAGCTCAGTGTTGAAGTGCTGGCCTGGAGGTATAAACAGGGTGCTAATGGGATGATGGGCTGCACAGAGGAGTCAACAGATTTCCTCCTTTCACCTTGCAGATCCTTATCCACGCTTCTCCCTGTGGCTTTCTGACCAGCCCTCCAAGAGGCCAACCTGCATGGAACACACCAGCAGGTCCCCTTGTTCTTGGTTTCTGGCTGTGTATCAGAGGAGCAGTGAGAGGGAGGGGTAGAGTACTCATTCCTTTCACCCTAGGGAAGTTAACCTTGAGATCGTTTTGTCCCTCAGCCTACAGTCATTGCTCCTGTTGATGTGGTGAACTCTGCTGGGCCTCTCCCTCAGGGTTCTGGTTACTACTCCCTCCTTCCCTCCTAGGCCCAACCTGTAACAGCCCTGCTATTGTGACCCCCTGTGGTTCTCCCATTCCCCAGCCAGACCTTTGTCATTAGTTCCTTTATTCCAGTCTGAGTGTCTCTCTTTTTCTTGCTGAGCTCCTCAATGATATACTGGACCTTTGAAATAAAAATGTGCAATTCTTTGGGACTTCTTCCCTTACTAAATTGTGAGTTCTTCCATGAGGAATTATGTCTTCATTAATCTTAGTTCTATCTCTTCCCACCTCTGCTGTCAAACACAGTTTCCATTCATGGTGGATGTATATCAATTGTTTGTTAAAAGATGTGATTCTCTCCTTGGTTATGGCCATTCCTTTGACCCCAACTGGCCATGCAGGGTTCTGTCTGGAAATGACCTTCTTAGTTCAAATCTCTCACAGGACCACCCAGGGGAGGGGCTGCAGCTCCATTTTTCCCTCTGACTTCTGGCTGTTCTCATCTCACTGTTTCTCAGCTAAGTGGCCAAATGCTCCCATGAAAGCCTCTTCCTGCCCAATACCCTAAAACTCTACTGTCTTCACATCAATGTCAGATGCGGGTGACCTCAGAAAGAACCCTCAATTTCTCTCCACCATAATTTCCAAGATTACAAAACCAAGATAAAAATAACACTAACTTCGCAGAATTACTGGGAAAATAAAAACAAATGTGACATCTTATAAGATTCATTGTTTTTCCATTGAAATACATCAGTGACTATAAAAAAATTACCAAGTTTTCTCTACTCCTATTCTACTTTGACTGGTTTCCAAAAGGGAAAGACTACTTTAAAACACTGAGCAGAATAATAATAACAACTGACATTTTCTGAGGCTTTACTCCCTGCCAGGAACTGTTCTAAGTGCTTTATGTCATTTCAGTTAATCTCCACAAGAACTGTATGCAGTAGAACCTGTTTTATCCCATTTTACAGATGTGGAAAAATAAAGGCACAGAGAGGTGAAGTAACTTGTCCAAGGTCAGGAGCCAGAATTGAAACCTAGGAGGCTTGACCAAAGCCATGCTGTTAATCCCTTTGTTATCTGGTCTCATGTGATCATATTCCCCGTAGCATCATTATGACTTGTAAAAACGTATCATAAAAGTACAATTGGCCACGGTGACTTGTGGAAATTAAGTGACTAAAAATAAAGTTTGCACTCTTGTGGAAATTCTTGTGAATTATAATTAAACTTAGGTGTTACACTCCAAAATTCGAACTTATTTCATTGTTTGGTTCACTGAACTGCATTCTTAACATGTGCGTGAAGTAAAGAAAACTAGTGACTGGATAGAGTCTCACCTGAACTTAATGCATGTTCTACTTCCTGCATGATCACCCTGGGAAAGGTGGTGGTGGTCTCCGCGTCTATGAGCTCACACATCACGTGGCCTGACACAGTTGCTGGGGGTGTTTTCTCCTGGGGTACTGGCTCAGGCGTGGCATGTGAAGTGGGTGTGTGGTCAGAGTTGGACTCCTCTGTCGTGGACTCTGGTGCAGTTGGAGCTCCAGTGGGCTGCGTACTGGTCACAGTGGAGCTGTGGTTGGTAGTGACAGAGGCAGAAAAAACCTCAGGTGGTGAGGTTGATGGGGATGAGGGTGGTGATGAAGCTGGAGCTTGAGGGGGAGATGAGTGTGGGAGGCTCAGCAGGGGACTGAGACACTGTAGCTGCCACGCCTGCTTCAGGAGTGCCCGAGCTGTGTTCCTCTGGCGTGGGTGTTAAGTGGACTTCACCGCTTGTTGATGAGAACCCAGGAGGTGAAGGGTCTGTGTTTGTGCCTTCCCAATTCGAACCTGGGCTGGTGATCTCTTCTCTGGCCTCTATGGAAATGTTCTTAGGAAGCAGAGATGTCATGGCTGATGCTGTAACTGGGAGCTCCGAGTTGCTGTGAGTGCCACTGGTTGGGGAGGCAGTGTCTGCATCAGTGTTTTTCTGGAGAGCTAGTCCAGATGGTGGTTGGTGGCGTAATTTTTGCCGGAAGAGAAATGGGCAAGAGAGCTGATGTAGGCAAGCTCTGTACCCTCCATCCTGTGAAAGAGCCAGTACAAAAGTGGTTAATATGTGAAAACACAGTAATATGTGAAATAAAGGCAAGGCTCTAACCCCACAGCTATTTTACAGTATTTTCAAGGTATTTCTCATTTTGCATTGTGCCATCCCCAGTTGTGAAGGTAACTTTTAACAGAGTTTCTTCCCACCAATTGCTCTGCAAGTCTCTGTAGGAACCTGCCCGAAACTCAGTAAGAGCAATTAGTAGGTCAGTTCAAGACTAGCCAATGTATGGTATGAACTAATCTTGTCCCCAACTTGGTTAAAATCATGTCCTCAGAGAGTGAGATCCTCTGGGGAACTGATTTATGGGAATTTGTCTGGACTGCCAAGCAGCTCCTATAGGAACACTGGGCTTGTGGACATTGGGGAGTGGGGGAAGGAGTGGCTGGTGGTGAGTGTGGTCACTGGCAGGAGGGGCTTCAGTCTCGTTCCATCCCACAGCTGAGGAGCTCACTGATTGGATGTTCCCTGTCTTGAGGGCTATCCATTTGCACTTATGCACAGGGATATAAGGGATATGGGCCTGCTGGCAGGGATGAATAAATATGTGAACACATTTCCTGTGGAGGAAGAAAAAGGGAGAGGTCCCGGAATAAAAACTAGAAAGAGAAATCTGAGGTTTGGAAATATTTTCTGAGACTGGAACCCAATTATCTGAAATTCTAGTCCTTACCATCATATCATTTTCCAAATGCACTCCTTCATATGTTGTAAAATTTAGAGCTAGTTTCCATTCTTCCTTTCTTCCTGCCTGTATTTACGTACTACCATGGGGACATTTGGTTTCATTCATTGACTCATTCAATGATTATTTAATAAAGGGCTTTATATGTGCCAGTACTCTCCTGGACATGGGGTTTATGGTTTCACTTTTTAGGTAAGACATCTCTTGATTGCCTCCCCATATCCCCTTGTCATTCCCTGACTAGTATTTCCCCTAGTCATTTGCATCTTAGTAGATGGGAGCCCCATTCACTAAATTGCTCAGTTAAAAACCAGTATGTCACCCTTCATGCATTTCTTTCCTTCACATCCCACATCAAATCCATCAGTGAGTCAGGATGAGTTTACCTTGCAAATATAATCCTTATTCAACCACTTTTCACTCTCCCTCTATTATCTCAACATCCCCTGAGCCATCTTAGTCACTAGCCTAGATGACGGCTGATTAGTTTGGACGTGCCCTCCAAATCTCAGGTTGAGATGTAAACTGCAGTGTTGGAGGCACGGCCTGGTGGGCGCTGTTTTGGTCATGGCGCCTCGACCCCTCATGGTTTGGTGCTATCCTCATGGTAGTGAGTGAGTTCTCTCAGGATCTGGCTGTTTGAAAGCATGTGATACCTCCCGCCTACACTTTGTTTTGCTCCCACTCTCACCATGAGATGTGCCTGCTCCCACTTCCCCTTCCACCATGAGTAAAGCTCCCTCAGGGCATCACCAGAAGGTGAGTAGATGTTGGTGCTATGCTTGTACAGCCTGCAGCACCATGAGCCAATTAAACCTGTTTTCATCATAAATTACCCTGCCTCAGGTATTCCTTTATAGCAATGTGAAGGATTGCCTGACATAACTGCAGTAGTCTCTTAATTGGTCTTTTGGCCCCCAGGTTTCCTCCCTTTTAGTCTGCTTTCCACTTAGCAGCCAGCATGATCTTTTATAAAAACAAATCAGCTCTGTCCTTTCACTGATCAAAACCCTTCAAAGGTGTTCTGTTGTACTTAGAACAAAATCCAGAATCGCTTCTCTATGTCATCTCATGTTCTTGTCATCACTCTGATTGCTCTCTAATCAAATGTCACCTCTTATCAAAGGAGTCTTCTCAGACAAGTCTAACTAAATCTTTTCTACTCTAGCCCCTTGTCCGTTTTTTAAAAAAAATATTTTTTGAATTTTTTATAATAGTAAAGTATGCATAACACTTTACTATTACAACCACTTTTAAGTGTACAGTTCAGTAGCAGTAAGTATATACACATTGTTGTGCAACCATCATTACTCATCTCCAGAACTTTTTCATTTTCCCAAACTCAAACTCTGTGCCTATTAAACAACTCCCATTTCCCCATGGGAATAGTGAAAAAACAACCAACCATTCTATATTCTACTGTCTCTATGAATTGGACTGCTCTAAGTACCTCACATAAGTCGAATCATACAATATTTGTCCTTTTATGACTGGCTTATTTCACTTAGAATAATGACTTCGAGTTATATCCATGTGATAGCATGTGGCAGAATTTACTTCCTTTTTAGGGCTGGATAATATTCCACTGTATGCATGTATCACATTTTGTTTATCTATTCATCCATTGATAGATACTTGGGCTGTTTCCATCTTTGGGCTACTGTGAAAATTGCTGCCATGAACGTGGGTGCACAAATACCTGTTTGAGTCCTTGCTGTCAGTTCTTTTGGGCATATTACCAGAAGTGGAATTACTGAATCATATGGTAATTTTTTGCTTAATTTTTTGAGGAAATGCCATACTCTTTGTTCATTTTTGTTTTTCACAATACCAGAGTGTTTTCCTGAAATTACATATTTAGTTATTCACTTAGTTACTGTCTCCCTCTTCTACCAGAAGCTCAGTGAGGGCACAGTGACCTGGTCTTACTCATTGCTGTTTCCCCGGAGCCTAGGACAGCATTTAGGTCATAGTAAGTGCTTAATACGGACTTGTGGGAGAAGTGAAGGTAGAGTGGAAAATGAATTAACCCAAGAACCTTATTCAAGAATACTCCAACATCTCTCCATTCTTTTCCACATGTCACTTTAGTTATGGCCACATCTATCATGGCTTCCTCAGGGAGGGCTGACTACCTGGTATTATTTGAGGGCAAGATTCTTGCTTAAAGATCAGCTTCACTCATTTTCATTCCAACCTGACATATGCCTATGACTGATGTCTAGGTAAGTCTTCAACTATTAAACTCTATGTACCCTAAGGATATTTCCTTGACAGCGTCAAATAGGTAAAAGCCAACCATAATCAATATTCAAAAGGAATAGAACATGGCCTAGATGCCAGTCAGAGGAAGGGAGAAAAGATCAAAAGGGAAACATTCAGGTACTAAGATAAAATCTGCTTACATTATCATTTGCCACTCAGCAGATTCAGGAGCTGATGGAAGGCTGTGCTATAGAGTTTATTCTGAATTTAACATTTGGATTACCATCAAAATAACTGGCTTTATTTTGTTTAAAAGAAGTTCATCAAGACCATAAACTTCAGGAGAGTTAATTTCCTGATAAAGAGGAGGACAGACCTCCCAACTTAGGCCACATGCTATTCCATGCTGTTATGGTGGTCTTTTGGCAGCTGTGAACTGTCAACAGTTTTGGGATGAATACAGATCAAGAAATCTTTGAAATATGGACAAAACAACAGTTGGGACAAACAATATTAAAACATGGGATCTTATCTATGACCTTTGGAGCTTACTGGCTTTGCATCCTGGCAGCTGTCATGGCTGATTGAAGATTCTAAGGACAAAAAAATGAGACCATTTACCATTCATAGCATCATATAATAGATGATATAATAGATGGGCAGATGGAGGTAGAGAGAGCCTCAGTCTGTTAGTCGAGTCAAAGGGTCTTTGGAAGCCTGAGATAAATGAGGAATCAGTCATCTACAAAGAGAACCAACTCATTCATTCATTCATTCATTCAAGCATTTATTGAGCTTTTCCCCTCAAAGCTCATACTCAACTTCCAGTAATATGATGGATAAGTGCTATATAAAAGTAAAACCAAGTTGTAATGAGAACCCTGAGGAAAGATTAATAAATTCTGTACTGATACCACGGAATGTAAAAATATACAAATGTCATTTTCGAATGACATTTAGAAAAGTCATAGCAGAGATGACATTTGAATTGCTTCTGAAAGAATAAGAATGCACAAGATGCCACTTAAGATACTTGATGTTCGGAGTGACACTTGCATTGTCGTTTCCAGTGGAGCTAAAAGCTATACCACGGAAATCATTATCGTGCTGAAAATGACAAGCTCCGGGAATTGGATTTGTTGCTGGAAATATCTGTTTTCTTGTTTAAGCTTACTAATACACTTTTATAATTCCTACCCTGCCTGATTCTAAAGAGGATTGGAAGTGGTCATTCATTTCCCATAGCTATCTACTGAGTACTTATTTAAAGAACTTTTATAACCACGTTGAGGCAATTTCTGCTCCTATCAAACTAACAATGCATGAAATTGTGTGACAATGTTGGTTATCTTCATTTGAACGAAGCTTTAGAAGCCTCTGCTTTGCCTTATTTGATGGTACATTCCATAATACCCTGACTCCTGAGGGTGGGTCTTTTTCCAACACAAAGATAGCCAAGGCTAAGGCACGATGAGTATCCTAGAGAATGCTTGCTGTCTTAGTATGCTCGAGCTGCCATAACTAAATACCATAGATTGGGTGGCTTAAACAACAGAAATTTATTTTTGACAGTTGTAAAGGCTGGGAAACCCAAGGTCAAAGTGCTGTCCGATTCAGTTTCGGGTGAGGGCCTGCCCGCTGGCTTGCAGATGATCACCTTCTATCTGTGTCCTCACGTGACCTTTCCTCACATGGCACGTGAGTGAAGACAGAGAGCAAGTTCCTTCATGTCTCCTCTTATAAAGGCACTAATCCCATCATAAGGGCCCCAGCCACATGATCTCATCTAACTCTAATTACCATCTAGAGACTCCATCCCCAAATACCATCACATTGGGGGCTAAAGCTTCAACATTCAGAATCACTGTAGAACTTGTGTCTCTGCAGGAATACCAAACTGCATAAGTCAAAACAGTATGAATGTACACGTTCTCAGGATTTCAAGGAAATTTGGGAGCTAGAAAGGGCCTACATAATAGGTGAGTATAACCCTTCATTTGATAAATGAGGGAGCAGACACAGAGAGGGGAAGTGGTGTAACTGACTTTACACTAAGAGGACGAATTGGACAGTGTCTACCTGGAAAGAACTATGCAGGGACAGAGTCAGAACTAGAACTCCTGCACTGTGACCCCCACTAATACCCTGTGTCCCAGCCTCAAAAAGGCTGGTGGGACTTACTTTAGCAACCACTATTACAGAGAATGCGATGAGGAGCCCATGTGAGACTGGGCAGCTAAAGAAGTTAAAAAAAAAGTCATGCCTCCATATACCTTCCCACCCAAAGCACAGCCACTTTCCTTTGAAGAAAATAATTAGTTTTAGTATTTCCTTGAGAAAATAGAATGAAGAAACCAAATTCATTCAGTTAGAGGTGAATAAGCATTGTTTCAAAACACAGTGACGTTGCCAGAGATGATGTGCCCTGCCTGGGCAGTAATAGGCCCACAGACCTGAGAGGGACAGATTCAGGGAAGGCCATCTCTTAGACTTAGCCTACGTGTCCAGCCTAAAAGCCTGATGGCCAATTCAGTCTATTCCTACTTGTAAGTTTACAAATAGCAGTGGTACCTGAAGTTTGGTCAGGTTCAAGCTTTTTTGTTGCAAGAATAGCTGACAGATTGTTGCTCTGAAGAAAAACAGATTCTTGGTTGGATAGAAAATTATTTGTTTCCATGTGTATTGTCCTCTATGGGGAGGCCACTATTATAGTTTACATCTTTGATATTTAAAAGAGCTAGTGTTTGGCTTGGTCCTTAGTTTCTAGACCTGCTAGGAGAGATATGGGGGCTGATTGCTGGAACATGCTGGTGAGTTCTTACAGTTCTGAGAGGAGTTAAAGGCATTGTAGGGTAGAGAATCTGCCCTCTGTGCCTCCTGACCTGACTGGGTGTCGGGAGTATGGGCAGTGAGTGCTGTGAACTCTGTCCGCTTTCCCTGGATTCCATGAGCAGCAACCTGGGCCAGTGGCAGAGTCTCAGGCAGCCTGATTTTCTGTGTTGCTCACCTATTCTTTTCTTCTGCCCCTGGCCATGTCTTTCCCTGCTCTCAGCTTGTCAAGTACGTGAGAAAACATGTGACAAAGCTTTGGCAAATTTGGTGAAACTCGATCAAAATGCAGTCAAGCCCTTTCCTGCTGCTGCCAATTCAGCCGGGAGCTATGTCTGTGGTCGCCTGGCAGAGGCCCCACAGCTGCTGAAGGTCTTTGGGCTGAGTAATTGCTACCAGTTTCTCCACCTGTTACAGCCACCATAGTGAGCTGCTGAAAAGGCCAGAGGGGCTGTTTAACAAATATATTAACAAGTGTACTGAGCACTTCACATGCAACATCTCATTTAATTGAAATAAAACCTCTGTGAGGTAGGCACCAGTGGTATCTTGGTTTCACAGATGATAAAACAGAGGCTCAGAAAAGTTCAGTGATTTCCCTAATGTCACACTGCTAGTACATGGTACAGCTGAAGCTTGAATGCAAAACCATTTAACTTTTAACCAACAGCTTTTTAATGATTCTATGGTATTGAATTGGGAAATGTAAGGGTGTGTTTGAAGTCTGGGCTCCACGTTTGCGAGGTAATCAATAACCAGTTTGCTTCTGTTATCCTTAGTACATTCCCTAGTGTTGGCAACTAGAGTGACTTTTTAAAAGTTATCAGACTGTATGAACCCTTCCCCTTCCCTTTAATCTGATCACAGACTTCTTCCTGTCCTTGGGCTAAAACCTGTACTCCTTGGCACAAGACATGCCACCTTTCACAGTCACTCCAGTTTACTTCTCATGAGCACTGCGGTCTTGTCAGTCTGAATCACAGTGAGCTCCCGAAATATCCCATGGCCATCTGCTTCCCCTGCCTTTGCACCACAGCTCTTTCTACTCTGACTCCGCTCTCCATGTCTCCCCCTCTTGCCATCCCAGTTCTGAGAAATCCAGAGCCTTACCTTCTCTATGAAATATTCTCCAACTTGATAGATCCTTCCTCCTGTGTGCAGCCACCTCACTTCACAGACTCTAATGGCAGCACATATTATATTGAGCCACAGTCTTTCTCCACGCTTGTATGCATTCAGGCTGGGAGCCCTAATAATAAAAACTAAACTTGTTCTTTGTGTCTTAGTGCCTCGCACAGAGAAAGTGCTCAATAAATGTTCATTGAGTAAAAACATGGATTTTCTACCCTTCGAAAACAGAAATGTTCCCTGGCTTACATGCTGAGTCATGCTAGCAGAAATGCACCCTCCCTTTGATTTGTCTTTAAGCTCCATGAAAATGACCAATTAACATGAAATTGTGTCTGGGCCTCCAGACAGACTTTTGTGTTTTTGTTTGCTTGTTTCTACTTTGGAGAACGCAGGGATTTCCTTTCTTTATGCATCATCTAGAAGTATGTCATCAGCTCTTGGTGACCACCTATCAGTTGGGCCAAACAGAGGCTAATTTTAACATCTTCACACTGAATGGATTGAATTTCAGCAGGTATTTAGGAGAGAGAGAGAATGTTAAAACAATAACTGTTTATTTACATTTCAAAGCTAGGCTTTAGTGTGTTTTAGGTTGAGCCACACTCTTTGGGACTTACAAAAGTTTCACACCTACCAAGTTTCCCATGTTGTCTTTGGTGGGGTCTGCTGAGGGCACCCAATGCTCCAGAAGGCTCATCTAACATCTGCAAAACCATTTCTAATTAGAGTGTGGTCCAACCATATGGAATTTGAAAGCTATCATATGTCAAGACAGAATGTGTATGCCCCAAAGCCATCAAACTGTGTCTAAGAAGATACTTGTTTGAAGTAGAAAAGCCATATTCTCCTGAGTATTTTGCTTATGGAAATGAGATATAATTCAATCCAAAAAGAGGAAAGAGCTTCTGTTTTCCAGCCACCAAATCACAACCTGCAGACCTGGTGAATGACTCAATTTCTCCATCCATAAAATCAGTACTAATGATATCGGCAGGCTCCCAGCGGGTGCTGTGAATTCTAATGAAAGAATAACATTTGTGAAGAATGCTGTACTTCCTGAGAGAAAAATATCATTTTTCTTTCTTTTTTCCTTAGAAGCAACATATGTCTTTGTCAGTCCAATGATCCCCTTAAACTTACTGCTTCTAGGTTGGGAGGGACTATGGTGGTCACACCAGGAGGAGGCCAAGCTAAGCAAGGATGCCAACGAATGTCTGAAATCCCAAATGCCCCACATTGGAGTTTCTCAGGGTAGGGCCATGGAAAGAAAGAGAGACAATGTAGGAGGGCAAGGAGCTTCTCTTGCATCACTTTGTGGTTGAAAGTGAATATGGGCATGGGTGGTGGGGGAGTGGGAAGGGGATTTTCTGGAGGACCACATCAGGTTCTCTGGTACTTTCCTTTCTTAGGTCCAGTCCCAACATTTGTGGGACCCAGGGCAAGAGTATACACAGAGGTCCACACAGAGCATACCTAAATATGTAACTTACAAATTAAGATGAACCCATGGCTCAGCTTGCACTCCATCTTGGGCCCTGCAGCGCACTCGCAGGGTAACCCTCTGCAGACCCAAGGCTAATGGGACAAGGGATCTGCTGAGGCAGGGTAGGCCAAAACTGGGGCTGTGTCCACTGGAAGCCAGGATGGAGACTGACCTGGACATGCTTCCTAAACAGCTGTGGTGGGCAGTCTTTCTTCTCTATGCCTCACTTTTCTGGCAGGATTTTAGGCCTTTCCAAGCAGAAAGGAGGGAGGGAACTCAGACAGCACTTCGAATGCTTTGCCAGTGACCAGCTTTACACAAAGAGAGACACTCTGATTCTCCAGAGCCAAGGTAGTGATCTCTCCTCCATACCTTCACTCCTGTGCCTGCAGGCCACAAATGCTGGCCTGGGGATCAGTTTACCCCCCTGTATCCTTCTCCTGTTTGCTCAGTCATTCACTGAAACTAAAAAAAGATTTCTCATGGAATTAAAAAGAAAAAAGTCTTTGAGTTTGGGTGTTTGTAAAATTTAGGCATCTCTTGCCTAGTCGAGGGGTACTCTTCTACACACCTCCTATAGGCACAAACTGCTATCAAGTCATTTCTCATACCCTAAGGTCCCTGGCAATAATCAGAATTTAACAAAGCCCAAATATTGCCTTGTTTTGATTCTGAATCTCTTCCTCGGAGGATCTTTTCTAGGTTTAGAGTTGCCCCAAACGACTGAGGCTGCTCTTGTAGCCTAATGCGCCTGTCTACTTCTTTTCCTGATGTTTCCACATCAGCTAATAGCACTATCCATGACTCCTTGTTCCCCAGAGAGCTGGAGCCATTTAAGTGGTGAGCTCCATTGTACTCTGCCTTTGAAGGGACAGTTCTAGGGGCATCCCAGGCTAATGTATCCTGGCCTTATTTTTGGTGAATCAGTAGGCAATTTGACTGATTACAGGATAATGTTCATGAAATGCATCAGGCTTTGTATTCATGTTGGCTTCACTGCCAAAGTTCATTGCTGACATCCAGGGAACAGGGAAGGGAGTAAAGATGGTTCCAGTGCAAACACATCTCCATAACTGGGAAAATGGCTCAAACTTAGAGGGTGTTTCCTCTGATGGGGGAGAGGGGCATCAGAGGCTTTCTGAGAGAAGGTGAATAATCTATAATATTGATGTGCCCCTTTCTCTTCTCCTTGCCACCATTTTCTTCTAAGGGTTTTCACCGAAGATGCCAGTTAGCATGAATGGGTATATTTCATGGTTTCTTTTCTTTATTTACTATTAAAAATGAGATATAACTTGCATGCAGTAAAATGCACACATCTTAATTGTATAAAACAATGAATTTTTACATGCATATACCTGTGCTACCACCATTACGATCAACATACAGAACTTTCTCAGCACCCCAGAACACCCCCTCGTGTCCTCTCAACACTTAATTCTCCAAAGGTAACTCTTATTCTGATGGAACATTATGACTTTTAACACAATAGATTAGTTTTGTCTGTATCTGAACTTCCCATAAATGGAATTGTACAATGTATTCTCTTTTGTCTCAATTCTTTCATTCACTGTGAGACTCACCTGTGTTGCTATGTGTATTACTAACTCATCTTTTATCATTGATAAATTGTACTTGATCATATGAATATACCTCAATTTTTCCCATTCTATTAATGATGAGCATTTAGGCTGTTTTCAGCTCAGGATTATTACAAAGAAAGCTGCTTGTGTCATGGCTTCTTAGTAACCCTTTTCTAATGCTTATTACGCGCAATATTCTGGGTATTTTACAAATAATAAGTCACTGAATCTTTACAATGAACCTACTGGAAGCATTATATCTCCGTCTTATAAGAGCAGGCTGAAGCACAAAGAAGTTAACATCCCAAGCTATACAACTAGAAAGTAGTATACTTTGGACTAAGCAGTAGTACTAAGTACCAAGGTGTACTTTGGACTAAGTACACCTTGAATTATCTCTTGCCTTCTTAACCACCAAGCCATACAGATACCTGCAATGGTCAAACCACTTATTAGCTTTGTGATCTTGGACAAGTTCATTAATTATTCTGCTTCCTCATCTACCAACGTGAAATACAACAATATCTCCACTCAAAGGGATATTTTAAGAATTAAATAAATAATCCATCTAAGGTAGATACTATTGCTTGGCTAATCCAAGAATATTTTAAGAATTAAATAAATAATCCATCTAAGGCAGATACTATTGGTTGGCTAATCCAAAGCCACTCCCAATCCATTTCTAAGCTAAATGCTGCCTTTGTTGCCTTCTTTATAAATAAGGGTTGTCTATGTGCCCTAGTTCTGTGAAATGAGATTGATGGAACATATGCTACGAGATATCTGGAAAAGTGTTTGCCTCTTTACAAAAGCAATACATAAAAAGGGGAACTCTTGGTGACTATTCTTTCCTCCTTCTTCCTGTCTTTAATGCAACTGTGTCTAGCACAGTGGCAGCCATCTTGTGACGCCAAGGATGCCAGTAAACCCACTAAGAATGATGAGAGTGAAAGGCAGAAAGAACCTTTCTCCTTGATGATATTGTTGATCCACCAAGCCAGGCCTAGGATGCCTATCTCCTGACTTCCTGTTAAATAAACACTATATACCTTGTGAGCTAAGGCATCAGGTTACTTGCAATATAAATAAATGATAGGCCAAGTAAAGAGCTAATCACAATGCGTGACACAAACAGCTCAATAAATATGAGGCTATTATGTTAACCTCTGTCTAATTGGAACCTGGGCCCAAAGGCTCTCATCTCTTGTAATCTGGTAACGATTTTCTAAAAGTGCTTTGCAACCACTATCAGAGGGAGATGATTACTCCTCATGGCATCAGCTGTGAGCCTCAGGAATGGAGTGCTTCCCACATCCTTCAACAAAGAAAGAGGCAGCTGGATCCATCAGTGTCCCAGAGGTACTCTCCAAGCTGATGCCCAGGAAAGCCAAGCTGCCACACACACCCACAGATGCATCCGGGAAAAAGAGACAAAATCCCAGATAAATGTTGTTTGTATTTTTCCACCTTATTAAAAAAAAGTTCGGAAACTTCTGGGGCAGTTTTAAAAATGAGTCATGATATGACATGCATCAGGCTGAATGGCTCCAGGAGGCTGAGGAAGCAGAAGAAACAGCATTCAACAACAATTGGGGGACCCACACCTTGTTTTTAGAAAAGTTGGCCTGCCTTTATCAATGCTGTAGGCATAAGCTAGCACACACTTATTAGAATGGCATCCTATTATACTATTTATTTTATGCATTGCTTCGTTTACTTTTTAAATATTCTATTAGACTTCTATTTGTTGAAGTTCAATTCAACAACTATATGTAGAGTGCCTGCTTTGTGCGGGGGAACCCAGGTATCTAAATTATATGGAGGAAAGCATACTGGAAAACATATATATTTGTTTTGTTAATATATTTCACATAACCTTTCCACTGAATGTTGCAATTTGACCCTATTTACCCCTCATGTATTTTGATGCTTAATGTCTTTTGCATCTGGCGTCTCTGAATAAAGGCCTCTGATAGTGGAATAGTCATGTTTTCTCTTCTACCACCTATTCTCCCCACAGATGGTCTGTTTTGTCAAGCATGCTGAAAGGAAGGGATTGGGAAGTAATTAAGTAATGCACCAATGTAAGGTTTTCATTAATTATGATGTCTGCCTTTCACCTCTTTCTGCCTCCTAAACTTCTTCTAAACAGCAGCTTTTAAAACTTACAGTGTTGGGATGTAGTTCTTGTCCTCTATAGACATCTACACGAGAATGACGTTGGTTGCTCCCTTGAGTGTACCAGGCTGGATGTACTGAGGCATAGTTTGGAGCTCTGAATTCTCCATCTGGCTTTGTGGGTCTTTAGGTAAGCTGCTTCTCATCTATGAGATCCAGCACCCCCGATTATTAATGCTTTTTCCCATGAGGGACGCTCTTTGCTGTGTGGTCATTCTTAAAACTAGGATTAGGTGGAGGAAGGAGGCAGTTGATGGAGCCACAGTGTAGAGCAAGACCTAACTCATCACCAGAGACTCCAGGAGAGCCTTTGGCTTTTATTTTCTTACAGAATGTTTTCTAAGTCCTGATATATTGTCAGAGATAGGCAGGCAATTCGAGGGGGAATAGGAACCGTGTATTCATTCTTTCCCTGAATAAAGAAGGGGGCTAGAGAATGGAACTCAATTACTGGGAGATTACTATAACACAGGCATGCTTGTAGCTCACACCAAAATATGAATAGCATAAAGCTAAGCTGGGACAAATCTTATTTCCAGTTCAGGTGTTATTAAGGTAACCTATTAATTTTGTAGGAATGAATACCCTCTGCAAAAATGTTCCTCATAATGAACGAAATCAGTTGAAATCAATGTGGGGAGCCACGCTTTATGTAAGAGATGTTGTGGGTAATGAATTTTAATCAAATACTTTAAGTGACAAGGGAAACTGGTTGCTTGAAGAAATTCCATGGCGAATCCTCATTTCACTTAATTAATTACCTTCCAATTTGTCTCTTGTGCAAGAAGCTTTTAGACTTTTAATTTGCCTAAAAGTCCAGACTCTCTTGTGCTTCTGTTACCTAACACATTCACTATTCCAGAAAGAGGCAGCTTGTTCTTATGCACAGAGTTTGCATCTGTGCTGAAAATAACATAAATCACTACTTGGGTACACACAGCCACATATACACCATCTTTGGTGTTTCATTTGTTAACCAATCTCCGACTGCTGCAACCGTCAGTATCTCTCAAAGGCCTGCAGCATGGCCACCTCTGCTAAAGAAAGTGTTTGCAACGCCAACTGGGGAGTTGTCACTGGCACTGTGATTGGAGTACAGCATATTTTGATGAAAATCTGTGGGAACTATTAAAATGCTACTCTGCAACCATTGCTGACAAATCTGAGATGCTATTAAACACATCAATCTGGAAGGACAGACTCTGGCGACATGAGCTAACTAGGGTGAATTGCGGAAGCTGTATAAAGATTGGCTCTGTTGAGCTCAACTCAAAGAATAATTTTATGTTTGGTACACTTATTTAGAATAAATCTGTAAGTGCCACTGCTTAGAAAAAATATTCAAAAATAACTGCCCATTTTTAACCTTATAAACCACTTTTTAATATATTCCTATGTTCCCTCTGGCAATGTTGGGATTATACAGTGACACCTTAAATATACACGTTTAATCTGAGGCAGAGTCACCTCTGCTGCATAGCTTTATTTTAAAGACGAGTCTCAAATCTGAATATCCAGCTTTGTGTTCTCCCCTGCATTCTAGTCCTCTGTCTTTTGGGCTTTACACTCAAAGTCCATAAGTCTGACATATCTGGCTTATCTTTCCATCATCACACCAGCTCCCTTATTTCTATCATTACCCTGCACCTTATCCAAGTTTTAATTCAAAGTCAAACATCTCACAAGAGGCAGAGCTGGGATTTGGGCTCAGATATGTCTGACGATTCCAGTAATCCCTCAGGTTTTTTTGAAGGAGGATTCTACTTCTATAAACATGATGCCTATTAAGGAAAACACTTCATTTTTAGTGGGGTGAAATATTGTCACACATATACCCTTCTAAATGATTCATCAGAGAGAGAGAACTTTTTCTGTCCAGCCAAATGTACACATTCCTCATATAGTTACCCAGAAGGAAATGGGTGTGTCGTTCTTCAGGCCATAGGCTAGATGCCAACATGTCCTTTGAGAGGGATTATCTGCCAGCCAGATTATGGAAATACCTTCTCTGTAGCTCAGAGGCTGCTTTTAACATGACAGGTTCCCACCTCACCCTAAAGGCACTTATCAGCTGTGAGTCAGGTCTCTGCAGGCTGAAGCACAAGCATGTCGGCTTGGTGTAGCTAGGGAGCTATAATTGTATTCACAAGTCTTCATCCAGAAAATCTACCTTTTATTAAGTCCTTATCAAATAGTCATATATAGAAAAGCCAAAATTATTTTTTGAAAAATCAGAAATAGCATTTATATTTGCTATATAATTGAATTAAAAGCATTTCGGCTTTGGCTCTTCTCTCTGAAACCTACTCTTTTGTTCACTAGCTAAGCAAGTACAAGCACCATAGAAAAACTACAAGCAGGGCTGGGTACGGTGGCTCACACCTTTAATCCCAGCACTTTGGGAGGCCGAGGGAGGCAGATCACCTGAGGTCTGGCGTTTGAGACCAGCTTGACCAACACAGAGAAACCCCACTTCTAGTGAAAATACAAAATTAGCTGGGCCTGGTGGCGCACGCCTGTAATCCCAGCTACTCAGGAAGCTGAAGCAGAAGAATTGCTTGAACCCGGGAGGCAGGTTGCGGTGAGCCGAGATTGTGCCATTGCACTCCAGCCTGGGCAACAAGAGTGAAACTCCATCTCAGAAAACAACAACATCAACAGCAACAACAACAACAAACCAAAAAACTACAAGCAAACTTTCTGAAAGATACAGAGAAAATTAATTCTCCTCTCTATGTATGACTATACACACAATCTGGAAAGGAGTGGGTCTGGTAATAATTTTGATTTCTGTTTCACTGTAACAATCAATCTACATAAAACAATCAATCAGTCTACATAAAAACTACAGAGCAAAGGGAGAAGAGCAAAATTCCCTAAGAGAAAAGTAGTAAAATCTCCAGGAATTAGCAAGTCTGAATTTCCAGCCTCATTCTCAAATGAGTCCCAGATCCCATCATTCCAGCTGCACACAGGGCATTCATTTCTTCTTGGATGGCATTTTATCACCAAATCCAACAGGTCAATCTACACAAACAACTCCCCACTGCCCACCTCCAAAACAATTTTCCGAAATGTTTCCTGATTCTGCCAATAGCACCAGTCAGACTTAATGTATTTGAAAAAAGTTTGATTTCTTCTCACTTTTCTATGTCCTGTCAAACTCAATCCTCACTTATTCTTCAATTTAAAAAATTATTTAGAGCCCCCTAGGTACCAGGTATCATGCTAAGTGTTGGAAATAAAATAATGAACAGTCACTGCCCTCATAGCACAATACTCGGCAGAGTGAGCCACTACAGAGCATGAAGTTAGAATGTGGTATAATTAGTGACAACACAGGGGCCTGTCCAAGCACGTTGGTGGTGGGGGCAGGCCTACAGCAGATGCGGGTCAGGGTGTCAGAGTTGACTTTCTGAGGGAAGTGACCTTTCAGATTGGATGGGAAGGATGAATAAGAGTCAGTCCAGGAAGAACAGTGGTGTGGATGGAAGGGGGAATAACATTTCCAACTTTAAAAGCATTATGTCAAAAATCCAAGACATGAGAACACATGAAGCCTTATGTCTGGGACTTAGGATGCAAAACAGAGAGGGATGAGAGACAAGGCTAAAAAAATCATCCAGGACAAAATCATGTAGGGCCATGTAAGACACGTATGAGCTTTGAACTTTAAATCCCAATGATTTTGAACCAACGGGTGCTGTGATCAGCATGATGCTTTTGGAAGATCACTCTGGTGAGGGCAGAAAACTGATTGATGGAGGAAAATACATCTGGAGACAGGACAAGCTGTTAGGGGCTGTTGCTGAGAGAAGAGACTGTCCTGGCCTAAGGTAGTAGCCATAGAGAAAAGTGAATGCACTCAGGGCCTCTCTTGGCCTGGGCTCTTTCTTTAATGGCACTCTGAGTACTTCTCATAGGACTCATACAGAATGAATGAATGCTTGAGATGGTGCAGGGCATGTATGAAACTCTGGAGCCAGAATGCCCCATTCAAACGCTGACAGGGATCCTCACTAGCTCTCTCTTGTGTCTCAGTTTTCTCAAATGTAAAGTAGGGATAATAATGGTATCCACTCCATAGTAAATATTTAGTAAATGGACACTTACTAAGTTATTAGCTAATACTTAGTTAATACATGTAAACACTTAAAACGATGCCAGGCACATAAAAATACTCAATAAATGTTAATTAGTAGTAAATGTGTTCAGGATTGTACCATAATTTCCTTTATCCTCAGCCTCATTACATCTCACTCAATCTACCCCGTGATGGTGATGGGCTCTTAAATCACCTTTCAGCCTATTAGTACTCTGCCTAATTCTCCTCTGCACATGACTTCTAGAATAATCTTTAAGACATCTTTCGTAATGTCACTCTCTTTTTTCAGATCTTATAAGGCTCCCAATTAAGCCTCAAATCCTTAATCCAACATTACAAACACTTCCCCAGCCTGGTCATATTTCATATTCTCTAAGTGTATTTCACTTTACAGTTGTATCCCAGGGTATGCCCTTAATTTCCAAATAATTAAATTTAAGAGGAGATTTATGTAATATCTGCTTTGGCCTATGATGCATGCACTCACATTTATGAGAGCTGTTTTGGATTGTGTGTACCTCCCAAGTAGCTGAGCGCCGGGAAACAACATCCCTTATGAGGTCATCTGCCCAGTTTTGAAGCATTCCCAGTATTTTTGGTCTTCAAGTTTATTGTAGTGACAATCTTATGCAGGGCTTGTATTGCTATCTATCTATTTATTTATTTATATTTTTTGAGATGGAGCTTTGCTCTATCATCCAGGCTGGAGTGCAGTGGTGCGATCTTGGCTCACTGAAACCTCTGCTTCCTGGGTTCAAGTGACTCTCCTGCCTCAGGACTATAGGCATGTGCCACCATGCCCGGGTAATTTTTGTATTTTTAGTAGAGACAGGCTTTCACAATGTTGCTCAGGCTGGTCTTGAAACCCTGACCTCATGTAATTCACCTACCTTGTCCTCCCAAATTGCTGGGATTACAGGCGTGAGTCACCATGCCTGGCCAGCATTGTTTTTTAATAGATTTATTTAGCCTTTTGTGGCCTAAAAAAGAACAGTAAAGGTTTAAGTTTATGGTATGCAGTAGCGGTAAATGAGCTGAGCAAAGACATGCAGCCTTATTACAGAATAATTAATAAAGGGAAATTGCCTGGGAAGGCCATGCCATAAAGATGAATGTCATCTGCTGAAGCAAGTGTCCATTTTAAGGCAATTTGGTATTGTTCTAGTATGAGTGGCTTAATTTGGGAGCTCAGGATGTATCAACATCTCTTGAAAATAATAGTGATTATGTTTTTGATTTATAGGAATTTCTACTTTAATTCCTTTCCTACATTTCTTCTGCCATTTTATCAAAGCCTGATTCTATTGCTGGGTCCTCTGTGAAGTCTTTTGTAATAATCACACCTACATCAACCTTTCTCTTTTATAAATCTCTATTGTCTGTATCTTAGACTTTTATTTACATTTTTTGAATTATAATTGATGTATAATAAAGCACGCATTTAAAGTTTACAAAATGAATGAGATTTCACATATGTACCTACCTATGAAAACATCACCACAATCAATAATGAACAGAGCCATCAACTACAAACGTGTTCTCACACCCCTTTTCAATTCCACTCTTCATACCTAGCTCTGTCTCATAGAACCAATTATCTTCTTTCTGTCATCACAAATAAAATTGTCATACATTTCACTTCTTCATTTGGGAATCATAATCTATTGTTATTATTTTTACCTTAAACCCCTAATTATCTTTTGAAGACATGTAAAAAATAAGGGAAAAATATTTTTATCTTCATATATACTTTCATTTCACCTCTCCTGGTGTATCAGTTATATATGGTTGCATAACAAGTTATCCCAAATCTTAGTAGCTTAAAACAACATTTATTATTTCACAGTTTTTGTGGGTCAGGAATTTGGGAGCAGTTCAGCAGGATCCCCCTCTTGGGGTTGCTCACAAAGCTGCAAACAAGGTGTAACCAGGACTTCAGTCATCTTTAGACTCAACTGGGGGAAGAAACTGCTACTAAGCTCATTCATATGGTGGTTGGCAGAATTCAGGTCTGATGACCTTTGGATGGAAGACCTCAGTTTCTTCATGGCTACTGGCCAGAGGCTACCCTCAGTTCTTTGCCACATGGGTTTCCATATGGGGCAGTACACAAAATGACAGATTGCTTCATCCAAGTGAGCAAGCAGGAAGAAACAGGAAAAGAGTTTGAGCAAAATGAAAGTCACAGTCTTTTATAACCTAATCTCAGAACTGACATCTTACCATTCTTGGTATATTCTATTCATTAGAAATAAGTCTCTAGTCTATCTTACACACCAGGAAAGGAGATTACATCAGAAGGTGGGAATAATTAGAAGCTATTTAGAAGCTGTCTGCTACTATGTTTTATTTGTATATATGTTATAAAGCTCACAACACACTATTATTTTTATTTAAAAAAAAAAAACAGTTTCTGGAGCACTTCATTCCTTTGTTTAGATCCGGATTTTCATCTGGCTTCACTTTCCTTCTACCTGAAGAATTTCTTGCATTGCTTATCTGCTGACAGTGCATTCTTTCAGATTGTGATGTTGGAAAGAGACTTTACCTTTGTTTTTAAAAATATATTCCTGTGGCCAGGTGTAGTTGCCCACGCCTGTAATCCCAGCACTTTGGGAGGCTGTTGAAATATATATTACTCTTTACTTGGTCTCTTAGAAGAGTTGGCTGTGAACTCTGTTTCCTTTGCTTCAAAAATACTGCATCCTTTCGGTCCTTCTTTTATCTCTGGCTTCTTCACATCTAACTCCTCTTACAACTCCATAAATATGAGAGAACACCTTTGCAATGTCATCCCATCTAATGGCTTCAGCTATCATCTTTGTCAAATACTGACTGGCAACTTTACAACACCAGAGGGCCTCCAGCTGGCATTTATGTGCCAGATACAGTGTTTTAAAGATGAACTCAAGTGAAAAATTTTGCCATCTGGCAAAATTAGTCTGATCATCCTAATTTACTATGCTTGGTTGACACCCATTATTTTGGCCAACTCCCTGTTTTCTGATCCTCACATCTCACTCTTTGCTGGGATTTTTTGGTGTCTTCCCAACTCAGCCAGTAGCAACTGTGACTTTCTAGGACTTTCCCTGGATGGTCCTAAGTTCTTGTCTCTTGATCACAGACAGAGCCTGAAGTCCATTTGCTGTTTCTGGTACTGTGCCTGCATATCTAAGTTTCATCTCTGGCCAGCTCTGTGTTGTGCTGAAGCCAACAGTATTTTGGAGGAGCTCACTAATCCCTATTTACATTGCAGCTGCAAAACTCTTCCTCCTTCCAGCTGGAAACACTGATTTGTAGATGAAGATATCAATGAAATTACAATCTAAGAGGTGAAAGTCACTCCTTCAAGGACCTACTACAGTTGTTCCCAGGCCTTGCTTGCTTGAATTAATAGCCCTGTGCAATGGATGTACTACACCCTTCCATGTGATACTCTGCTCTCATTTCAATCCTAGTATATCCAAAATTCATCTTCCCTGCCAATCTGATCCTTCCCCTGTGATCCTTATTTTCATTAGGGGTGCCTGCAATCTCTTAAACAGGTAAGCTTGAAGCTCAGGAATCATCTATGATGCCTTGGTCTCTTACTATCATTTGATATGTCCTCTAGTTCCATAAGTTTTACATGGAAATGTCTCTTGAATGTTACAGATTCTAACCCTCCAATGTTTCTCATATTCATATTTTTCTCTACATTCCCATGATCACTCCCTTGCTGCAAGGCCTCATTCCTGATGATGCCACCAATGCAATCCACACAGCATTGCTAGGTGAATTCCTCTGTGATATTGTGATATAGATACAGATATATGATTTAATCAATTATGCCTACTGAATGAAGTCTCCATAAAAACCCATAAGGAACAGGTCTGAGAATAACTGAACACATGGAGATTCCTGGATGGTGGCTGCCAGAGGGGGCATGGAAGCTCTGCACTCCTTCCTACATACCTTGCCCTGTTCATCTCTTTTTTTGGCTATTCATCTGTGTGCTTTGTAACATCCCTGAACATAAGCTGGTAAATGTAAGTGTTTTCCTGGATTCTCTGGGAAGCTTTAGCAAATTAATTGAACACAAGGAAGGGTCATGGTAATCCTGATTTATAGCCAGTGGGTCAGAAGTATAGATAACAACCTACTTCCTGGGATTGCTGTCTGAAGTAGGGGCAGTCTTGTGGGACTGAGCCCTTAATCTGTGGGATCTGACACTATCTTCTGGTAGATAGTACAAGAATTAAATTGAATTAGAGGAGACCCAGCTGGTATCTGCTGGAGAATCTGCTGGAAACTTGGTTGCTAATGGGGAGAAATTCCCACACATTTTGGTGACCAGAAGTGCTGTGTTGTACTGAGAAGTTAAGAGGGAATAGGAAAAAATACTTTGGTTTATTCCTCCCTATCCTTGGTGCCCTCAAAGACAACCTGCTTATAGGACTTCTAAAGTTTCAACAACTCTTCACTGTGCACCAAACTAAGTTCAAACTAACTGTCCAGCACCAGAGGCCCTTTCCTCAGTGGTTTTGGCTTATACTACCTTTGCAATCTTAACCATTGTGCCTCGCCTTACATCTGCCATCTCCAGCCAAACTTAACTTTGATCTTACAATTCTCTCAGGCCCATTTTTGCCTGCTTAAATCTATGAACTGAAATTTTAAGGTCTAGTATACCAACTCTAGCATGCCAACTCCTTTATGTCATATTCTAAAAGTTTCTAACCAGAAGTAACAGCCATATACGTATGCTTAAAACAGTGCTTGATACATAGTAGGCATACAAGAAGTGTTTATTTAATAAGTGAATGACTCTCTTTACAATTTTATAACATTTTGTGCTTGTCCAATAACACTTTTCATCCTGCCTGATGCACCAGTTAGTTTATTCACTCAAGAAGAACTGAGCACGAATGATGTGGAAGGTTCCACACTACAGAGTTCACTGAATTATGGTCATCTTTCCCACGTCTCTCTTATCTCTCCCACTAATCGTCATCTCTCCATATTTACACAGTAGCATAAATATGTACACTGCATACCTGCCATCTCTCCCACCATTATGTAAATATGTCTACTGTATACATGGCTATCTCTCCTACAGTTGTGTAAATGTGTCCATTGTATAAACAACCATCTTTCCTATAGCTGTGAAAAGGTCTACTATATACACAACCATCTCTTCTACTACTGGGTAAATATGAACACCGTGCACATGGCCATCTCCCACAGTTGTGTAAATTGTCCACTGTGTATGTGGCCATCTCTTCTACAGTTGTGTAAACGTGTCCACTGTATACACGGCCATCTCTTCCACCACTGGGTAAATATGTACACTGTGCACATGGCCATCTCCCATAGTTGTGTAAATTTTCCACTGTGTACGTGGCCATCTCTTCTACAGTTGTGTAAATGTGTCCACTGTATACACAGCCATCTCTCCAACAGTTGCATAAAGGTGCTCATTGTATATATAGCCATCCCTACCATAGCTGTGTAAATGTATCCCCTACACACACAGCCATCTTTCCCATAATGAAGTCCCCAAGGGAAAAGAGCTCATTTCATTCCTCCTGACCTCACTCACAAACCTACTATCCCAGGGCCTCACATGACACACAGTAAATGTGAAATGGAACAGAAACGAATTTTTCTGAATTAATGAAATAACACAATCAAGAATCAGAAGTTTCGCTTTCTGGTCTCGGTCGCAGAAGCAAGATGATGAAGGGAACGTCATTGTTTGGGAAGCGTTGCAATAAGACGCACACGTTGTGCCGCTGCTGTGGCTCTAAGGCCTACCACCTTCAGAAGTCGACCTGTGGCAAATGTGGCTACCCCGCCAAGCACAAGAGGGAAAGTATAACTGGAGTGCCAAGGCTAAAGGCGAAATACCACCGGGACTGGTCGAATGAGGCATCTAAAATTTATATACGGCAGATTCAGGCATGGATTCCGTGAAAGAACAACACCTAAACCCAAGAGGGGAGCTGTTGCAGCATCCAGTTCATCTTAAGAATTTCAACGATCAGTCACACAATAAATGTTCTGGTTTAAAAAAAAAAAAAAAAAGAATCAGAAGTTTCAAGAAGTATCAGAATAATCAAGAAGTATCAGATAGATACTGATGATCTATCTGCTTGTGTCTTAAATAATTGAAAGGAGAAGAAAGATCATGTAGTATCCCCAGAGGAAGTAGGTGCTGACTTGCTTCTTTATATTTGATTTTAATCTCTTTCAAAAAAAGAACAGAATTCTGTCCATTTTGATCAACCATAAGAAACTATAATGAACAACATGGAATCTGTCAAGTTTAGTTTCTTTAAAAGGTGATTAAGCAAATTTCATGGCAAACTTTAAAACTTCACCATTTCATCTCTTGATGTTGACATAACCTGTCTTAACAAACACCTTGAATATTTTAATTTTTAATATACAAAAGAAATATTCAGTATATGTTATTTCAAATTTAAAAGAAGTCTTTACAAATAATTTTACTTCATGATCTTCTTAGATACCATTTAGAATAGGTTTTGATGTACAGATATCTTTCCTCATACATTGATATTATAACATTTATAAATAGAACATTCAATATTACTCATTTACAACTATTAATATCTACATTGAATTCAAAAGTACTATGGAAGTTCTGTGTCTCTTCTTTTCTCATTCCCCTAGCTAACAAAGGAATAGGACCCTGAGGTCACACCTGAACACTGTGATCCTGTTCTCCAACCACAGCTGATTGGACCAGGAATAGAACCTTACCAGTGCTGGACCATTCAGATTCTTTCCTCTAGGAAATTGTATCTGTGACTGAGGCACTAGGTAGTCTGTTAGAATTAATGATTAAATTGGGAAGACATCTTATCACATGCATAAAAAAAGGGGGAAGCCAATCTGATGATGGAAAAGAATAAAGCACATATGAAAGAGAAGCACTAATAGTATTAAACATTTAGTATGTGTTAGGGCCTACCTCAATTAATTCTCATAGAACTCAATTAAACTCAAGTGCTTACAGTCAAAGAAACTGATACAAAGAAAGATTAATGGAAGTGCACAGCAGGGATGTGAATCTCGCACTCTGACTCCAGAGCCCAGCTTTTGACTGACATTCTACTACACTAGAGCAGCAGGGCAGGTGTTAGGGACCATGTCTTCACAGAGAGCTGGCGGGTTTCCTTAGCAAGAGACTTCTTGATCTTGTCTAAGACTTGTCTGAACTTTCTTCCCATGGATATTATGAGGAAGAACATTTTTTTCATTGAATTTTTTTCTCCTTTGCTTAAACAATTTCAGAGGTTTCAGTTACTGGCAACCCCAAAGTCCCCTGCAACAGCCCTGATCCCTTCATTTCCACCCCCCTTGTGTTGGACCTAGCATTGCCATGCTTCAGTGACAATGGTAGGTCTAGCACAAGGGGGTGGAATTGAAGGGGGCAGGGCTCACATTCCTGTTTTCAGCAATCTCTTTTGCTGCTTGTGTTAGTTTCCCACACATAGACACATGCACAGCGCCTCTATGCACCTGTTTCTATACTATCCATACAAAGCAGTTACTGGTTTGTGGAAATGTAGAGAGAGTAACACAAAAGATTTGGAGGAAGATGTCTGGGACCTCATTTAATTTATGGGCCAGGTTAAGTCATGAAGAAATATTTTATTGTGAGTTACAATTTGTAATATCTGTTATTAGCACTTTGAGTATAATTAGGCAGTTCAAATATTGGCTAGAGAGAGATAATTAAATCTGTGTTTTGCCTTTCATACTGCAAAGGAAAGTTTTCCAAACAACTGGCAAAGGTAAAATCTAGCCAAATCCATTTTTTTTAACCAGGAATGATTTTAGCAAGCTTTCGCTACCATCTGAACATACATAAATCTTAAAATTATTATGCACCAAAGGCTCTATGCATTGTCAAAATGCCATCTCTCAGCGTTATTATCATTAAAAGAGGAAAACAAAACAATGAATTATTCTCTCAGATACATAATTTAAGTCTATTCCTTGTGGTTCTCAATATCCTGCCTAATGGAATGAGGCAGTTGTATGCTGTTTGGGCCCTGCATTCAGACAGAGTAGGGTTAAATCACTGCTTATGTCTACTAGCTTTGCAACCTTGGGCAAGTTACTTTTGACCTTAGGCAAGTTGTTTATGACCTTAGGCAAGTTGCTTTGTTACTTCTCTTTCACCGAACCCCAGTTTCTTCCATTGTGAAATGGGATAATAGTAATACCTTCTTCTTAGGATTGTGGTAAGGATGAAATGGACAACCCATTGTTGAAAAAGGCAGTCTGCCATGGGCCCCAAAATCTGCACCCATCCTTGTTGAGTATGCCACAATGCAAGGTCTAGCTGTCCTATGATGCTGAGCCATTTCTGTAGTCATGTAGCCAATTAAGTAGGTCATGGTGACACAGAGGAATAACCACATGTCTACTAACTCCTCAGGGGAAGGATTCTGGCTTGTTCATTAGTTGTTGTAAAAGGTACTGAGAGCTTGGTTCTAGATTCTTCAGCTGCAGCACAACTGTCTGCATAGCTGCCACCTGGGCCCTTTGTGTTATGTGGGATGTAATGGCAGAGGAACCGGCAGCATCATGTGATGCTCCTGCTGTTTTCTGTGTTGTAAATAAAAGTGATCTTGCTCAGATCCACTGAATCTCATTGTCTACTTTTGGAATCTATGGGGCTGTGGAAAGCCAGCCTTCCTGATTGCTTACTCATGTCCTTTGGATCTTTTTTGGAGTTTTGTCACTCCCTGCCATCCTCTGTGACATGGGTTGGCAAACTTTTTCTCTAGCCAGATGGTAAATATTTTAAGCTTTGGGACCACAAATAGTCTCTATTGCATATTCTTCTTAGTGTATGTTTTCTTTAACAACCTTTAAAAAAAACCATTTAATTCACAGGTTGAACAAAAATAGGCTGAGGGCTGGATTTGACCTCAACTCTTAGAAGGCTGGCATCTTCCCCGAAATCCATGTAAAACACTTAAAACAGTCTATGCTATGTTAATGACATTTCAGAAAAAACCATTAGCTATTCTTATACTTAATGCTTTTTTATTATTAATCTCTAAGCCTAAGAAAACCCTGCTGGTACTCCAAATAACGTTCCCAAATAATAAATAACTTTTTGGAAAACATATAGTGCACAGTGACTAGTTATTCCCCACTCCTTTAAGTCAATTCTGTGTCTTTGGAAACAGGACAACTCCTTATATCAGGCTTCCAAGGTGCCAAGAATAGGTTACAGGTATGTGTGTACATATTGAACTCCTCTGCCTGCAGGGCAGATGGTCACCTTCATCTGTTTACTCCAGAGCACTGTGCAAATATTATCATTTTCTATGTGGGTCAAGGCATGAAAAAGGTTGTTAAATGCTGCTTCAGGTCATTAAGTTACTATTTAGTAAAGTACAGGTTTGGTGTATAATAGAACAGTTTTCAATTTTTAGACCACTATTTTCAACTAGAGTGTGGTTGGTGTGGAACTCAGAGGAGCATGCAGTTCTCTTTACTGATCTCAGGTGACTGCAGAATGGTTTCTCCTCACAGGACAGGAGATAATAAGTCACACCAGTTGGTTAACTCTTAATGGTCCAGACACCCTCTGAGGAAAAAGACATTAAAAAATAGCCAAGAAAGCCAAGCATGGTGGCACACACCTGTAGTTCCAGCTACTTGGGAGGCTGAGGCAATGTTTAGAGATGGGGGTCTCGCTATGTTGCCAGGCTAGACTTGAACTCCTGAAATATTTCAAGTGATTGATTGCTTGAGTCCAGGCTGGCAACATAGTGAGACCCCCATCTCTAGACATGGATGAAGCTGGAAACCATCATTCTCAGCAAACTAACACAAGAACAGAAAACCAAACACTGCATGTTGTCACTTGTAAGTGTGAGTTAAACAATGAGAACGCATGGACACAGGGAGGGGAACATTACACACCAGGGCATGTCAGGGGTAGGGGTCTAGGGGAGGGATAACATTAGGAGAAATACCTAATGTAGATGATGGGTTGATGGGTACAGCATATGACCATGGCACATGTATGTCTATGTAACAAACCTGCACGTTCTGCACATGTACCCCAGAACTTAAAGTATAATATTTAAAAAAAAGTAAATGTTATCCTTGAAATTTAAAAATTTCAACTTAAAAAAATAGCCAAGAAGACATCAATGACACAAAGAATAAAGACAACAAGAAGTGCTGAAGGATTGCTGAAGTGGAAGGTGAAGGGGTAAGGTGGAAAGGAAAGCCAGAGGGAACTACAGTAATAATTGAGTGTCCAAAACTGTCCAAGCACTGGTTTTGGTTAAAAAGGTAAACTCTCCAGGGCCAAGTCTAAGAAGAGAGGAAAAGCAATGGAATAAAGTGCCAGGGGGCAAGAGGGGAAGTTGAAGGAATAGAGCCATGGGCTGCAGAAGCTACAGAAGAGAGAAGCATTGACAGGGATGATATAAACCAGGTCCAGTCATGGTGACCAGCAGAACCAGCTTTCAGATGGGAGGAGAAACTCCTACTGCAGTCTCATAGCTGGTAGTGCTATCTACTATACCAGCATCCTATGATATCACTGCATCACTGAAGTTCTGTGACAATGACCTTGAATCGCCCACAGATGCAAGAATGATGCACAGTCTGTTTTTCCTCCTGAGTCAGAAAAGCATACATTTAAAAGATCTCCCCCCCCCCCAAAATAGTTATGAGTTAAGATTTCAGAAATTATCTCCATAAAAGGATAGATACTTCAGTTTTCTGAAAAACCTATTCCCAGATCATACTCAGTGACAAAAGCCACAACAATCTACTATCTACTGAGATATACAATGACTCATAGTACATGAAGGGTGGGTCAGAATGCTCTTACAGATCTCCTTGTAAGACTTGTCCTGGACTTGAGTGGTAATCAGTTCCTCTAATTTTCCCTGTAACCTAGTATAAGATTTTGAGTTGTCACTACAGATACATGGCAATATCTGGTCCCTGGAACAATTTTTTAAAATGATGTCAGTGGTAAGGTAAGGCAGTAGAGATTCAATTTTTTTTCCCTGTTGCAGTGTTAACAGAAAAGTAGGAAAAGATGCCTGAAACTAGCAAGTCTACTTCATGGGGTCAGAGAACTGTCCTCTGAATAGTGTGCTGATTGACTCAGGGGTGATAATGATGTTGTATATAAAAAGAATTAGAACTAAACTGTACATGTCATGGAATAGTAACAACTTAATTCAAGCATATCACCCAGGAGATTGCTTTAGAATGTTTTCTTTTAAAGAACTTATCTGAATATGTTTCCGGAGGGAACTGTTTCTGAAAGATACCCTGAGCCCTGCCTCTGGAGTATGTTAATATTCACCAATGGTGGCACAGTTTCAAACCCTAATCCTAGGAGTCACTGACTTCATTTTAAAGACATACTCAAGAACTAATGTTATACAGTAGTGACCTCTAAGTGGTGAGAAGAAGAAGTTGCTACTAAAAAAAAAGTTTGTTGCTTGAATTTTCTTTTTTAAAAAAGATATGTGAATGTGTTTATTGTTTTTATTTAAGTTCTAGGGTACATGTGCAGGATGTGCAGCTTTGTTCATAGGTAAACATGTGCCATGGTGATTTCCTGCACCTATCAACCCATTACTTAGGTATTAAGTCCAGCATGTATTAGCTATTTTTCCTGATCTCCCTCCCCCCTGCACCCCGACCCCAAGAGGCCCCAGTGTGTATTGTTCCCCTCCCTGTATCTATGTGTTCACATTGTTCAGCTCCCACTTATCAGTGAGACTATGAGGTGTTTGCCTTTCTGTTTCTGCATTAGTTTGCAGAAAATAATGGCTTCCAGCTCCATCCATGTCCTGGCAAAGGACATGATCTCATTCCTTTTTATGGCTATATAGTATTCCATTGTGTATATGTACCACATTTTCATTATCCAGTCTATCATTGACGAGCATTTGGGTTGATTCCATGCCTTTGCTATTGTGAATAGTGCTGCAATGAATATACGAGTGCATGTATCTTATAATAGAATGCTTTATATTCCTTTGAATGTATACCCAGTAATGGGATTGCTGGGTTAAATGATATTTCTGGTTCTAGGTATTTGAGGAATAGCTACCTTGTCTTCTACAATGGTTGAACTAGTTTACATTCCCACCAACAGTGTAAAAGCATTCCTATTTCTTCACAGTCTCACCAGTATCTGTTGTTTATCGAACTTTTAATAATTGCCATTCTGAATGGCGTGAGATGGTATCTCAATGTGGTTTTGATTTGCATTTCTCTAATGATCAGTGATGCCGAGCTTTTTTTCATATGTTTCTTGGCCACATAAATGTCTTAAAGAAGTGACTGCTCATGTCCTTTGCCCACTTTTTAATAATTTTATTTGTTTTCTTCTTGTAAATTTGTTTAAGTTTCTTGCAGATTCTGGATATTAGCCCTTTGTCAGATGGATAGATTGCAAAAATTTTCTCCCATTCTGTAGGTTGTCTGTTCATTCTGATGATAGTTTCTTTTGCCATGCAGAAGTTCTTTAGTTTAATTAGATCCCATTTTTCAATTTTTGCTTTTGTTGCAATTGCTTTTGACATTTTCGTCATGAAATCTTTGCCTGTGCCTATGCCCTGAATGGCATTGTCTAGATTTTCTTCTAGGTTATTTATAGTTTTGGGTTTTGTATTTAACCAATCTTGAGTTAATTTTTATATAAGGTGTAAGGAAGTATCAATTTTCTGCATATGGCTAGCTAGTTTTCCCAGCACCATTTATTAAACAGGGAATCTTTTCTTCATTGCTTGTTTTTGTTAGTTTTGTAGAAGATCAGATGGTTGTAGATGTGTGGTCTTATTTCTGAGTTCTCTCTTTGTTCCATTGGTTTATGTGTCTGTTTTTGTACCATTACTATTTTGGTACCAGCCATTTTGGTTATGTCACCTTGTACCATACTTTGAAGTCAGGTAGTGTGATACCTCCAGCTTTGTTCTCTCTGCTTAGGACTGTCTTAGCTATACGGGCTCTTTTTTATTCCATATGAATTTTAAAATAGTTTTTTATAATTCTGTGAAAAAATGTCAATGGTAGTTTAATGGGAATAGCACTGATCCTATAAATTACTTTGGGCAGTATGGCCATTTTCATAACACTGATTCTTCCTGTCCATGAGTATAGGATGTTTTTCCATTTGTTTGTGTCTTCTCTAATTTCCTTACCAGTGGTTTGTAGTTCTCCTTGAAGAGGTCCTTCACTTCCCTTATTAACTATGTTCCTAGGTATTTCATTCTCTTTGTAGCAATTGTGAATGGAAGTTGGTTCATGATTTGGCTCTCTGCTTGTCTGCTGTTGGTGCATAGGAATGCTTGTGATGTTTGCAAATCGATTTTGTATCCTGAGACTGCTGAAGTTGCTTATCAGCTTAAGAAGCTTTGGGGCTGAGATGATGAGGTTTTCTAGATCTAGGATCATGTTATCTGCAAACAGAGACAGTTTGACTTTTTCTCTTCCAATTTGAAATTCTTTCTTTCTCTTGCCTGATTGCCCTGGCCGGAAAATCCAATACTATGTTGAATAGAAGTGGTGAGAGAGGGCATACTTGTCTTGTGCCAGTTTTCAAGGGGAATGCTTCCAGCTTTTGCCCATTCAGTATATTTGTTGTGGGTTTGTCCTAAATGGTTCTTATTATTTCAAGGTATGTTCGTTCAATACCTATTTTATTGAGAGTTTTTAACATGAAGTGATGTTGAATTTTATCAATGGCTCATGTTGTTTTTGTCTTTAGTTTTGTTTATGTGCTGATTTACATTTATCGATTTGCGTATGTTGGACCATTCATCAGGAATACTGGCCTGAAGTTTTGTTTTTTGTTGTTGTTGTGTCTCTCCCAGGCTTTGGTATCAAGATGATGCTGGCCTCATAAATTAGGGAGAAGTCCCTCCTTTTCAATTTTTTGGTATAGTTTTAGTAGAAATGGTACCAGCTCTTCTTGTACCTCTGATAGAATTTAGCCATGAATCTGTCTGATCCTGGTTGTTTTTTGGTTGGTAGGCTATTTATTTCTGCCTCAATTTCAGAGCTGGTTATTGGTCTATTCAGGGATTCAGCTTCTTCCTGGTTCAGTCTTGGGAGGGTGTATGTGTCCAGGAATTTATCCTTTTCTTCTCATTTTTGTGGGTTTATCTTCCTTTGGTCTTTGAGGCTGATGACCTTTGGATAGGGTTTTTGTGGGGTCTTTTTGTTGATGTTGTTGTTCTTGCTTTATATTTGTTTGTTTTCCTTTTAACAGTCAGGGCCCTCTTCCGTAGGGCGGCTATGGTTTGCTGGGGGTCCACTCCAGACCCTAGTCACCTGGGTCCCTCTTGTACCTGGAGGTGTCACCAGTGGAGGCTGCAGAGCAGTGTTCCTGCTGGCATCAGGTTGGTGCCCTGTCCCAGAAGGGCACCAACACTGTCAGCAGGAACACTCTTGTATAAGGTGTCTGGCAACCCTGTTTGTGTGTCTCACCTAGTCAGGAGGCACCAGATCAGGGACCCACTTAATAATGTACTCTGGCTCCCCCCTTTGCAGAGCCCCTTCGTCTGGACTGCCAAGCTTCTTCAGAGCCAGCAGGCAGGAAAGTCGAAGTCCACTAAACTGCGGAGACTGTGGCCCCCCTCCCCCACAGGGTCTCCATCCCAGAGAGTTCAGAGTTCTGTCTGTAAACCCCTGGCTGGAATTGCTGAAATTCCCAGGGAGGTCCCACCCTGTGTGGGGGAATGGATCTGGGTCCCACCTAAAGAAGCAGTCTGGCCACAATCTGCCACAGCCACTGTGCTGCCCGGTGGGGAATTCCTCCCAGTCCAAACCACCCAGCCTCCCTGGCACTAGCAGGGGGAAAATGGCAGGCTGGAGCCACAGTGATGGCTGTCACCCCTCTCCCTGGAACTCAGTCATCTTAGGCAGTCTCCAGTCTGCTGCTGCTGGCCACAACTCAAGCCACCGCCAAGAGTTTACACAATTCTGTGCTTGGGACCCAAGGCCCTGGTGGTGTGGGCTCACAGGGGAATCTCCTGATCCATGGAAAAAGCTTGGTTTCCCTGGTGGGGTAGCACAACCACTTACCACCTCCCTTGGCTGGGGGTGGGAATTTCCCTTACCCTATGTGCCTCCTGGGTGGGCAGTGGCTCCATCTTGCTTTTTCTCACTCTCTGGGTGTTGTACCAACTGTTTAGTCAGTCCCAATGAGAAAACATGGATACCTTAGCTGAAGGTGCATGATTTACTTGCCATTTTCATTCTTCTCCATGAGAGCCACTGACAGCAGCTGCTTCTAGTTGGCCATCTTGACCACTCCTCCCTGTTGCTTTGATTTTCTAATTTTCTACAATATCCATATATTGCAACTATAATAATGCAAAGCTCAATTAAAAATTATACCCAAGCCATTGTGGGGTTGATTATATAATTATTCAGAAGTTGTTGAACTACCAATTTACTTGTCTCTCCTAGCCCCATGAATATAATTAATACAACAAAGGCAACTACATATTTATAAAATATACCTTTGATGTCATGTTCAAATACATGCATTTTATAAACTTCTCTGGTATGCACATTTTGGTAAAATTTCGGGGAAATGCCAAAACCTAGTAAGGAATATGCCTTCCCTTGTATACACAGCCATAGTTATGTCTTTCAGGTACTCAAAAACTCACACAAAGTCAGTTAAAGAAATTTTAATCACTGAACTACGTCTAGCTGGAGCTTCACATCCTATGTTTTTGTTTTGTTTTACAGAAAAATAATGCCGCAATCTAACATGACTGAAAAAGCAAAACTCACTAACTGCAGTGTCTGGTTATGACTAACTAGAGTTCATTTAACTCTGAAGTCAGGCTAAAGTTGCTCTTTTTTTTTTTTTAGAGTGATACATCAGAATGTATAATACATCTAAACAGGGGATGCAATCTTTCAAAAACTGGATGCCAAAGTCCACTTGTTTTAGCTTTGCAAAGACTGCACTGACACTCAAAGGTTAGGTGAAAGGGGGGAATGTGCAAATATCTGATGCAGTATCTGATGCTGCCTGTATTACTTGCTTTGTCTGTCATAACAAAATGCCACAGACTATGTGGCTTAAACAACAAAAATTTATTTTCCCACACTTCTGGAGGCTGGAAGTCTGAGATCAGGGTCTCAAATGCTCAGGTTCTGGGGAGAGCCCTCTTCCCCGGGTTGCTAATGACTACCTTTTGCCTGTGTCCTCACATCATAGAGAGACAGAGAGCAGGCTCTCTAGTGTTTCTTCTTAGAAGGGCACTACTCCCATCATGAGGGCTCCATCCACATGAACTTGTCTAAACCTAATTACTTCTGAAAGCCCTATCTCCAAATACCATCACATTGAAGGTTAAGGGCTTTGATATCTGAATTTTGGAAGAACACAATTCAGTCCACAGCACTGCCCCTGAAAGTCACTCCCTCAGGCCAAATTCCGGGGAGGTCACAATAACATTTCCATTCACATTTACCTTTCTCTACTACGATTGCAATCACTTCCACATTCTATGGTAACAAACCATAATAGAGAATAAAAAACTTCCGACAGGTTAGTACTAGGAATAAAAGCCTTATATGTCTCCATGCCTCCTGAGCTTGAATGAGCCGAGTTATACTGACATAGATACAGGAGGCTGAAAACGTAGACAAGCCTTCTCTTGAAAGCTATTTACCAACTTCCAGTGGCCCATCCTCTCCGGGTGTCATTGCTATGAGAGTGGAAACCTGGGGACCCATGATGGTTAATTCTATGTGTCAACTTGACTGGGCCAAAGGATGCCCAGATTAAACATTATTTCTGGGTAAGTTCTGTCAGGGTGTTTCCGGATCGAGACTAGCACTGGCATCCATGGACTCAGTAAAGTAGATTGCCCTCCCCAAAGTGGGTGGGCGTCATCCAATCAGTTGCAAGCCTAAACAGAGCACACACAGAGGAAGGAGGGATTTGCCTCTTCTTTTTCTGCCTCATGGCTTAATGTGGGACATCTCACCTCATCTTATCTTGTCCTTAAACTAAATTACACCATCAACGACCCTTCAGATTTGAACTGAATTACACCACTGGCTTTCTTGAGTCTCCAGCTTGCAGACCACAGATGGTGGAACTTCCTAGCCTCTGTAATCATCTGAGCTAGTTCTTTATAATAAATCTCCCTCTCTCTCTCTCTCTCTCTCTCTCTGTCTCCTCTCTATTTCTTTCTCTGTCTCTCTACACACACACACACACACACACACACACATAACATATTTGATTATTTGATTCTTTATTCCTGACCAATACAGGATCCCAGTGTCTGAAAATCTGAGGGTGGTGGACTGAGTTCCTCTGCACGAACTTGTGTTGAGAGAGGAGACAGCCAGAGTCTGCAGAGTGTGAATAGTATGAGTTTTATCTACCTAAAAAACTTGTCTATTTAACTTTATGGCCATCTTGAGGCTTATGCCACTGCAAGAGGGTCCCAGGGAGGATTCCTCAGGACAGGACTTTGTATTCAGTTTGTACTGCCTTCCATGACTCAGATGTATATGAGGAGACCTGACCCTCCAGTGGCCTCCAGAAGACAAATGTCCCCAGCTCTACCCCTGGACTGTGATATATAACTAGGGGAGGGGGGATGTTGGGAGGGAGAGTTCCTTGTTTTCAAGATGCTGAGATATTTATAGGGGAAATAAACGTACTTTTAGGAAATAAAAGCATTTTATATGCTGAGATCATTTATTCTTTTAAACCTTTTAAAAGTCTGTTCATATTTATTGGAAATTTTTAAAATATATGCATATGTGCTGTCTAGTATCTTTACATGACAGGTTTCACTAATTTTTCTAAGTTTATGTTACATATAATGTGTACTATTGTGAAAATATTCAGATTTTATATTTCGTTGACTGAAAAACAAAAACAAAAATCAAACCAACAAAAATGTTAAGGCTCCTAAAGGCAGTGTGGACATGAGAAAGAGGAGTAAATTTAAATACCTCCCATGTGATAGGGTTGAGAAGATGCATTCTTATATTATTTTGGTTAATCAGAATAACACTGTGAGGTGTGACTGACTCATTATGTGCAAGTGAGGACAATGAGGCTCAGAGAACCAAATGTCACATGTTAGATAAGGGGCAGAGCCAGTCCTTTCAACTGTCATCTACTCAAAAGCAAAGACTTGCCTTCTCCACTACACTGCACCAGCTTGCAAAAGTCCTCAAGCCTCCTGTCCACACATTGTAAATCTTCATTTCCCTTTACTGCCTGGACACATTGGGACATCAGCAAGATGATACCGTCAAGGACTTAACATTTAAAATAAAATAACCCAAATAATTTAGAGGCTCACCTGTTACCAGGCTCAAATTGAGCTTATGTTACTTTCTGCTGATGAGGAAAAAAAAATGAAGTACTACTTTGTGTGTTTACCAGAAGAATTTTCATAAGCGTGCTAAGTAAGAAACAGTCTCCCAAATATAACCCTTGATTCCAAGAAGCTATTTACAGCAGAATGTCAAAACTCACATACTACTGAAGAGCTGCACTAAAAGACACAATTTTGAGAACACTCAGATGCATCTGCAGATGTTCAAAAAGGTAAAGATATCAGAAACATGTTGACTTAGATTTGTACTTCTTTCTGAAGTTACTTTATTTTTACAAAACATACAAATATGTAACTCAGTGCCAAGTAAAGGGATTCTGAAAGAAATATAGAGAGGTTTCAAAACTAAGTAAATGAATATGAATGAAAAGGAAGTACTGTCACAGGCATTTTCTTTTTGTATTGTAAAAACCAAAACAAATCCAATGTTTAGGGCAAAAACCAGGGCTCCCCAACAGTAGACCATAATCTTGCAGATGCTCAGGCCATTCCAGAGCTATGTGACCCTGTTTTCAGCTCATGCTCCCTCTATCCCTGTAGTTTCACGGGAAGGTGATATGGGCAGCACTGCTCCACTGAGCGTTCTCAGAAATTTCAGTGTTTTTACCCCTTCCCTGCTCAGAGACAGGGCATGCATGTTGTCAGTATCCTTGCTCATCCCTGCAGATTTCCAGCCACACCCTCACTACCAGTAACCTCAAGGAGCTACAAATGAATAATAAAATATATGTGACAGGAAATTATTATGCTTGTGGCTGTGAAAGACGTCCTCTGGTCCTAGTAGGAGCAGACACCATCCAGCTAATCATTGGTGTGGGAAGAATGTGTTCCAATACCTTGAACTTCTCAGAAACCTTGAAAACTTTCTTCTAGAAAGAAGAGTCTAGACTAGGCTGGGAGAAGATTAGGATTAGAGGTAAAGTATTAAAAGGTTAAACCAGTTCCTCATTAACCCCATTAGTGCAAGTAGGTGATGGGGTGTACAATTCAGCAAAGCGGAACTCAGAATCTCAGAGAGGAAGGAGATCTGAGGACTTGCCTCACCCACATGCTTTACTTTCAGATAAGCAAACTCAGCCCAGAAACATAAACATGACTGTATTTCATCAGATTTAAAAAGTGCAAATTATCAGACACATTGTTATTTTATGTAGTGTTAAAAGTAACACAAAATGCTGTTAATAAAATAAGGCAGGTCATTGGTTATGAAACATCTCATTTTTTTTTTTTATTGCATTTTAGGTTTGGGGGTACATGTGAAGAACATGGAAGATTGTTGCATAGGTACACACATGGCAGTGTGATTTGCTGCCTTCCTCCCCCATCACCTATATCTGGCATTTCTCCCCATGCTATCCCTCCCCCAACTCCCCACCCCCCCACTATCCCTCCCCTTTCCCCCCCCGACAGACTCCAGTGTGTGATACTCCTCTCCCTGTGTCCATGTGTTCGCATTGTTCAACACCCGCCTATGAGTGAGAACATGCGGTGTTTGATTTTCTGTTCTTGTGTCAGTTTGCTGAGAATGATGGTTTCCAGGTTCATCCATGTCCCTACAAAGGACACGAACTCATCGTTTTTTATGGCTGCATAATATTCCATGGTGTATAGAAACACATCTCATTTTTAAAGTGGTAAAAGTAAAAACAAAAGAAAAAAACAAAAATTAAAAAAAAAAGACATCTGATATGGTTTGGCTATATCCCCACCCAGAACTCATCTTGGATTATAACTCCCATAATCCCCAGGTGTCCTGAGAGGGATCAGGTGAGAGGTAATTGAATCATGGGGTCGGGTTTATTCTGTGCCGTTCTTGTGATAGTGAACAAATCTCACAAGATCTGATGGTTTAATAAAGGGCAGCTCCCCTGCACACACTCTCTTGCTTGCCATCATGTGAGGCAAGACTTTGCTTCTTCCACTCATGTGGAACTGGGAGTCCGTTAAACCTCTTCTTCTTTATAAATTACCCAGTCTTGGGTATGTCTTGATTAGCCATGTGAGAATAGACTAATACAACGTCTTAAAAGGGGTATGTTGATGAGACATAGTAAGCAAAGTGCCTCCAAATGCTCACTTCTCAGCCCTTAGGTCTCCTGTTGTTCCCCAGTATGCTCATGCAGCTTCATTTCCCATGAGAAACCTAAAATTTAGGAGTTAGGAAACTATCTCAAAGTCACTAAGTGAAGAAGGAACAGGGCCAGGACTCATACTAGGCCCTTGATTCTTTTGTGCTGGCTCACACATCTCTATATTGCCTCTTACACTAAGGTATTTATCTCTTGCTCTGGAAAACAGAGCTAAATTAGTCAGCAGAACATTGGCCTCCTGATTAGGTTTAGCTTATGATAACATAAAAATTAAATTGCTGCTCTGAACACATGCCGGCAGGCTGAAAGCAGCCTGGGTAGACATTTGCCAGGGTAAGACAGTGTCTCTGGATTTGAAACACGCTCAGTAAAATCTATAAAGCAGGTAAATCCACGTGTCAGACAACTGAATAGCTATTTATCACAGTTAGATGAGATGTGTTACTAGATCTAGACTTACTGGAGTATGGGGAGAGAGGCTGAGAATAATATTATTTTCTCATAGATCTGGTCCTTCCCTCTGCCACACAGCTGGAGCACTGAGATTTCTCCACAACACCTGTGCCACTGCTTAAATGATTGAAGTTTGCCATGTCTATAACTAAGAGCCCAGTGGCTGACATGTAAACCGTCCAGCCTCACATGGCCCACAACTCCCTCAAACTTGAAAAGAAGGACAGAGCCACACAAGAGGACAGCTGCTTCTGCAGTGCCTCCTCTGACCTGCCTGGCAAGGCATAAGTTAGGCTTGGGAGAGAATTATATGGAATGTCTTATCTCGCTGGTTGCTCCAGGAAACCTGAGATACTGTATACCTCCTGTTCACATACTAACACTTCTAAATTTAGCTTAGGGAGGTGTGGCTTCTAATTCTTTATATGAAGATAAGCTTCTTTAAACTCAGTGTTTCAACCTCTGCATCCTGACTGAATGACATGTGAGTGGAGATACTGCCCGCCCCCTGCCCCGCCTCCATCCCTACGCTGGTCATCTGGCTGTGAACCGCCGTGATTTTTAAGTCTGCCAGTGACTTAGACAATAACAAAAGGTTGCATCCAGACTGACTTGGCCCCTGTTAAGAACCCTGGGAGCTCAGCCCACGGATCTCAAGATGAGAGTGCAGTGCATTATCAATTTCTACAATCTCAAAAACAGTGGAAAACAAAACCTCTGCTGCTCCCTGGCTACTTTATTCTTGTCCACTGAGTGACAGCTAATAGTAATGTATTGAGGGCACCCAGAAGAGAAGGAACAGCCCAGCTGCCCATGCTGGGAGGGGAACAAAGACATCTGCCTTCTCATGAGGTATTTACTTTCATCGCAGCACTACTCAGTCTTTTAACTTTTATTTTCTTTGCCTTCCCTGCCTGATGAAAAAAGGAGACAGCCTCAGAGCTATGCCTCCAGACCAGGTGCTTGAGAAACGCATCATTCCTGTTGTAACACTGACTGTTTTCACAGCAAGGTGGGCACTTTAGCTCTCCTCATGAAACGTGAGGCCATGTGCCCTCTCTGCCTTCCTCTGACTACAGAGGACAACTGGTGCATCTGGAAGGCATGACACATGTCCTAACACTGGATATGATGGAGTGGCAACTACATTCAGATTTGGTTGTCTGCAACTTAAGTGATACAACATTCTGAGTGCTGTACTATATTTAAATCCCTTCTTACATGTTATATAGAAATTTGGTTTCATGCTTTCCCTCTAAGTACCTACAAACCCTCTCTAAACTGCTTAACACAGCCATAAAGGGGCCTTGGACACCCATCCCCCAATACAATGACAAGGGGCCCATGAGCTTGGCTCCCTCTGGGTACTTCTTTAAGTGAGAAGGAGCAGCAGGGGATGTCAGCTGCCCTCCGCACCCCCTCTCTCATCATCAGGAGAAGCCCTATGTTTCACACCATTACCTCCCTTCACCTGCAAGGAGGGGAGAAGCAGCCAAAATTTGGTTTACCATGTACTTGTATTTAGTCCACTCTGGTTCTCTGTCAGAGGGTTATTTCCATTTTTGAACATAAACTGCTTTGGCAAACCAGCTCATAACCTACTATTGTCTTTCAAAACATTTCTTAAGTATGGGAAATCACCATTCTTCTCAGAATGACTGGAACCCAAAAATCCTACAGATTTACTAGTAATACTACTAGGATTTAATTTTGACACCTTCCAAAACTCAGACTTGTTTTAATTCTGTTCAAAGAAGTTTCATGTATTTTGCTACCTTTGAGCAAAGGGGAACAGAAGTAAATGACCAAAGGAAAAGTTCTTTCATTTGTTCTGAATGAATGAATAAAAAATGCAATGAATGAGTAAATGAATAGAATGATCACTGGCAAAAGAAAGCACAATAGACAACTGACCCCAATCTGCCTTATCTCTGCAGTCAACAAGACCATGTCCAGGGGCTGAGGCTGGTTTTGCAAATAATTAATTAAGTTCCAGAATTATTTTCCCTTCCTCTTTCTTATTCTATGCACACTGACAAATAATCAGGTTGTGACATGCAAAAATTTTAAATCTCATTTGAATTTGAAATGGTATAGAATCCAGGAAGTGCTGAAGTCTTATTAGAGATTACAGCATGCATATAAACAATAATGCTTAAAATCAGAATAATCAACTTTTGTATTTCCTGACCTGTACAGATTTAATTATCTAGACCTAATGTTTTAGTAATCTTATTTTCAAATGATATAATGTCCTTTTCTCTTAATTTTATCTTGAAACAAATGTTCAAGTTTATTTGTAGCAGTTGGGGGAAAGTAAGGTTCAATGTCTAATTTCTCTGATAAATTTAGAGCTCTTTTCCTCTGCTTTCCAGGAGACAAAGTAGAGAAACAGAAATAGGATCAAGTTCTATAAATAAATTATGGTCGGCTTGTCCTTAAATATCATAAACTGTTGAGAAGAAATGAAGTCATAAACATAAATTAATTTTATTTTAAAAGCTGGCTAAGAGATGGTGTTAAAATTTAAAAGTTTTGCAAGAAGGAAAATGAAAAGGGGGAGGAATTGCAAACACTTCAGAAATAATGAAACACTTATTTTTTTTTTTGTCAGCTTCTTCTAAGACAACAAGATTCTGTGTTTGCCACTTTACCACTGTGGTGATACTTAAGTAATCCACCAAAGCATTGAGGTATTGGCTGACAATCTGTCTAGGTGCTGCGTGTTAATAATGGTTACATTTTGCCCAATATTTTAACCATGGTTTCACCTTCTCCCTATTTTAAAAGATCCCCCAAGGAAAAACCACAAGTTAAATAATAGCAGAATAAGACTTTTTAGGTAGACATGTATTTGGTTGGATTTTGTGACCTTCTTTCATGTCTCTTCAGAATTTATTTATGGAGTTGGGAGAGTCAGAATGTGTTCGCCTATGAAATTTTTTTGGAATTGGAACCAAAAAAAAAAAAAAAAAAAATCCAAAAAAACCCCAACCAACTTTGAACTTGTTTTCACTAGCCCAGCCCATGTGCCACTATCAGCCTCCATTGGCCTTACTCCAGCAAGGCCTGTGCTTTGGTGCTTCCATGATGCAATCAGTCTCTGCAGACAGAACTCCAAGGTGTCTCCAGAGCCAAAGTCAGGTGAAAATGGGGTTACTGTGGGGGATTATTTTAGGTCAGAATACAGGCCAAAGAAAAAAAAAACCCGTTTCTGTTTGAAACTGCCTCGCTGCCCTCATTTTGTCACTTGGCTTTACATGGAAAGACACTGCTCAGGAATTACCCAAATGACAAAAACAAAACAAAACAAACCATACATTCTAACATTTTACACCAAGAATAAACAATGCAAAGTGGAGATTGAGCTTATCAATTTTTTCAAAGCCTTCCATACCGAAATATGTTAATTAAATTAATGTGCTGGACAGACCCAGAGGAAAATGAAGTCCTTCTGTAGTTTAGTTTCCATACCTAAATTGGCAGATTTATGGAATTCATGTTTGCATTACATGTAAAGTTCTTACAGTTCTTACACCTGCATAAGCATCTTTTGACTGGAAAGGTCAACATATTTCAAGGGCTTTGGCTCTGAGAAAGAACACCTTGGTGGATTCCAGGTACCAAATCATCTGTAAAATCACATGCCAAATCCCAAAAGCTTACTGTCTCCAGGACCACAAACTAATCAATCTGGGAGGAAATTGGCTCAAATAATATCAACACTGTTAATGCCAATGGCCAAACTCTAGATGGTGAATGTGAAATCATAAGTGGAATCTGCTCCCAGGCCAAGACAATCAATGCAACCAAATCGTCTGGATACAAGTCAAGCCATGAGGTGAATGTGGGTAGTACAGTCACCATTCAGATTTGAACCAGATGGTATCAGTGTGACTGATGATGACAAACACCCTCTCCTTGACCAAACTTCAGCTGGGCTCTCTTCCTGACTGGACCTCTGTACTGTTTGTGGCCTGCCTGGCCCAGTCCCAGCAAGAATTCTGCCAAGTCATTTTAGTGAGAATTCCCCCTATCCTTGATATCTGATCAAGTTCCTCACCCCACACTTGTGATGTGTAAGTCCTTGGCCTGACTTCAAAAATCCTCTTCAGTTGGTTTAGCAAGAATCCCCTTACCCTGGATGTCTCCTCTCAGTGATTTGCCATCGACTCACCCCCTCATTCTACTCATTGGTTATAAATCCCCGTTTGTCCTTATTGTATTTAGAGTTGAGCCTGATCTCTTCTCCTCTTACAATAGACCTGACACCTATTGCAATAGTCCTGAATAAAGTCTTCCTTGCCATTTTAAGAAGTGTCAAAACAGTTTTTTCTTTAACAAAGATAGCTATGTTTAATAGGAGCCAAAGGTCAAGGCACCTTGTATAAAGGAAAAAAGTTTTTTGAGATTGAAAAACTATTTCTTAGTAATTAATACTATCTTCAGGTTATTTCTGTGCAGACAGTCTTCAGAAGGGCTTTTGCTGAACTAGATGATAAAATGCAGATGCTTAGCAAGAGAAGTGGGGATCTGGGGTACAAATGGATTAAAGGAGGTGGATCCATTAATAAATGTCACTGTCATTCAATAAATGTCACTGTCCTTCAATAAATGTCACTGTCCACTTAGGAAGGAGCTTAAATTGATTATTTTAGTTTTGAGGGTTTACCTTTAAATAAACTGTTTATTTTGGAATGATTTTAGATTTATAGAAAAGTTGCTATGTGCCTCTCACCCACTTACTCCCATTATTAACATCTTACTCTTGTCAAAACTAAGAAACCAACATCGGTACATTGCTATTAACTAAAATCTAGAGTTTATTTGAATTTCATCAGTTTTTAAAATTAATGTCCTCATTCTGTTCCAGGATTCCATCCAGGTACTCCATTGCATTCAGTTGGGATGTTTTCCCAGTCTACTCCGGTCTATAATGATGTCTTAGCCTTTCCTTGTTTTTATTACCTTGACACTCTTGAGAATCACTGGTCAGGTATTGGGGGAGAAAGTCCCTTAGTCTAGGTTGGTCTGATGCTTTTCCCATGATTAGATGGACCATGAATTTTTGGAAAGAATACCATAGAAGCGAAGTATTCTTTTCATCATACCATCATGTTTTTGTGATAACTTTTTGATGTAGCAAATTTTGCTCATTAACCTTACAGTAGGATTCTTCATACCTCATTGCTATCCAAAGTGAAACCCACCTTTCAAGGCATTAGTGAAGAATTTTACTAAAGATTTCATGGTGGAAGATGGGGAAGGGAAAGAGGAGAAACTTAAATGACATGTGACAGCACAAGTTAACAAAGATCCCCTGTACTATCAGTGTTTGCCCTTTTACAAAGGAAAGTAAGCACCTGTATCCTTCACTTGCTCAGGAAGTTTCTGGAATCCACCTGCTCTAATCCATTTGTACCCCAGATCTTCACTTCTTCTTGCTAAGCATCTGCATGCCATCATCTAGTTCAGCAAAAGACCTTCTTAAGACTGTCTGCACAGAAGTCACCTGAAGATAGTATTAATTACTAAGAAATAGTTTTTCAATCTCAAATAACTTTTTTCCTTTATACAAAATAAAGTTTATTAAAAACAGCTTTACTCCATGATTTATCAGTGAGAACTGACTTAAGTACAATGTTCATCATCCATGATGAATTGGAAGGTTGAAGCAAATTGTCATGCTCCTGGAATCTGGGCGGGGGTGGGGGTGGAATGGGTGAACAGGAGCTTACTTTGCTCAAGTGTTAAACATTGGACTTTCTTAACAGTCATGTTCACAAAGTATCACAAATTCACTAATTATTTTGCCTTAGTTGTTTGAATCTCAGTCTCTTTCTAGTTCTTGTTCTTTAGGCAAATGAGACGTAGAAAGTAACCTAGGTTTCTCACAAGGACAGGTAATTTATCCATTTACTCACTCAACAAATAAGTATTCATTGTGTTTAGTTGCTAGTCACTACCCATTAATAGAGTTTTTCTTTTATTTACTTATGTTTTAATTCAGTAGATATTTATTAAGCTCTTACTAAATGTCTGAGAACAGAGTAGACCCTGGGATAGGGTCTCTACCCTCATAGAATCTATAGTCTAAGGAGGAGATAGATATTAAACAAATAATAATAAAAATGAAATGTCATTAAAAGCTGTGAAGAGAATCATAAAAGATCAAGGAAGGATGCAATGAGTGTGAGTGTGTGTGTGTGTGCGCACATGTGCATGTGTGTGTGTTTTGCCAGGTGTGGAAGGAATTGATTTACTTTTTAAGAGTAGAGGTCAGGAAAGCTTATGGAGGGAGCAATATTTGCAAATGATCTGAAGACTTGAGTAAGCATTAGCTAAACTGACTAAGAGGAAAAGCACAGACCAATGCTGAAAGCAGGGCCTGTGGGAATGTTCTAGGAACTGAAGATGACAGTCTGTCTGAAGTGGGGAGACTAATGTGGCCTCATTGATCACATGGGCCAGGCTAAAACCACGTTCAAGATTGTGAATGCTGTTCTCCAGGCAGAGCTCACTGGGAAGTGCTCAGGAGGGCAAGAGTTAAGTATTTGATCCTTCACATCAAAGAAGAATATTATTTGAACTGTGAATAAAATGCTAACTGACTTGTCTCTCTCTCCCTTAGCTATCCATCCCTGCTCCTACACAACCATGGCCATGTTTTAAGAAGAATGAGGCAGCAAATTTTCAGTGTCCACTCAAACTCCCTAACACCATGCGTCATTCCCTAATGAGGGTCTTTTGCAGCTGAAGACTGATTATTTCTCTCTGCAGAAGGGAAGAGATACATTTATGTAGATCAGTTACAACAGTCCCATTAGCACATTTGCCTCTTAGTTCAATGACAACTCACTATAATGATTGCTGCAAAGATCTTATCTTTGTCTGCACCTGATTCTCCCATTTTTATTTTTATTTTTTGACACATAGGAAGCTTTGGGGGGGTAAAATACATATTATGAAATTCGCCATTTTAACTATTTTTAAGTGCTTAATTTGGTGGCATTAATTATATTGACAATGGTGTTCAACCATTGCCACTATCTATTTCCAAAACTTTTTAATCATCCCAAACAGAAACTCTGTACCATTAAGCAATCACTCCCACTTCTTTCCTCTTGCTAGCCCCTGGCAACCTCTAATCTACTTTCTGTTTCTTTGATTTGCCTATTCTCGATATGTCATATAAATGAAATCCTATAATATGCAACCTTTTATGTCTGACTTCATTCACTCAGCAAAATGTTTTCTAAGTTCATCTGTATTGTAGCATGGATCAGAACTTTATTCCCTTCCATGATTGAATCATATTTAACTGCATGTACATACCATATTTGGTTATCTATTTATCTGCTGATGAACATGAGTTATTTCCATCTTTTGGCTATTGTGAATAATGCTGCTAAAAAGTATCTGTTTGAGTCATATGTTCAGTTCTTTCCGGTTTAATATACATTTTTAAGAAATAACACATTTTTAAAAATTGAAGTAAAATTGCACATAAAATTTACCATCTGTATTAGTCGATTCTCATGCTGCTATGAAGAAATATCCGAGACTGGGTAATTTATAAAGGAAAGAGGTTTGATTGACTCACAGATCTGCATTGCTGGGGAAGCCTCAGAAAACTTACAATCATGGCAGAAGGCAAAGGAGAGACAGGTACCTTCTTCACAGGGTGGCAGGATGGCGTGAGTGCAAGCAGGGGAAATGCCAGACACTTTTAAAATCATTAGATCTTGTGAGACTCACTTATTTTTATGAGAACAGTGTGAAAGAAACTGCCTTCATGATCTGATTACTTCCACCTGATCCCACCTTTGACATGTGGCGATTACAATTTAAGGTATCTTAACCGTTTTTAAGTGTACAGTTCTATGGCGTAAAGTATATCCACATTTCTGAGCAAGCATCACCACCATCCATTTCCAGAACCCTTTTCATTTTGCAAAACTGAAACTCTATACCCATTAAACCACAACTCCTCATTCTCTTCTCAACCCTTAGCAACCACCATTCTACTTTCTGTTTCTATGAATTTGACTACTTTAGGTACCTCAGATAAATGGAATAAAACAGTATTTATCCTTTTGTGACTGGCCTACCTATAATCACCCCTGCTCTCTTATTTGCATGGAATACCTTTTTCTATATTTTCACTTTTAACCTATTTGTGTCTTTAGATTTGAAGTGTCTCCGGTAGACAGTATATAGTTGGATCATATTTTTATAAAATCCATTCTCTCATTCTGTTTTTTGATTGGGCAGTTTAATCCACTTTGATTTAAAATAATTACAGATAAGAAGAGACTTCTGTCATTTTATTTCTTTTCTATATTCCTTATAGCTTTTTTGTTCCCTATTTCCTGCATTGCTGTATTCCTTTCTGTTTAGTTGATTTTTTTTTTTTTGCAGTTAAACATATTAATTCATTTCTCCTTTTTCTGTGTATCTCTATATTCTTTAGCTATTTTCTTTGTGGGTTTTATGGTATTACATTTAACATCTTAATGGTATCACATTTCTTACTTGAATTTATACAGCTTAAATCCAATAACATATAAAAACTCTGCTCTAATACAGCTCCTCCCCACCTCTTTTTAGTTATTGATATTACAAAACTGTATCTTTACACATTATGTGTCCAAAGACATAAACTAAAATTTTTTATGCATTAATCTCTTAAATAATGTAGAAAACAAAATGTAGAATTAAAAGCCAAAGTTAAAATAAGACTAGATTTTAAAACTGATAATAGTTTTAAAAATATGCATTAGTCTCTTAAATAATATAAAATACATAAAGTGGAGTTACAAACCAAAGTATAAAAGTTACTAGATTTTAGAATTATTCATGTATTTACCTTTATTGAGATCTTTATTATTTATTCAAATGTCTTCAAATTACTGCCTAGTATTTTTCATTTTAACCTGAAGGACTTCTGTTAGCATTTCTTTTAGGGCAGTTATGGTGGTAATTATACTTTCTCAGATTTTGTTTTTCAGAAAATGTCTTAATTTCTCCTTCTCTTTTGAAAGACAGTTTTGATAGATATTGGATTCTTGGTTGACAGGTTTATTTGTTTTCTTTCAGCACTTTGTATATGTTAGTCCTCTGCTTTCTGGCCTCTAAAGTTTAGAATCAAAAATATGCTGATAATCTTACTGAGGATCCCTTATATGTGATAAGTGGCTGCTCCCTTGCTGCTTCAAGATTCTCTCTGTCTTTGGCTTTCAACAGTCTGATTATGATGTGTATCTCTTTGAGTCCATTCTAGTTAAAGTTTGTTGAACTTCTTAAATGTTTATATTTATGCTTTTCATCAAATTTGGAAAGTTTTCAGTTATTGTTTCTTTGAATAATCTAGATTTCCTTTTTTCTTTCCCTCTTCTCCGAGACTTTCATTATGTATATATTTGTCTGCTTAATGATGTCCCACAAATTCTTTACACTCTGCTCACTTTTCTTTGATATTTTTTTCTGTTTCCTCCAGAATTGACAATTTTCATTGTCCTATCTTCAAGTTCACAGATTCTTTCCTCAGTCTACTCAAATCTGTCTTTGAATCTAACTAGTGAATTTGTTATTTCAGTTATTGTAGTTTTCATCTCCAGAATTGCCTTTTGGTTTTGTTTTAGGTTTTTTATCTCTTTATTAATTTTTCCATATTGTTCATACATTGTTTCCTTGACTGTCTCCACATTATTTTTTAGTTCTTTGAGCATCTTTAAGGCAGTTGTTTTAAAGTCTTTGTACAGTAGATCTTCCATTGGGTATTTTTTAGTTATATTCTTATTAGGTTATTTTTCCTTTTGAATGGGCCACACATACTTTCATATTTTTTGGGGTCTTGTGATTTTGTTGCCATCATTGTTGAATACTGGATTTTTGACTATAATAATATAGTGATTTTGGAAATCAGATTATTCCCCTTCCCCAGGGTTTTCTAGTGGTTGCTTTTGTTTTTTTACTGCTATAGGCTGCATCAGTGCTGGTGATCAGTTCAAAATGTAAACATAGGGTCTTTTTGGTTAGCTTTTAAGCCTGTACCTTTCCCTGGGCATATGTTGTGACTTTCTAAATGCCCCCACATATGTGGTTGTTTTTAGAAGTATTAGATTTTAAATGTTTGTCTCCCAAAAGGGGAAGAAAAGAAAAATAAAGTGGAAGGAGGTGAGGAAGAAAAAAATAAAAAGGCACTGGTCTTTTAGATCTTATGGAACTTGCTGTAGCCAAAGGGAAAAGGGCTTGCAACAGTTAAGAATGGGGCGTGACAATGGCTTCCCCCTATATGTGTGCATCTCAAAGATTAGACACAGCAATCAGCAATCAGAATCTGTATCTCCAGTTTTTGTAGGATCCTTTTTGCTCACCTTGGCTCCTACAAACTGCCTATAAGTTACATATGAAACATGTGCGAAGCTGCCTGCCATGGGGCTGGGGAATGAGTAGCTGCTGTCATGTTGCAAGCTGAAGTTGACCAAAATTTACTATTACCAATCCTTCACCTGGAAGTTACAATCATTCTAATAGATTCCAGAATTTCAAAATAGATCAGATAGATTTTGCTACTGCAATTGTTGTTTAGATGGTGCTTCCTATTCTGCCATATTCCCACAGTCCTCTGATCAATCCTTCTTAACTAATGACTCTGCTAAATGGTTTGATCGCCCTAATTTTTTAATGATGAAAAATCTGAACTTATGTTTTAGGAATGCTATAAGAAGATCAATATTTTTGCTGACACAACTTTAATACTTAGGCAAAGTAACAAAACTTAGTATAACAACAAAAACAACAAAATACTAGTTATGAAAATAACGGTGCTGAGAATTTTATACTAAATGAGCTGCTGCTGATACATGTTCCCATGAGCAGGAACTAAAGTATTTATTAGTGAGTTATGGATTACTTGGGATTTACTGGGTGTAGCATGCATACTATATTATTAAAAAAAGAAGTAGAAATGAGCATGGTGAGGGAAGGAGAAGTGGCCGAGAGAAACATCAGAACCCCATGAGCATGGTGAGGGGAAGGAGAAGTGGCTGAGAGAAACATCAGAACCCATGATGCATTTGCAACAGACACTATCTAAGGCGGAAAGAATAATCCAACCAGACTTCAGGATAATAACTTTGCCTAGGATGCCAGAAGAGTTGCTGGGTTCTAGCACCATGTCTGTCATTAATTATGTGACCCTGTGCAAATCAATTTCCGTCTGAGAAATATTTGTAAAATAGTGATGGGGGAGGATGAGAGCTTTATGTTAATTTCTAAGGTCTTTTATAAATAAAACATTTATGATTTTATAAGTCTAGATCTGTAGTGTCTAATTCAATAGCCACTAAGATGTGTGGCTATTTAAATTAAATAAAAAGAAAATTTCAGTTCCTCAATTACACTAGCCATATTCCAAATGCTCAGTAGTCAGATACAGTAGTCAGATAATGAATAATGAGTTGGACAACACTGATAGGGAACATTTTCATCATTACAGAGAGCTTTGTGTTGCATAGCCCCATTCTAGATCTTTTTCTTTAAAAAGACTCTTGAGAAGGCTAATGTGAACATTATTCATGGTCTTATATAGTGCTATTGATTTTATTATAAAATTGACTATTGCTACTACAAATACTACAAAGAGTTGACATTTATTGAGCATGATCATGTGCTAGAATTGTGCAATGGGCTATTTTGACTTAATCCTCATAACTCTCTGAGATAGGAACTGTTATTATGTCCATTTTAAAAATGAGAAAAACAAAATCCAGCGTGACTTAGTAAGTTCGTCAAAGCCACAATCTAGAAGTGGTAGAGCTAGGACTTAAGCCCATTAACTGTCATTTCTCAGAGTACCAGATATTTCACTTTGGCCCCAAGCTTGGTCTCTGATCTTAACTGTCTTATGGCTGAGCCTCATGAACTCCTCACAACCTTTGTTGTGGACACTGGACCTTTGTATATGCTTTGTCAGAAAACTCACCTATCCTGCGCCTTTCACTTCTTGCCAAATTCCTATTTACCCTTAAAAAGTAACTCAAATATGACTTCTTCAGGAGGTAAAATAGTTACTCTATCTGCTTTGGGTTTCTACTGTACTCCATCCATACCTCCAGCACAGAGCCCACCGGTCTGCCTTATAGTCTCCATACACATGTCTAGTCTCCCACCAGACTGTTAGTATATTAAAGATGAAGGCTATGCCTTAATTATTTTTGTATATCCCTAGTTCAAGGAAAGTGCTAAGTCAAGGTTTGCTGAATAAAAATATCAAAACATCTTCCTAAGATTAAGAGTCACCACCATTTCCAACCACTCTAGCTTATATAGATGCTTTCCATTATTCTTGGAACATGCAGTTTTGGATGCTATTTATTATCTGTAAGCAGAGAGCTCCAGCACCTTCAGGCAGGGAGCAAGGTACAAACAAGCAAATAAATAAATAATAATGATTATTTCTGAGATAAGTAGTTCTTCCCAAGCCTCTCTATGAGCAGTCTGTCATTTACAGGCAAGAAATTATTACCATTCTTTACCAATTCTCGTGAAGTTCTGTCCACATTCTCTATTATGCACCAGGCCTGGGCAGCACTCTGGGCTACCTGCCTACAATGAAAGGCTATTTGGAATGCTGCAGGCCTATTAGGGTGTAGCTTGACTGTTTTCTAGCTTCGACTCCTACCTGAAGCGACAGACTGCAGCTGCTTAAGGAAGGAATATTAAAGTTGTTCACAAAGGCCTTGGTGCACAGTTAAGAAAACACCTGGCAATCCCACATATTCTCCCAGGGTACAGAACAGCACCATCCCATTCTCTGCCTGTAGCTCTTTACCCTAGACAAATGACAGAAGAACAAAATGTTATTCTGGTTCTCCTTGTCTTCTAAAGTCACGTAGGTGCCTCTATATTGAACCATCTTTTTGCTTCTGCATCTTAGAAAAAGCTGAGGTAGGTCCCAAATCTTAAAAAAAGAACAAAAACCCCTAATCAATCAACCTAGCAAACAAACAGATCAAACAACAAAATCAGAGTTATTACCAGAACAAAGTGTAGGGAGAGAAATACTATTCATCTAAGACCTTCTATATATTAGGATTGTTTTGGATATATTAATCTCTTATAATCCAGAAATCCTAAAATGTATACTTACTGATCTCATTTTACAGACGGAGACATTAAAGCCCAGATAAGAAGTGTTGAATAATAGAAAGAACATGAATTTATTGGCAGAAAGATCTGAGTTCAAATGTGGGTGTCAGTAACTCTGTGGCTTTGGACAACTTATTAAACTTCACTGAATCTCTGTTTTCTCATCTGGAGATAGAGATCAGTAGTACCAAACTTCCAGGGCTGGTATACAGTTGAAAATGAAACTGTCCGTAAAGTGCCTAACACAATGGCTGGCACTTTATTAGATTTAATAAATGTCAGTTCCTTCTCCCCCTTGCCCACTATATGGCAGAGATGTAATTCAAAAGCAAGGAGGTGGGCCCTCAAACCCAAGTTCTTGGCACATCTGTAATGAGAACTTGTATGAGCTGCTCCTCCACCACTGTGGTGATACAATCAGATTGGCTGAAGTCGAATGATTTTTTTCCTTTATACTGGAAAACCACTATTATTTTATGTATCTAGCTCAGATGTAAATCTTGTAGAAGTCAAAATCAAAATATATAAATCATGCATCTCCCAGCGCATTCTAATGTACCTGCAGTACAGCCTGATCATAAAAATATCTCTGTCAGCCACTTAAAGTCACAGAGCTACTCAGAAAAAAAAAGGTTTAACATTGGCAAAAGATTCTAATTACTGGGCTTCAGGTTCTAGGGAATTTGCAAAAAGCCAATAAGACATAGGGAACACCAATAGCCTTTCTTGTCCTAAATCTCTCTCAAAATCCCCCTGTTTTGAATCAGGCCATGTCTTCTCCTGGAAAGAAAAGAAATGAAAGCTAACAACAAAAAAAATGTTATTGTAAAAAGTTGTAAGCTGCATTTACAACTGGGGAAGATTTCAGTTTGAGTAGTTTTCTTGTTGGTCATAGATATATTTGTCCTTTGCTTGGTATGGAAAAGATTCTGAACTTACAAAAAACTTTCAAATCTAGACTCCAGAGAATGCAGTTTATCTTACTATGTAATTTATTTTGCAGACAATTCTGTGTCCAACACATGAGTCTATACAAATGGTCTCACCTGGCAACATATTTCCCAGCCCATGCACCCCTCCCCTATCCCTGATGCCCTAAGGATACTGCAGAGACAGCCGTGGGTGCAATGAAAAATTGCAACCTTGGAGTAATGAGATCAGCATTGAGTTCTAGCTCTGCACTTTTCTCTCTGACTTTGTACATGTCACCTCAATTCTATGAATCTTGACTTCTGTCGTCTCTGTAATGCGGACATTAGCTGACTGCCAAGAGCTCGAGTGCTCCACCTGACTCAGTAAAGAAATCACATCGTGTTATACAAATTTTTAGAATTAGAATTTAGGAGCAGAAACTGAATAACTGTATGTTCAGGGTAGTATTTTCCATTTTAAAATTAAAATTCATACTTGCTACTAGTCTGATTTCCTTTGGATTAGTTCTTTTTTGGAGGTCTAAACTTTGGAGACCTTTGCATATATAAGTAGCTTCCAAAATACTGAGCTTTGTGGATTAAAATTTAAGTTTTATGATACTCTACATAATGGAATGCAATGGAAAAAGCACCAGGCCAGGAAGCAAAAACATCTATAAGTGACTCGTATGTTCAGTGACATATCTGAGCATTCTGCCCCTCCATTTATTCATCTGTAACTTGAGAGGGCAATGTTTACCTTTGAAGGTGATCTGAGGGTGAGATGAATTCATGCAAGAGTGATCTACGTCATGGAAGCCACGGCTACAAAAACACTCAAGCCAGTATTAGAATATCCGAGGAACCTTATGAATTTTCAAAGAAAGACTACATCATTTAACAGTTAAATTAATCACCGCATGAATGTTAGTTATTCTTAACCTTACTAGGAGCACAAATTCAGGTCTTGGATGAAATTTATGGATCATCTATGAAAAAAATGTCAATAAGTACATACACAATGTTTGATACAATTTCAGGTGTTTTGTGGGCTTCCTGATACTCATTTGTGGATCATTTATGTTTAGAGAGACCCCAGGTTAAGAATTCGTTTCAGATCATAAAGAAGAGTAGACACTAATGATCATCTCATTTCATCCTCTTATTTAACAGATGACAACTGGAGGTACGGAGCTTATCAGTGACCTTACCACAACTGCTAAATATAGCTTTAATGACTTTTTCTTCATTTTTCAAAATCTACAGCCTACATTATATAGAGTAAGCTTAGTTATTTGGAATATGTTCATTAGCAGACCATTTCATTTATCATCCCTATTAAATCAAAATAAGCTTATGCATATCTTATACATTTTCAATAAGATAAATGGAATTTATATCTTGAAATGATGTCTTATGGCAAGAAAGCACAGACTGAATTAATCTAGTGCTCCTTTTAAAGCCAAATTGCCAAACACTTTTAGAAGGAAACTTTATCCACTATGGCTTAAGCCTAAATTCTTAGATGAATTATGATCTGTTAATCAGGTTTCCTGAATTTACCCAGCTCCCAGCTAATTGCCCAGATTCTGCCAAATTCCTGATCAAAAAGAAAATCAAGTGTTGCTGAAGTCTGATGCTAAGAAAAAATGCATTTTTATAAAAGATCAAGAAAATGCATAAACAATATAATTTGCACATTTAGGAGCTTTGGTGAAGAGGGCCAACATTCCCACTACAGATGGGATTTGAGACCTATTACTTTTCCACTGTCATTGAAACGAGCAAATATTACTCTCCTACAGGTGCAGGATTGATTGGTGTTTCCTGAAGATGATGCAGCATAATGCTAGAATCAGCATCATAAGTGAAAAGAAAACGAGCAGGTAGAATCACTGAGTGTACAGCAAGATTCAGTCTACATACTGCTATCTGTATAATTTCAAAACAGCAGTTTTTGTTGCTGTTGTTGTTGTTGGGCATTATGAGTCAAACACAGGTAAAGTTTACATTGTTAGAAATCTTGCAGTAAGTGCTCAGCAAAGAACAAAGGCACCCTGTCAAATCCTGGCTGCCATTCTTGACAAAGTTGGAACAGAATAGACATGGCTTAAGAAGGAAGATAAATGACATCATTTTTACTAGTAAAGACTTAGTGAAGTATCAACTGGCACATGCCAGTGAACCTTGCCTCTCTAGTTCAAGTTTTCTGTGCACTCCTAGAAACACCAAAACCCAATTCAGATTAAGTCAAAGAAAAATTGAGTCTATTCCTTAATAGACCTTCACAAACCATCCCAGAAAGCTTTTGGTTCTTCCTGGGTAGTTCTTGCTTAAATAGTGAATGTTCTCTTCTCACTAACTCAAGAAAAATTTCCTGTGGCTGTCGAGCCTTAGAGCTTCAGAAGATTTATTCCATACCTACTCTTGGTTTTTGCTTCAGGTGTCATGCAATGTCTTAAGCTGTAGCCCATGTCACCTTTGGAGAGGAGGTTGTGAGGTGGCCAGGCCAGCCAAGGCAGAGTCTTGACTTGCCAAGAGAGACAAGCCACTTCACCAGGCATGACCCACTTCTCTTCTGTTCCTGGGGTTGGAGCCCAAGCTGGCTCACCTGCTTCCCTCAGTCAGATGTCTCCGGAGAGGCCGGGATGTTCTCAGATGTCAGTGGCAGTGGGGGATCGCTTTTCAAACTTTAATGTTTCTTGTCAGTTCTTTCATTCTGGAGGAATTATCATAAAGTACAATCTTCCATGGAAAAGTTTGATCATCCCAAGCATGTGCCCCAAACCAGATATATGAGCTGGTTGACCTGTTCACCCCTTATATAACCTCAGATTTCCTGATTAACTCCTTTAATCTTAATTGTTTTAGAAAAAGATTCAAAGCTTCTAAAGCTCTTTACTCTTAGTCTCCTGGGCACCGATGTTGGGTCCCAGGCTGTCTTGCCACATTGCTTTGGCAAAACAATGACTTTCCCTGGGATTTTAAAAATATAATGAGGCTGTTCTCTTGCTCTGTAACTTTTTATCTCAGCGTGAACTCAGTTCTCATCAAGGAGCTTTGTTTGCAGCATCAGAGCTTTAATTTTTTTATTCCATAAAGAATAACTCAAATAAAGGCTTCAGACAGCAGATCTCACATTTTTCTTAGAATATTTCTCTTACCTGCATAAGCAAAACTATTCAAGTAATTAAATCTCCTATAAAGGAAATTATATTTTTTCTCAGAGGAAGAAGTCTCAAATATTGATTTTCACTCTGACTAATAAGGAAAGCTGTGATTCCAAAAGAACATGGAATAGGTAGTTGCAGAGCCAAATAAATGTCCATGTTTACCTAATAAGCACTGTAGCTACTAATCAGAAGAAATGGATGCATATGATTATGGCTCTTCAATATGTAGAATATCTTACTTTTTGTGGGGGAGAAAAAGTGAATTTTAGATGCTCCAGAAAATTTATTAATCTATTGAATGTTAATTTTCTTTTAAGAAACTATTTCAAATGCTATTTGATCTCCTGTTAAAAATTCTAATTATTTTAGTAAGGAAGGAAGCAGGTAATGAAAGAGGAAAACGTATATCTCGCTCACAAATATATGTGTATACACATTTTACATAAGCACACACATACATACACACTCTTCACATTGGTGAACAGAAAACCACTGTCCTAGAAGATCACATTGTCTACATTTTTCAGTAAAAGATTCTCATAACTTCTTATGTTCCCACATGCAGTAATACTTACAGAGAACTGAGAAGAAGATACTTCTAGAAAGTGGATCATGTCCTCCCTTGCAAGCAAACAAAGGAAAAGTATCATTTCTACATTGCAATGAGCAATGCTAAAAAAGAACAGGAGGCTACTTTCATCTCCTGCAACTTTCTGCTGTCTTTCTGTACTCTTCCTGACTTCACTGCAGGCACGATGTTGTAAATGATACAGTCTTGTAAATGATAAGGTGTTGTAAAGGATAGAGTATTGAACATGGCAGAGGAGAAGTGAAATGGTGCCTTTGAAATTTGTCTCTAACATAGTTTACCTGCTACTAGCCTTGTCCAAGTCAGAATGCTCTGGAATCACCCAGAGGCCTCTGACAGCCGGCAGGCTGGCTGAGTTACCAGAACGGCTGCTGTTGCTCAGCACAGCTCATTCTCTGTGGGGCTCTGAAGAGGGACATTAAAAATCTCATCAATTTAGACTGTTGGTTTCAAAGAGTCTGATGGTTTGGAAATGTGTGAGGGCATTTCCTGCCTCGATCCTTTCCTCTGTTCCTTTTCCTTTTTCCTGATTTTCTTTGTTCCTGCTTGTCACAATGCCTGCAGGGTGCTACCAGTATTTCGTGGTCGGGAACCAGAAATGCCATCTCCATGTATTGAAAAAATATCCCCCTCCAAATACCTACAATACAGATTGGGAAACACCTGATTTAAACAGTGTCATCAAGAGCAATAAATGCATAGATAAATAAGAAAACAAATTTAAAAATACTTGATGTGATAGTAAATAAAAGTGATTTATAATCAATTAAGTTCATAACTTATTTTATCTGTGGGGGAGGAGTTGTTCATGAACATGGTTGAGATGTGAAATTAATATAACTGCTATGGATTGAACCATGTCCTTCAAAAAGATAAGCTGAAGCCATAACCCCTAGTATCTGTGAATGTGACCTTGTTTAGAAATAAGCTATTTGCAGATATGATGAGAGTTAAGATGACAGTGGGCCCTAACCCAATATGACTGGATGACTGGTATCCTTATAAGAGGGAAGTTTGGACACAGAGTGACTCAGAGGAAAGGGGGCCATGTGAGACAGAGGCAGAGACAGAAGTGATGCAGCCACAAGCCAGCGAATGCCAGGGGCCACAGGAAGCTGGAAGCAGCAAGGAAGAACCTCCCTGAAGCTTCAGAGGAGGAACGGCTTTGCCGAACCTTTGATTTCAGGTTTCCCCGTTTCCAGAACTGTCAGAGAATACGTTTCTGTTGTTTTAAGCTATCCAAGTTTATGGTAATTTGTTATGGCAGTCTTAGGAAACCCAGACAATAGCTAGTCTGTATTTATCCAAAGCTTGGCAAGTTGGTATAGTTCAAGGGGGTAGATAGCTCACAGCAGTTTGGGGATAGGACACTTACTGATAACCTCTGCTTCTGGGTAACTGAAAAGACACATTTCCCTATCTACCCAGGAGGGCACATTTCCTTCTAAATTCCTCTACTTTTGGTTGATAACACCAGGAAAGATTTCTAGAGTTCCAAGATCAAAAGAAGAAAGTATCTTTTTGGTAACATAAAAACCAAAAGAGCAAAACAAAACTCCTTTATTTGTGAGTCTTTTTCTGTTGCAGATGCAGATTATGTTGAAAAAAAGAAAGAAAGGGGCCAGCCACAGGGAAGTGCCTCTATTTGATGCCACCCTTCACTTCCATAGGACATGCTTGCCATCTCATGTTTATTGCCTTGCTAGGCTGTGTTCTGATAACATACTTCAAACATGCCAACTCATGTTTATTTGCCTTGCCTAGGCTCTGTTCTGACAATAAACAGTGACCTGCAATATTAAAATAAGAAAACTGACCTATACAAAAATATAACTCATGTCCATTTCTTACTAAGTACAAAACCAAATAGATGCATTTTTTTTTTGAGAAAAACGTGGGTTTTCTCCTTCCTATGGAAGGCTCTCCTGTGGTTAGTACTGGATAATTATGGATCTTTTAAAAGACAATCCCTACTGCATTCACTTGTCTAGAGGGAAATTTTATTTCATAAGGATGTTCAGGTAAAGGTGATTGCCCAAATATAACACGCTTGTCTGTAAAGTGATTATAATGGCTTTTGTTTGTTTTATTTTTGTTTTGTTTGTTTGTTTCTGAGATGGAGTCTTGCTCTGTTGCTCAGGCTGGAGTGCAGTGGCATGATCTTGGGTCACTGCAACCTCCGCTTCCTGGGTTCAAGTGATTCTCCTGCCTCAGCCTCACGAGTAGCTGGGATTATACGTGCCTGCCACCATGCCCAGCTATTTTTTTTTGTATTTTTAGAAGAGACAGGGTTTCACTGTGTTGGCCAATTTGGTCTCGAACTCCTGACCTCATGATCCGCCCACCTCGGCCTCCCAAAGTGCTGGGATTACAGGCATGAGCCACGGCACTTGGCCTATAATGCCCTTTTAAATTTCATTTGCTGATATGTAATCACAGGAAGCCAGCTAACTGGATCTCCTGGACCCTGTCATCTCTCCCATGCCTCCTCTGTGGTCTTTCAGTGTCCAGTGCATTTACCATGCCTCTCACTGTGCAACTCCTAATCGAAGTGGTACTGCAGGTACCAGGCCACTTCCCTCTGACCTGTAAGACATATTTGTCTTATAGGCCACTCACCCAGGGCCTGTGTTTTTCTACACACCAGTGCATGTTAGATAATAACTTTCAGCTACTCCAAGTTAATGTGTTACTTCTCTTAGAGATCATAAAGCTTTTAAATCTTAACTCGCAAGGAGAGGAATGCTGTGAATAAGCTTGAAAAGGCTTTGGAGTTCCTGAAATCAGGGCACTAAAGTTTACATGAGATTTTTAGTTAAGTTCATTTACTAACTAGCTGTGAGACCTTGGAGTCCACATTTTTAGCCTCAGCTTCTGCAGTTCAATTTGACAGGCATGGAGCACCTGCCATGTATGTGCTCATACTTGGGAGGAAGGGATATTAAGCTAAGACATGATCTCTGTTCTCTATAGGCTGAAAGACTGGTAGGGTGGACATGTGCAGAGCATAGGGAGAAATTTGAGCCTGCAAAATGAAGAGACTTTTGGTTGGCAGAGAATGGAGGAGTGTAGCGTTCTAGAATGAGGAAATGGCATGAGCAAAGGCAGAGAGGCCTGAAAGCGTGTAGCAGGTGTTATCTTCTTGGGGAAGACTTTCCAAACAAGAATGACCTATCTGCTTCTCTGGCTTTTCACACCATGATTAGAGGCACCTCCTTTTTTTTGTACCACCTCTAATTCATATCTTAAACCACTTGCTAAACACTTTGGACTTGTTTTTGCCAGCAATTAGGAGGTCTAGAGAACTCGTTTTAAAACTTCTTATAATGAAAACATTTAATCATCTGCAAAGTAGGAGAGAAGAGTATAATGAATCTCCATGTTCCTTTCACTCAGTTTCAGCAATTATTAACTCACAGTCATTTTTCCTATAATTTTCCCACTCTCATATTATTTTGAAGTAAATCCTAAGCATCACAGCATTTCTTCTATAAATAAAATAGTATATATCTCTAAAAGATAAGGGTTGTTGAAACATAAAGGTTATATTATCATATTGAAAATATTAATAATACCTTAATATCATCATATATCTAGTCAGTGTTCAAATTCACAATTGTCTCATAAATGCCATCATTTATTTTGACAGTTTTGGTTTGATTTGGGATCCAAATCAGTTTCATAATTGTGATAGGCTGCTATGTCTCTTAAGTCTCTTTTTTGTCTATAAATTCCTCCTAGCCCTGTCAGTCTTTCTCTAGATCTCTTTTTTTTCCTTGCAATTTATTTATTGAAGAAACCTAGTTATTTTTCCCATATAGTCTTCTATAGTCTGGAGTTTGCTGATTTCATCCCCCACAGTGTTATTTAACATCTTCCCCAGTTTTCTGTATTTCCTGTGACTTGATTGTTGGAAGCAGAGGCTTGGTCAGATGTAGGTTTCTTTCAGTCTGTCAAGACTGCTTCATAGGTGATGGTGCATTCCTCCATTAGGAGACATGGTACCTGAATGCATCACACTCCATGGTGTTGGCAGCCACTGATGATTAGTAACCAAGCCCACTAACTTTGCAGGTCATGCAATACGGTGATATTCTGTTTCTTCCATGCCTTCTTCGTTTGTTATCTGGAATAATCCTATAGAGACAATTATCCCATCATCTAATATTTGGTCACTCAATGGTACACTTCACAACATAAAGGCAGACTTTGACAAATAAATCAATAAAAAACTTAATTTTTTTCCTAGTCGTCTATTATTTTTTCAAAATAATGTGTTGCTTGTTAGTATTCTCCAGTGAAGGTCAATGAAGTTTATTATTGTTTTGCTTTTGGTATTACTGTGAACTTATGAGTTGAAATGTATTTAACCTGTTTCAATCTATTACGATTATAATAATCATCAATGCTCAGATTGTGCCACCTTTGGCCAGTGGGTGCCTCATCAAGTGGTTTTGAGTCCTTCTGACAGGATCCTAGTATTCTTTGAGAATATGTTTACTATCTGGTCTCACAAGATATACCAGATTTATCTTACCTATTTCCTAACCAAGATCTGGAATTAGCCACTTCTCCAAGGAGCCTTCATTCTTTTTAGCATAAATAAAATTTACAAATGATAATGTGAGCACCTATAAGACTATCCTCTTCTTTTGGAAGAGAGCAGGCAATTTGGCGTGGCCTAAATGAGTCCCAAGACTGGCAAGAGACTGTGGGAGGAAAAAGGGTAACCATTTAGGAGTTACTGATAAGAGGTGATAAGGCTTTTAACCAAGGCTGTGGCAATGAAGAAGAGAATCAGAGCTGAGAAAAATTCTAGAGACTACATTTATGCAAGAGGATTTAGCAACTGATTTGGTAGTTCAAGGCAATGGGGGCAGAGGTGGGTAAAAAATTAGAGACCTGGGTTCAAAGTCCAGTCCAGTTCTGTTACTTATCTACTGTGTGATCTGTGGCTCATTACTTGACTTCTGAACCTCAGTGACCTTAACTACAAAATGGGAATAGTACTGCCTACTTTATAGGGTGCTGAGAGGATTAGATGAAGCAGCAGATGAAATGAATGTAGCACAATGTGTGATACCTAGTAAAACTAAAAATTTAAAAATGTGACACTAAATATCTAGTTTTATCCATAATGTGAGGGGTTGGCCTAGATGACCCCTAAAACTTCCAGTCAGCTCTGCTCCAGCCCTCTCCCCCAGTCACACTTGTGCTGCTCTCTAATAATATCATTGGAGTATTAATAATGTATTCTCTAGCATTTACCTACACCACATTTTATTATTTTATTGAAAAGATTTTATAACAAATATAATGTTGCCAAAAGAAAAATAAATTGTATATTCTTCTGAGGACTGTTTTTGTTTTTTGATAACTATGTTGGCAACTTTCATTTTAGAAGAGCTTAGAATAATATTTTAAGAAATTGCTCCCATACATGACAAAGAAAGGAGATCTAAAAAACTAACAAAGTGTATTAAATACTGATCAGTTAGGACAGAGTCCCTTAAAATACTATGTAAGACAGTTATCCTGATCAATGATTTATGCAGCATCTGGTTTTAGAAAATGTAATATTTCTTTAAGTCAATTCTTTCCCAGAACCTTCTCTGACCATTACATCAGTGATGCCCCGTAAATGTTTTTGAGGTTATTTCCTTCTCTAAAATCTTATTTTTGAGGGCTCCAGCAGAATGATTTTTTGAATCAAGATTTTAAAGATCAAAATAGCCATCTAGCAGTCACTATAGCCTCATTAACTGTTGCTAAAGAGGGATTAACAATATTCCTAATATCTCAACTTTTAAAATTGTAAAGGCAATACAAACTGTTTATTAAAAGTTCAGGCAATGAAAGAGAGAGAGAGAGAGAGAAAGTAAAACTGACCCAAAGTTCACTCATCAGATAGCACTGTATCATTTTAAACCCTTTGTCCCCAGGCACACACAATGTACATTTGATTTTGTAGCTTGCTTTTTCAATGTACTGTGAAATATAAAGTTACAATATATTGTGTTAATACATTGTATTCATTTTTGCATGTCAGTACCTCATGGACCACTTCATTCTTTTAAGCAGTTGCCTAATACTGCCCAGTATGAATGATGAATTTATGCTGGTTTATCTGACCAGCACATTATTGTTACACATTTACATTATTTCAAACTTATTTTTATTAAAAACAGTTCCTAACCCAAACAAGCAAACAAACAGGACTTTGAATCAGGTCTGGATAGGTGACAGACACAATCTTATCTATTTCTATGTAATGTAGCTTTAAAAAACCATCATAAAACAAGAGACGGCTGTTTTTTTGACATTAAAATTGTTTTTTTTTTTTTAACCAAAATCTTGGCTGTAAATTTCTGAATCTCAAAACCACACTTCCCTCTTTTCTGTTACCCCTCCAATCTGAAACTCTATTCTCAGTAATGGAGCCATTTTCACTTCCTGAGCAGCCACACTTGTCTTTGAGATTGGAAGCATTGAAAGCCTGCCTGCTCTTGCTGATGTGCAATTCTTCTCCTTCTGGTGAGAAATTAGGCCCTGCTTTTCATTTCACTTGGAGAACATGGTGACTCCCATGGGAGGAGAGGTGGAGCAATGGTCACCTGTCCTCCAGTGCCACAAGCACAAGACCAGACACAGCTAGCTCCCTGTTGGGCCTCCAGGACAGGTCAGAGCTACTCTCTGTGGCCACACCTCTGTTTACAGTCAAGGCTGCTGACGTCAAGATGGTTGAGAGTCTGCCCTGCTCAAGAATGGACAAATGGACATCATGGAACAAGCAAGGCAAATATTTTAAATAAACACAAAGTGTCATCCTCTGGTTTGTTGACAGGTTGCTCTTCAAGTTGATATAATCTTGAATTTTACCATTATTCCTAAGGCTGTAAAGGCAGGTGTCTTATTTTTGAAGCTCATATTCTTTTTGCCAGCCAAGAAATTATTAAACATTCTTATTTTGAGTAAGCCAGTATGTACCATGAGGATCTGTTTCATGATGAAGCTGGGGGATATGCCAACCTTGGGGACTTTAACACCAGCCACACCAAGGGGTGTCAGCAGTGCTGGGTAGCCGACAAGTGCTTCCTTCTGCCACTTCACCCAAGGCACAGGTATTATTTGAGGCAAGACTTCTGCATCCCTTCTATCCATTGCTTAGTCTAAAACACAATTTATATTTCGGAATAACCAAAGAAGGTAGCACAGGGTCTCTTAAGTCAAGAAAACTCCCATTCTATTCTTGAGCTTATTAGTGACTAACTTACACCTTTAGCACTCATCATCTTAATTTACTTAAATTTCTCAGACTTAACTGGGTAGCTGCCAATCATGCTTCTCTTAGACTCAAATAACTTTTCATAACAAGGCTATTTTTAGTTATTTGGAATTCTCAACAATGCTTAAATAGTGGAGGTATCTTTATCTTTCCTAGCTGAGCTGAAAGGTAACATTTTCTTAGTTGTCCAGGGAGTTTATAAAGTTACAGCTATTTTTAATGATGCCTATGGCACCAAATAAAGCTTACATTTTAAGAAGAAGAATTTTTTTGTGTGTATAGCTCAAAAAATAGCTGATTTTCAAAGTTTAGCTTCTGTAATCTTCAATGAAGACTAAAAGCCTGACTCATTTTTTTTTAAGCTTTTTGGAAGCACTAGACATAAGCACCTGATAGTAAGCAAGTTTGCCAATGTCTCATTTTTGGGTTATTTAAGGCAAAATTTGAATTAAGTCTTCATTTTGCCAGTCCTCAAAAATGTATTTTAATCATCCAATTCAACAAATAGATTTTTAGTACCCTCATGTGCCACACAGTATTCTAACTCAGTGGGATACCAGAGCAAACAGGAGGGACAAAATCTCTCTCCTCCTAGCGCTATGTTTTAGTGAGGGGTAAGGACAGATAGAGGGAGATAGACTTTAAAGAAAAAGTAGAGGCAAGAGTCAGATAAGGGGCACTGGGAATATGGTGTTGGCAAGTGGAAGAGACTACAATTTTAAGAGATCGGTCAGGGTAAGTCTCTTTAAGAAGGTGACAGTTGACAAAAGTTTTAAGAAGTGAGGGAATTAGTCATGTGGATATCTGGAGAAACTACATGCCAGACAGAGGACTTAGCCACTGTGTGCTATGAGGTAGCCCTGCAGCTGGTGCAGAGTGAGCAAAGGAGAGTGCAGAAGATCAGAATCAAGAACCAATGAGACCCCAGCTCATGGAGGTCTTGATGGTCACCCCAAGGATTTTGGCTTTTACTCTAAGAACAATGGGGAGCCGTTACAGGGCTCTGAACAAAGCACTGACTGATACAGTTCCAATGAATTCACTGTTGCTATGCTATGTAGAAAAGAGACCTGAGGAGGGGGAGGGGTGAAAGCAAGTAGATCTGAGAGGAGGCCACTGCAGTGCTCTCAGAGAAAGACAGTAGTGGTTTGGACCCGAGTGGAAGCAACTGAGGTGACAAAAAGTGGTTGGATTCTGTACATATTTTAAAAGTAGAGCCAACAGATGTTCTTGAAGGTTTGGAGGAAGAGCGTTGGGAGAAAAAGAGGACTCGAGGATGACTCATGATTTGCAGTCTGAGAAACTAGAAAGTTGGCATTTCCATTCATTGATCTGGGGAAGGCTTCAGGTGAAGCCCCTTAGGGGAAGACAGTCTAGGAGCTCAGTTTGAACATGTTGAGTTTGAGATGATTATTAGATATTCAACTACTGATTTTCTTTTGACTAAGTCAAAATTTATTATCCAAAAGAATGTAAATTCCCTGATGGTAGAGTTTTGTCTTTGTTCATTGTTGTGTATCCAGAGCCTTGGACAGTGTTTAGCACATGTAGATTCTCAATTAAAAAACTGAATGAAAATTTATAAAGCACACACTATGTTTCTTGCTCTGTTCTACATGCTGGGGATACAATAGTGGGAAAAGAAAAACACAACAACATTTCTGTTCTCATGTACCTTACAATCTAGTAGTGGGAGACAGAGAAAGCAAATGAAATACAATAAAATAAATCCTTTGCCTGTTGGCATACATACTTGATAGAAACTGGTTGCATGTCTGCTCACATGGCACTCTATGAATATGGTCATAACCCTACAAGGAAGAAGACTGAGAGCACACAGTTGGCGTTCCTTGCTGGCCTGTCTTACTCCAAAGCCTCTGTTACCACACCATGTTGCTTCTCATGTAAAATAACACAAATCCCTTCATCACCTGATAAATATCAGGGCTATGTTTCTCTTCCTATGAGCATCTAAAAAGGGGTCTTCTCATAATCAGATTGTTTTTGAAGAGCAGTTCTAGGAAGGCTGCCTGAAAGTAAGCAACCTCAGACCACTTTGCCCTCCTTAACTGAGCCAAACCATGTAGCTGCTTTCATCTTTATACCACAGGGCATTTTCTTGTTCTTCACCCCCTTTCACGATGTCGAAGTTACCTTAATTATCCACCATAAAGTCTACCACATCATTTCATCTGAAAGGCTCACTTTGTAACTTTTCACAGAACTAAAGAGGCATACTAAAACAAATATTATATTCATATAAATTTGAGGAGGTATACCTTATCTCTCTAAAAATAAAATCTAATGAATTTTTCATTTCTAGCAGCAGCATCTAATGTTGATTTGAGCCTTAGTACTCCAAATAATTTTCATCATCTTCCTCCTCTGATTCAGCCATTTGACGTTTGAGGAAACATTATGCCCTCAGCTTCTCCTACGTAATCTGTGCAGAAATTCTGAAACAGCCACTGCCCCTTCCTACTGTCCATTTCTTACCACATTTCTGTATGTAATTTGATATTATACTTCCTGCTCCCACCAACATTTCCTAATATCGAAGTGATGAATATTTTTTCTTCTGCTCTGACATATCTGAACAGTTCTCCTTCAACTATCTGGGCTCTCCTCCTGAATGTCATTTCCATCAACACTGTAATTTTTAAGATAAAACATCCAGGGTTCCCCACTAGTTGAATGTGATATAAGTATATGTTTTGATGTTCCCTATCAGGCAGCAATGTTCATTAATAGCAAGAGTTCCCATGATCAGTAGAAAATGTGATCTACCAATAACTTGGGTCTTTTCAAAGCCAAGAAAGACATCTTCAATCCACTATATTTTCTTTAGGACCCTCTGATGAACAAGTAGCAGCGAGGTCACCTCATGTTGTAATTCTGAGATATACTGAAATCCTCTCCTAATATGACACATTACATTAACTCAGTAGAATTTCTGGGATCTTAAACATCTCCCTAAATGCATATAGACAGTACACTGTAACTAACATACTAGAGAACCCTTTAATCTTTACAATAATTGTTACTGTTCTTCCTGAAGAATCCAGTTACAGTACAAAGCAAGAGTCCTCTAATATGGAGTGTTTAACAATCAAATAATGTTCCACACCAGTTGTTATGGTATCTGTTTGCTGTCTATCTGTGGGATCATGCTATGGTTTCAATATTTGCATTCCAAAAAGAATTCATATGTTGAAATCCTAATCTCCAAGGTAAAGACGGTATTAGGAGGTGAGGCCTTGAGGAAGTGATTAGATCATGGGATAGTGCCTTATAAAAGAGGTCCCAGAGGGCTGCCTTGCCCCTTCTACCACATGAGGACACAGCTAGAAGGCTGTCTGTGAACCAGAAAGACAGCCCTCTCCAGACACAGAACCTGCAGATGCCCTGATCTTGGACTTCCTAGTCTCTAGAATTGTGAGAAACAAATGTTGTTTATAAGCCACCCTGATTATGGTGTTGTTATAGCAGCCTGGAGGAACTAAGATCACAAAAGCTTTTCCAACAAAACTAAAACCATGTCATAAAGGATAGACAGTACCAATAACTATCCATTGTAGATACAATAGTGGGTGACTCAACTCTGTTTATAATGAAGTTATGCTTGTGTACTTCCAAAGCTGGCAAATATATCACAATGTAAAAGGGAACATGTATTTTGTTAACTCCATATCAGGAAATATAATGTGTTCTAACCTCTGGGAAGTCTGAATGGTAGCTCCAAGTTTATAACCATGTCCAAAACAACAGCAAAACAAATAAACAAAACCCCCTCTCATCTAAGTCCTTTCATGTTCAACACCTGCAGTAAAGTTCACAGGTCCTTATTTCCTTGTTCATTGAAAAGATAATCAAATGTTGGAATTTGGAATGTAAGTGGAAGATATTATCATCAAAGGTGTGCTGCACCACCTACTTTATTTTGTATTGAATAGACATGTTTTCTAAATATCACACCTGGTTATTTCTCATATTTTTTTTCACTCAAGAGTTAAGCATTCATAGATTTTAACTTAGGTATAAAAGGTACAAATATCTACCACAGTTCAATTGATAAGAGGAATTTTTTTTAAAACATCTGTCTTAAGATTCTACCTAATATGTTGCTTCAGGCTCTATATAGCCACAGCTTCCAAGTGACACCAATAGATTTATCCAACAGGGATTATGTAAACCTTATATAATTAATATTTGTGAGATTTCTTAAGATCCTGGCACAAAAGACAGCACTGAAATTCAAAGCTTTCAGTTTTAATCATAACTTTCTTTTTAAATTAGATGCCAGCTAGAGTCTGAAAGGCTTTGAGTTCCAACCCCTAAGCAAGATCACTGCTGCCACTGAAAATACACATTTTTTAATATATGTAAAGGAAGAGTCAAAGAGGAGACTATAGAAATCCCATCAATTGTTCAGAAATACACAGTTAATGGATATATAATTAGAATCAAAATATCTCACTGGTGTGAGTGCTACCTCTAAATCCTAATCCACACAGTTGCTCACCCAGAGAGCTGCTTTTAAATCTCCATGTCTTCCCATGAACAGATTACTTCTAATGAAATGATGCAAGGTAACTAAAGCCCCATGAGGAAGGCTTCAAAATAAAGCTAATCCTGTATCAAAGTCATTGCATAAATGAACTGCAGATGAAAGGTCAAAAGTATAGGTTGGCAGTTCAAAAACAAGACAATCAGTTGAATTTGAATTTAAGATAAACAACAAAGACTTGGTCTAAGTATGTCCCAAATATTGCATGGAATATAGTTAGAATTCACTATTTTACGTTCAAATTTGACTGGACAACCTGTGTTTTTATTTGCTAAATTCGGCAATACTAGCCAAAGGAAAATTAAGACTATTTTCAGTTGACATTGTACCATCCTGTAACAATGAAAAACACAGATGAGAAGAATTATATAATTGTCTATAACATTTTAATGATTTCTGTTACTTACAAAATGGCAAAGTTCCCAACATTTATAAACCATATTAAAACAGGTGAAAAAAAATGCCTATGCTGGAGTAAAGGGTTATGAGGAACAGTTAAAGATCCACACATCAGAAAATACAACGTTACATCAACCCTGTCATTTAAATAATTTAAGCTGTAACTAAAAAAAGAAATGTCACGAACTACATACACAAACCAGTCGTACTGACTAGTTGGCCGGCTTGCACATTAACTAGGTGATAACATATTAGCTCTGTATTTCTAAGTAAAAAGAAAACATTGGATAAAGCAGACACTATCTGCCCACCTCTTCTTAGAATTACCACTGTCTTCTACATAAAACATCAATTTTTCCAAGAAACTGCTTCATTTGATATATTATGAACAAGACAAGTTTAATTTCTAAACTAATATGCCCAATTTTAGTGATAGATACTTCCAAAGGGAAGGAAACTGTTGTAACTGCTATTACAGGATTCCTTCATTTAGGTTTAAGACAATCAAATCCCTTTTGAAAACACTTAAAAAATGTTACTGTCCTTTGTTTCTGGTGGGGTGCTATAATCCCCTCAGGTAAGTTATCGCTTAAGAAAGTCTACTTAAACAGTATAATATTTGGCCAATATTTTTCTCATAAAAACACAAGCACAATTAGACTGGGGTCAAACGCTGAAGTTAAATTAGAGAGTGGCAATTATTTCATGATTGCCATTGTTTTGGCGCATTCAGACAAAATGACCTGTTTTTTCTTAAGTTGTTAAACTGAATTATCTCAAGTTTGTAGCTCTGGGGAACTGACCTTTAAGATTTAGCTGAGTTGGGTTTTTGAAACACACCAGTTTGCAAAAGTTTCTATGGAAGAAATAAAGTCCTTGGTGAGGCTTTACATCTATTTGTGACTGAGCATTTTTTGGACTCTTGTGCTAAATCTGAGTTGGCACATTATTAACCTTTTCAAATTAGGCATTTAGTAGACTCAGCTGAATATTTTCTTAATTTGCACATTGGTTTGCTGGAACAGCTGGCACTGCACTGGAATATTAGTTGAGACCTTTGATTTACGTAGTCCAAGTGCAAACATATAAACTCTGCTTTTGGAGAGGATGACCTAATTAGTGCAGAATACAGTACACTTCATTAATAATAATAGCAGTAACAACAGCTAACACTTATTGAGCATTTGCTATGTCTCCAGCACTGTATACCTATAGGTATATTCAGTTATTGAACACTTTCAATCACTCCAATTTTTTATTCCCTAAATTTTGTAGATAAGAAAATGCAGAGGGTTAAAGTACTTGCCCTCAATCACACAATTAGTAAGTAGTAAAGCTTAGATTTGTACCTAGGCAATCTAGTTGCAAAATCTACACAGTTACCATTTGAAACACTGCCTCTGTGAATGCCTCTGATAACAACAGAGTGTCCATCCACCTTCTCAGGTCACTTTTCATGTGAAGGAAATGTCATATCTTTGACTGTGACCACAGATTTCAGGGGAATAAGAGGTTCTCAGGCCAAGAAATGTCAGTGACTCTTCACAACCACCCCCAACAAATCATAATCAGCCTTCCTATTCCTTTAAATGTGTGCACGATTTTTATTTTAATATATGTGTGATAAGGCTACTGAGCTGACATATATCAAGTACAGAGCCGCAAATTGTGCAGGCTGAAGTAAGTCTTCCTTCAAGGATAAGGACATTCTAGATATTAGTTACCTGGAGAAGAGGCATCTACCAGATTAAGAACACAAGAGGATCCCTAGCTGGCTGGCAGACTAGGAATCTAGCTCTCTGGTGATCTAGGTCTTGATCACCAAGGGATCAATACATCTGCACAGAGTGCGTGGTAATGGGTGGAAGGTACTTTTCCTGAGAGAAGACAGGGGCAGACAGAGCAGGCCTAGGGCAGGAGAAATAGGACCATGAAGTTAGTGCCTCTCTTACTTAGTCTTTTCTTTTGTTCTTCTTGAGTATTCAAAAAATGCCTTTGAAAGTTCTAATATATCATACTTCGCTGAAGGAGTTTTTAAATAAATGGGGCCGTAAAAAAACCTGAGTGCAACAACCATGGTGGCAAGAACAAGGAAGAGAATCCAGAGTGGAGCAGGAGAGGGATAAAGGAGGAAGCTACCATTCTCTTTCCCTTTTGGTTTTGGGGACAAACATTGGAGGTTCTGATTTGTATTTTAATGTGGAATCAGTACTCCAATATGCCTTATACTGACATAAGAAGTGTTTGAAAATGATTTGTAGAATAGACATGCTAGTTTTCTACCATAATCAACCTTGAGAGAACTGAAGGCCATCTAAGGTTTCTCTCTCCTTTTAGAAATACAACTGAGGCTGGGCATAGTGGCTCACATCTGTAATTCTAGCACTTCCAGAGGCCATGGTGGAAGGATCATTTAAGTTCAGGAGTTCCAGATCAACCTGGGCAACACAGGGAGACCCTCCCCCATAACTACAAAAAATTAAAAAAAAAATTAGCTGTATGGTGGTGTGAGTCTGTAGTCCCAGCTACTCAGAAGCTTGAGGTAAGAGGATGGGGAGGCCAAAGTTGCAGTAGAGACGGAATCACTCCATTGTACTCCAGTCTGGGCGACAGAGCTAGACCCTTTCTCTAAAAATACATAAATATGTTTATATATACCCGAGTGCATAAATGTAGAGATCTACCCTTGCTGGCTTGTTGACAATGCACGCATATTTGCAAGTGTTCATTATATGTGCTGGAGGAAATGCTATGTATATTTTGAGAGGATTTGTTGAGCTAAAAAATAGGCCCCTACCTAACGCTGTTCCTGGCTGAAGAAATTATCACCTTAAGAATTTTACAGAAATATTTTTGAAGCCTCTAAGACTAAAAAGGAAGAAAGAAAAGGAAACAGAAAAGAAACGAGGCCTGGTGAAACTAACTAGAGATTTGCTAGGGGAGTTCTGGGATAAGCCCCCAAACAGGTGTGCCACTTTCACTTTAAGAGCCCACATCCCTTTCTTCTTTGCCAACACGTCTATTTTTTCTTTAAAAACGATATTTTACATTCTGAAAACACCTTAAAATTAAGGTGCAAAGAATCTCATGAGGTATTTATGCCAATTTTCATATTTTTTTCCAACAATATATTGCACAGTAGCTCTAACAACAAACTGACGCCTTAAAGGGATTCCTTCAGAGGCACAAACTTCAGCGAGATTGCAGCATCCATTAGCTTCATCACTGTCAGCTTGGGACAGGCACATGGAAATGTAACTAGGGAAATGAGGTAGTACGTCTTCCTGAGTCTCGAGCCTCAGAGCTGGAAGGCTGTGACCAGCTGGGCTCTGATCCCAATTAGTGCGTGGGGGTAGGGGTGGTGCTCAGCCTGTCCCTGGCCCACCAGTCTCCTCACTCTGGCGGTGGGTCAAGGGTGATATTCCTCCTGGAATAGCAAAGGTAAACTGTAACACTGAAAAAAAAAAAAAAAAAAAAAAAAAAAAAACTTCTTGGGTTGGTAGGGTGGGGACGGGATGGAAAGCTACAATACACTGCTTGTTAGGGTTAATCCCGGTTTTGACAACTGCCAGAGCTGTTCAAAAAAGGAAATGATTAAATGATTAATAAGACAAGCCACTATATCAAATTAGCAAACGAACCCTCTACTGATTGACTCAAGGGTTTCGGGACCTCAAGAAAATATTTTTGAGTGAGGAGAAAGTAAAGGTACCTTCCATGTCATTACGTAAGCATCTCCTGCTTTGAGGATTACGGGAATTACCACGCGGGGCCAGCTGGGAGCTCCGCTGCCTATTACACCTGCCGGACCCAGGCTCTCTCAGCCTGGCCCGAGGCTCCGCGGCGAAAGCGGAGTATTCGGGAACCGTCCGCGGACGCGTCTCCAAATCGTGCCGAGATACCACCGCAAAAGAGGTTTTCTCAGACGGACGTTCAGCAAGTAGAGAAAATACTACGCTATAGTTTCAAGTTGGGAAACTTTTCTTTATAACTGCATTACCCATTGCGAGCTGCCAGGAAACAGCTAGCTTCTTTTCAAGGGATTGCGACGACTCGTGTCCACAATTGCAGGACCTCGACGAACTCAGAGGGAGGAAATACAGACTACGGCATGAGTAGAATCTTGCGCTATGTGACTTTAGGTCACACTTAACTAAAAATGCCAGTGGCCGCGCAGTCGGGCTACTTTTTTCCACCAGCGCCTTATCCACAGCCAGTTGTCCCTTTTCGGGCGACATTTTCTGGAAAAAATGGGTACCCGAACTCCAGATTCAAAGGGTCTTTCTGAATCTCTCCCCCGGTCCCCCTCCAAGCCGAGCTCAGTCGTCCGGCTCCCTTCTTCCCCCATCCCCGCTGCCAGAGGTCGCCTCCGTCTGTGGTCCCGAAACCGAGAGTGGCTGGTAGGAGGCCTCTCAGAGGTGATGAGGGGCGGGGGTGGGGAGGGAGAATGCTAGTTTAGCCAAGTTAATAGTATTTTTTTTTCCAGGGGACACGTTTTTGGGGGAGACCTGGGGCAGAGGTAGCTTCACAACCCCCCAGTGATGATCGCGAGCCTGACCGAGGCCGGGCCGCTGCTGTTAGTGCCACATCATTCTAAGCGTTACTAGGAAGGGACGCCGGAGATCAGAGACAGCCAAGACTCGAGAAGGTAAACCAGCCCCGCCAGGCGCGCAGCCGCTGCTGAAGCCTCCCCCAGACGCGAACCTACCACCCCCCACTTCCCCAGCTTTTTCAACCCTTCCAGGGTCGAACCGCCACAAGAAGTCTGGTCCGGAGTCTGGCAGAGTGCTCTCCGGAAACCTGGTGACGAAAGAGAAGCCTTGAGGCTCAGTCCACGTAGCCTACCCTGGATTCGAACGCGCAGCTCGGCCAGACACCTGTTCCACAAAGCCGGAGTTTGTGCGGGCGCGGGCTGCGGCAGGAAGGACCCCATCGTCCCCTCCCTCGGTACGGTTCGGAACAGTCAAAGGCGCACATCACCTCAAATCTAAGTGCGCACACACCTGCGCACGCACCCGGAGGCTCGTACCACTCGAGGCGCCGGCACGCGACGACTCACTGCGGGGTCTCCCGGCTTCAGCCCCGACCCCGCGCTCGCTACTGGGGCCCACCCGCAACCTGTCCTTCCGGGAGGACGGCGCCAAGTACCTGCCGTTAAGATGCAAAGAGCGAAGAGAGTCTTGCAGACCATGGTAGCCTGGTGTTTGGTGCCTAGCCCGGAGCGGGCGGCAAGGAGTTTGCGGACTGACAGAGCGCGCTGGGCGCCGGTAGCGACTCCTCTGCCGGTGGGCTGTGGTGGGAGCCGGGAGGCGCGGACAGCTCCAGTGGCAGGCGCGAGGCAGACGAGGCGAACGCCGCGCAGCTCCGTCAGCTGCGTGCCCTCCGGTACTCGGCGCGCTTCTGCTCCATCCCAGCCGCGCGAGCCCTGGGCCGCCCCTCCACCGCCGCCGCGCCCGCCGCTGCCAAACCCCTCCCACCCGAGCCCCGCGGCGAAGACAGGGCCACCCCCTGGCCTTCCTTCTCCCAGCCCTCAGGTCCCGAGAGCCCCGGCCCAGAGCGGCCTCTGCTGGACAGTCAGGACGCCAGACCCGGGCTTCCACTGGGTTCAGCAAACGTTTGCAGCGCCTCGCACTGTGCTGGGAACTGGGATGCCAAAAAGTGTGAGCACATCTCTGCCCTCAGGAATCTAGCTGAGCTTTTCTTACGTGAGCTTACAGCCTTTAAAGAGGTCACCTTATACCATTTTAGGTGTTCCCTCGGAGAACCAGCATATTTTCTAAGAATGAGGACCTTCTTCATTTGTTCAAACACTTCTTCGTGTACACTAAACCCTCATCCCTGTTCACCCCCTGCTGTGCTTCCTGGGGCCTGAACCAGGATGTCTGCCGCTGTATTCAGCTTCTTATTACAAGAAAATAGTAATGTCAGGAAACTGATGGTGGGATAACTGAGCTAGACGCCCTACTAGGCGTTGTTTCATGAATCCTTCTAAAAGTTATTATTGTTCTATTTTACAGATGAGTAAACGAAGGCACAGAGAAGACAGTGTTTTCAAGGTCGCATAACTGTTAAGAATAGTTTGTGCACTAGGCCCTTAATAACAAAGGCTGACATTTCCTGAGTGATTGCTATGTGCTAGGCACTGGACCATGTGCTGTTCAGGAATCAACCAAGTCATTTAGGCTTCACAACAGTCCTTGGAGATTATATCCTCGTTTTCAGGGAGGAAGTGGAAGCACAGAGAAGTTTAACTTGCTCAAGTTCACACAACTCACAAGTGATAAGATGCCTGCTTAGGCACCCTGCTCAGCCTCTGTACTCCCTCTCCAGAGTCCAAAGCTTCTCCAAAGCCTACAGATCAGAAGTGACCTTTCACTCAATTCCCTCCTTGCTCCTGCTACGCTTTAGACTTGCTTAGTTCTCACACTTCAATCAAAGCAGATGTCAGGTTCTCTCCCAATTCTGATATTAATGAGGCTGGTGGTCCCCTAGTCATTAGAGCTAGGGCACTGCAGGAGTTAACAAGCCTTTGTAAAGAAATGATTTGCTTGGAGGACAGCTTTTTCTGTGATATCTTTTTCATATACTATGAAAAGCTCTTCTCTCACTATTTTCTCACATACCAGAAGCTGACTCTATCAGGCCTGAGCACCTTATCTGTAGTCAGTTCCTCTGCCTGACTCTACCACTACCACTTGGAGATTTTGCTCACACTTCCACAACCAGATTAAATTGGGATGATATTTTTTCTCTTTGTGTTGATAAATCTATTAATTTCTGTTGGAATGAGAAACAAAAATACTCAAACCAAGTGCCCATCCCCTCTCCATCCTCCCTGGCCAGATCACTGCAAATTCGATTTGTTCAACATGTTATCTGAATGCTTTTGACTTCAAGGTCCTTCTGGTTTCTAGGGTAAGCTATGTGATTATGAAGAATTTCTGCATCTGGGTTTTGGTTGTCATGGAGGCAGGGACCACACACAGATGGAGTTATATAGCGACATTCTATCAGGCACTGGTCCCTTTAAATAGGGCAACTTAAGTAAGTGACTCTATGGCAGAAATAAAGGTTTTTGAAGACCACTTCACAGAAAAATTTATTCAATTAAAATTCAGAACCTTAAGGAGTCTTTCTGGAGCGCAAAGCATGTGCAACTCTAACCTTGATACCTAAGGTAATTATTTGGTATTCAAAGAATCATGACCCCTACACACTAATCAGTGAAAATTTCCAAAACTTTTCTCTTGTATGCAGAATAGAGTTGAAATAATTTCTTTGATTAAAATAGTTAATTTTAATTGCTGATTTTAAATTTTAATTTATTAATTTAGTCAGAGCATATTTAATCACTTATACCAGCCCTTATGCTAGGCAATGGGACTATTATGGTTGTAATAGCCAGGGTAGTGTAGATTATGCTGCTGTAATAAGCCAGCCCAAAGTCTCCCAAGCCTAACCAATAATGGTTTATTTTTTGCTCATCAAAGTGTGCTGTGGATTCAGGTTACTCCTCAGAGTAGCTGTCCTCAGGATTCAGTGTTGTACTGCCATATTGAAACCTACTTTTGTTACAGTAGGTAGCTAGCCAGGCATGAGTCGGGCAGGAGAGGGCTCCACCCACACCCCCACTAGGAAAGTAAGGTAACCATCAGGTGATGGCCAGGGGGCCATCTAAAAATATGGCCAGATGGCCTCTCTAAAATAATAATTGATTACAGCTGGCACGAGGAAACAGCGGCTCCCTATAGATAGGGAGCACCTGAAACTGGTAATGAGCAGCTTCCAATAAGATCTCAGGAGTCTGGTGACTGAGCTCAGGCATGTGTATTATGATGCAAAATGGTGGAGTTTAACTGGTATATGACCTTCTCGGGGCATTCCACTGGAAAAGGAATGCCAGACGCTGGAAGTAGGCCAGCATGTAAAACCCTAAGTCCAAGGTCAAATGGGGGGACGACCTCCAAGATGCCCGCTTGGGCCTCTTCCAACTGTACTTTCCTTTCTTCCTGATCTAGAGCTTTTTAATTAACTTCCACCCCTGCTTTGAAACTTGCCTCAGTCTTTTTTTCTGCCTTATGCCCCTCAGTTGTGTTCTTTCTTCTGAGGCAAGAATTGAAGTTGCTGCAGACCTGTACTGATTCCCTGCCGGTGACTCGGATAACTTCCACCACTAACAGTTTCACATCCACTGAGTTAGGGGAAGAGAGAACTGGAGAATTAAGTATTTAAATCCTCCACCTAAAAGTGACACTTCTGTTTATAATTTATGGGCTAAGGCAAGTCAATGGCCATGCCCCACTTCAAGAAAGCAAGGAAGCATGTTCTTTTCATGTGCTCGGATAGAGATAAGAACTGTATAGCAGGGAGCATTGTGATGTGTGCCATAGTGGTTCATTGTCTCTGCACCTGGAAACTTATTTTCTAGTAGTAGGGAGTCAAACATTTAATGAATACATCACAAAGACATATGCAATAAAATTAAATGCTACAAATAATAATGATGAACATTTATTAATTGTTCCAAGCATTTTATGTACAGTCATGTTTAATTTCTATACTCTCACTTTGTGAGATAGATACTGTAGAAGACCAGAATATGCCACTTCAAAGTATGCTTTTTCAGTATAAGTATTCCTTAGAGGAAACAGCAGCTATAGGAGCAGCTCTGAGAACAGAGTGGAAGTACTTTTTGGTAGGGTAAATTTAAATCTATAGAGGAAATTTCCATGTGTAAGAATGTCTCCCTCTGAGTACTAGGAAGAAAAGAATGACACTAAATTACTAGAAACTCTTATCAATGGAGAGGGCGCTGACTTAAATATGCAAAACAAACTTTACCCTTGTTTACCATGCTTTACCTGGTCACTTCCTCTTAACTGCACCCCTACTGCCATAGTCTTCTTTCTTTGCTTCAGCTGAAGACGGTATTTAAGTATGAATTCAAAGGCAGCTCTTTGAAAATTACTAATTCCCTGACTAGCTCATATGTATGTATATGAAATATAGATGTTGAAAAACTTGTGGGGTTTTTGTTGCTGTTGTTAATCTGTCTTTTGTTATGGGAGACCCCAGCTTAGAACTCATAAAGAGTAAAAAGAAAGTTATCTTTCCTCCCTACAAATACTATTATTATCCAAATTTTACAAAGTAAGAAACTGAGAAAAACTTATACAGAATAAAACTTTGAAGGAAACTAAGGGATGCTATGAGACATAATAGTAGGGGAACTGGTACTCCTCAGTGGGGTCAGGGGTGAAATTTGCATGTAACCCTTAGTTATGACTTACAGCAAAAGCCTTTTTTTTTTTTTTAAGTAGAATTCTTAGTTCTTTTATAATACTCCACTGGGATAAAATCTCAGATAAATCTACCTTTTACTGACTGCGACTCTGTTTTGATCATTGTTAAAATGAATTTCTAGTGTTGCAGACATTTAATATTTTACCAAAAAATTGCCCTTGGCTGACTTGAACTTTTACATTCTGAATATATTATACTTTATAATTTTAGATAATATAGAAGTATTATTTCTGGATTCTTGATATCATGAGATGGTTTCATCTGGACTCTTGGCTTAAGAGAAAGAATAACTTGGCTGAGAGAGCTGCAGTGGTTAGAGGTTGGGTCCTAATCCCCTCTGTCATCTACTAACAGTGACTCTAATTAATTACTTGATACCTCTATGCCTTTGTTTCTGTATCAGCTGCTAGGGCTGCCATAACAGAACATCACCAACTAGGTGACTTAAACAACATCAATGTATGTTTTAAGCTGGGTGTCTAAGGCCAAGGTGATACCAATGTGCAGGCTCTTGATATCATCATGAGAAGGAATTCAAGGATGAGTTAGAAAATAGTGACAGTAGGAGATTTATTGCAAAGTGAAAAGCATATACTTGAGAAAGGGGATCGTGCATGTACTTAAGACAGCATTGTTCAATGGAGTTTGGAATTTCTACCTTTATGCGTTTCTTTAACCGAGGGGTGGAATATTCATTAAAATTCCTGGAAAAATGTAAAGATTTCTCAGAAGTGTGGTGCCACCTGTTTTTTACACCAAGTATGGGTGTTCTCTGGACTGTCATGGCACTGGTGTGCATGTGATTGAGAACATTAACAATAAAGAAATCTAGATCAAATCCAGTCCATGTTGGGTCCAGTTGGTCTTAGCCAGCTAGGTCCAAACCTTGGGTTTTCAGGGTCTTATCAGTTCCTAGCTTCTGCAGCTATTTCAACAGTAACCTTTTGCTAGTCATACAAAACTGCTGCCTGGAATTTTCTATTCTGCTGCGCCAACCTGTGTTATTCCTGCCTCAAAGGTGCCGGTAGTATTGGTTTCTGGTAAGGCCTCTCTCCTTGTCTTGCGGATGGCTGTCTTCTCACTATATTCTCATATGACCTTTCCTCTGTATGTACACACTCCTGGTATCTCTTCCTCTTCTTATAAGGATGTCAGTCCTGTTGGATTAGAGTCTCATCTATATAACCTCATTTAACCTTAATTACTTACTTAATGCCCTATGTTCAAATACAGTCTATTGGGGGTTAGGGTTTCAACATATAAATTTTCAGGGACACCTTCAGTTCATAACATTTCACCCTTTGCTCCCCTCAAACTTCATGTCCTCTCACATGCAAAATACATTCACTTCATCCACCCTAACAGCCCCAAAAGCCTTTACCCATTCCAGCATCTAAAACCCAAAGTCTCATCGAAATATCATAAAAATCAGTTATGGGTGTGACTTGAGGTATAATTCATTGTGAGGCAAAATTCTTCTCTAGCTGTGAATGAATGAAATCAGACAAGTTACGTACTTTCAAAATATAATAATGGTGCAGGCATAGGATAGTTTCCTCCTGGCATTATTGGAAGGATTGAATGGATTATATATGTGAGAGGCTTGGTGTGTTCTAAGTACCGATAAATGTCGGCCATTATTAGAGGAGAAGCTTTGGAGTACATTAAAAAAACTTAGGGAGTCTAAAATATGAGGAGAAAATGGCCGGGCACCGTAGCTTATGCCTGTAATCCCAGCACTTTGGAAGGCCAAGTGGGGCAGATCACCTGAAGTCAGGAGTTCAAGACCAGCCTGGCCAACATGGTGAAACCCCCATCTCTATTAAAAATACAAAAATTAGCTGGATGTCGTGGCACATGCCTGTAATCTCAGATACTCAGGAGACTGAGGTGGGAGAATCACTTGACTCCTGGAGGCAGAGGTTGCAGTGAGCTGAGATCATGTTATTGCACTCCAGCCTGAGTGACAAGTGCGAAACTCTGTCTCAAAAAAAGTAAAAAATAAAATAAAATACAAGAAGAAAACATTAATACCTGCTGTGGCTATTTCTTAACACACAGAACTATGTGTCTTGGGCTCTACCTTTAGTAATCACTCTTCCTGCTACAACTGAGCTGCAGTGGAAAGCTCTATACTATCTCTGTCGGCCCCTTCCCCCACCTCACCCTCTTCCCCAAAGGCAAAAATGCAGCAGCCCCAAGACCCTGATGTATTTTGTCTTGTCTTTATTTCACTCTTTCCAAGCTGCATTGCAAAATATTTTCTTTGGGTCTGCCACACTTCTCCCCATTACTTGGTTTTCTCTTCTTCACTGCAATTTTTAATTTTAATGGCAAAAAATATGAAAGGAAGTAGTGCAACATGTGCAAAAGGGCAAATTTGGAACTCAGTTAAGAAATACCTGCTTGAATGAGGCAGTATTAAAAGAGCATGATGGAACATGATCATTTTCCTGACTTAAATAACATTGTTTGAGGCTGCATGAGGTACTCGAGGACAGTAAACCATGTGTCAGTAATTTTTATTTTAATTAAGTATAAAGTCTTCTAAATAAGAAATAAAATTCTAAGCCCCCCAACCAACCCAATGGACCCTTCCTCTTGGCCAAGGGCATTCCAAAGTTAACTGGAAAACCTAGTTCAGGCCATGATGGGAAGTGGAGGTTACATGTGCCTCATTAATCCTCCTTTCGTTGGAATTCAGGCACAGCTGATCATCATTAACATTAAAAAGGAGACCTCAAGACTGATAGAACAGACTCTTTAAGTCTGATAAGAGACATTTATAATCTATTCTCTCTGAAGCCTGCTACCTGGAGGCTTCATCTGCATAATAAGAACCTTGGTCTCCACATCCCTTATCTTAACCCAGACACTCCCTTCTGTTGATTCCAGGCCTTTGATCAATTCTTTCAACCAATTGCCAATTGGAAAATCTTTGAATTCACCTATGGCCTGGAAGCTCCCAGTGAGAGTTGTCCTGCTTTTCTGAAACAAACCAGTGTACATCTTACATGTATTGATTGATGTCTCCCTAAAACTTACAAAACAAAGTCATGGCCTGAACCACTTTGGGCACATGTTCTCAGGATCTCCTGGTTTATATCATGGACATGTCCTTAACCTTGGCAAAATAAACTTCTAAACTGATGAAAACTTGTCTCAAATGCCTTTTGGTTTACAGCCCTTACAGTATTTCAGGAAAGAAAAAAACTCCTTCTTGGATGTGATGCACATAATGAAACCTTCCATTTAAACTATTGTAAAACTTAATTGAGTTGATACAGTATTATCTGATAGAAATAGATTTCAGGCCACATAGAAATTAAAAAATTTCTATTAGACACATTTTTAAAAAGTAAAAATAATTTATATTAATCTGAATAATATGCTTTAATTCAATATATCTAAAATATTATTTTGACAGGTAATAAAAATATTGAGATATTTTACATTTAAAAAAATTTCGAACCTTCAAATTCTAGTGTATATTTTACACTTATAGGAAATTGTAGCTCAGACATGAATTCATCTCAGTTTTGAGTGTTCAAAAGCCAAACGTGGCTATTCGCTATCATAATGAACGGTGCAGTTATGGAACATGGACTCAGTCATTCACCACAGCTCTGGATGTGTTCTATAAATGTAACAAACAGTGCTACTGAGGCTTTCTTGACTGACAGTACTGTATAGTAGTTGAAAACTTGAAACTTACTGATTGCATGGCCTGAGGCAAGTTTTTTACCCTCACTAACCCTCAGTTTCCCCCATTTGTGAAATGGAGATGATAATAATAATACACTACATCAAAGCATTGTTGTAAGTATTAACTGCATGGAAATTATTTGGAATTGAGCCTAGACAGAGTAGACTCTTAACAAATGTTAAGAGTTATTTTTGGTAGAAATGATTATAATGATATTGAAAAATTGTTATTAATAGTAAAATCAGGCTGGGTATGGTGGCTCACGTCTGTAATCTCAGCCCTTTGGGAGGCCAAGGTGAGAGGACCACTTGAACCTAGGAGTTCAAGATCAGCCTGGGCAACATAGGGAGACTGTGTCTCTACAAAACATAAAGAAATTAGTGAGGTGTGGTGATATATGCTGTGGTCCTAGTTACTCGGAAGGCTGAGATGAGCGAATCACTTGAGCCCAGGAGGCTGAGGCTGCAGTGACCTGTGATAGTACTACTGCACTCCAGCCTTGACAACAGAGTGAGAACCTGTCTCAAAACAAATAAATAAAGTAAATAAAAAATAAAAATAGTAAAATTATGCCAAATATTACTGTAATATTTTGAAGAATTATATTCCTTACTACTCAAAGACACTGACAATATTCCTTATCCCTAGAAATTTACATATGCATAGTTAGAGTAGCATTTCTCAACCTTTTTGGTCTTAGAACCCCTTTATACTCTTAACACTTATTAAGAACCCACCCCCAACCCGACTCCTGGCCAAACTGTTTATTTAGGTTGAAGGAAATTTTAAGATCCCCTTCAGATAATTGTGATATGTCCTCTTTTATACTACATCAATACTCAACAAGCAGTAGTTTCTTAAAAGTTTGTAGCAATACAGAATCCAAAAGCATTTCCATGTAATTTTCATATTCTGTTAAAGTCCATTGATCTATCTTATATCTTGAATGTATCTTTTATCCCTGCATGATTTTATATCAAAATGCATTGGTTACACAGAAATTATTTGTTCACCAAGTTAGATCATTCAAATTTTAACACATTTCATTATACAATATCAGTCATATTTGTTAACATCTTCACCTATATCATCAGAAAAGTTTTTAATTATTGAAAACTGTCAAATTAATAGTAAAAAATACAAGTTTCTCAGAATTCTAATATTCCCTTGAAAGCTTGAATCTTATTGGTTCCAAATAATGTCAAATATTTCCCTCCCTCCCTCTCTCCCTCCCTCCCTCCCTTCCTTCCTTTTCTTCCTTCTTTCCTTCCTTCCTCCTCCCCCTTCCCCTTCCTCCCTTCCCCCCTCCCTCCCTTGCTCCTTCCCTTCTTTTTCTTCCTTTTTTCTCCCCTTCCTTCCTTTCTTTTCTTTCTTTCTTCTCTTTCCTTCTTTCCTTCTTGTTTTTCCTTCCTTCTTTCCTTCCTCCCTTCCTTCCTCCCCTCCCTCCCTCTTTTCTTTCCTTCCTTCCTTTCTTTCCTTCTTTCCCTTCCTTCCTTCCTCCCTCCCTCCCCCCTCTTCCTTCCTTCCTTCCTTCTTTCCTTCCTTCCTTTCTCTCTCTCTCTTTCTTTTTCTTTCTTCCTTTTCCTTTCTTTCTTTTCTTTCTCTTGACAAGGTCTCGCTCTGTCTCTCAGGGTCCAGGATGGAGTACAGTGGCATGATCACAGCTCATGAGTAGCTGGAACTACAGGTGTACATCATCATGCCCAGCTAATATATATATATAGAAGGGATGGTGTCTTCCTGTGCTGCCCAGGCTGGTCTTGAATTCTTGGCTCAAGCAATCCTTTAGACTCAGCCTCCCAAAGTGCTGGGGTTACAAGTGTGAGTCACACTACACCTGTCCACACTTGTTTTGTTTGACATGACTTGCTAACTTCATAGAGAACATGTCTCACAAATACTGAAGTAGAAATAACCATAGTTTGTCTGTTAGTAATGTTTTCAAGTGAAGGTAGTGTTTCATAAAAAAGTGACTAGTTTAGCTTTCAACTCAAGTCACCACACACGTACATTTCCTAGGAACAACCACTTTGGTGTTCAGCAAAAATGCTTTATGCATACTTTTCATTCATTTATATGAAAAAGATGTATGTTCAACATCAAGACTTCATAAAAATTAAGAATTTTTGCTGCTTCATCAAGGACATTCATAAGGACATGCATGATGGTGACTAATACAATGACTACTAATATAGTTTGGTGCCACTGCCTACATTTGTACTAAAGCATTAGAAGTTTTATCCACAATTGCCTTTGAAGCATCAATGCAAAAATCAAAATGCAAAAAAAAAAGAGATGAATAACATCTTAGTAATATTATGAAAATAATTTTGACCTCAGAGATCTAAAAGGATCGTGGAGACTCCTAGGAGTTTATGAACCACACTTTGAGAACTGCTGGTTTAGAGAAATATCTTAGAAAATTGCGGAGGACATTAGCTGTTTTATCTGCCTAGAGCATCACTTCCTTCAGATAAGTATTCTTTCCCCTGCTTTAAGCAACTGGTTTCAATGGTGGTAGCTATTTTCCTATGGAAGCTGCCTCCTACCCTGTGATGATTGATATAGGGTAGACACCAGACTGTATGTTCAGTATACTTTCTTTGAATTCTTAAACTTGGAATCAGAAAATGTCACTAATAGTCGCTCACTGGGAACAAATTTATGAGGTTCTGGCATTTTGGTGAATCACTCAAGCATGTAGAAAAAGCTAGTCTAAAATAGGATAGAGAAACCCAACTCTCAGCGAGAACCAGAAATGGGAGAAGTCTTAAGAGCATTCCAACCCTGGTTGCAGCTGTCCCTGAGGCCCAGCCACACTGTTGCCCTTCCTGCTACTCTGTGAGCATTTTGATAAATTTCCCTTGCTTCTGCACACTTTATAGTTTCACAATGTTTATGAATTTACCCAACTGTCTTTTTTTTCTGAACGTTTTTACTACCATCAGTTTTACACATTTCAGTAGATTCCACTTCAGATTACACTGAATTTGAGTTTTTCTTGACTTTGAAAATATTCTTGCCTGCAGTTTTACTCAGACCATTCACAGAGGCTATGAATTCAAGTTGTTTACTTCAAAGTCAGTGTTAAATTATCAAATAAACATCAACAGCTGAATAGTATTTGGTAACAACTGTCACCAAGCACCAAAGAAAAACATTAGCAATTATTTTCCTTGTTTCTTAATTTATCCCAAATTTGCTTCCAATACCCTCGACTCGTTAAGCAACTGTTCTCTAGAGAAAGATTAATAATCTAAACAAATTTATTTTCTTTGGACATATTGTTTTGTTGTTGTTGCTGCTATTGAATAAAATTTAATGAATTTGCACCTGGTGAATGACTTTCTTGATTGACTACAAACCAAACTATTTGGAAACTTAATTTGGTTGAAGATTCATTTCAAACTTTTGTGAGAAAAATCTATTGAGATAACTTCTTTTAAACTTTCCAATTTTTCTGACATTTACAGAATTTTCAAAATTTTCTTCAGCCCATGGTCTTTGGAGGACACATTCAGCACATACCACTGCATTTTATCTTATTTTTTTACTGTCATTGCATACTCATCCTGTCAAATAAAACAAGAAAATAAAGAGAGAAGTAGATTTTGCATATCAATTTTTAAAATAGAATGGAAAGTAGATTTTTTTAATCTAAAAAAATGGTAAGCATTGTGTTTTATACATTTTATTATGTCATTGCTACGTTAAAAGAATATAACATAGCTCTACAGTACCAGACTAAATAATTGCCACACTATCTTTCATGTACAATACTCCCTGAGTCAGAAAAATTTGAAAGTTTAAAAAAAACTCAGTAGATTTTTCTCCCAAAAGTTTGAAATGAATCTTCAACCAAAGTAACTTTCCAAGTAGTTTGGTTTGTAGTTTCCGTGGTCTTTGGAGGACACATTCAGCACATACAATACAATGTGTTGGGAGGTGGGGTCTAATGAGAGATGATTCGGCCATGGAGGTGAAGTGAATAAATTAATATTATCATGAAAGTGGGTTTTATATAAAGGATCAACCCCTTTCCCTCTCTAATGCCCTCCTTTGCCCTTAGCCATGAGATGGCACAACTAGAAGGCCTTCACATGATGCCAGCCCCTTGATCTTGGCCTGTCTCCAGAAACGTGCCAATAAATTCATGTTCATTATAAGTTATGCAGTGTCTGGTATTTTGTTATAATAGCACAAAACAAAGACAGGCAATATGTGTGACACTCAAAATGCTTCCAACCTATGCATTCTTCACTGTGATTTGTAGTGCACAGTAATCAGTATGAAGCCATGAAAGTGCCACAGTCTCTGTCACAACTACTCAATACTAACACTGCTGTTGTGGTGTGAAATTAGCCACAAGCAATAAAGAAATGACTGTAGCTCTGTTTCAATACAATTTTTGTCATAGAATCTGAAATTTGAATTTCATATTATTCTCAGGTGCCATTAAATATTCTCTTGAGTTTTTCCAACCATTCTGAGGTCACAGATTGTGCAAAACAGATTTGGCCTGCTGGCCATAGTTTATCAACCCATACTTTAAAGATTTGCATTTGATTTTGCTACATATTCTGGATTAGTTCAATCCTGTAACAATTTCAAATTATTAGCTTGGGGTTTCTTGAGCTAGTTAGTGTATATTCAAACTCCAAATCCGTGTGAGATTAGAGCTATGATTCTGATTTATGAGGCAGACTATTTTCCTGATTTGTTTTGTTTCCTTTTCACTCTGGAGCTGAGCTGAGGTTTTTACAAATTACCTTTTATGTCTCCTTTACCATCAGGCACATTTTTTTCCTAACATAGCTTTTCATTTAAGCTCTAGCTACTTTTCAAAGGCCCTGACTTTATGCAAGGAGTTCAATTCCATTATTCCAACTTTTGGAAGCCAAGTAAGTCCTTAACTTTTGTATCTCATGTGGCCATTAAACCTAGGGCATCTACTGCTTCAACAACTGCTGGGCAATCTAATTACAGTTCTATTCCCCACTTTTTGGTAGCCCTAAACGTTTCCCTTGTTTTCAAGTGTTGCTATATATTTGTAAAAACTAATAGTTTAGCCTACACTTTAAAGATATTTTGTAGCAGTAGGTATGGTTTTTCAGAATAACTAAGCCTCTGTATTTATAGAAGTGAAAGTCCCTTGTATTTTTTTAGTCTTGTTTTTTCCTTCTTCTATTTTTTTTCATTTACTTTCTCTAACTCAATTTCTAATTTAAGCTTCCCGTCTCATTACACTGGTGGAAAACTTTAACCTTTGTCATTATAAGTTACTCCTGTCTTTCTGGATTTTTTTTAGCCGTAGCTGCAGAATCTGATGCAATGCTAAAATTTGGACTGTGAGAGCATTTGGTTATCAAGTCATCTGTTCATTCTGAAACCCAGGTTACTTCTGAAAATCAGTTATTCTCTGTAATGTGGCTCTTCAGATCCAGGGGGCTCTCTGCTAGCATTCGAGTATAGAATTCTTTGCGAAGTTGCCTAGATTCCCACCAAATAGTCATTTTATTGCTGAAGTATTCCAACTCCTATAGGGGCTATGCTTAGAAAGTAGGTCCTTTGCATTTAGACCCCCAGAACTCTGTTCTCACTATTCAACCTATCCTTTTTTTTTTTTTTTTTTTTTTTTTGAGACAGAGTCTCACTCTGTCGCCAGGCGCCAGGCTGAAGTGCAGTGACACAATCTTGGCTCACTGCAACCTCCACCTCCCGGGTTCAGGCAATTCTCCTGCCTCAGTGTCCTGAGTAACTGGGACTATAGGCACACACCACCACGCCCAGCTTTTTTTGTGTGTGTGTGTTTTTAGTAGAGACGGGGTTTCACCATGTTGGTCAGGATGGTCTCGATCTCTTGACCTCATGCTCCACCCGCCTCGGCCTCCGAAAGTGCTGGGATTATAGGCTTGAGCCACTGCGCCTGGCCAACCTATCCTTCTAACATCAGAGATTTCTTGTTTTGGGGAAATCATATTCCTTTCATGATTCTGGCCTAAATATGCTGTTTATACCCTAGTCTTCTCCCAGCTTTAGGAATTAGCTCTTTAAAAACAAAGGCCTGGAAGATTTCCAGGCAATTTCTGATAGTTTGCTCTTCCACAACTCCTCCTTCCCTTCCTCTCTCCTCCAAACTAGCAGTGAGTACTGAATCAATTTGTTTGAATGGAGACGGGATAAGAAAGAAGTACAGCAATATCTTAAAAAATATTTGAGCTTATGATATTTTTCTGCCATATGTTTGAAAGGTAATGATAATCATTCCGACAAAAGTTCAAGGTTGTTGGAATAGGACAGTGGCAGTCAAGATGGAGAGAATAAAACAGATTTGAGTACATTTTAAGGATAAAAGCAACAGAACTACTGATTAATGACATCATGTACAGTTGAGGGAGAGGCAAGAATCAAGTATGACTTCCAGATTCATGCTGGATCAATTCTGGAGCCTTATTTATTGAGCTATGGAATTCTGTAAAAATAAAGTATTTCAAGAACGCTTTTATATCCATTTTCCTGCTTAAATGAGAATCATATTCTAAATGATTCAATAAATAGAATGAATAATAGTTAAAGGTGTAAATAACTAACCCTTATTCCTACTTTCTACCATTGTTGATCCTCTACAAAGTTCTCCTGAGCACTCAGTTTATGTTTCAACTCTGGAAGATTTTGAAATGATTGAAAGAAATCATTAAATATCCCTTAATTGAAGGCATGCCAGTGTACACTTTTCCTTTTGACTAAACTATTTTACAACTTTGTGGAATTATAAACCTGTAGAAGATTCAGAGTCATATAAATTACTTTAGTCAACAGAAATGCAAATTTTGTGCAGTGGAGTATAGTTAATTATCACCCTGTGGATATTGACCAGTTTTGCCAATTTTGCATCCATTTGTAAGTTTATTTCAGAATTTCTTCTCTGCCTATAAATGTATGATATTTTGTGTTCTTTGAAGCACTTGTAATATCTCACTGGTTGCCTCATTTAACCATGGAGTTAAATAAAACCCTTGACATGTATTATTATTATTATTATTCCGAGACAGGGTCTCACTCTGTTGTCCAGACTGCACTGCAGTGGTATGATTATGGCTCACTGAAACTGTGACTTTCCAGGCTCAAGAGATTCTCCTTTCTCAGCCTCTCAAGTAGCAGGGACTATAGATGTGGGCCACCACACCATCTAATTTAAAACAATTTTTTTTTGTAAAGATGAGGTCTTACCATGTTTCTCAGGCTGAGTTTAAACTCAAGCTCAAGTGAGCCTCCTGGACTATATTCACTTTTCTTTTAGTTTAGCTATTATTAGTTTATTATAAAAGAGAGACATAGAAATTATTTACCTAATGAAAGATTTCAGAACTTTAGTGGAATGGGCAGCTTCATGATGATGCCATTTCAATAGTGATTTATTTCATTTTGCATACTTTCCAAGAATGTTACCATCTCTAAACCATCTCTAAATAAGAAATAATCCTTGTCTAAAGCTACTTTGGTGCTTCCATATTCTGGGAAAAGAACTTTATCTTTAACTTGGATGCTAACTGGTTGAATCTCTCCACCCTTTCTTGTAGAGACCAATCTAAACTACTACTGCTGCATGTAATACTTTTCCTTGACATTTTTTTCTGGAAGCATCATGCTTCCTTTGGCTGCAGTTTCAACTGCAGTTCTTTCAACCAATACTCAGACAAGGAGAGAAAGAAACTTTCCAAATGTTTGTTCTGCCAAGACTCCTGCACCAAAGCTCTCACTCTGCATTACTGTTGTGGCTGCAAGAAAGATCCAAAATCTCTTTGTAGCAATTGCGAATGGGAGTTCACTCATGATTTAGCTCTCTGTTTGTGTTACTGGTGTATAGGAATGCTTGTGATTTTTGCACATTGATTTTGTATCTTGAGACTTTGCTGAAGTTGCTTATCAGATTAAAGAGATTTTGGGCTGAGACAATGGGGTCTTCTAAATATACAATCATGTCATCTGCAAATAGAGACAATGTGACTTCCTCTTTTCCTAATTAAATAATCTTTATTTCTTTTTCTTGCCTGACTGCCCTGGCCAGAACTTCCAATACCATATTGAATAGGAGTGGTGAGAGAAGGCATCCTTGTCTTGGCCGATTTTCAAGGGAATGCTTCCAGCTTTTGCCCATTCAGCATGATATTGGTTGTGGGTTTTTCATAAATGGTTCTTATTATTTTGAAGTATGTTCTTTCAATACCTAGTTTATTGAGAGTTTTTAACATGAAGGGATGTTGAATTTTATCAGTAGCTTTTTCTTCATCTATAGAGATAATCATGTAGTTTTTGTCTTTAGTTCTGTTTATACAATGACTTACTTTTGTTGATTTGTGTATGTTTAACCAGCCTTGCATCCTGGGGGATGAAGCTGACTTGACCATAGTAGATAAGCCTTTTGATGTGCTGTTGGATTTGGATTACCAGTATTTTATTGAGGATTTTTGCATTCATGTTCATCAGGGATATTGGCCTGAAGTTTCCTTTTCTGTTGCTTTTTTGTCTATGCCAGGTTTTGGAATCAGGATGATGCTGGTTTCATAAAATGAGTTAGGGAGGATTCTCTCTTTTTGTATTTTTTGGAATAGTTTCAGAAGGAATGTTACCAGCTCCTCTTTTTACCTCTAGTAGAATTCAGCTGTGAACTTATCTGGTCCTGGACTTTTTTTGGTTGGTAGGCTATTAATTGCTGCCTCAATTTCAGACCTTGTTATTGGTCTATATAGGGATTTGACTTCTTCCTGGTTTAGTCTTGGGAGGGTGTAAGTGTCCAGAAATTTATCCATTTCTTCTAGATTTTCTGGTTTATTTGCATAGAAGTGTTTATAATATTCTCTGATGGTAGTTTGTATTTCTGTGGGATTAGTGGTGATATCCCCTTTATCATTTTTTATTGCATCTATTTGATTTTTCTCTTTTTTCTTCTTTATTAGTCTGGCTAGCAGTCTACCTATTTTGTTGATCTTTTCAGAAAACCAGCTCCTGGATTCACTGATTTTTTGAAGAGTTTTTTGTGTCTCTATCTCTTTCAGTTCTTCTCTGATCTTAGTTATTTCTTCTCTTCTGCTAGCTTTTGAATTTGTTTCATCTTACTCCTCTAGTTCTTTAAATTGTAATGTTAGAGTGTCGATTTTAGATCTTTCCTCATTTCTCTTGTGGGCATTTAGTGCTATAAATTTCCCTCTACACACTGCTTTAAATGTGTCCCAGAGATTCTGGTATGTTGTGTCTGTCTTTGTTCTCATTGATTTCAAAGAACATCTTTGTTTCTGTCTTCATTTCGTTATTTATCTAGTAGTCATTCAGGAGCAGAGTGTTCAGTTTCCATGTAGTTGTGTGGTTTTGAGTGCGTTTCTTAATCTTGAGTTCTAATTTGATTGCACTGTGGTCTGAGAGATTATTTGTTATGATTTCTGTTCTTTTGCATTTGCTGAAGAGTGTTTTACTTCCAATACAAAGAGAATAAATACCTAGGAATACAACTAACAAGGGATGTAAAGGACCACTTCAAGGAGAACTACAAATCACTGCTCCAGGAAATAAGAGAGGACACAAACAGACGCAAAAACATTCCATGCTCATGGTTAGGAAGAATCAATATTGTGAAAATGGCCATACTGCCCAAAGTAATTTATAGATTCAATGCTATCCCCTTCAAACTACCACTGACTTTCTTCACAGAATTGGAAAACAACATCTTAAACTTCATATGGAACCAAAAAGAGTCCACATAGCCAAGATAATCCTAAGAAAAACAAAACAAAACAAAAACTAGAGGCATGCTACCTGACTTCAAACTGTACTACAAGGCTACAGTAATCAAAACATCATGGTACTGGTACCAAAACAGAAAGATAGATCAATAGAACAGAACAGAAGCCTGAGAAATAATGCCACACATCTACTACCATCTGATCTTTGACAAACCTGACAAAAAAAAGCAATGGGGAAAGGATTCCCTAGTTAATAAATGGTGTTGGGAAAACTGGCTAGCCATATGCAGAAAGCTGAAACTGGATCCCTTTCTTACACCTTATACAAAAATTAAGGTGTAAGAAAGATGGATTAAAGATTTAAGCATAAGGCCTAACACCATAAAAACCTTAGAAGAAAACGTAGGCAATACCATTCAGGACATAGGCATCAACAAGGACTTTATGACTAAAACCCCACAAGCAATGGCAACAACAACCAAAATAGACAAATGGGATCTAATTAAACTAAAGAGCCTCTGCACAGCAAAAGCAACTATCATTAGAGTGAACCAGCAATCAATAGAATGGGAAAAAATTTTCGTAATCTACCCATCTGACAAAGGGCTAATATCCAGAATCTAAAAAGAACTTAAACAAATTTATAAGAAAAAGACAACCCCATCAAAAAGTGGGTGAAGGATATGAACAGGCACTTCTCAAAAGAAGACATTTATGCAGCCAACATATTTTAAAAAGCTCATCATCACTGGTCATTAGAGAAATGCAAATCAAAACCACATTGAGATGCCATCTCACACCAGTTAGAATGGCAATCATTAAAAAATCTGGAGACAACAGATGCTGGAGAGAATGTGAAGAAATACGAACGCTTTTACACTATGCAGCCATAAAAAAGAATGAGTTCATGTCCTTTACAGGGTCATGGATAAAGCTGGAAACCATCATTCTCAGCAAACATACACAAGAACAGAAAACCAAATACCACATGTTCTCACTCATAAGTGGGTGTTGAACAATGAGAACACATGGACACAGGGAGGGGAACAACACATACTGGGGCCTGTTGGGGGGGGTGGGGGGAATAGGCGAGGTATAGCAGGGGGTGGGGGAGATAGGGAAGGGATAGCATTAAGAGAAATACCTAATGTAGGGGATGGGGAGATGGATGCAGCAAACCACCATAACACGTGTGTACCTATGTAACAAACCTGCACATTCTGCACATGTACCCCAGAACTTAAAGTGTAGTAATAATAAAAAAGAAAAGATCTAAAGTCAGGTCCTTGAGACGGGTAAAAAGGCCAGCCAGGCCTGCCCTCTGAAGTGAATTCAATTTCTGAATAATGATTTTTTTCTTTTAAAAACTATTTTTTGGCAGATTAATCACAATTTAAGATATTAATATCTTCAGTCTAAATTCCTTTTAGAGCAATAGAATATTATATTGGGGTGGCATCAATTGTGGAGATTTTATTGTTTAATTTCTCATTTCACAGAGGAGTTAAGTGATATGTTGAAAATTGTAGTTAACCATGTTCATATTAAAACTCATACTTAGCTCAAACAATGTCTAGTTCATATTCTTTACATTACACTCTTTAATGTAATTTCTTCTCCTTGCCTTTGTGAGTTTAAATAATCCATAAAGACAAGTTGCTTCAGAAAAATAAATTTAAGCTCTAATAACTTTATGTGTGTGTCTTCAGGACAAATTATGTATTTGAAAAGCATAGGAAATGTTTAGCTTTGAGGCTGAGAAAACCAAAAAAAACCAGTAGATCAAATAATATATTTTCATTGTAGGAAAACACCTACTGTTAACATGGCTAACACAATAGGCTTAGAAACTCTGAGTTCTGTCAATGTGACCTTTTTCTTGGTTGTTTTTGAGCAAAAAAGAAATCTATTTATTAGAGTTACAAATGCTGAAATTTTTACAGTTTATTTACAAATTTTATTCTACTTATTAGTCAAATTTTAGTAATTTTTAAAGTTTTTAGATAATATTTAGCCCCATAGACAGAGAAAGTTAAAATTTTAAGACATTTAAAACTGTAATATTACAAGCCTAATATTTTTCTTTTTCTTTTAGATAGTTCTGTTGTCAAGCTTACTGAAAACAAAACATCTCTGAATTCTTGAATAATTCCTTTAAATATAATAACTTAAATTTGAATTATTCAAGAATTCAGAGAGGTTTTTGTTTTTAAGAATATATAATATATAGACTAAAATCTTTCTATTTAAAATCATCAATGTAAATTATAAATTTCTGTATTTTAAAATAGAATTATAAGTAACTTTATTAATAGGTCAAATTTTCTGAAGTGGTAGAAGTACATAGATTACAAAATATGAAGAGATTACTAAATCACAAAAATATTTTTATTATGTATTTGTATAGATTTGGTTCTCTGAAATACTTTTATACTTAATTCCAAATCTTCCTGGTTTGAAAACATGTTTACCCACCACAAACACATTTACCAAATCCCAAGACATTTTGGAGATACTTCCTCAAATATGTAATGACTAAAGATATTAAGGTGATGACTGGATTCTCATCTGCAATACTGATGGAACTCCAATTATCTGAAGGACTTCATAATGTAAAGACTTAGTCTCCTAATCCATGCAGTTCACTTCCCTGCTTTGCTCATGGACATCTTTATTCTCACTGAGGAGGGCTCCTGAATTTGGCTCTTCTTTGGCCCTTAAAATGGCTGTAAATCCTTTACACTTGACAGGCCTTCGTTCATATTTGTCCATGTGGTAAAACTGTTCAACTGTAAAAAATGACATCCAGTTTAATCCTGAAAATATCTTTGAATATTGCCAGATTCCTGAGTTTCAAGTCACAGAAACTGATTCCAGTTAATTTAAGAAAAAAAAAAAAAAAAAAAAGAGTTCATTTGACAGCTCAGAATGGAAAGAAAAGTGAAACATCAAGCCATCAAGCCTCAGGAACTGGCAACCCTTCAGAAAAAGGACAGCAGGAATGAAAGGACTGTTTCTTTAATGAGTCCTGTCAGAATATTCAATAATTATCTTCATCCATTTGAGTTATCCATATAAGATTAAAAGTCTTGAGCAAATGAGTCTGATTGGCCTAATTTGTGTTAAGTGCCACCCCTTGGCCAAAAAGTTCCCCAAAAGAAAACATATGCCAATACTAGATGAATAAGAAACTGATAAAGCTAAAGAGCCTTCCTGGGATAGAAATTGTTTGCATATCTCTGTTGCCTTCAAGCTAATGAAAATAGAGCCTTTGGGTAATCACTGGATGCTTGTAGTGTTGTAAACTCAATCTCAATATGCAACCAATTTTAATGTTATTATCATCCTAGACAGGGCTTATGGTAGAAATCCAACTTAGAGCAGTGTAACTTTTCTACTAAAATTGACTCTCACATCACTTAATCCTTAAATTAGTAACAGGTCACTTGTCTGGAAGGAAAATCAGTCCACGTAAATTATTGGGTCAACCCATCTGTGCTGATGAGCACAATAAATCTACTCCTTTAAGCAATCAGGGTGCAAGAGGTCACTGGTGGTGAAATGAATAAATGTTTCTTCATTGCATCAACAGCCATTAGATGGGAGCAGAGCATATTGATCATTCCCGAGAGCAGAAATAGTCAACATAGTAGTCACCATCACAGAATCAGCATCCTCACTACAAGTTCAACTTCTTAAACCAGTGTGCCCTCACAAGAGTATTATCTTGTCAAAATATGATTCTACTGGCATTCACATTAAAATAGGAATCCATTTCTCTATAGTACTTCCAAGTAAAGATCATGATCTTCAATAAATTTGTTTTAACTATTACATGCAAATTTTTTTCTTATTATTTCATCTATCATTTGGGTATATGCTTGTAATTATTTAGGTAATATTCTGTGCTTATAAAACATCCAAAGAGATTAACTAGTAATCCTTGTCTTTAGATGTGGCAAGAATTCCTTAAAATCAATTAGAGATCCTGTATTATTTCTTGTCTTTGATGCTAATTTTAAAAAACCACAAAGCTATTGTTTAAATCCCAGCACTGTTCTATTTTAAATTATTTATATTTTAAAATACTGTTTCAAAGCTATTTCTGAGTATGCAATCATGCTACCTTAGATTATAATGCTTATAATTAAATGAGGGTGGGATTGGTGATTAGAAGAGAGTTTTGGCAGTCAAGGCCACATTAAAAATACTTAGATCATTTTGTTATATGTAAAATTTTGACATACTATTTAATAAAGCTATATAATAATGTAAGAAAGCTATAAAAGCTTCAAGAAATTTAAGAAGAGCTTTGTAGACTTTTAGTAATTCAAATCAGGGGCAAGAAAGGCCTTATTAGGGCCATAATTTCACAGGCAAAATGAAGTAGACATTTGCATAATTAACAAGTGATGTGCAGATTAGGGGACTGGGGGTTCTGGATTGGCTCATTGTATATATTTGTGGCCAGTTTTATGTTAGCTGTCCAGTAAAGATTTGAACTCTCATTTTCACATATGGTATTGTCACTGGAAGGAGGGTGTCCAGGAAAGGACTCCTTCAGCACCTCCTCTTTGCCTCCAGATATAGCAAATGATTAGTGCTTTTAAAGGGAATGTGAACAGAAGTTATCTATCCGTGTCCTTTCCAGGCTGAGACTTGTAAGAAGTAGAAGAAAGCATCTCTCCCTAATTAAGAAAACCTGCAGTAAATTATCATATGACCAAGCAACCAACATCTGTTGTGTTAAGCCACTGAAATTTTGGGGTTTGTTTTCAAAGCTAGTGTTACTCTGATTAATATAGCATGTTTAGCAAGATACGTGTGTGATCCTTCAGTCTGTCTCTATATCCATCTATTTGTCTAGCCATCTATTCATTCAACAAATATTTGAGTGTTTATTATGTGCCAGGCACTATCAGCAATGAAAAATGATCAGGATCCTCTTTTGTTTATAGAGTAGGGGATGGATTAATTGGAATGAATGGGGGGAAGGGGCATGAGAAGATAGATACCCCAAAACATCCTTTATAAATATGAGTAAAAAGAGAAGTAGAGGAACCTCATTTAACCCAGGGAGTCAGAAAGGCCTTTCTGTGAATTAGGCATTTGAGTAGGAATGAGCCAGACAGGAGCTGAGAATTGAGTGGGTAGGAGTAGATGTGGGGAGCCAGATAATTCTAAGCAGAAAGAGCGGCATGTGTAAAAGCCCTCCAACTAGGGAAAATGTATGAGTCAGCAACCAAAAGAAGACAGTGGCTAAAAATCATTTACAGCATTCTTTAGTAAACAAGCAAATTAAAGCACCAACAGTTTCAAAGTTGTTTGGCATAATGGCTCCTTCCAGTCAGATGCTGGTTCAGTACTATCTGAAATGTGAAGCTAATGAGAGAAGCTGATACTGCCTGATTAGCTGCATCTTTCTTCTGTAAGCCATGCTATTGCTATGTCAGGCTAGGAACAAGCCAGCTAATTATGAACAGACTTTTAGCAGCTGTCTTTTATTGGTGTGGCAATGTTGCATCTCTGATTCCCCAGCAGTATCTGTTTTAAGTATTTTGTCCTATTATTTTTTCATCTAAAATACTTCCAAATCAGAAGCCAAATTGGTTATGTTGATCTTACTTTTTTCTTCCCCTTTCCCATCTTTTTTCCTTCCCCCTTCTCTCCTTTCTCTTCCTCCTTCTTCTGGAAAGATTTCTTTGAGAAAAAAATTACTATGGGCCAAAAATATGTTGTAATACCGTATTGTACATTAATAGGAACTCATGAAGAACCACACACACACACAACAGTAAACAATAAACCACAGAAGTCCTTATTTCACCTAGTATCTAGAAGCCTTATATGACTGTATATTAGATATAGTAATCATAAATACTCCTTCTTGAGACTTCTCTTCTCTCTCTTCATTAACTTATCTTTTTGGACATTGGTTTCCTTATGCACAAAACAGGCATAGAAGCCAAAGCAGAATCAAATCCATTTGGTAAATACCTGTGCTGAATACTGTACTATAGTTTTGCAACCCAGGGAAGCACAAAATAGCTGAAAGATTTGTCTCTAAGAAGATAGTCAAGATGAATGTTATCAGATATGGATTAGGTTTAGGTAATGAAAAGAAAACAGTTGAATACTTCCTACCAGCCTAAGTAAGAACTATTTACCAGAGAGATCTCCTCTGTTTCCTTGTGGACCTTCTGTTACAACAAAAACAATAGTTGTGACAGCTACCAGCAATTATATTCCTTTTATATTCCAGATCCCATTGCATTGAATTTCTTTGACAAAGCACGTTGTTTAGACAGCACTGTTTTAATGCAGCTTGGGTCAAGAATAGACTGAGGCTCAGTAACAGGATGACATCTTCTGCTCTAGCTACTTTCAGTCAACGTTACTATTTTTGGTTGCATTAAAAATGCTTTTTTGGTTTTATTATTTCCATTTTATAGATGAAGAAACTAAGGCTCTGAAAAGTTAAATGGCTTTTTCCAAAGTCACTCACCTAGTGAGTAACAGAGCCCAGAAAGTTCCTGATACGGTTTGGCTCTGTGTGCCCACCCAAATCTCATGTTGAATTGTAATCCCCAGTATTGGATGAGGGGCCTGGTGGGAGGTGATTGGATCACGGGGGCAGACTTCCCCCTTGCTGTTCTTGCAATAGTGAGTTCTCATGAGATCCGGTTGTTTAAATGTGTGTAGCACCTCCCCCTTCTTTGTCTTCCTCTTGATCCAGCCATATAGGATGTACCTACTTTGCCTTCTCCCATGATTATAAGTTTCCTGAGGCCCCCCAGCCATGCTTCCTGTATAGCCTGCAGAACTGTGAGCCAACCAAACCTCTTTTCTTTATATATTACCCAGTATCAGGTAGTTCTTTATAGTAACATGAGAACAAATAATATAGTTCCTAAGCCCTTGTTCTTTCTTTCAGCAGTTCTGCTTCCTGACCCTGCCATTTTCAAGGGCCACTATTTATCAAGTCCCTCTGTTATGTGCTCCTTACATATGCAGTCTGATTTAATTCCTCCTCATCTGGAACTGAAAGAGCTGATATGAACAAGAGCAGCTGCTCACTTGCCAACTCTGGAGTTACTTTCGTCTTCTCTGGTTCCCTTTGCTGCACTCCATGACCTTACAATCTGGGCTTTTAAGTCAAATAATGTTTTCAGCTTGGCTACCTTAAGTTTCTTTTGCTGGGATTTGGCAATGTAGCTTCTGCTTGAGATACCTGGCTCTCGAACCCATGGTGTGATTGCTTTGGATTTAATTTTGGATTCCCCACTTGTGGCTTGGGAGGGCTTGTCTCATCCCAGAACATGGAGACAAGACTCCCAGCCCCAGGTCACTGCCTTCTGCCCACCGTCAAATACCCCATGGTCCCCTTCCTTCCTTTCCTGGACTTGTCAGAGGAGGGAGCAAGAACAGACTGGTAAAATAGAAAGAGAATGAACTTATAGTCAAAGCATTTAATCTTTCTAGAATTCCACTTCTTATTTATAAAAAGAAAGTAATATGCCCAATTTACTAGATTATTTTGAGGATTAAATAGGCAATAAGTTTATGTGGATTCAGCATATAGCAGGCTCTCAGTAAATAACTATTATTGTTAGAATCACATTAAAGGAGTTCACATTTTTAAAGTGATTAACACTGATCTTGGCACATAATAAATTTTAACCAAATGTGACTATCAATCAAACCCCAGGGGCTAAAATAGATCTTTGAGGTAACCGAGTCCAACTCTTATTTTATTATATTGGGAACTATTCTTTATGCAAATCTAACTACAACCCTTAACTTCTCTGTTTTTAGTTAGTAATTATAGTAAGAAATGTCTGTATTGTTGAATAGTGTAGGGTTTTATTGGGAAAGTGCCATACCAAATTGTGAGACTTACATTTACACTAAATGCAGTAAGATTCAGCTACCTCAATAGAAACTACTTCTTTACTTACACCAGTATTAAAATCACATGGATTTTCACATTGGCACATTATTTTACTTAAAGCACAATACGTCATATGTATAAGTCTTCTTTATTTAGACTAGTGAGGTTGGGAGCTGATCAGCATTAGTGAAAATTCTGGTTAATGGCTCATTTGAAAAGAAATGATGATTTTATTTTGAACTTACTTTGACTTACCGGTATAAATTATGAATTACTTAGCAACACATTTATTTGTGGATTAAAAAACTTCAGTATTTTTCTTATTCAAATTATCACATATTCCAAATTTAATAAGTCAGTTAATAAAGTTTTATTATATATTCTTAAATTTCTTTGTGCTGTGGCTACTCTGAATTTTGGCAAACATAATAAGGAATTTAACAATCGAGAGCTTGATTTAATAAATATCATGTTACATTAACATGATATCTTATAGCCTGAAAGGGCAACCAACCTAGAGTTTTAATTGGAACAACTAGAAATGAACCTCTCAAAGATGAAGGTTTTTTTTCTTTTAATTATTAAAAAAAATCCTACCTTACTCCCTCTTAAACTGTTTTAACAAGACATATTCATTGCTTGAATATTTTTATCTGTGGTACAATACAATAATTTTAATGAAAGGACAGGGAATGATACAAGAAAATGGATACTTTAGCTTTGAGACACTGAATGTATAAAGGAACAAAGACCAAATCATATATGACAAGGGGAACACTGACCCACAACCTCTGCAGCAACCAGTCCGGAATAGTCAGGACTTGATCAGTCACTGCCAACTTCTCTATTTTTCATCCCTGTTTCCAAGTCAGGACCAACCAAGGAAAGCCAATATACTCCCAAAACCAATCACATAAAATGCCTCATGTCTAGTTATCCCTGCAGTTTCCCCATCCAAACAACCTCCAAACAAATCAGACCTGAAGCCATTTCTTTATTTTTAAAACTCCCATATTTCCCCTCTGTCTCTGAGTGTGTCCCAAACACGTGATGATGCTGAGCCCCTTGCTATTGCAAGCTTTGAAAAATACTCTCTGCTTGCTCTCATCTGGCCAGTCTCCGTTTATTTGTGTTTTCCTTGAAATCCTGCTAAGATTCAGTATGCACCGCTTAATGCTGTGGACCCAAGGCTCTGACCAGGTGCAGCGCCCACAGAGACCCCTGTGCTTTGCTGCTCGTGGCTTATCAAATCCATTCTGATACTATAAGTCTGCACATACCTGAATTCTGATTCCTGTGCATTGTGTTCCTTGCATATTTACTCAGTTTTATGCCAAGTTGTCTTATTGTTTTCTCTTTGACATCTTTGGTAGAATTAAGCCATTCCTTTTTATCTCTTTTTGCTCTTTTTGTGCTTCCTGTTTGCATTGTGATATCTAATAGTGTTGTCTGTCATAAGGAGAATCAAACAATAGAATACAGGAATAGGTGCTCCAGGCTGATTGTTCCAGCTAGCCTCACAGATCGGTGAGCCTGAAATTCTCATTGGACTGTCATCTGTTTGGATACACTATGCTGCAAGTCTCCTATAAAACTGGATAAAGTCTTTCTTTTGTCTTCATTTCTGTCTGGAGAACTTGGCTTTGATTCAGAGAAAGCATTCTCTCTAGCTTTCCACCTACCAGTGAGAGGAAGAGGGAAAGTAAGTTGTTGGATCGTCATTGAAAGGTAGTATGATGGTTTATTTTATGTGTCAGTTGGACTAAGGGATGTTCAGATAGTTGGTAAAATATTTCTGAGTGTGTCTGTAAAGGTGTTGCTACAATAAATTAGCATTTGAATGGTAGACTGAGTAAAGATTTCTCTCACCAATGTGCCTGGGAACTGTCCCATCCATTGGGGAACTGAATAGAACAAAAAGGTGGAGGAAGGATGAATTCATTTTCCTTTCTTGAGTTGGGCCATCCATCTTCTCCTGCTGCTAGACATTGGAGTTTGTGGTTCTCAGGCCTTTGTACTCCACAGTTTATACCAGCAGCTCCTTTCCCCCGACCCATCAGGTCTCAGGTCTTTGGCCTCAGTCTGAATTACACCACTGATTTTCCTGTTCTCTAGCATAAACATAGCAGATCACAGGACTTCTCAGCCTCCACAATTGTGTGAGCCAATTTCTACACTAATCCCCCACATACGTATTTATATATAGTATATCCTATTGGTTCTGATTCTCTGAAGAACCTTAAAAATACATGTGGGCCAGCATCAGGTTGGAGACCCGAGACACAAAGTGCATAAGCATCATTTTTGCCTGACGGTTGCTAGCTGTCATTGAGTTGTCTAGGGTTAAATCCTTTGCTCTTCTAGGAAAATTTCTGTGTCTTACATATACTCTTACTATTTATGCTACCATATATCTAAATTGTATAACTTCACCAAGGATCCTTTGAACCTTCAGTGACCACTCAGGGGAATATTTGATTTGAACAAAATTGTTTATTTAAGGTGTAACTTAGAAAAGAAAGGAAATAAGATTATTCAGGCACAATGTGCAGTATTTTTTATTATGTAACAACACATAGGACATGCTCTCTCTGAGGTTGGAAAAACATCCTCTCCTGATACGACTGTCCAAATTTATCTTATATTGCTCACAAAATGACAATTGGAGGATTACTAGGTTCAACTGGATATTGCAGACAATGGGTGCCAAGGTTTTCTAAAATTTTGACACTTCTTTGTGAAGTGACTGAGTCCTTAGTAAGAGATGCTCTCTCTGGGAGTCCAAATGAGAACAGGTCTTCTGTAACCTGAGAACTCTCTTCAACAGCCTCCTTTCCTAGGCATTTTTATTAGTTTCCTAAAACTTCCATAACAAAAGTACCACAAAATACTTTGGATGGCTTAAAACAACAGAAACTTATTGTTTTAGCCTATTGTCTGCAGGCTAGAAGTGTGAAATCCAGGCGTCAAGACTATGTGCTCTCTGAAACCTGTAGAAGAGACTCCTTCTTTGCTTATTCCTAATTTCTGGTATTTTCTAGCAATCCCCAGCATTTTTAGGCTTGTAGATGCATCACTCAAATCTCTGCATCTCTTGTTATATGCTTTAGTCAGGTTGTATTAAAGGCCCACTGTATCCCAGTATGACCTCATTTTAATTTAATTAATTACATCTACAACCACTGTATTTCAAAGTAAGGTCATGTTCTGAGATACAGAGGTTAAGGTTTCAACATATATTTTGGTGATGGGGGGAGCAAATTAACCCATATTAGCATTCCTAACTACAGAAATCTCCTTTGTCTGCTGGGCGTGGTGGCTCATACCTGTAAATGCTGGCACTTTGTGAGGCTGAGGCAGGCAGATTGCTTGAGTCTGGAAGTTTGAGACCAGCCCGAGCAACATGGCAAAACCCTGTCTCTACTAAAAATACAAGAAATTAGCGAGATGTGACGGTGGCACATCTGTAGTCTTGGGTACTCGGGAGGCTGAGGTGGGAGGATCACGTGAGCCTGGGAGGTTGAGGCTGCAGTGAGCTTTGACTGTGCCACTCCATTCCAGCCTGGATGACAGAATGAGATCCTATTTTTAACAACAACAACAACAAAAGTCCTTAGTCTATTTGTGCGTAAACAAAATAGATGAGCCCTTGTGGCTTTAATTAAATTGCATGTAAACCATGAAAACCATTACTGACAGCCTTAATTCTGACCTTGTTGCAAAGGCCCTCTTATCTCAATATGATAGCTGCAAACTGACTAATTTGTTGATGCTTCTGGTGAACTAGTTCTCTGTTTTCTACTTGATTCCTCAGACAATATAGACCTTCTTACTGACTGAGATTTTGTTACTGTCACTCTATTACAATTCACTATTATATTACCCTGAATCCTGCTACTCTGCTATCTCTACCAGAAGAAGTGGAATCTCATGATTCTTTTATCTCAGTTAGGAAACTTTCTGTGCTTCACTAAGATTTACTGGAGACTCTCATTGAGAACCCCAATCTAATATTATTTGTTGATGGATTCTACCTCAAAATTAAAATTAAAACTGGAGCTTATAGAACAGGGTATGTTATTAATTTAAGTTATCCTTTATAATATAGTCTCCTGAAGTAAAATTCGATTGGATGTCAGACATTATTGTACTTTCTAGAACCTGTCAATTAGTCAAAAACTAGAGAGTAAACATATATGTAAATATGTGTACAGAGAACAGGTATATCTTTGAAGTGGTATATGACTTTGGGATGCTTTGGAAACAAAAAGGATTTCTCAACACTGCTAGAACCTCCATCAAAAATGAATACCAAATTATGGAACTGTAAATGTACTCCTATTTCCTAGAGAGGTAGCTATCATAAAGGTTGAGATCTGTGACAAAAGGGATAACAAAGAAGCTAAAGGAAATGCTCAAGAAGATTATTATGCCAAACAGGCAATCTTAACCAAGGTTATGGTATTAAATAAACCCTCAAAGGAAGATTCTGGAGGAAACCAGAGATCATTATAAAATATCAATGTTTAGTTCCTGATTTGGAAAAGAAAGACTGGAAAATACATGGTTATACCTTTCACTAGATCTCTGATGCTCTTGAGTTAGCTGTTTGGTAGCATTAGACGAATTCAAATAGATACTGTTAAATTTCTCCATAGAACTACTCACCCTGACATGAACAAGTTGGTTACTATCATCTGAAATTAACATTAATTGGGAAACTTTAAGAAGATAGCTGAAGGTCATTTGTCATCTGTCAATAACATAACCCTGGGAAAGCTCTAAAGATGAGACATGGTCAGGAACAGAATGTAAATGGCCCTTTGAACTCCATCAGATGGATTTTATCCAGCTCTCCTGCTTTTTAGGATTCAAATACGTTATTGTCGTTATAAGTTTATTTTCAATATAAAGGGAAACAGCATTTCATTGCCAAAAAGTTATAGCACTTACAGTTTTTAAAAAACTGCTAGTGCTTTCAATTTGGAGATACCAAGTTTATGTCAAATGACCAACCTACACATTTTATGAGAACTGTCATAACATAACTCGGTAAGGCTTTAACCCTTACTCAGAAACTACACTGCTTTTACTATCCACGATCTTCTAGAAAGGCTCAAAAAATCAATGCCATCTGTAAATTAAAATTACCAAACCTTTCAGAAAAATCCTGGAGCTCACATGGCCAAAATACTTTCAGTGACCCTTATGGGCATATGACGGACTCCTCTAGGGACACGTTGGTTATCCCCTTGTGAACTGGTAAGTAGAAGGCCCATACAGTTAGGAATTTCACCTCCAGTACTAGACCCCACCCTGCTTCACATAGACGTGGCAAAATAGTGAAAGGAATTCATACGCTCTATTTAATCCCATTGTTAGTAGGTTAAGGTCACCTTCCTACAACTTCCTAAAGTCTCTTTGTGACCTTCAGTCAGTAAGTGTGTTCCTATTGGAAGAGGCATTAGAGAAATACTGCTCTCAGAACTTACTGAACTTTATTAGGTATTGTTGGCAACAACCACAACAGTGAAACTATAGGGAGCCAATCTTCAGGTTTATATTTCATAACTAAATCAGCAACCAGAATTCCACACAATTAGCAGTCTACTCCAACAGAGGAGCTCAATAATGAGGATTTTCAGAGATCCTCTAGAAGTTGCTGATCTTCAGAAGTAGACTGCTGACATAAGAATTTCAGAAGAAGCCGATGACCTCAATAGTGGACAGATTCCAAACAAGACCTTGAATTAGAACCCCTGAATAACTTGTTTTGTTTGTCATCACTTGCTTACAATCATTCTTCTCATTTTCTATAGATATCTGATTATCATCTACTCATAATAGCCTCTTTTCACTTTTTCTTCTTTTTTTTATGATAATTGTCAGATCAGAATATAATCATTTTAATTTCTTTATTAGGTTTATCCCAAAGAGTTGTCACTCCCCCCAGTCTTAGTGATTGCTGGGCATTCCATTCATCACTGAACCCCCACAATAAAACCTCTGGGATAATTTCTGGCTTCATCAGATAAAATCAGAGAGAATTTTAGCTGATGATGTTTCCACCTACACCACCATGGACAGATAACTAAACATATCAACCTATGACTTTTCTGCATCCCTTTCTCCAAGAAAAATGACTAGTTATAATCTACTGATAAAATCTAGGTTATTTTAAATTAAATTAACAACCTTCATAGGTTGTGGGCCATAGGGTAGTGGTCCAAATACTTGCCACTTTAGGAGACTAAAAGGGACCCAAATGAGTAATACAATTAACATAAGGCCTCATGTCAAAATGACTCCTTTTTTCCTGGTTTTTCTTGTGCCCCTAACTGAATACCACATGCTTTGTGCTTAGGATGCTTGATCCTGTTTGCCTCAGACTATCACCTCATAAACTTTAGGAATACTATTTGGAGACTTGTTTGTACAGAGATGCTGATTCTATAAATCACCAAGACTGTAAATTCTGATTCAGACACAAGCTCCAAAACAATGCCACCTTTGATTATTCAGGTTTTCTAACTGGGGAAATTATTGACTAATTGTTTATGCAAACAATCAGAGTAGTGTTCCCACCCATGGGAATCATGCAGACATAAAAGACTGTAAGAAACTGATCATCAACATTGGCAGAAGTTATTCATGATATCACCTTTGCTTTAGATGAAATACAGACCAGTCTCAACTCATTGGCATGAGTAGTAATGGACAATCACATTGCTCTAGATTTCTTATTGGCTACTAGTGGTAGCATCTGTGCCATCGTTAATTCTTACTCTACTTATATCAGTGAAACACACAGGTAGTACAAGCCATACATACATTACCATAATGAAAAAGCTACTTGTTTCTCTAAGGTTGGTTCTCAGGTCTGTGAAATTTGTTCTTGGCCTTCGTTGGGTAATTGGATGGAGTTTCTGGTTCTGTGCATCTTACAGGGACTATTAATTATTCTTGATTCTGCCATAGTGGTTATTATATTAATCCATTTCATTCTGCCCATAAAAACTGTTCTCTCCTTACGTGATTGCCTTGGTGGTAGAAAAAAAGGGCAAGACAGTCTTGCTATGCAGTTGATCGTGGAGGTGGGTGAACAATCCCTGAAAATGAAGGTTGAATATCTAGCCTTTTTTGAAGTAGTCAATTTTTTACAAGTGAGATACTGACCAAAAATGAAGACTGAGAAACTGACAATACAATTAGATGGTGGCCAGACCATATATCACAATACAACTCTGACCCACAATCTCTGCAGCAAACAGCCCGGGAAGATAAGCCACAGGTCTGCAGCAACTGTCCTGCAATGATCAGGATGTGGTTAATCATTTCTAACTTCCCTATGTTTGCTTTTGCTTCCAACCTAGGAGCAACCAGAGAAAGGCAAACACTGTATATTCTCTAAGCCATATGATGCATATCATAACATATAATGTCCTTATTTTAGTTATCCCCCTGCCAGCTTCCCAGTGCAAGTCTCCAATAAGATCATACCTGAAGCCTTCTTTTTTATTCACCATTAAAAAGCCTTCTTATTTATTCACTTTTTCACTTCCTTGTCCAGTTTTGAATTTCTGCTAAATGCAATTGATGGTGGCTAACTTCCTTGCTAGAGGAAACTCTAAATAAATTGCCTCTGTTTGTTCTCATTTCAGTAGTTGTGGTTTATTTCTACAGTTTCTAATCATTGTTACTTAGCTTTGTTTTAGAATATAACAATGCTTATAAAGGTAGTAAAATATAAAGTCGGCTTCAGACATGAAAGGTAACTATGAGGGGGATACTGAGGAAAGGTTCTTTTGTTTAAAATAAAGGAAAAACGGTTTTGGAAAATTGCCTAGAAATCTTCTGAAAAATATAAAGAAGTAGAAAATAAGTGATTTGTTTGGCTTTGTAAAATGACTTGATGGGCTAGATGGAGTCTTTATTTTTAGGTTCAGTGCTGTGTATCTGAGAGCAATCTTCTTACCTAGGTGTCAAATATTATAAATTATTTTTCAAAAATGAGAAGTGGGAGTGCTGTTGATTTTTCTAGGAGAATAGAATAAAGATTTGTATTTTCCCATTAAATATTATGATAATTATTCTGGCCTAATCATAAGCTAGTCTGTATGACAGGCTTTTATGTATTGTGTATGCTATGTCAACTCCTAGCAATAAAAACAAAATCCCAATAAATAGTTGCTGAATTTTAAATTTAGCCTGTTTCTCCCTATAATGGAAAGAAGGATAGCACCAAAGTTACATATTTATGTGGAGTAATTTTATGACTTGAAGTAATCTTCATGCCACTCCCCCCAATCCTGTGGCAACACTTTCTGTCATATTGAATTTAGTCCACTTGCCTTGATTTTATAAAAAGAAAAACCTTGCTATAATCTTCATTTTTCTGCTTCAGTATGGAAGAGTGCCTTAATATTATAAATGTGGACTGTAAATCTAATTCTTTGAAGCCAAGTTTATTGTTTAGATCTATCAGAATGGTAATTTTTCCACTCATTTTGAAAAAATGACTTAGGTGTATGAAATTGAAGTTGCTATACATTATTTTTAAATCACAATTTACCACAAATAGAGTGATTCTTAACTTTCTAAAGTGCCTCCAGTGCTATCTAAAAATTCCAAAAGGTTATTATTCAGAATGATAGCAAGGGTAGGGCAGGTATGATTCTTTCAGCAGAGAGATGGGTAACAAAATAAAATTTTGACAGGGCTTTATAATTCCAGGGAAGTTGGCAGAGAATCTCCTTATTCTGGGGAGTGGTCTTTCCTTTGAGGTCTTGGTTTTCTCACTGCCAACGTGGAATAGGAAACTGGGCTTTAAGAATGTCATAGACTAACTCACTGGTTTCTTTTTTGTATAAGTGTTGCTGCTATCTGCTTACAGAGATTATATAGGAAATTATCACCTAAGTAACACTGTAATGTCGAGGCTAAGCTTGTCAGCCTGATCATTATTTTTTTCAATAGCCTTTGCACACCTCTATAATCTTTCATGAGGACTTCATGTTCCCCTATATTTTACCTTCTCTCTTTAATAACTACAGTGCTACACTTCCAGTTTTATTATTCATACTTTCCAAGAGCAGAACATCCCATGTAAATATATGAGCCCTTTTCCTATTATAGGTCTTTGAATATGAAATTTACTGCTCTCCTCCTTCCACATTTCTTTTTCATTTTGATACTTCTCTCATACCACCAAGACAGTATCTCATCTTGCCCTAATAAAAAATATATTTTTAAATATTTTTATCATTTATTTAACAAGTACTCATTGACCATTTACTATATGTCATATACTCTGCTAGGCACCGAGGGTGCAATGATGTTTAAGATACATTGCCTTACCCTGAAGGACTCACTCTAGTAATGGAGAACACAAGGTCAGCTGGTGGACACCAGATGGCACCTGACATCTCCTGTCCTTGGACATTAAAGAACATTGTTCAAATACTTATTGCTTATCCCAGAGGAAGCCCATGGGCCTTGGCAAAGTTTTGTTGTTTAAGGTTCTATGGGGTTATAGTCTCATGGTCACCTCATTCTACAATTGATTTTACTTGTTTTTCACCTTCCATGTCTATCCTATTTTCTATGCCATGCACAGACCATATGGGGAATTCAGCCCCCTTTTCTTGATTTCCTATAAAACATAAGGCATTAGTACATGTAGTATGCATTATTTTTATTTTATTTTATTTTATTTTGAGACAGAGTCTTGCTCTGTCTCCAGGCTGGATGCAGTGGCCGATCTCAGCTCACTGCAACCTCCATCTCCTGAGTTCAAGCGATTCCCTGCCTCAACCTCCTGAGTAGCTGGAACTACAGGTATGCACCACGATGCCCGGATAATTTTTTGTATTTTAGTAGAGACGGGGTTTCACCACATTGGTTAGGATGGTCTCAATCTCCTGACCTCGTGATCCACCCGCCTTGGCCTTCCAAAGTGCTAGGATTACAGGCGTGAGCCACTGTGCCCAGCTTGTAGTATGCATTATTAAAGGTTTCAGGTGATATGATGACAAAGGACGCATGAAAGGAAAATAGTTAAACGCGAGTATTACTCTTTTCAGAATTTCTGAGGTCAATTCTACTATCAGGAGCTGGCCAATTTTGCTCCAATGACCTCCCATATGTGGGGGGTTGTCTGATCTTTTGCTCCCTCTATAAGTGTCCTAACATTTGCCCTGTGATCTGCTTCCAATCCCCTAAATTCTTGCTCATTTTGAATGCAAGACAATTTTATTCTTTGTTTCACTAGACCATTCCAAATCATACTCTGGAGGTCTCTCCTTTAACAGCAACAGTGGACTGGGAACCAATTTTGTTAAGTAGATGGCTTTCTACTCTATGGAGAAAATTTTACACTTCCTTAGGGGCTGAAATGGGTGCAATCAGTGTTGGTTTTAAATAGTGGTGTAGTTTTCCCCTCCCTAACATGTGTGAACTACATACAGTGCTGGGAATCACTGTGGAGATCTTAGAGCATGCTATGTGCTGTGGGAGTCCAAGAAGGTACTTCAGAAAGACAGGAAAGCTTCCCAAGATGAGTTTTAAAGTATGAGGATGAATTTGAACTGGTTTTAAAGTATGAGGATGAATTTACCTGTCAAAAAATTGGGAGAAAGGATGAATGTTTTATTTTAGCTTACTGTGTAGATATTGTTATAATTAAGGGAAACTATTATTTGTAATTAGCAAAAAGTTTAATAAATCCTTTTTCACTTTATATATTAAGATGTTATCCTTTCTCAGTCTAATCTTCCATTACTTAATATTTTCAAATCTTTTCTTTCACTGAAGCTACAACCTATTATCATCCTGCTTTCCTACCCTGTGATCCACTATTTCAACTATGTCCTCTGGATCTGGCTTGACTGTTCCCCTTTTCACCATTATCTTCTACAGCTTGTCAATTATTAATGCTGGATAATTCCCCCATTTCCCTTTTCCTCTGGCTCCTTTCTCACTATCCCCAGAGAAAATTATAAAATGAGAACTGAAACCAAAACAATCTCCTATCCCTACGCTAAACAATAACTGTATGCTTTCCTGTCTCATGTTAAATAGTGCAGAGAACAAGCACAGACTAACTTAGCTTCTTGTCACAGGAAATACTTACTCCTCAAAATAAGACTCTGATTCAAATAAACTAACAGCTTAATTATAAAGATTTGCTTTGAGATGCCTGCCTTACTGTGCACATTATTCTAAAGCTGCTGGGTCATAATGCTCCATAGTCCCAACCAGTGACCTGCTTTGCAAGACCTGTCTAAAAACCACACAGATCTTAAAGCCTATACATATCCTCTTCTGACTTCTTTCTTCCAGAATGCTACTAAGACTCAATCAAGGGGCTCTTCTTTGTCACTGAAGAAAGTCTAATAAACTTAATTTATGCCTAATACATTTTCCTGGTATCTTTTAGGGGAGTCCACAAGAATGATTCTCATTTGATATCTTATAGCTCCAGCTACAACTTCAGCTTCATCTTCCCCACTGATCTGCAGTTCTTTCATTCTCATCCATTAAATAATAGTATTTGTAAAACTTTTCTCTTCCAAATGTCAATAGCAACGCTATATCCTTTAATTTCAGCAAATGCTCTAACTTTATTCTCTCTTCCCTATCCTAAAAAGATAGGAAATGAGATATAAAAAGTTTCAGTGTAGAGCTATCTTTATGTTCTCTGTTGGTGTCTATAGCTCCTGGGGTGGTCACCTCACTGACTAATCTCATTCTTATTAATCTTCAGCCATTTGCCCTTGAAATGAAAGTATTCCACAAGATTGTCTTTTCTTTTTACCTTTTCTTTGAGGCCAATCTCATTCAGTTCTATAGTTTCAACAATGGTCTTTATGCAGATAATTTTACAAATTAGTGTTTCCAGTTCTAACCTGATATGAATTGCAGGCATAAAATTGTGACAAGAGTGAACCCTGGACTCAATACTTTGATCTTTCTCATGATCTTCTTTCTTGTCCCAGATCTGATCTTTCTCTTATACTTTTCATCTCAGTTAATGAAAATCCTAATGACCATTCCTTGACGGGGAAAACCAATAACAAATTAATAATAATAATAATAACCAGTCTAGTTGTGGTAGGAGTTTTGGTTAAGCGGAGCTCATTTCGTTTTTCTCCACAGATGTAAAATGGAATCATAAAGGCTTTTTTCTGCTCTACCATTCAGGTGTGCAAAATAAAAATAAGAGCTTCTGTATTTTCTCTTTTCCATCAAAAGGAATGAGAGATAAGACTTAAATACATGTGCCTAAAGGCATAATGATCTTTAAAAGCTGACTTGCTTCTTTTCCCCTAAACCTCCCAATTGCAGATGTCTATGTCTTCTTCCTGCACATTCCCTTCCTCGCTCTTCTCATTGATGGGGAGCAGAAAGAGTCACAAAAGACTAATATTGTGATAACCCTGCCCAGGAAGACTAACTACCCTGTCTCCTGTTGGAACAATTAAGAAATTAGTCTTGTGTGACTTATTAGTCTTTCATTGTAAATGACAGCTTTAGTGGATGAAATAAATTAGCCAGTGCAGGGAACTTAGCTTAGACAGATATGGCGACTGGTTTCTTGGATGGAGAGGTTGCGGCCAGGGGAGTTGCACCTCCATTCAGCCATGGCCCTCAGGTTGTTTTGTGCAGCAGGGCTGCGAGTTTTGTCTTGGTCCTCTCTTCTACATGAGAATCAAACGCTTTGGCATGCTGGGTTAGTCGGTTTATCTCTTTAATGATGAGATGCTGTGCTATCGTTTTCACTGTGCTTTGTTGGTGTATGTTACCATTACCATGGGGCAAAACTGCACTTTGGTCTCCTTCAGAATTTCAAACAGTGCATGGCACAAAAATTCTTTAACCGTCACCCCTATTAATTTATATTCTGTAGCAGTTAGGTTTTCTGGCTGGGGTGGTACAGGGTCTCCACAAGACATGCTGGGCTGACTCCTGCTTCTCTTCCCCCTCTGTTCATTCTCCTTCACAGATATTCCTCAGCTAAGACTGAAGAGGCTTTCTCTTACACCCCTTCTCTATCCTTATTCCTATTCTTATAGGGATTTCCTTCACATCATATTGGATTTATTTTCATAGTGGCATGCACTCCCCCTACCTGTCCCCAAAAGTATAATAGTAGAATGGTTACCAGAAACATGCATTCTGGGCAAAGCAAAGTCCAAATGAATTTAATTCATTTAAAGTATTTTCTCTGCTATCACAAAATTCACTGATACATAGAAGTTTTATGGGCAGGGTATTGGCAAATTTGCAAAGGGTTCTGGTGGAATTCCAGCAGAGAAAGGACTGAGACCCAATCCTTTCAGCCTGAATTCAAAGTTACAGGTATCATAATTTGTCAAGGTGGAAGGATGTCTCTGACTGAGGCCTAGTGTCAGAGAAAGGCATATAGGCCGGGTGGAGCAGATGGAGAGAATGAAGCCTTGGCCTCTGGCACATCAATTTCTCAGAGAGGCTCAATCCAAGAGGAAAGAGATACTTGGTCGAACTGGAGAGTGGCACACACCCAGGGGGAAAGGGGCATAAAACAGCATGCTTTGCCATCACTGTTTACCTCACCCAGAAAAAGAATTTCTTTAGGAGTTTAAATAGCTGTGAAATAATTTTTAATCATTTGTTCCTTTCAAAATTTAATAAAGCTCATCTGTTCAGTTAGCTTTCTGGCCATCTGTCACTGATAATCTATTCCTCTGGTCTGAAGAAACCTCCATGGCCCAGACATTCTCTGCTACTCCGTCCTGCCCTGTTCCCTGAGCCTGGGGACATGAGGCTGGTGCTGACATTTGGGTTCCCTGACGGCGATGCTGCCAAAATCAGTGATGCTGATTAGGGAATCTGCCAGGCTCTCAAGCCTGTTCTGCTGGACAGTTTGGCCAATCACAAGGTTGTCACATCGTCTCATGACTGTGTACTGGCTAATGCACCTGTTAGGATTTTAGAAAAGTGGTGGCAGCCCACATAGGGGCTGAAAGGCCACTGCTTCCTGATCAGGCTGTCATGTTTTATTTTACAAATATGGCCCATGGCATTTCTGACTTGTTGGTGGGGGATGGAGTGCTAATGGACAGTAGTGTCTTCTCTGTATTACCATATTTCTTTTATTCCAAGGCTCACTATCAACTTAATAACTCATTTTTAGAAAGAAAAAAGTCACACCACTTCCATAATGTTAAATGTATGTATTGATTGCAAGGTGTGTGTCCTAATTTCAGAAACATTTAACACACAGGAAACACCTTCATTAAATGATCAAGGAAATATAAGATTTCATGAATATGTAATGATTATGTTGGCCAGGCAGGACTCATGGAGTGTGATGAGAAAACAACTTTGCCTTCTATGCATCTCATCAAGCCCACTTTGACGTTTGTAGGGGTAGCTTTTCTCCATCCACTTAAACCAAGGCCCGTAAATTTTCTGGTTACCCTGCATGGTTCCAAAATGCAGTTTCAATTCAACACTTAATATGTCCAAACCAAGTGAAGAGATTGAAGAATTAAATGATTCTCGTACTAGGATCTTTTGCCTGAAGTCCATTTGGCACAAGGGATGGCAGTGATTCCATCTGATTGTTATGACTCCTTCCTTTATCCCCAAGTACTCAGTGGACCGTTTCTAGGTTCTTTCTGCTGAGGTCCCCTTGGACCTTCAGATTTTTCTTAGAATCTTAGAAACTTCACACCAGCTTTCTCTTGCATAATGCACAGGAAATATTCATGCTTTTTCACCCTGAAACCCTGGGTTTCAGGATGAAACAGGACAATCCCATTGGAGCTACTATACACTCATTTCTTTATCAGAGATATCTCATAAAAACTACTGTGCTCAGGCTAGATACTGCCAAATTCTGGTGGCCATTTACTGGGTATTGCCTTGTCTTACTTGGTACAACTGTTGCTCTTTGGGCATCCCAACTTCTCTGGGTGTAATTGTGGGCCTCCATCAACTACCAATGCAAAAACACAGGAGGCCTTTTGATGCCAGGATTCTGCTATGACCAGGCAAAGTGAAGAAATGCCCACCCTCCTTTTCTGTCAGAGTTTGTTAGAAGGATCACAAAACACTGTTTAAAAAAATATTCTAGATTTAGGGGTACAAATTAAATCATGTTACATGCATAGATTGTATAATGGTTAAGTCAGGGCTTTTTGGGTATATCTATCACCTGAATAATGTACATTGTACCCATTAGATAGTTTCTCATCATCCATCCTTTTGGTATCCCCTCATCTTTTCAAGTCTCTGTTGCCTATCTTTCTACTCTCTATGTCTATGTGTATACATTTTTTACCTCCCACTTATGAGAACATGTGATATTTGACTTTCTCTGAACAATTTTTTTTACTTAAAATAATGACTTTCAGTTCCATTTATGTTGCTACAAAAGACATAATTTAACTCTTTATATGACCAAATAGTGTTCCATTGTGTATACGTACCATATTTTCTTTATCCAATCATCTGTTGACGAATACTTAGGTTGATTCCATGGCTTTGCTATTGTTAATAGTGCTTTGATAAATGTGAGTACAAGAATCTTTTTGTTATATTGATTTCTTTCCCTTTGGGTAGACAACCAGTAGTGAGATTCCTAGATCAAATGGTAGTTCTATTTTTAGCTCTTTGAGAAGTCTCCATACTGTTTCCCATAGAGGTTTTACTAATTTACATCCCTAACAACAATATACAGGAGTTCCCTTTTCTCTGCATTCTTGTCAGTGATTCTTGTTTCTTGACTTTTTATTAATAGCCATTGTGACTTAATTTGCATTTCTGTGATGATTAGTGATGTTAAGCATTTTTTTTTCATATACCTGTTGGCTATTTGTATGTCTTCTTTTAAAAAATTTCTATTCACATTCTTTGCTCACTTTTTTTTTTTTTTTTTTTTGAGACAGAGTCTCATTCTGTTGCCCAGGCTGGAGTACAGGAGTACAGTGACACAATCATGGCTCACTGCAACCTCGACTTCCCAGGCTCAAATAATCCTCCCGCCACAGCCTCCTGGAAAGCTAGGACTACAGTGTGTACCACCATGCTCAGCTAGTTTTTTATTTTTTACAGAGACGGTGGAGAGGAGGGTGGTCTCACTATGTTGCCCAGGCTAGTCTCACACTCCTGGGCTCAAGCAATCCTCCCACCTCAGCCTTTTGAAGTGCTGGGATTACAGGCATGAGCCACTATGCTCGGCCTCTTTGCCTACTTTTTAATAGGATTATTTGTGGGTTCCTTTTTGGGGGGAGTTGTTTGAGTTCCTTGTATATTCTGGATATTAGTCCTTCATCAGATGAATAGCTTGTAAATATCTTCGCTCATTCTGAAGGTTATAGATTCACTCCGTTAATTATTATTATTATTCTTTTGCTGTGCAGAAGCTTTTTGTTTTGTCTCATTTGTCTATTTTTGCTGTTGTTTTATGTGCTTTTGAGGTCTTAGTTACAAGTTCTTTGACTAGATCAATGTCCAAGAGAGTTTTCACTAGGTTTTCTTGTAGCATTTTTATAGTTTTGAGTTTTATGTTTAAGATGTTAATTCATCTTGAGTTGATTTTTGTATATTGTGAGAGATAGGAGTCCAATTTAAATCTTTTGCATGTGGCCATCCAATTTTCCCAGCACCAATTATTGAAAAGAGTGTCCTTTCCCTAATGTATCTTCTTGCTGAGTTTATCAAAGATCAGTTGACTATAAATATGTGGCTTTATTTCTGGGTTCTCTATTCTGTTCTATTTATTTGTTTCTATTTTTATACCAGTACCATGCTATTTTGGTTACTACAGTCTTGTAATATAATTTTAAGTCAGGTAATTTGATGCTTCCAGCTTTGTTCTTTTTGCATAGAATTGCTTTGGCTATTTGGGCTCTTCTTTGGTTCCATATAAATTTTAGGATTGTTTTTTCTAATTCTGTGAAAAACAACATTGGCATTTTGATAATGATAATGCACTGAATTTTTAGATTGCTTTAGGCACAATGGTCATTTTTACAATGTTAGTTCTGATTCATAAGCCTGGAATGTTTTTCTGTTTGTATCATCTATAACTTATTTCATTAGTGTGCAAAACAATTTTGACCCTATATTTTAAAAAATTGTTTAGTGAATCCAGTCTTTCAGTTTTTATTAATTAATTTGATCTTTCTTGAACTTAGACATGGAGGAGTTAGGAGGCAAATAAGAATAATAAACACTGTGTTGCATTCAAAATAACTACCTTTCTGTCAACTAAGGCTTTGTTGCTGTCAGGCTCTGGAGTCTGTTTTACTCTTCCTTAAGCATCAGTTCTCTCAGGAAGCATCTGGGTCATTCTGCAATGGCCAGCAGGCTGGCTGCCACAGTAGTTAGCCAAACACGTCCAGACGTGTTGCATATTCAAGCTGGGAGCTCAGCTTCTGGTGATGAAGTAGTCAAGTGTCATAACAGAAAAGTAGCTTATGTATTCAGATCTCTATCATTTGGCGGATGGAGCAACTAAGGTTGAGAGAGATAAAATTATTTGGTCAAGATTATACCCCGGTTAGTGACAGAACTGAGACAAAGCCCTCATCTCCTGATATTTTGACAAGTGCTCTTTCCACTTCAGAGTTCTCTCTGTCTTTACCAGATGAGGCTATACTGAAATTATGTATAGAGACTATCATATTCAGAAAACTACTTTCTGGTTTCAGAATCTAGTAGCATTAAAATACCCCATGTGTGAAAAACAGGCAGCAGAGTTTAATTCAGGACAATTCTTATATATGTACAATATCTGCCAGTTCTAGATGGCAATGTTGTCAATTGAAAGAAAAAATTACAGAAGAGAAGATTTACTGTTTTTTCCCTCTTTCTTTTTTTTTTTTTCCTACTTCAATTACAGTATGGGTTTTCCCAGTAGTTTCTTCAAATATGAGCTAAAGCTTGGCAGACTGGGATTGATTGTTTTCTTTATTGTTAGTCTAGATGAGTAGAAGCTCCTGGTAAATTATGGGGATTTTTGAATAAAATGGACAACTTTTAGCTTTCCAAAATTACTCAGAAAGAATGCTAGTCTTGAAAATAAACTCAAAGACTTTCCCACGGTAGAGTCACAGAAGCTGTGAGAGTTGCCTAGGTGAGTTATGTTCAAGGCATCCCAATACTATATGGAAATGCAGACTAGAGTTCCTGAGTCCCTAAGGGAAGTGCACAAGTGGCTGGTCAGGAAAGACCTCAGCAGTGGAATTAGAAAGACAGAGAATGAGAATGAGTGGACTGAGAAGGGGAGGACAAGGTGGGCTGAGGGCCTCAGCGGCATGTGCTAAGAGGAAAATGACTGAGGCCCAAGGCCAGTCTGGGATGAACTGTGACTCAGTGAAGACTGGCAAAAACTGAGAAAGACTCCCTCCTTGACCAAATGTGGTCAAGCCCCTCTGAACCCTCTTTTTGACTAGGCCTTGACCGTAGCACTATCCTGTTTTTGGTCTGCCTAGCTCAGTGTAAGCAAGGAATCCTGCTAAGTCATCTCCCCACCCTTGATAGCTGATCAAATTCTTTATTCCCCATCATGTTGTATAAGTCCTTGGACTGACTTCAGTAAGAATCTTGTTATGTTAGCTTAGCAAGAATCCCCCTACCCTTGATGTCTCCTCTTAGTAATTTTCCATCTAATGACCCCTTCACTCTGCCCCTTGGCTATCAGTATCCACTTGTCTTTGCTGTATTCAGAGTTGAGCCCAATCTTTCTCCTTTATTGCAAACCTCTATTGCAATAGTCTTGAATAAAGTCTTCCTTACTATTTTAACGAGTGTGAGAATATTTTTTTCTTTTTAGCAGGACAGAAGAGGGCACCCAGACCCCAGGCACCCTCTTTATCCACCAACTGGGGCTGGGATGCTATGTAAGTTTCCCCCAAATCCAGAAGCTGCCCGAAAGTAAGGGAGAAACAAAACCCTGAACTGATGAGAAATTAACCAAAAGAGCCAGAGAAGTAACCACAAGAACTAAGTTATCTTGAAATGGTACAATTAAGCATTTCCATTTACAGTAAAAGTTGGGGCTGGTAAGTCCAGGTTTAGAAAAGTAAAGTTGTATGGCTTTGTATGTGTCAGCTACTTTACTTCATTTAAGAACCATGTACTTCTAAAAAAATGTCACCTGTAGGGTAGTTTAATTTTTTTAACTCCAGAAAAATAAAATGTACCTTTTCCAGAAAATGATTAATGTGTATTAACAGATGTATTTGCCTTATCACATTAACCCTCTGTGCTTCAAGGAGAGTCAAGAGGGCTACTCAAATTGTGTTGTTTCTGGAAATTTTTTTACTGTGAACCTTTCTCACTTAATAATTTAAAAAAAGCATTTATAGCCTCAGGTATGCCTCTCCACCACATAATTTGCATGTACTTAATCAAGATCTTATTTTTATTATTAAAAAAAATCCAATCCCTATGATTATCAGTGTTTATGAGCTCTCCATCTAATAGCCAGAGATCTGTCTCACTCAGTCTAGCTCTCTGCAAAATTTAGCGAGCCGCTGTTCATCAGGCAGTAAATGTCAGGGTGACAAATTGCCAAATCCAGGGCAGCTTCTCCTCCCAGCAGTGAGCACTTTTCAGATCATTTTGCTTTTAAGGTTTTTTTTCTCCTTGTTTCTAATGGAAGAGAGAGAAGGGGGAGGGGGGAACGATAGTAATGCACTTTGTTCAGTCACTTAGTTCCAAGTCAATAGTTTTCCCCAATGCAAAGAGATGTTATTCTCTTTATAGCTCCAGGTCTGGTTAGATTTCTGAAAGGTCAGGGAGCACATCCAGCACATCAAGGAATCATGCCTCATTTTAAAGCAGCAACTTTTTTCTTTATCTCCTGAAGGCCGATGATAATATTTCTAAAGTTTAAGGAGTAAAATAATGTGTAGTAAACAGACATTTATTACTATCATTTGCAAATTGTGGAGTACTAGCTCTGGTATTCTGACCTATTTGTTGAAGCATTCGGTATGCAATTTGTCAGTTGATATTTATAGTTATAAGAGCTCTTTCTTTAGAAAAAGGTCCCTTTGTACTGGAGTCTGAAGGAAAAAAATGGGAGTGTAAATTGGGTGTATTTAAAAATAATCTGCTGAACTAACATACTTGAAACAATGTGTTATCAACCATTCTTTCTCTTATTCTGTTCTCTAACATACAGTTATGTAATCAAGAGAAACTCTGTGGCCAGGGATATACCTATAACTTGAGATGAAAACCTGAAGACAAGTACCCTTGCAGTGATATGAGATTGAACTGAATACCCACAAAATCCCTTTCAAATTTGAAACTCACTTATATAATTCATGCTCTTAAATTTCCTTTGGCATCAATTATTTGAATAATTCAGGTGATAAGGTGTATGTATTATGCAAGTTCAAGGCCACTCTTTTACTGGTAGCTTTCTTGAGATGAATGACCTTTATTTTCCATATTTCATCTACCATGGAGTCTGGCAATGGCGTTGGAATACTGTCAATCATCAGACATTATGACTCCTTCTAAACTATTACTTTTCATCCTTCAAGCAAAATTCTTCTCTCATAATGCTTCTACCTTCAGATTATATCCCCTTCTTTGGTATCATTCAAGTTAGCTCACTCCTGGATTTTCCTTATAGACTCAGTCTTTCCACATAATCTCTTCACATTATCATCACCATGTGTGATGTCAGGGTTCTGAATCTTAATATTATATGAGTATTTTAAAACTCTTATCATGTGCTAACCTGTGCATTTAACCAGAGGATCTACCTGTCCTACCCATCTGTGGTGAGCCTCACTCTGGAGGTTCAATACTCTGTAAGCTGTTAAAATATATTCAAATATTGGCTGGTATTATCACTATGGTCAATGCTTAGATATTAGCAAACATTGATGAAAATAAGAGCACTGATAAGTTACTTTCAGGCAACAATGTGCATTTGCTATTACTGGGAATAATGACATGCATTTATGCATTAGCTGAGTAGTGTTTGTAACTCAAGATTAATAAATAAAAAGGTCTCGCTTTTGGTTAACACCTGAGTGGCTTGGCATATTTGGTTAGTTTTCTGTCTGGAATAACAATAGTTTAAAAGCATGGAGAATACTCTTGAAATGCTAAATGACATTTAGATTCTCTTTTGAACGTATGCAAAAATTTTTTCTTGTGTCTCTTAACTCATTTGAATAGACATACTTTATCAAAGCAACTTGGGGTTACATTGATACTGGCTAAGAGTGTATATATTTTTGTATTTTTTAATGGTGTTTTGTTCGTGTCTCAGGCTTAGGGCCACCCTGTTAACATTCTGGCCTTTGTGCGAGAAGCTGCTTTCTTGCCTATTTCCTGTTCTGCAGTTTCATTTGCTCATGAGATTGTGATATTCTGTCTTCATATTCTTTTTGACAATTTAAAGCAGAAAGTATTCTTGAATATTCTTTTTAGCAAGGTTGTAGGGTAGGTAGTATTTACTTGAGGCCTGGTAATTTTCATTCCTTTTTGTGTTGATGTTTCCTCTCCTGCTTTTCCCCCACTACACCCTCTTCCCCCAACCAAGACCTCTGTATCCTTACTCTCTGCCCTCTTTGGCAAAGCCTTTACCCCCGAGAGAGAAAGTGTGCAGTTTGTTGTTAAGAGCTGAATTGTGTTGTCCCAAAATTCATTTGTAGTAGCCCTAACTCCCAGTACCTTGGAATGTGACTATATTTGGAGAAAGATATTTAAAGAGGTGACTAGGTTAAAATAAGGCTGTTAGGGTGGACCCAAATTCACTCTGAGAAGTGTCTTTATAAGAAGAGGAAATTTGCACACAAAAACAGACACTAAGGATGTGAGCACACAGTGAAAAGACCATGTGAGGACACAGCGGATGAAATTCAGATGAAATGAATCTGAAAAATTTAGAGAAACTAGAATTCGTGAAACTTGGTCCTTGGATATTGGATATGAGAAAGATGAAGGAAAATTAGGGTGTTTAGATTTTTGGCTTGAGTGGTTAGTTGCATTCTGATGTCCTTCCTGGAAATGGTCACTACAGAAAGACAAGCAGGTGGGATAGTGAAGTGCAAGGAAAGATATTTTGCCTTTGTTTAGGGATATGTTGACTTTTGCAGGGCCCATGGGACACCATGGTGGAGCTGTCCAACAGGTGCTTGTTTACATCAGTCTGGCCTGGAGATTTCGAGTTGGGAAATTGCCACCATTCAAAGGCTAGTAACACCTAAGAGCAGTTTTTGTTTGTTGGTTTTTTGTTTGTTTTTCACCCAGGGGTTGCTTGTGAGAAGAAAGAACCACATGCAGAAGATGGAACTGAGTGGGATACCAGCATTTAGGGAATCAGCACAATAGGAGCCTAGGAAAGAGACAGAGCACAATTGTAAGAGATCTAGGAAAGTGGACAATCATGAAAAGCAAGTGGACAAAGGAAGTTTCAAAACGGAGAGAGTGCAACTCTTTTTTAAAAGCTTCAATTATTGACATTCAGTTATCAACAGTTATGTAAAGAAGTTTTTAAAATGTATATAGCATTTCCTAGTGTTCCCAAGTCACGTTGTAGAGATGGCTTGATATCCTTTTTCATTCTTGGCTCTTAAAACCTGATTCTGGCCGGGCACGGTGGCTCACGCCAGTAATCCCAGCACTTTGGGGGGGCCAAGGTGGATGGATCACCTGGGGTCAGGAGCACGAGACCAGGCAGGCCAACATGGTGAAACTCTGTTTCTACTAAAAATACAAAAATTAGCCTGGTGTGGTGATGCATATCTGTAGTCCCAGCTACTCAGGAGGCTGAGGCAGGAGAATCTCTTGAACCTGAGAGGTGACGGTTGAAGTGAGCCAAGATCATGCCATTATACTCCAGCCTGGGTGACAAGAGCTAAACTCTGCCTCAAAACAAAACAAAACAAAACAACCCCCAAAACCTGATTCTACTTGACTTCAGCATGGCCATTCCTGCCTCTGAGAAAGTCAATCGATACTCTTTTCTTCAAGCTGCACAGGTCTCTATCCTCATCTTTACTCCTGAAACTCTATTGGCTTAAGATTTGGTCTTACATTAGAAATTCAAGAATCTGGTATCTTAACCTAAGCCAATGTAATAATAATGTTCTCCTACTGACTCCCAAGTGACAGTTTAAACCTTTATTTAAAAAAATCTTCCCTGGAGACATACAAATGGCCAAGAAACATATGAAGAAATGTTTCACATTACTAATCATCAGAGAAATGCAAATAAAACCACAAAGAGATATTATCTCTCATCAGTCAGAATGGCTATTATTACAAAGTCAAAGAACAATAGACACTGGTGGGACTGTGGAGAAAAGGAAATGCGTATACACTGTCGATGGGAATCTAAATTAGTTCAGCTGCTGTGGAAAGTAGTTTGGAAATTTCTCAGAGACGCTTAAAACAGAACTACCATTTGACCCAGTAATCTCATCACTGGATATGTATCCAAAAGAAAACAAATTTCCCCACCAAAAAGGTACATTTACTTTCATGTTCATTGCAGTGATATTCACAATAGCAAAGACATAGAATCAACGTAGGTGCCCATCAATAGTGGATTGGATAAAGAAAATGTGGTACATATAAACCATAAAATGCTATGCAGCCATGAAAAAAATGAAACCATGTTCTTTACAGCAACATGGATGCAGCTGGAGGCCATTATCCTAAGAGAATTAATGCAGGAACAGAATATCAAATATCACATGTTCTCACTTATAGGTGGGAACTATTCCATTGGCTACTCATAGACGTAAAGATGGCAACAATAGAAACTAAGGACTACTAGAGGAGGAAGGTAAGAAGGGGGACAAGGATTAAAATCTAACTGTTGGATACTATGCTCAGTATCTGAGTGGCGAAATCATTTGTAATCCAAACCTCAGTATCATGCAATATACCGAGGTGACAAGCCTGTACATATATCCCCTGATTCTAAAACAAAAGTTTTTTAAAAACCTTCTTTTGAATGTGTTAGCTTATTTTTGCAATTCCTGATTTGTTTCTGGTTTTTAGGGAATTACAGAATCTTAGATGTGGAAGAACTTTCGTGGATCATCTTTCTCCATGAAAGTCTTAAGCCCCAAAGTTTAAGAGCCCTTTTTAGAATATTCTTGCCAAAATGATTATTCAGGCTGCTCAAAAACTTTCATGAGCTCATTGCATTCCAGGCAACCCTTCCATTGTTGATAGGATCTCATGGTAATTTCTGAACATGGCCTTGACTGGCCTGCCGTATGCCTTTGTGGGAACTGGGAAACAGGTGCTCCCTGGGGGTATATGCAAATCCTGATAAGTTATGACTTTCATTCATTAATTCTAGTTCTGTGAACTACAGAGGGAGGGACAAATTCCATTTTAGTTATTCAGTGTTCCAAGAGAGCTCTCCTATTGCTACCTAGGTCTTCTCTTCAGGGAAACCTTCATTCCTTGTTGAAAGGACATGATTTGGATAGTCTCTGATCTGTTCTCTCCCCTTCTAGATGGAGTCCAGTTTGTCATTGCTCCTCTGAATTGAGCAAAATATTCCAAATGTGTTCTGATTGTGAGGAGTTTCCTGTAACTACACTCAACTGTATTTCTACAAGTGTAGGCCAAAAGAACATTCACTTTTTCTATTCTGCCAGCTGCATTGCCCAATTGTTTAAATGGAAACTTGAAGTCATGTAAAATGGCTTAATGAATCTATATATTGTACAATTTAATTTTGGATTGTAGGTTCAGGACTTTTTCCTGATCTCCGTTTTGTTTTTTAATACTTCCTTATAAGGTGTTTTAAGAAGGGGTTATTACTCAACAGATCTTAGTATCCTTACCTTTGAACAGTAGACTACTCATTCTTTGTTTATATTTTTGATATACATATGGATGTTTTTATGATAAGAACAATAATATTTTTAACAGTCCTTTTAATTGACCATTGCATATTCTAGACTGAAGTCTCAGTTCAATTTCATGGTGATGACAGAAGTATAAGCACCCTTGTGTGGTTGCTTCCTTTTTATCTATCCTTTGCTCAGGTAGTTGCACTAGTAAACTGAATAGAGACGCCAACCACATTTGGCTGGTGCAGCTGTGGCACCACTGTGTTAGTTATTGTGAAGCTTTCTGCATATATCAAGCATTTTGAGAATAGCTCTACCACATCTTTGGAAACCCCAAATGCATTAGAGTCTGGAGTATCCTTTTGTTGGATACAGGAAAAGGAGGCAAGGAAGTATTCTTTCCACTAAAGTGAGAATAAATAATAATGACTGTCTAAGGTCAGTGTGGAGGGGTATCTCAAAGCAACCAATTTTCTTTGCTTGGTGACTTCCTATTTAGCTGCTAAACAGGAAAACCCAAAGACATTAATGAAAGTATTTCGTTTTACCTCAGACTTTGCCTCATTGTGAGCTAGTGAGCCAGTACAGGCGCTCACATAAAGTGTTTGGCTGCTTCCAGAGAAACCAAAACCTACTTCAGAAAAAGATCAGCAGTGAGACCAATGTGTGAAGAGAATTTTAGGAAAACATAAAGCAAAACAGATTAGTGGCTCTAAACTCCAGGTCCAATAAATGGCATCTGTTCCTCCATTGTCTTTGTGCTTGATCTGATTGATAACATTTATTTTTTTGTTTATATGATAGGCCCAATCTTCCTAGTTGCCTAAGGGAAAACCAATGGCTAAGTATATAAGGCTAAGTAAGAGTGGATTACTCTTCTTCCCCTCTAGGTCCTGCTCAGTTTGCTGTGTTCTAGACTGCCATCTGCTGGTCAAGAAGGATCAATCACTGTCCTTGCAATGAACTCTATAAAAGTGAACGCTTGGCCATTTTGTGTTCAGCTCTTTCCAGTAATACCTTACAGCGTGATTATTTATTTTTCCTTTTCTCATATTCATAAATCAGAGTGGCTGTCCGAACTTAACCACCCTTATCAAAATCTTTAAAAATATTTAAAATACTTTGACCCAATGCTTCCACTTTTATAATCTCAAAGAAACATATGCAGACAGATTTATGTATAAGCATGTTTCTCAAAGTGTTATTTATAACAGCAAATTTGGAACTACCACAAATGTTCAAAAATAGGAATTGTTAAAATTGGAGTGTTCTGTACCACTATTCACTTATTCTTTAGAAGAACATTTAATGACATGGGAAAATGTTTATAATATATTATGAAGTGAACAAAAACAATTAAAAAGCAAGTAAAACTTCACAATCTCCATTTTGGCTTTCTGTGTATTTCCTCCTTTCAAAGGCATGAACATATAAAGTTTTTGGAACCAGAAAGAAACGCCACCATAAATATTTTATATGTGTGGTTACCTGCATAGTAGAATATTAGTACCAACTTTTTTTCAAAGTAACACATATTTTAAGATATCTATCCTACAACTTTATTTAAAAAATACTCCTACAGAATATTGGTGCAAAAGATCATGAACAATTGCTTCAGTGTTCTTAGGATCAGGAATAATCCAGGAAGCTGGATCATGCAGCTGCCACTTCAGGTTTGCTAATGAGTGTTGTGGCTGAGACAAAAAGCATGTTATTTGTTGCATGACCCTAGTCATTAATTTGTTCTAAGCCTTATATTTTGCTTCCAAGAGTTATTGGTGGGGATGTGAAAGAGGATGCAATTCAAATCACCGTGCAGGATGCGCAGTAACCAGAGCTCTATTTTATAACCGGACACAGTCCATTTCTTAAAGTATTTTCAAGACATAGCTTTGAGATTTTTCTTTCTACAATGAAAAGGTACACAAAGACTGCTTTGCTTGCTTCACTGGGTAATTAGCCCACAAAGAGAAGACTGAAGGCTATCTCAAAGGTTTCTTTAAATGGAGCTAGGAGCAGCTGCCCTTGGGTCCCAAGAGCAGCTGTGTGGCTAGCCAAACCTAGCTAGAAGGGGTTCCTCCTACAGAGCTTTCTGTTTCACATTTGTTAACTTAATACATTTGGACACGATTTCCATATACATGGTTAACATGTCACTTCTGTCTACCCTAAGGGCACCAGGTGGTAGTTCCAAGAAGAGGAAATCATTTTCGGAGCTCCCTGCTGGCTCAATCAACACTTTTTAGTACTCCTAATGAGATGGTTAACCTGCTTTTTTAATTTTTCATTTAGTCATTTGGTCAACAAAACTGTAATGTCTGTTATAGAGTAGTTTATAATTTTCACACTTACAGGCGTTAACGTCATTACTATTAGGTTGACAAAGAGAGATTCAACTAATCCTCCAGCTTTAGCTGGAAATATATCTCCATAGAGATCTTTCACTGAATTAATTCTGCTAAATTCTTGGGTCAAACATAGTTAATGTCTCTGCTTAGTCATTTTCAAAGAAGTAGAGATGAAATCTGACTGGTATACATAACCTGTGTGTGCTTCTTAAATAAATGTGTAAATATAAATGGACTCAAACATTAATCAGACTATTATCTTAGCCTATTTAAAAAATAAATTTAAATAACACACTATATTAAAGTGAGTATTACAAACTTTATAGAGAAGTTCTTTCTCTTCGGCATGTTTCAGTGGGCATGTTTCAGGAATTTAGTAAGTCCTCGAAGGCTATTTTTCTGTATTGGTGCTACTTTCTTTTATCTAAGTAAAACATAATCTCAAAATAACATGTGCTGCGAGATATGATTCGATGCACAAATACTACTTTACACATAGCTTTGGGGGACTATAAGACCAGTTCTGTGGTTGTCATAAAGATCTTTAAGATGTAGTAGGTGGAATATATCAATGTCAGAGATACAGAAAATCAGGGACAGAAGAATTTGCTTTTTGAACTTAGACCCTTGTTAAGCCTTACCTATTTTGACTTCAAATACAGTTTCAACCTTTAAGAAATTGTTCCCGCTATCCTTTCTGGCTAATGCACTTGGCTACTTTCTGAGATTTACCATTCATCAAATTTTAAGAAAATAATTTCCTTTTATTTTGGATCAAGAAACCTACGCAGAAAAAAAAAAAACCCTTTCCATAAGTGTTTTGAGCCTAAATTATTAATCTAGAACTTTAGATATTAGTAGTCCATAAATTGGAAATAACAAATAAGCTACATGAAATGGATTTATTCTCAGGCTTTATAAATTGAGGAACAAAGTGGGCAAAAGTACATAGACTCATAAGATATGTTAACATAATAATAGTTCCAGTATATTGGATCGCATACAGATTGTTTTCTGCATTAAACAGCTATTCATATACATAAATATCATTTAAAGTATTCCCTTGCCCCAACCTGTCCTTATCTAGTTAACAGTGCTATCCAATAGAACTTTCTGTGATGATAGAAAAATTTTATATCTAGGTACATATGGCCACTGAGGACTTAAAATGTGACTACTGCAACTGAGAGACTGAATGTTTAGTTTTATTTATAAAACAAACTTTTGTAATCAATTGCCACTTAAACTTTTGTAATCAATTGCCACTTAAATAGCCACATATAGCTCATGGTTACTATATCTGATAGCACAGCTTTAATGCATTAACTGGCTTTATTATCTTCAGAGTACTAGGCACAAACTGGGATTACCTTTTTAGTTTCCTTTTTAATTTTCTGTCTTCTCCTTGCTAGGCTGTAAACTCCCAGAAGGACCTGGTCTGTCTTTTTCACAGCTATATTATTATAATCTATGACAGAGCTTGGTGTGTAATAGATTCATTATTTATTTAAAATGTGCATATGTGTTATTATTATGTATATGCTATAGATGGTGAGGAACAAAGAGGGAACAAATTTTAAAAGATGACAGGGATTTGAACCCAAGATTATTTGACTCAAGCTCCAAATCCTTCCATTCTACTAGTTGGCCATAACTACACCCATGACTACACTTCAGACTCTTGATAACCAAGCCCCAAGAATGGAAACTGTTTTGGTGGGGTTAACGCCTAAAGCTGACTAGGAGGTCCCTGATCCACGTTGGTGGCTAGCATTCTGGGAAGGAATCTTTCAAGCAATTGAGTTAAGGCATTCTTCCAGAAGTTTGAATTACGTATATACTGTCAAGGAATAATATTTTAACCTAGAATTTTCCAGATTGTTCATAATACTTAAGAATTCCAGTGCTCTTTCAGGCATGGTGGCACACGCCTGTAGTCCCAGCTACCTAGGAGGCTGAGGTGGGAGGATTGCTTGAGTTCAAGGTTACAGTGAGCTATGATCGTGCCACAGCACTCTAGCCTGGGAGACAGAGACTCTGTATCTATTTTTAAAAAAAGAATTTTAATGCTCCTTAAAATGTAATGAATTGCTCTTCTAGGAAGAGAGAAGTTCTGAAAATGTTTCTCCTAAAATGTATTTATAATGTGTGTGTAAAATCAAATTACATACGTTTTCTTGGCTGTTCTTGTTATATTGAGATAATCTGCTTAAAAAAAAAAAAGTGAGCCAAAAGTTTTAGAATGCTACATGTAGAAACCCCCGAGATTTGATTTGTGCACTGATGCAGAGTGAAGACTTACAAATACCTCTTAGGTTAGTGTAGGCAGTCCCATTAAGATTGCTTGTGTGTGTTGTCTGGAGAGGTAAACTTGTAACAAATTTGTGACGTTATCACAATGTAATGAGTTAAAAACTCCTCCTATACAAATGCATTCCTTATGAGACGTAAACTCTTTCAGAAGCTTTAAATAAAGGCATTCAGGTTGATTTAAATAAACAAATCAAATCTTTAGAAAGTGAACAATGGTAGCCTGTGCTTTCTTAAAAGGTGTGTGCTTTTCAATATGAAATAGGCCTTATCAATGGCAAAATGTAGTACCACCTAAATATTGGGAAACCTTTGTTTTATGTTATCTTTGCTATAATATACCTGTGCAAAATAAGGTTTTCATGGAATGTTGTATTGGAAACAAAATACAGGATGGGCATAAGGCTAGATCTAGATCTGACAGATGCTCTGACGTGGCAACAGCATCTCTAATACTAAGCAGTATGTATTCATCTGACATAAAATAGTATTTTCATTTAAAAAATAACACAGATATAAAATTATTGATGCTTTGACTTGACATATATTGTCTTTGACATTTCCTGGTGGGGGTCTGGGATACTAAGGGCACTGAGGAAGGTTTGGCCTGGCTCAAGTCCTAATCCTTCTCATGAGGGAGCAAGAACCAGATCTGGAGTTGGAGTCACTGGTTGCTAAAGTGGAATATCTTGCACAGGGTCATCAGGAGGGCTTTTCAGTTTGAAGGTTGAGTGTCAGCCAAAATGCTTAGAGTGCACAAAGAGTCAAGCAAGAGAACCAAATTTGGTAACATCAAAGGTCAGAGTAGTCTCAAAAATTGGAAAGAGCTGTAAGTAGCAATTTGACATAATGAGAGCAAGTCTAGAACCAAGGTAGATTGAAGCTAGTAGGTCAATATATGAGCTGGGGGGTCTTTTATTTTAATTGAAATAAAGATGTAGCAGTTGGCACTATTGAGATTTGAACCAATCTCATAATTCAAACCCTTCCTCCTCTTCTCACTATAAGATTCAAATCCTTCTTCCATTTCTCACTATGGGAAACTTGTTGAGACTCACTTTTCCTTTTGCTGATAATAGTAGTGTCCATCTCATAGGGAGACTGTGAAGATTAAATGATTAAAATGGCATAAATCATTTAGGCCAGCATCTGTTACAGGTTGGTGCTCCATAAATCTTAGCTGCTATTATTAAGGCAAGGAAGATTCTGGGCTGTTACCATAAACAGAGCCAGATGAATCTAAGATGATATAATAGTTATACTTGTGCTTGGAATCAGACATATCTTGGAAAAGTTACTCAACTCTTCATTAGCAAAACAGAGATAATAATTACCTCACTGGTCTGCTATGAAGGTGAAGTTAAATAATGTACATAAAATGCTTAGCACTTCACTGCCAGTTACAACGCTAAAGCTCCATGAATGGAGGGCCCATGGCCTGATTTCACTGGCTGTCAGCATAGGGTGGATGGGCTTAAATGTAAAAAATTAGATTGACATTTTACAACTTGGCAAAAGCCAACATGTATTGATTCATGGCTTAGAAAACCTCGTTTACAAAGTTCTTGGGGCTGATATGTCAGTGCTATACAATGTACAAGAGACTTATGATTGCTAGGGCTACAATAACATTTCATTATTGGAGCTATGTTTCCTGCTGCCCCACCGTAATGCAGTCTGAACATTTATTTGAGTTGCCTAAAAACAACAGCAACATCATATTATCAAGGTCACAATTAAGTAAGGTTTTTACATATGCCAATGTTTTATTTCAAGTTTCACAAAAAGCTGATTTTTTAATAGAAAATGGCTGGGGAAATATCAGGTCTCTCCTTTTTGGACAATTGCTATTTTTTCACTTTTATTTACTTTAAGAAGTTTATGACTTAATAGAATTAGTAGAAAAGGAATCCTGCAGAAATGTGTTGAGCAGTTTACTGAATGTTGAGAATTCTCTGTGGTGAATTAAGGGGAAAAAGATGTTATGTCTGATGTTATATTTCAGAACTTTTGCATCTGTGCAACATGCACAGAACCTCATCCTTGACTGTGTAAGAATATTGGACACTGTAAAGGGCATGCCACTATTACACCATCCCTCAGCTGAGAAACACACTCGATTCTTAAGATATTCTCAAAGCCTCCAGCTTGTATATATTTTGTTTGTTTTTGATTGTTTATACAAATCATTAGCATGAATGTTATTAGTGTCATTATAGCCTTAAAAATAAATTATTGATTTTTTGTTTAGATGACATAGTTTAATGGTTTAGATTTGATTTATTTTTTAAAGCTCTAAAAAATGTCATTTTGAGTTTTTAAAATACCTTTTCCCTCCAAAGATTTATTTAATAATATAAATTAAAGCCCCAGTGGTGGCTTTGTAATATATTGTATTTGTAATGTGATTAAGCTAAATTACATTTCCAAGAATTTGCTTTCCTTTATGTTTCTCCTTCTGGTTGTGTCTGTGGGACTCCAGCATGTTTTTGCTGTTTCCCCATCTTACACCATATTTTATTCCCAACTTCCAGGTAACATTCTTGGAAAAAAATTCATATATGTGTTTATGTATATACATGCAGAAATTTTCTATATATACTTTAATCCTTCTCTAGTAGTCTACTTGTCTGACTAAATCTTGAGATAGTCCTTGACCAGTTCTAGGCTTTTCTCCAGAGAGACTTACAGCTACTAGTGTGGTGCAAACATACAGATTTTTCTTTCTGTGCACACACCTAAATTTTGCCCAATATGTTTCTCACTATGCTAAGTGCTTTCATGTGATTTAGAAAAGAGGATAAAGGCTAGTATTGCTTATATTATCCTTTTGAAGTATCATTTCATTGCTATCAATCTGTGCTTCTATTTCTCAGTTTTGTGTGCTGAGCTGATAGTGACTGTTCTCTTTTTGCTAGCAGTTAGTCTAATTAAGATGTTCTTTTAGTTACTTAAAGTTTCTTCTCCATTTCTTAGGGATTGCTTATTCAATTACCTTTGAAACCACTGAATAGTTAGGTTGTCTGGATTCAGAATGAGCATTCAAAAATGCATCTACCTATTAATTAGCCTTCTCTTTTTGCTAAGTGATTTATACTACTTCTGTTTACATTTGGGTTGTATTTCCCACTCCATTGCTTAGGTCAAGGGTGAGCATTCATAATTTGAGATATGGAAAAATAACCATTCATGTACTTCTTACTTTCTTTGATTTATCTTGTTTCCAGTCTTGTCAGCCTCAGTGGAGGTCCATGGTTTGGGTATAAAATAAAATCATATTATTGAAAATCTAAATTATGTAAGATGTAGTAGTAAGTACTATGGAGAAATACAGGAAATTATTTTAAAAACTACTCTCTAGCTTATAATCTAGTTAGGAAAAATAACGCATAAATATGCAACAATCTAATTTATAGCAAAATACCTAAATTACAGCTATAAAAATTAATGAGATGTTACATAATGACATATGATGAGTTGCCACAGCAGAAGGTATAGAAATGTCGTTTTCAATTGGTGTTGGGAATAGGGGTATGAAAATAGAGGGTGATATAGGAGAATAAGCCAAGAAATTTCTTCAAGCTCTTCATCGCCATCTTCTGTCTCCCAACTGACTGAAAAGCACTACTTAAAAGAAAAGCACATTATTATTTTTTTAAGCAAAACCAAATATCTCTTTTTTTATTATGTATCATCTTTGTTCCATATCTCTCAATAGCCTTCTCCTCTATCTTGAGTTTCTTTTCCAACTGTCCAGACTCCAAAGAGTTCAAGTTTCAAAACCACATTGACTTATATTCAGCAATAGAGCATCAATCTACTTGCTTTCTTCTAATGGTGATTTTTTCATGATTATTTTACAATTTACCACTCATGCTTAAATGTGCCTATGCTCCCAAATTTGACTTAATTATCTCTGGGGTGTGGCTGTGGCATTAATATTTTTGCAAGTTCCTGGGTGATTTTTACATGCAGCAAGGATGGAGAACCATTATATTAAGCGAGTATGCTTTAAGAAAAATTGCCCTGATTATAACTGACTGTTTACATACCTGTTACCCTATCCCCCCAATTATACTGAGAGCCTGTCAAGGAACAGATGTAAGTCCTTTTCATCTTTGTGATAGACAAATGTATTTTGGGTAAGGGGAGCTACTTTGTTAGTCCACGTCTACAATTTATTACCTACAATTCCAAAATCCCAAAGCTCTGAAATGGAAAAATGTTTCTTAACTCATTTGGTAATAAAAACTGACCTCAACTAAGATAAGGATGTTTATAGTCTTAATTGATTCCATTTGGCATGGATGTTTGTTTCACTGCAGAAGTTTAATGTTTGATTATGGCCTGGTACCCCAGACTCTTCTGAGGGTATTACATATTTTAATACACAGACACACACACACACACACTCACTCACACACACACATACACACACACTCACCAAAAATAAAAAAATAAAAAATCTATCCAGCCTTTGCTGGAGAGGAATTGCTATCTTTGGAAGAGAAGAGGCACTCTGGTTTTTGGAATTTTCAGCCATTTTTGCACTTTTTTTCCCCTCATCTTCCTGGATTTCTCTACCTTTGATCTTTGAGGCTGATGACCTATGGATGGAGTTTTTATATGGGGTTACTTTTTGTTATTGGTGATGTCATTACTTCCTGTTTGTTAATTTTTCTTCTAACAGTCAGTCCCCCTCTTCTGTAGGTCTGCTGCAGTTTGCTGTAGGTCCCCTCCAGACCCTATTTGCCTGTCTATCACCAACAAAGGCTGCAGAACAGCAAACATTGCTGCCTGTTCCTTCCTCTGGAAGCTTTGTCCCAGAGGGTGCTGACCTGATGCCAGCTGGAGCTATCCTGTATGAGGTGTCTGTCAACCCCTGTTGTGAGGTCTCTTCCAGTCTGGAGGCACAGGGGTCAGGGACCCACTTGAGGAGGCAGTCTGTCCCTTAGCACAACTCGAGCACAGTGCTGGGAGAACCCTTGTCAGGATCCACTGCTCTCTTCAAAGTCAGCAGGCAGGAATGTTTAAGTCTGCTGAAGCTGTGCTCACAGTCGCCCCTTTCCTCAGGTGCTCTATCCCAGGGAGATGGGAATTTTATCTATAAGCCCCTGACTGGGGCTGCTGCCTTTCTTTCAGAGATGCCCTGCCCAGTGAAGAGGAATCTAGAGAGGCAGTCTGGCCCCAGCTGCTTTGCTGCACTGTATTGAGTTCTGCCAGGTCCTTAGCACTGTTGGCAAAAATCGCCAACTCAAGCCTCAGTAATGGCAGATGTCCCTTCCCCCACCAAGCTCAATCATTCCAGGTTGACTTCAGACTGCAGTACTGGCAGTGAAAATTTCAAGCCAGTGGTTCTTAGCTTTCTGGGCAACTTGGAAGTGGGACCTGCTGAGTGAGATCACTTGGCTCCCTGGCTTCAGTCCCCCCTTCCAAGGGAATGTAAGGTTCTGTCTTGCTGGGGTTCCAGGCAGCACTGGGGTATGAAAAAAACAAAAAACAAACAAAAAAACCTCCTGCAGCTAGCTTGGTGTCTGCTCAAATAGCCACCCCATGAGGGAATCTCCTGGTCTGCAGATTGCCAAACCAGTGGGAAAAGCGTAGTATCTGAGACAGACAGCACAGTCCCTCACAGCTTCCCATGGCTGGGAAAGGGAGGCTCCCTGCTCCTTGTACTTCCCAGGTGAGGCGATGCCCCACCCTGCTTCTGCTCACCCTCCATGGGCCACATCCACTGCCTAACCAGTCCCAGTGAGATGAACTGGGTACCTCAGTTGGAAATGCAGAAATCACCCGCCTTCTGTATTGGTCTTGCTGGGAGCTGCAGATCGGAGCTGTTCCTATTCGGCCATCTTGCCAGATCCCGCCAGTAGTCTGGATTGACTGAAGGGCAGGCTGAAAAGGCAGTTAGGCATCTGACATTAGAACCATGAACACTTACTTTACTGTTATTAGAATAATTTTGTTTATGTAGACACTTTAAACTGAACTTCTCTGTATTTTATTGTGCAAAATAAACTTTTTATTCATCCTTGTCAAACAAGGTTGAATTTTCAAAATGTATTTAGCAATATTTTCTGTTCCCATGTTGGTTTCAGTGTATGTATGTCTGGTGCCACGTGTGGGATTTGATGAAATGCCTTGAAAATCCACAACAGATGAGAGCAAATCACCTACTGAAGAGGGTGGCAGAGGTGTCTATTGTGAAATAAACTTGCTGCATGCCAAGGAATACAAGAAGTTATCATACATAAGGTTTTACATGTCATGCTGGCTGCTTTCCATCTTTGAGCATTTGTGCTTCATGGGTGGAACGTCATTTCTGTGAGATATATTAGACATCCACCCTGTTTTAATTTATAGTGTAATGTCAGAGCCATAAATTATAAGCTTTAAACACCAGCTTTGATAATGACAAATAAATTGAGTCATGCCATGTGCATTATTAATATGTTCAGGCTGTATATGTCTCCTAAAAGTGTTTAAAAGAAAGTCTAAGATGATTTTTTTCTCTTTGGAATCTTAATAAATCAATGCTTATAAAATGTAACAAAAGTGCTTGGCTCAGAGTAAGTGTTCAAAAACGTTATTCATCATTGTTGATGGTATTGTCACTACCGTGCATGAAGGTGTAGGGAGGTTAGTGACCTGAACTGTAGCACTAGATGCCTTGCAGACTTGAAAAAGTGCACTTCACAAATGGGACATCTCGCTTCCCACAGCTGTCATGTTGTTTGGCTCGTTTGCCATGTTATTCTCATTATCTTTGAGTTGAGACCAACCATGTGAGCAAGTGTAGCCTTGGCAGGGACAGTTGAGTATTTAAACTTGAGTAGATTGGTTTGGGTTGAGAGAAATAAACTTGTAAGAGGCATCTTTGTGTAGAATACAGAGTCCTGGAACCCAGAGGTTAGAACCCTGGGTCTTGTATGGGTTCTGTTCTAGATGAGTCCAAGGATCACAGGCAGGTTGCTTCACATCCCTGGGTCTTAGTTTCCTTATGGGTAAAATGAAAAAAATCAAACTAAGATGGCTGCTAGAGGCTGGGTGTGGTGGCTCACACTTGTAATCTCAGCACTTTGGGAGGCTGAGGTGGGTGGATCACCTGAGGTCAGGAGTTTGAGACCAGCCTGGCCCAAATGGTGGTACCCTGTCTCTAGTAAAAATACAAAAATTAGCCAGGTGTGGTGGCAGGTGCCTGCAATCTCAGCTACTCAGGAGGTTGAGTCAGGAGAATTTCTTCAACCCAGGAGGCAGAGGTTACAGTGAGCTGAGATCGTGTCACTGCACTCCAGCCTGGGTGACAGAAAGAGACTCTATCTCCAAAAAAAAAAAAAAAAAAAAAATGGCTGCTACTGGAGTCTTAATCATCTTTAATGCTACTTGGATATGAGTTTAAAGAAAACCAAGATTATGCCCGAATGGGAGACTTTGAAGATTTGCTGCCTGATGTCCTATACCCGGGGGGTTGGCAAGCCGTAGCCTTGTAGAACAAACCCAACCTGGCACCTGCTTTTGTAGAATCTGCGAGCTAAGGATTTTTTTTTTTCCTCTTTATGGTTTTAAATAACTATATAAACAGTGGTTATATAAATACCTGCAGAGTGTCTCCAGTTTTGCCTCTTTTCGGCTACAAATCCTAATCTACTTACATCTGACTTTCTATAGGAAAAACTCTGTTCACTCTCATACTATTCCCATCCTACATAAAGATTCAAAATAAAAATCCCATGGTGACCTTTAGTTACCAAAGAGAGGTTCTCTTCTACCCTTCTCTCTAAGACGGATGACTGTCATATTTTCCCATCAGTTAAATTAACTGTTCCTTTTATTTTCTTCCCGATGCTTTAAAATTTTTTAAATTGTTATTTTAGATGAATGACAGTTAAAAACTTACAAATAGTTATCAAGAATTCTAAGTAATAAAATTTCTGTTTGACTCTTTAGACTGGCAATAGGCACAGCCCTTTCTATTTCTTTTTGGCCATCTAAGGAGAACATTTTCTTTTTCTTTTAAAGATTGATATAGCACAGCTGTTTATTAGGGGGAAAAGCCAACACAGCCAGTTTTTCTCTTGAGATTTTTTGTGCTGGAGCTGGGCAGCATGCCGCCTTCTCTTCTGAGCATGTAGATGAAGGGCATGAGTGCTGATGCTGAATGGCTGTATTAGTCTGTTCTTACGCTGCTAATAAAGACATACTCAAGACGGGGTAATTTATAATGGAAAGAAATTTAATTGATTCACAGTTCTACATGGCTGGGGAGGCCTCACAATCATGGTGGAAGGTGAATGAGGTGCAAAGTCACGTCTTACACGGTGGCAGGCAAGATAACTTGTGCAGGGGAGCTCCTCCTGTTTATAAAACCAACAGCTCTTGTGAGACTGACTTACTAATGCAAGAACAGTATGGGGGAAACCATTCCCATGACTCAGTTATCTCCACCTGGCCCTACCCTTGACACATAGGGATTATTACAATTCAAGGTGAGATTTGGACAGAGACATAGCCAAACCATATCACCAGTTTGTCTCCAGCCTTATGGAGAGGCTGTCTATGGGGGAGAGAGAATGAAGCTGACATAGAGATAAGCCAGGATAAATCAGCAACAAATAAGAAGAAATGATTTGGCAGTATTGAGCCCCTGCTTTATGCAACAGTAGTTTTTGCTTATGTGAGTTCCACATTTCCTCTAGGCCTTGGTTAACTTGTGTTAAATTTTTCTCACTTGTTACCAGAGTTGTTCCTGACTAAGAAGATCATTCATTTTTCTCAGAATAAGAATTTCAGAACCTGGAATGTGATCTTATTTACAAATAGGGTATTTGCAGATATAATTAGTTTAGGATTTCAAGAAGAAATCATCCTGGACTTAGGGAGGGCCTAGTCATCCAGCAACTGATGTCCTTATAAGAAAAGGAGAGGACAGAGAGACACACACACAGAAGACAGCCTTGTGAAGACAGAGGCAGAGATTGGTGTCATGCTTCCATAAGCCAAAGAACACCAGGAGCCACCAGAAGCTGGAAGAAGCAAGGAAGGATTCTCTTTAGAGCATTCAGAGGGCAAGTGGCCTTGTCAAGATCTTGATTTTATACTTCTGGCCCCTGAAGTGTGAACAGGGTACATTTCTGTGGTTTTAAGCTACCCAGTGCATGGTAATTTTATGATGTCAGTCCTCGGATGTCCGTACACTCTTCTAGTACCTGGTCAAAGAGAGCAAAAGCGTGCCTTACCTTTCTGAGCAATTGCTGTGAGACACAGCACTGCACTTGTCAGCTGTCATCCCAGCACACTGTAATGGTGAACTTCTATTTCTGGCTTTTCTACTGGAGCCTGTCCTTTCACAAGTGAAGACCTTAGGTTATCCTTTGTATCTTCTCCTAGCATAGGGCCTGATCCATCACTGGAGCCCAGTAAATATTTGTTGAATACATGCATGCATGAATGAATGAATCATGTCTAACATTTTCCTAAGCATTCAGAAAGGTTAATGAGAATATGGAATTTCTCTAGGAGTTTAAAATCAGGATGGAAAGATAAAACAAGCCAGAAGCAGATAACCTGCAGCAGTCCCAGTGAAAACCAGTTTAAGCGTGACTAAAGGAGAAGCCGAAGACACTTTACTTCATAAAGTTCTGTGCACACTCCCCCAATCCCTGGCTTCTGTAGCACTGCTCTAGAGTCAGATTGGCTGGCTCCATTCGCCCAGCTCTGCTACTTCTGAACTGATGTCTCTCCAAGACATTCATACTTAAAACCTAAAATATGTACTTTTTTTCTCCTATGTAAGAATTCTATGTAATGTCTTTCTCACTTATCCCTTTTCATTAGTATCTGATATTAACATTGTAATTCAAATTAGAGTTGCCAGCAGATCACACAGGACTCAGTGTATGTAATCCTTAAGGTAGATATAAATTGCAGTTACAATTGTGTGTGTGTGTGAATATAGGTGTACAAATCTATATATACATGTAAATAATGAAATTTATTATATGACATGTTCTTTGATATCTTCAGCATTTAATGTAGGATTTGAATTTCATTTTGTCCAAACCAAAGACTATTTTAATTTAAAATTCATGGGTTATTTTACAAGGTTTCAGTACATGGGAACCACGTCTTATGTTTCTCTTGTCTTCCATAGAGCATGTAGCAGTGTTGGAAAAATACCAGGGAATTACTCAGGCCCAAACTGTAGGGATCTCTGGATCTCTTGATGCTTCTTGACCTGCAATCCCACCTCCAAAACCTAGCCAGTCCTGCTATCTCAATCTTCAAATATGTGTCAAATATAATCACTTCTTTTCTCCACTGCTACATTCTGGGTCTAATCATCATCATCTCTTGCCTAGACAATTTGAAACACCTCCATTTCTTGTTCCTTCTAACTCTATTCTTGCAGCATCCAGAAGTTCTTTTTAAAGCATAAGCTTTGCAGTCTCTCCTCTATCACACTTAGAGGACATTTCAAACTTGAACCCCTTCTAGTGGCCTCTAAAGTCCATTGTTTTATTTCGCCAACTTTTTATCCATGCATTCTTCCTGCTATGTTCTCTACTCTAGCCATGCTGGCCTTTTTTCATTCCACAAATATTTGAGCTCATTTCTGTTGTATCTGTCATGTTTCTGCATGTAACGCCACCTCACCACCCCAATTCTCAGGGGCGTAAAACAAAAACCTTTTTCTTGCTCATGGCTTTTATGTTGGTTGGGATATCTCTGGTTTATGTCAGAGTCAGATGGGTCCATGTGTTTCTGGGAACAGCAACTTCCCAGGGCATGCTGGCATGCTCTTCTGATAGCAGGGAAGGAGCACTGGAAGGAAGGCTAAACCACACAAGAATATTCAAGTCTTCTAGACATATGTGATTTTATTATATTCACTCCCATACCATTGAGCTCAAAGCAAGACACACACCTGAGCCTAAAGTTGGTGGGGACGTAACTCTGCCTAGAGTGAGCCATGAACAGGAACAGAGGGGAGAGTTGTGAATAAATAATACTCTCTACCCTATTGGCCTCAGGGTCTTTGCTGCTGCTATTTATTCTTCCTGGTTCTCTTTCTCCCAGATCTCTCTCTCTTTCTCTCTCTCTTTGTCATATCTAGGTTCTTCTTCAAATATTATCTCATCAGAAAGCTCTTCCTTGACTTCCCTCTGAGATAGATTCCCAGAAACCCAGTAATTCTCTACTACATATCCTGCTTTATTTTTCTTTCTGAAGCTTATCTCCCCCTGAAAGGATATAGTATATTTAGGTATCGCTCTTGTCTTTAGTGTGCCTTTTAGAGGGCGGAAGCCTGTCTGTGTCCTTTGTATTTTCAGCATGTGGAACGTTGCAGGACTCAAGTCAATGCTTTTAATAAATATTGGTTGAATTAAACAAATGAAGCAATACTATGATTGCTTTTCTTGGAAAGAAGATTAATTGAATTGATAAAATTACAATCAAAACTTGTTATGCCAGGAAGAGTGTGTAATTTTTTTATATTTAAATCTCTGTGTGTGTGTACATGCACATGTGCTCAAGTGCATATGTTTTCTACTTTTACTGGAAGGTCACTTTCATGCATCTAAATTCATATCTAGACTTAGATGCCTTTAGCTTTAGATATGCTTAATTAGTAAGACATTTTAAATTTTGCAAGATCTAAAGATATAATTTTTTTCATCAAAATCAGCATTTCATCTGATTTACCCTGTTTTTCTCAAGTGAGACATATTCTTAGAACTCTCAAGTTACATTTTGCATTTAATTTTATTTCTTCCTCATTTAATTAATGCTTGGCCATGTAGGCTCATCACCCACAACATCTCTCACACACTGTTTTCTTTATTTTCTATTTCTGTTTCTATCGCTTGGGTTTCAGACCTCTCTTTCCCTGAACAAGAAAATCTTAAATGGATTTGCTTATTCTTATCTGTTGTATGCACTATGTGCCAGGACTGGTGTCCTAAAGTGAAGTTCTGATTATATGACTCCTGTATTTAAAACATTCAGTTTCTTCCAGTTGCAGGGTATATTAAGAAAAAATCTATGTAGAAAGTGTAAGTTTGCTGTTGCCTTAAAATATGAGTCATTTGTATTTCCCAAATACAACTAACTATAGAGAACTATTTCTTTGGATTAAAACAAAAATCAGTGATCAATGCGCTATAAAAGCCAAATGATTATTTGTTGTTTATCTGAAACTCAAATTTTTTTATTGGCTGTATTTTTATTTGTGAAATCTGGTAAAAGCAGGAAATGTTTCAAAATTCTTTCAAAAACAAAATAAAAATCAAAAAATATACAAACATATTATAAAATTCCAATCCCAAAGAATTCATGATTATTTGATTTCTGAATTATTCATAATGGCCTTACTATTTATTCTATTAAATTATATATGTAGCAAATTTTTATGAATGTACACCTGAGCAACACACGAAAGAAATATTGGGGATTCCACCATCAGCATGGTTTTTTGCACTATACAACCAATTCAGATTTAGTAATGTCTCCAATTCCAAGTTGTCCCTAGGATCAAAGTAAAGATGTCTTTATGCCACCATACAGTGTCCTTTTATTAAACCATTCCAGAACTTTATAAATGGAACATTCACATAAATTGTCCCCATTTTACAGATGCCAGGAAGTCAGAAGGGGGAGCCCAGAATTCTGGCTTAATCTATTTTTCGGAGGCTGCCAAACACATCACTTCATAGATTGTGCAAAGAGTACCTTTTCAAAAGCACACAGTAAGTGTGCACTCCGAAGTGAATCATCAATCACAACAGTAAATCTTACATTTGTATGTTGCCAACAAACATCTCATTTGATACTCATAAAATACTGTGAGGTAGTAATTTCCTCCTTTTCACAGAGGAGGGAATTGAATTCAAAATGAGAGTAATATAGTCAAAAGGTCACTTGAATAAAGGCCTGTATTATTTTTTTAGGGAATGCAATTCAGTGATGAATACTAATTTCCTTGACGCTGATGTAACTTTTCCCCATATATATATATATATATGTATGTATAAAATTGTACTTTAGGTTCTGGGGTACATGTGCAGATCATGCAGGATTGTTGCATAGGTACACACATGGCAATGTGGTTTGCTGCCTCCATCCCATCACCTACGTCTGGCATTTCTCCCCATGTTATCCCTCCCTGACCTCCCCCACCCTGCTGCTGTCCCTCTCTTGGCTCCCCCCAACAGACCCCAGTATGTGATGCTCCCCCTCCCTAGTAACACAACTTCAGTGCCTTGATGGAATATGTCCAACTTTTTAATTTGTCAATGAGGAGTAACTGAGAAAATTGTACTGACATAGTGTTTAGCACTATGGTCATTGAAATACAACTAATATTTTTCAGGTGCTGTAATACTGTCACCTAGTTTTTGAACACTTCTGTGTGCTGGACACTGTTAGGTGCATACAGTAATTACATACAGTTATCACTAGGTACTTTGTGATTACAGGTTTTCCTGGGAGACATAAAGGGTTAGGTTCCTGACCATCACAATCAAGCAAATATGGTAAAAAGCAAGTCACATGAATTGTTTGTTTCCCAATGCAAATAAAATTTGTGTTTACACTGTAGTGTAGTCTATTTTTTAAATTGTACTTTAAGTTCTGGGGAACATGTGCAGATCTTGCATGATTGTTGCATAGGTACACACATGGCAAGGTGGTTTGCTGTCTCCATTCCCTTGTCACTTACATCAGGCATTCTCCCAGTGTTATTCCTCCCCCAACCTCCCCACCTCCTGTTGTCTCTCACCTAGCCCCCCATTCCCCAACAGGCACCAGTGTGTGATGTTCCCCTCTCTGTGCCCATGTGTTCTCATTGTTCAACACCTGCCTATGAGTGAGAACATGTGGTGTTTGGTTTTCTGTTCTTGTGTCAGTTTGCTAAGAATGATGGTTTCCAGATTCATCCATGTCCCTACAAAGGACACAAACTCATAGTTTTTTATGGTTGCATAGTATTCCATGGTGTATATGTGCCACATTTTCTTTGTCCAGTCTATCATTGATGGGCATTTGGGTTGGTTCCAGGTCTTTGCTATTGTAAACAGTGCCACATTGATCATATGTGTGCATGTGTCTTCATAATAGAACAACTTATAATCCTTTAGGTATATACCCAGTAATGGGATTGCTGGGTCAAATGGAATTTCTATTTCTAGATCCTTGAGGAATCGCCACACTGTCTTCCACAATGGTTGAACTAATTGACTCGCCCACCAATAGCCTAAAAGTGTTCCTATTTCTCCACATCCTCTGCAGCATCTGTTGTCTCCAGATTTTTTAATGATCGCCATTCTAACTGGTGTGAGATGATATCTTAATGTGGTTTGATTTGCATTTCTCTAATGACCAGTGATGATGAGCATTTTTCAATATGTTTGTTGACCTCATATATGTCTTCTTTTGAAAAGTGTCTGCTTATATCCTTCACCCACTTTTGAATGGGTTTGTTTGTTTGTTTTTCTTGTAAATCTGCTTTAGTTCTTTGTGATTCTGGATGTTAGCCCTTTGTCAGATGGGTAGATTGCAAAAATTTTTTCCCATTCTGTTGATTGCTGGTTCACTCTAATGATCATTTCTTTTGCTGTGAAGAAACTCAAGTTTAATTAGATCCCATTTGTCTATTTTGGCTTTTGTTGCTGATAATTTTGGTGTTTTAGTCATGAAGTCCTTGCCTATGCCTATGTCCTGAATGGTATTGCCTAGGTTTTCTTCTAGGGTTTTTATGGTGTTAGGTCTTATGCTTAAATCTTTAATCCATTTGGAGTTAATTTTAGTGTAAAGTGTAAGGAAGGGGTCCAATTTCAGCTCTCTGCACATGGCTAGCCAATTTTCCCAACACCATTTATTAAACAAGGAATCCTTTCCCCATTGCTTGTTTTTGTCAGATTTGTCAAAGATCACATGGTTGTACATGTGTGGTGTTGCTTCCGAGGTCTCTGTTCTGTTCCACTGGTCTATATCTCTGTTTTGGTACTGGTACCACGCTATTTTGATTACTGTAGCCTTGCAGTATAGTTTGAAGTCAGATCGTGTGATGCCTCCTGCTTTGTTCTTTTTGCTTAGGATTGTCTTGGCTATGTGGGCTCTCTTTTGGTTCCATATAAAGTTTAAAGTGGCTTTTTTCCAGTTCTGCAAAGAAAGTCAATGGTAGCTTGATGGGGATAGCATTGAATCTATAAATTACTTTGGGCAGTATGGCCATTTTGACGATATTAATTCTTCCTAACCATGAGCTTGGAATGTTTTTCCATCTGTTTGTATCCTCTCTTATTTCCTTGAGCAGTGGTTTGTAATCCTCCAAAGAGAACTGTAGTGTAGTCTATTAAGTGTACAAGAGCATTTTGCCTTATAAAACAATGTACATACCTTAATTTAAAAATACTTTATTGCTAAAAGATGCTAATGATTATATGAGCCTTCAGCAAGTTGTAATATTTTTGCTGGTAGAGTGTCTTAGGTCAAAGTTCATGGCTGCTGACTGATCAGGGCGGTAGTTGTTGAAGGCTGGGATGGAAATTTCTTAAAATAACACTAAAGTTTGCTGCATCAATTGCACAATTTCTTAAAATAACACAACACTAAAGTTTACTACATCAATTGACTTTTTAAATGAAAGATTTCTTTCTTAGGGTGAAATGCTGTTTCCTAGCATTTTATCTGTATTAGGACTTCTTTCAAAACTGGAGTCAATCTTTTCAAACTCTGCCACTGCTTTATCAACTAAGTTTAGGTAATATTCTAAGTTATTTGTTGTTATTTCAACAATGTTCACAGTGTCTTCACTAGGAGTAAATTTCATATCAAGAAATCACTTTCTTTGCTCATCCGTAAGGAGCAACTCCTCATCCACTTGAGTTTGATCATGGCATTGTAGCAATTTACTCACATATTTAGGCTCCACTTCTAATTCTAATTCTCTTGCTAATTCCACCACATCTATGGTTACTTCCTCCACTGAAGTCTTGAACTCCTCCAAGTCATCCATGAGGATTGAAATCAACTTTTTACAAACTCAACTTAATACTGATATTTTGACCTAGTTCCATGAATCACAAATGTTCTGAATGGATCCTGAATTGTGAATCCTTTCCGAAAGGTTTTCAATTTACTTCACTAATATCCATCACAGGAACCACTATTTATGGCAGCTATGGCCTTCCAAAACGTGTTTCTTAAATAACAAGACTTGAAAGTCAAAATTATTCCTGGATCCATGGGGTGCAGAATGAATGCCATGTTCACAGGTGAAAAAACAACATGAATCTTATTGTACATCTCTGTCAGAGCTGTCAATATTTTTAAATGATTCTTTTTCTGAGTAATAGGTCTCAATAGTAGGCTTAAAATATTCAGTAAACTATGTTGTAAATGGATGAGCTGTCATCCAGGCTTTCTTGTTCCATTTATCAAGCACAGACACAACAGATTTAGCATAATTCTTAAGGGCCCTAAAATTTTCATAATAGTGAATGAGCATTGGCTTTAACTTTAAAGTCACTAGTTGCATTATCCCCTAAGAGAGTCAGCCTATACCTTGAAGCTTCAAAGTCAGACATTGACTTGTTCTCTTTAACTATGAAAGTCCTAGATGACATCTTCTTCCAATAGAAGATTGTTTTGTCTACACTGAAAATCTGTTATTTGGCATGGTACAGGTACAAAAACAGACACACAGGCCAATGGAACAGAATAGAGAGCCCAGAAGTAAAGCTGCACACCTACAAACATTTGATCTTTGACAAAGCTGACAAATACAAGCCATAGGGAAAGAACTCCCTATTCAATAAATGGTGCTAGGATAACTGGCTACCCATATGCAAAAAATTAAAACTGGACCCCTTCCTTACACCATATACAAAAATCAGTTCAAGTTAGTTAAAGACTTAAGTGTAAAACCCAAAAACTGTAAAAATCCTGGAAAACCACCTAGGCAGTACCATTCTGGATATAGGAACTGGCAAAGATTTCATGTCAAAGATGCCAAAAGCAATTCCAACAAGAGAAAAAATTGACAAATGAGATCTAATTAAATTTAAGAGTTTCTGCACAGCAAAGGAAACTATCAACAGAGTAAACAGACAGCCTACAGAATGGAAGAAGGGATTTGCAAACTATGTATCTGACAAAGGTAGTATAGGTAGTACCATTCAGGACATAGGCATGGGCAAAGATTTCATGACAAAAACAACGAATAGCAATCTCAACAAAAGCAAACATTGACAAATGGGATCTAATTAAACTAAAGAGCTTCTGCACAGCAAAAGAAACTATCATCAGAGTGAGCAGAGAACCTACAGAATGGGAGAAAATTTTTGCTATCTATCTATCTAACAAAGGTTTAATATCCAGAGTCTATAAGGACCTTAAAGAAATTTACAAGAAAAAACCAAACAACCCCATTAAAAAGTGGGCAAAGGACATGAACAGACATTTTTCAAAAGAAGACATACATGTATGAAACAAGCATATGAAAAAAAGCTCAATATCACCGATCATTAGAGAAATGCAAATCAAAACCATAATGAGATACCATCTCATACCAGTCAGAATGGATATTATTAAAAGGTCAAAAAGTAACAGATGCTGGCAAGATTGTGAAGAAATGGAATGCTTATACACTGTTTGTGGGAGTGTAAATTAGTTCAAAATTGTGAAAAGCAGTGTGGCAATTCCTTAAAGAGCTAAAAATAGAACTACCATCTGACCCAGCAATCCTATTACCGGGTATATACCCAAAGGAATATAAATCATTCTACCATATACATGCACACATATGTTTACTGAAGCACTGTTCACAATTGCAAACACATGGAATCAACCTAAATGTCAATCAATGCCAGATTGGATAAAGAGGATATGGTATATATACAACATGGACTATTATGCAGCCATAAAAAAGAATAATATCATATCCTTTGAGGGAACATGGATGGAGCTGGAGGCCATTATCGTTAGCAAACTAACACAGGAATAGAAAATCAAATACCACATGTTCTCACTTATAACTGAGAGCTAAATGAAGAGAACACAGGGACACAAAGAGGATAACAACAAACACTGGGGCCTACTTGAGGGTGGAGTGTAGGAAGAGGAAAAGAATCAGAAAAAATAGCAACTGGGTACTAGGCTTAGTGCTTCAGTGACAAAATAATCTGTAAACAAGTCCCCATGACAGGAGTTTCCCTATATAACAAACCTGCCAACGTACCCCTCAACCTAAGAGGAAAGTTTAAAAAATAAAAAGAAAAAAAGAAAATCTTTTAGTGTAGTCATCGTCATCTGTTATTTTAGCTAGATTTTCTGGGTAACTTGCAACAGCTTCTACGTGAGCACTTTCTGCTTTACCTTGCACTGTTATGTTACGGAGATGGCTTCTTTTCTTAAACCTCCTGAGTAAATCTCTGCCAGCTTAAAACTTTTCTTCTTCGTCCTCCTCCCGTCTCAGTCTTCACAGAATTCAGGAGAGTTATCCTTGGTCTGGATTAGGTTTTTGCTTAAGGAGATGTTGTGGCTGGTTTGATCTTCTGTTCAGACCACTAAAACTTTCTCTTCATCAGCAATAAGGCATTTTTGCTTTCTTATCATTCATGTCTTCACTGAAATAGCATTTTACTTTTATCAAAAACTTTTCCTTTGCATTCATAACTTACCTATTTGTTGCAAGTGGCATAGTTTTCAGCTTACCTTGACTTTCTATATGTTTTTCTCACTAAGCTTAATCATTTCTAGTCATTGATTTATAGCAAAAAGTGACTCCTCCTTTCACTTGAACACTTAAAAGACACTCTATTAATAGACCTAATTTCAGTATTATTGTGTGTCAGGCAATAGGGACCTCTGAGAAGATGGAGAGAGAGCTGGCTGATGGAGCAGTCAGAACATCTACAACATTTACTGATTAAGTTTGCTGTCTTATATGGGCATGATTCATGGCTCCCCCAAAACAATTATAATTGTAATATCAAAGATCACTGATTGTATAGATCACCATAGCAGATATAGGAGTCATAAAGTTAGAAATATTGTAAGAATTACCAAAATGTGATCTGGAGAAATTGTAGTTATCTAGATGAGAGCCTGAACAAGGCCAGAGGTAACACCAGCAGGACTCACTGATGGATTGAACATGAGGAGCAGTATTACAACAGTCTGCCACATCCTGGACACCAGAAACTTGCACACTTTTTCTGCACTACCAGTGAGATGACCGGGGCAGGTTAGCATGGTGTTGGGTAGGAATGAGGATTCTAAGAGTAGTGAGCAAGAAATGTAACTTCAGGGAACACCCAGAGTGAGCTCATAATAAGGCACAGTCATATACATATGTGTGTGCTACAGAGTGTGTGCATGCACATTCCCCAGATATGTGCATGATCACATGTGTGAGTGTGGGTTTATGTAAAAGGATTACTTGCCTGCTGTGATGGTTACTACTGACTGTCAACTTGATTGGATTGAAGGATACAAAGTTTTGATCATGGGTATGTCTATATGACACAATCTAATCAGATGTCAGCGTGGCTAGGATAAAAGCAGGCAGAAGAACGTGACAAGCTTAGACTGGCTTATCCTCCCAGCCTACATCTTTCTCCCATGCTGGATGCTTCCTGCCCTTGAACATCAGACTTCAAGTTCTTGAGCTTTGGGGCTGGGACTGTCTTCGTTGCTCCTCAGCTTACAGACAGCCTATTGTGGGACCTTGGGATCATGTGAGTTTAATACTTCTTAATAAACTCCCCTTTATTTATTTATTTATTTATTTTTTATTGAGACAGAGTCTCTCTCCGACACCAGGAGCGAGTGCAGTGACACAATCTCAGCTCACTGCAACCTCCACCTCCTGGTTTCAAGCAATTCTCCTGCCTCAGCCTCCCGAGTAGCTGGGACTACAGGTGCGAGCCACCATGCCCAGCTAATTTTTGTATTTTTAGTAGAGACAGGGTTTCACCATGTTGGCCAGAATGGTCTCGATCTCTTGACCTCGTGATCCACCCACCTCGGCCTACCACAGTGCTGGGATTACAGGCATGAGCCACCGCGCCCAGCCATAAACTCCCCTTTATATATCTATCTATCTTATTAGTTCTGTCCCTCTAGAGAACCCTGACTAATATACCTGCTGATCCAGGATTTGGCTATTATGTTAAATCTCCATATTGGCCCACATGCTCTCAAATGTTATTATGTGTCCATGATGTGAATAGATGTGGCATACCTGAACATAATGCCTGAACAGTGCATAGATGTGGCATGCCTGAACATAACACCTAAACAGTACACAACCTGAACATATGTACTGAAAGGGAGAGTGGATTTTCAACATATGCAAGTAGGGGGTCCTAACAAAGTAGGCTTTGGGGTATATTAGATCTGATACTTAGCATATCACTACTAGTACCTGTGAAATAAAAATTATTCTAATATCCATCTTTTCAGTGATGATAGATCATGTGACAGATTAGATCTGGCAGACTGTGAGAAGCATACGTGGACTCTTTTTCTCCACTTGGATATATTTATAGTGTATATTTTCCCAATCGTGTTCAGACATTTTCATAACTTGACAATCCCAGAGGAATTTACCCAAGTAGATGAATAACAGCCTGAATTTCTTAATTTAAGGCACAGAGATCAGAAAAGGCCTATCACCCCTAACTAAAAGTGTAGTTAGTGACCTGGAATCATGAAGCTTTGTCCAGTCTCCTTGGCCAAGATAATTCAGTCCAAGATAATTCACTGATGAGTGCACTTCCCTCTTGGCCACTCTGTGGTCACTCAGGGACCACACCTCTCAGGTGCAGTCAGCTGCCTTCTGCAATGACTATCACTCCAGAACCATAAAATAGCTAATGACATACTGCTGTCCCATATGCTACCCAAGTATTTAATTATTTCTCCTGGGATGACTTTAATTATTTCTCCTGGGATGACTTTAATTATTTCCCCTGGGATGAGTTCAAGGGCTCATAGATTCTCAGAAAGTTTGAAATAAGACTGTGACTTAGTCAGAGCCAGACAGGGTGTGATGGATCCCTGGTAAAGCTTAGCAGCTGTGGCCTATCCGCACTGGAGCAGTGATGTACACAGATGTTGCTATGGTGACCTCCATAACTCAGAGGGTGTGAGAATTTAGGGATTCCCAGGGGGGAACACTGTATTTCCTCACACCAGACTCTGTAACCTGGCATTCACAAGCCTTCAAATACAAGCTGTACCAATTAAGATCCCTAAAAATCTGGTCCCTTGCTATTTATATGTAACAACCATGTGAACTCTAATGGAGGAGCATGTGTGTGTGTATGTATTATAAAAATGTGGTGGGAATTTTCTAGTATTTGTACTAATGTCTTACAAGGCAGAACATGACCCGTGTACCCCGTCTCATTTACTTTTCATCGAATCATAAGTTTCCTTGGTATCTCATTAATCACCAAAAGTCTAAAGTTTTCTTCTCTTTACACTCTGCTGTTACTGCCTTGCAACAATCTCAACTTTAGTGTCTAAATTTTAATAATTTAATTGGTGTGTTTTATAAAAATTATGAAATATGTACTCTGTGTATAGAATTATATTTTACAGTTATAGCTCTTTTATGAAAAAAATGGTATAGAAAGAGAAGAATTAATTTCTACTGAAGCTGTGATATCTAGTGTTTTCTTGTGTAGTTTCATCATTGAAAATCTCTAACTACCTTAAAAAATCAAAGGGTCTGATTTAGTAATGCAGATATGCAGAAACAATGTATATCAATGTTTAAAGTCTTCAAATAAAGAAAATTCTTTATCTACTTAGTAATAAATTGCCTCTCAGACTAGACATTCAATTAATCAAAAAACTCATTCATTCATTCAACACATGTTTATTGAGCATATGCTCTGTGCAGGGTACAGGTCCTGGGCATGCATTGATGAATGAAACAATTAGACTTCCTGTTTTCATGAGCTTATGGTCTAGAGAAGGAGAGAGAAAACAATGTGTAAACTAACATGAATATATGATTGCAACTGGAAAAATACATGTAGGAATTAAACAGGGCAAAGTAGTAAAGGATAGCTAGAAGGCTACTCAAATGTATGTGAAATATCAAATACAATTACATGTATGACTAAAAATAGGGCATACACAGAGATTTATGTCTAGGATGGAGAAGAAGGGCACTTCGTATCTGTACTTCAGTGATACATTCCTGGCTAAAATCATAGTCATCTGTGTTCAGGGTCTGATGATTTAGTAGTTGGATGAAATAAATACATAAGGAAGGGGGAGACATCTATCTTCAGTTTCTTGTGAGACGAAATGAATCTTGTTTTGTCATCCTGGGAGTGAGAGAGCTGACTGTGGAGGTGGGTGTGGGGGTGTTGAAACTGTCTACCTTTATCAAAGGTACTGGGGAATGATGGAGTTAAAGCGTTTGCATAGGACTGATTCCTAGGAGAAAACTCAAGAAAAGGAAAGGAAAGCCACATTTACTGTACACCTACCTTGCACCAGGCATTTTATACATCATGTCACTTATGCATGGATATTGTTTCTATTTGGGAGGTTAGGAAATTCAGGCACAAGAGATTAAATAATTTGCTCAACATTTCACAGCCTGTGAGTAAAGAGTATGGAATTCGACTCCTTGTCTGCCTGACTTCATAACTTTCTAGTCCATGTTTTTCACCACTATTTTTATGTTCTCTAAACCATAAACAAGCACAATCCCTGTGTACTGTTTATGAAGAAAAAGGTTGACAACATAATAAATTTATGTTTGTATCTTTCCTATAAAACATTTTATTTACTCCTGTATATAACAGTAGGTACTATAACAGTTTAACATACTATTTTAAAATGTCTTTAGATAGACCTTAGAAAATATAAGGTAGAGAAGGACCATATAAATGCATTAGATAATTTATACTGTAAATATGTCAATTTGCCTAACATTAATCTATAAATTCAATACACTTATGATAACAGTACTAGTAGGATCTGTTTGAAAGAAAGCTGACCAATTTTTAAAATTTATATGGGTGAGTAAATGTCTACAAATAGTTAAGAAAAATCAAAGAGTAGAAATTCACACTTCTAGTTATATTTTATAATTAACGTGGCAACAGTGCAGAATAGAGAGTCCAGGAACAGATTTACGTTTATTTGGATATTTATTACATGTCAGAGACAGTACTACATATCAGGAAAAATTAGTTCACTATATGCAGAGAAGTAAAGTTGGATTCCTTACACAACACTAAAAAATGGATTTAAGATTTAATTAGGAAACATAAAACCGCAAAGTTTTTATTGATCTAATGACTGGTTAAGTATTCTTAAATAAGACCTCACAAGTTCAAACACTAAAGATGAAATAAAATAGAGGAAAAACAAAGTGAGCTTACCTAAATAAAACCAAATTAAGTATTTTTGTGTGTATAATAAGGGGCCCCCAAAGACAGTTTATATTTGGAAGGGAATGTTTCCAATACTAACAAATGATTAATAGTTAGTATATGTAATACACTTACGAAAATCAACATGAGGGAAAGACATTCAAAAGAAAAATGGCAGAAGACATGAAGAGGCAATTCATGAAGTCAAAAACCAAACGGCTGGTAAATACTTAAGTGCTCCCTCCCCCGCCAAAAACTTCACCTAACTATTAACCAAGAAAATGCTAACTAAATGACAAAGAGATATCACTTGCCACTCACCATTTTGTCAAGAATTAGAAGGTTAGTTAACACGAAGTACTAGCACAGGTGTGTAGGATGTGCAGCCCCTGTGCACAGTGCTGGGAGTGACAACTGGTACATTCACTCTGGAGACCAATCTAGTACAGGTCTGTGAAGATACTCTCTAAGCAAGCAATCCCACATTGGGGTGTATATTCCAAAAAGAAACCTTCACATCAGACAGATCTATAATTCCATTCATAGGTAAGTAAATGGCAAAAATATGTACCTAGGGTCACCAAAAGCTTTATTCAAGAATGTTCATATAGACACTATACATAATAGCTGAAGACAACATATATTTCCAATTATAGCATCGATAAATAAATAATGCTTTATATTTATATAATAGAATACAATAAAGCTATGAGAATAAATAAAATACAAGTACAGACAGTAGTAAGAGGAATCTCACAAATATCATATGAAGGAAAGAAGCCAGACCTAAGAGAGTTGCACTATATGACACAGCAAAAAAAGATCCAAAACCAGGTAAACTGAATCGATGGTGTTAAAGATCAGGATAGTGGTTACTCTTGCTTGAGAAGGAGGTGTCTGGAAGGAGGCACAGAGGGCCTCTGGGAAGAGCTGGTAGTGCTCCTTCCACAGATACTGATATGCCTGTGCTCATTTTTGGAGATTTCACTGAGCTGTACATCTATGATTTGCATACTTTTCAGTATGTACGTTGCACATGAATAAAATTTATATTAAAAATAATTACACATATAAAACACCAATACATAATCTCCAAGTATACATATCAGTCTAAGTAACCATTGCCTAGTTAGAGAATTAGAAAATATTGATAATTTCTGGCTAGGCGTAGTGGCTCACACCTGTAATCTCAGCACTTTGGGAGTCTGAGGCTGGCAGATCAGAGGTCAGGAGTTTGAGACAAGCCTTACCAACATGGTGAAACACCATTTCTACTAAAAATACAAAAATTAGCTGGGTGTGGTGGTGTGTGCCTATAATCCCAGCTACTCAGGAGGCTGAGGCAGGAGAATCGCTTGAACCTGGGAAGCAGAGGTTGCAGTGAGCCGAGAGTGCACGAATGCACTCCAGCCTGGGTGACAGAGCGAGACTCCATCTCAAAAAATAAAATAAAATAAAATACTGATAATTTCCAATGATGTCAAGTAGCAGATTACATACAAAATACACCAAAGTTGATGTCTTGCCAGTAGTGAGAAGAATGCAGGTGGATATGGGGGAAATGTGAGTGGGGAATAAACTAATCTACTGGGAAATCTGAGGGGAATACACTAAAGAAAGGCCTGCATGGGCCAGTATTGATTGCGTATCATAAGCTGAGAGAAATGATTGATACAATTGTGTGTACCTGAGTCTGAAGGAAGAAAGCTGTATTTATCAAAAAGCTATGAGCACCAGGCTCTGAAATACAACAGAAAACAAAGAAGGTGCAGGCCCTGTCCTCAAAGACGTAATAGTCTTGTAGAGGGACAGATATTTTACAAGTAAGTGCCCAAGTAATAATGAATTAACATTCTGATAAATGAGGTAGCAAAAAGACACAGGTTGCAATTGAAGAAGAGGGGAGGAGAGAAAATGTCAAACTGTGCCCCCTTCTTTAGTAGCCCTGGAATAGATAGGTCTACAGAATAGAAGAATAAAGTAGGTGATCTGGAAAATGGCCAGAAATGTAGGAATGAGCTTATGAGTGTTAACTTGCATAGCAGAAGATGCTGAATCACTCTAACTACAGTGTATTAAAACTTGGGACATCTCTTGCCGAACGGGATTTCTGTGCACCTTGTTTTAGACAACATTTAGATATCTGTCTATTGATTTTGCCAATATGGCAAAATGATTTGATTTTAATTTGAGGTTGGGAGTGAGCAAGGAGGACTCCAGGTAACAGTAGAGGTACCATCTCATTTAAATGGAGATTGTCTCTCCCTTGTCTGACTACTGAGTTTGATAAATATAGACTCACAGTAAACTGCCTACAAATTCTTAAGGAGACTCATTTGAGGTAATAATAACTTATTTAAAAGTTGAATATTTTTCTATCTTTTCACTGTATACTTTATGGAATTTTTCTATAAAATATACATGACCTGTGGTCATAATCTCAAAGTAGAGGCAAACACTAAAATGTGTAAGATGCCAACATTCCACTTAGGAGCACAGAATTTTATCTTAACATCCGTGAATCTGTTTCAGTTGCAGCAACACTAATGGATGGAAAATCCAAAGTCATTAAAAATGCCTGGTATAATGCAAGGTGTGTCATGTGTGAGTAGTACTTAACAGACTGTTTCTGTAGGGATTTCATAGGTTGTTAAGCTGTGATATGATTAACGGCATCCAAAACAAACACTTAGCTTTTCATGCTTAGAAACAATTTTTATTTGGTTATGCAGAGGTGATGGAGCTGTTGTGTGCCCATGCTTCTTAAGGAGAGTGAGTAGGTAGCATGAACCTTAGTTCTTTCCTAGTTCCATGATTCTGTGATTTTAGGCAAGTGAGTTAGCTTCACTGTGAATGAATTTCATCAGCTGTATAATCAGGAAGTGACCCAGTAGCCATACTGCTGGGATGGTCTAGTTGTTCATTTCAATGAGCAATCTCTTTCCCCTAGTGACTTTATTCTTTGAATTGACTTTCATGATTACTTCTTTTCTAGTATTGGGGCACCTACTAAACAAAGAGAGCCATTTGAATGCTGCTTGATGCACATGAACCCAGGACTAAAGGGAATTACTTGGAGACGCTTCCCTTTGGCTGCAGCAGATCCTAAGGAAGAGCTCCTATTCCTTGCCGAATACACCTTCTGAGACAGGTGAGGGCTGGCCCACTTGGATCTCCTTTCATGAAATATTTTGTTTCCAACTGCAGAGAGGGCAGTTAGCTGACAGCCTCCAGCTGCAGCACCCTGAGGATCCACCAAAGCTTTTCAGCTCAGGCCAAGTTTTTTCCAGGCAATCGTGAAAGCATTGGCAGAATGAGGTCCATAGGGCCAGGTTGCTTCTGCCCAGTGGTTCTGAGTGCCTCATTGGGTTGGTAGAGCCCTGTCAGGCCTGCATCACAGCCTAAGGCTGCCCCAGTCCAGTCCTGCTTTTTCCTCCCTTTCTTATCACAGAGGACTGGTAAGCATCATTCCTGCTTCTTTGCCCTGTGTGTTTCAAGGGTATTCTTTCCCCCCCGCCGGCTTCCCAATGAACCTCTTGCAGTTTCAAATCTGTCTCGGTGTCTGCTGCCTGGAGAACCCAAACTGATATTCCTTTCTAGTGACTAAACAGTATGTCTATTGAGTTTCATGTCCCTCTATCCTGCCTAACACAAGCAATGGTTCCTTTTTCACCAATTGCAGTATTAGCCTCACTCTAGTCTTCCCTCTCTATAGATAAAGATTTATTAAGAAAGCAAATCATAGATTTATACCCACTTTCTGAAAACACTCAATCCAAATCAAATCCCCCACTTTCTTAAGTCTTTCTCCAAAGTCTCCTAACCCAAAACCTGAATCCTATAATAAGTTATTTCTGACATTCTTACTGAGATGCCCCACTGTTCCCCATGGTGTACATTCCTCCTGGCCATGGAGATAAGAAATCCAATTTGTTCAGCTGCAGGTGTGTTCTTAGCGGTCTTTGCCTAGAGGACATTGAAAACAGTATAATTTATCTAAGAAATTACTATGTCTCCTGTATCCATTCATTCATTTATTCATCCCACAAACACTTTTTGAGTACTTCCTTTGTGCTGAAGACTGCTAGACACTGGTAATTTGAGATGGACTGTATACTGCTGGCTAGAAAAGCCCAGCAGAGATAAGAGCTGCCATGTTTTACATACTGATTATATGTCTGGCACTGTTCTCAATGCTTTACATAGATTACCTATGTAAGGGTGCCTTCCGTTAGCCTCCAAGGTGAGAATTGTTATTTCATTTCTACAGATGAGAAAACTCAGTCTCAGAGAAGATAAATCAACACAGCTGGAAAGTGGCAGAAGCAGGATTTGCACAGCTTCAAAGTCCTCCATGAGTTCTTACAGGGAGGTTGAACTTGCTGAAATCTGGCTGTGCACAAAACTGCCTAATTTTACTCCAAGTAAGGTTGGCCATATGTGGAATGAAACAAAAATGATAGCCAAAATTTATCATTTAAAACCAGATTTTTTTTTTTTTTTTAATGGAGTCTCGCTCTGTCAACCAGGCTGGAGTGCAGTGGCACTATCTCAGCTCACTGCAACCTCCCGAGTTCAAGAGATTCTCCTGTCTCAGCTTGCAGAATAGCTGAGATTACAGGCATGGGCCACCATGGCTGCCTAACTTTTGTATTTTTAGTAGAGACGGAATTTGACCATGTTGTCCAGGCTGGTCTCAAACTCCTGCCCTCAGGTGATCTACCCACCTCAGCCTCCCAATGTGCTGGGATTACAGATGTTAATCACTGCACCCAGCCAAAAAACCCAACTTTTTTTTTTTTTTTTGGAGGGATTTGCCTATGTTCAGGACTACGCAATCTGTGGAGACGCATCCCCTTTCTGTGTAACTAATGAAAATGACTTCATTATAATTAGTCATTATACTAGCACAAAGTTTGTCATTATATTAATATTTTAGCATATTGGTATATGATTAATCATTATATTAATCAGCTCAAGCTGCCATAACAAAATACCATAGATTGGGTGGCTTTAACAACAGAAATTTATTTTCTTACAGTTCTGGAGGCAGGAAAGTTTAAGATCAAGCTCCATCAGAATTTAGTTTCTGGTGAGGGTGCTCTTCTTAACCTATAGGGAGTCGCCTTTTGCCTTTTCTTGCCATGTGCTCACATGGCCTTTTCTTGGTGCATGTGGAGAGAGAAAGAGAGAGAGAGAGAGAGAGGATGCACAAGCAAGCTCTCTGATGATTCTTCTTATGAGGGCACTAATGCCATCATGGAGGACCCACTGTCACAACCTCATCTGACGCTAATTGTATTGCAAAGGCCCTGTCTCCAACTATCATCACACTGGGGGACAGGGCTTCAACATGTGAATTTTGGGTGTTGCAAACATTTCGTCCATAACACATGGTCTCATCCCTGATGAAGCACCTGAGATTTTAGAACATCTGTTTTACGCATTGCACCCAGAGTTCACAGGGAGTTGGGAAAATGCCGGCAGAAGAGAAACTTTCTTGTTTCTTCTTTCTAAATCCAAAGTGCCAAACTGCACAGTGCCATAGATTCTGGAGTTGTGCTGTATTTAGTGTGGGCCCTTCATGAATATTTCATAAGCAGTCCTGTTGCTATGGATGGTGAGGAGACCACTGGATAGGAGGTAATGGTGTGACTGTCTAACTCAGTTACAGCTTTATTAATGGAACTGGGCAAGTTCTAGCAGCTAAACAGAAGGGAAAAAGTAAAGAAAAGGCAGAGCACTGGGCCTCTCAAATAGCTCCTGCAAATTATATGATATTCTAGCCAAACCACAGTGCTTTTAAACTCTGTAACTCCTACTTATAAAATTCTCAAATTAAACATGTTAAATTTTCTTTTCCTAAAATTTTAAAAATTAAAATTAAATGTACATACAATGATATTTGTATAATAACATATATAAAACATAAAGAATAAAAATAAAATGAATACCCATAGACCTGGTTTAAAAAATGGAATATTGACATCATTTTTGACACTTCCTTTGTGCCCTTTCTGATCCAATCCCTCCTTTGTTCTCTCTTTTGTGTTTTAAAAAATCCCCTTGCTTTGCTTCATCGGTTTTACCACATAAGTATGTTTACTAAAATCATATACTTTTAGTTTTACATGTTTTTGAACTATATATAAATAGAAAACAAGATTTTCTTTAGCTATTTACTATGGTTACCTGTCCCATTTCAGAGTATTACTACAAATATAATTAAAAAGAAAAACTTCAAAGACATCTCATTTCAGAAAATGTGCTTTTCCTCTGCTTCTATTAAGTGTAAATTGGAAGAAAAAAAAGCAATTTTTCGTTCTAAGTATCTAGCCATCAAGTCCGTGGGGTGTGTGTGTTGCGGGGGGGGTGGAGGGAGGATGAAAGCGGGAGAGGGGAAAGGGAGGGAGATAGGGAGGGAGCACACCTTCTCCTTGACTCTGTGCTTGTGAGATGATACAGGACCAATAAATCAGAGTGTTCCATCCCCCAGCCACAGAGGTAGGTTCAAGGGTAACCATACAGCCCATGTCAGGTCAGTAAGCCTCAAACCCTGGCCTTTTGCCAGAACTATTAGAGAGGCACTTTGTTTCCACTGAAAATACAATTATGCTTTATTTTTTAAACTTTTGAAACCATGCCCCAAAGAATTAAAGAAATCAAAGACTAACAGAAATTCTTGAGGTTGCAGGATGGCAAATAAGAAAAGAAAGAACTTGCTGAAATGCCGAAAACTACCTCTACTTGTGAAATAAAAGAACCTGCTGAAATTGAACCAAGGTGGCCACCTGGAGTTTGGGCAGAAGGAGTTTGCTGATGTCACAGCCTGAATTTCCACTGCATGTTTTATATTAACTACCCTTATATTTGCACATGAAACCCATGAAGTAAAATAAAGTGATAACTGTGCATGCTCAAGGGCTTTCCATACTTCTTTTTTATCCACCAATTACCTACTAATTTCAGCATCCAACCCCTAACCTTTTCTAGTAAAAATACTGCCTTGAAGCCAGCAGAGGGAGACAGATTTGAGCTTGACTCCTGTCTCTTTGGGAGCTGACTTTCAATATAAAGCTTTTATTTTCTCAAAAACCTGATGTGATAGTATTGACTTCTAATGCATTAGCGTTAGAGCCCCTTTTACTCCATAACACTTTGAGATGGTTGCCATCAATGGAACCCAAATTATGCAGATAATCTTGGCTATACCAACATAATGATTTTGCTAAAACAAGGCAAATAAGTGCAAATAATTTTAAAGAGCACATATTAATAATATATAAATTACGTGTTTATTTTATTACCCAATCATGCATCACTGACCCACTGAGACTGAGCCACCATTTACAGAACACTCACATTTGTGCAAAAACAATTAAATTCAGTCATCCTTAGTCAGATACAATACATAGCTTCACACAAATGTTTTATTTTGTTGTTATGAATGCATATTTATTGAGATAAGAAGATAGACCATATTTTATTTGACAACATTTTCGCTTGAGGTCTATAATTTAGACATATGATGTATTGGCCTCCAGTTTCACTTTTGCCCTGGGCTTATGAATTGTTAAGTCCAGCTGGCTGGAACATGTTCTATCACTACAGAACCCTTAAATTCAATCTTTAATTTTTCTGCAGTTCTTCCTTTTCATTTCCCTCTATTCCCATTAGCACTTTCTGGTTTTTCACAAATGTAACAGTTGGTCCACTCCTGCTGCTTCTGGTGGCTTCCCACATGACTCTGTGAGATCATGCCAGCTCCTGTGATTACTGCTGCCTGTGCAGAGACATCAGGCTTAATCTCTGGAGGGCAGAGGCTAAAGAGGATTCTGTTAGCGGCACCAGGTGTGTGTGTGTGTGTGTGTGTGTGTGTGTGTGTGTGTATTCAAAAAGGGTGGATATGAAACAAAGGTAGAAATAATGAAAAGAAAATGATGATGAGGAGATACCTTGAAGGAGTAAGTAAAAATGAAATGTACCTATATACAAAATGATGGATGAACATTTGTCTGTCTTAGTATTTCGAAGTAAAAAAAGGCAGATGTGAGTGTAGGATTTGGAGCATAATAACAAAGGTGGCAGTGAGAGCTAGCTCTACATCAGCAGTCATGGGAAGCTCACTTTTGGAATTGCAGATACTCATACTCAAAATTTCTTTAACTTATAGGGCAAATGTCAGCCAATTTACTTTAATGGACAAATCAGAATTTTACTTATATTTTAGCCAAAGCCCAGTCAGATTCATTAAGAGAGTATAACTGCTGCTTTATAAAATTTTGACCCCCCTTGACTTTTTCCCCTGCCTTACTTCAGGTTAAGATTCCTAATGATGTGAAATCCTCTCAGTCAATTGGTCAAGAGAAGTATGGTCTTATCAGTCCAGATGTTTTTCTGAAAGGCTTTTAATAATAAAAATGAGAGATCTGGGCAACGGCTTGGGTCTTTAGAACATCAGTAGGCACGAAAGGCAGTTAAAGATGAAAGGAAATCCCTATACTCTCTTCTTAACAGCTGTAGTCCCAGAATCAGCATTCTACTTCATAAACAGAAATAGGGAGAAATGAGATAAAACAATGTGAGAGAAAAGTTTAGGAAAACAACAGAAACAAGAGGAAAGAAACAAAGCAGGGGTTTGCGGAAGCATCCTTACGTTGTCACCCTAGTGGTGTAACTCCAGTGTGGTGACAGTTAGAACGCAAGGAACACCATTCCTGGACCAGAGCAAATGTAACAGGATGATTCTGCTGCACGACGTGATTGTATGTTTACAATTACTGCCTAGGAAAGTAGATATGAGAGTGTATGGAGGTCTCTCCTAGTGTAATCTGAGAATCAAACACCTGCATTAGCCTCACCTGGGTTCTTGTCACCATTATTCTTAGGCCCCATCTGAGACCTACTGAAGCAGAAGCTCGGAGATCAGGGTCTGGGGATATGCATCTTAAGCAAATTCCCTAGGAGGTTCATATGCATAATGGACTTTGAGAATGACTTGCTTAGAGGATAAATAAGAACACAGATATCCTTTTACCTGCCTCCTAATATATTTTCCTGTGTTTATCTTCTTGTGTTTTGACTGATGAGAAATCAAGTAGCACTAAAGTATTCCGCAGTAAACTCAGATAATCTCTGTGAAACAGAAGTTTACTTTCCCACTGTGTCTTCACAGGAGGAGGCAGCTTGCCATCTGGAGGTCTGGTTGAATATCCTCATTGACATGATCTTATCTAATTTTGAGTTTGAAGAATTACAAGTTACAGAAATTTATTAAGCTCATAAGCATGGGAGAGCAATGAAGGTAAGTAAGATATGATGAAGTATTCAGCAAAAATGCCAATATAAGCTCTGAATCTGTGATGTTTGGATAAGGTAACTACAGTCGCTCTATCTGTTTATTAAGGCCAAACTCAGCTTTCATTAAAGCTGGATCCAGCTATGTAATGGCTGCATAACAGGATATTGAAATAGAAGTATGAAATTAAAAGTACAAAATTGCCAGCATCCCTCTGAATGCTTGAAAAGTGTCCTTTCAAGTGAGTGGCCTGAAGTTTGAGCTTCTTTAGCTTCACAGCACAGTATATCCACCTCTTTCTAGAAGTCAACTTCTCTCTGCTGCACCCCATCACTAAACCATCAACAAGGCTTGTGAGCTTTACTTTCAAAATACATCCAAAATCTCATTACATAATAATATCTCACTAACTCTAGACAAGACCCACCCTCGCGTCTCACCTGGACTGTGTGGCACCTCTGACTTGCCTCCTGAGTCCACTTTTGCCCTCTCTGGCACATTCAAAAGTCAGAGCCATCTTGTAAAAACATAAATTAGATGCTCACGTAATTTCTCTCCTCCAATAGATTCCTATCAGACTTTGAAGAAAACCCGGAGTCCTTCCTATGTCTTAAGTGGCTTTATGTGACTTGGCCCCTGGCTATTTTCTGACCTCATCTCCTGTCATTCTCCCCCTTACTCACTGTGCTCCTGCCACACTGGCATTCTTGTTCCTCAAGCTCACCGAGCCCATGTTCACCCCATGGCCTTTGCAATTGCTGTTTCCTCTGCCAGAAATAGCCTTCTCTTAGATTGTCTCATAGTTTGCATTCCAGATTTGGTTACCAGGGCAGCCCTGGAGATATAGCTAAGAAATTTCATTATTTTCTTAAACAGTAAGTAGCTGAGAAAGCTCATTATTTTTTCTTAAGCATTTTTTTCTAGTCCCTTATCTATAGCTATGCTTGCTTAACTCTAAATGGCCCAAGGGGCCACAGGAGCTTCAGGACACTTTGGCTATTACCAGAAGAAGATAATGCCAGTGTGAAACAGGTGCAAACCAGAACTGGGGACCCCTCGTTACCTTTAGATCATTGACATATCATCATAATGTTAAAATACCCACCCATAAAGAAAATCGTCACCTTTCTGAACATGTGTTGTATGAAGAGGAAGGCTTGTGATCTGCACCTGTGCTTCTGGAGTTTCTCCCTGCCTGTGTTTACATGCCTCCTTGCCCCACATCTGACTCCTTAAAATTCTCTAGCTTCCCACAGCTGGGAAGGAGGTGAGAGGAGGTGCTTTCTCCTTCTCCACTACTAGCCAGGAGTAAGCTGCTTGTCTTTTCTCCCAATAGGGTGTTCTTTCTTTGCAACTGATACAAAGTAGAGAAAGAACTCAGTTTATTGGTGACAATTTCAGCTTCTCAGAAAGGCCTTCCCTGAGCACTTTTCCTATATGTCTAGCCCCCGTCACCCCATAACCTAATTTCAGTTTCTGCTCCTCAGTGCTGCTTTAGTACCTTCGTGGCACTTAACATGGTCTAAGATTGCATTAATTCAAGTTCATTGCATATCTCCCTGTATTAGTCAGTGCTTTCCAGAGGGACAAAACTAATGGATAGATGTATTTATAAAGAGGATTTTATTAAGGAGTACTGACTCACATGATCACAAGGTCCCACAGTAGGCCATCTGCAAGCTGCAGAGCAAGGAAGCCAGTGTGAGTCCCAAAGCTGAAGAAAGAACTTGGAGTCCAATGTTCAAGGGCAGAAAGTATCCAGCATGGGAGGAAGATGTAGGCTGGGAGTCTAAGCTAGTCTAGTCTTTTCACATTCTTCTGGCTGCTTTTTATTCTGGCAGCACTGGCAGCTGATTAGATTGTGCCCACCCAGATTAAGAGTGGGTTTGCTTTTCCAGTCTACCGACTCAAATGTTAATCTCCTTTGGCAATGCCCTCACAGACAGACCAGAATCAATACTTTGCATCCTTCAATCCAATCAAGTTGACGCTCAGTATTAACCATCACACTCCCTCACTTTTCTATGAAGTAGGGACCTTGTCTTTTTTTTTAATGCTGTATTCACATCTGATTTGAATCTTTAGTACATAAAAAAACGCTCAAATAAATGTGTGAAATAAACAAATACAAGTCTTAAATACATTCTAAGATGAAAACTTTCCGCTAACACAGAATGCTTCCTATCCAGCAGCGTTCACTGTGTAGATTTCACTTTAATGAAAGCCTTCTTTAATTCTTCCCAGTTGATGATTAAATTAGAAGTGCCTAGAGGTTAGTGTAGAGAGAGCATGGAACTTGGGTGTTCTAGCAACAAGCATTTAAAACTGAGTGAAGCTCAGCCTCCTTTTTCACAGAGTTTGTAGTCCATAAGGGCATAGATTCTCCCTGTCAAAGAGTTAGGTCCTCTGGGCCATCTCAGAACCATGATGGAGGCCAAACATTTCTAGTACACTCAGAATTTCTCTGCTGCCCTTGGGACCAGAGTGTGACTCAGTGGTCATCCAGACCTGAAGATGCTGTTCTAGAGAGAAGACCCTTCTGTCTATGTCCTTAATACCTAAACCAGTAGAGTCTGGTCATTCTATAACCATCTGCTGGCAGGCGTTTGACAGCAACTTACCTATAACATCCAGATCTCACTGATGATACCAGAGGGCACATGAACATATAAGAAAGAGCCTCTTTTCTGTTGCTGCTCGATGCTGAAAGATCCTAGTCCAGTCTGTAAGTTGCCCACATCTACTGAGTGGCTACTAGGGTAGCAAAGGTAGAGTATTGAGTTATGTGATTTCTCCCTCTGAAGATTTGCCATGTTGCTATGGAGACACAGCTGTATCCTAGCAGCTGCACTGATGATCTACTAATAAAAAACATATGTATGCTGAGGACACAGAGAAAAAACAGTGATCAAAATAACATTCTATTAGTGAGGATGCTCCAAAGAAATAGAACCAGTTGGAGGATACACACACACACACACACACACACACACACACACACACACACATATATATACATAGGCTATATATAGATAGATAGATAGCTCTATAATATATATAGCTCTCTCTATAGCTCTCTCTCTCTCTATATATATATTACATGTAAGACCATAGCTCCCTAGATAGTGAATCCTCTGATGGATCTGAGCAAAATAAATTGAACATATATAGATATATAGCTTATGTACATGGATATAGGCATACCTCATTTTAGTGTGCTCCACTTTATTGTACTTTGCAAATACTACACTTTTTACAAATTGAATGTTTGTGGTAACCCCAAATCGAGTAATTCTATTAGTGTCATTTTTTTCCAACAGCGTGTGGTCACTCTCTCTGTCACATTTTGGAAATTATTGCAATATTTTACACTTTTTTATTATTGTTATATCTGTTATGATGACCTGTGATCAGTGATCTTTGATGTTACTGTGGTAATAGTTTTGGGGCACAATGAACTGCATCTACAGAAGACAACCTGATAATTTGTGTGTGTTCTGACTGTTCCACTGACTGGCCCATGCCCCGTCTTTTCCTGTCTCTATATTCAGGCCTCCCTATTCCCTGAGACATAACAATAGAGGCACCAGACCAATTAATAATCCTACAATGAGTTCGAAGTGTTCAAGGGAAAGGAATTGTCGCATGTTTCTCACTTTAAATCAAAAGCTAGAAATGACTAAGTTCACTGAGGAAGGCATTTCAAAAGCTGACACAGTCCCAAAGCTAGGCCCCTTGTGCCAAGCAGCAAAGTTGTGAATGCAATGGAAAATTTCTTCAAGGAAATTAAAAGTGCTACTTTGCTGAACATACAAATGATAAGAAAATAAAATAGCCTTATTGCTGATATCAAGAAAGCTTGAGTGGTCTGGATAGAAAATCCAGCCAGTCACAACAGTTTCTTAAACCAAAGCCTAATCTAGAGCAAGGCCTTAACTCTTCAACTCTATGAAGGCAGAGAGATGAGGAAGCTTCAGAGGTTTAAAGAAAGAAACCATCTCTGTAACACAAATGTGCAAGGTGAGGCAGCAGGTACGATGTAAAAGCTGTAGCAAGTAATCTAGAAGATCTAATTAAAATCACTGATGAAGGTAACTACACCAAACAACCAATTTTCAGTGTAGATAAACAACCTTTTATTCAAAGAAGATGCCATCTAGGACTTTCATAGCAAGAAAGGAGAGGTCAATGTCTGGTGTCAAGGCTTTAAAGGACAGGCTGACTTCTTAAGGGATAATGCAGCTGATGACTTCATTTACCATCCCCAAAATCATATGATTCTTAAGAATCGTGCTAAATCTACTCTGCCTGTGCTCTATAAATGGAGCAACAAAACATGGATGACAGCACATCTGTTTACAGCATGGTTTGCTGAATATTTTAAACCTGCAGTTGAGACCTATTGCTCAGAAAAAAAAATTTATTTCATAATATTGCTGTTCATTGAAAATGTGCCTGGTCACCCAAGAGCTCTAATGGACATGTATAAGGAGAGCGATGTTGTTTTCATGCCTGCTGACATAACATCCATTCTTAGTCCATAGATCAAGGAGTAATTTTGACTTTCAAATGTTATTATTTAATAAATACATTTTGGGGCCAGGCGTAGTGGCTCATGCCTATAATCGCAGCACTTTGGGAGGCTGAAGTAGGCAGATCATGAGGTCAGGATTTTGAGACCAGCCTGACCAACATGGTGAAACTCTGTCTCTACTAAAAATACAAAAATTAGCCAAGTGTGGTGGCACACACCTGTAATCTCAGCTACTCAGGAGCCTGAGGCAGGAGAATCTCTTGAACCGGGAGATGGAGTTTGCAGTGAGCCAAGATCATGACACTGCACTCCAGCCTGGGTGACAGAGCAAGACTCCGTCTCAAAAAAAGAAAAAAAAAAGAGAGAAATACATTTTAGAAGACTATAGCTCCCTGGATAGTTAATCCTCTGATGGATCTGAGAAAAATAATTTGAAAACCTTCTGGAAAGGATTCACCACTCTATGTACCACTAAGAACATTTGTGATTCCTGGGAGGAGGTCAAACTATTGACATCAAGAGGAGTTTGGATGAAGTTGATTCTAATCCTTTTGGATGACATTAAGGGTTTCAAGACTTCTCTGAAGGAAGTAACTGCAGATGTGGTGGAAATAGCAAAAAGACTAGAATTAAAAGTGGACCCTGAAGATGTGAGTAAACTCCTGCAATCTCATGATTGTACTTGAATGGATGAGGAGTTGCTTCTTATGGAGGAGTAGAGAAAGTGATTTCTTATGATTAAATCTACTCCTGGTGAAGATGCAGTGGAAATTGTTGAAATGACAACAAAGGATTTAGAATATTACGTAAACTTAGTTGATAAAGCAGCAGCAGGGTTTGAGAGGATTGACTCCAATTTCAAAAGAAGTCCTACTGTGAGTAAAATGTTATTAAACATTATCACATTCTATAGAAAAATTTTTTATGAAAGGAAAAGTCAATTGATGTGACAAACTTCATTGTGTTATTTTAAGAATTGCCACAGATACTTCAATCTTGAGCAACCACCACCATGATGAGTCAGTACCCATTAACATCAAAGCAAGACCCTCTACCTGCAAAAAAATTTACAACTCCCTGAAGGCTTAAATGATTGCTAGCATTTTTAAGCAATTAAGTATTTTTAAATGAAGGTATGTACATTTATAAGAGTCAGGAAAAAACATTCTAGCGAGGCTGTGAAGAAATAGGAATGCTTTTACACTGTTGGTGGGAGTGTAAATTAGTTCAATCATTGTGGAAAACAGTGTGGTGATTCCTCAAGGATCTAGAACCAGAAATACCATTTGTCCCAGCAATCCCATTACTGGGTATATACCCAAAGGATTATAACTCATTCTACTGTAAAGACACATGCACATGTATGTTTGTTGGAGCGCTATTTACAACAGCAAAGACTTGGAACCAACCCAAATGCCCATCAATGATAGACTGGATAAAGAAAATGTGGTACGTATATACCATGGAATACTATGTGGCCATAAAAAAGGATAAATTCATGTCCTTTGCAGGGACATGGATGAAGCCGGAAGCCATCATTCTCAGCAAACTAACACAGGAACAGAAAACCAAACACCGAATGTTCTCACTCATAAGTGGGGGTTGAACAATGAGAACACATGGACACAGGGAAGAGAACATCACACACTGGGGCCTGTCAGGGGTTCAAGGGCAAGGGGAGGGAGAGCATTAGGACAAATGCCTAATGCATTCGGGGTTTAAAACCTAGATGATGGGTTGATAGGTGCAGCAAACCACCATGGCACATATATACCTTTGCAACAAACCTGCACATTTTGCACATGTATCCCAGAACTTAAAGAAAAAAAATAAAATAAAATAACATGAAAAAAGACATAATTCTGTTGAATACCTAATAGTGTATGCAATATGGTGTAAACATAACTTTCATATTCACAAGGAAACTAAAAAAAATTGTATGACTTGTTTTATTGTGATTTAGCTTTATTGCAGTAATCTGGAACAAAACCCACAATGTATTTGAGGTATATCTAGTTGTGTGTGTGTGTGTGTGTGTGTGTGTGTGTGTGTGTGTGTGTGTGTAGAGAGAGAGAGAGAGACAGAGAGAGCTTTATTACAAGGAATTTGTTCACATAATTATGAAGGCTGAGGAATACCACAATTTGTCTTCAGCAAGCTGGAAACCCAGGAAAGCCATTGTTGTAGCTCCAATCTGAGTCTACAGGCCTGAGAACCAGGAGAATCAATGGTGTAGGTTCCAGTGCAATGTCTCAGTTCAAAAACAGTAAGAGAGAAAGAGAAATTTCTTCCTTATCCCACTTTTTATTCTATTCATGCCTCCAACAGATTAGGGATTGGGGAGGCTCACCCACGCTGGGGGAGTTCAGTCTGCTTTACCCAGTCTATTAATTCCAATGTTAATCTCATCCAGAAACACCCTCATAGGCACATTCAGAATAATGTTGAACCAAATTTGGGCACCCTGTGTCCCAGTCAAATTGACATATAAAATTAACCATCGTACGGATTAAGGGGAGACTTCTTGAGGAAAATTTTGAGGATGGTTTTGAAAGAGAAGATAATTGTCTAAAGAAAAGTAATTAGGATGAAATATGCCCAGATAACAAACCTGCACATGTTCCCCTGAATCTAAAGTAAAAGTTGAATTTTATAAAAAGTGACAAGGAATTATCTCTGCCCTGAATATCTTCCCAGAAGTCCTTCCTGCTTGTGGTTAGGCATACTCCTCCCTTGTGATATCTGCTGTAATCCTGATCACAGATACATGCCTACTCCCTGCCCTCTGCCTCTTTTGTGCCTTATTTATACTTTTCTTTATGGGCAAAGTGCACCATTTTAGTATTACGTCTTTACATGTCTCTACTCCCCTTCAACTGTGAATGTTTTAGGCAGGTTTTGTGTGTGGCACACAGTGAGTACTTTGTGTGCCACAGAAGTGATTGCCAACAAGTCAGGAGTAGAGATTGCCAGACAGATATATCAATCTAGGGTAGAGTTAAGGAATGTGGCCCTGGGTCACTCAGTCTAATTTAAATGCCCAGGATATGAGTAAGATTATCTGGGTTCAAATCAGGGCTTGAGTTAATACATAAAACATAATGCCTGGCTAGTATGTAGTAAAAATTTCAAAAAATTTTAGAGACTCTAATTCATGTTATTATTACTATCATTCTATTTGTCAGACCTTATAAAAACATTTGATTTACTTTTCTGTTCTTTAATTACACTGTCTTTCTGAGAGAAGAGGCTAGTCTTATTTAATACAAGATGCCCAGAGCCTTGCAATATACTGGCACGTAGTGGGTGCCTTCCTCTGACTGTTGAGTAATTTAATTGAATGTAGTTGGGTGTGAAGGAGGTACCATGGGATGAGGGGACAGAGGCCTCTTTCGGACCCCTTTGCTCCAGATGTATATTTTGCTGCAAGAGTCTGGGCAGAGGAAGCAGAGCTGTGCCAGGTATGTTATAACACGTCTGGCAAGATAAACTTAGGGTACAACTGGATCAATTTGGGAGAAATTTTTCAGCAGTAGTAATATGGGATTTTCTAATTCCTTGTCCCTTGGCATACAATCTGAAGTTTAACCGACCTTCGCACACAAAATCCTAGTAATGAATTCAACTTATTTTTGAACAGAAGTATAAAAGTAATACTGCGCATCAGGAAAGTAAGAGAATTAATGAGGTAATTAACCTTAGTCAGCATGTTATATGACGCTGGCCCAAGGAACAGATAACAAAACAAGGAAAAGTGCCTGAGCCAAGAGTTTAGTTTATGATCAGCAGAAAAAAAAAAAAAAAAAAGAGGATACTTGAAAGCCATGCTAAAAGGGGACTGATAGAAAAAAGCCTTATGGGACTAGTATTCAGCAACTGTTCCCATTGAAAGGAAGTGGTTTGAAATTTGGGCTACTGACAACCAGAGCATTGCAAGGACAGTTCTAGTAGAAAAACCCCTCCCTCCACCCCCAACCTCAAACCCAGTAATTCTTTTTTTTTTCTTTTTCTTCTTCTTTTTATTTCCTCTCTCTGGTTTCTCTACTTGTTGCAGCTTCAATATTTTATCTAGCATACAATATTGGAAGCTCTTGGAATCATCCTCTCATGCGTGATTGCCATTCCCTGGCTTCTACACCTCTGCTGGCATGAGTCAAGAGAGACTCCCTGAAGTTAATGTAATTCAGGAAATATCCAGAGATCTGAGTGGTCCAGATATGACCCTCCTTCGATTTCCATGTTCCCATCAACGGATAGGAAGACAGTACCCCAGGGCTCTGTGTATTCTTAGCCAGATCTCTGACCTTTCTCTCCTTGTCTATTTCTGCCTTACCTCTGTTTTCTTCCTTGAAAGTATCATCACTAGTCTTGGGTTCACTTGAATCACATAGGTAGAATCTTTGACCTGGAGGAGCTTTAACTTTCTAAACTTTCTGCTGTTATTAGGCAGTACGAGAATCAGCATATCCAATCGACACCTTTCAGACATTCCTATGACTATTCAACAATATAGATTGAGTATCTATGATCCATATGGCCTATTTTGCACTGAACATAGTGCTGGGTATATGAGTAAATTCTCTGCTCACATGTTGTCCACAATGTGGTTAAGGGAGACAGGCATGGAAACAAATGAGATCAATACTTCTAGTCTCTTCAGGATATACCAGGGGCACAGAGGAGGGAGAAATACCTTCTACAAGGAATTGGAAGGTCAAGAAAAGCTTCGCAGGTGAGGTACCATTCTGAAAGGTGGGGAGGTGTTTACCAGGAGGACAAGAGAGCACAAGCATTCAGGTCAGCAGGAGATGTTTGACTGCATGGTCAGGAAATTTCAAGCAGCTCAAATAGTTCAGTGTGTCTTGAGAGTGCACTGTGTGTGGGTCAGCACTAGAGATCAGGGCTAAGGGATGGGCAGGGGATGGATCATTAGATGTACCTGGCTGAGAAGTCTGCACTTAATTTGGCAGTGGGGGAGATATTGAAGGGTATTCAGCAGAATGGCAACATGTTCATTAACTTGCTTATTCATTGTTTTATAGGATAAATGTGTATTAAACATGTTACATGTCAGGGATTTTTCTAAGCATTAAGGACACATCAGTAAACAAACAGATAGCAATCTCTGCCTCTGTGGAGCTTACTTTTTACTGGGGAGGGGAGATATATGTTACAATAAGTAAATTATATAGCACATCAAAAGGTCATATGTGCCATGGAAAAATATAGAGCAGGTTAAGAGGTATCAGCATTACTGGGGTAGAGGAAGAGTTGCAGTCCTAAATAGGGCAGTCAAAGATTGGAAAGAGATAAAGGAGTAAATGATGAAGATTGTAGGGGAGAGGGGTGAAGATGTTACAGGAAGAGGGAACTGCTGGTCCAAAGGATCTACAGTAGGAACAGACTTGGCACGTGTGGAGGATCCTGAAGAGGCTGAGTGAAATAAACTGGGAGAAGTGGGAGGTGGAAGTGACATCAGGAAAGTAAGGGAAAGAAGGTCATGAGCTGTGCAGGGCCTTGGAGACCACTGTAAGGACTTTGATGTGTACTTGTAATGACATGAACAGTTAAGAGAGAGAGAGGGAAAGAGAGCACAGAGGAGTAACGTGATTCAACTTGAAATTCAAAAGGATCACTTGGCCACTGGGTTAACAGACCAATTAGGAGCCTATTGTAATAATCCAGGTCAGGTGATAATGGTGGCTTGGACCAGAATGGTAGCAGCAGAAGAAATGGGAAATGGTGGATTCTGGATACATCCAGATTTTCACTGTAGAATGATCAGGCTTGGTAAAGCATAGAAGATACAATCATACAGGGTTAATATTTATTGAGTGCTCACTATGTGCCGGACACTAGTCTAAACAGTTTCTATGTAGTCATTCCTTTATTTTTCATAGCAATCTGTATGAGAAGATGCCATTATTATTCTCTCCTTTACATACAAAGGAAGTGAAGCAGAGAAATTATATTGGAGTCAGGAAAATCAGTTAGCAGACTATTCCATGCATGAGATGATAAGTGTCTGAGTTATTGCAATAACACTGGAAATGAAGTGGGAAAGGCTGTGAAGGGGTTTGGGGTGGGGGAGATAATCTTTGCCATCTTTAGTTATTTCCTTCTTTGTGAGCAGGACATATCATAAGCCCCATTAAGATGGTGCAGACAGCTTGAATCTCTTCCCTGGACAGAAGGGCTTTTGGAAACAGTTCCTCTGAAAAGCCATGAAAGAGACATTTATTGTTGGCAGAGCTATCATTTTGATTCATAAAGTATTTTAGATGTTAATAAAGGAGATAGTTGAAAATAACTGCAGTCTAAATAATATCCTTAAACTGAGAGAAATGACGGAAGTATAAAAATTGAGAGAGTTGAGGGAAGATTTTTTTTTAATAATAAATGATTTAATTTCTTTACCACCCTCTTTTCTGCTAAGTAAATTTCTAAAGAAAGGCATATTTTTTTCTTATACTTGAGATGTTAGGCAATGACAATTTGCAAGTCTGGATTGACTTGAAGAGTTTTATTAATGAATTTGTCAGCCCTAAGGTGGGAGATTATAGTGAGCTAGATTATATATTGGATTCAGTCATAAGAGACCTTGATTCTGGTTCTAATGCTGAGACTCTGGTTATAAAAGTTATTTGTCTTATTTATAAAACAAAGGCCAAAGACAGCAATAGAGATGAATGCTTACAAGGCTTTTTGAGGATGAAGAAGATGTGAAGTGAATAAACGATACAGAATGAAAAATTTAAAACTCAAATTACAAATATTCGAAGGGAGAGAATTAGGGTTATTTAGTCATTGGTGTATTTCCTGCCAAATTTATCATTTTGCCAAGGGATATAGCAGTTAGAATTTATTAAGAAAAAAGGAATATAGCAGTTAGAAATTATTAAGATTTATAAATGTCACTTGTCCTCACAGCTGTCTCTCTCAATAATGATTTTTCAGTATAGACTACATTTAAAATCTCATCCTTCATCTTCTTAGGGCATTGGCTGAAGTTATTGTAGAAAGAATCCTTCCTTTAGATATCTTTGTTCATGGGAATATTTACTCTGCTTAAATGCAATATTATGTTCATATTATGGTGTCAAATCTCCATGTTGTGCCCTCAGCCACACATTTAAATATATATTCTAGATGGCTTAAAGATGTTGATATGGACTGCATAAAAATTTAATGTGATCTAACTCACATGTAAGCTCTTTAATAATTGATACTAGCTTGTAATTGTTGACAGGCTACAGAATGCAGAAATTGTTAAATTGTGAACTTCATGAGACCAATACACCACAATTTGTAATAAAAACACTTTAGAATTTATTTTATATTTCCCTAGGAGCAGATGAGCATATGAATATTACAAGCCATAAATCAAAAGTACTAGTTTTAAATAAAGTTGCAATTAGAGAATAGTCTGGAACATAGGAAATTCTCAGCTGTTTGTATGTTAACTAATTTCAAAAATTGTTATTATTTTTAAAATTCGTATAAGTTTAAGGTGTTCGAGTGCAATTTTGTCACTTGGTTATACTGTGTACTGGTGAAGTCTGGGATTTTAGTATACCCTTCACCTGAATAATGTACGTTATAGCCATTAAGTAATTTCTCATCATCAATCCCCCAGTCCCCAGAATTATTTTTCCAGTGGCTGGTTTCATGGCATATTTAAGCAGATATAAATTTTTAATGACCATTTGGTCAGTTTAAAACTACATTGAAGCAATAAATCTTGACATGCATTAGCATTTTAGGACTGAAAAGACTGTTTGAGGTCCTGTAGTCTTGGAGCCTCCAAATGTCCATTTTAAGAGGGAGATGAAATTATTTGAATTTCCTTTGCAGTACACAGCATATGCACTCCCAGTGCCAGGGAACTTACTATTTTCCAAGGGAGTCTATTCTCTTATTAAAATTTTAGACAGACTTTCTTATATTGAATCCAAGCTCATCTGCCTCTAAACGTTAGCTTCCTTGTTATGACTACTGGGACTCAGCAGTATAAAGAGAATTCATTTTCCACGAGACAACTCTTCAAATATTTGAGGACATCTATCATGCAAGCCACTTTCCCTCTGTCCTTGCCTGTGTCCTCTCTGCTTAAGGCTGAACAACCCAGAAAGAGCTGTTACTTCTGAAACAGAGGAAAGAACCCACCCCAGTCTGGTTAAGTTTAGCAACCTATCATTTATAAGATACATGTTCTTCCCTTTTGGGATTACTAAAAATATGTTTCCTTATCTTCAGTCTTTTGGAACTGATTTCACATAGATTACTGAGAGCTTCTCACCAGCACCCTCCTCCCCTGAGTGTCTTCGGAATAGGATCCATAGGAATAAAAAATACTTAAATTCATTAAGGGAGTTGAGACCAATTTTAAAATCTCTACACTCTTCTTGAGTTTTCATACTACTTCAGGTGTTTTTTTTCCTGACCCTTTTGTTCTCCTTAGTAGAAAAAATGAAATCACAATACGCATGAAAAAATTTAAAAATGTACGTGATTCATGTATGTTGTGCCATTGGCACAGAACAGTAGGGCTAGGTCTTTTTATGATATTTTTATTATGAACATAATTAGGGCAACCTTTCTGTGGTCCTGAATCATTTTCACACACTTCAGCCCCTTTCGATGCTATTTTCAGAGGTCTGTGACAGCTGAAATTGTTGATAGTCACGTAACTTGGAATCATGTTTCTTGAGCACTTTTAAATCTTGAAACATTCATCCACCTCTTTCAGCTTCATGTGCCCTATTAATTTAACATGCCTGTTTTTCCCTGACATGCTTTTGAAGGTCTGCCTTCTTTCAACTGAGGCTACAGAGTGGACTCCAACTTTCCCCTATGTGACCATCACTGATTCTAGGGTTGCATAGTCATTTTTCTTCCATGATTTATTTCACCTTAACTATACAACCAATTCCTCCTGTGAGTTAGAATTACATCCAAAGCAATATTTGTCCCATCTCTTCCTTTATGTTTTGAAGTGACATGATTTTTCAGGAAGGAAAGTGAAGAAATCGCTAGATACACTGTTGTTCCCAAATGCGACTTCCAGCAGGTGGTCAGAGGACTGACCTCACCACCCCCACCACCCCACTATTATTTGAGCTCTTCAAAGTCAGAGTTCAGTGATTTACTACTGGATTTGTCATTGGATCTGAAGTGTATGCTCAGGGTTCAGAACTTGCACGTATATAGCACATACAGCAAAGCTCTGCCACATTTTACCCACGTGATCTTGGGCAAATTATTCAACTTCTGTTTTAGTTTTCTCAATGGTGAAATGAAGATAACAATAGTATATAATTCATAATATATGTGGCAAACAATAAAAAAAAATTAATGTACATAAAGTGCTTACAACAGTGCCTGGTACACAGTAAGTGTTCATTGTTATTATTATTCTAGCAGAGGAATAAGGCACTTATATACTCTTAACGGAAGGAATTCCCTCCCCACCTGTTAAGGTGACCTTCTGTGGAATAGCTAGGTGGGCAGGAGCATCCAGCTTGTCCAGAATAAGTGTGTCTATAGCAGAGGGCCCTCATATATGATGTTTTCATTTGAGTAATAACAGCACTTCCTAACATAAAGCCTGGTGCAAGGTAGATATTCAGTATATTATTTGATGAGCTGAAATAGGGGTAAAAGTAGAAAGAAAATACTTTCTTTCTAACAATTTTGCCCTTATAAAGGCTAGAAAACTATTTTTTATCTGGCCAGTAATTTGCAAGATATTTTCACAACAGTGTTAGTTTTGATTTCTAGCCCCCCTTGCTCCCACCAGCCCGTTTTTTTGTCTTCACCCTGATACTTTCCACCATGCTTCATAAGGTCTGCTTTCAGGACTTGTGAGTCTCATACAGGTGTAACTCTCTACATCTTCTAACAACACTGCTTCTTTCTGATATACTCTTCCAATGATTGCTACAATTGTACCAAATCTTGGGATAACTTTGAGGCTACCTTAAGTATCATTATAAAAATGAATATTGAATGTCTGTTATGTACCAGGCACCATGCTACAAGCCTTCAATTTTCCATTTGAATCTTACAAGAACCCTATGAGTAGTTCTGCTATAATTTTCAGTTTGGTGCTGTGAAAATTTGGGTTTGAAAAAGCTAAGTAACTTGTTCAAGGTCACATAGCTGCCAAAGAACAATGCTAAGTTTTGAACTGAGGTTGTGTCCTTACTTAAAATTTAAATTTCAAGATTATTTTATACTGTCCTCCTTGTTTAACTTTTTAAATTACTTTTCTTATGATATTAGCACATATCAAGTAGTGTTTTCTAAAAATTCCTTCCAGTTATTTTTTTTTCTCATGGGATTTATTATAATCTTCATGAATCAATTGTTGGTCACTTACATTACTCTCTAGGGGGTGGGTGCTCTGTGCATTCTTTCTTATTTCATTGCAAAGGAGGAATGTTAACATGAGTCAAGGACATAATGGAATCCTCAGAGATCCCCAATTGGGCCACTGTGCTAGGAGGAGGAGTGAATAGGGCAATGTTTGGAGGAGCAAATAGGGCCATGCTTTCTTCATAGTACTGTGTATTTGCTTGGAGAAGGCTCTGAGGCATTACAGGACCAGATTATAAATGAGGCAGACAGGATAGGCTAGCTTTGCCTTGTGTCTAGGGTATATGGCTCTCTTGTCCTTGGGCTTGGTCTTCTTACCTTCTCTTGAAATCTGATAAAATCCAGAGGACAGGATCAGGATGTGACCTAGAGGAAAGGCACAGGGGCAGGTATAAGATTCTTTAGTGTCACTCTGCTTGGCTCATCGTGGGTTCTCCGGAAAAATTTACCAAATGGAATAATGAAAGGATGAGCTAATTGTTCTGACAGTTCAGATGAACAGTTTAGTGACATTTAGTGTTTTATTTCAACATCTAGGTGTTCAAAGTACTCTTCTTTTTCTTGATAATGAATCTAGAAGCTGGGATGTGTAATAAACTTTCTAATTGTTTATAGGGTTTTCAGAAATTTTGGTTCTTAATGGAAGAAGTATCAGTCATTGCAATTATTCTTGGTAGGTTCCCTAGATTTCAGTTGTCTTGATTTAGAACATCCCAAGCCCAAATGCATCCAATTTTGTAGAGTCCTACCCTTTTTGCTGTAGTCTATAAAGTTCGTCTAGGATTTCTGAGGAGGTTAAATATTTTTCTGTCATGATTGCAGTGGTAGGAGGCCATACCACCAATGTGGACCTCTTGCACTCAGGCTCAGGTGAGCAAGAAAAGCATATCATTCATAGGCCTGAAGGATTCCATTGTCACAATGTATGTCACCTCCTTCCAGAATGCAGAATTTGTCATTGAATGTATGTGATTACCTGTAATACCTCCCCCTGCAATTTTGTTTTACCTGCACAGCTTAACATCCCAAGAGAGAAGCCTGGTCTTGTGTTAGATAATTCTACAGTTCTAAATTATAGGATCTGAGAGTGAGACTAGGTTATATCACGTACTCTCTATGTGTCCTTAAGCAAATGATTTCACTTACTTTAGCCTTAGTCTTCATCTTTAAGATGGGAGAAATAACATTTCACAGGGTTATGATGAAAATTTAAAAAAATATAGAAATAGATTTTTGTGTATTATTTTGATAGAGGTACTTTGTAAAATTATTTAGTAGAAGATATAAGCAAAATTGTCATGCTAATCAGATTTTATTCATAAATATGAGGCAGAGAGGAAAGGCAGGGTTTGCGTTCCTGAGGTTCACTTTTACCCAGGTCCACAGGCCAGCATTATATCACCTAGCTTTCTATTTCTAATGAAATTCTACAAATCTTTCTACAAGAATAGAGGAGCAGAAAGAAATACTATAACGAAGGCCAAAGTGGACCATAAACAAAATGGAGGGTAAACAAAAATTGTCTTGGCTTTCCCTCCTTTGCCTTTTGCTGTCATTTTTCCCCTTCTTCCTATTCAGCACATTTACCCATGGCAAGCTGACCCAGCTTTGAGTCTGACATCCCAGCCTGTAGTCTTTAATGATACGTTATACAGCAGTCAGAAATTACCTGTCATATCTCACTAAGTGACTGCCTATCTCTTCTACTAAATTAGTTCATCTACTATTTAAAGGATGTTAATGTTTTAATGAGTTAGCTCCCTGGGATAACAACTTTACATTTTTTATGAGCCTCTCTAGGAAATGTACTCAAGGGAGAAAGAAATTTTAGCTAGAATTTTAGCAACCCAAAAAGGGCATTTGAGCATATATTTTGGGCCACAGCTGTGTTGCCCTTGAAATAACATAGCTGAGGCATCAGCCTGCTCTGCCAAGAGAGCCGGCCCTGACTAGAGAATGTCAAGGAGTTTATAATTTTGAGCGCCAAATGCCACACTTTGTCTCATATAAACTATTGTTTATATAATGTAGTATTACTTTGTGTATGTTAAGGAAATAAATTTTTTATTAAAAAGTTAAACACTGACCAATACTTTCTTATTACTTGGAATTTTAATGTTATCCTAATTGAAAGAAATGTCTTAGTTTATACGTAGATTCTTAAATATTAGTATTACGTATGCATAAAAAGAAATAAATAGGCAAACATATTGTCAAGTATTTTCTAAAAATGTTAAATTCCAAGTCTTACTTTTTCTAACCACTTTTAACTTTGAGTTGTTGCTATTTTTGTTTTCCACACAATATATTTTTATCCTTTTAAAGGTGTTGGTGATATAGCATTACTTAAAGGGGGTGTTCCATTTTGGTCTACAGGATTTTCTTCTAAGCGTTTGATAGTATGCTCCAGCGGTAATAATTTTATTGTAATTGCTGCCTGACAACATGGAGAGATGCATCGTGATGTCAATGACGATAAAGCATCAAATAGAATGAACAAATTCTTAGTTAGTTATGACTGCTGGGGCTAACACGTTTTCCATATGTATTTTTTTCAATGCACGAAGCTAAAATGAGAAATAATCATAACACTTCACACTTGTTTACAACTTTATAGCCTCCAAAGCATTGCCCCTACACATTGTATGATTAAAATTTCAGCCTAGAACCAACATTAGCAACAAACAGCATCATTATCTCTGGTGGTAGATGACATTTTTAAAACCCTGTCAATGATATTATTCTGCAAATATGTATTCACACTTGTTCTTTTCATTTCATTTACTAGTTGTGGGAGACTGCCTGTCCATGAAAATCCATTCTTCCTTTTTTCCTGGTACAACTAGACTGTATTTTCCAGCCTCCCTGAAAAGTTATGGCCATGTGACTGAGTTTTAGTCAATGGAATGTGACCGTACTACTACTTTCAGGCCTGGCCCATGCAATTTTTCACTACATGCTCGGTCCTCCATTTAAAAAAATGGAGACATTTTACTGGGAGACAAACGTGAAGATGGTATAGCCTTCTTCACTCTGGGTCTTTAAATGGCTCTGTAGCTCCTGTTATCCCCACCCTCAGCAGTTACATAAAAAAGTAATAAATGCTTTCAAGCCATTGAATTTTGAAATTTATTTGTAATCCTATCTTAGGTTATTTTTTTATTCAAATTTTAAAACTTTTATTTTAGGTTCAGGAATACATATGGAGGTTTGTTATATACATAAACTGCATGTCATGGGGATTTGGGGTACAGATTATTTCATTGGTAGTAATCATAGTTTCCAATATGTAGTTGCTTGATATTCACCCTCCTCCCACCTTCCACCCTCAAGTAGGCCCTGATGTCTATTGTTCCCTTCTTTGTGTTTCCAAGTGTACTCAATGTTTAGCTCCCACTTATAAGTGACAACCTGCAGGATTTGTTTTTCTGTTTCTGTGTTAGTTTGCTTGGGTTATTGACTTCCAGCTCCCTAATGTTGCTGCAAAGGACACAATCTCATTCTTTTTTTATGGCTGTATGGTATTCCATGGTGTATATGTACCACATTTTCTTCATACAGTCTACCACTGATGGGCATTTAGGTTGATTCCAGGTCTTTGCTATTGTGACTAGTGCTTCAATGAACATACATGTGCATGTGTCTTTATAGTAGAATGATTTATATTCTTTTGGGTATACATTCAGTAATGGGATTGCTGGGTTGAGTGGTAGTTCTCTTTTGAGTTTTTTGAGAAATCTCCAACTGCTTTCCACAATGGCTGAACTAATTTACATTCCCACCAGCAGTGTATAAGTGTTCCCCTTTTCTCTGAAGCCTTGCTGGCATCTGTTATTTTCTGGCCTTTTAATAATAGCAATTATGGCTGGTGTACGATGGTATCTCATTGTGGTTTTGATTTGCATTTCTCTAATTACTAGTGACATTGAGCATCTTTTTACATGCTTGTTGGGTGCTTCTAAGTCTTCTCTTGAGAAGTGTCTGTTCATGTTCTTTACCCACTTTATAATGGGTTGTTGGTTCTTTGCTTGTTAATTTGTTTAAGTTCCTTATATATTCTATACATTAGACAATTGTCAAATACATAGGTTGCAAATATTTTCTCCCATTCTGTAGTTTGTCCATTTACTCTGTTGGTAGTTTCTTTTGTTGTACAGAAGCGCTTTAGTTTAATTAGGTCCAATTTGTCAATTTGTGTTTTGTTGTAATAAAATCTTTGCCAGAGCCTATTTCCTGTCTTAGCTTACTTTAACAAATACAATAGATCCAGTTGCATGTTTTCCTTCAATGTAACCTGTAGTCCATACATGACTGTAGTGAAGAGCAAAGGAAAAATAACTTGTACTCTATTAAAACATTCATTCAGCAGCTGGTAACAGAGATCCAAGTTGTTTTGGATTATAGAGCAAATATAAAATAAATCAATGAATTCATACCAATATGAATGAATGATTGAATAAATAAATATAAGAGAATAGAAAAATCTCCTTTGCAAAAGGCTAAATAATCTATGTTGATACTCCTCCCTCAGAGAGGTAAAGCATAACTTTCTACCAGTAAGTGTGGGATGGACATAGTGATTTCCCTCCAGAATACAGTATGGGGAATGGGAGGAGTTAAAGAATAACTTGCTATGGAGAAACCTGACAAAATGAACTCAGCCAGGTGACCAAGGTCAATATCAAGAATGGGTAAGTCATGTTGACATTATTCACCCTTCATAAAATCAGCAGAAATGATACTTTATTGTTATAGTCTTCTTTCCCCAAACCAGAAAACTCTAACCATGAGAAAAACATCAGAAAAGCAATAGTTGAAGAACATGCTCTAACATACCTGATGCATACTCTTCAAAACTTGCAAGGTCAGCAAAAACAAAGTCTGAAAAACTGTCAGAGCCAAAGTCAACTAAAGATAACGTGGTATCCAGAGTGACACACTGGAACAGGAAAAAAAAATTAAACAAAATCTAAGAAAATGTAAATAAAATATGGACTTTAGTTAATAGCAGTGCACTAATGTTTGCTGTTTAGTTGTAACAAACGAACCATACTAAGGTAAGCTATTAACAATAGAGAGACTAGATGCAAGATGTACAGAAACTCTCTGTAATATTTTAGGAATTTTTCTTTAAATCTAAATATTTTAAACATAAAAAGCTTTATTAAAAAGAAAAAAGTGGCAGAGCTAAACCTGTCTAATTCCCAAACCCAAACTCTGTGTTATGAACTGAGTGTTTGTACTCCCTCAAAATTCATACATTGAAGCACTAACCCCCAGGGTGACTTGGAGATAGGACTTTTAGGAGGTAACTAAGGTTAAATGAGGTCATAACAATGAAGTCCTAATCAGATAGGACTGATGGCCTCATAAGAAGAGAAAGAGAAAGAGTGAGATCTCCCTATCTCTCTTAACATGATGAACAAAGGCCTCGTGAGCGTACAGTGAGAAGGTGGCCATCTGCAAGCCAGGAAAAGAGCCCTCACCAGGACTGAATCACCTGGTCTTGTACTGTACAGCTTCCAGAACTGTGAGAAAATAAATTTTTGTTGTTTATGCCACCCAGTCTGTAGTATTTTGTTATGGTAGCATGAGCCAACCAAGGCACTCTCTTTATTAAGCCTTACTGCCTTTAGACCTTGGTTCTAGGAGTTACTTTGAAAGCTGCACCAATCACTTGACTATACAGACATCTATTTCCTTGCATTAAAATGGGAATATAATACTGTCTGCCTATCTCAGCAGTTACTTTAAATTCAAATGGTTAATATATGGGAAAGTATTATACAAATGTAGATGATTAATTCTTATTAAATTAAATAGATACTACTTTTTCTTATCTCTTGAAAGCCTAAACATAGTAAATTTAGAGAGTAATGCTGGTTTTATTTTTTATGGCTTAAATTTCTTTGCATTTGTGGATTATACCCCTTGGATCTCAAAACTAACTAATTATGTGGACTATTAGCAGGTGGTAGTGCTGGGGACAAAATTATTAAAAGTATCTTATAGAGATTAATAGGGACAATAATAAGAACTTTGAATATACCTTAAAGACAAAGGATGATAACTTCAGAATATTCTATAAACATGGTATCATATTTTTTGCTAAGTCATTTCTGAAGAGTTTACATCAGTTTTAGCATTTTAAGAATGCTGTATTTATAGACAGATGGCAGGTATATATTACAGGGCTAAATAAATATTTCAGAAAAAAATTACACTATGAGAAATATGAAAGCAATTTAAATGTATCATTAAAGAAAGACATATAGTTACCTTTGAAAAAAAGCTTAAATTCCAAGGATTGTTAGACTAAAGATATAATTGAATTGTTTGGGGGAATCATAAGGATCATTAAATTATTTTGAGGTTAATAACAGGTATATTGATGTCACCTTAAGACAAAGGGAGGATGAGAAACTAAGATGATACAAAAGGTAGATTTTACGTTTTTCTTTTCACTCCTTTAAGATATCATTCTGCACCTATGAAAGACTTTTTTGAAGAATTATTTTAAGTTTAAGCCCCATCTCTTCTTCAGCTTTGCTGCTCCTCATTTCTTACTCCCTCCTGTCACCATTTCTCCTAACCAAGAAGTTGGGGAAAGGAGGGAGAATGATCACGTAAAGCCTTGTTACTTTGTTGTTAACTCATTAAACATTTATTTTTTGGCCAGGCATGGTGGCTCACACCTGTAATCCCAGCACTTTGGGAGACCAAGGTGAGTGGATCACCTGAGGTCAGGAGTTCAAGATCAGCCTAGCCAACATGGTGAAACCCCATCTTTACTAAAAATACAAAAATTAGCTGGGCGTGGTGATGCACATCTGTAATCCCAGCTACTTGGGAGGCTTAGGCAGGAGAATCGCTTGAACCTGGGAGGCGGAGGTTGTAGTGAGCAGAGATTGCATCACTGTACTTCAGCCTGGGCACAGAAACAGACTTCATCTCAACAACAACAGCAACATCACATTCATTTTTTGACTTAATAGATGAATTTGTTTTTTTTGTATTTTGGGAAACTAGGTAGCTCATTTATTTGGGCCTTGAAATCACAGTACTTTGTTTATATTCAACACATTTTTTTATCCTGGGTTACATACTATTGTGGTCTCTAAAGAGAATTGAAGGAGGAAGGAGAAATTAAAAGGATGGAGAAGGTGGTTAGAGAGGTCTGAGGGTGTATGAAGAGACAAAAATTGTACCCTAATCCATGGAATTTTAGTTCAGTGTTACTTTCCCAGCAGAGTGTTGCTCTGTGCTTTTCTTTCTCTCTGTCTCAACTATTAGTAAGAGAGGGTTAGTAAGGATGCTTGTTCCTACTGGTTCTCACTATATACCATGTAAAATTTTATAATGACCTAACAACTGTCAGTGGAAAGTGGTGGCTCATGCCTGTAATACCAGCATATTGGGAGGCTGAGGAGGAAGGATTATTTGAGGCTGGGAGTTTGAGACCAGCCACACAGTGAGACACCCATCTCTACCAATACTACTGCTACTGCTACTACTACCACCAACTACAATTCACTGAACAGTTTCTAATATGTCAGATTTTTTGTTTGGAGATATATGTTATTGAGAATCATAAAAACCTGTGAAAGTCATTACCATCACATTTTATCAATGAGGAAACTAAGGTTCAGAGAGGTAAGTAGTTTGTGTTTCAGCCATTGAGTGACACAGATCCAAACTAAACAGACTGAACAGATTCCATAACCAATTGTACATAATATTCCAGCTCTGTTGTCCCACCTAGAGGAATGTCTACCTTGATAAGAATCTGGGGCCAGGTAGGAAGAGATGAAGCCACTGTGGCAAGGACATTAAGAAGAGATGTCTAGGAACATGTAGGTGCTTCTTACTTAGCCTACAACTAGAGCCAGCACAAAAGCCCAGAATTTTTTTAAATCAGAAGTTTATTTTTGAAGTATGTTTCAGTATGGTCAAAAAAAAAAAAAGAAAGATCATCATGGTGAACAGAAACTAACAGGTATAATGTCACAGAGACAACAATTTTTGAGATTTAATAACATATGTTAAGCTTCCATTTAAAAGATAGTGAGTCAAACACATTGAGATATACATAAAAAAAGTGGATCCCCTAGACTGAAGAGGAAGATGCAAAGAAAGTAGGCAGGGAAAAAAGAAAAAACTGTCTTCCTCAGAACAATTAGATTGTAAAATAAAATTACTTGAATGCAGCTTTTGAGCAGTGATTTTTCATTAATATTTTCTTAGAGACCAATTTAGTAGTTTTAAACAAAATATTTGAAAGTTCTGTCTATGTAACTCTACCATGAATTTTTAATAATCTACAATGCATGATGCTTATCATTACTATAAAAATTACAATTTTTAAAATGTCTTTCATCATTTTCATTCACCCACTCTTATTAAATTAAATAAGGTTAATGGTCATTAGGAAATCTTTCTATATTACTGAATGCCTTAAAGTCTTAATTTGGAGAATAGATTATGACCTAGAAAAAATTCACTCAGAAGTTTTCCTTTTCATCACCACATGTGTCTGTTTATGTGTTGTGCCCCATAAATAACTACAAGTTTATTTTGTCCTGTCTAGAAGAGGGGGAGGACTGTCCCAGCTGTAGGCTGCTCTGTGTGGGAAGAGAAAAAGGTTGATGCTTAAAGGCCCTCCAAAGCAATCTACTTAAGCCTCATACCAGATTTGGGAGGACTGGTTATACCTGCCTACACCTGGCACAGAAAAAACACCACTCAAGCAATAGCTACCTTGGAGTTACTGGGGATACAAGTTTCACCTTGTGACTCTGGTGTAACTTTGGTCTATTCTTCTCTTAGTAACAGCTCAGCTTATAAACTAAAGCATTGATTGACATGCAACTCAGTTACATGACAGAGGACCCAGGAAAATCGATTCTTACCTTCCACTTTTCCAAACATAATGGTTGTATTCCAGATTTACCTTTCCCAATAAACAAATGACTTGGAGAGAGAGAGGTGGGGGAGGAAGGAGAAAAAGAAAGAGGAGAAGGAGAGGGAAGAAGGGGAGGAAGGAGAGAGAGAAAGAATGTGAAAAAAAGAAACAAAAGAAGAAGAAAGGAAAAGTCTCTTAACCTTGAAGAGATTGGATATCCAGTGTCAACCTGGCCCTTGCCCTGGGTAAGTGGCTGTGCTGAAAATTGGAGACCAGGAGGAAAGTCTGGGGCTGGAGTTGCGGGGAGGGTGAACCCTGAACCGAGCTGGCATCTGGACAAGAGGGTGCGCTTTGGCTGGCAGGGCGGGTCGGAGAACTTTGCAGGCTGGGAAAAACAGTGTCAGAAAATTTGGAAGGCATAGTCTTGGGAGTATTTATTTTATTTATGGCAGTAAATAAAGCCCTCAGGGAAGGTTATTAATTTATCTGTCCTATTTAGCATATTAAATTACACCACTTTGTATTCTAGTGGCCTGAAAAAGTTAATTTACCACTTGAATGGCATGGGTGATGAATACTTACACCAAGTCCCGGAATTTTGCAATGCTCAACAAACATACAGTACTTTTTGTTTAGGACTCGCTTTTTTTTTTTTTTTTGTATCTATGAAAAAGAAAAAAAAATGTAGCTTTCTGTTGGGGCTAAGAGGACAGCTGTTGGCTAGGCTGAATGCCATCTTGGAGTAAGAGATACTTTAAGAGTAAGAGGCACTAATATGAGGTGGAGAGAATATCAGAAAGGAAAAAGGCAGAGTGGAAGTGTTGAGAGGGAGGGTGATTTTGCCAAAATTCATTTGCTTCCAGTGCTTCTGCTCTTTTTAGGTGTGGTGCAATAACCTTCCATCTTACAACTTTGGGTTTCTCTAAACCTCATTTCTGCCCTCCCTACCAATGTTTTATGAGCTGTCATGTGGGGCTAGAATGGGATTCTGGAAATTAAAAGCTGATTTTTATTTCACTGGATATATCAGCTGCCTGGGGCTGTAAAATAATTTGAATTAGTTTTGAAATGAAATGTCATTTGTGGGAGAAGAGTGCATAATAATTTATGTAATTTAAACAATAGGATGGGGGAGGAAGAGGAAGACACCCAAACTACATTTCATATGTAAAATAAGGTTTACCTGACTTTTGGATGCTATAGAAATAAAACTTCTGTACTGAGGGGCATAATTACCCATATAAATCTTATATGAGGAACACAGATGAGCATAAAAATGGCTGTACCTTTTGGTTATCTGGGAGGCAAATATATAACCACATAAGGTAAAATTGGATGCTGCTTTCTTTCTCTGAAAACTGTGAGGATGTTTTTCTGTTCCAGAAATTGCTTAGTGCAATTAAATGAAAATATGCTGAATAAATTAGTAAATGAATAAATAGAAATACAAATGAAATTTCTAAAGTAGATCCCGATGACCCCAAATTTCACAAATTGTTAGAAGACAATGCACACGGACACTAGCTAAGACACTAACTTGAAGACTTTTTTCTTTTCTTTTTTTTTTCTATTTATTTACTTATTTTATTTTGGCTATCCTTGTTGTTTTGAGACAGTGTCTCACTCTTGTGCCCAGGCTGGAGTGAAGTGGCATGATCTAGGCTCATTGCAACCTCCACCTCCGAGGTGTAAGCCATCTCCCTGCCTCAGCCTCAGGGAATAGATGGGACTGCAGGTGCACACCACCATGCCCAGCTATTTTGTGTGTGTGTGTGTGTGTGTGTGTATTTTTTGTAGAGATGAGGTTTCGCTATGGCATCAAGACTTTTAAAGGCAACAATGACTCTTTTGAAATTGCCTGCATTATCAAATGCCTGAACTCAACCACAATGAATGGTGACTCTGGTCTCTCCATGACACTAGCAATCCTCTGAAATAAGGGAGTCGGAATTCCAGAACACGTTTGGGTCTCTGACTCTTTCTCGGTGACTTCCAAGAGTTTAGGTCAGCCTGCAGGCCCCACGTGCACACCCAACACCCCTCCACGCGGATTCTTCACATCTCCCTCCCTACCTTGTTTACGTCCTAAGGGGGAGGGAAACGAACAGTCAGGTGCGACCCAGCAGGGGGGAGTGGTGAGCTGGTCCGAGGGCAGTCCGAATATGTCCCTGGGTGTGGGTCTGGGTGTGGGGCAATTTGGGGGTGGGAGCAGCGTGGAGGCTCCCAGGACCAAGTTCTGCGCCTCTTCGGCGGGGTGTGTGCAGGAGGAGCAGGGATAAATAGGAGGCTCCCTCCTCCCGGCGACATTCACGGAGCCGGCCGGCCGCCCGCCCTGGGTGTTTCCCTGCCCTGTAGCCAGGGTGCCAGCCTGGGAAGCAGTTTCGTTTCCTTCTGGCTCCGGGATTAGTTTCCAGGCACCCTCTCAGGCGCCCGAGGCCCTGGAAGGGGTCGAAGAAGGAGGGAACCTTGTCTAGGGGCTGCCCGGCCCCGCAGAGCGGGGTTGATGGACCCGGCCGCCCCGGGCAGCGGCGCCAGCTGCCTGCCACTGCTCCTGGCCCTTGCCCTGGGTAAGTGGCCGTGCTGGGAACTGGAGACCAGGAGGAAAGTCTGGGGCTGGAGTCGCAGGGAGGGTGAACCCTGAACTGCGCTGGCATCTGGACAAGAGGGCGCGCTTGGGCTGGCAGGGCGGGTCGGAGAACTTTGAAGTTTGGGAGAGCGCGAGGTTAAGGATCCGGCAATTGGACACCTGGGGCTGCACCTGTTGGAGGCTGTCCCTGGCGCGTGAGGAGGCCCCAGGGCGGAAGCGATTCCGCGGGCCCCGCTGCCAGTACTGAGTGCAGGTCGCCAGCGGCTGCCGTGTGCGCACAGCAGAGGGCCTGGCGGCGCTGGCGGGGTGTCCCCCGGTGAGGCGCTGTGTCAGCGAGTGAGGGGCGGGCGGGGGGAGCAGGATAATCCATTAAAGAAGCTCACGTGGGTTTATAGACCAAGAAGCGTATCCTGCAGGAGGCAGAAGAACGGGAACTCTTTGACTTAAGGTGTGATCACCTGGCGTTAGGGAATGCCAGCGGGAGCAGGAGTAGCAGGATGCCTAGAACCCTCCAGAGGGTCTCTCCTGCCTCCTTAGGAGTCAGCACTCAAAGAGCAGAACTGGAACTGCAGAACTGGAAGCAGGGCTCCTCTCGCCCTCCACCGCAGGAAGGTAATGAGAAGGCTCCTAGGTAGAAAACATCCCAACGTCTCAAAGTACACCCTCTGCATCATGGTCATTTTGCCGGGCAGGGAAGGGAAGGGAAACCTGTGACATTTTCTAAACTTAGCTGGGCTATAGACACATCTAGGTTTGCACCATTTATGTGGTAGGAGGAGAGTCTCCATAGCTGAAGTGTCACCACGATATCACTCCTGTCTTCAAGGCTGGAGACACCACAAATGAAAAAGAATGGAAATTTCTCTTATGGAGGAAAAAGAGGGGGAGCCTAAATGAAAACTTTCATTTAGGTACAGAGAAGTTGGGGTGAAGGTGGGATCAGACTTAGGATCAAGGTTAGAGAAAAGAAACTTACTTAGCAAACCCTGAAGAGGAAGGAGTCAGTAACAATTTAGTGGTAGAGTGAATGTTCACATTCATGAAGATGAGCAGTGGAGTTGAGACTTAACCCTGGAAATAGTACTGATGCTTTTGCCAGCATTGCATGCATGTAGCTGGCATTCTCTTCCTCCACCTGTCTGGACTGTCCAACAGCCAAAGTATTCACTGAGAATCTACCATAATCACCAAGATGCTGAGGTTTGTAGCAATGGGAGGTGGGGGGAGAGGGCTCATGAGATTCCTAAGATAAAACATGATTCCTGCCTGAAAACTTAGGCTGAATTTGGAAATGCAAGCCCAGCAGTGTAACCTGTGGAAACATTCATGAAATCAGAAAAGGGAGAGAGAGCTCATCAGTGGGGGCTGGAATAGTGAGGAAAGGCTGAATGGAGGATATGGATGCATGCCTTGAGGCTTGGGTAGAGTGCAATAGCAGAGAGGAAAGAGGGAACAGAGAAAAGGGAAAAAAATATTTAGTAAAGGGTTGGCGATGTGAATGAGCATGCTTTACTGGAAAGAGTAGAATTTCTGAGAGGCAGACAGATTATGAAGAACCGAAAAAGCCAGATTAAAATATCTGGACAGGATTCAATAAGCAATTAAACACACACCATCACAGGGCTTGATGAGGGAGTGATATGATGCAAACAATGATTTAAAGGTGGTAAATCTTGCAGTGAGGTGCAATATGGGAAGAGGGTAGGGGCCTGTGGGCCAGAAAACCTGATTGTCTCATAGGTATAATCTGGGCATGAGCTAATTGGGACCTAAATTAGGGTGATGTTTTAGCAGAAGTGTCATAGTAGAAATGACTATTTAAGGTTGATGGACATTCTTTCCCCTTTACTATCACACAGTATTTTCTTCTCTAAACCTGTCAAAAGACAGAAATGAAAACCAAAAAGCAAAACTCGAACCTGGTGCTATTGTAAACTCAAGATAACCTAAATGTACAACCACCCTGTTAAATGATTGGCTTGGGAAATCAAATTTGGTCTCTAGAGTCCCTTAAAACTCTACTTCTTGCAAAATGCTAAAGGATGTAATTTGTTGGCATCACTGTTTCCATTAAGTGGTCTTATTTCTGTCATACACACTTTACTTTTAAGTCCTCTTCTAAATTATGTCAAATGTTCTATTTACTTTTTGGAAAAAAATGTAATATGATGTGTGAGGCAGTAGTGTGTGTGTGTGTGTGTGTGTGTGTGTGTGTGTGTGTGTTTGTGAGATGGTGGAAATGCAATGAGAATAGGCATTGAGCAGACATGAGCCCTGGTTTCAGCTCTGCCATTTCATGACTCTGAAATGTCTACAAGTTACTACTTTCTGGGCATTGTTTTTCTCATTTGTAAAATGGAGAGGCCTCATTAGATGAGGATGCCCTTTCCGCTGTCAAACTCCTTTCAAAAATTAAACAAAATAACATGTGATTTAAATTAGGAATGGCTTATGTCTACTATAAATGTAGATGCTCCTTAAATACATCTGGCATTTAGTAGATGGCTCTTTACAGCATAATTTCCATTCAAATATATGCAAATTATGTACTACTTTCTTTGGGAAATTTTATAAAGACAGAAGTGGGGTTGGAGATAGAAAAAGAAGGTATACCATAAGCAGATTATATAGTACAAACACATTTAATATAAATAAAATTATTTGTTCATGCATTATTGATATTCTTTATATGCATTAATTTGGTTTTATTTTCTAAAACTGCTTAAAGGCATTTTCTAAGTCAGTAGAAATCCTGAGCCATTTAATTTTACTTTCTCAAAAATATGAGATTTTCCAAAAAGGGCTCATATTTTTCTACTGTTTTTGTTTGCTTGTTTGAGATGAAGTCTTGCTCTTTTACTCAGGCTACAGTGCAGTGGCATGATCTCAGCTCACTGCAACCTTCATCTCCAGGGTTCAAGCGACTCCCCCTGTCTCAGCCTCTTGAGTAGCTGGGATGACAGGCACTCACCACCATTCCTGGTTAATTTTTGTATTTTTTGAAGAGATAGGATTTTGCCATGGTGGTCAGGCTGGTATTAAACTCCTGGTCTCAAGAGATCATAGCAGATAAATATTTGTTGCTGAATTAGGTAGGGAGTGAATTAGATAGGACATTCAAGTGCAGAATGTCCTATCTAGGGAGAGATAGGACACTGAAGTGCAGAGAGGTTGCATTGCGTATAACAAGAAAAACCAATACTGAAAACCAGTTCTTTTGACTTATTTAAAAAGCATGTAAGCTCATCCTAGTTGTCTTCTACGCCTTTGCTTTCCCTACAGCCTACCCATACATCTGTGCCATCCGTGACTTTGGCTATGCCTAGGATTCTTGAACTCCTGGCTCTTCCTTGCTTCCAGGAAACCCTGTCTTCCTTTCGCTCAGGGCCAGGGCAGCCTGGCTGATAATGTTCAGTTGGAATTGGACAAACCGGGTGCTTTATTTTGGCCTGTGTCTGGTGTCACTCTGGGCATCCTCGTCTGATTTATCCTTGAACTTGTGGGTGACTCCTATACATTCTCCAGTCTGCTTTAAAGCACCATCATTTAGGGGATGCTCCTTTGGGCAGATGGGGAAGTGGTGACATTGCTTCATAGTCTCCCTGGTAGAACCCACATGGCAATTACTGAAAATGGGTTAAAAGAGCATATCCTGAGGCAAGGTCATATAATGGTCAAGCCTGCAGACTCTGAACCAGACCTTTAGGGCATGGCCCCCTGGTGCTATGACTTGCTGGCTCTGAAACTTCAGACAAGTCTCTTAACCTACTTGACCCGTTTCCTCACCTGTAAAAGCTAATAGTAATAGGACCAAAGCAATTATGTGAATTAAATGCATTACTGTGTAAAGCACTCAAAATGTGTCCAAAACATAGAATTTCTAGATAAGCATGAGTTATTATAATAGCCAGTAGGAAAGCACAGGATGAATCATTAATTGCTATCAATACCTCTTAAAATTTTTTTGTCATTTTGATTCTGTATACTTCCTGAATGTCATCAGGCTCTACTAATTAATGGGAAGGCTTTCTGTTGCCTTCATTTCTTAAATTCTTGCTCCCACTAGTTATAAAATAGGTAATTGATAAAAATCCTCAAAAAAAGTTCTATTTTGACTGGTTTTGTTAGAAAGGAACAAATGTAAAAATAAAGCTGCAAAAGTAAAATCGTATCTACTTTTGAAAAAATAAATGCCTCTACAAATTCTTCTTCAACTGCCAATTTTGATCCTAATTTTATGCAATGAAGAGCTTTACTGTCCTTGCCTAGCATTGATATCAGACACAAAAGTTAGACTGCACTAGGAAAGTAAAATATTTAGAAGGTAATTTTAATATTTTAGGGAAGTTTATTAAGATGGGGCTGTCGGATTTATTTGAATTATATAAATAATTGCCTAATTAAAAAGAAATAAAACTGTCATTTTAGAAGAATGGATGATGATGCAATGTTAAAAGTTGTTTCCATATACAAGAAAATGAAAAATGCATTATTTTAGAAAAGTTTTCTTAGGATAAAATACTTTTTTCAGATGCTTAAGAACAGATAGCCATGAATAAATATCGTTATTCTATAATGGTTGCCTTGTAACATTGAGAAAGTTACTTAAACTCCTTTCGTGTAATTCTCTCACCTACAGAATGTTATTAAAAGTAACTATCATTCAGAGACACAGAATTGTTTTGAGGATAAAATGAGACAATGCAGGAAAAGATTTTAGAAGAATAATTGGCAGGTAATATTCAATGTATTATTACTATTTTAACTTTGTGAATAGTCAGATAACTTTTCAATTATTTCATAGGTATCTGTCTAAAAAATGGAATAGGAATCAGTGTTTATTAATTCAGTGGAGTGTTAGAGTTTGTACTTCGATCAAGGAAACTGCCATAATAGTCACCATTGGAAACAAGGAAAGGAAAATAGGGCAGGAATTTGTCCACCACGGCCACGCTTTCAAAAGTGCTTTGAATTGTTTCATTGGAATGTAAGCTCCACAATGGCAGGGATTGTTCACAGTTATAGTCCAGTGCCTATGTATAGTAGGTGCTCAGTAAATATTTGTTGAATGAGTGAATTTGAGTGGGGATAGTCCAGAAAGTCCTTCTAGGTCAGTAGCTTCTCATAGTGTGTTACAAAGATCTTGATGGGAACTTTGCTGTTTCCTCACATACACACTCACATCTACTCCCTCTCTCCATGACACACTTTCCTAGCTTGATAATCAAAATGTAGGAAGCTTTTGCTTTCTCCCAGAACTCTTTGTATCCTATCTTCAGTGTCTTCAGATTTGCTAACAATGACTTACTTTTGATACACAGCTCCTTGCTGAGATGGCAGCTGACTCTGGTTTTGCCAAATAGGCTGACCTGGTATGAGATTTGTTCCTAAAGTTGATTATTAACTACTGCCATCAGCAAAACATTAAGGTATCCAAATGCATAACTCTTTTGCTCATGGCACAGTACTAAGCAGGTTGATGAAAAGTACTATTGTTGTTACTAAACATGATAGTTAGGAAGACAGACATAAACATTTTTACTATGTTACATTTTACTATTTTAAAGTACGTCTAATACTGTTTACAGTGTGTCTAAAACTGTTAAACATTAATGAGAAAAGTCTAAGTATAAGCCATTGTCTTTCTAGAAAGACCTACATAGGATAAAAAATGTTCATTCCAAATGAAACATTGTATAGTAGTTTAATTCTTAAGAAAGTTTAAATTACATAGTACAGATTAAATATGATCTCAGAAAAGGAGAATTTATTACAAGCTGGAGTGATTAGGGGAAGATTTGCTAATAGTGACAATACTTCCTTGGTAGTGGTGAAGGAAAAAAATGGAAGAAGAATCAAAAAGTATACAAATTAATAGTTATCATTTTTTTGTGTGTAGCAGTAGAGTAGACCCAAATATCTCAAAGGGTTAAATTTGTGTAGTTTTGAAGGAAATATTGCCCAGATAAAAACATGATTTCCAAATGAGGGGATTAGTCAGAATCTTGAATTCTTGATCTAGTTCTATCTCTGCAGGATATCCTAGGAATTGGAGGCAGGGGATTTTGTAATTTAGACAAATTCATGCTTTTTGTTACAAAATAGACTTAAAATATTACATGGTCTCCTATCTGAGGCATTTGTTAAAATACTCTGAAGATATCTAGACTTCCTTTTACCTATTCTCTACAGCTTGGAGACAAACTGGCCCCACCTTTTGCATAAGGTCCAGATGAGTGGTTTGCTGGTTTGTTTCATGTCTCTTTTCCCTGTTTCCTAATCATGTATTGCCAGGCTTTCTTAGGTTGAAGATGGCTCATAATCAGGAGGTTCTCCAGGTCCATCTTAGAGTAGCAACAGCACCTGGGAGGAAAAAAAAAACTTTACAAATGTGGTAACTAACACTGTGAAAGATTCAGTAGCTTCCCTAAAACATAATATATGCCTAGGACTCTGATCTTTATGACTCCACATGTGCTTTCAACCCTACCCTATCCTGTTTTTATGCTCATCGATCTGAAGCTGTGTCAGACCCCAGCTGATACTGGATCTGCAAAGAATCATATATAAGTTGGTCAAAATCTCTCTGAAGTCAAATTTAAGTGGAAAGCAACTTGACTAAAATTGATATGTTTTATCCTGCTCAAGATGGCCAGCCTTTCCAGACATATTTGTGAAAGTAGCCATACTGCCCAAAGTAATTTATAGATTCAATGCTATCCCCATCAAGCTACCATTGACCTTCTTCACAGAACTGGAAAAAAAACAAAACAAAAAAACCCATACTTTCAACTTCATATGGAACCAAAAAGAGCCCGCATAGCCAAGACAATCCTAAGCAAAACAAAAACAAAAACAAACAAACAAACAAAAACAAAGCTGAGGCATCATGCTACTTGACTTCAAACTATACTACAAGGCTACAGTAATCAAAACAGCATGGTACTGGTACCAAAACGATATATAGACCAATGGAACAGAACAGAGGCCTCAGAAGCAACGCCACACACCTACAACCAACTGATCTTTGATACACCTGACAAAAACCAGCAATGGAGAAAGGATTCCCTATTTAATAAATGGTGATGGGAAAACTGGCTAGCCATGTGCACAAAGCTGAAACTGGATCCCTTCCTTACACCTTATACAAAAATTAACTCCAGGTGAATTAAAGATTTAAACATAAGACCTAACACCATAAAAACCCTAGTAGAAAATCTAGGAAATACCATTCAGGACATAGGCATGGACAAATATTTCATGACAAAAAACACCAAAAGCAATTACAACAAAAGCAAACATTGACAAATGGGATCTAATTAAACTAAAGAGCTTCTGGACAGCAATAGAAACTGTTATGAACAGACAACCTGCAGAATGAGAGTAAATTATCTGGTGCAGTTGTATAGAAAAAGGAATGCCTTTACACTGTTGGGTGTGTAAATTAGTTCAACCATTGTAGAAGACAGTGTGGCTATCCCTCAAAGACCTAGAGGCAGAATTACCATTTAACCCAGTAATTCCATTATTGGGTAAATACCCAAAATAATATAAATTATTCTACTATGAAGATACATGCATGCATATGTTTGGTGTAGGAGTATTCACAATAGCAATGATATAGAATCAATCTAAATGTCCATCAGTGACAGACTGGATAAAGAAAATACAGTACATATACATCATGGAATACTATTCAGCCATAAAAAGGAATGAGACCATGTCCTTTGCACAGATATGAATAGAGTTGGAAGCCATGATCTTCAGCAAACTAATGCAGGAAAAGAAAACCAAACACCATTGTTCTCACTTGTAAGTGGGAACTGAATGATGAGAACACATGGGGGTTAACAACACACACTGGGGCCTGTTGGGAAGGAGGGAGAGCATCAGGAAAATTAGCTAATGGATGCTGGGCTGAATACCTAGGTGATGGGAAGATGTGTGCAGCAAACCACCATGGCACATGTTTACCTGTGTAACAAACCTGCACATTCTGCACATGTACCCTTGAACTTAAAATAAGAAAAAGAAAATAGGGCTGGAAATATACCTGAAAAATTTCACTGATTATAATTTCAAGGTCCAGCACAGTACCTGGCACACAATAAACCCTAGTGAATATGTGTTCAAATATTGATTCCATGAATGTTTTGTGAGACTACGTGACATTACAAAAAAGAAAATGACTTTGACTTTTTTGGTCATCTCTATGACTGAGACAAAGTCATAGAGACAGAAAGCCAAATGGGGGCTGGGAGGAGAGGCAAGTGAGGAGTTTCATGGGTATAGAGTTTGTTTAATGGGTATAGTGTTTTAGTTTAGCAAGATGAAAAGAATTCTGGAAATACATGGTGGTGATGGTTGCACAATATGGATGTATTTAACACTACATTAAAAAAGGTTAAGATAATAATCATTTTGTTATATATATTTTATGATGACAAAAAAAGTGAAAAAAAGAGGAGCAAGGTAGAGTATTTGTGGCACACATATTTATGGTGTGGGAGTCAAAAAAGTTGGCAAAGTTGAGTAAGAAGAAGAGAAATCAGGAGGCCAAGAATGGGGGTGGATATTAGATGGAAGATTTGGGAGCGTCAACCATATCAAATACTCTAATGTGGACATGAAGGAGGATGAGGCTAAAGAAGAGGCCATTCTTGAGTGAGTTATGAGGAAATTATTAGTGCTCTTGAAAGACAAGGGACAAGAGATTGTTGGTAACTGAAGACATACACACAAACACACACACGTGACTGAGAGAATAGAAATTGGGATTGTAGGTGGAAAAGAGACAAGAATGGGTTTATGAGAGTCAACTTCACATATGTAAAAAGTTTTTTCAACCAAGGTTTTCTTGTATAGTTCAGAGAACACAGCTTACATTAGTGAACTAAAATTCCAGGAAAGCAGCACTTACCTTAATTTGGGGAGAAATGTTTTCCCAAATGGAGCTTTGAAAAAAGTGAAGCCAGCTTCTTTGGAATGTGGCGAGCTTCCCCTGCCTGTACTCACACGTGGTCTGGATGGTACATATATGGAGTTGTATAAAGGTGATTCTTAAGGTCAGGTAGGGAATGGGCCATGACCACCCAGTTTTCTTATGTCCTTATGAATACAGGATGATATTACCACACTTTGGCAATGTTTTTGAGGTTGGAAGATAGAATTTCAAAATAAGAAACTCTCAGTAGACTTCCCTGGGAAGGACAAAAGACACAGGCCACTTGGAACCTGGGAAACCAATAATGAAGAATTTTTAAAAAGAGAGTTGAGTTTTTTCCCCCAAACTGAATTCAGTTAACTGTGTTCTCTTATGGTCCTCGTCTTGGAATATAGCATCAATCCCATGCCCCAGGCTTAGTTTTTGCATTAAAGACATTGCATATTTCATATCTTATTATCTATTAAAATAAGAATGATTGACTGAGATCTTACTATGAAGGGGGAAAATGAAGCACAACTATAATAGGTAAATGACATTGACAAAAATTTCAAATATTGTTGCATCAGGAGATAGTTATTTGTAACATTGCCATTCTGTGACAGAAGATTTCTGAAAATCCCTGCTCATTTTTAGGTAAATGACAATTATCATGTAATGGAGAGTCAGAAGAGTGATTGTAAGTTTGGTTGAGATGTGAGATGAGACTACACACAAAATAATAAACCTCACTTCCACTTCCATTTGCCTTTGCAGGAACGTACAAAGAATATACACCTCGTTTTTAGTGATTCCCACACGGCAGTTTTCCTCACTGTTAAATACCTAGTCAGTGGTTTTCTAGGCTAGTCAGATTCTTAATTGGGAATCTGTCTTTCAGAATGTGGTGAGCAGGCATTGAGAAGCTTCAACTGGCAATATGTGGTGTGACTATTTCTTAATGAGTCTTCTTTTCATAGGCCACACAAGGAAATCAATTGAATTATTTCATAGTCACACCAAACACATCAAGAAGGCCCTTGTTTCTTAATACTTTTTGTATAATTTGTCACTGTAGCTGAACAGCTTTGCTTATTGTCTCCTGAAGACACCAAGCTCATTTCTATGCCATTTCCTTTGGTCCTCAGTTTCTAAGTTCTTCTGTGAAACGTTTCCTTTTGATTTCTCCAGCTTAGCACATTGCCTCTTTTTGGAATTCCAATACAATTTATCTTCTAAATATCTGATACCTAAAATATTCCGCCTAATCTTTCTTTCTTTATATTCCTAGCTTCTGCAAATGGTTTTATTGATAAAGATGATAACAAATCTGATGCTAAGTTTTGTTGACTTACTTTAACTCATTTAAAGGGTTTAACTTCTGGGGCTTTTTCAGGTTGGGTAAGCATCTACTCTGAAATCTTATGTTCTTTTCTTTACCATTATTCAACTTTGACAACTATTCCCTCATGGGTCAGAGATGGTGTTATCCCTGGATCCAGAAACCAATGCCACAATTTCACCTCACTTTGCACTTGGATAATCCTCCTTGAAAACAAATTGTCCTTTTTCCTTGGTTCCTTCGCCTCCCCTCTTTGAACTACTATGGAAATTCAGTGAGCCCAAAACTTTTCATTCAGATTGTCACAATGTCTAACTGCCTAGTTTGACCTTATCATAAAGGAATGGGAATCAAAAAGTCAAGTTTTGACAACTGATGATTTCTGAGAAACTAGCTTAAGGTTATTTTGGGGTTCTGATTCAATTTAGTCATTCAGTCAATTTGTCACAGATTTAATAATGGTAATAGTAGAAAAAAAGGTTGATTTTTTTTGACAAAGGCATTATTGTGGTGTTGACAGTTTTCAGATATATGAATTAGTTTGTATATGACAGGTTGCTAAATTACTTTCCAATCTGGACTTTAAAAATATAATATTGTGAAGTACTTTTATGAATTAAAAAATTGTATTACCCATCACTTTTAGCCTTCCCTAAACACCAAGATATTATTTCTACCATTCAAAATAATGTTTTACATTGGAGGAAGAAGAAGTTCATATTTTACTTTTCTGAATTTGAATGAACATACACTGTTTGTAAAGACCCTCTTCCTTTTTTCCTTGCTCCTGTCTCTGCTTCCCATGCTGGCCCTGAAAACCCAGAAGCCTGTCTTTCAGTTTTAGAGAATAATCAGTTCTCTAGGTGAGGTGATTTAAGAGAACTTGGAAAATCCCTCTTTGTCCTGGAAAATTGTTCTCCAGGAGATGTTCTGATGCCCAAATTGCTCACTGTGTTGGGACACAAATATTGTACACCTCCTGAGTCTTTCAACCACCTTCACTGCCTCTGTGTCAGCTCCTCCCCATGCCAGGTTGCTTCACTTTGAGACTTGGATAAAACACCATGTCCCAGGGCATACATCTGGCCTCTCAGTCACCAAGGGGTCAAAATTGAGGGAGTTAGCACTCAGGGGGGTGAATTTTGTCCAAGGGGCAATTGGTGATTAAAGTGATTGGGTCTGATACATTACATTCTTCCTTCTTTCATTCCCCCCTCCCCTTCCCCCTGGCCAGTGGACTCCTTCAAGGTATGGGTCTTTTTCTTGAATCATTAATGTGGCCTACATACTAGTGAACATGCTACCTGAGCAAATTTCTGTGTTTCTCTGCGTCTCACTTTGGAACTACACCCTGCATGATAGGTGCACACATTTTATTGTTTTTTCCCTTTCTTTGCTTCACTTCCTTTCTTCCTTATTCTCACGGCCCCAAGTTTGTACGTCCCAAATAAAGTGATAATCCCTTAGTCTGCATATCAGTTTCTGTTTTCTAGGAGACCCAGGTTGAAGCACTCTAGATTTTAGAGTGTTTCATTTGAGTTAAATAATTTGTCTTATTGAAGGTCTGCTTTGAAAGCAAATACATTTAGAAAGAAAAATCTGTTCAAGCATTATGTTCTCCTTGGGGCCATGTTAAAGCAGAATGAGGATAATGGTTTATAGGAGGGCAAAAGACAAGAAGAAGAAAAGGTAGAAAAGGAGTTAACAAAAAGAAGAACACTGTCACACTTCATGCATTTCATAGTTTTTGTCTCAGCTAACCACAAACCCAGTGTTAAACATGATTTTCACTCCCTATTTTTTTTTTCCAACTCCACATTGTGGGGTATCTTTTTGGACTCAGAAATCACTCCACATATAGTATGCATATTTAAGATTCTGTTTTTCTTCCTGACAGTGAAGATGTAATAAGAAAGTTGCTTGGTGCAGCTTTGAGAAAGCCCTGGACTAGCCCCGTGGGGAGCCCCAGAGCAAAGACTGCCCCCTAGAGGAGTCCCACAGATTCTAGCTCCAGTATCTCCACCATCTCAGTCACTGGCTGAAAGCAGCTCTGAGAGAGCCGGCTTTGGGAGAGTATTCACATGAATACTGCCATAGACGGGAAGACACAGCACGTGGAGGCTGTCCACTAGCTACACTCCTTGCAGCAGATTCTCCTGGAGGGAGGTCTGAGCAGCACAGCTTCATGGCCACCAGCATATCGGAGTTTCACATATACTGAGTTTATTATCATTATGAACCTTCTGTTCCACTCCATTGGCCAACTTGCCTATGCCTGTGTCAATACCAAACTATATCTTCATAAAAAATTCTCATCCTTAAAAAAAAACAAAAGAAAGTTGCTAACAGCTTTTACTCCTAGAGTTGATTTAAACAACTTTATTTTTTTATTAGAGATATGATTTTTAATTTACTTGACTTTTAGTTATTACTGTCTATGATCTGATTTTATCAGCTGTATTTGTATTACTGAAACATTTAACCAACCAACTGAATCAGTAACCCCAACGGACATAAATGGTATGCTAAGTCACTGGGAGAACTGTACTGAAAATACAAAGAACTAGGCATGTAGAAGATGCCATATTTCTATTAATTAGCTGAGGCATATTAACTTCAAATTCCTTTCAAAAATTAGAAAGAAACAACATGCAGAGAGACCAAGATATACTTTTGTCTCATTAAGTACATACAAAAAAGGATATTGTAGAATGTATGCATGTATATGTGTATTCATCTTTTGTAGTTTATATTAGAAACATATTTTGTACACAGTGAAATCACACCATAAATGTAGAAATTTGTCAATATCCACTTATGAGGATGAGAATCTAGTTTTTTACCAGGGTAATTTGAAGTTTTCTTCTTTACTTCTGGTCACTTACATCTACTATTTTTTTGAGTGCTTACCCTTTGCAAGGCATTACCTAGGTTAAAAATTCATAATTTCTTCCCTCTACCTTCTTTAAGCACACAGCCAAATTTTTACCATGGCTGTGTAAGTTAGGTATTATGGTCCTCAGTTTACAGAAGAAGACCCTGAAGCTCAGTGGTTGAGTAACTCTATCATAATTATAAATCCGATGCTTAAAGGGTAGATACGGGATTCAAAATCAGCTCCATTTGACTCCAAAGCTGCCTTTTCTCCATTAATCTGTACTGCTTCTCTTTAATATAAACAAAGTTAGGCAGGGCGCAGTGGCTCATGCCTGTAATCCCAACACTTTGGGAGGCCAAGGTGGGTGGATCACCTGAGGTCAGGAGTTCAAGACCAGCCTGGCCAATATGGTGAAACCCCATCTCTACTAAAAATACAAAAAGTTAGCTGCGCATAGTGGCAGGTGCCTGTAATCCCAGCTACTTGGGAGGGTGAGACAGGGAGAATCGCTTGAATTTGGGAGGCAGAGGTTGCAGTGAGCTGAGCTCTCGCCATTGTACTCCAGCCTGGGCAACAGAATGAGACTCCATCTGAACAAAAATAAATAAATAAGTAAATAAATAAATAAATAAAATTATAGAGATATGACTATGAAATATTCTTCTAATTTCTGCTTATATTCATAGGTTGATAAATTCTTATTTGACTTAAAGCTGGATTTTCTAATGAGACATAGAATGTGATTCCGATGTTAAATGATACGATATGGCAAGAAATCACTGGATTAGTATACATGAGTAGAAGTTTGCAATGTATCTAGGAAGATATCCTAAATCATCAGAATAGAAATGAACAGACATTTTGTGATATTATATTTATTTTTAAAATACAAAATGCACTTGGCTTTAAAAATGGAAAATTCAGCTCAGAGATGAGGCAAATACAACGTACATGACTGTTTAAGTTGGTCATATATGATCTTTTTAAATAGTTGACCCAGCTGCTGTACTACTTACCTCAGCATTAGCAGTGACTTTGAGACAGCGTGTCATGCGCCTTGTCAGGCTGCCTCTTTTTGAATGCTTGTATTGTTTACACTGACTTCATTCCCCATGCTGACTGATGGGGATAATACTTTTAATACATTCTGTAATTTTTAACTTGAGAATCTCAAAGTGCACAAAAATAAATGGAGCCTTGGTTCACTGAAGTAGAATTGGATTTCTTTTCCTTTTGTCTTTAATTTTATGAGTGGAGTCAATATTTTAAGACTATCCCCAGAAATAGGCACTAATTTCTAGTGACTTAGCAAATGCAGTTAACATCATTTTATTTTGTTTTTAATGCTTTAATGCACCTGAGAAATTCTTCAGGTCATGCAGACAGGGAGGTATGGACAATAGGTTGAATGAAAGAATCAGACAACAAAAAGATTGTAAAATATTTGAATGATAGATGAAATCTGACACCAAAACATTTGAAAGGAAAAGTGTAAAAACCATTTTTTTATGGTGAAAAAAATGCAACAAAACAGAACTACAACAATGAAAAGAAAAAGAAGCCACAAATACGTTGCTTTCCAGCAGTATAAAAACAGAGGAGCTTCATTTTATGGTAAGGAAAATAAAACCCCAGTATTAATGCGATAGGCAAAAAGGGCTGATATGCTATGGGGAATTCCCAGTGTGGGGCCTGAAAGCCCCACTTTATTCTGTCTTGGCCAGACTATGTGGGATGGCATTTTATTTTGACAATGCATTTAGGATAGGATGACAAAGTTTATTAGGGGTCTTGATGATACTATAAAATATGATTGAAGGAACCAGGATGTTTAGCCTGAAGAAGTAAAGTTCTTTCATGGGGACTTAATAGCTGGCTTCAAATATATGAGAATCTGTCATGGAAAAGAGAGATTAGACTTATTTTAGGTGATTTCCAAGAAGTATAGTAAAGTAACAGGAAGGCAAAAACCAGCTCAATATAAAGAAGCATTTATAGAGCTTTAGAAAATCTGTTAATATTTTTTTGAATGGATGAATGAATGATCATGACTGAAAGGATAGACAAATGGTCTCCTTGAAATGGTATGTTTTGGAAGAGATTGAAATTTCTGTACTGAAAATGTAAATAAGGGTTTGATGAACTTTCCCAGGGGATGATTTCTGGGGAGTTGAGAATTAGTTTGTGGGAAATTTCCATACTTTCAGTTTTAATAATTCTAAATTTTAGCATAACCTATGATCTTTTTGAGTGGAAATCTTACTATGTTTTCTACAGCTGAGTATCACATTTTCCTTCATTTTCTTTAAAATACAATTCATGCTTTCCCCTGATAAAGATGATTATTTTAATAATTACATTCCTTTAAATGTTCTTATTTCACTGGATTTTTCAGAATTCTGCCCTTAACCAGCCCTTTCTTTTCACATTGCCTTTTTTTGAGAGGTCCATTCTCATGGAATTAAATTCCAGTTTATTTTCCATTATTCCCCAAAATAGAACCTGTAGCTTGGCTTTGCTCCAAATTTCTGAATCTATACCTCATCTACTGCCTTCTACGTGAGCCACAGTCATCTCAAACTCAGTGACCCAAACTGAATTTTTCTCTATGCCCACACTCTTTCCCTTCCGTATACCTTGTATCTTTGTGATTGGTACCACAATCCAGCCAGTTATTAGAGCTGCAAACTCTGGGGTCATCCCAGACTCCTTTTTTCACTTCCTACACTATCTCAGTCATCAGGTCTTTCATATTTTATTTGTGGCTATCCCTTATAAGCCTTTCTTTTTCTGCATACACAGTGCTACCCTCTTGGTTTAGGTGTATCTAAATCACCCATGCTGATATTAAAGTAGCCTTTTCAAAATGGAAAAGAAAAAAAGATGATTATGTTGCTTCTCAGTTAAAACTTTTCAGTGGTCTCAACTTGGCTGCATAACAGAATCCCAACTAACATGACATGGAGGCCTTTGTTGCCCACTTGTTTGCCAGCCTCCTCATCTATCACAGTCCGAACCCACCCTCCAAACAAGCTGGACAAGTTGTGCTGTTCCTGCCATGTCTTCTAACAAGTTATTCCTTTTGTTTATTACAAGTTGTTCCTCTGTTTTTTTTTTTTTTTTTTTTTTTTTTTAAGAATGCCCTGGTAAACTACAACTTTATTTAACCTTTTCTTAAAAATTAGTTATATTTTTCATAAAGTGAAAAATATGCATAGATTTTTTTATTTAAAAAATTAGACAGTACTAAGAGGCTTATAAAAATAAATAGCAGATCTTTGCACCATACTTTCCTGCCTCTCTGCTAACCGCTTTTGACTCTTTTTGATGTTTCTTTTGGTATTCAACTGTTTACTGCAAATATTTCCTTATAATGCTACTTCTTGACTTGTCAGGTTTAGACTTTATCTGCTGAGTTTATCTTCTCTCATAATTCCAGGACCGATACTCAAAACATTTAAGAACTGTCACAGCACACACTGATTAGTCTCGACCAATTTTCCCATGTGGTATATGTGAGCTAATTACCAGCCCTGCATTTATGAAAATTTTTTGTTAAATCATCAATATTATTATGACCACGTAAATATTATCCACTGCTGAAACAATTAATACATTATGATGATCTTACTTACACATTTTTTGTTTTTTGTAGAAGTTATTAACCAATGTTTTTAAAAATCATTTATTCCTCATTAAGAACTCATGGTAAATCTCAATTTCATCATTAAGTCTTTCCACCAAGCAGAGCTGATTTTCCATCCTATTACTTCTGTATTATCATTGTTGTTGTACATATTATACTGTACCTTAAAGATCTGTGTGTCAGACTGGACTTTGTGGCTCACACCTGTAATCTTAGCACTTTGGGAGGCCCACGCGGGTGGATCACTTGAGGTCAGGAGTTCAAAATCAGCCTGGTCAACACAGTGAAACCCTGTCTCTACTAAAAATACAAAATTAGCTGGGCATGGTGGTAGGCACCTGTAATCCCAGCTACTTGGGTGGCTGAGACATGAGAATCGCTTGAACCCAGGAGACGGAGAGGGCAGTGAGCCGAGATCATGCCACTGCCCTCTAGCATGGGCAGCAGAGTGAGACTCTGTCTCAAACAAACAAACAACAACAAAAAAGTGTGGGTCTATCTTACTAGAATTGAGCTCCTTGAGGTTAGTGATGACACCTGTGTCTGTTATCTCAGAACCTTCAGTGTCTTGAGTCTAGCACCGATGTCAAACACACAGTGCTTAATAAATTTTCATTGAATTGTCAATGAACAGGAGTGTCCTTTCTCTTTATAGCTGCCTTTATTATTTAGTAGACGATTTTATGAACATTTCTCTGATTTCTGAGTCTCTTTTACATATCACAAACTGAAATACCTTTTAGAGCCTGAGTACTTAAAATAGGTAAGTGCCTCATGGAGTCTGGGGCACTTAAAGGGTCACCTGCTTCTTAGTTCCAATCAGTTGTTGCTAGGAAAGCATTTTAGATCTGCCTTGCCAGACCTTCTGCTATTTGAATAAAAGAAGAAAATTCAGGTTTAATATGAACTGCCTTGATTCAATTATTAAAAAGTGTTCAGGACAAGCAAATGGTTCTTCAGGCTCGCTTTGGTTCACAGCCATTCACCTGTGACCTCTAGGTTGCTGGGGTGGGCAGGAAAAGGAGCAGTGTATGCTCTGCTTGGTTTGGGAGCTGGCGGAGCTGAGAATACCTCCTCCCCAGTGCTCTGCCTCCACCTGTGAGGACAGTAACCTCCTTTTGCCAACTGACACCAGCATGTGAAACGAGGCTTAGCAGAAGGAGCCTGGGCCATAGCTCCCAGCCTGTGGGGGATGTTTGAAGGCCTCAGCAGTGTTTCAAAGGAATCAGAACTCCCTCTGTGAGTGGAATTGGAGGATAACAGGTTAAATTATAAGTGATAGTGAGAAGGAGTGCAACTAGACTGCAAATTGTATAGTATGTGCCAAGCCATGTGCTCTTTTTAAAAACAAACTTAAGCTTTACAATAACCCCAAGAAGGAGAATCTGCCATCCTCAGGTTGCAGATGTGGACTCTCTATGAGATTTAGAATTTTTTTTCCTTTTTTTTTTTCATTTCCCACCATTAGAAGAGATTAAGGCCTCCTGTTACTTCCCGTGAAGAAGTTCATAGATGGGATTTTAGAAATAAATTAAATATATTTTATTATTTTTCACTAGCAATTGCTCCTGAGATTTATGAATATAAAGAGTTTTTCCTTGTTCGTTTATAGATTGATTCATTCAAGTCTTTCAACATTCGTTGAATATTCACTAAATTCTGTATTAGGCACCAGGATACAAATACAAGTAATATAAAATTCCTGTGCTTCAGAAGCCCTAAGTGATTGTTTGTTTCTGTTTATTTTGAGTGTGAATTAAAGGGCAGGTGCTGGGAGAAAATGAGTAAATAATGCAGAAATTTGGTAGCCAAATTGCAATTTAAAAAAGAAATACATGAGTCACTTCTTTTTTTCTTGTTGCAACAGATAAAATGTGCTTTTACAAAGCACAAATAGGAAAAATTAAGGAAAATGTTGCCTCCTAACCAGTGTGAACAGCTCTCTATTTACTTATTTACCTTTTGACTATATGAATAGGTTTTTACACTTATCACACTTACACACACGTACACAAACAGATGAGTACATACTCCCATATGCAGATCATGCTATATTACTTTTCTGTAGTCTGTTTTATTGAGGAACATATTAAAATGTTCTATTCATGTTTGAATATCATCTTTTAATGGCTAAATAGTGTTTTTTTGCATGAGGATAGTTCAATGTATTTAATCAGTTCTCTATTGTCAGTTATTTAGGTAATCTACATATTTTTTAAACCCATGCCATTTTGTAGCTAAATCTCTATATTTATCCTGAATTATTTCCTTAGGAAAAACCACTAGCAATGTAATTACTGGATTTAAGACTTATACATTGTGTGTGTGTTTGCTTTTATGCTTTGTATAGTGCTAAATGGTCCTCGAGAAAAGCAGTACTAATTTGCCCATCACCAATGGATTTGAGTTTCCATCTCTCTTAACTGTTACCCATGCTAGGTACAATTTCTTTCTTTAAAAAAAAATTTCCAATTAGGTGAAAAAGAGTCTTTCTTTGCAAAATCCCTTTTGAAAACTCCTTTGACCTTTGAACTTGCTGGCCACTGTTGCTTTCTGGTACAGCAGTAGCACTTTGTGTTATGGTTAATTGGTTGGCTGATTAATTGTCTCTATGCTTGGGGCAACTTAAGGGTCTAGTACATCCTATTCACCTGTGTGTTCCTGGATATCCATGAATGTTTGTTGAACTTAATTGAACTGGAGAACATCCATAAATTTAGAAATCATTTGATGTATAAATTTCAATACAACTGGTGGACAGGCTATTTTATTCTTGTCAGTTGTACAGTAATTTTTATTGTACACTGATTAAATGGCAGCACCGTGTTAAGTGTTTTATGTACTTATATGAAAAGAACAGCTCTTGAACTCAAGACCAGCTATTCCTAAGCCATCTTTCTTTTCCTTCACTTTCCTCCCCCCTTTCTTCTTTCGTTTTCTATTCTTTCCTCCTATTACTATAGACATGTTTAAACATATACAAACCAGAGAGGACAACATAATGAACCTTGATATACCCACCATCAGCTTCAGCAACTATCAATATATGGCCAACCTTATTTCATCCATGCCTTTTCATCACTACTTTGTATCCTCTTTCTCATGTTGGATTATTTTAAAGCAAACCTCAGATACATCAATTTTATCCATAACACACACACACACACACACACACACAATATAATCCTATTTTTTAACCTAAACCACAATATTATTATCATACTTTAAAATAGCTATAACAATTTTTTAATATTAACTAGTGTCCAGTCAGCATCCAATTTCTCTGATTATCTTAGAAGTGACCTTTTATGGTTGGTGTGTTTAAATCAGTATCTACACAAGGACTGCACATTGTATTCTGAACCATTCTAACCATAGCATGGCATTCTTCTCTCCCTTGCAAAACACGTGGTCTGTCCTCAGAGACAGAGATTCTTAACTGGAGGAACCTAAAATTTATAAATAATTCCCATGGATCAAATATCTCCCCAGAAAGAAGCACACTCAGTTGTTAACACCTGAGAAATGCTGGCTCTGTGTGGAATGGAGAAGGCACTTTGTTTGCTGTGGATGTTCACCAATCACTCTCCCTCGAAATTCATCAGTATATTCCTTCAGGGACTGGGAATTCAGTTGCTCTTACTTCTGCTTTTGTTGTAAGGCTCTATCACAAGCCATAGTTTTCTCCCTTAAGATCTATAGTTAGATTTAAGTGACGCTGGCCTGAAAATTCTGTCTTTAGCAATGAGCTGAAAATGTGCAGCATGCTGGCCTCTGTATGCCTTCCTGGGAGTGAATGACTTGGAAATGGAAACCATAGGCTGGCTATTTTCATAAATGGGTCATGACTTTGATAGACTGTTTCACAATAAGCCAATTTTCATGTTTGCTTTTGGTTTTGTTTTGAACTTGAAGGTCTAGTGATCCTCCACTGTGTGGTGGCAGATGGGAATTCCACCGGAAGTCCTGAAACTAATGGCCTCCTCTGTGGAGATCCCGAGGAAAACTGTGCAGGTAATGTTTAACAAGCTTTATATTCAAATCTGATTTTTAATTTTCTGATAATAATAGTACTCATAATAATAGGCAATTATTTGAGCACATATTAAGGTACCAGGCACGGTGCTAAGTGCTTTATATACAGTAATTCATCACTACTGACAAGAGCCCTCTGAGCTAGATAATATTCTTTATTTTATTTCAAGGAAAAACCTACAAAGATTAAGTATCTTGCCAAAGGTCATACAGCTGGAAAATATCAAATCTGGAATTCAAACTCAGGTCTTTCTGTTTCTAGTGCCTCCACTCAACCACTGTATGTTGGGTCACAGATGCATGCTCCAGACTCTAGCATGTGATATCTTGGACTGGATTCATGAAAAGCTACGTATTCTATTCAAAGTTAAATTCCTTGTTTCTTTTCTATCATAGTTAAAAGAAGGGGAGAAGGCAAGGATTTTGCATATTTTAGCTTGGAGATGCTTGAATTAGTTTTCTCTAAGTTATCAGTTTAAGGCAGGAGTTGGCCTAAGTAAAGCATTAAGCAATAAGAGTTTTAGGCTTTGTGGGTCATGAAGTCTTTGTCACAAGGAGTCAACACTGCCATTGTACTGTGAAAGCAGTCAAAGACACTATGCAAATGAACAGGCTTGGCTCTGTCCCAATCAAACTTTAGTTAGAGAAACAGGCTGTGGGTCAGATCTGATCCTTGGATTCCAGTTTGCTAACCCCTGGTCTAAGGTTATGCTGTTCTGTATAGATTATATGGTCTGGTCTTCTACAGAGGTTATTTCTGACTTAAAAAACCAAAACCAAACAAAACACAGGCCAATTAAAAAAGCACCATATTACTATCTGCAGTGGAGAAGAGCCTACTGTATTCCCTGGAAACTTCTATGAGCTGGGACTATGGTGACTTGGTGAAAACTGCTCCTTTCCTAGCACCCTTGGGAAGTTGTAACAGAGCCAGGAACACACTGAGCAAGTCTTCCTGATGTGAGTCATCAGTTCCAGCCAAATTTTCCTCTTTCATTCCTCACAGTAGTGGGTGGCAAGAGGGTGCTCATTGGCTGTAGAATCTAATGGTGTCTTAGGTCATGTTTGGGCCTTGTCATCCATGTAGGCAGAAGAACAAGGCCAACTTTATGTGTTTGTGTTTTTCTTCAGTCTGGTTTCAAATGTCTTCAATGATGGCATTTTTTCATATTTCCCTTGGGAAATTATTCCATAATTTGATGACTGACAATGTTCAAAAATCTTCCTCATGATCATCCTAAATGTGTTTTTAAATTTTATTTTTATGTGTTAAAAACAATTAACATGAGATCTACTTATTTAACAAATTTTAAAGTGGACAATACAATATTGTTAACTGTAGGTTAACAGATCTCTTCAAATTTATTAGTCTTGCATGAACTGAAACTTTATACACATTGAATAGCAACTCCCCAACTCTCCAGCAACCACCATACTACTATCTGCTTCTATAAATTTGGCTATTTTAGATGCCTCATGAAAGTAGAGGCATTCATATTATATTTGTCTTTCTATGACTGTCTTACTTCACTTAGCAAAATTTCTTTCAGGTTCACCCATATTGTCACAATGGCAATATTTTTCTGTTTTATAAAGCTGAATAATATTGTATGTGTATCCCATATTTTCTTTATCTGTTAATCTGTCAATAGACACTTGCGTTGCTTCCACCTTTTGACTTTTATAAAATAGTGCTACAACAAACAGAGGAATACAAGTATCTCATTGAGATCCTGATTTTTGTTGGGTTGTTTCCTTGTTATTGAGTTATGAGAGCGCTTTATGTATTTTGGATATTAATCCCTTACCAGATGTATAGTTTAAAAACATTTTCTGCCATTCCATGGGTTGCCTTTTCACTCTGTTGTTTCTTTTGCTGTGAAGAGGCTTTTTCATTTGACATAGCCCCACTTGTTTATTTCTGCTGTTGTCACCTGTGGTTTTGGTGACAAAGCTAAGAAATTGTTAAGACCAATGTCAAGAAATGTTCTTTTATGTTTTCTTGCAGGAGTTTTACTGTTTCAGGTCTTATATATAAGTCTTCAGTCCATTTTAAGTTGGTTTTTGTGTAATGTAACAAGCGGGTCCAATTTCATTATTTTGCATGTGGATATCTAGTTTTCAAACATCATTTATTTAAGAGACTACCCTTTTCCTCATTGTGTATTCTTAGTACCCTTGCTGAAGATCAGTTGTTCCTATATTCATGGGTTTATTGCTGAGCTGTATATTCTGTTCTAGTGATCTTTATGTATGTCTTTATACCAGTACAGTACCATGTTCTTTTAATTACTGTATGTTTTAAAATGAAGAGGAATGATACCCCCAACTTTGCTGTTGATCATTTTTGGCTAGCCAGGGTCCTTTGTAGTTTCCTTTGAATTTTAAATTTGTTTTTCCATTTCTGAAAAAAAAAAAAGTCATTGGAATTTTGATAGTCAACCTATAGACCACTTTGGGTAGTATGGACATTTTAACAATATTAAATCTTTCAATCCACAAAAACAGGATGTCTTTTGATATACTTTTATCTTCTTTAATTTCTTTAATCCATGTTTTGTAGTTTTCAGTGTACAAGTCTTTCATTTCTTTAGTTTATTCCTAAGTGTTTTATTCTTTTTGATGCTATCGTAAATTATTTTACTTTTTACTTTGCTTTTTGAATAGTTTGTGATTAGTGTATACAAATACAAGTGGTTTTTAATGTTGATTTTGTATCCTACAACTTTGCTGAATTTGTGAATTAGTTCTTACAGTTTGGTGTGTGTGTGTGTGTGTGTAGTCTTTAGAATTTTTTATGTATAAGATCATGTCATCTTAAAACAGAGATAAAACTATTTTTTTTCCAATTTAGATTTTATTTTATTTATTCATTTATTTTCCTAATTGCTCTGGCTAGGACTTCCTGCACTATGTTGAACAGAAGTGGTGAGATTGGGCATGCTTGTCTTGCTCTTGCTCTTCATCTTAGAGGAAAAGCTTTCTAACTTTTTATCACTAAGTATCATGTTAGTTAAGAAATTTCCATATAAGGCCTTTATTATGTTGGGGTAATGTCCTTCTATTACTAGTTTGTAAAAATTGTTATTATGAAAGGGTGTTGAATTTTGTCTAAATGAATTATGAATGAATCTATATTCATTAAGAATGTTGCCCTGTAGTTTTCCTTTCTTATAATGTCATTGTTTAACTTTGGTATCAGGGCAATGCTGGCTTCGGAAAATGTGTTTGGAAGTGTTTCTTCCTCTTCAGTTTTTTGAAGGAGTTTAAGAAGAATGGGAATTACGTATTTAAATGTTTGATAGAATTCACTAGTGGAGCTATCTGGACCTGGGCTTTTATTTGTGGACGTTTCGTATTATAACCAATTTTCTTATTAGTTATAGGTCTGTTCACATGTTCTATTTCTTTATGATTCAATCATGGTAGATAGCTTGTTTCTAGGAATTTATCTGTTTCTTCTAGGTTATTCAATTTGTTGGTTTATAGTAGTCTAATACTATCCTTTTTATTTCTGTAATATCAGTTCAAAAAGTAGAAAAAGAATAGAAAAAGGCTTATAGAATAAGACATAAAGAAAATATTTTTGTAGAGTGTGTTTTCAGCTGCTATTACAAGAGTCAAAGGAAAAATTAATAAAAATGTTTATGCAATAAAAAAGTTACATAAGTTAAAGTTAATTAATGGAGAAAGAATTTTTTTATAATACAAATGTATTGTAGCCCAAGAGTACGATGTTTATAAAGTTTGTGGTAGTTTATGATAATGTCCTAAGCTGTCATATTTACTCACCAGTCACTTGCTGACTCACTTAGAGCAACTTCTAGTCTTGCAAGCTCCTTTCATAGTAAGTGCCTTATATAGATATACTATTTGCAAACCTTTATATAATATTTTTACTGTAACTTTTCTATGTTTAGATATAAAAATACTTACTATCATGTTATAATTGCCTACAGTATTCAGTACAGTAACAGGCTGTATAGGTTTGTAGCCTCAGAACAATAAGCTATACCATATAACTAAGGTGTGTATAGGTCACACCATCTAGGTTTGTGTAAGTACACTCTACGATGTTTGTTCAATGAAAAAAACTGCCTAATAATTTATTTCTCCAAACATCTCACTGTCAGTAAGTGATGCATGACTATATATCATCCTAGTCCTTTCTGGCCTTCAACGTTTCTGCTGGGAAATTCACTGATAGTATGATGGAGGTTCCTTTGAGCACGAAAAGTCATTTTCTTCTTGCTGCTCTCAAAATTCTCTGTTTATCTTAAACTTTTGACAGTTTCATTGTAAGGTGTCTTGGCGTATATTTCTTTGGGTTTCTAGCTTTTGGAATTTGTTGGTCTTCTGGATATGTATGTCCTTTTCTTTCCTTAGATTTGGTAAGTTTAGGGCATTATTTCTTTGAATAACCTTTCTGTTTTTCTCTTGAACTACTCTCAGATGTATGTTGGTCTGCCTGTATTATGGTGTTTCATAAGTTCTTTAAGCTTTTTCACTTTTTGAAAATCTTATTTTTTCTTTTTGCTCCTATGTTTGTATAATTTCCAATGACCTATCTTCAAGTTTGCTGATCCTGTCTTTTGGTTAACCTAGTCTGCTGTTGAACCCATCTACTGAATTTTCAGCTTAGTTATTGGATTATCCAGCTCCAAAATTTATGTTTCATTTAAAAAATATTTCTGTCTCTTTGATGAAAATTTCACTTTGTTCATGTATTTTTGTCTTGTCTTCACTGAGCATCTTCATGATAGTTATTTTAAATTCTCTGTCAAATAAATTATACATCTTCATTTCATTAGTGTTGTTTTTTTCCCCCCTTTCTTTAGGATATGTTTACCTGTTCCTTCATTTTTCTTAACATGCTGTCTTGGTATCTGTGCATTACAGAAAACATCTACCTCTCCTGTCTTCATGGACTGGCCTTATGCAGGAGGAGACTCTCATTAAACAGTCTGGCTGAAGGGATTTGGGGGCCCTTCAAGCCTTTGTACTAGTCCAACCTTCTTTCTTTGTTCTTATTCTAAGACCTCAAGAATATGCTAAGTCCCATCAGATCTGAGATAAGTGAGACTTATCTTGGGCAGCTTCTAGAAAATTTTCATAATTGGACCCTCTGTCTCTTTCCTACTCCAAGGACAAGCTAGGAACTGGGGTTCCTCTACCCCATTAACTCCATAGTGATTTGACTTGATGCACTGTAACAAACAGCTGCTAGTTCTAACTACTGATTCTGTTCTCACTGGCACCCCAGGCAGCTAGTATATATTGAATCCTGTCTGTGCTGTAGGACAGGCAAGACAGATGCAAGTCCTATGGGCAGCCCCTGACAAGTTGAGGCATTAGACATAAAGTAGCGGGGGAAGCTGGGAGCTATTCTTTGTCTTTTGTTGACTCTGTGCTGAGCCAGGTGAGTGGGCTATGGAGATTGCCAACCTAAACCGATGTTTCTGATCTCACTGGTCTTAAGGTGGCTAGAATATGTCAGGTCCTGTCAGTGTTCTGAAACAGGCAAGACTAAAGCCAGTCTTTTGAGAAGGTCCAGAAAAGTTGTGATGGTGAAGGTATAGTCTGACTCTTCCTTACCAAAGAGAAGCTGAGATCTGGGAACTTTTCTTCTGATCATATGGTGCTGTATTAGGGGTAGGGATTATGATGAGAGCTGTCTCAGATTTTCCTACCTTCTTCACTGTGGCTGCGTTTGTATTCACTTAGAGGTCGGGAGCTTCTCAACTATTTTCTGAATTTCTTACAAGAGAATTTGTCTGTATTTTGTAATGCTGACAGTGTGTTTTTGGAGGGTAGGATAGTTGAAGGCTTTCTATTTTGCCATCTTGATGACATCACTCCTCTGTTTTCTTTTCTTTAAAACAGTTTTTATTTTAATAGTTTTGGGGGGAATGCCCATCAATGATAGACTGGATAAAGAAAATGTGGCACATATACACCATGGAATACTATGGAGCCATAAAAAAGAATGACTTCATGTCCTTTGCAGGGACATGAATGAAGCTGGAAACCATCATTCTCAGCAAACTGACACAGGTACAGAAAACCAAACACCATATGCTCTCACCCACAAGTGGGAATTGAACAATGAGAACACGTGGACACAGGGAGGGAAACATCCAACACTGGGGCCTGTGGGGAGTAGTGGGGGGCAAGGGGGAGGGAGAGCATTAAGACAAATACCTAATGCATATGGGGCTTAAAACCTAGATGACGGGTTGGTAGGTGCAGCAAACCACCATGGCACATGTATACCTATGTAACAAACCTGTACATTTTGCACATGTATCCCAGAACTTAAATAAAGAAAAAATAGTTTTGGGGGTACAGGTGATTTTTGGTTACATAGACAAGTTCTTTAGTGGTGATTTCTAAGATTTTAGTGCTCTCATCACCCAAGCAGTGTGCACTGTACCCATTATGCAGTCTTTTATCCCTCAACCTGCTCCCACCCTTCCCCTTTGAATCCCCAAAGTTTGTTATAACTTTCTTGTGCCTTTGCATCTGATATGGTTTGGCTGTGTCCCCACCCAATTGTCACCTTGAATTGTAATAATTCCCACGTGTCAAGGGCAGTAGGGCCAGGTGGAGAGAATTGAATCGTGGGGGTGGTTTCCTCTATAATGTTCTCATGGTAGTGAATAAGTCTCGTGAGACCTGATGGTTTTATAAATGGGAGTTCCCCTGCACAAGCTCTCTTGCCTGCTGCCATGTAAGATGTGACTTTGTTCCTCAATCACTGTCTATCATAATTGTGAGGCCTCCCCAGCCATGTGGAATTGTGAGTCAAACCTCTTTCCTTTATGAGTTACCCAGTGTTGGGTATGTCTTTATTAGCAGCATGAAACAGACTAATGCAGCATCTTCACAGCTTATCTCCCACTTATAAGTGAGAATATACACTATTTGGTTTCCCATTCCTGCATTACTTCTCTTAATATAATGGCCTCCAGCTTCATCCAGGTTGCTCCAAAAGACATTATTTTGTTCCTTTTTATGGTTGAGCAGTATTTCATGGTGTATATATATCACATTTGCTTTATCCATTCCTTGGTTGATGGGCGCTATTTTCTAATTTTTTGTGTACTACAAATAGATGTGGCTTTTACATTTCTAATACCCTTGAACAAAAGAGGGGTCTAAGGAAATCGCTAAACAGAATAATCCCCAGCCCCACACTCTAAGCCATTTTGTTGTCTTAGGCAGCTTTCTGCTTCCAGCACCAAAATTTTCTTTTTCAAAGTCTATGCCCATCAAAGCAGACCTTCCCATCACATGTCTTCTATAGTAAGTCAGTGACAAGTTGCACCCTGCATGGTCTTAGAGTACCACAGGCCTAATCACTCATTGTGTGAAAGCCAGTTTCCCACAGTGTAGAGGCTACAGTATATGATCTCTATTTTTAATGATTTTAAATTCAAATACTCAGTTTTGCATTATTTGGATAGGTTTTAGCTTTTACATTTACCTCTAATTTTTCCTCTGAAGGATCACTGAGGAAGTAGTTATTTTTGTTCACTCACTCAAATCCATAATTTTCTCTGAATTAGTTGTAATTTCTTTTCTGAGAGATGGTCTGGGGACATGCCCAGATAATTACTTTCTGGTGTGTTTTCTGCTTTCTTTAAAATTTATTATTATTATTATTTTTTAATTGACACAATAATTACACGTATTTATAGGATGCAGCAGGCCATTTTCACACATGTATACAATGTGTAATGATTAAATCAGGGTAATTAGCATATATCTATTGCCTCAAACATTTATCATTTTTATGTGTTAAAAACATTCAAAATCTGCTCTTTTAGTTATTTCAAAATATGCAGTAAATTATTGTTAATTATAGTTACCCTACAGTGTTAGAGAACATTAGAACTTTATTCCTTTTTTCTAACTATAATTTTGTATCTTTCAGCTAATCGCTGGCTATCTCCCCCACCTCCTTAGCATCTGTGAAAAGCAAAATTTATGAATCCCTGATTCCTTTTTCTCACTATTGCTTGTATGTTCCCTTTCCCTCCTATTCAGGAGTTTAAGTCTGCATTTATAGATCTTATAAATATTTTAGTAAAATTATTGTAAATTTTCTAAATTATTTTACAAATATTAAATGTAAATGTATTACTTATAAATAATAAGTATAAAAGCTGAAAACTACAAATAATGCAAAAATGAGTATTTGAATTAAAAAAATTAAAAATAGAGATTATATACTATAGTCTATACACTGTGGGAAACTGGCTTTTATGCAATGAATGATGAGGCCTGTGGCACAAAACCAGTATTTTTTGTAAATTATTTTAGTAAAATTATTGGTATAATTAAAACACAAACACATTAGTGATTTGGTGGAAAATCAGATTGCTTAAATACCACAATAATAATGTAATGTCAGAAAAAGATATTTCGTATATTCTGTATAAGACATAGATTTTTTTCTTGCAAACGGGCTTAAAAACATAGTTACACATTTTACTGTTTGAGAAATGCTATCTGGAGATGGAGAGAAAACAGACTTAAACATGACTATATGTTAGACAGATGTTAAGAAATCAATGAGAAACCAGAAATACAGAGCAAAAATGCTTAATTATTTCTTTGGCTTACTCTTCTTTTTCTAGTAGCCTATTGGAAAACAGAAACGAAACAATCATAAAACCTCAAGAACATAATTCCAGAACTGTTGAAAATCAGTTGATTTGATTTTGAAAATTCTAATCAAGGATTGAGCTTCTTATATTATCAGGCTAAAATAATCGTATTACCTTACAATATCAGGTAAAATTAATAGACTGTGCTAAATATATTTGAGCTTGATCTCTGAGGATCTAATCTAGATGTGCCTACTCTTATATGATGGCCACAATATCATTAATTAACTTCTTCAAATTAATTTTCTTCCCCCTTCCACCTTCCTTCTCATTCTCCTTCCCCTCTTTACTTTTTTGTTTCCTTCCTTCCTTCCTTCCTTCCTTCCTTCCTTCCTTCCATCCTTCCTTCCTTCCTTCCTTCCTTCCTCTGCCCTCCTTCCTTCCTTTCTTTGATGATTTATTTTATTACACTTTATTCATCTGGGATATAGCATCATCATCATCAACAACTACACTTTTAATAAAAAGATAGTATCCATCATCTATCCATCTCCTGCTATGTGCCAAGGACTGTTCTGAGTGTTCTATGTATATCAATTCATTTAATCCTAGGGGTACCTACGTTATTCCCTTTTTCAAATGAAGACACTGAAGCATGGAGAGGTAAAGTAATTTGTTTAAGATCATACAGTAAACAAAGTAGCCTGACATGAATTCAGAGACACCATCTCTCTAGAAAGTGTGTTGTTAATCACCATGCTAAACTGCTTAGAATCATGTGGGAGGATCAAAATGTGGAACGTGTGAGAAAAATCCTAAAATAATAATAATAATAATAATAATAATTTTCCTGAAGGTAAAGTGCAAATGAGAACAGTAGGTTCTTAAAAACTAAACTAATAGGGTGCAGAAACAGATCTTCTCTGCTGAGTGCAGAAACAGATCTTCTAACTTGAGTGATGCATTCATTCATTTTACTAATATTTATGAGCACCTGCTATGCAGCAGGTTGTGCAGGTGTCAAGGATGCAAAAATGAACAATTCTGACGTATGAGATCAGAAAGGCAACAGAGAAAGAGAGGTAATGAGTAATGTATAATAGAGCCTTGCCAAGGAGTATAAGGCCTTCAGCTTTTTCTCTGAGTTTTAATGGCATTACTCTGGTTTCTGTATGCAGACTTGATAATCAATTGAACAAAGGCAGAAGGAAAGAGACTAGTTAAAGCTGTCATCATAGAGGCTATTTCCAGCCTGAAATGCTACTGAGCTTAGACCAAGGTAGTGGAAATCATGGGATTATTCTGCATATATTTTGAATACAGTCAATAGGATTTGTTGATGCATTAGATATAGAGTAAGAGAGAAATAAGATAATTCCAAGATTTCTGGTTGAAATAACAGAAGAATGGATACTATTTACTGAGATAAGGAAAGGCCAGGTTTGAGTAGGAAAATCAAAGATTCTATTTTGGAAGTGTTAAGTTGGAATGCCAGTTAGGTATCTAAGTGAAGATGTTAGTTGGACAGTTGGGAATGAGGGACGATATCTAGGATGCAAACTAAATTTAGAAATTGTTATCATAAAGATGTGTTTAGGATAGAAGACTTGATAAGCTTACCCAGGAAGAAGAAGAGAGGAGGGAGCATCCAGCCCTGCTGTATTTGCAAAATTTTACAGGTTGAGAGAGGCAAGGAGGAACCAGCAAAGGAGAATGAGCAAAGGATTCATCATGCACGCAAGAATTCTGTAGCATGTATTCTTGAAAAGACAAAAGAAAGATACATTTTCTTCCTGTCCCTTCATCTTTATTTGCCTCCAGCCATGAATATTTTTAAACATATGCAGAGATACCCATGCTTCAACATTGATTCTTTCGTTTTCCTCCTAAGGGATAAAATGAAAAAGGGCAGCTCTGGGGGAAATCCCATTCCTATAAGCTCAGAAATATTTGGCAGGGCCTTCCTACTTAAAAGACATGCTAATCTGGCCATGTCATGCCACTGAACCCCCATATAAAAAAATTCTAGTAGCTCAGAAAAAGTTATCATGTACCTGTGTGAGATGTAACTTCCCCTTTCACTTTTCTGTAGGAAATGGCATTGGGTGTAAGACAAATGGGAATCCTCAATTAAAATACATTTTCAAAGTTTATATTTCTTCAAGGACACTGAATTTACATTTCCCTGACCAGGGACAGCTGGCAAGATAAACAAGAAAATTAACTTCAAATATATGAAACGTTCTTCTTCACATTTTGGCCGAAGAAGTTTGTAAAATGAGGAAATCCCTATTGGGAAGATGCCTGGAAGCCAAGGAATAAAATAATAAAGCCCTAGGCTCTACTTCCTATGCGTGTGGGAGGATGAATTTATAAGCTGTTTTTCTTCTTCAGTCTCCTTGTTAACACCTGTGGGACTTCTATTTCAAAGTTTAACGTTTCCTTTTACATTTGTTACCTAGAGATTTAACTATGCATCTAACTATGGAGCTAGAGATACTATAAGGTTATAACCATTGTAATAGGTATTGCAAAAAAGCATTGTAATAATAGTTGTAGCATTGATTGCCCTTTGAGTTGACTTCAGAATATAGTTGCTGATATCAGTGTCATCTACAAAATTATTAAGTAGATTTGAATGAATACTGTTGGAATAAATAAGTAAAGGTTTTATGAAAGATATACCTAATGGCTCTATTCTGAAGAGTTAGTCATAAAGGCATCACAAAGCCTCTTTTGTCTTAGGAACTAGAATCATATAGAGACTAGGGAACTATCCTATGTTTAATCAAAACATCCATCAAATTGAGGAAAGTTCCATGTGGAAACTAAGTGATTTGGGTGTCTGCTGTATTCCTCCACCTTGCTTAGCCCAAGGGAATCTAGTATGTCTCACCTAACTACCTATATGACCCAAGGAGGATGACTACCTCTTGTCTAATTGCTATATGATGTAAGAAAGATATCCTTGCTTCTGATTCCTTTTGCAAATCCTTAGAGTTACATCCACTGACCTGCAGTAACCCTAATGCTTTCTTATTTAGTTGGTGTTTAGCATCTTTGGAGTAGAGAGTCCTGTGAAGAGATTACTATACATTACCTGGGGTGCCCATCCACTTGTGAGATTGTGTTGCAGCCCAGCCCACTAGTGGATGTAGTTTTCCAGTGAAATTCTCTGGGACAGGGGCATGCTTTTGTTTTGGGAATTTGAGTTGGAAAAGAATAATGTGGGAGGAAAAAAGATCAATTGAGTTCCATCACCTCTAGGATGGGGGGTATTTCTGATTGCTACATTGCTACATTTTCAAGACTATGTTACTCACTTTACAACAGAGAAACACAACACGGGACCAATCACTCTTTTGTCATAAGATTAACTTTTTCTTCTGGATAAATATCTCTGAAATGGAAGGGTATATTCACCCTCCCATGCCCTATATTATGAGGTCTAATGATAGGCAGAAAACACTGGGTTCCATAGTTCCATTTTTAGATAACATGAACTTGATGAATACTGGATTATAAGGAATTGATATTTTAGGTGGCTTTCAAAAGAAAGAATGCTGATTAGCTTTGTCATTTTCACAAGGAAGAGACCATCCCATCTGGGTTTGTGTGTGTGTGTGTGTTTGTGTGTGTGCATATGTATGCATTTGTGGCAGTATATGTGATTTATTTAAGTTTCAGGTTTTAAAGTTCCATAAAGAAATCACTGGACATTTTCTGCCTGGTGGGATGAAAATGTTTTAAAATCTACATGATGCTGGGAATATTTAAGAGCATGCTTACTTGGCAAAGGAGAGAGCTCTGTGAGGGATCAAAACAGGACCTGGCAACCATTTCCTTGGCATAGATTTGTGCTGCTTGGATGAAGAAGCCTGATCAAATCACTGCATTCAGCAGCTGCTGGTTAATTTCTTTTTGGTATCATACTCTGGATAATGTTTATCAAAAGTCTGGGTGCATTTAAAGGGGCACAACAGCTAGTGAAATAAGTAAAGTTTAGGATACATAGCGAAATGACTTTCATATTTAAAGGCAGGTATGCTTTGCAAATCTGGAAAGGTCTTTCTGGCTCATACAAGATCTGTCACTAAGTCTGCTGCCTCGTGAGCTAATCTCCTTGTCCTCCATCCCCCTAACCTAGACTCACATCACATGTATTTGCCCTGGTTTTCTCTTGCCCCTACTAAGAGTCTAGTCTATACTCTCCTATGTAATATGGTGATAGGATGCTCCACAGTTTATATATCATTTAATTTCATCCATAAGAATCATCTTCAGCTCTCTCTTGCTTTGTGTTTCAAGTGTAAACACTTCAGCCTACTAACTTCAGGGTTTCTAACTTTTATTCACAGACATTCTTTGCTGTTCCCCTTCAGGACCCTCCCACTTCAGTGAAATCTGCCTCCCACTGCCTGCATTAGACCTGCATATTCTGACTCCATGCCTCTACCCTTGACATTCTCCATTACTCAGTTGCTTTTTCACCTCCTCTAGAATCTACATTTTTCATACATTTTTCTTTTATTAGGTAAGCATTCTTCATACTAATGCAAGATTGCTGTTAGAATTGCCAAGATTTTAAGATTCTGGGATTAACTCATTTACTAAGGAGTTTACTGTCCTAGGAATTCTGCTAAGAACTTCTATATGTCCTTTTTATCTGCACCTCTCAACAGCCCTTCAAACTAGATGTCATCATCTCTATCTTACAGATGAGGAAACAAAGGTTCGGACAGCTTAATTAGCTTGCCCAGACTCATCCAGCTAATGAAAGGCAGAGCTGAAAATTAAACACGAATTTTTTTCCTCCAAATCCAGTGTCCTTTCCACTGTTTCCAGTGTACTAAAACCATTATCTGGTTATGATGGTTGTTTTTTACTGGTTTATTGCTTATTCTTGTTTTTCCATATGTTCTAGTCTACCAGTTTAGATAGTTAGATAAGGTATCCTTTATTTCTTTGGTGTTTTCTGGTACCTATCATAGAGCTCTGAAAACAGAAAACACTCAACAAATGAAAGTTGACATCAATTTATTTGTCAAAATACACAGGGCTTTGCCTTTGATACATTTTGCAGTTATTTCTGGAAGAAATTTCAGTCTTTCTGATAAGTCTCATTGGTTGACATATATGAAGCAAATATCTGGCATGTAGTACAAGCAGTCAGCCTAGGCGGTTATCAAGTCACCAATCAAAACCAGGCTAGCCAGTTCCTCAGTGACATTCTGCCATCCCTTGACACTCTGTACTGTGACCTGGAATCATAGGAATTTGCAGTGTATAGATCATCCTAAGTCCTTTGAGAGTCCTGTCTCTGGTGGCCTGGGGAAATTATATGTACCCTTTTCATAATATTAATTAAGATGTTTAATAGTCATTGCTATAAATAAAATGATTATTTAGTATCACTGGAATTCCAGGTGCCATACCAAACCTAGTGTGACATGCCCTTCTGACACGAACACACTATGGTCCTCCTGGCTCCACAGGCAGCTGGATCCTGCAAGCTGTTGGTTATACTATGAACGTGGAAAGTTTGACCCTGGGCTGGAGCTGGCTTGTTGTTTTCTGTTGGTGTAGACATATGTCCCTTGCAAATTAATAGACGAAACAGCTAGTTGGTATTTCTGTTCTGTTTCTCTTGACTATTGTTATTTACTAAAGCTTTTACATGTCAGTGATGGGGGAAATGGCTACATATTACTATCCTCAGTTGAAAAATTAGGCAATCAAAGCCCTAAAAGGGTAAGAGGCAAGGAAGTCAGTTCAGGATTTAAATTCAGAGCATGGAGTTTTCAGTATTTTCCTCCTACTTGAGAGAAGCAGTAGAATCCATGGGGCAAATGAGAGACACAATTGCCCACTGAGGCAGGTGTGACTCTGGATGCATCAGGCTGAGAGTTGATCACAGAAACCTGGTGAGCGGCTGGCTGAACAAAATGCCAGTGTATGTAGCACTCAAGAATGTGGACTCACAGGCAGACTGCCTGGGTTTGAGTCCCTGTTCTGCCACTTTCTATCTATGTGATCTTGGAAGGTGACTTAACCTCCATGTGTTGTGCTTTGTGCATCTATCAGTTGGAAATTAGAATGGTGCTTACCTCACAAGGCTGTTATGAACATTAAATGAAAAATACACAAAAAGCAGACAGACCAGCATCTAGCACTCAGGAAATGCTATGTAAGTGTTTAAGTTAAACAACAACCACAACCAAACCCAAAAATCAACCAAACAAAAAACCTCCCTTTCCTAACATGGGTCTGATAACCTTCATGGAAGGAAAGTCTTCTCTCTTATTATACTTGTGTTTTACCCTTTAAACGACAGTAAAGTTTCTGAAAGGTAGGTTGAAGTCTAATCTTAATTAAAGTAGGAAACGTTCTCACCACGATACCCACTGCCCAATCTCTAGAGCTATTTTGGAGTCACAAAAGTCTGACTTTTATCCCAGTGCAGAGAAAAGGAAAAATGAGAGATCCAAATATATTCTACAGAGAAACTGGCAGCAAGATAGGAATATAATTCTATTTACAAGTGAGTGTTTAAAAAGAATTGATTTATTGAACTTTTTCTCATTTTCCAGCTACCACTACACAATCAAAGCGGAAAGGCCACTTCTCTAGGTGCCCCAAGCAATACAAGCATTACTGCATCAAAGGGAGATGCCGCTTCGTGGTGGCCGAGCAGACGCCCTCCTGTGTGTAAGTGGAGTGTCCTCAACCAGCAAGCAAAAGGGTGCAGAATGGTGCCCGCCTGGGGCTTGCCAGGACTGGAAAGTCTGAGCTAACCATGCCATCTGTCTGAACACAGTTTCGCCTGGTCCTGCCACCAGCCGCTTGTTTAGGGGCCCACTCAGCAACTACTTATGAAGACACTGACGCACACTTTCCTCCTGAAATATGAGTATGTGAGAGTCCAGCTCCACTTCCAGGCTGGGCAGTGTCCTCTGATTTCTTGCGCAAGCAGAACTGATTCTTTTCAGCGCAAATAATCTCTTGGGTGGTTCAAATGGAAATGAATTATTCTGACAAGTGTTAGGTGGTTCATAGTTAGTGTAAATACGAGGGAATTCCTGCCAAATTAAGAGCTACTTTTGCAAGTGTCAGTTAAGCACAAGGAGTTAGTCCTATTAGTAAATAAGAGATTAGTGAAGCCTATTTAGTACACTGGGGAATTGGGAGAAAAGTTTTCAACTCTTTGCATTTGAGTCCTACTTCAGTTTTACTCAGGCATACACAACTTTTTTTTTTTGCATCTTTTAAATACGTATTTTTTTCTAAAAAAGGTGTCCCACTGATGTGCTTCCTGGGACCTTTCCTTAGAGAACTGGGAAGTGATTCTTCAAGTGCAATTTTGACCTAAAGTTCATAGAAGGTTTGTGTTCTTCTGCACAGTTGCCCAAGTATATAGTTTTTTTTTTTCCATAAGTGTCTCAGAAAAATAATTCCAAATCCCAATTTTGTGGAAACTTTGAGTCATGAGCTTTTTAAAAACTTAAATATAGTTAAGTTTAATTGAAAAGAGAAATATGCATGGGTAATGCTTGGAGGCGGATCACAATTGCTAATGTAAGAAAATAAATAAATGTGTGTGTATGTGTGTGTGTATTGAGAGGAATAGATCTAATTTTAAAAAAAATTCATTTAATTGCTTCCTGGCTTGGAAGCACATATTGATTTTTAGAAATATTAATGATCTTTAACCCAATACATTTTCCTTATTGGTTCCTATGCCTGCAGATTTATTGTTCTTTGATATTGCTGCCCTCTAAAATGAAAACCACAGTGTGTAAGTCTGCCTGCCAAAGATCAACACACAGACTGTCCCCTTCAACATAAAGTTTAAACTCATTTTCTTAGCCTTCATAGATCATCTGATCCTGGCTTAACTTTCTAGCTATAACTCACCATATTCCTAAATGCTCTTCCAAAATTCTTCATTTTATTTCATGATTTATTATGTAAGCTCTTCTCGTAGCCCAGAAAGCTTATTCTTGCTAATGGCTTAAGATGCACTGCACTTGTCATCTCCTTGTGGACCCCTTCACTGACTTCCTCCTTCTCAGGCATACACCGGGGTCTGAGTTAGATGTCCTTCCCCTGTGGTCTAGTCACACCTCTGTGAGCGCTCTTATCCACTAGAGCGTAACTGGTCGTTTCTTTAAATGTGCCTTCTGTGACTGTGCGCTCCTAGAGGGCAGGGCTCATGGCTTATTCATTTTTGTATTTCAGTGTCAAACACAGTGCTCAGAATTTACTAGGTACAGAAGAAATGACTGATGCATGAACAAATAGTGTCCCTATTACAGTCCATCTACTGCTATACTAACTTTCCAGACCAAGACCTTAATCTGAATGGAATGTCTTCTTAGTAGAGGAATGAATCACAGTCAATGGGAGGCAGAAGATCGTAGCAGACAGGGCACAGATTTTGGAGTCAGATAGATCTAAAATAAGATTTTGTTTTGCCTATTATAAGCAGTGTTAATAATGGGTGAGTTACTTTTTCTGAGCCTCGGTTTTATCACCTATAAGAGAGAGTAATAATACTGTCCTGTCAAGTGTTGATTAGAAAAATAATAAATGCAAAAATACTAATTATGGTACCCAGCACAGAGCAAGTGTTTCATAATTTTAAAAGTTCCAACTTTTAAAGAGCATATTTAAGTTTCCCATAAATAAAAATTTCCAACTTTTTAAGAACAATTTCTTTGGAGATGAGATCTTGCTATATCACCCAGGCTAGACTCAAAACTCCTAGGCTAATGCTTTTCTCCTGCCTCATCCTCCTGAGAAGCTGTGAGATGAGTGATAATCAACCTAGGACTGATGTTTCGGGTGGCTCGATGTAGCGCAGATTCAGCCGAAACTCTTTTGCTATTGGTGACAACACAGTCTTGAGAAACCAGAAATATCTCCTTTTCTTGGGATCATGGGAGTTTGTGGACTCTTGCTTTTACATGAAAAACCAAAGAGTGTTTCAAATAATGCAAATTTTCTCTTAGTAATCTTAGTATTTCCTTGGAAAAGGGACAATTTGTTTTGTCTCATGTAAAAAATAATTTTTATTATACATGCAGCACAGCACATTTACTATGCAGTTAATGCATGGACTTGGAAGCCAGACTACCTGTTTGAATCCCCCATTCTCTTAACTTCTCTATGTGTCAGTTTCCTCATCTATAAAATGGGGTTAATGATAGCACATGCCTCAAAGGGGGTAATAATGATCAAGTTAATATTTATAGATCTTTTACAACAGTGTCTGGTTGTTATTTCAAAATAGTGATCCCAATGCCCAATTTTGCAGTGCCCTCAAGGATCATGAGCGTCTTTTAACATTATTTTTGATTTTAAATAGTAGAACATGTTTATTAAATAAAAACTCACTTAGTCACCATTTAATTTAAAAAAATTAGAATATGCTCTCTTTGCCTCTCCTTCTCCTACATGGGAGATACACTCACTGAAAAAAAACACCAGCTGATATGTTGTTGGTTTGCTGAAAAGCAAAATAACATGAGAACCACTATAACCAGCTATGCTAAGTTTTGACCTTTTAGCATGGCTTCACGGAGGTACAACTTATAGGAAGTACTGCTTACTGAGAAATTCAATTAAAGCATTGTTAAGCCACCAGTCCCACAGCATATAATTAGAAAAACATTCTAAAAGAGCAGAAAGTAATTGCCGTGCATTTCATGGGCAAAGCTATTGCTTAAAAATACCACATTTAGTAAATTTGTTAGAGGAATATTTAAGCTAGTTGGAAAAGATTATATTTGTAAGGGTTAATTCCAACCTTATAAAACTCTAAAAAATCTCCCACCTATACACACAATTAAAAGTGATTCCTGGCCGGGTGCGGTGGCTCATGCCTGTAATCCTAGCACTTTGGGAAGCCGAGGTGGATGGATCCCGAGGTCAAGAGATGGACACCATCCTGGCCAACATGGTGAAATCTCATCTCTACTAAAAATACACAAATTAGCTGGGCATGGTGGCACGTGCCTGTAGTTCCGGCTACTTGGGAGGCTGAGGCAGGACAATTGCTTGAATCTGGGAGGGGGAGATTGCAGTGAGCCGAGATGGCGCCACTGCACTCCAGCCTAGCGACCGAGGGAGACTTCGTCTAAAAAGAAAAGTAAAGAAAAAAAAAGTGATTCCTCCCACCCCTAATTTTAGTCTTATGTATGTTAGACTTTTGATATCTCAAGATATTTCTAAGCTCGCTTCCTGTAATTTTGACCTCAGAATGAAGATACCTGGCTATCTTGCAGGAAGCAATTTTCTCTCATTCATCCTTGGGTTATTTTATAATAGATGCCCAATTTTCTCTCGTTCATCCTTGGGTCCTTTTATAATAGGTGCCTTTAGGTGTCCTTTCTTCTTTGCTTGCATTGTGCCTCACTTTTCAATTGATGGCTATTACTGAGCTTGTTTTTCGTTTATTTGTTTTGAAGCACTATCTCAGCTACAATATTGGTATTAAGGGATCTCTTTACTTGAGAAATACAGGCTTTGTGGGAATTAACTGCCTTGTGTTTTGTCAAGCATAAACTATAAAACAGCCCAGCAGTAAATCCTTTCTTAAAGAAAAAAGGTGTTGCACAGAATTTTTCTAAGGAGCAGAATTTAGTCTTTTTGACTCTTAAATAATTATGTGTAAGACCAGTATCATTTTGTGTTTTGACTTCATTTGAAGTATTCTCTTAAGGAAAATATTTATTAATATTTTCCATTACTGTTTCCCTAATATTAATAAAGGAAAATATTTATTAATACTAAGGTACCAAGATTACGACAGATAATTTTGGTTAAAATGTCCTCAAACTTTCTATGTACTTTAATTCTCTGATGTAGTTCAGATAATTCTATGGGTAGTTCTCAAATCACTGAATTGTTAGCTCCCTGGGTGTTACTGAGTCAAGCCCCAGCTTGGTCAAGTGGATCCATAGCTGTAACCTCAGACTTAGGACATCTGCTGACATTAGATATATCCTAATGCAGATTGATAGCTGAGAGAATGAGGGAAATGAAGAGAGACTGTTGATTTCTTGTCATTCTCCTTGAAGAGGACCGTGGAAAACAGGGAGGACATTTAGAGAAGAGTGGAGGGAATGGTGAACAGATCTGCAAATGTGGATTTAGGAATTAGATAAAGGAGTTAAAGAGGACAAGAACTATGTGTCTGGGGGAATGTAGTTAAGGAGGTGGGGAATAGAGATAACAGAAGGGCATGATCTAATCTGTGATGCCTTCAAGCAGTAGAACTAGAATCGACGAGTAGAATTTAGAGTGGAGGGGAGGAGGAGAGAAATTCTGAAGAAATAACATTCATGGAACATTCTCTGTATTGGACATTGTGTTATGAACTTTCACATGTATCAGCAGGTTTGAACACACAAAACCATAGAATTTTTATATAATTTTTAAGAGAGTTTGAGCACACCGAAACTATTTGCATTGTCCTACGAGAAAATGGGAAGTTCCCGGGGATTTTTGAGTTCCTTGTCATGGAGGTATTTAAGCACTGGGAATGCTGTGGAGGGAATTTTATTCTCCCTTCCCTTTTGAATTCACAGTCTAAAATTTAAAAATACATTTTAGTGAATTGTCATCATCCTTGTGTATTTATATTAGACATATTAATAATGTCTAATGATCAAGTCATGACAGGTTTTCAGCAAAGCAAAAAAAAAAAAAAAAAAAAAAATTACTAGTCAACAAAGTAGTGTACCTTTTTTAAAATAAAGGAACTATGTTCTTTATTAATTTCAAGTAATGAAAACTGTTAATTTCTTCAAAAAAGAAGTAGAGATTATTAAAAGTCTTGCATGTTTTACTTCCTTGCCCTCTTCTTGTTTTATAGCTGTGATGAAGGCTACCTTGGAGCAAGGTGTGAGAGAGTTGACTTGTTTTACCTAAGAGGAGACAGAGGACAGATTCTGGTGATTTGTTTGATAGCAGTTATGGTAGTTTTTATTATTTTGGTTGTTGGTGTCTGCACGTGCTGTCAGTAAGTATTTTTAAACTTAATTTTAAGTAAACCTGAGAAAGTATTTGCTCATAGTTTTCTTTCTTCTTTTCTTCCTCTCTACCTTCGCTTTTGCTTTTGCTTTGATTCAAATAAATCTACTTTTTGAACTTTGCCATTGTTGATATTGAAGTATTCATAATAAACACATAATATATGATTTTTATCATTTACTGAATAAAAGTATTATAATTTAAAACAAAATTTGTATAAATGTTCTAATTAAAAAAGACAATCTTTTAGTCTTAAAGCCTATATTTTGTGTTTGTTAGTAGGCTACATAAGACTTTTATTTTCTAAAACTGTACGATAACACAATAACATTGAAAGATAAAACAATTTTTTTGCTTTGCCACATTAAAATAGTAAGCTTTATATGTAAACCATATTACTTGTTTTTTTCTGTTACTTTCTAGTATATACCAGAACTTTGAAAATCAGGAAACATCCTGCTTTTTCTCTGAGACAGAGTGGCTTTGCATAACTTTTGTTTGTATTTATTTTTTTGAGACAGGATCTCACTCTTTTGCCCAGGCGGGAGTGCAGTGTTGTGAACATAGCTCACTGCAGCTTCAAACTCCTGGGTTTAAGCAATCCTCACACCTCAGTCTCCTGAGTAGCCAGGAATACAAGTAGTGTGTGCCACCAAGCCAGGCTATTTTTTCTTTTTTCAGAGACTGGGTCTAACTATTTTGTCCAGGCTGGTCTTGAACTCTTAGCCTCAAGTGAGCCTCCCACCTCAGCCTCTTGAGTAGCTGGATTACAGGTGTGAGCCACTGTACCTGGTTCTGGTTCTGGGACAATTCTTAATTAAATTAGTTTATTTTGAAAAATTATTATTATTGTTATTTTTTGTAGAGCAGGACTATCACTAAGTATGCTGCCAAAAGGAAAAAAAAAAACAAAACTGTCTTATTAAGGCGATTTTTTTTTTGTCTCGAGAAGCTTGCCCAAATTCCTAAACCCTTGTATTCCTAAACCTTCACTGTGGTCCACACATAAAGAGGGTTCTCGTGATTCCTTTCTTTGCAATGTGCTAGGGAAAAAAAAACACTACCGTAGAGGGAGTCTTTTTTTTTTTTTTTTTTTTTGAGACAGAGTCTTGGTCTGTCATCCAGGCTGGAGTGCAATGGTGTGATCTTGGCTCACTGCAGCCTCCACTTCCCAGGTTCCAGTGATTCTTCTGCCTCAGCCCTCTAATCTTAGCCCGAGTGGCTGGGATTACAGGTGCCCGCCACCATGCCCAGCTAATTTTTGTATTTTTAGTAAAGACCAGGTTTCACCATGTTGGCCAGGCTGGCAACTCCTGACCTCAAGTTGATCCACCCACCTCGGGCTTCCAAAGTGCTGGAATTACAGGCGTGAGCCACTGTGCCCAGCGGGAGTCTTTGATTTTTGTCTCAGCTCCTCCATTATGTATATTTGAGATTTTGGGCAAATTTCTTAATATCTTTGAAGTTTTATTTTCTGTAAAACAAGAGTGTTAAGCCAAATAATCCATAAGATACTTTCTCACTATAACATTGAAAGATATATTTTTATTTTATCTACTTTAAGGTGGGAAGAAATATTATAATGCCAGGTTTGGGGCAGAGAATTAGTTGAGCAAAGCTGGGAAACGGCCTATTTTGTTACATCAACTTGGAGCTGCACTTTGGGGAAACAGGACTGCAGTCTGGAATATCTAACATATTTGTTAATGTATGTAGAAACTTAGTTAATATATCCAAAGGCTATGTCACTTTTGTTTTTCTTATGCCTGTTTCCAATTTGTACTGTTTCTTGTACACTACTTGTATACTAAGTTACTACTCATCAGTCTATTTTGTAAAATAACTTGACCTGAAAAATTTTCTTGTGCCGACTAAACTCCATCAATACAAGTGACATATTCTTTCTATTTAGATAACTATATTCTACTCACACTGTTGCCTATTATAGCTATCATCTGAACCTAGAGAAGGAGATGGATCAAGAGAGAACCCTAAATATTTTTTTTTTAATGAAACCAATGCATTTTTAACAGTCTATAAATAAGATCATAGGATCTCTTGATGGATAATTTTGTGTTCACATGAACTACTAGGCCCATACAAATTTCTAACATGTTATTTTCTAAGTCCTCTTCGGAAACATCGTAAAAGAAAGAGGAAAGAAGAAGAAATGGAAACTCTGGGTAAAGATGTAACTCCTATCAATGAAGATATTGAAGAGACGAATATTGCTTAATGTAAGTGAGATAAACTTGGTGATAGAAAACTATTCTGGTGACATTTAACTGGTGAGACTGGGCTTACTTGTATCTAGTAAATTATTAGAATTTGATTATATTTAAAAACATCTAAAAATAAATCAATGTTTTTTCATAAAATCTGAAGCCAAATAAAATTCTTTCTCATGTCCTTTTTCTGCATGCTACCACAGAGATAGGCATTCTAATTCTGCATGGTTGGGGGGATATTTATATAACTTTTTCTTTCTCATTTTTGGGCACAGGAAAGAGGTATTTTAATAAAGACATCTCACATTGAAAGGAATAACAATAGCAATGTTTTAATAATAACTATGTATATTGAGCATTTACCACAATGTTATAAGCTCTTTAAATGTAATATCAGTAAGGATCCTAGCAGGAATCACAAGTCCTCTCAGATTATCCAATAGAGAAATTTTAATGAAGGTACCATGGGTCAGGGTTAAGGAAAAGTACACTGAGGCTCCCTGAGCTTGGCAATGGTTGGGAGCTCTTGCCCTTCCTATAGGAAGGGCTGAGGTAAATATTACCTTAGCATTCAGAGGGACCTTGGAGGAGGTTCCCCCTAGGCAAAAGCTATGGTTGTGTAGAGAATAACCTCTGTCAGATATAAACAAGGACAGAGGGAGGAAATAGGAGAAGTACTCCCAGCTTTTCTTTTGCCTTCGGATCTTCAGCAGGTGCCTTTTACTAGCTAAACCCACCAGAAACCAGAGGGCAATGGAGCCCTGGTGATGGAACCTGAAGTGGTCAGTCTCTGACAGACAAAGCAGGGCAGAGAAAGGCTCCAAGAAGGCACGTAAAGCATAACTAGCACAACAAGGCAGGATAGTTTTGGTTGTAATAACAAAATCCAACTCAAACTGGCTTTAAATGAAGGCAACGTATTGGCTCACATGAATGGCAGCACAGAGGTAAGGTGGGCGTCACACTTGTCAAACCAGAGGCTCACATATAAGGAAACAGATTATTTCTCTCTTTTTGCTCGCTGTTCAGAGTTGGCTTTCATCCTTGATCAGTTCCTCTTAGGTCATAAGAGAGGCCAGTAGCAATTAGGGCTACAAGCTTCCTTGTTTACAGCCAGTGTGAGAGAATAGTGTCCTTCCATAGCTCAGTTGTACAAAGAATCTCTCCCAGAAAATGCCAGCAGCTTATTGGGGTTGGTAAATGCTTGACGAGAAATTTTATTTGATCCTAACTTATTACAAAAACATTACTCAATTGAAAACAAAACCGCTGGCTCTGGATTTTTAAATTATTATTATTATTGCACAGTACATATCCTTTAAGTGACATGCTGTTATTTTCTTCATTCTCAGAGGCTATGACGTTACCTCCAGGCTGGTGGCAAGCTGTAAAATGCCTTGCTCATTTGAAAATGGACAGAATGTGTCTCAGGAAAATAACTAGTAGATATGAATTTTAAATAATGTATTTACTTTTTATTTGCAACTTTAGTTTGTGTTGTTTATTACTGTTTTTAAATAATAAAATCATTAATTGTATATTGTCTAGTAATTAGGGAAAAAAGCAAATGGTTAGGTAGCAACAATAGAAGGGAAATTTCAATAAACTTTCACTTAAGTATTGTTGCTAGTATTACTATTCAAACAAAAAAGAAAAGTAGGAGGTTAGGTCTTAGGAATTGAATTAATAATAAAGCTACCATTTACTAAGCATTTACAATGTGCTAATAAGTTTGAAATATATTATTTCATTTAATCCTTTCAGCAATCCATGAGATAGATATTATAATCTCACTTCCTACATATGAAAATAGGGCCAAAGAAGTCAAGTCAAATAATCTAATCCAGATTTAGGGAGTTGGGGATGGGTGGAGATGGAATAGAAATCAAAATTTATCGAAATCAAAAGTTGTGTTCTTAACCATCATTTTGTTCATCTGAATCGGTGCAACCTAACTCAAATAGTATAACCCAAGATTTTATACTGAACTGTGTTTTGCTGTGATTGTGATGTCAAAGCCACCTTCCTACAGGCACACAGAATGAGAAATCCTGGCCTATATTGCTGTTACCATCATGCTTTCTATAGAATTGACTTTTATTATGTTTTTTTTGCTCCTTTATAAATTCCCAATGATGACTACATTTTTACATTATTAAAGCAAACAGATTGGCCCCATAACTGGGGAAATGAATAGAGATGGAAAAGTAAATGCTTGGCATTCTTTAAGCCCTGGGTAAGTGTTTATGCTCAATAAAATATAAATAATATTACTGAAAGAGGCTGTTTATGCCAGAGTAATGGTCAGTGACGACACTGGAAAGCCCAGGTAGGAACTGGTTGTGACCACATCCTCATTTGTGTTCTTCTTGATGACAGCATATATGATTGCTCTCAGGTAAATTTTGATGTAGTGAATTCATGACCATAACATCTATTACTGAGGACCATCTTGGCAAGTTCTCCTTTACTCCATGGTATATTTAATAAACACTGCTTTAAACCTGGAAAAGTAAAATGTACATTTAGTCAGTATTTCATAGAATATTAAACTTTTTGCATTGATTAGGTGGGTGACTTACATAAATCAAGGGAAGACGCCTCCCAAATTGTGCCTGTCAGGCAAGCAGCTTCTTTTTTAGAATCTTTACAAATTTTACTTTGCAATGTAGATTCCATAGTGAGGTGTAGAATTCAGATAAATGCTGAAATCGTATCTCTTTCTAGCATCCATGGTGTTTTGAATAAAGCTGGGGTTGTACTTATATATAATACAGAAATAGCTCCCCTATCAGTAAGAACTAAGCCAAGCAATTGATAATTTTCAAAATATATTTTTTCTCCTTATTTAATGATCATACTTGAAATCCAGCTGATCTACCTTGTATATAACTTATTTTCAAATGTCTCATTTGATCTCATTCATGCCCTTTCTCTTCTGTAATCTTTTTTGATACTAAAACGGCTTGGAATAAATATCCATTAGAGCCTTTAAAAACACAAAACAATGCTCTGAATGTTTTTTTCCTGGACTGAGGTTGGCTGACCAACAAAATCTCTCAATTCATTTTGTTCTGCTCCTAAAATGTCAATGGTGGCTCTCGAAATTTGGTAGGTCTGATATCAAGAAAGAATTTCAAAGATTTTTATATCTTTTCAAAATGTATTTTATAGTTGCTTTGCATACACTAAATGACTTTGTTTATGTAAACTGTCAATATTATCATGTAATAAAATAAATTTATTTTTAAAACAAAGTAAACATGTTGTTACTTGGGAATTTTCTATTGGTACCATGAATTACTAATGGAAATCAATTTGAACACTATTGCTTTTAAACAGCTTGTACTTTTTAAACCCTATCCATTAATGTATTTGAAATAATACATCCTGACCATGTGTTTTCTTTAAAAACAAAATCATTTGGGAATATGATGGACTTCTATGGGACTGTCATCCCAATACTCTGGCTATATTTTTGAACTCCACCTCCAGCTGCATTTGGTTGGTCTAAGGCGGGCACTTAGTAAACTTGGGCCAATTAGAATCATTCCCAGAGAAACTGAAAACTTGAACTGAAGTCAGACTTCTTTGGGTTCTTGGGGTAGAAAAATGTGCATTTTGAAGCTATTGGCAATTACCTTTTGCTTCTTGTGGAACAGAAAAAAAAGGGAATCTGGTCAGCATATAGCAGGAGAAGCTTAAGCAAATGCTGAGTGAAAAACGGAGACAAGGCACAAGTTTCCCGACAGAATGTGAGTCCTGGTTACAGGCATTTTCAAAGTTTAGCACCATTCCTGTCTATGGGTGCAGCGACACGTTAGTGTCTTCATAATAAATTCCTTATTTGTCTTAAGCTAGATCTGTTTGGGTTTCTGTAACCTGGAACCAAGATCCTGACCAACTCAAGTGCATCCTGAGATTGTGGACAATGGTTCCTTAAAGAGGAAATGACATCATCTGCAAAACAAAATATCAAATTATTGTTTTCAAATAGTGCCCTGTATCATTTGAAATGAACATTTCCAGCAACAGCATTCTGTTTGCACCACACAGACGTTCATCGGAGCATGGAGAGGGAGCAGGGAGTTCAGCAAACATTGACGAGGCACCACTGTATTTCAGGTACTGTTCCACCCACTGTGCAAACGCTAAGGAGGAATAACTCTTAGAAGTTTAGAGTTTCTAAGTGTGGGAAACAGCTACTCACTGAGCATTTCCATACAAATTGTTGCTCTGAGAGAAGCTCAAGGTATTAAGGAACAGAGAGGAGTGTCACTTAGCCTCGCTTACTAAGAATCAGGGAAAGCTCCTGTAGAAAATTACATCTGAACTGATGATTGGCTCTGAGAAATAAAGGCCTCTGTCCCAGATCTCTGGTAATCTCAAATATTTCTTTTTTTTTTTCCTTTTTTTTTCTTGAGGCAGAGTCTTGCTCTGTCACCCATGCTGGAGTGCAGTGGTGCTATCATAGCCTCAACCTCTTAGGCTCAAGCAATCCTCCCAGTCAGCCTCCTGAGAAGCTGAGAGCACAAGCATGCACCACCATGCCTGGCTTATTATTTTTTTCTAGAGATGGGCATCTTCCTATGTTGCCTAGGCTGGTCTTGAACTCGTGGGCTCATCAAATATTTCTTAAATCTTTTACAAAATTTGTGGAGTTCCTCTGAAAGCTCCACAGTGGAGGGACCAGAGGGTGTTGCCTCAAGGGAATGAGTGAAGAAAAAGAACCAAGACTTCATGCCTTGTTCCAGGTTGTCCTCAGCATGGCAGGGTAGAGCATGTGGGCGCATGAGCTGTAGGAATAGATGTTCCTGGGCCCAGTGATGCTGTCTGATTAAGTGATGTCCTGAGTTGGCACAGAGAGATTTTTTTAGTTTCCTGCAGTGGGTTTTTTAGGCCTTTCCCATTTTCCACTTTATTTTATTGCCCATCAGCAAGTCACGTTGAGAGTGAAATAAAATGCTCCAGGTCAAATAACCTTACTTAGATAACACCCTGTTTGTGCAATATTTTGTAAATGAAGTCCAGAACATATTTCAATGCCCATGGCTTTAAGACCCAGCTATAGCTTTAATGAAATGTTCACTCTAGTATATTTTGAATGTACTTTTTAAATGAAAGTCTAAACATATTGAGGCACTGCTATCATTAATTAGTTCATACAAAAATATTTATTAGGTTTCTACTAAATGCCAAGTACCTTAGGTGCTAAGGCTATAGCACTTACACAAAACAATTTTAAAAACCGTCTGACCTCATGAAGGTTATCTTCTAGTAGATTTAATCTTTCACAGCATGGAATTTAAAAAAAGACTTATCCAAAAAGTTATGTTATCCAGAGGACATTGCCACTAGACTTTTAACTTAAACAACTGTCTAGGAGCGTAAAACTCAAGATGAACTCATGGAAGACCTCAGTATATCATAGGCTTGGCAGGTTTTCCTTGACTGAATAATTTTCATATTTTAATAATGATTCTGTAGAACAAAAAAAGTATAACCATGTTTTTGGTGTCAAATATTTATTTTTTCTATGCTTGATTAATACTGGTGCTACATTTGGGCATCTGCTCTTCTTCAAAAGATCTTCTATGCTTCAAAGCATTTTTCTACAAAGGAACCTGTTCCCATGTGATCATCTTTGTCAACTAAATGTTAATGTCAGAATATAACATGCAAATAGTGTACTCTTGCCTGTTTGCTAATGTTGTTGGATCCTAGGAATGTGTATCTTATAATAATATCTAATTGGAACTTCTGTGAGCTCCTCATTCTTTCCCAGGATGTGTCAGCTCTTGATGTTTGAAGTCATCTGAAATTTTATATGAGAAAGCTATATAAACTACATAGCTAAAGAAATTATATTAGTGATTATTTTCAAGACCTGAATTATTGTTTTAGAAATTTCAGAATGTAGACGTCAAGGGGTTAATCATAGTTGGTAATTGTACTCAAATAGAAGTGCTACCAAAACATGTTTTTAAAGGACTTTTCCTTTATGTTTTATTATTTTTATTCAAGTTTAAATTATGAGAAAAAAATACACAACAGAGGTACTCAAGGTTTGTTTTCTATTTTTTCTAATCAATTTACTTTTTAAAAAAGTCAAACAAACAAAATTATTCACAGAGCTCTTTAGTGTTGCTTTCTCTAGCAAGTATTATTATTCTTCCAAGATATAAGCAGAATAATAAAATATTCTGAAACTTTGTGATCCAAGCTAAATAATAATTTGCAGTATTTTGGGCTTTGGTAAGAAGTGACAGAAAAACTTGTATCTCTGACATGTTCTCTAATACCATTTTTGAAACACTGCAATATGTAAATTAATAAAAATAAACTTGTTTCTAGCACATTCTTTTTCAACACCCTAAAAACATTTCATTTACCCAATGAACCAGAGCTAGAAATTCTAAAAAATTATTTACACAGTTTTTTTTGTTTTGTTGCTTATTCTTTGTCTGTTTTACTCTTAAATTAAAAACAATCTGGCCTCAGTTACTGTATCACCATCCCTCGGTCTCCTAACTTCAACTGGACTTCCAAATGTCTGAACTCTTAGCCAATCAGTGCTCCTGATAATTCTGTAACTGCAATAGGAATAGGCTAAATTTGCTACTGAACTATCATAATACAAAGGTTATGAGCATAGAATCTTTATTCAGATAGATGTGGACTTCAATTCTAGGTTTGCCATTTACTGTGAGGCCCTGGGCAAGTCATTTAACCCTACTAATGTTTTCATCAGCAAAGTAAAAATAAATAATAAATAAGGTGGGTGTAGAGGCTTAAATGAGATAATGTCAGTAAAATGCTCAGCTCAGCACCTGGAATATTTTAAATATTCTCTAGGTATGGGCTCAATTAATGCTAATTATTACTACTAAGATCAATAATCATAGTAATGGTGATAGTGATTATGACCATAATAATATTCTCCAATTACTCCTGTGAAAAACAAGAAATTATTTTCTGAAGTTGAGTTACTGCACTGACACAGTGAAAAGTTTCTGTATTTCTAAGAACAAGTTATGTTTACGTGAAGAATTCCAGCTCAGTGACTAGTCCTATAAAATTGCCTCATTTTTCTCTCTGCATTCTTCCTTTCTCCTTTCCCAACTCCTTCCTTAGAAGCACCCAATGAGAAAAGATAAGGATGAATCATTATAAGGCTATTGAAAATAATGGAAAGCCCCCAAAATTTTTAAATTATGCTGAGACAAAAATGTGTTCGATATTTTTGAAGGTGTAGCTGAACTCTGTACTACTTGTATGTTCAACATTAACGGAGATTTTAAAAATAACTTGGGCAGAGACTGGAAATAATCTCTGCTATTTGATACTCACAAATGTATTTTTGTGAGTATCCTAGCATCAGGTTTATCATCTAGAAGATGGTACAGTAATACTTACTGTGCAGGCATCTAGATGATAAACCTGATGCTCAGGAAGCTTAAGTATTCTTGCCGAGGGTGATACTACGTGTAAATCATGCTCATCTGCCTCTTATCTTTGGCATCTCCAACTTGAAATGAAAGGATACGGAAATTATCTATCTTCTAGATGGAAAGAAAAAGAAACTTGTTGTTCTGGACTCTGCCAATTGGCTAAACAAATGACTACTGAAACTATGTATTTGACAAATGTTTAAAACATTTTGAAAATTGAAAATCTGTACAAGAATGGAATCTGAGAATTTTGTATCAATCAGATTTTTTTTCTATTTAAAAAATTAAACCTTTCAATCAGATTTAACAGGCTTAGCAAATATAAGAAAAGAACTTCAAGTACAACATATAGACTGAGCAGTAGAGTATGCACACTACCCAAGATATGCTCTTACTGAAGAGTAACACAACTTGATGGGATCAAACTATTTCTCTCAGTCAACACATGATGTGAAGAAGTAGACCTCTAGGAAAGTATCTGGATGTTCCCAAAGCTTTTTCAAATAGTAAAGTTTGATACAAATTAATTTAATGTAAAAAATATGTTTATAGGTAATCAAAATTAACTCCATAGTGCTTGAGTCTCTTGAATTCAATGTAACTTCATTAATATAGACCCCACCATTCTGTAAGTTGTCACCACTTAGGCACTAACTAGGTAGATGTTTACCTTCATAATTAAGATGTAGTAATTTTTAAAAAATCATAGGGGAGATATTATTGTTATAAACATTTCTAATACATTGAAAGTTATACTTCAGCAGCAGCAGTCTTTTTAATTTTGGTGTGATAATTAAATCACCTTACATGACATCTGTAACATGTTTAAAATCAAACTTATTATTTTTGTAAACTACCTTCAGGTTCTAATTTAATTGATTAAATATGGCTGAATGCTGACAATGGGCACATACACAAAAGTGTTCTAAGTGCAAGGGGAAGGTTCAAGGAGATTAAGGGACAGTGTATTTTTTTTTCAAGTGGAAGAAAGCCATATACACAAATAGCTGTAATAAAAGGTCAAATAGTTAATTCACTCATCCAATGAATATTTAGCATCTTTTATATGCATTGCATGGTGTGAAGTGCTAAAGAAAAAAAGATGAACTAGACTTAGTCTATGCTGCCAAGAATTTTGTTCTCCAGTAAAGATGAGAGCTTTACATGAACAAACAATACTTGCTAGTATAGATTAGAGACTGGAGGGATTAGAGAACACTTCTCTGAAGAAGTGGTATGTACCTAGACCTGAAAGAAGAAATGGAATGTGCTCGGCAAGTGTAAGTGAGGAGACGTTCAAGTTCTGGGTCAGTGTGGATAAGAACAGAGAAATTTTCAATTGACTGAGAACTGACGAATACTACTGGTGTAAATTAGGCACCTAAGACAGCTCAGGAAATGTCCTGGTGCAATGTTCATACAGATAATGACGAATAGAACAAGTGCTCATTTTGTTATCCAAATGAGTGTCTGCTCCACTTACAGTGAACTCTGCCTGTTGGGCAAAATATTCTTTGGGACTTCTATGGACAGAGTGAGTGTGTATCACCAACTTCACAACATATGGAGCATACCATGAATCATAGGCTTTATGTAAATTGATACTCAAGAATGCAATTAGTTGTCAACAGAGTCACACCAAGCCGTATTGAAGCCTGAGGTGAAAAAAGAAAAAATACATTCCTCTTAAACATACACATCAAAATATTCTCCTATATTTTGAATCAACTAGAAATTGTTAGTAAGCATTCTATCATCAGAAAACATGACTATGTATAAAGCCTTTCATTGTCCACCCTGTTCACACACCTTTGTCAGCCCTCATAAACCTGTCCTGCTGGGGACCTGATGGCCACAAGCCAGGGAACTGCAGGTTGATTGGAAACAGACTGTTCCCATTTCATAATAATGCAAGGTTGTAAAAGAAATAACCATTGCCTGTCTTTATCTACAAGTTTGATATTTTGTTCTCTGTGAATTTTTAAAACATTATTTAGATCCTTTAGAAGATACCACATTGTATATTATTTACCTCATTTCCTGAGTTTTTTTAAACCCTTAAATTTTGGGCCAGAGCAAGTGGGTAACTCACTCTTCTCTGATCCCAGCCCTGGTTGTTGACAAAGAGCAAAACTGGAGTAAAATTAGCAGATCCCATATGCAGTTTTCCATAAACAGACAATAACAAACAAAATAGCCACTAAAACATAAAAAATTTACATTTCAATGATTCCTACCAACACTCTAGAGATTTCATACAAAGTCCTTTGGATTGAGTTTTAATGTAAACTCTATTTCTTGCTAGTGATATGAGTTCTAGTAAAGAACATAAATTTACCCAGCTTCTGTTTCTTAATATGTAACTTGATATAATAATATCCTTCCCATGGGTTGGTGGCCAGGGCTTTTATGAGCTTCATGGGCATGTGACCTGTGCAACCCACAGGGCGCTGTATAGAAATGGCACTGTAATTAAAATTCTCAATAATTTTTGAGACAAGATTCCCAGCATTTTCATTTGATACCGGATCCCCCAAATTATGTACTGGGTCTGGCTATGGCAGAATGCCTGAGATACACTATGCACTCAGGAAGCTTTAGTGGAACCAACTGTATTGTTGTTGATTTGTGGACACATGTTTATAAGTATTTTCCCTGTTCTATGCACATGAGGACCTGAAGTTTAAAGACAGCACTGCATTAGTTATGGTCTTTGCCTTCTGTCCAGGGAAACCAGAATGGAATGGAAAGAGACAATGGAGAGTACCCTCTCCCTTCCCCATTCCCTGGGTTCTTTCCTAATGAAAGCTCAGTCTCCTTAGGTCCTTCTGGTGTCTCACAAGCTTAGTGACCTTAGCCACACCTGTGTCAGAATGTCTATGTATTCTCACTGAAAGAGATGGCTTTGTCTTGGGGTCTGCTGGTTTCTTCCCTACCCACTCCCTAGGCATGTGAGGGGAAACACAGATACCTTCGACTATACCCCTATTAAGTATCTGATCAAACAAACCTTGTCACTAGAGGGATTTATCCTCTACCATGCCCCCTGAGAGAGATCTGTATCCCTTTTATTAGTGAATTTTTAAATCTATTTTTTGAAAACAAAATCCTTGGCATTATTATGTTAGGCAAGCATTTCTGCCTTCCACCATCCTCCTCTTGAGTTATATCATAGAGAATTCTATCTTTAATAAAGGCCACCTTAGGAAAGCAGAAGGTCAAGTCTTAATTGCATTCCACTACAGGACTCTAGACAAGGCTCATCCCAGGAGGAAGAGGAGATGGATCTTGTCTATTGGTTTAAAAATGTATAAAATGGAGAGATATTAACAGGTGAAAGAGTAGGGTGAAGAATTCCGATTGAAGAGAACAGCCACTACAAACAAGATCACATAGGTTTGTAAATGTATGGTGCATTTGAAATATGCTATATAGAACAGTGTTGCCAGATAAAATAAAGACATCCAGTTAAATCTGAATTTCAGATAAACAAATGTTGCAGTGTACGTTCCAAATATTGCTGCTTATCTGGGCATCCTGTATTTTTATTTGCTCGTTCTGACAACCCTCACAGGGAATAGTGGATTATGTGATGCAAAGGGGAATATGCTTAAAATGAGGCTGTCTGGCACCTGATGTGTCATGGCAAGTTTTCTTGCATTTTACTGAATGGGAAAGGCAAAAGGTTTTAAGTAAGCTAGTGGCATGATAAGATGCATGGTTTAGGAAAACAATTCAACAGGCATTTAAAGTATAAAATGATAAGCTGAGAGATGCAAGGCAGGGGAAATGATGGGTGCTGGAATTGAGAGGCACAAATGGAAAGGCTGTAATATGCTCAAGATGTTTTGTAAGAGAATCAACATGATTTTGTGATCTGCTGAATTTGGAGGTGCAAAGGAGGCAAGACTCCTTGAGAAGACTGTTAGCTCCAAACTCATGACCAGCAAGTTCTTGCTGTGATTATCTGAGACATGGATTAGAGGAGGAGGAGCTGACTGGGAGTGAAGGTTTGGGTACCATAGTAAAGAAAATGACTTTTGTGTAAAAAAAAAATAGATTTGAGTACTCCGGGGACTCTTTGTAGAGACATCCAGCAAGCAATTGGGAATGTAGACCTGAAGTTCATGAAAACGTCTTGGTAAAGAAAAAAAAATATTGGGCAGGAAAAGACATAATGAAATTCACAACTTAGAAGAATTATCTGAGATTGTTGGAGATGGACTAATGGGCCCAGATACTGAGGTCATGAGGAGAAGCTGAGAGGATTTGCAGTATCTTGATGTGCAGCAGTCATGTGAATGTGAAAATGGGGTAATACCTAGATATACAACAACAACAAAAAGAAGCCTCAGGATTTGACATTACGTATGGTTGGAAATAAAGCAGAAAGGAAGGAGACATTGGTGTCTTCCATGCTGTGGGCAAGGGAAACTGGGACATAGAAAAGCCTTGCTCATGACAACAAGAGCAAGGTGAGATGGAGCCAACTTTACATTGTGCATCATTGAGTTTCAGCTTGCCTGTGGAACGTCTAAGTTGATATCTTGCTAGTATAAATTATACATTTGGGTTGAAAATATAGACTTTGAAAAGGAGTGTAACCATGTTGAGTAAATGGTATTTTGAGGGTGTGAATATAGAATAGGAATCTCAACCACCAGAGGTGCTGTGTGAATGCCTGAAAAAAAATGCACATTTTTGTGTATGTTTTGATTTAAAAAATGCAACTCACATTCTAAATTGGTTGTGCAGGAAAAAAGTTCAATAAATTAATTTAGTCTGTTACTAATCAGTTTTTCTCTCCTGAATGCTCATCTGCTGGTAAGGAGAAAATTAAACCAATTAAATGTCCAATCTGCTTTAAATTTAGCTCATTTGAGAAATATGAAAAGTCCCTTTCAGTAATTTCCTAACTTGCCAGGAATACAAAGCATGGGCTTTCAGAGAGTCTGCATCTTTTGTCTCTCACTACCATGGTATGGAGGAGATGAGATAGGGGCCTCCAGTGGATCTTTGGATTGTTATGGCAGGTATCCTTTGGTATTCAAGGACATGGTCCCTGGACCACCTGACTGCTGTGCAGTTCTGTCGGCCTTGAATGTTTTACTGTGAGGTACAGGCATGATCCCAGGGAGCAGTGACCATCCTGCCCTTGCTGATTAGACTTCTCTCATATCTCACTAGTTCTCAGCTCATCCTCCATCTGGCCTCCATCTATCACAAACTCTGTGGTGTTAGCTCACCTTGCCATTGTGGCAGGGCAGGCCACATGGCATGGTGTTTAGTTCTCTAACATCCATACCACGTGAGAACTGTGGCATGCAGCATGACTATGCTTCTATGTTGGCAATAGCTGACTGTTATGACCAGGGGAAGACTGGCACAGGGCTGTATGCCCAGTGAGGCAAAAGAATAAGATGAAAACGTGAATTAACTCCCTTCCCTGCCTCTTTCCAATGCATGCTCATGTGAATTTTCCTGTGAGTTGAAGGTCTGTAGGTTTATTAGAATCTCAAAGTGATCAGTTCTCAAAGTGATCAGTTATGCCTTCAAGTGTTAAGGACCTCCACAGAGACAGAGGTAGAAAAGTGCAGGTAAAGCCTGGAAGGAAGACAGAGGGGACAGGCATGAAACACAAAGAAAGGCTGGAGCTGGGAACAGAACAAAGGAAGTGCAATGTAAGGAAAATCAAAGGAACAAAGGAAGGAAATGAGCAGGACAAGGTGACCTGTGGTGGCACATGTCACAAAGATGACACTGAAAAAATTTGGAGGTTTATACCAGTCAGAAGCAATGATTAGTTCTGTAGAAAATATGAAAATTTCAGTTTTCCATCATAGTCCCACTTGGAGTAAAGTGTGTAAGAGTCAGCTCTCAATAGGTGCCTTAAAGTACATAAACAAGCATATGCTTACTAGACTGATATAACTTAGAGAACTCTTCAGGGAGGAGGAGCAGGATTCAGAAGTGATAGTAGCCGTAGTGGGATGGGGTGGTGAAAATGATGTAAGATTTGGATATACTAATATGTTTTGTAAATGCTTGACTGCAAAGCCTATGTGGGGACAGCTGACCAGTCAAGGGAACTGGGTATGTAAGATTAGGAAAGCCTTGTTGTTATAGATGTCTCTTGTGGCCAAACTAGAACCTCTCTGCAAAATCATGTCAAGTAGAATGATAGATGGTGGTCCTCAAGGAGTTTAGAAAACAAGAAATTGGGTAGCAAACATTTGTCCGTGTTTATTCAGTACTGTCTAAGTGTCAGGCTTCTGGCTTCTGCCAATGAGATTCTACCTGGGTGACCTGCATTATCTGCTATACACATAAATGTGCCACCTGCTTTTCTGCATTTCCCTCTGCATTGCAGGGCAGAAACCTGGAACCTTATTTTTCAGCATCTTTTTCCTCTTATAGTTCTAGATTAGAATCTTCTAATCTGCACAGCATTTGGAAGGTGGAAGAGAAGTTGCCATTCTCCAGCAGCAGTTGTAAGCTGATGTCTGGACAGATGGCAGCCATAAGGTTTGCAGTGGTTTCCAGGTGTGTGCCTGAGAATCACATGCTTCTAGCTGTAGCTTTTCTGACCTTTGATTCCCTAGCTTTTCCAAAGGCTGTATGAGCCTCTAATGCTCTGCAGTTAAACTCTTCTACATGGAGACCTAGGGAGATTCTGTTTCCCTGATGGAATCCAGAGTGAAAAAGTGGAGCAGTGGCGACCCTAAAAAATATTGACTTGCTTTTGTTTTAATAATCAATCTTAATAAGTATTAATATTAATCTAATTGCAGATACACTGATGCCAAGAAAGGGATACACTAGTGTCTGGGTTTGAATTCACCTTAAAGAAGGCTTTGAGATGAGTACTTGGAAGAAACTATTTATTTGGGAACTAGTTCCATGATAGACATGATGGAATGAGGAAGAAATGGGGGGAAATGAAGTGGAAAAGCTAGAGAAGCCACTAAGGGTATGTTAGTGAGATAATTACTTCTGTGTATAGCTGAGCTTAATTCCACTGGAGTCTACCTAAGGAACTGTGAGATTGCCCCTCATAAATATTCCACCTAGGCTGATGTCAAGATGGAGTATTTATTCACAGACACAGACACCTGCTCCTCCATGGCTGAGGGTTACCCGTGGGGTGACATTCAGTCCCCTGCACCTGTAGTGTCTCCTACTCCAAGGTAAAGAAATCCCCCCTCTGTGTTGGAAAAGGTCCTTAGCCAGAGAGACAGAGAAATGTGAGGTGGGGGAAGGGGAGTTTCTGGATTTGTGGCATGGACGTCTAGGCCCCTGTTGTACCATTGGCATATGGCTTCCTTACAGGTCAGCCAGCCTCTTCTGCTTCTGTGCAGTGGCAGAAGCATATATCAGAGTGCAGAACAATGAGGGGGTGGAGAGCGGAGCGAGTGCAGACAAAATGCCCCAGGAGTGTGAAGGCAAGCAGTGAAAATTGCCAAGAATTTAGCTAGGGCCCTCAGGGGAGCTCCACACACATTCATGTTTTCCCCCTTTTGTCTTTCTCTCTTTTTCTCTCTCCTCCTTGTCTTCTTGGTGGTAATTTCTGTTTCAGATAATGCATACAACAGAGTTTTAACTCAGTCACTTTTAAAGACTTTAGCCTGAGAATTTTTGCAACATTAAACAAGATTCCTTCTTCTAACTTCTAAGTGTCCTCTCTCTGGACAGCTTCTCCCCCTCACCCCCCCACCAGCTGAGGGATAGCAATCACCTGCCTTCAGCAAATACACATAAAACTGCTTAGTAAATATAGGTTGCCTTGGAATCCAAATCAAAAGAGGAAAGATAAGGATGAATATTACCGATTTGTTAGGCCTTAATGACTTTTTTTTTCCCAAATCTGAATGTTCTTGGCCTATGAAAAATGAACTACAGTCCCCTTTAGACATATACCAGGTGAATCCTAAAGCCATGCCTAACCCTAGGTTTCTACACATTTTAGTGCTTTTTCACCAGCCCTTCTATCTCTTTTCTCTCTTCCAGGAGACTGTAACAGAGCCATTGCTAATAACCCTCGGTGGCAGCCTGCATTGATAGGAGTGCTGTGGTGGACAGCGCAAGAGTTTAGAGCCAGACGGACCTGGGTCTGACTAGCTCTGTTGTGATATTTTCCCATTTTTCCCATCACCATTTGCAACTGGCAGCTTATTGCATAGGGGCATAGGTTTTTTTTGTGTGCTTTTTTTTTTTTTTTTTTTTTTGAGATGGAGTCTTGCTCTGTCACCCAGTATGGAGGATAGTGGCGTGATCTCAGTTCACTACAATGTCCGCCTCCTGGGTTCAGTGGATTCTCTTGCCTCAATTTCACAAGTAGCTGGGATTACAGGCACTTGCCACCACACCCAGCTAATTCTTGTATTTTCAGTAGAGATGGGGTTTCACCACGTTGACCAGGCTGGTCTCGAACTCTTGACCTCAGGTGATCTGCCCACCTCGGCCTCCCAAAGTGCTGGGGTTATAGGTGTGAGCCACCACATGTGGCTGTGGCATCTTGACTGCTTATTTTGTAAATTAAAAACCTCTCCTTTTTGTCCTTATACAATGAAGAGAGCTTCAAGTTCCAGTGCATTTTTTTTGTCTTTTCATCTTAGTGTCTATATTCAAATCTGAGACTTATTTCCTGTTATAACATAATTTTCTTAGTGCTATAGTTGAAGTATTCTAACACAAAAAATTCAGTGACACAAATCCACTTTTATTTCTCCACAGCTCAGGACTATCTCAGAAAATTAGTCTTTACTGATTTGGAAAAGACCAAGTGATATTATTGCCAATGGCATTATTACTATGTCAATTAACCAAAGGTCCTTGCTTGAAGTTTCAAGAAGACTTTTTTTTTTTTACTGAGGCTTTGGTAGGCCTCCTGGAGTGAGCTGAAATCAAAAACTGTGTGTTTGAGTCTCAGATCATGCAGTTAGGTAAGTAAACTTGAGTAGGTACTTACACTTTTTGAGTCTTAATTTTCTTAAATGTCATAGAATGATTTCTAAATGCCTAATTGAACTGATGGGAGATTTCTTCTTCCTAATAAAAGCTAACATTCATGGAGCATCTACTATGTGCCAACAACTGTTTTAATGCTTCCCATAGGAACTCATGCAAGCCTCCCAGCAATTGTATGATAGTTGAAGTACTTAAGGTTACCCTGATGTTATCAGGAGGAAGCTAAAGGACCCTGGGTGAATGCCTTGCTCAGGATCACACAGCTAGTTAAGCGGCAAATCCAGAATTCAAATGCAGGAAGTCCAGCTCCAAATCGTTACCACCACCAGAAAATACTTATTAAGTACTTACCAGGTACTATGTTGAGCTTGTTCCAAAAGAAATCTAATTCATTCCATGATCCCTATTGTGCACATAAGGAAATAGGCTCAAAATCTGAGCTGAAGGAACTTGTCCAAGGAACTGTAATTCAAAGGTGAAAAGTGTTTCTTTTGCTTATAATATTGTGCTTCCACTATTCACCCTCTCCTTTGTCTGGCTAAGTTCTCATTTTTCACATCTCAATTTTTGCTTCTTCTGGTTGTCTTCGCTGATATTCCTACCCTTGGCTAGACCTCCTTTTATACGTAGTTTGAGTAATCCGTATATTCTCTTGGTAGTAGATACTATAATTTGATTTAGTTGTCTTTACGTCACTATTTGATAAATACTTGCCTCTCCTACAAGTGTAGCGTTACATGGAGACAGGGACTGCATCTATTTCTGCTCAGCAGTTTATCCCTAACACTCAGCATGTAATAGGTTTGCACCAAATATTTAATAAATTAATGTACTTTAAACTTTCAGATTGATGCTGATAAACATTGGAATGTAAACTGGAAAAAAAGGATTTGCATGCTGTATTTCTGTAGAGAATAGACGAGATTGAAAAGAAAAACAGAAATGAGATGAACTCAAGGGAAAGTCAAGACTCTCCTATGAGCAAGGATTTGATTTTAGGAAGGTGAAAATAGGTGACACAGCATTTTAAGTGGAAAAATAATTCAAAACCCAGACTTAATTCCAAACTATGTTGACAGGAAATAGGAGGGCACTGTCTTTCCTGGTTTGACTTGAGGGTAGCTGAGTGTTTTCCTCCTATTCCAAACCACATTTTCACCCCCGCAGGCTTTGGTAAAATCATATCTTTTAGAGGTAGATAAAAGATATGATTTTAATTCTTATCATCAGTGAGCTTTGATTAGGAACGAGGAGTGAGCTTTGATTAGGTGAGGAAATTACGGTTCTGAAAAATGCAATGATTTACTCAAGGTTACAGTTTGATGGTAGAGCCAGACCCATGATCCAGGTCTCTTGATACAAAATCTGGGGGAGACATGGGGGTTTGGGGGAGACAAAGATACAGAGAGAGACAGACAGGGAGAGGAGAAAGCAACCAGTAACCAACTATTAGAGGGTGTGAAATTTGAGCTGTTTTGAATGATTGGCTGTATGGTAGATTGAAATTAAATGACCGCAATCATTTGCAGTTCCTCCCATCAAGAGGTGGAATCAATTCATTCACCTTTTAAATCTAAGCTTAGCTATGTGTTTGCTTTGGCCAATGGGACTTGAGCAGTGCTTGCACATTGGGACTTGATACCTCTTGTTGCTGGGACCCCTGAGACCGTATCTTACAAAGACACCTGGGCTAGTTAACTGAGGATGAAGGATAATTTGGAACATGATCTGAGCCATCCAAACCACTTTGAGAATTGTGAACTAAATGAAATGGTTGTTGTTGTATGCCATTAAGTTTTAGGATGGTTTGTTATACAGCAATAACTAATCAACACAAGATGTTGTACAGTGGGACGAGTCCATAACAAAGCCTAAAACATATGGCATTGATTTAAGGATTAGGTAGCTGGTAAAGGTTCACAAATTAGGAAGGAAACTGTTAGAAACTGCTGGTAAAATGTCAAAATGAAAAACACAGGTGGTGACCTGAAACTGCTACAGCAGGCAGAAACAAATGGACACCAGTATGACGTGGTAGCAAAACCACTGGCAAAACTGTTACCATAATAATTTGGAAGACAGACTGTACTTAATGAACTTGTGGATGTGGAGAGAAAACTTCCAAGCAGAGTGTTGAAAGTGTCAATTAGCCTCTTCTAGATGAGTATGACAAGTTATTTCAAGAAAGATAAAAGGTAAAGAAATAACTGTTCAATTTTAGATAGAATTTAGAGGAAATACAGGAGTTTTAGAATTTTCTGGATTGAAAGATAAAATTCTCTCATCTCTAGTTTTTGCAACTAGTATAAGACCTCAAAATGAAATAAGTAAGTAATGCAAAATGAAATTAAAAGTTCAGTTATACAACCCTTTGTTAAGTCTTCTAGAAATTTGTTAAGATTTGTTAAAATTTGTTTAAATTTATAATGCATAGTAGACCTTTCAGTTAGATAAAAGAGTTTCTAAGACTTACAGGCATTCTCTCAACAGCAGTCAGACACACCCTAAATAGAGACAGGTGTGTCACACACACAAAAAAGATGGGTGTGAAGAATTATGAAGTGGACTCAAATTAGAATAATCACAAACTCTCAATGTTTTTAAAGAGAGTTGCAGGGTAAAAGCACTGTAAATCTGGACTAAAATGGTCAGGGATGGTTCAAAAAAATTTTTAACTGGGTTCCCAAATTTTTACAAGTACGAAGGAAGCAATCTGAGAATACTTCTCAGTTTCAAACATGTGTCATTTCTTATGGAAAATGAAGGACATCTCAGATGGTGAAAACGAGAGTGTAGGGAGTGGAAACAAGAAACAAAGGACAATGGGGGAAGAAACCACTTTCTGGAAGCAGAACTGCACTCTAATCAGGGATCATTCCATGTGATTCTATGTGGAAAATCTGACAGCTGGAATTCAGACTTGCTACAAAACAGCAACTATTTATGTCTCTCCTTTCTTTTACTTTCAAATGAGAATCTCTGTGATGATTATTTTGTCCCTGTTTTCAGCGTTGTATGTTACGTATGTAAAGAGCAGATATCTTTCTTAAGTTTGAGAGGTCTCTGGGTCAAAAGGAAATGTCACCATGTAACGCGTGAGGACCCTCCTCTGCATTTGAACAAGATAAAAATTGCAAGATATTAATCTTGAGACTGCTGTCATATTGGATCAGATTCTGAGGCAGTCATAGAGGGTCAGTGTATTTTGCATTGTGAATAATTTAAATAATTTAACCCAGAGAGTGGACTGTGGTAAATTAAAACAAAATAGACACAATATTTAGCAGTTTCCCTCATTAAGAGGTGGAATTTACTTCTTAACCCCTTAAGTGTGGATTTATCTATGTGATTTGCTTTGGCCAGTGGCACACTGGAAAACATATTACAAGCAGAGGTTTGAAAAGTTCTTGTGTATTGAAGTCACTCTTTCTTGTTCTGGGACTGTTCCATTTGAAAAGAATGATCTCGCTTCCTGTAAGATGAGATCTAATGTGAAGAAAATCCCATCAATCTCAGACAACTCAGGATCATGAGCTAAATACAATGGTGTTGTTTTAAACCACTAAGTTTCAAGGTGTTTTGTTATGCAGCAAAAGCTAATAGATATTGGTTGGATTTGTACGAATAGATGGAATGTGAGAGACTAAGGAGTTCCATTTCTATCTTCCAATAAAATAGCATTAATGGAATAACATTTGTTAAGATAATGCAAAAAAAATCTATGTGCTATAGCAGCTTTATCCCCCCTCCAGTTTATAAATTTAACTAATGCACAAAGAGCTACACAAGTCCAGAAGGTACAGAGATCTATATCATCTGGTAATCAAGGCCTTCCAGTTAGGATTATGTTGTGAGATAATGCATTTGGTAGAAAACTGAGGCACCAAACCAACTTCTAATCACACTCACAAAATAGTCTAGAGACAGAAAGTGTACTAAATGAAACAATAAAAAGAAATTTTATTCATTCATCAAGTATTTTACTAGGTGCTATATCTAGGCAAAGAGAAACAATATGTGATACTACTAGGGTATTGTAATTACAACTTAAAACACTGCTTTCCAAGGCATTTGCTGTAATCTGAAGCTCTAACTAAAAGGCTGAATAACTAGGAAATAACTCAAGAAAATAGACCTAAGTATTATCTCCGCAGTATTTCACAGTAAATTTGGTCTAATAAAAATTTCACATGGATTATTTTCTAATTGACTCTCAAGCACCCTGACTCTTTGGAAGATACATGTTGAAGAGTAAATGTTATACCTTGCTAAATTTAAACACATATACAATATAATGTCTAAAACAAAGCAAAAACTTTCATCTGCTTTTTTTGCAGTTTACTATCTTTTCCTGCTTTTTCAGTTGAAATAGTGTTACAATTATTCATAAACTTTCTTTTGTTCCCTCTAATATAGATTTCTTACATTTTTGCTATATAAAGTGCTTAAAAGACATAGACAAAAAATAATTAAAATATTCTTAATTTTTTTTTTGCATTTAGAATCTGATTCATTTAAATCACTTTTTAAAATAGACTTTATTTTCAGAACAGTTTAGATTTGCAGAAAAATTGGGAAAACAATGTAGAGAATTCTCTTATATCCTCACACCTAGCTTCTCCTATTATTATGTTATTATGGTAAAAATTGTTATAATTAATAAACCAATATTGATATATCATCTAAAGTCCATGCTTTATACAGATTTCCTTAATGTTTCATTAGTGTTCTTTATCTGTTCTAGGTTCCTAACCAGAATAACATTGCTTTTTGTCCTCATGTCTCCTTAGGCTCCTCTTGGTCTTGAAAGTTTCTCAGTTTTTTGTTTGTTTTTGATAACCTGAGAAGTTTGTAGGAGTAGAGGTAGGGTATTTTGTAGAATACCCCTCCGTTGGTATAGGCCTGATGTTTTTGTCATGATTGGATTGAGAGCACAGGTTACTGGGGAGACTCATAGAGGTAAAGTGCCATTTCATACCAAGGTTACTCACATAACTTGTCATAATTGATGATAAACTTGATCATCTGCCTGAGGTGATATTTGTCAGATTTCTCCATGGTAAAGTTATTCTTATTTCCGTCTTTTCTCTATTTTTGGAAGGAAGTTACTGTGTGTATCCCATACATAAGGGGTGGGGAATTATGTTCCACCTTCTTGAGGGTGAAGTAGCCACATAAATTATTTGAAATTATTCTCAATGAAATATTTGTCTACTTTCCTCTGTTTATTTATTTAATAATTTATTTATATCAGTACGGATTCACGAATATTTACTTTATACTTTGGGTTATAAATACTAATTTAGTCATCCGTCAAGTTGCTCAGCTTAAGCTATTGAGAGTTCTTTCAGTTGGTATCTGTGTCCCTTTGACATTTTAACTTGACACATTCTCTCTCTCATTCCTTCTTTTCTGTCTCTTTCCATTTCTTTTATTCATTATGATCTGAAAATAGAAAAGCATATGTGATCTCAAATTTTGCTGTTTGAGGATAAATTAAGTCCCTTTGGAGCCGAGGCAGAGGTTCCAATGCATCTGGGGACAGATAAGGAAACTGTTCTCAGTTTTCTCATATCTAAGTTAAGGGGCCTGATTTCAATGTCATTAATAATCCTACCAGATTTAAAAGTGCCATGATTATGATTTTTGGTCACGTCTGGGCTGTTGGTAACAAATATCACAAAAAGTGTGAATTAATTTATTTTGTTTTGGTTTTTATTCTATTCTGGAACTTTGCCTCAGCTTTCAGAATACCTTATTGTTAGAACCGGAGAAGAGTTTCAGGCCATTCAAATTTCTGTTGTTTTATGATCTACTGAAGGCCATTTCGTAAAGTGCTCAGGATAGCACAGCTGGCCAATATGTTTAAGCTGTAAAAGAGATGGTATCTCACATCATGACTGTGTATGAGAGAGCTGTGGGTATGCATGTATGTGCAAGTATGTGTGTGTGTGTGTGTGTGTGTGTGTGTGTAAGGAGTGATCTTTAAGTAGATTTGGGAGCATACATTTATAGAAGAAGAAAATGTAAAACCAACTAATTGAAACTCCTCTCTCGAGGAGGGAATTGCATACCACAGCAAGTAGACAGGAATCTTTGCATCTTTGTGAGGCTGTAACATAATTAAATCATGGAGTGTCTGGCCTTTGCTTCCCTTTGGCTTGGCTTGGCATCCTCACCTTTTTTCCTTCTCCTGTAATCCAAGGATCTTCCTTTCTTGCCAAGCTGGAAGTTTGGATTTTTGTGATGAAGAGTCTAGAGGACATGAAAGACAGGGGAAAGAGGAAGAGGTTGGCTAGAGTCTGTCAAGGGGTTTTCCAGGGAGATTGGGTAAGAGAAGCACAGCAGAAAGGATATGAGAAAAGTGGCTGGAACAAAAGGGGGGTGCTAAGAAATATGATCCTGGCTCATGTACCCCCTTCCCATAATTTGAGAAATCCAATTACTTTGAAACTCCTTTTTGCTGTTGGAGTGTGCTTTGAGTGGTGTTATGTTTTGGCTCTGTGTTCCCACTCAAATCTCATCTTGTATCTCCCATAATTCCAATGAGTTGTGGGAGAGACCTGGTGGGGAGATAACTGAATCATGGGGGTGGGTCTTCGTGCTGTTCTCGTGACAGTGAATAAGTCTGACAACATCTGATGGCTTTAAAAACAGGAGTTTGCCTGCACAAGCTCTCTCTTTGCCTGACGCCATCCACATAAGATGTGTCTTGCTCCTTCTTTCCTTCTGCCTTGATTGTGAGGCTTCTGCAGCCACGTGGAACTGTGAGTTCTCCATTAAACCTCTTTCTTTTGTAACTTGCACAGTCTTGGGTTTGTCTTATCAGTAGTATGAAAATGGATAATACAAATGGCAATGCTGCTTGGTAACCAAACCACATAATTAGTGGCTCTGTAAGTGTCACAAAAGTTTCAGCTCTTTGCAAGGAAAATCAATGGGCTTACTGGAGGAAGTCTTGAGAAGTACTTCGGAATTGATCCTTTTGTTCTTAGAAGTCAGCATTAAGGCATCATTAATATGATGCTACAAAGACTGGAATTATACTGCAGGGTGCAGATTGGAAATCCCGTGAGGAGGAGTCTTTACCTGTTCTGATCACTGATATATTGAAGGAGCAACATACATCTTTTTGGAATGAATGAATATTGAGTAAATAGGAGAATCTGTGTATTCAGGATCTGTTGTAGGTCACTGATTTGTACTTATTGAGGATAGTTTCTCTAGGGAATGGTTATCTGACCAGTCCTGGGGAAATATAGCCTACATTTGTTGAGAGAGAGAAGCAGTGAAATATGAGAAGTTTACAGTTGAGAAAAATAAATGAAACTAAATGAGAAAATATGGGTGTTGGTGATACAGATGGATTATTTGCAATTCTATCTATAACGTGTGACATTCTGAATTGGATGTAAGAGAAGGAGAAGAAACTGCCTGTATTTGGAGTCATCAATCTCATCTGTAAAAATGAAATAATACTGTCTAACCTGCAATGCGAGGACTAGGAGAAACAGTTGTTGATGTAAATAATTAATGGGGCTGGGCACCATAAAACGTAAAGATATTTTATTCTAATAGTTACCATTACCCAGTCTTATTTTTCAATTTGTCTTATACAAACCAACAAAAAGTCACATCTTATTTCTTTCTAAAACAAAAATCTTATGTGAATTAATGTATACAACAGATAAAAACTGAAGGGTGTGGAACTTAGGCTGCCCCCTAAGCACACGTTCAGAACCCTCCAAATGCCACTGAATACAGCATGGAAACTGCCCAACTGGCCCACAGCTCTTTTTCCAGAGATGGGAACTGAGGGTCAGAGGCAGTTCATGATTCATTGAAAAGCCCCGTTCTCTTCTGGTGTGTGTCTCAAGTCAGTGAAATTGGTTTCTGTCCTAGCAGGGTAAAAAACATTGTTATGTGATTATGATTTCTCTGATTTCAAGAAAAATCCTTTGTCTTTTCTTTTTCCTTTTACTTAGCTTGGCTGTTTCTCTTCTAACCCTGCCCTGCTTCCTTTAGTAATTAGTTTTGGAAAGAAATAACTCACATAGTAAAAATGATCTGGAAACTAACATTAAAATTTTTTTCTAGCCCACATGGATTTGTATGATTCATAGTTGCTTTAAACCCATAGAAATGTGCCTGCACAAATTAATAACAACTTTTCATAAACAGACTTCATTGTCCACAGCTAAATATATTCCAGTCAGGCTTTAATTGAAAGGAAAGATATGACAGGAATCTATCTCCATGGCAAAAATGCTTTTAAAAGTAGTTTATACTCCTGCAATGATCTGTGACAGCTTTTGAAGATGTTTGGGTTTCTTTTTTTTTTCCGCAACTACCTAGGCAGATGAGAGGGAAGAAATGGAAAGGACACAAAGCTAAATATGTGGATTTTGAATGATCAGCTTACTGGGCTACAGCTGGTTGAGTCTTTGCTTAATTATATGCAGAGGTGAAACTAATGGTGCTTGTGATTATGAAACTGAAACTGGTTAGGAAGGTAAATTCCCTCTCCGTATGTAAGTTGCCAACCTTGTGGATTAGTTTCTACCTGAATAGAAGACCACGTGAAAGGTCTTGATAAGAATAATAAAGATTTATAGTTACTTAGAATTAATCTTGAATTAAAACAAGGTTCCTGCACCATCTCACAAGTCAGAGTGAGACGAAGAATAAATTTGTTTCAATTAAAAAAAAAAAATGTTGCTGTAGGCCAGGTGTGGTGGCTCCTACCTGTAATCCCAGCAGTTTGAGAGGCCAAGGCTGGTGAATCACTTGAGGTCAGGAGTTTGAGACCAGTCTGGCCAATACGGTGACAGAGCAAGACTCTCTCTCTCTCTTTCTGTGTATAAATGTTAGGTTTTGTTAGAAACTGTCTCAGCACTGGCTTGCTCAGTTATACCATGATAGGGACCTTAATAAGCCATACTCTATGGTGCTCTTTGCTGCTCCAGTGACAGAGTAAAGGAGGGCAGTCAGTATGTCTATAAAACCAGGCCAGCATTAGAGCAGGTTAGGGGCTCAGTCAATACAAAGGAGGCTTCTTTGATAGCAAGTAAGCACTGAAGCAAAGTAACTGGGGTCCAAGCTTCCATGTTCGAACATAAATAGAAACTAAATAAATTTAGGGTGTTCCTCTTTATTTCTATTTTTTTCTAATTTGAGAGGGTATTATTGTTTATTGTTAATTTCAAGATACACAGAAAAGTATAAGACAGGGAAAAATTGTTCGATGCCACAAGACAGCTATAATGTCAGACAGACTTTGACATTCTACTTATGAGATTTTGACATTCTACATGTCTATTTGTTCTACATGGGATTACCTAAATACATTTCACAACTTGGACAGAGTTCTTGTGAACACACTAATTAATAGTAAAGCTGGGCCAAAAAAGTTATTCTCATCAAAATACATTCATTTTTTTCTCTGGCCATGTGCTTAATCTCCCTATTCTGGCATGTGGGAGGGAGGGCAAGCCATCTGTAGTTAAACAATGAAATAGCTGTTACTCCCAATTACTTAAGCTGGGAGTTAATTAATCTAACTACAGATGACACTGGGAGTGTTTCCAAGTAACTAGAGAGCATCTTAGACCCACAGACTCAGGAACATGGTAGGACTCTTATATTCCTAGGAACTTTTATTTTTAGAGGCTTCGTTCCTCACCATATCAGATATAATAAAATATAACCACACTCCACATACTATGTATCATTTTGGCTGTAAAATTTATGAAAGAATTTTTATAAAGTTGAGAATTGTTATGAGTTGATGCTCTTATGCTATAAACTTCATTATATTATTGTTCTGAGCTGAGCTGCAGAAGACCAGTTGGCATGAGTGTAGTTTCCTATAGCTGCTGTAACAAACTGGATGGCTTAATATAATCAAAATTTATTATCTTGGAATTCTGGAGGCCAGAAATCCAAAATCAATTTTGGATCAGAAAGTGGCCAAATAGGAACAGCTGCAGTCTGCAGCTCCCAGTGAGATCAATGCAGAAGGCAGGTGCTTCATGCATTTCCAACTGGGTACTTGGTTCATCTCATGGTACTAGCTAAAGTGAGTACAGCCCACAGAGGGTGAGCAAAGTAGGGTGGACTGTCACCTCACCTTGGAAGTGCAAGGGGTCAGGGAACTCCCTCACCTAGCTAAGGGACACCGTGAGGGACTGAGCTGTGAGAAATGTTGCACCCCACCCCAGATACTGTGTTTTTCCCATGGTCCTCATAAGCCATAGACCAGGAGATTCCCTAGGGTGCCTACATCACTAGGGCCCTGGGTTTCAAGTACAAAACTGGGTGGCCATTTGGGCAGACACCAAGCTAGCTTGCAGGAGTTTGTTTGTTTGTTTGTTTTGTTTTGTTTTGTTTTTCCCCACACCTCAGTGATTCCTGGGACACCAGTGAGACAGAACCCTTCACTCCCCCTGGAAAGGGGCTGAAGCCAGGGAGCCAAGTGGTCTAGCTCAGTGGATTCCACCCCCACAGAGCCCAGCAAGCTAACATCCACTGGCTTGAAATTCTTGCTGACAGCACAGCAGTCTAAAGTTGACCTGGGAAGTTCCAGCTGGTGAGGAGAGGGGTGTCTGCCATTACCGAGGCTTGAGTAGGCAGTTTTCCCCCTCACAGTGTAAACAAAGCCACCAGGACTGATTGGAGCCCACTGCAGCTCCACAAAGCCTCTGTCTAGATTTCTCCTCTCTGGTTAGGGTATCTCTGAAAGAAAGTCAGCAGCCCCAGTCAGGGACTTATAGATAGAACTCTCATTTCCCTAGGACAGAGCACCTGGGGGAAGGGGCGGCTGTGGGCACAGCTTTAGCAGACTTAAATGTTCCTGCCTGCTGGCTCTGAAGAGAGCAGTGGATCTGACAGCACAGCACTTGAGCTCTGCTAATGGACACACTGCCTCCGCAAATGGATACCTAAACCCCATGCCTCTTGACTGGGAGACACCTCCCAGCAGGGGTCAACAGACACCTCATACAGGAGAGCTCCAACTAGCATCTGGCAGGTGCCCCTCTGGGACAAAGCTTCCAGAGGAAGAAACACACAGAAATCTTTGCTGTTCTGCAGCCTCCACTGGTGACATCCAGGCAAACAGGGTCTGGAGTGGACCTCCAGCAAACTCCAGCAGACCTGCAGCAGAGGGGCCTGTTAGAAGGAAAACTAATAAACAGAAAGGAGTAGGATCAACATCAACAAAAGGATGTCCACAGAGGAACCTCATTTGAAGATCACCAACATCAGAGACCAAAGGTAGATAAATCCATGTTGATGAGGGAAAACCAATGCAAAAAGGCTGAAAATTTCAGACACCAGAATGCCTCTTCTCTAAAGGATCACAAACTCCTTGCCAGCAAGGGAAAAAAAAACTGGATGAAGAATAAGTTTGACTAATTGACAGAAGTAAGCTTCAGAAGGTGGATAACAAACCACTCCAAGCTAAAGAAGCATGTTCTAACCCAATGCAAGGAAGTTAAGAACCATGAAAAAAGGTTAGAGGAATTGCTGACTAGAAAAACTAGTTGAGAGAAGAACATAAATGACGTGATGGAGCTGAAAAACACAGCACAAGAACTTGGTGAAGCATACACAAGTATCAATAGCCAAATCAATCAAGTGGAAGAAAAGATATCAGTAATTGAAGATCAACTTAATTAAATAAAGTGCAAAGATGAGACTAGAGAAAAACAAATGAAAAAGAACAAACAAAGCCTCCAACAGATATGGGACTATGTGAAAAGACCAAACCTACATTTGATTGGTGTACCTGAAAGTGACAGGGAGAATGGAACCAAGTTGGAAAACACTCTTGAAGATATTATCTAGGAGAATTTTCTCAATCTAGAAAGACAGGCCAACATTCAAATTCAGGAAATACAGAGGACACCCTAAGATATTCCTTTAAAAGAGCAACTCCAAGACACATAATCATCAGACTCACCAAGGTTGAAATGAAAAAATGAAAGTTAAGGGCAAGACAGAGAGAAAGGTTGGGTTATCCACAAAGGGAAGCTCATCAGACTAACAGTGAATCTCTCTGCAGAAACCCTACAAGCCAGAAGAGAGTGGGGGCCAATATTCAACATTCTTAAAGAAAAGAATTTCAACCCAGAATTTCACATCCAGCCAAACTAAGCTTCATAAGAGAAGGAGAAATAAAATCCTCTGCAGACAAGCAAATGCTGAGAGACTTTTGTCACCAGCAGGCCTGTCTTACAAGAGCTCCTGAAGGAAACACTAAATATGGAGAGAAAAAACTGGTATCAGCCACTACAGAAACATACCAAATTGTAAGGACCATCAACATTATGAGGCAACTGCATCAACTAACGGGCAAAGTAAACAGCTAGCATAATAATGACAGGATCAAATTCACACACAACAATATTAACCTTAAATGTAAATGTGCTAAATTTCCCAATTAAAAAACACAGACTGGCGAATTGGATAAAGAGTCAAGACCCATTGGTGTGATGTATTCAGAAGACCCATGTCATGTGCAAAGACACACACAGGCTCAAAATGAAGGAATGGAGGAATATTTACCAAGCAAATGAAAACCAAAGAAAAGAAAAAAAAAGCAGGGTTTGCAATACTAGTCTCTGATAAAAATAGACCAAGAAAGATAAAAAAAAAACAAAACAAGAAAGATAAAAAAAAAAAGACAAAGAAGGGCATTACATAATGGTAAAGGGATCAATGCAATAAGAAGAGCTAACTGTCCTAAATATACATGCACCCAATGCAGGAGCACCCAGATTCATAAAGTAAGTTCTTAGAGAGCTACAAAGAGACTTAGACTCCCACACAATAATAGTGGGAGATTTTAACACCCCACTGTTAGTGTTAGACAGATCAATGAGACAGAAAATCAACAAGGTTATTTAGGACTTGAATTCAGCTCTGGACCAAGCAAATCTGGTAGACATCTAGAGAACTCTCTACCCCAAATCAACAGAATATACATTCTTCTCAGCACCACATCATACTTATTCTAAAAGTGACCACATAATTGGAAATAAAATATTCCCCAACAAGTACAAAGAAGGGAAATCATAACAGTCTCTCAGACCACAGTGCAATCAAATTAGAACTCAGGATTAAGAAACTCATTCAAAACCTCACTACATGGAAACTGAACAACCTGCTCCTGAATAACTGCTGGGTAAATAACAAAATTAAGGCAGAAATAAATAAGTTCTTTGAAACCAATAAGAACAAAGTCACAATGTACCAGAATCTCTGGGACACAGCTAAAGCAGTGTTTACAGGGAAATTTAGAGCACTAAATGCCCACTTGAGAAAGTGAAAAAGATCTAAAATTAACACTCTAACATCACAATTAAAAGAATTATAGAAGCAAGAGCAAACAAATTCAAAAGCTAGCAGAAGACAAGAAATAACTAAGATCAGAGAAGAACTGAAGGAGATAGAGACACAAAAAACCTTTAAAAAAATAAATGAATCCTGAAGCTGGTTTTTTGAAAGGATTAACAAATCAGATAGATTACTAGCCAGACTAATAAAGAAGAAAAGAAAGAAACAAATAGACACAATAAAAAATGATAAAGGGGATATCACCACTCATCACCACTGAAATACAAACTACCATCAGATATACTATAAACACCTCTATGTTAATAAACTAGGAAATCTAGAAGAAATGGATACATTCCTGGACATATACACCCTCCAAAGGCTAAACCAGGAAGAAGTTGAATCCCTGATAGACCAATAACAAGTTCTGAAATTGAGGTAGCCATTAATAGTCTACCAACCAAAAAAATTCCAGGACCAGATGGGTTCACAGCCGAATTTTAACAGATGTACAAAGAGGAGCTGGTACCATTCCTTCTGAAACTATTCCAAACAGTAGAAAAAGAGGGACTCCTCCCTAACTCATTTTATGAGGCCTACATCATCCTGATACCAAAACTTGGCAGAGACATGACAAAAAAAAAAAAGAAAAGAAAATTTCAGGCGAATATCCCTGATGAACACTGATGTGAAAACCCAATAAAATACTGACAAACCAAATCCAGCAGCACATCAAAAAGCTTATCCACCATGATCAAGTCAGCTTCATCCTTGGGATGTAAGGATGTTTCACCATATGCAAACCCATAAATGTAATCCATCACATAAACAGAACCAATGACAAAAAAAACACAATTATCTCAATAGATGCAGAAAAGGTATTCAATAAAATGCAATTCCTCTTTGTGCTAAAAACCCTCAATAAACTTGTTATTGATGGAATGCTAAGAGTTGTTTTGTTTATGACAAACCCAAGGCCAATATCATAGTGAATGGGCAAAAGCTGGGAGCATTTGCTTTGAAAATCGGCACAAGACAAGGATGCCCTCTCTCATCACTCCTATTCAACATAGTTTTGGAAGTTCTGGCCAGGGCAATAAGGCAAGAGAAAGAAATAATGAGTATGCAGATAGGAAGAGAGGAAGTCAAATTCTCTCTGTTTGCAGATGACATATTCTATATTTAGAAAACCCATTGTCTCAGCCCAGCATCTCCTTAAGCTGATAAGCAACTTTAGTAAAGTCTCAGGATACAAAACCAATGTACAAAAATCACAAGCATTCCTACACACCAATAACAGACAAACACAAGCCAAATCATGAGAGAACTCCCATTGACAATTGCTACAAAGAGAATAAAATACCTAGGAATACACCTTTCAAGGGAAGGGAAGGACTTCTTTAAGGAGAACTAGAAACCACTACTCAAGTCAATAAGAGACGACACAAACAAATGGAAAAACATTCCATGCTCATGAATAGGAAAAATCAATATCTGGAAAATGGCCATATTGCCCAAAGTAATTTGTAGATACAATGCTAATCCCATCAAGCTACCATTGACTTGCTTCACAGAATTAGAAAAAACTACTTTAAATTTGATATGGAACCAAAAAAGAGCCTGCATAGCCAAGACAATCCTAAGCAAAAAGAACAAGGCTGGAGGCATCATACTACCTGCCTTCAAACTATACTACAAGGCTACAGTAACCAAAACAGCATGGTACTGGTACCAAAACAGATATGTAGATCAATGGAACAGAACAGAGGCCTGAGAAATAATTCCACACAGCTACAAGCATCTGATCTTTGACAAACCTGACAAAAACAAGCAATGGGAAAGGATTTTCTATTTAATATATGGTGTTGGGAAAACTGGCTAGCCATATGCAGAAAACTAAAACTCAGTCCATTCCTTACACCTTATACAAAAATTAACTCAAGATGAATTAAAGACTTAAACATAAGACCTAAAACCCTAAAAACCCTAGAAAGAAACCTAGGCAATACCATTCAGGACATAGGCATAAGCAAAGACTTCATGACTAAGACACCAAAAACAATGGCAACAAAAGACAAAATTGACAAATAGAATCTAATTAAACTAAAGAGCTTCTGCACAGCAAAGGAAACTACCATCAGAGTGAACAGACAACCTACAGAATGGGAGAAAATTTTTACAATCTATCCATCTGACAAAGGGCTAATATCCAGAAACTTCAAGGATCTTAAGCAAATTTACAAGAGAAAAACAAACAACGCTATCAAAAAATGGGTAAATAATATGCACAGAAGCTTCTCAAAAGAAGACATTTATGCAGGCAACAAACATAAAAAAAAAAAGCTCATCATCACTGGTCATTAGATAAATGCAAATCAAAACCATAATGAGATACCATCTCATGCCAGTTAGAATGGTGAACATTAAAAAGTCGGGAAACAACATATGCTGGAGAGGATGTAGAGAAATATGAATGCTTTTACACTGTTGGTGGGAGTGTAGATTAGATTATTCCAACCATTGTGGGAGACAGTGTGGCGATTCCTCAAGGATCTAGAACCAGAAATACCATTTGACCCAGCAATTCTATTACTGGATATATACCAGAAGGATTATAACTTATTCTACTATAAAGACACATACACATGTATGTTTATTGCAGCACTATTCACAATAGCAAAGACTTGGAACCAACCCAAATGCCCATCAATGATAGACTGGATAAGAAAATGTGGCACATATAGACCATGGAATACTATGCAGCCATAAAAAATGATGATTTCATGTCCTTTGCAGGGACATGGATGAAGCTGGAAACCATCATTCTCAGCAAACTAACACAGGAACAGAAAACCAAACACTGCATGTTCTCACTCATAAGTGGGTGTTGAACAATGAGAACACATGGACACAGGGGAGGGAACATCACACACTGGGGCCTGTTGCGGGGTCAGGGGCTAGAAGAGGGATAGCATTAGGAGAAATACCTAATGTAGATGACAGGTTGATGGGTGTCACAAACCACTATGGCACATGTATACCTACGTAACAAACTTGCATGTTCTGCACATGTATACCACAATTTGAAGTATAATAATAAATAAAAAAATCAATTCACCAGGTTAAAATCGAGGTGTTGGCAGGGTTGTGCCTACTCTGGGAGCTACAGCAGAGGATGGTCCTGGACTATTCCAGCTTCTGGAGGCTGTTGCTATTTTCTGGTTTGTGGCTATATCACTTCATTCATTGCCTGAATCTCCACATCCTTTTTCTCTGTGTCATAATTTCCTTCTCTCTCTCTCTGTTTTATGGACCCCAATGATGGCATTTAGGGCCTGCTCAGATAATCCAAGATTATCTCCTCATCTAAATATCCTTATTTCTGCAAAGATCCTTTTTACAAATAAGGTAATGTTTATGGATTCTGGAGGTCAGTGCTAGATATTTCATTCAATCCCCTACAGTATAATATTATGCTTTGTATTTAACTAAACTTTTATCAATTTTGATTTAATAAGATCTTTATTTGTGTATTCCAGCACCAATACATTTTTTTCAGGTCTCAAACTTTCTGTGAACCCTTCAGAAGCTTTTATCCTGGCACCTTGCTTATAATGGATAAACATCCAGGATAGAGATTTTCTCCCTACCTACAGCAAATTTGGCTGAAAGAACTAGCATCACTAATTCCTAGAGCAGGTGTTTTCTTTTTTAAAAATAAACTTTTATTTTAACTTCTGGGTACAATAGCAGGTTTGTTACATTTGTTACATAGGTAAACTGGTGTCATGGAGTTTTGTTGTACAGATTATGTCATCACCCAAGTATTAAGCCTAGTACCTGTTAGTTATTTTCCCTGATCCTCTCTTTCTCCCACCTTCCATCCTCTGAAAGGCCCCGGGGTTTGTGGTTCCCCCTCTATGTGTCCGTGTGTTCTCATCATTTAGCTCCCACTTATAAGTGAGAACATGTAGTATTTGGTTTTCTATTTCTGTGTTAGTTTTCTAAGAATAATAGCCTCCAGCTCTATCTATGCCCTGCAAAGGATATGATCTCATTATTTTTTATGGTTGCATAGTATTCCATGGTGTATATGTACATATAACACATTTTCTTTTCCCAATCTATCCTTGATGGGCATTTAGGTTGATGTCATGTCTTTGGTGTTTTTCTAAGAGGCATGTTGCAGATGGAATTGCTAGGATGCATTGACAAAGGAGGAGATTTCTGTTTACAGAGTTCTTGGATTTCATATTTCTGCGGCAACAAATAAGAGAATTACAGAGATGGTCAAATACTTAATGTAAACTACAGCTCACACAGAGAAGCATTAAACTTTAAACCCCAAACTTTAAGCAAATTGTTGCATTTGCCAGCTCTCAGGGGCTTACTGTGCTGCCAGGCATTATACATGGCACTTTTTACATACTAGTTCTACTGCTCAGATAATTTCTTCAAATGAAGTATAATCTTGTCTTACAGATGAGGGAGCAAGGTACAGAGAAGCTAAGCAATTTGTTCAAAGTCACCCAGCAAGTGGGTGAGAGAGGCAGAATTTGAACCCAGGTTTGTCTAACTATAAAGCCCAACTTATCTTCTGTGCACTGTGCTATATCATTCTTTAAAAAAAGAATATATAAAGAACATGACAAAGAAATTAAAACTGTAGCCTAAAGCACAAAAGGATTAGAACCAGAATAGAGATTTAACTTCTATCACGCCAACTTAGTTTTCATTCATTTCCTGAGACAGGGGAATGATAGTTGATACCATTACTTGAACTACAGATGTATGTGATTATCTACTGTTCCATAGACTATATATAATTGATTTCATTATGTAAATTCTGATCTTTGCAACTAAACTTTTTCTGTAGTCTTCAGTCTTTGAGTAGAAAGACTTCCTCAGATAGCATTCATATCCAAACTTAAAGTATTTAATTAATATTAACAGTTATTATCACTGTGCTCACAGTGGATGAATGAGGAAAACCTGCATTGCATATTGAAGAATTTCCCAAATGTAGGGGCCTTGTTTAATTATTACACTTTTCTCTGTGCTATTTTACTATAGTATTATTTACTTGGTATTCCTTTATTTCCTGTGTTTTAATTTTGTATTTATTTAAAAGGCAACAGGATGAGTTCATGTCCTTTGCAGGGACATGGATGAAGCTGGAAACCATCATTCTCAGAAAACTGACACAAGAACAGAAAACCAAACACCACATGTTCTCACTCATAAGTGAGTGTTGAACACATGGACACAGGGAGGGGAACATCACACACTGGGGCCTGTTGGGGGGATGGGAGAGCTAGGGGAGGTATAGCAGGGGATGGGGGCATTGGGGAGGGATAACATTAGGAGAAATACCTAATGTAGATGACAGGGAGATGGATGCAGCAAACCACCACCATGGCACTTGTATACCCACGTAACAGACCTGCACAATTTGCACATGTACCCCAGAACTTAAAGTATAACAAAAATAAATAAAAGTCAACTATATCACTATCATAATTAGAAAAGCAGCATCTCTATAAATAGAAGGTAAACAACAAATAATGCAATGAAAAGGAAACAATATTTTAAAATTCTGCATAGACAGTATTAACTACCAATGGAAAAGGTTTTGGACTTGCTTTATTATTGTTAGAAAGGGAGATTAGCAAGTCTTCAAGAGCTGGTAAATACACATTGGCATTGACCCAAGACTTCCTTCTTGACAAAATCTGAGGATTGAATAAAATCCTCATTCAATCCCAGCAAAAGAAGTAATTTTCTCACTAGATAATTCAATATACTTATGGGTGTGCTGTGAACCACCTGAACACGTCTTACTATCACCGGTGACTGTCCTCCACCTTGCCGTATCAGGCTTGAAATTAAGATTCAGCATTACGTGTTTCTTTGCCTTCTGAAACTGGGAGAGCTGTAAGTGGCCTATACACAAGCTCCCCCTCTCCCCCATTCTACTCCTGTGGATAAAGTCCTCCAGCCAAACAACACTCCTTATCACAGGAACCAGGCACAGTGTCTGCTTATCCCTCAATAGCAGACTTTAGTTCCCTGCCTGCAAGATTATTAAAACAAGCCAAGTACGTGCTTCTGCAGGAACCAAGGGTCACCTCACCCCCCTTGGTACTACAAAACCTGCCTCCCACAGCCCCTGCTTGTTCACTCTGTTGGCAAGCGCAACCCTTGGAGGGGGAGTGCCATGTCTTCCCCAGTCTGTGCATATTTGTGACTGATAACCTGCTGGGATATAATCTGCCCAGTGCTGGGTGTCGTGTGTTCTGCCATCCCTATAAATCCAGGGTGAGAATGCCTTCCTCACCAATGGAGTGAAGAAGAGACAATCAAAACATACTCCAATTTGGGAAATATTGCCATCCTATAGAATGGCGCCCAAGCAGATCATCTTCCTATTTATAGAACCACATTCCTTCCTTAAAGGAGCACAATATCATCACTGGAACAGACAGACTACTGCAAGTGTCTTTTAGGCAGTAAGTTCTTGAGATGAGGGAATCTTATTTGAGACGGAGTCTCACTCTGTCATCCAGGCTGGAGTGCAGAGTGCAGTAGAGATCTTGGCTCACTGCAACCTCCGCCTCCCGGGTTCAAGCAATTCTCCTGCCTCAGTCTCCAGAGTAGCTGGGACTACAGGCGCACGCCACCACACCCGGGTTTTTTGGTATTTTATTTAAGGGACAGGATTTCACCATGTTAGCCACGCTGTTCTCGATCTCCTGACCTCGTGATCCGTCCCCCTCGGCCTTCTGAAGTGCTGGGATTACAGGCGTGAGCCACCGCGCCCGGCCGAGATGAGGGAATCTTTTTCTTCTCAAGATTCATTTAACCTTATGAAAAGAAACAGTGGCCTTGGTTCGGCACATCATTGGTAGGTTTTTATCTACGAGGTCTGATGTGAGGACATTTACATGTAAATTATCTTTTCTTATTGTCCTGACAAAGTAATTTTAACTCTTGTGAGCACACCATTAAAAACTCTTATTTTCCAAAGATGACTGACAAAATGCTAAAAGCTGTGCTGTGTGCGGTTAAGAGCACAGATTCTGGACGCTCAGGAATCAGACTGCCTGGGTTCATATACAAACCACTTAATTGCTGTGTGAGTTTGGGTAAATTTCTGAACCTCTCTGAGCCTCAGTTTTCTTACTAACTGTGCCTTTGTCATGGGATTTCCGTGGATATTAAGTAAGTTACATAGAAAGAACCTAGAATAGTACCTGATACATGGTAAATGTTCAAATGCTCGCTATTATTACTAAAGAAGCAGCAACACAGAACACCTTTAACACCTGTAAAGTAAGAGGCAGAGGCAGTAGGAATCCGAGGAACAAATACACCTTGCAAGCGTATATATAACAGGATGGGGGGGGGATTGGGGAGGGATAGCATTAGGAGAAACACCTAATGTAGATAACTGGGGGATGGATGTAGCAAACCACCATGGCTCGTGTATACCTATGTAACAAACTCGTATGATCTGCACATGTACCCGACAACTTAAAGTATAATTAAAGAAACTTTTAAAAGTTTATCTTTACAAAAAGAAAAAAAGGATAGAGATTAAATGGGAAGGGAAGGATGAGAATCTTGACTCTAGCACGCTCCTGACATAAGGAGGCTTTGTGTGCCTCAGCCTCTGAACCAGAGCCTCTGTAACTGACACCCATTGTAGGAAGTCACAGATCCTCGGGTGATTTTTGGTCTGAGGCCAAATGGCTTGTGCCATCCACATGTTGAAAGCATTTTTTTCCCCGTGAAAGAAAAATGTAAAGGGAAAGGGGAGCTGGAATTACATGGTAAGCATGGTATGATCCTCCAAAATTCAATGTGCATATTTTTGTTTCTTATGCAGTTCTACCAAATATAGAAAGCATTTCAGAATTCTCTGAGAGCAATCCTAGATTGGAATGTAAATGTAGACTTGAGAAATCATTTTTAGCACCAATAGACAGACACATAAATGTGTACAGTCTTTCTAATTCAGGAGCTTTCCATTTTTAAGTCATGAAAACTTCACAATTAAAAAATTTTGAAGCATGAATCAAATGACTAAATTTTACTGATGTGAATGTACAAAGTAAATGACAATAAAACTAACGGTCCAGGTTTGTGGACAATCCATGACTGTAGAATAGTCAGTTGGAGGTTTTAGAGTTGGAATAACTTTTCTTTCTTTGCTTTTTACCCGATGCATGGCAATTCAATTATAATGCAGTCTGCCTGTACGTGGTCACAAGGACTTTCTTTGCTCATTTTTTGCTTAATTATATATGAGGATAATTGCCCAAATACAGTAGGTAAATGGGATTATAATTATTGAGTTAGGAGAATAGAAAATAACTGATTTCATAAGTAATATTCTTATGAAATGCGATTTCATAAGTATAATTTATAATATATAGAATTATATATTTAATATTGTATATATGTTATATATAATTGTAATATTCATATAAAAGTTGAATATCATTCACACACTATCTTTGCACATAGACATACACACACACTATTTCAACACACACACACACTATTTCTACACATATACACACACACACATGCACACACACACAATCTTTTAAAAAATTCCTCAGAAGTCTAGGGTTATTCTTTAGCTGAATTTCTTTGAGTTTGAGGTTAGAATAATTGGGGTACTGTTGTTCACCCTGATATGATTTCTCCATGAATGTCTCCAAACAACCGGCAGTTGATTGGGATAATACTGTGTTCACTCTGCAGCCTGGGATCACAGGACACTGACAGAAAGTTGCATTGTGCAAAGCAACCTTTCCCCTCTGAAGGCATCTTTCCCTCTGATGGATCCCACTCGGGGAGCTGCTCCTGCAGATCTCAGCATGGCTGCCTCCTGTAACTGAAGTGTCAGCTCTTTTTAGAGAAGCTCACTGTAACCATCTTTCTTAAAGTCACTCTTTACCTTACCCCAGTCACTTGGTGACATCACCATTTGATTGTCTTCTCTGTGTCTGCTTCCACTAGACTGTGAACTTGATGGAAGGAACCATATCTGTAGGGCATAGCTATGTCTCTTGTACCTAGAACAGTGCTTGGCACTGATCGAGTATAGGATAATTGTCAGTTTAATAAAAAAATGATCCTTGATTGTGATTATACTTTATCCTGATGACTTTTACCTTACTATATCTTCACAATAAAAAGTTTAAATATTGTAAATAGTACATTTATTACTTAGGAGATGCAGTTACTGAAGCAGAGGCCCAGAGAATTTAGGCAATGTTTCCAAGGCACACAGGATATGTGGAGCTGGAATCACAGGCCAAGTCCTTCCTAGACTAGGGCTCCTTCTCTTTCAACTCCCTCAAGTTGCCTCCCAATTTGATGATAATCCAGTGATACAAGGTATGTGAAAATACCTTGGAGAATGTAATGGATTATGCAGGAGATAGCTTTACTATATTTTTGAGTATACAAAATTACCACTGTTGAAAATAGTTATTTAATGGCAAAGTGTTTTCAGCCTCCAAGTAGAAATAGAGATGCTGTTGGGTACTCCTTAGAAAAAACTATACTGAGACAATGCCTTTCCGTAGCAATGTAGCTTAGCATGGCCATTAATAAATTGGTTCACAGTTGTGTGAACTTGCAGAAGTGATATTTCTAGTAATTTGAAACAGGTGTAGAGATGGTGATGATTAGAATTTAGTGTAATTTTTTTGCTTAATCATTGATTAAAATGCATTTTTATATTTTTGAAATCACCATCAATTTATAGAAAAAATTGCAAGGAAAATACATGGAACTTTTTTCTTAAATCTTTTGAAAGAATGTTTCCAAACTGATCATTTCCAAATATGTTAGTGTGTGTTTCCTACAAAAATGACTTTTCCTACATAACCACAATACAACTATTAAAATCAGAATATTAATTGTTATACATTATTTCCATTGAGTTCTTAAACCTAATTTAAGTTTCTAATATCCCATAGCAAAATAATTTTATAATTGATTTTGTAGTTCATTTTAACTTTTCTTTAAAAACCTAGAAAAGAACCATTGTCCAACAAAAATAATTGATATTTTTGTGGCAAATTAGTTTTGACTACATTATAACTATATGTGGTCACTTAGATATAGAAGAAATAAAATTCCAGTTTTTTAATATTCTTTAATTTATTCCTTAATATATTTTAACATTGACAGAACTGAAGGCACTCATACTCACCATGAGCTTGTCTGACTGCCACTCACGTGAGGACTGTCTTCAGAATATTCTTTGTGCAACAGTTTCTATCTTCTCGGGACAGTTCTGCTGGTGCCACAGACTAGTCTGAGCTGAGGGCTTCTTACTTTCTCAGGAACAGAGAACCCCAGCCCCCACCCCCTAATCCCTTCCATGCCCATCTCCCCCAGCTAGTCATGTGCTCTGTCAGCAGGTTTTTAAGCAAAGAGTATTTTTTTATTGAACCCCCAAAGCAGCCTTAGAATAGTCATGCAATGCAGGCAGATAAATTATAGGAATGTAGTTCTATTACTGAATACAACATGCAAGAACTTAAGACATGTTTCCATTCATTGCCCCCGGGTAAGTAGAATTCTACTGAGAAATCAGTATTGTGGTTTTTTTACTGATTACAAGAATGACATTAGTAGTTGCATTTTATTTAGATAGCACAGAGAAGCAAAATAAGTAAATAGATAAAAATGTTCACAAGACATAATCTTAGTAAATGTAAATACATACTATCCATAATCTGTATTTTTACTTGGGAAAAAGTCATTAATTGTGTCCTATATTATTGATATGTCATACATCAGAGTTTCCCAAAGTTTGGTGAAACTAGTACATTGAAATTGACAATGAAATAAGTGAGGGAAATGCAGAATCCTATACTTCCTTAAACTAAGTAAGCCATCATTTTGCTTTAACTTGGTATTTCCCAAACCAGTGTCCATAGAACTGACTTTTGATCAAAATCTTTTAACACACCTTGATAAATGCTCTTCTTTCTAAAACATGTATTTTAATGACTTTGGAGCATGTAATCCACATTATGTCAGTTAAGAATTAATTCAGATCCAGATGGCAGAAGATTCAATCACAGTAGTTCCACCAGACAGGAGGTTATTTTTCTCATATCATAAGAAGTGTGGCTCTGGAGCAGCTTCTCAGTGGTGTTATAGGAGCTCTTTCTGTCTCATTCCACCATTCTTAAATTTCTACTTCACTGTTGTAAAATGCCTGCTACATCTCCAGGTATTAATTACCTAGTCTAGGCAAGAAGAAAAAGAAAGGGATCAGGAAGACAGATGGAAGGGCCAAAGGAAATGGCAGCCTTTGGCCAGACTGTCCCTTAAAACCATCATATTTCTTGGAAATCTCACCAGTAGCTTCTACTCGTGCCTCACTGGTCAGCTATGGGCCACTTGATCTACAAGCATGTCTGGGGAGGTTAGTGCTTTAGCTTTCCAGCCTCTGCAATAGAGGAGATCAGGAGAGGGGCATAGGAAAGAGCCTTTGGATAGACAAATCACCACATTTGCCTCTACCCATTCCCTTGGCTACCCAACATTCTGAGACCCTTGTTCCTCATTATTCTTGGTCTCTCCCCCTTTCCAGTGAAGACCACACCAAAGTTTCATTCAGTTACCACACCCAACTTGAAATTCAGGACCTCTGTGGGATATGCTGTCCCCTTTGTCAAGTCTGAGTGTAGCTTATGTTTTAGAAACCCATAAGTCAAAAGATAAATTATCTGTCTTCAGTGCATACAACATACAATGATGGAGAAATAATTTTCATATAGGAAAAAAAATGTGATAATGACAAACAAAAAGCAGTTTCTAATCTATAAAAAATACCAAATCTCATTAGTTAAGAATTGCAGGGACAGGCCAGGCCCAGTGGCTCATGCCTGTAATCCCAGCACTGGGAGGCCAAGGAGGGTGGATCACCTGAGGTCAGAAGTTCGAGACCAGTCTGGACAACATAATGAAACCTCTTCTCTACTAAAAATATAAAAATTAACTGGGCATGGTGGGGGCACCTGCAATCCCAGCTACTCTGGAGGCTGAGGCAGGAGAATCACTTGAACCTGGGATGTGGCAGTTGCAGTGAGCTGAGATCGTGCCACTGCACTCCAGCCTGGGTGCCAAGAGCGAAACTCCATCTCAAAAAATAAAAATTAAAATTAAAAAAGAATTGCAGGGACCACTGGACTTGGAAGGGACCGCACTTCTCGGTTAACCAAACTGGCAGTTCCTAGTTCTGCCACAGCGAGATTCCTCATTGTTCATTGTCCTCCATGAACACAGGGGAAGATGACTTTCTGGGAGGCTGCACATCTTTTTCAAGTCCTTCCCAGTGGTACAAGTTTAAGGACCCTAATCCTGCTTTATAAATTAAGCACTCACAAGATTACTGTTAGCCAGTTCTGGGATTCCTCTGTCACCACTGTTTCTTTAAAAATTTAGATTTCTTCTCTATTTTCTCCGGATTAATTCCATGTGTGAAAAATCATAGCCAAAGAACTTGCATCTGGTGGTTGGCCTCTATGCCCATCCTTCTCTCCCTTAGACAAAGTCGTTATTACCATAAGGCAAGGAGGGAAACAGTCTCTATTGGGGCACCTCATGTCTTCCAGTTGGAAATAATCTTCTTGCCCAAATTCACACTTCTTTCTTTCCCTCCAGATATATCCCATATCCTGGCCATGCTCTGGCTAAAATACCCCCTCTACTTTTTCTACAAATTTTGCTCTCCTCTTTCATGTACATGCACAGGGCTGGTCTTAGAGAAAATGCAACCCGAAATCAGTAGGCTCACAAGCAGAAAATGGTTTAAGTTTTTTTCCACTACTTCCCTCCAACATTCTGTTTCTTATGTTCCTTCCATACATTAGATGACATTTTAGGCAGAGCCCCACTTTTCTATTGGTTTCAGCTCTTAAGTAGCAGTCATTTTTGTTGACTCTAAATTTCATCAAAGGCATTAAAAAGTGCAGTACAGTTAATATTTTAATGTCGCAGTCAATTAAAAATGTTCCTCCTCCCTAGTGATTTCAGTCCTGACTTTCGGCCTGGGGACTGCTATGGAAAGAGGACCGTGTCTGTTTTTCATTCTTCCTTTCACCTATACATTTTCTTGCTGCTGGCTTCATGAACTAGGAATCTGAAGTTTAGGGAAGAGAAAGGAAAAATTAAAGGAAGAGGTATAGAATTGTATCTGCCTGGAGCTGTGGTGATAGGATAGCTGGTGTCTTCTGTTACCTTTGAGGGAGGCAGTGCACAACCATCTGGCCTATTGTGAACTCCCCTTCATAGATGTACCCTTTGAAACCCTAGTGCACCTCCCTCATCCTAGAAGTGACATTTTTGAATGAGATCTATTTCAACAGCCTATGCTTAACTATTTTCTGTGCCATCACTTAACTGGCACGAAGTTCACGCATCTTATACGACTTAATGGCAGGAATATAACTTCCCCAACTGTTGGCCACTTTCTTTTCTGCTCTATTTTTTTCTACCCCCACAGCATTTCTTGCACGTTTAGCATTCTCTATGTCAGAGATAGACGTCAGTCTCTATGTTCTTGTAATTCTTAAATTCATGGGGATCTATGTGATTTTTTCCTCTTTAGCTTTCTCAGCATGTTTTTCTCCTCTCTAGTGTAAGCTCCTGCACTTGCATTTCTGTGGTTTGGTAAATAACCTTGAGATGCTCATCTCTTCTTCCACATCTAACAGGGGTCCTGGGGATTCTCTGACAGGGGTCCTTGTAAGGGAAGTCTTCCTTTACACGGTTTCCTTTACATGAGGGAGGGAAAAAGATCTCCACTCACCTCTCCCTGATGCTACTTCTGTGAATTCCCTTATTGTAGCCCCCGTTTTGAATGTCAATTTTGCTCTAATAGAGCCTAGAAAGAGTGATGATTACAATACTGGGATGGCTTTTTTCTAATATCCTGCATGGAAATTGTAAAGTGCGATCTCTTCAGAGAGTGCAGGTCCTTATCACTAATGTCCTTCACTGCAGAGGTTTAACCAAAAAATGCCAAGACACCTGGGAAAGTCCCTTTTAATACTCAGTAAATTTTACTGAGTGTTTTCTACGTATCAGGCATTGCACTCAGGTCTTGTATAGACTCTTTCATTCTCATAACTCTACGAAGTGGATATTGATATTATTCATTGTATAGATGAGAATATTGAGGTTTAGTTGAAACGTTCACTCCAAGTCACACAGCTGACCAGTATCTGAGCTGAAATTAAAAGCTCAGCAGTCTGATCCCAGAGGCAAGACCATTAACAACTAAGCCATCTTGTCTCTCTTTCTGTGTAAGCCCTCTGCATCCAGTAGGTTTCCTGTATTCTATCAAGTAATCATTCTCTTGCTGTAATCTCTCTAAGAAAATCCAGAGAAATTATTAGATTAGGGATTGGATTTTTTTTTTAAAGAAAGCTGAATTGGAACATGCCCACACCCATCTGTTTATATAGTCTACAGCTGCTTTCATAGATAGCTTCAGGGTTGAGTAGTGTGACAAAGGTAGTATAGACTAAAAGCTGAAAATATTGCCTCTCTGGCTCTTTACAGAACAGGTCTTCTGAGCCGTGCTCTAAATGATTAAGGAATTTGACTCCAGCTCTGTAACTTACATACTCTACTGTGTCACTTCAGGTGGTGTCCCTCTAGCTATCTGTTTGCTCCCTGAGGTCGTTATGAATATTAGCTTGCAAATCTAAAATCTCCTCATTTAGATTGTGCAAATCTAAAATCTCTCAGACTTTTAACAGAATTTTTAAGCTGAGAGTTGATTATGTGTTAGGTTGTACCATATGAAATTGCCAATATCTGACTACCTTTGATGTAAAACAATGATAATTTCATGTTTTAACCAAAATATTATGTAGTTGTCAAGTGAAACAGATACAGGGTTTGAATTCTGTGCTCTTCACTTGTCAGAGATATGACTTTGAAAGACATATTTAACTTCCCCAAATCACTGTCTTCTTATCTATACAATGAAGAATAGTAACTTCTCTATTCTCAGAATTGAAACAAGAATTGTATGTATTATATAAGGCATTTAGCTGGAAGTAAAAGTTCTTAATAATCTATAAATGGATTGTTATTGCTGTTTATTATCATTATCAAGAAGGTATAGATCAGAGAACACCTTTCGTAAATGTTATGAGGTCTGGCCTTGCTGGGGAGCAATTTACCCACCTCTGTGCATACAGATTTTCCTAGGATTCTCTTTACCATTTCTCCTCATAGATAGATCCCATGAAACAGTAGTTCCAGTCTAGGAGACCTGTATTCTCAGAGAAATCTAAAATTGGTATACTTTGGCTGGGATGGTAGTAGTGGGTACATGTAAATGACATAGGTGACCTCTACTATCTGAAGCAAAATATAGGACATTAAGAAATCATTTTAGAATTGACTAATTAGGTCATGATATCTCACCTGAAACTGACGTCCTTTCTATTTTCCTTCTAGTGGGTTTGGCCCCTTTTCTATAAACGCTCCTTCCTATTCAACCAAAGACTGGAACACACATCTATTGTCACTCAATTTATTTGCACTCATGAGCAGAAACTGTTAACCTGCCAATAACAGCTAGTGATACATCCTGGAACCTTCAATCTAAGGCAGTTATATTCTAGATTAAATATAAAATTGATATGTCTTGGCTGGGGTGATGATGATAGGTACACATGAAGAAGAACTGTGGTCTTTAAAGATGGAGAGGAGAATCCAGAGTTTAGAATTCTTGTGCTAAGTACAACAGGAATAAAGCATGTTCATTTAAAATCTATTGCCTTTAAAATATTGGGAGAAAACATTATTTTATTTAGCAAAATACATTCTAACATTTTCAAGTTGTGAAAGTTGTTGTTCTCATAAGAAAAACGCTACACACTTTGGGAGGCCGAGGTGGGCAGATCACGAGGTCGGGAATTTCAGATCAGCCTGACCAACACGGTGAAACCCCAACTCTACTAAAAATACAAAAAAAAAAAATTAGCTGGGTGTAGGGGCACACACCTGTAATCCCAGCGACTCAGGAGACAAAGATAGGAGAATCGCTTGAACCCAGGAGCCAGGAGGCGGAGGTTGCACTCCAGCCTGGGTGACAGAGTGAGACTCTGTCTCAAAAAAAAAAAAAAAGAAAAGAAAAGAAAAACATTACAAATTGAAGTGTTGAAGAGGTTGGCAGCCACGAAAGGAAGGAAGATAGTGAAAGAGAAAAGAGAGAAATGAAAAAAGAACTAATAAACCTAATGAAGTCTAGGCTTTGGGGCACCTCATTCGCATGAGCTCCTCCTAAGGCCCTGTATCTAATATTATATTTATAATTTTGTATTTGTTTGTCTTGTAAAAGGCCCCAGAATAGGACAAGCTTCAGGCCCCTAGGAAACAGTGAAACATGAAATAAGAGATAGGAGAGGAGCAGGAGGAGTTGTTTCTAGTTGTGGGAATGCAGGAGAAAGTTTTAAGAACCAGGAGAATTGATGTGGATTTTAGGCGGACTGTCTTGCTGCACTGAGATATAACTTCCTTTTGTAGTCACACTTTGGGTGACTCTTTTAGGAAGTTTAAGAAGCAGGGGAAGTGTCCACTGTGAATGGACACAGTGATGGAAGGAGCCAGTGTGAACAAGACCTGGGATGCCAGAGGATAAGTTCAAAAATTTGGCAGGAGATGCGTGGCAAAAAAAACCCATAATCTCCCTTTGTCCTCCAATCTTTGGAGACACTGGACTTTCCACTCTACATAATAAGGATATCTTCCCCTTATTTACATGTTAAAAAAAACAATTCTCACAGGGTGAAGTGCTTGGCAGCCATGTGCATGCCTGACACTTGGGAAACATGTTTATATACGATGTAGTATTTACCAATGCTCACATTTGGTATAAACACAGGAGTAGTCCTGGGAAATGGGTAATGGGTAAATCAGCTGAGCCATGATGAGTTGAGAACATTCATGGTGCTTATCTATTAGATTGGGAAGGTAAGTAGCCTGGAGTATATGGGAATTAACAAAACAAGAGATAAGCTTGATATGAAAGGTGAGGACAATTCGTCAAGAGTTTCATATCAGGCAGAAATAAAGAGTCCTGGATTTTTCTGCAAAAGAAATCAATGTTTAAAAGCAAGCTTTACCTGACACCTCCTCTGCAAATTCTGCCCCTGCAGAATTAATTATGCTTTCTGCTCTTAGAATACACTGGGTATAAATGTCTATTACTGCACTCATTTGTTAGTATTATCATCAGTTGTTTATGCGTTAAGTCCTCCCTTTAGGAGCAGTAAAGAACAATACTGATAGTTACCGAAGACGGGCACTGCATGTTGTAAACGTTGATAAACATTAGAAGGATGGATCACTAGCCATTTGCCTACTGTGTCTTTGGAGTCTCTTAGGTACTCCATCTCCTGTGAAGCTCCTACTATCTCTTGCCATATGTATTTTGTGCCTGCTCATAAAAATGATTGTTTCATGGGGTGAATGGTAAGATCTGGATGTAAAAACCTTCCCAAATTGCTCACAAATTTCCTTCTATTATTGATGGAGAGGTGCTCCAAAACTCCTTTTCAAATACTCATATTTCATAAGCATTAGTAAATTAATGACCAAAAACTCATTTTATAATTATTGGTGAAATCTTTTCTCTGTGGAAAATCTTTGTCCAGAGCTGATTTCCAAGTTTCTTCTTCCTCCTCTTGGCTCTCTGAAGCTCTGCCTTCTCTGGTCAGACATTTCCCTGGAAGGGATGCAGATTTGCTGGCATTCCTCTGAGGACAGTGATGGATAAAGTGTGTCGGTTTGTTGATATTCACTCGGTATTTTTAGCCCATGGTTAACAAAAGTAGAAACAGCCGCAGGTTTCCTTTTATTGCACGTGAAGTTCCCATCTCTCCCGTGAAAGTCCTTTTCTTCAGGAGAATCCATTTTAATTGGCTGCAAGAGCAGCTGCCCCTGGCCCCATGGCTGGGTTTGCTGCCTGAATCCTGGCATCTGGTGCAGCGGGCCTCACTGTTGCCAGGAGCCTTCTTACTCCTTAAAAGGTTTGGTGTGTAGTCTATTGTAAGACTCAGCCTTAAAGACTGCAATTATAAGTAATTTAGTTAAATGTGTTTCTAAAAAATGTGAATTGTTGTCCATCTGAGGAAGTCCCTGCCACAGGATTTTTTAGGCTGAGAGTGTAGTATGGAAAGAACATAGCTTCCAGCTTCTAGGCCCATCCCCATTATAATCCAAATAATATCTGGCTGCAATATTGTTTTAAAGTTTCCTTGCTGAAAATAAAGGAAAAATGAATATACAGTCATTCCTTCATATCTGTGGGTTCTGCATAGATTAAGTAAACCACGGATGGAAAATATTGACAGTAAAATAGATGGTTGTGTCTGTACTAAATATGTACAGAATTTTTCTTGTCATTATTCCCTAAATATGCTGTAACAACTCTTTATGTAGCATTTACATTGCATTAGGTATTACAGGTAATCTAGAGATGATTTAAAGTATGCAAGAGGATGTGTGTAGGTTATACACAAATACTATACTATTTTACATAAAGGATTTGAGCATCTGTAGATTTTGGTATCCTTGAGGAGTCCTGCAGCAAATTCCCAGTGAATACCAATGAACACATGGTATGTATCTCTACTCTATGTTTGAATAAAGAAGAAGGTGTATGTGTTCATGACAGTGTGCTTGTGTATGTATGCACACACATGTAACATATATGTAGCATATATTTGTATATGTCCGGTTTCACCCGGGCACTTGCCCTGGGCTTTTATTTTTACAGTCCTACCATTTGTTTAGCTGTCACAGGCCCCAACCTTTGTTTTGCTTCATGTTTCATGTGCTGTTGAAAACGACGTCTTGGGTTCTGCTGGATGATCCACAGGTGTCATGTAGGCAACTGACCAGAGCAGGCTCATACCACAGGGCAAGGAGAAAACAGCTTTGGTTCTTCCCTGAAGAACCAGAAGTCTGCAGGTGCATGGTCTCCACAGATCTCATGTCCTGAGCTGTCAGCAGGAAGGCTTCCTGGTGCTGCCCCTGCTCCTATCCACATGATTCCCTTACACCTCGCCTACCACCCAGGCATCTCACCTGTCCTCGCTAAGGGAACAGGGCTTCAGGATCAAGGGGACAGAGAGGGTGAGGTGGATTTATTCTTTTCCTGTTCTTTTTCCCACTCTTTTGTCATAGAAACATCTCTGAGTTTCCTAAAGACCTCTTTTGATTACCAAAAGACTCTTTTTGCATAAAACTATACATTCCTTCCTTCTACAATACACTGACTCTTTCTTCTTCTTCTTATTTTTGCTTCAATGTGCAATTTTAGGTGCTGTGAATGCCTCCAACAGAGAAGTGGAAAGGTCACACACATAGAAGTGAGAAAATAAAAAGCACAAGAGTTCATAAATCAGGCTAGGTGGTAAATATATTTAAATATGTGTGTGGTGTTGTCATGAAAATCCAGGGATTATTTCATAAAATGAGCTTCAAAAGGAATTCACTTTTAAAAATTTGCTGATTTCGATTTTTGGCCATACAGAAGATTGGAGACTTTGAATAACTCTCTTGCTGAAAACAACACTGTAATCATATAAAAACCAAACTTTTAAAATATATCACAGAGCTAAAAAGCAAGTAAGGAATACAGAATATGATTATAAAGACACATGCACACATATGTTTATTGTGGCACTGTTTACAATAGCAAAGACCTGGAACCAACCCAAATGCCCATCGATGATAGACTGCACAAGGAAACTATGGCACATATACCATGGAATACTATGCAGCCATAAAAAACGATGAGTTTGCATCCTTTGCAGGGACATGGATGAATCTGGAAACCATCATTCTCAGCAAACTGACACAAGAACAGAAAATCAAACACCGCATGTCCCCACTCATAGGCAGGTGTTGAACAATGAGAATACATGACACAGGGAGGGGAGCATCACACACTGGAGTCTGTTGCGGGGGCTAAGGGAGGGACAGAGAGGGGTGGAGAGGTTGGGGAGGGATAACATAGGGGGAAATGCCAGATATAGGTGACGGGGGGATGGAGGCAGCAAACCACCTTGCCATGTATATACCTATACAACAATCCTGCATGATCTGCACATGTACCCCAGAACCTAAAGTCCAATTAAAAAAAAAAAAAAGAAATACAGAATATGAGACCTGGTCTGAAGATGTTTCTGTTGAGAGGATTTGCGTTTGCTTGAATTGACTAATGGAACATAAACTCCACAAGGGCAGAAATATTGTCTGTTTTTCTCTACTCTATCCTTTTTCCTAGAGCGGATAGTAGGCAATAGTAGGCACATAAGTAGGCAGTCAAAATTACTACTAAATCTGTTAGTAAAAACATCCCCAGAAGGTGCAACTTTTAAGTGTTGCAGTAAAAGATTATAGACACGCAAGGAGAAAGGCTGGAATGATCCATTTAGAGATGGATTAGAATTGGAGGGGTTGGTATGAACTCTTGTTTAGATTAATATTGATATAGGTGGATACATATAGAAACGTTTATAGATATGTGAATATACATGGGTTGGTATACATGCACATATCACCTTGATGTCTGAACTGAGAGGGCCTTGAAGCAACAACACCACAGTAACAATGAGCATACTCCGTATCCAGATCTTGGTTTCTTTATTCTTCAGTAAAATAAACCAGAGATCTTTGGAAAAATGGCTGATCCTAGGACTGGAGCAGAAAATACGAATATACAGGGCAAGTCTGGAGCATCTTGTAATACCAGAAACTAAATAAGTGCTAAAAAAAAAACAAACCCAAAAAGATAAGAATATCTCAAAAGGACGTAGTAGCCAACTGAAAGAGCTCCCCATGATCAAATCTGGATAATCTGAGCAACAAAATAAATAAAGTATTATTGGCTTATAACTCAGAGTATAAAATACATATCTGTGAATCCGTACTGATACGCATAAACAATTGAATGAATAAATACATGAGAGAGATGAGAAAAAATCCCATGGAGTTGAGTTCCAAATAAATTATGTAGAGAATCTACCCTGAAGCCAGTGGAGCATGACTCTCCATCCATTGAGAAGGAGCTGCATAAAATGATATCCTTTCAAAGAGCACAGAATGGAAAGCAGAGTGAGAAGTGATTTTACAGTGGAGAAACCTGTGAAACACTGCCTCAGTCAGTTAACCAAGGTGAATACCAGCTTTCTTAAGTAATAATGATAGTATATACTATAGATGTGATGTGATTACAATGGTATTTTACCTTTGTGGGCTTCCTCCCTCCCACAATTCTAGTATAATAGTGAGAAAAACATCAGACAAGCCCCAATTGAGGGATGTCCTATAAAATACCTGACGGGTACTCATCAAAATTGTCAAAGTTACCAAAAGGGAAAGTCTGACAAACTGTCACGGTCAAGAGGAGCCTAATGATATAAGATGACAAAATGTAATGTATCCTGTGTACAACCTTGGAACAGAAAAGGACATTAGTTTAAAACTAAGGAAATATGTTAGCCTGGTCAATATAGCGAGACCTCATCTCTACAACTAAAATAAATTACCTAGGCATCGTGGCATGTGCCTGCAGTCCCAGCCACTAGGGAGGACAAGGCAGGAGGATCACTTGAAGCCAGCAGGTTGAAGCTGCAGTGAGCTGTGATTATGCAACTGCACTCTAGCCTGGGCAACGGAGGGGAGACTCCATCTCTAAAACAAACAAGCAAACAAAACAAGGAAATCTGAATAAACTATGAACTCCAGTCAAGTGTAAGGCACCAATATTAGCTGCTTAGTTGTGACAAATGTGTAATAATAATGTATGATGTTAGCAATAGGGGAAAGTGAGTGTGAGATACATGGGAACTCTATTATCTTTGCAACTTTTCTACAAATCTAAAACTACTCCAAAATAAAAGATTTATTCAAAAAAGAGACTTAAATGGTTGCATTTAAATTATAGTGCCTATGTATACATATTTGGTGATATAAGGTCTTTAAAAAAAAATAAAGGGATGACTATAAAATTCAGAATAGTGGTAGCTTTTGGAGAGAGATAAATGTCTGTGATTGGGATGTGACACTTAATTCTCCCAATAGCTTTAAGAGGTGGGAACTAATATTTTCCCCATCTTAAAAGGAAGAAAGGGAGGGTGGAGAGGTTATGTTACTTTCCTAAGGCCTCACAGTTAGTAGATGGGGAAGTTGGATTTAGATGCAGATAGCTTGACTTTGAAGCCTAGTCTTTTAGCCACTGCCCTGACCAATCAAAAGCTGTCAACACACGCTGTAAAAATTTAAACACAAAACTACGATATACTTTATTCTCTACTTTTCCTTAACTAAAAATAAATTTCAGGAAATTATTTGCTAATTGGTTACAGAAGCTTTTATTGTTTTTAAAGCAGCGATGTGCACTGAATTTGCCTTAGAAGGCTAGAAATAAAAGCTAATAACAAATGGGAATACAAACAGCTGGGAGGAAAGATGTTGGAGGAAATCCCCAGCAATTTAAAATGAGTTCACTGTATTTAGGGTCTCTGCTCAGATACAGAATCAAAGGTATGGCATTTGGGAATTTTGTTTCCAGAAAGAGGGAATAGGCACACTTTTCCTATTTCTCCTGATAAGTACATCTAAAAATCTTGGACATTATAGATAAAACAAACACAGGAAGATGAAAGATGGAGAAAGGCAACACATTGGTTATAGATTTTGGGATCTAGGGTATTACATGGTGGTGAATTGTCTGGCTTCTGTTTTTGCCTGATGTATCTCAGACTCAGAGATGAAGAACCTGGCATCCAGAAGAACCAATGGATGCAGACAGAATACAAACAGAAACAAAAGAAACCATCAAACACCTGCTCTTTCTAATCAAAGGAGAAGAAAAGGGGCAGCCTAGCATGAAGACGTGATAGTTTTAGGTAGTAGACACTCGACTTCAGCCCAGCCCTGCCAATGCCAGCAAGGGCTCAGTGGAGAGCCTGGACTTGTAAACTCGCCAGTCTTCATGGTAGTGTCAGAGAAGGCTAAGTGGGAAATCAGGACTTTTTTTCCCTGCCAAGTGGTGATGAGCTTCCACCCCCGCGGTAACAGTGGAAACCACGTACTTCTGGTTGTACATGGATCTTGTACAGTTGTCTCTTCATATCCACAGAGAATTAGTTCAAGGACCCTTTGTGAATACCAAAATTCAGTTTTTTGAGACCTTTATATAAAATGACAGGGTATAGTCATATAACCTATGCACATCTTCCCATATGTTTTAAATCATCTCTATGTTACCTTTTTATTTTATTTATTTATTTATATATTTTTTGAGATGAAGTCTTGCTCTGTCCCCCAGGCTGGGGTGCTATGGCACGATCTTGACTCACTCTAACCTCTGCCTCCTTGGTCCAAGCAATTTTTCTATGCCAGCCTTCTCAGTAGCTGGGATTACAGGCATGTGCCACCATGCTCAGCTAATTTTGTATTTTTAGTAGAGACAGGGTTTCACCATGCTGGCCAGACTGGTTTTGAACTCTTGACCTCAGGTGAGCCTTGGCCTCCCAAAAACGTTGGGATTACAGGCATGAGCCACTGACCCAGCCCTCTACATTACTTATAATGCCAAGAAAAAATGTAAATGTTACATGAATAGTTGTTATACTGTTTTGTTTTTATTTGCATTACTTTTACTGTTTTATTATTTTTTAAAATTTTTGTGTTTTTTTGGAGTATTTTTGATCTGTGGTTGGTTGAATCTGTAAATTCACAATCTTTCTGAAGACACAGAGGGCCTATTATAGCACTTCTGCACCTACTTGGCAGGGATGAGGTACTCTCCATGATGAGGCACTGCCAGAGAAGACCTAGTGAGAGTGACGATTTTCACGATTGCCCAGTAGTAATGAGGCCACCATCCCACTATGGTATTAATGGGGACCATGTGAGGCAAAAGCAAAAAGGAAATCCTACTTCTCTCAGCCATAGTGACATTGACCTAGTAGGGGGCCTAGAATTCCCACTTCTTCTCAGTAGTAATGAAGACCCTTGGCTGCCAGTAGAGGCTGAGTGGGGAATCTGAACTTCTGTCTCCTCCCCTGACAGGTACAAAACTGTGTCCCTCTTACTCTGCTGGGTAGTATCAAAGAAGTCTAGTTAAAACAGAAGGTTTAAATAACATCCAGATTCTTATAATATAAAATCCAAAATGGCCAATATTAAGCATTCTTAATGGCAAGAACCAGGAGATCTCAAATAGAGTGAAAACAATACAATAAATACTGAAATGACAGCCATGTTAGAACTATCTGACAAGGACTGTAAAGCAACAGTCATAAACATTCTCCAAGAAACATTAAGAACATTGTTGAAATGAGGAAAAGCTAGATAGTATTATCAAAGAAATAAAAACCACCAGCAAAGAAACAGAAGATACAAAGAAAAACCAAATGGAAATTTTAGAACTGCAAGATACAGTAACTAAAATAAATAAAATAAAATAAAATAAAACCGAAAACCTCAATGCATAAGCTCAGTACTAGAGTGGATGTGAGAGAAGGAAGAATTAGTGAACCAGAAGATAGAATGATAGAATTGCCCAATCTGAACAATGAGAAAATAAATGAAAACAAACAAACAAAAAACAAAACAAAACAATAACACAAATATCAGAGCCAAAGCCTCATGGACCTGGGACCTGGGAGAGTATAAAACAAGATCTAACGTTTGTGAATTCAGAGTTCTGGGAAGAGAGGAGAAAAAAAAGGTAAGACTGAAAAAGTACTTGAAGAAATAATGCTAAAAATTCCCCTGGCTGGAAAAAGACACAAGTCTACTCAGATTTAAGAAGCTGAGTAAACCCCAAACAGGGTAAACCCAAGGAAGTCCATGTCAAGAAATATCACAGCCAAATTTCTGAAAACTAAAGACAAAGCAGTTTTTGTCTTGAAAGCAGTGAGAGAAATGGCACCATACCCATAAGAGAGAAACAATTAAACAAGCAGCAGTTTGTTCATCAGAAATCCTGGAGACCAAAAAGAAGTGGCACAAAAATGGTCAAATACTGAAAATCAACCCAGAATTTTATACTTATTGAAAATATCTTTCACAGAAATGAAGGAGAGAACAAAACATTCTTAAGTAATGGAAAACTAAGGAATGTTTGCCAGTAAATCTACCTGAAAAGAGTGGCTAGAGAAAGGCCTCTAAACAGAAAGTAAATTCTAAAATAAGAGCCCATTTGGCAGATGTTACATGGAAATTGAAAAAAAAACATATATTCCGCTTTGTGGGGTGAGTGTTCTGCACATGTTTATTAGATCCTGTTGTTTGATGGCGTTGTTGAATTATTATTTTCTTAATGATTTTCTGTCTAGTTGTTCTATTAATATGGACACAAAATTAAAAAGACACTACTGTTTAATAATCACTCAAAATCCTGTAATAGTTCTGTGTAAATCTAATAAAGATGTTCACAGGAATTGTATACTGGAAATTACAAAATACTGATAAAATAAGTCAGAGAAGATGTAAATCAATGGAGAAACAACAGATTCATGGATTGGAAGACAAGTTAGTAAAGATGCCAGTTCTCCAAAAACTGATGTACAGTTTTAGTGTGACTTCCATCAAAATCTCAGCAAGATTTACTTCTAGATGTATATACATAGGCAATTATCCTAAAATTTATGCAGAAGAGGAGGAATAAAAGAAGTTATTCTACTTGATTTAAATACGTATCATAGAGCAACAATACCAAAACTGTGGCGCATTGGCAAGGAATACACAAAAAGATCAACAGAGAAAAATAGAAAATCCCACACAAATATGTCTAACCAATTTTCCTTCTTTTTATTGTTATAAAATATACATAACACAAACTTTTTATTATTGTAAAATACACATAACAAAATTTACCTCAGTCATTTTTAAGTGCATCTTTCAGTGGCATTACATATTCACATGTGTAACCATTGCCACCATCCATAGACAGACCTCTCTTTATCCTGCAATACTGAAACTTTGGACCCATTAAGCAATAATGCCATGTTTTACTCTACCCTCAGCCCTGGCAACCACAATTCTACTTTATGTCTCTATAAATTTGACTACTCTGGGTACCTCATATAATTAGAATCATACAGTATTTGTTCTTTGGTGACTGCCTTATTTTACTTAGCATAAATGTTCTCAAGTTTCAACCATGTGATAGCATGTGTCAGAATTTTATTCATTTTTAGGGCTAAAATTCTACATAATAGCATATTAAGTTTATCCATTTATTTATTAATGGACATTTGGGGTTTTTTTTCACCTTTTGACTACTGCAAATAATGCTGCTTTGAATTTTCATGTACAAATATCTGTTTGTGTTCTTACTTTAAGATCTTTTGGATGTATGCCCAGAAGTGGAATTGATAAATTATATGACAATTCTATTTTTAATTTTTTGAGGAATTGCCATACTGCTTCCAAAGCAGTTATTTTTACCTTACCACCAACAGTGCACAAGGGTTCCATTTCCTTCACATCCTCTCCAACACTTGTTTTTATTTCCTTTTCTTTAAAAAACACAGTAACCATTCTCACAAGTGTAAAGTAGTATATCATTGTAGCATTACTTTGCATTTTCCTAATGGCTATTGATGTTCAGCTTTTTATGTACTTGCTGGCTGTTTTTATATCTTCTTTGGAGAAATATCTTATAAATCCTTGCCCATTTTTTAATTGGAGTTGTTTGCTTTTTGTTGCTGACTTGTAGGAGTCCTTTATATATTCTGGATATTAACCCCTTATCAGATATGTTATTCACAAATGTTTTTGACTCTTCCACAGGTTTCCTTTTTATTCTGTTGGTTGTGTCCTTGTCCAACTGATTTTTGACAAAGATGCAAAAGCAATTCAATGAAGAAAGAATAGCCTTTTCAACAAATGGTGCTGGAGCTACTCAACATTTATAGAGCAGAAACAGTGAAGCTCAACCTATCTCACACCTCATACAAAAAAAAATAACTAAAAAATGTGTCACAGGCATAAATGTAACAAACACCTAAAAATAAAGCTTTTAGAAAAAAATAAGGGACATTTTTTTAGATCTAGGCCAAGGCAAAGAGTTGTTAGACTTGACACCAAAAGTATAATCAATAAAAGGAAAAACTGACATAGTGGATTTCATCAAACTATAAAACTTTTGTTTCTTAAAGACGCTGTTGAGAGGATGAAAGACAAACTACAGAGTAGGAGAAAATATTTGCAAACCATGTATCTGACAAAGGATTAGTATCCAAGCAACTTTCAAAACTCAACAGTTAATGAAAAACAATCTAATTTGAAAATTAGCCAGAGACATTTGACTGAAGGATATAGATAGATGACAAATAATCACATGAAAAGATGTTCAAGTGAGGCAGAGCTAGAGGGCTGAATAAAATACCCCAGTGATCATCCTTTTCACAGGAACACCAAATTGAATAACTATCCACATAAAAACGTACCTTCATAAGAACCAGAAATCAGGTAAGGCATCATGGTACCTGGTTTTAATATCATATTGAAGAAATAGGCACTGAAGAGGGCAAGAAAGACAGTCTTGAATTACCTACAACACATCTCCCCACCTCATGTGTGCATGACACAGAGACAGAATATGTGTGCTTGCTGGAGGGGAAAGCACAGTGATATTGGAACTTTGCGTTGGAACTCAGTGCTGCCCTGTCACAGTGGAAAGCAACACGTGTCACAATTCAGTTGGTAACCATGGAGGTACATTTAGACCATCCCTAGCCAGAGGCAAATTGTCCATCCCAGTGGTTAGAACCTGAGTTATGGCAAGTTCCACCATCATGGACTAAAGTGCTCTGGAGATCTTAATAAACTAGAAAGGCAATCTAGGTCACAAAGACTGCAATTCTTGGCAAGTTCTGGTGTGCTGAGCTCTGAACCAGTAAACTTGGAGTGCACATGGGATACAAGCCTGGGTGGCCAAAGTAGTCCTTGTGTCACCCCTCCTCCAATCCCAGGCAGTATAGCTTGCAGCTCCAGAAGAGACTTCTTCCTTCTGCTTGAGGAGAGGAGAGGTGAGAATAAGAAGGACTTCATTTTGCAACTTGGATACTAGCTCAGCCACAGTAGAATAGGGCACCAGGAAGAGTCCTGAGGTGCCAATTCCAGGACTTACCTCCCAGAAGACATTTCTGGACACACTGGGCCAGAAGGGAATCTGCTGCCTTGACAGAAAGGACCTAGTCCTGGAAGGATTCACGCCCGCTAACTAATGAGTCCGCAGTGGTAGCCAGGCAGTACTTCGTAGGGGCCTTGACAAGACTCAGAGCTGTGCTGATTCAAGTGTAACCCAGCACATTCTCAGTTGTGGTGGCTACAGTGAGTGAGTCCTGCTTGAGGAAAGGAGAGGGGAAGAGTGGAAAGGGCTTTGCCTTGTGGCTTGGTTACCTGGTCAACCACAGTGAAATAGTGCACCAAGTGGATTCCTAAGTTTCTTGACTCTGGGCCTTGGCTCCAAGAAGGCATCTCTAGACCCATCTGGATCCAGAAGCAACTCACTGCCCTGAAGGGAAGGACACCAACCTGGTTGGATTCACTACCTGCTGATTGTGGAGGCCTCGGGGTCTGAGTTAAAACAGGCAGTAGCTAGGCAGTTGTCACTGCAAGCCTTGGGTGAGACTCAGTAATGCGCTGGCATCAAGTCTGACCTCACAGAGTCCCAATGGTGGTGGCCACAAGGGAGTTTGTGTCACCCCTCTTCCTTCAGCTCCAGGCAACTAAGGGGAGAGAGAGAGCGAGAGAGAGAGAGAGAGAGAGAGAGAGAGAGAGATTGATTGTTGTTTGAGGGAAAGTAAGGGAAGAGAAAAAATGTCTATGCCTGTTAATCCAGGGAATCCTTCAGGATTGTATCCAAAACTGGAAAAGGATTTTGACCATGAGTCTGCAAGACCCACTGCATTACTGGGCTTGGGGTGCACCCTAATGCATATATATCTGCAGTGACCAAAGACTTAGGTTGTAACACCTAAGTCCCTTTAAATACTTGGAACCCTTTCCCAGGAAAAATTGGTATAAATAAGCTCAGACTGTGAAGACTACAATAAATACCTGACTCTAATGAATTTCCAGACACTAATGAACATCCACAGGCATCAAGACCATCCAGGAAAACATGACCTTACCAAATGAATTAAGGTACTAATCATGTACTACTCCTGGAGAGGCAGAGATATGTGATTTTTCAGATAGAGAATTTAAAATAGTTATTTGAAGAACCTCAATGAAATTAAATATAATGTGGACAAGGAATTCATCATTCTATCATATAAATTTAACAAAGAGAAATAATTTAAAAGAATCAAGTAGAAATAATGGAGCTGAAAAATACAATTGACTTACTAAAGAATGGATCAGAATCTTTTAATAGCAGAATTGATCAAACAGAAGAAAGAATTAGTGAGCTTGAACACAGCCTACTTGAAAATTCACAGAGGAGACAAAACAAAAAAACAGAAAATAATGAAGCATGCCTACAAGATCTAGAAAATAGCCTCAAAAGGGCAAATTGGAGAGTATTGGCCTTAAAAGAAGATCTTAGACAAGAGATTGGTGTAGAAAATAATAACAGAGAACTTCGCAAACCTGGAGAAAGATATCAATATTCAAGTACAAGAGGGTTATAGAACACCAAGCAGATTTAATCCAAATAAGACTACCTCGAGACATGAAATTAAAATGAAGAAAAATATCAAATCTTACCAAAACAAAAGGTTAGTTTTTGAAAAGATAAACAAAATTGATAACCTTTAGCCAAACTAAGAAAAAAAAGAGAGAAGATCCAAATACATAAAACCAGAGATGAAATAGGAGATATTACAACCAATATCACAGAAATTCAAAAGATCATTAGTGGCTACTATGAGAAACTATATGCCAATAAGTTGGAAAACCTAGAGGAAATCAATAAATTCCCAAACACATACAACCTTTCAAGATTGAACCATGAAGAAACCAGACCAATAAAAAGTAAGGAGAACAGACCAATAATAAGTAAGGAGATTGAAGCTGTAATAAAAAGTCTCCCATCAAAGAAAAGCCCAAGACCTGATGGCTTCACTGCTGAATTTCCCCCTAACATTTAAAGAAGAACTAATACCAATCCTACCCAAACTATTCTGAAAAATAAAGGAGGGAATGCTTCCAAACTCATTCTATGAAACCAATATTACCGTATTACCAAAACAGGACAAAGAAACATCAAAAAAAAATTCCATGCCAATATCTCTGATGAACATTGGTGTAAAAATCCTCAAAATAATGTTAGCAAACTGAATTCAATAACACATTAAAAAGATAATTAATCATGATCAACTGTGATTTATCCCTGGGTCATGATTCAACATGGTTCAACACATTATCAATAATTTGTTGATATGATCTATAGTATGTTGATCTTGATGTTGATAAATGTCAATAATATGTTGATTCAACATGGTTCAACATATTGTCAATGCAAATCACTTGCAAATCAATATATATTATACATTATATCAACAGTAAATGACAAAAGCCATATGATCATTTCAATACTAATCTATTACAACTGAAAAAAATAAAGCAATCCTGTTTACAGTAACTATAAATAAAATACTTAAGAATTATCCAAAGAAATGATAGATCTCTACAGTGAAAACTATAAAACACTGATGCACCAAATTGAAGGGGACACTGAAAAAAAAAAGAAAATATATTCCATGTTCATAGATTGAAGGAATCAATAGTGTTAAAATGTCCATATTACCCAAATCAATCTACAGATTGAATGCAATTCCTAACAAAATACCAATGACATTCTTCACAGAAATAGAAAAAAAATCCTAAAATTCATATGGAACCACAAAAGACCCAAAATAGCCAAAGCCCCCCTAAGCAAAAAGAATAAAACTGGAGAAATCTCATTACTTGACTTCAAATCTACTACAAAGCTATAGAAACCCAAACAGTAGGTACTGACATAAAAATAGACGCGTAGAACAATAGAACAGAATAGAGAACCCAGAAACAAATCCACATCTACAGAGAACTCATTTTTGACAAAGATGCCAGGAACATATATTGAGGAAAAGACAGTCTCTTAGATAAATGGTGCTGGGAAAATTGGATATTCATATGCAGAAGAATGAAGCTAGACCCTTATCTTTTGCCATATACAGAAGTCAAATCAAAATAGATCAAAGACTAAATGTAAGATCTCAAACTATGAAACTACTGTAAGAAAACATTGGAGAAACTCCCCCAGGACATTGGATTTGGCAAAGACTTTTTGAGTAACACCGCACTAGTACAGGAAACCAAAGCAAAACTGAACAAATGGAATCACATCAAGTTAAAAAGTTCTACACAGCAAAGAAAAATTCAACAAAGTGAAGAGACAATCTATGAAATGAAAGAAAATATTTGCAAACTATCCATCTGACAAGGGATTAATAACCAGAATACATAAGGAACTCAAACAACTCTATAGAAAAAATCTAATAATCCAATTGAAAAGTGGCTAAATTATCCGAATAGACATTTCTCTAAAGAAGACATAATAATGGCAAACTTGTATATGAAAATGTGCTTAACATCATTGATCATCAGAGAAATGTAAATTAAAACTACAGGTTATCATCTCACCCCAGTTAAAATGGTTTTTATCCAAACGTGAGGCAATAACAAATCCTGGCGAGGATGTGAAGAAAAGGGAGCTCTTGTACACCTTGGGTGGGAATTTAAATTAGTACAATCACTATGGAGGACAGTTTGGAGATTTCCCAAAAAATTAAAAATAGAACTACCATATTGTAGGGAGCCAGCCCTACATCACCCGTGGGTACCCCGAGTTTGGTGGCAACAAAGGAATGAGAGAAAGATCAAGAGAGACAGTGGGACCAGAAGCCATCACTTTATTACTCTGAAGGAGGCAGTGAAGGCCCCGGGCTCTGATCATCCACACTATTTATTGATTACAATCACTTTGATCTATAGGGTGGGTGTGGAGTAATGGTGGAGTGAATCAGTGAGCTGGAAGTGAATCAGTGGGCTGGGACTGGTGTATCATCCTAAGGATTGATAACAGTGGTGGTTTGGGAGTTTCACAAAAAAAGAACATGTGGTTGTCTTTAGCTGATTATCTATGTGCAGCTGATGGAACGTGGGCCTTACAAAGAGCCTACAAGTCTGGCTGTGTCATAGTGCTACAAAGGGGTTTTATATCCTTGAGCACAATGTTTATGGTAACAAAGCCAAGGTCACCCTGCACTAGAACATGAGGCATGGAGAGGTCTTCCTCCTCAGAGGCCTCCTGTGGCCTTCTGCAGTTTGTTGTTTTTTGTTTACATGTTACTTGTAACCAAATTTATGTAGGCACTCTAGAAGTCCTTTTTTCTTTGCCACTTTTCCCAATACCATATGAATCAGCAATCTCATTCTTTGGAAATCAGTATATTGAATAAATACACCCCCCCAAAAAGGAAATCAGTATATTGAGTAAATATCTGCATTCCCATATTTGTTGCGGCTTTGTTCACAATAGCCAAGATTTGGCTGCAACCTAAGTGTCCATCAACATATGAGTGGATAAAGACAATGTAATACTATTCAGCCATAAAAAAAGAATGAGATCCTGTCATTTGCAACAATGTTGATGGAACTGGAGGCCATTAAGTTAAGTGACATAAGCCAGGCACAGAAAAATAAACATTCCATGTTCTCACGTCTCTGTAAGTGCTAAAAATTATAACAATTGATAGAATGTAGAAGAATGGTTACCAGAGGTTGGAAAGGGTAGATATTTGTTGGAGGGCAAGGGGAAGCATAGGGACAAAATGGGGATGGTTAATGGGTACAAAACAGTAGTGAGAAAGAATAAATAAGGCCCATTATTTGTTGTCACAACAGGGTGACCATAGTAAGAAATAATTTAATAGTACATTTTAAAATAACTAAAAGAATATAATTGGATTTTTGGTAACACAAAGAAAGGATAAATGTTTGACATGGTATATATCTCATATACCTATTATCACATTGTATACCTGTATCAAAACATTTCATGTACTTCATAAATATGCTTGCTTGCTATGTACCCACAAAATTTAAAAAACAAAATAAAATAATTTAAAAAAGATGTTCAACACTATTTCCCATCAATAGATTGTAAATTTAACCCCCAATGAGATATTTCTAGCTACCTATCAGAATGCCTAAAATAAAACATTGTGACAGCACCGAATACTGGCATGGATGCATAGGAATTGGATCACTCACACATTTCTGGTGGGAATGTAAAATGCTTCAACCACCCTGGGAAACAGTTCTCAAAAAGGTAAACATGTGCCATTCAACCCAGCAATTGCACTCCTGAGCATTTATCCTAGAAAAACAAAAACTTATATTAACACAAAACCATGCATAGAGATGCTTTTAACAGCTTTATTTTTAATAGATCAAAACTGGAAACAATCCAGATGTTCTTTATTTTTAAAAAAATTTTATTTATTTTACTTTAGGTGCATACTATATCTGGCATTTCTCCCCATATTATCCCTCTCCACCCCTCCCCTCCCTCCCCATCCCCCACTATCTCTCCCCTACCCCCCCACCAACTGCCCGGAGTGTATGATGTTCCTCTCCCTGAGTCCATGTGTTCTCGTTGTTCAACACCCACCTATGAGTTAGAACATATGCTGTTTGGCTTTCTGTTCTTGTGCCAGTTTGCTGAGAATGATGGTTTCCAGATTCATCCAAGTCCCTACAAAGGACACGAACTCATCGTTTTTATGGCTGCGTATTCCATGGTGTATATGTACCACATTTTCTTTGTCCAGTCTATCACTGATGGGCATTTGGGTGGGTTCCACGTCTTTGCTAATGTTCTTTATTTTTAAAAAATCAAAACTAGAAACAGCCCAGATGAGCAAATGGTTAAACACACAATGGCACATTCATACCATGGAATACTACACAGCAATAAAAAAGGAACAAACTGATGTATACAGCAACCTGGATGATTTTACAGAGAATCATGCTCAGTGAAAACTCTCAGTCCCCACGGGTTACATACTGTATAGTTTCAGTTATATAATAACATTCCTGAAATGACAAAATTATAGGAATGTAGAAAAAGCTAGTTACTGCCCAAGATTAAGTAATGATTGAGGATAGAGGAGCAATGGGGTTGAAAAAATAAAAAGGAAAGAATGAGGGGCCCTTATGGTAATGGAAAATGTATATTTCTTTACTGCAGCAATCACAATACCCTGGTTTTGATATTATACTATAGGTTTTCAAGATATTACAATTGGTGGCAACTAAGTAAAGGGTACACAGAATCTCTATATTCTTTCTTACAACTAGATGTTAATTTATAATTATGCCAAAATAAAAAGCTTAATTAAAAATTAGGCAAATCCCTTAATGAAAATGGAGGATAACTTACTTTTTAATGTCTTATAGCATCATCATCATTATTTCTTATGGACTTGCCTGAATCTTCATCTAGGGGTGGAAAAGACTATCCCCGTGAATAAAGTTTAAGGGACAGTAGAGGCAAAAGATAGGGACAGTGTATCAGCAAGAGATAAATTGCAAATGTGTGTAATGGCTTTGGAATTGAAATGCCAATTTCAGACAAAATGTCTTTCAAGATAAAAATTACTTGAAGTATAGAGATTTAAATAAAGTCATTTAGAATACTCATATCTCTCACGTTTAAACTCATAATGATTAAGTGAGACCCATACACCCTCTAGGGAGTAAAATGTAGATGGGAAATGGTCCAAAGCTGGACAGTCATGGTCTACAATTCTGCAGGACTTAGACTTTACCACAAGAGGGTGCAATGATTTCAGCTATTACATGGGCAGAAGCGAACAGGTACAGAGAAACTTAAGACAAATGTGGAGATACATGGAAATGATACTGTTTTAGAAACAACCTTTTTAAACCGCATGCTTGCTCTGGGGGATATGTTTGTGGTAATTTTTTTTTTAACGACTGTAAATCAGTTTTTGAAAATTGTTAATTACTGAGCAAATCAAGGAAGGGGAAGCAAGATGGAGGGTATGCAAGAAGAAGATGTTTCTGACTGGGACTCAGTCTCTAAAGAGTCAGACAGGAGATCTCTCTCTTACTCCTTTGGGGATGCTTCTTCTACAGCAGCTTACAGATACACAGGGACTTGAAAGCATCAATATAAATAGGTATCAGATATCCATTTGGATGTAAAATTGACTTCCCATGCTTTATATATAAATTTACAAAGAAAATGGTCTCAGAGAGAACCTAGCCAAAAACCACTGGCCACTTATGTTAGACCAGGGTTATAAAAATGGTAAAGAGATGAGAGGGGATGTTGGTAAGGGATGTAGCTATGACACAGGCAAAAAGAATTCTTTCTAGAACATATGGACCAACTGTGAGTCCCCATCCTCTTTCCCTTTAGGAGTGAGGCTATGGAGTTTCATAGGCTCACTCATGTAAACACTGGTCTAGAAATGAACTCCAGGAGGTTACTCAGAGAACTATGCAGTAGGTTTCTCCGTAGAGGACTGGTGCCCAACCCATGCCTGGGAAGCTAAAAGAGACTCTGGACAGAGTTTGATTCCCTCCCACCTACCAGGAAATTCAGAGGGAGAAAAAGGTTAGCTGCTGGATACCCAAGATCAGAAGAAGGAGTTATGAGTGTCCAGCCCACCTAGAGAAGCATTAGCCTTGGTCAAGGGAAGTGGAGGAAGTTTTCTGAAGAACACATGCAAACTCTCCTATTCAAGAGAGAGCTTAGCTTCCTGCCAGACCTAGAGAGTCTGCAGCCTCCAGTCATGTGGCGACCTCTGCATTTCCTTGCAGCTCCTCTTCTTTCCTCTGCTTTGTCCTTGGTGATGAGCAAAAAAGTAACCAGAAGCATGTCTGAGCTAAGAAATTTAAAGCTAAGTTCAAAATTTTGATCATTGCATGGATTTGAACATTTTATTTTCTGAATAGAGACTGTATGACTACAATTGATGTGAAAAATTATGTAAGAGTAATCAGAAAAGTTATGAATTTGCCTGCATCTTCATTTAGGGGCAGGGAAATATCCCTATGAATACAGTTCAAGGGAAAGCAGAGGCAAATATTAAGATGTGTTTTGTATTGTGGAGTTACATTGACATAATCTGAGGTGTAAGCTAATTCATAAACATTGATTTGGTGCTCAGCTTTGAATGTGTATTGTTTACCTGGCTGGTTGAATGAGTGTTTCTGGAAAATAAGCTTTGTCTCTGAGTTTTTGGTCTATCTGGTCAATCATCCAATAACATGGAGTGAAATTTTAAAAACACACACGGAACTGAACTACTCTCAGCAGCAATAGATACAAGAGGCACAATGACCTATACATTAAAAGTCCCAAAAGTATCTCAACCTGTACATGTCCCAGGGAAATTACTGATTTCCTTCCATTCCTACCAAACCTGTTGTTCCTTTGGGTTTCCTCATCTCAGCATATGGCACTCCCTTCATTTGGCTTCTTTAGTAAATCCCTAACAATTCTTCATCCTCTCCTTTCCTACACCCTCCATTCAAGTTGGCTAAGAATAGTCAATCATCTCAACCTTCAAAATGCATCATACATCTGGCTGCTTTCCAGCACTTGCTCTCCATCCTGACCCATTCTTTGACCTACCAGATAGACTCTTGCAATAGCCTCCTAGCAGGTCTCTGTAATCCTTCTCTTGCCCCCTTACAATCCAATCCCCTAACACCTAGGTTGATATTCAAAGAGTTAATTCCTACTCTAACACTTGTAATATTTGTGTAGTATCTATATCTCTGCTGTGGTCTTCTAGACTTTCCATGATCTCACACCTTCTGGAATCACTTACATTATGTTCTCATTCTGTCCTTCATGAGTCTGTGATCACACCAAGATCATTCACATCTCAGGGGCTTCATTCTTACATCTTTGCATGGTGTGCTCCTTAAATCACTCAAAATATAACTTAGTTTCCTGTTCAAATCTCATCTCCTCAGATAAATCTTTTATTACTAGCACTTCTAAAAAATGCACTCCTTCTCAGTCATTAGCTGTTTTTATACTCCTTTATTTTTCTTCTTAGCAGTTACTTGACATTTTATTATTTATGTTGGTTTATTGTCTGTCTGTGCCATGTGAACAGGGACTACAATTGTTTTGTTCATTGAACACCTGGGATAATCCTAACACTTAATAAGCGTTCAACTATTTTTTGTAATTAATTAATTAAGAAATTAATTTTTGAGAAAGTAAATATGTAGGATAATTTAAAAAGCATTGGATTTGGGGTTGTAAATTTTAGACTTATTTTTTTCACTCTTTAGTCGTACAGATTTGAAAAAAATAACTTTAACTTTTTTTTCCTTTCTTTCTTCTCTTTAAGGAAGGATAATCTTTAAGGTAGCCTGAAATTCTATGATGCCTAAAACATAGAGCCATCTCTGATACAGGATAGCACTTTTATTTCTTTGCATTTTATATGCAAATACTATAAATCAGTGAATTTTCATGCCTTTCTTGGATGTAGTTAGATATCTGTCAGACTTCTTTCCTTTCCCTCTTCCTTCATTAAAGTTTTGTGGGCCACCTTTATGGGACAAGCATTGTGCCAGACAATTGTTAGGCAGATGATTCTGATATTTTTTTCTGCTTGCAAGAAGCTCATAATCTGAAAAGGAAGACAGAAGTATAAGCACATTTATTAGAATATAATTTGAAAAGTACAAAAACAGAAATTTGTTTGATATACAAGGGGGAGTCACTTTGGGAACTCCAAGCAGAATAATAAAGGGAGATTGTGCAATGTGCCCTTTTTGAGTGTTGTACTGCTAGGCGGAAGAGAGGGAATGGTGGTAGATGTGGAGGGTGGTGTCCAGAAAGATAAATGCATAACAACCAGCCCACTGGTCTACTGATTTGGAAGTCCTTGGCAATAGTTATCATCGTAGTTTTAATAAAATATTGAGTACAAGACCCAGATGTAGTGAAGTGAGGAGTGATCGGAAAAGATGAAAGAGGAGACTTGTTGCATTAGTTTCTCTTCCGGAAAATTTGAGAAAGAGAGGAGAGAACTGGGTAAGAAAAAGGGTCAAGGAAGAAACTTTAAATATGGAACAAACATAGGTGGTGTTGGGGGAATAAGCCAATAGAGCCAGAAGAATAGGTGGAATTAGTTACAGAAATGGAGCTATGTGAGAGCTTTTGTTTCTTGGTAGGAGGTTGCAGGGGAATGAGATCTGGAGTACAGCTCAGCCAAAAGGTGAGGAGTGCTCACCTTCTTCTGAGACATAGTAGGCAAGGGAAAGAAAAGAAGCAAACTCAGGGCATTTTTAGGACACAGCGAGGAGGTAAAATTCTCAGTGGCCTGCTTTTCCTTAGTAAAGTAAATGTTAAGGTCATATGCTGAGCCGAAGGGAGTGGAGGATGGGTCAGAGGATGTTTGAGGCAACGAAACACTGGAATAGCCTCTAAACCTGAATGTTACCCCTGAAATCCATTGGTTCACTAATGCGTGTCCGATGAAGAGATAGCGTTTCTGTTGACAATTATACTTTCAACCTAATGGGGTAGTTATTTTTAATGAGTCTTGTCTTTATCATGGGCTGGTAGTAAGCACTATATTCAGTGTGGGCTTACTCTTATTTCCAAGGCTAATTATTGTTAATATTCTTTTGCTTGTAATTTCCTAATAAGAAAGCACAATAAATGATGATGCTGAGAACAGAAGGCTCAGCATATAGTGTCCCAATCAAGAAGTCACAGATGCACATTAGTCAGCTGAAGCATTTTAATTGTCAGCCAAGCAAGTGCACATAATCATCTTAAAACATATGGGCATGTGCATGCATTCGTTCAGTACACACTTGTTTATCACCTACTCTGTGCCAGGTACTTGGAAGCCAATGAGGATTCAGCAATAGAAAATTCAGTCCTCACCTGTAAGGAGTAAATACTTTTGTAGATGTGAATTTGGGATGTATCTACAGAATTTCCAATATTAGGATTAAATACTACAGGTGTTCATGTAACCTACGTGGAATATTTTAATTAATTTAACTTAGGTTTCTGTAATATCTTTGGTGGTGCTACTCAATTGCAAATCACTGAGATTATATTTTATGTTACTAAACTGCATTTATTGCCCTAGAAACAAATAAATAATGTGAAAAAAATAGCCTCTGGTACATCACTGTTATTTATCCTCTGCCCTAAGCCTTCGAATTACCATTCTACTCAGGAACCTGCCCTGTATTTTAGTCACCCACTCTATGGATTTCCCTGAGCACTCTGCCAATAGGAAACACATGATGACTGCTTTCCAAGCTCCTGCCTTTAGCCTCTGGGGGGCATTGTTGCCCTTTCTTACCCAGCCATTCTGTAAGCAGGCTATTTAGGTGGAACAGAAGGTAATTCACATGCAATAATAGAAGAAACCTGATGGGAAATTTCAACTTTGTTACAATCACCTTGATCTTAGATAATAGATTTGCCCATTTATTCTTTATTTTTAATATTGAAAGCTTTTACATATCATACTACTTATCTTTCAGCCACTGAGGTTGGAGAGAAGTTGTATTGACAGTAATCACCAAAGGACACTTCTAATTTCCTTTCTTCTTCCTTTCTCTCCTTCCCCTTCTCACCATCTCTTTCTCCTTTCATTTCTTCCTTTCTTTATGTATTCATTAATTTCAGAAGCATTTACTGAGCACATATTCTGTTCTAGGCTCTGTGTTAGATTTTAAGGATATAAACTGAACTAAGAAACTCTTTGCTAAACAAAGTTCTGTGTCTAGAAATCCATGGAAATCTTACATGATATAGAACTATGTATTATAGATCATAAAGCTCTGTTATTTGCTAAACAAAGTCTAGACAGAGACAGACAATGCCTGCAATGAGTGCACTACTGAGGGCTTAAGGCTGTGATAGCGGTAGACACAGGAAGCTATGGGAGAACATGAAAGAGGCTTATAGAACAGTGTGAGAGTCAGGTAAAGCTGCCTTTAAATTGATTTGTTGAGGCTGAGCAGGAATTAGTCAGAGGAAGCTGGGTAGAGGGAAAGAAAAAATCTTGACTGTAAATTTATAGTTTTTAATTGAGACACTTGTTATGGAGGAAATTAATCAGGGAATTACAAAAAAATTGTTGTAGCATCTTCTGAAAAGGCCCAAGAAAGAATCTATTTATTTTCTGTACTCCTCTTTGAAACTCTGACTTCCTTTCCCATATATCAATTCCGATTTGAGTTGGGAGATATTGGAGCACTATGCATCATATTTACTTCTCAGGTAATACAGAGTGAAAGGTATGAGATTTAATTCTGTCCAGTCTGCTGTAGCTCATTGTTTCTAATACTGTAAGGTCTTCTTATGAGGATAGACATAGAACTGGATCATAAGTATAATCCATAACCCTCCCAACTGATGAGCAAGAGTGTGGATTCTTTCATTTCATTTAACTTTCCAATGTAGACGGATCTTCGTTCTTACCTTACTTCCTTATTCAGCTTTACATCAGAACTTTTCAAGGATGTTTTGGAAAATCATAGTTGCCCCTATTACCTCCCAGGAAATCCTGACTTGGTAAATCTGGGATGGGACCTAGACATTTCTGCTTAAAAAAACCGTGTATTAATTCTGATATCAGGACAGTGTTGAGAATTGAAGTCTTTGACTATACTACAGTAATATCTTGTGATGGAAAGGTTTTGCCATTTGCGATCACATGAATTTGACTTTGAATTGTAGCTCTGTTACATAGTAACTGTGTGCCCTTGGCCAAATTACCAAACATTTCTGAGCGTCCAATTTTTAATCTGTGAAAGGGCAGCAATAATATCCAGCTCACAGTCTTGGAGAACTCAGTAAAGACTAGAACACTTTCATATAGGAAACATGGGGGATTCATTGTGCATGAGGTTTGTAATAAAAGTGGAATTGTGGGAACCATCCTTTGTCAACTAGATTAGTGAAACAAACTATTAATAAAACACTAATAAACGTTTACATTTCTTTGCTCTTCCTGAAGTTGAGGTGAAACTGAAAGTGACTGAAGTCAAAGGGGCATTTGATAGGCAGCACTGTATCGTTGGTTCATGCATTTTTATTTGTTTGAAATAGAGGTTTTCTGAGCATCTCTTTTATGCAAGGCCGTTTTTTTTCTCTTAAATATCTATAAGTTTCATCCCTTCTGATACTGTCATAGATTAGTCTCTCACCTGCTTTCACTATTCTATGAGACTCCTAACTGATCACACTGGCTTTAATCTCATTCATCTCCAGTACATATAATCACACAGCTTCCCTATTTAAATCCCATCTCCTCCAGGATCACCAAGCTCCTTAGCATGAAAGCAAAGCTCTTAAGAGCCATTTATTTCTTTATCTTATCTTATATTATTTTCCTCTTGAGCAAGGATTCTAATGAAACCTTAATGGTTCTGAACAAAATCTCCTGTCTTGGTACATTTTACACAGGGCATTCCCTTGGTCTAGGAAACCTCCTTCCCCTTACCTCCCCTTTTTGATGAGAGACAAAATTTTACCTTGTATTATTGAGTGCTTGGTTTGAGTGGGTCACTTTGAGGACGTTTGTGTGCTTGTCAGATTCCCCTGTGTGGTATGTATTGTTACTTTCATGTTACAGTAAGGGAAACTTACGATACAGGACATCCTATAAGAGCTTAGACTTCCTCGGTTTCAGTTTCCCTATCTTCTCTGAGTCCTTTGTCCATTCTTTGTTATCACTGCTTTGTTGGTATGAAAGAGAGGAGAGGGAAGGAAGGAAAGGAGGAAAAGAGCCAGGGGAGGGAGAAACTTAAGAAATGATCAATTTGAATGTGAAAAGAGGAACTGGGATTTCATCTCTTCATCCTCTTTGAATCCTCCCCATGCAGTGTATTGCTGGGTTTTTAGTAGCTACAATATATAGCTCAAATAAATAAAAAAGATGTACGACTGTTTTGTTACTAGATGCTAAGTTTTATGAAAAGATTTAATCCTCCATATCAAGGACTGTGATTGGCATTTAAGTAATTTCAAATTCAGTTGAACTACCCTCTCTGATATCTGTGAAAAAGAAGTACACTTAATTTTTATTTAGTCTGTACAACTGCTCTAACATCCTACCTTTTGTCATTAGAACAATGTACCCCACCCAGTCCCCCCCCCCCCCCATAACTTTCTTCATCCCCACTCACTTCGACCTATATCCTCAATGAGGGCAAGCTAAGCATGCAAAAAACAAAAACACAACTTCAAATTAAAAAAAAAAAAGGCTTTTAGCAGGACTTGTCCCACGAGATAGTTTTTGTTTTTATGGAAGGGGCTGTCATTTACAGAAAACACACCCTGTTCCCAAAGCCTGTTCTCTGTTAAATACTGTCATGTACTAAGAGATAATTATGGGTCTTTCCAAACAAACCTGGGTACCTCTGCTTCTTTGAAGATGGTTTTGTGTTTAGAAATCCATGGAAATCTTACATGATATGGAACTATGTATTATAGGTCATAAAACTCTGTGATTTGCTAAACAAACATTTCTTGGTTAATAAAACTCAGCAAGTGTTTCACCAAAAAGGGTGCAACTTTATATCACAGAGGGTTTGCAGTTCACACATCTCAATTTTGTAGTGATAAAGCAGTCATTAAAACATGTAAGTTCCTTAAAAGTTACAGCTGCCAGGTCAGATTAGTTTATCTAAAGACTGATTAATATGAGAGTATTTACCTCACATTCTAGGGCAATCCTGGGAAACACAGCTATAAAAATAAAACAGAGAGAGGTCAGAGTAATGGGGGCACAGACTTTGAGCATGGCAGTTCTTGAATGCTGCCTCGAACATCTTGGGCAGAAAGCAGGGTGTCTTCTGAAAGATTTTTAAAGTCCTTTATAGTCAAAGAGGTATTAGATTAAAAATCCAGTCTTTTCATTTCTCAGGTAGATCTTTTATTAAAATGAGAAATCACATATGATCTCAAAATTTACTTCTTGCTGGCCAGAATTTCTTACTAACAGTTTCTGATCTTTTGAGAACCACTTTCAATGAAGAGTAATGACAAAGAAATGTAGAAATTGAAACTTGAGGAAAAAAGTTACTTGTAATTATGTAAACACCTCAAAACCTAGTTGGGTCATGAGTGAAAGTTGCTCTGTATTCACTTTTATGCCAAACATTTGTTTTATTTTCTATTTAGTTTATATTTAATTTAATTTATAAACATATATATCTTGCTATTTCACTACATATATGTAATATATACTTAAATATACATACATAATAGATACATATATATAGATATATACTTATATGAAATATACTTAGTGTACAAAGAGTTCTTCAAGGTCTCAGAAAAAACTTAATGTTCTTGGCTTTTCTAAGAACTCAATGTGTGAATGGTCAAAAAGTTCCTCAAGGACCTAGAAATAGAAATTCCATTTGACCCAGCAATCCCATTACTGGGTATACATCCAAAGGATTATAAATAGTTCTATTATAAAGACACATGCACACATATGTTCATTGTGGCACTGTTTACAATAGCAAAGACCTGGAACCAACCCAAATGCCCATTGATGATGATAGACTGGACAGGGAAAATGTGGCACATATACACTATGGAATACTATGCAGCCATAAAAAACGATGAATTCGTGTTCTTTGCAGAGACATGAATGAATCCGGAAACTATCATTCTCAGCAAACTGACACAAGAACAGAAAATCAAACACCACATGTTTTCACTCATAGGCAGGTATTGAACAACGAGAACACATGGACACAGGGAGAGGAGCATCACACACTGGGGTCTGTTGTGGGGGAGATGGGGAGGGACAGCGGTGGGTAGGGAGGTTGGGGAGAGATAACATGGGGGAGAAATGGCAGATGTAGGTGACGGGGGATGGAGGCAGCAAACCACATTGCCATGTATGTACCTATGCAACAAGCCTGCATGTTCTGCACATGTACCCCAGAACCTAAAGTGCAATAAAATAAATATATTAAAAAAAGAATGTTTGAAAAAATATTCAACCTCAGTAACAATTAATTGAATTTCGTTTAAAAGAACAGTCAGCTACCAATCAGCCAAGATTATAAAAAGAATTATCATTCCGTGCTTACTCCGTGTGGCAACAGTAGAGTGAAACAGGCAGTCTCAGACACAGGTGGAATGAGAGAGATTAAACAGAGTAAATTAGAAGACATTTTTTCAGCAACATTTTGGCAGCTCTTACGCAGAGTTTCTAAGATATCATATGCTTGGAAACAGTCATTCCACTTCTGATCATTCATTTTAAAAGAATGATTAAAAAAAATCCTTGGTGCACAAAGATGCCGATTGTAGCATAACCTAGTCTCAAACTTGAAACAATGTATCTAACAGTAGAGGAACAGTTGAGAAAATGTGGATGCATCATTTAAAATAACGTTGTCAAAGATTTTGCTGTTTGGGAAATGTTAATAATACAATTTTATTTATTGCATATCAACTAAGTAAAAGGTACTTGTCCTGCTCCTCCTTCTAATATTACTAATAGAGCCAAAATATCTAGCACTTGCTATGTGTGAAGCACTCTTCTAAGCCGTTTCCATCTATTAATTTATTTAATTCTTACACAGTCTGGGGAGGTAAGGGCTACTAATATTCCCACTTTATAGCTGAAGAGAGTAAGACACACAGACATTAAATGTATATGTGTATATGTAAGTGTGTACATATATATATATACGCACACACACACACATATATACCCATACCGCATTTTGTCATTTTGTTCATTCATCAACTAATACACATTTGTATTGTTTTCACTTCCTTTCTATTATAAGTAATGCTTCTCTGAATATTTATGTACAGGTTTTAGTGTGGACAAATGTTTTTCTTTCTCTTGGATCTGTACCAGAGCTAGATTTTGAACCCAGCAGCCATGCTTACATTCTATACTCAACCATGATGTTGTGCATAAAAGGAGGGAAATATCTTCAAATAGTAATAGCTGCTATATGGATGTTTTAACAGAAGTTTTCCATGATGGATCCTACTTTTACAATCAAGTAAAACCATATATTCATAAGTCTCATAAACTTCCTCTGTAATGCTTTAAAACCTACTTTTTTGCCCTTTTTGCTGTCTGAAACCAATCTGAAAGGTTACAAGAAGCCATCATATTATGAAATCTAAAGACTTTAAGTTTATGAATGCAAGCAAACCTAGGAGTGAAGATAAACCTAGACTATAACAAGATAGCTTGACATGAAAAGAACAAATAACATAGACTCACAAGAGTGAAGTTGAATAGACACCGGTGTGGGAAGTATCTGGGAAATAAGAGGAATAAGAGCAGAATGTTTTAGAATCTGGGCAATTCTCTTGCACATAGTGCATAGCATGATGAGGAAATGTGTCTTTTTCTTTTCTTCCCAAGTTATCCTAGGGCCTATCAGAGTGCCTGGCTCATCGTGGGTGCTAAAATATAGTTTTCCTTTGAATGAATAAATGAATGCCCTGCTGACCTGGAGGCTAATCCCTAATGCCAACAATACCCAGCTGGCTAAGCCTGGGTTTCCTAATTCCAAACTGCCTCTCTGTCCTTTTGTCAAGGTTGAGCTCCCTGGTTTCTGAACTGCCCACCTGGTTCTGACCCACTGCCTTGTCTGACCTACCTATGCTCTGTGACTCAGACTGACTGCTCATGAGTTCTGAATTGCAGCTCCGTTTGGGGACAGGCCAGCCCTTCCCTGCGTTCCTGTGCTGACTCTCTGCACTGCTCACTCAGCTCTGGTTGGCTCTCTCACTCAAGGTGGTTCCCACCCTGTCTCCATTATTGCCAGCCGTGCCTGATTGCAGAGAAGGATTCTCCTGGGCTGGTTTAACTGCTTCCTCTGAATGCTCCCTACTTGTGTATCTTAGTCTCCAGGCTACCATGGAATTCAGGATTTGGTGAAGAAAGAGGCTCTAGGACCTTCACCCCTGCAAAATCCTTCTCTTTTATATTTATAAAAGCAATAACGACTTGGCATTTGGTTTAGGTTTGTTTGAAGTATAAATTCTTCTGGAAAGAAAAAGTTAAAATAATCAGTGTTCTTCTATCTTTTTCCTTAAAAAAACGCATGTTAAAATGTCATCTATAACTCCATACCTGTGCTCTCACTTGATCTATAGGCTTTTATTTTACCTTCTAAATAAACATTTCTACTTGAATACCTCATTATCCTAAGCTCAATGGCAACAAAAACAAACTTATCATCCTTCTCACTCCAGTTTTCCTTCCGCCTCCACCGGCTGAAGCCACTATTTACACAGCTACTCAGGCATTTCCAACTCATTCTTGCCTTCTGTATTCTTACCTTTATCCAATTATTAGTCTCAACGGATTTTTTTTTTCTTCTTTTGAAATGCCTTTGGCATCAGTCACTTTTTTTTTTTCACATCCAAGATCTCACCGCTCATCCATATTTAACTAGAAATGTGTCTTTGTTGACCCCAGTGGCTGTGGATTTTTTTCATTCTATTTTTCTTTCATAAGATTACTAGAATAAATATTGAATGTTGTCCTCCAATTCAATACTCCTCAATGTAACTATCACCATTATTTAATGTTACAGCTTTTTCACTATCCCAAAAAGAAACCCATATCCATTCTAAGAATTTTGTCCTTAAAGTATCCAACTAAATGTATGGCTTCTCTGATTTAAATTTCTCCATTATCTCATCCCAGTCTACCAATTCACAGAGATTAGATTCTACTCCTCAATGTCTCCTTGGCTTTAGACAGGCCCTCTGACACGTGTACACCATGACTGCACCTGATTCTGAAGCTTTGCTCTGACCTTTTGTCTAGAATCTACTCCCCAGTTCCTGCCCCTTTCTCTCCCTAATTCAGATTCCACTTATCCTATAAAATCTTCTTTTTCAAGGAAAACGTTTCTAAGTCATCAGTAATCTAGCACTGATAGTCTATAGAGCGAATATTGCAATTTATAACTGTATTAATTACTCATTTATTAACTAGTCACTCTTTATGACAATTGATCTTCTTACCCAAGAAAAATGTAATCTCCTTTTAGACCAAAACATGATGTCATTTAATTCCCTATTATCTAGCATATGTGCATAATAATACCTATTGCTTGAGGATTCCAGATGAGGAAAGATTTAACAAGACAAAGAATTCACATAACACCCTTCAGAAGAACTTTGCTAATTCTTTTGTAGGTAACACCTGATCTAGAGATGTTAACACATTAGGATAATCAGACTATTTTTTTATGCCACATTCAATAGAATTTGAATGAGATGTTTAACTTTTAACTTTATATCTTTATAATTATTTGGTATTATTATAGAATGCTTTTATTGTATTCTTGATGTGACAGTTGAGAATATTTTAAATCAAGCATATCGCCTTCAGATAAAGATAGCTGCCAACTGCTACTCCTGCAATTGTGATCTTATAGGTCATGGTAGAATACTCTGCAACTTGAGTTTAGACATTTTAAAATAGGTATCCTTGAGCATATCCAAAGCTAATGTTTTCCTCATTCTAGGTATTTTCCTTTCCATCTTCTAGGAGTATCTCCTTTCCTTTTTCTGAACTTCTATCTTTTTGACAATTTACTTGTACATCATCATTAAGAGTTCCCTTTTCTAGTGAGCTATCTGAAACCTACAAGATATGTGTTTCCTCAGTCCTCTGTGCATGCCCCACATCATAGCACTTACAGGGTGGTTATGTTATTGCCTATTAACTTGACTAAATCCTCACTGAACTGCAAATCAAGGAGAGCAAGGTCAAGCCTATATGGAATGAATATGACCTATATCTTTGCAATATAAGAGAAGTCACTTGTTAAACAATCACATTCATCAGTTGTTTTTCATAATAAAATTCCACACTTTATGAAACTTTCCTAGAGTATATATGATTTTCCAATCACATATTAATTTTTAAATTATGTATATTTTAGAAAAAATTCCATAAAGTGTAGAGTTTATTTCTCTTTATAACGGTCCGTTCATGGAAATCTTTCTCACTGTTCATGCACTCTGCATCATTGTAGCAATACTACTTTGTGCTCTTTTATTTAATTGACTATAGGGATTTAGGGACATAGGACTTCATATTAACACAGTAAACATAAAATCTTTAATTTATTCTTAAATCACTTAAGTGCCCATTCTTTACAGTATTTTAAGACTACTTATATATCCATCACTACTTATATTTCCAAGGAGATAGGTTTGTTTCTTTTTATTTGGATTCTATACACAGTGACAATTATGAACTTTATACCTTGTGATTGTTCCTGGCAGAACCTCTAGTAAACAGTTATGCAGGTATTTTGAGAGACCTGGTAAATATGTAGAGTCTGGTCATTGGGTCCCTGATAAGGATAATTACTATTAAGTTGGGTTGCCTTCACTGAAGAGCAGACTTCTTTTTAAAAGTGCTTTCCAAATCAAGTCATCGTTTGTCTAGAGGGAGGTTGTCTACGGAACAAATGGAGTAATCAGCTTTTAAACTTTCTATGTAAGTAAATCCCTTTAGGGTGGAGGGAGAGTGGTACAAACTCTTACTCAGATTTTGTCATAACAGTCATCACACCTGGAGAGCCAATTCACACGAAAACTCAAGGTTAGGCTGGAATTTCTGGGAAGTTAGGATAGGGTGGGGTCAGTGGAAATTAAGCATGTTTGTTATAGATTTATTTATTTTCTTTACACAAAAACTGTGTGGGGGGAGAATGAGTCACATTCTAGACCCCAAAACAGCACTTATGGGTCAGTCAAACAGAAAGTTCCCTCCAAAATTTTGGGATGGGCTTTGCCACTAGACCACCATTATGTGAAAAGTAACGGCCTCCATCTCACCCCAGTGAGTCAAGCAAAGAAGGAATCTTGTAGTAACTGAAATTTTACACCATGCCCTTGCTACCAGGACTTGTGTTTCATCACATCTATCTCTTTCTTGTCTCATCCTGTAACAGTTGAAAATTCACTCTTGTTTTGCTTGCAATATGTGTCACAGCCAACTTCCACTTTTTGGGTCAAAGATGGATTCCTTTGATGAAAGAGACTGTGGCGACCTGAAAAGATTGTGATGACTCTGAGTAGATAAAGGAGGTCTCCAATTGTCACAAGTCAGCTAATATTTGCTGAGACCCAGAGGCTGTAACAAACAGTAGTCTACAGTTAATGACATTGTTCTATTGCTTTGTTGCCCTGTCAATTTACTGAGATGGAAAATATGATTATGTTACTAATAGAAACATGGCCTCCAGAGCAGCCCTTTAAAGGCTTAGAAGCCTGCAGGCAAAATGGATCCTGAAAGAGCAATCATCTATCAGTCACAGTATTAAAGTCAGTGCTCCAGGAATTTATTCATTTGCAGCTTTTTCTATTTTACAAGTTTAAGTATCTCAGAAGATTTCACTTACTCCATAAACGCTTATGTTAAAAAAAAGTAAAGAGAAAGCTCATTTCAAGTTTCAAGTAAAACTTTCCAATTTGGCAGAGGTACTAAATTAATTTTCATTAATTATTCAGCATGACAATTATTCTCACAGCACCTAGCTCTGGGGTAATGGTAATGTGCATGTCTAAGCTTGCAGGTCAGGCGTTTCAGAGGTGTAGGTTCAAGTCTTAGCTCTGCATCTGCATAACCTGGAAAAGGTCACTAATCCATCTAGGCCTCCAAGGTTTTCGTAGTGTACATTTTCAAAGAGTTTTTAATATGTCTGACACTGTTCTCAGTACTTTATATTTAATCTCCATAACAATACTATTAAATAAGTATTGTCTCTATCTTCATATTAAGGATGTGGAAAGTGAGGCACAGAGAAGTGGAAAACTGTCTAATGGAATAGAACAAGGAAAAGGCGAAGTAGGATTCCATTCTAAGCAAGCTGCCATAAGAGCCAGTGCTACTGACCACAGTCCACAATTGCTCTTCGTAAGATCTCATGCTACAAACAGTAGGGAAAAAATTTCTTGGGAAGAGTCTCTCTATATCTCTCCATAGATTTAGTATCCAATTAGGCCTTGAATCAGTAGAAACTTGTATATATCTACTACAAATTTAATAAAAGTAAGGAAGCCCCTTTTTGAAACTTTTCTTGGGAGCTAAAAAATGAACATTATTACAGATTTATAAACAAGATTTTATTTGATACGAGTCCCCAGGAGACTCATAAACATCTGCCAAAATATTGCAAAGACTTACTGGCTAAATCTCTCATCTGTGGCTTTGGCCAGTGCTGAACTAGTGTTCTTGCCCACTGAGTATAGCCAGTGATTTTTATATTCTTACCTGATCTACTGGGTTATACCCTGGGCCCCATATTTTATTACATTATTTTGAGAATCCTAAATTACCATTTGTAAATAGAAAAATCAATTTGCCTGTGCTGTGCTGAAAATTAGGTTCTAGTTGAACTTTTTAAATAATCTTTTTTCTTATCAATAATCAAACTGTGTTCTTGGCATTTAAATTAATTATTATAGGACCACATATTGTTCAATGGTCAACCATGGAGTTGAAAAGCCTGATTTCATTTAGTTTATCTACAAACAATGATTTGGAATGTTAAATTTAGCTGTATAATAGAATAAGCATGAAGAAAATCATGGGAAAATTATATTTTCAATAAGGGATTTGAGAAGAGAACCAGGTATTTCTCTCTCTTTCTCTTTTTCTCTCTCTTTGTGTGTGGGTGTCTGTGTGTTGTGTGAAGGTTAAGAAAAGATGGCTTTTCAAAAGTAAAGAGTAGTCATTAAAAATCTGTTTAATTACTAATACCTTCAAAAGTTTCTGGGGTAAAGTATGATCTTGTTTTATCTTTTGACTATTTCTTGTGAAATACATTTGAGATATTGACCTCACCTTTCACCTCACTCCTGTCTCTCATTCTCTTATGACTCATGTAACAACTCCACCCCTTCTTTTCCAAAAATGTGTGGCAGCTGTGACGGAAGTACTTCTGAGTCAGTCATAAGTAGGCAGAATGCCAAATGGCTGATTCACTCCCCAGAACTTGGAGGAGGAGACAATTAGGGAATTAACTTCAGTTGTGGGGGTAATGGCTTATACAGTGGTTTGTGCAAGCTCACTTACTACCTGTGACATGACAGGAAATTCACCTCAATTTTTTAATTCAGCCACCTACACTGCTCTTGTCTTAACCTGTTGGGTATAGGTACTATCAGGAGAAAAAGGCTGCAATCCTTTCTAAGACTTTCTTTATGATTTTTGAGTAGGAAAAAATATTGTCAGCAACTTAGGATCACTGCTATTTCATTTTTCTTGAAACAGGTTCAATAGGATAACCAAGTTCCTTGGATGAGGGTTCTATAGAAGGCTCACAAAATGTGGATCAAGTGCAACCAAGTATGTACTATTAGGTGTTATAATTGCCTTGTACGTTTGGGCTGAGAAGCACTTCATTGTGAAATTTGAAATACCCAAGAAGTAAAAAAACAAAAACAAAAACAAAAAATAAAAACTGTTACAAACAGCACCTAAATAATACATTCATGAACCTATTTGCCTTATCTTTGATCTGAAATTGAGTCTAATATTTTATAAAGTGTTTTCAAATTTCACTTGAAAAAAGTAACAAATGTTCAAAATATATGGGGGCAAATCAAACATAGTTTGATCTTTAATTCATTCAGATATCACACCAGTAAGTGATTCAGGACTTTATTTCCCATAGTGAAGATGAAGAGATCTGAACATCATTTCATTGTAAGACTGACAAAATCATCTCTGTCTACCATATATACCTCCATTATGTCTAGGGTTCTTTTTTAGACATGAATTCAAATTCATCTGTGTATCTCTCACTTTTTCCACATGAAAGTTAGGTAGGAAGTTACAAAGGAGGAATTCTACTCTTTGGGTTGAGAATGGAAACAGGCTTTGAAATGCCATATGGCCATCTTTCAAATGTTATGCAATAGAGCTTTGGCAATGTATTACATTCAAATGGGCATTGTGGAAAGTTGGAGAAAAGGAACCTAGAGTGGCAGCCTTCTCCCATTGTTTGGTATGGCAGAAGGAGTCTGGTAGACATAGAATTGAAAATAACTGAGATGGAAACAATTTTCAGAGTCAAAGCTTACAGATCAATATTTGGAAGACAACAAGAGTCAATGACCGGAAAAGAAGAATGTTGTCTTTCAGTCTATACAGACTGCAAAAGGAGGTATTCTTTCCATTGGTTCTTTCCTCTGTGTCTACCTTGTGTGATTTTCCAGTTGTTTATAAATAGAGCGCATGGCAGAGTCTTGGGAGACTCTGAACTGGTTAGTTTGTTTGCTTTTTGGTTTTAACGTAGAGTTTAGGTTTTCTATTCTGTTTTAAGGTAGAGTTTAGGTTTTCTATTCTGAGAACCTGCTTTCTTATCAGCAAAGGTTAATGTTTTATTAGAAAGCGTTGTGAATTTTCTCAGTGAAGACAGTGTATCTGCTTCTTCCTTCATGTCTCTGATAGAACCTAAGACAGTGCTGTGCTCTCACTAGGTCCCAATCCTCAGTGAAAGTGATACTTCATCTTTCCCATCTTGTTTCTGAATAAGTTGAAAAGTAATAGACGTGAAGGCTAAATTATCATTGTCTTCCTAATAGAGATCAGGTTAGAGAACTGGGCTTTAGATTTGTTAATCAAGTGAACTTGCTAATGTTTAATTCAGATTTAGGAAGATGCACTCCAGTCACAGCAAGGAAGGTACAGGTGGGCCACAGGATGGGCCTGTCTAGGCAATGCTTTTTCCAAGGAAGAACAAAGCAGAATTTCTACCTTCCATGACTAGATTCACTCTCATGGGGAATACCTGGGAGCTGAGCCAGGCATATCCAGTTATTTCTCCAAATTTATCAGATAAGTTAGTCATCTCTCTAAATATGAAATGAGTAAAGGTTTTAAGAGAGACTCATGAGTATGCAGTTTGAAGTCCCTTCATGGGAAGGAAATACCAGGATTTGGGAAGAATCATCCTGCATTTGCATTTGCCCTTTGGTGAATGTAATGAATGGCCATTTGTGGACACATCCTGTGTTTAGGTTGTGCATGTATGTATACTGGGAGGACGCTTTATGCTGGAGATAATTTAAAGAAAAGGTTGATAACAGAAGGACTAGTTTGCTTCATTATGGGGAGTTTGGATTTGGTGACAGGGAGCTATTCCTCTTCCTTCCAAAGTGTATGTTTTCAATATGTGTTATATAGTAAATCCCATCATATCACTCGCTTATTTAAATCTCTTCAATGGCTTCACACTGCCCTTAGACTACAATCCAAACTCCTGTGATGGCCAGAAGGCCTAGCACGCCTCCACATGGGACCCTTGCCTCCTCTGATCTTTCATATCTCCATGATTACTCTGCTTCAGGAACAGCAATAATTTGCTGTTGTTGATGATCATTTTATTCATTTTTTAAAAATTGATTACACAAAACTCATTTCCACTTAAAGCATAATTGTTGCTCACTTTACCTGGAGTCTTTGCATGTCTGAGTGCTTCTTGTCATTCAAGTATTTGCTCAAATGTCATTTCCTCAGAAAAGCTTTCCCTGACCACCTAGTCAAAAGTAGTCACCCAGTGTCTTAGTCATCCAGTTGGTCTATTCTCTACACAGCACTTACTGCAATCAGACATTTGTGTTTGTTGTTTATTTATTGTTTATTTTATTTCTCCTGTTGGTAGATTGAAAGCTCAATTAAACCAGTGGGCCTGTCCATCTCCCTTGCTACTGTATATCCCAGTCATATATTTGTTAGGAGCTCAACAAGTGTTTGGTGAACGAGTGAATAGCTGCTCTCATCACACTACTGCTGAGCATAAAAATCACCCTATGTATACAGCAATTAGTTCAGAGGCCACGCCAAAGTATAATGTCAGTTTTGGACATAGATGAAAGTGAGGATGCATTTCCTAACAAGCTTGTTGCCAGCTAACACAAAGAAATGAGCGTGTTAACCAAAATATACCTTCACAAACTTGAGAACAATCACTATAGTTTCAGAAAACTTCATGAGATTTCACTAGCCAAAATATTTCAGTAGCTAGTAAGCTTTCCTGTATGTCAAACGCAGTTTTCATTCAACATTACCTGTTTTACCAAAACGGTTTGTGTTGAAAAGATCGGCATGGGAACAGATCCACAGACATTAGTCTAGATCCCAAATGTTGTCTGTAAAAACACGGGTAGCATGCAGATTTCAAAAAGCAGTTGTGTCATTGTTTGGGGATAATGAACCAGTATGGATAATCAAGTCACCTATCTTACATTTGAACTGCCTCTTATGACTGGCTTTTAGGGGAATTTTATCTTTGGGGCTATGATTTGACTTTCTACTCCCTGTTTTATCCCAGTGATTCAACTTAGAAAGGTTGAGTATTTCAGGGATAACTCTGATAAAAGATTGAATTTTATTTGGGATTAAATTTCAATTTTGGAGATTTTGTTTGTTGTGTATCTCAGTGTCCTGAACAGAGGCAGCAAATGCACAAATGTTTGTGCATTTCCCTTTTTCACCATCTTTCCTCCAACCTGGTCTTCTAGACACATATGGACCATTATGTAGTAGTGGTGATACTCTTGCTGGTCTCCTTCATCCCAAAATGTTTGTTTAATATCCAGCAATGTGATAAGGAAGCTGAGAAGGTGATGCCTCCTCCAAGAGCTGGAGCTGCACATTGGTGAGTTCATCGTAGCTTCAGGTTTAGGGCATGGTCCTGGAAGGGAGCAATTACTTATTTTCTTTTCTTCATCTAGATCTACTTAATTTATGTGTGTGTGTGTGTGTGTGTGTGTGTAATATATGTGTGTGTATATATGAGTTGCATTTTCACATGAATTGCTTTTCCTTGTGAGCACTTGCTAAATCCTGGTCTCTCATGCTTTATTTCATACACATGTAATTCAGGAACAGAGATTTATCTAGACTATGCCTCAAGCATCTCTGAGGTTCATACTTAATTTCTAGACTTAGCTTCAAGTTTCATCTTTGTTAATATGAAGTGGTTTCATGGATGAACAAAACAGTGTCAAATATGAGGTGAGGGGTAACAAAAATTCATTTTTACACTCTCATTTTAATTCTATTAGCCGCCAGCTTGAATACTGCCAGATGTGGGCGCCAGAGTGAAAGTGGTGCAGAAAAGTTGATACATCCAAGCCAAAAGGGGATATGCTAAATTCAACTTTAACTTAGAGGACTACTCAAGGGAAGTATTACTTCTTGAGTTGAAGGCAATAAGCATGATCCAGTAAGTTAAATCGCTTTTGAAGTCTGCCTCAGAACCTGGTCTTTTTACTCAGGTCAAGACCAATACCTTCCTAAATTCCCCTGCACCAAGAGAATGCATGGAGTGAGGGGCTATGTCCTAGAATCTGTCTCAACTTAAGATTTTACCCTATTTGCCAAGAATTAGAGGATAAGAAGTACAGTTTATGGAAAGGAATTAATATAAAGTCACTGACCTGCATGTTGTGTCTCGTAGCATGAAGAAAAGCACTAAAAGTTCATTGTCATCCTCAGAATATATGAGTTGTCAGAAGCCCACTCAGTGGGGTCAGGGATTTTGTCTTATTCACTGTTGGAGCTAGAAAAGGATCTAGTAGAAGATCAATGGATATTTATTGAAAAATTGAATCAATGCATTCATGAAGACCTTATATTCTGTCACACTTGTCTGAGTCAGAGTTCATTTGCCCCTGATAAATAAATTCTCCTGCTTCAGGCCTCAGATGAGATCAAAGAGGAGAACACATCATAATGAGGTGATTTACCAGCTCAGATCCACGTCACATTCATCATTTTTCACTTACAAACACATTACAGTTTGAGGAACAAAAACCATGACCATACATCCCTGCAAATACTTGTCAACTTGTGAACAGGTCCAGAGATAACCCACTAGATAAGCCTGTTGCATCATTCAAGAAAATCATTTACTAGACTGAGAAGGAATCCAGCTTTTTCTTGCACGCAATGGGTAGGTGAGTTCGGAGAACAAGGGGACATGCTTTAGGATTTCGCTGCATTACAAGCATTGCAAGGCAGTTACAAGTTAGGGTGAGCTGCGTCAGCTCACTTAGCACAGCTTACCATTGCGTTTTCATCAGAGGATTGATAGGTCAAATTACTTGTGACTGGGCTCTGGAAAAACCAACTCTCACCTGGAACGGTCAGAAGGGAAAAAAATTACATCAACAGTTAACATTAATTTTCTATGTGAATTAGCCTTTCATTTGTAGTGCAGGGTTTGTTCACAAACTGATAAGCAACCAGGTAATCCTAAAAAGAGTACTGCAATCATCTATCTGGATGTTGGTGTGGACCTGATGCTATATTCTGCTCCTGAGTTATTATTTTTATGTTTTTAAAATTTATTTTACTTTTGGTTCATACGATATCTGGCATTTCTCCCCATGTTATATCCTTCCCCCACCCCCTGTTGTCTCTGCCCTACCCCGCCAACTGTCCCTGTGTGTGATGCTCCTCTGCCTGAGTCCAAGTGTTCTCGTTGTTCAACACCCACCTATGAGTGAGAACATATGGTGCTTGGCTTTCTGTTTTTGGGTCAGTTTGCTGAGAATGATGGTTACCAGATTCATCCAAATCCCTACAAAGGACACGAACTCCGTTTTTTATGGCTGTGTAGTATTCCATGGTGTATATGTACCACATTTTCTTTGTCCAGTCTATCACTGATGGGCATTTGGGTTGGTTCCAGGTCTCTGCTATTGTGCACAGGGCTGCAATGAACATACGTGTGCATGTGTCTTTATAGTAGAATGATTTATAGTTCTTTGGGTATATACCCAATAGTGGGATTGCTGGGTCAAATGGAATTTCTATTTCTAGATCTTGAGAAATCGGCACAATGTCTTCCATAATGGTTGAACTAATTTACACTCCCACCAACTGTGTAAGAGTGTTCCTATTTCTCCACATCCTCTCCAGCATCTGTTGTCTCCAAATTTTTTAATGATTGCCATTCTAACTGGCGTGAGATGATATCTCAGTGTGGTTTTGATTTGCATTTCTCTAATGACCAGTGATGATGAGCATTTTTTCATATGTTTGTTGGCCTCATATATGTCCTCTTTTGAAAAGTGTCTGTTCATATCCTTTGCCCACTTGTGAATGGGGTTGTTTGTTTTCTTCTTGTGTATCTGTTTTAGTTCTTTGTAGATTCTGGATATTAGCCCTTTGTCAGATGGGTAGATTGCAAAAATTTTTTCCCATTCTGTTGGTTGCTGATTCACTCTAATGATGGTTTCTTTTGCTGTACAGAAGCTCTGGAGTTTAATTAGATCCCATTTGTCTATCCTGGCTTTTATTGCCATTGCTTTTGGTGTTTTAGTCATGAAGTCCTTGCCTGTGCCTATGTCCTGGATGGTTTTGCCTACGTTTTCTTTTAGTGTTTTTATGGTGTTAGGTTTTATGTTTAAATCTTTGATCCATCTGGAGTTAATTTTAGTGTAAGGTGACAGGTAGGGGTCCAGTTTCTGCTTTCTGCACATTGCTAGCCAGTTTTCCCAACACCATTTATTAAACATGGAGTCCTTTCCCCATTGCTTGTTTTTGCTGGGTTTGTCAATGATCACATGGTTGTAGATGTGTGGTGTTTCTTCTGGGGTCTCTGTTCTGTTCCATTGGTCTATGCCTCTGTTTTGGTACCAGTACCATGCTGTTTTGATTACATGATTATCTCAATAGATGCAGAGAAGGCCTTCAATAAAATTCAACAGCCTTCATGCTAAAAACTCTCAATAAACTAGGTATTGATAGAACGTATCATAAAATGATAAAAGCTATATATGACAAACCTACAGCCAGTATCATACTGAATGGGCAAAAGTTGGAAGAATTCCCTTTGAAATCAGGCACTAGACAAGAATGCCCTTTCTCACCACTCCTATTCAACATAGTATTGGAAGTTCTAGCCAGAGCAATCAGGCAAGAAAAAGAAATAAAGTGTATTCGATTAGGAAAGGAGGAAGTCAAACTGTCTCTATTTGCAGATGACATGATTGTATATCTAGAAGACCCCATCGTTTCAGCCCAAAATCTTCTCAAACTGATAAGCAACTTCAGCAAAGTCTCAGGATACAAAATTAATGTGCAAAAATCACAAGCATTCCTATATACTGATAACAGACAAACAGAGAGCCAAATCAAGAGTGAACTTCCATTAACAATTGCTACAAAGAGAATAAAATATCTAGGAATACAACTAACAAAGGATGTAAAGGACCTCTTCAAGGAGAACTACAAACCACTGCTCAACAAAGTGAGAGAGGACACAAACAGATGGAGAAACATTCCATGCTCATGGTTAGGAAGAATCAATATCGTGAAAACCATACTGCCCGAAGTAATCTATAGATTCAATGCTATCCTCATCAAGCTACCAATGACCTTCTTCACAGAACTGGAAAAAACACTTTAAACTTCATATGGAATCACAAAAGACCCCGAATAGTCAAGACAATCCTAAGCAAAAAGAACAAAGCCGGAGGCATCACACTGCCAGACTTCAAACTATACTACAAGGCTACAGTAATCCTGAATTATTAAGAAGTAGCCAACCTTCTTCATACCTGAAATCTACTGACGTCTAAAGATTTAAGAGATTATATAGATTCTTCTATAAGGAAAAGCAGTAGCAAAAATATTCTGATCTTTGTGATTTCCTTCTCAGTTTCGTGCCAATTTCTAGGCATATATACAGAATATCATTACAGAAATCAAACAGCATCAAAGCATCTTTGGTCTGTCATGAATATTCAGTCCTAAGATTAAACAAACCAGTTTAGATTTGAGGAAGATTAGAAAGAAGGTTTGTGGAATGGCCCTTAAGAAGTTAAGAATGACTGGTTTTATTCAGAATTTCAAATGTGTCCTATTGGTGAATGGGCTTTATTTGTAATTCTTATTTAGGTTTATTTAATTTATTTTCTTATAATCTTTAAAACTTTTCCTGCTAAGATTGCCTTTCTAACTTAGAATTTTTTTCCACACTCTGAGAGGATTTGTTCTAGGGATAAACATGAGTATTTATGGCTAATAATTACTTAACAGTTATTATTTACTAGGCTTTCAACAGCTCTATGAGACAGATTTTACACTGGTCTGAGGTATGGATAACTTTAATTTGAAAAATGTCTTTTTATTAACTCAAAATTGAACATAAAGCTAAGTACTTAAACTATAAAACTAAAAAAAATTATAAGAAAAAAATCTTTGTAGCCTTGAGGAGGCAAAGATTTCTTGGAGCAAAAACAAAAGAAAAACAACAACAAGGAAAAATGCACTCAGCATTGAAAGATGTTAAGACATTTAAAAGGTAAATCCCAGATTTGGAGAGAATGTTACAAAATTATGTCTGATAAATAACACAATTAAATAAGAAGAGGATAACTTAATTTTAAAATTATTTGAACTCTTACTTTACAAAATAAGATATAAGAAATTCATGAAGCCCATAGAAAGATGCCCAATATCACAGTCATCTGGGAAATGTAAATTCTTACTGTGATGGAATACTGCTACAAACCCCCTAGAATACCTAAAAATCAAAAGATCTATAATGCTGAGATATGGTAAAGATTTAGAGCAATTATAAGTCTCATGTATCAGGGTGAGAATGCAAAATGATACAATCTTTTTAGAAACAGTTTGGCAGTTTATTATATAAATATATATTTACCACAACAGCGTTCCCAATCCTAAGTATTTTCCAAAGTGAAATAAAAGCATATGTCCACAAAAGCATGTGTAATCTATTCGTATAGTAGCTTTTAAAAATAATAGCCCTAAACCAAACCCAACCTAAATCAACTTGTGAATGAATAAAAAATTTGTATTATATCCATATAATGAAATGTAAGTTATAATAAAAAGGAACAAACTCCCACATATGTACCAACATGAACAAATCTCAAATCATTATGCTAGTTGAAATAACACAAGTGCAAAAGATGGCATATGTGTGTGATTGTATTTATATGAAATTCTGTAAAATGCAAAACAGTAGTTACAGAAACCAGATCAGTATTTGCCAAGAGCTAGGAGTAAGGAGGGGATTACATGGAAACAATGAATTTGTTTGTGTCATAATAGTGGTGGTGGTTACATAACTGGATGCATTTGTCAAAACTTACTGAACTGTACACTTAAAATGGGTATATTTTTATTATATATATATTATGCTTCAAAAAAATCTAAGTTACTGTGGCAGGATTATATGAAGAGAATTTTTTTAAAGTTGCTTCCCTTTTCCTTTTCTTGTGCTATTGCACTTCCCCATGATTTTGGTGCAGCATTTGATTTTTTATAAACTGCCAACAAGTAGGGCACAGATGCAACCCAGAACTGTGCTGTCTAAAGTAGTAACTACTAGCCACATGTGCCTATTTGAATTTCAGGTAATTAAAATTAAATGAAATTCAAAATTCAGTTTCTTAGTCACACTAGAAGAGCTCTTGATGCCACCTATCAAGAGCTAAATAGCCACAGGTAACCAGAGGCTGCTACCATACAGGGCAATACAGTTATGCATAGCACATTTTCATTGTCACAGAAACTAGACAGTGCTGCCTTAAAATACACTGCTTTTCTCTTCTTTTCTTTCTTTCTTTCTTTCTTTCTTTCTCTTTCTTTCTTTCTTTCTTTCTTTTCCTTCCTTCCTTCCTTCTTTTCTTCTTTTCTTCCTTCTTTTTTTTTTTTTTTGAGATAGGGTCTCACTCTGTCACCCAGGCTGGAGTGCAGTAGTGTTATCATGGCTCACTGCAGCCTCAAACTCCTGGGCTCAAGTCATCCTCCCACCTCAGACTCCTGAGAAGCTGGGACTAGAGTCATGGGTCATCACACCTTGGCTAATTTTTATTTATTTATTTATTTTTTGTAGAGATAAGGCCTTACTATGTTGGCCAGGCTGCTCTCAAACTTTTGGCCTCAAGCAGTTCTCCTGCCTCAGCCTCCCAAAGTGTTGGCATTATAGGCATGAGCTACAGCGCTCAGCCTAGAACACAGTTCTGAATACATTTTATAAGCATGCAGCAAAAACAGGATCTGAATGCCTTTGATTTGCAAAAGTTGGGCTACCTGTATTAAAAATTACTTAGGGCTTGTTGAAAATTAAAATTTCTCACCAGATCAGAATAGGTATTCCTGAGATGGAATGGGGACAGGAGGAGATCTGAATTTTTAACAGCCACCCCAGTGGAGAATTCTGATCACACTCAAATGTTTAGTCCCTTGGGTTGAAATGGATTCTGCACAGGGAGTCTGGTAGAGTTGCTCATTGAACAAATATTTATTAAGTTCTTAAAATATATCAGGTTCTATTCCAAGCGTTCTGACACAGGAATCACATTATTTTACTTACTGTAGCTATGGAATGTATTTTAATTTCTGATAGACCAATATTATTTTCTAAAATATGTCTAGCTAGTCTCATACTTTTTAAGGTGTGTTGTATGGTAGTTGATAACTTGGGCTAAGTAATAGAGTTAAATGACCTTAGTTTAAATTTCAATTCCACCGCTTACAATCTAGAAAATCTAAAATTCAGCAAAAATGACTCCCTTTGAAAACAAGTTTTGTTTCTGGATCCTTTATTTCTGTTCCATTGATGTATTGCTGGGCCATTTCCAGACTGTCATTATTCAATGGATTTACAATATATTTCACAGTATGAGAGGGCATGCTCTTCCCTCATCGTATATAATGTAACTACATTTTTCAAAAAATTATTGGTTATTATTCATTGTTTTATATTTCCAGAAGAAATTTAAAGCAAGCTTACTGAATTAAGATACTGAGATTCTGATGTGAATTGCCTTGTGTTTAGGGAAAGACGGCATCTCTGCAGTACAACTTCTTTCCACCCAAAAATGTGGCATATGCATCTATCCAGTTCTTGTTTTATATTCCTTGACTTTACACATTTTGGAGAATTTTTTATTCTTTCCTTTATTCCTAAATTTCACTGGATTATCTTGGTAGTTATTAAAGATCTATAGAAAAGTGATCTCTTTTTCTATGCTTGTTTAGAAAACTGTCACTTACTGTTACTTGTTTTTAAAAACATTCTCTGTAGATGATCATTCCTAAAATAATATTTTCTCCTTCCAGTGTTTATAACATGTCATTTAGAATCTTATTTTGACAAAACTTTCAAAGCCATATTAAATAGTAGCCACCATGATGAAAACTCTCACCTTTTCTTTTGTATTTAAATGAGACAGTATACCTATTAGGATACAATTAGATACAAGTAATAGAATTCCCCAGTAAAGACACTTAAGTTATAAGTCTTCTGAGTCAGCTTCCTAATAATTAACATCATATTTTGTTTGCCTATTTTTTGAAGATTTCAAGATGGCTTATGGATAATACAGCATGCATTATATTAAAATTTAACATAATGTCAAATTAATTTTTAGAGGGTTACATACATACTAGTGATTTGTAAACATTCTGTGGCATCATATTTTAATTAACACTTGATAATATCATACTTCTTGATCTTTGGAAACTTATGAAAAGGATAATTCAAAATAATATCATTTGAGTTTGATATTTCCATGTGCTTGTTGACCACTTGCTTTTCCTCTCCTCTAAATGAATGTTGTTTCTCGCTTATTTTACTGACCAATGTTTATCCTTTCATTTTTAGTCTTTAAGAAAAGTCTGTTCTGAATGAAACTATCTTGTTTTTTATATGTATAGGAAATACTTTCTACCAGTTTGTGCAAAAGTAATTTTCTAACATAACCTGTCTTCTCACTTTCCTAATAATGTCTTTAATGAACAACTTCTTAGATATTTTCATGTAGTTATATCCTCAGTGTAATTTTTAATATTTCCTTGTATAAGAAATATTCTCTCAGTCTGAGGTAATAAAACATCTAAAATTTTGCCTTTCATGTGTCTTTAATTCCTCTGAAACTAACTTTTGAGATTAATGTAAGTAGGAATTCAATATTATTTTCCTTCATATGGGTAAAGAATTGTCCCAGTTTCTCGCTATTTTGTATATGGATATTTTTATTTCAACTTATATTTTAGATTCAAGGGGTACATGTGTAGATATATTACCTGGGTATATTGTGTAATGCTAAGATTTGGGGTATGATTGATCCTGTCACTCAGGTGGTGAGCATAGTACTCAATAGTTTGTCAATGCTTGCTCCCCTTTCTCTCCTCTCTTGTAGTCCCCAGTCTGTTGTTACCATCTTCATGTCCATGAGTACCAGTGCTTAGCTCCATTTATATGTGAAATGTGATGTTTTGTTTTCTGCTCCTGCATTAATTTGCTTAGGATAATGGCCTCTAGCTTCATCCATATTATTTCAGAGGACAAGATTTCATTTTTTATGGCTGCATAGTATTTCACAGTGTGTATGTACATTTTCTTTATCCAGTCCACCGTTGATGGGCATCTGAGATGATTCCATCTTTTTGCTGTTGTGAATAGTGCTGTGATGAACATATGAGAACATATATCTTTTTGTTAGAACAATTTATTTTCTTTTGGGTATATACTCATTGGTGGAATTGCTGGATCAAATGGTAGCTCTGTTTTAAGATTTTTGAGAAATTGCCAAACTGCTTTCCGTAGTGGCTGAACTAATTTACATTCCCATCAACAGTGCATAAGTAGTGTCCTCTTTTCTCTGCAGCTTCACCTGCATCTGTTTTTTTCTTTTTTTTACGTTTAGATAATTGCCATTGTGATTGGTGTGACATGGTATCTGATATAGTTTGGATTTGTGTCTTTACCCAAATCTCATGTTGAATTATAATCCCCAGTGTTGGAAGCAGGGCTGGTGGGAGGTGATTGTATCATGGGGTGAAGTTCTTATTAATGGTTTAGTACCATTACCCCTTGGTACTATATAGTAGGTAAGTTTTCAGGAGATCAGATTGTTTAAAAGTAGGTAACACCTACCTCCTCTCTCTTTTTCCTCCTGCTCTGACCATGTAAGACATGCCTGCTTGCCTTTCACCTTCTTCCATGATTGAAACTTTCCTGAGGCCTCCCCAGAAGCCATCATGTTTCCTGTACAGCCTATGGAACAATGAGCCAATTAGATCTCTTTTATTATAAATCACCCAGTATCAGTTATTTCTTTATAGCAGTGTGAGAACGAAGTAATACAGTATCTCATTGTGGTTTTGATTTACATTTCTCTGATCATGAGTGATAAGGAGCCTTATTTCATGTTTGTTGGCTGCGTTTATGTCTTCTTTTGAGAAGTGTCTGTTCATGTCTTTTGCTCAGTTTTAATTGCTTTTTGCTTGTTGATTTAAGCTCTTTATAGATTCCATATAATAGACCTTTGTTGGATTCATAGATTGTAAATGTTTTTTCCCATTCTTTAGGTTATCTGTTTCCTCTGTTGATAGTTTATTTTGCTGTGCAGAAGCTCTTTAGTTTAAATAGGTCCCAGTATGAATTTTTATTTTTGTTGCAATTGGTTTTTAGGACTTAATCATAAATTATCTCCCAATGCCAATGTCCAGAGATTTTCTAGATCTTTAATCCATTTAGAGTTAATTTTTATATATGGTGAAAGATAGGGGTCCAGTTTCTTCTGCATATAGCTAGCCAGCTATTCTAGCACCATTTATTGAATAGGGAGTTCTTTACCATTGCTTATTTTTATCAACTTTGTCAAAGATCAGAGGACTGTAGGTATGTGGCTTTATGTCTGGATTCTCTATTATGTTTTGTTGGTCTATGTGTCTGTTTTTGTATTAGCAGCATGCTGTTTTGATTACTATAGCCTTGTAGCATAGTTTGAAGTCAGGTAATGTGATGTCTCTGGCTTTACTCTTTTTGTTTGGGATTGCTTTGGCTATTTGGGCTCTTTTTTGGTTCCATATGAATTTTAGAATAGTTTTTTTCTAGCTCTGTGAAAAAACGGAATTGTCCCAGTTTTGACTATAGAATAGTCTCTCATTCCCCCAGTGATCTGAAATGTTACCTTTGTCACATACCACATTTCTATGGTGGGGTTGCTTCTGGTTTCTCTGTTCCCCTCCATTGCTTAATTTGTCTCTGAGCCACTGCACTGTCTTAATTACCATAAATCTATAAAAGTTCTAATTTCTAATAGAGCATGTTCTTTCAACTTGTTGATTTTTTTAAGTTATGTTAGCTGTCCTTGGCATTTATTTCTTTTACATAAATGATAAGATGAGCTTATTAAATTTTACAAATAGTCTTATTGGTATTTTTATTAGAATTCATTTAATTTGTAGGTTAAAGGATAAATGTCATGTTTACCACATCTGTTTTTTTAGGTTTTCTGTTTATGTTCCTCAGTAAAATTTTTAATGTTTTCTTTTATATGACTGCTATTAAATACATTACTATGCATCTTGTGTTTTCTGTGCTTTGTCTAAATGAGATTTTTAAATTAAATATTTCTTATAATCACTACTGCATAGGAATTATCCTAATGTTTATATGTTGATATTATTTCCAGTATCTTTTTAAACTTTAACTAATTTTTTTTTTTTTTTTTGAGATGGAGTCTCCCTCTGTTGCTCAGGCTGAAGTCAGTGGTGTGATCTCACTGTAATTTCTGCCTCCCAGGTTCAAGCGATTCTACTGCTTCAGCTTCCTGAGTAGTTGGGACTACAGGCACACACCACCACATCTGGCTAATTTTTATATGTTTAGTAGAGGCGGGGTTTAACCATATTGGCCAGGCTGGTCTCATACTCCTGACCTCATGATCTGCCTGCCTTGGCCACCCAAAGTGCCGGGATTATGGGCATGAGCCACCATGCCCAGCCAACTTTAAATAATTTTTAAAGTGTTTGTAAATTATTTTAGATTTCTATGTAAATAACCATATTATCTGTAAATAATTGTACGTTTGATTTTTTTTTTCCAAAGTCTGTAACTTTCCTTTTGACTTACTCCATTAACTAGGACCTCCATTACAATGCTGACTAGAAGTGGTGTCAGTGAACACCTGTGTACTAATAAGAATTTTAATGGGATATTTCTGACATTGTACCATTAACAATGATGGTTGTTGGAAGTTTTTGGTAGATATCTTTAACAGGTTAAGAAAATGTCTTAGTTCATTCGAGATGCTATAATGTTATTCCATAGACTAGCTGGCTTATGAAAAACAGAAATTTATTTCCCTTAGTTTTAAAAGCTGGGGAGTCCAAAATCAAAGCGCCAGTGGATTCAGTGTCTAGTGAAGACAATTTCTTGGTTTATAGATGGCACCTCTGGTTCTGTATTCACATGGTGGAAGAGTCTAGCTATCTCCCTGTGGGCTCTCTTTTATTTTATTATGTATTTACTTATTTATTTTTGGAGATGGAGTCTCACTCTCTCACCCAAGCTGGAGTGCAATGATGCAATCTCAGTAATCTCAACTCACAGCAACCTCCGCCTCCTGGTTCAAGTGATTCTCTTGCCTCAGCCTCCTGAGTAGGTGGGATTACAGGCCCCCACCACTATGCCTGGCTAATTTTTGTGTTTTTAGTAGAGACAGGATTTCACTGTGTTAGTCAGGCTTGTCTTGAACTCTTGAACTCAGATGATCTGCCTGCCTTAGCCTCCCAAAGTGCTGGGATTACAGGCGTGAGACACCACACCCAGCCGCTCGCTCTTTTATAAGGACACTAATCCCATGATCTAGTCACTTCCCAATGTCTCACTTCCAATGCCATCACTTTAGAGATTGGGTTTCAACATACGAATTTTGGGAGGTTGGGGAGAGGACACAAATATTCTCACCATAGCCAGAAATTTCTTTCTGTATTTATTTTGGTAGAAAGATTTAAAAATATTTTTTACCATGAATATGTATTTGTAGTTATTAAGCATTTTTTCTGCATGTGTTGATATGATTATCTACATCATTTAAAATATCTATTATGTGATAATTTACATTTATTTATTTTGTTATGTTAAATTATTGTTGCTTCCCAAGGATAAGCTAAACTTTTGATGGTATACTATTCTTTCTATGCATTGCTGGATTTGGCTTTAAACTATTTTGTTAAGGAGTTTTGCATTTTTATTCATGGATTAAATTAGCTTGTAATTTCTTTTTTTCTTTTGTTGTCCCTTTTTTGTTTTAGTGTCATGGTTATACTGCTTCTTTAACTGATTTGGGAATATTCTGTCTTTTTCCCCCTTCAATAGAAAAGTAAAGAAATTGAAATGTTCTGTCTTATAAAGTTCAAAAACAGACCCATAAAGCTATCAGGAATTGGTGTTGACTATGGAAACAATTATTTTATAATTTTGGCATTTTTCAATTAATTTCATCTGAGTTAATTATAAGAAAGACATATATTTTTTCTCTGTTTTTAAAATTAACTCTTCATCTTCAGTGCTCGTCAGTTTCACCATAATTATTCTAGGTGTAGATGTATTTTTATTTGTCCTATTGGCTAATCTCATAGGCTAATATAATTTCTAAATCTATGAATCTGTGATTTTTACTAATATCGAAACATTTTAAACTATTACTTCTTCAAATTGTGCCTGCCCTCAATTTTTTCTTTCTTTCATCTGAGATTTCAACTATAGATATGTTAATCTCTCATTCTATCCTCTATGTCTTCTGAAGTCTCCTTTTATGTTTCTCATCTGCTTTTCTCTCTGTGTTATATTCTGAGGATACACTTTCAGGTTCACTAATTCTTTTACAGCAATGTCTGATCTGCTATTTAAGTCATTTGTTATATTTTTAATTTCAACAATAATATTTCTTGTTTCTAAAATTAGTAAATTACTGTTGCTTATTTTGAAATTGTCTTGGCCATATTTTATTACAACTTGTTGCTTGCTCATTTATTTCCATTTTTTCTATTATTTCTTTTATACATTTCAGATATAATTATTTTATGTGACTGATAATTTCAATATCAGAAGTCCTTGGGGATTGATACCTGCTGTGTACTATTTCAACTTTCAGTCATGGTGTGCGGTGTGTGTGTGTGTGTGTGTGTGTGTGCTTAAGTTTTAACTTTTTGAACTCAATGCGTGGAAATTTTGAGGGCATAAATTGGTGATGCTTTCCTCTAGAGAAGATTGGTATTAGCTTCTGCATATAGAACCAATGTGTGTGTATTTCCTGAGAGCACAATAGGTTTTATGAAAATTAACTTCCCATCATCCAGAGACCTAAATCTCCTAAAAGCAGTGCTAATACAGGTTGATTGTCCCTTATTCAAAATGCTTGGGACTAAAAGTGTTCCAAATGTCAGGGTTTTCAAAAAATTATTTTGGCATATTTGCATATACATAATGAAGTATCTTGCAAAGGGGACCGAAGTCCAAACACAAAATCTATTTATGTTTTAAATATGTCTCATATACCTAGCTTGACAGTAATTTTATATAATATTTTTAATAATTCTGTGCATGAAACAAAATTTGTGAATTTTTTTTGTTTCATGCACAGAATTATTAAGCAATGATGTCACTATCTCAGTCATTCGTGGAAAATCTGTGGTTGTTTGGCATCACATCATTTCTGACTCTGAATGTATATGCTACTGATAAACAATTATTTCTTACACTTATTCACACCTAAATACTTAACAGTAAAAATATAAAATAACATTAATACAGTGAAAAAATACATTTAGGGTAACTAAGCCGCACAGTAGCATCAGCAGAATACCTGCCTCAGCTGTTAAACAACATTTACAACAAACTATGGCAGGCTTCCACCTACCATGTTGTGTTTGAATAAAAAGAGGTTAATGAACACTATTTTAGTTGAGAATAAATACCCAAAGTAGTTGAGGCACCAGGAAGTGGGTCCTCTAGAGATGAGGAGGCATTTCACTGGACGGCTTTTAAGAATGTTTCTTCCAGAATCATTGGCCTCATTAACATTGGTTTTTGTCTTAGAAGTTTCTCTTTGAAACTGTAAGCTCATATGGTTTCTTGTTCTGATATGAATGCACTATTCTCTACTCCTTCAAAAAGCTCATCACACATTTGTACTATGTCATCTATAGGCACTTTTATGCAGTGTTAACAATGTCATCTTCATTGTCACTGTTAACACATTCACCTTGATCCAGAATCATTTCAGCTATTTCACCATTGGTCAGTGAAAGAACAACTACAGCATCATCATAGATGCTAAAATCTTCTCCGATATCCACTTCTTCCAGCTTACTAACAGACTCTGAAGGTGCTATATGTTTTTTGTACAGTTAAAAAGTTAACACGGTTTTTTTTTTTTTCTCACTTGACATACTGAATCTTTCAAAGTCACCACTTTGTTATCATCATGGAACACAGTCACATGCCAGAAGTTGTGATACGTATACACAACTGTGTCTTTAGTCACTTGTTCCAAGTGTTGGCAACAGCATATATGGCATCTTTCATGGTAAACTTTTGAAAATCTTCCATTTTCACACCTTTGTTCACTACTTCTAGAATTCAAGAAAGTGTTTTTATATTTATTCTTCATTGATTTAAGGATATCCTAATCACATGGCAGGATTTAATGAGGTCACATTTGGAGAAAAGTACCTGGCATAAACATTATTTTGTTAGGATAATTTCGGCTGAAGAATGAGTAGAACAGTTGTCAGGGAATAACAAAATCTTGCAGTTATAATCTAGTCCAGTTTCCCAGCAGTGAGCATGAGGTACTAGTACAAGTGCCTGTGAAGCCAATCCAAAAACATGTCTCTGGTGATCTATCCCTTTTTGTTAGCATAATAGTGGACTAGAAAGAGATTTACTTCCTGAAAACAGTGAAGATGCGAGCTTTTGCTTATCACAGCAGTTTACAATTAAGCATGCCTGCTGTGTTAGCAAATCCCAGCACAGTTATTTTGTCCTAGGCATCCTTATTTCCTGTAGCGGCTGTCTCATTAGCTGTAGTCAGTGTCTTTCTGGGGCAATAATACCAAGACAGTGATGTTTCATCAGCATTATAGACTTGTTCTGTTGTCAGATTTTATCAGCTATGACCTGGGCAAATTTGCTAATTAATTTCCCCCACTGCTTTATGATCAGCAGTCACTTTATCACCACAAATCTTTAAAAGTTAATGTCATGTCTTTCTTAAATTTCTGTAACCAACCTATTGAATATTCACATTTCCCTTCAAATTTTAGTCCATCGTGTTAGATCTTTGCTTGCTAGTTTCATGATCAGCATATGATTAAGTGGCATGTGTTCACTATGATGCTGACAGATTGATTCTTCTTGTTTTTTTTTTTTTGGAAATGGAATTTCACTCTTGTCACCCAGGGTGGAGTGCAATTGTGTGATCTCGGCTCACTGCACCTCTGCCTCCCAGGTTTAAATGCCTCAGCTTGTCGAGTAGCTGGGATTACAAGCACACGCCACTATGCCAGGCTAATTTTTGTATTTTTAGTAGAGATGAGGTTTCACCCTGTTGGCCAGGATCGAACTCCTGACCTCAGGTGATCCACTCACCTTGGCTTCCAAAAGTGCTGGGATTACAGGCATGAGCCACTGTGCCTGGCCCCAGATCGCTCTTTCAATACACAATTGAGACCTTCATTTTTAGCATTATGCAGTTTTAATCTATTTTTTATTAATTTCTCTTCATCACTTTCAGCATAGAATTTCAAAAGTTTATTCTTCTTTTTCTTCAGGTCATATATGGTATTCTTCCACAAGATGTTTCACACTTACTCCACTGTTCAGTTTATCCCACAGCTTAACTTTTTATGCTATAAAAAACCATGAATGCTTCCTCTTTTCCTTATCACAATTATCCATATGGATATATGCATGCCTTCCTGACATCTTCAACCATATATTTATACCACAGAGCATAGAATAAAGTAAAAAAACAGACTAATGGTTGTAGGTCTTGGCTCCATTTGTGGCACCATGAGGAACTTGCTGTTGGTGTGTCTGGCATGCACAGGTGCCATTTTATTGCCTTTTAAGGGTGTGCTTGGATAGGGGAATCTGGGCCTAATGAAAAAGATATATTGTAGCTGAAGAAGGCTGAGAGGGTCTTTTTCATCTTGGAGTGCTGAATGAACGGTGTGTTGTGAGACTACAGTTTGACTGCAACCCATTGTATGAGGTCAGGTGTGGAATTTTCTAATTGTGGCATCATGTGGGTGCTCAAAACATATTAAATTTTGGAGCATTTCAGATTTCAAATTTCCATATTACAGATACTCATCCTTGTGGACTATTGTTCACTAGGAAAGCTAAGTTTGTGTTTATGTTTCCCTAATTTGCCTGCTATTTAGAGCTTTCTGCTAAGGTTTTAGCAGGCTTTTTTTCCCTGTGTATTTTGTTTATTTGTTTTAGTTTTTTTTTTTTTGATGTGATTTTTGGAGATTTCTTCACTTTCTAGTTAGACCTACAGTGCATTAAAACTTGTTGGAATTTGTGTTTAAGTGACTTATATTTTATCAAGAGGATCTTTGAAAGTGGCTCACCATCCCACTTAAAGAAGCAAAAGTTTGGTGATAGTTTTATTAGTTTTTTGACCATAATTTATTTAGTTTTTATTCTTTTTCATATATTAAAAGAAGAATGGAATGATTTAAATTTTTCACTATATCACTTAGAGAATATTTTATACGGCATAAATTTTTCTTCATGATTTTGCCATTTAAATTATTTTTAACTTATTTACAATTGCAGCTTCCCATGCTTTAATTAAGTCATCTAGACCTTAAAGTGGTTTCTTAGCTCTGCTATCACTTATTTAGTAAAAGGCAGATATCCATGCCTGTGTCAGATGATGAAACGGGATGCAAAGCTCCTGCAGTCAGTGGGGTGGTGAGAATAATTAAGGTCAGAATCCTGGAACAGATGAATTCTGGTTTGACTCAGAGCCATGCAATCCAATTTTCCTTTCCCCCAAGAAAATGTTTCATTGCTGCCAAGTTTAGATGATTTACCTTGTATCACATTAAGGGGTTTATTGTAAAAAAATTAAATGTGTAATTTATCCGGTTATGGTTAATAACTTGCTTATTGAATTCATATTTAAATATATTTCACTTTTATTTTTGGAGCCATAAGCTGTTGAACCTTAAGGAATCTAGCATCTGGTCATTATTTTCTTTCACTGAAAGAGAGGCAAAAGCCTTGTGAATGTAACATATTTGTAATATGGTTAGAGAAATATTAATCTGTTAAAATAAATGTCATCCATAATATATCATTGATATAGCATATATATTTTCAGAAAAAAATGCTTGTTAAAAAAGGAAAAAATGTTCCAAAGTAACAAATATTATTGTCACATGAAGCTTATCTTTAAAAACACAGAAGCCAACTTCTTTCTCTTCCTTAGCTCTTTGATTTTAACTTTTCTCTATTTAGTTACAGGTCAAGTAGACAGCAATATGGCCATCATTTTCAAGCCTCTATAACAATAAATGGATTCTACTGCCAATTTTTTAACTTGGTTTTGAGGTATAGTCAGAAGGGAAAGAACATGCTTATCGATGAATATAAAATGTGTATTAATACCTTTCTTTCTTCTCAGAGGTCCTGCAGTCCTTCTGTCATGCCCTGTACATAGGCATTCAAAAATGTATTTGTCAATAAAAAGTGGAAAACAAGAGAAAGCAGAAAGAATAAAAATGATGCTGAATTACTCTTCTCTATTTAAAACAAAAAAGCTGGATCCTCCACAAAGTGTAAATGTGTCTTGCCTTCCGTTGTGAGACTGCCACTGGGTTGCTTCTTCTCAGAAGTGCTATCATGCAGATGAGTGGTAGAATATAGTAGGACTGGAAACCAGACTGCCCACCTCCGAATCCCAGCTTTGCCACATATTAGCTTTGTGGCCACCCAGAAGTTACCTTAATTCTCTGTACTTCAGTTTTCTCTTCTGAAAATAAGATATAGTACTCTTACAGGCTTGTCTGGGGATTAAATTAGTTAAATACACTTTTAAAAATTTAGAATAGTGCCTGTCACATAGTAAGCAATCAATAAATGTTAGAAATTTTTGCTATGGAGGTTTTATATTCAAGAAAATCATAATCAAAAAGAAACTCACAAATTCCCTGGTGTGATAGTAGGTGTAGGGAGGGGAAATAGTTGTTAATTTCTTTTTCCTTTTTTTCCCTGGTCTTTAATATGGCTAGCCTAGAGTATAACTATTCATTTAAGATTATGCTGTTTGAAAGGGAGAGTTTCATATAGTCTAAGTTTTTTTTTTTTCTTTTGTACTTATACCACATTTCACAGAACAAGAATGCCAAGGTTTGTTCTGAGGGGTGTGATGCTCTTTATTACCAGTATCTAAAATGTGGTTTGTTCCAAGATCTTTCTAAATGATAAGAAGAGTAAAATGCATAGAATCCTTGTTTATTTTACTCCTCATTTAAGTCACAATCTAGAGAACAGCTGTTTAGTGTTCCAAATCATTGCAGAAACAACAGCTAATCGCCTTACTGTAAGATTGAAAATACAGTCAAGATGCCATCATTTTTTTCTCCTTTGTTCACGGAGGGCTTTAGAAGCTACTTTTCCTTGAATTATAGATGCAATCTCAGATACCTCAGCATGACATTCCTAGAAGTCACTTCCAATTGGTCAGAACTGACATGTGAATTAAAACATATTTTCCATCTCTAGCTTAACTAATAAATGCATGTAAGTAGAAAATGAAGCATCACATATCTTACAGATTGTATTGCTAGTTTCTAAATTAGTAGGAAATATTTAATATTAAAAAATCTATAAGCAACATAAAGAATTCATGAAAAGCTTGATTTTTTCTTTCCAGTTTTAGTATTCTGTGGCTTTATTATGGTAGGTCTGAAGTTCTCACTTTGTTACTATTATCTGTAATTATAGGTGCTCTTTTAGGGATCTGCTTGGGTTTCCTGTAGCCTTAGAAAGGAGGTTGGGATTACACAATTTGGCACCTCTAGCTTTTCATGGCATCTGTCTATATAAAGGAGAGTGCAGTTTCATGAGATAGTAAAATAAGGAGAGAGGGCTCTCATGAAGCTAGTAACATTCAAGGTGAGAGGGGGAGCTGGCCCATGTTACAGTTCTCCCTGGATTGTGCTGATGGAGAGTGGAACAGAACAAACAGATGAAAGCTGTACATCAAAGAGGGACAGGGATTCACATCCAGACGGTGGTTTCTGATGAGTTCATAGGTCTTCAGGACCAAACTACATATTTAGTCTTAGTGATTTGCCAAGGCTTATAAGAGTTAGTGAACTGACATTAACTGAGGCCTTCTTGGAGATATAGGAGGATAAGCTTACAAAATCCACCCTGTGACCTCACCCTCTCCTCAGGGTTCTACCATGGTACCCAGAGCCCACAGGTGAGTGCATTGGAGATTTGTGAGTCATAGGCTTTATAGTACCTAGGGTTGGGAGTTCACTCCCACTTCAACTCCTCCCTTACCAAATTAAGAACAGTCACTCACCTGGATAATTATGCTACTTTAATTTATCTTGCCCCTTTAAGATAAACTTGTTTAAAGTATCAACTTCTGAATTAGTAATATTTTGCCTTCTTTGACATTTCCATCCCTGTGGAGTATTTTGTAAGTCCTGCACTAGTAGTCAGTTTTATTTATCAGTTATTTCAGTGTAGCTTTTAGTTTTAGGGTTTTATGTTATACATGTTGGAAACTGCATGTTAGAAACTATATTTCACTAAGTGACCCTCCAGGTAGTGAATCTCATACATGGCCTACCTCTTTTGAGAATGATTGTGACTCACTTTACCTAGTAGGCTTTTCTCAATGCTATTGTGGCTGAATAAAATTTGGAGTAGTGGCTGGGTGTGGTGGCTCCTGACTGTAAAACTCAGCACTTTAGGAGGCTGAGGCAGGCAGATTGTCTGAAGTCAGGAGTTCGAGATCAGCCTGGCTAACATGGTGAAACCCTGTTTCTACTGCACATGCAAAAAAATTAGCTGGGCGTGGTGGCACACACCTGTTATCTCATCTATTTGGGAGGCTGAGGCAGGAGAATCGCTTGGACTCTGGAGGTGGAGGTTGCCGTAAGCCAAGATTGCACCATTATACTCCAGCTTGGGCAACAAGAGCGAAACTCTGTCTCAAAAAAAGGAAAAAAAATTGGAGTAGTAAAACCATACTTAACATGCAGGTACTTATTATTTAAAGAAGTTGCATATGATTCTTTATGCAAAACAAAGATTCTTTTTTATGAAGTGAGCAGTCGTTCAGCCAATGTATTTGTCTTCAGTTTAGATTTTTATATCTTAGATTTTCTTAAACATAAAGCATATTTTCTCTGATGTAAAGAATTTCTGCATTTTTTTCACCTGTGACTGTTACTGCTCAGGTACTCTTAGCCCATGGTCACTTTAACCCTGAAGTAAGTGTAGATATTATATAACTTACCTGAGCTTCATTCTTTATATCAGTAAACTAGAGATATTACCAAAATTACAGGTTTGTGGTGAAGGCTCTATAAATAATAATTTGCCATACAAACATGGGATTTATTCTTAAACCATATGTATCAAAGTGTTGCTTTTGTCAACCCTACTGACCTAAGTACTATCAAACTGGGGGGCAAAGTGGTGATTCTAAGTCTTTAATATCACAGAGATTATCTTTGTAAAATAAGCTAGGTAGGTATTTTCTAAACCTAGCATGACTGCAAGGCAATTTGAGACATTTGGGCAGTCAACTCCTTTTTTAGGCAAAAATGCCTGTGTTTAGCACAGTAAGAAATTTTCACATGTAGGATGACCAGATAAATAATACTTACAGCTAACCAACTGGACCAACTGTAGACACTCACTTGGCATCCCATGACACTCTAAGTCCATTATGAGAGAATTCAGAATCTTCATGATAATGGTCATCTACATGATAGAGAAATATTGAGAAGTCCACAGATGGACAAGACCTGGAACTGGAAATATCTGACTGAGAGCTATGGTGCTCCTGTTTAGAATGCCTCAGTCTGGGTCACCCACTTCTTGTCTCATTTACGTAGCCCTATCAATAGCATCAGTGCCTGCTTTCTTGCTAAATAAGCTTACATGGTTCTGAGGTTTCTTCTGACAAATGGAGAAAAGGGAGGAGAATAAAGGCTTGTGCATTGTTTTATGCTTTTGAAATAGGGTCATGAAGTCAGAGTCCATACCAAGATGATGCCACCATCGCAGACGATGGGTGAAGTTCCAGTCATGTTGCTTCATATACAAGGTTGAGAAACTTGAAGGAAAGCCCAACCAACATTTAAGGGGATATAAAAATTTAACTTGAGGAATTTTGAGTGCTAAGGATAAAAACTATTTCATTACATGTCTGGTTCTCTCCTCAGACAACTCACTGGAATTTTCAGGAATGTCTGTCTTGTTTGAATCTGCACTTTCAGTGTCTAGTACAGTACCTGACTGAAATGAGTTTGCAACATATTCATGCTGAGTGAATGAAATGGATTTTGAAGATTTTAGACTCTTACCAATTTCTTCATCAAATGGAATTTTAATATAGCTCTCAAGATAAAGAGACAGAGAGAGAGGAAGGGAAGAGAGAGGAAGAAGTCGGCGGGGGGGGTGGGGGAGGTGAAGCGTAGAAGGAGATTGATTAATGTAGACATTGATGTTAAGGTATAAATGATGTAAAATACCCTAAAAGATGATCTCTTCCCAGAGGTCTTTTAATAGAGCATAGAATTATAAACTGGAGAAACATGCCCATAACATTAGTGAGAGAGACCAACCTTTCCAACGGGCAAAGAGGCAGCAGGACAAAAAGCGTCTTCTCCGTACTGCTCTAAGATTTTACATTTATTTGTAAATGCCTGTTTTGCTTCTGTTTTAAGTTACACCACAAATGTACATTCTGTATTTACTCCCTTGCTCTTTAGCTTGGTTAAAAAAAAAAAAAAAACAGAATTTTTTCTTTCACATCATTTTCTAGTTACTTTAGTTTAATTGAATTTCCTATCTAATAATTCTATGACTCCAGTACTCAAAATATGTTTCTCATCTTGAAATGAAGAAAAAAAAAGATGTTTCAGCTTGACGATTCGGTTTGATTAAGCCTGCTGGGTATGAGAGTGAAAAGAGAAAAGAATATAGAAACCAGAACATGAAAGATTCCCATAAGTCCCTCTGAGAAATGCAGGAGTCATACGCCCAATTGCAAAATCAACACCATCGTTTAATATGCAGTAGGATGATAGCACAAAGTACAAGCCTGGCCAAAAACCACAAACCCTGGAACAGGTTCAAACCAAACACAGACAGGAAACCACCCACCCAGGCACAGAGAGGTTAGGTGCTCCTGAGCAAAAGACAAATGGTCATATGTGCCAATGACTGACTGACAGCTCTCCTTGGTGAGTGCCTCAGAGCTTAGGACTTAGGAAAAGAGTACATGTATCCAAAACATTTTAGAAAAAACTAAAAGATGTAAAATGCATTGCAACTTAGAAATTTAAAATAATCCCAACATTTTATCATTGCTAAAGGGATACAAATCTATTAATAGTCTTAGTTATTTACTTGATTATATTGCTGGAAACATGTACCAGTAAAGTATTTTCTAGTCTGGGTTATAGATGAATAATGAAGACCTATTTTTCACTTAAACGTGGGAAAGTTTTAGTGAAGGTGTTACTATTGTCTTGTAAGAACCACATTTTAATTGAGCTTTATAATAAACCCTTAGATGATGTAGATTGATTTTCTTACTAATTACTATTACTTTACTATCACTATTATTATAGCTTCTACTAGATAACATTAATAAAACACTTAACAAATGCCAGGCACTGTTCAAAACAGTGGACATATGTTAATTGCAATTTACCCAGTAACAACTCTACGACTTAGTGTTATTATTATCCATAATTTTTAGAAGAGGAAATTGAATCATAGAGAGATAAAGCTATTCTGTTTAGAAATGGCCCAATGAGAATTACTACAATAACATGGACTTGTAATTATAGCAAAATTGACAGTTTTTTAAAATGAGAAAACTATTTTCCTGAAAACGTTGTTAGATCCAGGAAGTAGTTATAAAACATTTATTCACACATTCAAATATGTGTAAGGTGTTTACTATGTGCCAGGCATTGAGCTAGGGACTGGAGACATCAAGTTGACAGGTATCTGTATTGTCCTCATTTAAAGATGTATATATAATGGGCCAGACACTGTGGGCCCATAATCCCAGCAATTTGGGAAGCCAGGGTGGGCAGATTACTTGATCCCAGGAATTAAAGACCAGCCTGAAAAACATGGAGAAGCCCTGTCTCTACAAAATAAATAAATAAATAAATTAGCCAGGTGTGACACTACAGTATCACACACCTGTGGTCCCAGCTACTTGGAAGCCTGAGCTGGAAGGATTGCCTGAGCCTGGAAGGTAGAGGTTGCAGTGAGCAGAGATTGTGCCACTGCCCTTTAGCCTGGGCAACAGAGCATGACACTGTCTTAAAAAAAAAAAAGTGTAATGATGCATGTTCTAGCTCCATTTGCACATCGTTAAACTCTGATGACACTGGGAAACAGCGCTAAGAAACAGTCTCCTCCTGGCCATATCACCTGTTCTATTGACAGGCTCAGCTGGGCTGCTTTCCTTGTACTTTGCTTGCCCCTATACTTGTATGAAAGCAGAGTGTCTCTGCAGAAAATTTCCCCTTCCTTGCTGTGTAGTTGGAAGATCCATTTTAGCCAGGTGTTCCTTGGTGCCAAGTAGCAGAAATCTGTCCATTTTGACTCAGATGAACAGTGCCTTTAAGGATGTGCTGGTAGATCTGGAGTTTCCTTGTGCATCTTAAATGGGAAAGGAAAAAATATCTGTTCCTCACTCAGTGCAGCCAGTGGCACAGAGGTCAGTTGACAAGACGTCTTTCTAATCAAGAATATTCTAAGCCTCCTTTCTAAGCCAAAGAAGACCCAGGTAATCCAACAGAAAGTTTTGTGTTGAATCTCTGCTTCACTTCTCTTCATCTTCAGAGCTATACAGAATGCCAGGTTTTGTTCCTCAGCCCAGGGTTCTTGGAAAGTAAGGATAAGTTTTCAATTCTAAACTACTGAGCATATATATCCCAACATAATATATAATGTACTTACATATTGTCTTGGGTCAGTTTCCTCCAGATAAACATTTGAGGACAATTAGTTCATTTGGGAAGTTTATCACTTTTCTACTGACACAATAATGCTGAGTAACAAGCAAACCTTGCTCTACACTGACATTACAACAACAAGCATTTATTTTACTTCAGGAGTCCGTAGCATTCAGCTGATTTGTGTGAGGCTCAGCTGATCCTGGCTGGACTCCCTCGCTGTCTGGGGGGTGAGTTAGCTGTGAGTTGATCTGGGAAGGCCTCAGATACAATGACTGGGGTGCATTTGCTTTGTTCCATGTGTTTATCATCCTCCATCTGGGACCAGGAACAGGGCATGTCTTTGTCATGAAGATGACAGAGGGCAAGAGTAAGCAGAGATGCACAAGTATGTCTTAAAGCCTCTGATTTTGTCATGTCTGCTATCACCCCAGGAAAGTAACAAAGTCCAAGAAGCAGATGCTAAGACTGCCAAGATTAGATTAAACATGTTAGGATGTGGTTATGGAAGATGGCTGTGAGACAAGAAAGGAAGGGATCCTGGAAAGGCTGAGAGAGGTGTGAGACCATGGTGGAGGTCTGACTCTGGCAGAATGAGAGAGGGAAGGAAAGTTGGTTGGAAGCATCCCCCAACTGTCAAATTTGGCCACCAGAGGAATCCTGTGTCTCCCAAGAATGGACAGTCATTGGCTGGGGGTTTTCTCTAGGATCATGGTCTCAGTACAGATGCAGTGATGAATTTTAGATCATAGCAGCTGGTAGCAGAAGCCTTTGGTCAACTACACTTCATGTAGTTATTGGAGACCTATGAAGAGCATTCTATAAAAGTTCATCCTAGACTCAAAAGGTGAGGAAATATATTTTGCCTCTTTAGTGGAGTCACATGGCAAAGTATATGGATATGGGGATGGGTAAAGATTTAACATTATTGATACAATCAGTCTGCCATACAAGGTAAAGGCAATGCCAGCAGAGGAATGAGGCAAGGAAGGAAGCTGCTAATAAAAAGTACATCACCAAAGTAGCTACCACTGTGGGAAACCAGAATTCAAACAACTGGCAAAATTCTACGAGCCAGTGTAAAACACCCCTTGCAGAGGGATCCCACCCAAGGGTCAAAGAAGAAGATGAGTATTTGTAGTTAAGTTTGGATGGAATTTATACAGACATACAGGAATAATAAAACATATATGCCTATGAAGATAAGGGAACATATAATGGAGGGTGTTGGCTGCTACGATAAGAAGTTTCTAGTTTATTAGCCAGTAGTGAGAAGCATGTAAACATGTTAAAGCATAATCAGGGTTTATATAATGTAAAGATTGATTTGACAGTGGAGTGAGAATGGATTGGCTTCAAAGGAGGTTAGAGAATAGGAAACCAGTTATGAGCTCATTACAAAAGACTTACAGAGCTATAAGAAGTTATGAGAGATAAAGCTGGAGTATCATCAATGGAAAAAGATAAGGGTGGATTTTGCAGGCATTGAAGGGGAAGCCATGGTGAATAAGAACCAGGGGGAGTCAAAGAGGCCTGGAAATGTTCCAGCCTGTGTGCATGAAGGGGCGTAGGACAAAAATGCTAAAATTGGGAGAATAAAATAATAAAACTTTATTCTTGGTAGAGGAAGACTAGTGATACTGGATTGGTTTTGTGCTTGTTGGGTTGACGTGCTGAGAGAACTTGGCAGTTAGAGATTTTTTGCAGGCAGCTAGGCACATAAAACTGCAGCTCAGCTGAGTCTCATACTTAAAAATGTAGAGTTAGAAATTGTTCCAATGACACCAATAGCTGTGGCCAGGCATGGAACAGGGAAGAAGAGATATGTGAATGTCTTCAAAGGTTTGCAGGCCATAAAGACATTTCCTATATGTGACTCATCAGAGAAGAAATGACTTCCCTTTTGCTCAAAGCCAGCCCAGCACTTTCTCCCACATGAAACTAGTCAAGGCACTGAAATCAATCAGCTCATCGCAGAAGGCTGAGGATGAACAGATAAACTTGAGAGATTTGTTCTCTCTTTTATTGAAGTCTATTAATTCCTGACCCTGGTGGTTTTGCAGTTTTTGTTCAATTGTGTCTGCTTTTTTTTTTTTTCCCTGCATCTCCTTTTATCTGGCTCATTTTCAGGGATTTGTGTACTCTATTATAAATTCGTCTTTGAGTAATAATACCTATGAGAATGTTGCTCCTCCAGTTAGGTTCAGGATTGAAGGAAAAATCACATAAAATACATAAGTAAGACTGGGATAAATTCTCAAGGTAAATGGTATTTAAACCTAAATCCAATCTGAGACTATAAACCAAATGAAAATGCCAGTGGATATTCCCTGATTTCTTCCAGAGAGGTGTAAATAGGACCAGGTCAACACTGGGCTTCTCAAAGCTGGTTCATGGAAGATGTTATGATTATTTACAGTGGGAAAGGTAGTTCACTTCAAGGTCCCTAATAAAAATTGTTTGCTCCTTCCCATCTTTCTTGCATGCTTTGAAATCCTCCTCCTGTCCACATACAGAGGATCTCCTGCCACGTGAAACAATTCTTTATTAAACTTAGCCACAGCCAGCGTAGACTCTACTCAAGTCCACAGTTATGTGTTCTCTTCCACTGAGTGACATTTCATCATTGACTCATGTGCTGTCAGCTTCCTTCCCAAACAATTATGTGCTTATTAATAATTATAAGAATAACTCCTCTATATTAAGTATATCTTATTGCCTGTACTAAGCATTCTACCTATATTATTTCATTTTCATAATTAAAATGACCCTATTAGAGGGCTATTACTATTTCTATTTTATAGTGAAGAAACAGATTCAGTTACATTAATAACTTGCCAAAAGCCATGTGAATAAGAAGTGGCAATGTTGAGATTTGAACCCATAGCTTCCCATGTATTTAAACAAAATAATATGTAAACATGCACATGTAATATTTTTGAAGCCATTTCTGTCATATTTCCTAGGTAATTAAGCCTGGATATGAGCTATTATACTTGCTTGATATTTTATTTTTAATGACCTTTCAAACTTGTAGCTCCTGGCTTTTTGGTAAATAACTACAGATGGTGGTGCTGGTGGGTATCTGTCCTCATTTGATCAGGTATTCTTCTTAACGGCATCTCATGTACCTGTGATTAATCATTACCTCAGGTACATGTGAAACAGTAAAGTAACAAAGATAAGGATAGTGCTGCACCATAGGCATAAAAACTTCTGCCTCTGAGGCTGTGTTGTTTCTGTTTATGTAAGGTAGGAAGGACCTGCCTTTTTGCCTTACTAAACTTTACTGCATAAGTGGACATTGACTAAAAACAGGATCTGAACAGGATACTACTCTCCTGGTCAAAGTACCACAGGCCAGGGTCTGGCCTTTGGCTGTGTTGCCTTAGGAATCAGGATACATAAACCTACTAGAAATTGATCCGTTTCTTAGAATAAATTTAGTTAACCTTAAAAAAATTTGTAAAATCAGGATGCAAATTTTAATGTATTTCCTAATGCTAAATTGCAATTTTTAAGCATTTCAACATTATTAAAATGAAAACACTTCTTACAATGGAGAAATTAATTTAATATGGTGGTGCTTCTTTTTCTTTAAGATTCTTTTTAAAATACGTGGGTACATGCCACAATCAACATCTCAACATTGAGAAGATGCAGCAATTGAAATATGAAATATAAGTCCCTAAAAGAACAGTATCCTCTGCCTAGTGTATTGTCTCCCAGTAGGCAAGGTACCTAGGAAATAAATTTATAATCAGAAGGTTGCCTGGTGAACATGAAATCCAATCAGAGAGAGTTATAAATGCTTTTTAAAAAATTATACATTTAAAGCACTCATCTCTAAATCAAAAGGTAAGTGACAATAGTTCCTTGGAGGGCACTTGGCAACCTTCACAGATAGGGTGGACTAGCTCTGAGCATCCATTCTCACCTCTTTCTAGTGGGCATTTCTGCACTGCAGAGTTTAGAAAGGTAAGAATTACAGTTCCTGTTCTGTATTACTCGGGTTCTGGAGGTGAAGTAGATTCTTCCAGTGTGTTCATTTGTGCAACATTTGGGAGCAATTGGAGGCTGAGGCCATTTTTATTTTCCAATGGGCTGTGCTGCTTTCTGCTAGTAACAGAGTTCCAGCATCCAGTCTCCTGCTATGAGATCTATTTGCAGTAGTGGCAGCTTTTTGACACTTTCATCATATCTCTAATGGCAAGTCCTTGAATGAAAGAGTTTTGGTAGTAGTTTCAATTTCCAGTAGGGATCCCTGACTGATACAATAATTTCCTCCCTCTGATATTCATGTTCTTTTTTGTTGTTGTTATGTTAATATATCCTGTCAAGTTACAGTCAGCTTTTGACCACCTGGGAACATTTTTTCTTTAGGATGTTTATGTACTTCTCTGCCTTATGACATCTTGATTCTACATTTGGCCCTTGGAGAAAAATATTTCCAAGCTTAGGGGAGCATCTAATTTTTGCCTCCTTTACAGTCTATAGAAAAAAGTAAAAAATATACTGAGAAGATACTTCAACACATGTTAATAGGTATAGAAATCACAAGTAAGTGATGGAGACCATCATGACAAATGTGGAAGTACATTATATAATAATGCTATTGCAAGTCATTTTATAATTGTTAGAATGTATACTACTCCCTACTCTACAAGTTAAATTGCATTAGACCAGATCTTCCCCCCATGAAATAATCACTTTATTTTCTCTTTTCAGAACAACCTCAACAGGTCATCAGGACTGTATAGAGAAGCTTAGGCATTTTTTGCAAGTCATAGCTAATACAGGCTGAGGCCATGAGGAATGATGCTTGTTTATTCACATAGCCAAAGAAGATATAATTTGGAAAGCCTAATATTTCACATTGTTTCCTTTCATCTTCCAAACTCAAGACAGTATCAGAAATGATGGTTTTACATGAAAATCATAAGATGTGATTGCCTCCTTCTTTCCTCAAAGCCATCGGATTGATCTGAGGTAAAACCATTTTGGATTTAAACCAGCATTTGGTATGCCATCTAATGTTCATCAGGAAGTAATCCACTGACCAACTAACCATCAGCTTCTTCTCAGGAATCAACAATTATTTCTATCTTTTAAAAATAGCTAATATACATTTCTGCCTATGATACAACAATCCTGTTTCTTCTTTTTTATATATAATTATTTTTAATAAATAGGTTCATATTATTCTTTTTTTATTATTACACTTTAATTTCTGGGGTACATGTGCAGAATGTGCAGATTTGTTACATAGGTATACATGTGCAATGGTGGTTTGCTGCACCTATCACCCCATCATCTACATTAGGCATTTCTTCTAATGCTATCCCTCCCCCTAGCCCCACCATTACTCTACAGCCCCCAGTGTGTGATGTTCCCCTCCCTGTGTCCATGTGTTCTCATTGTTCAACACCCACTTATGAGTGAGAACATGAGGTGTCTGTTCCTTCTTATCACCAATTGCAGTTCCTCATTTCTATCTGCTCATTATATTCAACTGTGTTTAAATTAGCAAACCAAGGCTACAATCCTTTTGTTCACCAGAACAGGTAACTCTAGCTCACACTGACAACTGCAGGCTTTGTTTGCTTAGAAATACTTTTCTTCTAAGGTAGTTTCTAAGAAAAGAAGAGTGAAGAGGAAATTTTGGAAGCTCAAAATTAGGTCTAGCCCACCAGACATTCACCAGTTTTAAATATTATATTATAATTTTGTTATGGTTAGAAAAGAACCAAGGGCCTTTGTATAGGAGAGAGAAGTGTGGATTCGATGAGGTCATCTTGACTGAATGTGTCCCCAATTCCCTTTAGTGACTCATCGTAAATTAATTTTCCATCAGTATATTTAAATTGTGCTTTGACTTCATTTTGTCCTTACTTTGTACAGTACGTTAGGACGTTTATTACTACATAAACTTTGTGGTTATTGTGGTTCTCAAGTTTTCTCCTTAAAGTCCCATGAGTCCTGGAATTCACTAAGCAATACTGTAACCATTCTTTAAGAAGCAGAAGATGATAGTTGAAAAATATAAACAAGGATGTAGGTTAAAAAAGCACATGAGAGAGTAAAGGAGAAAATAAAAGAGAACACTTCATTCTTTACCATTCCTTTCTTTGTTTTTTAATGTTTACCTTTCTCTAACTGTCTTTGGTTTATACAATTAGGTTGTCTTCCTTTTCCTGCATTATTGTCTATTTCCTTTTGAAGCCAGGGATCATTGATGAGTAATGCATCATTGGCACCTTGGGCTTTTACACTACATCTTTGGGCTTTGACACTACATGGGATGCTGGCCTCAGAAATAACCACTCGTACCTTACCATCGCTAAAACAGTATATATTTGTATAAGCTCATTGTTTTCCAGAAGCTTTCATTGTAATTTCCACCCTTGGTAGTGTCTATCCATTTGCCTTTATTCTGTTCTTTATACTGAAGGAATTCACTCCTTTTACATCACAAGTTTTCCAATATTTGAAAAACTTATCACGTCTTCTATAGGCCCTTTTCCTTTAAGCTAAGAATCTCATTTGGCATGCATTTAAACTCTTCATTACAAAGGTCATTTTTTTCTAGTTTGTCAAAGTCCTTAAAATATAGCACAGAGAACTGCAAAGACTCCTCTTGACTCTTACCTCTGTTGATCCAGAAAGGATACCTAAAAAAATCATAAGTTAATATTCTGTGTCTTTTCACAGTTTTGACATATATTGAACCTAAGGCCAACTAAAATTTCCGTATCTTTTTTATAAGCCAGGCTGCTCCCATATTTTTGCATACTTATGTTTTTATCTTAAATGTAGGACTTTAGTATCTTTTTAACTTTAAACTGGTTTGTTTTAGCTTCAAACTCCTGGTTATTAAAAACAATTTTGAATCTTAAGTTTGTCAGTTTATTGAGCTACGCCCTTAATTTTGATAACAACATTTTCAATGACCTTGAAGATGAGAACATTGCAGCTATAGAATGTGGTCCTTTGTAGCTGTTCAATACAATTAAATTGAACATTAACAGATTAGAGCTCTGTGAAGCCATGCTAGACAATTATTCATTAAAGAGTACCTTATTACTACAGCTTCCCCAAACAATTACATTTTCCTTTGATTAAAATCAATGCCTGGTCTTTATATACAATATGTACAAGCACAAATGAGAAGAGAAAAATTACCAGCAATTCTTCTGTCCAGACATGACAAATGATAACATTTTGGAACATACCTTCTAGTCCCTTCTCCATGCATATGTATCTATCTTTTAAATGAAATTGTAATTGTACACAATATTTTGCTACCCACTATTTTTACTTAATGACCTATCTTGTTCATTCATTACATATTTTCCTAAAATATCATGTAATATAGATTTATTTTGTCTTTAATTACTCCATAGAATTCCACTATATGAATGTATAGTTCTTTTATTTAATCTCTATCTTCTTCTTGTTGGAAATTGTTATATTCAATATGTTATGTATCTACCTACTTTTCCCGTTATACATTTGCTTTCTGGCTACACCAAAGTCTTCTCATTCTTTCCAGGGTCTCCAACAAGAAAGCCAATATGGTATCCTCCAAGAAAGCTTTGTGGTAGTGTTGGCTTGGCACTACTTTACATGTTTCCCTGAGTAATTTGTTTCTGCTCTGTTGCCATTTCTAGCATTTAAAAAGTGGAGAACTCAGCCTGGCTTAGTGGGTCACACCTGTAGTCCCAGCACTTTGGGAGGCTGAGGTGGATGGATCACCTGAGGTCAGGAGTTTGAGACAAGCCTGGCCAACATGGTGAAACCCTATCTTCATTAAAAATACAAAAATTAGCCAGGCATGGTGCCTCACACCTGTAGACCTAGCTCCTGGGGAGCTGAACTGTGACAATCACTTGAACTGGGGAGGAGGTGAAGGTTGCAGTGAGCTGTGATCATGCCACTGCACTCCAGCCTGGGCAACAGAGTGAGACTCCATCTAAAAATAATAGTAATTTTTAAAAAGTGGAGAACTCCAGCAGGAAGAATGAGATGGAAGAGTGATAAGTAGCTCTAACATGTAGGAGAAGAGATTGGTTTTTAAAGAATATTTTGTGAGTAAATCACTCCCCAGCAATTGCATAGCATTTATAGGTTTAAATGAAATATTGGTTGGCTGTTTGTTTGTTATTTTTCTCCCTTATTCCTTCCTGTCTCCATTGTATAACACAATTGTTAGTATAAAAGAGCTTTTTAATATCCATTTCTAGACTGCATTCTAGCCTGGGCAATAGAGCAAGATTCCCTTTCTCTCTCCCTCTTTTTCTTCTTTTTCTCTTTCTTTCATTCTCTTTTTCTTCCTTCTTTCTCTCTCTCTCTCTTTTCTTTTCTTTCTTAAAAAAAAGAATATTTTGTAATACTCACTCCTTTCATTGAAATTTAGAGTGTTAGTTAGCCATATTATCTTATCTTCACAGGAAGAAGTATTTTGTTTTCTATTACTAAAAGTTCTCAAATTTGAGGAGTTGTAGTGAAGTGATAGAAGATATTGTTTTTTAGTTTCCTTTTCTGTAAAGGACCATCTACTTCTATATTCAGAAGCTCAAAAGCCATCTGGAATCCTCCTTGCCTTTTCACCTCACCCAAATAGTCAATCCACTGCTAGGTCTTCTTTATCATAGCTTCTAAACATATTCTAAATCTGTCTACTTCTTTCCTTCCCACAGCCACCATCTCCAACTAGGAGTTTGACAATATGCTCATTTGGAGTTGATTAGTGTCTTAACCAGCCTCTATCACTCCCTCTGCTGTATTCCATTCCCATCTATTCCCCACACGCAGATAGGATGATCTCTTCAAAGCATAATTCTAACGCTTTGAATTGTCATATCTCTTTAGAAAATGTCATATCTCTTTATAAAATGTCAATGACTGCCTGTTGTAAAAACAACACATTCCCAAAGCCCTGGTGATCCATCACCTGAGAGTCAGCATAGTGTGGGAGTTAAGAGCATGCATGGACTCTAGAGCCAAGACTGCTAGCATTCAATTCCTGCTTCTATCACTCTTTAGCTGGGCCATCTTGAGAAGTTACTTAACTTCTCTATGCTTAGTTTCCTCATTCATAAAATGAGACCAATAATGGTCTCTGTCTCATTGGATTTTTAGGATGATTGAAAGAGTTAATATGTGTGAATTTCTGGAAGCACAGTACAAAAGTGTTAGCTATTATTATTATCTCTTCAGCTTCAGGTCTCACCACTCCTACCCTCCTTTCCCTTCATTTCTCTGGGTTCCAGCCGCCATGGCTTCCCTCTCTTCTTCAAAGGTGCCAGGCTCCCTCCTGTCCAGTCCCCAGCCCAGTCTGCTTCTCTTCATCTCCCTATTTCCTCTCTTTGTCTGGAGAACTTAGACCCTGCCTTCAGCATCAGCACTCTCTGATCCCCTGGACTAAGACCAGTTCATCTTGCCTCTATTTTGTGCTTATTTTATTAATATTTGCATCCCCTGATAGTGGAGTTAATAGTTTATTTTGCTTACCACCGTAGCTTTTGTGCCTGACTCAGTGTTTAGCACAGAACAGTGTACTTTTACTATTTTAAATGCTTTCATAAACTTCTATCATGTCATGTCACATCATTCCAGCAGGTGACACTAAAATGCCTATTATCTGTGACTAAGCCCCTGAACTGGAGCTGTGGTTTTATTTCAGCATAGTCTGAAGCCCAAGAGCACTTCAGAAAGTCTGTTTCTTAGTTTTTAGGAGTGGAAAAAGTTTGGGAATTCTGCATATATTTGTATTTATGTTCAAATAAATATTACCTAGCAGTGAGTAATCTTCCAAGTGAGTTACTAAGAATTAAAAAAAAATTGATTTTCGCAAATTAAAATAATTACATTTCTAAAATTTGAGGATCCTAATTTAATATTCTACTAAGAAATCCCCCTATCAAGCAATGCTTAGCAAGAACCTCTAACACATGCTTAGGTTGTTGGGATTACCCAGATTTTCAGAGAAGGTTCTCTAACCTTGTTATAATTTTAGGATTGTTTTAAGCTAGTTACGGTTTTCAGTTGCTCCTGTCTTTGCATTATTTAATTTATGTGTAGAATCATTCCCAGGTTACACTTTTCCTGATGGCTTTGTTCCTGTGTAATTGCTGAAGTGCTACAATTCCAATTGTTTGTTCCTCCCCCAATTGTTCCCATCACAAAGCTTTCTTCAATGCTGGAATCAGTGAAGTAGGCCATATTTTCTTTTTCTTTTTTTTCTTTTTTTTCAGCTCAGTGAATCCTGGTCAGAGAAAGTTTGAGAAATGCTGCTTTTGAGCAGTGCTTAGAGAGAAGTGCGAATGTCTGTGTAGGGAACTGTGGGTTGGAGGTCTGTAGGAGAGAAATTTTGGGAACCTAGATAGAAACTGAAAGTGGGAAAGACCCTGAATTTCTAAAGTTTAATCTCAGTTGTTCAAAATTTGCATTTTATTCTAGAATCAAGCAAACACCTGTTATGTTCCCATTTTTTTTTTAAAGACAGGTTTATTTTCCACTGTGTACCACTGGGTAAAGTAGACGGTCCCTGCGGCGGGTGGGGTGGGGGCATGTCATCCTGTAGCATGTGTCCCGGGCTGAGCACTTCCAAGTATTTCTGTTTTCTTCTGCATTGCACAAGTATGGAGATGAAAATGTTAGTGGTTAAGAATGTTCATGTGAAAAACTTTATCTAAAGCACACTGTTAACCCTTCTTGATTTTCCAATAAAATGATTGTTTTATTTTAAAAGTTCTGAAGTTTACAACTTTAAAAATATAAGACTACTTCTAAGACTCCAATCATAATTTGTCATAGAATTTGCCAGAGAAGTTTCTCTATTCTATCTACTCTATCCTCCTTTCTTCGATGACTTTATTTTGATGAATCTGAGATATGAATGTAACAATTTCTGATTAGTATGATAACTTCTGTAAGACAGGAAAACCTGAACAAATTCAATTTATGGATAATTGCCAAGTCTTGTTTACCATAATTTCTCTCTTCTTTGAACGAACATTTTACAAGGCTTTAAGGGCATTTGGAACTGTCACTCATTTATCTCCTTCATTCTATCATTCATTTTTTTCACTCAAATTTTTTGCACACTAATCATATGCAAGACAATGCTGTACCTGCTGTGAATAATAAATATATGGATGATACAATCCCTGTATCCTGTGACTTGTAATACAATATTAATCAATTTAAGTCCTTGTTATGTTACTTAATTCTTCCACTTATATTATCCTCTTTCTTCCCATCTTGTTTGTTTGAAACTTTGACAAGCAGCTAACTTCTACCAATAAAGTTTAGAGAAAGTAGTGTAGTCATGAATTAGCATTGAGGGTTGTGGGGCAGAATGACAGTTAACTTCTGTTTTCTTCATGAAATAGGAAGATATGTTAAAAATAGAAAATATCATTTGGCTTAATAAACAGAAGAGTGATGGCTAACATTTCTAATCATCTTACATATATTAACTTGTTTTCTTCCTAGTAACAATACATAATAGGCACTGTTGTTGCTAGTAATTTGTAAATGAGGAAGCAGGCATGTGTGATTAAAAATTAAAAATAAATGCCATGAATTGAGAAAAAAATGTCAGATTCTCATGATTGTTTTTTTCTTGGAGTCACTGTTGAAAATGTCTTGATAGTAGACCTGCAAGTCCTATTGGGCCTTTGGTAACCACATCGTTTAGAAGAAGTACAGTATAAGATAATTTGAATTATAGTAAATAATATTTCAGATTACATGAATTTACTTCAGTGCGAGTCCTATTAACGGCAGTCTCTAAAGTCACATAAATTGAAATGTACTTAGGAGGAAGACATTAAGACTTAAGGAATGAAGTTTCAGTTCCTTAAGTCAACACTAGGTAGAGTTCAGTAGAAGAATCCTCATGAGACTTGGTTTAACATTTGAAAAAGACAGACTTAAACCAAGAAGTATTGTGCTAAGCACAAAGAAGGGGCAATGAAACACATAATTTTCATAAAGGAAATTAATTCTAGGAGTCTTCCTTTTCATGTACTACTATCTCATTAGCTACTGCAGATCTATTTTTGAGAAAAATAGAAAAGCAAATATATGTCAGTATGACAAGAAGAAAAGGGGAGAGTAACATTTTTAGATTACAGGAAAAAAACTCAGTCAGAAAACTGGGGAGAAATTTTGACATTAGCCTGCAGGTATTGTGGCCATACCTATTATTACTATGGCAACAGGTAGCAAAACAGTGACATAGTCTTCTGGTTTGAGTGCCAAGTTTAGACCAGTCACACCCTGCACAGTTCAACAGGCTGTCTCTATATCTCTACTTTTCCTGCTAAGTGGCTGTTGAAAGACCAAAACCACAGAGACACTTATTGGCCTCAGCACTATATTAATTAAATAATTCAAACATTTATTTATTCTTTCATTTATTCAGCAAATATTTAGAGTCTAGCTACCTAGAAACCTTTCCCCTTGGGGCAAAGCCAGTTCTTAGAGAAAGCTCGATACACTACTTGATCTGTTTTTCCCTTGAAGAGGCTGGCTACAAAATAATAATGCTTCTTTTTAAGTTTCTGTAAAAAAAGCTGATGAACTTGTAAGAGCATCAGCAGGTTATTGGGTCAGAACAAACGACTTGCAAACATTTCTTTTTGGCACCCTGAGACTACTGAAAGTTAGGTTCCTGCAGGAACCTGTTGAAGTCACTAGTAATGACTTTCCAATTCAGGCTTCCTTTAATCTCTCTGAGGATGATTTTTCTTAGCTTGATAAAGGTTGTGGATTTAGTATTTAATGGTAATGACAAAAAAGAACTAAAGGTCCCCAAAACAGAAATAATGCAAACAAATAAGAGAAACAAAAAATGGAGTGGAGATAAGTAAAATGAAAGAACATTTTTGAAAATCAGTTGTATATCAGGCATGTTATATACATTATTTTATGTAGTTCTTGCAATAAGTGCATTAGATAGGTAGTATATCACCCTCATTTTACAGATGAGACACATGCTTAACAAGCAGCCCAAGGCGATGTCCCTTGTCTTGGGTTAGGCAGATGAGGATTCTAGCTAAAATCCACCTGACTCCCAAACTTAAGTTCTTTTAACCACACATAAATAGAGACCCTTGTTTTTATTGAACAATGTTTGTTAACACATCACTTAAGGACAGTCTTCTAGAATTTTGGTCATTTTGATGTGTATTAAATTTCACTCAAAATAAAGCACACTTAAGATCATCAGAAAATTACTGAGACTCAAATGACATTGGTTAATGGCAGAATGTATGAAGTTCACAATCTATTACTATGATAAGGCAGCTGCCTATTTACTCACTTATACATATGTGTATTTTTGTTCAGATAATTGCAACTATAATAAGGAAATGATTGTTTAAACAAGTGCACAAAGTTATCTAGAAGGAAAGTTTTAATGTTATGCATGAATATAAGATACTTGGGAAAAATAATGAAGAATTTGTGGCCCAGAAAGGATTATTGGGCTACCCATTTATTGATTTATTCACTTAAAAATTCAAGAATATTTTAAAATTAGAAATATGTGTAAGGAATTTTTCTATATGCTGAAGCCCATGCCAGGGGGATCCAGCCCTTCCCTTACCTAATATATTCAAAACAGTCTACAAATGCCTTATCTACACCTGAAACTGTTTTAGGCACTTGGCATGTCTTAATTAATACAACAGACAAAGGTATATGCTCTCATGAAACATATATTGTACTGGGAGAGATAAAATATCAACAAATAAATAGGACATATGATGATAATAATAGTATGGAGACAAATAAAATTAGGGAGTGGGAATTATGGAACTAAAGAGATAGAATTAAAATAGGGTGATCAGAAAATTCAATGGGAAAGTTATGTGAGTCAAATATCTGAAGGAGATGTGAGTCAAGCAAATATCTCAGGAACAAATATTTCATAAGGCAGGAAGAACAAGCACACAGTCTCCAAGGGGGCAGTGATCCAGGGGTGTTTGAGGAAGAGTGATGTGGTTGTTGTGACTGTCTGGAGTGAATTGAGCATGGAAGCAGTGGCAGGAGAAGAGGTCCCAGCTTCTACTGGGAGCCAGATTGTGTGGGGCTTTGTGACCAGGTTAAAGGCATTGGCTCTCACTCTCGGGGAAATAGGAAAACATTGCAAGATTATGAGCTGACATATCTCAAATGGGATTACTCTGACTTCTGTGATTTAAAAAAAATAGCCTATAGGAGGAAAAGAATAGAAAAATGTGCACCACTTAGGAATATGACTATAATTCAAGTGAAAGATGATGATGTCTTGGGTAAGAGTACAAGTGGTGGGAAGAGGAGATCTTCTAGTAATAGGTCACAGAAAGTTCCAATGTGCTTGGCCTGGTAATAGTCAAGCAGTTCACATACACTAACTTTCAGGTAAATATCAAGTATAAATATAATAAGCAATATTCTGAACATAATGGGAAAGAAACAACAGCAGGCAGACACTTATGACAGGAGGCTGACACTTGAAAGAAGAGAAGGGCACTGAGTGAGTTTCCTGTCTTTGGAAACTTTTAATCTGAGAGCAGATCCTGATTTGTAGCAAGCAAGGGCCACTAAAACCTAGACAGTAGCTATATAACTCATAGGCTTACTTAACTTCAGGACAGATTTGGGGAGACCTTGGCAGTTGTAAAGTGAGTGGAGGTAATCCCAGAAAGGAGTGAGTCATATAAAGGAAGCTACAAATTCTATACAGAAACTCTGCTTGAGCAGATTCCAAGCAGTGCACCTACACCTAAAATAACTAAATTTGATATTAGAATTTGGAGCTTGAGTTTTAGCCACCTTAACTATCTGTTAAAACAAAATATTGATATTCTCCAGGAAAATAAAAGAATTCAGAGTCTCTTTAATGTACCATTTGTTAATGTCCAGGATACCATAAAATATTATGGGCTATACAAAGAAACAAGAAAATATGCCTCAGATTTAAGAGAATGGTAGGCAGTAGAAACCAATCCCAAGATGACCAGAATGTTAGAATCAATAGGCAAATTTTTAAAGTGGCTATTATAAATATATTTAAAACATAAAGGAAAATATGCTCATAATAAATGAAAATATATGACATCTCAGTAAAGAAATAGAAAGTATTTTAAAAGAATAAACATGAAATTCTGGAACTGAAAAACAGAACATCTAAAATGGAAGAAATCACTAGATGGGCTTATCGATAGATTAGAAATGGCAGAAGAAAGTCTTCGTGAACTTGAAGAAAGATCAATACATTAGAAATGATCTAATCTGAAGGCCAGAGAGAAAAAAAGATTGCTAAGCAATGTATAGAGGCTCAGGAGTATATGACAATTTAAAAAGTCTAACACACACATGACTTGAGTCCCAGAAAGAGATGAGAGTGAAAAGATAGCAGAAAACACATATACATATATAATACTCAATGTTTTTCCTCTTGGCAAAGGACATAAATTTACAAATTAAAGAAGCTCAGCAAATTCCAAACAGAAAACATACAGATAAGCCAACAACTAGAGACATGAGAGTTAAACTTCTGGCAACTAAAGCTTAAAAAAATCTTAGCAGCTAAAGGAAAAAAAAATGATAGCAGAAAAATGATTTTAATTATCACTGATTTTTAATCTGAAATATTAAAAGCCAGAAGAGAATATAATGATCTTTAAAAGGCAGATAGGTAGTAAAACTGACAACCCTGAATTCTATGCTTGATCTTAGCCAAAAGGCAGAGAGGCAATACAACCTCAAATTCTATATCCAGCAAATTATCTCTCAAGAATAAAGGTAAAATAAAGACATTTTCAGATAAAAGAAAACTAAAAAAAGCTGTTACTAGCAGATCTGTACTAACATAATGTTAAAAAAAAAAAAAAATACTTTCCAGGCTGAAGGGAAGTGATAATCAAGAGACTTGCATTTTTCAGAAAGAAGAAGAATGAAAATGAAAATGTGGATAAATACACAAGACAAATTTTTTCTTTTAATTTTGTTAAAGTACATATGATGGTTTGAAGCAAAAATCCTGTTGTTACATTGCAACGTAAAAGATGAAGAGAGGATAAATGAACTTAGGTGACTGCAAGTTGCTTCCATCTTAGGTGATATAATACAATATTAACTCGAGGTAAACATTGAAATGTTAAGGTTGTATATTGTACTTCCTAAAGCAACCACTAGAAAAATAATAAAAGAGGAAACAGCTAAAATTACAATATAAATTAAAATGGAATCCTAAAGAACTTCTATTAATTTCCTCCCCCATCACCTCCCAAAAAAGGTAGAAAATAACAACGACAACAACAACAACAACAACAAAAATGGAAGAATAGAAAATAGAAAGTGTAGGAGAGAAAAAAAATTTTCTTCTACTCTCCCGAATTCAGTAGCTGGAATTTGTGAATTAAACTGACAAAAAACAGATAAACAGGGGAAAAATGTTTATTTCATATGCTCATGAAAGCCAGCAAAAATCTCATTAAATTGTTAAAGACTTCATACATAACTTAGTAGAAAAAGGGAGGGGGAGGAAAAGGCTTCTTCTGGAACAGCAGATGTGTTTCCTTAAGAAACACAAGTAAGTTTCTAGGAGATTAGCTTTGTGATAATTGCCTGCCTCAGTGGGTAGCTCATGGCAGTAATCCCAGTGATGGGAATGAGAGTAGGCTGAGGCAGGAGGATTGCTTGAAACCCAGAAATTTTGCTTTAGTGAGCCATAATTGCACCACTGCATACCAGGCTGGATGACAGAGTGAGACCCTGAAAGTTTGTGATAATATTTGTATATACAGGTATGAATATGCACTTTCCATCTTCTTCAGGGCCATAAAACTCTCCTGGAGAGAGGATTTATGGTAGTTCTTATTTCTCAGAAGTTTCTGCTTTTGGTCAGATAAGAAAAGTTCTGCTCTGAGAATTTTTCTGTCTGCATCTGTTGACTCTCAATTGCCTTCAGTTCAAAATACACATACTAAAAAAGTGGAATATTTTGGGATGGCATGTTTTGATTCTCTCTAGGACAAACACACAAACAAAAGGAAATGGTAGACTTAAATTCAAATGTATCAATAATCACACTCAGTGTAAACTGACTAAGTACTTCAACTTAAAGTTAAAAATCATTACACTGAACTAAAAAGCAAAAACACAAGACTCAACCACATGCTATTATAATATACTTTAAATATGAGACAGATAAGTTCAAAATAATTGGTTGAAAAAGATATACTATGCAAACAATAAGTATAAAATACCTGAAGATAACTATTTTCTACCTGATAGACTTCAAGAGAAAGAGTATTATCAGAGAGAAAGAGAGACATTATGTAATGACCAAAAGGAAAAATATATCAGAAGACACAATAATCAAAAATCTATATGCACTTCATAACACAGTTTCAAAATACATGAAGCAAAATTTGAGAGAACTAAAAGGAACCTATAAATAATTTTACAACCATAGTTTGAGATTTTAACACTCTCTGTTAGCAACTGATGGAATGAGAGAAAAGCATCAATAAAAATGGATTATTTGAACACCACTTTCAACCACCTTGACCTAATTCACATTTATATTAGACTCCATCCAAAAACTATAGAATGCAACTATCTGGCCTAGTAGGAAAGATGGAACTACTATTGACAGATGTGTTAAAATTGTAAGAAAAGCACTGGTGAGAAAAGATCAAGAGTTCAGTTTTCACCATACACATTGGAGATGTTCATTAATTACCAGTGGATATGTTGAACAGGCCAAAGATACATGAGTCTGGATTTCAGACAAGAGGATTAGATTGGAGTATAAATTTAGGCATCATCAACATGTAAATAACATTTAACGTTAAAGGACTGCAGTTTTCATTAGAGCAGTCATGTAGTCAGACAGAAAAGAGAAGAAGGTCAAAGACTGAGTGTTAGGGTGACAGAACATTTAGTGATAGGGTAAATGAGGAGAAGCTAGCAAATATTGAGAAATAAGTCATTAGTGCCTTGACAGTCAGTTTTGGTGGAGTGATAAGGTGAAATACCTGACCAGCATGGGTTCAAGGAAGAGAAGTTGATTGAATTTGGAGACAGTGAGTACAGATAAAAGGTGGGATAGGATGAGGGTGTGGGGTGATGTTGGAAATGTTTTTTTTTTTTTTTTTGTAAAAGGCCAGAGAGTAAATATTTTAGGCTGTATGGATCATTTGGTCTCTGTTGTAACTGCTCAACTCCACTATTGAAGTACAAAGCTGACATAGACAATACTAAATGAAAGAGTATGGTAGCATTCTAGTGAAACATTAATTATAAAAGCAATGAGCCATATTTGACCCACAGATTTTAGTTGGCTACCCCTGATACGGATAGTTTTGTTGAAAAATGGTTCTCTGATTTGGTCAAAGCTAGAGGAGGGTGGGAAACCAGGAGGCTTAGATGAAGGTTTATTTTTTGGGAGACAAAGGAAAATAATTGCTGGTGTGATGAGCTTGAATAGCATTAGTTCACTCAAGGAATTTACATTTTGACAGGGCAAAATTCACAAATAAATAAAATACAGGTTTGTTTCTGTTTTGGTGAGAGTTGAAGCTATGAGCTTGAGTGAGATTGCCAAGGAGAGTAAGCGAGAGAGAGAGGAAAAGTAAGTTAAGGACGTAACTTAGGAAATCCCTGGGATAGGAGGAGAAAGAGCAGCTAGAGAAGACTTTTAATTGAGGGATCAAAGAGATTAGGCAAGAATTAGGAGCAGAGCCAGCCTCATGAGTGTGCAACCTGTGTAGTCACACAAGGCCCTGTGCTGAGAAGAGGGCCATGTCTGGTTTAATAATCTGTTACCATTTTGCAATGTATAATAATTTTTGAGGAAGTGGCCCTGCATTTTCATTTGTATTGAGCCCTGTAAATTATGTAGCTTTTCCCTGCCATGAGAGTATAATTTTACAAAAGCAAGGATAGGAAAGAGTTCCAATCAACGGGAGTTGGGACAAAGAGGACTTCTGCACAGATAGCATTTGAATGTCAGTGAGAAGACATTATTTATTTTTTGCCCTCTTTAAACTACATAAAAACAAAATAAAATAATGATACAAAAAGCATGCCATTTTTAATGGTACAAGAAAATTATCATAACCTCAGACCACAAATGATGAAGCATACTCTTTACTGTGCACTGTTAAGCAGGAAAAGAATGCTGGGGGCCAGCCTGCACTTGCCACATCAGAATCCAGCAAGATTCCACCCACAAAAGATATTCCCAGTGGTCCTCTGAGTAGAGCAAAAACATCTAAGGCAGGGCCAGCTGCAGAGGTGGGGTTAGTCTAAAGTGGCATCTGAAAAGGTAAAGCCAATACACCATTTATATTTTCTATGTTAGAAGTTAAAACATGAGAGCCCGCACATGTGTTTTGTTTGAACTGCATGTTTGTTTTTCTATTTTTTAGATTTACCTTTAAAAATCATTATATTGATACATAATATTTTACATATTTATTGGGTATATGTGAGTATTTGTTACGTGTATAGAATATGTGATGATCAAGTCAGGGTACTTGGGGCATCCTTCACTTTGAGTATTTATTATTTCTATGTGCTGGAAATCCTTTAAGTCTTCCTTGAAATATACAATATACTATTGCTAATTATAATCAACATACTATGAGCGTGATCGAGCATAGAACATTATTGCTATCAAATATTAAACTATCAAACATTAAACATTATCACTATCAAACATTAAAACTTATTCCTTCTATATAACTTTATGCTTTTACCCATTAACCAGCCTCTCTTCATCTTCCCTTCCCACTCCCACACCCTTCCCAGCCTCTGGTATTTATCACCCTATTCTCTTTCTCCATGAGACCAACATTTTTAGCTCCCACATGTGAGTGATCACATGCCATATTTTTCTTCTGTCCCTGGCTTATTTCACTTAACATAATGAATGACCTCTAGTTCCATCCATGTTGCTACAAATGACAGGATTTCATTCTTATGGCCAAATAGTATCCCATTGTGCATGGTGTTTTTAAAATAGAGGTTCGCTTAAAAAATATGTATTATTTGACTCTGTTGAAAAAGAAATTCTGGCCACAGTGGGCTCACACAACAATCTAGTAACGATCAGCTAAGCTGATTAGCTGCTGTCACCTTAGGATGAAGCATACAGTGCAGTTCACCACAGACCCTACTACTCCCTTTGGTCTTAAACTTAGCCCATTACACTCATTTATATCTTCTACTCAATCTCTGTAAGTATTTGAGCTTCAAAACTCTGTCATATATCTAATTTTCTAACCAAAGAGTGCCTCTAGGGGAAATGGAAAAAAAAAGAGCTTTGCTGAGACACCCATTGACTTAGAGGGTAAAGAAAATAATATATTTGATGTGAGATTATTTAAGAAGACAAGTGAAGTCCAAACACTCAGAGCTCACTGCATACCCTCTACCCCATTCTTGGTCTTCTATTCTTTAAAAAAACCCCATAAATTCAAAAGTTAATGTTAATCAAAAATAAATCTGCTTAGGACCCATGTATAAGATTTCAATCAGTTAATTAAGACATGAGAAAAAATTAACAAAAACGATGAAACAAGTATACAAAAATGAATAGTAATATTTACAGAATATTTTATATTCACAGAAATTATAGCTGCAAGGAAGATAATAGAATTCTAAGGATGAATGTAAGACTGCAAAAAATGATTTTAAGACAACAGAACAGTTGATAAAGTCAGATAGCAGAGCTTAAAACAATGTGGAAGGAAAAAATAAATAAACCATTATAGAGACGAAAACCAAATGGAAACAACAGGAATTTAACTAACGAAGCAGAATCATGACAAAGAGATACATATGCTTGAAGAATCACACGAAATGATTCAGAACAATGGTATTAAAATGATTATAAAGAAGTTGACCACTATGGACAAAGAGCAGCCAACATTCATAAAATTATGCTCCCTAGGGATAAAAGCAGAATAAGTGGAACGAAAACATACAGAAATCATTCCAGGAAAAAAAAAAGAAAAGTTAATGAATCTACATACTGGCTCTCTAAGTCATTGAAAATATTGACAAATAATCAGAAGCTCCAGGCCACATCCTAGCGAGGTTGCCTTACCTCAGAGATGATTAATTTAATGTGTTCCATGTCAGGTAAAGCACATCACATATAAAGGGGGAAAGATCAGTTTGGTCTCAGATTTTTTTTTCATAATAACACTTATTTCCAGACACAATGGAGATATGTCCTGAGGAAATAAAAGTGTGGGCCAAGGATTTTACAAAAGCACATAGGCCCCATGCATTCTCAAACATGCAGCATTTTAGAAAATACGGCATTTGCTAATCTTTTTCTCACTTTAGTGATCTTCACCCCTGTATCTATTTCTATTTAACAGTGTTTACTTTGTTGACTATTATGTCCCAGAAACAAAAATAGATAAGTATTGAATGACAGCCTAAGTCCTACATCATGTTCATCTGCCCTCTGTAATTGGCTACTTGCGCTGTGAACATCATGACATTTCCAAGTGTAAGCAGCGCCCACGGCTCCTTATACTAGAAACACGTCATTTTGGTTGCAGCATTAGTCAGTGGGTCAGTCCATTGGAAGTAACTAGTAGTAATAGCTTAGCTTCCTAATTTCAAAGACACTTGGGCCTCTCTACAATGTCATATGAAGTTCACACTATGAGGTTGTCTTTTAGAAATTTTATTGAGATTAGCATATTTAATGTTTAAGAGTACAACCTTTCAATTAATAAAAGTGGCTTAATAGTTATGTGATGTTGGCTAAGTAACTTTACCTCTCTAAGCCTTAATTATTCAGCCTTAAATTGAAGGTAATATTATTTCTGTCAGATGGTTCTTATAAATATTCATCAAGTAAATGTATGGAAAGCACTTATCAGAGGATCTGTAATGTAGTAGGTTTTCTGTAATCAGCTGCCCTTTTGGAATTCAGTTCTGATCAACAAATATTTATTGGATACCTTGTCTATGTTATATTCTGAGTTAAATACTAACGGTATAAAAATGAGTAGCATGTGGTCTCTATCCTCAAAAAGGACTGGTCATGTAGGAGAGATAACTCCACATCCAGATAGTTCTAATATAATATGGAGAATATTAAGAGAGATATGCAGCTGGGAGGCCGAGCAGTTTGGGAGGCCGAGGTGGGTGGATCACCTGAGGTCAGGAGTTCAAGACCCTACTGGTCAACATAGTGAAACCCCTCTTTACTGAAAATTTGAAATTAGCTGGGTATCGTGGTGGGTGCCTGTAGTCCCAGCTACTCGGGAGACTGAGGCTGGAGAACTGCTTGAAACTGGGAGGTAGGCGGAGGTTACAGTGAGCCAAGATCACACCATTGCACTCCAGCCTGGTGACAGGGAGACTCCATCTCAAAACAAAACAACAGAAAAAAGATATGCACAGGGCTTCTCAGCTGTTTTTTAGAGTTCTTTGCAGTATACCTTATCAGAAGTCTCAAACTATGCTTAAAAATTGTCTGAGGACTTTGTTAAATATACACATTTTACCTGCATTTTTTTAACCACTGATGCAGGAGTCTCCATCTTTAATAAGTTATTCTTACTTACACTAAGTCTTGATGCCCACTGATTTGTAGGGCCACAGAGGAAACACTCTTTGCTCAACCAAGAGATTCAGGTCTGATATGTCAGTTGAGTGTGCATTGGCATGTGCCTGTAGTCCTGGCTACTCAGGAGGCTGAAGTGGGAGGATCCCTTGAGCCCAGGAGTTTGAGACCAACCTAGGCAACATAATGAGACCTATGTCTAAATTAATAATAATGATAATAACATAATGAATAAAAGACAATTAGATGAAAAGATGTGGAGAGAGCCTTCATGGCCAAGGTCTTACAGCGAGCAAAGATGTGGCTGCAGGCCAAAGTGGCATGATGTATGTGCATGCATGGCAGGGTATTCAGAAATATGAGTGCTTCCGGGGTGATGAACAGGGTACGAGAGTGTGGCTATCAAACATGACTCAAGTTAGAGATTCTTGGAAAATTGTCCCTGTATATACTTCACCTTTCCCCTCATGAGTTTCCCTGTCCCCCATATTGAACCATCTATCAGATCATGCCTACATTAGAACTTCTCCTGAATCACTAAGTAATAGCAGAGTAATAGAATCCAAGAGATACAAGGGATTTTTGAGACATCCTGGATTTGCTCTTTTTGTTTTAATACAGATTGGATTAAATATGTAAAAGAGGATATAATTCAATGCTCATTCTTTATCCTTTGGTTCATAATAACCTCGCAGGCCTGTGGAAGCCTAGTAACAGGCACTAGCTGACTAAGAATTCCTGGGTGATAAGATGAAGTTCTTACAGTTTAGCCCATGAAGTGCAGCAGGCCAGAACCTTTTCACTCCTACTGAAATTCCTCATAAGCTGGGATGACTCAGACATAGAGTATGCCGTGGCTTCACTTGTTTGGATTGCATCGCTCTACCATGATCCACCTTCTCTAGTCTCCAAAATTCTGCATCTTAGTGAATGACCTGGGTTGCTTCCTAAAAACTGAAATCTAGGAGCAAACAGGGTGTTGGAAGTTGTTGTTACATCTAGAGAAATGATGGACAATCCAAAAGTAATGGCCAGACTTAATTCTGTTGTTTCTTCTAATGAAACCACTCCCATTTCACTTTGATCCTCAGGGAACCATGTTTGCATTGGACCCAGCACTTGGCCAGTAACCAGTGGAGGCATTAATCTAAATAATTCCTTTCTCAGGGTTTGATGAAGAGATTAATGATTTCCCAGCTTAGTGAGAAATGCTGTCCTTTATGTAGTGAGGTCAACAATTATTGCATTCCATTGGGTGTTCCTGATGAGAAGAACAGCAGTTAACAGAGATCTTTATCTTCTTTACTTATCTACCCAATGCAAACTGGACACTCATGCTTAAAATGTCAGCACCAAATGTTGAGCCAACAATTAACTCTTTGCTAACATCTTTCAAATTCTTTGGGACATCTTATCATTTGTTTGTCTTAGAAATGTTAAAAAGAGCATTAGTAAAATTCAAAAGATAAAGTTTGCCCTGAATGTTATTTCCGAACTTAAACTCCTTTTATTTTTTGTGGTAATATTATATTGGAATTCAGTGATATCACCAGATACATGAGTCATGAGTTTTGTTCAGGCTTTATTATTATACATAGCTTTTGAATAATCATCAGCTTACTAATTCTGTCATGCACAGAAATATTTCTATAAAAACCTTTTTATGTTAATCAGAACTTAACCCACAGAAATCTAATTCAAAATATCTTCAGCATAAAAACATAATTTATTGGGTTTCTTAACTAAAAGTTTGGTAGCAAATTCAGGTATTGGTCAGTTCAGGAATTCAACACATGTTATCAAGAATTTTTTTGTCTGCCTATCTTCTTGGTGTTGCTGTACATGTGCATTGGGGCACAGGAGGGAGAGGGGAATGGTAGGGAGGGATGTGCTTGCCAAACTCTCAGCTTGGTTTTTCTCATTAACAGCTTGGACAAGAATAAGTTTTCTGTATAATTGGGTTTAAGAGGAAGAATTATATTTCTGGTAAAGGGCAGAAGGACATGAAAGATTGAAACAGCAAGTACTTAGGAAGCTTCAAATAGGTTGACGTGGCCTTGATAAGGGACTGTAGATTTTCTTATGACAGTAGTGTAAAGTCACTGAGGGTCTTTAAGCTGTGAAAAAAATTACAATAAGATTTAACCTTGGCAAGATTATTCTGGTATCAATATGGAGAGAAGATTTGATAAGGTCAAGACAGGGAGCCACAGTTGTTTATAGAGAAATAAAGACAGATAATGAGGGTCTAAACTAAGATAGAGCCAACTTGGAAGTATAGAGAAGGGGGGAAAATGTTAATTTATTTAACAAGGTGAATACTCAGGGTTTGGTTACCAATTAGAAGTTAGGAGAAAGGAAGTAGAAGAAATTAAGGAAGGAAAAACAGGTGTAAAATTACTTCTGGATATAAAAACAAGTATAAGAGCACTTTGAGAGGCCGAGACTGATGGATTGCTTGAGGCCAGGAGTTTGAGAACAACCTGGAAAACATAGTAAGACTTTGTCTCTACAATAAATTAAAAAATGAGGTGGGAGGATTGCTTGAGCCCCAGAAATTGAGGCTGCAATGAGCCATGATGGTGCCATCACACTCGCAACTGGGTGGTGGAAGTCAGACCCTGTCTCAAAACAAAACAAAACAAAACAAAACAAAATTGCTTCCAGACTTCAAATTTAGATGAATGGCAGTCCATTCAGAGACAGTAGAAATAGAACTAACAGTAGATTTTTGCTAGAGTTGAGATGTGTTAAGATAGCTCAATATGGAGCATGTTGTCATGCAGTAAGTTCAGGTGAAGACCAACAAGCATCATCTGGAGTAAGCTCAGAAAACTCATATGGAGAGACAGGTGCACAGGTGCTTTTTCTGTTGGCATCCTGCAAACAGGCATGCTTGGGCTGAGATACAATGAAATATAGTGTGGAGCTGAGCTTCGCTGGAGAGACCCTGTCATCCTAAAGCTGCATCTTTTATTTGTGCAAATGCTTTTTAGTAGAAATAAATATTTTAGGGGCAGGAGCCAAGCAGTTAGAGCCTAGGTGCCAGCTGTTTAAAGGAATGATGCAACATGTCATTTCCCGGTGGCTAGACCTTAGGGCCCTCAATCCCATAGGAATTTGGGGTTAAATAAAATGCTCAGCTCTTTTTTTTATAGATAGTCCTTCTTGTCTCTACATAGCATTTTCAGCTGTCAACTGTAAAGATGGTACTGCAGTTTTGAAAGAGTTCTGAAGTATAAATGTATTTTATTTAAAAATATTAAAGTTATTGATATATAACTTGGTAGTTAAAGTTTTGGGTAAAGATATTTTTCAAAGAGAATAAATCATGCTAGAAGAAAGGGAAATAAAAAAAGAAATGTGGAAAAGCCCAGTATTTAAGGGGCTGGAGGGGGAATGTTGGATAAAGAGAGTTCATGAGAATGATGAAGACAGACTGGGAAGAAACACACACTGGACAGATGAAAGACTAGAAGAGAGGGACATCCAGAATGTCAAGCAAGACAGTCTACAAAATGCTCCCAATATATTAAAGAGTTAAGGATTATAGGTTATTCTTGGCCCATGTTTCCCTCATTCTAAGACAAGTTCACATTTTAATGCTTCTAATTCTGAATGAGTCCTGTAATCAATATATACACTTTTTCTAGTGATTTTTTTGCCCTGATAGGATATCATTAAGTTTATGACATCACTTTAATCTATGGCTTCTTGCATCTGAGGACATGCATCAATTCGGAGCTTACTGGAGATTTTGGAGAAAGCAATTTTTAAGCATCAGTAACTGTTATAGTAGGTCCACAAGAACACCTGGGAAAGATTTCATCACCTATATCTCACATGACCAAGAGTTTGAAGAGAAAATAATATAAAGTGAAAAAAATGACCATTAAGACTTAAATTAATACCTGATTGAAGAAAGCAGAAAAATTTTAAATCATATGAGTCAAGACAATCATAAGGTAGCTTGTTCATCAAAGGAGATAGATAAAGCAGAATTACAGAGACAAAATATTGGTATTCCCTATCAAAGCACGTCTCAGGAACTTGGAATCTTGATCAATAAGCTTAGAGTAGGATAACCTTCCTGATATGGACATTCTTGGTTTGAAGATTAATTCACCAGGCTGTTTTAGCATAAAACCTTAAAACAGCCAAGTTATGTAGATTCTTAAACTTGATTCCATGCTAGCATATCAAGCTTCAAATTATAATTTGGCTTTCCTAGGTACATATTCCATATGTTGGGTAGAGTGATTTAATGGAAGGTATATTTTCTATGTAAATTAACACTCTCTCATTCATTCTTGCTTTTGATCTGCTGATAAAATTAGGTCTCTGATGAAGATGAAGGTCAGAAAAAGGCAATCCTGCCCCGCTTTGGATGCTTCAATGGAAAACAGATAGCTGGCCTCCTTTAGAAACTTCTCTATCTTATCTTATCACTTATCTCAGAAATTCTGCCACTGTTATTTAAAGAAGAAAGATTATTAAGTTTTAGTACAAGGGCTGAGTAATCAAAAAACAACAAATGAGAATATAGAACAATACAAAAGTCTCACTTCTATAAAAGCCCAGAAAAGTGAGTGATTAATTTCAGTTTAGGGATTTTTTTCCCCCACTAATGGAAGCGGCCTTTGAGTTGACTTTTAGATAATATAAAATCAGACAAAGATGGGATATGAAATACACTCCAGGCATGCATAAATGTTGAAAGTCAGGAAAGGACAATCGATGTATTTACAAAGCAAATCACTTAAGTCAATCATAATCCAAATGTAAGAAAATGAGCATAAAGTGTACCTTAAAAATATGTCAAAACTGGATCTTATTAAATTGTAAAATTTCCACGTTAAAAATGATGATTTATTTCTGGGCAAAGCATAGTATTCTAAGATCAAACTATAGTAAGTATCATCAATCCATTTAGTATATCTCAAATAATCAGTGCTATTTTGATTTAAATGTAAATGGTAAATGGATAATAAATGACAAATATCTTCAATCAGAAGTTTCTGTTTACTCTTTTCTTGGGTTAAGAAATGTTGTATCTCACATAAGAAAGGTCTAACACCTAGATTGGATAATTAGCAAAAACAAGGGCCTATATCATGTTTTTGTAAATATGACTCCATTTACTGAATTATATTAAACAATTTTTAGAGAAGGTAACTGCTGCTAGATCAAACTAAATCGATTTCTGATGGATCCCCCTCAGAAATCAAATAAGGCAGAATAAGAAAACATTAAGTACCAGTTACCTGTCATGTTGTAGAACTGTACAGGTAGGAAATTGAACTTAATTTAGCAGTCATAAGAGTAACTTCCTCACCATTAGAAGATAAAATAAATAAAACATATTTGTGTAAAAAACTTCAATCCCATTATGTTATGAAAAAGAAAAACTTTTTTTTAATGTTTCCTTAATTTCCCTCTTAACCATGCTCTAATTTTGCAATTATTAAAATGCACTTAGCCAATTATTTCTAGGGAGCCCACCTGGGTGTATATTAGAGCATTGTACTTAATAATAATTAATATGTAATATTTTATACTTTATGGTTATATTAGTATTATAACTCCATTTCCAAAAGAACAATATGGAGTGATTTTGAATTTTTTTTTGACTGTTGAAACAGTGCAAAAGGCAGATGAATTCTCTTTATTCTTTTTTACTTAGTAAATGACTACTATCTCTTCCTTGTGATATACCAAAGTGTTTAGGCGAGAATCTGCATACTATCCAGAACATAAGAAACTGTAGGCACAGTGGCTTAGACCTGCAATCCCAGTACTTAGGGAGACCCAGGTGGGCAGATCACAAGGTCAAATGATTCAGACCATCCTGGCCAACATGATGAAACTACTAAAAATACAAAAATCAGCTGGGTGTTGTGGTGCGTGCCTGCAGTCCCAGCTACTCAGGAGGCTGAGGGAGAAGAGTAGCTTGAACCTGGGAGGTGGAAATAGCAGTGAGCCAAGATCATTGTACCACTGCACTCCAGCCTGGTGACAGAGCAACGCTCCATCTCAAATAAACAAACAAACATCAAAAAAGAAACTCCAAACATACAAAGAGGAGCTGAAACTCCATTCCTTCTGAAATTATTCCAAGCAATACAAAAGGACGGAATTCTTCCCAAATCATTTTATGAGACCAACATCATCCTGATACCAAAACCTGGCAGAGGCTCAACAAAAATAGAAAACTTCAGGCCAATATCCATGATGAACACTGATGCAGAAATCTTCAATGAAATACTGGCAAACCAATTGCAACAGCACATCAAAAAGCTTATCCATCATGATCAAGTAGGCTTCATTCCGGAGATGCAAGGCTGGCTCAACATACACAAGTCTGTAAATGTAATCCACCACATAAACAGAACCAAAGACAAAAACCACATGATTATGTCAATAGATGCAGAGAAGGCTTTCGACAAAATTCAACAGCGCTTTATGCCAAAAACTCTCAATAAACTAGGAATTGAAGGAACATGTCTCAGAACAATAACAGCTGTTTATGGCAAACCTACAGCCAATATCATACTGAATAGGCAAAAACTGGAAGCATTCCCTTTGAAATCTGGCACTAGACAAGGATGCCCTTCTCACCACTCCTATTCAATATAGTATTGGAAGTTCTAGCCAGAGCAATTAGGCAGGAAAAAAAAATAAAGGATGTTCAGTGAGGAAAAGAGGAAGTCAAATTGTCTCCATTTGCAGGTGACATGATTGTATATTTAGAAGACTCTCAGCCCAAAATCTCCTTCAACTGATAAGCAACTTGAGCAAAGTCTCAGGATACAAAATCAATGTGCAGAAATCACAAGCATTTCTATACACCAATAACATACTGACAGAGAGCCAAATCATGAGTGAACTCCCATTAACAATTGCTACAAAGAGAATCAAATACCTAGGAACACAACTAACAAAGGATGTAAAAGATCTCTTTAAGGAGAACTACAAACCACTGCTCAACAAAATAAGACAGGACACAAACAGATGGAGAAACATTCCATGCTTACGGTTAGGAAGAATCAATATCATGAAAATGGCCATACTGTCCAAAGTAATTTATAGATTCAACACTATCCCCCATCAAGCTACCAATGACCTTCTTCACAGAACTGGAAAAAACCACCTTAAACTTCATATGGAACCACAAGAGAGCCTGCATAGCCAAGACAATCCTAAGCAAAAAGAACAAAGCCAGAGGCATCACACTACCTTACTTCAAACTATACTACAAAGCCACAGTAATCAAACCAGCATGGTACTGGTACCAAAACAGAGATATAGACCAATGGAACAGAACAGAGGCCTTGGAGGCAATGCCACACATCTACAACCATCTGATCTTTGACAAACCTGAAAAAACAAGAAATGGGGAAAGGATTCCCTGTTTAATAAATGTTGTTGGGAAAACTGGCTAGCAGTGTGCAGAAAGCAGAAACTGGATCCCTACCTGTCACCTTACACTAAAATTAACTCCAGATGGATCAAAGACTTAAACATAAGACCTAACACCATAAAAACCCTGGAAGAAAATCTAGGCAAAACCATTCAGGACATAGGCATAGGCAAGGACTTCATGACTAAAACACCAAAAGCATTGGCAACAAAAGCCAAAATAGACAAATGGGACCTAATTAAACTCCAGAGCTTCTGTACAGCAAAAGGAACAAACATTAGAGTGAACCGGCAACCAACAGAATGGGAAAAAATTTTTGCAATCTACCCATCTGACAAAGGATTGATATCCAGAATCTACAAAGAACTAAAAGAGATTTACAAGAAAAACAAACAAACAAACAAGCCCATCCAAAAGTGGGCAAAGGATATGAACAGATACTTTTCAAAAGAAGACATATATGAGGCCAACAAACATATGAAAAAAAGCTCATCATCACTGATTATTAGAGAAATGCAAATCAAAACCACATTGACATACCACCTCACACCAGTTAGAATGGCAATCATTAAAAAATTTGGAGACAACAGATGCTGGAGAGGATGTGGAGAAATAGGAACACTTTTACACTGTTGGTGAGAATGTAAACTAGTTCAACCATTGTGAAAGACTTCCTCAAGGACCTAGAAATAGAAATTCCATTTGACCCAGCAATCCCCTTACTGTGTATATACCCAAAGTATTATAAATCATTCTATTATAAAGACACATGTTCTTACTCATAGGTTGTTGTTGAACAATGAGAACACATGGACACAGGGAGGGGGAGCATCACACACAGGGGTCTGTTTTGGGGGGGGGGGCCAAGGGAGAGACAGTGGGGTGGGGGAGGTCAGGGAGGGATAACATGGGGAGAAATGCCAGATGTAGGTGACGGGGGGATGGAGGTAGCAAACCATATTGCCATGTGTGTACCTATACACCAATCCTGTATTATCTGCATGTGTACCCCAGAACCTAAAGTACAATAAAAAATAAATAAAAATAAAACAAAACAACAACAACAAAAAGAAACTCTATAAATATAAGAATAAGACAGAAAGAGATTTGGTGAGATGTATATCCAAGGAAGAATTTTAAAGGTTTTATCACAGTGATAAAACCTGAATTGTTTGGACTTCTAATTGATAGCAAAGATGCCATTCTTTTAAATCATAGAAGCAAAATCAACCTGAATGTTTGAGATGTGGGTGTCCACCTACTACTGCATAGTGCAGTTGGTGCAATTTTTGATTAGCACAAAAAAGAAAGATGTGGCACTTTCTTGGCCAAGAGGCATGCATAATTATGCATTGATAAGGTCTGACATAACAGGAAAGACTCTGGGAAAAACAACATATCTCAATTATGTGACAGACTTTACTGAGCTACATAAATCACCTGTATTTGTACTGCTTCTTGTGAATGATTAATGTGGATGCCTTGTTTGAAATGTCACAATCCTGGTAAAGCATATTTGAAACATGATGGGTTAATACACTCATCACTTTGTAATGAAGGCAAATTCTCTTTTCTGAAACCCAATCCTTGACATTTGGGTTATCTGAGAGATAGTATTTTCATACTGTAGAGCTAATAAGATACAGTTTAGTATAATCCCTCATTAAAATTCCAGAAATATCTATTTTGCTTTTAATTTCTTGTTAGTAAAGTTTCTTTGCATAAAGTTTATAGGGTTATTCAGAGTCAGACAATTGATGGTGATTGCCGTGTGCTAAATGTTGTGAAAACTGCATATGAAATTGGACTGACATTTTTTAGGAACATATGGAGATGAGAAAATAAATGGATACATAACTTGCGGTTGGATTTTCACAAGAATGGCCAATTAACTTACTTAGCTATTCTTTTCAGTTGATAATCTTTCTTCTCTAGAAAGTGACAACGATATATAGTACTGTTGAACCCTGCCTGCCAATGTCAATTCCTGAAATGTAAAAGAAAAGGGGAGAAGAAAAGATAATGCTATAATGATCAGCTCCCAAACCTCTACTTAAAACACAAATGGAGAAAAGAAAGCTTGGAATAGTGCTATTGGACACCGTTTGGCATTAAGCAGAGTAAAGAGCTTAAGTCAACAGCGTGTGCCATTATCGGTGGTCTCTCACTGAGTGATCACAACTCAACCTCTTAGGTTCCTGGAAGTGTCCAATCTCCAAGTAACTATTTATTAGAGGTGATGCATCTTAAAAGTAAAGCCTCATATTTAGGAAAATTATTTTAAAGATATCTCATTTTGTCAACCCTTCTATTCGTCCATCCTTTCCGTATAACACTAATAAGAGGACACTCCACTGCACTGATGGCTCATCAGTGATGATTCAAATGTTCTGTTTTCTTCGTGATACTGTGTTTTAGATAAAATTATACAGTAAGTAAATTTGTGAGAGTTTTGGAAATTGTGGAAAGCCAGTAAAGAAAAGTTTTCTAAGCCATTCAAATCATAACAAATTACACACATATTAAAGCTACACAAATAAAATAACTTTATTTGGGTGTTTGGATTGCAGGCTCTTGAAATATTTCAAATTTGTCAGTCTTCCAAGTTGCATGAAAGGCATGAAAGTCCTTTTTATTTAATCTAGTGCTATAATTCTTCAGCTGACAGAATCAAACATAATTGCCTAAATGTATTTTCTAGTCAGTGTTGAATCTCTGCCTAATTTCTGTAATTATTAGCCCTAAATGACAGTACCAGTTGATATGATCTCAGGGAATCCAAGATAATTTTAGTGTTCATTCAAGCAAGACAGAATCATGAAGGTATTCTCTTGGGAAAAAAATGCCCATTAATACACTATAAAAGCAAATTGTGAGCTCTAATTGTCATGATTTCAAGTTTAATGTGCAATGCTGCTCTTCTCTATTAGCATATAATGAAAAACTTCATAGAAAATTAACGTGCATGTGTACTTCACATGAAAATAAAAACGTGTGTACTTCTGAAATTATATTAAAGATGATTAACAATGAATTTGAGCTTAGACAGCTCCCACAAAATAATACCATTGGAATCATATCTATTTTGTAAAGATACCCTTTGTAGAGAATAAAACCACTTAGGTGTGTGTTACAGGTTGAATTATGTTCTCTCCCAAAATTCATATGTTGACGTTTTAACCCCCAGTACTTTAGATGTGAAACCTTATGTAGAAACAGTGCTTGTTGTTGAAGATGTAATTAGTTAAGTTAGGAGAAAGTCATATTAGAATAAAGTAGAACCCTAATCCTATATGACTGGTGTATTTATAAAAGGAGGAAAATATCCATTCTTCAGTCCATGGATCAAGAAGTAAATCTGCCTTTCATATCTTATTATTTAAGAAATACATTTCTTACTGCTATAGCTGCCATTGAGAGTGATTCCTCTAATGAATCTGGGCAAAGCACATCAGAAACCTCCTGGGAAGGATTCGCTATTCTAGATGCCATTAACAACATTGATGATTCATGGTAGGAAGCCAAAATATGAACATTAACAGGAGTTTGGAAGAAGCTGATTCTAGTCTTTATGGATGTTTTTGAGGAGATTAAGTCTTCAATGGAGGAAGTAACTGCAGAGGTGGTAGAAATAGCAAGAGAACTAGAATTAGAAGTGGAACCTGAAGATGAGACTGAATTGCTACAATCTCATTATAAAACTTGAATGGATGAGGAACTACTTCTTATGTCTGAGCAAAGCAAGTGGTTTATTCAGATGAAATCTACTCCTGGTGAAGATGTTGCAAACATTGCTGAAGCGACAACAAAGGATTTAAAATATTACATAAATTTACCTGATAAAACAGTGGCAGGGTGTGAGAAGACTGCCTCTAATTTTGAAACAAGTTTCTTCTGTGGGTGAAATGCTACCAAACAACATCATGTACTATAGATAAATCTTTTGTGAAAGGAAGAGTCAATCAATTGATGCTGCAAGCCTCATTGCTATCTTACTTTAAGAAATTGCATAGCCACCTCAACTTTCAGCAATTACCACCCTGATCAGTCAGCAACCATCAACATAGAGCCAAGACCCTCCAAAGCAAGATGACTATGACTCAATGAAGGCTCAGACGATCCTTAGCATATCTTAGTTACATTTTTAAATTAAGGTATATATATTTTTAGACATACTACTATTACCCACTTAATAGGTTACAGTATAGAGTAAACATTACTTTTGTATACACTGGGAAACAAAAAAAATTGTGTGACTGACATTTTGATACTGGCTTTATCAGTAGTATATCCAAGATATGTCAGTGTGTGCAGTCATGTGTCACTTAACAACGGGGATATGTTCTGAGGAATGTGTCATTAGGGGATTTTGTCATTGTGGGGACATCACTGAGTGCATCTACCCAAACATAGCCTCTCCTACTACACACCTGAGCTATTAGGTATTGCCCATTGTTACTAGGCTGTAAACCTGTACAGCGTGTTACAGTACTGAATACTGTAGGCAATTGTAGCACAATGGTAAAATGATATTCTTATATCTAAACACATCTAGGTTATCTTCCAGGGTTTTTTCAAAATGGTTTCGGGTTTTATGTTTTAGTCTTTAATCCAAGTTGATTTTTGTATATGGTATAAGGAAGAGGTCCAGTTTTAATCTTCTGTGTATGGCTAACCAGTTATCCTAGCACCATTTATTGAATGGGAAGTCCTTTCCTTATTGCTTGTTTTGTCGACTTTTGTGAAACATCACATGGCTGTAGGTATTGTGGCATTATTTCTGGGCTCTCTAGTCTGTTCCATTGGTCTGTGTGTCTGTCTTTGTACCAGTATCACACTGTTTTGGTTATTGTAACCTTATAATATAGTTTGAGGTTCAGTAACGTGATGCCTGTAGCTTTATTCTTTTTGCTTAGAATTGTCTTGGCTATTCAGGTACTTTTTTTTGGTTCCATATAAATTCTGAAATAGTTTACACAGCCCTAAAAAGAATGAGACCATGTCCTTTGCAGTAACATGGATGAAGCTGTAGGCCACTATTCTAAGTGAAATAACAGAGGAACAGAAAACCCTAATACCACATGTTCTCACTTATACGTGGGAGTTAAACATTGAGTACACATGGATATAAAGAAGGTGATAACAGACATTAGGGCCTACTTGAGAGTCAGGGGTGGGAGGAAGGAGAGGATTGAAAACTACCCAATGGGCACTATACTTATTAGCTGGTTGATGAAATAATCTGTATACCAAACCCCTGTGGCAGGCAATTTAACTATGTAACAAACCTATACATGTACCCCTGAACCCAAAATAGAAATAAAAACAAATAAGCATATCTAAACATAGTAAAGATACAGTATTATAATCTTATGGGTTCACCATCATATATGCAATTCATCATTGATCAAAATGTCATCATGTGGCTCATATCTGTATGTAGATTTTCTCTATTTTCTTTGCTCAAATGAAAGCATGCTGTGCAAGTTTTTATACTGTGTATTTGGGAAACTTGCCACGTTGGTAAGTAAAATGTTGCCTTATTCTTTTTGATGACTCTATATTCCATTGTTTGAATGCATCATAAATTATGTAACTATCCCTATTGATGGACATTATTGCTCAAGATATGTTCTATTATAAAAGTGCTGAAAAGAGTTTAGAAATGACCAGAATGACATGGAACACGAAGAAGAGGTTATGTAATGAGAAATAAACATCAGGTTGGCCTGAAAGTTTATTTGCAACACTGAATTCCAGAAGGCAGTGAGGCAATGTTTGTTGTATGTTAATGGAAAGGATGTAATCTCATGTTTTATATTCAGTAAATTGTTCAAACACATACACTGTAAAGGTATAATGCCCATGAAAAGGACAATTTTCAAAACAATGCCAACAGCTGTGTTTTATTTTTCAAAGGTGCCTTCAATAATATTGCCCCTTGAGTATGGGTGGGCTTGTGACCTGCTCGGTACTAAGGAAATGCAGTGGAAATTATGCTGTGTAACTTCTGAGGCCAAGTTATGAAAGGTGATGTGGCTTCTGTCTTGTTAGGTGAGACATTGGCCTTGTTACTCTAAACTATACAAAACTTTAAACTAATCTGAGACCTCCATGTGGTGAGGAAGCCCATACCACATGAAAAACCAGCAAGTAGGTATTTTTGCTTCTCTTCCAATAAACTTCATTTCAGCAATACTTCTGGTAAGCCTATCCTCTAAAGAAATTTTTGCTCAGGTGATGAGATATATGTAAGAATGCTCTTTTCAACATTAATTTAAGAGTAAGAAACTGAATATGCTTTGTGTGTCTGTCAATGGGAAATGGATAAACAAAGTGTGACAGAGTCATGCAATGAAATACTCTGCAGCAACTAAAATGAATGAACTTATACTAAGTATATTGTATTTTTTTTTCATGCTGCTAATAAAGACATACCCCAAAACAGGTAATTTATAAAGAAAAAGAGGTTTAAATGGGCTCACAGTTTCACATGGCTGGAGAAACCTCACAATCATGGTTGAAGGCAAAAGGCACGTCTTATATAGTGGCAGACAAGAGAGAATGAGAGAGTATGTACAGGGGGAACTGCCCTTTATAAAACCATCAGACCTTGTAAGACTTGTTTACTATCACAAGAGCAGCATGGGAAAGAACCATCCTCATGATTTAGTTACCTACAACCTGGTCCCTCCCATTACACATTGGGAATTATGGGAGCTACAGTTTGAGATTTGGGTGGGGACACAGTCAAACCATATCATTCTGCCCCTGATCCCTCTCAAATCTCATATCCTACATTTCAAAACCAATCATGCCTTCCCAACAGACCTCCAAAGTCTTAACTCTTTTCAACATTAACTTTAAAGTCCACAGTTTAAAGTCTTATCTGAGACAAAGGAAGTTTCTTCCACCTATGAGCCTGTAAAACCAAAAGCAAGTTAGTTACTTCCTAGATACAATGGGGTACAGGCATTAGGTAAAAATAGTCATTCCAAGTGTGAGAAACTGGCCAAATCAAAGGGGCTACTGGCCCCATGCAAGCCTGAAATCCAATGGGACAGTCAAATCTTAAAGCTTCAAAAATGTTCACCTCTGACTCCATGTCTCACCTCTAGGTAATGTTGATGCAAGAGGTGGGGATCCTAGGGCTTTGGGAAGCTCTGCCCCTGTGGCTTTGCAGGGTACAGCCCCATCTCCTGGCAACTTTCATGGGCTGGCATTCAGTGACTGTGGCTTTTCCAGGTGCATGGTGCAAGCTGTCAGTAGATCTACTATTCTGGGGTCTGGAGGATGGTGGCCCTCTTTCACAGCTCCACTAGGCAGTTACCCAGTAGAGACTCTGGGGGCTCTCATCCCACATCTCCCTTCTGCACTGCCCTAACAGAGGTTCTTTATGAGCGCGCCACTTTTGCATCACACCTCTGTGTGGACATCCAGCATTTCCATACATCCTCTAAAATCTAGGTGGAGGTTCCCAAACCTCAATTCTTGACTTCCATGTACCAACAGGCCCAACACCACATGTAAGCTGCCAAGGCTTGGCATACAAAACCATTTTTCCCCTCCTAGACCTCTGGCCTGTGATGGAAAGGGCTACCACAAAGGTCTCTGACAAGCCCTGGTGACATTTTCCCCATTGTTTTGGTGATTAACATTTGACTCCACATTACTTACGCAAATTTCTGCAGGTGGCTTGAATTTCTCCTCAGAAAATGGGTTTTTCTTTTCATCACATAGGCTTCAAATTTTCCAAATTTTATGCTCTGTTTCCCTTTTAAAACTGAATACTTTTAACAGCACCCAAGTCACCTCTTGAATGCTTTGCTCTTTAGAAATGTCTTCTGCCAGATACCTTAAATATCTCCCTCAAGTTCAAAGTTCCACAGATCTCTAGGACAGGGACAAAATGCCACCAGTCTCTTTGTGAAAACATAACAAGAGTCACTTTTACTCCAGTTCCCAACAAATTCCTTATCAGCCATTGAGAGATTTTTCACCCTTTTATGTACAATAACATTAAAAGCTTGGAGAAAATATAATTGGAACTTCAAATGGAGGAAGTTGTTTACTAGATAAAACCAATAGAGGACACCACAAAGGAACAATTGCTAGATCTGAGTTAATTAAAATTAAATTTATATCAAATTAAACATATAATAAAACTGATATAAAAATCGAAAGGTACGTGAGTAACCAAGGAATGTGCACAACAAATATGACAAAGTATTATCATTTAGTTTATATATAAAGAACGTTTATAAATCAATAAGAAAACATTACTTCCCCAAGAGAAATGGGCCACCAAGCACCCAATCACAGATGTAAATCAGAACAAGCAGATAACCATTTTATGTATCTAATTAGCAAAGGTATTTCAATTTATAAAAATATACTTTTAGGTAACAATCTGAATTTCAGTCAAATATTTATATATAAAGATATTTCATAACAATTTAAACAATCAAAATGTTCAGTAACATGAATGTTTCTATCAATATTCTTACTCTGGAAAATTATATGGCCATTAAAATCATGCTTCTTTATAAATATTTCATCATAAAGAAGTCTTCAGTGTATACTGTTCATTGAAAAATATAAAACTTAAAAATATACCTTGTATATGTGTGCTCATGTGTGTGCATATTTGTATAAATATATTTGGAATGAATTATATCAGAACGTCTCAGTGCCGTTGGTGAGATTATAGGTGATTTAAAAATTTTCTTTGATTTAATTTAAAAAATTTTCTACCTTAACTCTTTAAGCTATTTAGTCAATAAACATTTGTGTACCAGGTATATATAATTGAATTTAAAAGGTTGTAGAAAAGAAGACTGTCTGGGGATCAATGCGTGACGAAGAAGGTCAAGAGGAAAATCTCCAGGTATCTTATTTTAGAATCAGAATGCGAGTCCAGTGGATGATTTTGTTTAGTTGATTCTGGCTGATTATTGAGTCTTTTATGTTATTCTGCACAAACTTCAGCTTTGTCTGAGCCTTTCTTTTCCCTGAATGGTATGCATATATGTCTCACTGGATCCAATTTTTTTCTTGAATACAAATACAAAATTAATTAATATATTTTGTATAAATACCAACATAATTACCACCTGAAGTATTCTTTCTTCTCATATATGAGTAATACTTCTCATATATTTCATAAGATAACTAGTTTTTCCCTCTGCAGTGTTTTTACTGTCTGATAGAACCAGAATATTTTTAGAAAATATTGAAATACAATTTTATCTTAAAACAAAATAAAACAAAATCCCTGCTTGTTATTGAAAGAGGAGTTAATTTGTGCAGGTGTTCAGCTTCCCCTGTACACACTTCCATCCATCTAGAATTCCAATAGCTTCACAATGGGCTTCATCCTGAAAGCAGCTACTGGTTATTTGCCAGACTTTTCCTAATTTTTTAGGTACCCATTAGTCTCATCCTGCACATGATTGCTCTCTGACCTGGAGCAGAGTGATATGCTTCTTTGTGCAATTGCTTAAAAGAACATTTTAAATGTAATTCACTCTACCATCAATTTTTCAAGAAATTTCTGGAACCACTGGGCCTGGTGTAGATTTGGACATTAGTTTGACCAGATTCCAGCTCATTTTCAATTTCAAACAGAAAGCACAAGTAATTGCTACAATCTAATTTAGAAACTAGGAACAATAAAATTGTAACAGAACTACCCAGGCATAAATGTCACTGATTCATTCTCACCTGTTCTTAGTCATAAATTTATCGTCTATTTAAGTCAGTAAAATAATGATTAATAAATAAATACTCTGCTTCTTATACACACACCTTCTTTGAAAGCAAATCCTCCATGTTTTCCAACTATTCTCATTGCTATTTAAGCAATTGCTTCCAGGACCTGATATTAAAATACTGAAATGTTCCCACTTTCCATTAAATAACTTTTAAATACACAGTGCAATCATCCCAGGATGGAAATGGGTCAGCTCTTGGATGCATAGACCATTGATTTCATGAGGCCTAATTATTCTGAGACACAGTGCTAGTTCACAGGCTGGTTCCTGGCACTGCCCACTCTCCTCTTCCCTCTTCTTCTACCTAGAGCCCCGAGACTGTGTGTGTGCTTTAGCTCACACTGCTGGCTGCTCATCCTGTTCTCAGTTCCTGTTATCTAAGTTTCTACTGATATTCACTCTGTCACTACAATGCTTTATAAAAATTTATAGTAAAATAACAACTTGGGCCCCATTCTTATTTATTTAATGAGCTAGCAAATATCAAATGTTGCAAAAATCACCATGCCAGATTAAACACAGAGCTCAAGATGAGAAATGTAGTTACTCCAATAGGCTTGGCCTTCTCCTACGTATTATCTGAATACAAGAATATGAGTGTTTCTCATTTTCCTTGTTCACATTTTGTTGTGCCCTTTTAGGTTAATCTATGAAAAAATGTTTTTTTCATAAATGATTCAACTTAATCCATTTTTTCTGTTACCAAAAGTAACCAAAATGAACCACCTAAAAGTGGAATTTGTTACATATAAATTATACCTCAAAAAAGCTGGAATAATTTGGAGCAAAAGAAATGGTAGAATTGTATGAATAATTTAATATGCTTTATGTAATATTCAAAACATTAAAATATACTAAGTATTATTTATGGATACACTGCTTATTATATGCACAGAAATGATAAACACAAAATTTGGGATGGGGTTACTTTGATGGAGAGAGGGGAAGAATGAGGAAAGAGGATACAGTGAGTGTTAAATGAATATACTGTACATCATTTCTTTTTCAAAACCAGAAGAAAATGTGACTAAGCCAAAAGTTAAGATTTTATATAGTTGGGTGATGATCATATAGAGGTTTGTAATGTTACTTTTTATAATTAATGAAAGTAATTTGAAGTTAAACTTACATAGTACAAAAATTCTAAACAATAAATACCATGATTGACATTAAGACAAAAAAGGGGCAAGTGCTGGATAGAGCTGTGGAAGGCAACAGGCAGAGCAGCATGTTTGACCTGTGGATTTTGTAATGTCTTTGCATCTCAAATAAAATTATTCCCAAAACAGTTGTAATTCTCATTCCCTTCATGCTACTGCACTTTGCTCTTCTTTTGTTAAGAAAAAACAGATTTCTACCCATCAGTGATGTTTTCCCTTTGAAAATCGGAAGGGATAAGTGGCCAGGCCTGTCGGCTTGATTCTATCTTTAAGGACCGGTACTTGCTAGCATTCGACAACTTTTAAAAAGTATAACATAATAAAACAATAAAAGGATAAAATGATTATAGTTGGACAGTAGTTCCCCTGGTCCCCAGCATTTTTACTTCTCACCACTATACAGGTAGTTTACATAGTTGCTAGGCAGCCTGCCTCCTGCAGTCCCTGTTTCAAGACATACAAATTATCTCCTGGACACCCTCACTTCCCACCACTTTTGGTCACTTCTATTTTCTCTGGAGTGTGTAAATTGATCCTGAGGAAGATATCAACCAAGATACAGAGATAACTGCTGGTACTTCCTCTTCTTTCTCCTCCTCCTTGGTCCCTCGTCCTCTTTTCATTCTCTTCTTCCTTCCCGTGTTCTTTTTTCTTTGTTCTAACAAGGATGGCAATTGCAGTCTTGGCCATGCCTGACATCCCTGATCTTTTCCTATCTTTTATTACATCTTTCCTGATAATATTACTGCTCAAAACTCATAAATATGAGAATTTGCATTTTTAAAAATTTCTGTAACTAAACTTAAATCTATCTCTGGGCCCACACCTCACTTTTGTGGATAGAAATTCTAACTCACTCTTTATTAGTGTGTTTCCTCATCCCATGTGTATTCACCACAGTACTGGGATGTCCATATGGCCATTGTTCATCAGTCCACACTTGTTGAGCTCCCTGTTGTTCCAGAATGAATGGTCCCTTCCACATCAGAGGCTCTGTTGTCATGGTCTGTGAAGCATGGGAACTTGGAGGCCTAATTTCTATATCCCCCAGGGGTACCAGGTAGTCATCCCCTTGAGGTCTCAAAGTCTGGTCACCTTCCCTAGATACGGCCTCTGATAGCAATTAGTTCTTTCACCTTCCACTATTTCTTAGTCCATTTTTGCATTGCAATTAAGGAATATCTGAGTCTGGGGTAATTTATAGAGAAAAGGCTTATTTGGCTCATTATTTTCTGCAGGCTGAAAGACTGGGGTGTCTGGTGAAGGCCTCTGGCTGCTTCCACTCATGGCAGAAGGTAAAGAGAAGCCAGCATGTGCTGAGATCACATGGCCAGAAAGGAGGATGTAAGTGGGTGGTGGTGGGATTTGGGGTGGTGCCAGGCTCTTTTTAACAATCAGCTCTTGTGAATCCCAATAGAGCAAAACTTGACTCATTCCATGAGAACAGCACCAAGCCATTCATGAGGGATCGGTCCCACCTCTCACTAGGCCCCTCTTACAGCATAGAGGATTAAATTTCAACACGAAATTTGGAAGGGGGCAAACAAGGAAACTATAGCACATTACATTGAGATTTGCTTTAAATTGGGAGTCATTTCTTTATTTCCCTCTTTTTTTTGTCAACTATTGCCATTCTCTCATTCAGTTCCCCCTCAACCGTCCTCTCTCTTTTCCCTCCATGACCCCCCCCCCCATCAAGGTGGCAGACATCATTTCTTCAATGAACTTAATATTTAGAAAAATATCTTCACTCTATGCATCAACTGTTTTCTGTCCTGCAAAAATCTTAAGGTAAGAAAATATATAATGGCCTGGCCACATGTTTAAAATGAGGAAATATTTTTAAAAAATAGAGAGAGCAGTTAAGTGTTAATTGGTATTCCTATACATTATCCTGGAACACAATCGATAGAAATGATTCCTGATAATAGCAACTGTTCATTTTCTAATAACTCACCTCTGGCTTGAAAATACATGTATGAAGTTCTTTAGCCTGCTTTAGACAACTACTTTTAGAATCAAACCGTCCTATGTTAAACTTCTCAGCTCTGTCACATTCTAGCTGACATCTGGGGTCCCTGAGGTGGGCACTGTATGCACCTCCCAGGTCCCTCTTCAATGGCCAGATAACTCTTTTGCCCTAACTTGGAAGTGCTCTTTGGAGACAAACTTCAGCTCCTCAGTTGTTTCAGGCATTGCCTCAGCTGTAAATAACCTCCTCACCTCAAGTCATGCCTTTTTCCAGTACAGTCTGCCTTTAATGACTGATTGATGCTAGGTAGCAAAGGCATGTCCATACTTGCCCAATGTGACACCATTCTGGAAGGCCCTTACAGCTTTAGAGCTCCCTGTGGTTGGCTGAGGCTTTCTTTGAGGCTGCAACACAACTCAACTTCTTCCCCTTCCTTGCCCACTACTGCTCCTCTTCTCTCCTTTCAACTAGTGTTGATCCAAAGGGCACTCCTTAATAAATTCCTGCATGCCGTGATCCATTTTACCTGCTCCCCCAGCTTGCAACACTTTCTAAAATCAACTCCCTCATTTGTAACACAACATTATTGTACAGATTAAATGAAATAGTATATGTCTTACTATAGTGCTTGGCACATACACACTATTATTTCTATAGCTGTTCAAAAATAACTTTGCCAAAATATATTCTCAACTTTTCATCTTTCTAATCTAGTCAAATCAGAATCCACTAGTAGAGGGCACCTTTGCATTCAACAGGAAAAAGAGAATCTATAAAACCAGCTCATCAAGAGGATAAGTCTCTCTATGCTATGGTTTCTAGATTTCTTTGTGGACAATATGTTGCAACATTTCTGCAGGCAATAGCTTAAATAATGTTTTTCTGAACTAAAGTAGGGAATTCTGGTTGTGACAATACCTGCAAAGATATTTTCACTTTGGTGCCAAGATACCTTTGGAAAAAATACTATACATTCCTTATTTTCATCAAAATAGACTAACTATAGATACTTACAAAGAAATGAGTGGCCAAGAGTGATATTGGCCAAGAGCCAAAATCAGAATACAGTCTGGGTTTAGGTATCCTCCCTAAAAGATCTTTGTCTCATTGTAATGCCCCAAATTTGACTCTTTACAATTAACTCCTTTATGACAGTATAATAATGCAGGAATAGCTTATTGTTTTCCAAGCTAATGTGCATAACAGCTCACTTGGGAACTTATTATAGGTGTAAGTTCCAGCATGCTACTCTCAGAGTTTCTGATTCAGTGGATCTGAGTTGGAGCTCAGGAATGTAAATTTTTCAACAAGCACCCAGAAAATTGTGATGCTTACTATGAGAAATGATTGCATAGAAAATGGCTGGATTAAACTCTACTCAGTCCAGGGAATAAAGAAGAAGGAGTAAGATTAAAAATAAATTTTTTAACACTGCCACACCTAGGATTTTAACTATTATCTTGTGGAACCCACATGAGACACTTTTGAAAGAGCTAAAACAAACACCACTCCTACAGGCCAAACTTGTCATATGACACTTATTATTAGGTGATCATTTATGATGTGGAGTAAGGCTTCATATAGGGTTCAACACTTGTATTTTTTTTCTTTATACACTGACAGGTCTTTCCCAGCCTGTGTTGAAGTGTCCCAGGGCTCAGACCTTTGTCTTCTCATTCCCCAGGTTGTCCATTCTTATAACTGCCAATGCCATCTATTAAATACGAATTCTTAAACTTATATTTACAATTTTGATCCCCTGAGCTTCAGTTCAAATATTTGCCTACTGGGCATCTCCACTTGAATACAGAACAGGCATTTCAGACTTAACTTGTCCACAGTTGAGATCTTAATTTTGTAATCTCCCCAACTACTCATCCCCATGACTTATGTATCTAAGCAACATGATAACTGAATTCATCTATTATCTCAGGATTTGAAGTCCTTTCTGGCTTGTCTTTTCATATCTCTCATGGTCTACAGCAAATGGGTAAGAAAATCTATTGGCTCTACTTTCAAAATAAATCTGATATCCAAGACGGTATTTCAGTTGGGTATTTTACCCTCAGTGTCCACTTCTCACCACTTTCATTGCTGCTACTCTGAAAATGGCATCGCCATCTACTGTCTGAATTCCTTACTGAATCCCATGCTTCCTTTTGAGACTTTCCTACAATATATTCTAAACAGAGCAGCTGGAATGATCCTAATAAATAGTAAGTTAGGTCTGTCTCTCCTCTGTTAAAATCCTTCAAAAGTTTCCAATTCACTTGAAGTGAGGTAAAATTCATATCTTTACTGCATGTCTTAATCTGTTCAGGGTGCCATAACAAAATAGCCTAGATGTTGGTGTCTTAAGTAACAGAAATTTTTTTCCCACAGTTCTGGAGGCTGGAGGTCCAAGATCAGGGTTCCAGCATGATTGGATTTTGGTCGGGGCTCTCTTCCTGGCTTGCAGATGGCCGTCTTCTCCCTGCATGTTCATATGGCCTTTCCTCAGTGCATGCAAGAAGAGAGAGAGAAAAGAGACAGAGAGAGAGAGCGAGAGAAAGAGAAATGAGCATGCTCCCTTGTTCTTATTAGTGACCTCAGCTCACCCTCACTAATTTCCAAAGGCCCACATCTCCAAATACCATCACATTGGGATTAGGGAACATGAATTTGGAGGAGATACAAATATTGAGTGTCTGACATATGGCATATAAGACCCTTCACAATCTGGACCTGGTCTTATTTCCCTCCTCTCTTTATTCACCTATTCAGATCCAACCATCTCTGTATTCTAGGTTTTCTTTGAACCTACTTAGGAATGATCCTACCTTAGGATCTTTGCACTGACTGTTTCTCTTTTCTTCACACAGCCAAAAGTTTCATTCTCTAACTTTATTTAGGTGTTTTATTAACTGTCAGTTAATCAGAAGTGAATTTTTTTTTTTTTTTTTTTTGAGAGGGGACTTCATTCTGTCACCCAATTTCAAGTGCAGTGATGTGATCATAGCTCACTGCAGCCTCGACCTCCTGGCCTCAAGTATTCTTTCCACCTCAACCACCTAAGTATTACAGCTGGGACCACAGCTAATTTTTGTATTTTGAGTTTGAAACAAGTGTGGGCAATATGACAAGACTCTCTCTTTACAAAATGTACATAAATTAGAAGCGACTTCTCTTGTCTGTGACTTTCAGCCAAAGACCATGAGGAAAGCACGTGTAATCGATGTTGGGCTTCTTGGCCCATTGTAGTGAGAAAAACACACCATGAGTGACCATGTAGTGCACAATAAGGGAGTTTTAGAAGGAGCTAGTCATAGGGCTTAGATTTTTGCTAGGTAATTTTAGGGAGGATTCAGTGAAGCATGGTTTTGCTTCTGGATTGGAGGCTGTCAGAAAGCAGGAGCAATTCTTAAAAATTTTTAGCTAGAAGGAATGGTGTGAGACTAAAGCTATAACTGAAAAAAAATCAGCAAAAGCTATTATTTATATGAGCAGGATAAAGGGAATGTTTGATCATTTTTGTGACTTGCACAATATTCTTGTGGTTATCTCTGCTCAGACAGGGTTACTATTTGGTTTTGGTTTCGTCTTACTATAAAATCTGGTCTGATTTTACCTTTCTGTAAGATTATTTGTATCTAACCAGAGAACACACTGGCTGTCTCTTAGCTGACAACAGTTGTGACCTTCTTTGTTCACACTCAGTCTGAAATACAGCCTCTCACTGTTTTGCTCTCCTAATGCTCCTTTATTTTTGTTATTTTTCTTCATAGTACATATCACTGCCATAGTACAACAAACATATCTACATATTATTGACTTTTCCATTGTCTATAGTCCACTACATATAAATTCTATGAGAGTCGGGATTCAGGTTCACTTGTTCCACTTCAGGACCTATGTATTCTCCCAGAATATAATGGAAGATCGATATAATAGGACATCAATATAATAAATGTTCAATGTGTACTTGCTAAGTAAACTTTTTTGATTACTTGCTAATTTTCCTAAACTCACATCAAAACCAACCAAATTATAAAAGAGCCAAAAGGTAAACAAATATCATCCTCATAGTGTATGAAGTTAAACATAAATAAGATGTTAATGAAGACACAACTAACAGGTTGATATCAAATGATAGGATTGTTATATAAATCTTAGTATGACTTTTATAATAATCTTCAAATGTTGGACTGTCTTTTACACAAAGTAGAACTAGCTTTTATCTCTCTGTAAGAAAAATTAGAATTAAACTAGAGATAAAAATAAATTCCCCAAATGGGCAGACTGCTAAAGATGAGCTACATGAATATACACATGCATGAGTTATTATATAGCTTTTGAGGAAAATATAAAAAGTGCTCCTTGATAGCATATATTCATATTTTTTGCACACATGTACAGTGCATTTTTAAGAAATTTTCATAAAGAGAAGAAATGTACTTCATAAAGTACATGCATACCCTATTTAAGACAACTGCTCGCAATACTTTGCTAATATGCTGCTTTTCTTTGAAATTACGTGTGTGGGTGTGTGTTTGTCCACTATGTGTGTATATGTATTCGCCACTCACCACAAAAAGAGGCAATTACTAGTAGAGCAAACAGAACTGAAAACCATCCTGCAAATGCTCCCAGCCGGTGAGTGCTTGCGGGCAGTGTTCAGAGAGTGTCTGGGTCAGTGTGCCCTCATTTATAAAATTGACTTTTGGTTAAAATTCCTACAGCCAAAACTTTCTAAAATGCTTATTATTTCTTTCTTGAGGTCTCATTATTATTTCACTTTTAAGGAACAGGTTATTTTGTTTTGCTGTAGAAATTGAAAGTGTAAGACATTGGCTTTCATTTAAGCAAATGAAAAATTAAAGCTTCCGTACTTCCAAGGTTTATATGTCTATAATCAGAGTCAATCAAAGAACCAGGCTGTCAGAATTACCAAATCCAAGGACAATAAAATCTTCATGCTAACTATAATTTATTGATACTGTGTGCCAGCCAATGTGGTAAATGTTTTATATTACTTGTCTCCTTTAATTCTTGCATTACTAAAATTTGTAATAATTCCCATTTTAGACATAAAAATGGTCAGAGACATCAAATTTCATCTTAAAATTGTCAAAGCAGGCATATAATCAGTGATAAACAGAGCAATAATCCCCTAAAGATGTCCATGTCCTAATCTCTGGAACCTATGAATATATTACTTTACATGGCAAGAAGGATTTAGGAGATAAAATTAAACTAAGAATTTTGAGAGGGGAGAATTATCCTTGACTAACTGATTAAAGTAACACACTCAGTGTAACATAAGGGTTTTTATAAAAGGGAAGCAAGAGAATTAGAGTCAGAGAATAGATGTGATGATTCGAGTCATGTGCTTTGAATGTGGAGAAGGGTGCCATGATCCAAAGAATGCATGTAGCCTCTCGAAGCTGGAAAAGACAAGAAACAGATTCTCCTCCAGAGCTTCCAGTAGAAAAGCAGCCCTCCTGACACCTCCTGACAATTTTAGCCTTCTTGACTAAAATTCAGTCTTCAGACCTCCAGGACTATAAAATGATAAATATATGTTGTTTAAATCCATAAATTTGTGGAAATTTTTTACAGTAGCAATAGGAAATTAATACATAAATTAGATCTGTCTAACCCCCCATTTTATAAAACGACATGACAATACGGGCATTTTCACCAACTTACACACTGGTTGGTTATATAAGGCAAATTCAGCTGAAGGAAAGAGATAATCTTTATCTTGTTAATGTAGACCATATTGATTTTGCATGTTTGAAAAGTACTTCATGAAACATGATTTCTATTTCCACTGTTTATGTTAAGGAAGTACATTCTTCCTTTGAGTTCTCTGGATGAAGTTGTTTTTTCTGTCCAAAATAGATGATTAATTTATTTAAGGATGAGTAAGAAGCAATTTTATGTTGCACTCAATCATCTGTACTTACTTTATAACTACTTAATCTGCTAGTTTTAACAACCATATTTATTTAGCCACTCAAGTTAATCCCTTTCTGTGTATGTTTTGAAAAGCATATAGGTGAAAATCTAGATATAGTTAATGCATCATCAAAATAAATTTACCAACCAGGACAATTATAATCATCTTTATCAGTAATCTTCTTTCAGCAGGAAAATTGGTATTAGATTCTTTTTTCAAATGCCATTCCCTCTGATAAGGTCATCTAAGGTAAATTTTCATTTTTTACAGGAAAGAATTACAGTGTGTTCACATGTCTTCTGTTTCAAAAACTGAAGTTAGGAAGAGACAGAAATCTTCTGAGGGAAGGTGACAAATGCTGGCAAGACCTCCTGTCATTCATTAATTATTTATTGGGCACTTACTATGTATAGTAGGAGCTGAGATTACATTGTTATACATGCTAGACAAAGAATGAAGTTCATTTTCAAGGGTGGGAGATAAAAAATGAACATATAAAAACATAAAGATCAGAAGAAGTTCTAAGAAGAAAGACTAGTAAAATTGAAAATAAAAATGAATGTGCTTGTGAGATTAGCACCTGACTTTCAACACACAGAACAGAACAAAATGTGGCGAAATAACTCTCAGAGTTAACTCTTTTCATTATGAGTATGTCAACATGAGAAATTTAGATCTTATGTTGAGCAAAAGCAGAAACACCATTCACTACTGATCTTGTATATTGGCTTATCTGTTTACCTGATATAAGCACTCAGTAATATTTTCACCACACCTCTCCATACCAGTGACTGGATCTCACAGTGACAGTGGCAGGGAGACAAACACTGCAACATGACTTGTTAGATTCTGTCCCTCAGCACCAGGTGATGAGGGTTTGTCTTGCTGTATCTTTTAGTCTATGCTGGAAAGTTTCTTATTTATTTACTTATTTATTTTACTTTAAGTTCTGGGGTACATGTGCAGATCATGCAGGTTTGTTACACAGGTATACACATGCCATGGTGGTGGTTTGCTGCATCCATCGCCCCGTCATCTACATTAGCTATTTCTCCTAATGCTATCCCTTCCCAATCTCCCCACCCCCTGCTATTCCTCCCCTAGTCTCACACCCCCCCAGCCCCAGTGTATGATGGTGCCCTCCCTGTGTCCACATGTTCTCATTGTTCAACACCCACTTATGAGTGAGAACATGTAGTGTTTAGTTTTCTGTTCTTGTGTCAGTTTGCTGAGAATGATGGTTTCCGGTTTCATCCATGTCCCTGCAAAGGACATGAACTCATCCTTTTTGATGGCTGCATAGTATTCCATAATATAAAAATTATCCAGGTATGGTGGTGAATGCTTGCCGTCCTAGGTACTAGGGAGGCTGAGGCAGCAGGATTGATTGAACCCAGGAGACAGATGTTGCAGTGAGGCGAGATTGCACTACTGTACTCCAGCCTGGGTGACAGAGTGAGACTCCACGTCAAAAAAAAAAAAATCTTTTGGTGGGGTTAGTGAGACAAAGGAAGAAGATGTCTGCTTCTTTAATTGTTTTACTCAGACAGAACTTAGGGGCCCATGGCTCACCACCCAACACAATGGTCTTTATTTCTTTCGTTGAGGACAATGATGGGCCTTCAATCTTTTATGTGTTAAAAGTTCATTCAAGCATGTGAATATATGCCTGCATATATTCGTTCAACAAATACTTTTCTAAGCATGAGGGACATATCCAGACAAATGTATTATTTTCACAGGGAATGTGCTGATCTTACATAGTCATCTGAATTTCTTTACTGCAAATATGCAAATGTCATTTGGAAGAGGCCCAGAGACCTTGGAGAATTTTACTTAATCCCATTTTATTTTCTGGGAGAGGGAAAAGCCATTATATTGGATTGTCAGGGAGATTTCAGGCCTTTAATAGAGGATCTTCGAAAGATTTTTCTGCAATAGCTGATTTCTCTTTTACTGCTTGCCATTACTCAGGTCAAATTAGCTAAGCAAAAAGGCACAATTAAGTGCCTGGAAGATTCCAAGGGTAGAACTTGGAGGTGTACAGGAGATGCAAATGATGTGAATGCCCTCTCTCTCTCTCTCTCTCTCTGCCTTTCTCTCTCTCTCTCTCAACTCTGATTCTCTCCACATTAACCTCATTCTATCCTTATGTAGGCAGGCTTTCTTCAGGCGGTAGCTCATGGGATTCGGTGCAATGTTTTACACAGAGTAGATGCACTTTACCTCTAGAGAATGAGGCAAGTTTAGAATGGAGCAAACTTCCATGCTCAAGGGATAAAGAGGGCATAGCTATAGAGAGCTCTAGGTATATAATTCTGTTTAGTGACCTCAGACTATAGGTTAAAACTCTATACATAAAAGCTCAGCTTTTGCTATCTATCTATCCCTGAGCCAGACCATGTGGTCATGATCACATGAAATAGGTGAAGCAGTCACAATTCCCAGAGAAGAGGATGTTTTTGCCTGAAGAGATGGGAACTGGATACTAGGAAGAAGTTGCCGACTCTCTCCTATGACCTCATTGCTCTGTAGGGCCTGTGGGACATGATCGTCTCTGCTGCAAGTGGACGGAGGCGGTTTGGTCCTTTTCTATCTTGGTGCTCCTCAAAATACAATCCCATCAGGATGGGTTCCCACTGCACCCTTAGTGCCTGAAACAGTGCGTTGCACTTGGTATGTAGCAAAAGTTGGTTGACTGAGTAAGGAGGAAACTACTAGAGGATGTTCTCTATGAAAACAAGAAAGTGAGCCATGAAAGAGGAAGGCAAAGTCTGACAAACAAGAGACCCAACAAAGGATGCTGGGGGAGAGAAATCCCCAAAATCATGGTAAGATAGCAGGCCTTGAGATTCACCAAACTAGACTGGGGCAGATCAGAAAAACTAGAGAGAGATTATAAGAAGGTGAAATTGATAGACTACTTAATGTACTTAATATTTGAATACATGGAAACAAGGTTAACACAGCTGGAGAAGAGGTTCCGTAAGTTAGTGATAAATAGAAAAACTGGGAAAGGAAAATAAGATATAGCCTTGGGATCCAAAAAACCTTAAAAGTGAAAAAAGTCAAAAAGACAGAAAAGGTACTCAGGAGATATGAAATGATTCCACTGTCAAAAGCATCTCCATCATCATAACAATGTAAATAGTGGATATCAATATGCTTGTTATCACATCAGGAGATGGCAGCTGGAGTGTATCCATATGTATGGTGTGACTGCAGGTAGAGTGTGAGAAAGAACAAAATCTTTATTGTCTGCACTGGATGCCAACATGTAGGGCTTAGAACTGAAGTAATAAGAAGCAATGTAAGCATGTTATCTAGCGATATGTGAACCCATCTGGTCCGGGGCTTTGTTATTATTGTTGTTGTTGTCAGGCTATTAATTACTGCCTCAATTTCAGAGCTTGTTATTTGTCTGTTCAGGGATTCAGCTTCTTCCTGGTTTAGTCTCGGTAGGGCTTATGCATGCAGGCATGTATCCATTTCTTCTAGATTTTCTAATTTATTTGCATAGAGTTGTTTATAGTATTCTCTGACGGTAGTTTGTATTTCTGTGGGGTCTGTGATGATATACCCTTTATTTGTGTGTGTGTGTGTGTGTGTGTGTGTGTGTGTGTGTGTGTATTTGATTATTCTCTCTCTTCTTTGTCTAGAGGAAGGTCTATCTATTTTTTATTTTTTTCCAAAACCACCTCTTAGATTCATTCGATTTTTGGAGGGTTTTTTGTGTCTCTATCTCCTTCAATTCTTCTCTGATCTTAGTTATTTCTTGTCATCTGCTAGTTTTTTGATTAGTTTGCTCTTGCTCCTCTACCTCTTTTAATTGTGATGTTAGGGTATCAATTTGAGATCTTTCTAGCCTTCTAATGTGGGCATTTAGTGCTATAAATTATATATATATGTGCATGTATATATATGTGTGTACACATATATGTATGTGTGTGTGTGTATATATATATACACTGGTATATATATATATAATCTGCGTGTGCATATATAGGTGTGTATATATATGTATATAAAAGTATATATATACACACAGATTATATATATATATATACACACACACATATATATACATATGTGTGTATATATACACTGGTTTTTACTGGTATATATTGGCTAGTTGCTCCTAATTTTGCTAGACAAAATGGTGAAATAAAGGATGTGCTCAGGGATTGAATTCCAAGTCAAGTGTATAAGTGACATAAAAGTTTCTATGTGTGCTCAGAGGAAGACCCTTATTATAGATATATATATACACACACAGATACATATATATTGTGTGTGTGTGTGTGTGTGTATATAGACACCTATATATACACACACATACATGTATGAGGATTTATTATGAGGAATCAGTTCAAATAATTATGGAGACTGAGAAGTCCTAGGATCTGCCATCTGTAAACTGGACACCCAGAAAAGCCAGTAATGTCATTTAGAGTGAGTCCAAAGACCTTAGAAGAAGTGGAAGCAATGATATGAATCCCAGTCTAAGGACTGGAGAAGATGAGATTATATGTTTCAGCTCAACAGGTGGGTAGGAGGTGAAAAGGACGCATTTCTCTTTCCTCCACCTTTTGTTGTTTTCAGGCCCTCAAAAATTGGATGATGCTCACCAATATTGAGGGAAGCATCTACTGAGTCCGTTGGTTTAAATACTAATCTCATCCAGAAACACCTTTACAAACATACCCAGAAATAATATTTTATCTGGGCACCCCATGACCAGTTAAATTCATACTTAAAATTTACCGTCATACCATCTGTATATCCATAACCACTCCTGCCTTTATTAATTTCTTTCTCTCTTTCGTAGTCTAAATATATGGAAAATCTATAACACGTTAGCCACTGTCCATTACATCTGATTTAAAATTAGATGAAATATTCCATATTCTAGTAGCATTTATCCTTTGCAGAATAACACAGAAAAGCAACTACTTTACAAACAAGAGGATACATTTTAAATACAAGGATCATTGCAAGCCAGAACCTGAGGACCCCTGGAGTTAAGAGTCCCCAGAAGCTATCAAATTACCTAGAAAGCAATATACTTCTATTATAGACTGCAAGTCTTACGGCATCATAATCATCATCATTATCATTAAGCATAATCAGTATGCCTTTATCATCACAGCATGGTGCCTACATTGATACTATTCAGAAGTTTTACTCTAAGAACAAACAACTTTTTCATGAATATTGCAAAAGTGACCAAATATCAAATGGACACAAATATAGACCCAAGATTATATATGAAGCAAAGTGAATCTTCAATTTGTTTTCCCAGTTAAGTGAATGAGGGAAGCATGAAAACTTCATTCAGAAAAAAACACAACTTTTTTTTTTTTCCAGCAATACACTGTGATCTGAAAGTCACCGCTGTGTTTCACTAAAAGCACCAGTATCCATAACCAGTGTTATAGTATAGATAAAAGGTAGTTGAAGAAACATTAAAATTAAATTAACACTTTTTGATTGATGCATTCATTCAATTTAAACAATGTCTTGGGAATTATGAGATGTGTAGAATTGGGCTAAAACTCAGTCCACGTACTGCAATTTTACTAGAACTTTGCTTGACTTCCAATTATACTATCTGGAAATTGCCTTGGTGCCAGTTGCATTGTCTATTGACTGTGATAGCATTCGTTTCTCTTCAAAAAATTATTCTATTCTCATTACCAGGAATGAATATGATTACACTCTTTGTTAGAACGTACAGTACCTTGGTAATATGTACATCCCTCATTTCTTGTGCAAACAAATATCCTATGTGGTTTGTTTAAAGTCTTTTCCAGTGACTATCTGTTCTCATGGGACAGTGAAAGTTGGTATCTAGCAATTCCTTTCTTACAAGTAGCTTGCTTCAGCTCCAAAAATATTGTATATTTCTTAACAAGCAGGGAGATTAGGGATGTTGCTAGTTATTTTTTGATTTTTATTTTTAAAAATATACACTCATGGGAAAAATCTAACAGTTCAGAATAAAAAGTAAATCCTCAGAGGTAACTAACCACTAAACATTTTCTTTTGTTTCCAGTCATTTTCTATGTATATATAAAAATGTATACCTATATGTATAATCTCATTTTGTATTTGGCACAGCCAGTATTATATTTTACTGTTCTGAGAACAGCAACTGTAAAGCAATGAGGAGAAAATAACAGCAAAGTTAACATTTTACTGTCATTTAATTATTGTAGAAAAAGTCTCAGAACTTTTGGATTCTTTGAGTTTAATTAAGTTGTTAGAAAACTTGTCTCTCTTCTGATTAACAGCACAAGGACTCTAGAGCTAGTCTATCTGGTTAGAAGCCTTAGTCCATCACTTTCTTGATATGTGACTTTACTTAAGTTGACTTAACTTTTTGTGTCTCAACCTCCTAATCTGAAAAACAGTGGCTATAATCCCACTTGCTTCAGATGTCTTGAATTAAAATCAAAGTAGATTCTACACTATGCCATTTCAGGCTAGTGACAAGTATAGAAGCCTGACTTTGCTGTAAGTTCAAGCAATGATTAATCTGGTTTCCCTCCTGCTGGGTGACTTAGGCCTTTGCCTGAGGACAACTTTCAAGAGGTAGCAAATCCACCATTATGTGTTTCTAGTGTACGTCTGAACTCTTGGCATTATGTAGTTACTCCTGATAGTTTTCTTATATTTTTGGTTTGTAAAGGTATATCAGTATGAATGTATCTGAAGCAGTTTAGTTAAAGTGGCCACTGTTACTTGTGTAATGACAAGGATGTGGGTAAAAAACAATAGATTCTGTGCCTAGACACATGTCAGTGAATGGAGCAGACAACATACCTATTCATATGTAAATAACTGAAAAATATAAGTTACAATTATTAAAATAGAACTACTGCTTGTGTTGTTTTAAAATTTTTATCTATATAGGAGAAGTAATAATTATATGGTCACATATATCTTAGAATGCTCTAAAAGTTCCTTAATTAGTATTTTCAACGACAAATTAATAGTATTATAGAAAATCTTCCAAAATTTAGAGACTATATGCGTTTATTTACTTGGTCTTCTACATTGCCACAGGTGACACATCTAAATACGTCATATTTCAACAAAGGTAGTTTCCATGTTTGAATTCTTTGTAGATTACCGCTGTGTCTGACTCACTCATTTTGGAGGATTAGGTGTAGAGAGTCTCCCTGGATCACATTCCATGGGTTATAACAAGGTACACACTCCACTTTAACAGGAAATTGGATTGGTAAATGGAAACCAGTTAAAGAAAGGGACATAAACATACCTGCCATTAGCAACACAATATTCTTGTCTTTGGGTGTTACTGACCCAATCTCATTCCATTGCCTATTTGGAAGAATTCAGTTTATAATTTATTTATGTTTCAGGGTAAAAAGTTAATTTTGTTAACTAGTTTAATTCCAGAGCTATCTCTTTTACCCCCATATCATGCTAAAGCATTCTTTCAAAAGCCATTGGAGAAGGCTTAATGATTCTAAAGACAGTTCCACTCATCTTATTGATTTATTCATTTATTCAGCAGGATCTTTGCTAAGAGTTCTCTCTGGGGTCAAAATTGTAAAATAAATAACTTCAGCCTCTTTAATTTATACCCTTAAAGTAGGGAATAAAATCAAGGTCTATTTTTTATCATTTCCTATGTATAGTTTCTTTATTGTCACTCTAATGCCAAGTTTTCTAGGAAAAAGAAAAAGTTATAATTTTCTCTTTCTTTGAGAAGTTTCAGGGTTCAAAGCCACTTTTTGGTTTCCCATGACTTTTTATATTTCCAGGTTGTCATATTTAGTTTACATAGTGTGTAAAACAGTACTTGTAGGATACTCTATATGCAATAAAATCTTAACTGGTTACATTTTCCTATCATTTTTATTCTTATTTCTTATCTAAATATGAAATACCTCACAAAATCATAAACTGACAAGTCGTTATTTGTAGTATTTAATAAAACTTCTCCTTTGATGCAGTAAAAAGATGTGAGTACTTTTTATAATAAAGTATCTTTTCTTTTTTATATTCATAATAATCCAGATAACAGTAAATCATTTAGTTAGTAAACTTTTCTTTTTCACTGAATACACTTGGAATTTTATGTCTGAATTTTGTGTATCTCTTCATGATAACAAAATATCCAGCCAATTTTTCAAGACAAAAATAAAATTGGTTGGTTCACTGATAGATCATATAAATATAAACATAGTGCTATAAGTCATCTCTATTTTTATCATTTATTTTCTGGCCATTCTTAACTGGCTTAAAAATTTCTCCACTTGGAAGACATAAGAAGCATATACACTTAGTTTTTGCCTCCATAGTTACAATTAAACATAAGAAAGAACGAGTGTGGTGATGAATGGGAAAGGAAAACAAAGGTGAAGGGGGAAGAAAACTAAAACTGACTTTTCTCCTTAGAAATTCCAATTTTTAAATTCATTAAGGCAAGGCTTTTTAGCCTCTTTATCTATTTTGATGGATTTTTGGAGAATATTGCCAAGAGTTGAATTCAGCTACAATTTTTAGCTCCTCATTTCCACAGAAGCCTGTATAAACAAAAGAATATTTTCTTCCAATTAGGTAGAATCAGTAATCTAAGAATTTTTATATACTCTGCTATTAACTATTTCTGTTTATATATAGGATTTTGGTAAAGTCATCACCATTCTCTCCATTCTTTAAATAATCAAATAATTCTAAGGAAAACAGATATGGAATGTAATATATATGTATTTCTACTATCTTCCAAACCAGTTATTTCTTCTCTGGAAGAAATAATTCTTTTTATCCAACTTCAAAATACCATATATGCTTATGAGAACTGGCTGCAGAAAATCTAGAAGTTATCTTTGTAACAAATTTAGTAGTTTAGGAATGACCAGTTTTCCTGGAATAGTAAGTAACAAGATTACCTTAGGGAGATAATATAGCTAAAGATAAACCACACTTAGCAGTTGTCTCACTTCACTACAATATCAAACAGTAAACTTTTAAACAGGAGCAATCCTTCAAAATTTCTCCTAATCTTCTCTTGCTGACATTACTCTAAGAGGTGTGGGAACTCCTTTTAATGACCACTGTGGTCCTGCCAGGCAAAAATTTCCCACTGGGTTTTCTCCAGTGTGTAGAGCTTAACAGATGTCTGGGAAGATTGTAGCTGCTGAGCAAAAATGCTGCCTCTCTGCTGGTACAGGTAAGGTATAGAGAAACCATTTTGGATTTCCTTGTTAAGTTTATGATGGTAATACACTGGTGCTTGATTTTTAAAATTATTCTTTCGAAAACTTGGAGCGTATATGAATGTGCACACACAGGCACATACAGTTTTACACAGTGGCTAAAGTATAACCTTCAGAGTCCAACAGATGGGGGCTCTATCCAGGTGTCATCACCAACAAAATCTGTGGTTCACAGATTGGGTTGTCTATGTAAATCCATTCCCCTCCTACTTCTTTGCTAACACAGTTCCTAATTTGTTTAGACTTTGGACACCCTTATATACAGAGATGGCTGGATTTTGTTTCGGCCTCAAGAGGCAAAGCTTGATTAGTTTGAGCCAGTCAAGGACATTGTATTCACTGCAAGAATGATGAATTTAGAAATTGGTATGTCCTGAAATAAAAGCCAGTAGGACATGAGGTGAATTACAGAACAACTTCTGGGAAATTGCCATCATTCTTAAAATACATGTTCTTTTCTGTCTTTTAGATACTGGATGAGACTATGATGCCTGGAGCAGTTACTGCCATTTTGGACCCGTAAACTGACTCCTTAAACAGTACCAGGAGGGCAGAGCGGGAAAAACCTTGATGTCATCACTGAGCTGCTGGATTATCTTACTCTAGAAATACCCAATTCTGCATGTCTGGTTATTATTTTTTTTCAAAAAAAAGGTCTTATTTATTATTCATATCATTTTGAATGGACTTTAGCTCTTATAATAAAAAGTATTTGAACTGATACAAATAATTATCTCCATCTAGTTATTTTGAGAATTCAATGAGATAACATAAAATGTATGCTTTGGACAATGTCATATGCAACACTCAAAAGTACATATTGTTAGTATTATTGCTGTTGTTGATGTTAAAGCTGTTACTTCCTGCACTGATCTTGCAGTGCATCAGATTTTAACTTTAGTTTCTGGCAAAATTATGAGGCTTGAATAGGAAAATATGATGAAAATTTTATTTTCTTCTTTCAGTGCATTTTCTTCTTTCAGCATTTCTTTTGCTTGCTTTCATGACCCTTTGAGTCTCCCCAATCATCTAGAAAGAGGATCTAGTAGTGATTGCAACAAAGGAGCATAGAATGTTTAATAAGGCAATTTTTAACCCCAAAGAATAATATCCAAGTGTTAGAATTCCAAACGTCCCATATCAAGTTGTAGGTAAGAATTTTGAGTAAGTGGGACTTCTCTACGTTTTCAAAATGTTATCACACAAGCCTCTACCCATACATAAAGCCAAATTTTCCAGTGTACAGTTGGGCGCTAAATCCCACATCGATTTTTATCTAGTTGTTGCCTTGTAGGAAAATAATTCCCCTTTCCTGTATAATTGTTAACACTGAATAATTATCAGGTGGTGACCTGGGCACTCCAGATCATTATCTGTTGACAATGAGAGTACTGTTCATTTTCAAACCAGTAAGAGAAGCTTTTTTTTTTTCCTTTTTGTATCCATAAAATTTGTGGGGGGATTTAAAGATTGGAAAATGTGGTTTTTTCTTGCATTTCCAATGGACTAGGTCTTTACAATCATTAACTGATCTTAAGTCGAGAAGAACTGTTAATTTCCTTGGAGTATGAAAAAAATGGGCATATGCTGTAAATTGACATTTAAAAAATGGCAGCTTCGAGAGTTTGCAAGATCATTTCTACCAGAGTTCCTATTTGGTTTGTGATATTACTAAACACTTGCAAATGTAAAGCAGATTATTTTGGGATTTTAAAATTTATTTTCTTATTTATTTATTTTTAAATTATACTTTAAGTTTTGGGGTACATGTGCAGAACGTGCATGTTTGTTACATAGGTATACATGTACCTTGGTGGTTTGCTGCAAACATTGCCCCATCATCTACATTAAATATTTCTCCTACTGTTATCCCTACCCAATCCCCCTACCCCCTGCTATCCCTTCCCTAACTCCCTCACCCCACAACAGGCCCTAGTGTGTGATGTTCCCCTCCCTGTGTCCATGTGTTCTCATTGTTCAACATCCACTTATGAGTGAGAGCATGCAGTTTTTGGTTTTCTGTTCTTGTGTCAGTTTGCTGAGAATGATGGTTTTCAGCTTCATCCATGTCCCTGCAAAGAACATGAACTCATCCTTTTTGATGGCTGCATGGTATTCCATGGTGTATATGTGCCACATTTTTTTAATCCAGTCTATCTTTGATGGGCATTTTTTTTAATTCAGTCTATCTTTGATGGGCATTTGGGTTGGTTCCAAGTCTTTGCTATTGTAAACAGTGCCACAATAAACATATGTGTGCATGTGTCTTTATAATAGACTGTTTTATAATCCTTTGGGTATATACCCAATAATGGGATTGCTGGGTCAAATGGTATTTCTATTTCTAGATCCTTAAGGAATCGCCACAGTGTCTTCCACAATGGTTGAACTAATTTACACTGCCAACAACAGTGTAAAAGCATTCCTATTTCTCCACATTCTCTCCAGCATCTGTTGTCTCTTGATTTTTTTTTTTTTAATGATTGCTGTTCTAACTGGCATGCGATGGTATCTCAATGTGGTTTTGATTTGCATTTCTCTAATCTCCAGTGATGATGAGCTTTTGTTCATATGTTTGTGGATTGCATAAATGTCTTCTTTTGAAAAGTGTCTATTCATATCCTTCACCAACTTTTTGATGGGCTCGTTAATTTTTTTCTTGTAAATTTGTTTAAGTTCTTTGAGGATTCTGGTTATTAGCCCTTTGTCAGACGGGTAGATTGCAAAAATTTTTCCCATTCTATTGGTTCCTGGTTCATTCTAATGATAGTTTCTTGTGCTGTGCAGAAGCAATAGTACTCCTGTTTCACTGCAATTATTATTGTTTTCAGACGGAGTCTTGCTGTGTTGCCCCGGCTGAAGTGCAGTGATGCTATCTCAGCTCACTGCAACCTCTGCCTCCCAGGTTCAAGCAGTTCTCCTGCTTCAGCCTATAGCTGGGACTACAGACACATGCCACCATACCTAGCTAATTTTTTTGTACTTTTAGTTGAGATGGGGTTTCACCATGTTAGCCTGGATGGTCTCAATCTCCTGACCTTGTGATCTGCCTGCCTTGGCATCCCAAAGTGCTGGGATTACAGGCGTGAGCCACTGTGCCTGGCTGTAAAGCAGATTATTAGGGAGAATAGTTAATTAATTAGGAAAAAAAGGACAAACATCACCTCTCACTTCTATCTACCCTTAAGAAACATGACAATAATCTGAAAAATTGTCTAAAATACCCAGAATGCCTTGAGATCAATTTGATGACTGATCTGTTAGGCAGCTATACAGAAGGCAGTTCTCTTCATTGCAATGTCCCGAAGAAGGCCTTAAAGGGACTGTTTTCTCTGCTATGTGCTATCTATTCTTATAGGTAGGACCAGCTATATAATTTGCAAGTGTCACTATAATAAAATGTGAGGCCTGTTGTTCAAAAATTATTAAGAATGTCAAGACAATGATAATAGAGCATTCAGCCAGCACAGGACCCTCCTGACCTGATTCTGTGCAACTACACAGGACATATGTCTGTGAAGCTGACCCTGCTGGAAGGGTCTAATTTTTCTCATCTCTCTGCCTCTTTAGTGCTGGGTGTGTAAAGCAAAGGAAAGAGCATGTGGAGAGACAGACATGATTGAAAACCTGGCTATTTTTTTTTAAATGTGTGGATACAAGTAGATGAGTTAAAGCCTTTGCCTGTTGGGTGACACTGTTCAGAAAGTCTAATGCTGCATCTTGCACAAGAGGGTCTCAGTAAATGGTTGAGGAGACTTTGGGTTTGAATTCTATAAACCCGAATCTGTTGTCCAGGTGACCATGGCTCTATTTGAGTGAATGCTGGGTCATGGTTTTTCTCAGCTTTACTCAGTTCTATAGCATACATCCTAATGCTAGTGTATAAATACAGTCATGAATTGCTTAACGATGGAGATACATTTTGGGAAATACATCAGTAGACAATTTCATTCTTGTGAGAACATCATAAAGTATACTTATGCAAACCTAGATGATATGGCCTACTACACAGCTGAGTTATGAGGTATCACCTGTTGCTCCTAGGCTATAAATCTGTGCTGCAGACTTGTACAGCATGTTACTATACTGAATATAGTAGGTGATGGTAACACAGTGGTAGGTGTTGTGTGTCTAAACATATCTAAACATAGAAAAGGTACAATACAAATATAGTATACAAAATTTTAAAATTGTACACACATACAGAGCACTTACCATGAAAAAAAGCTTTCAGGACTGAGAGTTGTTCTGAGTGAGTCAGTGAGTGAATGTTCAGTGAATGTGAAGGCCTTGGACATTGCTGTACACTACTGTAGAATTTGTATACACTATGCACTTAGCCTACACTAAATTTATTTTAAAAATATATAAAGTAATTGTGCTTCAGCATTACAGTCGCTATGATGTCACTATGCAATAGGAATTTTTCAGCTTCATTATAGTCTTATGGGATCACCATCATGTATGCGGTCCATCCTTGACTGAAATCGTTATGTATCACATGACTGTGTATGAGTTTGGTCACAAGGAAAGCTGATTGAGAGGTCCTGGAGTGGCTAAACCCACCCTCATGGCATAAAAACTAATTCAGAAGGCCTGGCAGTATTATATTTACATAAAGCAGGTGGCATATTGTTGTTCATTACTAATAATGGAAGATTTTCTTCCTTTCTATTTTATTGTTTTGTATTGTTTAACACACTCCAAATAGGTAACGCCATTTATATCTTTTACTTTTTTGCTTTCAGTTGACGATTGTAATATGTCTCTAAATCTAAAAGCCAATATCCAAATTCCAAATAACATAGAAAGAAGGTGCTTGTTGAAAATCCCCAGTTAAGATAAACTAAAATATCCTTTATTTGAACTTCATATATAATGTTGGAAAAGTGGTTACCTCACCGATCTGCTTCCAGTACTCACATTTCTTCTTCTTTTTTTTTTTTTAAGTGGAGTCTTGCTCTGTTGCCAGGCCAGAGTGCAGTGGCGAGATCTTGACTCACTTCAACCTCCTCCTTCTGGGTTCAACAATTCTCCTTTCCCAGCCTCCTGAGTAGCTGGGACTACAGGCATGTGCCACCACAACCAGCTAATTTTTGTATTTTTAGTAGGGATGGGATTTCACCATGGTAGTCAGGATGGTCTTGATCTCCTGACCTCATGATCTGCCCACCCTGGCCTCCCAAAGTGCTGGGATTACAGAAATGAGCCATCACGCCCAACCTAGTACTCATATTTCTAAGAATAGACATGCTGAAAATTAAATAGGAGACCAAGAGAGAAATAGATCATATTCATTAGAAATAGATCATTCATAACTGAATGAAATGTTGAAGAAAGCTTTAGATAAACAATAAAATTACTTAAATTATCTGCCCAGATTTCTTGTTACCCTGTACTTGAGATTTTTGCCCATCCTTGGATAAAGTTGCAATTGGAAAGAAGGAAGTTTCCCCTCTGGACTTGGATTTAGTTCTTAAATATTCTTTAAATGTTGACTGACACCTAAAAACACACATGCTTTTTGGAATACCATCTTTAAACAAGTGAAGATATTGAAGCCTGGAGACATGAAATAAGTATTCTGCCTAGTGTTAGGCACCTAACAAGAACAATGATGTTTCTGGGTTCACAGGAACTGGAAAGATTGTCTCACTGAACAAATGTTTGTTTCTCTTGGTGAATAAGGATCTGACCAGCGTATTACTTGATTGTATTTATTTACGTCCTTTCGTAGTTGTCTCTGTCTGTATCAGTGTGTAGTTAGATTTTTAACTCCCAAAAGGTGAGGCTGGGTGCTTAGTGTCATCTAAGGATGCCTTTAAATTCCTTTATAAATTTGTAGACCGGGGCATGCCTGGCTTGTTATCATTATTAGGAATCCATTTTAAGATTCAGACTTCACGTGATACACATAAAACATGAAGCTAGCCAGAAGCCATAATTTTACTGGTTGTTTCCATACTTTGCCTTTGACAATGGCATCAGTTCTCACAGTTAGCAGTGTAGGAATCATAAGTGGATGAAGGGGATTGATGACATAGTACAGAATGAATGATATCCTCACATAGGCCTTTCCTAAGAAGTATTATCTGTATGCAGCCACCACTCAACCTGGAGGAAAATGGATTGCCACACTGGTAAGCTTGAGACCTTAAAAAATTATCATAAATATAAAGCCAACAAGGAAAAATTAATACAATCAAATAAACTTCAGAAGCTTAAAAAAGCTTGCTTTCCTCCTTCCCAGCCCTAATTTCTATCAAAACTATACTGTGGAAGCTTCAGAGAACTGAAATTCTACTACGTTTAAAATACCTAAGAAACTGACTGATGAGAGATTATATTGAATGAGGTCTGAAATGTTGCTGAATCTCTGTGTGGCTGCCTTTGGCTTGAGAATAAGAGCCTCTGTTTGTAGCCTTCTGTGCCTTTTGTTCCATGGTGACAAAGTAGAGATTTCAGATGAATGGCTGTGGGAATACAGATGTACCAGAATTAGAGAAAGAAGGATTGCATAGATGGGATTCACACTGTAACACAGAAAGAAGCAGTGACGTCACACAGCAGTTCAGGGTTTGGGATCAGTCAAACATAGGCATAATCCAGGCTCTGTCCTAGGTACATTTCAGTAAGTTGTTCACTAAATCTGAACCTTAACTTCATCATCTCTTAAATAGAGCTAAAAATCATATCTACCACCGTGGATTGAAATGGAAATGGAATGGTTTAAATCACCAGATTCAGGCTCATAATGGCTCTGGCACTTGCCAATCACATAACCATGGGCAAGTTCCTGAAAGTCTATGGAGCTCAGTTTCCTCACTTGTACAAGGCAGTGAATGCCATCTACCTTGCAAAGTTACTTTGAGAATTAAAGCTCCTGGCACATGTAATTAATAAATGTTAGTTATTCACATTCAACAAATACATAATGGTGCCTACTATTTGTGGGGCACTGCCCAAACTACTAAGGAAACTAATGCACACAAAGTGCCTTGAGCGTATAAGACACTCAAGAAATATTTGATGAATAAGAGGAAAGGCAAGCCTCTTGGTGTGTCCCTGACATTTGGTTAGGCTTCGAATATCCATTCCAGTATTCTTTAGGTGTCACTGGACAAATCACTCTTTGGTTTTTTGCTGGCATTGCTAATTCACAGAAAGTAGAGTCCAAAGTATCCCCTTACCTAACAATAAGACTCGAAGGAAGATAGGAATAATTCGTTGTACTTTTCTTTCTCTGAGGTATATTCTATTGTCCTGAAGAGTAACAAGAATCAGGTCAACCAAAAAAGAAGACAAAAAATTACCACAGACATTATTTTAAGAAGGTACTTAAAATGGAAAAGAAAATACATATTTTTCAACATTAAAAGCAGATATATTTACGTTGGGGTAACTATGAGATTAGTGATTGTGAGAACCTTCAACAATGGTAAGCAATATTTGATATGTTTATGCATTTTTTCAGGGGAGAGAAGTGTTAGGTTTCATAAAATTTTAGAAGAAACTGCTATTCATAAAAAGATTAAGACCTACTGGGGAATGACTATTGGAGAAAAAAATGAAGAGATTAAAATGATTTTGAGGTCAAAGCTTAGATTTATGGAATTTAAATATAAATATGAAGAAGGGCCTGAGTCAGAAATAGGTGATCGAGCTAGTTAATTTCCAAAATGAATAAAATATCTACCTTAGGGAAAGCACTCACTGCATAACTGGTGTCAAGGGGCAGTGCAGTCTGCTGATCCACACATCTCTCAATTAATTAGGGACTTGGAAGGCTTTTGAGAGATCAAAAATATGCATTATGAAAACACATTCTCAACAAGTTTCAACCTGTTGATAATTTTCATAGATTAATTTTCTTGAAATATGAAACTAAGAAAAAGTAGACTTTGAAAGCAACAGAAAAAGATAAAATTGATGTCACCTGAGTTGAGTATTCAGTGCTATTCTAATGCTATTTAAAACAAGATATGCCAACATCCACAGTGCATAAACAAAGTACCGTGACAGAGGTGTATTAGCATTTGATGGAAACAAATGCCAGGTAACACCCTTGAAATTTCAAGGCATTTTGTAAGAATGGGCATTAGGGAGGATCTGATGGAGTTAGAATGCATTGGCATTTCAGAACATTCTCCCTACTGTTAATGAATGCATGAATCAGCCACTTAATTTCTATTCTATCTGAAACATGGGGAATTCCCCGGAAAATATTTCTTAACACTCTGTCCTGAGCAACAGAGAACATCCCATGCTTTGCTCCATTTCCCAATTTACATTTTTTCTTTTTAAGTAGGAGTGGTATAAGATAATGGTCATGGATGGGGGAAGAGAATGGGCATTAAATGTAGTTTATAGACTTAGTGTTTTCAAATCCTGGATCATTTAATAATTTTAAAAACAGATGAAAAGTAAACCAAATATCTGAAAATACAAAATTATTTTAATAATTATTATTTGTGCTTGTATTTACAGACCTCTAGGTCTGTGTAAACTTGGACCTCTCACCCAATTCTGAATACATATTTATACCATCTTGGTTTCTCCTAGCATCCACTTCTCCTACTAGGAGTATCTCTCAGATCTTTCTTTTTTTTTTTTTTTATTGCATTTTAGGTTTGGGGGTACATGTGAAGAACATGGAAGATTGTTGCATAGGTACACACATGGCAGTGTGATTTGCTGCCTTCCTCCCTATCACCTATATCTGGCATTTCTCCCCATGCTATCCCTCCCCAACTCCCCCACCCCCCACTATCCCTCCCCTTTTTCCCCCGACAGACCCCAGTGTGTGATACTCCCCTCCCTGTGTCCATGTGTTCCCATTGTTCAACACCCGCCTATGAGTGAGAACATGCGGTGTTTGATTTTCTGTTCTTGTGTCAGTTTGCTGAGAATGATGGTTTCCAGGTTCATCCATGTCCCTACAAAGGACACGAACTCATCGTTTTTGATGGCTGCATAATATTCCATCGTGTATATGTACCACATTTTCCCTGTCCAGTCTATCATCGATGGGCATTTGGGTTGGTTCCAGGTCTTTGCTATTGTAAACTGTGCTGCAATGAACATTCGTGTGCATGTGTCCTTATAGTAGAACGATTTAAAGTCTTTTGGATATATACCCAGTAATGGGATTGCTGGATCAAATGGAATTTCTATTTCTAGGTCCTTGAGGAATCGCCACACCGTCTTCCACAATGGTTGAACTAATTTACACTCCCACCAACAGTGTAAAAGCGTTCCTATTTCTCCACATCCTCTCCAGCATCTGTTGTCTCCAGATTTTTTAATGATCGCCATTCTAACTGGCGTGAGATGGTATCTCAATGTAGTTTTGATTTGCATTTCTCTAATGACCAGTGATGATGAGCATTTTTTCATATGTTTGTTGGTTTCATGTATGTCTTCTTTTGTAAAGTGTCTGTTCATATCCTTCACCCACTTTTGAATGGGCTTGTTTGTTTTTTTCTTGTAAATGTGTTTCAGTTCTTTGTAGATTCTGGTTATCAGCCCTTTGTCAGATGGGTAGACTGCAAAAATTTTTTCCCATTCTGTTGGTTGCCGATTCACTCTACTGACTGTTTCTTTTGCTGTGCAGAAGCTATGGAGTTTGATTAGGTCCCATTTGTCTATTTTGGCTTTTGTTGCCACTGCTTTTGGTGTTTTGGTCATGAAGTCCTTGCCTACACCTATGTCCTGAATGGTTTTGCCTAGATTTTCTTCTAGGGTTTTTATGGTGTTAGGTCTTATGTTTAAGTCTTTAATCCATCTGGAGTTAATTTTAGTGTAAGGTGTCAGGAAGGGGTCCAGCTTCTGCTTTCTGCACATGACTAGCCAGTTTTCCCAACACCATTTATTAAACAGGGACTCGCTTCCACATTGTTTGTTTTTGTCAGGTTTGTCAAAGATCAGGTGGTTGTAGATGTGTTGTGTTGCGTCGGAGGTCTCTGTCCTGTTCCATTGGTCTATATCTCTGTTTTGGTACCAGTACCATGCTGTTTTGATTACTGTAGATTTGTAGGATAATTTGAAGTCCGGGAGTGTGATGCCTCCAGCTTTGTTCTTTTTGCTTAGAATTGACTTGGCTATGCGGGCTCTCTTTTGGTTCCATATGAAGTTTAAGGTGGTTTTTTCCAGTTCTTCAAAGAAGGTCATTGGTAGCTTGATAGGGATAGCGTTGAATCTGTAAATTACTTTGGGCAGTATGGCCATTTTGACAATATTGATTCTTCCTAGCCATGAACATGGAATATTTCTCCATCTGTTTGTGTCCTCTCTTCTTTCATTGAGCAGTGGTTTGTAGTTCTCCTTGAAGAGGTCCTTTACGTTCCTTGTTAGTTGTATTCCTAGGTATTTTATTCTCTTTGTAGCAATTGTGAATGGCAGTTGGTTCTTGATTTGGCTGTCTTTAAGTCTGTTATTGGTGTATAGGAATGCTTGTGATTTTTGCACATTGATTTTATATCCTGAGACTTTGCTGAAGTTGCTTATCAGTTTCAGGAGATTTTGGGCTGAGACGATGGGGTCTTCTAGATTTACAATCATATCGTCTGCAAATAAAGACAATTTGACTTCCTCCTTTCCTATTTGAATACCCTTTATTTCTTTTTCTTGCCTGATTGCTCTGGCTAGAACTTCCAGTACTATATTGAATAAGAGTGGTGAGAGAGGACATCCTTGTCTAGTGCCAGATTTCAAAGGGAATGCTTCTAGTTTTTGCCCATTCAGTATGATATTGGTTGTTGGTTTGTCGTAAATAGCTTTTATCATTTTGAGATACGTTCCATCAATACCTAGTTTATTGAGAGTTTTTAGCATAAAGGGCTGTTGAATTTTGTCAAAGGCCTTCTCTGCATCAATTGAGATAATCATGTGGTTTTTGTCTTTGGTTCTGTTTATGTGGTGGATTATGTTTATAGATTTGCGTATGTTGAACCAGCCTTGCATCCCCGGGATGAAGCCTACTTGATCATGGTGGATAAGCTTTTTGATGTGCTGTTGCAATCGGTTTGCCAGTATTTTATTGAAGATTTTTTCATCTATGTTCATCATGGATATTGGCCTGAAGTTTTCTTTTCTTGCTGAGTCTCTGCCAGGTTTTGGTATCAGGATGATGTTGGTCTCATAAAATGATTTAGGAAGGATTCCCTCTCTTTGGATTGTTTGGAATAGTTTCAGAAGGAATGGTACCAGCTCCTCTTTGTATGTCTGGTAGAATTCGGCTGTGAACCCATCTGGACCTGGGCTTTTTTTGGGTGGTAGGCTCTTAATTGCTGCCTCAACTTCAGACCTTGTTATTGGTCTATTCAGGGTTTCGACTTCTTCCTGGTTTAGGCTTGGGAGGATGCATGTGTCCAGGAATTTATCCATTTCTTCCAGGTTTACTAGTTTATGTGCATAGAGTTGTTTGTAATAATCTCTGATGATGGTTTGAATTTCTGTGGAATCTGTGGTGATATCCCCTTTATCGTTTTTTATTGCATTTATTTGATTATTTTCTCTTTTCTTTTTTATTAATCTGGCTAGTGGTCTGTCTATTTTGTTGACCTTTTCAAAAAACCAGCTCCTGGATTTGTTGATTTTTTGAAGAGTTTTTCGTGTCTCTATCTCCTTCAGTTCTGCTCCGATCTTAGTTATTTCTTGTCTTCTGCTAGGTTTTGAGTTTTTTTGATCTTGCTCCTCTAGCTCTTTCAATTTTGATGATAGGGTGTCAATTTTAGATCTCTCCTTGCTTCTCATGTGGGCATTTATTGCTATATACTTTCCTCTAGAGACTGCTTTAAATGTGTCCCAGAGATTCTGGTATGTTGTGTCTTCGTTCTCGTTGGTTTCAAAGAACATCTTTATTTCTGCCTTTATTTCATTGTTTATCCAGTCAACATTCAAGAGCCAGTTGTTCAGTTTCCATGAAGCTGTGTGGTTCTGAGTCAGTTTCTGAATTCTGAGTTCTAACTTGATTGCACTGTGGTCTGAGGGAGTATCTCTCAGATCTTTCTAATAGAATTATCCCCCACCTAGCTCATCACCTATTAGGTTAAGGTAGCACTAATCCCCCATCCCCAGTCTAACCAAATTCCAGGGGCTTATGACCTAGGTTACGCAGGAAGAGTATTTTGTCAACTTGGCTGCAGTGACTGGCTCAGGGCCAGGCTTGTCCCAAGTTAGGCAAATGAGACTCAATCCCAAGACACAAGTGCCTGAATTCTGTAGGCAGGGCGTGAATCTGGAGCTTCCAGGCCCCACTGCAGAGGAGACCCTTCTGAGAATGAAGACAGAGAAGAACAGTGACATTTGAGCATTTGCCTCCAAACCTATCTGAAGCTGGAGATACTCCGAAACTTTTCAATGTCTGGACCAACACTTTCCTTGTTCTTCCTTTTAGGGGCAAAGAGGTAGGAAAGGACAAAGTTTTTTCCTAAATCCAGTTTAGATTTAGATTAATAAGTTTCTCTAAAAAACACATACAAGAAACTCTCCATTCCCTTTGCCTGGAAAACCTTCTTGTCTTCTCTTTACCTCCCAGACATATGCTCATTTTTTTTAAGGCCCAGTTCAAACCCCACTCCTTCCAGTAAGTCTTCCTTGAATATCCAGCCTGATGAGCTCACCCTCCTGTGACCTCTTAAAGCACTCAGTGTTCTTATTCCTGGTCTGCCAGGATTGTTGAACTTGTAGTGCTAGTGTTTTGTTTTGTTTTTTTTCTTAATTCCTAAAAAGGTAAAGTTAGTCTTCAATTGTTTCATTCTCCTCACCCTTGGTCATAGAAGATTACACAAAGTATGTGAGCAATATATATCTATAGCTTTAATTAATGTGATAAAAGTAGATAAATTTCTTATTCACTGTTGTCCAGAATAAGACCTGGCATGCAATACATGATTGCAGTCATAAGGAAGATAAACACCAAGGATTGCAGCTTTCAGGATGATGCTATCTCATGTAAAAGGAAGGGTAAATAGAAAGTATTAGAATTGTGAACTCATGCATATTATATGGTGAATATCTTTCATTGCTAGGAGAAAACAAGCTCAATGTTAGTCTCTACCATTTATCACATTTTACTCACAGTATTCTCAACATTAGAAGAATCTTGGTCTTATTAAACCATAATATATATTTTAATTAGGTATTATATTAACCTGAAAACTACACATGAAATAAATCTTAGCTATTTAAATATCTGAATTCTCAGGACTCAACACCACCACACTTAAGATCATTTCAACAAAATCATCAAGCTTCAGGTATAGACCTTGCTTACCAGAAAGAATGATTGCCCACATCCTTGCTTGAGCTCCCTGGCTGTTGCGATCTCTTTTTCTTGTTCAGTTCCCTGTTTTTCACTAGCCTCATTCTACAATTTGCCTGCTGGTTTGAAAACTTATTCAAATCAGTAAGCAAACTGTATTAGGATCATATTGTCCAGATTGTTCTAGCAATGCTGATGCATTTAACATAAATGTATGTGTGTACAATGCCCAAAGGAAGTCCAGTTGTAAACAAAGTTTCCACTCAAGACCTTGAGGTCTAACTGGTAGAAGAAACCTGAGCTCCAGTCTTCATGATGTAAGAGTAGGCAAAGTGAGTGTCCATGTGCCAGAAGTGTGAGTCTTCCCAGTCTCTCCCTGTCCACCCTCCATCCTGCTCCCACTTCCAACCCTCCTCTTCCTTCCACTTTTGTGGGGCTGAGTTCACCATAGAGCTGAATGTATCTACAGAAGAGGAACCTAGGAGTAGTTAAATGCAATAACAATTGTCCTTGTCTCACCATAAATTAGAAGCTGAGGTTTCAAAATCACGACTGTGAGTTTCTGGTCCCAGATTCAGCCATTATCAGTCTCATCAGCAATTATATTTTTCATTATGTATGGGCAAATGGTTTTCTGACAAGGCCATTTTAATAACATTGCTTTGATTCTTTTCTTAGTCTTATTGTCTCAAATTCACATTTCATCAGTTTTGCCTCACAGATAGGCTCATATAGCATAATTCCTTTATTCCACCATCTTCCAAAACTGATCACTGCAAGATTACTTTGTGAATGTTTATTTTCATATTCTCATTGGTAACTGGTGGCACTTCAAGGTGAAGAAGGTGTTTTTGTTTGTCATTACATATTTGACTAATGCCAGAAATTACTTTCAGTTGCTTACCTTATTGCCTGAGAGATTGAAGTTTGCTGCGTGAAAATAGCAATTTGAAGAGATGAAAGTTTAACAAATGCTATAAATAGCAACCAACGCTCTTGTCATTATCGTTAACTACAGCACCACGCCCACTTCCCTTTCTGTTGTCTGTCATTAACTGTTATAGCTGAAGTGAAACTTGTTTCTAGTACAATCAGTAGAATGAACAATGAGACCATAAAGAGATCAAAGGATTAGTGAAAGAATTTGCTCTCTTTCATGCACGGAAAATGAACCTGACTTTCAGGGATTCATACTGACCAAAGCTTCTTTTGAGTTCCAAAATTTGGTGCCCATTTCCTTTTCCACTTCCCTCTAAGGAATACCTCAATTGCTCAATTTATGAAGTGTTGTAAAAAGAAGAATGTTCATGGTAATAAATTACTTCCTTAGGTGTCTGAATGGGTAATATTTTCTATACTTACACTACAAATCATAAAACTAACTCTTGTTGAATATCCATACAGCATACATTATCCATTTCAAAAGCAGCTTCTTTTTACCAACCTTGGAAATGTATTTATACAAGTGCTATATTTACAGGTGCTATTACCAGAAGTTAAATATTGTTAGAGTTGAAATGTTCCAAGACAAAAGTGTTTGGTTCTTCCCAAAAGCAAAATGCATTATTAGAAAAGTGTGGCAATGGTAGATAGAGATATTGCCTTCTAAAATCTTGTGAAATATGTGACCATTTATTTGGCACGTATTTTTATTATGAAAAAAATGAACGCAGAAGATTATGGAAAACAGTATAACAAACATCCATGCAGTCATAACTGAGAATTAATGATGTTAACAAATGTTATGTAGAAGCTAAAATAAAGTTGATCTCATATAAGAAAAAAGTAGAACAGAGAATATTGGAGGCTGGGAAGAATATGGGAAAGAGAGGGATGGAGACGATTTGTTGAAGCATACAAAATTACAGCTAGAAAGGAGAAATAAATTCTAGTTTCTATACCACTGTAGAATGACTATAATTAACAACAATATATTCTATAGTTTCAAAAAGCTAGAAGGAAGATATTGAATATTCCCAGCACAAAGAAGTGATAAATGTTTAAAATGATGGATATGCTAATTACTCTGATCTAATCACTATATGTGTATCCAAATATCACTAAGTACCCCAAAATATGTACAATTATGTGTCATTTATTAAAATTTAATTTATTTTTAAAAAGTTAATATTTTGTCCTACTTATTTCAAATTTTTTTCTTCCTTTTAAAATGAATTAGACATAAAAAGCAGCTATAACATCCTTTACAGCACTTAATTTTGCCCTATCATTTCTGCTAATTATTTCATGTGTTAGTTTAATCACTCGTCTTTATGGTAAGTGTTTGAAAACAAAAGTTTGCTTGCCTTTGTTTCTTGTGCTAGTGACTAGCACAGTTTCTGTAGCATAACAGATACTTGATAAATGCTTACTGATAAATGAATGAGTGAATAAAACTTCTTTTCCTTTGCTATCCTTCTTCCTACCTCCATATACCTTCTTCTCACTGGCGTTTAATTGGCTAATAGTAGGGGCTATTTATTTCACTTTTACTCCTCCTTCTTGCCCTCTTTCCAGACATTGGACTGATGTCCTGTTTCTCACTGGAGTCCAGTGGGGTGTCCTTGGGTGCTGGCATCTGTTGCTGCTGCGTCTAGTGCTGAGGTACTGAATCTCTCCTGCCCTTTGGAAGTACAGAAATCCACTGCTGGAGTTTATGATTGCTGTGCTAGTTTCTTGTATTGAGGTGACATGTATAGCTTTGGGGAACAAGAGGGTGTGACTTAGGGTGCCCTCTGACTGAACATGCCAGAGTGCCTTTTCCTCTCTGCTGCCACTACCACATATTGAAGAAAGATACTCTGTGATGTGGTTCCTTCTAGTAGTCCCAAAGTGAAGTGGGATGTAAGTCCCTGCTTTTCTCACACTGCTTCTCCTTGCATCTGAAGTTTCTATCATTTAATGCTCACCCTCAGTTCATGGCAAAGCCCAGGACATTGTGGGAACTCAGGCCCTGAGAAACTGGGAGCATCTTCATCCCTGTCTGGGACTCAGGTTTCTAAAAAGTGGAATACAGCGGTTAAGTGCTCAGTCTGTAGGGTCACTCTAGCTGGATTTAATTCCCAACTCATCAGCTTACTAGCTGTGTGACCTTGGGCAAAGCTATTCACTCTTCCTGATCCTAAGTTTACTCATTGTAAACCATTATAGTAGTATCAACCTCATAGAGTTGCAATAAGATTTAAGTGAATTACACATATAAAGCATGTAGAACAGTATCAAAGTAATAAAGAGAGTGAATGCATCATGTTATCATCAACTTCTCAATTTTACTGATACTGAAAGAATTGTTTTCTCCAAACTACCTCACAAACATGGGCATTATTAAGACACTAAATAAAGTTAGTCACAAGCAACATTTTGAGCCTCATACTATGATAACACCCTCTATACACTGAAGATTTCTGCAAACTAGGAGAATTAACCTCAATGACATTAGATATAGTGAAACTGCAGCTGTCACATGAAGAAGTGATCAAAAGGTATGCAGGCAAAAATGGCTGGAAAAAAAGGATTATAGAGAAATATCAGGTAGTGAATTAATAGGAATATTATGCTGTTATTCTAAATAATGGTCACTTTCATGAATAATTTTACATTTGTAATTTGTATTCTTTTTCTTAAAGAGAGCCCCTAAAGCTTCATCCTCTTCTGTATAAACTAAATTTATTCCTGAATTATTCTTAATCTTTTTTTAAAAACGAACTTCTTTGAGAATTTAATGCATTCCATGAACACTCTCTAGAAATATGCATCAGTTTTTGTACAAAAACCTATCCCCTTAAAGCCTATTCATGAACCTCTGGTTAAGAACCCCTGATCTGAAGTAAGAACCTGCTGAGCTTAGCATCATACGTAAAACATCAGCTGAGTAAGAATATAATAGTTGTCCTGAATTTCCTCACAGATACCCTAGCCTCATATCCCTTCTTTCCCCCTTATTTCCCTCAGTTTCTCATAAACCTATGAGTTTTCTGCAGGCCCCAACACCAGTTAAAGCTTTGGACAGTGGATGCCCTGGCAATGGTGAAGAAAGGTTGAAGTGTTCTTACCTGCGGGTTTTCTCTAAAACAAACATTCCTCAGGAGAAAAGTCACACTTATAAAGAGTAAAAAGGAGGATTCAATTTTTCCTATTGCCAACTACTTCAAGTAGGCCAACGACTTCCCACACAATCCCATAGCAATATTGTTTATGCCTAACTCACCACACCATGCTAATGTGGTCTCATTATTTGTCTCTTTCCCAAATTATGAGCTTTTGGTAAATGGAGGCTGTTTTATTCATTGTTAGGTCCCAACCTCTAGAACATAGTAAAGCATCAATAAATGATTATTCAGTAAATAAATGAAGAGAATTAGGTTTTCTCAGCTATTTTTTATAGCTGTTGAATAAAACCCATGGAATTGAAATATCTTTCCCCAACATGACAATAACCACAAAGCTTTCTGCAGTTTATATTACTAATAACTTTTATTCTGCTTTTTTCCTAATATTCACACAACTAGCCAATGTAAACTGGTTAACAAAATCTGAAATATTATTCATGTTAGGTGAAATTTTTGAGATTGAAACTAAAACATGTATGCTACTTATACATTTATTTTTACATTTATTATAATATTGCTGGTTTGTGTTCTCTGGAAGTATCGAGAATTTTGATAATTAAAATATGTCTTGCACCCCCAGGAGATGGTGTACTGGCATACACCAGAATCCAAATGGCTCTCTTAAAATAAAATGACGGATTGAAATGAAAAAAATACAAAACTGCTTCTAAAGTAAAAGTGTCCTGGGCTCTCACTCAGTTGGACTTCATAGTCAAATTAAAGATTGTCTTTATAACTGAATGTATGGCTTCTTCTTTGGCTGGCCACCTTAAGAGCTCATAATACTGGAATCATCTTAGTGCTTAGTAATTTCCTGTAATGAGTTTAGGCAATGAGTTGATGGAGTTCCCAGAAAAGGCCTTGGAAGTGGAGTAGACCAGGGTTCAGGCTTTTATCGTCTGATGCATTTTCACACTTTGCCCTCCTAGGCACTTTAGGAGCCAGTTACTGCCAGTTTAATGTGATTCAAAAGCCTAGTTCTTGAGTTTATTGATTCTCTTTTATAAGGTTGCTTTGAATTCACATAAGGAGTATGTATGGGTTTCCCAACGGTTAAGAATCTGGACTCTGGAGCTAGATTTGTGCAAGTTTAATCTCTTTGGCCCTCAGTATCCTCAAGTGTAAAATAGAAATAATAATAGAATCTACTTCATAGATTTGTTGTGAGGATCAAATGAGTTAATATTTACAAAGCTCTTTGAACACTCTCTGACACATAAGTACTGTGTATTTGTTAACGATTATTAACCATATTGCATCACTATAGCATTGCATTCTTCCCATGTTATGTACAATATTGGGTTGGTATATTAAATGGGACAATGAAGGGAAAGTGTTTAAGTGGGAAGGGGCACTATCTGAATTATTCCCTGAAATATTTTAAGTTTCATAATAATGTAGAGGAAATTCTTTAAGCAGAAACTCCTCTGAGGACATTGAGGAAACTGAAAGCACAGGTACTGAGAGCCGATCCCTTTGCTGATGCTCTACCTAATCATCTGGCTGTAGGCTGAAAGTGAATTAACAAACTAGGGGATATTAGGGAAAGTATATGTGGCTCTAGTATAACTAACAAAAGGTAAATTTTTCTGGGTGCTTAACTGTCCTAGAGATTCACCAGTAAGTGCAGTACTCCGGTCTTTAGTTGGGAACCTGAAGACAAAAGGTCAAGGTTCTGGCCCATGGAAACTGTGTAATAATAGTATCCTTGTGAAACTGCTCACACCAAGCTCACCACACCCACTTAGCTGTCCTTGCATTCATCTCACTGGTCTTATCTACAGCGTTTGACTGAAAATGATCTCCTTTTTGGACTTTCATAAGCCCATGCTTTTCTAGTTTTCCTTTTAATTCTCTGGTCCACTCATTTTTAGTGTCCTTTGCTGACTGCTGGGCTATTTCCAGATGTAATTCCACAGGGTTTGTACTAAGATCTCTTCTCCTCTCTCCCTGTACTTTTCACCTAGTGATTTAATCTATTCTTATGGTTTTAAACATCACTTATAAAATAATAATTTTATATTTACATATTGAGCGCAGACTTTTGACTACAAGAATCATTATATTCTGCTTCCCAGGTGACTTCTCTGTTTGGATGTTTTCACAGAACATGTATAGCAGTGAACTTTTGATTTTTTCCCAATTTATTATTTCTCCTGTCATTATTGTCTTAGTAAAAGATAGCAGAAGTCTGGAAACTCACCTTGATTATTTCTTCTCTGTTAGGTTCTAGTTTTTAATACTATGTAGATTACACACTGCTACCATCATAACTCAAACCACCACCATCTTCTATCTGGAAAACTGAGATAGCTTCTTAAAATGACTTCCCATTTTCTCTTTCCTCTGTTTATATATTCTTCACATAGCTGGGAACTTGACAAATATTTGTGAACATGCTCTGGAAGACAATGAAGAAACCAAATGTAGAGAGGTTAAGTGGATCACCCAAAGTGAAGAAGTAGCAGAGAGCTTTCCACACACAGCTCTCTCCTCTTTATTTCAGCAGAGCTGCTCCCTTATTAATGTATACTTTAGTGCAAAATGTAGTCCCCCCTCATAAGTGTGGTTTACTGTCTTCCAGAGTATTGTCACCTTTCTCAGTGATGCCAGCATCTGCCTTTGTGTTTTACTCCACTCCAGTGCTAGTCAACATGCTGGGGAAGTTTTCTCTTAACATTAGTTACCCTCATACTCAAGTCTTTTAGTTTCCCATTTTCCATTCAAAGATCTCTCTATCAATTTCATGCCAGTCACCCATTCACATCAACATAATGTTGACTTCAACATTATTCAACACTGCTCCACCCACAATGTTTCCACCTAAAATTCCTCTCTGCCTGTAATCTTCTCTTCTCCCACCTCTTGCAGTTCCTCATACCCATGGTACCTGCTTTTTAGCTTCGTCAAAGCCTCTAAGTCTTCAGTCTCCTCCTCTTCTACAGCTTCATTTCCCTTTTTCTGGAACTAATTGGCTCTATGCAGCTAAGATTTTATTTCAAGAAGGAAGCCACTCCTTGTCATCCCTCTGACCCAGTGAAACACAGCCAGAAGAAAAAAAAAATCACAAAGTGGGTGATGGATCCAAAACAAAACAAAATCGTGCTGTCAGCTTCACTTGTTCTTTATGAAACTGAGTATGTCTTTCATTCACCTTTTTTTTTATAGGCTATTGAATTAATTACAATGGTTGTTTTAAAACTTTTTCATTATTTTAAATTTCTAACTTACTTTCATCATACTGATTCTAAGTGGAGTGGCTTTTCAACCCCTTTGCTAAATAAGTAGTACTAGAAAAATTCAAGTTCTTTTTACATACATTCAAATTCTGTTTCTCTCTCCTCTCTTTTTCTGTCTCTCTCTCTCACACACACACACACACAAAGTTGGAATAAAAGAAAATGAATTACATACAGTACAATGTTCTTTAGAGGAGACAATCGTACACAATCCAAACTATTATTTCCTTCAGATTTCAATTTGCAGAACATGCTTTTTCATTTTTCGTATAACAGGCAATCACATTTGATATTATTAGAACATTCTCTTCACCTTAATAAAGACTTGATATAGTGAATTAACATTCTTAGGTAGAAGTGACTCCACCATCGTTGTCACCTTGCAAAGGAGACTCCAACGCACTGAAATCTTAAATCACACTTGTTAAAGCCAAAGAACAAGAAAATCATAAAAGAAAAAATTGTTTTTCCCTCCAGATTGCTACCTAGTGTACACAAAATCTAGTAATACCTCCACCCTTCAAAATTAAAATGATTTTGGAAAAATCAATTTTTATAAAACTTTATGCATAGCTTTAAATAATTTGATTCAGATTTATTGCAAGTGTAACACTGAGGCAATTTTTCAAAACAATGATTTAAATAATGTGTAGTGTTCTCATCTCCAAGATAATAATATGATTAAATATCTACACAATAAATTCTATACAAAGGCCATAGGTCATATTTATATCATATTTACCATATGCCAGAAACTAAGTAGTTTACATTTCATCAGTTCATTTAATCCTTACTGCAAGCCAATTAGATGTATACTATTACTGTCTTCATTCTGAGGGTTGGATTACTTGGCCAAAATCACACAGCCTGAGCCCACACTTTTAACCATGTAATTTTGTATCTAATCTTGTTCAGTATCATGTTATTGAATATAAGAGTCTACATATAAATAAACATAAAAAGGCTAATATTGAAAAGCATATAGTAACAGTATCAATTAATACACATTGGTCAAATTGAACTGATTACTGAAAAAAATAAACTGGTAGAATTTAGATACCTGTACTTACGAAGCCAGTGTAAATAATTGAACACATACATAGGCCAATAATTACGTCAGCATAGACATACAATTATTGAAGTTTATATCTGCTCAGTTTATCAGTAAATTTAAAGTTTTTTATTTTAACTGCAGCTATATATGCTTCTTCTTCGTCATTAAAACTGTATATCTAACATATGTATTCATACCTAGTACCTCATCCATGAAACTGGATTAGCTTATAATTTTGAATTCTTTTCATGTAAACTGATTTGATTCACCAAATAGTTAGATTTGTTATTTGCAATTAATTCCTTTTTATGCTCACCCATTTAAGGTGCTAGGTTTAAAGTCTAGAGACTTCAATTCAAGGCCTGACTTGACCACTTAACAATTGTTTGACCTAAGGCAAGCCACCAAAGTTCTGAGTTTCACTTTTCTCATCTGCAAAGTGAAGATAATGATACCTTCCCAGCCAACTCCATAGGCGGAAGGGTCAAGTGAGATAACATATATGCAAATGCTTCTGAAACTATAAAGCACAGGCTAATGTGAGCTATTGCTCACATCTGATTACTCCCATGAAGGAAGTAAAATCCTCCCTAAGGAACAAGAGTATAACATTTAGAACTGGGTTAACATTCTTTAAATAATATAAAAGTAAAAGATAAACAAAAACTTCTCTAATGAAAAAATATATAACTTTTAAATGTTTCTACTTCTGATTTTAGTTGTACCAATCTGAAGGTGTGCATTTGCTTTTTCTTGGTTTTGGCTGGATAAAATTAGTATTAAAACAAAGGTCACGATTGAAGTTTTCTTTGAGAGTTTTTTTTATGTTCAGTATGACCAAAAAAATTCATAAAGAAAATCTATTTCTTTGTCCATAGAATAATATGTTCTTCTGTTGTTAAGAAAGTTATATAAGTTTAAGCTGGTGTGTGTTTAGATGTCTCCCTAACAATTTTTATTTTTGAAGAAAGTTTTACTGCAATCACAGTATCCTTGTTAAGCCTTGTGAGTTGTTTCACTTGCTAAGAGTTTAGCTGCAGCCAGTGATAGGGGGTGGAGGTGCCATATTCTCATTCCTTTAAAATTCATCAGAGGGAAGAGGAAGTCAATTACAGTAAATGAAAAACAGGAGTCAAGTGGCACTGATGACATATGTAAAAATGTATCTTCTCTGTCTCTTACTGTCTGCAGAAAACCTAGTATGCTCCTTGTCACAATCACCTTCCTAGCAATAAAACTGGGCACTACAGTAAGAAACCAGACAAATATTATTCTGCCATTTTGTGTAAGAAAAATAAACTCATACTTAAACAATAAGTTTAACAAATATGAACACAGTATCTTATTTAGTGGCTTATGTAATAGTAGTAATGGGAGAAGAAATAGTTCATTTATGAGTGAGGACTGCCACAGAATTTTCTTAAGAGTTAAAGGAGAAAGAGATCCAATAAGAAATCCTCAGGCTTTCTAACAGCTAGAATCAGGAATTAATCTCCCTATGGTATAGTACTGTCTTCTTTAACATGGAGATAATCATCCCTGCTCTGCTTGTAAGGATCAAGTGAAATGTTGTTCATTCATTCGTCAAATATTGGGCACCTACTTTACTTAAGAAAGTGGGCTAGACACTGTGAAAGATTCGATGGTGTTTAAAATAGCCTCAGTTTTTATGAACATAAAACCTGAGAGTGAGATCAATGACATCAACATCATGGATAATAAAAGCAAGGTGAAAGTTCAGGAGTCATAAAGGCTAAAATAATGTGATACGAGGATTCATGTCATGAAAACGTGATTTGAGACTGTAAAATGCTATATGGATGCAAGTATCAGAGTAGTTTAGGACATGACGAAACTGAGCAAAGGTGTTTGATGACTTGTTCCTATAAACATTCCCTTTCCTCTTTCTGTAACTTGGTTAATAAAATAGGATAGGAATCAGTGACTTAATACAGTGTCTTACAAACTCCAAGTACTCAGTAAATATTTGTTGAATGAACTAATGCTTAACGATCTACTTCTCAATGTTATTTGAAGGAGTACTTGGTAAAAAATATTCTAGTTGGGAATGCAAAAGCACTACTTAAATTATTATTAATAGTTAAAATAATAATGTTATTTAAGAATCTATTTTAATGAAATATAATTTATAACATTTGTTTCAGATTCAACAGCCACCTCATATATAGATTACCAGCGTGTAATGTGCGTTCAGTGTAAACCAGTAGAAAATACGTTGATTTGGGAGCCAGGACCTCGGCACAAGAATCCTCAATTCCCACTAGCTCTTGGTAAAACTACCATGTGCGTGCCTTAGTTTTCTAACCGTACAACAATAGAATATACAGATAATTGCTAAGATCTCTTCCAGCTTTAACAGTTTCATATCTCAATATAGGACGTACTATTTAATGAGAAACATTTAAATTTTATAAAATGGACTTAGCTTGTAATGGGTTATCCTCGTGTTTTAAAAATGACATTACTATATTTTTGGGTTGGTAAATTGTGTGTACATCTAGAAGATAAGAATGGCAAACATTTACAAACATATGAAGATATTCTAACACAGGTAAAAAGTACTACCTCTGCAGCCTCCCCCACCACACACACCTTTGGCCTATTTGGGGGAGTAATCTATGATCAGTTAAGGCTAACTGAGTAGTATAATTATTAAGTGAATTGGATTAGTTCTGGAAAATTAAAGCAGAAACTTTCAGGTATTTAAGGACATGCCCATCTTCGCATTTTGTTTAAACTTTGTTCAATGAGTAATAAATACAACCTGGCCAACCATGTGCTAGAGCTATGCATTCAAACAATTTTATTTACAATGAATTTTAGGGAATTAATGAGGCATCAAATGTGGCCACACACTAATCACAAAATGATAATCAAAATGGTCTTGTAAACAATATGTCCATAATGGTGATTGACTGACCTTTCTAAAGACAGGAAACCTGCAACAGGAGAATGATAGGATCCCCAAACACTTAAGATGAAAAGAAAATGGATTATTTATTGAGTACTTTCATTGTGTGTGACTCTGAGCTAGGCTGTTAAATATATTTACTCATTTTAAACATGGTCAGTAATTAGCAAATTTAGATTTAATCGTTCCCATTTTAGAGATAGTCTCCCATAAGTAAGTTGCTTAAAGTTGCAGAACTAATTGAATTTCAATTCAAGTCCCTGAAACTTCAAAGCCCTATGCTTTAACCACCACCATACCACCTCCCATAACTATGCTTATGAACTATGTTCAATATTATATTTTAGGAGATAAAAATATAACTTTTAAATATTAGTTTGAGGCATCTTGTCTAAATCACGAACTCATTTGATAATTCATTAGCTCATGTTTCATGCTGTATCTATACAGATTGGCTCATTTTCCGAGAAAGCATTTCCTGCCTACCCTCTTCTACTATGCTCTTGCTAACTTTTTGTCCTCCTTCTGGCCATCACTTAAATGTTGCCTCTTCAAGAGGAGAACTTTGATATCAGATTTAAATTAACTTCTTACTCTTAGATTATCCTGTGCTCTTTCAAATTAGCCTTTTTCCCATATGTCCAATGTTCACAGTAAACTGTCACATCCCTGATGGAAGAATAATATCTGTCTTGCTCACCTCTGTATCTCCACCACTCAGAAGAACACAGCTTGGCATGTAGTAGATACTCAAACATATCTGTTGCATGAATAGCACATGTATCCGAAATTAAGTAAAGTGCTGTAAGACTCCCCAGAACATATGACCCTTAGGTAACTTATACTATACATTTTTGTTTTGCAGCATCATACACACAATGAAAACAAGAAAGGTCTTGTAGTAATATATTAACAGATTCAACAATGGAGTCCCTGGTGTGGACTCAGATTGCTGGAAGGTGAATTATTTGTTAGCAAGTTCATGAAGCACTGCTCCATTTAATTTTATCTTGTTTTGTCTTATAAATTCCAAAGAACTAACAACAGTGGAGTGGGTTGTTGCATCAATATTGCTTCCACTTAGCAGACTGATGCAAGTAACCAACAACAAGGTCTTTCTTTTCTTTTTGCAATACATCTCATGGTCAAAAGATGGCAGTGTGTTCGAGAGTGACAGCCTTCCTTTTAAGTCTGAAATGAACAGCAGGGTGAGTGGTTAGCTGTGGTCCTGATGAATTCACTTGGCTTTGCAAAAATCTCAGGTTTCAGCAGAATGTCCAAAGCAGAAATCCACAGCTTCCCAGGAGAAACATTTATGTTTTTTGGATCTGCTGCTTACCTTTGTTCAGGAGAGAAGAGCTCCAGAAAGTGTATAATCTGTTATGAACAGATGAAAAAACAAATTTGAGCCACAAATGAAAAAAAAATTGTTAAATGCCAGAAATAAAAACATTGCTAGCTTCAAATACCAAATGTCAAATGCTGTGATCAATCCACTTATTCACCCCGTTTGGAGAACTACTCTTTTCACTGTCTGATAAGCCAAGGTATCTGTCCTAAAAAAAAAAAAGTTTGTATTTTATTTTATGGGAAGTTAGGATGAAAATATTTGTTTTCTTCATGAACTATTTTTCAAAATTGTATTTACAGCACAGATATTCATAAGTAAGGTGGCACTTTGGCATCGATGTAAACTAGGTGAGATTGTCTTCAGTACCTTCCTCTTCCCTGTGAGAGCTCTCCTCCTTCTCTTGTAACTGCTATTCTTAGAGGCCCAGACATTCAGAACCAGGGCCTGAGCTCTCCTCCAGTGCAGGCATCTTCTGATCTATGCCTTGGGCTCTAACTCAGTCCTTTCATCTGTACTCCTTAAAGACTTTCTAGTGCTGTTCTCCAAGGATGGCCTCCCTGTTGGAAAGGGTCAAATCGATGCCTGTCTAATGGCTAATAAGGTGTACTGTATTTCCAGGCACCCAGTCACTCTTTTGTGTATTTTTCAGCAGTCATGAATGGCGCTCACCCAAGGTTACCACCAGGAAAATGAGAGCCAGACAAGGTACAGCTAACAATAATAATGCTTCAGACAGGTAAACTGTGAAGCAGAGCAAAACAGTTTGCTATGCAGTGTGCAGCCATTTTTGTACTTTGAGAGGAACATATTCATCTTCTATCCTTAACTCATGGCATAATGCCTGGCCCATGGAAAACATGCAATAGATGTCTAGGCCTAAACTTTTAATGATGAGACACTGACACAAACTTACGGGGATAATATTTTTGGACCTCTCTCTGGTCCCTTCGTATTATCACACATTGGGAGAAAAAAACTCTGCCTACTATGAACTGCCTGTGTCCATGACAGTAGGACTTAAACAGAATTGTGATTTTACTTTTTCATTTTTTGGTGAGACAGTCTCCCTCTGTCACCCAGGTTGGAGTGCAGTGGTGCAATCTCGGCTCACTGCAACCTCCACCTCCCAGGTTCAAGAGATTCTCCTGCCTCAGCATCCCAAGTAGCTGAGACTAGAGGCACGTGCCACCACACCCAGCTAATTTTTTGTATTTTTGGTAGAGATGGGATTTCACTATGTTAGCCAGAATGGTCTCGATGTCCTAACCTCGTGATCCACCCTCCTTGGCCTCTCAAAGTCCTGGAATTACAGGCATGAGCCACTGGTGATTTTACTTTTTTTCCTTCTTACTGTGGCTTCTGTGGTGGAGAAGACAGAATGATTTGTTAGACGATAAGGTAATAAAATGAAGATGGAAATAAGTTCCTGAAGCTTACTTCAGAAAAGTCACAGGGGTGTGGGAGGTCCCACTTGTTCCTAGCAGGGAATAGGCCTAATTTGTTTGGCTTGACTAATAAATATGACTCAGGCCTGCACACTAGCAAGTGTTTATTTCCTTACAAATGTGCTATGCTTTTGTTTGATGTTTTCCCCCTGGAGGTTTTCATTTATTCCCAAAGTATCTCTTAAACTGCAGAAACACCTCTCTTCAGCTATGTCTTTATGAATAAATCGATCAATTGTTGTATTGACACGTTTTAAAACTGTTTTATAGAAAACAGGCCAAAACACTGCCAGTTGCCTGGATGATTTGACTATTAAATGATCTGTAATCCAGTTCACCGCATCTTTCTTCACTTTGCTTGAGAGATTCTTTCTCTCAAGGAAAAGAAAAATGTATCAGCAAGAGTCTCTTTCCTCCATATAGTTTGAATTCAAGCACATTAGGTACATCAGGAAATAGCCCAGTGCAACCCAAGAGGAAAATCACCCAAGGGATGTGACCTTCATCACTGTGACTTCATGCCTGTAAACCGAGGAATAGCCAGTTGATCCGGCACAGCGGGCGTGTATCTGTTGGAGTTGCCAGGGAACAATGGCCTTCACTGTGCAGGCTGCCATGTGGGAAACAGGCTTGTTTTTGTTTTTCTTTATGTCATTTTAGGGTATAAAACATGGTTGCTCTTTTTTTTATTTAAATGACACAGAGTCAGTAGAGAACTCCAGCTTCCTGATCCCAAATATCAGGCCAGTTATTCCAGAAACTCCAAAATCCATTGACATTTTAAAGCACTATCATTGTGATGGTAGCTTTTCACTCCACCAAGAGGAGCAAGAGGAGCAGGTTTTCTTGTGGAAGAGGAGGCAGCTTTCAGGAAGTTCCCAGAGAGTCATTTGACATTTCTGCCTGGGATGAGGAGGAGGGATGAGATAAGGGAAGGGTGAATGGCATGACGTGCCTTCACAAGGACCGTATATGCACCCTGGGTGTGTGCAAATCCAGTGTGAATGCAAAGTCTTTGCAAACATGTCTGCACCAATCAGAAGCACATATGTAGTCAAATCTCCCATCTTCACCTTACCATTATGCGTAGAATTTCCTCATAATGTAACACCGTAGAAGTTTTGAGGTTAAGAAAATGATTCTCATTACATTTAACTTGCATGTGTTCAATTGCTAAAGCTAGCCAGACCTGGAGAAAACTGCTACCTCTCGTAAATTCTGACTTACAACTCCTTACATCTCCTGTTCTATCAAGGCAATAAATATACTCATCCTTATCAGATGATATGACTCAAATTTTGGCCTGTTTTTGAAATTGTGAGAGTTGACAAATAACAATAGAAGATTAATTTCATTTAGGACCTAAGTGTAGAGGGGATATTTTGTTAGCCAATTAATTTCTAAGGGTTTCTAGCCCTTACCTTGTAATCTTGTTGCTATGTAGTAGTAGTCACAATTTTAATTTAAAAAAGACATTTGGAGACATAATTGGCAGTTAAAGTATTTACATGTTTCCTGAATTTTATGTAACAATTAGTTACACATGAAAGGCATATCCTTTTTCAAATTCAAGTCCAATTATTTATGTTTACAGATACAAGAGTTTCCTGGCTCTTGAATACAAATGGAAAGGTAACAAGTTCTCATGGTCTAATAAAATGAAGCTACACACCTCAACATGTGAGTAATTTTGTTTGTATTGGCATTAAATCTCTAATAAAATACATTTCCCATTTATGGTCATAGCACCCCAACCACAGACACATACAGCATCTAGCTCCATCCTTCCTTGCATGGGAGGTCACAAAATAAGCAGGAATCCCTATTAAAATTGCAGCTAGCCCAGGTAAACTGCCCAGAAAACTAAACTGTTAAATTTGATTATTAAACTATCTCTCTCAAAGATGTAGACAGAATGCCCATGTTGTGCAAAACAGGATTAAATTCTGTGGCAAAGGTGGGGGAGGACTCAACAAATAGTCCATGTGCTTCCCTTATATTTCTCAGCCTCTTTTGAAGTTAAGGGTGTGTGCTGCTATCCATATTCCTAACTATCCACAGTCTCTCTCCTTTCTGTGGCCGGGAATGCAGGACTACAAGGAGGCAACCTGCATGATAGAACAAGTTTTGGGTCCCTGAGTCACTTTTTGGAGGAGAAGTATACAAAAAAGCTGCCTAGCCCCTATTGGGTTATGAGATGAGCAATAGACGGACTATGCTATGTTAAGACATTGAGATTAAAGGTTTGCAATTGCAATTGACTTTGCCACTTGGTTTTAGAAAACCAATCCCAACATTCTTTCTAAAATAATACATTTTTCTCTAAATGCTGGTGACACATCTGTTTGATATATTAGAGATTTTACATGGTTAGCCATATTGCTATATAGTAAATCTTGTGAACATGTTAATAATAAAACTTTAAGACATTAAACTATTAGGTTTAGAAATTTTAGTGGGTTAAATTAATATGTGTAGTAAGTCTGCTAGGCTGGCTTTTACTAATGCTCTTTATTGAACACTAAAGTTTAATTATAATACCTGTCATAAAGTTACATGGTTTGACTGTGGATAAAATTTTTAACTGTAAATCTTTGGTTTGGTAGTAAAAGAAGGGAAAGCTGTATAACTATAAGAAGGGCAATTTCTTGAAACACACTTAAGATATTGCCAAGGAGAATATAGCAGAATCACTCCACAAATAGAACTAGTAACCATCAAGAACAGTGGTCAAGAAAATTCTTCCTATGTAAATGGTATCAGGGCTAAATAATGAAATATTCCTCACTGTAAAATAAAAAGCCTTAAGAATATCTGACCCAAGGAATTTCACAATTGCTGGGAACCAGTGATTGAAGAAAGTCCCCCCACTTTTTTCTGAATGAGAGTGTTTAGTTAATCTTCCCATAGTATGTAATTATGTGAGTGTGCTGGAGGAGGGACAGATAACTTCACAGGTTTCCTAATCTAAGAGGAGCCATATATGCAACTTATGGATAAACCATTCTGCAGAGACCTACAGATCCTCAGCCTCAGACTGCTAGGCTTTAATTTTCTCCATTGGGAGATGTTAAGTGCTTTAGGTGATCAGGATGGCAGACTGTAACAGAGACGATTAGTGCTCAGTGAGTATATCTCAGCTTCCTTTGCAGTTGAATTAAGATTATGTGACTACTTCTGGTCAATAGATTGCTGGTGGAAGGGAAGTGTGTCACTTCGGTTGGCAGCAGTTAAGATTAGGGGAATCTTCTGTGGTTGTTAGTGAAGGACCATAAAATGATGGACATGCAAGATGGAAGCCCCTGTGCAAGTAGGGAACCTATTCAATATCATTGTCTGCCCTTCATGGAACTGTGACATGACTAAGAAATAAACTTTTTTTAATCTACTGAGATTTTAAAGTATGACCCTGAGGAACCGGTTTTAATTATTTACTAAAAAATAAAATATTGTAATTACTACTGATCCTACGTCTCCTAAAATAGTCACTTTAAGAGGAACCCTCATAGAATTCAGCATTTATATTCTGTTATATTTTTTGAGCCACGTGTTAGGGCACATGCAAGGAAATTTAGGGCACATTCTTTTCTCTCCTCTCCAAAATTTCACAGTCCAATTCTCTCACCTGCAAGATAACAAATGACTACACTGCTGTTCAACCTTTTTGAGGTTGCACCCACTAGCCTCTAGGTAAGCTTTTGGATGAGTAAGGAAGTATCATGCACTCCACCTGTTCTGAATAAGGATAGAATCTTGGAGAGATCATCGATGAGTTCAGCTTAGCTGAACAAAAAAAGACTAAACACTCAATGCTTTACATTTTTCTTTCTTCAACAGAGATTTCTTTCTCCCCTACAACTTTATGTCTAGCACTTGAAACTTTTATTATAACCTGGAAGAGACCAAAAAAAAAAAGTTCTTTGTATGTTTGAGTATAGCCTATTTCCTCAGAGGCAAATGTAGTCCAAAAGAGCAACTCAAAATTTATTTTATCTTTCGATCCATACACGCACTATTTCTACCTTTTTTCCTCCATCTTCACTTTCTCTCTGACATTTACTCAAAAAATTATGGCATCTGTAGAACTTACCTTCTCAATAGTTCTCAAATACTCTTGCCTATGCTCCTCTTTCTATCTGACCGGAGACACCACCATCTCTTACCTCTATAGCTATAGTCGTTTGCTAACTCAGCATTCTTTTTTTGTTATTGCTTTCCTAAAATCTGATCTCTACATTGAAGATAAGGGATTCTTTCTAAAATAAAGGTGATCATGACACTATTTGCTTAAAATCATCTATTGTTTTAGGAATTATGCACAAACTCATTAATATGGCTTATAAAGTTTTTTACTTCTTCATCTTCATTTCTCATAACATCAACCCTTCCTCCCTAATCCATTTCAATCCTATAACTGCCTACTTTCTCTAATCCAAGCATGATAAACTTTTTCTTTAACAAATTTAGTTTATATATCACTACTTGTAGCCTAATCACCCCCTTTCATGTCTAGGTTAGAGGCCCTCGTGTATTTGATAGCAGCTTGTCTGCTTTCTCTCTCAAAACACTTTCATACCATATTGTGATTATCCCTACATTTATCCATATTTCTCATTAAACTATAAATTCCACAAAGGCCAATACAGTGTCTTTGCAATTCACCATTACACACCTATTTACCACTTCTTACAATATAACTCTCACGCATTTTCTGTCTCTTTTTATTTAACTTATTAAAGATACTTTCTATATATTCATATGGAAGATGATGGGTTTAGTTTTAAACATCTTGAGTGCAGTTACCTATGGAACATCAAGTGAAGATGTACACTAAATAACTGGGTAGAGGATTCTGGACCTTAGGAGAGAAATTTTGGGTGCAGATATAGAGATCCAGAAGGAAGCAGCATAGAAATGCTAGGTGATTCTACTAATATACATGAAATCATCTAGAAAGAGTGGGTAAATCAAGAACAGAAGATGTTTGGGGATGGAACTCCAGCATGTATGAAATAGGAAGAATATTATTGATGGAATTCATAGAGATAGCGTTCAGACAAGGAGAAGGAAAGCTATGAGAGTGGGGGAATGAAGAAAACAAACAAAATATAAATTCTCAAAAGGAGGGGTATTCAATTGCTGCATAGAGGTCAAGCAAGATAAGAACTGAAACAATTCTTATCCATTAGTTTTATCAGTGAAGACGTCACTGATGACCTTTTCCAGGGTGGCTTCAGTAAAAGTGGTGGGTGTGGGAGCCAGATTCATAGGTTAAGAGATGAATCTGCCATAAAGAAGTAAAAAAGGGCTCCAGAAATTTTACAGTTAAGAAGAGTAGAACAGCTAATTCTCATACATCCTTCAGGACTCAGCCAGATTTTACCTTCTTCCAAGAGCCTTTTCAGAGCCCAGCAACACATTATTACACCACACTCTAATAGAAACCATCACACTTTGGTTTCCATTACACAGCCTTCATATTTGGTCTATGCATACCTTCATCTTATCATTGATTATACATTATAACCAACTGATAGTCTTTTTTACTAAATCACTGGTTCTGAACCTATTTTGGGTTGTTGATTTTCTTTAAAATCTGTTGTAATCTAAAACTTCGTCTTTGCTGAAAAGTTTATTTCATGCATATACAAATTTTTGCATAAAATTTCAACAAGTTAAAAGGAACCCTAAAAGCTCATTCAGAGTACCCAAGCTAGAAAGCCCTGCATAAGATGCTAAACTTTTTGATAATATAGGGATTATATATTAATTATCTTGTGTTCTTGTGCCTGTCACAGTGCTTATTGCATAATGGTACTCAATAAATGCTTGATAAATGAATGAATGAATAAATGAACTGCAGTGTAGAAACATGCACCAAGGATATTGAAAGCATGAAAGTAGGAACATCTAACACTGCCTTGGAGAAACAGGAATCCTTCAATGCAGAGGTTTGAAGGAGGACATTGCCAAGATGATAAAAAAAGATACCTGTCAAAGAAAGAACATCAGAGGAAAAGGCCCACCAGACTGTTCAAAGAACAGATAATTTAATCCAAATGGAATACAGTGAGGCTTTAGGAAGTATTGAAACAAAAAGTAAGTAGCCATTCTCCTACACTTTCACGTGGGACTGAATAGAGCATTTTTAATTTTTTAAATTTTTTAAAATATCACAACCTCCATTGAAATTATATTCTAGAAAACTTCAGCCTTTACTTTCTATGTATCTGCCCTGAAAACACATCAAAATCCTTTGTGTTTTATTTAGCTGACCATTTTAAGTAAATTTTTTTAAAGATTTAGTTTTAAAAAATTAAATTATAAAGTAGAGCAATAAAGTAAACTTCTTACTGCTAATTAAACGTGTTACTTTCTGCATTATTTTTTTGTCACACACTACTCTATTCAAAAAACTACCAGCAGTACCAAAACTGTCTAAAGAAGTAGTCCAATAATTATGGAAATTTGACGTAGAGAATCCAAAGTTCTAGATCAGACCTAAAAAATCAAGCAGTAAAAATTCCAACTTTTATTTTTTAACTCTGGTAAGTAGAAGTGACAGAATAAGAATGTCTATTCAGGAATATTCATGTTCATACACGTGAATACCATGACCAAAGTATTGACCTATCTTTGGGACTTTAAAATCTGTGAGTAGTATTGGGCTAAAGGGGCTCTTCAGTTGAAAGGGTTTGCAATATAATTTTTTGGAATTCTTGCCAAGACAAAATTAACAATGATTCTCAGGAGTCCTTGTTGACTTGTTTCTCAAAGGGGTAGATTTGAAAGGAGAATATGCTTAAGGTTAATATGTACCTTTCCAGAGGTTTTCAGAGATTCTAAAGTCCATTCAGAATTCCCAGAGTTAAAATATCATTTAATACTTATTAGGCTAAGTCAAAATAATAATAATCTCCTTTAGTTATTTACAGTGTTTCTGGAACTTCTCTTTTATACATCTATTCCTCACTGTTGTCCTAAAGGGTAGTTATCACACTCATTTTGTAGATGAATAGTTGCAGAGACAGCCTTCATATCCTGCTAAATATAACACAGCTCATAAAAGCCAAAATGGCCTCTTATAGATTTGTGTGATAAACTCAATTTCATTCCCAGCACTCTGGAAGGAATTTACCTTCTGCTACTAGTAACACCATCAATTTGGTATCTGAGGTGAATTAAATGACTGAAATTGATTACCACCAGAGTGACTATGTAGCTCATCATAAGACTCCAAAATATATTGTTTAATATTTTATAGATGCAGTGAATGTACACTGACAGAATACTCTAAGTCATAGGATAGATGGAAACAAGGCTCTCAGGGTTCCTAAGTATGAAATATATAAAATATTATATCTCTGAAATTTCCTTAGAAACTCTTGCAAAATTTCCACACTCAGTGTAGGTTATAGGCAGAAGTATTAGCTACAATTTTTTTTGGCTTGATTTGCTCAGTTCAGTTGGTCAGAATACAGTTCAGGGGAGGGCAAGGAAGTGGGTAGAAACTATGTGGGCCAGTTTATTTACTTGAATCTTGCACAATTATATCAACAATGTCCATAAGAATGATTATGTCCTCCTAAAATACAGTTAATGTTTCAAGGAAAATCAAGACTAACACGTTACCACAATTAGGAAATTAACATAAAGTTCATGTCCCTTTTATAGTGGAATCATCTCAGTAGCATCATTCTCTCTAAAAAAAAAAAAAAAAAGAAAGAAAGAAAGAGAGAGAGAGACTTCATTACTCTCGTTAACCAAAAGGTCATTATCAACACTTGATTAATCATCAGTACATAGAGTAGCTTATCTGAGACAAATATTTAAATGATCAATGGTGAGGTTTGAGTGACTATAGATGACCTGTAAATGGAGTAGTGCTTTAAACTTTTCCTGAACTAATGTAGTTTTGAAATTTTCCATTTCTATAGCTGCCTGAGCACCAGAAAATGTCCATTAAACAAAAATATTTAAGTGAGTCAGAAGAGGTTTATTTTCCTCCCTGCTGTGTTCTCATCAGAGCTAAATAACCAAGACAAAGACTTGTACATCATAACTCCTTTCAGAGTTTATTCCATGGAATTTTGTAGCAGATATTCTAATGAAATTTTGTACATAAAACACCATGGTTGTGATATTTGGTTCAGTCTACCTTAAAATATACTCGAAAGATCTGCCTAGGAACATTAACTGAATCCATCAAAAAATGCTAAATCTTATGTTTTAAAGTGTTATCATTAATGTATTGACCATATAACTCATAATATAATATGGCACAGCCATTCAAAATTTCCAAATTACAAACTGAATAATGTTTCCAGGACCACAAGCCAAACTGAATATTTTAGAAGAAGTGCTAATTTGAATTGTGTTCACCACTAGGGTTTAGAAGGTCTGATATGGATTATTTATATACTCTTCACTTTCTTTTGAAAGCAGCAGTGGGCAGAAACTGAGGTCATATGCACAGGACACCAGAAATATTAACAGGAGATATGCAACGTTAATTCTTTCATCATGTCTTCCAAGCAGTATGCATTAATATAGACAGGTTCCAGAGAATGGCTTCATCACAAAGGCATATTTTCACTCTTTATTTACTACATTATATTTAAGAGTTTGGGAAACTTAATTTTTGATTGGCATAGTGTCTATGACTACAAATGGCATGATCTCCTAGAGATGATGCAGTGGGATATTGATGTTAAATCTAAGGAGGGCTTGTTTTGCCAGAGAATTATGACAATATGTAGGAAAGGCCAAAGGTGATTCTGGGTATTGTTTTTCATGAGTAACAGGAATTCTCTTTGCAAACTTATAATAATAGGATTAGATAAGAGTATTGTCGTAAGAAATGTGTAAAGATAGTGTTTCTTATTCTCAAACATGGTTACGGTCATGAGCTTTTCCTTCTCTCTGTTGCTTAGATACAAAAAAATACAAATTGTTCACTTTTTAAAGTGTCATGGATACAGCAATTGGTGGAAAGCAATAGAGCAGATAATAAAAGAAGAGTCTAAATCTGATATATCCCTCCAGTGAAGATAAGCAATGTGTTCTGCGGTGGGCAGAAGAGTTCAAGTCTGCAGTTCACCTTTACCTGAATTGTCTCATTGAGTTAGGACTAGCAACTGGAGATATAAGGTCTTATTCCAGAAAGATACATAAGGATACCGTGCCTTGATCAATACAATAGCATAATTGCTGGTGTCATGAGTTTGCTTTTGTGCTTTACAATACTTCCCTGTTTATATAAATCTCTAAAGACCTTACTTTGTGAATTTTCATTTATCCATCCAGATTCTAAACTCATGAATTTTCTCTTTATGTTTAACTTTGATCAAATAAAATTATTTGGACAAGATGCTATTTGATTTTCTCCATTTATTTGTATTATGTATTTATAATTATATTATTAACAAATATTTTTCTAGTCTAAGAATATTCACTCATAATTTCATGGTAGCAACTAATAAATGATTTTTTATGTTTCATTCCAATCATCATCCACATATGGTAACTATGTATGTAAAATTTAGTAAATATAATTTTCTATTTAAAAAGTCTTTCACAAATTGCAACTATGTTTTCATAGTGTACAATAATTTACTAATATTTTACTATGTAAAAACTACCATAATTTTATATTGTATGGTAGCCATAGGCCTAACACAAATATATTGGAAGAAAAAAGACCTGCGGCTTATGCCTCCTGGATGCTTAGTTGTGTTGAAATAAAATATTGTTGTTGTCAAAAGGTCCTATTTGCACATTATTTGGGGTGACTTGGGAGTTGATAGGTGAGGATATGGATACCACATATCCACATCTAGTTCTACCAAAGTTCCTTCCAATTGCTTTCACAGGGGTAGATGTTATAAGTAAATTCAGTAACAACATCATGGGGTGGTATATACTATCATTAGACTCTACACAGTCATTCATGAAACAACCATGAAAAGCTCCAATCTGGGCAGGACTACACTCAGGGAATATGCACAACTGTGGATCATCATAAGACCTCAGCCGCTCATCTATCAGGCAAAGCAACCCAGCAAGTTTAAGAAGCTATTCTACATTAGAGTAATGATTGAAAATTATTTAAAATTTGATAGAAATGTGAGGATTTTAATAATTATGATGGTTAAAGTACATGAAGATTGGAAATGGGGGGCTAGAAGTACCTGGTAATATTAAAAGCCCTAGAAGATGTTCAGGAGTCATAGCTGGCTACATTTAAAATAGTATAGTTAGAGAAAAATGGGGAATTCCACATTATTTTTTAAACCATGCCTGACAATGTGTATTAGGCACTTTTTGCATTGCTAAAAAGAAATACCTGAGACTGGGTAATGTATAAGATAAGGAGTTAATTGTCTCATTGTTCTGCAGACAGTATAGGAAGCATAGCACCATCATCTGCTTCTGGGGGAGCAGAAAGCTTCCAATCATGGCAGAAGGTGAAGCAGGAGCAGGCATCTTATATGGCAAAAGCAGGGACAAGAGAGAGTGCAGGGGAGGTGCCACACACTTTACATGACCAGATCTCACATAAACTCATTATTTTGAGGACAGCTCCAAAAGGGTGACTCTAAACCATTGATGAGAAATCCACCCCCATGATCCAATCTCCTCCCACCAGGCCCTACCTCCAACACTAGGGATTATATTTCAATGTGAGATTTGGTGGTGGCAAATATCCAAACTATATGACCATATATTCAGAAGCACAAAACGATCCTTGAGCTGGGCTGCTGATCATTTGAGATGAGTTTTACCACCATATGAATTTGAAGGGGACACAAACATTCAGACCATAGCAATCCTTTGGAGGTTCTTGGGAAGTTCGGGGAATTTTAAAGTATGTATAATGTTAATTGTGACAGGAGTGTCTATACTCAGTGGCCACTTTGGGAAAGCAAACATAGTGTAGGACCCAATCTGTCCGTAATCCAGCAGGGACCTTGGCATAAGGGTTTTAGAGATACTACAGAATTTCTGGAATTTTTATCTCAAATTCATCTCCTTGGGAGGTGATTAGGTCATAAGGGTAAAGCGCTTATCAATGGGATTAGTGCCGTTTTAAAACAAACCCCAGACAGCTAGCTGGACCCTTTTACCATGTGTGGTTAGAGTGAGAAGACAGCTAATTATGAGGAAAAGGGCACTCATCAGACCCCAAATCTCTCAATGCTTTGATCTTAGATTTTCCAGCCTGCAGAATAGTGAGAAATACATTTCTGTTGTTTATAAGCCACCCAGTTTATGGAAGTGTGTTATAGCACCCTGGATAAACTAAGCCAAAGGCTAAGACAAAAACTGATTTACCAAAAGCTACTCATCCTTGGGCCCATCACTATACTAAGAATAATTTATTGAATATTATAAACTTTGGCATTGTCTAATCCATCACTACTGGCTTAGGGTCCCTAAGGCAGTAACTATGTTTTTGTTGTATAGAGAAATAGCCTAACTGAAGTCACTGGAAACCAGATTTGCAGACAGTGTAGTTAAATACGTATTCTTCACCACCCAATCATAGGAAAAACGTTAGCTACACCAGTTCTGAGAATTTCTGGATATTGTGGCACAGGGTCCTCAGGCAGGTGTTCTGATAAAATATTATGCAAGCTACAGAACACGGTGACTACACACACTTGGCCTATTTAGTATCTGAATAGTAGCAGCAATGAGAAAGAAAAATTTAGGAATCAGTTAAGAAAAAGTTAAGAATATGCTAATAACTAGCGCAAGGTGGAAAGGATTTGGAATGGCTTCCTTGCCACAATAGCCCTATTAGGAGCTCTTATGGTGCTGGCAGTGGCTCTGGGCACTGAGGACTGGTATAGGACTATTGAGAGAGGGAATGATGTAGTGCAGGAATTCTACCCAAAGGAATGTGACTCTGAATTGGGTGAAGGATCTGTTTAGGTAAAATACTAAAATTGGAGATTAGATGCTAGGATATGCAAATCAGAATTTGGAGTTAGAGATGACTGTCTGAATGCAAGCTTTTCAGACATCTTCTGGCTAATTTTGCTTTTTCTGTAACGTTTATGTAACTATTTACCAAGGAATCTTGATCCCTATCTTCAATCTAGCAGCTGAGACCTGATGTTCCAAAGGCACTGAGCATGGGCTGTGTGTGTATGCCTAGCATATTCCAGAGCATAAGGCTGCAGGACCTGCCTTGGGATGGTAGCAGCCCCAGTTAAAGACAAGAGACTCATTCCTCACTCAAACTGGACAAAAAGGAAAGGACAGTGACTCCAGAAGGAAGTAAAAGGTGTGTGGACAGGTGACCTCCTCTTTATGTGCAACAATGACATACTTACGTAGTTCGTCTGGCCAGGCACGGTGGCTCATGCCTGTAATCCCAGCACTTTGGGAGGCCGAGGTGGGGAAATCATGAGGTCAGGAATTTGAGATCAGCCTGGCCAACATGTTGAAACCCTGTCTCTACTAAAAATACAAAAAAAAAAAAAAAAAAAAAAAATTAGCTGGGCGTGGTGGTGTGCGCCTGTAATCCCATCTACTCGTGAGGTTGAGGCAGGAGAATCGTTTGAACTGGGGAGGTGGAGGTTGCAGTGAGGCGAGATCACACCATTGCACTGCAGCCAGGACAACTGTGTGAGACTCTGTCTCAAAATAAATAAATAAATACATAAAATAAAATAAAAATAGTTCGTCCCTGCAGTTTGAATCCATTCACCAGGGGATGGCTGACTACAAGCAGCTTGACCTTGTTTGCTGAAAAGGCTTTTGAGTATGCAGTTGAGAGATGTAGTTTTAGATTTGCTGGGCCTGAAGTTCTAGCCTGAAGAGATGGCCATATGGATGTTCTTTAAGTCATGAATAGTGAAGATTTCCACTCTATTAGCAATGCTAACATTGCTAATGTTACCAAATCTGAATTCTGGTTTAATTGTTTGGAGCTATAAGTTCTTTGGAACTATAATTTTTAACTTCGTCTGTGGGAATTCAACAAAGGAGGAGCATTATATACACAAATTTTGAACATTTAAATGTTGTTGACACTATTAATCAAATATTTTAATTCTTAGTAATTTGTAAAATGATTAATGAGCCATACTGGACAATGTGGAGTGCCATAATTTGGAATAAAAATTAGAATAGAGGGTAAAGATGTTGCCCTAGGCAGAGTATAACTCCGAAGCTAATTAGTGAATTCTCTGACCTGAGCATATTTCAACACTGAGTACTAGAGATTTGGAAAGGATACACAAAAGACCCATGGTTGGTATTGAGAGAGGGACCCCATGAAGATGAAAAGTAGACTTCCCCAATAGACTGCTCTTCCTCCAAGTAGATAACCCTGTCCTGAGTATGTTAGAGCTGAAGGTTTATTCCACATTTTTCTAGTTTTCAAAAGAAGGGATTTTCCTGAACACAGCTGTCCAGTCATGTCACCCTTTATTCCTTCCTAAAAAGGTAAGCTGAGTTACTTGGTTGGCGAAAGGCAGCTCTTAACACCAGAGCATGACGTTGAATCTCATTCAGCTTTACCACTTTAGTTGTTAGTTTTTCTTGTGGTAAGAAACAATGACAATGTATCAGTGACTACCAACCACAAATATTTATTTCTTGTTAATGTTACATCGGAGCTACAGGCTGGCCATACCTTTTCTTTACTGATGAGGCCAGATATTTTCATATGTTTATGAGTTACTTGAGCACGCTTTCTATTACATTGCTTGTTCCTACATTTTGCTATTAATATTTTTGCTTATTAATATTTTTATGTTCTTTATATATCAATCCTTTTGTTGATTAAATAATTGCAAATAACCTCTCTCAGACTAATGCTTTATTTTTTCCTATCTTTTAAAGTGATGTCTTTTGAAACATAAAAGCTTTTCTGTTATGTAGTATAATTAATAATTCTGTTTATGTTTTCTTTTTAATATCATTTAAAGAAATTCTTTCTTATCCTGAAGTTATAAACACGTTCTATATTTTTTTCTAAAACTTCAAAGTTGTGTTTTTCACATATAGATTTTAATCACCTAGAATTTTTATTTTAGAGTTAGACTTTAACTTTGTTTTTTCCCGTAGGAAAAACCAATTAATCATGGTTTGTTATTCCATCATGGACAGTTTATTATTCCTTTCAGGGGTTCTATGGTACCTCTAACAAAAGAAGTTTTCACATATCAATGTTCATTCAGTTGAGTTCTTTATTCTGTTCCATTAGCCTGTTTTTTCTCACTCTAACCAAGTACATGTAGCTTTAAATAGTATAGCCTCATAATGTCTTCAAATCTGATAGGCTATGTACCATAACTTGTATTCCTTCTCTAAAACTTTCTGGTTTGTTCTTATATCTTCATTTTTCCAAACTTACTTTAGTATCAGTATGCTAATTTCCATATAAATATTATTGATATAGTCATTGAAATTTCATTGACTGTACAGATTAATTTGGGAAAATTGACATCTTTGTGATGTTGAGTTTTCCCAGCCATTTTAGTTCATCTCTGCATTTTGTAGCTCTTCATTTTTTAAAGTTTTCTTTAAATAATTATAACCTGATAATTATAACATTTTATTATAAAATTATACTTGAAAATTTTTATATTTTTCTCCATAAAGTTTTTATGAAATATATTATTTATAATGTTTGTTCTTTTTTTTTTTTTTTTTTTTTCTGAGTTGGAGTCTCACTCTGTCTCCCAGGCTGGAGTGCATTGCCGTGATCTCAGCTCACTGCAACCTCTGCCCCCCAGGTTCAAGCGATTCTCCTGAGTAGCTAGGATTACAGGTGTGCACCACCATGCCTGGCAAATTTTTGTATTTTTAGTAAAGATGGGGTTTCACCATTTTGGCCAGGCTGGTCTCAAACTCCTAACCTTGTGGTCCACCCACCTAAGCCTCCCAAAGTGATGGGATAACAGGAATCAGGCACCGTGCCTGGCCCATATAATATTTGTTCTTGAATTCCTTATATTTTTGTTAATATTGAAAATGCTACTTTTTAAACAAAACACATTTTCCCTCTATTGCTAGATTACAAGATACAATCAACTTTGGGATATTGATTTCATGTCCAGCAATTCTCATTCTCATTAATTCAATTTTTTCATCTCTAGATTTGTTTAGCTATGTAAATACAGTTTTATTTCTTCCCTTTCAAGCCTTATAGATTTTATTTTTATTTCTTGACTTACTGTCCTTACTATTCTAGTTACCATTTCAACATTATTTAACAGATTTTAATAGATATACTTTATCAAGTAAAGGAACTTCTATTTACAGAGGATTTCTCTCTTCTAGTTGGCTAAGTTATTATCACTGAAGTTGCTGAAATTTAATGCTTTTTTGTATTTCTTAAATAACATGTTTTTAAACTTTTATCTGTTAAAGGAATAAATTCATCTGTTCAATGAATGCCTTTTTATTCTTTTCTTTTTAGACAGGGTCTCACTTTGTCACCCAGGCTGGAGTGCAGTGGCACAATCAAGACCCACTGCAGCTGCAACCTCCTGGGCTCAAGCAATCCTTCCACATCAGCCTTGCAAGTAGATAGGGCCACAGGCACATGCCACCACGCCCAGCTAACAACGAACACCTTTCAATATAAACCACACTTGCATTTTTAGTATAAACTTGATTTCGTTGTAATTTATAATACTTTATAGTTTTTACTGCTAATATTCTTTTTGGGATTTTAGCTACTATGTTCACGACTAAGATTAACCTGGAAACCTATTTCCTCATAGTGCTAATTTATGGTTTTGGCATAACAATTATACCAATAAAATATTTAGGAAACTTTACCTCTTTTACTATCTTCAGAATTATTCCATTTAACTTTTTACACCATAAAGTTAATTTTTTAACTTTTAGCCAATGGTATTTCAGTTATCAGTGCCAGTTTGTTCTATGCATATTCTAATTTCTACTAACATTTATTCTTTGATTTGTGAGTTATTTAGAAGTGTGTTTTAAAATTCCCCAATACATATGACTTTATTAGTTACTTTATTTATGATCATTTTACTTACAATTTGGTTAGAAAATGTATTTTATATGATTATGATTCTTTAATATTTATTATAACTGGTTTTGTAACTAGTAACATGGTTAACTTTAAAAAAAAAGAAGAAAAATCATTTCTGGATTTAGAGTTCTCTATATTTTCGTTAGATTGGATTTCTTAATTACATTGCTTAAATGTGTTGTATTCCTACAGACATTTTGAGACTAATAACCTATAAATCACTAAAAGAGGTACATTAAAAATTGCCTGGCAGAATGGGTATACACTGCTGGTGGAAATGCAAATTAGTTTGGCCACTATGGAAAGAAGTTTAGAGATTTCTCAGAGAACTTAAAACAGAACTACCAATTAAGTCAGCAGTGAACACATGTTCATTGTAGCACTATCCACAATGACATGGAATCAACCTAGGTGCCCATCAGTGATGCACTTGATAAAGAAATGTGGCACATATACACTGTGGAATACTACACAGCCATAAAAATTATAAAATCATGTCCTTTGCAGTAACATACATGCAGCTGGAGGCCATTATCCTAAGCAAATTAATGCAGGAACAGAAAACCAAGTACCTCATCTTCTCACCAATAAATTGGAATTAAATATTGGATACTCATGGACACAAAGATGGCAACAATAGGTACTGAGGATTAGTAGAGGGAAGAGGAAGAGAGAGGATGAGGTTGAAAAACTATTAGATACTATGCTCAGTAACTAGATAATGAGTTCATTCATACCCCAAACCTTGGCATCACACGATATACCCAGGTAACAAACCTGTGCATATGTCCCCTGAATCTACAATAAAAGTTGAAAAATAAAAGTTGCCTGGAACATATTCATATTTGTCCATTTCTATTTTTAATTTTTAAGAACATCTGCTTTATGTTTTGAGACTATGCTATTAGGAATGCTCATGTTTAGAATTATATCTTCCTGGTGGACTTCATGTCTGTAATTATATGATATTCTTTTTCTTTAATTGCTTTGCCTTACCTATTCTGCCTGATCTTAATGTATATAATAGATAGTAACAAATATTAAAAGCAGAGATCTTTTAGTCTGTTTTGACACTAAAATATATAAAGGCAAAATTTATAACTAATAGATGCCACCTTATTTTTTAAATGAGACATAAAACCAACTTGTTTTATTTAATTTGCAAAGGAGGTGAGTATAACTGGTTTAAACCTCTCTCACACTTCGAGTATATAAGGTCAGAATCTAGGTAATAGAGAATTCTTAATAGAGTGTTGGTGTGTTATGAGCCTAACTCCCTGCCCCATAGATAAAGGGAAAGATCTTCCCCTCAGCTTCATATGAAGAGAATGAGCTTTAACATGACAAGAGAGCTTGGTATGCATTTTTGAAAAATGTATGTGACACCATGGTCTAATGGAATACTTATCAATCTAAGATGAACGGAAAGAAAGGTGGTTATTTTGGTCACACAGAGTTGCTAAGGCAAAGGATCCGTTGGTGCATACCATAGACACGATGTGGCCTTTGTGCAAATTTGGGATGGGGCTACTTAGATGCTGCCCCAGAGGACTACCTGGTAAAACAGACTCTTAACTAAAAGAATCTCTAGGTGTGATAATGGATACTTAGGAGTTCAGAAGTCATAGGTAACCTGCTAGAAAGGGATGTCTTTGTATAGCTCAAGAAAATTGTTCTTCATAGATACCGAGTAACACAGAGCTATCCCTCAAGGCACCTCATGAAAAAAAAAAAACACCAGTTTTAAACACCTTTCAGGTCCAGATAGTGCCAATGTTAGATCATCACAACCATACCACCCAAGTGGACACTTAGAGGAAGAGGAGTGTCACTAAGTGAGGAAAGAGAGAAGCCAGTTGACCACACTTGTTTTCACTCTGCAGGCAGCAATAAACCTATATTAAGGGAGGGAAAATGTTTTAATTTTAGATGTAGTTTGATGGCAAATAAGGCTGAATATGTTACTTGCTGAACTAAGATTGTTTTTCTTATTAGAAATGTATATGAGAATTTCTATTATGTGAGAACAGTAAGAAAAGAAAGAAAAATCAGTAAATAAAAGAAAGTCATTGACTCTGCCATAGTTTTCATTCAAGAGTCAAAGGAACAGCTATTCTAGATATTTCAGGATATCTAGGTCCCAAATTTCTGATTTCTTTTTAAGCCAATATGAATGCCAAGATTGTCACATTTATAAGACTGTACATACCTATTTTTGAACCAAAATTGGTTATTTTCTTTTCTGATTATAAATGTCATGTTATTTTACTTAATTTAAACAACTAGTTTATAAGGTGGAATTTGCAAAGTTAGAAATTGATGCTCAGAAGGATTAAGAAACTTATCTAAGCATACAGTAAATAAATGAATGAACAAGACGTTCAACTGAGTGAGTCAACCTGACTCCAGGACAAACATATTATTTTCTATACCAGGTTTCCATTTTTATAGCAAGATAAAAACTTATTTTGATTTAGGTGCCCTATGAGGTGCTTCCCTAACACCTAGAACTTTATACACTATATTGTAATTGCTTGTTTTATTATCTGACTGCAGTTAAATTTTAAGGTCTAGAAAAGCTAAAATTGCAGCTACTTCCTTCATTGCTGTCTTTCTGGTTTGTGGCATAAACAAAAAAGAAGCAATGTGTGTTTTTCTTTTATATATAATTTATTTTTAAGTGAAAAATCAGAATTGTCTATATTTGTGGTGAATAATAATGTTTGAAAATACTTTTACATTATAAAATTGTTAACTTTAATTAATTAGCATATGTATTATCATATATTTATCTGTGTGTCTGTAGTGAAAACAGTTAAAACTACTTTCTTGGCAGTTTTTAAGTATATAATACATGGTTATTAACTACAATCATCATGTTATACAATCAATCTGGAACTTACTTCTCTTATCTAATTGACTTTTATATCCATTGACAAACATCTCTCCAAAGTTCTTTCTTTAACACCCAATCTGTTGTAACCATCACTCTACTTTTCACTTCCACTAGTGCAATTAACATGGAAGTGCATATATTCTTTAGACATACTGATTTCATTTCCATTGGATTGATACTCAGTAGGATATATATCCAGTGGTATTGCTTGATCATATGATAGGTCTATTTTGAACATAACATGTTTGATTTCACAGATTCAGAGCTGGGGGTCTAGTTACCTCAGGACAAATTCTGTCGTGAATCTTACCCATGTCTGATTTAGATGATATTTCGATGAAACTTTAAATTTTTGTGTTGATACTGGTGTCAGTTAAAACTGTTGGGGCTACTAGGATAAAATAAATCTCTTTCACACATGAAAATAAAATAAACTTTGGGGAGCCAGGGGCAGAATGATATAGTCTGGATATTTTTGTACCCACAAAATTCATATGTTGAGATTCTAACCCCCAATGTGATGATATTAGGAGATGGTATCACTTTGGGAGGTGATTAGATTATGACGGCAGAGTCCTCATAAATAGAATTAGTGCCCTTATAAAAGAGGCCCGAGATAGATTCCTCACCTCCTATATCATGTGAGGACACATGATGTAGTGTATAAATTTCTGTAGTTTATAGATAACCCAGTTTATGGTATTTTTCTATAGCACCCTGAAGGGACTAAGACAATGATGAATAAGATAAAACCCACCACAAGTTTTACTGCAATAAAATCATTCACTTGTCTTGGATGTGATGATGGTTGTTTCTGTCAGGTTTTGACTAACTGTACTTAATCTTCAGGTAAACTGGGGGTGGGGCAGAGGTTTTGGTTAACAGTTCTTCCAACATTTTAAAAACTTCGATCAGAAAGCATATCATGACAATATTTAGTGTTTTAATAAAATGTAACATTGGGCCTAGAATGAATTTGATCATCCGATGGATCAAATTTTCATGCTGCTTGGCTTCTGAGTGAAGCTGCTTGTGTGACTTGTGGAGCCAAGAACAACCCCACAGGGATCCAAAGCTGAAGAGAAGTGTTACGGCAAGGATAAGCTTAGAGACTGCAGTCAGCCATTCTTCTCAGCATGAGAAAACAGTAGAATAGATTGTGAAGATCTAGTATGAAAAATAACTACCTTATTAAGAAGTTTATATTAATTACATGTTAAATGATAACATTTCAGATATACTGGTTTAAATAAACTAGATGATTAAAAATAACTTTACATTGTTTCTTTCTTTACAATGTAGCTACTAGTAAATTTAAAATTACACATGTGCATTTCATTATGTTTCAGCTGGACAGTAGTATTCTAAAAGCATGTTTCAAAGTATATAATGATCATTCTCTGGAAGTCAGCTAATTTCATGTATGTGCCATTTCATAAGGTGTTTATCAACATTTTTTGGAACTTGTAGTTAATTTCAGTCAGCTTCTCATGAAGGCCATGTAAACAATGTAGCTTGAAAGAGTCTAACGCATTTGCTTGCCTAAACATCCTTATTCCATGTGGGCATGCCATCTTCCCCTCTAAACCACAAGTGATGAGCAATCTACAAACACTTCACGTAGATTACATGGGTTATCAACTAAATGTTCTTCCTGTGGGTGTAAGAGTAACTCTGACTAATGAAAATCTTACAGAAATTTTCCAATTGCCTCTTACAGTGCCACCAGCTGTAAATTTGTATCAAATACCAAAATAGATTTTTTGAATTATACAGGAAATGACCATTGATAGATACAGAAATTATAAACACAGAGAATAAAAGATACAACTGTTTGTTTAATTGTTTGCTGGAGGAGAACACAGATATTCATTATTAAAATATAACATAAATGATTTAACCTTAATTGAACTATATTCCCTCAGAACTTAAGTTTGTAAGAATGGCTAGGTAAGGTGTGGAAAGGTAGGAAAATGGAAATACTGGAGAGTGACATCAGCAAGATGGTTGACTAGAAGCTCCTAGTGCTCTTTTCCCCCTCATACACACACAAAAGCCCCCAAATAACAAATAAACAACTACATTTTAGCCAAAATAACTAAAGGGGAGCACTGAAGAACAGCAAAGAAGCAGCAGAAATCCTGTAAAGGAAACTTAACGTGGCCGTGTAGAGAAGAGGAGGAAACATCTTGTCTTTGTCACCCCATCCCACTAGTTGGGATCAGCTTGGAATCAGGAAGGGCTTTTCCCTGTGGGGAAAATAGAAGCAAGCAGACCCCAGTACCCCCATCACCCCTGCACTGCAGTCTTTGTTACTAAAGACTTCTGAAGTCCTCACAGTCTCTAAGCTCAGCTGAGGGAGCTTGCAGAGCCCATAGACTTCTCCTTCCAGAGAAGGAGCTGATACTGTACCCATCTCCCATGGCCTGTGCTGCTACTGCTCTGTGCTATCTTCTAGCAAAAGCCACTGCAAGAGTGTGTTCTGCTCTGGGGTCAAGTGGCCTTTGCATCCTTCTACTACACCATTCCTAAGTAGTAGCATGTCATCCCCAAGCAGAGCTGCTATGCCCTACTCACTAGTGCCAAGCTACCACAGAGCCACACCATCCCTCCATCTCAGTTTCTGGTACGTCTTTCCTTTAGGATCAAGCTGAAGTAGTTACCTGACCTTGTAGACACAAAACCTTGAAGTACTAGGGCAGCCATGCCCTCCATACCACAGTGGAGGCAGCACTCTACTCTCTAGGGACCTCAGGCCTCTGGTACACCAGAGCAGTCATGCCCTCAACCACAGAGCAGACATGATTCTCCCTATCTTAGGTCTTCAGGACTCCTCCACACTGGTGCAGTTACCACTCCCATGACACAGATGAGGTAGCACTTTGTCTGCCCAGGGGCTTCAAGCCTCTGGCACATCAGAGCAATTGTATCTCCCAGCATCACAGCTAACATGATCCCATGCCTAGGGATCCAGTGGCTAAGGTAGCCCTGCTTTCTGAGGCTGAGAAGATGCACTGCCTTGCACTCCAAGGGACTAGAGTCTTAGCTGAGCTGTGTCACCCTGCCCTTCTGGCTGAACAGCCATAGTACCCTACCTACTGGCACTGTACTATCCCTTGCACTTGTGCTGCTGAGATACCCTGCCTCTCCAGGGAGTAGAGTTATCACTGTGCTGTTCCTTGCTCCCCAAGGCTCAAGCCACAGAGGGATTTTGCCATTCCTGGGCCGTTGTTGCTGTGGCACCTGACCTCACAGAGCCTGGGCTATTACTATGTCACATCATTCCAGGGGCCAGAGTCAACACTGTGTGATTCGTCACCCCTGGAGCCTGAGCTGCATCTGTGTCCTGTTAGTTCTGTGTGCTGAATTCCTACTGTGCCCTGCTTCATGGAGTCTAAGCCTCCAAAGTGCCTCTTCTTCCCCCTTAGAGCAAGAACCATGGCTACATCCCAGCCTCCTGGCCCCAAACGGCTGGATGACTGAATGGAAGAATTACATTCACTCATGCCTTGAAGAGTAAATTTGGACTTTATATCCTAGGCACTACAGTAGTTTTGTGAGACCCTGAGTCCATAAACCTGGCTCCACAGCTGCTCCAAGCACTTTGCCCTTATACCCTGGATTCCGGTGCCACTGTGGCTGCCTATGAGCCATGTCAGACCTAACACCAAGAAAGATCCCCCTCAGCTAAGATGCCCCACGGTCAGAAAGACAAGAACAGGAGGATTCCTAATGCTCTTAACTGAGGTACCCACAGTCATCACTCATATTGATCACAACAAAATAAGCTGCACAGTGACCACACCACTGTTTCTACATGGAATTAGAGCCAACTCACCATGCCCAGTCATCACCTTCAGGCCCATCTGCAGGTAAAAGTCTTCCCTTTCAAAACTACTCTGTAAAGTCTGGAAGAGGTGACTGTACTACCAGATGCATAGGTGTCAATTCAGGAGCACAAGAAAAAGGAAAAAGCAAGAAAACATAACACCGCAGAAAAAATACTAAAATTCTTCAGTAACTGCCCCCAAAGAAATGGACATTTACAAATTGCCTGAAAAGAAAATCAAAATACAATATTAATCAGGCTCAGAAAGATACAAGAGAATACAAACAGACAATTGAATAAAATGAAGGAAACTTTGTGATCAGAATGAGAAGACATAAACATTATAAATACATATACAATCAACACTGAAGCACCTAAATATACAATCAAATATTAATGGAAATGAAAGGAGAAGGAGATAGCAGATAGCAATAACAGTAAGATACTTCTATACCTCACTCTAAACAATAGATAAAACAGACAGAATATTAATAAGGAAATACTGGATTTGATTTGCACTTTTGACAAAATGGACCTAACAGACATAAACAGAATTTACCATTCAACAACAATAGAATGCACGTTTTTCTCCAGTACACATAAAATAATCTCCAGGACAGATTTTATTCTGGCCACAAAACAAGTCTTAACAAATTTAAGATAGAAATGATGTCTACCATTGTTTCAGACCACAATGGTATAAAACTAAAAACCAATAAAAGGAGAAATCGTGGTAAATTCACAAATAAGTAAAATTGAACAACATACTTTTAAATAATTAATGGGTCAAAGAAGAATCAAAAGGAAATTTTAAAAATACTTTGAGACAAATGATAGTGGAAATACAACATGTCAAAATCTACAGAATGCAGCAAAAACAGCTCCAACTGGAGAGTGTATAGCAATAAGTGCCCACATTTAAAAAGAAGAAAGATCTCAACTAAATAGTCAACAACATATCAAGGAACTGGAAAAAGAACAACATGCTAAACCCAAATTAGCAGAAGGAAGAAAATAATAAAAATTAGAACAGAATAGAGAACAGAAAATGATAGAAATTATCAATAAAACTAAGAGGTGGTTTTATGAAAAGATGAAATTGATAAGCTCTTAGCTAGTCTAAGAGAAAAGAACGAAGACTCAAATAAAATAAAGAATGAAAGTGGAGAAATTTTTAACAGAGCCTTCAGAAATAAAAAGGATCATAAGAAACGATTAAGGACAATTAAATGCCAACAATTGTATAACCTCAAGAAAATGGATAAATTCATTTAAAAAAATGCAGTCTAACAAGATTGAGTCAGGAAGAAATAGAAAGTGTGTGAACAGACAAATAACAAATAGATATTGAAGAAGTAATTAAAATATTCCCAACAAAGGAGAGCCCAGGACAAGACGGCGTTACAGTGGAATTTTATCAAACACTCAAAAAAGAATTAATATGAATATTTCCTCAACTATTATGAAAAATAGAACTAGAGAAAATACTTCTAAACACATTTTATGAGACTAGTATTACCCTGATACCCATGCTAAATAAAGACATCACAGAAACAAAAAACTATAGGCTATTTTTTTCTGATGAACATTGATACAAAAATCTCAATAAAATACCAATTATTAGCAAAAATGAATCCAACAATACATTAAAAAGAGTATATATCATGACAAAATGGAGGAATGGGATTTGTTTCTGTCATGCAAGGCTGGTTTAACATATGCAAATTAACCAAGGAAATACATTATATTAATAGAATAGAATATTAAAAGTATATGATTATCTCAGTTTACATAGAAAAAGCATTTGACATAGTCTAACATATTTTCTTGATAAAATCTCTCAAAAGTTAGGTATAGAAGAAAATCCTTAACATAATAAAGGTCATTTATGAAAAGCCCACAGTTAAACTTTATAATCAATGGGAAAACACTAAAATCTTGACCTTGTACCCAGATCCAGTACAAGGCAAGGATGCCCAATGTTATTCAACATAATATTAGAAGTACTGGACAGGTGCAATGGCTCACACCTGTAATCCCAGCACTTTGGGAGGTCAAGGCAGGTGGATCACTTGGCCAGGAGTTTGAGACCAGCCTTGCCAAAGTGGCAAAACCCTGTCTCTACTAAAAAATAAACAATAATAAAAATAGCTAGTTGTGGTGGCACATGCCTGTAATCCCAGCTATTCCAGAAACTGAGGCATGAGAATTGCTTGAATAGGGAAGCAGGTATTGCAGTAAGATGAGATCATGCCACCCCACTCCAGCCTGGGTGACAAAGCAAGATCCTGTCTCAAAATACACACACACACACACACACACACACACATTTTCATATATATATATATGTTTTCATATATATATGAAGTACTAGGAAAAGCAATCAATAAGAAAAATAGGTAAAAGTAGTAGAAATCAGAAAGGAAGAAATAAAATTATATCTAATTATAGAGATTATGGTGATACTATATGTAGAAAACCCCAAAGATTCCACACACAAAAACAATTGTTAGACACTAAATGAGCTTAATAAAGTTGCGGGACACAAAATAAAGTCAGAGGATGCAAAGTAGCAGAATTTTTTTTAATGAACAAGTTGAGAGATGAAATGAACAGCATGAGGATTATAGGTAATTAAATTATACTGTATAGAGGATTCATGCTAAATGAGAAGGTTTTAACTGGTCTTGCCACAAAAATCAATAGCATTGTTGTACACAAATAATAACCTAACGGAGAAAAAGAAAATTGAAAAGTCCCATTTACAATAGAATAAAAAAAATACCTAGAAATAAATTTAACCAAGGAGGTAAAACATTTGTAGACTGAAAACCATAAAACATTGATTAGATTAAAGGAACTGAGGAAGGCAAACAAATGGGATGATATCCTGGATTCATGGATCAGAAAAAATAATATTGTTAAAATATTCTTACTACCTAAAGCAACATACAGATTCAACGCAATCTCTATCAAAATCCCAATGGCATTCTTCACAGAAATAAAAAAAAATTCTAAAGTTTGTATGAAGTTATAAAAGACTACAGATAGCTGAAAATATTCTGGGAAAGACAAAACATAAATATTGGCAAGGATGTGAAGTAAAGGAAACTCTTGTGCACTGTTTGTGAGAATGCAGATTGGTACAATCATTCTGAAAAACAATATGGAGATTTCTAAAGAAATTAAAAACAGAACTACCATATTATTCAACAATCCCTTTTCTGGATATATATCCAAAGAAATGTAAAGATATCTGCACTCCAATGTTCACTGTAGCATTTTCTCACAGTACCCAAAATATAGAAACCATCTTAAGTGTCCATCAATTGGCAAGTGGATAAAGAAAGAAAACTATGGTACATATAGAAAATAGAATATTGTTTATCCCTAAAAAAGAACAGGATGTTGCCATTTTCAAGAACATGAGTAAGCCTGGAGGTCATTATGCTAAGTGAAATAAACCAGACTCAGAAAAAAAAGATTGCATTATCTTACCTATATGTGGCATCTAAATTTTTAAAACATTAAATGTGCAAAGATAAAGAAAAAAATAGTGGTTACCAGAGGCTGGGAGGAAATGAAGATATTAAAGTCAGAGGATGCAAAGTAGGAGAATTTTTTTATGAAAAAATTTTTATGAACAAGTTGACAGATCAAACGAACAGCATGAGGATTGTAGGCAATTAAATTACACTGTATAGCGGATTCATGCTAAATGAGAAGGTTTTAGCTGGTCTTGCCACAAAAACAAAAAACAAAACAATATGAAATGATGGATATAGAGCTTTGTAACAGGGTTTGCAAAAAGAAAAAAAATCTGCAATTCAGTAGTTTTAGCAAGTGACTTGACATCTTTGAATCATGGTGTTTTTGTGTGTAAAATGGGTACAATTATATCAATCTTGCAGGCATAGCAAAATAAATGCTAGCTATCATTATTAATAGCAGAATTTATTGAATCATTTCTTTAAAGAGATCTCTTAGGTCCTGGCTCTTATGGTAAACTGGTTCATGTAAAGTGAGCTCCCAATTTTTGCCCTGTGATGTATCTTTTAGGGGCACATTGAACTTGTAGCAATTCGCTGACTTGAAATTCAGAGTATTGTGCCTGCTATTGAAGGACACCCGTAATTGAATTTGATGTGTATCTTATAAAGTATTGATCATTTCGGGGAAGAGAAGACATCCATATATATAGAAATAATGCAAAGTAGATTGTACTAAATATCTTAGGATAGTTTTTAGACATACTGAATTAGAAGGCCTGGTGAAATATCCAGGTAGAGCTGTCTATCAAGCATTTGAAAATGTAGGGCTGGTTCTAAGGAGTGAGATGCATGCTGGAAGGTAGAGACAAGGTAATTATTCACCTGATGGTGTGTTAGTCTGCTTTTGCATTGCTATGAAGAAATACCTGAGACTGGGTAATTTATAAAGAATAGTGGTTTATTTTGGCTCATGATTCTGCAGACTGTATAGGAAGCATGGTGCTGGCATCTGCTTCTGATGAGACCCCAGGAAGCTTACATTTATGGTGGAAGGCAAAGGGGGAAGCTAGTGTATCATATGGAAGGAGTGAGAGCAAGATAAAGAGTGGGGGAGGTGCCACAGGATTTAAAACAACCAAATCTTGTGTGAACTCACTCATTACCATGAGGAGGGCGCCAAGCCATTCATGAGGAATCCACCTTCATAACCCAAACACCTCCCCACCAGGTCCCACCTCCAACATTGGGGATTACATTTCAACATGGAATTTGGAGGGGACAACATCCAAACCACATCAGATGGTATCCTTGAAGCCATGGGATTCATAGTCTGAAAAGAAATTGAAGTGAGGAAAAGGGAAGAGGAAGAAGGATGAGTAAAATGGAATGGAGCACCTCTACTGAGGCAGACCTCAAACCGTGCCAGGGCCCAGATCCTGTGCTTCCCCAGGGAGAGAGGTGAGACACAGATGACTGCAATGCCACTAGAGGTAGGCTTACTACAATTTCACTAAGTGTAACAAAGTAAAACAAATTGTAAGCATAAAATTAACATTTTATTTATATTAATGTCAAATAAAGAGTTCAGCATTATTTCTCTATTTAGTAGAAGGTTGCCTGGTGAATGTTCAACTACAAATGTCAAATAACTTGAATTTGGGAAAGAAAAAAAATATTTTAAGCCAAGGATACTTTCTCAAATAGAGGGGGGCAAAAAACTAGTGAAGTCTAAACGATGTATGTGTTAGCATCCTATTTATCTGGGATAATTTTTTGGTTTTTCCAGTTGAAATATTCATTTGGAGACATTTTAAAAGACAAATAAGAGAACCATTAAAAAGTTTGCTTTCAGCAAAAAGGTTGTAGAGGTGCAACATACTCAAGATTGCCTGAAAAGCATAAATACAAATGAGAACAAATTTTCATGTAGTCGCCAGAGTCTACTGTCCTCTCTTGGTTTTCCAATTTGTATCTATTGGGTTAAACAGCTTTAAAATGGCTGAATTGGAAACCACTGGCTATACTTATGCTTATTTTTAAAAGGTTTGTTGCTAGAAATAATTTCTGTACTTTGGTACAATAACTCAATTTTTCTCCTTGTGGTTTTGTACAATCATCACAATTCCTGTTTGTTGGATAGTATCTCTAAGCAGAACATGGTTTTGGCAGTGATAATAATAATTTATAGAGAAATGACCTATTTTTACACCCAACTCAAAGAGCTCTCATTTCAAGAAAAACATTTGTTATTGTACAATTCTTGTTTACCTTGTCTTATTATTTAACATGCTCTTATTTTAACCAATTATTTTTGAGAAAAAAAAGGAAAAATTGACTGGTAGAATGCATGGGGATTATTCTTTGGTTTTGAAATTAGAACAAACTTGGTCATAGGGCTACATCTGAGATATTAAGCCATCCTGAGGCTGCTGAGAGGCTCGTCAACCTGAAATAATAAAAAGGATCAGAATCCAGTTTAAAACTTGAGAATGGCCATTCAGATAACACAGACTCCAAAGGAATAGAGTTAGAAAGCAAAGAAAATTAGCAAGATTATGTTTTCCATACAAGGTTGTTACATATTATGCAATTTGATTGGTTACAAGCTTGTTTTATTTTCCTTTTCCAATTTATTTTTATTTTTTTAATAAGCTTACAGTTTTTCAAATGCTAAAAAAAATAAAAAATATAAATTATTCTTTGTAGATTTTTTTTTCTATGTCCAAGATTTATCCCTGATATCCTTGGCTCTACTGTGAGTTCTGTTTAAATGAAAAAAAAAAAAAAATATATATATATATATATATATAATATATAAAGGATTTTCTTTCTGTAAGCCTCTTTTATTTTTCTGATCCCTGCATTTACCAGTTTCTCCTTGATTTCTCTAATCTTTAAAACACAAAACAAAACATGACATTCAAACTATCTGTCCTTTCAAATTGTGGTTCCATTCTCTGGCAGAGCCTGGCTTGAAAGAGGGGGAAAAAATGTGGTTCAATTGTTTTCTTCTTTTTACCCCAACTTGCAGAAATAGCTTGATGACTTGATTTTCTCAACACTGGCTCATTTTTTATTAAAAATAGATAATAGTTTTTTTTAAATTGCATTTTAGGTTTTGGGGTACATGTGAAGAACATGTAAGACTGTTGCATAGGTATACACATGGCAGTGTGATTTGCTGCCTTCCTCCCCATCACCTATATCTGGCCTTTCTCCCCAAGCTATCCCTCCCCCAACTCCCCCACCCCCCCACTGTCCCTCCCCATTTCCCCCCAACAGACCCCAGTGTGTGATGCTCCCCCTCCCTGTGTCCACGTGTTCTCATTGTTCAACACCTGCCTATGAGTGAGAACATGCGGTGTTTGATTTTCTGTTCTTGTGTCAGTTTGCTGAGAATGATGGTTTCCAGGTTCATCCATGTCCCTACAAAGGACACGAACTCATCGTTTTTGATGGCTGCATAGTATTCCATAGTGTATATGTGCCACATTTTCCCTGTCCAGTCTATCATCGATGGGCATTTGGGTTGGTTCCAGGTCTTTGCTATTGCAAACAGTGCTGCAATGAACATTCGTGTGCATGTGTCCTTATAATAGAACGATTTATAATTCTTTGGATATATAACCAGTAATGGGATGGCTGGGTCAAATGGAATTTCTATTTATAGGTCCTTGAGGAATCGCCACACTGTCTTCCACAATTGTTGAACTAATTTACACTCCCACCAACAGTGTAAAAGTGTTCCTATTTCTCCACATCCTCTCCAGCATCTGTTGTCTCCAGATTTTTTAATGATCGCCATTCTAACTGGCATGAGATGGTATCTCAGTGTTGTTTTGATTTGCATTTCTCTAATGACCAGTGATGATGAGCATTTTTTCATATGTTTCTTGGCCTCATGTATGTCTTCTTTTGTAAAGTGTCTGTTCATATCCTTCGCCCACTTTTGAATGGGCTTGATTTTATTTTTCTTGTAAATCTGTTCTAGTTCTTTGTAGATTCTGGATATTAGCCCTTTGTCAGATGGGTAGATTGCAAAACTTTTTTCCCATTCTGTTGGTTGCCGATTCACTCTAATGACTGTCTCTTTTGCTGTGCAGAAGCTGTGGAGTTTGATTAGGTCCCATTTGTCTATTTTGGCTTTTGTTGCCAATGCTTTTGGTGTTTTGGTCATAAAGTCCTTGCCTATGCCTATGCCTATGTCCTGAATGGTTTTGCCTAGATTTTCTTCTAGGGTTTTTATGGTGTTAGGTCTTATGTTTAAGTCTTTAATCCATCTGGAGTTGATTTTAGTGTAAGGTGTCAGGAAGGGGTCCAGTTTCTGCTTTCTGCACACTGCTAGCCAGTTTTCCCAACACCATTTATTAAACAGGGGAATCCTTTCCCCATTGCTTGTTTTTGTCAGGTTTGTCAAAGATCAGATTGTTGTAGATGTGTGGTGTTGCCTCCGAGGCATCTCCTTTTCCAATTAAGAAGAGTATATTTAACATTCCATCTTAGACAATGAGGTAGCAATGAGGCCTTTGTGTAAAAGAAGTAAGAAAGGAAGTTAATTTATGATGAAGATCAACAGTGGAGAGGGACAGGGTCTTCTCTAGTGCCCTATACTCTTTCACAACATTTTAGAAAGCAATGCAGGTAAAGAGAAACTTTGTCTATTATTGGAGCAAAAAAGGTTACAGCTGCCTAGTTATAGCTGCCTACCATGTGACTCAGGTCCCATAATCACATTCCTTTAAGGCTCAAAATAACTTAAAATTTCAACAGCTTTGATTTTTGAATTATTTATTTTTACAATCTAAAGTACAACAATTAAGATGTTCCACATGTTTTGACGCACTCTATTTTCTTAGTGTTGTCCAAAACATGTTTTTACTTGTTAATTTATATATGACTAATTGAAGAACAGATTTGTGGTGCATATTATAGTTCTAAGATACACTTAGGATGATGAAACATAGACTGAATGACCTGAACCAAATGAAGGTTAAGCCTTGAGAAATACAGATATATACTTTAACTAAATGGTTTCAAAATATTCAATGCGTCATTTACTCATCCCACTCAACACAGGTAAGATATCTTGAGCCCCTATTATGTGCATCATTTCTGTCCTCATGAATCATTTAGTCTGTAGAGTGACATATGTTAAACAAATACATACTTTATTATGTTTGTGACCATACTTTGGAGAAATAATGGAATGTATAAAGAGCATGTACCAGGGATACCTGACAGAGCCTGTCAGGGAGGGCATGGTCAGAGAAGACTTATCTGAGGAAGCAATATTTAAACTGAGATTTGAAGAATGAGTAGAAGCTGGACAGGAGGTGGAGGAGGGGAAAGATAAGCCTTTGTGCAGTAACTAGGAATGGAGAAACCTCAGTACCTTTGGAGAACTATAAGAAAGCCCATATGGCTGAAGCACAGTGAGAAGGTGAGGCTGAAGGTAGCTGGGAACCAGTCACACAGGATCTTATATTATGTGATTATGCTTCCTATGGTGACAAAAATAAAATGCAGACCCATGCTCAACAATGTTAACAACAATAGCAAAAAAAAAAAAAAAGCATTTTTGAGTATTTACTCTGTGTTGAGTCCTGTCCTGGGAATTTTACATGTATCGTTGCATTTAATTTTCACAACAACCCACAAGGTAGCTATTTATTATGTTCCCATTATATTAATAGGATAAAGGTATTAAGTTACAAGAATGTTCAACTTTAAGTTTACATGGCCAGTAAGTGATAAAGCCAGGATTGGAAACAAGAGTTTTGTAACATTAGAATCTGCACTCTGAATACACCTGTAGGTGAATTAGCTGTAATAATTATTTCAGCCTCTTTATGTTTAGCAAGCATTGTTTTTATTTGCTTCTTAGGCAAAGCCTTAGCAAAAGACACCTTTTTTCCTTATGCACTTTCATCTAGAAAAGCAAAATGAGAATTCATTTGCCTCTCAATTGGTAGAGATGGTTTATATGGCATTTGGGCTGCGAATGAATGGGAAAAAAGTTAGGATTTTTAGACCACAAATTCCTTGCACTAGTTCCCTTAAAACACCGAATACTGTAGGTGACAGAATAATTTACCTATCCTGATTCTGGATGAGGTTGAGGCATAACATTTTGACAAACTTCCTCAATATATTTAGGACACCCTAATGGAGACCACTACTCTGAAACTTAGTGATATAGTTCGGAAGATGAATTTAGAGTCCAGCAGAGGATTGAGTTCAAACTCAGCTACTTATTAGCTATGGGAGTTTAGCAGATTAAGTAACCTCTCTGAATCTTTGCTTCTCATCTGTATATAAAGATAGTGAGAACAATAAATAAGGGTTATATTGACACCTACTTCACATGAGTGTTGTGAAGATTAACTAAGATAATGTATATTCAAAGTTTAGTAATTGCTACCCAGCCATTATCAATTAATTTTTTTGAGAATCAAGAGAATTGAATACCAAGTAGTTGTAGATGTCATTTACGATATTCCATTAAAACAGAAACAAGTGCAAAATGCAATATTGTGGTTTCTATTGCTTTAAGTGGAAACACTGGAAGGGTCTTAATTTTATATGCTATTTCTTTGCTTCCAAAGGGAGGAAGGAAAAATATTTTAACATTTATTCAGGTCAACAATCACCAAACAGCTCCAGCAAAATATCTAACCAGATTGTTTGACACATCCCCATCACACTGATAATACAGAGCCACAGGCCTGGAACAGAAAGCAAATGAGGGAAGGTGATGACATTTCCAGTTACCACATTTCTCAGGGGCTAAAATGAGTCTAAGGCCCTCTGGGTGAATGTAAGTACTTACATTTACCTCTTTCACAGGAATAAAAGATTACTCTCTAGGCCTTTCACTGGAAATGCCTTTATTTCCTCCCATATATCAAGAAAATTTAGTTATGATTATATGACAGTAAACAGTAAGTAGGAGGAGTGATAGTCTTGATAATAATGTTGGAGATCATGATTCCTTATAGACAGCTGCCACCAAAATTGGACTCTAAATAAAATATGTATTAATAAACTGCTTTCCAATGTATTAGAAAAACCTAATATTAATATCAAATATATTTTGAGTATTTTTGTAAAGTGAATCTTCACAAATATATTCTTTGTATAAACTTGGATTTTCATATATTGCTTTTTTTCCAAAGTACCTACTAAAATATTGCTTTTTCTTTCTGTTTTTGTATTTTTGATATATCATAGTTGTACATATTTTGGGGTACATATGATATTTTGATACATGTATATAATGTGTAATAATCAAATCAGAGTAACTGGGATATCCGTTGCCTCAATTTACATTACAATTCTCTTCTAGCTGTTTTGAAATATACAATAAATTACTGTTAATCTGTAATTTCCCTACTGTACTATTGAATACTAGAAGTTATTCCTTCCGTCTAACTTAGAAATGCCCTTTTGTTTCATATTTGTGGCTAATGTAGCTTAAGTGGTAAACTCAGACAAAGATGATTTCTTGACTGTTAGATTTCAGCCCTGCATCTTTGAATTAAAAAAAAATGCATTTGTAACAATCAAAGTCTATTATTACAATGATTTGATTTTGTAAGTAAGCATATCAACAAAAAAATGGTTGATCAGACTGCATAAATAGAGAAAGCACTCAATACTATTAAAAACCCCCAAAACTGGGGGCACTGTCTTCAGAAAAGGAAGGCAAAGCCTTTAAGTAGGCACTGGTCTTTATTTTTAAGTTCATTGCTCATAGACATTGGTGTTAATTAGCACTTCTTATAGCATCTATAGCATCTTATCACGTTGCATTGCAATTATTGGAATCTCTGTTTTGCCCATTAGACCCTCCATAATAAGAAATGTAAATTAGGCATTTTCCATGCCCAGCATTGAGGATACTGCCAGGAACCCCTATGAGGTCATTGAATTTTCTCTTGTAATTCAGTAAATAAATGAGGATTGCATCTGTGAATACATTTTCACTCTCCAAGCTTTAGTTCTCCATGAATTAAAAACTCAGTGTTATCCCATGAAATATAGTTACACATAAGCAGAGGTGTTCCTGGTACAACAGGTTACATTGTAGGCAGGCATGGGTGGAGGAATAAGAAAGTTTTGTTTTTATTTGATTTACTATTCAGATAACCTTGCAAGATAAACGAATTAGCTAGATTCATCGGAATATTTCTTTCAGCTGCTTTTTAGAGAGTCAGGGAGTTCAAATTTCTTTGAAATTCTACACATAAAAAGATGGAGATTTTCAGATGTTTGGGAGAAATACAGGCTTCTTTCACTGTTACTGACTTAGAATCTTGTACATACAAACTAGAAGGGGAAACTAGCCCCCAATCCCTAGGTGCTTAGTGACTCCAAACCAGAGAAAGGTAAAATTTAAAAATATGAATGGGTATGTTTTTATCATTGTAAAGCACCATAGTCCATTGGGGGAATCTCTGCTCAGGTTTCATTTATTTTTAGGCATTCCCTATATTTTTGTTACTGAACTTTTGTAGATCTTGGGAAAAGTTTTAGCTTTTCTGGTTGCCTGACACCTGAGGCTGGGGTGGAACGTGCTATTTATTTTAATCTAGATTCTCATCCCTCACATTTTATCTCTTACTTGTGTTGGGCCACAATTGACTTCAAAGGAGGCTTTGGATGAAAAAGTGATACAGACTGGTGGGGACGAAAAAGGATAACTGGATTGTATTTTAAAGATAATTTCCCCAAACTTTTCATAAAAATCAGAATCTCTGTGTTTTACACAAAATCTGGATTTAAGCCATTGAGGTGTATTAATAACGTATCTTATTCTTCCTTCACCAAGAAAATAAATTTTCCTAATGACTTTTAACAGACATGGAATCCAATTGATAAGAGGGGGAAATCTGGAAACAAAGAGAACAATTGTCTCTTTTTTGTCTTCTGAAAGGTGTGAAATTGAGAGTTATCTTGACTATATACTCTCATTTCACCAATCTTGTACTGATGTTATTGGTGTAAAGGTACCCTGCATATTTTTTTCCAATTAGTTCATTAATATATAACATATAAGCCACAAAGAGAATATATTTATTTTTGTCAATTGCTATATCCTGCCAATTGTCTACATTAATTTGAGATAGTTACAAAATCTCTACTTCAATTGGACATATTTTCTTACAGCTGGGATTATGGTTTTTCTGCATATATTTGCATACTCTGATAACTTCAGTTCAATCTCTAACAGCACATATAATTAGGTGAACTGGGACGTATCCAGCAAAATGTGTCACTTTATTTGACCAGATGTCCAAAATTTCACTTTCTTTTTTTTCTTCTATGCTATTATTGTTGCAGTGAGTAATTTCTATGTATGTTGTTCTGAACCACAATTGGGAGATTTCTTGTTTATTAATTGAGACTCTACATTATCCAGAATGAGATTGCCACATTTCTATGAGAAAGGAGATTATACTGTCTGGCAACAGATCACATCTACTTGGTAAACAACATCTTGATCTCAGCAGAGCATGATCTCCTTTCTTGGATGATACCTGACTTCCAAAAACCATTTGAATGCACCACTGCCTGTGGGATTAGGTCTGTGAATATAGTTTATACTGTCTTAGGAGGATCCTGGAAAACACAGTTCTTTCTTCCTCCCCCATACTTCATATACAACTTTACAAAACAGAAGTGAAAAGTTAACACATGTGGGTGGAGTGATGAGTAATAATTACAACCTGGCCAACCTGCTTTTGGCAGGGAATATCTGGGAGAATACGATCTGCTTTTCGGAGAGGGCAGTGATGCTGCCTTATTCCTATCTGAGGTAGTTCTTAGTGCTATGGCATCTACCTGTGTGTATTGATACAGACAAGCTAGTAAAATCAGCCCAAACGACTTCTGGCTTGTGTCTGCCACTAGATAAGGCACTCACACTCTAGACATATAAGAATGGGGGAAATAAGGTGTCTCACCAGATAACATCACCTAGAGAAAAGCCACCTGTGCAATAACACCATTGTGCTCTCTTGGTATTGAAGATTTCTGTCCCCCAATAAAAAGGACATAGGAGATTCTTATCTTACTTTCCTCTACCCTTTCTTCATGATTCTTTTTGGTACCTAGAATTCCTGGATATCTTGTTCTCTGAATTAATCAAATATCATAACATGTATTTGACAAACTGGTAACATTCGAAAAGATTGATAATCCTTAATGTTGGCAAGGGGTAACTTTACATTGTTATTGGAATTCAAAATGGTGCAACCTTGGGGGTTGGGAGCAATTTGGCATTATGTATCAAGATGTAAAATGTGAACACCTTAGATATGGGCTTGGAATCCCTACAAGCAGTGGGGTGCTGGAACCGCTTCAAGCTAGCAGAGCCGATTTTGCACATTTTGAGTCATTTCTAGATTTCTAGAAAACAGGCAATCTATTATGAGAGTGTAAAGATACATATAATAGTAGCTAATATTTACTGAACATTTTTTGTGTGCCAGGTATTGTTTTAAGCATGTGTGTTAATTTTCTTAAACCTTATGACAGTATGACATACTATAACTATCAATCTCAATTTGCAGATTATGAAATGGAGGTGGGGAAGAAGATACATAACTTGCTTAAAGTCACACAGATAGTCAGTGGCTGGCCAGGATTTGAACTCAAATATCTGTCCTCCAAGGAATCACCAAACTTAACAACATACCTCCTCCTTATGAAGTTGCATATTTCAGCATATTTGTAATAGTGGGAGAATATAAAACCATCTGAATAACACTACTTTTAAGCTATTATTATAATTTTTAAACAACTATTAAAAGAAAATATAGATTTAAATGAGCTCATTCAAAAAATACCATTATGTGTCTTAATTAAAAAATCAAGGCTTAAACTATATATAATATGATCTCATTTTTGTATAACATTATAGCAAACACATTAAAATGGCAATAAAAGCCCTAATCATTTGAATACCCATAGGTATAAACTTTGAGTGATATATGCCAAATTATTAAGAGTGGTTGATGCTAAGATGTGTAATAGTAGGTGAGAAGGAAGGAAATAGTGTTTTTATTTGGTAGCTCTTTATATTGTTTTATTTTTATTTCCATGAGAATTTATTTTTGGAATTAAAAAAAAAAGAATGAAAACATAACCAGAGAGTGTCTTCATGGCATTGCTCAAACACTGAACTATCTGATGCCACATTTGAACCAGCACAAGTTGAGATTTCTGTATCTCAGACACCCTCCTGAAGATCATCTCAAAGAACCTGTATTGGTGTTGATGATTGCGCACAAGTCTTCCCCAAGACTCTCAACAGTACAATGCTAGATAAAGATGCAGCCTGCCTTCTCCTCAGCCTCATATCCTTCTCAGTTATTCGGAATAATGTTAAAGTCGGATAAGAACAGTGATTACTCACAACATCAATGAGCAGAAGAAGATCTCACATGACTGCTGGTTAGGCTCCACCTGTGACTTTTGATGTCTGTCAAGTGATGCTTACTCCAGAATGACTGACTCTGTAGTTATAATCCCAGTTCTAGCAGGATTACTACATATCTTCAAGTAATTCTGGTCAGATTGTTCTCAAAAACTCAATTTTTCAGCTAAGTGACTAACCTAGTTTTGCACAGTGATATGGTTTGGATGTGTGCCCTCTCCAAATTTCATGTTGAAATGTCATCCCCAATGCTGGAGGTGGAGCCTCACGGGAGGTGTTGGATCGTGGGGTCAGAGCCCTCATGAATGACTTAGCATCATCACTTTGGTGATGAGTGAATTCTCACTCTATTAGTTCATGGGGGAGCTGGTTGTTTAAAAATGCCTGAAATCTTTCTTGCTTCTTCTCTTGCCATGTTACACATCTGCTCCTACCCGCATACTCCCACCCCCATTGCCTTCCACCATGACTGTAAGATTCCTGAGGCCTCACCAGAAGCAGATGTTGGTGCTGTGCTTCTTCTACAGTCTGCAAAACTGTGAGCCAAGTAAACTTTTTTTCTTTATAAATTACTCAGTTTCAGATATCCCTTTATAGCAAGACAAAACAAACTAAAACACAAAGAAAAGGAGCTCAGGAGTGCCCTCAGGAAGTGATGTGCTGGAGCCGGTTCAGATTGGCTTGCTAAAAGGAAGCTTAGAGTTGGCATTGTGACAACTCTAAGCTTTGTGACCTCACCATCGTAGCTTGAAATCAGCTATAGTGGAGGTATTCACACCAGAAAAATCAGTAAATGTCATAAATCAAGGCTAGTGAGCTGTTAAATATTTCTTTCCACACCATTGCCCTCAAAGGATTCCAAATTATTAACACAGAAATTTTGTAAGTTACCTAAAGGCTTCAAGACTACACTGTCTACCCTGAGAAATTCAGAAGGTTTGATATTTACTCTCCCTCTTACAAAGGAGCAGTCACATAGAAATAGATAATAAAACACAAGTATTGCTTGTCCAGGAAGACAGTGATTATTCTCCAGCAGGCTCAGAGAGAGCACCAGAAGAACTGTTAGCCTAATTCTTATGCTGTGGTTCCCTCCACCATTCTCTATAGAGCCCCACCCCTAAAATGGCACAGAAAGAAAAATATTTATCATCATGATCTGCATGGTAAATGAACTTGGTGGAGGAGAAGAAACTGCCAAGGTAAATCCCAGGCAAACTCATCTCTGCATACCTGAACCCTGTCCTACTGAGGTCCTCTCACACCCAAGACAGAAGTCTCACTCAGAATATTTCTTCCTGAGCTTTTCATTCCTCTTTGTTCAAAGTTAGTCATTAAGGTTTAGCTGTCATCTCTTGTGAGGAAATCTGTTTATTTCTAGGGCAAATCATGAGGCAGCAACAGCAGCAAACTGCATTTTTTCCTTACTGTATTTAATGAGAAGTAAACAACTTTTAAGCAGTGACAGCTACTATACCAGCAGCACTTCTCGCCAAACCTGTCGGGGAACACAGCCTGAAGGGGTTCTAACTCCAACACACCTCTTCACCTGGCACAAAGCTTCCACTGCCAGAGACATTCCACACCTCACAGTCTTTATTCAGTCAGTCTAAAAACCATAATACTTACCCCTAGACCATTGAGGCAGATGACATGAGAGTAATAATTTCTGAGTAGAAAGGATCTCTAGTCATATTGCCAGTCACCTCCTTTTACAAACGAATAAAGTAATAAAGACATGTTTGGTGGCTTGCCCAAAGTCACATAGTGAAGTAGCCACAACCAGGGGTGCAGGACTTTCTCACTCCAAAGCCTGTGCTTCTTCTGATCATGAGGCTTTAACAGGTGAAACCTTCATCATCTTTCAAACTCTGAAAAAGTGGCACACATTGTTGCTTGGACCCCAGTTGCATATCATGCCTGCCTACTCTGAACCATCCTTATATTCTGCATGTATTTATCATGCTCTATCTTGTATTAGAAACACTTGTCTTATTATTTTTTCCTTCCCATTGGAATACATATTTCTTGGGCTGGAACCAGGGCTTTCCTTCATGTTTCCTCAGCAGCAACTCGCTTGGTGCCTTGTAGTTGGTGGGTGCTTAATAAATATTTACTGAATGGGATTCGATTGACCTGAGCATTGAGCTGATTTTTTCACTGCAGTGGCTCTTAATTTTGCATGCATATAAAAAGCAACTCGCAAGCTTATTAAAATGTGAATTCCTGGGATTCTGATTCCATAGTTTAGTGAGGGTGCCAGGAACCTGCATTTTCAAATAGCCAACAAGTAATTCTGAAGCATGGATCTCTTTATGCTTTCTTTCCAAGTCTCCTTCGTGATAAAACATTGCTGTGATAGTTGGCCAAGATTAAGGTGTCACTGAGTGCAGAAAGCATGGAAAAGATCCAAACAGGGCCGGGTGCTATAGTATTAGTTTCATTAACAGAAATCTCTAACTCAAAGGTTCTCAATTTGACTATGGGGAAAGAAACCTAATGATCTATTAGGTGCCATCTTCACCAAATATTCCTACTCCCCAAACTGAGATAAAGTTCTCTAGGAGTAGAGAAAGTGGGACAAAGACAGGGATTCTTGTTGTCAATTGAAGTCAATGTAGAAGTCATAACTTCAAAGAGCAGACAGGCATATTAGAAATAAATAAAGAGCTTAAACAGAGACGCATTACTACACTGAAAATCTGCAACCTGGTATGCTCAATTAGTTAATGTTTGTAAAGTGCTTTGATCTTATAAAGCAGTGAGATAATCCCAGTCCTTGTTTACCAAGTGCCTTTCTTCCCAAGGGCTCAAAGTGATTTATAGGCAATGAGCCCAATTCTTTGCTTGCCAGTTCAGAGGGTCACTCAGATTTAATGGGGTTTGTACTTGCCTTGGAGTCATACTATAGAAGGGCACTGAGGGATATAGTGATGGTCAAGGATGGGAGAAGATCATGGACCCTTGTCCAGTTCCAGGAGGAATGGCTGATCCTCTGTGCTCACTTTTCAACTGTGTGGGGTGCTATCATAGAATTTATCATGCTGTAGTGTAGTGTAAATAGTGTAGTGTAAACATTTATTTATGTGTCTGCCTCCTTAACTAGATTATGAGTTACTTGGGCAGAGAAACTGGGTCTTTTAACTTTGCATGATGAGTCCTTGCCCAACTTCCCAACCTTAACTCATACAGCTTTCTCCATCCCTCACCAAGAGCTAGCCAAACTGGTCTTTCTCTTTCTTAAAGATACCAAGTTTTATCTCTCCTTTGGCTCTTTGGCACAAAGGCACCCACCACTGTGGCTACCTTCTCATCATTCAAATTTCAGCTCAGCTGTCACCTCCTCAAGTGACCCTGACCACTCTTATATAAATGTGTCACTCCCTAGTCACCATCACATTACTCTGTTTTATTGCTGTTCTATTTTCTTCATAGTGTTTTTCTGACATTATCTCTTATTTTTTATTTTATACTTTTCATTTATTTTTTGACACCCTGACATCATCTCATTTTGGGAGGAGAGGTGGCTATGTTCATTTTTTTCTCTTACTTACCTTGGTTTTATTCCTTCTGCAGTAGTCTGTAAGATTCCTGAGAATAGGGGCTTTATCTACCTTCTTCACCATTATACCTCTAGTACTTAGGAGATTTTCAGTGGTCAATGAAAAATTGTTGATTGAAATGTCGGTTGTTTCAGTATCTTGTACAGTGCTCAACCGATACTTATTAAATACATAAATGCATGAATAAATGAAACACTTAGAGGATGGGCTGATGCTTCAGGATAAATTCCTTACTCTACTAAATTGTTGGTTGGCCCTTTCTTCATAAAGTGTGAGAGGATTATATTAATATAATTTAATAATATTTATGTACTGCTATATAATTTACAAAGCACTTTCACATACATGATCCAATTAAATATTTTAACAGGATATTCATATGTATAAGCAGCTATTAAGAATTCAAATGCAAAAAAAAAAAAAAAAAAAAGCTGGGCGCAGTGGCTCACACCTGTAATCCTAACACTTTGGGAGGCTGAGGCGGGCAGATCATCTGAGGTCATGAGTTCAAGACCAGCCTGACCAATATGGTGAAATCCCATCTTTAAAATAGCTAAATAAATAAATAAATAAATAAAAATCAAATGCTCCCAATAAAGATCACATAGATACTATAAAGAAATGAAGTATACCCAGTGGGACGCTGTGAAGTGGAGAAAGCAAGAACTAACTAAAGGGGATTCAGGCTAAGACCTACCATAATTTAATGAGGACTGATGTTGCCAAATGGTTCTATTTAAAACAATTAATTAACCAAAGATTCATATGTTCATGTAATCTTTTTAAGTTTAAATTTTGGCAAGTAATTCTATAATCAACTCTCCAAACAAAGCAGATCTGTAGACCAATTTTAGCCAGTGGACTGATTTTCCCACTTCTGATATAAACTAACAATCTGATTCTTTGCTATCTCTTAGCCATGAGCTCTCAAACTTGCTGATTTTTTTTTTGTATTTTTTCTCTCATCTTTCTCTTTCTTTCACATTTCCATTGCTTCTCTCTTATGTTAAATTATTCAACATTGTTTATTCTTCTGTCAAAAAGAGTGTGATTAACAGTACCTAACTTATACCTTGAAATGAAGATTTAAAAAGTTAATTAATGAATATAAAGGGATAGTCACAGTTCCTAGCATGAAATAGGAAACCACCAAATGGTACCTCTTATTATTTTCTTATTAATAACAATGGTTATAATATTAAGCAAAAATGCCTTAGCTAAGATCTTGAATTCTGGTCCAGCACTACCTTTCTAGCCTAATTTTCATCATGTTATCCCTACTCTTGGATTTCTTTCTATCTTTACTTTCCCAAATTTGAATCCCAAGTTTCAAATTTCCTCACCTAGGAGACTGTTATTTCTTCTACTTGAAAATGTGTTGAGAACAGTGTTACTAAGTAGTGGTTTTTCCACTTCTCCATTTTTTTCTCTTTCTCTGAAATTATTTAATTCTCTATACTACTTTTTTTTTTTTTTTTTTTTGTCTGAGACAGAGATTTGCTCTTTTGCCCAGGCTGGAGTGAAGTGCCATGATCTCAAGTCACTGCAACCTCTACCCACTGGGTTCAAGTGATTCTCCTGCCTCAGCCTCCCAAGTAGCTGGGATTCCAGGTGCCTACCACCACGCCTGGCTAATTTTTGTACTTTTAGTAGACATGCGGTTTTGCCATGTTGGCCAGGCTGGTCTTGAACTCCTGACCTTAGGTGATCCACCCACCTCAGCCTCCCAAAGTGCTGGGATTACAGGTGTGAGCCACTGTGCCCAGCCTACTTTCTTAATACATATACTGGCTGTGATACTTGTCCCATTATTTTACTTCTTTAACTCTTGTTTTTGTTTAATTAGACTGCTGAAATATGGAAGATCTTTGAGTCCAAGCAGAATACACAGCATTTATCTTTTGCTTCTTAGGTTTATTTCCTGTATTAGCCAACTACTTACACTGACGATGATTACCTGTACAAAAAACACTTGATAGCACAAGCTATAGTTCTTTACCTTTCAATATCTCCTTATTCATTAGTAAGCAGAAGGTAGAGACTTAGCAGAATGTGTGCATATCAAGAAGTAAAATAAAAACACTTGAGTTGGTTTAGTCTTGTCCAGTGTTTCTACTATTCTGGGAAGAAAGAAATGCATATGCATATATGAACTACAAAGTAAGAATCATGCAATATCATTGATTCTGCTTACAAGTTAAGTGATGTCACATTTGCATTTAAAACTGTCATTGCATGATATAAAGATAAATGGTAAAACTCAGGCTAATATAAATTTATTACTTTTTTTGTTGGACATTTAAAAACATCATGAAAAGTCAAAGGAAAGACTACAAAAAATAAATATTTTATGTTTTATTTCTTTTAATGGAAATTTTTTCCTGTGCTTTAAACAAGTAGCACCCCCCTCCCATTTTCACTGTACACTGGGCTCCATAAATTATGTAGCTGCCCCTGATAAGCATTAATGTTAATATAACTTCATCTGGGACTTATTAATATTAGGATCATATGCATATTTTGTATTCTTATTCTAAGGCAATTAACTTATATGACCGTATATGGGTTTAGAGTAAACTTTTAGATCAGGCTTTGCTTATATGTTCTTGATTCAACAGAAAAGGGATTTGAAATATGGTTCTTGTTTAGTTTTGTTTAGAAAATAAAGAAAACAATTTTAATTCTTCCTTTTCTCTCTTTGCTGGCATGTTTATGTTCAAAAGATTGTCATATTGTCCCCAACTTTATTGAAGCAAACCCATTACCATTTCACCAACAAAGCTCATTAAACCATCACTACATGTTCTCAAATTAAATGATGACTGGACCACAGCCAAACCTGCTGGAGTTGTGTGGCTCCTAGTCCAGAGTGACCTTTGCTGTACAAACATATATGAACGCACCCAGATAGAGAAATCATAGTTCACAGAGCCTCTGATACCTTTTTCTTTTTCCTCTCTAATACTCTTTTTTGCAGCCTCATGAACTTTATCACGCTTAGAGGTGGCACACTTCAGACCTACCAGTGCCAGGCCCTGCACATTGCACTCATGCACAGGAGCACAGCCCCCATGATACCTTGTATGCAATGACTACAGGACTGTGAACTTGGTGCACTCTCCCAAAGTCACACCTTCCCCTGGCAAAGCCAAGGACCCAGGGCTATAAGCAAAGACTTGAGCTGAGGCAGGTTAGATGAGGGGCATGTTGCCGTGTTTTAACAACCTGTCAACAACTTAAGGAGAATTGCAGAACATTTTAGTTGGCAAGGTAAAGAGATCAACCTGAGCTGTCAAGTTGCCCAGACTTAAAGGAGCCTTAATTACATATATAAAACTGTAAAGATCACAGGATCTTTTCTCTCCCCATCTTTCCACCCGCACTTACTGTACCCACCCTCCTGCTTTAGGGATGCATTTCCTCCTGTGGCAGTCCACCAATTTCATGTTATTGATATAATTAATGGTTAAATATGATACTAACAGGCTTGGATGTACGCACAAGGCTCCAGTTGGAGTGTGGCTGCAGAAAAAACTTTTTTGGTTCCTTTCATAATTCATTGCCTAACAGTGAGGGAACTTTTTTGGTTCCTTTCATGATTCATTGCCAGTCAGTACCTCAAAAACAGCATTTCCTGGAGGGAAGGAGAGGGATAAAGGTGTTAATAATATTTCTGGATCTCTTATTAAAATAGTCTTGGTAAGACACCTTGGAAGGTTGTTGGATAGACGGGCTGAGGTTAATTCCTCTCATCTATGCAGTATTGCTGTTCCAGACTAGACTTGTCTTGGAAAACCATTGTCAAAAAGAAAAACTTGCAGGCATGCATGAGTCCTGAGTAAGTAGTAGTGTCTTGATTCCAGGAGCCAGATCATCCTAACCACACAGAGGTAGCTGAGAATGGGAAAATTGGCCTTGACTCATAAAGTTAATGTGTGTAAAATCTCCCTACTACATAGAAGTTGCTGAGCAGTGGTGGTGAGGGGAATAGATAGGGGACCTCATCTATAGGAAAATAAGAGGGTGCATCTCAGGAATAATATTGGAAGCTACTCTCAGGATTATGTTTCCATGTTATGTTTCCAGGGAATAATGAGTACACAGGAATGGATGGTCATTTAGGAAATAGAAGAGAGTAATGACATTAAATATTTAAAGAGAAAAATTATATGACCAGTCATTTGTTTCAGTAATATTAATCAGTCAGTTCTATGAAAGATTAATGGGAGAGGGAAATCATGAACTGTTGAGGTGCAGGAAATTCATGAGGGAAAGGCTTTGCAACTGTTTAAACAAGTGCTAATTAGAGCTAAGTAATAGAGAATGAAAAATAGAAAACCAACCAATGGAAGAAGTTTTATTCAGGTAGATAGAGTACTGTTAGATATTCAATAAAGAAAGGAGATAAATAAATTATAATAAGCAATAAATGTAAATAAGGAACACAGCAGGTTTAGGAATAAAGTTGATGAGTTCTGTTTGGGAAATGCTGCTTGAGATGCTGTCCCAACATTAAGATGAATGAACAGATTGTCACAGAAGAAAATTAGAGTGATATGGTGACCTCCAAGAGGAGAAAAACAGCCCAAGTCTGAGGTAAGCAGGGTAACCTGGGAAGGAGAGGCCAACTCTGAAAAAAATAAATAAATGGAGAAATGACGAGGTCCTGGAGGAAAAGTTCAATCAAGCACCCTCAAAGAGCATATTTTCTGGGGAAAAAAAAAGAATTTAAATAAATAGACCAAAATCTAGAGTGCTGGGGATCAGTTGCCTAGGAAAGCATTAAGAGGAGGACAAGGAAAGATGGGAAGGGAAAACTGGCTCTGACATGCCTGACTTTACTTGTTAGATTGTGGGAAGCTAAGGTTGTGTGTATGAAGAGCAGGCAGGCTGCTCAAAGGTCTCCTTTGGGTTGAAGAGCATGAGTTGAGTGACTATCTAGTCCTCGACTCACTCCACGCAGGCTTTGAGTCAAAAACAGATTTATTCTCCTGCCCCTCATAGAGCTTGGGGATTAATTCAGCCCTGTCCTGACCACTGATCGGCAGCAGCCTTTTTCTCTAATCATGTCCTTTTGTGGCTCATCTGCTAAGCCAACCCTTTGCCAAGATACAAGCTTTCATAATTCTCTATGGGAAGTGGAGTCCACCTGGAATCCAGCCCTCACTTCTGATGTCCTTCCTGCCATCTCTAACCAGCACCTCCCTGCATAACTGCCCAAATCTCACCCAATGCTGAGAGCAATAAATGTCCCAAAGTTTCTTAATTCTACCCATCCTTTCCTAACAAACCCATGGACAGGGATATAGAGACTAGAACTGAATCTAGACAGCAAGGTTCTCCCAGACCTTGCTTTCTGCAGTCAATATTTATCTTGTCCAGTCCCCTTGGAGCAACTCCATTTCAGCTGATTCTCTTCTCCCTGACAGTTACAGCATGGCTTAGTCAGCATGGCTCTGAGTATGAAAGATCTGACACGGCTATGAATAGAACAACTTGATCTGGCAGCAAATGTATGTATCTGTGGCTCAGAGAGGAAGTTATTCACATTTCACAAAGGACCTAGTCCCCTGAAAGGAAGTGCTCAACCTAAGTCTAGCAAGTAGAGTGCCCTATGAAGATACGTTCGAAATGTTGGCTAAATGGGGTCCTATGCTGGAAGAAGAGTCAAAAGTAGTGCCTGGAAAAGACTGCTTAATTCCTTGAATTCTTTACACTAAGGAATATGACATTTTGTGACACGATATTATGTTGCATATGACTAATTTGTGCCCTGGGATTCTATCAATGGTGGTAATTCTCTGGACGACATATTTGCAGACAGGAATATTCTGGGCAAAAGGAAATGGGGATAAGACCTCGAAGCCATGCCAACAGCAAGGTCTTTTGAAGAAAAATACACCAGCCAGCCATCAATTGCTCAGAAGATGCTAAATCAATATTGCCAGAAGCAAACAATGATGAGGATACAGTGAGGGAGCCAAGGAAGGCCATTTCAACACATGAACCCAAAGGCCAATACCAGTGGATAAATATAAGGGCCACATCTCTAAAAAAAAAAAAAAAAAAAAACAACTACCTAGAACATAGTCACAGAGGTACTACTCTGTGTCAGCTGAATCATCAGTGAGTTTTTTGCTGAAAAGGCTATTTAGCACTCTATATGGTCTTGGAGTACATTCTTGTGAGCCAGACTTTCCTCCACTATGGTGCTAGGCTGGGGACTTTGATTTCTTTCTCATAAATGGCAGTATGTAGTTGCTAAGGACATATGTTCTGGGATTAGACTGCAAGGTGCACTGCTCAGCTTTACCATTATTGTTAGCTATGGTGTCTTGCTTAAATTGCTTAAGTTCCCTACAGCCTAGTCTTCCTGCTCATCTGCAGATAGCGAATAATTATACCTACTCATAGTATAATAACAACTAAATAAGATAATACATATAGAGAAGTGCCTGGAATATGGTTTATCCTCCACAAATGTAACTAACTTTATTATTCTAAGCTGTGAACAAACAAGAAAGTTTTCATATCTGATTTTAACTGGCCTCCTTAGCGGTCAATTAAATTCACTAAAGACATATTCAGTGCCACCTCATAATGTGCTGTGTTTTCATTCTGTTTTCCAGAATTTTTCAAGTTTCAATCATTGTATTGTTCTGCCTAACCTAACATGGCAAGATATAGTAGTAGGGTATATGTTTTGTATGAATAACACCTTCATTTGAATACATTCAAAGAAGATTTTAGTGTTTTAACTGTTTTCTTTTACCTTTATACTCTTTTCAATTTAACCCATAGCAGTTTCTTCCTGTGAGTCTCCACAGCTCATTTCTCAGACAGCTGTGTTAGCAGTGCTTCTCAAACAAAATGTGAACAATATTCTCCTGGAGATTGCGTTTGAAGGCAGATTCATTACATCTGGATTGGGGTCTGAGATCCTGTGTTCCTAAGAAATCCTCAAGTGTCCCCCACACACAGTGAGTAACAAACAGTAGTTTATCGTTAGTTTATGTTTCATTCAAATTGGTTAAATTTTCTCTGAACCCATTCTTCCCTCCTAAGTGATCTTTTTCCTCCCAGCTCTCCCTCTCTCACCCACCTGCCTTTTTTCACAACTCCCTCTACCACATCCCTGTTCCATAATGTTGGTCAAATTTCCTATTCTTCATCCTCTTATTTTTGTCACTTTCTGGAGCTTAGTAACTAGTTGTCAGAAAGACTTGGGTGTGCCCCAATGCCACAGGCAATCTCTGCTTTTAAATGGGAAGCTTTACTCCAAGCCTGCACTGCTACCCTAAAGAGCTTTTGTCGTGTGTCAAAAGGTAATCTAACTGATCAACTGGCCCTCCCAGAACAAGTTCAAACAGCACATTTCCCTGAAATGTCTAGCTAGATCTCTGGGCTTTTCAATTAGGAAGGCCCCTCCGCTCACCTCTGTCTTATATAGTTCTTCCTTCCCAGAGGCGTGTTAATTGTGATTCCCCAGAGAGATCACAGATCCATGAACTCCCAGAGGGGAGTCGTATCTTCTGGGGCATCATTCCTAGAAAAAATCTATTTGTATGGTCCTACTATAAGGACGCATGCACACGAATGTTCATTGCAGCACAGTTTACATTAGCAAAGACCTGGAACCAACCCAAATGCCCATCGATGATAGACTGGACAGGGAAAATGTGGCACATATACATCATGGAATATTATGCAGCCATCAAAAATGATGAGTTCGTGTCCTTTGTAGGGACATGGATGAACCTGAAAACCATCATTCTCAGCAAACTGACACAAGAACAGAAAATGAAACACCACATATTCTCACTCATAGGTGGGTGTTGAACAAAGACAACACATGGACACAGGGAGGGGAGCATCACACACTGGGGTCTGTCGGGGGGAAATGGGGAGGGACAGCGGGGGGTGGGGGAGTTGGAGAGAAAGAGCATGGGGAGAAATGCCAGATATAGGTGACTGGGAGGAAGGCAGCAAATCACACTGCCATGTGTGTACCTATGCAACAATCTTGCATGTTCTTCACATGTACCCCAAAACCTAAAATGCAATTTAAAAAAAAGCAAATAACTATTTGCTCCAACTGAAAAGAAAATAGTCTTTTAATAGAAATAATTTTGATTCATTTTTCTGTTACCTGGTACAAGTATTCCCTACTTTAGCTTTAAAGGAGGTTGAAAATGCCAATGTCAAATGGGACCTTACAAGCCATATGGGAAGAGTTACACGTCCAGAAAGTGAAAATGTCTTAAAATCCTTAATTTTGTCTCTTCTTTCAAATAATTTGGAGGGTATTTGTTACTTCTGTTCTTTCCTTTTCCAAATGAAGGTAATCACATAAGTGTCTGACCAGGAATAAAATCTTGTCACTTTGGCAGTCTAATAATGTATATCTATGACTTAATTATATGAAGTTATTCGTGTTTCTACTTTTCTATTTTCCATTCATTTTATAAGATAATGATAGACATATAAAATTCTATTAGTAATTTTTGATTTTTTTTGAAGTTGTACAGAGTTTATTCTAATAAGAACTTCCTTAGAAGTCCAATTCAACACACAAGTGGGAGCAGAGATTTCTAATGAAATGAGAGTGGAAGACATAGAACCTAATGGAATTGCCCTCAACTCAGAATATAACTCAGATGCACCTCCCGATTTCATGTTTGAAAACAACTACAGTGAAATATTTAAGTAATGGCACAAATAACAACTGTCGTACTGACAAAAAACACAATAACCTCCAACTGAATTCTTGGTTGACAGGAGAGCTCTGCCACATAATGACTTGAAATGTGCGTGTATTGGTGTATTAAGGTTCAAGTAAGGTTTATTAAAACTAATTTAAGGATGTCAGTTTATAATGCATGAAAATAAAGGATGAAAATTAAATGTATGGAAATTCAGTAGTGTTTTTATGAAATAGAACATTAAACTCTTCGTTGCTTTTGTATAATTTTACTCTCTATCAGGGCATCTGGTGTACAGTAGGTACTCAGTATGTGCTAGATTGAGCTGCGTAAGATTATTTTTATGACATTTTTTATAGAGTTGCTCTATCATTTATTCTTCAAGAATTGCCTTAGTAGAGTATGAGATGTAACTATTGTCACTTTATTTGAGGTGAGACTAAAAAACAAACAAATGGAGGCTCATTTTCTCTAGTCTTTCGTAGTTCCCAGGAAGTGCCCCACCCCCACCACTGCAGTGACCTCTTGCATTATGTTTCACCCTATAGTCCCCACTGTGCTTCAGGGAGAGCCTAAATGCCTTGAAGTAACAGCAGAGGGGGAATAGAACGTCATGGTGCTTCATCTTTTGGTAGAAATATGTATTATTTAGAGTACAGCTTTCTTATTAGCTTTGGGTGGGCTCAAACAAACCTTTGAGGTATGTAAATGAAACTCCTTGGAAGAAAGTACCATCCAGAATAGAAGTTTTTGAGAGTTGCATAGTATATGTAAATGATAGGCAGTGCATGGCCATATACACCTGACCATGTGTAATTGGACCTTACTGTCCAGGCACCCAACAATCCAGAAAAATGCTAAAATTGTTAAAGCCATCATCCATTCAATGTACTGTTAAATGTGACAAGACAGCTAAAGAGTTTATGTTGGTTTAAGACAGAGACTAATTTTGAAGAAAAGTTTGATTAGAAAAAAATTTAAGATATAACCAACAAACAAAAATTGAAAAACAGAGGTGTGCTGTGGACATGACCAGAGACAGGAAGCCTGTGCCAGGGAGCCCAGCACTGCTGCAAGGTTGGGCCTTTAATTGAACAAACCAGACTTTCCCAGTGAAGCCCCTGTGGGATTAAGGGCCAAGCTGGGGTTCTTGGCAGAAGGACCTTTGGTTATTGCACCACTCTTTTGCACCAGGTCTATTTGTCTTGAGGGTCAAATGCCTTCAGGAGACAAAGAAGTTTGGGATGGTAGCTTCAGTGCCCAGCATATTGGATTGATTTCCATAGCCTAGAAAGGGTCTCTGGCTAGAATCAGCCCATGCTGATAACACCAGCATTCAAGGGCCAACAGCCCACACGTTGTCTAAAATATGGAATATTTTTAAAGGAATTAGGATTTTTAAAGGAATGTGATGCAGTTTATAAGGACAATTCAAAATGAGAAGTTTGAGCACTACTGGGCTAAGATAGAGATTCCCAGCAGGCCACTACAGATCATAGTAGTTTAATTATAATGGACTATCAAGGAAAAAAAGTTTTTGATGTACCTGAATTACCATTGTTGCTATGTTTTCATCCTTTTTCTTGTGATAATACAAGCCCACAATTGCTTATCAAAAATTTTAGAACCAAATATGCTATGAAATTAAGAATTTTTCTGATTTTCGAAAGGTAAAATTCTTACATATTCCATAAATTTCATAATATCTCTAGCTGGGTCTGGGTAACATGAGAAATCACACACTTGGCTGTTTCTGTAATGAAATGAGTAAATATTTTCACCAATATAAATAGATAAATATAAAGACAAAAAAACGTTAATTTGGGGATTTTTAGATTTTCTAACTGCCGTTAGGAAATTAATATGTATTTTAAAAGCCTCTAAGTAGCCTCTATGTAAGTAAATATGTTCAGATATCATTGTCATCATAAATGTTTATGGCCAGGCACGGTGGCTCATGCCTGTAATCCCAGCCCTTTGTGAGGCCGAGGCAGCCTGATCACCTGAGGTTAGGAGTTCAAGATCAGCCTGACCAACATGGAAAAATCCTTTCTCTACTAAAAATACAAAATTAGTCAGGCACGGTAGCACATACCTGTAATCCCAGCTACTCAGGAGGCTGTGGTGGGAGCATCACTTGATCCTCAGGAGGCGGAGGTAGCGGTGAGCTGAGATCATGCCATTGCACTACAGCCTGGGCAACAGGAGTGAAACTCCATCTCAAAATAAATAAATAAATAAAATAAATGTTTATATATGTTATTCATTAAATTAAAATTAATCTCAGAGAAAGTGGTCACTTATATTGTGTTTGAAAACAATAGACACATGCTTTAGAAAACATTCCTGATTAATTTATGGGTTAAAGTAGCTTAAAAATGAAATATTAAATACATAATATTAAAAATGTATCTGGGGAAAATTTATTACCACCAATAATTGTACATCTCAGGATGTTACGACATTCCCAGATACAGGAAGATATCACATTCAGCACAACACTTTTGACACCAGATATGTGAAGAGGTGTTTCCCCACACACCAAGAAATTCTCTAGCAGACACCAGCTGGGTGGCCTATAATTATTCAGTTCTGACACCACCTACCTGGAGGTAGTATCAGATCTCACAGGGTGAGGGCTCAGGCCCACAAGACTTCCCCCACTTGGGATGCCGATAGCAAGCACAGGAAATTTCACCTGTGCTTCTGACCAACCAGCTATAAGCTGGGCTTCCCACAACTCCCTTCTCAGGTTACATTCTATGTGTATTTACTGAATTTTTAAATAAAGATATCACAAAGGATACCAATGAACACCAGATGAAAGAGAAGCAAAAGGCAAGACATGTGGGAAGGGGCACAGAGCTCTCCATGCCCTCTTCAGGTGTACCAGCCTCCAGGAACCTTCGTGTATTCAGCTACCAGGAAGTTCCCAAACCCAATCTTTTTGGATTCTGAAGTCTTCAGTACATAGGATGGCTGATCAAATCTTTGCTCATTGATAATCAGTTCAACTTTCAGCCCCTTTCACCTCCTAGATGTTGAAGAGTGGGGCTGAAAGTCCCAACCCTCCAATCCTGCCTTGGTCTTTTGTGGTAAACATCCCCCTCCTAGAAGCTATCTAGGGAACCTCAGTCACTAGTAATCTTATTAATGTATAAAAGACACTCTTGTCACTGCAGAGATTCTAAGGGCTTTAGGAACTATGTGCCCAGAACCAAGGAGAAGAGACCAAATTTCTATTTCTTACCACGTCTCAGTACTATAGGTATTTAATGTTTTTATAGCAATATTGTTAGCAAAGCATTTTTAGATATTTGATTCTCATCAGAACTCTATGGGGTAAATAGGATAGTATTACTATTAGTCTCAATTTGCAAATGAGAAAATTGAGGTTGGGCAAAACCTCACACATTTTCAAAGGCTACTCAGGACTTTTGAGGGCAAATCCAATGTTCATTTCATCTTCGTACTTCATTGTCAATTCAACTGCACCATACTTTTGTTATATTTTAAATTATTGTAAGATACTTCACATTATGGTAACATTTCACATCCTAAGAAGTCATTCATGCCTTCTACATGGATTAAGAAACCCTCATTCATTCAAATATTAAAAATAAAATGTACTACTGAGTGTGTATCATGACTTCTAGGCGTCCTTCTAAATACTGTAGGAAGAGTCACAGGTGAAGTTCAGCTGAAAGAAAGACTTAGGTGGCCCTCAGCAATTGCCTTTTGAAAAGTAGAGGAACTCTATCCCCAGCTTTCTGAAAAGACTACTTACATTTTCTCAAACATTTATTACAGACCTTTCTGAATGGGAATAGTAGAACAACCTATGCCCAGGTAACAATTTCAGTATTCAAGGAGAGTTTATGGTCATCTTTTCCTGCCCATCATTTTCAGATGAGGCCAGTTTCGTGTGATAAGGGACAGCTCAGGAGAGGCAGACTGTTTACCAGATCCAAGTCTCCTAACCTGGGATTCTGTGTTCTTTGCAGTATTTCTTTCCGCACAGTTCATAGTATTTTAAAGCTAGTCTTATCTTCTCTCACTGGAGAAGCCTAATCCTTTATAAATGAGAGAAAGTGGCATGCAGAAGAGAGAATGCAAAATCACACAGTTAAGTCTATGTCTGATCAGGAAAGAATTCAGCTCCTTAAAGCCCCTTCTACTGACACTGGCCCTTTCACTGTGTGTGCATGACAGGAAGAACTCAGAGTGGACAGAGCACCTATGCCTGTGGTATGGTTCATGTCTTAATGAAAGCAATCTCTGTGAAATCCTCCAGGAACTTGAGAGATAGAGTCAGCTGACTGAGATTTAATTAGGTGCTTTGCTTTCCTTGTTGATGATCTATCTCCAATAGAATCCTGACCAATTAAGATTCTCCCTGCTTACTTTTAATTGAAAGCTATTAATGAGCCACATCTGTAGACTTTTCCCTAGCATTGAGGTTATTGGCTCTAAAAGCCTTAATGGAATGAGTCATGTGCTTGAAATAATCCTTGGGGGAAGCCTAATAGGCAGGCTGCCAAGTTACCTGAATGTCAAGTGACCTTCCACTAAACAAAGCACCTGAAAATTAACGGATCACTGATTTCAAGCCATGCTGAAAATCACAGAATACTTTAAAATAATTAATTAATTATTCAGTAAACATTTGATCATCAAGCACCAGGGAGTTCAGGGGACTTATGTTTACATGGATGGCATGGTATGGTCATTAGGAGCTGGTACCCTGGAATAAGGCCCCTACCCCAACACCTCCTCTTCCTTTATAATGAAGGATCATGAGGTAATACAATGCCTATTTTACAGCACACTCGTTAATATAACTGCAATGCAATAAGTATATATTCCCGCTCACTGGGATGTGTCTGAATATAAAGACCACATTTATGTGTATGTATAAATGCTAAACTCATATGCAACATGAGTTGTTGAAATCAGCATGATTGCATCAAATGCAACATGATTATACTCAAGTTCACCCTGGATATACTGTACGAGCACTCGTTTCTTAACAATGCAGTATAATTTTCATCTAAGTCTCAGCCTGCACAATGAGAATCTTGCAAGAAAAAAAAAAAAAAGAGTTCAGGAATTCTTACCTGGAAAGAAGATGTGCCAAATGAATGGGGAAGGAGAAACAAGAATGAAGAAAGAAGTTGCCAATTTACTCAGAATCTCACAGGGCCTTTGTTTTAGGCCTGACCAAAGGTTTAAGTTGGCCCTCCTGATCTTTTGACTGTTTGCCCATCCCTGTTATTTTTCACGTCTCTTTGCATGCTTTCAACCGCACAGGGAAAAGAGTCTTTGTGCCTCCAGAGTCCAGCGTTATTCTTATCCTGCCAATCTTTCTGCACTTATTTCCTCCTCCACTTCATCGCTTTCTTGGCACTATAAACTGCTAATCAGAATTTTTTTTCAACTCCTCTCTCATGATTAGAGAAAGCTGCTTTTCGTGGGTCCACCAAGCACTCCTATGTTCAGCAGGATGGTCAGGGCTATAATTAAAGGAATTTTTATTCATTTAAAAACCCCTAGAATTGGAGCTTTGCTTTTCAGAATACTGAACAGATTTTTAGTGCAATGGAGATTTTAAAAAATTAAGGTATGTAGGACCTGTTGGGGGTTTGTAATCCAGTGGTTCTTGAACCTGATCCATGGACTTGAGTAGTTAATATAGAATAGGGCTGCTGTAAGGAATAAATGGATTTACATATGTAAACTGATTAAAGCTCATTTCGCACATGGTAAGTAAGCACTCAAAGCTAGCTGTTATTTACTGAGGCTTTGGAATCTGTCCAGTATGAGAAATCCTTCAAACTTAGCTCTTCTAGCCATATAATTTTATAGTACGTGTCATACTATAAATCTAAATCTATGAGATTTAGAAAATCTCATCACCCCTCTTTCAAAATTATCCCCCAAATTTCTGAGGATTGGCTACACAATGAGAGGATCTATAGCATTGAAAGTTATATTGCAGAATAATATGTAATGATATGGGAAAGAGATCTACCATATATTGTTAAATAAAATATGATGCGTTAAAGCAGTATGTAAAGATCAAAAAAATTATTAGTTTATACGTATATGTTGATAAAATGTTTGGAATAATATACACCAGAATATTAAAAGTGTTATTTCTGATTAGTGGAATTTGGGCAAGTTTTTATTTTTTCTTCTTAAGTTTCAACAATAAACATGTACTTTTATGAAAAATAATTGAAATTCTTTTTTTCCCACTTCCCACCTCCAACTGAGGTTATTTTAAAGAAAATGATTCAAACTTAACTCCTTCAAGAAGATATTTGAGACCTGATTCTATTCACTCCAACTATAAGCACACTACTAGAGTGATCTTAGTGTTTTCATTATCGTAAGACTAAGCAACAATGTATTTCACAATTTATTTGGATCTACAGTCAACTGTTTTTTGACAAAGATGCCAAGAACATTCACTGGGAAAAGGACAGTTTCTTCAATAAATGGTGCTGGAAATTTAGCTTTCTGCTCTTTTCATAGAATGAATGCTACTTAACTTTGGAAGACACCATAAAAGTCATTTAACTCCACCTCTCCATGTTGCATAGATTTCTCTGCTGCTACTCACTCTCTCCTCCCACAGATTCAGACATATTTTTGGCTTAAATGATTTCACCGACTGAGAATCAAGAAATTCAGGGACTGTGAACTTCACCGTTAGATAGTTCTCAGGAATTTCTTACTTACATTAAACCAAAATCAACCCATAAAGGGTTGAAACAACAGATGCATTTTGTTTCCTCTAGAGTGACAAAGTAATTATACTTTTTTATAGCTAATATTTTAAACACTAAACTAGGGCTAATATTTTCCCCAATCCTCTGTCCCCTAGGCTAAGCCTCTCCCACTCCTCCATCAGCTATTTCTCTCCATTGCCACTGCCACCACTGTGGTTTAGACTCCCTTCATCTCCCTCACCTGACCCACCGAAAGAGCTGCTTCCCTAGTTGATACCTCGGCTTCCTCTCTTCATTTCTGCAGTCCTCTCCGTACATAGGAACAAAATATGTTAATCAGATCATGAAACTTTCCACTTCTCAGGCAATCCATAATTCCCCATTTCCTTCACACAGAAATCTAAACTTCTCCAATGTCCTGTGGAAGATTTGGCCCTGCTTTCCCTCCCCTATCCCATTCTCATCACAGATCCTCAAGGGCCAAACACCTTCCCATGCCACTGTCTTGCTGGGTACCCCCATTGTCTCAGGGCTGTCCCTTTTCATCCTTCAAGTGTCAGTTAAATGACACTTCCTTAATGAAGCCTTCTAACTGGTCTGCAGTAGCCCTTTCACTCAATCACAAAGTGAGCCTCATGTTTATCAGCTTCATTTCCTTGTCACCATTGGTCATTTTCTGCAAATATAGAGAAATACATGGGAGACAGTGTTGCAGAAGGCTGAATTAAACATTCTTGGTGCATGGCATGCTACCAACATTGTTCTGGGGAAGGCCTCCTGTTGTTTTATTTAGCTATTTTGCATTACCTTTTCTACCACTTCTCTGCTCTCATTACATTTCCCTGACCATTAGGCAACCATTCTATGTGTCTTATGTGTATTGCCTCATGATCTTGTAAATGTGTATTTTAATTAACAGAAATACATATGGATGGTATTGGCTTCTTTCTTCTTTGATTCAGCAAATTTTTAACACTAAAAATATTTAATTTTAGTGTTAAATTTAAATTTTTAACATTGAAAAAATCTACCTCATTACTATAAATACATTTTCTTCATTTCTAATGGTTGCATAGTATTTCCCAGTGAGCATCCACACACAGTCGACTTCTGCATTATCCAATTTGAACACATTGATTGCGTCTAAACTCTCACTAACATAAAAAATACTATAATGAACACCATTATGCAAGTCTCTGCATGTGTCAGGGATATATTTACTCTGGATAATATGGTATATTCATTTTTAATTTTACTAAGTACTTCCATAATGGTAGGTCCAGGCTAATCTCCAGTCAGTAATGTTTAAGGATCCCTATGTCCACAAGCTTCTGCCAACATTTGGCCTTACCCAGCTTCTATTTTTGCAAATCTTATGGTCATTAAGTGATATCCTATTGTTATTTTGATTTGTATTTCTGTTTATTTCAAGAAGTGTGAGCATGTTTATATGCAGGGCCATGATATATGTTTGTGGGTACTTACAAAAGAGTACCCAGCCAAGAATGTGAGTGGGAGCTCAAAACCAGCTCATGCTCTGTGTGCACTGGCGTGGATGGGACAACAGCTATTTGAAGGAAAGGCTGACTATTTCTAATTCCACCAAAGCAACAAATGAGCTGTCACTAGTCATAGCCGTATGCTTATTATTACTTAGGCTTTAAATTCTGTGAATTCCTAGCTCATATCCTTCGCCCCTTTTAAATTGAAGGCCCTAAGTTGAAGGCATTTCTTTGTTGACTTTTTAGTCATTTCTTGAATATTATAATACCTTTTTGTTTTTAGACCCTGCACATTTCTTCTCCCATTTTTTCAGCTGTCTCAAATTTGTCCAGGATATTCTTCTTGCAACAGAATTTTAAAATTTTGATGTAATTTAAAACAATAGTTAATTTCCTCTTTATGTTTATAAATTATGAGATTTTGCTGAAATCCTTTCCCACCTTTAATTTACATGTATATTTTCTACACTATTTTGTATTAACTTCATAGTTGCACATTTTACATTATGATATTTTATCCTTGTGGAATCTATCATTGTCTATGGTATAAGGTAGCAATCTGAATTTATTATTCTTCATATCCTAGGACCCCTCACCTTTTTCTTTACATTTACTAAGCAGTTTATTTTTCCCCTATTAATGTATAGTACAATTTTATTGTGTAATAATAAATTGTCTCAGAGCTCCCTGTGTCTTTGCATTGGTCTATTGGTTCATGATTACACGAGAATGTCGCTGTTTCAACTTTACATATGCTTGAGCAATAGAGTGTATTCATTTATAATTTCACTAAGTACTACTGTAATGGCAGCTCCAAGATAATATCCAACCAGCAATGTTTACAGGATCTAGTAAGCCAAGAATCCTTTACTGTTTTTTGTTTGTTTTTAAATGACAGCTGTTTATGGACTACTGTTTTCCCATACAAATTTTAGAATATGATTTATGAAGTTCCTCAAAATATCCAATGGAAAGTTTGATTAGCATCTTAATGAATTTAAACATTATTTGGAAAGAGAATTATCCTCCCTACATTATAAAGTCTAAAAGAAGGGAATGTCATTTCATAACAGATTTCTTTGTTTTCCTTTAATAGATGTCTAAAAATTTCTGAAATGAAATCTTATATATCATTGTAAATACATAAGTAACTTATAGTTTGCTCAAGATTGTGAATATCATTTTATTTTTATCTTAATATTGCTCTTTGTAGAAAAAAAAGCTGTTCATTTCGGTATTTTATACCTGGAAATTCATGAAATTGTCTTAAAATTTCTCATAGTTGCTATGTTGATTCTGTTGGCTCTTCTAGGTAGATTACCATTGTGTTTGCCAAAAAAAGACATAGTTATTTTTTTCTACCAAATCTTACCCTTTTTAGATTTGTTTTTTTCATTGTAACTTCTATCAGACATTTTATACTATGTTAAACAGTAGTAGTAATAATGGGTATCCCTGCCTTAATTTTAAAAGACAAACAATTATTAACTTGACTGTTAGTATAAATTCTATTAGAGGTTCTAGTATATAACTTTTATCAAGTTCAGGAATTGTTCTTTCATTATTAGCTTAAAAATATTTTAAATTACATAATTAAATGCTTTTTATTCCTTTCATAAGAAAACCCTATGTTGTTTTAAATTATATTTTATATAACTATAATACCCTTTTTGATGGTGAACCATCCCTGCATTCCTGACAAAAAGTCTACTTTCAGGATATAATTTTTAAAATATAACTTTCCATTTTTATATCTATGTATAAGTAAAATGTACCTATGATTGTGTTCTTATATTGCCCTTCTACATACTGGCATCAAGATTGCCCTATCTTCATAAAATGAGTTGGGAATATGTCACTTTTTCTTTACATTCTGAACAACTGTAAAGCCACATGAGCTGGGTTGGGGTTTTTTAATCTTCTTCTTTGGGAGATTGGGAGAAGACAAACTTTGATTATCCTTTCAATTTTATATTGCTTACTGGTTTATTTAAGGATTTTTTTTCCCATCAGACATTTTGTACTTTTTTGTGTGTGTTTTTGTAGCAGTTTATCCATTGCATCTGGGGTTTATATATATATTACTGCTATCTAGTAACGATGAGAATAGAACAGGAACAATAGGGAAACAATCTAGTTCTTAGTTACTCTTAATGGACTATTGAATTAATAAAACTTATAGTATCCTACTTCTCTATTTCTTTTATTAGAGATAATTAATAGATTATCTTATTTTTAAGCCACTAAAATTTACTTACATATGTAGATCCTCACTCTTTTTTAACTTTTAAAATTTGCTGTTTCTGTAGTTACTTATCATTTTACTTTTGGCCTTTTATTTTTTGCATTCTCTCTTTATTTTGATCAGTTTTAACAAGGCCTATCTTATTACTATTTCCAAAGAATAACCTTTTGGCTTTGTTTTTGTTATCTTTATTATTTACTTCCACTCTTATTTTAAATATTTTCTTCTTAATTTCATTATGTTTATACCATTGTTTTTCTTAGATTTGAATTAAATGCTTAGCTTAATTGTTTTATTTATAAACATTTTTAATTTTCTGATAAATACATTTAAATCTATAAATTTTCTACTAAGTACTGCTTTAGCTGTGTCTCACAAATTTTAACAAATAAAATTTTAATCAGTTTTAAATATTCTGTAATTTTTCTTAATATTTTTAATTTAAATGATTTTGTATTATATTAATGTTCAGAGATGTGAAAGGATTTTCCTGTCCTTTTTCAGATTTCTTTTTCTTTTTTTTTTTTTTTGAGACAGAGTCTCACTGTCCCCCAGACTGGAGTGCAGTGGCATGATCTTGGTTCACTGCAACCTCCACCTCCCAGGTTCAAGCAATTTTCTACCTCAGCATCCCGAGTAGCTAGGATTAGAGATGTGTACCACCATTCCCGGTGAATGTTTTTGTGTTTTTAGTAAAGACAGGGTTTCACCATGTTGGCCAGACTGGTCTTGAACTCCTGACCTTGTGATCCACCTGCCTCAGCCTCCCAAAGTGCTGGGATTACAGGCATGAGCCACCACACCTGGCTGCAGATTTATTTTCTAATTGCATTGCACTGTAGCTCTATGATCCAACCTGCCAACCACCTACCAGCACACACACACACACACACACACACACACACACACAGAAGTTGATGATACACTTTATCTCCCCAAATAGATTTGAAAAAAGATTGAGTTATGCTTTTCAAAGTATTGCTATGTTATACAGTAGCTACTTTATAAATATGTGTTAAATAAGTAATTAAATGAAATAGTGTATGTATGTAATTTGAGAGATTGGAGGTTAATAGGAATATATTTGCATGAGGTGTTACTAAGTAATTACATTAATTTCCAAGACACAGAAGAAAACCACTATCATCAAGCTGGTTATACCTCATAAAAGTCAGATCCATCTAACCGAGTGAATTGTTAATCATATAAAGGATGATTACCTGGTTTGACACTAAGTCTTTTATTCTGCTCTTTCCCTTCTGATATTAACTTTCTGGACACTTCTCCCTCGGACTTATAAGATGCTGCTGTTCAACAATCTGTGCTTATCTGGCACATGGTCAGAGTTTAATAATACTTTGCAATTATTTATTGAATGAATGACAAAGCAGCTAAAGTATCCAAGAAGTAAGGGATACATTGTTCGGCAATAAGCCAGTCACTATAGCAGATGCTTGTTGTGCCCTGTCTGTATTACCCAGGTTGTTACTTTTTCTGAGCACACTGGCCCTACCTACTGCCCAGTCTTGGTGCCTGAGGACTTTCTCCAGCCACTGGAGTTCACTTTGGAGCAGGCCAAGAGTTCCAGGGAATTAATCTCCCTAACCCTAAGAGTAGTTCTTAACCAATGATTGGTGGAAATTTGTGGATAAATACTCTAGCCTCTTTCCCCTCTGGGTGGACTAACTCTAAGGTGTGTGTTCTATACTGCCACCAGGAGTTCCCCCAGAAAGATAAAGCTCTACTTTTCTAAAGAGATAATTGGCTCAAAAATGTATCCTTTATTGTTTCCTTTCACGTTTTAGTGTCACTTCCCTAAATAAACTACATGATCTCAAATCCTTGTCTCAAGTCCATTTCTGAGGGGAAAATCTTAGCAAATATATTCAGAGTACCAGCTCTGAGGAAGGCATCATGTATGTCATTGGGAATACAGGAAAGATTAAAAAGAAAAATAGGGAGAAAATTGATAATTTTCCCAAAACTAAATATTGGTAGCTTTCTATTCATCACTGTTCACCTACTAACCATATTCCTGCCAAGACTGTCCTTCATTGAAACTTATTTATTTCCTTGTGACTCACTTTCATTATACCTTCTTAGAAGGTAGACTCTTATTTATCTTCACACTCCAACTCATCTGACACAATGTTCTTCATGCAGATAACACTCAAATGATTCTGATTGACACAGAAATATGAAGGACAATTAGAGACTATTATGAACAACTATACACCAATACAGTAAAACAGAGGAAATGAAAACATTTCTGGACACATACAACATACCAAGGTTGAACCAAGAATAACTAGAATATCTGAACATACCACTCATAAGTGTCTCAACAAATAGTCTAGGACAAGATGGGTTCACTGCTGCATTCTACTGAATTTTAAAAAAGAACTAATACCAATTCTTCTCAAACAATTTTTAAAAAATTAAAGGGTAGGGAGTTCTTCCAAATCCATCCTTTGAGGTCAGTTTAACCTTCCAACAAAAACCAGTTAAGGACACAACAACAGTAACAAATACAGACCAATGTCCCTAATTAATATTGACACAAAAATTCTCAACACAATACTAGTAAACCAAATCTAACAGCATATTAAAAAAAAAAAAAAAAAGACCATACATCATGATCAAGTGAGATTTATCCCAGGAATGCAAGGATGGTTTAACATATGCAAATCTATAAATATGATGCATGCCACCAACAGAACGAAGGACAAAAATCATATGATCATCTCTACAGATGCAGAAAAAAAAATTGATAAAATTCAACATCACTTCAGGGTAAGAAATTCTCAATAAATTAGGTATAGAAGGAAAGTACCTCAACACAATAAAGATCATACATGACAAACCCATAGCTAACATCATACTAAATGGGGAAAGTGAAAGACAAATTGCCCCTATTAACAGATGACATGTTCTTACATATAGACAAATCTAAAGACTTTTTCAAAAAACTTAGACCTGATAGCTGAATTCAGTAAATTTGTGAGATACAAAATCAGCGTAGAGAACTCAGTGATGTTTCTATACACAATGAACTAGCTGAAAAAGAAATCAAGAAAGAAATTCCATGTACAAGAATTATAAAAAATGTAAAAAATACATAGAAATAAATTTAACCTAGGAAGTGAATCTCTACAAGGAAAATTATAAAATACTGATAAATGAAACTGAAGAAGTTACCCCCCCCAAAATGGAAATATATCTCATTTTATAAACTGAAAAAATAATATTCTTATAATGGCAATATTACTCAAAAAATCTACATATTCAATGCAATTTCTATCAACATGCTAATGACATTCTTTACAAAAATAGGAAAACCATCCTAAAATATATGTGGAATCATGAAAGACCCTGAGTAGCCAAAGCATTCCTGACCAAAATAAAGTTGGAGGCATCACACTACCAGATTTCAAAATATACTATAAAACTTTAGTAATCAAAACAGCATAGTACTGGAAAAACAAACAAATAAATAAAAACAAATCAGACACACAAACAAATGGAACAAACTAGATAACCCAAAAATTAAGCCATGTATCTACAGTCAACAGTTTTTTGACGAAGAGTCCAAGGACATACACTGGGGAAAGGATTGTTTCTTGAATAAATGTGCTGGAATACTGGATATACATATACAGAAGAATAAAACTTGACCCTTATCTCTCACTCTATTCATAAATCAACTCAAAATGGTTTAAAGCTTAAATATAAGACCTGAAACTTTAAAACTACCGGTAGAATACATAGGGAAAATGCTTCAGGATGTTGGTCTGAGAAAAGATTTCATGATTTTAAGATTTTATCTTATTTTAAGACCTCAGAAGCACAGGCAATAAAAGCAAAAATAAACAAATGAGATTACATCAAACTTAAAAGCTTTTGCACAACAAGGTAAACAATCAACAGGGTAAAGAGGCAACCTACAGAAAGAGAAAGTATTTGCAAACTATTCATCTAATAAGGGATTAATATCCAGAATATCAAAGAAACTCAAACATCTCAACAGCAAATAAACAATCTGATTAAAAAATGGGCAAATAATCTGAACAGATATTTCTTCAAAGAAGACATACAAATGGCTGAAAAATATTTTTAAAGTTTAATAATACTAATCATCAGGAAACGCATATAAAAACTATAATGAAATATCATGTCACTCCAGTTAGAATGGCTATAATCAAAAAAGAAAAAAAATAGCAAATGCTGTTAAGGATGTGGAAGAAAGATAACTTATGCACACTCAGTGGGAATGTAAACTAGAACAGTCAACTATAACTATAGTTATAGTTGTACTAATGATGCTTGTAAACATACAGTAAACTAATATTGAGAACAGTATGAGTGTGTCTCAGAAAACTACAAATAGAACTACCATGTCATCCAGCAATCCTACTACTGGACATTTATACAAAGGAAAAGCCATCAGGATTTCAAAGAGATGTTTATTGCAGTACTATTTACAGCAGTGAAGATATAGAATCAACCCAAGTGTCCAATAACAGATGAATGGTTTTAAAATTATGGTGTATATACACAATGGAATACTATTCAGCCATTAAAATGAATGAAATCCCGCCATTCACAGTAACAAGAATGAAACTGGAGGATATTATGTTACATGAAATAAGTCAGGAACAGAAAGTTAACTGCCACATGTTCTTACTCATATGTGGAAGCTTTAAATGTTCATCTCATAGAAGTAATAAATAAAATAGAAGATACCAGCAGCTAGGAAGATTATAAGGGAAGAAAGGGAGAGATGTGGACACAAAGGACACAAAGTTATCACCAGATAAAAGAAATAAGTCCTACTGTTTTGAAGAAAAAAAATAAAGAAGGAAGGAACACCTAACATCAGAAGCAATTTCAGACTAAAGAAACTTCCTCTGAAAGGAACAGCCAAGTGAGGCCAATGAAAACTGACTGAAAATGTGAGTATAAGTTTTACACACTCTTAAATAAAGTGGGAATTACATCCATTGAGAAGCTATTATTGTCACTTCATAACCCATAAAATGGTTTTTGCTAGTGAGTAGACACATTACGTAGCACTTCAAACCCATACAATTCTCCTGGTGAAAAATCACTTTCTGTAATGATGACAATTATAAAAAGAAATGATATTGGATGGCATCTAATCATTCCTTCTTCAATTAATATATATTTATGGAGCAGTAAAAATGACTCAGTCACTGACCTTGGGAGCTTATAGACCAGAGGGGGAAGAAGGTATTAAATAAAGAATTACACAAATAAGCATTTAATTGAAATGTTAGTGAGTGTTATAAGAGTATATAATAGAGTAATTTTACCTCACCTGAGAGCAAAAAGGGAGAGAGGCTAAAGTTATCTTGGAGAAAGCATTAGTTCAGCTGAAACAGGCTTAGGCAGAATTTTATGATTCTTAAGCTACTAAGTAGATTTTTCATATACAGAATAAGCACTTAAGCTTGAGCACAATTCAGGCAAATAAGGAAAATATTTTGCTGTTCTCTGAGATAAATTCAGAAAATGAGGCTCTCTTAAGGACCTGGCTTTGATAATAGCATGCCCCTCTCCCAAAGTGACACAGTGCTGGAGATACCCAGGGGAAGAGAAAACAAATGTTGTTGATACACACTCATTTAACCTGCCAGACAGTCATCTAAAATTAACTTTGACTCTAGACTTTTAGCTTCTGAGATCATGAATGGAGGAAAATAAAAAACTAAATGTTATTTATCATGTCCTGAAATTAATTGAGTTTGCCTCCCAGAAGGAATGCTGTAGTCTAACCTGACCAGCATTTCATAAGTTGCCTTTCACTTAAGCAAAACACACGTATGTAGATGCTATTTAACCAACTAAACAACAGCTTTTTCAGAAAGTGGGGTGGCTAACGAGCAGTATCCAGCTTTAGTCGTGTATTTCCAATATTTATTTGGCTGATATATCTTTGTCTCTGTGTTTCATTCTACATGTGTACATAAGCAAGAGCTCAGTAGTATTTTAGGAGATGAGGAGGAAACTGTGGTGATAGCACAGGCACATAAAAAACAATGTCATCTTATTTGGATCTTAAAGAGATAAACCAGCTATTGAAATAGTCTGAAAACAAATGGCAGTCAAAGCCATACTAAACTATCATATATGTAGAATTTTCCAAACCCAAAACAAACACCTTGACTATAGGAGGAATAGAGAGGAGTCTAAGTGGACCAGCTTTGTAGTCAGAGATCCCGACACTGTCATTTACTTGTGACCGTGGTCAAGTTTCTTAATGTCTCTGAGCCTCAATTTACTTACTTATAAAATGTATCTACCCTCTAAAAAATTAGAGGAGTTACCACATGTAAAGCACTTAGAAGACTACTCAATAAACTTGAGATTTATTGTTATTTATTTATTTTTATTTTATTTTATTTTATTTATTTATTTTTTTATTGCATTTTAGGTTTGGGGGTACATGTGAAGAACATGGAAGATTGTTGCATTTTAAGGAAGTAGGGTTTTCCTTTCTACTCCACTGTAATGACTTCATTAACTTTTGTTTTAAGAGCTAGAAAAGTACATAGGATAGCAAGCCTAGAACCTTCACAGTGACCACTGGCAAGAATTTTCAACATACATATATCTTCTGACTTATTATAGCCTCCTTTGGTAATCTTGAGCACTTATATGGTTTTCGTTACCAAATATATTTTGATAACTTTCAATCTACAAGCTTTTTTATCCATGAACTTCTTGTGTACCTAACTGCTTACTGGATGCCTCCCAACACCTCAAACTCAACTGATCCGAAGCAGAATTCATTATCACACTTGTAGACCTCCTCTTTTTCATCCCTATGTTCAGTCCCAAATGTGTGGTGAGGACCAGGGTTGATTCAGTTTAACTGGCCAGGCTGATAGTTATTTCCTCATAAATCTGTTACAAATTTTAAAGGATGACTTTACAAAATAGAGAAGAGCCATTCTTCAGTCAAAAATAAATGAAAAGCTGTATTTCCCTTCTAAAATATAGAGTAAGGAGCTAGTTCAAGGATTCTTTAAATCATTTCAACAACCACCTAGACATTGAAGTCAGGAATCTAGGAGTCATCCCAGATTTCTTCTCTTCTTTCATTATGTCATTACTCTCAGCCTTGTTTTTATAATAAAAAATCTTTTTTTTTGTTTTTGTTTGTTTTGTTTTGCTTTGTTTTCAAACAGGGGGTCTTGCAATGTTGTCCAGGCTGAGCATATATGCAGTGGCTATTCACAGGTGTGAGCATAACACACTACAGCCTCAAATTCCTGGGCTCAAGCATTCCTCCCATCTCATCCTTGCAAGTAGCTGAGACTACAGGTGCACCTCATTGCCCCCAGCTATATTTTAATTTTTTTTTTTATAAAACTTCAAATCCATGTTGAGTTTCCCTTCTTAGCTTCAGGTGTTCTTTACTTCCCACCTGGAATAGCTCAACTGCTTCTAAGTCTAACTTCTGACCTTTGGCTTGGCTAAAATCCCTCCCCAACACTGTGGTTTGGTGTCCTATCTGGAATGCAAATCTGATCAAGTTTCTACCCTCATTTCCCATTGCTCCCCATGGTCTACAGTGTGATCCTATCCTTACCACTCAGCTTCCCTAGATCCTCTTTTGATTCATGGTTTCAATGATACTGAATGATTTTCTGTTTTTTCTCTTTCAGGTCATATTGTTTGGTGACTTTGTAATTTCGTTTATGCCTATAACAATCTTCTCACCTTAACTCCTATTCATCGTTCAAAAAAGTCTCCGGTAGCATCTCTCCAGGAAGCCCTCCCTGATGCATTCGGGCTGATCTATGTCATAGCTTCCTGGGAGCTATCCTAGGGATCCCTGCTGCACACCTTAGCCAGTTATTTACTGTACTGCATTGAGAACGCATACCACCTCCTGCTAACTAGGTGGTAAATGTCTCAAAGATAGAGCTTTTCTGTCTTACACTATGCTTGAATCATCTGCAATAACTATTTAGTGAATTAGGATGAGACTCAACACTGGCTGCATATGAGAAACATCTAGGGATCTTTCAAAAATGTAAATACCAACAACTCACTCTAGTCCATTGAAATGAGAAGCTCTGGGAGGGGAGTCTAGGAGCTTAAACATTTGAGACTCTTCAAGTGGTGATAAGATGTAGCTTAGACTGGGAGTTCATTGCTTAGATGATCACTGGGCAAGGATGTGGTGGATAATATGTCAGAGACATATGAGGGTGTTAATGCTTAATGTACCTTTCATTCATGAATTTCTCTTCTATGAGATGATTGCTGGTAATATTTCCCTCCCCTCATACACATATCATAAAGGTTGTTTTGTTTGGCAAGCAGGCAACTTAGTTCACCAGCCAGGCACCAAACTGTGAGCCTCCCATAACCTTAGTGTTCTTGAAAGAGCATCTACCACCAATACGCACCCATTTGTTTAAAATACTGTACTGTAAGAAAATAGTAACAAAGGGAGGCAAAGAAGGAGTGGGTTTTAGGTGCCTCATATATTCATGTCTTGATATTAGGGAAAACAGTCTCAAATGCAAATACTTGCTGGTTCTCTTAAAATGTTACTTTGTAATGTTCAAACCTTTTTTTGTCTCTTTGTCTATGATGGTCATAGTGATGGTCAGTGAGTTTGTTTCTTTCATAATATCTAGGTCCACTGTAACAGAGAGGTAGTGCCTTATCTTGATTCTAGATGATTTATAATTAACAGCACTTGGTATAAGTTCTACATTGGATAAATAAGGCCTGTTTGGGATTATTATTATAAACATTCATGTTTGTGGGAAGAATATGTGACTCTAGATTATAATTTTTCCATGAAGAGTGTTTTCTAATAAAAAATACGTTTTAAAAATCAACATAAAGACAGTAAAAAGAGGGAAAAAAGCCTTTTTAAATGATCAACCTTTAGGAGAAAAATACACTGGAGTCTTGCAATATCATAACTAATATTCAAACTTTAAATGTTTGATTAAAAAAGTTTAATGAGCTGTAAAATAAATACACTTCCATTAAATATTAAATAAATTATTTACAACTTGAAAAAATACTTTTTGCCTTCGTGCACCTTTATATACAGAAATAGCATAAAAAGTGACAATTGCAAGTTTAAAACCATCGTAACAAAAAGATTCCATTGTCTTATGATCCACTGGAAAGAGGACCAACTCATCATCTATGGTCATGACTTGGCAGTGACTCCAATGTGATATCCTGCGAGAAAATAAAATAAAACAAAATGTTACAGATAAGCTCAATTCCAGCAAAGCTTTAAGAAACTTTAAAGCATAATCGGGAATCAGAATTTCTGTCAGTTGTTTTCTAGTACATAGTATGAGAAATATTAAGATTTTCAGAGACCAATTCTTATTTTGGCTTGAGTTCCTCTTTCACACCTGCTTTGATTATACACCTACTTTAGTAGAAGTCTGCATATGCTCAAACCTGTTGCATCAAATTCAGCTTAATAAAAAAGCAATAGGTTTCCTAACCAGATCTATGCAGTGGACATAATTAAAATCGAAGATTAAATGTCTCCGGTGTATTTACGATATACAGTTAATTTAGGATAATTAGTACCAAGGGCATAATAATAGTAACTACCAGTTAGTAGGAAGCCACTATGTGCTAGCACAGTATATTCTTTTTCCTTTTTTTACTAAAATAATTCTGGGATCTATGCTGAAAAATCTCAGTGACATTAAAATAACCAAAAATCCATCTTTATTCATGTTGGTGGTCTTAGCTTAACTACATGAAGCAAATACATTAAAAATTTTGATGCAGTAAATACTGAGTACAGCATTGGTATGAATAATTATCCATTTTATGAGTTATTGAGCTAATTCTGTAATAGGCTAAGAACAAAATATCTATACTTCACCAATGCTAAATATAGCATTGTTCTAGCATCAGAACCATCTGAAGTGTACATTAAAAACAGAAATTACAGTTCAGTACATTTAGGGCTGGGCTTAGGGATATGCACATTCAACAAGCATCTCAAGTAACTTTTTTTTTTTTTTTTTGAGGCAGAGTTTTGCTCTTGTTGCCCAGGCTGGAGTGCAATGGCACAATCTTGGCTTACTGCAAACTCTGCCTCCTGGGTTCAAGTGATTGTTTCACTTCAGTCTCTGAGTAGCTGGGATTACAGGTGCCCACCACCACGCCCAGCCAATTTTTTTGTATTTTTAGTAGAGATGGGGTTTCACCATGTTGACCAGGCTGGTCTCGAACTCCTGACTTTAGGTGATCCGCCTGCCTGGGCCTCCCAAAGTGCTGGGGTTACAGGTGTCAGCCACCGTGCTCAGCCCTCAAGTAGCTCTTAAACTCACTGAAGTTAGACAATCAACAACTGAAATGACATGATCTTTCTTGAATGTCTAAGGAAATAAAGTTCCTTCTTCTGCCAAACTTTAAGTGTGGTCTTCATTTCCTTGCCTCCTTCTTCCTCTGGGAGTTTTCTTCCGTAGCTGCTCACATTTATTATCAATGAAATATCCCTCTTCACACCTTCTTACCTTATACCTACAACATACTCAGCTCTCTATCTTTACAAGAAAATAAAATATATGTTCTCACCAACCTATTTATCAAATTTGCATCCCCTCCCTTTCTACCTCCTTTTGTAAAAAAGAGTATTCAACCTATTGTCTGTCTCCATGCCCTCACAGTTTTAGTGCAGGCACCCCCAACTGTGCCTCTCCACCATGTGAACTCACCCTATCATCATGACTGTATCTCCCCTAACACTCATTTAGACCAAGCCATTTTTCACAAGTTTCTAAAATGATCTATTCCATTTCTCAATATAATCCTTTCCCTTCACGGTTTCTTGTACCAATCTCACTAGTTCCTTAAGGTTTACTTCCAAGGCTACCCTGAACATGTCTTTTCCTCCTCCCTATATAAATTCCACTGGATTCTTTGTTTTCACTGGAAACTTCTCATACTCCTTTGGTTTCTTTCTCATGACATTTATTTAGCTTTCCGGGTATTCTGGTCTCTTACATTTTTTTCCTATCTACTAAACAAAAAGTTCTTTGAGAATAGGATCAGTGTCTCTCATATTTATATCCCTACTAATACTGATTAAACACAGAGTCCATTCTCAATATTGAATTCTATCTCATACTCGAAGAACAATACTTTAATGTAGCCATTGTTCATAGTGTATACATAATTAAAAACACATTCCTTATTTTTCTTGAGGTGATACAGTGTTAAATTTTTCAAAATTATATGATATGATCTAAAGATATCTTTTAGAACTCAAACCTTTAACTTTATCTTCAGTTATGCTACGGCATGTACGTTTCCATTTTCTTGCCGAAGTTTCTTTCTTTCTTCAGCTTCTCCTTCATATTTCCTTAAGTATCGTTTTCTAAACCTTCAGAGAAGAAAACATTCTACTGTTATCAAAATTCTGTTCATCTATATATTTGATTGGTGTTTTATGAGTACAGGGAGTTCCACTTCACGAGTAGTTATAGACCAGTAATAAGTATACTTGATACTAAACCTAAACCTGGCTATAAAATATTACCAATTTCTAAGGGGGTGTTTATGTTGATTTTTTATCAACGCATTTCCAGCGGGCTTACATTTAAATAAATGTGTCTTGATATACCAATTCTGAGATGTGAAACACATCTGTATGTCTTGTTTTTGCAGAACTTAGCACAGCTGCCATGCACAATAGGAGAAGATGATGATATAGTTTTGCCATAGGAGGACTCTATGCTTGCACAAGTTAAATGATTAAATATTTTTAAAACAGGCTTACAAAACAAGTTGAGCTTTATTATTTCTAAGTACAAAATGTATCTTCTAGTTTAATTTACTGCTACTTTCCACCTTAAAAACTCAATAGTTTAAAAGCTTCTTGTTGTTGTATAAACAACCCTGTTGTTAGGAGGTCTTTAACCCACCTACTAAACATTATCATTAAAATCATAAAAAATTTTCTTTTGTTGTGATATTTAGGGGAAAATTCACCTCAATTATGAGGTCAAACCCAGCAACTTTTGCTTAAGTTTAGTGTTTATGTTTCAAACACAAGGAGATTAGAGTGCTAACATAACAAAATCTATCCATTCCTTTCCAAAGAAGTATTAAATATTTCAAGTCGAATAATTGCAAGTTTAATTATTACAAAACATCTTCCTTAACTAGCGATTGTTACGTTCTATCCTTCGAAATAATAATGGTTTGTCTGAGAGTATCTCTCCTAAACACATTTCCATATCTGGCGTGAGGTACTAAAAAAACAGGATAAATTCTAGGGTGTACAAAACAAATTTAAGCCACCTATCAAACTTGATATGCCCAATAAAACAATTTTTATGTATCATTTTATCATAATCTGATCTAAATTTAAAATAATTGTAAACAATAGCAGAAGATAACCCCTTGTTTCCTGAATGATAGTAGTGGTAGATCATGTACACAAATGGATAGCTGTTAAAGTAATTTACCGAGACCTAAAATTAGAAGAATGAATCCTTTGCTTTTCCCAAGCTCTAGCAGCACATGAGTCATCACAGAGCCATTCATGTCCTCCCCCAACTTCCCTTATTCATGACTTCTGTTTGACAGACAATGCCATTTTGCTGTACCCATCATTGCCTATTACCCGGGACAGTCTAGTCCTAACATTCATTGGTCATGAAGTGAAGTGTGTGGTCTATTATTATGAGCACAGAAAAGACATGCTGGAGTGGAACAGTAATAGAATTGTCCTTGCTTGCTATGCCATGTCATGTGATGAAAATTTATTTTTTAATAATTGAGTTCCCATATTTGACAGTAACAAAATAAGCATAAGATCTAAATAAATTAGTACCACATGACAATATTACCAAATCAGAATTCTGAATTCGAATATGAGCAGAAAGCATATCTATTCTTGGATGCTGATGATTTGTAGTTATTTGTCGTTTTTAGGTATCAAAGCAGTATATCTGATACTACGAATCTACTATAAACCAGGTTGTAATTGGCTTCTGAGGCTGACTGAAGCATAAGACTTCACAGAAGATACAAATGTTTTCTGAGATTCTAGAGTAACCATGAGTAGAAAAATGACATGAACTAAAACCATCAATTTTTTAAGTTCAAAAAATGTCTAGATCTTCTGAAAAAGGGCTTTACATATTAAATTTCAATGGTGGCCACAGTCATAAATGTTGACCACTTTCTGTGATGTTTATCAATCAAATATAAAAATATAAAGCAAAGATCGTGTGACAATAGAATAATTCATCTAAAATACCAGAGTAGAGTATGAGAGAAATACTGAAAAACTTAGCCTGCCATTACTGTATGAAGAATTTGTAAGTTGTGTCATACTTACTGGACTGTAATAACAGCAATAGCTGTGAGGATCACGGCACATATAAAGGCAGCTATGGCTGGTAATGCAATTTTAGATAAATTACTGTCAGTCATGCTGTGAGTTTTCATGGACTTTTCCCCACACCGTTCACCAAAGTAATCTTGCTGACATCTGCAAACAATCCACATTTTAAAATTATAATCACAAAAACATTCTGTGTATTGTAAGCTTACTTTTCAGATCATAAAGAACAATTTAATTCGAACATTTAAAAAGTTATACCATATACTTGCATTTCAAATAATGAAACATAGAATGCATTCTAACTAAGGATCTATTAGTATAAAAACAAGTTGAGATTAGTTTGGGTGTGATATTCCAAGAAGACACACCTTGTCATTCTTTGTGTTTCTTTTATGACCAACTGATGAGTTCAGTGATTTGCTATGCAGTTGATACCTTCCACTATTATTTAATCTGCTAGCAGCTTGTGGGAGGTGAGGGGGGAGGAGGTTAAAGCAATGTGAAAGATTATGTAAAAATCACCTTTAGGTCCTTTTTTAAAGGAGCTTTAAAAACACACACACACACACACACACACACACACACACACATACACACACATATGTATATATGTATATATAGAGAGAGCCTGCAAGCAGGAGTTTGTGTGAGGAATGATGGCTTATACCAGGGGTCAGCAAACCACAGCCCATGGATCAAATCTGGCCATTTGCTGCTTTTTTGTTTTTTTAAACAACCTGCAAACTAAGAATAGTTTTTGCATTTTTGTTTTGTTTTGAGACAGGGCCTCGCTCTGTCACCCACGCTGGAGTGTAGTGGTGTGATCACACAGTCTCAACTTCCTGGGCTCAAGCAATTCTTGCATCTCAGCCTCCAAGGTTGCTGGGACTACAGACTCCCACCATTGTACCTAGCTAAATTATTTTGTATTTTTTGTAGAGATGGGGTTTCACCATGTTGCCCAGGCTGGTCTCGAACTTCTGGGCTCAAGGGATCTGCCCACCTCAGCCCCGCCAAGTGCTGGGAATACAGGTATGAACCACCGCACACACCAATTTTTACATTTTTAAATGGTTACATTTTAATTGGTTATGTAAGTACATATAACAATCTTGGCCAAGTAAGCCTATAATATTTACTACCTGCTTCTTTTGTAAAACGTTTACTGACCTTTACTTACCTAAAGAAGCAGGTAGTAAAATACATTGGAAAAATAAATGGTTTCCTACGGTTAGGGGTTTCAGATATAGTACTAGAAATACAGAATTCTATGGACTAGGAAAACTTACTTGCATGTTACTGCTTCCAGATGTGCTATATATTTGCATTCTCCATGAATGCAGAAATTTTGGAATTCTGCATTACATGGATTTTTCTTCTTTCTGTTTCTTCTATTTTTTCCATTTTTGCCTCCTTTTTTTCTTTCTTTTTGGTTTATCTGAAGTATTTTCACTTTCTGTCTTGTTTTTTTGGGGTTTAACTACCTGTTCAACTAAAAAAGAAAAGATTTATTGGCAAGAGTCTCTCAATCTTGAATATCATTTTAGAGACATGAGAGAAAGATGTCATAACAGTGAAAGCTCACAGGGATAACAGCCATGCTTGCCTCATTACCTAACACAACATAAGAGTTAGAGAGGATTGAGTAACTCTAATTTATAATTTTCAGTTTTTTCTACCTGCAAGTAGTGTCCACTCATGATTATAGTTGGGAAATAGTGAGTACTACTTGCAGGTGGAAAACAGAATTATAACTTAGAGTTACTCTATGTCATAATGCTCCACTTCCCAGATTACAACAGATTATCATCAATTGATACTTTCCATGGAGCTCATTTCTGTGGTCAATCTATTTGAAAACAGAAGCCCAGAAATATTTGTATTCAATGCTTCAGAGATTTATTTATGTCATCAGATCCACAGAAACTTTTGTTCGGTCTTGCAGTTATGCAAGGTGTAGTTTACCTGCATGCTAAAGATAGGAAAGGACTTTCCATATTAGTGTTGTGCATTTTGTTACACTAATGTCTGAAAAGGTTTATCTGAGTAAATATTTAGCAATCATTTCCCAGTGAAGAAAAAATACTGTTAGTCATAAAGATCATGCAGCACCCATTAAATGCAAAACATTAGAAACATAATGAAGGTCAACTAGGCTATCAAAGATAGAATATCTATAATTAAGGGAACATTAAATAAAAACATTAAAATAAAATATTTTAGCAGATTATTATAATAAAATTTAACAAAAGTAAAATTAGAAGCAAATGTTTAAAAGGTGGTTATGTAATTTTTATGTTGAAACTCTTCTGTGATGATAAAAAAAAGCACAAGATAGAAAAGTCTTTTAAAATAAATATTTTGAATGAACATAACTTCACTTTATCAGATAGATTACAAACTATAGACAGAGACAAATAATACATAGTCCCTATACTGAAGTGTTGCAATAAACACTAACATCATAGACATTTAACTTAGCCTTTCAAAGGTGTTCAACCAACATTTCACTCTATTTCACAATGCATTGCAATTTTGAACATTAGTCACTTATACTACTAATCATTTACTTGGCCTTCTGAAGTGTTAACAACTTGAAACATGTTTAAGAGAACAGTTTCTAGAAACCTTGATGGTCTAATCTTATGCCTTCAAAAATAAGCATAAATGAACCCCTTCCCATCTCACAGAAAGGCACACTTTCAGAAGGAAGGGAGAGAAATGGAGTGTTACCTAAAGGTTTTCTCACCTCCCACTTACCCCAGTCACTGTCCCTGTGATACCACTTGATGTCCCTTCACCAGTTCTGAGAACCAGACAGAGGGGAAGGAGCCTCCAAGTCAGGACAGAAAAGACCTTGAAGAGCTATGAAACCATCTTGCCCTGCCTCTGTAGTGGATGCTCCTAGGATATTTAGATCTTATTTATTATTAACCTCTTTTTCCTTCAAATTCCAGAGTATGTAATATTTATCTCTTACTTCTTTACTTTCACTTCAAGCAAAGGACCTTTTTAAAATATGAAATAACAGGAAAGTGAATGAAACCATAGGTCATGAACATTTAACCAACAAATGGGATTTGGGGTTGGTTAAATAGTGATTTTAGCAATACAAAATCTATGAATATTCACCCTTCTTTAATATTTCCAGATGGTATTATTATCATTATTCCATCAGTTTCTCATCACCTACTACTTAAATGCTAAAGTCTAATGCCTCCTGTCTCATTACTTCCTCTGTTCCCTTATTTGTGTTAAAATGTAGTTTATCTAGGGAAGGAGGGTGTTGGAGAAAGGGATACAAAAGCTAAGATACAAAGCAGATAGGTTAATGTCTAAGTTTGTCTCTCAGAATGAGGGTCAAGTAGCATAGTGGGAAAGAGCTTAGTGTCTCTTCCACATAGAATCAAACAAACGAGCTCTAATTCTAGCTCACCTGCTTGTTACCTGTGGAAACTAGAGGAAAACAACTTTTTGAGCTTCAGTTATCACATTTGTAAAATGAGGACAACAATTCCTAAAGTCATTGTGAAGATTAGGTTTAAAAATGAGACATAAACTATCTATGATCACTCTGGCCCTATAGGATGTGCCCACATTGTGGTTCTTTTTGTCTCAGTTTACCTAGGGAGTATGCAACAGATGCATGTACAATAAAGCTAGTAGAAAATTTGGGGAGGAGCTTTACTTCTGAAGCAACTTTGCTCATTAAACCTACATCTCATAGGCTATATTTTTGCTTTATCCTCTACTCACCTCTGACTGACTCATCTACAATATAGCCAGGTATTTGTGGTTCATTATCATACTCTTCTGAATAGTCATAGTCGGTTCCCGAGGACAGTTCACTACTAGAAGACATTTCACTCTCAGGTGAAATCTCACTTCTTGAAGACACCTCACTTCTTGAGGTAACCTCAAATCCATTAGCACTTTGGTCCCCAGGAAATGGTTCACTCTTCTCGGAGTAGGTGTCATTGAGGTCCAATCCAGCAGCATAATGGCCTGCAGGGGAGGGAATAAAGGAAGAAAAGAAAAGGTAAAGTAGAGTGCCATTCTCTCCAGTCAGCTGTGTTAGGTAGAAATGTTTATCTTTTGACATCAAAGCAGTGATTGCACATGTGCTATTGTTTGTGATCGAGTCACTTCTATGAAAGAAACTTTACATTTTTGCCAGCAAGCAAATTCAGCTGTCCCCCATTACAGAGCTGCTTTTATATTTTTCTTTTCCACAGATAATCCACATTAATTTCCACATCAAAAAATCCTGCCAAATTGGCAAATTAATCTAATACAATTACTTGATAGGTAATGTCTAAAATTTCTCATCACTTCACATTCCAAATGCATTTTGTTTGCTAGAATGCCATCCTGGCCTATTTCAATAGGTTCTAGATATAAATAATCAGATTTTCTTAATATGTGTTCATATTTTTAAAAGATCATGTATATAAAATGTAAAAAAAAAAAAACCAGTAGTTAACTGTATCTATTATTATTGCCATTTTTCATTATTATTACTACATAGAGAATAAATTGAGTACTAAGTAAGATTTTGAGCCCAGAGTTAAGCCACTGCTTTATCTTGCATTTTCTTTTAGGGTTCAATAAAACAGCATCAGAGTGGAGCTTTTACCCTCTCGCCGGAACATTCCCTATAGGAAAGTAAAGATGAAATCGCTAGACGGAGGAGATGGAGAATTAGGCAGGAGGCAGCAAACGCTACTGGGTCCGAGATCTGCGGAAATCACTTCACCTCTCTAGACCTTGATCTTTTTAACCGTGAAACCAAGGGTTCCGTTCAAATGATCTCTCCCGCCTCCTCAGCTGGACCAGAGAAAAAGTACAGCGATTCTCTGGGACATCTTGTCCTGGACGTCTGAGACGTCTTCCCTTCTCTCTTCCTCCTAGGGAGGGAGCTATAGGGATCACCTCCCGCGGCGCAGATTTGGAGAAGTAAAAGCCTAACTTAAGAGGCAACAGCTCTTGCCTGCTATGGGAGAAGAGCCCAGCAGTTCAGCGCCGGGGGGACCCTCACCTGAGCCGAGGATCAAGAGCGACAGCACCACCGGCACCGGCGGCAGCAGCGGGGCTCTCATTGGTCCTTCGGTGAGGCGGTGTCTAAGTTTCTGGGGCAAGTCGGTCTCTGGGACCGGAGCTGCGGTCAAAAACAGCGGTGTGGGAAGAGCGAGTGAAGACCGGGACTGTGCGCCGCGCTCCGAGGCTGCGTAAGTTTGCGGCTGCGGGCGCGGCGCCTCGGGCTCTCCCGGGGACTTCTGTGGCGCTGGCAACCCAGTGTGCGAACGTCCGTGGGGCGGTGCGCACCTGCCGCTTTATAGTTCCAGGCCCGTGACGTCAAGGCCGGGCCCTGGGTGGAAGCAGGCGGCGCCCCAGAAGGTACTACCCGAAAACTACACGCGGAGGACACGCGCCCCGCCTCCTGCGTGCGTAGACAGTTCGCGGGGAGGGAGTGGATCTTAAACCTCTAGCTCCGAGGAGCAAAACAGCCCATCCGTATTTGAGGGCGGGCAGGACTGGAGTTCGGAGCTAGTACCTGACAGTTAAGAGTCCCGACATTTCAAACTGACAAACCTCTTGGTGTACTTTGGTTGATCTCAACATCTACAACAGACAGGGATTAAATAGAAGAGTTCCGTATTTAGCTATAAAAGTACTTTAAGACCAAGAGTGACTTTGCAGTGATAGCCTGATGCTTCCAACAAGGATAAAGGACGAGAGAGACCTCTTAATGAGGAATTGCTTCACGTAGGATGGGTCTCTTATCTCAGTCAAGGCCCCCTTTCCACCCACTTCTGTGAAGTGGCCAGAATTTCAAATCCCCTCACTCCCCATTTCTTTATGTGGCCCAGGGCCCTCATCAACATTAATATTTATTGATGATTTATTATTGCCATACCATGCATTTAAAAGTTTACCTACACCATCCCACAGCCAGCAGTGTTTAAAGCCAGGTGAATTTGAATTCTTCATCTAACTCTGAAATCTGCTGTTTTCCACTCTGTTAAAGGAATGTAGGATTACACTGATCTTTGAAAAGAGGGTTTCTGGGAAGAACAATATTTAGTCTAAAGGAATAATTTCTACTGGTGGCATACTGGCATTTGGGTGAAGGGTAGTGCTCAAGAGACTGTGCCTCTCAAATTCCAAGATGAAAACGTCAGCTAGTAGGATATTTAGTCATGGCAAGCAGATAAAATGAAGAGGAGACAGGAAGCTGGTTAATTTGACTAACTTGGATGTACTGTCAACTAAAGAACTGAATTTTTCTTGACTTAAAGAAGAGAAAAAGCATTGTTCTTTTTCCTTCACCTGGAGATATGTATCTCTTCCCTGATTGTTTCAGTAACACAGTCCTTTTAAGAATGTGGGTCACAGTACATCTGTCCTAATTCTGGGAAATTTTTTAAAAGATCACTTACTTTTTAATGGTATGTCATAATGTGTAGTCAAAATAATACCATGCATTTAGTAGAATGAAATAGTCATGAATTATGCCTTCTGTTCCACATTTGTGGAGAGTGTATTTTCTATGAACCACCTGATTTATTTTTTAACAAAGAGGGGCAGTATAGGTTCACCAGGAGCTCAGTGGTATGAACCAGATACATAGGTAAGTAATTCTAATAGATCACATGATAAGAAGGGTTCAGCGTGGCATGGAAAACAAAGACAAGGTTTAATTTTGCCTATGTTTAATGGAAAGCTCCATGGAAAGATAAAGAGGCCCCTCAAAGGCCTTCCCAGCACATCTTTTAGATGGAATAGAGACCTGATGTCAGGATATGACCAAGTATGGAAAATAAAGATAGAAAGATGTCATGCCCATTCCAAAGTGAAGTAAGGGCCTGCACTGTCATCTGTTTTGGTAGATAAGACAATCGTGATTCAGAGATTGAGAGACTTGCCCACAGATTTCAAAAGATTTCACTGGAAATTTTGTTTGGAGCTCAGGCAGTTGGTTTACACTATTGCGTCTTTACGCTCTTATAGGCTTTGTTTCTGTTCTAGCCCCATTTTTCTCATTTTTTCTTCTTTTTTATATTTTCCATTGACGGGTAACTTTTTTCATATTTGTGGCATGTGACATGATGTTTTGATATATGTATACATTGTAGTTAAATGAAGCTATTTAACGTATGCATTATCTTCCATTTTCTTTTTTATTGAGGTGAAAACACATTGTGCAGATCAGTCATCAGAAATGTTTCACTTTCTATTTGAAAAGAAAGTGGACTAGAAATTGCTTTGTCTTTTTCCAATTGGAAATTTAAAGGATGATAATTTACAATTATGTGGCACATAACCTAGATCATGGGGGCAGCATAGCTTAGTGCTTTGGATTAGCTTTAGATTCAAACCAATGTGAGTTTTATATACAAATTCCACCACATACTAAGTTACTTACTATTTGAAAGATTCAGATTCCTTATCTGAAAATAAAAATACCTACATGCTCTTAAGCAGATCAAATGGATAAGATACATGAACAAGTAACACCAGATCCTAGCATATAGTGAATGCTCAGTAAATGGCTACTATCATGATTACCCTTGATATTACAGTAGTTATGCTATGTAAATCATATTTAAGAACTAAGGGACTCTTATAAATGGAGCTACAGAGCAAGCGAAGTAATCTTCTTCAATATGTTCAAGCCATGAACTTTGTACTTACTTCACATTAAGACTGACCATTTGGGCATTTTGTGATGCATCAGAGGGTAACATGGAGCATCATCACAATTGCATCACAATGCAGAACCCACTGATGTGTCATGGCATTCTGGAATATGTGCATGAGTAGGAAACCAACCCCATGTAAATGTGGGATTCTTTACATTCAACATTCAGCATGCTAGGCTGAGACCAGGAGGAATAATTTCAAAAAGTTTGAGTAGCAACCTTTCTATATCCTAATAAATCGATGGTCCTTTAATCTACATATAAGATAAGGTTAAGGGCAGCCCTAAGAGCAAATGCTCCTAACCACTCATTTTGGTGCCTACTCTATGAATTCTGATATTTCATATGAATAGTGAAATGATTTCACTTTGGCTCTACTGAAAGATGTGCTATAAAACCAAAAGTATAATTATGTTCATATATTGATATTGAATTTTATAGATAGTGCTAGAGTAAGTATTGCATCACAGTTATTTTTATGAGTCAACACGCAAACCTCCAAACCAGAATTAAGTAATCCTCCAATGTATAAGCAACATTCCCTATATTATTAATAAATGTACTAGCTCCATTTAGATGTATATAATGTTCTACTTTTTATTTTACAATTTATCCATACTGAAGCATATATCAGGCCAGGCATGGTGGCTCACATCTGTAATCCCAGCACTTTGGGAGGCCAAGCAGGCGTATCATCTGAGGTCAGGAGTTTGAGACCAGCCTGGCCAACATGGTGAAACACTGTCTCTACTAAAAATAAAAAAATTAGCTAGGTGCAGTGGTGGGCACTTGTAATTCCAGCTATTCGGGAGGCTGAAGCAGGAGAATTGCTTGAATGCAGGAGGTGGAGGTTGCAGTGAATGGAAGGGAATCTATTACAATTTAATCTTGCCTAAATTTGGAGGGTTAAAGAATTGTTTTAAGTGGGATCGGGGAAACCCAAAGGCTTGTAATTGTAGAAGTTGAAGCCTTCTGGAAGTTGAGGCCTTCATCTGGAAACAAGAAGGAGAGCTCATAGTGGGTTATCAGTGGTGAAAGTGGTGCCGGCACTCATCTAAGGTCAGAGGCATCTGACAGACTAAGTCAGGGGCCCTAAAACAGGGAGGTCCCCCGGGACCCCACTTGGGGCCCAGAATTCTTCGAAGAGAACACACTGGGTAAAATTTGGGTTTTGTAATACTTCTCCAAGTCCAGACCACTATGGTCAACTCTCCATCTATCACACCTGATTCATCTAAGGGCAACTCTCCATCTATTCCACCTGATTCTCCCCTTGGCTGCATCCTACACCATTGGACACTGTCCTGCAATTAGGCCTGTTTTGTAAGAAGCAGGGCAAATGGTCAGAAATTCCATGTATACAGGCCTTCATGGCCCTATACCAAAACCTAATAGATATTATAGATGACCCCCTTTTACGAGAGCCACCTGTCTCAGGGTGCACAGTGACCACCCCCATATAGCCCCTTTCCAAGTGCTCCTGAGGCTAAAACCCAAACTCTTACTAAGTCCCCCTCACACTCAGAGGTGAACACCATATTTGACTCTCCCTCTAGCCCTGCTACCCCTTAGGGAAGTAGCAGAAGCTGAGGGGCAATTCCTAGTGCAGGCCCCTTCTCTATCACTAATATGCAACAGTGTAAGGAAAAGTCAGGAAGCTATCCTGAGAATCCTAGGAAATTTGCAGATGGGTTCATTCTAGCATCCCCTTTGAAAAGGAATGAATCTTTGAGGCCACCCACTGGGAAGTGGACAATTTATTCACCAGAAACCTTCAGGGAAATCACCTGGGCCCAGACACAGTCCCCACTACTGATCCTAGTTGGGATGATAACACACCCCTGGGAATGAACAAGTAGGGTAAATTTCTTGAGGCCCTCCTTAAAGGAATGAGAAAGGGAATAAGTAAGGCAGTAAATTATGATAAAGTAAGGGAGGTTACACAGAGCAAGGAAGAAAATCCAGCCATGTTTCATGGAGGAAGCCTTTTAAAAATATACTAATCTGGATCCTTCTTTTCCTGAAGGCAAAATATTAATGGCACAACATTTCATTAGCCAATCTACCCAGACAGTAGTTATAAGCTCCAAAAGCTACAGATGGAGACACAAACTAATCCAAATCAGCTTCTTGATACCACATTTATGGTGTATAACAATCATGATCTGGAGGTAGGAAAAAGGGAACAGAGTAAAGAAAAACAGCAAACCAAAATTATGGCAGCCATCATTGGTGATGCCCTCCCTGAATACCCAAAAAGCATCCAAGGGAAACCCAAAGGGCCATAGGGATAATGCCAACAGGGACTCTTGCTTAAAGTGCAAGGAACCTAGGCATTGAGCAAAGAACTGTATTAAGCCTCTGCTAAACTCCTGCCAAAAATATGAGGGTGCCAGTTATGATCCCTGGCACTGGAGGATTGACTGCCTCCACTCCCACCAAGGGGCTTAGTCAGGCAAAATTCTAGCAGTGAAAAAGAGGAATCAGATGAAGACTGTAGGGGCCCAGTGTCTTCTTCACCATCCCTGTCCAGGAACACCATAATTACTACTGAGGAGCCCCAGGTAACTCTGGACATCAAGAGCTCCCAAATTCAGTTTCTTTTTGATACAAGGGCAAATTACTCTGTCCTTACTGCTCAAGCAAGAAAACTTCCCCTCCCGGTTCACGAGTGTTAGGGGAATGGAAGGAAAGTCAAAAACAAAATTCTTTACTCCTTTGATTTGTCAATTTGAGAAATCTTCAAACAGGAATTTCTAGAATTACCAAGTGCCCAGTCCCCTTGTTGGGAAGAGATATTATGGTTAAAATAAGGGCACTACTACAATTGAAGCATCACCCAGTGAAATTGCTAAAAGTCAAATATTATAGACAATGCCCCAGACCACACTAATAAACAGGTTAACCCACTGGCATGGCATACTGGGAAACCAGGGAAGGCTAAAACAGCAGTGCCAGTCAAAATACAGCTTAAAGACCCCAACTATTTTTCCAATCAAACACAACACCCAATTAAGTTGGAAGCAAGAAAGGCCCAGCACCCATAGTTGAGTTATTACTTACCCATGGACCCTTAAAACCCTGCAGTTTTTCCTGCAACACCTCCATCTTACCCATTCTAACGTCTTCAGGGGAATGCCAGTTAGTACAGGACCTCAGAATAATTAATGAGGCTGTTATCCCTGTCCACCCATTGGTGGCAGATCCATATACCCTCCTGGCTCAGGTGCCATGGGAAGCAAAATTGTTCTCACTCCTAGACTTAAAAGATGCTTTATTCTCTATTCCTCTGGGCCCCAGAGACCCAATACCTTTTTGCCTTTGAATGAGAAAATCCTAATACTAGAAGAAAACAATACACTTGGACAGTACTCCCTCAGTGCTTTTGGGATAGCCCCCATTTCTTTGCCCAAGCATTAGAAAGGGAACTAAGAGATATGCAATTGGAGAATGGGAGTATACTCCAATATATGGATGACCTCCTGGTGTGTAGCCCAACCCGAGAGGCTTCTGACCAAAGTGGAATGAAAACCCTGGATGTCCTGGCTGACAGGGGATACAAACTGTCCAAAAAGAAGGCTCAGATTACCCTCCAATGGGTCCAATATTTAGGGTATGTCTTAAACCCAGAACCCGGAAAATATTCACAGAACAAGTGCAAGCCATATGTGGTTTGCCTTCTGTCCCGCTACCCCTTCCCACTCCAACCAACCAGCAGCTTTGTTCTTTCTTTGGAATGGCCAGGTTTTGCAGAATATGGGTACCAACTTTGGGCTCATAGCAAAACCCCTATATGAAGCAACAAGGGGTTCTGAAAATGAGCTAATGGAATGGATCCCAGACATGAGAGAAGCCTTCACCAAGCTAAAACAGGCCCTTATCCCAGGGTCGCACTCTGGCATCCCAGACCTAACTAAGCAGAGAAGAAGGGCAGAGCTGTGGGAGTGCTACCTGAGAAATTAGGATCAGAACTCAGACCAACCACCTACTTTTCAAAAATGTTTGATGGAGTGGTCTTGGGATGGCCAAGTTGCCTCCTGGCAATAGCAACCCCTGCTATGTTAGTGGAGGACGTCACTACAGTTGCTCTGGGCCAACCGCTGGAAATTAGGTAAAGTCAGTATTAGAGATAGAGGGACACATCTGGATGATGGGGGGAAAGGTTAACCAACTACCAGGCCATGCTCCTAGACGATCTAGATGTAACCCTTAAAACCTATAACACTTGGAATCCAGCTTCATTGTTACCTATAGGCCCAATAACAGATCATTTCTATGAGCAGGTCATTGTAAACACGTGTTAGCCAGGCTGATTGAAAAAGATCAGCCTCTCCCCACATTCTGAGGATGACTGTTTCACAGACAGCAGTTTTGTGTCAAATGGGGGAGCACTGAGCTGGTTATGCAATAGTAAATCACAACACCATTACTGAAACCCACACACTGCCCCTGGCACATCAGCAGAAAAGGTTGAAATCATTGCTCTTACCTGAGCATTAATGTCGGGACACAAGCTTGACATCTATACAGATTCTATATATGCATTCCTTGTGGTTCATAATAATGCCATGATCTTGAAAGAAAGGGGACTACTAACTAGCAAACTCCCCTATAAAACATGGGCCTGAAATTCTTCAGCTATTGGAAGCAATACACCTGCCAAAGACCAATCCACTGTAAGAGGCATCAAAGGGACTTAACCCCTATAGCAGAAAGGAACAGAAAAGCTGCTAGAGAAGTCAAACCTGCAGCCCTCAGGATACAATCCCAACAGATCTTAGTACTGCTTCCTTTCTCTGATTGATTCCCCAGTGGAACCTGAATATACACTACAGGAAGAACAGTTAATAAAGGGTAAGAGGTACAAAAACAAGGCTCCTGGTGGTATATGAGATTTAAAATACATCTCCCTCAAACAAACCCAATGGAGGATTATAAAAACTCTGCATGACTCTCTCTATGGTGGGAGACGCCACCCTGGCCATGGTTAACAGGCTCTTCATTGGGCCTAACTTAGCTTTGGTGGTTAAGCAGGTCTGTCAAGCCTGCTCACTATGTGCACTTAACAAAACAGGAAACAAAATGTCTCCTCTTTAGAACCAGTCCAGAGGAGAGGAACTTACTCAGGGGAAGACTGGCAGTTAGATTTCATATATATGCCATCCTGCAGAGGATACAATTTTTTATTAGTGTTAATAGATAGATACCTTTACTGGTTAGATCAAAGCTTATCCTAGCAGAACAGAGAAGGTTAATGAGGTAGTAGAGTTTTTCTTAAAAGAAATAATCCCCTAGTTTGGATTAGCTCAGAGTCTCCAAAGTGACAAAGGTCCATCCTTTATCTCCCAAATAACTCAAGGGGTTGATAAAAGCTCTCAGAATCAAATACTATTTACATTCAGCAAGGAGGCCTGAGTCCTCCAGGAAAGTAGAAAGTGCTAACCAAACTCTAAAATGAGCATTAGTTTAGCTATGTAAGGTAACATCAGAAACTTGGGTTACTGCCCATAGCTCTTTTAAGGATTCTTAATACCCCTAGAGAAAAAAATTAATATAAGCTCATATGAAATGTTATACAGAAGGTCATTCTTAACTAATGATCTAATTACTGAAATTAATTAACCAGTCCAGAAACAGCTGGTTTAGTAAAATACCTAGTTAACAGAGGACAATTTCAGCAGGGTTTACAAAAGTTTGCAACTCTAAAGTTTCCCATACCAGGAACTAACCAGCAATCCAAAATCAGGCCAGGAGATAAGGTATAGTTAAAACATGGAAGGAAGGATCATCTGTTCAACAACTGCAACCCAAACGGAAGGGACTGTTTTCAGTGGTACTGATCACACCTTCTGTGGTCAAGGTATTAGGATTAGATAGTTGGACACATCTTTCAAGGATCGTCTGTGATACCTGAAGCCCTGGACCTGGAACCTGAAGTTCCCATCAACCACTACCCTGTGATCCTGTAAAAGGCCTGAAGTACCTGTTTAGAAGACAGCCAAAATATAAGTGAATACCTACAAACTTTCCTTGGTGTTTTTGTTACATAGTTACTGTAGGCTGGATAATGGTAACCATGTTTATATCTATTATCTATCTATCTATCTATCTAGTTTTCAGTTTAATTGCCTTCTTTCAAATGGTTGGACTCATTTCCATTGTAGTAATTAAGCAGAATGTTTTAATTCATTCCTGACAGCATAGGTATCCAGCCTTTGAAGTTCTCATTAAATCTTTTAACCAAATTCATTTCCTCTCACCAGGAGACCATCAAGCTTCAGATGACCAGCAACAAGGCTTCCAGCAAGTTACAAATGAAGATAGCACCCCTAGCCATCAAAAAACTACCCTGTAGTTTCCAGACAGAGCGTGGAAAGAGTTCCATGATCCCCAGTAGGTAGGGACTCCACCCCAAGTCAGCATGAAGCAATCATACAAAAAAGACCATCAGTCCCTCTGCTCCCATAAAGACTTATGGGGATCACATCTCTCAGTGGGGAAATGAGGCAGGGGAATAGGATCTGGAGGCAGGGAACCTAAGGCTAACTCGTGCTGACTGGATATGAGATGATAAGGCCTTTTAAATCCCTCCTTTTGCTGTGTAGCAGTTGCTGCTGGCAGTTAGAAAATGAAAGTGCCTCTGATTGGTCCCCTCCCACAACCAATCAGACTGGTCACAGGCCTACTCTTCAACCAATCAGACTGTTTGAAGGCCACTAGAGTGAACCAAAGGGAAACCTCTAGTGGGTATAAACCCCAGAAAATTGTGGAACCAGCACTCCTGAGCCTCTTACTGGAGCCCACTCCCACCCTGTGAAGTGTACTCCTATGTAAAATGAATCTCTGTGTTGGCTGCTTGCTTGTACATGTCCAGTTCTTTGTTCAAAAGGCAAAGAACCTGGACAACTACTGCCAACTGTTAACACTATTAACTACATTTATAGAAAAAGTGAATCTTCTAGGTAGTTCATTTATTCATCAAATATGCTTTGAGAACTAGGCACTATTCTAGGCACTGGGATAAAACTTTGAATAAGTTGTAACGTCCCTGTTTAAGAATCATATCCTATAAAGGGGGAAGAGATAAGAAACAATACACAAAATAATTTTAGATGGAAAAAAATAAAATATGTGAGAGAGAGAACTTGGAATGTTGGAGTGAGATGGTGAAGAGAAGTATGAGACAGCCCTGCACTTAAGTAATTCACAGTTTCTCTCTGAATTTTAGGACATTGTAGAAGAAATTCATTTCACTAGTCATTTCTCAAACCCCCTCTAAACACTGCTAGATAAAAGCTTTTGTTTGTTTAGTTCTTTAACGAATTAGCTGATCACATTCACCTGATAACTGTTTTAAAATGTATATTCTATTCTCCTTTCTTGATTCAGTAGGTTTATGGGGTGAGGTCCAGGCCTGTGTTTTTTTTTTAAAGAACTCTCAAGAAAATTCTGATGTGCACCTTTAAGAATTTGTTCACTTAGGGGATACATGGGTGAAAAAATCCAAGATTCCTGTATTCAGTGAGATAAACTGGTGGGGCTGTATATTCACATATGAAAGTTTTGTTGGAAAAGTGGAGACTAGACAAGTTAATTTCAATTTTAAATAGAGAAGTTAATTTGGCTGAGGTGCATGTGACCTAATTGTGATGAAGATATTTGTTTTATATCTAAAAAACACAAGTTACAAAATTATTCGATTACTATTTCTTTAAATAGCAAACTAGTATACTAAAAATGTGTTAGAATATATGAAAAAGAAAAAAATCACTTTGCATGTAATTCTTAAGGAACCAGTTCATCACATAAATGCAATCATACCTGCACTAAATTATTATCAATCTTCACTGATTCAGTTATGAATGTAAGGTTAGAAAACAGAAAGCTTGCAACTATCATACACTGATTAAGGAGGCTTTCAAATTTTAGTATGTTATTAAGTCTATTAATTTATAAGTTCGGGATAAGATTTGGCATTTCATTATTTCAGAAAAATAATATATTAATAGTCAGGTGATCAGAGTAGGCAGAGCCCAATAGAAAGAGTTTTATAGACTCCCAGTTATAGTCACTTTATGTCTCTGTGTTATTTCTATTTTTATTTTATTTTATTTTTGAGACAGAGTCTTGCTCTGTTGCCCAGGCTGAAGTGCAGTGGCACGATCTCGGCTCATTGCAGCCTCAACCTCCTGGCCATGGTCTCTGCAGTAGCTGGGGTTACAAGTATGTGCCACCATGCCTGGCTACTTTTTGTATTTTTCGTAGAGACAGAGTTTCACCATGTTAGCCAGCTGGTCACAAAGTCCTGGCCTCAAGTGAACCACCCATCTTGGTGCTTGGATTACAGATATGCTTGGATTACAGACGTGACCCACTGTGCCTGGCCACTTACTGCTATTTCTACAAAAAAACTTTGAATGTGCTTAAAATGCATTTCTATATTTTCCTTGTTTTCCTACATTTTATTTTACATTTTATCACTCCAGTTAATGTATATTGAAATGTTGTGTGATAGCCATTTTTTGTAGTTGCCAACTCCTCTATTGGCCTTCTTGTTATTCAAACTTTGACAGCAGATGCATACCCCTAAGAACTATAAGATAGTATTATTAATGATCAATATTTAATGCATTTCTGTTATGAGTTTAAATAATCTCTTTAAATGTTTATGCATTTTTAGTAAAACTAAGCTACATACAGATTTTGTTGTATTTTTTCTCGTGAACACAACAGGCTTTTATTTCAGTTAATGAGAATAGCAGTTCTGTGATATTGTAACTGAAGCAATTACTAACTTATTATAACTTGTAGAGACCACTCCTGTACAGTCTGTCCTAAGCTGGGACATATTAAACCACAAAGGAACTGGCCTTTGTGTTTCACACTTCACAAAGATTCCTGAACATGTGCACTAAAATTACATGGCCAGAATAAGAAAAAGTATTTGTTAGAAAACATGAAAAAGTACAGACACATGTAGAAATTGTAGAAAAGGGGAACTGTAAATCTGGTTATAAATTTTATGAATGTCAAATATATCAAGTATTCTTCTTGAAATCAGTAGTTTTGTTCATATTTTGAGTTTAGAATGATTTTGCTGTTCATAGAAGGCATAATTTCACTCTTAGATTTCTTTCCTTTCATAGGAATTTCAGACATCTCTCATTATGGTCACTTCTCAGGATAACAAGCATTTCAACAATATTGTTATTAACAATTTTCCAGAAATTTTGAGACTCTCAAGCACTACCTTGTGTCAACTGAGGAAATATTTGGCTTTTCAATGGTACAATTGGCCTGAGCTAATTCTGATACACAGTGGGGGAGTGCTATTTAAACATTAATAAAAAATTGTAAAGGATTTTTAAAAAGAAATTTAAATTTAATTTTTCAATCTCAAAATGATACGTAATATAACGTATATGCTTATTTAAATAGAAAAAATAGAAACTTTGAAGACATGCTTTGCCTAAAATACATCTTAGAAAAAAATTATGCAGTTTGCACTTTGAAAAGTTATTTTAACTGTGGATAAGAATATAGTAACTGGTAAAAATTCCATGTTAAATTTTATGTCACTAAATCTACCCAATTTGGAAATATTCAAAGATATGTCTGTGCTACAGTAAGATACATATTTTTTCCTATAACAATATTGCAATCTATGCAAAATTAGTTTCAGTGGAATTTTTCTAAGACATACTAAGTGCATCTTTATCTGCACTCAGATTTTGGAGGGCAATGTGCATATATACACAGGAGGAAACAAAAAAGAACAGTACAAAAGCAAATCTGTAGTTTTTTTTTAAAATCTATTATTTTTAAGAGTAAAATAAGAAATTAAATCGTATATTTTATGTATATGTATACTTATTGACATTAAAGAAATCTATATTTACATAAAATAACCTAACAAAACTGCACAAAATGAAACTCAATATATTTACAAAGTTTTATGTACATATTATATAAGAATATATGTCTACAAATATACATGGCTAGAGATATTCTGAAAGCATATATAAAAATGTTGTTTATCTTTTTGCTGGGGAATTAATTGCTTCCCTGTTATGTCTAAATATATGTACAAAGATCATGTATTTTATTTTTTAGGATAAAAACCCAAACTATACAAGAAGATAATCTCCCAAGTAAACCTAGTTGTGATTCCTACAATTGATTACATCAGTTTTTCCACTAAGAATGTCAGTTTTGAAAGAAAATTGTCTCTTGAGCTGTCAGCCTTTCTTACACTTGATAGTTGCTCCCACATTTGTGCTGTCCTTTGTGTTACAGTGAGGTGGTCTAGGTTGCAGGATCTGAGTCTGAGAATACTGGTTTTTATCACTGCTCTTCCCCTTGCCAACCAGTGCAAATTAGATACCTTGTGGCTCCAGGTTTGTCATCTCTAAAAAGGAAGATGATGACAGTAACAGTACTGAAATCATAGGGTTCTTGGTGAAGTTTAAATATAATATTACATTAAAATAGTTGCAACAATATCTGACCTTTTGTAATTACTCAAAATATCTTAATTATTTTTACTGTGTTAATAATGAAATCAATGAAGAAAGTACTAGAGATTCTAATGAAAAATGTTCTGATGCATATTTTAGAAAGCAATGAAAAGTAAATGTTGTTATAAGTTACTTCATAACCTGAGAACCACTACTTACAGGCTGATAAGCCTGTAAGAATTCAAAACTTTTCAGAATTATGAAGGCAAGTGTGAGCCCAATTGACACCAATGTAAAAGAGCTAGTTTGTAGATATGAATTGCCGTATCAATAATTATGTGATAAACTCTAATCAGCATCCATTTTCACTTCTTCCTAGAAAGAGAAATCAGGGTAACAGAAGCCTGATTTTATTCAGACTGGCAAGGTGTTCAGCTAAAATATAACATTAACCAGGATACTTTGAAGATAATGGTGGCCACATGATTAAATTCTGCTAGTTGGATCTGGTGAACTGAAAAAGGTGATGTATAGAATTTCTTGGAAGGCTTCTTGAAGGGAGCCTACGAAGGTAGAAGACACATTCCTATCATCCTTCCCACATTCCTTTATTCCTTCCCAGCTGCTTGGAATATGGACACTTGGCTGCATCTCCAGTGTCATAGTAGACCATGAACTGCCCTGAAATTGGGAGTTATGTGCTAGGATGGTGAAAAAGAAAGAGCTGAAATCACTGATTTGGAGCTACTACAGCACTTTATTCTTTTTATCTTCAGACTTCTTTTACATAAGAGAGAAAAACTTCCATCTTACTTAAGCCGTTATTATTTTAGGTTTTCTAATAAGCAACTGAGCCCAATACCAGATGATATGGTAATCAAGAAACTCTGTTGTATTCATTGTGATATTATCTTCTATGTCAATGTCCTCCAGGCAAAGACCACCAGGAACACAACTGAACATGTTGCAGCAAGGAGAACATACAGCATGGGGAGCCAGGGGTGTCTCCTAAGAGTGGGCTGGACAGGACATATAGGATTTGGGCTTGAGGGAGGTGGTTTGGGGGAGAGTTTAAAAGAGTAGGGCTTTGCTCCACATTAGATCCTGCAGAAGTTGGCATAATTCTGATTGGGTATCTTAATAAATCTATACAAGGAGCAAGGCTAACCTGTAATTATTAAAGAATCAGCAGTCACTCATATGAGTCAGGATAGGGGGATGTCTGGTTATGGTTGTGGCTTGGACAAAGTTTAAGTTTTATTTACGTTTAGACATGATTATGAAATTATCTTGATTTTTGCCTTAATACGTCATGGCCGCAGAGTGGCCTTGATTGATGTTAATATTCTGTGAAATTGTTTATGTTCAACAGAAGAACCTCAAGGCCCAGATGTTAGATGATAGTCCAAGACTGGCTCCTGCATGAAAAGACCCGCTTTTTTCTTTGTCACCTTTAACAGTGCCTGGTAGGTACATGGTACAGGTTCAATTAATATTGGTTAAATGAATTGAATAAATTAGTGAGTATTTAGTAATCAAACCAAGAACGTTGAGTTACCATCTTTATTTCACAATTGCCAAGGTAATATTTAAATGAATTGATGTCGTTTTAAAAAATAAACATTGTTTTTATGTAAGAAAACTACTTAGTGGTTAGGTTACTATGGTGATCAAAGTTAAGTGAAAGAGATATTTGAAACCCTTCTGAGAATGAGAATTAACCACATCCAGCGTGGACAATATGTAAGAATGGAAGCAGGGATACATTTTATTAATCTGTTCATCACCCTTAATTTGTAGCACAATTTTATACACATCGGATATTCTTGGTAAATAATATCATTGTATGCAGGCCCTGAGATAGGAACAGAAAGCCACTAAGTGTTTCCTACATACAAAAAAATCATAATTCACTGTTTATTATGAAACCGTTAGGGATTATGTTTCCTTTTACAGCAAGTCGTGCCTCTGACAGGAAAGAGTTCCTTTAAATTGTGAATATTATCATATAATTTAGATTGCATTTACTGAGGCTTTATGCTCTAAACATTATAGATTTTATCTCATATTATACTCATAAAGCCCTATAATGTAAGTATTATCACCCCTGTGTAACAAATGAGGAAATCAAGGATTCAAATAATTTGCTGAAAGTCACACGTTTACTCAAGAGAAGTAGGATCCAAATCCAGGTCTCTTTGACCCAAAGCTCACGCATTTCATCACTATATGTCATGGTTAGCATGGCACTAGACATACTGTAGGTACTTAACAAAGCTTTAAAATGAAAATTAATTGCTTGATAAACTGAAATACTGATGGTACCATAGGGTGAAAGTATCTAGAAATAAATCGATCTCTGAGTTTATAATTAATAGAGCAGGACAGATACGTGAAATAACTCTAGAAGACCAAAATTTCTCCTAGGCCTGTAAGACATTGACTAATTTAATAAAACTGAAGGACAAATCAGAAGGGAGATTTAGGAAGGCTAATGTTGGCTCTGTCCATCTGAACACATTTCTAAGAAGGGTATTCTCTAACTGAAGGAATCCATCTCTTTTCTCTTGTAGCTGATACATCATTATTGAAGAGATACATGTATCTGCCTCACTCAGTCTAATGCCGTTTCAACTTTCTAGTTAGAATGTGTCTTCTCTAGTTCTCCAAGGGTAGTGCAAGTTAGATGGATTCCTTTGTCCCATCACTTTAGTCATAACTCTCACTACAAGTTTTTAAATTGACTTTCTGGATTTTTACTTCACTCTAGTGCAAGTTTGGTTAGACCACCTCTCCAAGTCAGCTTTATCCTCCAAGAATAGCCATGATGGAGTTTTGAGCCTACAGGTCACTGATTCATTCACCAAGTATTTATTCAGCACCTATTACATCCCAGGCACTGTGATAGGCCCTAGAGTGCAGAAATTGATACAGGTAAGAAGCAGACAACAACAGTGCATTGTGATTAAGCATGCACTATGATACAAAGGAAATTACATGGTACAGAGATTTACATAGTGTGGGCATTTAGCTTAGACTTGGCAGATTTAGCAAGGCTGCCTGGAAGAAATGACACCTGGAAAGGGTGAGTTGAACTAGTTAGAACGTGACAAGGTGATCTTATGCATATTTTATTGGGGGCAAGGGTTGGGGAAGGAGTATACTAGTGTTCTAGACAAAAGAACAGCCTTTAGTCTAAATCTAATTATTAGCCACATAAAAGCAACCGTCAGAGCTATGTCCATAAGCTGGCTGAACCACTGTCAGCAGCCTGATATAGAAACCATGAAACAGATGTAACTCTTAAGACATATCTGATGTCTCATTCTTATAACAACAAATACTCTTCTTCCGTGACCTCTTTTCTTTGTCACAAACCACATAAGCAAACAAAACGCAGGCAGTCAGTGGTGCTCCTCTGGGCCTCATCTTCTCTGACATCATCTTGCTTTATTTCCTCATGTTTTGAGAAATACTGTTATTTACCAAGAACTGTTCCTGTGGACGTTCTATTAAACATGAGTCATTCTGGAGACCTTACCACATAGCACTTTCATGCACTCAAGAGTTATCAAAATATGTACTATTTGAAAATTATATACAATTCAGGGATTCTGAGACTTCTGTTTGAAGCTTCTGATATTAATCTATGGAATTCAGTACAGGCAATCGAGAAATGATTTTCCTAGTATAAGCTGAAGAGAATTTTATTAAGGATTTCAACGTGAAAAGGGCAAATTTTGGTGTAGAATAAAAAGACTGTATTGGACTGTTGGGAACATTGACAGCAGATCTTGCATTTCAAAGTTTAGATGTGTCATCTAAGATGGGTCCGCTTTCTACCCAACACAGTGAATATCAGTGGTGGAGTAGAATCAGCAGGGTGTGACTGAAAGGAAAACCTCTCTGACTTCTCCTACATCACTGACATGTTGTCTTGTAGCAACCATGTATTTTTTAGAACATTTTTCCTTCACCATATATTCTCAAAATGTCGGAAGTATGCCTTAGAAAAAACAAATTGAAAATGTATTATTTGTATAAGAAAAAGCTTTAATAAATACAAAACCTAAAAACTCTCATAGAAGTAAGCCTCCTTAAATTCCTTTTGGAATGCCAATACATAAAAATAAGTAAATCACAGAATTGAAACCAAGTTGTTTCATTCATTTTATTGTTAAATTTTTAATTATTGGATATGATAAAATCAAAAGAAATTGTGGGTGAAAATGTGCATAAAATAATTCCTAAAGGTCTCTTGCCTCCACTACCACTACCTCAGTGCCGTTTTCTAGGTGAAATCTCTGATATCCATTTGGTTTTAGTTCTTCTGGTGATGGTTATCACAATTTTATGTATTATTGTGATAACTCTATTCCCAATTTATCAGTTTTAGACATCATTTAGTTCCATTTATGGGAAAAAAGTAATACCTAACAACATCCCCCAATTCCATTTAATTATCTCTTTTTAATTGAGACAGTGTCTCACTCTGTTACCCAGGCTGGAGTGCAGTGGCACGATCTTGACTCACTGCAGCCTCTGCCTCCCAGGCTCAGTGATCCTCCTACCTCAACATACTCAGTAGCTAGGATCACAGGCATATGTCACCACAACTGGCTAATATTCCGTATTTTTGGTGGAGATGGGGTTTCGCCATGTTGTCCAGGCTGGTCTCGAACTTCTGACCTCAAGCAATCTGCCCTTGTCTGCCTCCCAAAGTTCTGGGATTACAAGCAAGAGGCACTGAGCGCAGCACAATTCTCAATTTTTTGTAAGTTATAATTTTATTCTTCTTTATTCCGTTGCCTTTATGATTTAAAACAACATATTTACAACACTGTTTTTGATTGATTGAGTTTACACAGAGAATATTGACTCTTTCCTAATGAAAAATAGAAATGAGTGCATTTTACTCTATTTTTTTACTTCTTCACTTTTTACTTCCTAATCTCCTCCATGGTTATTTTAATACGTTAATATTGCCCTACTTTATAACTTTGACATTCTATTCTATTACAACAATTAGCATTATTTTTGCTTTGTACATAGATTATTTAAAAATTAATAAATAGCATTTACAACATTAGGGAACAAAGAAAACGTTGTACCTGCAGAGAAAGGGATATCATTGAAATTTTGCTGTTCAAAGGAGAATTTTCCAAGCATTTCTGTGGATCAGCATATCCCAAAGGATCTTTCTGTCTCATTTCCTACTACTTGTGGCTCATATTCAGTGAGTGTTGGGTTTTTGTTTTTGTTTCTGTATCAGATGTCATTCTTTTTCATATTCTCCCTTTCAGTTTTGTTTTTAGATTTGGTTTTACCCTAAAGTATCCCCTCAAACATTTTAACAAAGGATGTGTGAGCTGTTGAGTCCTTCTACAACTTAAAATAACTTTTTTTTTTTTTCGCATATGATTGATAGTTTGGCCATGTATCAAACTTCAGTTTCAGAATAATTTCACTCCATACATTATAGTAATTGCTTCTTTGCCTTCTAATGTTCAGTCTTGCTGCTGAGAAGTCGAACATCATCAGTCTGACTCTCCTTTCAGGGTAGCTCACCATTTTTGAAAGCTTTTACGATTTTCTCTTAAGGCATATTGTTATAAATTTTAGTTGTTATTTTAAAATTTAGAATATCCGTAGTCTATTCTAGTGTGAATCATTAACACCTTCAGGGATAAGTAAATTTGAGCTTTTTCGTTGCAAGTAATTTTAAATAAAATTTTCATTTCATGAATAAAAAGACAATTACAGATGGAGAATTCAGAAGTGCAGAATTAAACTTTCTTGATGTATCTTTAAATGGGAAGTGTGTTATGATACAATTTTTTTTATTTTTATGATCAAATAGAGTGTAAAAACAAAAACATGTTTATATAAATTAATTATGCATAGTAAGTATTAAAAATGAAAGAGCACTTGAGTATCTATTCTTTTTTTTTTGATGAGAAATCTTGTTTTTAATTTTACACACATATATCATTAAAAACAGCTTGAAACATTTTTACAAAATGCATACACTATGAACCCAGGGCCCAGTGATGGAAGAGTGGAAACAAACTGGACACTCTCTTTTTTTAATTCTCCCTTTGAGTCACTATTCCCGAGTGACTTATATCCTGGCTTTTAATTATTTTATTTCATTTTATTTTATTTGAGACAGAGTCTCGCCCTGTCACCCAGGCTGGAGTGCAGTGGTGCGATCTTGGCTCACTGCAACCTCCACCTCCCGGATTCAAGTGATTCTCCTGTCTCAGCCTCCCAGCCTGCCGGGATTACAGGTGCCCGCCACTACGCCCAGCGAATTTTTGTATTATTTTAGTAGAGACGGGGTTTCACCGTATTGGCCAGGCTGGTCTCAAACTCCTGACCTCAGGTGATCTGCCGGCCTCGGCCTCTCAAAGTGCTGAGATCACAGGCATGAGCTACCACACCTGGCCTGACTTTTTATACAATAAAAAAGATTTGCCTGTTTTTGAACTTTAAATAAATGGATTAAAACAGTAAGTTCTCATTCTTGGTCATCTTATTTTACTCAGCACTGTGAAATTGATCTCTGTTGTTGCCTGTAGTTGTGCTTTATCCACATTTATTGCTCTACACTGTGAGGTGACATAAATACACTACAATTAGTTTATTTATTGTTCATAAACATTTTGGTGATTTTTCAGATATTTTAGTGCTCCTGTAAACTGTCTTGGGCATTTTTAAAGAAAAAATTGTGCAATTATGTAAATATATAACCACACATGTAATTAACATATGTTTGTATCTTCAGCTGGGGTAGGCATTGGCTACCAGCATTATATGAGGGATCATTTATTCTCTAATTGTCTTTATTTTTCAAACTTTACAGTGTAAATTCTGTGAAGGCAAAAACCTTTAATTTATTTTTCTTGTCTTTTTTAAAAAGAGTGTCACCCTGTCACACAGGCTGGAGTGCAGTGGTACGATCTCGGCTTATTGCAACCTCTGCATCCCGGGTTCAAGCGATTCTGGTGCCTCAGCCCCCTCAGTAGCTGGGATTAGAGGCATGTGGCACCACGCACTGCTAATTCTTGTATTTGTTGTACCAATGGGGTTTCACCATGTTTGCCAGGCTGGTGTCTCAAACTCCTGACCTCAAGTGATTAATCCACCTCAGCTTCTCAAAGTGCTGGGATTACATGCATGAGCCACCACACCTGGCCAACACTTTTAATTTTATTTACTACTACTATATTTGCCATTTTTAATTAAATAAATAAATTTGATTTGACTTTGAAACATTTATTTTCTTAAAAATAACTGTGGTAGGCCAGGTGCGGTGGCTCACGCCTGTAATCCAAGCACTTTGGAGGCCAAGGCCGGTGGATAACCTGAGGTCGGGAGTTCAAGACCAGCCTGACCAACATGGTGAAACCCCATCTTTTAAAAAAAAAAAAAATTAATCGAGAGTGACGGCACATGCCTGTAAGCCCAGGTACTCAGGAGGCTGACGCAGGAGAATCGCCCAAACCCGGGAGGCGGAGGTTGCAGTGAGTTGAGATCGCGCCGCTGCACTCCAGCCTGGGCAACAAGAGCGAGACTCCGTCTCAAATAAACAAACAACAAAAATCAACTGCTGTAAAATTTATTTATCCTTCTCTATAATTGATTGTTACCTGTATGGTGTCAGAAAATATTTGGGACAGATTCTTAGTCAGATGTAATTTTTTTCCCTAAATGATTGTTATTTAAGCCACTGACTATTAGATTTTTCTCCTACATGTTTTCTAATGAATTCCCATCACAGAGCTTTAATTGACTTCAAAAGAAACTCAGCATAAGGAGGAACTACGTGGGATACAAAGAAAGAGCCAGACTTGGCTTTCTACGAACATACTATGTCCTGTCTGAGTCATAACCATTTTGTTGACTGTTCCTTGTTGTCAGCACTATAGAGCTAACACCAACGGCTTGGAAGTGAGTTACATGCTATTCTTAGTTTATTACAACCAGCTCTTGATAACTTGGTTTATCATCATGTACTCTGTGGACTGCTATCTTTTCCCTGCTATGGCCTGGGATGTGGCCTTGTGCTAGAGGATTACACTCTTTAAAACCAGATCTTTTATCACAGTGTCCAAATGTGGGATGGGGGAATGAGAAAAGACTGTATTAGGACTGCAAGCAAGATTATTTACTTAAGTTAAAAGATTTCACCAATCTTAAGGTGGGTATAGAATTCTGTGACTTCTATGGCAGCTTCTAATTCCCATCATCACTTTAGCCAAAAACTTCAGCTTCCTCTCTCATAATATCAAATAATTTTAAAAATTAGAAGGTACCATAGAGGTCACAGAATTCTATACCCATCTGGGGACTGGTTAAATCTTTTAACCAAAGTTAAGTAAATATCTCATTTGCAGTTCTCATAACATCTTTTCTCATTCCCCTATCCATGTTTTGACACTGTGATAAAAGATCTGGTTTTAAAGAGTCTAATGCTCTAGCACAAGGCCACAGCTCAGGCCATAGCAGAGAGAAGATACCAGTCTCCAGAGTACATACAGAATCATGAAATAAGTATTAAATAATATAAGCATTACTGAGTAGGGGATAAAGACCTGGCTCTTGGAGGGAAACAGTCTGGATTCAAATCTAGTTTTCTACTTATTAAAGATGACTTTAAGAAGTTACTTAACCTTTGAATACTTTGATTTACTTGTCTACAAAATGGGGTTTTTAGTGTGATTCAATGGTTGTTGTAAAGATTATAAAAAATTACCCATGTAAAACATTGTGCTTAGCTAATTGTAAGCACTCATACATTCGTTTTTTCTTGGATGTTTTTTCTTTCTCTAGTTTTGGTGTGGGACATTTTTTTCCCACTATTTTGGAGAACTGCAGTTTTTAATAGTTAAAAGTATATCTAACTTATGACTTAGCAATTCCACTTATATGTATTATCAAAGAACATGTACATGGCTATTCATAACAGTCTCATTCATAATTGCCCCAAACTGAAAACAACTCAAATGTCTATCAACAGAAGAATAAACAAATATGGCATATTTGTATAGTGTAGTACTACTCAGTAAGAAAGAATGATAACATGTAATGACATGGCTGAATCTCAGAAGTATTATATTAAGTGAAATCAGCCAGACACAAAAGTGTAAATACTTTTTGAATTATAGGAAGTCCAAGAATATGCAAAGTGAGTGGCAGAAATCAGAAAATGGCTGCTCTAGGGGCAGGAGGAAAAGAAACTGATTGCAAAGGGGGCTGGAAAACTTTCTAAAGTGCTAAAAATATTTTATATCTGGTTTTGGGTAATGGTTACGTGGATGTATTGTCTATGTCAAAACTTTTCAAAGTGAGGGTAGAGGTCCAAAGGTAGGACTCCATTTGGAGATTCATGAAAGGCAGAAATTCAGTATCTCAGTAGAATGAACAAGATAAGTACCTAATTACTGGAAATATATAAGCATATAGTTACCATAATCAGGGAGTGCTGGGGGAGGTGCTAATCAGGGAAGGACCAGCAGCAAACATAGCTTATGTTAAATCACTTTAAATGACACTTTAAATTCCCTCAACTCTGCTAGAAACACAACTGGTCCTAGAACCTGGAAGGTGGGTGGGATTGTTATGAACAGTGGATGTCGGAGCCAAGAGTCAGTCTGTTAACACTGGGAGTTGAAGCTTCAATCCACACACACACAAAATGGCCACAGTTACACTAAATGGCCCTGTTCAATTTAAGCAATAGTCAACACTGCTCAGCCTCTTCTTTCTTGAGGGCTGAGTTAGGGTGAATAGGATCACTCTATCCCCTTTCCAGTTTTATATTTAAAACTAAGTTTCATCACCTTTTCTCTTTTATGTCCTCCACATCCTCTACCCCAACTTCTCCCTTGCCTCACTTAATGATGTATTTCCTATAAAAGTTAGAGTAATAGCCAAAAAAAAACTAATAGCCACTGTTAAAGGTTGTTCACCAAAGACCAGAAACAGCAAATCAGAGGCTATTAATTCTGTGGAAGGAGAATAATTTCTGTGGTAAGAGGGAAACCTAAAATCTGTATTGAAGTTGAGCCAAACATTTTGGTACAAGATGTAAATAGAGGAAAGGTGGTTCTCTGTTTAGCTTCATTTTCTGAAATAGGAGAGATGTCTATACAAATTAGGCCAAAAAAGACACAGACATACACATACACACATGACAGATCCTTGTGCCAAGGACCTTAATGTGTGTTTCTTTCTTTTGTCCTTCTTTCCTTCCTTCCTCCCTCCGTTCTTCCCTCTTTCTCTGCCTTCTCCTCCTCCTCACCATTAGCATCTTCCTTTTCTTCCTTTTTCTTTCTCTTTTTCTCGCCATCTTTCTTCCCCTTCTCCTCCTCTTCTTTTTCCTATTTTCCTTCTCCTCCTTTTTCTTCTTCATAGTGATGATAGTAAAATAAGTCTAAATCACTGAGGAAATGAGATCTCGGGGAAATAAGCATGTTTATGAGGAGGCAGAGGACTAAACGATCTACATTTTCCTCTATCTTTCAAGGAATTCTGCTGTTGCTAGGAGCCATCATGTTGAAATGCTACATGAAATGTGGAGTAGGGAATGAGGAAAGTGACAGCAGAATCTGCTCCCCTTTTCACACAGCACTGCCCTTCTGGAGCATCATGTTAGAGCAGAAAACATTAGTTTTGGAATCAGAACCACATTCAATTTTTAGTTTTGTAATCTTGGACAGACTATTAAAAACTCTTTTAATCTCCACTGGGTGCTGTGGCTCATGCCTGTAATTCCAGCACTTTGGGAGGCTGAAGTGGGCGGATCACGAGCTCAAGAGTTCAAGACCAGCCTTGCCAAGATAGTGAAACCCCATCTCTATTAAAAATACAAAAAAAAAAAAAAAAAAAAAAAAAAATTCCCGGGCATGGTGGCAGGTGCCTGTAATCCCAGCTACTTGGGAGGCTGAGGCAGAGAATTGCTTGAACCCTCAAGGTGAAGGTTACAGTGAGCCGAGATCATGCCACTGCACTCCAGCCTGGCGACGAAGCAAGACTCCAGGTCAAAAACAACAACAACAACAACAATGACAACTTAATCTCAGTGTCCTCAGTAGAAAACTGGGAATGAAAAGGAATATTATTGTAGGGTTGTTTTGAGGACAGTGATTGCACTCCATCCATGGGAGACATGCAGGGAAGGTGGATTGCTTTTATGCGCTGCACTTTTAGTTTATGTTTACTAGTTCTCCCTCATTTAACCATTGTTTTCCTCATTTTAAACAAAGAAGTAGGGCGAATGTAAGATGATTCTTGATAATAGAAATAAAAATGTTTTATGTTTATCAAGTACACCACAATGTGCAAGTGTTTTGACCTGCATAAATTAAGAGCAGCTGGGAAAGAGAAATGAGTAAGCAGATGAAAGATAATCCTTAGGACCTAGATGTCCTCTGGGTTTTGGTTCCTAGAAGGCCAATGCTATATTATACCAGAATCTTCTGCTTTCGTTTGCTTGAAGTGTCAAGTGATTAGACAGTTGAACATCTAAGCTTTAGACATTGCTTTCAATAAACTTATTCTTATATTTTGAGATGAAGTTTTGCTCTTGTTTCCCAACTGGAGTGCAACGGGCCATCTCGGCTCACTGCAACCTCCGCCTCCTGGGTCCAAGCGATTCTCCTGCCTTAGCCTCCTGAATAGCTAGGGACTGCAGGGTGTGCCACCACACTTGGCTAATTTTTGTATTTTTAGTAGAGATGGGGTTTCACCATCTTGGCCAGGCTGGTCTCGAATCCTGATCTCAGGTGATCTACCCTCCTTGGCCTCCCAAAGTGCTGTAATTACAGGCGTGAGCAATCATGGCAGCCCAATAAACTTATTTTATCAGCATAATTTGCATCATGTGCTTGCTTCATTCATTCATTACTTCAATAAATATTTATTCAGCATCTACTATGTGCCAGGTGCATTTATAGATGAAAACTAGCTTAAAACTAGACAGACAAGGCTCTTATTCTTATTACAATGGAAACTGTCAACAATTTATAAATTAAGATAACAATTCTAAATGGTGTACAACAGTTAAAAAAATGAGTTAAAGAGGATTGAGGTGATGATGTCTATCATATGTTAAAAGTTTCAAGAAAGTTCTCTTTGAGCTTGCATGAAAGATGAGGAGACAACCATGCAAAAATTTATGGGACGATATTCCAGGCAGAAGGAATGGCAAGTGCAAAGCTCTTGAGCCTGGAATTGTTTTAGGGCACATTATACTGCCTTAGGAGTCATTTAGAGCAGGACCCCCAACCTCTAAGCCAGGGAGCAATACCAGTTTGGTGGCCTGTCATGAATTGGGCTGCACAGCAGGAGGTGAATGGCTGGCAAGTGAAAGAAACTTAACCTGTATTTACAGGCACTCCCCATTGTTTGTATTACCACCTGAGCTCTGCCACCTGTCAGATTAGCAGCAGCATTAGATTCCCACAGGAGTGCAAACCCTATTGAGAACTGCACATGTGAGAGATCTAGGTTGCGTGCTCCTCATGAGAATCTAATGCCTGATGATCTGTCATTGTTTCCCATCACCCCCAGATGGGCCCATTTAGTTTCAGGAAAACAAACTCAGGGCTCTCAGTCATTCTACATTATAATTCATTATAGAACATATAATGAATTATTTCATTAATGCAGTAATAATAGACATAAAGTTCATAATAAACATAATGCACTTGAATCATTCTGAAACCATCCCCCACTCCCTGGTCTGTGGAAAAATTGTCTTCCATGAGACTGGTCCCTGGTGCCAAGAAGGTTGGGGACTGCTGCTTTAGAGTGTGTACATGGTGGTACTAATAACCATATGATATTATTTGAACTATGAAGAAGGTAAAATTACAAATATATCTGGCCACACTCACCCAACTGAAGAGAATGGACTAAAATCTTTTCCATATCCAGGTTAATGATCTATGTACACTTCAAGTCCACAAGGAGAGCCAGGTTCATGTGTCTCAGAAGAGACTTGGTGAGTTACTTAATATAGTATGCACTATTAAATTTTATTCTTTGACTTTTCTTATCATTTCAGGAAGTGTCTAGGGGATGTAGGGATAGAGGAGTTTTGTTCACACACCTTCCTCTGCTTTCACTCCCTGCTACCACCTTCTTTTCTTTCTCTTTACAGAGGCTGTTGTGACATCCTGCATGGACAAGGAAATGATGTTCATTTAATACACCCACTTGGGAACACTTTGATGCCATTGACTCTGATTGTCTTTCTCTTATCCCTACCCCCATCTTTAGCCCTGTCCCAGTATGAGAACATGGAAACTCATTTTGGAAAATGTGAACTGAGTGGTCCTCAAAGGTAGCCTTGCTCATCCCTGGGTGATTATATTAAGGGTGACTTTATTTTTTCATTGTATTTAGCTGTTTTCAATTGGGTTTTTTTTTTTTTTGGCAACAAATATAAGAAGTTATAGTTTTCTTATTTTTAAAAGACATGTTGCCTCATAGAAGTAGATAATATCGGAAAATGACCTTTATGTTTCCAGTAGCTACATCCAGTAGTTGTTGCATGCCAAAAGAGGGCATGTATGACTTGAAATAGCCAAGTGACCTTGTCTCATATAGTTGTATTCATTTTGGCAGACAGCACAAATAAAAATTCTTTATTTATACATGACGGGGGGTAGACAGAAAGAACTCCTTACTTTGCTTTCTATATTTTAAAGCATTTTTTCAGAGAACTGTTTTCAGTAGCAAGATGCCATCATGCATTTAAAACAAACTTGATTCAGGGACAAATGTTAAGGAGATCTCTTGAACAAAGGGAATTAAACTTGCTGGGTGTAGCATGGGCTAGGGATAAGATAAACAGTTTGTAAAAGGATGTGATATCACTCATCTCTTTAGGAAAGCATTTCTCTGTCTTAGAGTTAGAGCTCCAGGCAGAGGAAATGGGAAGGCGGGGAAAACATGGACAGGTTCCAGAGGAGATGATGGGTCATACAGAATGAATGAGTCAACTAGCATTAGAGGGTGTGTAGTGAGGGTTTGGGGAAGAGGGAATAAAGGAAGCTGTGGAACCTTTGAACCCCCTCACTCCCACACGCATGTACACACACCAGGCTCTTGGGGGGACATAAACAGTCCTTAGTGTCCTGAAAGAGTGACTGTGTTCCCCAAGCAGCCAAATCACTCCAGAAACTGATTTGGCTGGAAGAGAGAGTCTGACACATCAAAGTTAAGGAGGTGATGAAAGTAAAAGAATCACTCTAATAGGAGAGCATCATAAATTGTCAGCGTTTAGTTCTATTTAGAAATGGTTGGAAGGAAGGGAGAGGTCACTTCTTGAAGAGAAGAAATGCAAAAAAAGCTGATAGCATTTAATTGTGGCAAAAGAAGTGCTTTGAAACAGTTCTAAAATTCTATCCTAATTAGTTGCTTTAAAGTATCCCACAGGTCTCTCTCTATCAGCTGGATGAGGTATTTGAATTTTTCAGTGGTCACAAATGGGAAGACCATCGCTTCTGTGAACCTTCTGCACCTCAGGCATCTAGCATACTCACCTGATGTTTGCCCAAGCCTTTTATCATAGCTTATTTATCATATTTATTAGGTTGGTACAAACATAATTGCAGTTTTGTCATTACTTTCAATGGCAAAAATGGCAAAAACCGCAATTACATTTGCACCAACTTAATATATTCCCAGCTTTAAAAATTATTGGAATATATTTAATACTTGCTATTCCAGGAATCTTAAAATTCTTTACTGGGATTTCTTATTTAGTGTTTAAGCCCTTAAACAAACAGAAATACTCTGTAAGACATGTGCCATATATAGCAAATAAATCTCATGAACCCACATGAAACAGGTAAATAAAAATATAAATTGAGTTTTGTTCATATTAATATTCAGTGTCCTTTTGACACTGCTTCTTTTGAAGCAAACCAAAAGTGCTTGGAAATAAAACTAAAAGGTTGATTTTATCATCATACACCTATAGCCTCCAGAGTGATCCATTAAATTATAAATGGGATTATGTTACTTCTACAATTAGTACCTTCTGTAAGAGGAAACAACAACTTCGTTATACCTGAAAGCTCCTGCGCGATTTGGCCCCTCACTGCTTGTCTAAACTAGGGTGTCATCACACTCCTTGGTTTATACCATCTAAAATATTGTTTGAAAATAAATCAGGTCATTCAGCTCCAACCTCACTTCTTTGCTCCTTCTGTCACCATACTTAGGCAAAAATTACCATCTCTAAGTTTCAGGAAGAGACTAAATTATTTCATATTTTTGGATCCCTGTCCAAGACATCTCGTCTGCCTGAAGTACATTTCTCACCCTCTTCATCTGGTTAACATTTAGGCACCTTTCAAGCCTACTGAAACTTACTTCTGCACACCCCAGTATAAACCCGTGAGCCTCTTTAATTACACTTTGCATTGTGCATGTAAGAATTTGTAGTCCTATATTTACATATGTTTTTACTTCTTTAATATTTGGTCTTCACAAGTCTCAGAGGCAGAAACGGGACTGATATGCAGCTCATTCTCACTGCTATGACTTTTAAAGGTTGTTGTATATCTGTTTTGTTCACAACAGACGCCTGGTACACACCACAGTACCCAAAACATAGCAGAAACTCAGCACATTTATTTAACAAATGAGAGAATGACCAAATCATGGATGCTCTCATGGAATTCATTTTCATGAATTCAATTACTGCAGCCTTTATCAAACTCTTATTCTGTGTAAGTCATGAACAGAATGACTTAAAAGCCAGCAGCCTCAGTAACTTCAGGAGCATGATATAAAGAATCTTGGGTCCAAACCTAAATGACAGTCTGGTGTTTAATGAGACACACGGGAGGTTTCAATTATACATTAAAGTCTAAATGCTAACCTTAGCACACATTTATCTAGTAAGTCTGGAAAAATAAGAAGCTGAATGACCATTCACACTCTTCACTTTTAAGCAACATTTATGGCCTCCCAAATGGGCCAATTACTACTTTTAATGGGAGTGAAAAATGTTGGGAATTTGCCAATTTATTCTAAACTTTTAAAATACTACCCCCAGTTTTTCTTGCAGATTGTATAGCAAAATAGATAAGGCCGCTAGTCATAAAGTTTCTGATTTCCTGTCTTAGCATATTGTCCTAATCGAAGAAAGAATAGTCATAATTGGGTGTCTAAAAGAAACATAAAGGTACACAGACTATTAAAATTCTACAATGATTTTTAAATAAGTACAGTTATCTAAGAAAAAAAATTGTGATTAAAGTTAAAATCACAGTGATACATAATAAACTCTTTCACATGGGTGACTCACACATCATTTATACATGTCTTTAAAGTCCCAGTGGACTTTCACACAAAAAGAATTTTTGCCTTTCACTTACTTCAACAGAGTCAATTGATTACCTGTTAATCGAGATTTTAAAATGTCAACTGAGGTTTACTTTGAAATAGATGAGGACAATTTAGGAGGACTCGGGTCAATATCCAGAATGCCAGTGGTGATCAAATGAACTTTGATTCATAGCAAATAATGTTATGAATTCTATCGCTGATCTGGCATTTTCATTGATTTGGGAAACTTCTTTGTCAGCCTGAATGCCATAAGGAGGTCAGAGAGAGCAAACATAGTGGTACATGCAGAGGCATGTTTAAGTCTGACATTTAGCATACCTGATAGCTGCCAAATAAAAATCTTACATATTAGGCAAACCTTTATATAAAATATATATATATATATATTTATATATAGTTATCACTGTACTCATTAAAATTTTTGACATAGTATTGAGAAAATAAGTAAGGCACTAATTTGTCTTGTAAGGCCCCAAACCCAAAACCTACAAACAAAATACCCTATATGAATTACTAAATTGAATTTTCTATTGCAGTATTTATTGAAGTAGGTTGATTTATCTTACTTCCATTATATTTTGTAAAGATTCATGGACAGAGAAGAACTATGTTTTAATGAATATGAAATCAGGGCATCCCCCAAATATAGATAAAAGTGTTCAAGGCTTCACAAAGGAAACAGACTTAATAGAGGCTCTAACATTGAAGAGACAGTACAGTGTAGAGGTTAAGGTATAAGTTTTGGAGTCAACAGAACTAGACACAAGTCCTGATTCCCATTGTTAGCAGTGAGTCTCATCTCTAGATAGGAAATAGAAATTATTGTTACTTTAGAAATTATTGTTACTTTGCTTTAATCCTTTAAAAGCATTAAAGCAAATAACCAGATAATGCATAAGAATTACTATTAACAATAAAAGAGAATAACAGAATGAATGACCATTTAAAAAATCATTTAGCTTTCTGGAAACTTCAACAGCATTCACAGTGGAATAAAATAGCTGTTGTAACACTGCTCTTACCAGAGGTTAGTTTTGCATAGTTCATTCATTCTGTTAATATGTCTTGATTAAGAATCTGTATTACATGTGCTAATTACTAGAGAATAAAAAAAAAACACACACAAACATTCTCTGAAATGGAATTTACAGCTTAATAGAGATAAGATTTAAAAAATAATAATATATCATCAAAACTATATGAATTTTAATAAGTGTTACGGAAGAAAATCAGAAGGCTATCGATAAATATTTCAAGGAGAACTTGTTTAAATATCAAAGTCAAGAAAGGCTTCTGAGAAAAAGTGTAATTTCAGCTAAGACATGAAAAAGGAGTAGGAGTTTACCAAGGAAAGGGGTAGGGGAACAGTCCAGGTATAGATCAATATAGATGCAGCTTTTAGGATGGCAAAGAGTTGACAATATTGGAGGAGCTGATCAGGCAAAGATCAAAGTGGTGAGAGTTCAGGTGAAGCTAGACCATGCAAAGCCCTAGCTGTCTTTTATCCCAGATGCAATGGGCTGCCATTGAAGTGTTTTAAAAAGATGAATAATGTAATTGCATCACCATGGCTTCTGTATGGAGGATGAATTTGAATGTGGCAATAGAGGAAGCAGAAAGACCAGTTTATTAAAGAATGTCTTAAATATTAAGAATATTAAACTGTTAAAACATAAATTTACCTTTAGAACATTAATTCTGGAGGCAACATTGCTGGAGCTTGAAAAGCATGGGGCAAACTAGCGTTCTACAAGTTCACATTTCAGTTCTCTTTCAAGTCATTTTAATACATGTGTTTGCTGAAAGCTTAAGTAATAATTGTGTATGTTGGCTCATTCACTTTCAACAAATATTTACAAAGCATTCTCATGTGCCAGTTACTGTGCTAGGCTCTGGGAATAAGGCAGTGAACAAAACACATGAATACATTAATCTCATTGACCATACTTTCTGGTGGGGGAAAATTAAACAAGTAAATAAATACATAAGATATACCTATGAAGAAAAACAAATCCAAATTCAAGTAAGTGCACTAGTGAGTAAGAGACGATACCATTTGGGGATGGTTAGGGAAGATCTCTCAAATAAGGTGATTTTTGAGCAGAAATGAAGAGTAAGCCATTTAAAATCTAGGCAGTGGGAACATAAGTGCAAAGGTTCTGAAATGAGTCTTGTGCTTAAGTTTTTCAAGAGTCAGGCAAGGCCGGGCACAGTGGCTCATGCCTGTAATCCCTGCACTTTGGGAGGCTGAGGCAGGTGGATCACTTGAGGCCAGGAGTTTGATACCAGCCCAACCAACATGGCGAAACCTCATCTCTATTAAAGAAAAAAAAAGTTAGCCGGACGTAGTGGCAGTTGCCTGTAATCCCAGCTACTCGGGAAGCTGAGGCAGGAGAATCACTTGAACCCAGGAGGCAGAGGTTGCAATGAGCCAAAATGGCACCACTGCACTCCTGCCTGGGTGACAGAGTGAGTATCTGCCTCAAAAAAGAAAAAAAGAAAGAAAAGAAAAGAAAAAAGGCAGGCTGATCAAAATTAATGTGATTCCATCATCATAATCACCATCATCACCATCCTTATGCTCCTCATTGTCACTACTGCTACCACCATTATAATCATCATACCACTACCGCTGTCATCACCACCATCGTCATCATCATCATGTAACTCTGGAAAAGTTTCTTGGAGGCTCCTTAAGGCATATTGTTGATATAGCCCCATCAAAGACAATCATGTTAGGCAGAAAGAGTCTAAACATTTTAGTACTTGTAATTTTTATAGCACTTTCATATTAAAAATTATGAAAAAGGTCATTTTAAGGCAAACATTTTTAGTCTTTAGGCTGAGTTAAGAATCAACTGAGACACTTAATAAAAACGCCCATTCCAGTGACGAGATTTTGACTCATTCGTTCTAGAGTGGAGCCCAGGAATTCACATGTGCAGGAAACACCCCAGGTGATTACTGATGCAAGTGGCCCAAGGACTGTACTTTGAAAAACTGCCATTTTAATGCCTTTAGTGAGTGATGTCTTACAACTCTTAAAGTTTGTAAGGACTTCCACCATCACACGTCTGTGCTTCAACTCCATAACGGGGCCATAAAATATTATTCTCCAAATGCAAAAGTCACAGACAAAGCCAAAAGAACTAACCTTACTGAGAAACTATCTAATACCTGGAAATTGATGGACAAGTGAAACCAATTATGTCAAATTTATTGACACTTGGAGTATGAGACAAATACTTAATAATTTTTCTTCCATGTAACATAGTTTTCTAATTGGCCTCAATGACAAAAAACATTTTTTTACTAATATTATGTAAGGAAAAATTCTTCAAGCAGATATATTTTATAAGAAGTCTTATACCTGGAATTCTTAGGGAATAGTGTTATGGTTAATTAATATATGCTAAACATGAATTACATAAGTATGGTTTATTTTCAAGTAGTACTAGAGTATACAATATGCTTAGCTTGGCTTTAAAATATGTTTTGCAATGTTTCAATATCCCAGGGTTGTAATAATGATTAATAACTTCCCTTGCACTGGAAATTTTCAGAAGTGCCAATTAATAGAGAATTCTGGTTAATAAAATGCTGGGTAATATAAAACTGATGTAACTATTTCTTCCTTCAAATGTTAATACTTGCAATGCAGACATGTGCTTTCAATAAAATTTCTCTTGCGTTTACATCAAGTATCAGCTGATATTTTCATCTTAACTACTTAGTAGTTACCAAATTCTCCTCTACACAATCTTCGTGCCAAAATGATTATATACTGTTGATCAGTTTACAATCTTCAAAAGTACGTAATGGATTATCATTCTGTTTTGCTTTAGAAAAAGAAACTGACACCTAATATAGGGTCATCTGTTAAAATATGTAAGGTTTATTTTTTTCTTCCCCAGTAATTAGCTCCTTTTATTACCTCATTTCAAAAGGGTAATAAGGTATTGAATGATGTCTATTGTTTTTGAAACACAATAAAGCTAAGATGAACATTTGTAGAAACCTAGTGAGAAATATTAACAAAAAACTCCACTAACTTTAGATTAGACTCTGAGATTATTACCTTAGCAATTTGGTTAAATGATCACACTGAAATTTTTTCAAGGTGCTTTTAAAAATAATTATGGCTATTACTATAAATAACTCTATTGAAGTTGAACTTAAAAGTAGACTAACATTTTTTATCCATATGAATCACTTTTATATTTGGACTCAAAACTCAAAATAAGTCTCCCTCCCACTCCCACCCTACATACCAGCATAAAATTAATTCTTTAATGGGGTGTTTACACTGAATATTACCTTGGCTTCATGCAAAGCCCAGAGTTTTTTTTAACAGTATCATTGCCATTTTCCCATTCCGCCTGCCCGTGGAACTAAAAGATGTTTGGATCACAAAATCCAATGAAATTAAACTGTAAAATCCAAAGTACAATTTAGTAGCTATAAGCAAATTTATTTTTGGCCAAGGCTTACCTGGTCTACCCTACAGACAAGGTGCCAGTGAATCAGGATGTGACCCGAGGAGTAAGGTTAGGGGGATGTATGATTTTTCTTCACTTCTTCCCCACCTTCCCAAGGTCAGTTTTGAAATCATAAAGGCCAATGAGGCTGCTTTTCAAATCAGGTTATAGTTTCTATCAGTCTCTCTGATGGTACCCTGTTTTTCTTGCAAAGGGAGAGCAGCACTCATTTGATCTTTGCTTGAAAGGATGATAAATGAGCTCTGACACTGGAGCAGGCTGGAAGAGTACAAGAGCTTGAATTAACAGCAGACCTTTTGAGGGTTTCCTTAACCACTTTTTAAATTTGACCTAACCTAAGGGAAAGCCACCCTTATTAGAGTTGTTGATGGGTGATCGTTACACATGCACACATACAGTTTTATTTAATTGGTTTTTAAACTCATGCGTGCTGAGACATCTCCCTGGCACATATCTTCATCTTAAATACTGCAGGTATAAAACACCAGTAGAAAAAAAGACTCTCCATTTTTTTCCTATGGAGAGATTGAATATAGATTACATGACATCCTGAGGCATTTGCATCACCTGCTAAGACTTCAAGTTTTTGTTCTAAGCATTGCTAATACATTCCTTTGGTTGTGGTGCTTAAGTCTCTTGCGTGAGGAAGCTCAAAGTAATAGGTAGTTGTTGATTTAAAATGATAGAAAGATTGCAACAATCCAAGACAGGCTGATTCTTGATTGTCTGTTAGCCAAGGGAAAGGCATATGTCTCCTGTGTTTTTTTGGCTCATGTCAGTCTAAGAGCTCTGCTACGGCATGTCAGTACAGATGTGAGGCAAGGAGTCGTCCTGGAAGTTGATATCTCAGTATTTCATACATTTCCTGTAATGTAAGCTCCTTAGAAACAGGAGCTGGGGAGCTTTAAAGTCCACTTTAGAGGACTTTAAAGTATTTAGAGGGCCTGCAGTAGAGGCAGCCTAGAGGAGATGCCTAATAATATTTACTGAAGCAAACAGAATTATTCAGTCTTTTATTCAAGAGAAACTGACTGAACATTTATCAGATTAAAACATTTATGGAACACTTTCACAGAATATAAAGGTAGTATGATATAGAAATTAACCTTAAAGAACTTGCAGTTTATTAGACAAGTTATGTATGAGTTAAACTCTAGTAGATACAAGAAGATGATAGGCAACACTAGAAAGGTATCAGTTTTGTATTTTTTTAGATTATTTAAAAAATATTTCCAGGCTGGGTGCTGTGGTTTATGCCTGTAATCCCAGTGATTTGGGAGGCTGAGGCAGAAGGATCATTAAGCACAGGAATTTGAGGCCAGCCTGAGCAACACACTGAGACGTTGTCTCTAAAAAAAAAGAAAAGAAAAAAATTAGCCAGTCTTAGTGGTTTGTGCCTATAGTCCCAGCTATTCAGGAGGCTGAGGTAGAAGGATCGCTTGAACCCAGGAGTTCAAGGCCGCAGTGAGCTATGATGGTGCCACTGCACTCTAGCCTGGGGACAAAGCAGACCTTGTTTCTGAAAAAATAATAACAATAATAAAATATTTCCTTACTGATTATTCAGTATGATCTGATGCCTTGGAAAACACTATGAAATATAGTGAATATGAAATACATATGAAGAATTATTATAGTTATAAATTATTATAGTTATAAATATTACAGTCGTTTCTCAAGGGACCCCATGTTGGAACCACTGCTTTAGGAGCCATCTTCTCCCTAGATTTCCACAGATCTGTGAACAGAGGAGGCAGAAAATCTATAAGGTCATTATATTGGCCTTGCTGCATATCAGAATCATCTGTGGAGTTTTTAAAACTCTTCATGTTCAGGCCACATTCCACACCATTAAGTCTGAATCCTTGAGGGTGGGACCCAAGTATTTCTACTTTATAAAGTTCACTAAGTGATTCCCTGGTTGAGGTCATTGTTCCCAGCCATGTCTGCATGTAAACATCATGAGGAGATTTTAGACACAAAATATCACTATAAGAAATTCTGATTAATTTGTCTGTGTTAGGGCCTGGGCATAAGCTTTTTTAAGTCTAAATTTAATAGTAATGTGTAGCCCAGAATGATACCCACAGGGTTAAGGGATTATATAAAATTACATTTGTGAGGAATATATGGCAAAATCAGTCATGTGTTTTTGTCACTGGCTATTGTTTTTCTGATCATCTTGGGATAAGTAATATCCAATTTCAGAGACTACTGTGTTTGACTAATTTTTCCGAGTTGTAGGTGATTATGAAGATGATCAGAAAGGCTTTCTATCCCTGAACCAATGACAGATTGCACTTGGGCAGGCAAGAAGACTTTCCTGGAATTCTTGGCCTCATGAGCTGTTGTGGTCACTTTTAGTCATCCCTCTTCAGTGGAAAAGGCCCAGGCATGAATAGCGTGCAAGTATGTGTGATCATTTCAAAACCATGTCCCCACCTATACAAACCACCATATGGAAAGAAAATTTATTTACCTCATGTACATGTCACATAGGTAAAACAAGACATTGTGCTATTTCGATTCTGGTTTGTTTGTGAATACTTCTGTTACACAATTCATGATACCATTTGGAAATTTCTTGAAGTATTCATTTCTCAGAACTATTGATATAAATGGATCTTTCTGATGCATTTTATCTGCTGTTTATAAAAGTAAAATATTGCAAAATTGAATTTTATTCAAAAATTCAGATACCTCCCATTTAAAGGCAAAATTATCAACTTGAATTTCAAAAATCTAAGTAATAGAATGCTGGTTTTACAACTTTGAAAGAGTTTGTGTGATTTTTGTCCAAGTAACACAAAAATGTAGACAAATGGAGGATTGAACACAAGGTTGAAGAGAAGGTGGGATAATTACAGGAAGACTAATGATTCTAAGTGATGTCAGCAGGAATTCTGGTGCTTTTGAAAAAAAAATTACTTCTTTTCTCTCCAGACATTGAATTCATCTTATTTAGATCACTTAATCTAATAATTTCCTTATGCATGCAGATAATTTTGTGTTTCCATCCAAATAAATCACAGGAATGGTAGCCTAGGGCAGTTTATTTTGCTAGATTTTTTTTCAGCTCAGCTCCACCTAGACAAAGTCTGACAAGTTATGGTGGACTCGTAACTGCAAAGATTTTCACTGAAGAATTCACTGGTGTGTTGTTGCTCTTTCTTGGACACAGCTCAAAGAGAAATGGAATCCAAAACAGCTTTGCATTTATTGGTGCTTTTGTTTAACTTTCTTGCATATACTCTAATTGTAGCCAGAAATATCAACTCCATTGGTACCCTATGGGTGACAAATTCTAAGTCAAACTGAGGAAGATGCAAGATACAGATTCAATGGGTTAGCTCCATCCGGTTAGCGTTGGCTTCTCCTAAGAACAGTCCTTCTGGCAGAAAGGAAGGTGATATACACATGTAGTGAATATCCATTAGATACGTTATTCCGTGTAACTCTCATCACAATCCTTGAAGTTAGGGGAGATAATTACACTAATTTTAAAGAGTAAAAAACAAGAACTATTTATAAATAATTGTATGCTTTTAACGTTTTTCATGTGAGTTGATTTTTATAGATGTAAATATGTAATTTGAAAAGATCTACATCTATAGATTAGACTATTCGTCTGCACACTAATAATCTTACACCAATTAGATTACTTGGAAGATGATTGCATTAAAGGCATCGAAAAAAATTAAAAATCTACAGGCATCGGATAAAGAAAATCCATGGAATACTAGACTCTTAAATCCAAATCTAAAATGTAATGTCAAACATACCTGGATAAAGGGATAAAGAAACATGTGGCATATATTCTATTATCTGAGGTTTGAAAAGCTAACTTGCCTATAGTGTTCCCTTTCTTTTTTTTCCTTTTCGTCTCCACCAGCACTGAGCACAAATCAGGGCCTTGCTAGTCGACAGAACTAACAATACAAAAGCTTTTATCCTCTTCAGGAGCATGTCTGGGAACCAGAGAGGGGAATAAAGAGGTGAAAATCCAGCCACTTAGTGTGGCTACAGAGCAGTGGCTTCTGGAAAGAGGTGTGGGGTAAGGCAGGATGCTGTTATTGGTGTCTTGCTACTCTTTTTTGGACATAGCTCAAAATCCCTAATATGACCTTAAGGTTCTGCTTAATCTGGCTCTGCTCACTTCACCAGTCTAATCTCCCAATATCTGCTCCTTTCAGTCTAGATTCATCTTACAAGATATTCTCCAGGACTTCAAATGTGACCTGTGTTCTTCCATCTCAGTGTGTTTGCTCAAATTCCCTCTTGTATCTGGGTAGAAACTCCTCTAGTCACTTCTTCCACTTAACTAAAATCTAAAATGTACTCGGGCTTTTTGTTTTGTTTTGTTGAGTTTTGCTCTTGTCCCTCAGATTGGAGTGCAGTGGCGTGATCTTGGCTTACTGCAACTTCCGCTTCCCGGATTCAAGCAATGCTCCTGTCTCAGCCTTTTGAGTAGCTGGGACAACAGGCATGTACCACCATACCCAGCTAATTTTTGTATTTTTAGTAAAGACAGGGTTTCACTGTTTTGGCTAGGCTGAACTCAAACTCCTAACCTCTTGATCCAACTGCCTTGGCCTCCTAAAGGGCTGGGATTACAGTCGTGAGCCACCACACCCAGCCTGTACTCAGGGCTTTAAACATTCTTTTTGAGGAACATTTTCCTGATTCCTTCAGAGTTGTTTAGGTGCCTCTGATGTATACTACCATATAAGTCTGTGGTTTCTCTTTTGTAACATTTAATGGCTTTATGATTTCTTATCTAATAGGTGTCTTCCCTGATGATGATGATGATAATTAACACTTATTTACTATCAGTAACAATTTCCTGAGGGAGCTACTATTATTATTTCCATTTACACATGGGTAACTGAGAATTAGTGTTATTTAATACCTTATGCAAGGAGATGGTAAGTGATAAGGTCAGAAGTTGAACCTGGGCACTTGAAGTACAAAGTCATACCCTTGATCATTTTATTGCTGGCTGAGCTGCACCTGGCTGTCTTGTTTTCCAGCCTAGTCCTTGAATGTCACACAATGCCAGGTGCATCCTGAAACTTACAGTTGTTGAATGTGGAAATAAATGATCTGAGAAAGAAATAACAAAATAAAATAGCCCTTAACGCTGACAACTAGGACTTGGTATTCCCCACTGAATAAAACCTATGTCCATAGAATGCCAAGAAAGGCCAGACAAGGCCACTTCACCACCACGGTAGAAATGAAAAATAAAACCACTGCCCAATAATTGCGAGCACAGAGACAAGGATGCAACACAGTCACTAAAATAACCAAATACCCTCCTCTCACAGCTAACATGAGTGGCTGTTGCTTCTTTTCCTTTTAAAAGAAATCATTTATCTTAATCCAAAGATTGATGTCAATATTGAGAAGAACATTTATGGTTTAGTAGCAGAGATCTGGAATAAAAAAGATTTCAGCATAAGCCACTTATCTTACATAAATAGCATCTGGTAAATGTACCTTATTTTCTATTATAGAAGCATCACTACTCAGGAACTATCAACTTGTAAACTTATATACACTTCATAGATACAATAAAGAAGTACAATGCAAAAGTAGATCAGCTCTGCTCGGCATTAAAAGGTGACATATGAGATTGTGAGGGATCCTTGTGCCTTTGGGCAGAGTGTTTTACTAATGACAACTGAGTCCCTAATTTTTCCTAATGCCTCTTAAATACAAATTTTTTAAGTACTTAAGTTTTGAACTGCCCATGCTTTCTGACAGTACTCAATCCAGAACAAAGCCTGACTTCCTTAATCTCCCCCAAAATCATCCAGCACAGACCCAGACTCTATGATGAGCCCTCTCTAACTCTGTCTTACCAAAAATGCCTTGTGGTTCTTTCTTGCTACCGCAGCAGCACAGTTGATACACATGGCTTTTTCTGACTCGATGTGTGTTTCTGGACTTTCACTGGTGGGCATTGACAGAGCAAATGTGTGCTTATTTAACAAAGTTGTGGTTATGTAAATTTAACTTCAGAAAATTAAGTGAATTAACCTTCTCCCCATTAAAGTGTTAATATTCTTAATAGTTTATACTAGTCAATTTTACAGCATGCTATATACAGTAAGTCCTCAATGTGGTTGATGAGTTATTGAAAACTGTGACTTTAGGCAAAATGATTTATAATGAAACTAATATTACCATTGGCTAATTGATAGAAGCAAGAGTTAAGTTCCTATGGCATATTTCTGGTCATAAAAACATCACCGTACTTTTAAATAAGAAACAAAACACTTCTAATATTAAATATTGAAAGAAATGTGAGCTATACATATATTTAAAAGAAAGATTAATAAATGTGAGGAAGATAATTATTTACTAAATTTGTGGTGAATCAGTGAGTGACAGCAGTTGTAGTGGTTGGGAGTTGGGAGTAAAATTAAGCTCTACCTATTTGCAAAGAGAAAATTGTCCAGAGCATCTCCTACCACCACACAGTTCAGAAACAATCACCAGTATGGCCGGCCCTCTGAGTGCTTCTACTTCCTTACCACAATGCTTATTGTTGTGCATTTGTATGATCGCTGCCTACTTTACAAATTTTTATTTGACAATACTTTGTATTCATTCATTTTCCAATCCACTTATTCCAAATCAGGGTAGCAGGTGGCCAGAGCCTCTCTCAGCAGCTCATGGTTGAGGCAGGAACCCACCCTGGTCATTTCATGCAGGGCACACTCATACACACACACACATACTCTCTCATACACACTCAGATTGAGACAATGTAGACACCCAATTCACCTAACACACTCAAGTTTGGAATGTAGGAGGAAACTAGAGTACCTAGAAAATACCCACACAGACCTGGGAAGAACATGCACACTCCACATAGACAGTGGCCTCTGCCAGGTATTATCTTTTTCATCTATTTTATAACACAATGATGATGTTACTAGAGGACCTGCGGTACTGAATTACCTTACTCCTGACCTGTTGAATGATGTCTTATTGAATTTAGTTTACCATATGAACATTTTCCTTTTTAACCAACATATCTTGAGCATTGACTTAAAAAGCAAGCAACTAAACACAAAGCTAGTCCCTGCTTATATTGTTATTCTTTGGGAAAGCAGAATTATTACCCGGAGGAGAAAAGATGAAATACAGACAGATAAGAATGATATGGCTAGCTCACTTTATAAACTTGATTGCATGAGTTACAGAATTTTCTCATATTTGGAAAAACTGGCAAAAGACCAAAGGCTATATATTGATGTCTTCCATATCTCTGCACAACATCCCTTTCTTTATCTATTGCTTCCCTCCCTGGCCCTTAAAGACTTCCTTCTGTCCCCTCAATTCTCACTGTTCACACTCTTCTTAGCCAGGATTATCATCTTCAATAACTTTCCATTTTTCCTCCATTCTCTTCACATTAAAATCCCTCTCCTGGTGGGCACCTTTTTCCATTAATCTGATTTGTGAATGTATACTGATGTAGTTAAAGGTGCTAATAGATTAATGGGTGATACCTCCTCTGTTACATTGGCCTTTTAAAAGAAATCATTAGTCTTAATACAAAGATTGATGTTAATATTGGCAAGAACATTTATGGTTGAGTAGCAGAGATCTGGAATAAAAAAGATTTCAACATAAGCCAGTTACGTCATATAAATAGAATCTGGTAAATGTACAAATAGAGATACCTATATAATTATTTTTTATTATGGAAACATCTAGTCAGGAACTTTCAACTTGTAAACTTATATATGCTTTATATATACAAAAGAGAAATACAATGCAAAAGTAGATCAGCTCTGCTCGCCATTAAAAGGTGGCATATGAGACCGTGAGGGGCCACTTCTGCCTTTGGGCGGTTTGTTTTATTGGCTGTTTGGCTTTGTTTTGAGATGTTTCAGAAACATAGATCACTGTACAGTAAGAAACTATTAATAGGCTAAGAGTACTGTTTATATGCTATCCACAGTAGCTAAAAACAAAAAATGTTACACACAAAAGTGGAAGATCTTCAGATTATGGTTAGAGAATATACATCAGTATTGAATGCCTGTTAATATTAATTCAAGAAAAGACTAGGAATAGAAAATAACAAGTTAGGAAACTTAAAGGTTGAACAAAGGTTGAAAGTACGGCTGCTGAAGCTTTTCTAGCAAGTCACAGATGGCTCATAGGCTGGGAACTGTTGGCTTCTAAGCCATATCAAAGAGAGCAGTAATGTGGAACATAACCCATGCTGTCCTGGCACCTCTGTATTATCCTGACAAAGATAATGAAGGAGGATATTATGGTCCCAGACAACTGTCAGTGGAGAAGATCATGGTTTGTTTTAAAAAATGCTTCGTAGACTATATATTAGCAAGAAAGAGACAAATACGGCAAATTTTTAATGGTTTGAGGGATTAACTCATTTCAATGTAGTAAAATACCTATAAGCTGACTTTAGCATAAGAAGAATTTTGAAACATTCTTTCAGAACTTAACACGTTCATAAATAAAGCAGCTGTTGGAATATTCTTCCTTGGTTATTGATGTAATTATTTTTAATACCTTTTAAAACGGCAACACCTGTGTTGCACTCACAGTTTGTGCAGGTAGAGTTACAAATGTAGAAGAGCTTCTGTTTTTAAGTGCTACAGTCATTTACATAGCCTTCAATTTTTCACAAATTTTAAAAATGCAATATCCTTCCAAACTGTTCCTTATTTTAATTTTTTTAATGTTTGTCTAGTATAATATCTGCCTAATAATAAAACAAATGTATTTATTTTGGTAGACAAAATTGGAAAATATATGTCCAGAAACAGAGGAATGAGAAACTAAACCATGGTCTATATATCATGAAATATTATGCAGCTATTAAATTCATATGAAACAGGCCAGGTATGGTGGCTCATGCCTGTAATCCAAGCACTTTGGGAGGCCGAGGTGGGCAGATCATGAGGTCAGGAGTTTGAGACCAACCTGACCAATATGGTGAAACTCTGTCTCTACTAAAATACAAAAATGTACCTGTAGTCCCAGCTACTCAGGAAACTGAGGCAGGAGACTTGCTCAAATCCGGGAGGCAGAGGAGAGGCTGCTGTGAGCCGAGATCAGGCCATTGCAGTCTAGCCTGGGGGACAGAGCAAGACTGTCTCAAAAAAAAAAAAAAAAAAAAAAAAAAAAAAAAAAGAAACAATCTTGTGTTAAATGCAAAAAGAAAATCTAAAATTATATATATATATATATATATATATATATATATATATATATAATCTATGTACAGAAAATAATACCAGAAACAGAGATAATCCTTGTCTTAGGCATTGAAACCTTAGGAAAATTTTTTCTTCCATTTATATTTTCCAAATTCTATATTTACTTTTAAGATAGAAAGAAATAAACATTTTCAAAGTGATTTTGCAGGCAAGTACAAGAAGATTTTAACATGCTGTTCTTTCACTAATTAGGCAAGGTGAAAGAAACTTAGGGCTTGCTATTAGGTTGTAATAAATGTTAACTTTATATTTTTTAATTTTGGTTTTATTTTATTTTATTTATTTATTTACTTATTTATTTTGAGTTGGAGTCTTGCTCTGCGTCTAGGCTGGAGTGCAGTGGCATGATTCCATTCACTGCAACCTCCGCCTCCCAGGTTCAAGCATTCTCCTGCCTCAGCCTCCTGAGTAGCTGAGACTACAGACGTGCACCATCACTCCCAGCTAATTTTTGTTTTTTCAGTAGAGACAGGGTTTCACCATGTTGACCAAGATGGTCTCAATTTCCTGACCTCATGATCCACCCGCCTCGGCCTCCCAAAATGCTGGGATTACAGGCATGAACCATCGTGCCAGCCCCCAATTTTGTTTTAAAATATCAACTTTAGAGCTCATTGTGAAAACAGTGCTGAAAAATCCTCATGAGTTCACAGGGAAACATTTACCAAAAACAGATTTCTTTGCAAATTACTGAAGAATTGTGTATTCCTCTTCCAACAGCAAAAGTAACTGGGTATCTCTGTGACACAGGAATCTACACAAGCTTTTAAAAATGATTATTTAATTTCAGATGGGAGTGGGAATGTATTTTATTCCTTTTGACACTCATTTTCATGTGAGTACCTTTTTGTTAATTTTCTTATTGTAAAAATAATACATGATTATTGTAGAAATTTGTAAAATAATAGCCAGGTGTGGTGGCTCATACCTGTAATCCTAGGGATTTGGGAGGCTGAGACAGGAGGATCCTTGAGGCCAGGAGTTTGAGACGAGCCTGGGCAACATAGCTAGACCCCAGTCTCTACAAAAAATGTAAAAATTAGTAGACTGGTCACAGTGGCTCACACCTGTAATCCTAGCAATCTCCGAGGCTGAGGAGGGTGACTCACTTGAGGTCACGAGTTCAAGACTAGCCTAACTAACATAGTGCAACCCCATCTCTACTAAAAATGTAAAAACTAGCTGGGTGTGGTGGCAGGCACCTGTAATCCAATCTACTTGGAGGCTGAAGCATGAGAATTGCTTGAACCCAGGAGGTGGAGGTTGCAGTGAGCTGAGATCATGCCACTGTACTCCAGCCTAGATGACAGAGAGACTCTGTCTCAAAAAACAAAATAAAATAAAAATAAAAATTAACAGGATGTGGTGGCATGTACTTGTAGTTCCAGTTACTCAGGGGGCTGAGGATCGCTTGAGCCCAGGAGGTCAAGGCTGCAGTGAGCTATGATTGTACCACTGCACTCCAGCCTGGGCAACAGAGCGAGACTTGTAAAAAAAAAAAAAAAAAAAAAAAAGAAAAGAAAAGAAATAAATTTGTAAAATACATAAATGACTTTTTCAGAATTCATATTTACACAGATTATACAGAGATAATAAACATTAACTTTATTTTTACTTATTCTCTTTCTCTTATTTATCTTTCTCTTTCTTTCTCAAAGCCAGGATCACACTGAGTAGTTTTTGCAGCAGCGTGAAGGGTCACCAATAAGATCTCCCATTCAGAAGAATGTGCCAATCAGCAGTGAGGAGTGAGTTAGCTAACAGTCTTCAGCCGACAGACTCTTTAAAATCTGCTGTAGTGTTTGAGAAGCCCTGCTTGCCCTGTTCTCTGGCATCTCTGCGTTCTCATGAGAATCTCTAGCACGTCACTGAGCAGAGCCCTGGCTATTAGGGCCTGGCCCTTTCTGCCCAGTGCACCATCTTCAGCACTCTCTGTGCCAGAGCTCCTGTTGGCCGAGATTTTCTTGGGGTTGAACTACAGCCAGGGTCTCCTCTTATCCCATCCTCTTTCTTCCCTCTCTCCTTCTGCAGTTGTCAGACCTGCATTTTCTTGTGAAGTCTGTTCTCCTATTTTATCACCTCCTTTATCTGTCACAGGCATTATCCTGCCCAGTTGTTTGCTTCCCAGAGGACTCAACTAAAACAGTTTTATATTTTGATTTTCTCATTTACCATTAAGTGGTGAGCATTTCCCAATGGTGTTAAAATATTTTCATAAACATTACTTTTATTTTTATGGATTTGTTTTCTACAGAACAAATTTGTTTTATACAGAGCATTTCCCAATGGTATTAAAATATTTTCATAAACATTATATTTATTTGTATGGATTTGTTTTTATATAGAAGATAGAGGAAGTTGTTGGTTTCCCTAGTTTCTATTGCCCAGGAATACTTCTGACATGTGTAAGATGTTCCCAACCTTTGCCATTACAAATAATAATGTGATGGACATAATGGTAAAGATTCTTTATATGAATTTCAGAATATTTTTTCAACATAGATTTCTGAAAGTGTAATTACCAGCTTAAGATTCTTGCTACATTTTGAAAAATCGATTTTAAAAAAAGTACCAACTCACATCCTAACCAGAATATAGTTCCTATTCACTGACCTTTTATGTGGTGCCTAAGTATGTGCTCTTAAAAATAGCATCTTCATAGGTAAATATTTGTTCATATTCCTGATTATCAAGTCCCTCCAGTTGGTTTCAGGGGGGGGTTCTTCAGACTTGTAAAAACCACTGTGCTACCTCTTCCCCACTCCTGCACTACAGCCTCTAAAACAGAGTAGCCCCTCACAGGTGGCTCTGAGTCTTCTTTATGGGCACTTGATGGCAGCAAGCTGCAGAAAGACCTGAATATGCTTTGCTGTCTTCTGCAACTATACAGAGGCCAAGGAGACCAAACATCCCACTGGAAGGAAATGCTTCAGCTATAATACCATCTTCTCATGGTGCTACCTTCCACCTTCCATGGAAGGTACAGGAAGCTGTTGGTTTCCCTAGTTTCTATTGCCCAGGAATACTTCTGACAAAACATTAAGAATGTGTTCCTAAATACTTATCAGAAACAAAACCAAAAACTCCACTAAGTCATTTATATTCTTCTCTAAGCTGTTTATTCTAGTTAGCATCTCATCTAACCTTTTTTCTAGGTTCTTAGTTTCTTTGCATTGGGTTAGCACATGTTCTTTTAGCTCTGAGAAGTTTGTTATTACCCACCTTCTGAAGCCTGTTTCTGTTTCTGTCAATTCATCAGATTCATTCTCCATCCATCTTTGATCCCTAACTGGTGAGGAGTTGTAATCCTTTGGACGAGGAGAGGCGTTCTGGTTTTTGGTGTTTTCATCATTTTTGTGCTGGTTTCTTCCCATCTTAGTGGCTTTATCTACCTGTAGTCTTTGTAGTTGGTGACTTTCAGATGGGGTCTCCGAGTGGACGTCCTTTTTGTTGATGATGAAGTTATTTCTTTCTGTTTCTTAGTTTTCCTTCTAACAGTCAGGCCTCTCTGCTACAGGACTGCTGGAGGTCCACTCTAGACCCTGCTTGCCTGGTGATTGTAAGGGTTGCTGCTGGTTTCTTTTTCTATTATCTTCGTCCCTGCCAGATGTCAGCCTGAGCTGTCCTTTATGAGGTGTCTCTTTGGGTATACAGGGATCGGGGGAGCTGCTTGAGGAGAGTCTGTCCCTTATAGGAGCTCAAGTGCTGTTCTGGGAGCTCCGTTGTTCTGTGCAGAGATGCTGAGCAGGTACTTTTAAGTCTGCTGCAGAGGAACTCGTAACTGCCCTCTTTTCCCAGGTGCTCTGTCCTAGGAAGGTCTGCTTTATTTATAAGTTCCTGTCATGCTGCTGTCTTTTTTCATAGATGCCCTGCCCTGCACAGAGTAGTCTAGTCACAATCTGCCAGCAGAGGCATTGCTGAGCTGCTACAGGCTCTGCCCAGCTGCTGTGTGAACTGCCTCAGTAGTGGCGGACTGTCAGTAGTGGTGGTCGCCCTTCCCCTCACTGAGCTGGACCATCCTGAGTCCAGCTGTGCTTGCTGTGAAACTCTCAATCCAGAGCGTTTCAGACTGCTTGTTTTGTGCGGGTGGTACCCACAAAGCCAGATTGCCTGGCTCCCCTCTCTCTGCCCCATCCCTTTCAGTTGAATGGGCAACTCTGTCTCCCAGGCCTTCCAGGGGCCAGTTGTAATGGCTACCCAGATTTGTGTGAGTTTCTGTGCACCAAGCCGGCACCTGCTGAAACTGCCGCACTGAAAACTTATGGTGCTTTTCACCTGGGAATCTCCTGGTCTGTGGGCAGTGAAAATTTGTTTGGAAATGTGGTAGGCACTCACCCTCTGCATTGTTCTTGCTGGGAACGGCAGTCTGGAGCTGTTCCTATTTGGCCATCTTGGATTCTCCCAAATTAGTTACTAATTATAAAAGGAAAAATAGTAAATTTATAGTGGAGAAATTTAATAAATATCATCTTAACAAAATGATCAATTTTAATATTGCAAACCAGATAAATTGATATCCTAGGGTTTCCAATATAAAGTATTCTGAGGAACACACTATTACTTCTAGTATATTCCTTCCAAAGATTCATAATCTGAATTTAATTATGAACCAACATCAGAGAAACCCAAAATGTGGGACAATTTGGAACAGAGTTGTAATCTTACAAATATCCAAATCAAAAATCCAAAGAAATGCTGAGGAGTTGTTTAATGTTAAAGGAAATTAAAGAGATTGATAATGGAATGCAACCTGTGATCTTAGATTGAATTCTGAATGAAAAAAATAAGAAATAACTACAAAGGACATTATTGAGACAATTTGAATTTGAGTGAATATGGAATGAATATCAGATAAAAGTATTTAATCAATGTTAAATTTCCTGATTTTGACAGCTTGACTATGATTATGTGAGAGAATATCCTTATTCTTAGGAAATAATCACTGAAGTATTCAGAGGCAGAGTTTTGCAATATCTGTAACTTTTCTCAAATTGTCCAGAGAGGGAGAACAAATGATGAATCAGGTAGGGTGAAAAGCTCATAGGATAACTTATGATTGAATCATTTGCCAAGGTCTCCTGTAGATATTAATATGTATACATTTTATTTTATTACTTACAACTTAAAAAATAATTGCTGTGAGTTGTATCAAAAACAGTATTTGCTTATTCTTAGATTTGGTTTAGTAATTTCACTTTGTGGATTTATTCTAAGGAAATAATAAAACAGAGGCACAATTTTGTTACAAGAGAATTCATCAAAATTTACATGCAACTGTGGAAAACTGGGAAAAACTCACACATCCAATAATAGAGTGTTGTTTTAAGATTATGCAGTCATTAAAATGCTGCAAAATAATTTCTAATGGCATGTAAAATGCCATTGTTAAGTGATAAAGACAAGATACACAATGGTACCCGCAGAATGACTCCATTACTGTGTATGCATACTCATAGTCACATGCATAAAAGATTGCAAAACTATACATGAAAATGTTAATAGTGGTAATTTTAACATGTAAAAGATAAAAGGTAACCTAACGTATTTTTACTTGACACTACTTTGCAAATTTGCTAAACAAGCTAATTATTTTGTAATTAAAGCAAATAATTTTCTGTAGTCTGGAGTATGACTTAAAGATGTATCAGTAGCCATAAATGTAAATGAGACTCTGAGCTTCTTGTTAGATGTGTGCACACACATAAACACCTACACCTTTATTACATGCTATAACTGGCTTCCAGTGACACAAGATCCTGCTACAGAGGTTGGTGAATAACAGTGAAGCCTGACCCCTAAACTTGTCCTTTGGTGGAATGTACACTCAGGAAATCCCTTTTCCATAGTTGTAAACTGATGTATGACTGTTATAAAGGGCCATGACCTGGTGGATTTGTTTCCTGTGAGTGTATTCCAAGCCTGAAACCAAGTGCTGCATATTCTGGCAAGAAAATGTAATAGGGTCATTAGAATCTGTGAAAGAGGAACAGTTCTTTTTATTATATGCTGAATTTGCATTTTCTCTATGTAAAAGCTTTTGAAATAATTCAGTTACTTGTTTTATAATTTAATTTCCAAGGTTAGTCCTTTACATGTATTTTAGGACCTAAATTTCACAGTGTGGGCCTAGATTCAGAAACTCTGTTACAGTCTTTAAGTTTTTTTTACAACCTAGATTGGTACTAAGGAGAAATGATGAATTGCTATTAGTGTATTAATAATAAACATTAAATTCTTGTAATAAGTACCAAATAATAACAAAGGATCAGAAAACAAACACATATTAACTACTGGGGGATTACCTCCAACCTAAACAATACCACAATGGAGATTCTCATATTAAGGATAACAAATTGTTACCCCTGAAATGTCAGCTAAGATTCATACCCATTAGCCTGAAACCTCCTACTCATGATTTCTAAATTATGTAACATTATCAGCAGGTCCAGGAGCAATCATGTGCATTGCAGGAGAATGAATTTTCAATATAGCTAATGTGCATGGTCTTCAATTCAGATTTCTGTTCCATAGCCCCACCCATGTATAAAAAGGCCCTACCCACTGATAAGAGACATATTTATATTCCCACAGCCAGATTCTCCCACTGTAATCAAAACTTCATCTAATGTAAGCACATGACTCACACACATTGGTCCCTTTCCTGAAACTCAGAATAAGAGCCAATTCTCAGCTATCTGTGGTCAGAGTGACAGAGGTGACTGGAAGAAGGGAAAACCACTGGTATTCCCAACTTTCGTTTTAACTAATAATCTTAACGTCCTCCCTGATGTCAGCTCTCCTTTACTAAAGATTGTAACGAACACAGAAAGGCCCCAAGAGAAAAGCACAAGGTCTGATAATTCTAAAACTATACAATCAACAACTGAACAGTTGAGGGCTTGCCATTTTCATTTTCTTTCATGGCCAATATTCTAAATAAGTACTCTCCACCAACAGCCGTCACCAACTCCTTTAAACTAGTGCAATCCTGCCTCCACTTTCATCACTCACTAAAAGCACTCTCTATCAACCTTCATGACATTCAGAGGTCAAAACCAGGGACATTTTTCTTCTTTCTCATTTTTTTCTAGTTTTTTTTTTTTACTAAACAGTGTTGACTATCCCTATAGATCTTTGATTTTTTTTTCTTTCTTATGAGTTTCATGCCATTTTGTTCTCCTAGATATCCTGGTTATAACCATCAAGCTCTGCTGATTTAAGTATAATCTACCTCTACCTCCAATTCAACACTTTCTCATCACTTCCACTACTGCTCTCTTTGCCCTAATCATGTTATAATTTAAGTGGGTTATTAAAATACTCCCCAACTTATCTTTCAATCTTAATCCTTTTTAGTCTATTTCCTTCAGGGCAGATAGATTGGTCTTTTTGAATTATTTCACCGCCCTACTTCCAGCCCTCTGATAGTTTCTAATTGCATTTTTAAGAAAAGGCAAAGACCTTACCAAATCTTATAGCCCCTAAAATTTCTACCCTTGACTACCTCTCTGACTTCTCTTGCAGCTGTCCATTAAGTATGCCCCAGGCCAGGTTGGTCTTACTGTCTTCTGAACATTAAAGTCTTGCACTTACTGCTCCAAACCAAGGATTGTTTGCCTCCACAAACTATAGAAATGGCTCTTTGATCATCCTAGCTAAAGACACCCTAAAATTGTAGCATATTATGTTTTACTACCTTAGTGTATCACTAACCATGAAACGTTAGACATGTTACCCTGTGTCCTCAACTTCCTCATCTGAAAAATGCATTTTATATAAATAGTTATGACTTCATCAGGTGGTTAGAAGGATTTCACAAGTTATTATATCTGAAAAGCTTAACAACAAATAGTAAGCCCTATACACATGTTTGCAACTATTGTTGTTATTAGTATTTATTTATTTTTATTCTTTTCCTGCTAGAATATAAATGTCAGGTTTTGTTTGTCTTATCATTTATTCTCAAGATACAGAACCGTAAGACATAAAAAGTCCACAATAAGTATTTGAATGATTGAATGAAGAAATTAAATGTTTAATTATTTCTTTTGTCTGCAAAAAGAACAGCTTTAGTCCAGACCACACACTCAATCTCTGCATTTGGGGGCACCTCTAAGGGGGTGGAAATTTGGCCTGGGACTCAAAGGATGCACTAGGACAGGGTATGAGTTCTGTGACTTTACTTGCTTTATGATCTGGTACAAATCACAACTTTTCTGGAGACCATATTATTTTTTACGTAATAATTATGAATCTTACCTTCTGTCTCAAAGTATGCATCGAAACAAAGAGTTAATAGATGTGAAAGTATTTTGTAAATTTTAAAACAGTAATAATATTGAGGTGTTGTCAGATACCACAAATATGCTATTTCTACACATATACTCTGCTGTTATCTTAGAGTCAACATATTTAAACTATTTTTCTTCTTTCCTAAACTCAATTATTTCTAACTTTGCTTTCTCTCATTTCTCATATTCAATTACTAAACACCTAATTTTCCCTTTGTGACATATCTAAAATGCTCCTCCTGCTCTGTTTTCCCAAATATAAACCTAGTTTCAACTTTCTTCAGTTTACATGTAGGTCAGTATGACACTCTATTAGTAGGTTTCTCTGCCTCCTGCCTCTTTCTCTCAAGAAGTGTTCTCAAATAATCTCATTTCAAACTTTCCAAAAAATTAACCATATTAGATTTCTTTTAATGTCAACAAATTACTATGATTTCAATGACTTAAAACAACAGAATTTATTATCTTACAGTGCAGAAATCTAACAGATGCCTCCCCTGGGCTGAAAGGAAGATGTTGACACCTGGTGAAAATTGAGGTGTTGTCAGGGCTACATTCTGTTCTGAAAAATATAGGGGAGAGTCAATTTTCTTGCCTTTTTCAGCTTCCATAGGCCACCAGTGTTTCTTGGCTTGGGACCTTCTTCCTTTATCAGCAATTGTAGGTCAAGTCCTTCCTTCTCACATCACATCTCTTTGACAACAACTAGGAATGACTCTACTTTTGAAAACTCATGTGATTAGCTTGGGCCTACCCAGTTAATCCATGATCACCTCCTCATCGAAAAGTCTGTAAACTTAATCATCAGTCATGTCCCTTTTACCATGGAAGGTAACATATTCATAAGTTCTGGGGATTAGGTCACAGATATCTTTTGAGGTGAGGGGTATCGTTCTGCCTACCACACCAATTTATGGTGTCATTCCTCTGATCAAAAACTATAAATGATTCTCAGTGGTTCATAAATGTAAGGCTTAATTTTTTGGTACATCTTTACTGAGCCTTCAAACTGAATTCATAACTTTTCCCAAATATGGATCCTCTGCTACTATGAAGATAGTCTCCCTGACATACCTTAAACATGCTATGCTTTATGTTAGTGTGTTTGCTGATTATTCTTCCATTTGAAATGTCCTACAGTCTCTCCTTTGCTTATATCAAAGTCCTGTCATTTTTTTTTCAAAGTCCAATTTAAGTCCTACCTCATCAGTGAAATCTTCCCCCCTTGAAGTTACCTTTCTCTAAATTATTTTGTATGATACTGTCTACCATATTTGATGGATTTCTGTTATTTGTCTTTTCAGAATTTATTCATTCTTTATGTAATAGCATTTTATTTTTCTTTGGGGGATGATGTTTCTTTTCTTATTAGATACAAACTTTTGCTTTTCTCAGCTAAAGTGCCCTCCCTTGGCCAGGGTGTACTCATATTCTCAGCTAGACTGTCATATGCTGTCTTCTTAGACCACAAGCTCCCAAGAAGTAAAATGGTTGGAGTTCCCACCTTCTAGAAGCAACACACTGCTACCTAAATCACTAGAACTGTCCTGGTTATTTTTAGCTTTTACTCTAATTCTATTTACTTTCTCATATGTTTCCTATAACTTTCTTTAGTTTCACCAGAATCATTTTTTTCCCCTAAGAATCAAGAAACCCTAACTATAATAGTCTCCACTATTCTTTAAATAGTCTCGTAACTTTGAATCCCTAAGTTTTTTTGCAAATGATAGTATATTTTATACTCTTTTGAATATTCCCCAACGTTTTGCAAATTTCTAAACACAGAAAATCTTTTCAATAAATATTGATTAATTCATAAAGCACTGGGTTTTTTTTTTTTTCATTTTTTAAATGCAAATTGTACCTGATAGTAACTTGAAGATCAGAAAAATGACACGTACTTCCTTGGAACAACACATCTTTCCATCCCCAGAAGGGACAGTACTGAGAATAATAGAAAATCATTGATTCGTTATGATAGATTAATTGGAAAGGTCATCATTGGTCAGCAATACATGTATATTTTTATGTATAGTTCCTATCATCCACTAGTATAACCAATCCCTAATCTAAAGTTCTGTTTCACTTAGTTATACGGTCTCCATTTATTTAGCATGTAATGGATCCACTTACATTAATTCCATTAACTGAGCTTAAATTGTGCTAATTTTCTTAATAGGTACATTGCACACTACAAGCTAATAAGAAAATTATGGAAGCCTTTTCCCAAGTATTTCTCTGAAATTTAGAAAAACTGAACAGAGTGTCTGTGTTTGGGTTTGCATAATAGATAGCTAGCATTAGTAGGTGACCAGACAGGATATTTAAAAGAGATTCATGTTTTATATCTTTTCTTAATGAATTCATGTTGAAACCTAATGAAGAGCACTTATATTTAATAATGTTTTATGACTGTTTAGGGAATAGTATGTTCTAGAATTGATCGGAGTCAAATTCAGTGCTTATAATTTTATCCTTTTGAAAACTGTGATATTCTGTCTAACACCAGTTTCTAAGAATCTTTTCCTCATCTGCATAATCTCTTCAAAATGACCAATTCTGCCATCATTGTAAAAGTTTAGGGTATTTCTCTCTGAAATCACTTGAAGAGGAGACATTTAGCACCTCCCAGAGAGAGATACCAGGTTTTTGTTCTGAGATACAAGAAAGATGGAGTTTAATTTAATTGAGAGAGGAACATCATTGAAGAAACATTTTTAGGGGAATATCAGTCATTGAACATGTTACCTTTGAATGCCTAGTGAATATGTAAGTGGAGATGTTAGGTAATTGGACACAGATATCTGGAACTCATGGCAAATACTTAGACTGGGAGTAATCAGTATCTAGACAGAAATTAAAGTTATGAAACTATATGGAATGAAGTAGGGAGTGGCTATATGGAGAGAAAATTTACAAGATTGAGCTTTGGGGCATTCTATTGTTGATAGGTCCATGGTAGAGGATAGGGAAATATTGAGGAAGATCTAGCAAAAGACTGAGAAGCAGGTAGAAAAACAGGTTAGTGTAGTATCCTGGAAGCTGAGAGAAAAAAAAGTGTTTCTAACAGTTCTCTTCCTTAATCTTCTGTGTTCTCAGACCTTGAACCAAATCAGTGTAATGGTTCTATGACAATTCAAAGATTCTGTTTTAAAAGAATTTCTATTTCTCCCAAGAAAACTCTAAGCTAGATCTGAGACTAGCTCCTTATAATCTTCCTCTGCTTCTGATACGGCCAGAAAATCAGTGAAATTAGGAGTCAGAAGACCTCAGTTCTCATGACAGCTCCATCTATTGCCACTGGTGTGACCCAGGACAAATTGCTTAACTTCCCTGTCAAATGGTCTTAGCCATAACTCCCTGCCCCAGTTGCAGGCTAATGAAAGATACAAGGAGCTGAGGAATGGAGCAAGTACTCTGTAGGCTGCTGAAGCACTATACCAAGTTTGCCGTCCATCACTGTGATGGAGTTTCAAAAGAATCAAGCTTGTCTGCTGTGAAGGCTCAGGGGAGTCAAGCCTCTTTGCAGAGGCTGAGGGAATCACAAGACACCATTCTGGCTGATGTATCTTTTCAAATGCTACTTCTCAATAGGGTATCTATTCTTTTTAGAAATATTCTTTTAAAATACTCCTTAAAATATTTTTTAAAAATACTAACTCCTAGGATTTTAAAATACCAACACCTAGAATTTTATAACTAATGTGGCTCCTTCTAGTTCAAGAATTTCTTCACTATGGTAGGCTATAAAATGTGATACATTTATAGACCGTTTTCCAAAATTAACACCATCGAGTCTTTATATCTGCACACATTATAGCCTTGCCACTGCCTATAAACCCTTTAATGTTTTGTGGGAAAAAAATTGCAAAATAAAAAAAAAAGAATGAGACTGCCTTCCCAGTGTAGATTTTGAATGCATGATGTTCAATGCATTTTTATTTATTTCATTTTTTTCAGTTTCCAAGAAAAATAAATAAAAATTAACAATATCTTATAAATTATCTATATTCTCCTTCAATATCTTAAGGTACACAATTATCAAAGCTGATATTGAACACAAACAAATTGATACAATTCAGTACTCTGATAAAATTTATGATCAAATAAGTTACTTTAAACTGCATGCAATACAGCTTTATGTTCCATAACATCTTTAATAAAAACTGTATACCAAAATGGCTCTTTAAACTTAAAAGTGCAATTACAGAGTGCAAAATAAAAGGAAAATACATTACATTGCATTTAACATCATCAAATTTGAATAACAGATGTTTAAATAAAATCATTCTTTTTAAAACATTAAAATATGCTCCAGAAATACTGTTTGTACAAGTTGTTACTACCCTTTCTCCCATATGAACAAGAATTTTTTAAAAGTCAGAATATATTGGGTGGCAAATTAAAAATGTTTTGTTCAAAAGTTTACAGAATGGATATTGGAACAAAAATTACAAAGTGGGTTAGATACAGGTTTTTAAAAACTGCATTTTTGAATTTAACAGAAGTCAGACACTAGAATCATGTATTTGCTGCTAAAAGTTGATTTGATACCTGGTGGTGATTGAATTTAGTCTCAAAAACTCATAAATAAAAATCTGACTTAAGATGTAGTCATACCAGGGTACCACTTCTCCCATCGCTTTGACTTTTGGCAGAGAGATTAGAGCAAAAGAATGTTTAGGAGAACAGTGGAGTTACATTGTATTATATATGTTTAGCACAACATGGAAATCTCAATTTTAAGCTTAAACCTTGAGTACTAGTTATAGAACTTAATATTCTTCATTAAAGAGAAGGTTAACTGGGTTATTACCTGGCCTTGGTGGAGACCATAAATTATGCATTTGTGGTTGTTTTGGTTTTCAATACATTGAATATACATCGTCCTTTCTAGAAATATATATAGTGAGAAACCTGTAAAATGGGGAAGATAGACTAAATGTAAACTAAAATCTTTCCATTGTGTACAGGACACATGAGCCCGTGGAAATCCGTTTTTATGTTTACTCAGCACCATCCTAACTAAAACAATTATTTTTGTTTTATTTTCATCCATCAAAAGTAATGTGGGTCATAATTTATTATTTAATGTGCATTTATAAAAATCTAACTATTTTAGGGGGAATATCAGTTATTGAATGTGTTACCTTTGAATGCCTAGTGAAGCATTCCTAAAGATAAAGAATACTAAAATGACTTGTTTTTATGAATTGAGATACTTAAAGTAAACTGACAAATCAATATTGAGATGCTTACAATAAATCTTTGTAAATGAAATAAATGGATTGCAGCTGATTTCTTGAAGAGTCAATAGATTTTCTTTGAAACAGCCAAGATCACTGAAAATAGGCAGACTCTCTTCACAGCTAGTAAGTGTTAAGAAATACAGTTGTACCTTGGTATCCACAAGGGGCTGATTCCAGGATTGCCTCCGTGTACATATTAAAATCAGGCACAGATGTTCAAGTCACTTACATAAAAAGACATAGTGTTTGCATATAACCTACTCACATCCTCCCGTATACTTAAATCATCTCTACATTACTTATAATACCTAATGTAAATGCTATGTAAATAGTTACTTACATATTTACAATATTTATATTGTTATTGGTTTTTATTTGTATTTTTTTAAAAATATTTTCCATCCTTGGTTGGTTGAATCCACAGATGTGGAACTAGCCAACCTCTACAGATACAGAGGGCCAACTGGAAGTATAGTACTTAAAATGTGTTCTTACATACTTCGACTTCAGCTATATTAAATAGGAAACAGAAATAACTTTTTAGATGTAACTGATTTTTCTTTTCTCTTGTTTTTAAGTTTTCTATAAATGGTTAATAGAGCAACAGATGACGGTAATTCTATGATCCATTGAGGTTATGTATACATACATGTTTGTGTATGAATATATATACAATATGTGTATGAATATATAAACAATATGTATATGAACACACACATAAATGTGTGCAGGACACACATAAATATGTGTGTGTGTGTGTGTGTGTGTGTGTGTGTGTGTATGTGTGTGTGTTTGTCTGTTTTCCTAATGGTCAGGGCCAGGGCCAGGACTTTAGATGATATTTGTGTGATTACACCAGGGTATATAATGCATAGATATGTATGGGGGCAAGTCCTGGCAACTGATGCTCCAGAGGTTAGGCAGGGCTTATTATGTCTTTGTTGCCCTAGCACATGCCGGGAAAAAAGTGGAGGAAGAACAGATCCTCCCTGACCTGGTATGTGATCCAGGGAGACTACCCAAAGGTTTAGTATTCAATAAAGCAGCCTCCCATAAAATCCAAAGGTGGTGGCAGCAGTGGCTCCTTATGCAATAGCCCAAAATACTCCTATTAACTCACTGAGATCTATGGACTCAGAGTGCAGAAGAAACCTTTGTCTCTTCCAAAAAATAAGCAAATGTCAAAAAAATGAGCCCTAGTTTTCATCTCAGACTCCATAGGAAGGTGTTTTTAAGTTTTTACGTTTTCAAATCTTTCAAATGAGATTTTCATTTGAAAAAATACACTACATTAATTTTTAAGTTTTTTTCCCCACTTCCTGTATCAAGATACAGCTTTAAATACATAACTTTAAATTCTAGAAGAAGCCACTTACTGAGCTGTTTTAAAGTTAAAACTTTCTTGAATAAAAGGTGAAATAACTGTATTTCCATCTTAAGACAACATATAGAATTATTGTCTTAATATATTTTAAAATAATAATTAGTCCATCAAATTTTGAACTGTGATTTAATGTTAGAATTCAGCAAATCCCCTATAAAAAGAAATATTCTAAATTGAAGCACAAATGTAGGCTTCAAGTGTGGACTTTTTTCTAATTGTCTGATGAACAACAATTACCTCACGTAAATGTTGTAATATACAAAAAAGGAATATTGTGAAGCTATGAAATGCCCACTACTTAAATAAAAGATTATATAAAATTGTTTTTCAATGTATTTTACATAGACAGAATCTGGCAGATGGGTGACTAGCACCGGTAGGAGTACTGGGTTGGCACAGGGAATGGTCCACTGCCCCTCTTATAACATGGAGTTGTAGCTGAGACAAGAGTGAAGAGACCATAGGGTCCCCAGGGTTAGCTTGTTTCAAATGTGTAGTGTTTAACATAGGACATGTATTTGCTTCTCCCAAATTCCGATTGCATTATTGTTTTAATATGTGACATCATGGTGTTAACTAACATATCAAATCATGGTACAGTCAAATCAATTATCACTGATTTGAGGAGTAGAAAAAAATATACTTACTAAATTGATTTGTCTATATATTTAGGCTTACAGAAATCTGTCATTTGCTAACAATTCTTGAGCTATGACCTTAGCATTGCTTACTTCTAAGCACTGTGCAACAGGCATATAACTTTGAAGCATTCAATGAAGCATTTAGCTCAGGAAATCACCTGTTATAAAAATATCAATTTTCTTTTGATATTAAATATTTTCTGCACATTATACATTAACAAATAGTCTGTCAAAAATAAAACAAAAATAAAAATATTTTTCAAGTATATTAAAATACAGTGCTATTGACATAACACTTGACCCAACATAAATATTATTAATAAAATAGGAATATTAATATTAACCAGGCACACTGTTCATCTCTGCCCATAAGTTTGACGGCACAATTCAGACTTGTGGCAACTCTGGATCCCCTAAGGTAACCCTCTCATATTCCTTCTTCGGTTCTTTACTTTTTCGATTTCTGTACCTGGAAATATTCACAAATGAAACTGTTAGCACTGCAGTTAACACTAATAGGAACAAGTATGTTACATATGGACTCCAAAGGCATATTAACATAGTGTTTCCAAAATGACAAAGGTGCACGGATTTAGGTTGGACAAGGTAAAAAAAAAAGGAGGGACGAAGAGTTAGTGTGCTGTAGTCAAACAATTTTGGAATGAAATGACAAAACACACTTAAAAGACTTCTCAAAATCTTTAACATGATCATGAATATTGTGAAATTCCAAGAGGCATGTGACCACATTGAAGTCTGAGTTTGGGGTTTTCTTTTTCTGTCTCTCTTTTTCTTTTTTCTTCCTTCTAAGGAATGCATATTTTGAATATCATGCTACATTAATACACTCTGACCATCACATTGATATGATGCTATTACTAATCAAAATAAAAATAACAATTATCAGGCATAGTTTGGTGACCTGCAATGTTCTAAGTGCTATACATGCATTATTTATTTTACCCTCACATTTGCTGTTACTATCCTCATCTTACAGATGAAGAAAGTGAAATACAAATTGGTTATATAGAACGTTCCCACGGTCACATAGCTAGGATTCACAGATTTATCATAATTAAGAATCTTCTTTCATTTATTCGTCTATTTTTCTAATATTTTTTTAGTTTATTTTGTCCTCATTTTGGAAATGAGGCACGTAGCTTTGAGGAAACCACCTCATGTCTATGCTTACTGGAAGAATATGAATTAGAAAGCATTTGTTCTTAACTCTGGCATTTGTCAACTATGTGAGCTGGGACATGTGAATGTACCTCTCTAAGCCTCAGTGTCCCATCTATGAAGGAAAGAATTATGGTCAAAGATTTTCAGGTGTATTTTAGTTTTAATAACATTCAGTTCTGTCATGGCAACTTATTAGGAAGGCATTATTATTTGGTGGTTATTTAGAATCAAACATGGGCAAAATAAATTTAATCTTATGAAAGTAGCACACTTTCAGACCTTTGAAATTAGAAGCACACTACTTTCATAGAAAAATAAAAACCTAAATCTTCATTGAGTAATTTGTACCTTTTTCAAAATAAGGGTTTCATGTATACATTTTAGAGGGGAACTGTTATTAATTAATTGACACTGTTCCCAACCTTGGCTCCTAACCCTAAAAAAAAAAAACTATCAAACTATAGTTTCAATGTTTACTTTCTATTTTTCTGTTTTCAGCTTGTGACAATAATGTACATGAGGCTGAGATATGACTGTTTTGGGTAACTGAAACAAAGTATTTTTTAACAACCATTTTTTATAATTGTCTAGAAACATTTCCACCAGACTTAAGCTATAAGATTCCCAAGGCTCTCAGGTTATTTATTAATTCACGAGGCTGTTTTATGAAATAAAAAATTCAACTTAATGAATTAAATTCTTGTGACTATAACATTAGCACCTTTCCTATGATTCACTTTCACATGAATTATCATGTTACATACTAAAAGCAGCCACCCTGTAACTAATGTAGGATAAAAATTTTCTGTCCATATTTTATAAAGAAAGGAATTGTTACTCCCAATTTTACTTATGTAAGGTCACATAGTTAATAAGTACCAGAGCTGATGATAAAGTTCAATCCAGATTCTCCAGCAAAACATCTTTTAAAAAAATAATTTCAAGTGACTTCAGATTTGGGGGTACATGTGCAGATTTCTCAACTGGGCATATTGTGTGATGCTGATATTTGGGGTACAATTGATCTCATCACCCAGGTATTAGGCATAATACTTAATAGTGTCTCAACCCTTGTAAATATAATTTGTACAGGTTCGATCTTAACTTTCGAATACTTTATCCATATTTTTACCCAATTTATAGGTCTACATTATGTAAAAGTAATTTATAAAAGCAGAGTATCAAAAGCACAGTGACTTACCATCTGCAGAAATAATATGTGGAACCAACAATGATGATAAGAAACAAAATAATAAGAATCACGGTCAAAGCCACATATTCTCTGCTTAAAGGTTGGTGGACGGTTAAAAAGAAGTGTTCACATCGGACACCAGTATAACCCACTTCACACCTGAAGCAAAATACAGAACAAGGAAAGATCAGTTATTTAAAAAGGAAATCATGGTTATGAATTAGTTTTATAAAGACTAGCATCATACTATATTGCAAGAAATCATCAACATTTGCTAAAGGTTGTAAAGAAGATTTCAAAGATTAACCTTAGAGTTGGGCCAGTAATGATAAAAGGGCTCCACATAACTCTTGGGCTAAATTGTGGCATTAAAATGACAGTTGTGTTCGGCTGTCATGGTGGCTGACAGGCCACAGTGGTGTTTTGTAAGTTGTCTAAATCAGTGGAATTAATTCTTTTTTTGTTTGTTTCTCTGTTTGTTTTTTTTTTGAGACGGAGTCTTGCTTTGTCACCCAGGCTGGAGTGCAGTTGCATAATCTCGGCTCACGGCAACCTCTGCCTCCCGGCTTCAAGTGATTCTCCTGCCTCAGCCTCCTGAGTAGCTGGGATTACAGGTTCCCGCCACCACGCCTGGCTAATTTTTGTATTTTTAGTAGAGATGGGGGTTTCATTATGTTGATCAGGCTGTTTGTGAACTCCTGACCTCAAGTGATCCACACGCCTTGGCCTCCCAAAGTGCCAGGGTACAGGGATAAGCCACCATGCCTGATCCGAAATCAATTCTTAAAACAATACCTGAAATGGAAGTTGAAGGAAAAGATCCAAAGCAGAGAGACACCACCTTGGCAAGTGTGAGGTGCATCAAAAGCCCTCCCTGCTCTACACCTGTGACATATCTGTGCAATTTGAAAGCTATTATTTACTCCATAATTTTTTAAAACGTCAGTAAAGTTTCTAATAATATATATATTGCATTTAAAAGCCTATGGAGATACAGGGTAATTTCAAAATATAAAAATACAGAGAGTAAAACCGCATTTGTTTATCACATGTTCTCACTTACAAGTGGGAGCTATAATGTGTACACATGGTCATAGAGAATGGAGGAATAGACCCTGGAGACTTCCAAAGGTAGAAGAGTTGGTGGGAGGAGGTTAAGGGATGAAAAATTACCTAATGAGTATCATGCACACTATTTGAGGGGTAGGTAATCTAAAAGCTCAGACTTCACCACTACTCAATATATTCACTAACAAATCAGCACTTGTACCCCTAAATCTATTTAAAAAAATTACAAACTGTGTTTGTTTATTTCTGGCATATTACCTGCAGTAGTTTTGACTCATGTCCACCAGGTAGATGCACTGACCATGCAAACAGTAGCCATTCATGTCATAGCTACACTTTGTTATTGACACTTGAGCCACACGTGGATCGTCTTCTGTCTGAACTGTGAAAGACATGGAAAGTTGAATATATTCTGTAGCCTTTACAGAAGAATTACTCACTCTTTCATAATAGTAACTACTGAGCTACTTCAACAAAACAGATCAGATGCCAATCAGTCGAGGAGAATTTTGAGTAGAAGACACTCTACTTATTGCAGCCCCTAGACCAATCAATAAACACTTGAATCCAAAGGAAAATGTCCAACAGACTAAACAAAAAAAGATAAAGTGGAAGGATTTCACTCTTAAAAGACAACCTTTAAGGGTAGAAAAGGCAAATTTAACACACACACGTCATTATCCTCCAAGTGGGTATCTACTTCTTCAAACATAATGTGTCTAATTTTTCTCAAGTCCCAAAACAATTCTGAAATCTGTTACTCCCCAAAACAGTTGCAAGCTCAAGCTCATATCATTCATTAATTCAAAGGATCTTAATTCTACAGTGGATTTTTAATCAGTATAGCTGGCTTTGATGTGTGTTCTCAAGTTGTTGAGGTTACCATTAATGAAATCAACTATTGTCTCCCAATATCTCTAATAATGATATCTGAATGCAAACTAGACAAACCCTAGTGAGAATGGCCTCTGTTAGACAAATACAACAATGAAAACAGAGGCCCTGTGTAAAATTCACTTTAGAAAGTTTTAGACACCAAAATGTGAAAGATGCTTATAAAATTATTTTTGAAATAGCAACTTGACTGTAATACTCTTGCACAAATAACCAAAGAAGGAAAAAAAAAAGGTGATGGGGGGAGGCTGACCAAACCGCCGAAGACCCTGATGGTGAGGGACAAAGAAAAGGTAAAGTTGTTGTGGGAAATATCTTGTTTCCTCAAAATAACTCAGTTATCTTGATTCAATAGCTCAGACTGAAGATAAAGCTGATCTCCCTTGGACCACATCTGAAGTCCACAGTCCTTGAGGGGGAAAAACTGTATTACTTATGTTTGTATCCCTATGACTTGGCACTGCGTTTGGTGTGTACCAAGTACTCGATAAATGTTTTCTGAATGAACACTGTGCCTAGAAAGAAAAGACCATCATTTGTTCTTACAAGAGAGAAAGAGGGTAGAAAGAGATGGATAGAGAACCTACTCTATACAAAGTTTTCCTGTTTTGGTGTTTTGCCTGGAATCCAGTCAGTGTGGTCTCTGAGGATGGTTTTGCAGTAAAGTACAAGGAAATGGCCAAAGGGAATCCAATATTTTTTTGTTCCCATCTCTTTAAAATCAAATCTGTGTATATAATTTGTCTGGTCCCTCTTCTACCAGTTGTTTTTTTATATAATTTTTTCAGAACATTAGTTTATGAGATGGTTCAAAAAGTAATATAGCAGCTATTCCTACCCATTTTTCATTGTCACATGCTTATAGTATTTGAGTTTACATTTCTGTTTAAAAATGTGTAGTCTCTTGAGGCCACATTGACAAAGTTGGGCTTACCTAAAGCTGTGCAAGTTATCGTTGGACTCTCCTGGGATACATGATGGAATCACAGTTGTACTGAGGACTGCCTGTAGAAGATGGAAACCTATTTACGAAGAAAAATCAAATATATAATTAATGTGTAAGGAAAGAAATCTTCATCAAATTTCTACACAACTGCAGTACTTATAGAGTTGTTTTGTTTCAAGGATTTGGTCCATCAAAACCATAACACAAAATAATTCATGGAAACAGGCATATAACAGAAAATACAAACACCTGCAGCCATTCTGTTGAAAGTTAAAAGCCTTTGTATTATATTCATGATTACAGACTTGACCTGCTCTAAACATTTCACAGTAACATTTTCAAAGATTTGATTTTGAAGTTTGGTTTCTTAAGATACATATCAGTTGGAGAATTCCCACTGTTTTATTCCATCATGAGTTCCAAGAAATGCTCCAAGGTAGACCCCATCACAAAAGAAGTCTCTAAACAAAAAAAACAGTTTCCATTTATGGTAATAGCAAGAAACTCAACCTAAAAAATATTCATATTGATTTATGTACCTAAGTTACTCCTTGCATTGAATTACACATGAATATAGATTTTAATTAATAAAATCCAAGGTAGGTAAAATCAAAATATATTTTGTGTAATATGAGGAGGAATAGTTATACCAAATGAACTGTACTGAACCCTAGAATCCAGTTTCTGTCAGCACAGGAAGAGTTTAAATCAGCTGTTTCAAGTGTCTTCAGTGAAAAGATAAAATGTTGAAATACAGGCATCAGAATGACTCAAGTAGTTTCTGAATTGTATAGAAAGCATGATAAGAAAAACCCTTTTAATTGCACACATGTTTACTTAAGAGCATGTAGCTGCTTCTGTTTAAGCTTTAGGTATTTGCACTTCAACTCATCTTTCCAGTTTATTTGAGTAACTGTTATATCGTAAATCCTAATGGTGGTGGTAGTAGTAGCATTAGCAGCAATTAAGCTCTACGGAATTAATTAATGACTTCAGCTTGCAACTGCTTTGAGGAGTAATGAATTTCAGAAATGGAGATTTGAAAAAGTGACACATACTTTGTTTGAAGAAATGAATAATACCTACTGTAGGGGATAATGACATATGTGTTAAGCTTGCTTTTTCTACCCCCCTAAATGTTGTCTTTTGAGAATGAAATCCTTCCATGTTATTTTGTTTTGTTTTGTCAATTGGACATTTCCTTTTGGATTCAGGTGTTTGTTTATTGGCTTATCGTGCGTGATAACTAGAATGATTACTAGTCATTTATTACTAGTCGTTTCCTACTCCTGAAAATTCTCCTTGACCGATTGGCAGCTAGGCAAATGTAATCTAGGTAAAATAGGAAAATATCCTATCTCATATGACAAGGAATAGGGATGCCAGATGAACCACACTGAGAATTCAGTTTCTGTAAGCACAAAAAGAGTTCAAATCAACCTGTTAAGTTGAGGTAACTAAGTGGTAACTGTTATGAAAGGATGATTAATCCCTCCATAAAGACAACAGAAAATAATTCAACTTTCCACTTCTTTCACAGTTCAGACAGAAGATGATCCATCTCTTGAACATGCACTATGTACCAGTGATACAGTGTGGCTCTGTGTCCCACCCAAATCTCATCTTGAATTTCGATACCCACACATTGAGGGAGGAACCTGTAATTCCCATGTGTCAAGAGAGGGAAGTGATTGAATCAATGGGCATGATTTCCTCTATGCTCTTCTCGTGATAATGAGTGAGTTCTCATGAGATCTGGCAGTTTTATAAGTGATTGGAGTTCCTCCTTCTCCTGCCTCTCCCTCCTACTGCCTTGCCAAAAAGGTGCTTGCTACCCCTTTGCCTTCTGCCATAATTGTAAGTTTTCTGAGACTTCCACAGCCATACAAAACTGTGAATCAATTGTACTCCTTTCCTTTTATAAATTACCCAGTCTCAGGGAAGTTCTTCATAGCAGTGTGAAAACAAATTAATACAACCAGGTATGGTTCTACTCACATTATCTGTATATATCATTTAGTCCTCTCAGTGCCAATTTGAGGAAGATACTATTATTGTCCGCTTTAGAAAAAACTAGAGATAACGAGTTTAAATAACTTTTCCCAAGGATACATATTGTTAAACGGGCCACTTTATTTGGAATTTGGAAATGAGCAGCAATACGAGAGTATAATGGACATCACAGAGAACAAATTATTGTAGACGTAATGGAAGTAGAGCATTTAACCCAACATAGAGGCCACAAAGTATGGTGGCAAGGCAGTCTTCTGAGGAAAACTTGAGCTAGGTGATCTTGAAAAAATTAATTTACCTTTCCGGGTCTTAATTTTTCCTATCTTACAGATTTTTTCGGAGAATATAGTGAAATAAACTAATATTTTTAAGTGGCTGGCATATCCCATAAATGTACCTTGACTCTCAAACTCCAGCCTCTGGTTTTAGCAGTATGTATGCTGGCAGTGCCCTCTACTGGTTTATAACAAGTTTGTAAATCTCTGTTATATGGTACTGTAAAACATGATTTAATTCATGTAATACAGGAATTTTATTTTTTCCCAATTAGAGAAGGCTTGTATCTGTTAAGCTGATTGCATGTTTTTGGGTTCTGAAAACTAAATTACACATAGGCATCAGCATCATAATGTACAACTTCATATATCAAATTTCACACTTAATTCTGTGAAGTAGTTATTAGTCTCAGATACCCTCAGTGTATTTAAATTAAAAGCTTGTCTAAGATCACTTATGACCACAGAAGAGAAGAGTTACGAATTTATCTTTTGACATCAAGTCTCCTATTCTTCAATGACTTGAAAATACTGTTGTCTTTAAAGGTTTAGAATTATCTCCTCCCCATTCCCTGTTTTTCCTGCAATATAAATGCTACTTCAATTGCTGTTATAGAGCCAGAACAACAACAACAACAACAACAAAGCATTTTCATTGAATGGCAAAGAAATAGCTAAAGCCTAGATTTGTCAGTTGAACAGAGTTGAAAACTATTCCACTAAGCTTTTTATGGAGGATAAGCAGATTCTCATTCAAGTCAATTTTACTTTATATCACAATAATAATTTCACCATACTTTCACTACTGAGGCATTAAATCCTTTAACTATTACAGTTTCCTCAATACAAATTGGAGTTTTAGTTGCACGTGCTTACATCCTTGACATTCCTATTCCTACATATTTCTTCAACTGAGGAAAGCTTTGGAGGAGACATTATCCTTTCTGTAGGAAAATGCTAGCCAGGGAAAAAAATGCACATTTGCAGCTAGTTTCTCTATTCTTTGCATAAACTAAAGCCTAACCTTTCCTGCTTGGAATTGCTTCCAATTGCAACCTGCAACTATTATAGAATCCAACTAATTATTTTGGGGTGTTTCTTTTAGTCTTCTTTTTTAAAGGTTTTTAGTAGTTGTTAGTCTTTCCACTGTTGTAAACTTTGTTCCAGTTGTTCAGGCCACAGGTGAAATATTTGTCTTTGCTAATTAAAGAATGTTTAGCCCAGGGTGTGCCTCCACAAAAACTGGGCTTTCCTTACCTGTGACGCTCCCTTGGACACAGTCCATCGCTCAGGATAGTTTCTGTGAGACTTGCTGCATTAATCCTACAGCAGGATATTTTACAGGTGGAATCATATATAATTTTAAATGCTCCTTTCAAATTAAAGTGTATAACTACAATTCCATTGTGGATGGATGTGGCCAATAAAACAGAAAAAAATTACTGTAAGTCATGTCCATCTGTACAGCACTATTGCTTTAAAACAATAGTTCTCAGATCTTCCTGCAATATGCCTCTGCTCCCAAACACTTGCAAACTAGGGTAGAAGAGTGAATGTGATCAAATGAATGAAAAATATATCTCCAGAGAAATATTACATCCACTATCCTGTTACCCTTAAGAATCACTAGTCATTATTTTAAAGAGTCATACAGGGAGGGAATAAATGCTAAAGCCATATGCATATATTTCCTTAATATCAAGTTTTTTTTTCATGATCTTAGTGTTGTTTGAACATAACTTCTTCAGGATTGGACCTCAAATATTATGTTTGGCTTTTTCATCCTTGACAATGGATTGTTGCTAAGCAAATAATTCACTCTGATACTAAAGATTTTAGATAGTGTCCGTGTCAAAAAAAAAAAAAAAAAAAAAAACAGATCTGGTGGCATTTCTGGTCTGGTGGCATTGGTAACTAAGATACAAAGGAATTTCTTGCCAGATGATATAACACAGATGATCTGTAAACTCAAAATTGGCAGTTGGCACTTCTTTTACAATACAGCTACAAAAATGAAAATGCATTCAGAGGCCATTATTTCTATCAAATCTCCAAATGGGTTTTAGGAATGTGAGCCAATATATATATATATATATATATCTTCATTTTTCAGGTTATGTTTCAGTGAAATCTCAAATGTGCCAGCAGGAAGTGGTGCCAGTGACTCACAGGACACAAATCACCACTTCCCTGTGAGTCAGGGCCGAGCCCACACCCTTACACAATATTGGGGACCGCGCGTGGGGAGAGGTTGAGCGCCATCTCAGGAATGGGAATAGCAGTAAATGTCGTGGGCCCTGGAGCACTAAGAAGTGGTTGCCCAACAGTCAGACAAAATGCCAGATGTAGAAAATGTACTTCCTATTGCATATGGTTTCTTTTAACCTTGCTTCCTTTTTATTTTTAATTATTTTGGTTTTTGAGGCTCTTGCTCAGTTGACCCAGACTGGAGTGCAGTGGTGCAATCACAACTCACTGCAACCTGGAACTCCTGGGCTCAAGCGAACCTCCCATGTTGGTCTCCCAAAATGCTGAGATTACAGGCTTGAGCCACTGTGCCAGGATTGACCTTGCTTCCTAAGGATCACACTGAGGGCTCATCCAGAAGGAGGCCAGTACAGAGGAGGCTAGGATTTGGTGACTGGCTGACCAAGCCAAGTCAGCAAAATCAATTGCAAATCTTAGGGTGAAATGACTTTTCTGGAAAACAATCAAGAAAATAAAAATAAGAACACATGGACACAGTGGTGGGGAACATTGCACACCGGGCTTGTCAGGGGTTGATGGGCTAGGGGAGGAATAGCAGGGGATTGGGAGGATAGAGGAAGGACAGCATTAGGAAAAATACCTAATATAGATGATGGGGTGATGGATGCAGCAAACCACCATGGCATGTGTATATCTGTGTAACAAACTTGCATGTTCTGCACATGTACCCCAGAACTTAAAGTATAACAAAATTAAATTAAAGTGATCCAACATAAAATCAGATAGATTACAGAATAAAAGGAATGCATCTCATTTTCCCAATTTAACCTTTTAGGCTATTTAGACCAAAATAGCAACCTTGCACTGAATCTTAGCATTTGCTCAGTCCTAACACATAGCAAAATCCTCTTTGTTCACTATTTTGATGTGGTCATGTGCCAGCCTACTCACAGACTGTTCATTTTCTACCCTCTTCCATGGCAGTGTGTAATTCTAGAATTTGTCTATAACATAGTAGGCTTGTTGGGTCTTGTGTGCTTTTAAGGAGTGAATATTCCTTCACTGCTTTGGGATATTCTTTTGTTTTCAATTAAATTCCACTATTTGATAAGCTCTTGTTTCACCTTGGTCAAAATAACTGTAAAACTCGTTATCACATCAGATACTAAAAAGACTTACTGTCAGCACTTTCTATTAGCAACCTACTTTTCAGAGAGTTTGTGTGTGTGTGTGTGTGTGTGTGTGTGTGTATAACACATATATAAATGTATAAAAAACTAACCTTGCCTTCTGCCAGCAATAATTCTATTCCTATATATTTTTAATGTTAGCTTTGTAACTATACTCATTGAGCTAAATGTAAAAAGTATCTATAGCAATTTGAGAAAAAACATTATGAAACCCGAGGTTAATTTAATAACACTTTAAAAATAATTATTTACTTTAATTTTGAGTTTTAAAAAATAGCCATAGAATCTTCCTTGTCAAGTAGTAAAAATATTAATATGTCATGTGTTTCAAGTTATAAGCATTAAGTTATACTCTCCAATTTAGGTAGTCATTTCTAAACCATACTTGAAATGCTAATATATTTCACTTACCTATTATCCTATAATACTATACTTAAAGCAAGTCAAATAAAGAATCAGTGAGTCAAAGTATAAGGGAATTATCTATTTTACCCTAAACATGAATTTAAAGATGTATATCTTGTTTATAATGGAAGTGTTTCCAGAATGCAGGAGATTACATACCAACTCTTGTGTAAAGAGTACAATGTACATTAATCTGAGTGTTTTGGAATTTGGTGACCAAAAGCTCTAAAGGTGGGGCTTGCCTCCCTTAAAAGACAAAGATTCATTTCTAGAATACTATTTCAAATTTTCTGTTGGAAACATATTGTTTTCCTCAAGGTAACCTTACATAAGAAGAGCTTTCTATAACCTTTTCTACCTTGACCCCCTCCCATCTGGCTTCTCACTTCTACTCCTATAAATTCAATTCAGAAATTTAAATTATTATTACATTATTATTCCAAAAGAAAAATCTTCTAAAGGCAGAACAGTTTGGACTATTAGTGTCTGCAATTTGCCTTCTTTTCATTATGGTCACATTGTGGCATGAAGCTTGGATATTTAATGTCATTTTGATAAATATATTGACTATACCGTTTTCTCTGTAGATGCCTATTGCCAAACATGAATCTGCAAGGATAAAGTTTTAATCAGTGAGCACACACACAAAAAAAGAGAAAGTGAGTACATTAAAGATGATTTCAGAACACTCAAAGTTAATTACTTTTTATTCAGAGAATATACATAATGCATCTCATACACTGGAGGCTGCTAAGGAATTCTACTTTCAGATAATACAGTTTATGAAAATATAGTTTGGGTTGACATTGGCAACCTTGACTTCAGTGAGAGCCACATATGCCTCCATAGCATGATAGCAGGGTGGGAAGGGCTTAGTTACAATCCAATAATAAAAAAAGGAGGGCAGCTTACCCTATCCTTGCTTTTAGCAACTGCATGTGTCAAATAATATTTATTCAATGAATATCTATTGAGAGTTGCCTGCATGCAAGATATTGAACAAAACACTGAAAGGAAAACTGGTACAAGAGACATTGTTGCTGCCTTAAAGGAGCTGGACACCTAAGGGTGTTAAGGAAAGGAGATAATTTATAGATGACGCCAAGTTTCTAGTCAGAAAAAAACAGAGAATGCTGATGTTATGAAAAGAAGAGACATAGGCAGGACAGCATGTGGTGGCGTTTGGGCATGAAGGCATGAAGGGAGTGAACACCTTTGAGTTTAATGTTTATCTATCAGTATTACCTATTTATATTTCTGAGGTTTTGGGGAATACAGTAAAGGAATAAGAATCTATTTGAAGATTAGGAGAAGTCTATTTGAAAGTCATATGAGAAGATATTACCTTTAAAGGGATGGAAGTCATTTAAATATTCTAAGGGAAATAATATGAAACGGAAAATAACAGAACTTTGAGAAACAAGTGGTAGAGAGTAGACAGAAATGGCCAGGAAAAGAGAACAAGAAATTAGAGAAAAACGAAAATTAAATGTGCTGAGAGCTGAAAGAGTAGAGTTGCAAAAGGAGGCAGAGGGTGGTTATCAAAGGAATAATCAGAGAAAGTATTCATGATTCCATCATAAATAAGACTCATCATTATTAGACATGACTGGTGCTAAAATCAGCAATAAATATTGCTGAGCTGATTTTTTAAACAGGAAAATGCGCTTTATATTTGTATCCAGATTATCATTAATATTAATTTTGTCTTGGTAACTCAAGCATTAATTGTCCAAACAGTGAATTATGGGCATAATGTGTAACTACAATACAAAGGTGTATTTTATGTTATTGGTTCTCAACTGGGAACAATTGTGCCAACCTGGTTGGTAAAATTGTATCCTTTGTTGGCAAAATTGCTCCTGGGAACCATTGCCACCATACGGCAATGTCTGGAGACTGTGTTGGTTGTTACAACTAGGGGATGCTACTGACATCCTGTGGGTAGGGACCAGGGTTGCTGCTAAACACCCTGCAATGCATATGACAGCCCACCGCAACAAAAAATTATTTAGTCCCTTATGTCAATAGAGACAAGGTTGAAAAAGCCTGCATTAGACTCATGAGAAATGGAATCCAGTTCTAGCTCACATACTTATTCTGTTTCCCTGCAACTGAGTGTTCTTATCTCTGAAAACAGAGACCAAGGAGTGAGGGTGGGGTAGAAGGTGAGATGAAGTTTGGATTATATTTCTCTAAGGTTTCTTTAATTTCTAAAACAATGCTTCTCTATCTGCTACTGGCAGTCATATCACTGCCACTTTATTCAGTTATATCATGGCTTGGTAACCCCTCTCTCTTCCTCTCTCTCTCTCTCTCTCTCTCTCTCTCTCACACACACGCAAACATACACACACACTTGAATTTTAGTAGGCATATCTTCAGTTAATACAGACTAAAATAAGAGATAAAAATGTGAAAAAGAGGGAAGAAAAATTATTAGACTTCATCAGAAACAACAGAATTGAATTTTCCAAAACTATTACTTAACCTCAAAATATTTTATATTTTGCTTCTCAAGCACATTTTTCAAGTATAGCTAATTGTGTCTATAACATAGTGGTGAGAACGCCAAATAAAGTATCAGTGTAATCATTCATCTAGCAAACATTTATTATGTTTAACATAAGCCTATCACAATAGAAATGATAAAAGATGACTATACCACCAGCAAGGAGAGATACGGTTACACACACACTTACAGTGTTGTGTGTGGTGTGACAGGGGCCATAGGACAAAAGGAATGGGAAAGGGGCAATGGAGGAGGGTCAGGGCTTATCAGAGAAATGCCTAAGGACGTGGATCCTTTTTCAGTCTTAAATCATGAGTACTTTCACCAAAAGTAGAGAGTGTTTTGAGGGCATCTGCATTAAAGGGTACAGCATATGCAAACATGAAGCCTTACCTGCTGTGTAACTCCTGTTTCCTCATTTCTAAAAAGGGAACAAAAATACCTTTCTGGTCTAAAAAGCCATCCTAAGAACCAGATGAGGCTTTTTGTAAGAAACCGTTTTGATAATGGCAGTTCTAATTTTAAAAGTGCTTTCTGTTATTTCATAGTATCATTTTATCCATTAAAACTACATACAATAACCTGACAAGATAGATATTATAACCTCCCTTTTGCAGATGAGTACCTTACAAGGACTCAGAGATAGTAAGGCTCAGAGAGAAATCACTCTTGATGAAAGTATGAAATAAAAAAAAAAAAAACTGAGGCATGAAATCTGTGTTTTATACACTATACACTATGCCTCAATTTAAAACTATAAAATTTACATATATAAAGATGTGTGTGTGTGCATGTGCATATATTAATCACTTTTATGCCTCAAATTTAAAATAGAGAATTTTTAACTTAAGATATTAAGGTTTAACATTTTTCTTTCTGAATATTATGTTATATATATATATATATATATATGTGTGTGTCATTTTGATAATGACAGCTCTAATTTTAAAAGTGCTTTCTATAATTTCATAGTATCATTTTATCTATTAAAACTACATACAATAGTAAGGTTATATATATATATATATATATCCATGGATATATCTCCATGGAATACATCCATATATTCATGGAATACTACTCAGCCATTAAAAAGAACAAAATAGTGTCTTTTGCAGCAAATTGGATGGAGCTAGAGGCCATTATTCCAAATCAAGGAACACAGGAGTGGAAAACCAAAAACCATTATAAGTGGGAGCTAAACTATGAGTACACAAAGGCATACAGAGTGATATAATGGACTTTAGGGACTTAGAAGGTGAAGAGTGGAGGTGGGCTAGGGATAAAGAAAAACTGCACATTAGGTACAATGTACACTATTCAAGTCAAGGTGCACTGAAATCTATTCACCACTATATAATACATCCATGTGACAAAAAACCACATGTACCCCAAATGCTATTGAAATTTTTTTGGAAGAAGAGGGAGGATAAACCTATATATTAAGAGTGTTATGAGATATATCAAAAAATCATTTTTTTCTGGACAATCATCAAATCATCCCGAGTATCATAAACAGTTTCCTGGTAAATTAAATCATTACTTTAACCTAGAAGGCCACTCAACCTTTATGTGCCCTATAACTAAACACCTAGTCTTACGTAAACTGCATCTCCAGAGGACGCTGAGTATGTTGCATTACTTCATTTTTTCAAAGGTTCCAAAATGGCCATGTCAAGGCAATGGCTGTCAGACTGCTCCTCCCTGAGGATCTCTCCTATTACACCACCGGGAAGCGTTTCCATTGTCTCCCAATGGAATGTTCCCAGCAGCAGTTACAGCCATATTAATTAGACGATTTGTATAGGCCTACAATCAAAGTAAAGATTGACAGATGAGGAAATTCCACCTTAATTTACAGTCTCTTTAAAGATGATTTATTACTTAACATTTGCATCTTTCAGGTGACCATTAACAAGGAAATGGGAGATTCTTTTGCAAAAATGGAGAGAAAATATTCAAACTCAGTTTTTCCAAAGTGATTATATGAGTATTTAAAAAAAAAAAAAAAACAACAAGGAAGTATGTTTACATTCTCACTGTTAATAGAAATGGGCTACAGATTCCAAGTTGGTCCCTTATCAATGCTATATTGAATTCACAATAATATAAAAAGAATACAAGGAACAGGGCCGGGTGCGGTGGCTCATGCCTATAATCCCAGCACTTTGGGAAGCTGAGGAGGCAGATCACCTGAGATCAGGAGTTGGGAGACTGGCCTGACCAACATGGAGAACCCCGTCTCTACTAAAAATACAAAATTAGCTGGGTCTGGTGGTGCATGCCTGTAATCCCAGCTACTCAGGAGGCTGAGGCAGGAGAATCACTTGAACCTGGGAGGCAGAGGTTGCAGTGAGCCACGATCCAGTCATTGCACTCCAGCCAAAGCAACAAGAGTGAAACTTGGTCTCAAAAAAAAAAAAAAAAAAAAAGAATACAAGAAATAAAACACATGTAAGTTATCCTATGTATTGCTTTGCTTAATGTAAATCTTGGAAAACATAAAAATAAGGACCCCAGTCAACTAACTTCAATGACTGCCTTATAATAAAAATCGTACCTTAGGAACTGTGTTGAACAAAAATTATGAACGTTAAATGAAAATTCAACATATTTTAGCACAGCTTAAGAGAATAGTCATGTTTTATTTGTCTGACTTTGCACAAAGGGTCAGAAAGCCCATTTGTACACATGCTGTACCTATGAGAGGATCTGAGCCCTGGAGCAGCCCCAGACTACTCTGGAACTTCTCTTAAAATCTGCTATGCTTATTACGCTCCTGCTAAGCCTGAGTCTCACTGGCTCTTTCCTCATTATCACAGAGTGACCTGGCCATTTACTATCTCTGAGTCCTTGTAAGGTACTTGACTTCGCTGGTCTAATCATATCTATCTCACACAGTTATTTTAAGAAATAAAGGAGAGGATATGTTTAAAGCACCTAATACACAACATGGCTGGCACACAGTGGGCATTTAATAATTGTTAGTTCTCTTCTCAATTCCTGGATTTGGGTCCTAGTGCTGAATCAGACACCCCAATTACCCAAGACGCTCACATGGCAAGACCATGCAGAAGGTGGTGACGGTACCTGGTCAAATCCAGACAGGAAAGGCCTGTCATTATGTTTTCTGACAAGATTTGTCATCTCAGGCTGTACCAAGACTCAGGTAACTCATAAACTCTCATGGTCAACAAAATAATCAAAGATAAGCCTATTGTTTCATTGAGACTTATGATTCTCACATTTTCAAAAAAAGAATATCTCTTCTGCTTACTTCTCTCTCATTAATGAAGTACGACTAAATTATCTTGGAGATGTCATTCAGGAACATATTCAAAAATCCATGTGGGCATGAATAATAATGTTTGATGTTAAATAGAAAGCCCCTGAACGTAACTGCAGAATTCAAGATAAAAATTTCTCCTCCCATCTTTAGAAAAATCACAAGATTAAAAAGGACAATTCTGCTGTAAAATTATAGATTATTTAGAAAAATGCTATCAAGTATTTTAACTCTTTTACTTATTGTTCAGTAGGCCAAACGTGCTAGCAGCCCCAAGTGTGAACTCTCTCACTTTATCGCTCCTTTTCTGTGGGAACTTTGGTCATAGTTCCCCAATTTATAAAACAAAAATATCAATATCAAACACGTATTAAATGCAAAAGTAACCAAATGATTGTGTGTAGCAATTTCAATCTGCATGTGTTAAGGGTGGAGGCTGGAACTTTATGCCCTAGTCATAACTATGTATAAATTCTACATAAAACAGTTATAATATGTATGCTAAAATTTAAAATAAATCTCTCTCTCTTTTTTTTTGAAGGAAAGGTTTTGGGAAAAGTATTTTTAGAAAATCTTTTGTTTGGGGAAAAGAACACAATTTCAGAAATAACAGGTGATCTTGCCAGAATAAGGCTATGGGCCCTGCATAACTGAATAGAACTTCAAACAGGAAACTTTCCTAGTGGCAGAGAAATATCCAAACAAACTGGGAAAACAGAAACTGACCTAACTCATTTGGAAATGGGCTTGGCAGCTGACGAAACAGATGAACTATAATTAAGTAATGCAATAAAGGAGGTAAGCACTTTCATGACAACACAAAACACACACACAACACACACTGGTAGGTAGTAACTAGGTTATTCATAGGCTCTTGCTGTCTCAAATTAGAATACTCAATGAGACACCCAGAACAGACATGTGCATTGTTTAGATGCAAACTTACATGTGGGGGGAAAAAAAAAGTGCTAAGTTATTCTGACCTCGAGGTTAATTTCTAACTCTAGGAAGACTGTCACCTTTCTAATTTAATTCTTTTCAAAACAAAGACAGCAAAGCCACATTGTTTACTGAGACTCTTCTAGCAAGTAGCTCAGTTTTGGCAGAAACCACATACCTAGTTTCCACTTGTGTTCCTGGACTTAGACTTGTAAGTTTCAACTATGCATAACATACATTTCATTAGGTCTCTCAACCCCTGAGATGAGGTGTGTCAAAATAATAGTTTAACAGTCACATCCTTCACAGGTAGAGTTAGAGTGTCTGCGGAATTAGCCTCGTTCCAAATCCAGGGAGAATATGAGACTGGTGGTAACTTTTATTTTCTTATTAAGATATTCATATACAATTTCAAACCCTTTCAAATTTCTTAAACTTCAGTTTAATTAGAAGAAAGTGATCTTTTTTTTCAAACAGAAAGGCTATTTAGAAAAAATTTCCCCTTGCCCACTAGAACTAAATCATCTTAAATAGGAAGACTGGCATTAAAATACCCTCAGTGATCATAGGCGTCGGGGGTGCAGTGCAATTAGCAACAAGCGCAGAGTGCTTTCTCCAGAGGCTGCTTGGAAGGCTGCAGGGGAAAACGGAAGCAGCAGGTGTAGGGGCGAAGGGCGGTAGGGAGCGCCATGACTTGCCCATGCCCTTCTGCTCCAGGTACCCTCGACAAGCGTTTCATTTCTGTTGCGTTTGGAGATCAGCCAGCTGGCACTGGCGCATATCAGCTCCCCCGGGAAAGCTAAACCATGATAAATTATAGTGCAAGACAGAGGAGGGAAAGCTTTTTTTCCCCTGCAAAAAATTTTTCTTATGTTTGGGTCTAGTTTCTATTCTCCATTCTCCAACAAAAAAAAAAGGACAAGACATGAAATGTCAACAGTGCATTCCAGGACTTTAGATTTCTAGGACAGGCAACTTAAAAAAAAAAAAAAAAAAAAAAAAAAAAAAAAAAGCTTTTCAACCATTTTTATTTTGCTTTATAAGGAGATATTTTAATTCACACATAACATATATGCCAAAAATTAATTCACCAGTAACGGGCATTTTAACATGGATCTCCCGTCCCCCTTCCCCCAGTCCCACCATAGGGAAAGACAGACTCACATAACAGGACATAATTTTAAATGGAGCACACCTGAACCTGGGAGACAATTCCGTACTTGTCTAATGACAAATGCACAGGAGCCTTCCTTATTTGTCTCCTCTTTGGAGGGGCGGGAAGCCGGAACCGGAGACGGAGAGCTTACCCAGGCAGAGGAGCAGCGCGGGGACCCTGACGGCGCAGAGCATCTCCATCCTCCTCCCCGCAGGCGGCGGCGACGGGCGTGGGCTCTGGGGCTGGGCCGGGGGCGGCTGCGGGGAGCGCAAGGGCCGGGCGGGAGCGGAGGGGCTCGCGGCAGTGGCTGGAGCTGCGGAGAACCTGGAGCGGGCCACTCTGCGGTGTCCCTCTGACACTGGAACTATCAGGCAAGTGAACTCAACTGTCCGGTGCTGCGAACTTTATACTGTTCTCTGGAGCCCCTCCCGGGCCCTAACGGGGTGAGGTCAAGAGTGCCCAGAGTTTCATAATTGGCCCGAGGAGGAGTGACAGAGGACTGTCCGGAAGTCATCCTCCCTCTTTGGAGCACCTGAGTGTAGTGGCTGAGGAATGAAAAAATGTCCTTCTGATTGGCCTGGGACTACTCCCCCAAACTTTTCCATCTCCTTCTCGGAGGTGGGGGAGCGTGGACTAGATGGGTTGGTTTGCTTTGTGGGGTCACCTGCCCTGTAGTGGGTGGTTTTGGTTGCTCAGGGTGACAGACATAACTTGATTCAGGCTTTCAGCTGAGGCTGGCGTTCCCAGTACGTGCTTTTAGAGAGCTCTGTGTGTGACTTACTAACCTCAGCCACGAAAACACCCATACTTGAAGTCTGTCAGTGATTCAAGCGCCCTCCTTGCATTTAAACGCCACCACCCAGAAATGCCTTTCCCATCTGCACCTTGCTTCTGAGACCCCTGCTTCTAATGTGGCTTAAGCATTTGACATCTCAAAGTCGAGTCCTTGTGAAGAAAATCCCTGTTATTTTTGTTTTCTTCTGTTGTATTTACCATCTATGAGGTTACTGCTTTTGATATAACTTCCTCCTAAATAGTGTCTTGATCCTGTCATTCCTTTCAATGACTTCCCATTGCTTTTTGGACAAGGCCTGCCACAGATGTGAAGCCAGTCAATCTTTTCAACCTCAGCTCCCACTACTTCCCTAGGCAAATTGCCTGACCCCAGCAACGCTGGAAAACTCTCTAAGCCTTTGCTCACTCCCACTTTCATGCCTAGGCTGATGGAGTCATACGTTGAGGGAATGGCCACTTTTTAACAGAATTAGTCACATCCTGCTCAAATTCATGGTTCTCCTCAAGGGCCTAGGCTTGGGCTATGGATCCCTTTTCATTCTGATCTCTTATAGCTTCTGTCGTTTATCTTCTCCTAGCCTCATAGAATTCTAGACCTGGTACTTTACACCTGGGGAAGCTGCTTCCTATTACTTAACTGTTTTTGTTTGTAAGTCCTACGTTCAGCTCTGTACTGTGTAAATTGTCTATCTTTTTACTGCATTCCGTTGTAGGACCTAAGAACTATGAATCAATTCAGCAGTACTAATTTGAATGGGAATAGTACATACTTGAATAGAAAATGGAATTTAATGGATGGTAACTTCTTACTGCATTCCCCTGTAGGACTTAAGAACTGTGAGTCAATTCGACAGTACTCATTTGAATGTAAGTAGTATATATTTGAATAGAAAATGGAATCTAATGGATATTAACTCCTTACCTTTCTATTTCTACTTTAAAAAAAAATTACTATTGCCATCCTCTTTTTGTTTCTGGCTTTTTTCTCCCTTACCCTAAGGCCCTTTAATGTCCAGAATGCTCATGTTAGTAACAAATACTTCATCATTTTTTTAGGGGTTAAGATTTAAACTGTCTTCCTGTGAATTCCTGGACAAGTTACTTAATCTGTCTCAATTTCCTCATATGTAAAACAGGAATAGTAATAGTATCCAACTCATAGGAAAATAATGAAAGTGCTTAGTACAGCACCTAGTACAGAATTAGTGCTCACTAAAAATACCTACCATTATATGCAAATGTTGATGCTTAGGATGGTGGTACTTGGTAGCTGGTCAATATTTGTGAGTTAAATGAATCAATGAACAGAAGGATAGAGGTAGTCTGCGATTCCTAAGTCTAGCTTCCTAATCTATCAAGAAAGCAGGCACTGAGTGACTTCTCACTTAATTGCTTTTTTGGAAAAGAGAGAAATGAAACCAAGGAAGATGATATTAGAAATGGGTTAGTTTTATGGAGCATTGGTAGGGATCCCAACTTTCATAAATTAGAATGGTGAAAGGTGACTTGTATGGTTACATAATGACTTTGGTCCTACAAATTTGATCTGGGAAAAAAAATCGTCCCAGTGGTTGAGGAATGAAAGCAGAATTCAAATGAATGGAGTGTCAACTGGGAGCATTTTCTTGCAAGGAGTGAGAGCAAGAGTTTTTAATCCTGATTAATGTCTTGTTTCTTTAAATATAATGTGTTTTATGCTGAAATGAAAGATGGTAGGGATGCGATGGGGGAGAATGGGGTCATGCTGACAATAATTGACAACAGTCACCTCTGTGGTATTGATACGTGAAGAGGAATTTTTTCACTTTGTAACTGATGGCTGCCAACATGAGGTATCATCACTGTGAAAAAATCCTTGTGCTTGTCTCAAAATTTTCCACAGCAATGTGCTCTTCTGTGGGCTGATTTTATATGATGTGAAGAAATCTTTTTATTTATTGTTTCTATGTTTACTCAATTTTCTAGCCATTAGATTTTGAGAATGACTCCACCATGACACATCAGAGGATTTGCACTGCCTCCGCAAAATAGTATTCTTCTTCTTTCTTTTTTTTTTTTTTAATAATTGGGAACAATTTTGATTAATTGTTCATTTAAATATATATACATAGTATGAGGTATAATCATAATTCTTCTTAAAGGCACAAAGCTTATTTAAAGATAGAATACTTTGGGAAGAAAATAACCAAGTCATAGAATTTTCCAACTAGGAAGTGACTTTAATACATTAGCAACGTCAGCAATTCCCAGTTTGAGACGTACTAGGATTCCTTTCTAAGGGGTTGGTAAATCTAAATATTATCTATAGACTAAAAACACATATAATTCTCTTCTAATCATACATTAAGCCTCTATTGTGATTAGTAACATGTATTCAGTTTAAGTTGATACTGAATTCATAAAGGCTGTGGGCAATGTGTTTTTTAACTGATATAGAGCAAACATGTAAGCACTGCTAAATGAGGAAGAGGAGTCCTGCGGAAAATAATTCTTTTAAATTAAAAGAGATTCCTCTCATGAGAAAAATTAGGAAATCCTAGACTGGGAGCACACACACAGGCTCTAAACTGATATCAGTGTTAAACCTATTGTAGACTGCAATCAGATGAAGCCGTGGGCCATACCCATAGAACCAGCATTTAGCAACATACAAGGACATATAACACCTTACAATTCTTCCATCTCTTTCTTTTTTCTGTCAAGTTATTGTTTCTTCTGACTATAACTGGCACTTGTTTATTGTGAATTTACTGCTTTTCTAATTAAAAAAAAAAAGAGAATAGCTACTTTCGTGAATTAGTTTTTACATAACACAAAAGTTTCAAGTTGTTTATTAGTTCTTAACAAAAACCGCTGAGATAAAATAGTATTGGATTGCCTTTTTACAATTAAGGAATTGAAAAATTTAGGAAATTGTTCAAGATCAAATTTTCCATTTAATATTAAAAAAGGACCTTAAATATTAATTCTGTTCTAGCAGGTGCTAATTTTTTATTGATGGTATTATAAATTTAATTGCGTGCTCACCATATGGGATCCTTTTAGCAAGCTCCATTAAATGAAGAATTTATGCCTTTATGATAATTTTTTTTTGAGACCAAGTTTCGCTCTTGTTGCCCAGTCTAAAGTGCAATAGCACAATCTTGGCTCATCACAGCCTCCCACTTCGGATTCCAGTGATTCTCCTACCTCAGCCTCCCAAGTAGCTGTAATTGTAGGCACACACCCCAACGCCCAGCTGATTTTGTATTTTTAGTAGAGCCGGTGCTTCACCATGTTGATCAGGCTGGTTTCGAACTCCCAACCTCAGATGATCCACCTGCCTCAGCCTCCCAAAGTGCTGGGATTACAGGCAGGAGCCACTGCACCAGGTCAGTAATAGCATTTTTATAGAGATATACATAGATATAGACAGGTGAAATTCTGAACCCAAAAAACAATCCAGTTAGAGACAAAATAGAGAAAAGGAAGGAACATATATTGAATGTAGTAAATACTCTTCTTTACTTAAATAGTTTTTATCATAGATTTTTTTTAAAGTATTTTTCCTGTGGACTAATCCATTCTTCAATTGGTTTAATAACTCAAAAAGAAAATGATCTTGTTTTTCTTTCAATATATAATTAGACGTAGAAGAAAACAAGAACTAAGAAAGTTTTAAAGTTTACTGAAATCCAAATCACATTTTCTTCTTGATTCACTTGATAATGAGAGTTTTTCTGAAATTAAAAATTATCCAACACATTTAAAAATTCACCTACCATTTGAGTGCTGAGTGAATGATATGGATGGCAAATTAGTCAATAGCTGATTAGATTAGAGAATTCATTAAAATACAGTTTATTCTATTTGTGATTTCATTGAGATTCAAAACTATAGATGGAAAGGAACATGGAAGTAATCGATACTTGTTCTTAAATCTAAATGACACATGACAAATAATAAGAGTAATAGCAGCAAATATTTCTACCTGATGCTTATAAGTCACTAAGTGATTCAAAATATATTTGCTGGCCATGTGCTGTGGCTTATGACTATCATCTCAGCGATTTCGGAGGCTGAGGCAGGAGGATTTCTTTAGCTCAGGAGTTTGATACTAGCCTGGGCAACATAGTGAGATTTTGTCTCTATAAAAAATAAAAATTAAAAAAATTAGCCAGACAAAGTGGTACATGCCTGTCGTCCCAGCTACTTGAACGCTGAGGTGCGAGGACCACTTGAGCCCAGGAGGTCAAGGTTATAGTGAGGCATGATTACACTACTATACTCTAGTCTGGACAACAGAGTAAGACCCTGTCTCATAAAAGTAAAATAAAACAAAATATAAATATATCTGCTTATTTATTCCTCAGAATAGCCCCATGAAGTAATTACTCTTTTATTTCCATTTTATAGATTAAAGCACAAAAGATTAAGAAATTTATCCAAAGTTCTTTAGCTCATAAATTGCAGAGATGGGATTCAAACCAGGCAGCTTGACTACAGCATCTGTAGTCTTTGCCATCATATTCTATTGCTTTAACCTGCAGCATTTAGGGCACCTGAAGTTCAGAGTTTGTTATACGTATGGTACTCTCAGTTTTTAAATTAAAATCCATGTTTCTGGAGTTTTTTAGTCTCAGATTACTTGCAAAGAACATTCATATCTCTTTGCAGATAGTTTTTATTTATTTTTCTTAAAAAGAAATTTATATGTTATTGTCTTTTTATCAAGAAAGAAAATCTTGTTTGCTAGTCTGTCAGTTTCCATCTCTAAAGTATCTCTAATATTACTTTTTTTATTGTTCATTGTGTTTATGAAAAACATTTTATTCTAAAAATTTCACATTTAGAATCCCACCCATGAATTTCATCGACATAATTCTCTGGAAAATGATTCAGTAATTACAAAATATTAAAAGGCCAGATAGTATGTGATTTTAGGAACCTAGCTGATTCTGAAGCTGCTGCTTGTCATACTTGCCATGAGTTGTGCCCTAATAATAGAACCTCCCTTTCAGTCACTTATGTAAACCCATACAACAGTAATTTACACACACAGTGATGATGAATTAGGAATGCAGCTATACCTATTTAAAGGACTGCTTTTTCATGTTCCATGTTTAGCTAACACCTAGTTGCATATAATTGTATGTTTCCTACTCCTTAAGCAACATTTAACAGTTAAAATGCTAACTTTCATGAAGCCATTCATTCAATATTTTATGTCTCATGCAACCACGAGACAGCCATATAAATGCACATATTTAATTCAAGGAACTTTTCATTTTACTTGTCAATCATTTGCATGATTATTTCATGATCATATGTAGATTTATGTGATTTTACAAATATTATATTAATGCTCTTCTCAGATGTAGGAATAGAATAAAACATAGTAGGCCGGGTGCGGTGCCTCACACCTGTAATCCTGGCACTTTGGGAGGCTGAGGCTGCTGGATAACGAGGTCAAGAGATAGAGACCATCCTGGCCGACATAGCAAAACCCTGTCTCTACTAAAATTACAAAAATTAGCGGGGCGTGGTGGCTCCCACCAGCGGGGCGTGGTGGCTCCCACCTGTAGTCCCAGCTACTCAGAAGGCTGAAGTAGGAGAATCGCTTGAGCCTGGAGGCAGATGTTGCAGTGAGCCAAGATAATGCCACTGCATTTCAGCCTGGTAACAAAAAAAAAAAAAGAAAAAAAAAGAAAAGAAAATTTCAAGTTTAACTATCTACTATTTTTTTTTTTTTTTTGAGACAGAGTCTGGCTCTGTTGCCCAGGCTGGAGTGCAGTGTCATGATCTTGGCTCACTGCAACCTCCGCCTCCCGGGTTCAAATGGTTCTCCTGCCTCAGTCTTCCGAGAAGCTGGGATTACACGTGCCTGCCACCATGCCCAGCTAATGTTTTGTATTTTTAGTAGAGATGGGGTTTCACTATGTTGGCCAGGCTGGTCTTGAACTCCTGACCTCATGATCTGCCCATCTCGGCCTCCCAAACTGCTGGGATTATAGGCGTGAGCCACCACACCCGGCAATCTTCTTGTCTTTCAGTCTCCTTAAAGATATCATCTAAGATTCAACAAGCAGTACCTAATTTATGCAGACCCAGGAGGTAAAACACATAGAAGACTGAGTGCAATGCCACAAAAGCGCCAAGAATTTTTTCATGATTAATATGTTTTTCTCTGTTTATCGCTACCACTAACAGACAGTAAAACATTACTAGTGAAGGCAATAAAACGATAGCCATTACAGTCTTTATTACTCATAATATATATTTGAACTTAAATACCCCCTAATAAAATCACACTTAAATAAGATTATATCTTCTAGGAGATCTTACTCTGTAAGGGATTATTTGTGTAAATTATTAAAATTTTATTGTAAGACTTGCTGGACTCTTGTTCTCACCTGTGGATGCATTTTTAAACCATTTAGTCAGCTTCAAAAAAGATATAATTATATCTGGGCCTTACCTTTCCAGGGATTCTAATTCATTTGGTCCAGAAAGGATCCCAAATTTATGTAACTTTACAAGCAAACAGCTTTAGTCTCAACTAAAACATGTAAAGAGAAAGAATATTGAATCCACATTCTAGATTCAAGCTCTAGTCCTGACTGAAAATAAATAGTTACCTGTTCTTGTGTAGGTTGTAACTTCTCTGGGTTAGACACTTCTTATCCTTAAAATGCAGGCCTCAACTACATGATCTCTAATCATATAGCTTTCTAGTACCATATTAAGAAAGTAGAACCACAACTTTATTATCTCTTGACCAGTATGTGCCTAAGGTTTTAGGCAAGTGTGCAAAGTTATTAGCTAAAATACTCTAGAGTGGTAGCACAGATAATATCCTCAGGATATGGAAATGTTATACATTTTATAAACAGGTTTCTCTGGTTTTCTAAAATCTTGAGTTCATCTCTCCTAAGATTTTTGCTTAGGCTTTTTCCCCTCCTTTTTTAAATCTTCCTCCCTTTGCTTGAAACATATGAATCATGAATTCCACAAAACAGAATATGGGGATTTAGGAGCTAGAAAATCCAGATCCTGCTGAGGATTAAGAAGCCAATCTTGTTATATGACCCAAAGCAAACTTATGAAGACAGTTTCACTTTTTCTCATGGGAGAAAAGTATATAAATTGAATATTCTAAAAACCAGAAAAGAAAAGAATTGGTTAAACCAAAAAGACACAAAATTAATAGTCAGAAGTCCTAGGTTTCAGTCCTGGCTCTGACCATTTCTAAGTCCCTTGACCTTATGACATTGAAACTATACTAGCCTCATCTCTACTACTTGGGAGTAATTGCTCCTGTCCTTCATGGGACTCAGATGAGATTATGTTTAATAAAAAGAATGAGATAAACTGTAAGATATAATTATTGACAATAATACACATTAGGTATTTACTTAGTGCAGGAGACACAAAAGAGTTTAAAAATGGTAAGAGAGTAATCATGACGGTGCTGGAGTTTCAAAGGAAAAGGAGATGGGTGTTTCCAAGAGGAAGCATAGGCACCAATAGCAGGTGGAACAATGACGTCAAAACAATAGGAATGAAGGAAAAGATGTGGCAGTAATGAGATCACCAGTAACCTTTCAGGAGAAAGTTCAGAAGCATAGAGAGGACAGAAGTCAAATTACAGAGGTATGAAATCATATATTTCTTCTAATTCCAAATAATCTATAAGTGAGGGTGGATATCAATGAGCTTCAGAATGAGGACATTTACAACCTGGCCTCTCATAAGTTGTCAAAGTGGAAGTGTAAAACCCAGGTAGTAGAGATAAATCGTTCTTCTATGTGGGCCTTTGTCTAACCTACAATATATTCGAATGAATGGGATAGAAAAGCTACTTATGGTGAATTTTACTATAACATGCATACTTACATTTTTCTATTTAATTTGGAAGAAACATCCAAAATAATTTTCTTTAATACTACATAACTCTTATAAACATTATTTCTACTTAAGAAAAGTATTCTTACATATTGGAATAGTAATATTAAGAACAAAGTAATTCTCTAAAATACTATACTTAATGTTACATTCAATCCTTATTTAAATTTATTGGTCTTGCTTCTTATTCCTTTCCCTTCTACCCCAATTTTTTGGGAAAAACTTTTATCTTCAGTGAGGGTTTAAAACTGAGTCTGAGAAATAAATATGGGTCAATGTGCCTAGTGTTAACATAGTGCTGTGGAACTTGAACTGATTTGGACCTCAGAATGGCAGATCAGAAGAATGATGAAATGAAAGAAAATCATTCTTAAGGCTTCTAGATGCTACTTTCAAGTGACTGTGGCTCGCTCAGGTTGTAAATCCAGCCTCAGAATCCCTCAAAACTCTTGTCATCTCATCAGTCAACCCCACAAACTCCCTGGAACCCCATTAATTTTCCTTCTTCTAAAGACACCTCCCATAATACACTTACATATAAAATCCAATTATCTTTCTTCCTTTTGTACCAGAAGAAATAATACTTCAGATCTGTTCTTTCTGGCTTAATGCAACTATATTCTTAGAAGTATATAAAAAATGAAGTTAAATGAAACTTCAAATCTCACCAGCAGAATACCTAAGTTTTATATAAAGCTTGAGCCAATTCCCTAGAGACCATCCGTGTCCCACCTAGATGACAAGGTAGGTATGTCTTTGGACTTGGAAAACATATGTCTCATATATTACGGGTCTCCAAAACAAATGGTTGTTAATTTATATCTACCCTTTTCTTTATAGATACCTAAAATGTCAGTATTATTGTGAACATTATGGCACTCAGAGATGAAACTTTCTGCTCTTTGTTAAGATATCTGCTGTACCAAGGTCTCTGGAAGCTCTGCGAAATCCTTCACCTTCCAAAATCACAGGTCAATAAAATATACTTAGAGGAAAAAAATAAATCAAACTCAATAGTGCATCAAGATAGGAATGGTTCTTGATGTGAGAGGGTGAATTTGAGGGTCGAAGCCTTGGCGTTATGTAGCATTTCCACTTTTGTGACTTTCGAATTCAAAATATTTTTATGACACTTGAGCTCTAGTTAATTGTTGCTTTTGCTTATTTCTTGTGCTGGTCAACTCTCAAATTAGTCTCTATTTAAATACCACTTCCTCCAAAAGTCTTCCCTGATCTTCCTGGACCATATTAGGTTCCCTGAGTGATAACCTTGCCTTACATTACATTTTGAACTTATTCTATCATAAAACTTATCAGTTCTTCATACATTTTTTTCTTTGCTTCTTCCATTATAAAGTAAGATCTAGAAGAAAGAAATCATTTCTTTTTTATTTATTTTATATTCTTGGTACTTAACATGGTATCTGACACACAATACATGCTCAATAAATATTTAGTAAATAAATTAATTTGTAAATATCTATTGACCTCACTAATCAATTTGTGCCATACGATAAATATATAAATGAAAAACAGTAATTTTGGAGGCATTATTTAAGTACCATGTAAAGAAAGTAAGCTGAGAAATATCTTTTATGAGTACTTTTGTTCTTAAATCAGAACAACTTAAGATGTTCTTAAATACAGTAGCTTTTTTATATCCTTTGACTTTTTTGATATATTAACTCATTTACCATATTGTTCTTCATTACCATTACTTAAAAATAAGACTCCTTCTTCTGGCCCCTCTGTGTGTATTCTCTATTGACTTGCTTCTTACCTGCTTCTGAGTCTTATCTAGTTATTATTCTCCCTTAAATTTTTACCAGTCTCTTATTCTACTACTTTTTTTCCTCTCCCACCAATCTTAAGTCCCATTTACCCCAGGCCCTCACAAAGTCCTCCACTTTATCACAACCTTTATCAGCTTCACCTTTTCTGCATTGTTAAATATCTCAAAAGACAGGTTATAATTGACTCTCTAATTATCTTAGCAAAAACATTTTCTCCACTCTACCTTGTTGACTTCCAGATTTTGTTCCCCTTTTCATTCTTCATTGGTTACCATCATCCCTGTGTTTAGATGTTAAAATCTCAATTATAGTTCAAGTTTTGTTTTCAAAACCATCTCATTTAAGAATTTCTGATTTTCCAGTTGGGTCTGTATTTTTACATCTTTAAAACCCCATAATATTTTACATACATCATTTGTTTTGTATCAGAAAAGTTGCATGGCACACTGGAAGTAAGTGAAGGTTCTTAGCTATCTGCCTTTGAATATAGGCTCCACTACTAAGTAATTGTGTGATATTGAGCAAGTTTTTCATATATAAAATGAAATGATAAGACAGTCATGAAAATTAAAGTAAAGTAAAAAACATTAGAACATTTCCTGGCACATAGAAGTTACTTAATAAGTACTAGCTATTGCTCTTCTTAGTGCTGATTTAAAAGTTGTACACTCCTCAATGTCAGATTTGAATATTCTTGAATCCCAAATGATGTCTTCCTTCTTTTTGGAAACCCTGCTGTCTCTAGTGTATTGTTTTGCATATAGTAGACAGTAAATACAAGGTTGTTGAATGAATATTTTGATTACCAAAAGCGAATTCCATTAGATAGATTTGTAAAAGGAAAATAAAATCGACAGACCCCAAATTCACTATGCCAAAAGGGAAAAGTTAAGTGTGGAAGCTGACTCTCTCTCTCTCTCTCTCTCTCTCTCACACACACACACACACACACACACACACACACACACTGCCTTTCCTTTTGTTGCTTAACTGATAGATACAGATAGAATGCCACATGTCTCTGCAGGTGGCCTCCCTCACCCTGACTATGTATTAATATACACTGCTTATCTTCAGGATACAGGACAAGAGAAAACCAGAAATCGTCCCCTGACCCTGCCCATCCTGAACCAAATGTACATTTGACTTCTTCCTCTACATATTGACTTTGTCTATGTAAAGTACAGGTGTACTGAACATGAGATCAATATATAATTGTTTCCTCCACCTCCTTCTTTTTGCGTGCAACATGTGGACTCAGAGAGCCTAATCAAACTCTCATAATAATGTGAACAGACACTCCATCTTTTTTTTCTTTCCCTTTTACCCTCCTGCCTACTTTTTCCCCTTTAAATATCAAAGCCCTCAAAATCCTCTTTGGAAAAAGTATCGGCTACAGATCCTACTGTGGCTTGTCTTTTTTGTTTGTTTGTTTGTTTGTTTTGTTTTTTCCGGGGCACATCCTCAACCTTGACAAAAAGAAAAAATAAATAAATAAAAACAAAACCTCTAAATCAATTGAAATGCACCTCTGTCATTTTCTTTGGTTTTACAGATTATAGGGAGAGAAGGAAATTACACTGGAACTAGGTCATTCAATATCTGATAGTAATCAAACACTACAATATTAATAATTATTGAAACTGTGGTTCCTGTTATATTAATGATGTGTATGTTATCTGAACTAGCTCCCAGACCAGTTTTGTTAGACACCTACGGTTCAAATTTAGGGCCAATAGTGAGGAAGAGCTGCCCATTAACCAGTTCACATATCATTGCTTCTCAACATCAATTGACATCTCTCACAAGTCACAATGTCATATAATGGGTTTGGTGGAGCCTGTTGAGCAGGAGAGATACTTTAAGAAATCTTTAGAATATGCTGGTTGTTGAAGACTTTATAACATCTTGACTAATGCTAAGAAAAACTGGTCGGGGATGAGATGAATCATTTGGGAAAACACTGTGCAGCTTAAGGAGCCAAGGGGCTTCTATAGGCAACCCAGAAATAAGGAGTCCAACCAATACAATATCTTTGTGCTCCACATAAAAAAAAAACTGATCTCTTTTGGATGTTTATTACTTTGAAAATTAATGCAGGAATGATACTGAAACCTGAAAGATAAATACATCTGCGTTATTTTGAGGAGAAGAGACTTCACCCAACTCCTTGGATTTACTAAGTTATTTGCTATTCCCACTTTTTGCACTTAAAGTATTTAAAATATTTTCACATATGTTTCTCTATAAAGGACTTAATTATGATAGAAGGTAAAAGACAAGCCAAGTTATTCAACAATATTAGGTTTGAAACTAAAGCACTTTTTAGATAGATACAAAAATAGCATGGAACTTACAGTGTTATAAATAAAACTGCTGAAGGTATCCAGATACTTTTTTATTACTAACAAAATTCTTGCTTCCAACTTCTTCATTGATTGATCTATACATGTGTTCAGTTATAACTTTTCTTCTAAATATGCTTTCATCATAATTTATTAGAGTTGGAAGTTTGTCATTTAAAAATCATCTTAGTAAAATGTTACCATTTTCATGAGGTTTTCTCAACCTCATGAAGTAGTGCATGGTCTTCCAGACCTAAAATCATTTTAAATAATGATGCAGCATACCCAGAAATATTTGTTCATTTATATCTGAAATAAATGTTTAAAAAGAAATTGTTGAAAAGCAATGTGATTTTTTAAATTTCATTTGAAAGCTAAAATATAGCTGAGATTTATTAAAATGTATTTAATGGCACATCAATTGGTTACAACATGCAATTCAGAAAAAAAGTAGTTTTATGGTGATTTAGAACAGTGACTTTCTTGTGGATTCTGGAGCCTTAGGGGCTTTCTGAGGCGGTTGGGGGCTAGGAGTCTCTGTAGGGGTCAGACATGGGAGAGAGAATATGTGTTTCTGAAGAAGATAAATTCCAGGTTCTCACTCACACTATTGCTATTTTTTATTATGTATATAGATCTTCCACATAAAATTTCATTTAAGAAACATTGGTTTAAAAAGTTTGACAATTACTTCTATACATTATAATTTCCTTACTTTATAGGTTAAATCCTGTATGACAAAGACTACTACTTCTAAAACTATTGTAAAAAAGATTTCTCATATGATTTTTTTATTTCAAGCAATACTGTAGGTACAAGTGCCATAAAATTTGTCTGGGCCCTTAGGGTTTCTTATGATGCAATTTTCCTTACATTTTTAAAATGTGGCATCATAATTTTTGAATTAATATTACAGGCTTTTGTGCATTTGGTTAGATAATTTGCTTGTATTTTAACCGTGAATTCAATGTTAAGTTTTGCTCAGAATTTGCTCAGTGTTTAATCCTAAATTTTGAGTGGTCACTGTTTTGTTTCTGGTAAGGGAATAAATTTTATCTTTTGAAGGCCAACATAGTTTATTTACTGTTTCAATCTTCATGCCTTTTCACATAAAGAACATTTCACTTTGGTCAAAAGGAAAATTAGACTTTATCAATGAGTCAGAATGGGAACAGATTGTGCCTAGGGAAATGTGTGCTATTTCAAACACAAAGGTAGCATTCCATAGTTTTAAACTAATTAGAAAGAATGGAAAATAGTTAACAGAACTTCCTAAAATCACTGAGTTTAAGACAGGTACACAAAACCAGTTTATAAAGATGAATCAAGATTATGGTGCAGTTAGGGGAGGGGGGAGAAGACTAGGAAGCAAAGAAAGAGAGAATTTGTATTTATTGAATATTCACTGCATGTGAAAAAGGAAGCTAGGTACATTACACATGTTCCTTCTTTCAATCTTCAAAATGATTCATGGACTTGGTATAATAATCTCCAACTTACTCATGAATACCTGAGAGTTAAATAACAAATTTAATATCAGGCAGTGATGAAACTGAGATTTGAAACTAGGATTATTGGATTTCAAATCCCTGGTCTTTCTGGTGTTCCCTTTACATTGCAAGACTGGTCTACTTCTGCCTTAGAGTTGACCTCCTAGCTACTGCCCAAGCACAAGGTTTTCTCACTGATCATGGTCCGAACATTACACTCTGGTCTCCATCATTTCAGTCCTCTCGTTGCCAATCCCCTTGTGGCTCTTGCTCCTCCTTTGGAGACTGTCTCATTCTTCAGACTTTCAGCACTCTTCACCTCACTTTTAGCTTAGTTTCTGCTTAATCCCAGTTTGGCTTTAACTTTTGACTACACAGCATCAAACTATGTTGGTTTAATAAGCCTCTTGATTTAAAGCCATATCAGAGGGCAACTTTGATAACGCCCTCCTCCAAGAAAATCATATCTCCTTAGCTTACACAAGACTCCAAAAATAGAGAACACATGCAGACACTTCATCTCACAGTAACCCATGCTCCTGCAAGGAAGCATTTAGGTCCAGGATTTGAGATCTATTTGGATGAGAATTAGAGGAGCGGGCTGAGAAGTCCGAAGAAGTAGACTATTTGATGCTGACAATTGGCCTCCAAATGAAACTCTCAGAGGCCTGCAGAGCCAAAAATGAAATCTTTTCCTAACCTAAATCATCAATCAGAAAGGGGAAAGGGTCACCCAAAGGGGAGGATGGTTGAGCAGTATTAGCTTGAAGTGAGCATCATTAGTTGGGGGCTGAGAGACTATCGGGTGAATGAAAGGCAAACAATCAGAATATTTCCTATCCAGAGGCTGAACAGAAAAGGCCAGAATGATGAGTAAGCCAATTGAAAAGCTATAGTGTCTGGTTCTATAGAAAACTGAGAATGTAGGGGCACAGTTTCTTTGTGATAGGACAATAGAATATAATGCATTGAGGAAGAAGGTATTTCTCCTTGCTTTTAAAACCATGTGAAGCAAAACAATCAAGAGGTTCCCCCACCTCAAGGAAATATAGATCAAAAGTTCAAGAAAGCAAGCCCATGTGTGGAGGTTTGTTGCACCTGGGATCCTATTAACAACCTGGAGAATTCTGGTATATGGAGTTTCCCAAAAGACTCTTCTGTTTTGTGGATTAAATAAAGACTTGGTGAGGGGAAGATGGATTTCTCTAGGCCATGCTGGAATGACCTGAGGAAGACTTTTTAAATTATTTCCTTTTCTGGACAATGAACCAGGCCCTGTGTCTTGTACTTTTTTGCATATCTTCCAGTACCTGACTCTGTACATGAAACATTATTGTGCTTCATTAATATTCTTTAAGTGGATGAATGAAGGGATGTTAAATGGGATGATAGACGGGAAAGCGTTGAAGAGGGTGGGAATTAAAAGCATGAGCTTGGAGACAGCTGGGTTCAAATTCTGACTACCCCATTTACTAATTGTGTGACTTTGGGCAAGTCATTTAATATTTCTGTGCCTGTTTTTCTTCCCTTGTATAGCAGAAATAATAGGATCACCATTTCCTAAGAATGTTGTGGGTCTTAAATAGGCACAAAATATTTAAAAGTGTGCTTGGCCCATGGTAAGAATTCAATAAAGTTTAGCCATTTTGAACTTTGAAACTATAAACTAACTTGGAAACTATAAACCATACAAGGCTTTTACTGTTTTTAAAATCACTAAAATTGGATTAAAGACTAATGCAGCACAGCACAGTAAACTCTTGACATTCAAGAGTTTAATATTCAAATTTGACTTTTTATTATCATTTCTAAAGGTTATAATTTAGAGTATTTGTCATTTTACTTAGGCATAAACTTGAATTGCCAGGACTTTAGGCTTGTATGCAAGATCAATCTTCATTCTGGAGAGTGTTCCCAAGTATTGGCCATTTAACACCTGGCATTTCTTGTCATTACATATGCAGTATCTGTTTTACTGATAAGCACTACGAGGACAAGAAGTATGCATGTTTTATTTCCAGAGCCTAATAAAATAATAGAAATAGTTAAAAATGGTGGTGCATTTACTATGTGCCAACTACTAGGCTGAGTTTACATAAATACATAAATTAATATCCTAATTCAATGCTTACAATAGCCATTTGAAGTTGGCACTATTACTGTAACAGATTATTATTCTGAAATATTCGCCCTCTTAGCCCAACCTCCATCCATGTGTGGAAGGTACTTCCCTACCTCTTTATTCTGGTTTTGGCCATATGACTTGCTTGGGCCAATGGGATGTAGGCAGATATGATGCAAGCAAGAGACTCAAGAAGTACTTGCATGAATGGACTTGCTTTCTTGTGCCTTTGACAGCGCTGGGAAAACTAATGCTTGGGATAGTCACAGGTCTCAGGGGAAGGAAAGAGCCTTGCAGAGCAGAGCTAAGCCCCCAGATAAAACCATTGTAGATTAGGCTGCCTACAGCCAAATTCTAGACTCATGAGTAAACCCACCTTAAACCAGCAGAGCTTCCCAGCTCCCCATTGGCACTGCTTTGTCTGTATCCTGCAAATTTTGATAAGTTGTATTTCTATTTTCATTTAGTTTAAAATATTTTTAAATTTCATTTGTGACTTCCTTAACTCATGTATTATTTGGAAGTGTATTGTTTAATTACAAAATATTTGGGTCTTTTCCAGCTATCTTTCTGTTGTTGATTTCAATTTTAATTTCAATATTGATTTTGACTTCTCTAAAATAATATTGTATAATTTATATTCTTTCAAACTTGTCGGGGTGTGTTATAAGGCCCAGAATGTATACTATCTTGATGTATGTTCCATGTGAACTTCAAAAGAATGTGTTTTCTGCTGTTGTTGGACATATTCTATAAATGTCAATTAGATAATATTGACTGATAGTGCTCTTCAGGTCATTTCTACGCTTACTGATTTTCTGCCTGCTTGATTTATTAACTACTGAATGAGGGGTGTTAAAGTCTCCAACTATAATGGTGGTTTGTCTGTTCTCTTTCACATCTGTCAATTTTGCCTCACATTGTTTGTATGTTACTGGGTGTATACATACTTAGGATTGTTTTGTCTTCTTAGAATTGACCCCTTCATCATTATCTATCAGTTATCTTCCAGGTCAATTAACAGAAAAATGAAAGTTTTATTTACCTTCATGCATTCTTTCTTTGATGTTCCTTTTTCTTTATATAGATTCAAGTTTTATTTTTCTTCTCCCTGAAGAACTACCTTCAACATTTCTCACAGTGCAAGTCTGCTGGTATTAACTTTCATCAGTTTTTGTTTGCCTCAGAAACTCTTTATTTCTCCTTCACATGTGAAGGGTGATACCACTGTATACTGTATTCTATGTGGTTGTTTTCTGTCTTTATTTGTTTTAATTATGTCACTTTACTTTGCTATTGTTTGCATGGTTTCTGATTTGAAGTTTATTACAGTTCTTATCCTTGGTTCTCTATAAGAATGTGCTTCTCTAGTTTCTTTCAAAATTCTTCTTTTGTCTTTGGTTATCTGCATTTTGCATATGATATGCCTAGTCCTAATTTGTTTTGTTATTTATCTTGTTTGGTTCTCTGAGCTTCCTGAATCTGTATTTTGTTTTCTGTTATTAATTTAGGAAAATCCTTAATCACTCTTACTTTAAATATTCCTTCTGCCCTGTTTTCTTCCTCCTTTCCTTATAATATTCCCATTATGTATATGCTACACTTTCTGAAATGTTTCCGTATGCTTGGATGCTCTGTTTTGTTTTGGTGTATTTTATTTGTCTCATTGCATTTCAGTTTTGAGCACTTTCTATTGATTTATCTTCAAGTCCACTGATTCATTTCTCACTTGTTCTGACTTGTGTCCTGTCTACTTTTGAGCCCATCAAAACCAATCTTCAATTCTGTTATAGTATTATGGTTTCTAGTGTTTCCTTTTAGTTATTTCTTAGAGTTTCAATCTCTATGTATACATTAGCCATCAAGTCTTTCGTATTACCTGCTTTTTCTATTAGAGTCTTTAACATATTAATCATAGTTATTTTTAATTCCTTATGTCATATTTCCAGTATCTTTGTCATATTTGACTTCTGATGCTTGTTTTACCTCTTCATATGTTCTTTTTCTTGCCTGTAGGCATGTCTTGTAATTTTTTTGTTGAAAGCTGGGCATGATGTATCAGTAACAGAAAGTTGGGTACATAGGCTTTTAAATTCCTCTAGAGTTTTTTTGGGGGGGGTTGTTTGTTTTGCTTTTTTGTTTCTCATCATTACTTTGAACTTTCCTAACTACTTCTCCATAGAGACAGTCTGTACACCAATACTGGAGAACCACTGATGTACTGGTAAGGGATATAAAAAGGGAAATGTCCTATAAACTGTAGAACCAAAAATAAAATCTTAAGCCACCCCAACCAACTGAACAAACCCTCTCTGAGCCAAGGGAATTCCAGAGAAACCTGAAAAGCTAAATTCCAGGCTATGATGGGAAGGCAGGTCAGACATGCCTCATTAAACCACATCCCCTTTTGGAGTTAAGGCACAACTGGCCAGCATTAACATTAAAACAGAGATCATAAGATTGACAGACTCTTTGTGGCAATAAGATACCAAATTCTAACCTAACTCAGGTATAGCATCATGTGAAAGATAGAAGACCCTGAAGGAAATAAAAAATATTTTTGTCATATTTTGAAATACCCCCTGCAAAGCTATCTTTTACGGGAAAATTTGCATCTGTAGAGAATTTCCATTAATACAGACAGTTCTTTCTTTGATCTAGGAGAGATAAACTGAGTCTCACATCTTTTAATGTCTGAAAGGAGACATTTGCTATCTATTATCTCTGAAGACTGCTACTTATTAGTCTTCATCTACACAGCAAGAACCTTGGTCTCCACAGGCCCCCTTTATCTTAATCAAGCAATTCTTTCTACTCACTTCAAGTCCTTAGAGAAATTTTAATTCTTTCAACCAATTGCCAATCAGAATATATTTGAATCCACCTATGACCTTGATATCATTTAAATAACTGTCCCTAACAAATCTCACGTTGAATTGTCATCCCCAATGTTAGAGGTGGGACTTGGTGAGAATTGCTTGGGTCATGGGGGCAGATCCCTCATGGCTTAGTACTGTGCACACAATAGTGAATGAATTCTCAGGAGATATGTATTTTTTTTAATGTGTGACACCTCCTACCCCACTCTCTTGTTACCATCTTGCCGTGTAATGTGACTGCTCCTGATTTGCCTTCCCTCATAAGTCAGACCTCCCTGAGGCCTCCTCAGAAGCTGAGCAGATGTTGGTTCCTTGCTTTCTGTACAGCCTGCAGAGTTGTGAGCCAGTTAAAATTATTTTCTTCATAAATTACCCATTCTCAGATATTTCTTTATAGTAATGCAAGAATGGCCTAACACAGAAAACTAGTACCAAGGAGTGGGGGTATTGCTATAAAGATACCTGAAAATGTGGAAGCAACTTTGGAACTGAGTAACAGAAAGAGGTTGGAAAAGTTTGAAGTGCTCAGAAGAAGACAGGAAGATGAGGGAAAGTTTGGAACTTCTCAAAAACTGGTTAAATTGTTGTAACCAAAATGCTAATAGTGATATGGACAATGAAGTCCAGGCTGATGGGGTCTGAGATGGAAATTAAGAACTTACTGGAAACTGGAGCAAATTTCACCCTTGTTATACCCTAGCAAATAACTTGGCTGCATTTTCTTCATGTCCTATGGATCTGTGAAAGTTTAAACTTGAGAGATATGACCTAGGGTATTTGGAGGAAGAACTTTCTAAGCAGTAACACATTTAAGATGTAACCTGGCTGCTTCTAACAACCTATCCTAAGATTCAAGAGAAAATAAATGACTTGAAGTTGGAAGTAGCATTTAAAAGGAAAGTAGAACATAAAAGTTTGAAAGATGTGCAGCTGATCATGTGGCAGAGAAAGAATGAGTTGTTTTGGGAGAGGAATTCAAGGAGGCTGTGGAGCAACCACTTGCTAGAAAGATTTGAACAACCAAAAGGAATCAAGGGATAATGTCCAAGACAATGAATAAAAGGCCTTAAAGGCATTTCAGAAATCTTTAAGGTAGCTAGCCCCTTGCAACAGAGGCTGTGTTTTCAGGGTCAACCCAGAGGCACCACTGCCTTGCATCATTTTAAGAAGTTGCTTTTCACATCATGGCCACTCCACCTCCAATTCCAGCCTTGCCTCAAAGGGGCCCAGGTAACTCAGGCTGCTGCTCTAGAGGGAACAAGCTGTAAGCCTTACTGACATCCATGTGGGTTAAGCCAGTAAGTTCACAGAATGCATGAGTAAAAGAGGCATGGCATTCTTCACCTAGATTTCAGAGAATACATGAGAAAGCCTGGGCATCTAGGCAGAAGCCTGCTGCCAAGGTGGAGCCCTCACAGAAAACCTCTATTAGGGCAACAGAGAAGAGAAATGTGGAGTTAGGGGCTCCACACAGTGTCCCCACTGAGGCACTGCCTAGTGGAGCTACAAGAAGAGAGGTACCATCCTCCATGTCACAGAATGATAGATCCAGCAGCAGCTTGCACCCTGTCCCTAGAAAAGTTACAGGCACTCAACTCCAACCTGAGAGAAAAGCCATAACGGTTGAACCATGCAAAATCACAGGGGGTGGAGCTGCCCAAGCCCACCCCTTGTAGCAGTGTGCCTGAATGTGGGTCATGGAGTAAAAAAGATTATTTTGAAGCGTTAAGATCTAATACTGCCCTGATGAGTTTTGAACTTGCATGGGACTTGTAGCCCCTTTCCTTTGGCTGATTTCTCCCTTTTAGAGCAGGAATGTTTACCCAATGCCTATACCAACATTGTATCTTGAAAGTACATAGCTTGTTTTTGCTCTTATAGGCTCATAGGAGGAAGGGAATTGCCTTGTCTCAGATGAGATTTTAGACTTTTGAGTTAACACTGAATCGAGTTAAGACTCAGCAATCCCATTGCTGGGTATATACCCAAAGGATTATAAATCGTTCTATTATACAGACACATGCCCATGTATGTTCATTGCAGCACTGTTTACAATAGCAAAGACTTGGAACCGACCCAAATGCCCATCGATGATAGAATGGACAGGGAAAATGTGGCACATATACACCACATATATGGAATACTATGCATCCATAAAAAATGATGAGTCCATGTCCTTTGTAGGGACATGGATGAACCTGTAAACCGTCATTCTCAGCAGACTGACACAAGAACAGAAAATCAAACACCACATGTTCTCACTTATAGCTGGGTGTTTAACAATGAGAACACATGGACACAGCAGGGGAGCATCACACACTGAGATCTGTGGGGGAGGACTAGGGGAGGGACAGTGGTGGATAGGGAGTTGGGGAGGGATAACATGGGGAGAAATGCCAGATATAGGTGATGGGGATGGAGGCAGCAAACCACATTGCCCTGTATGTACCTATGCAACAATCCTGTTTGTTCTTTACATGTACCCCAGAACATAAAATGCAATCATATATACGTATATATATATATATTTATTTATTTATTTTAAAAAAAGAATAAATTTCAGGGACTATTGGGAAAGGATGATTGTTTTTTCAGTGTGAGAAGGACATGAAATTTGGTGGGTCCGGGGGAAGAATAGTATAGTTTGAATATATATCTCCACCAAATCACATGTTGAATTGTAATCCCCAGTGTTGGAAGTGGGGCCTGGTGGGAGGTGTTTGGGTCACTGGGAATAGATCCCTCATGGCTTGGTTCTGTCCTTGCAATAGTGGGTGAGTTCTCAGGATATCTGTTTTTTAAAATTTATGTGGCACCTCTACCGATACTCTTTCTTGTTCCCATTCTCACCATGTGATGTGCCTGCTCCCACTTCGTCTTGTGCCATGAGTCAAAGCTCCTTCAGGCCTCCCCAGAATTTGAGCAGATAGAACCATGCTTCCTGTATAGCCTGCAGACTTGTGAGCCAATTAAATCTCTTTTCTTTTTAAATTACTGTCTCAGATCTTTTTTTACAGCAATGCAAGAACAACCTAACACCGATCTGTAAGTGCTCCTCCCAGTACCCCTCCTCACTTCAAGATATCCCACCTCTTTAGGCTGAACCAATGTGCACTTTCCATATGCTGATTTATGATTTTACCTACAATTCCTGTCTCCCTAAAATATATAAACTCAAACTGTAACTGAACTACCTTGGGTACACTTTCTCATAAGCTCTCGAGACTGTTTCCTGGGTCACAGTCACTAACACTGGCTCAGAATAAATTTCTTTAAATACTTCACAGAATTCTTTTTGTCAATGATCTTATGATTAACGTGTTTTTTAGTAAGTCTGTGTTCCTAGGCTGCGAACTTCACAGGTATTTCCTAGGTTTTTCTCTCCTTCTCCTAGTTTTTTCTCCTAATAAGTGAAGACTAGAGGGAGCTGGAGTGGGATGATGTCCTTCCATCAGGTAGGATAAGGCTCTGGTAAAGTATTTCCTGTGGAGAGGAGGCCTCTGTTATGGAGAATGTTCTGTGTATGTTTCAAAGGGCTATGCTTCCCCCTCCTCCTGTCAGGGCCAGGAGGGGCTGTTTCTTACATCTTCATCATGAGAACCTAATGGATTTTCTAGAGACAAATCCCATTAAAGTGTGTTCTTCAGTCAGTTGTTTGTTTCTCATTCTCATTCTTACACTACTCCATACTCAGCCTCCAGCAATTTATCAAAATTACCATTTTTTTCCTACCAGTTTATGGCTTCAGCAGCTACTGCTTCAGATAAACATATTTCAGCAGTGACTCTCAAGATTCACCTCAGTTTTCTGATAGGTCCAAGAACATTTGTTTATTTTTAGCTTGTTCAGCTTTTTCTTATTGTAAGGATAAGAGTGATAACTTCTAAGATCTTTACATATTGGAACTGAAACCAAATATTTACCAAATCATTCCTTAGGTAGGAAATACGTTACTCATAAATTACATTATTCCTTGATTTGTTCAATCTCATTCTTAACAGCATTCCCCAAATGATCTTGATTCATGTATTTCCCAATTTGCAAAAAATCCATCAAAAATCGTTATAAAATTTAACAACTTCCATCATTGAAAATGATGCATTTATTCAACCTCTATCTGTGAACTTCCTTCTCTTTGGAGGCTTCTCCATACTTAGACATCTAAGAATTTGACTGGCTGATAGATTTATACAGTAAAACCAGAGACCCGAGAAAGAAAATACCCAGCAAAGAAGTGTCTTGGATCTAATGTATGTAACTAGAAACAAAGACAATATTGGATATGCAAAGAACCTATATAATAATAATTATTATAATCACCTAAGCACTTAAGAATGAACACTATGTCATAGATATGGTCATAGGAATTTACTGGTAAAAATATACTTGTGGATGTTTTAGTATAAATGTGCTTGTAAGATAAATGAAAACCTCATAGATTTCTTTCACTTATCTATTTTGAAAAATGTGGGGATATTGAAACTTACCCCATCGTTCCTTTTAATCTCCTTGTTGAATTCACATGCTGTTATGTAAGAGAGCTTGGGTAAGCACGAAGAGATCTAGTCCAACTCAGAGTCATTCCCATTTGAAATAAAAATGTGAAAGTGCTAGATTAATGTTGACAAATATGCTGTTCCATGTAAGTACCAAATGGACCCCAGGAGTTTACTTTAAATTCTGATTTGGTGGCAAGATTGTCCTGGGAACCCGTGGAGAAACCTGAGTTGAGAACAGATTCAGATCAGTGTCCCTGCCAGAGTTTTCTGGGCTGAGCAGATGACCAAAAACAGACAAAAGATGGATGTTTTCAGTACAAAGAGAATTGTCGATTATGAGTGGTCGTGAACAGACTTTCTCTCTTTCAGCTAAGACAGGACAAAACAAGATATTCTTAAGGGGTAAAGGGCTTCCAGGATGTACTCTGGCAGTTAAAAATGGAGACTGAAATAGATCACAAAGAATTGGTATAAAGTTTCATTCTTGAAGATTTTGGAGGGTAGAGGGAGGATAGACTGATATCTATGTTTTCAGTGCCATTTTATGTAAAGACTAGGTAACTTCTTGGGGTATTGAGTCTGCTAATGTTCATATGTAACAGTCCACATTACACTGTTTAAAAATTTAAAAACACCATTTAAAATCTTTTTAAACTTTTTAAAGAGTTGTTTTTAAACTTCATTCTTGAATCCCAAATCCTACACTTATTAAGTTGGAGTTGTTTAACAAGCTTGAATGATAATTTTATCTATAGAATGGAGCTAACGGAATATACACCATGGAATACTTCTAGGATTGAAATAATTTCACATATTCAAAATGCTGAAGAGAATTCCTGGTGCATAGAAGGTACTCAAGACATAATACGTCATTTCTCCCTAAACAAAGACACACACACATACACACACACATACACTGGCTAAGAAACGAACCTTGTCAGATAAATAGTATGTCACTAAATGTTAGAAAGAGTCCTTTATTACAAAATAAATAAAGGGTTACTGGATATGAATTTCCTCATTTGTGGGGAGTGTTGCGAGGTCATGATGGTTTAAGCAATGTTTTCAAGTATGCACAGTTGTTGGGTAATCACGAAGATACTTAATTATAAACATCAACTCTTCAAAATTTAGTATGAGCAAGATCTTTGCTTTTTAAAAAACAGAACTGAGTAATAAGACGTAGTATTTTTTTTTAATGTCTAAACTTCTTTATTTGGGGGGATAGGCAGTAAAGAAAATAAGAATATATTTATTTGTGTTAAATGCCATCAGGTATAATATGGGAACTAATTTTACTTTTAACTGTTTATAGTTTACTGCATATCCAAGCTGAAAAGCAGAAATAAATAATTTGATTATTACTTTAGTTTTTGTTTATTCATAAGCATAACATCTTTGGTTCTTAAATTGATGTCAATTGTATATTGTAAATGCTGTAAAATAAACCTTATAAGCCTGAGCTTAAGTTTTTATTTAGAATTTTTTTCAGAAACTATAAATATTACAACATTTTTGGAATGGCTGTATATCTGAAGTCTTATTTTGTTCAAGGACACAGCTAAGTTATTAAATGAGATTAAATACAGTCCCAAGAAGACCCTTGAAAGCACACATAATAATAATCTGAAAAAAAGTCTGAAAGACTCAGCAATACTTTAGTTATCTATAAAACTACAAGTCAACTAATATTTGCTTTAAATACTCATAAAATTATTTATTCATTTAAACCTTGGTCACAGACTATATGATACTATTACTGGCATTGGAATATAACAAATTTTGCAAACATATCCTTCCCTTCACAGAGCTGTTATTTTTTTCATTATTTTACCATTCTTATTAATTAAACAAATTTTGTTGATTCCACTGATCTGAGTGAGGATAATTTTCCAGTAGCAAGATAAAAACATTATTATTTAAAACAGAATGAACAATGACCTGTTATAAGCTAAATGATGTTTCTCCAAAATTCAACTGTTAAAGTCCTAACCCTTAGTAGCTCCGAATGTGATTGTATTTGGAGATGAAGTCTTCAAAAAGTGATTAAGTTAAAAGGAGGTGTTAGGGTAGGCCAGAATCCAATCTGAATGGCATCAGAAGAAAAGGGAATTTGGGCATAAAAAGAGATACCAGAAACATTAGAACACACAGAGCAAAGAACAGAACTAGAAGGTGGTTGTCCACAATCTATACACTAGAGTAGATTCTTGCATTAATTATACTCGAGTAAAGTTTAGGAAACTGATGGAATTACCTCTGTTGACCTAGAAGAGCACCTGAAGCAACAGTGTGAAGAAATCAGAGACCTCACACTAAAAATCATAAAAGATAAGTGTTAATAATCAACCTTCAGTGGATGTCCTCTTTATAGGGTCACCTATGCTTGCTGTACTTGCCTTTGTTCTGGTCCTCACCATCAAGCATCTTTGCCAAGGACTCCTTGGCAAATGAATGCCCTGGGATTGTCTACTCCCCTAAACAGCTATCTCGCTTCTAAAGTTTAATTGCCTCCCCCCATACAACACTTAATTTCCTTCACTGGGGTGAAACATCTGTGGCCACAACATTGTTTTCAGCATTATTAGTCTATTTTATTTCTTATTTCTGTTACCGTTGGCAACAGTTTTTCCTTTTAGCTCCTCTTTGTATACTACACATATTTGGTCCATGCATATTTAACCTCCTTGTAAAATTTGTTTATTTTCACGTAGAGACCATCAAACTCCAAGTAGTCATGCAAATAGAGACACGGGCATTGGCTCCCATTAGCAGGGAAGCACGCGTCTGGAGAGATCTGACTGCCGTTTTCCCAAAACAACGCACCCGGTCAGCATGAAGCAGTTAAGAGCGGTTACTCTCTGTATCCAAACAGCAGTTAGATGTACCTCTTCAGAGGGGGGATTGATGGCAAAAGGAGACAGACAGATTCCTAGACAGATAGGGACAGGTCCCTGGTGAAACCCAACCTTCAAGCCAAAGACAGTCTGAAGTCTGAAAACCCAGCTACCAGTTCTGGGTAGGGTCCATGACCAGAGTGAGAACATCCTCAACGCCTTTTGCCAATCAAATGGTGCTTTTTCCAGGCCTGCCCATGGACCAGTCAGAATGCACTCCCCCATTCTGAGCCAATGAAAACCCTGAACTCAGCCATACATTGGGTTACCCACTTTCTGGGCCCTCTCCCACGCAGATGATTACCCACTCTTGGGTCCCCCTCTCCACTGAGAGCTTTCCTTCTGTTGCTCAATAAAATTCTTCTCTGCCCTACTTACTCTCCAGTGTCTGCACACCTAATTCCTCTTGATTGCAGGACGAGAACCCAGAACTCACTGCACTGTGGGCGGCGGGACAAACGAGCCATAACACAAATGAACTGTAGAAGCAACCAGCTGTTAACACACCCCCATTTGCCATGTTGCAGGTGGCAGGAATGAGAGGCAGCTATAAGATTTCTTGGTGGCTCAGACCTCAAGACTCCCCTGGTGAAAGCCACAACACCCCTCTGGGGCTCCGCAGTTGCTTGCAACTCCGAATTTTGGGGCACCACCACGTCCCCCTCACCCAGACACCGGTGCCCAAGGTGGAAGCCAGCTGTGCCATGTCTGGACCCATCACGGGCTGAGTGCAGAGCGGCTGCGGGAGCGGGTTCTGGGCTGTACCTCGAGCTGAGTGCAGCTCACTGGGTTGAGTGGGTAGAGCAAGCCCTGTGGGCATGAACGAAGCCCGGACAGAGGCGCCAATGACTACGGCGATTTCCGGGCTGGTAAAGTAGCGCCAGAAAAACTCCTGTGACCCAGTAACAGCCCCCTCCTGCTGGTGGAGCAACAGCGAAGAAAAGAGGCTGCTTGGGTGCCATTCCCTCCGCATGCTGAACTATAGAACCCTGTGTCACTAGTTTATATATAGAGTATCTCTGAAGAGATACAAAATAATTTCTACCTCTGAAAAGTAGAACTAGTGGTTAGGGAACAATAACGGAAGGAAGTATTACTATTCTTTGAATATCCTTTTAATTATCCTTTACATCATGTTCATATACAATCGATTAAAAGAAAACTGTTTTTTATTTCTTTTTTTTTAGACAAGAGTCTCACTCTGTCACCCAGGCTGGAGTGTAGTGACAAGATTTCAGCTCACTGCAACCTCCACCTCTTGAGTTCAAATGATTCTTGTACCTCAGCCTCTCGGGATTACAGATATACGGCACCACACCTGGATAATTTTCACATATTTAGTAGAGATGAGCTCTTGCCATGTGGGCCAGGATTGTCTCAAACTCCTAAACTCAAGTAATCCACCTGGCTTAGCCTCCCAACGTGCTGGGATTACAGATGTGAGCCACCGTGCCAGGGCCTGTTTTTTCAGAAGCTTAACAGCATACAATTTTGAAAATTAAGCTTAATAATAGTATTCTAACTTCATCTGAACTCCAAGTATTTTATAAGATGTACTTATTAAATATATGTATTGGACTGGCTCTAAAAGAGAAAGAGTGAGCAATAAAATAGGGATTTTAGCTTGGAAATATGAATATAAAATAAGTATATATAGTACATAAATATTTTTTGCCTTACTATATATAATAAATAGTTAAGTGACAAATGAGTCATGATCAATTTAAAAAGATCTAAAATTTTTTATCTTGCTAGACACAGAATCTTTTAAAAATAAAATAAGTCAACTTTTTTGTATGTGAATAAAAAACCTTCTAAAGCAAAAATGACTTGTGGTAAAGAGCTTTCTATATGACAATATCGCTTTGAAAATTCTATATTTCAAAGAGAAATATAGACTAAATAAAAATGGAGAAACAAACAACTTGGAATAAACATTTGCAACACGAATGTTAAAGGGTTAACATTTGAAGTATTTCGAATGTTTTATATGTAAATAAAAAATTATCCAACCTTCTAATAGATAAATAAGCTATGAAGATGAATAGACATTTTACAGAACTAGAATGACAAATGGTTAATAAACAAAGGAAAATATTCAATTTTAAAATAGAAGATTCAGCTAATTTTATTTCAATCTGAGATGACAGTTTTACTTGTCTCTGTTCATTTTGTAACCTGGAAACATAGATACAAGAAATAATTCTTATAAATGTTTCAATTTTATGGTCAATATTTTTCATGGTAGTTTTAAGAGACAGGCAGCTATACTTGGGTATTTCTAGGGGAATAACCTCCATTTTGCAACATTCACTTTAAAATCATTACAGTACTTGTAATGTCTCTACTTAATCCAAGTGTAATCTGCATTTTATTAGGTCTTAACAACTTTTGGGTTACAATAACAGAAATATTTCCTGTCTTTTGCTCTTTACTGTGTAGTCACCTGAAGTTTTTCTTCCCCCTTTCCCTCCCAGTTTCCCTTCTCAGTCCCTTTCTTTCTTTCCTCCTACCTTTTTATACCCACCCTGTAAATTGTAAATTTTTAATATTTACTTTCAGTTCTTTTTAGTACATGAAATAAGATAATATAGATAAAACAGCTAAACTTTTATAGTATTTCTTTTTTACTATACTCTGTTCAATGTGCTTTCCATATATTTAAGTCATAACTCCATATGTAACTAGTATATTAAATCATCTATTAGCTAATCCTAATTACAATTTTATGAGTTAGCGTCTACTATTATCCCCATTTTATGAATGAAGAAACTGAGGTGAAGAGAGCTTACATAGCTTTTGCAAGGTTCGTGTATTGTAAATGGTAGCACCAAGAAACCCAAGCTTGGTAGCACTGGAGTCCCTGCTTTTATTTTCTCTCTTAATTTAGAAGTGATACATAGTACTTCTCCTTAAGACATAAATACTTAATGATATTAATAGTTAACTATATCTTTTACAGTTATCTTAGTTTTCATAATTTTGTAAAATGGTCTCTTTTTAATCGGTATCTTCATTCTTTATTTGAACAAGAAAATAATTTAGCACACTCTAATAATTTCTAAATTCTCCCTCCAATGTTCGTTATTATTGTTGTCTAGTGTTTAAGTTTCACATTGTTAGTTTGTAAATGTTGTCACAAATTAATTTTAACTTCTACTCAATATTTATTTTGGGTACTTTACAAACACATATCTCTGACTTCCTTGCTCATCATTGATACTTGCATGGTATTTTTTTCTCCTAGATTCTTGTTTCATCTTGCTGAAATATATTCACTGGAAGTCCTTTCAGTATGGTTTAGAGGTGATATGGTTTGGTTCTGTCTCCCTACCCAAATCTCATGTTGAATTGTAATTCCCAATGTTGGGGGGAAGGACCTGGTGGCAGGTGATTGGATCATGGGGGCAGACTTCCCCTTGCTGTTCTTGTGATAGTGAGTGAGTTCTCATGGGATCTGGTGGTTTAAAACTGTGTGGCATTTCCCCCCGCCTCTCTCTCTCTCCCCTCCTGCCACCATGTGAATACGTGCTTGCTTCCCCTTCACCCTTCTGCCATGATTGCAACTTTCCTGAGGCCTCCCCAGCCATGCCTCTTGTACAGCCTGTGGAATTGTGAGTTGATTAAATCTCTTTTCTTTATAAGTTACCCAGTTTCAGGTAATTCTTTATAGCAGTGTGAGAATGAACCAATACAAGAGATATTAAACTCTTACTCTCTTGTAGATACAGAATATTATAACCTCTATGATCTTCAGCTTAAACTTTGCTGGGAAGGACAATAGGAGTTTATAAACCCAAAGTATGAGCTTAATGGAGAAACTTGAAAAAAATTAGAAGACAATTACCATTAGTCTTTGGAAAGGTAAACCTCTGACTAAACCATAGATTATATAGATAAGAGAAAGTAAGCAAACTTTAATGGTGAATTACTATAAAATTACATTAAATTTATAGTGTGTGTGTTTGTTTGTTTTCTTAGGATCTCACTGTGTCACCAGGCTGGAGTGCTGTGGTGCAATTACAGGTCACTGCAGCCTCGACCTCCTGGGCTCAACTCATCCCCCCAGCTCAGCCTCCCGAGTAGCTGGGACCACAGGTGCATGCCACCATACTCAGCTAATTTATTTAAAACAATTTATTTAGACAATGAGTTCTCCTTATGTTGCCCAGCTGGTCTGAAATTCCTGGCTTCAAGTGACGCTCCTAACTCAGCCTCCTAAAGAGCTGGAGTTATAAACATGACCCATTGTGCTAAGCCTTTATTTGTTTTTTATATTATCATCATAAAGTTGAGTTTCTCTTTACGTATGTTTTCTAAGAAGAATAAAAATGATTTATAAATTTGCTTAATTTATAATCGTGAGTCCCAAAATGTTTTTTAAAAGAACTGTATTTGTTAAAATATTTGTCCTAGAAAACTGTTAAACTTGTAAATTTTGTCTGTCATCGAAAAAAAATGTGAAATTACCTCATTATATAGGCTGTGGTTGAATTCTTGTAACTTCAATTACACATAAGTGATTTGAGTTCCCTTGTTAGAAATAGCAAGATCCTTTGTGGCTGCAGCTGAATGTCTATTTTTTTGTTCTTACTATTAAAGGTGGTAGAATTCTATATTTACAGGGATTTTCCCAGAGTATTTTGAAGAGTTTATTCCATTGTATTTACTTTGGCATCTACTTTCACTGATGAGTAACCTACTACCATTATAATTAACTGGTTTTCTTTTTTAGTAATATTTCTTTTTATATGTGTGGCTTTAAAGATTTTAAACTATGTTTTTTAAACTAGGTTTTAAGACTATGAATACATCTTCAATTTAGAGATTTATATCCTGCTTTCATTCTGAAGGTTCTCAACCATTATTGCTTAGATATTTCATTTACCTAGCCTTTCCTTCTGGAACTCATGTTGGGCTTTTTTCTTTTCCTTTTTTGGAATTTTTCATGCTTTATGTCTCTTTACTCTGTGATGTATTCTAGCTGAGTTCTTCAGATCATCTTCCATGTTTTTAATCTTCCCTTTAGCTCTGCCTACTGTAGTACCTATTCTACTTACAAGATACGTTTTTAAATCCTGAAGGCTGTATTTTTCAACTGTAGGATTTTTACTTGTCTATTTTAACCATAAAATGCTCTTATCTTATGGGATGATTCCTTTCTTGTCTCTTTGAACATTTTAAGCTACACTTTTTAAAAAGCCAGTTCGATCATAATTTCTCTAATTACTTAGGCATGAATTCCACACTTGTTGCGTCTATGGACACTCTCTCCTTTGAAATTTTTTGTGTGTTTTATAATTTTTACTCATGAGGTGATATTAAGTTGGAAATTTGTTGTCTGGGAGGTCATCACATACCATTTGCTATAGAACTTCTCCATAAGACTATCTACGCATAACTCTCATTAGGTGCAGTGAGGGTCTCTGGTTCTGAATCTTTCTTCTATTTTACATTATATTTCTCAGCTTGGAATTCCTATGTCATATGAGTAATGTGATTTCAGGCCCCTGCTTCTTATTGGTATATATTCAAGTTCTGATTTTTGGAGTTGACTGTTGCTACCCACAGCCTGGGCGATTTTTTCCCATTTATTGAAATCTTTTGACTGTCTGGTGTAGATTTTCTGGTCTTGATCATAAATAGAATAGAAATTTCCTAGCTCAGGGCTCCATCTTCTCATGAGATCATAACCATCCTAAGGCATCTTAAGGCTAACAATGCCCTAAGGCATCTATTCAACTACATACCGACTACAATTCCTTTTTCCACGATGGTTTCAACTTCAGCGCTATGACTCTAGAATCATTCTCTTTTTGACACATAGAGATTTCCATTTCTGTCTTTTGAGTTCAGTCACGTAGCAGCAACTTCTGACATTCAAATACTTTTCCAGGTTAAAATGTTTGCAGGAAAATATTATAACTATGATGGCATCAAAGACCATAGAAAAAGAACTTTACACAATTATGTTATGAACCCCAATGATGGCATCAGCTTCAATTGCTCCAACTAAAAACGAAATACAGCAAATCTTTAATATATCATCTTGTTGTGACAGAGTTGTTAGTGATAAATGAACATTCCTGCTGAAGTGATATTGTTGAAGTTCAAGCTGTCTCACTTTGTACTCCAAGGTTTTCAATAGAACTGATATTTGAGTAGCCATCTGTAATTTCTGAATAGATTCTGTTTGAATCACATAATAGGCAGTGAATAGCAAATTATCAAAATGAGTGTGCTGAAGAGAAAGGAAGAATAGCACTTTACCAGTGCCAGCACAGAAGCAGGAGTTGGCATTAACATTTCAGAACATTTTCAGACGTATCCTAACAGATAACTTTTTCTTTGTCATACATTTTGGTGATAGTGACTCTAATCCCATTATTATGTTTGTGTGGCAGTCTCTCATTAATAAAAACCTGCATAAAGAGCTTTACATGGATGACACACAGGAAAAGCCATGACACATAACTGTAGCTGCAATAATTTTTTGTGCTTCCTGTTTTATTCATGCTGCTCTTCAACAAGCTATAACACATTTCCTACATAAGTTTGAAGCCAAAAAAAAAATTATGACTAAATTTTACATCAACATTCTATCCACGTACTTTGAATAGGATGTTTTGAAAGCAATCTGTTAGAAAATCTCTGATGCTCGATATTTCAGATTTTTTCCCATCTTTTGAAAACATGTTTTAAAAATGGCCAAGTTAGGAGCAATAGTCTCCTTGGAAAGAAAATTATTATTTTGTTTGCTTTTCATTTTTATCATCAAAGATCTTTGACAGGGTGTGCCTATGACTAATTGGGATAGGAAAGATATACAATATTATTGAAAATATAGACTCCTAGGCACTGCTTACTGGAATTCTGATTTTCTTTATTTCTGTAAAGCCTGGAAATCTTTATTTTAATAAACACTAACTGCACATGATTACTTTTCACATTAAATACTGAGAGCCATTGATATGAGGCTGTATGAAAAGAGCCATTGATACGAGGCTGTATGAAGGAGCGTGGCAGTCAACACACCAAGAAAGGTACCCAGAGTATGCAGATTTCTATGGAGGCTCGTCATTCCTTTGATTATTTCAAGGCCACCAGTACTTAGAATTCAGTGAACAGTTTTATTCTTGCTACACATAGTGAAGGCAAGTAGAATTTATCAGATGTCATCTGGCCAGAGGGAGTGACTCACACCTCTAATCCCAGCAGTTTGTGAGGCCAAGAAGGGAGAATCACACGAGCCCAGGAGTTCAAGACCAGCATGGGCAATGTAGGGAGACTCCATCCCTACAGAAAATTTAAAAAGTTACCAGGCATGGTGACACATGCCTGTGGTCCCAGCTACATGGGAGGTTGAGACAGGAGAATTAATGCTTGAACTCAAGAGGTCGAGTCTACAGTGAACTATGATTGTGATGCTGCACTCCAGTATGGGTAACAGTGCAAGATTCTGTCTCTAAAAAAAAAGAAAAGTGTGTGAGTATGTGTATACACATTTTATGAGATATATATAGAGAGATATATACACACACATATCTTTATACATTTTATATATATACATATATATATAAATGTCATGCAGTTTGAAATTTAAAAACTGGATCTATAGAATTTAATTAAGAAAAGTACAGGAATGTGGGCAGTTTTTCAAGGAGACAGGGTAACATAGAGGTGATTGAAATATGAATGAATTTAAAGAGTTTAGGACTAATGAGGGATTTTGTTATAAATTAGCCCTAAAATATCTGATGAGAATTGCTTACAATTTTCTCACGAATTGGCTAAGAAATGCAAATTACTAGAATTTGTAATTTAAGTAATCTGATTACTAGTATATCATTGGCAAAATTAATCCTAAAATGAATGGCCAAAACTACCCACAGTTAAATTCATCATTTACAAAAGTATTCACATCAGTTGACTGAGAATACTCAGTCTTAATAATATTATGTGTTTTAGCCAACTTTTAAACATAATTTTAAAATAAGCCATGAATTTACTGTCACTTTTTAGTTTTATTTCTTAAACTTTTGTTGTGATTTTACTTTTTAATTATTGTTGTTCATATAGAAAACAATTATTCAATTTTTGATTTGAAGACTGATGAGTACCTATGCACTTCTATACCAGCATACAAGTTTTCAAAATCTTATTTTATTACATCTTAATTTATTCTTATTTATTACAGATTTGTCTGAAACAGAAAATTCAAACTACTATAACTTTTTATTTGCTTATTTTAACATTTATGCCAATCCACTGGACACATTGAGAAAATTATCAAGCAAAATCTTTGAAGTAGGGGCTTAGAGTCCAATTACAATGAATAGTAGCTTTGATGTGGGCTACTCCATCAGAAACCTTTGTGCCACGAATTTTACCTATACATGTAAATACGGTATCATTTTCTCAATCAATTCCAAGGATGCCAAAAACTCACTTGTCTGCTTTAAAATATCTGATTCAATTGTTTTACATAAAACAGTTAACAAATTTAGGTTATCACAGACACCATACTTATAAAAAAGGCAAATTTAATAACTACATAAAAGGCAATAACTAAATTATTGGCTCCCATTCATAAGGTTAAACAAATTTAGATTAAACTCAATCTTTCAGTCATTCATTTAATATTCAAATGAGAGTTTTACAAAGTCACCTTCTTCAGCTTAGTTTGAGCTTGTGGTCATAAGATCAATGTGGGGTCTTATAAAATATTCTCCTGTTAGATTCACTTTGCTATCCAAGGTGCTTCTGACATTGACTTTGAAGGAGGCTTTAAGCCATTTTTAGTTTGGTGCTCTAATTGGATTCTCCATTTTACCTAGTTACTTCTCTTTTGAAGTTGCAAAATAGACATGAATTTCTTTAAAATGTGCCTGGTAGCTTTTAAATACACAATGAGACTGATGATTTTTATGAATTTATTTCTTGGAAATTTCTCAGTAAAAAAAATCAAGATTTTGGGTCAATTGCTTCACACCAATAAACTGATCTTTAATTAATCATCTAACTAGTTTTTAAAATTTATAAATCTGCTGTTGCTTGCCACTACTGGTTCACCAATTGTTGTCAAAAGCCTGCCTTAACTGCTTCATTTTCAAGTCCAGTGCAGTAATGGGCAATTACTTTTTTTCAACATACCTCATGATTTCAAGTTTTTTCTGAATTTTGCTCATTGTAAATACTCTCTGTATAAGATTATGAACCAAATTTCTTGCTTTAAGTAAGCTAAGAATGATGTTTAAGAAAAACAGAATTTTCAGTTTATTTGTTATCTGAAGACTTATTGCAGAACACCGGAACCCTTTTTGCTGCATATCTAACAAGCAAAGTAAAAAAATATATATATATATATTTGTTATTTACATAAGCCTGGAAGAAGGTGAAATTGATTTATGGGAGCCAGTGGTTTTATGAAATCAAAAATTAAAAATTGCTACTAATTTAGAGGGTTACAAACAAATGTTTCAAGAAAATCTACCTGTAAAGGACTCATGGATGTATCTAGAAAGCACACTTTATAAACAGGATAACCATGTGGGTTACTAACTGCAATGTTAATATCCATATCCTCTCATTGTGAAAAAAGGGCCATATTTTTTGTTATTTATTGTATGTGCAAATTTTTTAGTCTTTGAGATTTTTATTTAAAAAAATGAGTTGGGTTTATATGTATATAAATATATAAAAATATAAATATATATATACTGTCTTGCATATTTGCTCCTTAGAAGTTCTTTAATATACATATACACACATATACATATATAATATGCATGTGTGTGTATATACATAATATATAAATACATATATATAAAATATTTTATATAAATTATTATATAATTTATATGATTAATATATAGAATATTATATATTATACACTTATATATAATATATAATATGTATGAATATATATAATATATATAATATATACTATACATAAATATATAATATATACTATATATGAATATATATTAATATGTATAATATATAAATATATAATATATACAAGACATATAAATATATAATATGAATATATTAATATGTATATTAATACATATACATATATAAACATATATAAATATATATAAATATACATTTGATATATTATATATAAAAATATTAAATATATTTAATATATATTAATAAATAATATATATTTCTTTATATATTTATTTCTATATTATATATTTCTATATTATGTATTTATATAAAATACGTATTATATATATTATATATTTATATAAAATATGTATCATATATTATATATTTATATAAAATATATTATATATATTATATATTTATATAAAATGTATTATATATATTATATGATATATAATATATAATATCTATAAATATATATTTATAGAATATTTATGTATAAATATATGATATATGTTAACATATATATTTATAAATATATATGAATATATATGAATATATATTTATAGATGACATACTAATATATAATATCAATATATAATATATTACATGAATATATAAAATACATTATATATGATATATATTAATACATATTTTATATTTATATATAAATGATATATAAATATATATAGATATATAAATATAATAGATATTTATATTATATTTATATAATATATATTTATAATATACATTAATATATATAAATATAATATACATTTATATTATATTTATTAGTTTATTAAATATAATATATATTTATATTTATATAATATATATTTATATGTATTATATTTATATTCTATATTATATATTTATGTATGTTATATATTTTATATATATTAATATATAAATATATTTAATGTATTAATTTATATAATATTTATATGAATATAATATATATTATATTATATATAAATTATATTTGTATATTAATATATATTAATGTGAATTTATATATAATATATATTTATAATATAATATATATAAATAATATTTGTATATATTATTTATATATAAATATATGTATTATTTATATATACTTATATATAACTATATATTATTCATATATATTTATATACATATATATTATATATTTTATATATTTTTAATATAAATATACATACATATATAATATATACATTTAATATGTATGTGTATATATAATATACATTTGTATATATATTTATATGATATATATTGTATATATTTTTATATATTAATATACATATTACACATATAATATATATGTATATATATGATAATTATACTTAAGAAGAATATATATTTTATTATATATTAATATATATAAACACATGTATATTATTACCTATATATTCATATATATTATATGTGATTATATATTATATATAATATATATATGCACATACGTATTATTATGTATATTATATATAATATGTATGTGTGTATATATATGTGTTTAAGTATATATAGGTATGTGTTTATATATACATATATAAAAACCCTGCCAACACCCACTTCCACACATATATTTAATATTTATGTATGTATATGTATATATATTAAAGAACTTCTAAGGAGCAAAAATTTCAGAACTTTCTACTTTTATCTTTGATTAATATAGCCAAGGAAGATGGTTAATGTTTAAGATAATGATGAAACCTAATGGCTAGCTTATCTGAAGAAATCCAAAGTCAAAGCTGGAAATTCAAAACAAATGAGCCTTAAATCAGGGGCTCAAACAATGTTGTTAAGAAGTTGATTATCTTCCCTGCTCCTCACTGCTTCTCTCTGTGGTTGTTTCATTCTCAGGTAGCCTATTGTTCTATAGTAGCATTGATGGGCTTTAGCGAATCTAAAATGAGATTCTGCAGATTTAACAAATCTAACATGTGATTCTGCTGATTTAACAATGCAATCTGAAAATGAGAACTCCCCATCACCTCCCAGAGAGAGGTCCCAGGACTGATTTTCATTGATCTAGCTTAGGTGGAATGCATGTCACTCAGTTAATGATAGTAATACCTGTGGACTGGGGGGAAGTCCCCAAATGCTGACGGGGACTTGAACCCAGCCGTTGCCCAGGTTCTTGACACCATCACAAGAAAATATTCAAGGATGAGTCAGAAAATGTGGGAAGCATGGGATTTATTTCAAAGTGAAAAATACAGAAGAAAGGGGAGTGAGGGCGTACTCAGGATCGTAGAGTGGAGTTTGAGACTTCTACTTTTATGGGTTTAACTACAGAACAGAATATTCATAAATATTCCTTGAAAAAGGTGAAGATTTCTCTGAACTGTGGTGCCACTCATTTTTGCACCAAATATGTGTTCCTGGAACTGTCATGACACCCGTGAGTGTGTGATTTAATATGCTAATGAGCATATAATGAAGTCCTAGGTAGAACCAAGGTCAAATCCACCATGTTGGATCCAGTTGTTCTTAGGCAGATTGGTCCACACCCTGTTTTTCAGGGTCTTATCAGCCTCTAGCCTCTGCACCCATTTCAACAGTTTCCTTTGCTAGTCATGTAAAACAGCTGCCTGGAATTTTCTATTCTCCTGTGACCACCATGTATTGTTCCTGTCTCCATAGCAGTAGTATTGGGTTAATGGAATGCTTTAATTTCTTCTGGAATTAGAACTAAGGGAGATACAACTAAACCAGGTACAATGAAGGTGAAGGAGAACGGTACTCCACAGCAAAATTGGTGTAGTTTTTAAAAGAAACATGGATGCTGGGAAGGCACAAACAGAAACAAAAAACTCCTAATTTTTACAACATGCAAATACAAACCACTGGAAGATAAATCAATTCTGATCAGGTTTAAGGGAGCAGCTGAAGGTATGTTCACCTATTAGAAGCTCTGTACTTCTTCAAGCAGATGGAATTCAGTTTGCCTACAGCACCAATCTGCAGATGCACCTGTTTGCTCAGCCTACCTAGACAGACATAAACCCTGACAGTAACGTGTATTAGGCTCAAGCTGGGGGACTCTAATACCTGTATATACCAAGTTTGACTTTCTTCTTTCTTATAGTTTTCCTTTGTTTAATGGTTCCTTTTTTAAATCAAATGTTTCATCAATTCTTAGGCAATTTCTTGCGTAAGATCTGCAGTTTGGGCTAATATATTGCCTAATGTAGACTGCTGAGAGAAGCAAAACTGTTTTTCTTCCATAACATTTAAACACTTGAATAAAAGTAACAGTTTGCTCAGAGAGTAAAAAAGACAAGAATAAGTCTTGAGGAAAGGAAGAAGAATGGAGGATGAAAACCATCTTTGAATGTTAGTTGATTTAAGAAGGAAAATATAGTCATGAAGGTTTCTATTCATTTACAGCTTGACAAAGAAAAGAACAAATAATGTGATAAGAGCTTGAATCTACAGTAATATGCGGCTTTGGAATTTTGTCCTTGACACTTGTTAAATGTAGGTGGAGAAATGAGGGTTATGATAACCCCCAGGTCCCAAGGTCTTGGGTGCCTAGTATCAGAATATTTCAAATGTTTAATAATTATGATGAAGGTTTAGACTGAGATACAAGGGTTGTGATAATTTCAAGGTACAGTCAGTTCTGTTTTAATGCATGTTTTGAAAGTGTGAGTTTATTCCAACATAAAGACCAATTTGTACATAACAGGAACTTTGTGTTTGCGTAGGTATAATTTCACCGGAGAGAAATGCTAGATGATGAGGAAAACTGTTGAGCAGAGCAGCATAGGAGAGCGCACACATGTGTGTGATTCTCAAACATCTACCAGTGACCGTGGCTCATGTTTGAGTTATAAACTACACTCAACCACATCTGCTGTTATAACTTTCCACTCAATTTTTAAAAACCCTCCTCAATCACTTGACAATAATTCACAAGCTAAACCCTGCCAACACTCACTTCCACAAGCAAACTGCAAGTTTTTTTAAAGACAACGTATCATGTTTATTGTATTATTTATGTATATTTTAACCACCTAAAATGTATAAAACTGTGTTACCATTTTTAGGGTTACTTTTTGTTTGTTTTTAATATGTTACTGATGAAGTTTTTTGAGTACTGTTTCTCGAATCTCTATTTTTGAATGAGTCCTGTGGGATATCCTGCTCAATTTTTTAGTGTAATGATTTTTAGGAACATATGTCATCTTGAAACAAAACTTGCCATACTGAGTGTCAATAAGAGTTTCAATGGGAGTTTTTAATGATTTATAATTATAATAAGGAATATTTATTGAATGAGTGCTATGTTCTATGAATTTTACCTGTATTAATTATCTAATTTAACGTAATCCTAATATGATCCTGTGGGTGTGATTATTTTCCCTGTTTTATAATGGAGACAACTATGATTTAGAGAAATAAATAACTTATTCTCAACCACAATGCTAATAAACAGTTGGAATTTAAAACCCAGCTCTCTGAGAATGCAGATCCCACTTCAAGCAACAGTGGGCAAACTCAGCCATGGCCAAACTGCTAAGTGCAGCAGGACTTGTATTCAGAGAGACCAGCAGCCATGTGCTTACCTGCCTGTCACTAATTAAGACCATAAAGCTTGGGAACTGGACAGCCTTGCAGCCAAATCCAGATTCTACCACTTACTGGGTGCATATAACTGAACAATGACTTAAACTTTCTACATTTCAATGTCCTAATCTGAAAAATGGAATTCAACTATAGTGAAATAGCTAACATTCATTGAGCACTTATTTTTAACCTCAAAACAATCTATGATATAAATATTGTCCCATTTCTACAAATGACAAAACTTGGGCTTCAAAAAGTAAAAAACAAACAAACAAACAAACAAACAAACAAAAACTTGATTAAGGTAGCACAGGTAGCAGGAGTGAAGCTAGATTTAAACCTGTCTGTTAAACTCCAGACACTTGTCTTCTTAACCACTGTTGAACACAACCCCCAATAAAACCTATCTCCTGGCTGTCTCTGAGGATCAAGGGAGAAACTATCTGTAAATTACTTTGTGATGTGCGCAGTCTATGATATGAATTTAATAAATGAAGTCCATTATTATTACCATTGGAACTTAGCCAAGAACATTAGTAATTATAATACAAGGCAGAATGTAAGTATTTCAAAAGCACACACACACAAAAAGAAAGAAAGATGTCAAGGAAATTCAAAAGAAGAAGAAATGACATTTGTAAAGAAAACCATTCTTTGAGGAGGGGGACAGCATTTAAAAAAAATGTGATCTTGACTGACAGAGATGAGGGAGGGTAATACATGTGGCAGGATCAGTGGAGACCATAAAACACAGAGAGGGATTGTGTGGCCCATTTGCAGAGCATGAAGCAGCTGTTGGCCACAGCTGATGATATGCATAGGGTGGGTGGGGGATGAGAAAGGCAGACCGCCAGAGCCTCCCTGGAGAGGGCTTCATACTGCAGCCTGAGCCATCCTTACTAAACGTAGTGCACAACCAGGAATTAGTGTCAGTTCTTGAGCTGGGAGGCAATATAAGCAAGCTGGTGCACTGAAAAGACAGATCTGGCAAGGATTAGAGCAGAGAGTGACTGAAGATGTGGGCAGGGCAGTGCCTGAGTCACCAGATGCCACCCCTGCCGGCTTCTAGGTGAATGTGGGTTTTCCTAACAAGCACATTCCTGGGCAACTCTTTGAACTGAGTCCTTTATTGTTTATGAGGTTTGCAGTACAACGGGGCCCTCTACAGGCAGCTTGATGATTAGACTTACGGAAATTGACATGAGGAAAGATTACAATTAAACCCAAGAAGCAAGTTTGCAAACTTAAAGGCCCTTAGGACCCTGTACTGGCAGCCTAAGCATCAGCAGCAGTTGAGTATTAAGGCATGCTCCTTCTAACCAAAATTACAGAAGATATAGAGCGCTGGCCTAAACAAAATAGGACCAGAGCTCTGTATCTTTTATTTATCAAAAGAAGCTGGATTTTTACAAATAGTAAAACAGGTTGGTTTTAGAATGTGGGCTTAATTTAAAACAAACATCATGAAAGCCAACGGAAATATATCTGTGGACGGGATCTGCTTATAGGCCTCACATTTCCAATGTACAACTTCCAACCAGGAAAGGAATGTGGAAGTAATCTTTAGAGTCTAACTTTTTCACTTAACAGGCAAGGATATCGCATCCAAAGTGTCCCAAAGTTCAAATCACACAGAAGGACTAGAATACAGGTCATTTAATGACAAACTATTGCACAGATTTTTTAAAAAGGTTATTTTGCAATTTTTTTCCTAAGCTGAACCACCACTACTGTTTTTCTGAAAGGTGCATGTGGGGCTGAGGTAGAATTGAGGATAATGTGGAGAGAAGGGGGTTGATGAGATTTTACTATAGACATGAAAAACACTTGGATTCCTCATTCCTCATCTCAGAAACAACCTGAGTCAGGTATGCCTCTATAAAGCTAAGAAATATTGGGACATAGCCTGTAGCCAAGGGTTACAAGCTAGATTCGATTATTTCCAATATTCTCTAGGAATATTGGCTACAGGCTAGAGTAGAATGTTCCCACTATTCCAAGAGGGTACTCTAAGAGAATACTCCTCATTCCTTGAGTCACGAGGATAAGCCAGCATTCCTTTACAATATACAGTCTCTCCCCTAGACGTGCACTCAACTGTCAGCAGGCACTTGACATTGATCTGACTCCACCCTAAGGATATTATACATATCTTAATAATTTGCAGATGACAGCAGGGTATTTTTGTGATTGATCCATGACAAAGATTATTATTTTGTATATTTTAAGAAAAGAACTTTCCTCAATTGCATACTAATCACTTGGGCATATCTTTAAGTTCACCGAGAAATTAACCACCCCAACTCTAATTTTTTCATAAGATATTGGGAAGCATTATCATATAGAGCTTAGATGTTAGATGAAGACCTCTGACATCAGATGCATCTGGTTGAGGCTCAGGCCCTGTGATCCTGAACAAGTGATTGCCTTCGCTAAGCCTCAATTACACACAAGCATGGATTAATTAAAATAATTCAATTAATGATTTCAAACATTGTAAGTGCTCATAAATGGTTACTGTATTACATTATGGCTTCAACTTGATTTGTTAAGGAACTTAATATGGAATCAATATTTTAGTGTGATTTTAAAGATGTAGAGATGCCTTATTTTCAGAAAGAGGTGAAGCCTAATTAATACCATCTTAAACATCAGTAACACTACTTGTTTGACAGTTGGTTGACTGTGAAGTTAACCAAATTTTAATCTGTATAACTTATGCCCCAATAATATCTGAGACATAAAAATGACAAAGAAATGCCATGAGGTATATAGATAAGACCTGACTGAACAATTCAATTCTCCTTCTTACCATATAATCACATTTCCAATCTTTATGAGCTGATTCTTTGGAAGCTTCGGGTGTTGCCAACAATCTGGAACATCCATCACGTTTAGTTTTGGAAGAGAAATAAAATAAATGATAAGACACATGTATTCACATGGATATTCTCAAGAGGTCTAACCTTAAAATTCTTAGACAATTAACTGCTTAAGCTCTTATACTCTGAGCTGGGTGGGCACTGATTGATTGAATAATTAATAAAAATCAAATAATTAATAAAAATGCAGAATTTAGAAGGGACTCTTCTGAATGTGCTATGGAATAGGTCTGAGCCAAAGGTTTGGACAAAAATGTGGGTTTACCCAGATTAGCAGTGCTAGACACTGACAAATTAAATTTCAACATTTATAGTTCATCTTGGCAGCTGCTCATGTCCTGATGTCATGCCCATGATGTAATTGAGAAAGAGTGATGTTTTGCAATAGAGGGATTTTGGTAACCCTTCCCATGAGTATGGGTTGTAGATATCAATATTTAATCACTTCACAGAAAGCATGTTACATTTTGTAAAGCAGAGTCATTAAATGGCTTCTGCATTGTCCTCTGCATAGATAAGTTGTCCTCATGTTTAACATCAAAAGCTTAAATTGCTGATGTTTGTCTTGTTATTTTCTTATGACTTTTTTCTCAATTAAATATAATGAATGGAAATCTTGACATCGCCAAAATGAACATGTTAAAATTAAAGGATTAGATTGGTATTATGCCAGGAAAGACTAAAAGATGAACTGTATTATAATTTCATCCTGTTCAAACTTTATGAATACACAACTATACAAAAAGCTACTTTGAAGAAAGAGAATACAATGACAAGCAATTTTACTTTTTTGCAAATTTTCTGGCTCCAGAATGGTTGAGATTATATTGTGTGCCCCATCCTCATTATACTCTGAAATGCTAAATAATAAAGCACTCATTAATATTGATGACTAAGGATGTGTTCTCAAATAACTGAAGGATAGACAAAGGGAGGAGACAAAATGGGGAATGAAAGAAATTGATGAACCCCTTGGCTAGTGTAATGTAGTTAAAGATGCCAGAAATATGTTGGCATTTGTTTGCCAAATGATCCACCCCCGACTTAATGATACATTGATTATTAGCTGAAAGTGTAGTTCTGAAGGACAAACTTTACTGGTAGGCTCTTTTCATGGTCTTCTTGCATATAGAAAAAAAAAAAAAGATGTAACAATTTGTAAATATCGTATTCTTACGCATTTTCCTACCCTAGTTCTGCTTATGTACTTAAATACTGCCAGATGTGGCTCTAGCTTCCTAGGAATATCAGAGATTTATTCCTACAAAATTAATGGTAGGAATTACAGGATCACAAGATTGTTTTATATGAAATATTAGGGCCGGACACGGTGGCTCACACCTGTAATTCCAGCACTTTGGGAGGCCGAGGCAAGCGGATAACAAGGTCAAGAGATTGACAGCATCCTGGCCAACATGGTAAAACCCCAAATCTACTAAAAATACAAAAATTAACTGGGCATGGTGGTGTGCACCTGTAATCCCAGCTACTCCAGAGGCTGAGGTGGAAGAATCGCGTGAACCCAGAAGGCAGAGGTTGCATTGAGCTGAGATTGTGCCACTGCATTCCAGCCTGGCGACAGAGCGAGACTCCATCTCAATTTTAAAAAAAAAAGAGAGAGAAAAGAAATATCATAAACAGATGGATATCGTAAACCACATTCAGTTTCTCTACAATCTCACAGGGTGGGCTTTATGTTGTTAGTAAGTACTATTCTATTGGTGAAAAAAGTTGAATCTCCATGAGAATTTGTTTTAGTTAACATTTTGGTTTTGCAACTTGAGGATTTTAATTCTCTTCCTGATGTTCTAATTTTAATTATATTGTGTTTATAATTTACAAGTGTAGACAACAAATATTTAAAATTTTTAAGGTTATCACACCTCCAGACTCTAGCATTAATTTCTTTTTCCTTTTGGCAGGAGGTAGTTTTTAATTAATTACAGGCAATCCTGTATTGTTTCTTCCTGTACTCTCCCCAGCTCTTTTACATCTTTTTGAAATACTCAGGAAGAGAATCGCTTTCTAGGTGTGGTCTGTCACTGGAGTCACTGGGAGGAAACTTCATTGCCCCACTCCTTGGTATGATGTAAGCTTTGCATACTGTGTGAAAACATTCAGAAAGTGCTGACTGTAATCCATTTGCATTAAATTTCTTCTGAAGGAAAAACAAAACAAGTTAAATACCTTCTACTCAAAGGAAAGGAGAATTTAAAGTTTGGTTTAGTAATGAATAAAAAACTATAATTTAATGTAAATGAAAGGCTTGTTGCTGGACTGCCATTGCAAGAATAGTCAAGTTTGATCCTCTTTTCACCACTCATGATCAAAAATGTCTTGCTTATCTACATCACAAATGGAAAAAAAAGAGTCCACTGTTTTAGATTGAACCTTAAAAAATGACAGCTATTATTACTCTTTAATATTTTATATTTCCTTTAACAATAAATTATTATTTTACAAACTAAAATATACACCTAAGATAATATCCAGTGATGTGTTTCAGGGTTAGAGGTGGGGTTGAGGTCCATCTCAACACGCTGATGTTGAGGATTTCACTGGCACCATTGATTTGGAAAAACGTTTTCTTCTTTTCACTGTCAAGTTTTAGAGCTACAAGGGCCTTGTCAAAAATGAAACCAAAGCCCAAATAAATCGAGCAACCCGCATAAGACTGTTTGAATTAAATGGCAGAACTATAACTAAGAGGAAGGACACTGATTTTTTTTTTTTTTTTTTTTTTTTGAGCTGGAGTTTCACTCTTGTCACCCAGGTTGGAGAGCAGGGGCGCCATCTCGGGTCACTGCAACCTCTGCCTCTTGGTTCCAGAGATTTTCCTGAGTCAGCCTCCCAAGTTGTTGGGATTACAGGCCAGTGCCACCACGCCCAGCTTATTTTTGCATTTAGTAGAGACAGGGTTTCACCATGTTGGTCAGGCTGGTCTCAAACTCCTGACCTCAGGTGATCCATCTGCCTCAGCCTCCCAAAGTGCTGGGAGTACCGACATGAGCCACCGCACCCAGCCTGGACACTGATTCTTAGTTATTTCAACCGTGACTCCATCTTTTCCTCTCCCTCTATGTGCAAATTTGTTAACAAGTGTTCAAAAATGATAAAGTTTTCACATGCTGCGGTCTGGTGAAAAACTTCTATGTCCTGTTCTTCAGTTTCTATTTTAGGGCCAATTGTAGACTTTTATTCAGTAGGAGATTTCAAGGATTTCTGTCCAAATGAATGGTCACAAGGTAATTCCACAGATAACTGGAGGAAGGGTGAACAAAAGCATTATGGACCAATGAGTCCAATGCAAAGTTTTATAATCTATGTAGAAATGGAAATGCTTTGCCTACTCCAGACTTGATATCCAGAGAGCTTCAGTCTTCAGAATCTCTTTAGCTTATTCCATATTTCACATATAAAGGCTCTATGTTTGTTACAAGCTGTGTATGATTTGTATTAGCCTTGGACATTCCATTCTCTTTTCAGTGGCTTAGATTTAAGACACGTGTTTGGTTCACTGGAGGTACCTTAACACTGATTTCATTCTAAAAGCTGACAACACATTCTTTTAGCCACCATGAAAACAACAAGTTTGGGATAAGGTTCATTGAGCAAATAGATTTAGAGAGGCCCATCTAGGTGGTAAAAAACGCTGGGTAGTAAGAACATGAAGAATCCAAATGAGGCATTGTTTTGGCTTGCTGCAAAGTTGATTATTAGTCCTATGAAAATTCACATCTGAAACAGTCAGGAGCATGAAACTCAGTCTTTCTGTAGTGAGGATAATAACCACACAGCAACAACAAGAGTGAAACTATCAACTTGACTTCTGCCACCGCAGCTTGTTCACTTGGCTTCCATCACTCCTTCATGATGCCAAAGTCTAAAGGCCAATGCTGAATTTTATCTTCTCATTTCATTGTGATCCCAACTTTTATTATGTTCAAGTCTAGTCAGCTTGACAAGTTTTGTTGTTTCATCTGAAAACTTTAATTTTGGGCCCACTGATCTCTGCAGATGCCTTGATGAAAATTCTTTATAAAGGCCTCACAGTGGTTGTCTCCCTCCAGAACAGACATTGTAGGGTGATTTCAATTTTAGACACCTGAAACAGAGCATTGGTTTCCATATGAATTTGACTGTGATCCATACAGGCATTGAAGCTTATACATAAATACAACCTATAGCAGTTGCTCTTGGTGTCCCACCCAGATCCCCTTCACCATCAGTAAACTCATCCCTCAGCAGCTGTGGGCATTAACAGGCTCACGACGGCAGTTCTTCTTGTCTGCCCGTGGCTAACAGAGTGCCTTGCCAGGAGATTCCTGGGAGATTACAAGTCCCTGTTCCTTACCCCACATGAACCCATAATTGAATAATATGGGATACTGAAATCAGATACCTCATCTCCTTGGGAGAGGTCTACACTGCTATTCACATTCTAGATCTCTCTGTGGAATCAGGCCTGGGCTACACTTCGGTTAAAGCCACATCTTTCCTTAGCTTCTTCTTGTGCTCCATCTGCCTTCCTTACTTTATTACAGGTTTCACCTTAGAGTACTCCGTCAACCAATCACATGCACAGCAATCTCCATCTGAAGGCTCAGCTTCTAGGAAATCTGACCTCAGACAGCTACCTTAGTAATGTGTAAAAGTCTTACCTCCTCCTCCCCCCTCATTGCTATTATTATTTTTAGGTCTCTTAGGCAAATCTACAACTGATATAATATAGATTTGATTGTCTCTAAGATGCATATGTTAAGCAAAACAAACTTTTACAATTTTGGACAGGTAGTTTTAGTCATTTAAAAATGATAACTTATTAGAGTGCAGCAAGGGAAATAATGTGTTTGTATTTTTGTGTTAGGATATCTCACTTCATTTCTTGACTTTACCCTAGTTACATGGATTGAGGGAAAATTACTCATGGGGAAAAACAAGAAATAAGAATGAATATGTAAATAATTTATAATTATTTGTAGATCAAGTTTATCTTCTTAGGTTTTTAGCAGGAAACTGTACCTTCTGAAGATACCCCCAGTTGATGTCGGGGGAAGAAATGACTGACTGTCACACATTTTTATTCAGTTTTTTCTTGTTTCTTGATTTTATTTCGTTCAACAAAATATTTAGTCAGTGTCTGTTTTGTGCTAAGCACAGTGTAAGGCACTGAATGTATGATTCTGAACAAGACGTATTTAGTCCCTACTTTCTTGGGGCCTGCTCTCCAGCTCATTTATAATTTTCATGTGGGCAGAAGAGATTGGATGAAGGGAGACTGTAAGTTTAAACTCTCCTATTACAACTGAAGGTAAATTTTACCACTCGTCTGGGTTTATATATTACATAGAAACATGCCAGATTTATAGCTCTTTTTTCATTAAAAAATTTTACATGTCAATGCGTGGCACATTATAGGGGCTGAATAAATATTTGTCAAAGGAATGTATACGAAGTGACTTAACGTTTTGTGTTGTTCATACCTCTTTCTTATATAGCAGTAAAAAACAGCAAGAAAACCACTTAATAGTAATCCAACACCGATCCCAATTGCAATGTATTTTTCATAAGAATCCATAGCATATGAAGTTAAAGTCAAGTGCTCACACCTTTCTCCAGTATAACCAGTAAAACACCTAAAAAAAAGAAAAAAAGTTTAATTTTAAAACCTATGATGATCAAAATACAAATAAATATCCTGTTTCAATAAAGTTTAAAAAATAAATGGAAATAAGGAATTTAAATTAAAGAGGCAAATACCAAATGAAAGCCAATCTGTTAAAGGCAATGAAGCAGCTATGAATTTTTCAGTAATCCTTAAGGCCCCATATTTTCCCTTCACTGGTAGAGGGAAAAGGTAGTACGCTTCCATAATTTATTCTAGAAAAATCATTAGCCTATTCTTCCATAGGACAATACTGAGCAAATCAGTGATCATAAAAATATTATCTTAGTTGCTCTAGAACTTCGTATTCCGGAAATGTGTTTGTGTTAGTTTGTTTCATATCATCCTGAAAATGACCCCAAAACTTAAAATAACTTTTGCATGTTGTTAAAAATGCGGATTCTGATTCGGTAGTTCTGGGGTAGAGCATAGATTCTGCATTTCTAACAAGTACACAGGTTCAAGAGATGCTGCTAATCTGGAAACCATGTTTCTGGTTAATGAGGATTAAATAGCTTAGACAAGACTCCTTAGGTATTCAAATATGAAGAGGCCTGTCGAGTTATGTTCAGATTATGCACCCTTTTTACTAAAGAGAGAAAAGTGTGGAAATGTACTATGTGAAACAACAGAGGCATAAATTCATCTTCTGTCTCTAGGACTTGGAGATTTCTTTGCATTTACCTGCAGATAGCTTTCTCTAGCTCATGGTGGAATGCACAAGCACCGTTGATGCAGTAGCTGTTATGATCTTTCAGGCAAGAGTGTGAGAACTTCAAAACTATGGGTCCTTCTATGTCGTCAGCTAAGAAAAGGAGATACAATATTAACAAATGAAGTGTGTCTTACTTTTATGGTAAATTTTTTATACATATGTAAATAAATTTTTAATTTTAAGGATATTTGGGGGGTGCTGTGTCCTTTAAACTATTGATTCGCTTAGCAGATTGTATTCACAAGGGCTGGGTTAATATCATCTAGTCATATTAATTAGGGGGATGGAGGGGGGTTGATGATTGTTTCATTTTTTAAAAGCAACATAGTAAGATAGAAAGGCAACAAATTCACCAAAAGGTGGCAGCACTGGTTCTAGTCTTAGGTTGTTTTGCGCAATTCTTCCCAGACTTGTGTCTGAATGCGACTTAATATAGATCTTGGCTGGGAGCAGTGGCTCAGGCTTGTAGACCCAGCACTTTGGGAGGCCGAGGTGGGCGGATCACGAGGTCAAGAGATCAAGACCAGCCTGGCCAACATGGTGAAACCCTGTCTCTACTAAAAAATGCAAAAATTAGCTGGGCATGATGGTGCATACCTGTAGTCCCAGCTACTGGAGAGAGGGAGGCAGGAGAATTGCTTGAACCTGGGAGGCAGAGGTTGCGGTAAGCCGAGATCGCACCACTGCACTCCAACCTGGGCGACAAGAGTGAAACTACGTCTCAAAAATATATGTGTGTGTGTGTGTGTGTGTGTGTGTGTGTGTGTATGATCTCATAATATTTCTATTTTCCCCTTTTACACCTCAGAAGTCAGCACTTGGGAAGATTTGAATTTACACCTGTGAGATAGTAAACAGGATTATTATTCCTGATTCTCTGATGTACAAAAGACATACCTATGCCATTGTTGGTGTTTATGCAGTGGGAATGAACCTTCGGTAAAACTGCATAATTGAATCCTTTGGGGTATATTTTATTGATTCTTAAATTTTTCTCAAGCAGAATTAATGCCATTTTATTTGTCATTTTTAGAAAAATTATATTCCCTCATCATAATGATAAAGTTATACCATATTTGCCTTCCTAACATTAAGGGAATCTTACTTGTTTATAGGAAAAAAAAAAAAACAGTTTGAAAAGGCATTCTTTTTTTATATTAAAAATACTAAATATGTAGATGTTAAGATTACAAACAAGATATGTTGTATTACTTTATTTTGGTTGAGAACACACATTACCTTAAAATTCACGTTCATTTTGTTGAATGTGATGATATAATGTATCATTTTAATAATTATCAGGCAGTGAGAATTTTCCATTATAAACTGTGCTGGGTGCTTTCTATTTCAAGACTAAACAAGTGCGATTAACAAGGCCCTAAACAGAATTTGCTAGAAAAATGTGAGAATTAAGCCATTTCTAAAGAAAAGGTATACCAGAGAGACTTATCTTTCCCCTAAGAATGAGAAGAATGAGAAGATTAATCATAACTTTTATAAAAATTTTTCTAAGATACTAGATTGAGATTTTTAAGTTAGATAAAAAGCAAAAGGAAAAATTAAAGTTATCCATCAAGAAAGCAAAGGAAAAATATAGAAATGATATACAGTTGTGCTTCCATATTCATAGGTTCCACATGCATGGTTTCAACCAACCTCATATGGAAAATATTTGAAAAAATGCATGTGTACTTAAAATATACAGACTTATTTTCTTGTCATTATTCCCTAAACAATGCAGTATAAGAACTATTTATATAGTATTTACAATGTTTAGGCATAAATAATCAAGAGATGATTTAAAGTACACGGGTGTGTGTCTATAGGTTATACACAAATATTATGCTATTTTATATAAGGGATTTGAGCATCTGTGGATTTTGGTACCCTATGGGCAGGAGGAGAAGGTCTTAGAACTAATGCCCCATGGAAAATGAAGGATGACTGTATTGAATTCCTTTTTTCCATTGTTATTACTTGTAACTCAAAAAATTTTACTTGTGGTTTACCATTAAGGAAGAAAAATAGTACTGAACATGCCATTATGAAGTTAGTCATTGAGAGAAAACTAAGCTTCTTTAATTTTCTGCAGTGTATTTTATATATATATATATATATATATATATATATATATATATATGTTTGTTTTTTTTTTTTTGAGATGCAGTCTCACTCTGTCATCCAGGGTGGAGTACAATGGCCCGATCTCAGCTCACTGCAACCTCCACCTCCTGGGTTCAAGCAATTCTCCTTCATCAGCTTTCTGAGTAGCTGGGATTACAGGTGTGCACCACCACACCCAGCTAATTTTTGTATTTTTAGTAGAGAGAGGGCTTTACCATGTTGGCCAGGCTGGTCTCAAACTCCTGACCTCAGATGATCTGCCCATCTTGGCCTCCCAAAGTACTGGGATTACAGGCATGAGCCACTATGCCATGCCAGTATATTATATTCTAATAAGATGTTTCCTCTTTGTTCAAAGGCTTAGAAGATAAGTAGTTGGCTATAAGTTATTCTAAAACCCACATTGATTTCATTGGGCAAATCAACAGATATTCAAAAAATCAAATGCGTAAAATATTTTGAGACAATCACTTAAAGTTCTGAATTATTAGTGAAAGGAAGAACACTGAGATATGACAATCTTCTTTTATTTGCCTGATATTGTTTCCTCTGCCCTAAATCGCATTCCCAGCCTCCACATAGTGATCAGGATGCAATTTGCAGAACAATCATAACGACTAAGTCACAGGTCGTGGTAAGCAACAAGCTTTCCAAGTTTCACCTCTAAGAGTTTAAACAGATTTGAAAAAGAACGCTGATGCTCAAGAGCATCCAGAAGCCACTGTGATAATAATAAAATACAAAAGAAAATATATCATCACCATCAACAACAAAAATTGGGTACAAGTGGTTAGGATATATAGCATACGCTAAAATAACAACAAAAGCCCCAAAGCAAACAAGAAAAAAAAGATCATTCCAAAGATGAAGGAAAGTGCTTTTCATCTTGTAGCCATAATGCCTTTGGCAGCAAAGCTTATTATCACAGATCAAAATATAATGTCACTCATCAAGAATGCCAAAATGGGGACAAACTACCTCTGAACACACAGGGGATACTGGGAACCAAGCAGAAATGAAGCAGAAAATGTGGCCTGTTTCATGTTCAGGACAGTGACTGAAAACAGCTTTTGTCTCATTTGCTTCACTTCCTCCTTTTAAAAAGGCAATTATTTTCTGGCACATTTATCTGTCACTTCAATTTAACAGCATCCTGCTAAGAGAGTTGATTATCTAATAATATGATATATATTAAAAAATGAGCAATATTGCTTTTATCTTCCAATTTTTAGAAAAGTCTTGTGAAATACAAAAATGGGAAGAAAATACCTTCTGTTTTGTTAACTGTCCAGTTACCTTGCTGGGCTGTGATTGGAGGTGTTACAGTCACGGCTGCCTCTTCAGTCAGTGCTGTCATTGCTGTATTAAGGGGGCAAAAGCATCTTTAACAGAGAGCCTCCTTCTATGTACAAGCAACAGATGGAAAATATTCTTATACTGTTTATTCCTATTTCTATTTTGCTTTTAATTTATTACAGTTGAAATCCATAACGTGACTAGGGCAATATCCTTACAGTGTCTCATGCATTCCATTGACTATATTAGGATTACAGCCAATAAAAACACAATTTTTAAGACTGTTAATACATTTACATACTAATTCAAAACTAAGAGCACTATAGTATAGTAGCTAAATGTATAAATTATTCTTCAATTGTATAAAGCAAACATTCTGGAGGTCTCAAAAAGAGGTGTCAAAATATATTAGGAGAGGAACATACAGAACATAAGAAAGTAAATTAATCCACAGTTTCTTTGCTCTGATCTTTATCATAAAGCACAACTGTTAGAAGTCAACTTCTCTCTAATGCAGAGGAAATAAATCCTATTCACATTTTACAGTGATATAAAGTTAACAAAAGGAAATTACCTACCATTGAACAGAAGATAGACTGATATTGGAACTCCCAAAGCCATTTCCTGTAGTTGTTTAACTTTCCTTCTCTTATCCTTCCAGACTGACGGGTGGAAGGTTTTTATTGAGCTCTCTGAGTCTTTGTTGCATTTATATTTCATGAAGCGTCATCTGGTAGTTCTTACCAATCAAAAAAATATGTACATCTGGCAGCAGCAGAAAGCCTCTGGGCATTCACACACTTGTTTAGGATGCCTGTTTTATCTAGCAACGTGATCAAGTTTTCTTTTGAAACGCTGGTTTCCTGTTACCTGTGGGCATAATCATGTATGTAAAAGAAAACAACAACAACAAACTATGATTTCAGGAAAGGCATCCATTGGTGTGAAGAGAAATACACCAGCTCAAAGGATGCTAGCAACCTATACAGGAGTCCAGCAAACATAACTGCAAATTAGGAAGCAGCATAACCTGTTTCTAAAAGAAATATCCCTGAAACTATGGATGGTTACACCACCTTTCATTACAGACTATGAGTTCCATTTCAAATCAAGATCATTTGTTAATTTAGTTGCAGAGAACAGTTAAATTTGTGAAAACACAGAGGTTTCATATTCCATTTTAGTGTTTGCTTCTGAGTTTTACTATGACAGTGTTATAAATAAAATTATGTTCAATAGTACAACATTTACCTTTCTGCCATCCTGCTATTTAACATTTTTCTGAGTAAACGAAATGGGCTACCATATTCCAGGAACAACGATGCTTAAATCTGCGTCCCAATGATTAAGCTACAGAGAACCAGTAAAGTACCAACATAATAAAGCAGCAATAATAATAATATTAAAATTTTCCATTAAAAGAAAATTAAGATGACATTTAGTTTGGATACATCTAATGAACAGAAAGTTTTTTAAATTAATACAACATCCAAATGTTTTCTTAATGTTCATCTAGTTGTAATTATTAAAGTGGCACTTTAAAGGCCAAAACATGTAATTACACCTACTATATTTTACAACTACAGACATTTTTACTTGCCCCAAATTACTATAAATAATTTATAAATATCTTCCTGAGGCATTGAGTCTTTCTGCCTGGAATTTCGATTGCTTATATTTTCTTGAAACTTGAAACCTCAAAACCCTAAAAACGTATTCAAGCCAAAATAGGTCATCTTTTGCATCATGTCCACTCAGCAAGTTAGATTTACCAGAAAGGAGCCCTTTAACTATTTGAATATAAATGTGGTGTTAGAAATTACACAAGAACGAACTTGTTGAACTCATTATAACTTGGGCAATCACTTACCACAGGAGTCATCATTTTAAAGTTAAAATAATATAATAGTACTTGACTCACTTTAAATGTGCCTACATTTTGCATTTCTACTTTTGTGGGTTTTTAAAAAACTGTTCATTACTAAGTCAATTTCTGGACAATACATTTCCCAGGCAAATAACATTTGAATTATAAGTTGAACAATCTTCTTTGCACCATTGCTGAGAATTTAAGAAGAAATCATTTACAAAAGATTAAATAAACATCACAATTCTTTTTGTAGTTTGTGGAGGGAGATGTTAGAACTCATATTAAATAATTTATTTCTAGGACTGAGACATCAAAGTACAAAGATCATCTTTGTAAAAACTCTTAAGTGTAACTAGGGCAGTCATTTGCACTTTACAGGTTTCCCTACATGTCTCAATTCTTTCTTCAGGAACCCTGGCCCAAACAAATCCAGGGCCTAACATCTAGTAAATATTCAGTGAATCTGTCTTCAGTGAATAAGGAAATAAGTAACAGGCATTATTTCTATTCTCACATGACAAACGACAAATTTCTTGAGGCTCAAAATAATTAAGTGACTTGCCAAAGTACATGCCTAGAGTCAGGACTTCAATCCTGGCCAGGTGTGGTGGCTCATATCTGTAATCTCAGCACTTTCGGAGGCTGAGGTGGGAGGATTGCTTGAGCCCAGGAGTTTGAGACCAGCCTGGGCAACAAAGCAAGACCCTGACTATACAAAAAATAAATTAGCTGGGCATGGTGGTCTGGGTTACTTGAGAGGCAGAGGCAGGAAGAACACTTGAGCCTGGGAGGTCAAGGCTGCAATGAGCCATGATTACACCACTGCACCCTGGCCTGGGCTACAGACCCTGTCTCAAACAAAACAAAACAAAATAAAACTGACTCCAATTCTGTATTTTCAGATTCTAAATCGTAGCTGTTTCCATTTCCCTAGTTGTGTCCTCTTGTAGTTGTTGTTGTACTGATCACAAAAGAATTCCCTTAATTATCTCCTAAAATCAAGCTTTAAATAAATTACCTTTATTAGAAAAACAAAACTAAATATTTAATAAACTGTGATTTTCACTCACATCTGGGCTGAGAGATAGAACTTCAGCCTTTCTGGTAAATTGGCTCACTTAATATAGAAACCCATCTTCCACTTTAGCTTATGGTTTTTGCCAAAAAGTAACTCTAAGTCATCAAACATGTTGCCTTTCCTCTGGGGCCCATAATCATAGCTCCCACTTACAATCTTTACAGGAAAGTCCACTCCCTTCACAACTTCAATCCTCTCGCCCAAAAGTCCTTTCTCCAAATCCTAAAGAATGGGGGGAGATGGATACCGTAAGGTGGCTTGTCTGATACCTTTATTCATTCTTAATACGCGTTAAATCAGGTAAGGGTGAGAAAGAAGAAAGAAGTGAGAGGCTAAGAGCTCCACTCTTAATTTTCCCTCATGCCACTCTTCTAGTCTTTTTAATTTACTTATCTCTCTCTTCTAGAAGTTCGTTCTAGAAGAGAGAATTTCTGACAGTTTACACTTCCCTTACCTTTCTTTTTTTCCTTGCTGTTTCACTAACTCAACCACAATTTATTGCTGGTCATTGGCAGGAATGGTGATCAGTTCATTGATTATCTCTCTAAGTTTATTCTGTCCCTTTCATGGATTCAGTTGCATTCGTTCATTAAATATTGAATGACTGCTATATCCATGACACTGGGCTGGGTGAGATGATGTTTGTAAGACAAACAAATCATGCATGGATTCTGACTTCAAGGAAGTAAAGGCATCTAGGCAAAGTACATACATAACTACAGTACTGGGCAGGGAGTGATAACTGCCATGCATGTGTGCATAAAGGGCTCTGAGAGCTAAGGGCTGGCATTTTAAACGGACAAGTTTCATTTGAAGTAAATCTTAAATAACAAGTAGGATTTAGACACATATTGATAAGAGAAAAGACTTGGAGGTGGGATCCGAGGGAAGGCAGAGTGTAGTAGTAAAAAGAGTGGCTTCTGACTCAATCCTCCCAACAGACCTTGCTGTGAATTGAAATTCCACCTTTTCTATCTATTTGGCCTTGGCTGAGGCTTTTTAATAACTAGGAGGCTCAATAAGTTTCTCATCTGTCAAATGGAGATTGTCAATAATGAGCAAAGACAAAAAAAAAAAAGATGGTTTGGGAGGCCAAGTAGGGAGGATTGCTTGAGCCCAGGAGTTCCAGACCAGTTTAGGCAATATAGTAGGACCCCTCTTTACAAAAAATTAAAAACTTAGCTGGGCATGGTGGCACTGGTCTGCAGTCCCAGTTACTCCAGAGGCTGAGGGAGGATTGCTTGAGCCTCAGAGGTGAAGGCTGCAGTGAGCAGTGATCACATCACTGTACTTCAGCCTGGAAACAGAGCGAGACCCTGTATATTAAAAAACAAAAAAAAAAAAACAAAAAAAAAAACTGGAGAAGAACAAAAGAGGAAAGTATTTAGCACACGATAGGTGCTCAGTTAAAGATAGTTGTTACTATTGAGCAAGTGTAGAAAGACACAGAGTGTGTATAATGGTTACTAAAAAGGCCAGGAATTTAGTGTGTCAGTATATGCTGATGAGTCCTAAATTCTTATCACTAATCATGAATTCTTATCCTCTTTCCAGACTGATATTACTTCGGAATTCTTATGTATGTATTATGTCATCACCTGAAAGTTAACATGTTTTAAACTGAACATATCTCTCCTTCAAAGTCAGCTCCCTTTTACAATTTCCTTATGTTAGTCAATGATAACATCGTCTGACCTCGTAACTTACTAAATACTGCCAAATTCTGATACATCCACCCCTCTAGTGTATTTTTGCATACTTATCCAGCTGTACCACTCTCCAAAAACAAACCTTTCATTTTTGTCTAATTGCAACCCTTGCTTTCATACACATATGCTAAGCTCATTCTTATTTCTGTAACTTTATTACATTCTTTAGGGTGCTCTTTACACATACTTTACAGATACAGTAGGGGAAGAAAACCATCTCTAAGCTCCTCCAGGTCAACATGTCTGTCTTTTAAGGACCCCAAATACCTGTAAAGTTATGGTCCCAATAAACTGACTTTACCTAATGTGTTGAAAAAAGCTCCCTCCTTCACCAAACCTTAGTCAGACTCCTCTGAGCTCTCTTCCTGACCAGGTCTTGACCTAGACCCATCGAGACCAGTTTTAGCAAAGAATCCTGCTAAGTCAGTTTATGGAGAGTCCCCCATGTACGCTACTTAATCTACGTTCTGATCCTGTGCCTTTTGTGGCTAAGTCTTTGGCCTGCTGTTATCAACATCCTAACAAGCCAGTTTAGTGAGAATCCCCCTACCTTGAATATCTAAAGTTCCTCTTAGTAATTTTCCATCCAGCAACCCCCTAGCTCTGCTCATTGGCTATATATCCCTAGCTGTCTATGTTGCATTCAGAGTTAGTTCAGTCTCTTTCATCCATTGCAATAGTCTTAACATCTTGACTGTTTTAAATAAGCATCAGAGCAATTTTTCATCTACAGTGTTTTAATTAGCTTCTGGGAAGTCTGAATTCTGAATGTTATTCCAAAGCAACCCTTCCTGCACCACTCTGGGGTAGAGCTCAAAATTACAGTCTTCACATTTTCCACATACATGTATTTTAATCATTTTATTTGTTTTGCGAGTTAGGGATCCTTAAAAATTAAAGAGGCCTTTTCTGAATGTTAGCTTGGGAGCTTTAAATTTAAACTTCTGTCAGGATTATCAGACAACAATTGGTCTGAACTGACTGTGGAATATGCTATATAACATGTTCTTTCACGTTTTAGAAACTTGTGCATTTCTCTAGGATGCAGTAAGGAAATGAGTAAGAAATGTATAGCTATCTTAAGAAATAAGAATACTGCATTTCTTCAAATTGTTTTTATTACACAGTTGTAATGTTATTAATTATAAACATCTAGTCTATTTTCACACAAATCGTCACGAGTACACACTGATAAAGACATGCGCTGGGTGAGAATCATTATTTGTATATAAACATAGTGGGATTTGGGCATGAAAACATGGTATCAATTAAACAGCTTTAGCAGTCTCAAAATAGACTTCCACTACATTCATAGTATTTCCTAATTTAAATTGTGTTAGAAACGTTGCATCTAATTTGAGGAACAAATGCTGTAACAAAAGAGGGAAGACATGTGGGCAAGAAACCAGAAGATTTTTAGTTGTATACTAAGATTCAGTTTTGGCACATTGAAAGAATCATGTTTTCTTATTAGATTTCTGAATTTGTGAACAAACAGTAACAGTTGCTGTTCTTTAATATGACCTCATTCATACTATATTTGTGGGAAAACACAACGTTAGTTTTATCTGTTTACTTATTTTGGGATTTTTCCATTATTGCTCAGTGAAGGTACTATCCAAATATTTTTTAGAAGAAAGAAATGACATTTAAACCTAACACATTCTTCATACATTTTTACTGTGACAAGTAGTCATTCACAATGTGATATAATCATTACTTTTCCAAATAGTGCATTTTTTGCCTTCCTGAAATATTTTCCTTTCCTTAAATAGAACATAATTTCTCATTAGGATGGTTTTATAGAATGCATTTGGGGGATATTTGAGATCAAGATGTTATTTTCAACATTTCATTTTTCTTGTAGTAAGCAAGCTCTTTTTCAGCATTGACTTAGATCATAAAATATATGAAAAATGTGAGCATGCAAACAGCAAACCTAAATTACATTTTATATGAGTGCCCATTTGGCTGACAGGACATTTGTTGAAAATATACTATATGAGATATGTGATATTTAATTGCGTCAAAAATATATTTATTTATTATGAGCCCTTTATTGTTTTAACATTATGAACAAATATCCTCAAAATAAACAATTGTTACCAAAATTTTCATTGGAATTGTTTTGTTTTGTTTTTTTTCTTAAAACTCAAAATCAATTAACAGGAAATGCATAAAATTGTGTGAATCATTTGATCCACAATGATTCCATCAATGAAAAAATAAATACCATGTAGAAATAAATAGCTTTGTAGTAAAATATAAAGGTTTTACCCTTCGTCAAATAAACAAATAGCATGACTTCAGTTTGCTTTATCCTTTCATGTGATCTAGTAAATGATTTTTTTAGCTGCCAGAAGGGTGTTCTTCAGAAGCATTGCCACTGTCATGGGTCCCACACCTCCTGGAACTGGAGTGATAAAGCCAGCTTTCTTCTTAACATCTGATAGGGGGGAAAAAAAAACCAGAATATTCTTTATTTTAGAATTTATCTGAGATTTTCATATTTTTAAACATGCTAATATAGTGGCTCTTTCTTCATTACACATACTAATCATTTTTTTAGCATCAAGTAGGCTGTAATAAACAGAGACACACATACACACACACACATGCTCCCTTAGACAAATACTTCTGTGAATGACATCTAAGGTGGACAGAAAGACCACAATGGGCCAACACTGTAAGTTCGAGCTCCATGCAGCTCAGTTTGTTTTACACAATGAAACCTATAATCGACCCAGTAACCTGTAATTCTAGTTAACTAATTCTAAAATACATGATACTGGTCACAAAAGAGACATGGAACATGGAAAGTTCAGCAATACCATTTATTAAACAGAAATTATTCCTTTTACAACAATATCACAATGTATGTGTAGATATTACAGTTCAGTTCAAGTCTAATAAATATCATTAAATATACTTGAATTAGGAATACATATACATAGTCCTATTCAGAGGTATGAAAACTTATTCAGTGAATACAGATGGTCCCAGCTTGCAATGGTTTGACTTACAATTTTTTGATTTTTCAACTGTGCAAAAGCAATACAGATTCAGTGGGAACTATATTTCAAATTTTGAATTTTGACCTTTCTCTTAGCTAGTGATATGTGATACAATACTTCTCAAGATGCTGAGTAGTGGTAATAAGCCAAAGCTCCCAGTCAGCCATGAGATCACAAAGGTGAACAACCATGACCAACCAGTACTCTACAATGTACTGCATTCCAAGATGATTTGTCCAAATACAGGCTAATGTAAGTGTTCTGAGCATGTTTATGGTAGCCTAGACTAAGATATGATGTTTGGCGTATTAATGCATTTTTGACCTAATGATATTTTCAACTTAAGATAGGATGACTGAGATGTAATCCCACCATAAGTCACAGAGAATTGTATACTTAAAGAAAATGGCAGATAACTTTCAGCAAGTTTTATTTAAGAATGTTGTCAGGCTGGGTGTGGTGGCTCATGCCTGTAATCCCAGCACTTTGGGAGGCCAAGGTGGATCATAAGGTCAGGAGTTCGAGACCTGCCTGACCAACATGGTGAAACCCCGTCTCTACTAAAGATACAAAAATTAGCTGGGTGTGGTGGCATGCGCCTGCAATCCCAGCTACTCGGGGAGGCTGAGGCAGGAGAATTGCTTGAACCCAGGAGGAAGAGGTTGCAGTGAGCCAAGATCCTGCCACAAGCACTCCAGCCTGGGCAACAGTGAGACTCAATCCCAAAAACAAACAAATCAAACAAACAAACAAACACAATTGTTTTCAAACCCACAGTATTAAAGGTGAATGACTTGCTGCATTCATTTACTTGATGGTTTGGTACTTTATTGTGTGAATAGGAACAATGAAGTTTTTCCAGATAACTGTTAGTAAAACATTAGCATAGACAATATTTCTTTAATGCATAATCTGACATTATTAACCACATGCTATCTAGATGTATTGCCTTTTACAAGTTAGCTCATATAGGCTTCTACATGAATTAAAATCAATAGATGTTGTCTGTATCTTTAATATTATTTTTGCACAACTTATGTCACCCTTTTGAAAGATGATTTGTGGAATTTACCTTTACTTTATTTGAAGTGAATAGTACATTGGAATAATTTTTTAAATCATAGGAAAAGCATAGGAATAATATTGCTTTACTTGAAGAAAGGTCCAATAAGCTTAAATACGTCATAAAAAATGTATAGTTAATATGTGTCATGAATTTTCTGATGGCATGTTATAAAGAAAAGATAAGAATACTGTGATTTGGAAGGTAATATTTCACTTTTACAAACAGCCTCTATAGAGAAAGCATATCCTTTCCATTGCTACATTTTCATCTAGTGCATTCTATTCTGCAGAAACATTAGACTGGGTCAATAGCCAATCAATAAATAGCTGCGAATTTTTTAGTCCTTTCTTCCTTTGCTCTAACTGTTCCTTCTACCTGGATCATTATTCCATCTTATCCAAACAAGAAACTCATTATTTTCTGAAAGCCAGTGAAATGTCACCTGTCTATAATTTTCCTGAAAAACTCACTCCTCCAGTGTTGAATTCAAAGTTCCACCATGGAGTGTAAATTAGTTCAACCATTGTGGAATACAGTGTGGCAATTCCTCAAGGACCTAGAAATAGAAATTCCATTTGACCCAGCAATCCCGTTACTGGGTATATATCCAAAGGATTATAAATCGTTCTACTATAAGGACACATGCACGTGAATGCTCATTGCAGCACTGTTTACAATAGCATAGACCTGGAACCAACCCAAATGCCCATCGATGATAGACTAGACAGGGAAAATGTGGCACATATACACCATGGAATATTATGCAGCCATAAAAAATGATGAGTTTGTGTCCTTTGTAGGGACATGGATGAACCTGGAAACCAACATTCTCAGCAAACTGACACAAGAACAAAAAATCAAATACCACATGTTCTAACTCGTAGGTAGGTGTTAAACAATGAGAGCACATGGACACAGGGAGGGGAGCATCACAAACTGGGGTCTCCTGGGGGGAATAAGGGAGGGACAGTGAGGGGTAGGGAGGTTGGGGAGCGATAACATGGGGAGAAATGCCAGATATAGGTGACAGGGGGATGGAGGCAGCAAACCACATTGCCATGTATATACCTATTCAACAATTCTGCATGATCTGCACGTGTACCCCAAATCTAAAGTACAATAAAAAACATATATTAAAAAATAGTAAGTCCCACCATGTATATTTCCAATATTTTATACCTACCTCCATTATGGAATATAACACACTGCACTATCTGTTCCCTTGACTAGATACCAGCACGTAGAAGGCAGAAGCCAAGTCATTGTGGTGGTTGTTTTTAATCTTAGAATGCCTCCATGCACAGGTTAGGGACTCAGCAAATTTTGAGAAAGTGAACTTAAATTTCCCTTACTTAAAATCTAAAATCAGTTTGCAGAAATGTGTCAGTGCTTTTGACTGGATATAAACAGTATCAATTTAGCTTAAGCTAATTTACTGAAAAATTCAAGCTACTCATTTTGCTTGAGGGTAATAAACTGCATTTTCCACTGTTCAATAAGCTGACTTAATGGCCTAAGAAATGCCTTCCAAGACCTTTCCTCAAGCAACAAAGAAGCAATGCCTTTAAAATGTGTCAGGTCTTTAGAAGAAACATTTACACTACTAGTACTATTACTACTACTACTACTACTATTACTACTTTATTACTACTTACAGTATTACTGCCATTTATACTAATAGAACATAGTCATATATTTGTAAAGCACTAATGTTGAAATATAAATACATAAAAATAAAATACTGCTGAATAATATTGGAAAGTAAAAATCAAGTGCTAATTGAATCTTCAATGGAAAACAAAATGATTTCTTTCAAAATTTAAAAGTGGCGTACAGTTTGTTATACCAGAGAATCTATATCTATTGTGGGCATAAAAATATTTTTATATAGTTTGGTTTTTAACTTTGAAAGGTAAAGTGGCTTTGATACTATTTGTCTCTGAAAAAATAGTAAAAAGCATAGCTACTATCAATTGAGTACCTATTAATTCATTGTCAATAATTGTATACATTGTTCTAATAATTAATATTTGATTATTTCATTTTAATAGATGAGGAAACTCTGGCTCAGTGAAGTTAAAGTGACTTACCACTCTCCTGTATAGTACAGACATTGCTCACAGCCAGGTTAGAAATACTCTAAAATTCCATAATTTCACCCCATCCCAATGCAACTATATGACCTGAACAAGTAGAAAAGTCCAAAAAATAGCTCAAGTGCCAGAAATTAACTCCGTTTTCTCAAAGTGTTAGGAGGATAATCTAGAAAAAAATAAATGAAGAGGAAAACATTCTAATGTATTAATTTTCCTACATTTTGACTATGAATTCTCATAGCTATCATCTCTGAACTACATCTTACACTTCAAATTACACAGCTGGCTGAGTCGTTTTATTCCTGGTGTTAGATCAGATAAACCATCGGTCTGCTCAGGTATCATGATCTTCCTCTTCCAAATTATGTTTTACAGACAACATGCTTACTATTGCATTCTTTTGCTCAGCTCAGAAGGTGAGGTTTGGGTGGAGGAGGAGGGAATGGGAATGAAATACTGCATAAAATAATATCTGCCTGAAATTTTTTAGCTCAGTGTCTGCATTTTTGCATACTTTAGTGGTGGAAACCAACACACATTCACCCTGTCCTGCCTATCAGTTTTCATAGAATTAGACTATTAAGGGGTAATGGGGCTTCACCTAACATGGGCTAGGGCTTCTCTGAACACCAGTAAGCATTTAGTAGCATCAGTGGAGCCCAAAAATTACTCATGAAGTGGAAGATTATAATATCAATGTAAACACACCTGATTATTCCAATACTTGCTTCAATCTTTTTTGTTTTTGAATTAAAGTATATGGATATGAAGATAAACTTTGTACATGGTCATGAGAGGCAGAGTGGTTAATTTGATTTTAGAAAACACATATTAGGTTTCTATTCCTTTTGATTTGATATTCATGAGTATCTGTGTCTAAGAAAGAAATAATAAGCTTATTTGCTGCTGGCTAGTGTTAATATATTCTTTGTCTATTTACATAAGGATCAGGATACAGAAGTAAGTGATCTCTCAAGAAAGGCGGGGGAGTTATTGGCAAGTGCCAGTGGGTAAAGATGTCAATGCTTAACAAAAATTCTCTATTCTAATGATTTTGCATAACTATTTCAGGGCTATCCTAAGCAACACACGTATGAAATACTGCAGGTGGCGTACATGCTAAAATTTTAGTCATATGAGAAAGAGTTAAATTTTATTTATGTTTGATGCTCTGAAAAGCATCTTCCCCAATCATATCTGAAAGACAACAAGGTAACAAGCATTACATCACCAGAATAACCTCTCATTGGCTAGTCTTTCCCTGAGGGCAGACAAGGGTTTGCACTTGCTTGAAGATGATGATTTTAAATATTAATCCTATTATGTGTAGGGAAAAGGTGTTCTATATGCTCCATTAAGAGAAATACGGAAGCATTATAGGAGAGTAACTTCCTTCAGCGCCTTAATTTACTGTGGGCATAGGTGTGAGGGTGTATGCATGTCTGTTTGAGGGAATACCAGAAGTTTGGTATATATGGGAATCAGGTACTAGACCCTGACTGATACCAGCCCTTTCATATGAGGTTAATGAACACATATGGCAAAACCAGGGTTAGATTCTATTTTACAAAATCAACATGATTTTCAGCCTACTGAAACTATTTGACAACCAAATCCTACTGTCTGCATGAAACTTTCTCTGGAGAATGAGACTTAGATGAAAATGACTTAGAAATGTTTAAATTAAGTTCCTGAAAATAAAGATATTTTAAGGAAAGGTAATAATTATCATAACAATTTATTTGAATTACCTCCCTGCAAACTTTAGACCCTGCAAAGTAATTCCATAGATTTCCTTGAAAGTGCTATGGCTTTGTTAGCATGACTAAGAACGTTAGGGTGTATGTTCAGTTGTACAGAAATAAGAGATTTAAAATCAGCCATTTTGGATGTAAGATTTGCCTTTGTACATACTATTCCCTTTGTCTGACATGCCCTTCTCTCACTTCTCCAGCTGAAAAATATTTCTTCTTCCTTCTCAGATTCAGCATAAATGTCACTTTCTTTGTGGAGCCTATTAACTCCCCCACGCTAAGTTAACTGTTCATTCATTTATCAGCAAAACTTAGTAGAGTGATTTTCAATTTGCATTCATAGAGCATATTGGAATCTCTTGTGAGACTAAGTCATACTGCATATGCCTCCTCCTACGCCAGTATTGCACATTCTCAGTATGTACCACTGAGAATTAATGTCTGAAGTGAGAAATATTTCTAATGGTGGGAAAAGAATGTTCTCCATATAAACAGGATGAAGGAAATTTAAAATCTGGTTGGAATTCATTGCAGTAGTATGGCTACTTCACATGATGGCCTCAGGTTCCCAGTCAGGTACCAGGCAAACTCCAATGTACAAATGCTTTTCACACTTCTGCTTACATCGGAGTTGCTAATGTCCCATTGGTCAAAGCAAGGTACACTATCAAGCTGAAATTCAGACTTGGAATAAGAAGAGTGGCCAAGTCACCCTGCAAAGGGTACGTCCACATGGGGACAAAATAAATGTGTGGCCATTTTTATAATCTACTATAGTAGCGGCTCCCAGCACACCATGTCAGCCACACAATTTGCTGCCAGAGTTATTCTTTAAAACACAGATTTGATTATCTCAGCTTATAAACATCTGATGGTTCTTCACTGTCTCTACGATAAAATATAAATTCTTTGCTATGGCAATCAATGCCTTTTATCTTCCAGCCTAACATCTTTATCTTGCATCATTTTCTACCCTATATTCAATTAGTCACTGTTCCCACACATACCATAAACTGGACCAGATAGATTCATAACAAATGTTTCTTAAGAAAGACAGACAGAGTTACTAAAAGCTCTTGGAGATTTTAGTCTAATTGGGAAAATAGACATTAAAAATACAGATGCCTAAATAATAATTAGGCTACAGCTGTGATATGTGCTACACATGAAACGTATACTGCACTGTGAAGGTGTCAAGAGGATCTGAGCCTGAACAGCACTGTGTATTAATGTGGCATATCCATGCTAAGTTTTTCCAGGTGGAATAGAGAGGTGTAGAATGGACAGTGTTCTGTGTAGAAGAGACAATGAGATAAAGGTGGCAAGAAGCTTCCCTCAGGTGGAAAGCAGCCTGAACTATTGAAAACACTGTAAGAAGGCCAGTATGGCTGAGATGTCGGAGTAAAGACAAAGTTGCAGGAGATGACATGGAAGAGGTAGCAGTGTCTGATTATGTACAGCCTAGTAGAAAATAACAAGCATTTTGTATATTAATTTAAGAGCAATGATTAAAGTATTTTTAACATTTGGAAAAAACATATGTTGAGGTAGCATAAAACCCAGTGAGGAAATTGTCCTGTGTTTGCACATTTCTCTAATGAAGTGAGTTTAGTATCTGGGTGGAAGAAAAGCAGATAAACACAAAAATTACAAAATAAAGTGAGATTCACTAAGGTTGGAATAAATTCAGGCTCTTATGGGAGTACCTCAAAGAGAAAACACAAATCAGATATGGGGATTCGAGAAAGATTTGTAAAGTAGCAGAGAAGCTGCAAGATTGATGGACCCCTGAGCGGGGGAAGAAAGGGAGAAAGCAATGCAGACACAGGGGAAGAGTAAAATCAAAGGTAGGCTGGATCTGACAATGAATCTAATATAACAAAGGGGCTGAAATAAGTTCATTATGACCAAAGCACATGACAAAAGCAGCGAGAAGAAAGAGAGGAGGCTGAGGAGGTGGTCACGGGCTGTATGGCGTTCAAGAAATTTAGGTTGGGTGATGGTAGTATAGTTCCTGTGTTCAGGGTGAATAAGCTTTTATGAGTCTTTTGTGAATAAACTTGGCTATTTATATATTTAGGAGTGGTCAGTTTTGTAATATGAAAAACTTATGAGAAAAATGCATAGTACTAAATAATTTTAGAAGAAAATAGTAAAGGAGAAATTCATCTTGCATTTTCAAAAATTTCTGGCTATTGCATGTCACTAAATCATTACTCAGGTTAATCCTCTTTCAGCTTGGCATGCATGCCTAATCTTCTATGTTCTCTCTTCTCCACTATGTGGCTGATGACCCCCACCTCCATGTTATTGACTTCAGATTTCTAAAAGGAAGAACTAAGACTTGGCTTGACATCACTTATATTATTCTTACTTGAAGACAACCATTTTTCAATGTCAGTATAAAAACAATAGGTACAGAGCAGAGGTTCTTTCATATTTAAAATTTGAGATGATGATAAAAAGATGACGGAAGAAACTAATCCAGTCTATATAGATACCTCCAAAAAATCCAAGGGTAACAGAGATGACAGGGTGCAGAAAGTTTACTTATGAAGGATACTAATAGCAACATAAGGGACACTAACAGGCCCTTTAAAAACTTAAGTAAGAATAAAATAGTATGCGGTCATTAATCTTTTGGCACCAGCAACCCATGCTTCATGACAGGGTGTCTTGTCTCCGGCTTGTGTGTTCCGTGTCATTGCATCATTTGGAAACTTTATGTTCTTAGGTTCCTAGGGCCAGGAATTTAATAATTCAGATTCTTATTTAAGATACCTTGTTGGAATACTCCCTAGTTCCTTGGCAAATACTAAATTTCTATTTCAGTACATTATATCTACTCCAAAGGTCCCAAATAATGGAATTTCCAGATATATCTAAGCAGAATTAATTTTGCTAGTTTATTTTGAAAACTGCATATTCTGGCAAAGTTAAAGAATATATTTGTGCTCTATAAATTTATTTTTGGGGTGGAGGAAGAGAGCTGATGTCTCATGTTCCTATATTTTTTATTTGTCATCTGTATTATTTTATTTGTCATTCTATCTTCTGATTCACTGTCTCTTTAAAGAAGTACTCTGTCTCATGTCAGTTCTCCACAGTGCTATAATTTCTTTTTTAAAATCAACTCCCTCCCCTAAAAGGAAGAATTATGATTCCTTTATCTGTGGCAAGGCAGCAGAACAAAAATTTCTTGTTTCTCTCATGTGAATTTCATCTTCCTAGTATACATATGTAATTGTCTAAATTAAATGCTTGAAGAATTTTCCCATGCTTCTAAATGCAAGCCACTTAAGCATGGCCTCTCAAACATATCCACTCTAATGAAGGGGGAGACAAGCTTCAGGAAAATGAAGTACAGGAATAACAACCAGAAAAACCTGAATGACATAGGACTGGAGAAATAATATGACTCAGGAGATAATACAGAAAACACTCCACTTTCTCATATGGTTGATATAAAAATGACACTTAAGAGCATGGTGAACTAGAGAGCAAATGATTCCTTAACAAGTCAGTGGCTTGCCATTGAACTTGGAAGGCAGCCAGGAATCAAGTGCTCCAGAGGCAATTTACTATATTTCTTCTTACATTCATCTGGTTGCTGAATCGAGGTTTCCACAAGTTTTCTAAATATATTGAGGTGTTCATTATCATGGCATCCTGTGAGCAGTAATGAGACAGAGAAGATTATTGCCCTAATGTGGTAGAAATGTATGAGACTGATCTATATTTCTATACAAATAGTGTTGACTTCATTACTTTGGTGAGCTGCACTTACAAGGACTTCTCTCACCTATTTACTTTGCAATGTGTATTTGTAGGGTGGCTAAGTTTTATTTTCTTTTATGTTAAACTAAATCTCTATATATCTGGTAATAGATGTAAATTTCTAAAATCACCACTCATACCACTTAGAAGACAATTAGTGGAACCACACAGCAAATCAATCACCTGGAGAAAGTTTAAGGTTGCTTTCTGTGAACTCTAGCTATGATATATCAGTGGAACCTTCTTTCTGATCATGGATGCTATCAGCTGCCATTTCCAGATTCCATTTTAGTAGGCAGGAGTAGCAATACTGTTATATTTCTGGTAATTCTATTGATGGCTGAGAAAATTACTAAAAATATCTCCCTTTCATGATGTCTTTAAAAATATAGGATCATCATACACTTTTGTCATCCTCTCCAGTCCTTCCCCCTCCCCCCTATCCTTTTTTTCCCCCAAACCACTAAACATTCCTATCCGAGTGGCAAATCTGTAAACTAGATAAAGCTTTCTAGAGTATCCTCCAAATCTCTTCGTGGGGCCTTAATCTCATTAGTCTGCCATAATCAACCCAAGACAGGAGCAGATAAAATCTCTTTTCCATAGATATTTATGCTGTAATATTAATATGGAGCACTGAGAAAAAACTGTAAAAAAAAAAAAAAAAAACAAAAAAAACTCATCACAGTGCAAGTAAAGAAGAAAACCTTGCAGAGATACTTCTCTTGTTTCTGCAAATGTATTTTTTGTGTCTCAACTTTAACTCTTCTCTATAAAGGTGGATGATCCAATGTCAAATTCATTCTACTAAACAGAAGTCTCTGAAAGTTGACTTGATTTTAAAGACCTAGATTTCACAGTAACCATTCTGTCCATGTTGTAAGCCACAATGGAGGCAGTTGGCTCACTGATGATAGGAATCTCCTAGTGACCATCAGTGGTTCTACCTGTTTCATGAAATGATCTGTGTGGGTTCCATGATCACAGTGTTTAACAGTCTCTCAGAAAGACTTTGACAATATTCATCAACTTTTCTAAGTGATTGGAACAAATTACCTCTGGGTTAAAGTATTAGATCTTCTCTTATAGTAAAAACTGGAGCTTTGAACTACTTTATAATTATCTACCACAAAATGTAGATGTTCTGAATCAGACTAATAAGCCATATCATCAAATTAAATGACTGACCTTGAAAACTGAGGTGGTTGGGAGTCACATTAATTTGGTTCTTTGCAATCACAGATTAATAGTTTTGTAAAAGTGATACAGTTAAAAACCAGCCTTGTTTACTTAGAAACTGGTTATATACACTTATTTTCCTATGTTGTAGAACACGCAGTTGGGAATAAGCAGTACAAAAACCACTTTCCAAATAAGCTTACTTTGCGTAATCTGGATAACATAAATTCCAGGTAATTTTTTATTGTGTGCATGGATATACCCAGAACCTCACATAGTGCCTAGTATGAAACAGCATTCACAAAGTATGTGTTGAGTAAATCAGTGAATGAATCAATGGATATATCATTAATGGATATGTGTTGTTGAATTAATAATGTATTTGCTGCTACTTTACATGAAAGCTTTTGTTCCCATTAAGTTAACTTGAGGAAAGTATTTCTGCAATCTAAGAATGACACTACAGGTTTTTAAGTACAGAGAATGTTGGTACAAATAACCATTGGTCTGAATAAGAAGGCTGAAATCCGGTGTAGAACAGAGATATAAATACCTAATGTAGATGACGAGTTGATGGGTGCAGCAAACCATCATGGCATGTGTATACCTATGTAACAAACCCGCATGTTTTGCACATGTACCCCAGAACTTAAAGTATAATAATAACAAGAAGAAGAAATGTAAGATAGGAAGCTAACCTTACAGAGTCATCCAATCTAGTTGGGAACAACTAAGTAAAAGTACAAGGCAGTATAGGATTAAGAGCAAAATGAGTGAGGCAGATGACATCTGCAACGAGAGTCTGGAGAAGATGGGATTAAGTATGAGTGCTTTAAAGTTGATTGATATGAGAGCTGGGCAAAGAACAGACTACACTGGAAGAGAGTTTAGGTCAGAAAAGCAATGAGGAGGATGGTGGTAACTGAAGTGTGAAGTTGTATACTTCTGGATTAGTAGTTCAGTGGGAATGGAGAGAAAACATGAGCAGTGTGTGTATGCGCACACACACATTGTTTTTCACCAGGCATTATGCTTGGCAATTTACCTACATTAACTAGCTTATGTAAGGTGATTATTTCATTTAATCTTCACAACAACTTTATAAGATAGAAATTATTATCACAATTTTTCAGATGATATAATTGAGTTTCAGAGTGGTGAAATGATTTACCTAAGACCATAATTGTTTTAAGCAGCAGAGTTGGGATTCAAACCCAAATCATCTTGACTACAAAGCATAGTCTTTTATGAAAAGCTGGACATAATAAAGAAAGGGTAGGGAGTGAAAGATGAATCCAAACTTTCAAATGCAGAGCATTAAAAGAAAACATAGACAGAAAGCTGCTTCTAAAACACTCTGGGGGTTTTCACCCCATCTCTAGTAGTTTCTTAGGAGAAACTTCTATGTAATTCCAAATTACTTCTATGTAATTCCAAACCCCTTCCTGACCCTATGTTTGACTATTGGGTTAGAATTTTCAGGAATGGTTTGACCAGATGGAGTCTCAAATTAAAATGTCCCTTTATAATAAAGGGGAGATTTCCTGCCCAGTTGAGATTCCTTTGGAAAATTAAAAATAAGGCACGAGATATCTGGGGCAAATTCACAATTGTATACAATATCATACTTCCCTCTTTCAACAGACCATGTTGGGCCTGCTATTGAGCACCTAAGGCCTTTTGCAATGTTTCCCTCCTTTCCTTTTTTTGCCCATTTGCTACCCTAAATACACATAATTGAGTAAAATTCATTGAACCTTTAAGATTCATCTCAAGATGAACCAAGAGGATTTCAGAATTGATACCTCCACTCTTGGTTATTCCAAAAGCCTTACAGTCATACTTAATTGATTCTTCCATTTCCCTCATATCTAATTGTTTAACCAATCATTCCAACTCTCCTTTTAAATTATATCTACCATCTAAACACCTCTCAACATCTTCACTCATTACAACCTGGTCCATGCCCCATCATTTCTTACTTGGATAATTACAATAGCCCCTTAACAGGTACCCCTATTTACACTCTTACCTCTATATGGCCTATGTGTCATTCAGTAGCCAGAGTGACACTGTTAAAATACAAGTCAAATGTCATTTCTTTGCCCCAAATCCTCCAGTGGATTTCCACTGCATTAGAGTAAAATCCAATTATACTTCCTTGGTCTATAAGATGTGAAATTATGTGGCACCACTGCTACTACCTCTTTGACTTTATTCCCTGTTACTCATTTCCTTACTTACTGTTTCAGTTACAACGGTCCCCTTGCAGCTCATAAAAAACACAAAGCAGGCTCCCCCTCAAGGTCTTTGCATTTGCGCCTCCACTTGCCTGAACTGCTGCTCCCTCATTTTCCACATGACTCCCTTCTTCATTTGTTCAGGTTAGCATGAGCCTTCCCTGACCACCCTTTCTAAGAAGCTCCATGCCATTATTCTCTAGCCATCTTATCTTGTTTTATTTTTGTATCACTAAGACACTACCTTTTTATATAGATATGTATATATTTGTTTGTTATCTGTCTCCTCTAATCAGAATGTCAGCTACTGGTAGGTAAATACTTTGTCTCTTTAGGTCACTGTTGTATCTCAAGTTCCTATAAAAATACCTGACACATAGCAGATGTTCAATAAGTACTGAACAACTGAATGAATGAATTTAATTTGAAGAATCTGAAGGGCTATACTAAAAACAGTAATAATCAAGAGACTGAAAATAATTCAGTGAAGATAGAGATACAACAAAATGAAAGTCACAAACGGAACTGACACAATTTTCAAAACTGCATTATATGGTCAAAAAGTATCTAATCTCTGTCAATAATTGAATAATTAACAGCTTAGTTAGAATTAAAGATATTTCCACAAACTGACACAAGAACAGAAAGCCAAGCACTGTATGTTCTCACTCATAGGTGGGTGTTGAACAACGAGAACACGTGGACTCAGGGAGAGGAGCATCACACACAGGGGACAGTTGGGGGGGGGGTAGGGTAGAGACAACGGGGAGTGGGGAGGGATAACATAGGGAGAAATGCCAGATATAGCATGCACCAAAAGTAAAATAAATTAAAAAAAAAAGAATTAAAGATATTTAGGTGAGGTTGTACTACCTGCACAAATTTTATTGAAAATCTGTGTATCTAACGGAAATCTCAGGGTAAGATGTGATCCAAGATATGATTTCAGTGACACTAGGAATTCACCAAAACCTCAGAAAAAAGTGAATAAGGGGAGCATGCTTTGAAACCAATTAGAAAGCAATCAGACAATGATGAGATTTCCCTTGAGGTTTTCAGAACTGAATGAATTTAGGATGGGCAGGGTGAATGATATGTGGATGTTGGATAAATAAATATCTTTCTTTTCTATCCTAAGTAAGGGATTAGTCTTCAAGTTCTTATGTAAAGGGTGGATTATTATCCACCCAAGTATGGCCTCCCATTCAGAGACCATGGATTCCACATCCCTGGTCTGTGAATGGGAGGCCATACTCCACACATGATTACATTCAGGTCTGTAGAAAGCTAGCAGACATGATGCATACACTTCTAGTTCAATTTTATTAGAAACGGATTTTCTTGTTCTGAGCTGTCTCACTTTCCCTTAGAAGAGAACATAAATAAGGAGGCAATTCAACTTCAACTACGTGGATAAGGACAACACTCAGGTGGAACGGTGTTATGGGATGAATTGTGTCCCCCTCTAAAAAGTCTTAACCCCAGTACCTCAGAATGTGACTGCTTTGAGAGACAGGGTCTTTAAAAATAAAATTAAGTTGAAATGAGTTTATTAGCATAGGGTCTAATCCAACCTTCTAAGAAGAGGAAATTTGAATGAACATGGACATACAGAGAGGAAAGATGATGGGAAGACATGGAAAGAAAATGGCTGCCTACCTGTCAAGGCTGACTCAGAAGAAACAACCCTACAAGTCCCCTAATCCTGGACTTCCAGCCTCCAGAATTGTAAGAAGTAAATTTCTGTTGTTTAAGCCATTCTGTCTGTGGTACTTTGTTATGGCAGCTCTAGCAAACTAATAGAAATAGAAAGATAGGAGAAAACAGTATCCCTGAATGAGCATAGCTGCCCAACTCTATTTAGACTGCCTCCCTAATTCCAGACTTTTATGGGAAAGAGCCAAATAATAATAATAATAATAATAATAATGATAATTATTATTATTATTATTGAGATGGAGTCTCACTGTGTTACCTAGGCTGGAGTGCAGTGGCACAATCTCAGCTCACTGCAACCTTCTCCCAGGTTCAAGCAATTCTCCTTCATCAGCCTTCCTAGTAGCTAGGATTACAGGCATGCACCACCACACCCCGCTAATGTTTATATTTTTAGTAGAGACAGGATTTCATCATGTTAGTCAAACTGGTCTCAAACTCCTGACCTCAAGTGATCCGCCGGCTTCGGTCTCCCAAAGTGCTGGGATTACAGGTATGAGCCACCACCCATGCCTGGCTAACCAAATTATCTTGAGTCAACCCATTTTGGTTTCCCTTTCTTGTAGCCCTTAACCTATGCTCAAGTATAATACATAGAAGGAAAAAATGGAAACAACCTAAGGGTTTCACAATAGAGAAAGGATGAACCAAATAACGATATATTTACTGAGTATAACCATGAACCAAAACCTCAGCATGACAAATTAGTAAAACAAGCTTACGTGTATAAGTTATATATATTCCTCAAACTATGCAGTCAATGCATACATAAAATATCAGGAAGCAACTCTAGTACAAAATATAATGATAATGTCAGTTGCCCTAGGGGGAGTAGACATACTTTTCCATGAAGTCTGACTTCTTTACTTTTATAATTGAAACCAGTTCATCAACAATATAATGTACCTTTACATTGGACTTATCACCTTTACAATGACTTAACACTTTAAATTTGTACTATCCAATTATGTTAAGACAGTAGAGAGAAGAAAGTCACTCTTAGACATTAACCTCATCTATTTTGAATTTTAACAAAAATGCCTACACATCATTCCTCTTTCCTATCTCTTTTCTTTCTTTATACCAATTGTTTCCTGTCTTCTTTTATTCCTTCTTTTGGTATAAACCAATGAGTAGAAGGGCATTATCAGAGTTGGAAGACAGGGAGGAGAGATGGCAGTCAACAGGGAACAGACATTCCAGTTCTCCTTATTCCACCTCAATCCCTGCAGGATGCATCATAAAATTGAAGCAAACCTACTAAAGCTTCAAAAGGGTAGGGAAATGTCTTTGTGTTAGCTATGAGAAATAAATGAGGCCTGAGAATTCACCAGTAAGAGCATGGTTAATTGAATTAACAGCATGGAAGTCATTAATTAGACCATTTAGCTGACCAAATCCATTTGATGAATTAAGAACAGGATAATTATGAGTCTTGAGTCTAGGACTACATACTACTTTCCAATTTGTTATTCAGAAGAAGCTATTTACTACTCATAGCACATAATCTCAATTCTATCTTTTGAGAATACAGCCTTCTTTGTCAGAAATGTATGAAGTTTCTTTCAAAGCTACAATAGAAAATGGTTTAAAAAAATTGCCTGTGAAAGTAGTTATACCTCAGTGTGAAAAATAATAATCTATATAGCAAATATAAATGTATAAGTGAATAGATTATTTACTGCATGGTTATTAGTAATGGAAAATAATTCTTAGATATGCAAAATAATTTTATCATAGATGCTTTTAAATACTGTTTCTTCTTTTAATGTTGTAATTTAGGAGGGAGGAAGTATCTTCAAGTAATTGAAGAGGAATGTTAAGCATTTGTCAGAAGCTGGACATATTGATGAACTGTCGAGTTCTATACTTGGAAATCAATTCAAAACAAAATAGCACTTCAATTTAGTAATAATTTTAAGGCCCTATTTATTTCCCAAAACATCCAGAGAGGCATGGCATTGCAGGAAAACCCTAACTTGCATGTATATTGAGGAAAAGGACATACTAGTTGGTAAGGTGCTTAGCAAACATTACCTTCCACAGTGATATTAATAGTGAGAAACTGTAACCTAACAACTGAATAATTGTGTAGTAGAAGTGATTATGACATTGGATATAAATTTGAACTATATGATCACTAATTTCATGAGACTTAATTGGGCACAGAGAAAAATAAAGGAAGTGCTCAGTTTCACAGTAATGTAAGACCATAAAGATGGCTGTTGAAACAGTGTGAAGCAGTTTTAATAGTCAAGGGGAGAAATTATATTTGTTTAGTGATCTTTAAAAATTTTTTGTCAAAACATTAAGAGTTCTCGTACAGTGGTTTATAAATGTATATGGAATTAAAAATAAAATTAATATCACTGATAACAGTAAAATAAACATTACTATTCACTAGTAGTAAAACTACTGTTTACTAATAGTAAAACCAATAATTAAACTACTAACAGATAGTAAAACTAAACTAATATTTAAAAAACAAATTCAATTTAAAATGTTAGAAACATTGAGAACTGAAGTGTTTTATTTCTCTGTAAACATTTTGCGAAGTACAGTTTGAAAAGTGCTTGCCTTCTTTTGGTCACACAACTGATGATTAGGAGCAAGCATCTTTTCTATGTCTTGGTGAACTGGCAGATTCCTTTCTAAGTATGAATCAGCTTCCAGCATTTTATCCTTTGCCCTTTAATGTCATGAAATATCTCTGCAGGTTCCTTTAATGTGAAGTTTTTTAAATCCTCTGGGACATTGTCATCCTTTCCATCACAATCATTTCGTTCATTTATGTTGGTAAATCATTCCCATCAATGTTATCTACTTTAAGTGGGTCACCCAGTTTTCTTTACTAGTGAAACAAAAGATTTCTGCAAGAACAATTTACCTCAACAATTGATTTTATCTACATCCATTTTGTTAATCTTGGCTATAGTTATAGTGAAACTTTCACCGATACTCACAGAGCAGCCACCACACTTTCCCTGTGGCAATTTGAAGCCAAATGTTACTTACGAGTTTTGTGGCATAACTCATCTTAAAGCTCCTCCCTCTCAGTTGGGAGATCATCCCTCACTTCAGGTTAAGTCCTGATGAACAACTTGAAGAGCAACATGTCAAAACCTATCAATTGCCTGCTCCTGTGGGTGGCTGAGTCATGGCCTCACTGGCGAGACCTTCTTTACCAAGTCCAGGTCCTCATTAGCACTCTGGTTCCCTGACCAGCAGGCTGTCAAGACAGATACAACTAATCATATGGGTGTATTTTATGATAGGATTAGAAAATCTCGACCTTCCTGAGGAGTTTCTGTGCTTTTACATGATCATTTGGTAATGCTGTTAGATGTCCAAGATACCCCGAACAGTAGAACTGAATGGAGCCACTAATATATTTGCTATCATTTAACCAATAACACTAACAGCTAGTGAGGTGGTGAAGCTATTGGGCAACAGGTTAGGTCTCCCAGCCCTGTTCATCTCATATCTTTGTCTCTTTTCCATCTCCTTTTAAAAATTTTTTCTATACTTAGATACACAGAACTGCAATTTGACTTAATAGCCATCACCAACTTAGACTTTATATAAATGAAGTGAGTATCTATATGTGCCACTAAGCATACACACCCACCCCAAAATGCTCATTTAAAAATTGTTTTCAGAATACTTTTTACTTTCAGCAAAAGACATTCTTACTTAAAAATAAGAATGTATGGAAGTGATATGAGACCAAGGAAATACTCTATGAGAGAAGAGTCTTGTAAAATGTGCTGAAATGAATTGCTGGGTAATCTTGCCTTACAAGCAGTCAAGGTTGTGAACTGCAAACATCCCTGCTTTTCTTGCCTCAAGCTGGTTATCTCATGTTGTCAGTGCCATCTGGGTGCATCACAAATGTGGTAATTTTGCAATGAACGCATGATAACTATAATATTAAGACACAGAATGACAGTAGAGAAAATGAGTAAGTCCAGGTTTTAAAATAAAATGTATCTTTATTCTTTCAAGTTGACAAATTCAAATAAGTTACTCATATCTGACTTGAGTGATTGAACATAAAAGGTTAAATTAATTAGGTCATTCCCTAGTAATTTCAGCATGAACACAACACACACATACACACACACAAACACACAGACATATGTATATACATACAGATATACATGCTTATGTGGAGAGCCATCCCTGCTAGAAGAGTTCCAACCATGTCAAGGACCCTATGTGTTACAGCCAATACGGTCAGTAGTGTTTTCTTTGATAAGGTACATCTATCTGTATTTGCTCTTATTTACCATTTTGTCTCTAGAACACATTGTTGCATATATATGTCCTTAGTGTTTTCTCTTTCTTTTAGGCTCAAATGGCATACTTGGATCTGGTTCCTGATACACCTTAGAATCTCACATATATGGGGCCAGTACCCTGGGAGACTTCTAACTGTCTGCATTTTCTATTTTATTCAACAATATGCTAGAACTTGGGTAAGCCATCAGCTGATGACCAGGTTTTAAGTGAAAATTCAAAATCTAAATTATTTTTAAAATGGCACCTATTATTTCCAGTTTCTCTGTAAGAACACACCTATAACTAACAAATTTCTTGATGTGGCACTGTATTTTTTTAGCTAGAATAATCAGTCTTATACACAAAATATTTCTAACATAAAAATGTCACCACTTACTTTGCTATATTCATGCCTTCATAGACATCTAAGACTCCTAGGCTACACTGAAAATCTGAATGCAGGTAAATATCTGACAAAGATAATGGAAGTAAAATTGGATTAGAGGGTCAGGAATCTAGAAATACATCTGTCTTGGGGCCCAGTTTCCCCATTTCTAACTAGGTTAGAATTTTATTTTTTACTACTACATATTTGTTGCCTTATCTGTTTCATTGACCACAAAAACTTTAGCACAGTTCCTTTTATTTATTCTCTTTAAAACACAAGTGAAAAACACTGACTTCAACTATCTAGATAACTACCTACATCTGAAATATAGTTATGGTTGGCAGACACACCCCAAGATGCCTTCTGGCTCTAAGAGTGAATGGCCAAGAATAGAGCATATTTGACTAAGCATGGAGTAAGATGACAACTCCCAAAATTCAAAATAATGCCCAGGTCTATAAAAGGCCAGCTGTAGTCTATCATAAAAACTGTATTATAAAAAATTTGATCCTTACACCAAATATTAATTATAGAATTGGAAGAGATGGAAAGGAAGAAAGGAAAGATGGAAGGGAGGAAAAGAAGAGGGAGAGAGAAAGGAAATATTTAAGTCTGATTAAACTACTTTCCTTCAGAGGAAATAGGTGATGATTAATAAGTTAATAATCCCCCATAAATGAAAAATTTATCTTTCTATTTTTAAAATATGTAAGGTAGATGTTTTTATCTTCTTCACTTATCAAAAGATATTTGGTTTATTACCTTCAAAGTCCACATCTCCAACTAATTTTCTCTTCCCTGTCACTGGATCATGGACATAGTTGATACCCACATCAATTACAGCAGCACCTTCTTTAACCATATCAGATGTAATCAACTTTGGAATACCTGAAAACAAAAAACAGTCGTTTGTCCTTCAGCATAACAAAGGTTTATATATCTGTTTTGGTAGTCATGGCTTTAAATATACACACACACACACACACACACATACACACACACATACACACACACATATATATGTATATATACATGTGTATATATATGTGTGTGTATATATGTGTATATATACACACACATATAAATAAATACATATATATGTGTGTGTATATATATACACATACATATGTATATATACACATACACATATACATATATATACATATATATGTATATGTATATATACATGTATATACGTGTATATATATACACACATATGTATTTATTTATTTATATTACATGTGTGTATGTGTGTATATTACATTGTTCCTTAAAAAAGAAGCCATTGATCATTTCTGAGCTGAGAGAAGAACAAAGATGATTAAGGCAGCACCTAAGGGCTTCTCAGGATGAAATCCTGCCAGAGTTACCCTCTCACCTCAGAGATTGCTCCTCTGACATCGCAGGGACACCTGCTTGAGCAGCATCCTTTTGTATGCTATGAATAGCATGAGGAGATCCTGCGGAGGTGAAGTAGACTGGAGCACAGTGAAAGCAACTTGGAAATTGGAGGGAGAGAAAGAATGAAAGGGAGAAAGGGAGGGAGGAAAGGAGAGATATAGAAAGGAAGGGAGGGGAAAAGAAAGAATGAGGATAATAATAATTCATATTTCTGGGGGTTGTCATAAACAGTAAAGTGCCATACTCACAATGGCATCTCAACTCCAAACGTGAAGTGCTAAGTGCTAACTTGAGCTTTCTTTTTATTTCTTCTTGGTTTCTTTGAATCATTATGTCTGATATGATTTTGAAAGGTGTAATATATAGTAAGCTCTCCTCACTATTGCTCTGTTCCAGTTTAATAGATCTACAGAGATCTTCTGTCACCATCTATTTCCTGTAATTAGTTTCAAATGCAACAGTGCCAGCTAACAATGGTTAATGTTCAAGTTTTTTTTTTAATTGAACACTCCATCCCCCAAATTTAGTAGATTAAAGCAACAATTTATTATTATGTCTTGTGGTTCTGTGGGTTGACTGAGTTCAGCTGGATGCATCTGGCTTGGGATCTTTCATGTAATTGGAGTCAGATAGTGTCTGAAGCTAGAATCATCTAGAGACATGACCAGGCTAAAAGGACTCACTCACATGGTTGCAGTGGATGTTTGTGGTTGGCTGGGAGCATAGCTAAGGCTGTCAACTGGAATACATATGCATCAACTCTCCATGGGGCTTGGGTTTCTCACAGCCTGGCAGCTGGCTTCCAAGAGTGAGTGTTCCAGGAGATAAGAAATTTTAGTTGCCAGTCTCTTAATGCTTGGACCAGGAAACTAACATAATGTCACTTCTGTCATATACTATTGGTCAAGAAGTAACACAGTCCACTCAGATCAAGAGAAGGAACAGAGACTCCACTTCTCAGTGGGACAAGAATCAGAGACTCTGTGGTCATCTTTATTACTATATCACAATGCTTCTGGGGGGCATGTTGTCTGGTAGATGATTTACTCACATTCGTATTCTAGATCCCTTGCAGGAAAGCCTACCCACTGTGTTGCTAGAGATACTCTAGCAGCTGAACTATCCATTTAAGCATTACAGGTAGCTTAAATATCACCTCGTAACATGATTTTTACTGCTAGCAAGAGTTTAAAGACTATAAACAAATGATCAATGCCAACATAGATGTAGCTATGGGATAGCTTCCTTAGTTTCATAATGATGTAACAGAAGAGGAATTAATGTTTGTGATATATTTTTCCCTTGCTTTCCTATCCTGTGATATAGAATTTATTCTTTTTATTTGTTCTGACATAGATACTATGCATTGCTCCATATAGTCATAAAATCCTGTTTCTTCTTGGTATCCAATAGAAAAAGAGGACATACATTGGGTATAGCTGCAGAAAAAAATTTCAACATAAAAATATTCATGAAATAGTTTTTAAAGTCCAGCTACTATGCTAATGGCAAGTAACTCAATCTCCCTCTGATTATTATAACATCTAGGGAATATTAAATGGCAATGAGCAAATGGCACAATTTTCAAAATAGAGAAAAGTATGAGCTTGATTTTAATTCCCCAGAAAATCATAAAATAGAAAAAAACTTTAAATGTTTATCTTTTTTGGATAATGATGCTTTTTATGTCCAGTGTAGAAAATTTGGAAAATACATAAATATTTAATTTGAAAATAAAAGCACTATTATCTTATCATCCAAAGAAAATAAGTATTATTATTTTTAGTGTATTTATTTCTAGGATTTTAAAATATTTATATATTAAATATAAAATATGAAACCTGTATTTCATTATGTGTCTCACCACTCTGTCATTAAATTAAATTATGAGCATTTTCCCAATTTCATTTTATTTGAAAATTAGAAGCTATATGAACTAATTCATTATATGGATTACCATAAAAACATATTCATTCCTGCAGTGTTTCTAATATTTTGCTATTATAAATAATGCAGTGATGATCATTTATGTTCAGAAAATGATAGGTAATTTCTTAATTTCAGCATCAAGTTTTACAAAACTTTTCGCTCAACTCTTTTGAATGAAAAAATGTAGGTTAGATAAAAGCACCTATTGGTAGAGTCATAGGCGGTTAAATAACATATTATAAAACTGTTGATCAATGCATTTGTAACAAGGTCTACTGAGGTCTTCTGTGAAAAGTATTTGTCAATACCATGTTCAAATTTTTAATAAATAATTTGGAAGAACACATTGGCATTGTGATGGTTTTATCTTTGTTCTCCTCCAGATCCATTTTCCACCATTTTTCTGCTTTACTCTAGGCCAGTGGTGGGACTGATCCTTACAAAGGTCTTGTGTGCTTCCTGTCTCTCTTGGAATCATGCCATGGCCATGAGACCAAGCTCAAGCTAGCCTACTGAAGGATACAAGTACTGCAGAGGATAGCTGAGTCACTTTAGCTGAGGCCATGCTAGACTGATCAGCCCCCTGCCAATAACCAGTGATGACGGATGCTTGATCAGGCCCCAGCAAGATTGTCAGAAGTTAATGAGTTACCGTCACCATAACTGACCAGCTGAACTATGGACTCAGGAAAAAATTTTTTAAAAGGTGGTTGTCTAAGTGACTTTTTGTTTTGTTTTTTGACATACCAGTAGCTACACAGCCCATATTTGAAAATGACACAAAATTGAACAGAATGGCTACTGGGTTGTAATTTTTGAATGATGGATCATAAGTATCAAGAAGAATCTTAATGGAAACAAATGTATAATCCTCACAAAGTGCTGTACTTGATTAAAAACTCAATACAAAACTAAGATGGTCTCCAGATACTAGGATGTAATATTTTCCAATATATATTTAGCAAACTCTCTGGAATAGTTGGTTGTACTTCAGAGGCTGGTCTTCCATGATTAGAACCAGTCTAGAAATCATGTCAAATTCTTATCACTTGCTATCAGACTAGTTGGTTCAATTGCTTATTACTGATCTACAATATGATAAAATCTTGTGCCACAACATAAAGCAACTATATCAGTAAACACAGTTTAATTCAGCTAACTTTATTTTTGTTTTTTGTATCAAAACATTTTCAATGTGTGTTGATTTACAGTCTGGTGCAAGTTCTCTATCTTCTTGTAGACCTATAACACATAATGTGCAGAGGGTATGAAATAGTCACAGACCATCACCAGTGCACTGACCACACAGTGAAAACCTCTGCAATAGAGGAATGGTTGAATGAACTTAGGCTGCCTATCTCAGAGAAAACAAACAAACAAACAAATGCATACACCTAAAAACAAAACGAGAAAAATCCAATAACTACAGTAGTTTCTTCAATATATTAAACTGCAAATCAGGATGATTTCACTCTATATGGTTTCAGAGAGAAGAAGAAAGGAAAAAACACAAAGGGAGGAAGTATATTTTAGTTCAATATAAAGAATATTTTAAGGATAATATAATATACCATAAAGAGAAACTACATAGTGTCCTTATTCCTTATAAGCAATATTCAAAATAAAGGAGGGATTGAACTGGGAAGGTTAGTTGTAGGCGGACAAGTCCCCAAATGACCTTGGCTGCCCTAGCTCTTTCCCCTTCTGCTTAACAGAGACTTTCTCTTTATCCCATTCTAGTTCAGATGGGGCATCCTAGTAACTAGAATAGGGCATCTTGAGATAAAGAGAAAGTGTTGGGTACAATCTAGGCTATGTCCTCCTCCCTTCTAGAATGAGATGTTTCCCAATGCTTGACCTCAGCAATTTAAGTGGTGCCCAGGGTGTATAAACGCAGGGCAAAGTGCTTTTGAGTTTCCTCGGCTGTGTCACATGGGGCAAGCAAAGATGAGACTCCATCAGCCCTGGACAGTTTCCTGATCTTTGGGAAGTTGGCTCACCGAGGATTCTAGGCTCTTGTTTATTCTTGCTGCATATCTGTGAATAAAAATATCTCCTTTGGCTGATTTGTATGGGTGTTCTGTCTCACCATTCTTGTGCAAGCGATAGAGGTACTGGGCCCCCTTTTGCTCCTCCACGCTGTCCTCATGGTGTTGGGCCTACTGAAGCATCTGGGTCTTCTCTAAGCTTCTGGCAGACTTATAAACTTCTGTATTAGTGATGTCTTTCAATTCTAAAATTTCAACATTCTCCTTTGTTCTTTCAAATAATAATAATAATAATAAACTTTTTCCAAGTAATTAATTTCTGAAGTTGTGTTGATCTTTGACTCTATCATCCATTCTACTTAAGAAGATAGAGAAATAACATAACTTATATTTAGTGGTTGGAATTATAACAAACATATACAACCCCTATTTTAGTTATGCTGAATACTCTAAGTAGTCCACTTACATTGCTGTCTTGTAGAGGCAAATGATTGGAAGCACATAGTTGCTCAATCATTATATTTTTATAGATATTGAAAAGAAATTTCTTAGACTTGATGTGTTTAATTTCTTAAGCATACAAATGCAATATAAATTCTTGTCATTTGATAAAATATAATTAAATATATTTAAATATTAGATAAAGAAAAGACATATATCACTAGGATGCATAGTCAGAATTTTTTTCTTTTTGTCAGAGTTGAAAATAAACAATTTCAAGTGAATAATTCCTATGAGCTTTACTTTTTCTGTTGTTGCTGTTATAATTCCATGGGAACCAAATCTTAATTCTTATATAATTTGAGAGCTCAAGCATTATATGTGAGAACCAAAACCATCCACACTCACATAGCTCATATAAGTTGTAATATTAACATTATTTTATTATTCAGCTGTCTTCATCTACATAACTTTCTTACTCCAGGAAACTCTTGCTCAGAAAGATGAAAGTTGAAAGTGATTTTGCCTCAGGAACTTACTGAAAAATTCATTTAATGAACATCAAACCTTTTGATTTTTCAGTAGATAGCATCAAACAGCTTATTGTGTAGGATGTTTTGAAACCCTTGCTTCAAAACCCTCTCCTTGTATCCACCAATCCTATACTTGGATATTATAATCATTATCCAATTCTAAGCAAGCCCTCATAAGGCACATTAAAAGACTTGCCTTGAAATACTACTCAAGACATCGGCATGGACAAAGACTTATGATGAAATCACCAAAAGCAATTGAAACAAAAGCTAAAATTGACAAATGGGATCTAATTAAACTAAATAGCTTCAGCACAGCAAAAGAAATGATCATCAGAGCGAAGAGGCAACCTACAGAATAGGAGAACATTTTTGCAATCCATCATCTGACAAAGGTCTAATATCTAGAATTTACAAGGAACTTAAACAAATTTATAAGAGAAAAAACAAACAACCTTATCAAAAAATGGGCAAAGGATATGAACAGGTACTTCTCAAAAGAAGACATTTATGTGGCCAACAGACATATTAAAAAAAGCTCAACTCACTGATCATTAGAGAAATGCAAATCAAAATCACCATAGGATATCATCTCATGCCAATCAGAAGGGCAATTATTAAAAAGTCAAGAAATAACATGCTGGTGATGCCATGGAGAAATAGGAACTCTTTTACATTGTTGGTGAGAATATAAATTAGTTCAACCATTGTAGAAGACAGTGTGGTGATTCCTCAAGAATCTAGAATTAGAAACACCATTTGAACTAGCAATTCCATTACTGGGAATATACCCAAAGGATTATAAATCATTCTACTATAAAGACACATGCACATGTATGTTTATTGCTGCACTATTTACAATAGCAAAGACTTGGAACCAACGCAAATGCCCATCAGTGATAAACTGAGTAAAGAAAATGTGGTACATATACACCATGGAATGCTATGCAGCCACAAAAAGGAATGAGATCATGTCCTTTGCAGGGACATGGATGAAGCTGGAAGTCATCATCCTCTGCAAACTAACACAAGAACAGAAAATCAAACACCACGTGTTCTCACTCATACGTGAGAGTTGAACAATGAGAACACGTGAACACAGAGAGGGGGAACAACACACATCAGGGCCTGTTGGGGGTGGGGTGAGCATCAGGACAAATTGCTAACATATGCTGGGCTTAAAACCTAGGTGACGGGTTGATAGATGCAGCAAACTACCATAGCACGCAAATACCTATGTAACAAACCTCTATGTTCTCCACATGTATCCTGGAACTTAAAGTAAAAAAATAAAACAAACTTGCTTTGAAACAAACTCTAACATCTTATAAATATTTCAACTTTGCCCCATACTCTAACATGTTACTAAGATTACCTGGCTCTCCAGGAGAAAATATATCTCTGATGTGTAGAATCTGATGATTTCTATAGCAGAGTCCTACCATGGCTGACTTTAAGCTACTAATGTGACCTCACTGAACATGGATTGGGGGAAGAGATGTTCAGAATCAATCCCGCGGGCTGGTGGAGCCAGCTTTAGCATACCACTGCTACTAAGGCTCTGTCGCTACAGTTCTCACCCATGCTACAGTGACCATAAACTAAGATTTGTCATATCATTGAATTGTTTGAGTGACATTTTTGGGGAATCAGCATTCAATAATCTTAAAGATCCACAAAGATCTAGTCAAGAACTTCTCTTGTACATGATCCAAGACCTTAAGTCAAAAATCATGAGTGCCCTGTGGCCTATTAAACTTCCTGCTAGAGTAAGGAGTTGTTGGTCTCTGACTGTTATGATGAGGTATGTCTCACATTGAGTCTAACCTCTTATATATATTTTTGCACTTAAGGTTCCCCATGCACTGCATTTATTTTGTCTTCTATGAATAAGAAGCCCTTTTTAAGGAATCCTTTGATTATCTAACCAGATTTGAATAACTTTTATCCTTGGTAGAAATCAGTTTTATTATTAACTGCACTATATGTCTCTATCCCTATCATTTTTTGTATCTCTATAAAAGCAAAGTTCACAGAAAGGGAATGGGTGTAAACCAGATAAATCCATCCTCAAACTGATCTTGATGGGCTGGGCATAGTGGCTCATGCCTGTAATCCCAGCACTTTGGGAGGTTGAAGCAGGTATATCACTTGAGGTCAGGAGTTGGAGACCAGCCTGGCCAACATGGTGAATCCCCATCTCTACTTGGGGAAAAAAAAAGAAAGAAAGAAAAATCAAACTGATCTTGAGGACTGAGAAATTCAGAAAGTTCCTCTGAACTTTGGAAAACTCTGGAAAAACTTTGCCTCAGGTCACAGTCTGTCTTGTGCAATCTCTCTAAAACTTACTGTCCATGAACTGCACACGTGTGAGGTTTGCAGCTGGAGATGGCCCAGCCAACAGGTCATGAGGGGCTGAGGCAGGAAGCACACAAGCGGTACTTTCCCCTGATGGTTCCTAGACTCTACTGGACTTGCCTCAGTTTAAACTGAAGACCATTCTTCCCTCTGACAGACTCTTTCTTTGTACATATATCTATACCATAACCCAAATTCTTACAATTATTATCTCTCTAAATGGCTTAGTTTCACTAAAGATGATTTAGAATTATAATAGACATTTTCAGGCAGTTTTGATATGAACAAAAGTGTTCATTTTAGAGGTGCCCGAGAACATAAAAAAATACAGTTCCAAACTTCCAATGGTCTGCATTGTTACTGTGTTTGAGGAAGTATCCAAAATTATTCAGACTTCAAAACTATTCCCTTAAAAGATTCCTTTGTTGAGGCCAATAATAATAATAATAATAATAAAAGTGAAATACTTAATCTCTTTTAGATTCTTCCAAACTTCAACACAAACCTAATGGTCTTCATCCTATTCTTCTTCTTCTCCCAGCCTGTTTCTCCATCTCCTTCTGGCTTGTTCCCCCTTTCCGTCTTTCTTCTGGCTGTCCAGAAACCCATACAGTGCATTACCTTATAAAGTTAACACCCCCCTCAGAGCAGAAAAAAAAAAAACCTCTTACTGTTAATTTTAAGATCTCATCCCATTCTGACCTAAAAGCCAATATTAAAATTTACCCAAAGCCTGGCCATGATAAAATTTGCAGAGACATCAGGAATAGTTTTGGCATGTACAATCCATACTTCTCAAATCTACATTTATTATTTCATATGCTCAGATACAAAAGAACTGAATAAAAAGGCATAATACAAAGGTTCCTAATTGCATAAGAAATCAGAGGGATTTTTGGAAGCTGTAGATTTTGAATGTCTTTTAGAAGCTATCCCCCAAATTATTCCTTTGAACATAGATTGGACTCGGATGCAATCCTATAAGCAAAGAAAGAATCAATCCATTAGGGAGTTCAGTGATAAGTTATTTGACACCTTTTGACAGAATTCAGAAGTAAACACTAATTCAGATGAAGCCTCACTTTCTGCTCATTTTCTTGTGAATGACCTTAAGCCAGAATTAAAAGAGTTAAAACACAATAAAAAGCAGAAAATGGAAACAGCCTATTGCCAGACCTCTAGCACCTGGTTGAACATTTTGAAAGGGACTTGGCACAAAAATCCAATAAGACTTAAATTAAATTTAGGCCCTCACAGATAAAACAATCAGACATTACCAATCATTAAACACTTCCTGAAGAGGGAGTCACTTGGTAAAGACATTTGCAGATATTGTAAACAGAAAGAACACTGACCAAAAAATAAAAATAATAATAATAATAATATATTAAAAATAAAGGAAAAAAATGAAGGATGAAAAATGAAAGTACTTTAAAGAAAATCAAATGCCCAGTTTCTCGTTTTACCCTTAAATTCACAAGGAGAAATTTCTTACAATGTTAAAGAACAACCTTTTGATTGATGTAGGTACTACCATATTAGCCTTAAATTCTTCTACTCTTATTCAACATTTCCCTTTCCCTTTGAATAAACATATTATGCAGGCGGTGGCATTTCTAATGATTCCTAAACAATCCTTATGTCCAGATCTAGAAGAGAAATATAGTCTTTCCTCCTCTGTGATCTCACACCTGGTAATTTGATACTCTGAAAGTGGAGTTGCCAGATTAAATGATGTCCTGATGATCTGTTTCTTAAAATCCCTTAGAAAGCCCTATTCACAGCTAGTTTGGATAATGACGTAGACTTACTGGTAACTTTGTATCAAAATCAAGCTCACATTGAAAATATCAAAGAGGTGCTAGAAATGTTGTGGGTAAAAGTTTGATATTATCATCAGGATTATTGGGACTATACCTACGCAGGTTCAGATTGACCTTTATCTAAAATTACATAATACCCTCTAAAAGCACTAACTACTATCTAAAACTAACATTTATCTTTCTGTTTAAAAAAAGAAGGTCTAAAAACCCCAATGTGTAGGGATATAGATTCATTCAGGACCTTAGAGCCATAAATAGAATATTCATTCTCCATGGTAGCAAATTTGAATTCTATTTTATCTTTGTGCATCCTAAGGCTATATGTTTTGCAGTTTTAGATCTGTATTTTGTTTTCTGTAGTGTCTCCTTAAGATCATAATAATCTATACTTATCTGCCTTCTTCTGGCAATATCAAAAGATACATCTTCTGCTAATATGCCTTAGAGTTTACTAAGGTACCGTCACACTTTTCACAAGTCTTCAGCCTGGACCTAAATAATTTGAAATTTCTCTTTAATTCTACTCATATAACACTGGCGAGGATTTGAGGCAGAACATGTATTTCAGAAGATATGAAATCAGACTCCGAATTTAAAGTTTCCAGCAGTTCAAAGTGCTTTTATGTTACGCTGGTCCATCAGCAGACATATTCCTGAAGTACATAGGTAATGAAAGCACATATAATTTATTCATACATTTATACATTATTGATTGTGAAAGCACATATAATTTATTCATACATTATTTATATATTATTTATTATTGTATATAATGTATTTATTATGTATTACAAGTATAATAAACTAGCTACTAGATTTTACAGAATCCTTTCCTGCTGTAAAGTCTCCTTTTGATATTTAGCAGTTTTCAAAACTCCCATATCAGTTATCTAAGTTTCCAATAAACTATATTAACTCTAAATTCTGGGTCATTTAGTAGCATATGAAATTGAATTGTTACATACCTATGATATGATCACTTAGAAAATTCTATCTAACGAAGATAATTATACACTAAAGCATAAAGAAGGGTTATGGAGAAAAAACTTGTGTCCCCCCCCCCCCAAGCTAATTAATCCTTTTATGAACTTATTTCTGGCAGAAGAAAGGGTCTATTATTAATGCAGAATTTCAAAAGTAATTGAGATAATAATATTAGGGTAAATAGTTTCCTTGGAAAACACTGGGAAGATTTCTGATTTATCTAAGATCTTTCTGTTACAGGTGAAAATCTCTTTAATAAATAGATGAACGAATGGATAATCTATATAGATTCACACTACTTTAAGGCTTATGTCTTTCACGTCAAGTGACTGTAAATATGTTATTTTTGTGAGTCATTATACGACAAATATAAAATAAATCACCAATGTTGCCTAGGCAAAAATATACTGAATAAAGATAACCTAGAAAAAATTATAGCAGTACCTAAATCAAACAAAGCACTAGTCTGTACCCTAGGAGCTAAGCTTTCCCTAATGTGAAGGTGTGACCATTTGCTCTTCAGCTAGTAGGCGGCTAAATCCTTATTCTCACCAATTAGAGCCCAAACTGGGTATTTTCATATGCATATTTGACAATCTCAGAATTGAGTTAGCATGAACTGAAAAAAAAATTAACCACTTCCCTATGAATCCTCCTATCACAGTCATCTGTAACTCTTCATGAAATAGCTCAGTCAAGCCATCCTGATAAAATGAAGCAACATATTTACACATCACTTTAATTAGCAGAGTTCAAAGGGCTGTGTAAACATTATCTAATTAAACTTCACAACAATTCAGTGAAGCAAGAATAGGTTTACCTATTATCCTCATTCACAGAAGAGAGATTTTGTGGTGCTGAGAGGCTAAATGATTTCTTAGTTTCACAATAATGAGTCAGAGGTGAGGCTGGGGAACAAAACCAGAACTCTAATTCAGATATAAAAGAAACATCTAAGAAATGCTTATTCAGGTAGATCACTTCTTCAGCTGGAAATTGTCCTACTACATAAAGAGAATAATTAGAATGAAATTTGTATGAATGTATGTTTCTTTCTAGATTAGAAAAACTTTCTTCAGCATAATTTGCTTTGCAGACAGTAATATAATGGCTAAATGCATTCTAATTTAATAGAGCCTACATTAGTAATACAAATACCTCACTGTCTTCTCCCAGGCATCCTCCTATTATTTCTAGAAATCCTCAAGTAGTGTTTATAACCCAGTGAATCAGTGGCAGTAACCACAGAGCATTTCCTGTTCTTGTTCTTTTTCCCTGGCTTCTTTGGTTCGTCTCTGAACTGATATACCTATGATACCTGTCATGAGAGTCATATTCATGCCAAGAACAATATTTGAATACCCAGAAAGCTTCTGCTACTTGTGGTACCAGAATAGTGCTAGGTTCCTAACTGAGCTCAGGGCTAGTAGGGCCCTGCTCTGTGCCATATTTGATCATCTAGGACTTTGGAATCCTTTTATATTCAGAAATTCATAGGATCATTCAAGTAGTTCCATTACCTTCTGCCTTGGACCATAGTTCTGCAAAGTCAATGGACCTGTAGGGTCCAAATGTGTGCCTCTCTTTTCATCTTCCCATCAAATAAACCTTATTCTCTGAGGGCACCTGTAATCTCAGTCCTTTAAGAGGCCAAGGCAGGAGGATTGTTAGAGCCCAGGAGTTCAAAACCAGCCTGGTGAACATAAGGAAACCTTGGTGCTACAAAACAAAAACAAAAACAAATAAACAAAAAAAGCTGGACATGGTGGTTCATGCCTGTGGTCCTAGCTACTTGGGAGGTTGAGATGAGAAGACTGCTGCCGGGGGGTAGGGGTGGGGTGGAGGGGACTGAAGCTACAGTGAGCCATTATGGCGCCACCTACTCTAACCTGGGCAACAAAGTGATATGCTGTCTCAAAAAAAAAAAAAAAAGAAAGAAAGAAAGGAAATGTATTTCCTACAAACAGACGCCAGTGCATTTGGGAAATGGGGAGATCGTGCAGGCCAGTGGGGACAATAGGCCAATAGGCAAGGGTCTATATTACCCACTGCCATGTTATTCACAGAGTATTAAAGTTGAATGGAATGGGTTTCAAACATTTTAGAACCCTTTCTGTAAAGGAAAAATGTTTACCAAGCTCAGTATGTAAAAGAATCAAAGCAATGAGAGATGTATTAGTTGAAAAAGAGGTGGGGGCTCTACTATCAGCAAAATCCCCTTAGGTTCCTCAGAGCTCAACTTGAAAATCAATTAGTCAAATTTCTTTGTTTTAAAGATGTAGCTCCTGAAGGCCAGATAGTCTAGATAATACAAAGAAATGAGGCCTGATATTCAGAAAACAAATTACTTTTTTACAATCCCTAGTATTCTCTTCTGATGCAGTCTTAGATTTTCCCTTCCCCTATACCTTTAAGCATTCTAGCAACAGCTAAGGCATTCAGTGCTGATTGACTCAGAAAAGTGATAGAGACTGGAAAAAGAAGTAGAGAACTTACTTCTTAGCTTTAAGATTTCAAAAGCCTAGTGCTTTAGAACAGAGAGACTGTACTGAATAGAACGGCCAATGCAATGTCGATAGATGTGGTGGGGAAGGAAAATCTTTTGTTTTATTCCTGATCTTAGGGGGAAGATCATTTTTATTCCTGATCTTTTACCATTAAGTATGATGTTAACTATAAGGTTTTCACAGATGCTCTTCATCAGGTTGGGAAGTCCCCTTCTATTCCCAGTTTGCTGAGAAATTTTTATCAGGAATGGATGATAGATTTTGTCAAACATGATTTCTGAGATTATTAAGGTATGTTTATTTTTATTTGTTTTAGTTTGATAATATGGTAAATTACATGGCAGATTTTCAAAGCTTAGACTAATCTTAGATTTTTGGTATAAACCTTATTTGGTCATGATGTATTATCCTTTTAATATATTGAATTATGCAAGCAAGAGAAAGAAATAAAGGGCATCTAAATAGGAAGAGAAAAAGTCAAACTAGTCCTATTTGCAGATGACATGATACTATATTTAGAAAACACCATAGTCTCAGCCAGAAAGCTTATTAAGCTAATGAACAACTTCTTCAAAGTCTCAAAATACAAAACTAATAGCAAAAATCAGTAGTATTCCTATATAAAACAACAGTCAAGTCAAGAACCAAATCAGGAATGAACTCCCATTCACAATTGCCACAAAAAGAATAAAATGTAATACCTCAGAATACCTCAATTAAGGAGGCGAAAGATCTCTACAAGGAGAACTACTAACAATTACTCAAAGAAATCAGAGATGATACAAACAAACAGAAAATCATACCATGTTCACAGATAAAAAGAATCAATATCATTAAAATGGCCATACCGCCCAAAGCAATTTACAGATTCATTGCTATTCCTATTTAACTACTGTTGACTGATAGTCTTCACAGAAATAGAGAGAACAATTGTAAAATTCATATGGAACCAAAAAACAGCTCGAATAGCCAAGGCAAGCCTAAGCAAAAAGAACAAAGCTGGAGCATCACGCTACCTGACTTCAAACTATACTTAGAGATTTACAGTAATGAAAACGTGGTACTGGTACTAAAACAGACACATAGACCAAGGGAACAGAATAGGGAACCTAGAAATAAGACAGCACACAAACACACACAAATATACATATATATGTGCATATATATATATGCATATATATATATATACACACACACACACATATATATGCACATGTACATGTAGGATTATATTTGGATTAAAATTTTAAAACTACTAAAGTGTGACTAACATACAAAAAGCTGTCCATATTTAATGTAAAGAACTTAGTGAGCTGAGAGATAAATACATACTCTATTACTCTATTGCTGAACATTTTAGCTGCTTTCAATGATTTACTATCATCAACAAGCTATAATAAACATTTCTGAATATACAGGTCAGGTTTTTTTAGACATCCAGAAAAACAATGAAATCTCTAGTTCATATGAAATGCACATTTTCACATTTCATAACATTGTCAAATTATCTTCTAGAGGGACTATAATAAAACACAACGTCATCAGCAGTGTATGCAAGTATGTGCTTCCCTGGATCCTTGCCAACATTTGATATCATCAAGCTTTCCATTTTTTTCCAATCTGATGTGTGAAAACAGTGTCTCATTTTGTTTTAATTTGCAATTGTCTATTAGTGACAGTGAGCAATTTTTATATGTGTATTAGCCATTTAAATATCCTTTCCTATAAATTGTTGTTTTTAAAGATAGGTTTTTGGATTTTCAACCATGTTTTTAAAAATGTATTTATATTTGCTTGAAACTAATTCTGTTGTTTATAATGCAAATATTTTCTCCCAATAAAATTCTCAAATTTTAGCTCTAACAGGCACTTGCTCTATAGCTTTTAGGAATTTTGTGTATTTACATTCAGTTTTTCTGTTTCTTTTAACTTGCATATGTGTCTGTGTATTTGTGTATATCTTTTCTAAGGAAATCTTACCTGCTCTAAATTTATGAGCAAGTTCTATTAAGTTCTCCAATAATTTTTATTTTTATGGTTTTTAATTTATGTTCTTTATCTCATCTGGAATAGATTTTGATGTATGGGGTAAGGTGGGAATCTAATTAGACTTCTTCCTAAATGGGAGGTCAAATGTTTTAATATTATTGATTAAAGTATTCAATTTTTCCCCAGTGTTTAAAGACACTATCCTATTTACATAGATTCATACATATGAATGTATTTCTGTTTTTTTCACCTTTTGCCATTAATATATTTGTCTTTTCTTATGCCTGTGTTTTAATTTTAATTATCAGTTCTTAATAATACGATTTGAGACAGAATAAAGTACTACTGTTCATAGTAACTAACACTTGTTGAGTTAGTCAGTGTTCTAAGTGCTTTACATGTACTACCTGTATTTGATCTTAGAACCATATATGACATAGATGTTATTATCCCTACTTTGGAGGTAAGAAAACTGAGGAAGAGAGCCTGAGTAACTTATAACTTAGGTAACAAGCTCACACAACTAGCAAGTGGGAAAGCTAAGTAGCAAAAGGAAAATAAAGTCTTCTTATGTCTTTTCTTCCAATTAATCTTTATTATTATAAATATACTCATATATTTTTATGGCCCCAAATGGGACAATTTTGAGAGTAAAAGTGGATGCTAATGATAATTGCAAGTCATTAGGCAAAATTTTAAACTATTTCAAATAAATCATGACATATGGTCACATTATTTATAAGATAATGCTTTTGTGGGATAAATCTTTCCATTCCTGTGCAAAATCATGAGCATTTGGATGGTATGGAATTTATTGCTTCATTTGGGAATAATCAGCATTCTTATGTGAATAAATTCTCCCATGCAAAAATATGGGTCAGAGCTCCACTTGCTCAGACTTTTCCCTTTGATTATATATTTGCAGTTATTTCTATATTCTTATTTCTGTTTAGTTTTATTAAACTGAATTTTATAGTTTTGTTCCTACTGTGAGTAGAATATATTTTCTATTACATTTTCTAATTTTACTACATATATGTATGTTTTTATTGTATTCAGCAACCTTGCTGAACTTTCTCATTAGTTCTAATATTTTATCAGTTGATTATCTTGAGCTTTATGCATAAACTATCATACCTTCAAAGAAACACCATCTCGTCTCCTCTTTGTCTTTGTCTCCTAACTCATGTCTCTCAACTTACTGTATTAGCCAGGAACACCAATACAGTGATGGAAAACGTAAGTAATAGTTGTTATCTTTGTCTCACTTTTATACAAATGGGAATAATTCTAGTGTTTTACAACACAGTATATTTTTTTCTATTTATTTTCAGTTGACACCCTTTATTAGATTTTTAAAAAGCACCATCTATTGATAACTTGAAATGAGGTGGTTTTTTAAAATTGTTTCTCTGTTGCTGTTGTTTTCTAAACCACAACTGACTATATACTTTTACTAACTGCTAAAAATTACAAAGATACAAATAATAGACATCAGCAACTACTTAAGGAGAGGGTGGGAGAAGTATGAGTGTTGAAAAATTACATATCAGGTACTATGTTCATGACCTTGGTGACAAAATCATTGGTATACCAAACCCCAGCAACACACAATTGACCCATGTAACAAATTTGCACATGTACCTTCTGAACCTAAAAGTTGAGAAAAAAATTGATCTAGATTTGGGAATTAATGACATAAATTTATTTATATATTTTTGTTATTTTTAAATGTTCTACTGTCTCATAGTTGTATGTAATTCAAACATTGCCTGATGTTAATTTTTTGTGTCATCTTTTTCTTTTTATCCTTGATTTTCCCCAAATTCTACTTTATTAGTATTTTCCAAAAGCTATCTTTGAGTTTCACCAAATGAATTACTTTTTTCTTTTCTTAACTGCATTAATTTTAACTATAATTTTCTTGTTTTCTTCAAGTTTATTTAAAAAATTTTAAAGCTTTTTCTTTGAATTTATAGTTCATTCATTTTTTATTTTCTTATTTTGTCAAATGAAAACCTTTTCTTTTTTTTTTTTTTTTTTTTTTTTAAGATGGAGTCCCACTCTGTCGCCCAGCCTGGCGTGCAGTGGCATGATCTTGGCTAACTGCAATCTCCGCCTCCCAGCTTAATTTTCAATATTTTCTCATATTATATGAGTTGTCTTTTTACTTTCTTTTTTTGTTTTGTTTTGCTTATATATATATTTTTTATTGCACTTTAGGTTCTGGGTACATGTGCAAAACATGCAGGATTGTTGCATAGGTACATAATGGCAATGTGGTTTGCTGCCTCCATCCCTCCGTCACCTATATCTGGCATTTCTCCCCATGTTATCCATCCTCAACATCCCTACCACCTGCTGTCCCTCCCTTATTCCCCACCAACAGACCCCAGTGTGTGATGCTCCCCCTCGCTGTGTCCATGTGTTCTCATTGTTCAACACCCATCTATGAGTGAGAACATATGGTGTTTGTTTTTCTGTTCTTGTGTCAGTTTGCTGAGAATGATGGTTTCCAGATTCATCCATGTCCCTACAAAGGACACAAACTCATCATTTTTTATGGCTACATAGTATTCCATGGTGTATATGTGCCACATTTTTCTTGTCCAGTCTATCATTGATGGGCATTTGGGTTGGTTCCAGGTCTTTGCTATTGTAAACAGTGCCGCAATGAACATACATGTGCATGTGTCTTTATAAAAGAATGATTTATAATCTTTTGGATATCTATCCAGTAATGGGATTGCTGGGTCAAATGGAATTTCTATTTCTAGGTCCTTAAGGAATCGCCACACTGTCTTTCACAGTGTGAACTAATTTACACTCCTACCAACAGTATAAAGTGTTCCTATTTCTCCACATCCTTTTCAGCATCTGTTGTCTCCAGATTCTTTAATGATCACGATTCTAACTGGCATGAGATGGTATCTCAATGTGGTTTTGATTTGCATTTCTCTAAAAACCAGTGTTGATGACCATTTTTTCATATGTCTCTTGGCCTCATAAATGTCTTCTTTTGAAAAGTGTCTGTTCATATCCTTTGCCCACATTTGAATGGGTTTGTTGTTTTTCTTGTAAATCTGTTTTAGTTCTTTGTAGATTCTGGATATTAGCCCTTTGTCAGATAGGTAGATTGCAAAATTTTTTTCCCATTCTGTTGGTTGCTGGTTCACTCTAATGATTGTTTATTTTGCTATACAGAAGCTCTGGAGTTTAATTAGATCCCATTTGTCTATTTTGGCTTTTGTTGCCAATGCTTTTGGTGTTTTAGTCATGAAGTCCTTGCCTATGCCTATGCCCTGAATGGTTTTGCCTAGATTTTCTTCTAGGGTTTTTATGGTGTTAGGTCTTATGTTTAAGTCTTTAATCCATCTGGAGTTAATTTTAGTGTAAGGTGTCAGAAAGGGGTCCAGTTTCTGCTTTCTGCACATGGCTAGCCAGTTTTCCCAAAATCATTTATTAAACAGGAAATCCTTTCCCCATGGCTTCTTTTTGTCAGGTTTGTCAAATATCAGATGGTTGTAGATGTGTGGCATTGCCTCTGAGGCCTCTGTTCTGTTCCATTGGTCTACATCTCTGTTTTGGTACCAGTACCATGCTGTTTTTATTACTGTAGACTTGTAGTATAGTTTTAAGTCAGGTACCGTGATACCTCCAGCTTTGTTCTTTTTGCTTAGAATTGTCTTGGCTATGTGGGCTCACTTTTGGTTCCATATAAAGTTTAAGGTATTTTTTTCCAGTTCTGTGAAGAGGGTCGTAGGTAGCTTGATGGGGACGGCATTGAATCTATAAATTACTTTGGGCAGTATGGCCATTTTCACAATATTGATTCTTCCTAACCATAAGCATGGAATGTTTTTCCATCTGTTTGTGTTCTCTCTTATTTCCTTGAGCAGTGGTTTGTAGTTCTCCTTGAAGAGGTTCTTTACATCCTTTTTAAATTGTATTCCTAGGTATTTTATTCTCTTTGTAGCAATTGTGAATGGCAGTTCATTCTTGATTTGGCTCTCTTTAAGTCTGTTACTGGTGTATAGGAATGCTTGTGATTTCTGCACATTGATTTTGTATCCTGAGACTTTGCTCAAGTTGCTTATCAGTTTAAGGAGATTTTGGGCTGAGAAGATGGGGCCTTCTAAATATACCATCATGTCATCTGCAAATAGATACAATTTGACTTACTCCTTTCCTAATTGAATGCCCTCTATTTTTTTTTTCTTGCCTGATTGCTCTGGCTAGAACTTCCAATACTATATTGAATAAGAGCAGTGAGAGAGGGCATCCTTGTCTAGTGCCAGATTTCAAAGGGAATGCTTCCAATTTTTGCCCATTCGGTATGATATTGGCTGTGGGTTTGTCATAAATAGCTTTTATTATTTTGAGATATGTTCCATCAATATCTAGTTTATTGAGAGTTTTTAGCATAAAGTGCGGTTGAATTTTGTCAAAGGCCTTTTCTGCATCTATTGAGTTAATCATGTGGTTTTTGTCTTTGGTTCTGTTTATGTGGAGGATTATGTTTATAGACTTGCATATGTTCAACCAGCCTTGCATCCCTGGGATGAAGCCTACTTGTTCGTGATGGATAAGCTTTTTGATGTGCTGTTGCAATTGGTTTGCCAGTATTTTACTGAAGATTTTTGCATCTATGTTCATCATGGATATTGGCCTGAAGTTTTCTTTTCTTGTTGAGTCTCTGCTGGGTTTTGGTATCAGGATGATGTTGGTCTCATAAAATGATTTGGGAAGGATTCCCTCTTTTTGGATTGTCTGGAATAGTTTCAGAAGGAGTGGTACCAGCTCCTCTTTGTATATCTGGTAGAATTCAGCTGTGAAGCCATCTGGACCTGGGCTTTTTTTGGTTGGTAGACTATTAATTGTGACCTCAACTTCAGCCCTTGTTATTGGTCTATTCAGAGTTTTGACTTCTTCCTGATTTAGACTTGGGAGGGTGCAAGTGTCCAGGAACTTATCCATTTCTTTCAGGTTTACTGGTTTGTGTGCATAGAGTTCTTTGTAGTAATCTCTGACTGTAGTTTGTATTTCTGTGGAATTGGTGGTGATATACCCTTTATCATTTTTTATTGCATCTATTTTATTCTTATCTCTTTTCTTTTTCATTAATCTGTCTAGTAATCTGTCTATTTTGTTGATCTTTTCAAAAAACCAGCTCCTGGATTTATTAATTTTTTTGTGTCTCTGTCTCCTTCAATTCTGCTCTGATCTTAGTTATTTCTTGTCTTCTGCTAGCTTTTGAGTTTTTTTGATCTTGCTCCTCTAGTTCCTTTGATTTTGATGATAGGGTGTCGATTTTAGATCTTTCCTTGCTTCTCACTTAGGCATTTATTGCTATAAATTTTCCTGTAGACACTGCTTTAAATGTGTCCCAGAGATTCTGGTACATTGTGTCTTTGTCTTGTTGGTTTCAAAGAACATGTTCATTTCTGCCTTCATTTCATTGTTTATCCAGTCAACATTCAAGAGCTAGTTGTTCAGTTTCCATGAAGTAGTGTGGTTCTGAGTGAGTTTCTTAATCCTGAGTTCTAATTTTATTGCACTGTGGTCTGAGAGACTATTTGTTATGATTTCCATTCTTTTGCATTTGCTGAGGAGTGATTTACTTCCAATTATGTGGTCAATTTTAGAGTAGGTGTGATGAGGTGCTGAGAAGAATGTATATTCTGTGGATTTGGTGTGGGGGAGTTCTATATATGTCTATTAGGTTTGCTTGGTCTGGATCTGAGTTCAAGTCCTAAGATATCCTTGTTAATTTTCTGTCTCATTGATCTGTCTAATATTGTGTGGGAGTCTAAGTCTCTTTGTAGGTCATTAAGAACTTGCTTTATGAATCTAGGTGCTCCTGTATTGGGTTCGTATATATATTTAGGATCATTAGCTCTTCTTGATGCATTGATCCTTTTACCATCATGTAATGCCCTTCTTTGTCTCTTTTGATCTTTGTTGGTTTAAAGTCTATTTTGTTAGAGACTAGGATTGCAACTCGTGCTTTTTTTGCTCTCCATTTGCTTGGTAAATCTCCCTCCATCCCTTTATTTTGAGCCTATGTGTGTTCTTGCATGTAAGAGGGGTTTCCTAGATACAGCACACTGATGAGTTTCGACTTTTTAATCCAATTTGCCAGTCTGTGTCTTTTGATTGGGGCATTTAGCCCATTTACATTTAAGGTTAATATTGTTATGTGTGAATTTGATCCTGCTGTTTTGATGCTGGCTGGTTGTTTTGCCCATTAGTTGATGCAGTTTCTTCATTGTGTTGATGCTTTTTACCATTTGGTACATTTTTGGAATGACTGGTACTGGTTGTTCCTTTCTATGTTTAGTGCTTCTTTCAGGAGCTCTTGTGAGGCAGACCTGATGGTGACAAAATCTCTCAGCAATTGCTTGTTTGTAAAGGATTTTATTTCTCCTTTGCTTATGAACCTTAGTTTGGCTGGATATGAAATTCTGGGTTGAAAGTTCTTTTCTTTAAGGATGTTGAGTATTGGTCTCCACCCTCTTCTGGTTTGTAGAGTTTCTGCCGAGTGATACACTGTGAGTCTGATGGACTTCCCTTTGCAGGAAACCCAACCTTTCTCTCTGACTGCCCTTAGCATTTTTTCCTTCATTTCAACCCTGGTGAAACTGATGATTATGTGTCTTGGGGTTGCTCTTCTTGAGGAGTATCTTTGTGGTGTTCTCTGTATTTCCTGGACTTGAATGTTGATCTGCCTTGCTAGGTTGGGGGAAGTTCTCTTGGATAATATCCTGAAGAGTGTTTTCCAGCTTGGATTCATTCTTTCTGTCACATTCAGGTACATCTATCAAATGTAGATTAGGTCTTTTCACGTAATCCCATATTTCTTGGAGACTGTTCATTCCTTTTCACTCTTTTTTCTCTAATCTTGCCTTCTCATTTTATTTCATTGAATTGATCTTCAATCTCTGATATCCTTTATTCTGCTTGGTTGATTCAGCTATTGAAACTTGTGTATGCTTCATGAAGTTCTCATGTTGTGTTTTTCAGCTCCACTAAGTCATTTATATTCTTCTCTAAGCTGTTTATTCTCGTTAGCATTTCATCAAACCTTTTTTTCAAGGTTCTTAGTTTCTTTTCATTGGGTTAGAACATGTTCTTTTAGCTCAGAGAATTTTGTTATTACCCACCTTCTGAAGCCTGTTTCTGTCAATTCATCAGACTCATTCTCCATCCAGCTTATTCCTTTCCTGGTGATGAGTTGTGATTCCTTAGAGGAGGAGAGGCATTCTGGTTTTGTATGTTTTTGTCCTTTTTACACTGGTTTCTTCCCAACTTTGTGGATTTATCTAACTGTGGTCTTTGTAGTTGGTGACTTTTGGAAGGGGTCTCTGAGTGGACATCCTTTTTGTTGATGATGAAGTTATTTCTTTCTGTTTTTTTTAGTTTTCCTTCTAACAGTCAGGCCCCTCTGCTGTAGGGCTGCTGGAAGTCCACTCCAGACCCTGGTTGCCTGGGGATCACCAGCGGCAGCCTCTGCATTGTTCTCACTGGGAACTGCACTCCAGAGCTGTTCCTATTCATCCATCTTGCTGTCCTTCCTTATTATCTCTCTTTTTACTTTCTTGATGGCTTCCTTTGAAGTACAAAGTTTTTAAAAAAATGTTTTATGAAGTTCTATTAATCTCTTTATTATTGTATTGTATTTCGGTGTCATATTCAAGAAGACTTTACCTAACTGTATTAGTCTGTTCTTGCATTGCTATAAAGGAAAACCTGATACTGGGTAATTTCTAAGAAAATAGGTTTAATTGTTCACTATTATGCAGGCTGTACAGGAGGCACAGCACTGGCATCTGCTTCTGTAGAGGCCTCAGAAAGCTTACAGTCATGGAAGAAGGCAAAGCAGGGGCTTGCATGTCACATGGAAAAAGCAAAAACAAGAAAGTGAGGTGGGAGGGGCTACGCACATAACCAGATCTCACAAGAACTCACTCACTATCATAAGGACAGCAGTACCAAGGGGGATAATGCTAATTAATTCAATAGAAATCTATCCCCATGATCCAATGACATCCAACCAGGCCCCACATCAAACATTGGGGATTACATTTTAAAATGAGATTGGGGGGTGGGGGGCATATCCAAACTATATCATTCCACTCCAGCCCCTCCCAAATCTCAAGTACTTCTCACATTTCAAGATACAGTCATGCTTTTCCAATAATCCCCACAGTATTAACTCATTCCAGTGTTAACTTAAAACTCTAGAGTCCAAAGTCTCATCTGAGACAAGTTTAGACTTTTCTCTCTATGAGCCAGTAAAATAAAAATCAGGTTAGCTACTTCCAAGTTACAGTGGAGGTACAGACAATGGGTAAATAATCCTGTTCCAAAAGGGAGAAACTGACCAAAATAAAGGGACTACAGGCCCCATGCAATTTAGAAACCCAGCAGGGCAGTCATTAAATCTTAAAGCTCTAATATAATATCCTTTGACTCAGTGTCCCACATCTAGAACATAGTGATGCAAGGGGTAGTCTCCTAAGGACTTGGGCAGCTGTGCCCCCCCAGGGCTTTGGAGGATTGAGTCCCAGTACCTGCTCTCACAGGATGGAGTTGAGTGTCTGCAGCTTTTCCAGGTACAGGGTGCCAGCTGTTGGTACATCTACCATTCTGGGGTATGGAGGATGGTGGCTCTCTTCTCACAGTTCCACTAGGCAGTGGCCAAGTGGGGACTCTGTGTGGGGGTTCCAACCCCACATTTACCATCTGCACTTCCCTAGTAGAGGCTCCCCATGAGGGCTCTGCCTCTGCAGCAGTATTCTGCCTGGACATTCAGCCTTTTCCATAAATCTTCTGAAATCTAGACAAAGGCTCCCAAGTCTTAATTGTTGCAATCTGCACCAACAGGCTCAGCACCACATGGAAGATGCCAAGGCTTATGGCTTGCACCCTCTGAAGTGTCAATCCAAGCTGTACCTGGGCCCCTCTGAGCTATGTCTGGAGCTAGAGTAGCTGGGATGCAGGGAGCAGTGTCCTGAGACTGCAGGGCAGCAGGGAACTGAGCCTGGCCCAGGAAACCATTCAATCCACCTAGGCCTCTAGGTGTATGATGGGCCTGTGAAATGCCTTCAAGGCCTTTTCCCCATTGTCTTAACTATTAGCACTTGGCTTCTTCTTAGTTGTGCAAATATATCTAACAACCGGTTGCTCTACAGCCTGCTTGAATTCCTCTACCAAAAATCTTCTGGAGCTGCCATATGGATAGGCTACAAATTTTTTTCAAACTTTTACACTCAACTTCCCTTTTAAATATAAGTCTCAACTTATCTCTTTGCTCACACATCTGGGCATAAGCTGTTACAAGAAGTCATACTATGTCTTGAACATTTTGCCCAGATACTCTAAATAATCATTCACAAGCCCACACTTCCATGGATCCTGAGGGAATAGACACAATCAAGCCAAATTCTTTGCTAATGTCAGAGGAATTTGAAAGAAGAGCAACTCTATCTTGAATAGGGGATGTGTGAAATAAGCTGAGACTGACTGGGCTGCACTTCCAGTAAGTTAAGGTATTTGTAGTAACAGGATGAGATAAGAGTTTGACACAAGATATAGATCATAAACACCTTGCTGATAAAACAGGTTGCAGTTGCAGTAAAGAAACTGCCTAAAACCCACCAAAACCAAGATGGCAATGGGAGTGACTTCTGGTTGTTCTCACTGCTACATTCCTACCAGCAACATGACAGTTTACAAATGCCACAGCAATGTCAGGAAATTACCCTATATAGTCTAAAAAGGAGAAGCATGAATAGTCCACCCCTTGTTTAGCATATAGTCAAGAAATAACCATAAAAATGGGCAATCAGCAGCCCTCAGGGCTGCTCTGTCTATGGAGGAGCCATTCTTTCTTCTTTTACTTTCTTAATAAACTTGCTTTCACTTTACTCTAAGGACTCATCCTAAATTATTTCTTGCACAAGATTTAAGAACGCTCTCCTGGGGCCTGGATTGGTACCCCTTTCCAGCAACAATAAGGTACAACAAAAGTGACCTTTACTCCAATTCCCAATAAGTTCTTCCTTTCCATCTGAGACCTCAGCAGTCTGAACTTCATTGTCCATATCACTGTCAGCATCTTGGTCACAACCACTTAACCAGTTTCTAGCAAGTTCCAAACATTCTCTCATCTTCTTCTAAACTCTCCAAAGTCTTCCAACTTCTGCCTGTTACCCAATTCCAAAGCTGCTTCCACATTTTCAGGTATCTTTATAGCAATGTCCCACTCCTTGATACCAATTTTCTGTATTATAAAAAAAAAGAGGTTTAATTGGCTCAAAGTTATGCAGGCTGTAGAGAAAGCCTAGTAGTACCTACTTCTGTGGAGGCCTCAGAAAGCTTACAATCATGGCTAAGGTAAAGTAAGCTTGCATATCACATGACAAAAGCAAGAACAAGAGAGCAAGGGGAAGGTGTAACATACTTTTAAACAACCAGATCTCATGAGGTCACTCACTGTCATGAGGACAGTACCAAGGGGGATGATGGTAAACCATTCATGAGAAATCCACCCCCATGATCCAGTCACCTCCCACTGGGACCCATCTCTAACATTGATGATTATATTTCAAAATGAGAGTCGAGTGAGTATACACATTCAAACTATATCACCAATCCAAGATCATGAAGGTTTATTACTATGTTTTTATCAAAGAGTTTTGTAATGTCGGCTCTTATATTTGATCCACCTCAAGCTGGATTTTATGTATGATGTAAAGACTTGTCCAACTTCATTCTTTTCCATATGTGTATACCCAGTTGTTTCAGAACTATTGCTTGAAAAGACTTAATGTTTTTAAGACGGCAATGCTCAAATAATCTATAAATTCGACGCAATTCCTGTCAAAATCTCAGTAAATGTTTTTGCAGAAATTGATGATCCAATTTTATAATTCATATGGAAATTCATTAATATAGGATCTTTCCACTTATTTAAATCTTCTTTAATTGCTTTTACCAATATTTTTGTTGTTTTCAATGTAGAGATTTTGTTAAATTTAATCTATTTTGCTCTTTTTGAAATTGTGTTTTCAATTTTTGGATTGTTCATTGCTAATGTATAGAAATATAATTCATTTTTATATATTGCTTTTGTATCCTAAAACACTGTTAATCTATTTAATTAGTTCTAATAATTTTAGTGTATTCTTAGAATTTTCTATATACAAGATCATTCCATAGGTAGATAGATATAGTTTTACTTCTTCCTGTCCAATCTTTTATTATTTTTATTACTATTTTTTTAATAACTTTTATTACTTTTTCCTGCCCTAACTAGAACTTCCAGTTGAATATTGTATAAAAGTAGTAAAACTGGATATTCTGTTCTTGTTCTTGATCTTAGGGAAAAACTATCTTTCACCAGTAAATGTCATTGTAGCTGTGGACCTCTCAAAGTTGTCCATTGTCAGATTCAGAAAGTTTCTTTCTTACTTTAGTTTGTTGAGTGTTTTTATCTTGGAAGAATGTTGGATTTGTTGAATGCTTTTTCTATGTCTAATGAGATGATCCTGTGACTTGTCCTTTGTTCCATTGATGCATATTGGTGTATTAAATTAAATGATTTTGTATGTAAGGCAACCTTACATTTCTAAGATAAATTCCAATTGGTCATAGCATATAATCCTTTTTATCTGTAGCTGAGTTCAGTTTGCCAGTATTTTGCTGAAGATTTTGTGATCTATATCTATAAGAAATATCAATTGATCTGTAGTTTTGTTTTTCATTGTTTCTTGTGATGTATTTGTTTGCTTTTGGTATCAGAAAAATACTGGCCTCATAGAATGACTAGGGAAGTGTTCCCATCCTGGGATGTTTTTGCAAGAGTTCCTGAAGAAGTCATTACTTTGACTTTAAGAAACTGGTAGAATTCGGGGGACAAGATGGCCAACAAGAAGTAGCAGGGATCAGAGGCTCCCATCGTAAAGAACCATAACAGTGTGTGAATTTTGCACCAGCAACCGAGGTATCCAGATTTTCTCATCAGAACTGACTACGTGGAGAGGAAGGAAGAGCAATGTGGTGTGGTGGCCCACCTGAGAGCCATACAGGGAATGGGAGCCCACAACCACCCTGCCAAGGAAAGCAGTAAGTGAGCATGCTATCCAGGCTGGAAACTGTGCTTTTCCATGCAACTGTGCAACTGATGGATCAGAAGATCCCACTTGTGAATCCATACCACCAGGGCCTAAGTTTCCAACCACAGAGCTGCACAGATTTTCAACAGCCTCTCAACTAGAATCTGCTTACCTGCTGAGTTCCTGGGGGCAGGGGCAACCAGAACCAAAGCTGTGGCTGCCTACCATCTAAGCCCTTTGAGCTCCTTGGGGGAGGGGTGGCAGCCAACAGTGGGATTGCTAGCTGCCTGACACACTAAACTACCAGGGCAGGAGAAGGGCAGCAGCCATCTCTATAGCCAGCCATGTTTCACTCCTGCTGGAGCCAGGGAGGGTGAATGGCCTGGTCCCAAGGGGTATCCCCCACAGCGAAACACACCAACTTTGTCAGACTGTGGCCAGAGTGCCTCTTCATGCCTGACCCAGACCCATCCCTCCTCACTGGGTGAGGCCTCCCTGCAGGAATTCAAACAACTTCACCCAGGGGCTAAGGGACAGAACTCTGATCTCCCTGGACCTGAGCATCTAGGGGGAGGCATGACAGCAGACTTAGTCTTTTCTCCTGCTAGTTCTGGAATTTGCTCAGCCAGACAAGTGGGTTTCCCCCAAGTGAAGCACTCCTCCTCCACCAAGGGACAGTCAAAGTGTTTTGTTAAACAGGTCCTGCTCCCTTGCCACCCAACTGGGCGAGCCTCCAACAGGGGCTGTCAGATACCCTATACAGAAGCATTCCTACTGGCATCAGGTCAATGCTCCTCAAGGTCAGAGATCCCAGAGGAAGAAGCAGGCACCCAGCTTTGCTGTTTTACAGCCTGCTCAAGTGACATCTCCAGATGCAGGAGTGAACCACATGAATAGGACCTGAAGTGAGCTCTCAGCAAACTGAAGCAATCCTACAGAAGAGAAACTTGATCATTGAAAGAAAAACATATATACAGAAAACAACAACAACAGCATCAACAACAAAAAAGTCCCCACAAAATCCCCATCCAAAGACCAGCAGCCTCAAAGATCAAAACTAGATGAACTCATGAAGATGAGAAACAATCAATGAAAAAAGGCCAGAGTGCCTCTTCTACTCCAAACTGATCCCAATGTCTCTCCAGCCAGGGTGCAGAACTGGATGGAGGAGGACATGGATGAATTGACAGAAGTGGGCTTCAGAAGGTGAGCAATGAACTCTGTTGAGCTAAAGGGGCATGTTATAATCCAATGCAAAGAAGCAAAGAACCTGGGTAAAGGAGGTGCTAATTAGAAAACCAGTTTAGAGAGGAACATAAATGACCTGGTGGAGCTGAAAAAAACAACATGAAAATTTTGTGAAGCATACACAAGTATCAATAGCTGAATCATTCAAACAGAAGAAAGGATATCAGAGTTTAAAGACCACATGGGTGAAATAAGACATGCAGACAAAATTAGAAAAAAGAATAAAAAGGAAGAAAAAAACCTCTGAGAAGTATGAGGTTATGTAAAAAGACCAAATCTATGATTGATTTAGTACCTGAAGGAGATGGGGATAATGGAACCAAGTTGAAAAAATACACTTGAGGATATTAACCAGGAGAACTCCAACCTAGCAAGACAGGCCAATATTCAAATTCAAGAAATACAGAGAACACCACTAAGATACTCCACAAGAAGATCAAACCCAAGATACATAATCCATCAGATTTTCCCAGGTCAAAATGAAGGAAAAAATGTTAAGGGCAGCCAGAGAGAAAGGAAAGCTTATCAGACTAACAGCAGACCTCTCAGCAGAAAACCTACAACCAGAAGACAGTGGGGACCAATATTCAACATTCTTTAAAAAAAAAAAGCATTTTCAACTTGGAATTTCATATCCAGCCAAACTAAGGTTCATAAAAGGAGAAATAAAATCCTATCCAGAGAAGCAAATGTTGAGGGATTTTATTACTACCAGGACTGCCTTGCAAGAGCTCCTGAAGTAAGCACTAAATATGGAAAGGGAAAACCAGTATCAGCCACTGCAAAAACACACCAAAATATAAAGACCAATGACACTATGAAGAAACTGTATCAACTAGTGTGCAAAATAACCAGATAGCATCATGACAGGATCAAATTCACGCATAACAATATTAACCTTAAATGTAAATGGGCTAAATGCCCCCAATTAAAAGACACAGACTGGCAAATTTGATAAAGAGTCAAGACCCATTGGTGTGTGGTATTCAGGAGACCCATCTCATGTGCAAAGATACATATAGGCTCAGCATAAAGAGAAGAGGACTATTTACCAAGCAAATGGAAAGCAGAAAAAAAAAAAAAAAAAAAAGCAAGGGTTGTAATTCTAGTATCTGACAAAACAGACTTTAAACCAATAAAGATCAGAAAAGACAAAGAAAGATTTTACATAATGGTAAAGGGATTAATTCAACAAGAAGAGCTAACTATCCTAAATATATATGCACCCAATACCGGAGCATCCGGGTTCATAAAGCAAGTCCTTAGAGACCTACAAAGAGATTTACACTCCCACACAATAATACTTGGAGACTTTAACATCGCACTGTCAATATTAGACAGATTAACAAGACAGAAAATTAACAAGGATATTCAGGACTTGAACTCAGTTCTGGACAAAGTGGACCTAACAGACATCTACAGAATTCTCCACCCCAAATCAACATAACGTACATTCTTCTCAGTCCCACATGGCACTTATTCTAAAATCAACCACATAATTAGAAGTAATATGCTCCTCAGCAAATTCAAAAGAATTGAAACCATAACAAACAGTTTCCCAGACCACAGTGCAATCAAATTAGAACTCAGGATTAAGAAACACACTCAAAACCACACAATTACATGGAAATTGAACAACGTACTCCTGAATGACATCTGAGAAGGTAATGAAATTAAAGCAGAAGTCAAGAAGTTCTTTCAAAGAAATGGGAACAAAGAGACAACTTACCAGAATCTCTGAGACATGGCTAAAGCCATTTTAAGAGGGAAATTTATAGCACTAAATGTCCATATCAGAAAGCTAGAAAGATCTCGAATTGAGAACCTAATATCACAATTAAAAGAGCTAGAGAAGCAAGAGCAAACAAATCCAAAAGCTAGCAGAAGACAAGAAATAATTAAGATCAGAGAAGAACTGAAGGAGAAAGACACACAAAAAACCCTCCCAAAAATCAATGAATCCAGGAAATGGTTTTTTGAAAAAATTAGCAAAATGCATGTACTGCTAGCTAGACTAATAAATAAGAAAAGAGAGAAGAATCAAATAGACACACACAAAAATGATAAAGGAATATCATCACTGACTCCACAGAAATACAAACCACATCAGAGAATACTATAAACACCTCTATGCAAATAAACTAGAAAATCTAGAAGAAATTGATAAATTTCTGGAAATTTACACCATCCAAGACTAAACCTGGAAGAGGTCAAAATCCTGACTAGACCAATAATAAGTTCTGAAATTGAGGCAGTAACTAACAGGCTACCAACCAAAAAAGACCAGGACCAGACAGATTCATAGCTGAATTCTACCAGAGATACATAAAGGAGCTGGGACTATTCCTTCTGAAACTATTCCAAACAATTGAAATGGAGGGACTGCTCCTGAACTCATTTTATGAAGTCAGCATCATCCTAATACCAAAACCTGGCAGAGACACAATAAAAAAAGAAAACTTCAGGCCAATATCCTAATGAGCATCAATGTGAAAATCCTCAATAAAATACTGGCAAACTGAATCCAGCAGCACATCAAAAAGCTTATCCACCACAATCAAGTGGGGATCAAATCATCCCTGGGATGCGAGGCTAACTCGACATACACAAATCAATAAGTGTAATCCATCACATAAACAGAACCAATGACAAAAAATACATGACCATCTCAATAGATGCAGAAAAGGCCTTCAATAAAATTTAACATCGCTTCGTGTTAAAAACTCTCAATAAACTAGGTATTGATGGAACATACCTCAAAATAATAAGACCTATTTATGACAAACCCACAGCCAATATCAGATTGAATGAGCAAGAGCTGGAAGGATTCCCTTTGAAAACTGGAACAAGACAAGACTGCCCTCTCTCACTACTCCAGTCCTATTCAAGATAGTATGGGAAGTTCTGGCCAGGGCAATCAGGCAAGAGAAAGAAATAAAGCATATCAAATAGAAAGAGGAAGTCAAATTGTCTCTGTTTGCAGATGCCCATCGATGATAGACTGGACAGGGAAAATGCGGCACATATACACCATGGAATATTATGCAGTCATCAAAAACGATGAGTTCGTGTCCTTTATAGGAACATGGATGAACCTGGAAACTATCATTCTCAGCAAACTGACACAAGAACAGAAAATCAAACACCGCATATTCTCACTCATAGGCAGGTGTTGAACAATGAGAACACATGGACACAGGGGAGGGGAGCATCACACACTGGGGTCTGTTGGGGGGAGATGGGGAGGGACAGCAGGGGTTGGGGGAGTTGGGGAGAGATAGCATGGGAGAGAAATGCAGATATAGGTGATGGGGGAGGAAGGCAGCAAATCACACTGCCATGTGTGTACCTTTACAACAATCTTGCATGTTCTTCACATGTACCCCAAAACCTAAAATGCAATAAAAAACATATATATTAAAAAAAAAAAGAAAGAAAGAAAACCCCATCATCTCAGCCCAAAAACTCCTTAAGCTCATAAGCAACTTCAGCAAAGTCTCAGGATAAAAACATCAATGTGCAAAAATCACAAGCATTCCAATACACCAACAATAAACAAGCAGAAAGCCAAATCATGAATGAACTCTCATTCACAATCACTACAAAGAGAATAAAATACCTAGGAATACAGCTAACAAGAGATATGAAGGACCTCTTCAAGAACTACAAACCACTGCTCAAGAACACAAGAGACAACACAAACAAATGGAAAAACATTCCACGCACATGGGTTAGAAGAATCAATATTGTGAAAATGGCCATACTGCCCTGTAGGCATTCAGTCAGGGTGGTGAAAATTTTAAAATAGACACAAAGCTTCTTGGAAGGCTGGAAGGTTTTTTCAAAAGCCTTGGAATAGGATTTGGCTGAAGGTAGCCAGATTCTCTTATCTGGTGCCTGAAAGCTTAGAGTAGGTACAAAGGAATGCAAGGGAGTTTATCTAAAGAGCTTGTTAAGACCACCTTTGAACATCCATGGGCACATGACTGCTCTCTAGTCGGGGAGTCAATAATATTATTACCCACAAATGGTGTTTGCTTCAGGCCTCAGAACCTGGCCTTTAATCATTATTCACAACTGTTGACTCAAAGCCTCTGTCATTAAATCTATATTGAATAAATGCCCAGAGTGCCAGCTGGTCAGGCCATGGTTGCTGATAGCACCACGGCTTTACAGCATCTTCCTTGGGGTCCGTAAGCTGCCTGGACCCCCCAGCCCACTCTTACACTGGATATCTGTGTCTGAGTGCATTTGTTCACCATCACTGGATCAGGGTCTGCCAGTCGGATGCAACACTGCCCAAAGTAATTTATAGATTCAATGCTATTCCCATCAAACAACCATTGACATTCTTCACAGAATTAGAAAAAACTACTCTTGACTGTATATAGAACCAAAAAGAGCCTGTATGGCCAAGACAATCCTAAAAAAGAACAAAGTTGGAGGCATCATGCTACCTGACCTCAAACTATACTGCAATGCTACAGTAACCAAAACAACATGGTACTGGTATGAAAACAAATATATAAACCAACGAATGAAAACAATGGCCTAGTTTCTGGTTTATCCTGTAGTACTTTCCACAAATGCTTGAGAAGAGTGCATATTCTGTTGGGTGTAGTGTTTCAGAGATGTCTCTTTGTTGTAGTCAATTGACAGTGTTGTTCAAATTTCCTATTTTCTTGTTGATTATCTGCCTAAATTCTTCTGGGCACTATTTAAAGAAGGATATTCACACCTCCAACTATTACTGTTGAATTGTCTATGACTCCTCACAATTCTGTCTGATTTTTCTGTGAACTTTGCAGTTCTGTTTTTTATGCACATGGTTTTATCAAAGTAAAATGTCCTTTTGTTATCTGGTAACTTTTTAAAAGTTTATTTTATCAGTATAGCCACTCATGTTTTCTTAGTCTTGTGTCCTTTTAATTTTTAACTTATTTGTATCTTTGGATCTACAGCATGTCTCCTGGAGATAACAAATAGTTGGAACTTGCTTTTATATAAGTCCAACATTCCTTAACTTTTGGCTGGATTGATTAATCCATTCATATTTAGTGTTACATTGATAGGGTTGAATTTAAATCTGTCATTTTACATTTTGTTTTGTACATATTTCACGTATTTTTCTTCCTCTGTTCTTCTTTACTACTTTATTTTTAATTAAGGAAATATTTTCTGATGTCACATTTTTATTTAATAATTTATTCCCTTTATTTTCCCATTATTTACTTAATGGCTGTCCTAGGCCTTATAATGTGCATGATAATTTATCAGAATGGACTTTAGATTTATACTAATTTTATTGTAGTGAGATATAAAAATGTTAAGCCCATATAGCTATGTTCCTTATTCCCTTTCTAGTTCTATCATTTTCATTATACATATTCCATCTTGCTACATTTTTATTTTTTGCAAACTCAAAAATATATTGCCATGAATATTACTTTATATAATTTTTTGTCTTTCAGAATTTCTGAGAGAGAAATGAGAGTAAGTATTATATACCATATATGTTTCTAGCCATTTGTTCTTCTGGATTCAGTTTTATCATCTGGTGTCATTTCCTTATTCCAGTACAGCTTTACTTCCACCTGCCATCTTTGCATTTATTATGAAATATATTTCTATATGTTATAGGTCTAACGAAACAATTACGTACTTACTTTTATATGTTATTACTTTTTAAATAAGTTAAGAAAAGAAATATGCAAGTGTACTGTCTTTTATAATTACCTGCATAATTACATTTGCTGGTGTTCTTTGTTCATTTGTGTGCATTTGGTTTACTGCCTGAGGTCACTTGCTTTCAGGCAGAAGTTTCTTTGGGATTAAGAAATCCTTGTTTTCTTCCTCCAGAAAGCAAGTTCTTTTAGGATTTCTTGTAAGGCAAATCTGCCAGTAATTAATGCTCTTTAGTATTTTTTTAACTGGACATGTCCTTTATTTTTCATTTTAAATATTTCGAATTAATTCATTTTCATAATTATCAATTTTGTATAACCCCAAGTTCTTGTTTTACAAACTTTTATTCTCTCATTGCTATAATCCCTTCTTTATCTTGATAATGGCATAAAAAAGACTTAAAATCCATTTTGTTTGTGCTAGTATGCCTATTTTCCTCTCCCTCAGGTTTTCTGTTTGTCAGGTTTGTTGTTTGTCCTTGTCTTTGTTAAGTGCCTATGTTGTTATGTTCCCCAGGATATCTCATTCTACAGGATCCTGGTCTCTTGCAGCAAGTTTGTGGTGGTCTTAGCCAAAGCTCCAATAATGATCTGGAACAGAACAGGCCTTGCAGTCATGGCTGTCATTCTTCAAAGATTCATTTCCAGACTTGTTCTTGCTTAGCTTTAGACTCCCATAAGTGTACAAAATTTGCTGTAGGAGCCCCAAGCTATATGGCAGAAAATGTTGCTATTCCAAGCAGCCAAGAGTAGGGAAAGAAGTGGCATCTTTCCCAGCACCCAGCTCCATACGAGTTGTGCAGACATGGCTCTGAGCTATGTGCACAACTTGTGTGGGTATAAAGAATGCCTTTTCCAACCATTCACCTGGGTCCCATCACCCACCTTGCCTGTGGACTAACTTCACAGCTGCAGGGTGTTCTCAACTCATTTGTTCCCTACTGCTTTTAATTAAGATGACATCCTTATTCTAGTCTATAGAGACTTCTCTTTCTTGTTTTCAAGAACAGCTATGTTTATTAACTTTAAAAATAGTTTACTCTTACGTCTGAGTTTGGAACAGATGGAATGGAGTATGTTTCAATATGTACTCAATTGCTATTATTGACCAGAAAACCACAAAAATAATTTCTTTACACATAGTGTCCTATGTTATTTATTATATAATATATGTAGTATGGATAACATGCAATATATATCACAATATGTGTAGATATATTATTTCCCCATATACAGAATCACATCCAATGGAATGATAGGTTTTAAAGTTAATAGACTTTAAAAGGAGAATAATTGCCTTTCAATAAATCCAACATTGGCAGTTTCTCTCCAGCATTTGATCAAATCACAGTTTCTCTGGTTGATACCAGATGTAGCTGGCTCAGGTTTAGAGACCATACTGAATGAAAAGTAGATTGTATCTTTCATCTCTAGACTCATACACAGTGCAGCATGAACCTTTAATTCTCAGAGACATGCAGGAACTAAGACAGTCTGAAGGATTAGCATATTTATATTTCCCATCTCGTGTTCAATCCTGAACATAACCTAATTAAGTGGAATGTCAGATAATATAGCTGTATTATTTAAATTACTATTTCTAGCTCTTTGTTTTTCAATTTTGCTATTGCTTTAAAACTTTATCTAGGTTAAGTACAAGTACTATGCAACTCGTCTTATCATGTTTTAGACATATTAAAGATCTCTGCTCCATTTGAAAGTAACTATTTGAGCATTTACCATGAAATGGCAACAGGCAATGATTTCAACATTAGGGAAGATAGCATGGACAATGGTAAATAGCAGCTTAAGAATTTAAGCACTTCCTGAAAATATCTCACCTACATTCAGGAATGTGCTCTCTCACCTAACACTTTCCAAATCATTACTAATCAACCCAAATCAAAGCCAAGCAATACAAAATCACAATAAAACCCACAGCAAATTTTAAACAGCAAGAGAACTGGACTAGAATTTAGAAATTCTGAGTTTTAGTGCTAGGAACACAGCACCTAGGAGTATGATCCAGGATTAGTTATATGACTCTGGAAATTATATGTAACATCAGAGTTACAGATACCTAACCCATGAGAATATTTCAAATATGAATATTTCATAGAATATTCACTAACTATTCACAATATATAATATTCTTATCCATTTGTCTATTCATCTGTCTAACAAGCACCTACTGCTGGTTTATTATGCAAACTTTTGTCTGCTACTGGAAATTCAGAAATTGAGAAAATTACATAGTCTGCTTTAGGAGCTCATCACAAAAGAGTCAGATAGCTGTAATAGAATATGGGATTATGATATAGAAATGTCCAGGGTGTGGAGGAAATGAACCGCAATGGGGTTAGGGAGGGGGACAGTTATCCTGGCTTGTGGCAGTGAGGGCATGTTTTTCAGGCATGTTTGTGGCAATGAGGGCACGTGCTAATTCTTGAGAGCTATAAGTACATCAGGTGAATGAGATAAAAAAAATACTCCAAATGGAAGAATCTAACTATGCAAAACAGCATGGAATTATAATAAACTTGGAATGATTTAGGAAACTAAAAAGAGTTTGAGATAGTATATCGGTTGTATGTTGAAGACAATGGTTGGTGATGAAGCTGGAGTACAAACACAACCACTAAATGATATAAAACATTTCATTCCCAACATGTACTTAGGAGAGGAGAAAAGCTGATTCATGTGCAAATGACCACATTACCATTCAGGTACATCCTGTATTTACAAGAGACTTGGTTTCTCTATTGAAAATGTCAAGAACCGCAAGTTTTGCATTACACTGAATTCTTGTAAAAAACCATAACTGAGTGTATCTAATGATCTGGAGAAATGAACATGACTGAAATCCAAATGATAGGCTTAACCCAGCATACTATTTATTGGTAGAGGAGAGATGAGTCTGAGTAGATCTTAGTGTTCATTAGTCAGATTGGACTCTATTCCAGCCTTCTATGGAGTCAGTTTGAAGTTGTGGAGAGGACAAACCATAAATAATTTCCCTAAAATTCTCTGATATGTTGGTGCAACTCTGAGAGGGAATACCATGAGGAAGAAGCATTTTTCCCATTTTGCCACAGAACTCCAGGCAGCTCCACCTAAATGGCTTCAGCATATCTAGAATGGAGTATGCACTTGGGAGACTGTGTCTGGCTGCAGTGGTAGCTGTTCTTGGCAAGAATAATAGAACCTCATCTCAACACATACACACAGATGCATGCTGTGGGAAAACAGTTATGAAGAGGTTGAAGCAAGAGAAGAGAACACCATGTAATACCTGACTGGATTTGCTGAGTATAAAAACCTAACAGAAACTCTCAAAAATATCATTAGTAAAGGCACAAGGCATAACTAAGAGCAACTGCACACAGAACCTTCAAAGTGTTAGCAGTATCCAGGAAATAGTAGGACAATATCCAGATAGAAAAATATTTCCATTATTTCAATAGAAATTTGCTGAATAGCTACTACCTGCTAGGTACTATAGTAGGTATGAGGGGATAAAACTATGAAAAAGGCACCCCAAAATTCCTTCCCTAATGGAGTATACATTTTCATATGGAAGATGGCCAGTAACCAAATAAATAAAAAGATTCATAGGGAAGATGGCCAGTAACCAAATAAATAAATAGGTACATAATGCAATGCTGAGTAATAATAAGTATTAGGAACAAAAAAGACTGCTATTTTTAAATAGGCCTCTCTACACATATACCATTTAAACAGAGACATGAATTAAATTAGAGAGTGGATTATGAAAGTAATTTTCAAACTTTTTGGTTTCAGAATCCCTTTATGTTCTTATAAAAATTATTGAAAATCCAATAATTATATCTAATGATACTATCATATAATTACTTAATGACTTATACTTAATGATATTATCATATAAGCAATTAAAATTGATGAATACTTTAAATATTTATTTTGAAAAACAGTAAGTCTATTACATGTTAAAATAAATAACATTTCAATTAACTATTCCAAAATTTTTTTAAAAATGAGAAAAAAGGCACTGTCTTAAAATTTTGAAAATCTTTAAGGTCCAACTTAACAGAAAGATAGCTGAATTCTTAAATCTTCTTCTATATTTAGTTTCACATACATAGGTAGCTGGAAAAGACAGGAGTGTTTTAATAGCCTTTTATGATAATTGTAGATATCTTTCTTTGATTCTATACCAAAATTTGACAAGTGATAAATTCTTAAAGGTTAATTACAAGAATTTGAAGCCACTTCAATGAATTCTGTAATATTCATACGCTATACTCTGTAATGCTAAAATCCATTGATCTAGCTTACATTTTGAATGGATTCAATGACATTATGTATTGCTTATTTGGAAAATAGCACTTCATTGAGTTTTGTGGATATTCCACATTGCCACATATCATTATACAATATAAAATTACATTCATTAATATCACTATTGATCTTACGAGAAAAAAAAAAACAGTAAGTATTGGAAAGCTGTCAAGCTCACAGTGGGGATACTGCTTTTGCTTGAAATCAAACTTTAGCCTGACACAGAGGGCTAATATAAGTTCATTAAAACTTGCCTGGGTGCCTTTGGCACCTATTAGTAGACTTTGCTTTTATAACTTCCTTCCCACTGACAAAAGCAGATGATTTGGCACTCTGACCCACTTCCTGCAAAGGCAATCGATGGTTCTATCTCTATCCCAAAGCAAAGACTACCCACTCATCTATCTTTCTGATCTTAGGATTGTACCACTTTCCAAAAGAGTAGAAAGACTGTGGTGATGGATGTAATAAACGAATAGATGGTTCTATCTCTACCCCCAAGCGAAGACTACCCACTCATGTATCTTTCTGATCTGAGGATTATACCACTTCCCAGAAGACTGGAAAAACTGTGACAATAAATGTAACAAATGACTTCACTCTTCATTTTGAGACCCCACCCCCCACAAACAGGGAGTGGCATTTTCTCCCACAGGCCCAACCTTAAACATATAATAATCACGTAACAACAGTAGGAACAAATAGTAACAAGAGGTTATTCTGTCACACCTATCAACAGACTGAGCAGTGTTATTTATAATTTTGATCCTCCACAAAGCATAAAAACAAGAGTGTTTTGGGCCAAATCTCACAGAGCCCACTGTAATAGGTGAGGTCCATGGACAAGACAAAGTCAGGAAAGAACAGGTGCTTTAAGAGAATAAAAAAGCTCTTTACTCCTAGAGATTTAATGCATGGCTCTGTTACCTTGCCTACAAGCTTTGTTTTGGGAGAATTTATAGGTACTTATGATATACTTGTGATGCAAGGAGCAAAAATAAATAAATAAATAAAACACATTCATATTCATTTAGCAACACGAAAAACATGCAGAGAAAGAAACTCTGAACAGGCTTGAGACGAAGTCTTGCAAATCAAAGGAATAATTTTTTTAAAGTAAAAAAAAGTTCATTAAAATCAAACCAACAAAACATCAAAATAAAACAAATATTTTTTTTAAAAGTCAGCAAAATCCACAAATGTGGATTGGAGAAAGCTTCAAGACTTTTCCTAAATATGTCAAGGGTCTTCAAGGCAGAGTTTTTATGCTACCATAACAACCCCATCCCATTTAGCCTAATAGGAATGTGATGAGACAGTACCCTCACATGTGGGAGTACAAAGATAACCCACAGAGTTCCTGTCCCCGAGCGTGAAACATACTATTTGGAAGATGAATGACATAACTGAAATTTGATGTGATAAAAAATATATCAGATTTATGCATAGTTAAAAAGAGTAAAAGAAAAGAAAACTACTGAAGTCTTTCCTGCTTATTAATAATAAACCCTTAAAAAGCATATGGTAGCTAAAAGACCACATCCTCTGGGAGGCCTTCCGTGCCACAGCAATCATAACACTAGACCAAGTTCCCTTCTATAGGTACCTATGGCATCCTGCACCTCTCTCTCTCTCACCAATTTTCAAATTTTGCCATTACATTTGTATGTTGTTATTTGATTAATGTCTATTAGAGTAGACTATAAGCTCCATTTTAAAATACGAATGTGAAATGTTATACATTAGGAGAGAGTTATAGAAGTATAACTAGAACTCTGCAAACTTTTTGCAAATTTAAACACACGTTGGTTTTTTGTTTTCTTTATGTATGCGTTTTTGGTTCTATTAAAAAGTATTACCAAGAAAAAGAGACATGTGATTGACATAACTATAAATTCCTAAGCAACAGCTACCTAAGCCTGATGCCCGCTCTTTCAAATATGTTAACACTTACACTTAATATAAAGCAAATAAACAAGAAAACTTAAAAGCACATCCCACTGCCCAAAATCATGGCAGCAATAGCCAAAAACAGAATAAAAAATAAATATCAGGAGCTTTAAAGTAAGACAGGCTTGGTTTCCAGTCCTAGTTCAGTTACTTTATTATATGACCATGAGCAAATCAATTCACTTTAAGCCTCAACTTTTTTCATCTACATTATAGAAATAATAACCTTACTGACCTAAGGGTGTTGTAAGATTTAAATAAGACAATGTTTCAGAAATGCTCAATAAATATTATCATTATTGCAATAATAAACATTACAAACACTGATATTTAAATAAATGATGACAAGCCTATACTAATTCTATTTGAATATAGAGTAATCTTTCAGTAGATTACATTAAAATCTGTTTGCTACCAACCACTAAGTTTTTAAAAATAATGTACCATGATACTCAGAAATGACAATATTTTAATTATTTAAGCATACAGAAAAGATTTAAAAATGTCCCCATATATGCTTTTTTTGATCATTTTTGTAGTCTGTTTTTATTTTATTCTTTACTTATTTACCATTTGATTTAATTAAATTATCTTTTTTTGGATAATTATAGAGTCACATGCCATTGTAGGAAATAATACAAAATACTATACAATGGTAATATATTGCCAAACTATAAGACAATATTACACCCAGGATATTGACATTGATATAGTTAAGACATAGAACATTTCCATCATCACAAGGGTCCCTCATGTTGCCTTATTAAAGCCACACCCAGTTCCCTCCCACATCATGTTGTCCTTGACTCCTGGAAACCACTAATTTTGTCACTTTTAAGAATGCTATATAAATGAAATAATATATGATATGATTGAACATAGAACATGTGAGATTGGCTTTTTCACTTCACAATTTGCTAGAAATTCATTCAGGGTGCTGTGTGTAACAATGTTCATTCCTTTTCACTGCTGAGAAGTACTACATGAATGGATATATATGTATATATGCTTTTTTTATTTTTAGCAATGTCAAGAAACTAAATAAGACAAATTTCAAACTAAATAGGTTTTTCTATGGTCTAAAATACTTATATAGTACCGGGTGTGGTCGCTCATGTCTGTAATCCCAGCAACTTGGGAAGCTGAGGTAGGCAGATCGCTTCAGCTCAGGAGTTGGAGACCACCTGGGCAAAATGGTGAAATCCCATCTCTACAAAAAATATAAAACTTAGTTGGCATGGTGGTGTGCACCTTGTAGTCCCAGCTACTTGGGAGGCTGAGATGGGAGGATCACTTGAGCCCAGGAGGTCAAGACTGCAGTGGGCCATGATTATGCCACTGCACTCCAGCCTGAGAAACAGAGAGAGACCCTATAAATAAAAATATATATATTAAATAATGATGTTGGGAAAAAATGGATCTGCACCTATTTATTACAAAACATGCTTCAGTTAAAATCTAGATTTGTCCTTGGCAGACCATAATATTGTAGACCAAGTTATTAATGTTATCTGGATAAGTCTACAGGATTGAAGAAAGAGTTCAGCAATAAGAAATGTTCAAGGCAGAGAAGAGTAGAAGACGTTTCGTAATGGTAAAAGTCAGGGACTCAAGTGAGAGCAGGTAGAGGGATCCCTTTTCTATCTCTTTCCCTCATATTCTTGCCCCACTCCTCTCTCTTGGTGGTAATTAAGTACTAGATGACTTATTTCTATTACATATATGGAAATAAATTTGAAAGCCAAAATTATCCTCTATTTTAGTATCCTCAGGGCTTCCAGTTTCCCATATCTTTTTTAAAAAGCTTTATTGAGATATAATTCACATACTACATGATTCATCCATTTAATTCATGTTTCTTCTTTTGTTTCGAGAAAAGGCAACTAATTAAACGTGTTTGGTATTTTGTAGGAGACTAGCCATTTCAGTTTAGTTCATTGTTTCCATGTTCCTCTATAACTAAAAAGTTAACAGCTTCAGAAAACAACATGACAGCAGATAGAATCTTGTCAGTGATTGGAAATGAATCATTTCAATATTCTTTATTTTGCTTTATAATTATGAAATCAATACATTTTAGAAAATTAACTTAGAGAATTTAGAAAATGATAAAAAGGAATCTATATTTATCTATCAGAGACAACTTCTAGTTGTATTTTTTAATTCTATCTTTGTTTTCTGCTTGTGAGTATGTATGAATGAGTGTGTGTGGTCATATCTCTCTACAATGAATATAATCGAACACAAATGTTTTTAAAAATATAATTTAATTGGATCTATAGGGTTCATATAGATATACACCATCATCCATCACCCATTAAATGTTCCATCTTTGTTGAATGTTTAGATTGCTTCCACTTTTTGCTATCATAAATAAATTCATAACAGATATCTTTGTATATTATCTCTGTAAGCCTCAATATAATTCTTTTTAGGATAAATTCCTAAATGTAGTATTTTGGGAACTGAGATAATGTTTATTAACAAGCTTGCCTCCCAAAAAGTTTTAAAAATTATTTATTTGTATTTGGAGAAATTTACTTATGTTTACTATCTAATCCAGTAGCTAGGCTGCAGTAAAACTAATGTCATTTTCAGAGTTCTTTCCAAACAGTTCAAAACCCTTTGCAGAGCTCCCATGAAAATGTCATAAAATTCATCATTAAGTAGAGGAGGGGGGAACCCCTTCAAATGTTTTTTTTTTTTATTCAAAGAAGTAAATTTGGGGGTGGTGTCTTAGTGACCTACAATAATGTGTGTTACTCTTAGTACACATAAACGGGTTCTCATTCCTTCTGATATGGTGCCCCACATTATTTTTAGGACTATCATGAGCAACTACCATGGGAAGGATGTATATGGTAATGTGGATTTGGGGGTATATGTGTATGTGTATTTTAAAGAGACAAGGAATCTTTCTGATGTTTGTTAAAATATTTATAAGCAGGACTTATGAAACACATAATAGAAACTCAAAAAAAATTATTGCAACGCACTTGCCCTTTTATTTACAACGTAATATCTGATTCTTATATTATTATCTTCATTTGAAAGGCACATATTAATAAAATACTGAGTGAATTTCCTGCAATCGGCACACTCAGAGAAGAACTATTCATTATTTGAATTTGTTCCAACTGCAGTCATAAAGCCCACACTTCTGCACAGTACTCATTAATTCTTGGGCTTTGTAACAAAGGTAAGTCATTTTTAAAATAAGCAATTATTAATTGAACAAAATAAATGTGGGGGGAAATGCACTTCAGTAAAAGACAGAGCCAGAAGCCTTTTTCTAACTACATAAATGGGAAAAAGAAAAGACTTTCATAGAAAGTTGCCTTAGAAGGCACCACAGACATATACCAATACACGTTCCTTCCTTCTCACTGCTCCCCTTCAGAACCAAAGCCACACCTAAAGCAGGTGGCCGGGTGCTCTGTAAGAGTCTCCACAGTACATTTCAAACACCACCTCTGTATGGATTATTACATAAGCACTGACAGGTAACATTTTGATCCCTACAGTTTTTAAACAATTTTCAGTTTTCCTAGATATTAATTAGATATGCTGATGCTATTAAAATGACACAACTAATAATGACTGTAGATCTAATAGAACTGTTTCACTTTCTGCCAGTCAACACATGTCTGGAACAGACACTCAGCAATCCTGTGCTCTGAATACACCATTGGAATAGTGACTTCACCTACAGAAAGGCTTATATATCTACCCATACTAGAAAGTAAAGCAATGGCATTTTCTGCTTTGTTCATTGAAGACAGTAATTTCTCAGTTGTTTCGCTGCCTCTTCTCTACCTTTCTTTGAACTCTGCAGGTGCAGGCTCTGAGTCAGTGGTGCTGATGCAATGTCATATTACGCTTTCATGAAGTAAAACAGCCCCAAACAAGGTATGAAAGAGAATCTAAGGCTGAATGAGTCCTGAAAAGATCACCTTCCCCTATGAAGACCTTCCTTACCTTCCAGAAAAAAAATTTAAACCAAGACCAAGATAAGCACTTGACTTTTTTTTTTTTTTTTAGACAGTCTCACTCTGTTCACCCAGGCAGGAGTGCAGTGATGTAATCTTGGCTCATTGCAACCTCTGTCTCCCAAGTTCAAGCGATTCTCTCAAGCGATTCTCGTGCCTCAGCCTCTCAAGTAGCTGAGATTACAGGTGTGCACCACCACACCTGAGAAACTTTTTGTATTTTTAGTAGAAACTGGGTTTCACCATGTTGGTCAGGCTGGCCTTGAACTCCTGACCTCAAATGATCTGCCCACCTTGCCCTCCCAAAGTGTTGGGATTATAGGCTTGAGCCACTGCACCTGACCGGGTTAAGCACCTGACTTCTAAAGAAAGGAATTCATTTATTGAACAGTGAGTTTTCTAGTCCTGAAGGCAAGGTTCTTCAGTAAGTACAAGGAATACAAATATAAATAAGACATGGTCCTGGCTGCTGGAGGTCACAGTACAGTGGATTTCATTTCAGTGCTGTCCCACTATAATTCTTACTATTCCCTCCTCGTCACGTATGTCATGTAGGTCCTTTCTTTGTATTTCCATTCTCCTTCTCCTCTTTATTATTTTGTTATACATCACAATATGATTTTGAAAGTGGATTTACAGTTTATATGAAAGTGCACATCATCCCATGTTAGTACAATGTATTTAAAATTTACAAAATGTAAAGACATATTTTATTCCTGACATGGGTGTTATTAAATGACTTTTTTACAACTATAAAGTACAACTTTGTATAATCCCATATAAAGTAAGGTTTATTTAAAAAAGAATACATGCCTGTAATCCCAGCACTTTGGGAGGCCAAGGTGGGCAGATCATTAGGTTAGGAGTTCAAGACCAGCCTGGCCAATATGGTAAAACCCCGTCTCTACTAAAAATACAAAAAAACTACCTGGGTATGGTGGTGTATGGCTATAGTCCCAGCTACTCAGGAGGCTGAGACAGGAGAATTGCTTGAACCCAGGAAGCAGAGGTTGCAGTGAGCAGAGATTGGGCAATAGAAGGAGACTCCATCTCAAAAAATAATTAAAAAATAAAATTTAAAAAATAAACCTAAAGAGAGATAAATCCATTGAAAGTATGGTGGGGAAAAATGCCTTATACCTCCTCTTCAGTGTAGTCCAAATAGCATTTATTGGAGTCTCTTGATGAAGTGAGTGATAATACTCAAGGGACATATCCAAAAAGGCACATAAAACTTAAAGTATGATTTTCAATTATATAGTGACACGAGCTTTCAATCCATACTAGCAATGTAGACCCTGGTGTGTCATAAGTTGCCTTGATCAGAGCCTCAGAAAAGTTGAATGGACACCACAGGTGTGAAGGAATAAAGGACAAGGTGAGACGATAGAGAATAGACTGGATGGCTAGAAAAAACTAGCAAGCACATGCAGAACTTTAGCTTTCAGGTCCTAGTTTTTAAAGAATAAGAGTGAATATCATTCCCCACAAAACCCTAGAAGAAAACCTAGGCAGTACCATTCAGGACATAGGCATGGGAATGAACTTCATGACTAAAATACCAAAAGCAATGGCAACAAAAACCAAAACAGACAAACGGGATCTAATTAAACTAAAGAGCCTCTGCATAGCAAAAGAAAGTATCATTAGAGTGAACCGGCAACCAACAGAATGGGAAAGAATTTTTGCAATTTACCCCATCTGACAAAGGGCTAATATCCAGAATCTACAAAGAAATTAAACAAATTTACAAGAAAAAGATAAACAACCCATCAAAAAGTGGGCGAAGGATATGAACCAACACTTCTCAAAAGAAGACATTTATGCAACCAACAAACATGAAAGAAAGCTCATCATCACTGGTCATTAGAGAAATGCAAATGGTATCACATTGAGATACCATCTCACGCCAGTTAGAACAGTGATCATTAAAAAAATCAGGAGACTGCATAATATTCCATGGCGTATATGTGCCAACCTGGAAACCATCATTCTCAGCAAACTGACACAAGAACAGAAAATCAAACACCACATGTTCTCACTCATAGGCGGGTGTTGAACAATGAGAACACATGGACACAGGGAGGGCAGCATCACATACTGGGGTCTGTCAGGGGGAAATAGGGGAGGGACAGTGGGGGGGTGGGGGAGTTGGGGAGAGATAGCATGGGGAGAAATGCCAGATATAGGTTATGGGGGAGGAAGGCAGCAAATCACACTGCCATGTGTGTACCTGTGCAACAATTTTACATGTTCTTCACATGTACCCTAAAACCTAAAATGCAATAAAAAAAAAAAATCAGCAGACAACAGATGCTAGAGAGGATGTGGAGAAATAGGAACACTTTTACACTGTTGGTGGGAGTGTAAATTAGTTCAACCATTGTGGAAGACAGTGTTCTCCTCAAGGATCTAGAAATGGAAATACCATTAGACCCAGCAATTCCATTACTGGCTATATACCCAAAGGATTACAAATCATTCTATTATAAAGACACATGTGTACGTATGTTTATCGTGGCAGTGTTCACAATAGTGAAGACTTGGAACCAACCCAAATGCCCATCAATGATAGACTGGATAAAGAAAATGTGGCACATATCCACCATGGAATACTATGCAGCCATAAAAAAGGATGAGTTAATGTCCTGTGCAGGGACATGAATGAAGCTGGAAACCATCATCCTCAGCAAACTGACACAGGAACAGAAAACCAAACACTGCATGTTCTCACTCATAAGTGGGTGTTGAACAATGAGAACACATGGTCACAGGGAGGGGAACATAACACACTGGGGCCTGTTGGGGGGTTGGGGGCTAGGGGAGGTAAAACAGGGGGTGAGGGGATAACGGAGGGGATAGCATTAGGAGAAATACCTAATGTAGATGACGGGGTGATGGATGCAGCAAACTACCATGGCATGTGTATACCTATGTAACAAACCTGCACGTTCTGTACATGTACCCCAGAACTTAAAGTATAATTAAAAAATAAATAAAAATACTAAAAGAAGAGAAAAGCTTCTAAAAGTTAAAAAAAAATGAGTGAATAAGTTAATAGATGTTTCAAGCAAAATTTAGGTAACCTGGTTTGGAAATCAAATAAGCCATAAAGAATTGAGAAAACAATTTATTTGTGTTTTAGAAAGCATTAAAATAATTAAATAATGGACATGGGAAATCTAGAGTTACTGAAACTAGGCTGTTGGTCACCAGTAAAAGTACTGTGAAGATACATTAGGCTGTAAGCAATAAAGCTGTAAAAGTCAGCTCAAGTTGGTAACCTGGACATGTCAGATAATGGAAATTAACTGAGAATTGGATGGTCACAATAAATCCACTATGCAAAGACTACAAATGCAAGCATAAACAAAAAATTCAGCCTGCTGGAAACATTTATTAAAGAAGTTTACATTACATTAAAGAAGTTTACATTTAATCTTTTACACGCAAAAGATTAAACGTTTATGAAGTAAGTCTATCATTGTATTTTTAGGACATAATTTTGTCTCCACTATATGGTACATTTTGGTTTATAAATATCTTCTCTTATGTTACTCAAACAATGCTTTAAAGCTGATAAAGTTTGGGGTTACAAGGGAACAACAGGTATGAAACAAAGCTTCATAAAAATACCAGTTTTTCTTATACAATCAATTAAAGTAAATGCTGGAATAAGAATAGGCCATCTTCCATTGGCACTAGTTTCACAGAGGCAAGAAGGCAATGTTATAGTAACCATATCAACCAACACACTTCAAATATGTCAGAATAGAACTCTTCAGTCCATGCACTATAAACAGACTTATCCTAGATGGTTTTATCCATGCCTTCGTGTCCACTATTGTTGATACTAATGACTTCTATAAAGTTGTCCCCACATATGCAACTTCTTAGATTAATTTATTTATGCTTAAAATAACTACTCTGATGCTATATTAGTATCAAAAGCAACCAAGAAGTATATTCTTTTAGTTATGTCAAGTTGTAGCTTAATAATCAACTAACTTATCATTTCTAAATTGTTTATTCACATGCAATTCCTAACATAGAACGCATTAACACATAACACTTATTGAATATTTGCAATATACTGGGCACTGCGCTATGTTCTTTACATGGATTGGCTAGTTTAATAACACTATACAAAAGGTTTTTTTTTGAGAAGTATTAAATATTCTTTATTTGATATCACACATAAACCACACTAAAATGCCTTTCAATAAGTAAAAGACATCATTTTAGATATAGGGAAATCTACTTAGATCAGTATACTACCAAAAATACAAAGTAGACATTGCTGTGAAAGGTTATTTTTATTATTATCATTCAAGTCACATCAATGAACAGATAGAGATTCAGAGATGAGGCTGAGCTCACAATTAGCAAGTCTCAGAGTTAGAATTTAAATCCTGGAATTCTTACTATAGAAAGGCCTGTGCATTTTCACCACTCTGTACCATGAAAATAATGACAACATTTAGGAAGGAGGGAAGGAACTCTGAACTGGACTAGCAGAGGCTAGCAAAAGAGGACAAGCTGAACAAAAACAAATAAATGAAATATGAAAAGGACAACAGTAGGAGTGAAGCCATAAAATGTGCTGGTCTCACTCAGGAGGCACTCAGAGCTGTGTAAGTGAACAAGTTCCACTCCGAGGTTGTATGAGCTCTGGGGATGGTGGAGCTATTTCCATGCCCCACCCCTTGGAATTTCTCAATGTCCTGGTTTCCTGAAAACTACGAACCCTGTTTCAAGGAGGAGGAAATAACACCAGGGGGAAAACCCTATTGAGCTCTATGATAATGTTTGACAGGAGTGTTTTCTAAGACTTGATAATATGATGGGAGAAGTGGTGAAAGGAAATTAGTTGATCACTTTGTAGTTTATGACAAGTATGAATATTCTGAATTACTAAATTGCCCATGTATCCTGTTCCATATTACAGTATCTGACATTAAAAGTGTTGCAACAGAGATTCTAGAGTTATGACTGTGAAGGTTCATTCACGGCGCAGGAAGGGATGGCCTAGTGGCCAAAAATGGCAGCTTTCACCACCGCGACACTATACCCAGAGTTTGACATGCAAGTGGGATTGACTCGGCAGCTCATCTCCTGAATATAGTTAGTTCCAGAGTTGACTCAGAGGGGTGGAGGGTAATGTAGACAATGTTTGCAAAAAACTTGCCTATCCTGCTGAATAATGAAGGTTCCTAGAATTTTATGACTTAGGATAGCCTACAGTTTCCTTAAAGCATGAGATACGAGACAGCCCAATGATCTCCTAACACCTTAGAATTGATACCCAATTCTGGCTAGCTTTCCCTTCCTTATTAGTAGCTTGTGCAAAGCTGATTTAGCCTTTCCCTAAACTGCTCCTCCCCTTTCAGTCAGTAATAGTCTCCTTACTCTTTCTTCACCTTTCCCATAATTTCTTTTTTTTTTGAGACAGATTCTTGCTCTGTTGCCTAGGCTGAAGTGCAGTGGTACAATCTCGGCTTACTGCAACCTCTGCCTTCCAGGTTCAAGCAATTCTCCTGCCTCAGCCTCCCAACTAGCTGGGATTACAGGCTCCCACTACCACGCCTGGCTAATTTTAATTTATAGAGAGATGGGGTTTCAACATGTTGGCCAGGCTGGTCTCGAACTCCTGACTGCAGGCGATCCACCTGCCTCAGCCTCCAAAGTGCTGGCATTACAGGTGTGAGCCACTGCACCTGGCCACCTTTCCTATCATTTCTTAATCTTAACATTTAAACCTAAATCAGCCCATTCATACACTTAATGACATGACCTACTCTTTCATGAATGAATACTTCACTTCTTATCACTTTATCAACTACTTTAGGATGACAAACTGGGAACATTTGGTAGTTCCCAAAAAGCATGCTACACTGTAAATCAACCAACAACTAGAATAATGATTCCATCTTTAAAAATATATATTATTTCAAATATATCTGCTAAATATGTATCAATCTGAAAAAGTCATTGTTCTAGTTATAATCTCAAAATCAGCAGAGCTCACATTTATTAGGCACTTCCTATGTGTTAGATATCGCTCTAAGCACTTACCTAGCAAGCTTAAAAAAACAAACAAAAAACCCCCAGGCCTTTCCATGCCATAGTCTAGTGAAGATAACAACTATAAACAGGTACTAAGTGCTATAACCACGGAACATTAAAGTACCTTAAAAACTTGTTAATTCTCCCTCTGAACTCAAAGATGTGGCTTTAAGTAGGGACTTGAAGTTTCTTACTTCTAATTGCATAGTGTGGCAGGGTCTGATTCTGCAGATCTGAGCTTCTGAGTCTAAATCTCAATTTTGGGGGGGTAGCTTTTAAAAGGTAAGTGATATATAGTTAAGCCTGTAGGATTAGAACTGTGAGAAACTGGAGGGATGACATTAATATTAACATAAGCTAACACTATTCATGTCTCAGGATCTTAATACGAGGATTTTCTCTTTTACTTTTTTCAAGCTCGTGTCAAGATCTCATCATCACATTCTTCATTCTCACCTCTCAGACATTATCACTGCTTCTGATATATATCACACACTCCCCTTCCTTCTACTCTTTCTGAGTTCACCTAGATGAGGTTGTTTCCATATATGCTGACATTTTCATCCGGACAGTGATCCAGCCCTCCCCGTTCTGGCTACCTCTGCCATTAGATCACTATCTCCTTTTTAAATACCCACTATTTACATTTGTTGTTACCCACACAATGCATGATATGGTCATTTTGGTAATACTTTATTCCTATTGTCTGGTTATATGGAATTTCTTTTTTATATTCACTCATTTTTTCCTATACTTTATAAATATCTACATGTTTTATCCTTAACTTCTCCAGGTAATTATTAATTAACTGGAAATGTAGCAATCTTTAGTTATTTCTTATAAATTTTTAATTTTCTTCTCCTAAATTTCCCATTTGCTAAATATTTATTTCTTCAAGAAGACTGCAGAACTATATACGAATCTGTCTTCCAGCACCCAACATCCTTTTGTATTTAGGAAGCGGCATTAAAGATTAAATAAAAAAGCAAGGAACAGAACTTGTTCCCACTGTCTTTGTTTAAATATCTTCTAACTAGGAGTAGGATGGTGTATGGCCAACTTGGCTGCATTTAAAGTAGCTGTTCACCTGACTGGCGCCCTCTGTTGGTAAGAGAATATCCTCAACGGGATAGTTGTGGGAGAGCCTCAACACACACCACACCTAGAGGCTTGAGTACCTGCTGGCTCCTGTTCTGTTTGTTTTATATAGGCTTGAGTCTTCCTTGTCCTTCTCTTCTTTTATTTTCCTTTTCTTTTTCCTTCCTGTCTTCTTTTTAAATATCTGTGCTCAATGCTGATTTAGGTCTTTACAAAGGAAGCCAGAGGATAAACTCAAGGATGACAACGGTGTTGGCTGGCATTATGGTAAAAGGTTAAACTTAGTCACAAGAGAATATCAGTATTTCTTGCAAGTGGATTGAGAGCACCCATGTGCTATTTGTCATAATAACAAAACAAACCATGAGTAGGAAGGCATGCTGAGAGATTTTCCTCCACTATAATAAAATATTCATTCAATATTACATTTGACAAATGGTACATAAGAGCAACTGTCAAATATTCTGTACAAGTTGCTAACATTAGTTAAATAATACCTTTTAAGGATAATGTAAATTTCATTCTGCCTAAGGTTAGAAATGGACAAAGATGAGCATTCAAATTCCTCTTGACTTAACAAATTCTGAGTCTTGAGTGTGAACACAACTGTCTATAAAAAGAAGCCAGTATAATATTTATCTGCCATGAAGGTACCAGTGGCTGCAGCAGTATTTCACGTAATGTTGATCTGTGGTCTGAAAAAGTTTACTAACTCTCTAAACATCCCTGACTTCTGTCAATGCAGTTCAAAAATTTTCATTTGGTATCACCCAAATATAATTTCTCAGAAAAAAAGGAAATGTAAATGTACGGTTATTCTGTGCCAGCTTACTGATTTTTTTTTCCAGGGGAAAAAAAAAACATTACTGCTTTTACTCTATGAGGAGCCAACTGCTATTCCTGGAGTCATGTATATATTCTAGATTCCAGAAAAAGGCCTACAGAAGAATCAGATATTTTATTAAATTTGATTGAAACTGTGTATCCAAATATAAAACAAATTAGAGCAAAAGCTAGATCCATGAAATGAAATTGCAATACCTTTTCTCTCTGTTTCTACTTTTGCACCTCTAGAATCAGTTCTTGACACAACTTCAGACGTAAGGTTTGACATGTTTTTAAAGGTATGATCACTCCTTTAAAGCATAAGTCAGATCATTTGATCTCCTGCTGTCAGCCATTCTTGGCTTATATCAAAATCCTCACCATGGCCAACAACGTCTACATGAGCTAACCCTGGCTACCTTCCCAGCAACATTTCCTACTAGTATCTTCATAATTTATTAATATTTAACTAAAATCAGAGTAATATAATAAACCCCCAAATTCCTGTGTTCTGGAACACATGAAGCATGCTCCTGCCTAAGGACTTTGGTATCTGCTGTTCCCTCTGCTTGGAATGCTCTTCCTCCAGGAATGGTTCTTGATCTGTGCCTTTACTTCATACAGATCTGCTTCTGTCAGTGTCTCTGTGGGAGGAGAATCCACCCCATACAGTAATGAAATAATTTTTACAGAGATATATTCAGGGTGAGAGAAAAAGCTGGTACAGCTCTTAGAGATTAGAAACTGGAGGAAGCTTGTACCATTCCTAGGTCTGTAGGGGTAAGGGAGGAAACAATGTTACTGCAGCCCAGTGAGAGCCTCAGCTGTTGGAGAAAGCATGCTGAGTAAAAGCTATCAATGAAGGAGGAAGTAGAAAGAGAGTAGAAGTGGAAGAGAGTAGAGAAGAAACACCATGACTTGACCTTTCTCTTCTTCTCCTTCAGATATCCTACTGGTGCCAAACCTTGATGGGGAGCCAGTGGCAGAGGAACACAGGTAAGGCCATCCTCATTAGTCAGCCTCTCAGGGCCAGATCAGGGCAGGGAGAGGGCAGAGATTGGGGCTAGTGGGCAAATGGAGAATGACTGGGACAAGGATTCTACTCAAAAGGTCACCTCCCAAGAAAGTTTTTCACCAATCAATCAGTCTAAAACAGTACACCCTAAACATTATTCCTTTATGCAATTTCATTATAGCACTCATCACTATCGGACATTAAATTTTACTTTTTATTTGCTCTCTCTCCCACTAAGATGTAAGTTCTACGAGGACTGGCATTTTATTATTTGTATCCATTGCTGTATTCCTAAAATTTAAAACAGATACTGCTGCATAGGAAAAGTCCAATATTTATTGAATGAATGCATGAATTTAGTACTGTCTTTGCTATTCAAAAGTACTTATGTTTAATTAAAATCAGAATATACAACAAACTCTCAAATATCTGTAAATGACTTCTCCATACACAAGCCACATACTCCAGTGTTTTCTATGTTCTAAGATATCTTTCTTGTTAACTTACTCTGTAGAAAAACACAAATAAATTTAAATAAATTTAATCTTATGAAATATATGTATAAACATATACATATGTTTCATAAAGCTTTCTTTTGTATATTAAAATAGAGAATTAAAGAGTCTTATCATTGAGGAAAATACTAAAAACCAACCTAGTACCCAGTACATAGATATTCTCTACAATGGTCCTAAATGGTAGGGAGTAAAGAAAGAATGTAATTCCTTCCCCATAGAACATATGTTCAAAATAATTACAACTGTTTACATGCATTTTAGTTATGTTGTTTAATTTATGAAAATATTTTGATAATGTTGAAAGAAGGGATGAATTTTTATCATCTAAAATGGGGCAAAAGCCAATAAGCAATGATAAATAATGCTCTATGAAATCTCACTTAGGTTTTTGTCTATTTTGCTAATTACTGTAATAATAAGGAACTTACTATCTCAAGAACTGGTGACTTTGAGGCAGCTTTTGTTATTATAAAAGTTTGGGCTTGGTTTTTGTTGTTGTTGTTGTCGTTGTCGTTGTTATTAAAAAAAAAAAAAAAAAAAAAGCTGTTGTATCTCTTTAGGTCATTCTTTCTTCCAGACCAAACATCCTCAGTTCATCAGACCAAACTTCATATGTCATATTTTTTTGAAAGATTTTCATCCTAGATGCTCTCCTGTGGACATGGTCTCATCCAACAACTTTTCCCCTACAGTCTCGACTTCAGAACATAATTCTTCAGCCTGGCTGTGTCTCAGGCAGCATAGTGACTATCTTTTCCCCCTCATTTGAACATTCTATGTTCCTTAATGCAACTTGAAAGTACAAGTTTTATTGTTCCCCCACAGCTACAATGTATAATTTACCTGCACCAAACCTTTTTCTGTAAATGCTGTTAAACCATGTTTGTCAAAGCAATTAGAAAACTGCACATTGCTCTTGTGCTTCATCTGTCGTCCCAAAAGCAGTCTGGGTTTTCCATAGTGAAGTAACTAACGCTAACATAGGCACAATGGACTGATAAAATGATTGCCAAGAGACAGAATCCAACCAACGGAAGTTAGTCAAACATACACCTAACTCTCTCAAAAAGCTTTCAAACATGTCAGCAATTAGGGCAGGAATTACTCTGCTGATGACATTCCAACAGGTAACAGTCACTAAGGACTTACCTGCAGCGACTATGATAATATCTGCCAGTTGTGTATGAATCCTCAGTTGTTCTTTGGGGGTATATCTGTGAGCTATTGTCACAGTTGCGTCACCTGGAATACAGAAGAATTTCTATTAATGATTACTGAACTTTTAAAAATTTTACAGATACTCTAAACCTAGAAGAGTTTCACTTATTTCCTACGAGGAGAAAAGCTACTTTGACATGACTAAATCACTTAATACATTAGTATACAGGATACTCGTCTTCATAACGGCAGGCAAACAAATACTGAAAGCAACAGGATAAGTGAACAAAAAAACCAACCAACTTTGAAAGTAAGTATTTATAAAATAGCGAAATTTTTTGGTCATACATTATGCCACATCACAGTAAGTTTTTATATGAAAACCTTAAGGGAGTGATGAATGAACAAGAGAGGCAAGAGATTCCAATATTTACAGTGTGAGCCATGAAAAGGGGAGTGAGGGAAAGTTGGTGATAAAGTGCAGTCAAGAGGAGGACTTGTGGTAAGAATATGGCTAAGACTGCATCTTGTCTTCTCCTGGAAGATGTGCAAATGCTACACAGTTAACAAAACTAACAAAAGTTACATGATCTCCATTCTCCATTTTTAGAAAAAACTAGAAGACCTCTTTCTACAGACTCCAAAAACAAGAGTAAGCAAAAGCAGCAATTAGTAAGTACTATACAGGGAGAAAGGCAGCAAAGAAATGCAGACAATGACAACACGGCCGGCAGCGGCAGATCTCTGAGATTGACTGCAAAATTACACTTCTATGAAAAATTTATCCCAACGTGCAAACAATATAGCTTTCTTAACTGGGGCAGTGAGGAACAGAAATAAAGGTAGAAGAGCCTTCCGGGACCTGGTATAGTTCAGAGTGGGTGGTAACACACTCACATAGAGGGGCTATTTTAGAAGGAAGCAGTCTGACTTTGTGACGGTAATAAAGGACTCAGAAGTCTGCACAGGATCCCCCAGCAGAAGTGTCCTGTAAATAGCAGATCTAAGAACATCCATCTCATTCAATGATGAGTAATAAAAGTAGATGTGACACAGCACTAAAAGGATATCATGCAAGAGCAAACCCAGGGTAATGTGGGAAGTGATGAAGCTGTTCTGATTCGAGTGGTGTTAAACTAGTTAATTTAATAGATGACTACATGCATTTGTCTAAATTAATGAAACTGCACACCAAAATGAGTAAATTTTACCATATGCAAATTTTTAAAAATTCAATAAAAAGATCCATTCAAAAAGTGTCAGAACTAAGACAAAAGGCAAAACAAAAGCAAAAAAAAAAAAAAAAAAAAAATTAAGCACTTACCAATGTACCAATAAACACAACAAAAAATGTCATGGAAAAGTTGAACATTACGACCAAATATTAAACCAAACTTTGTATTTATTTATTTACTTTTAACTTGTATTTTAAGTTCAAGGGTACCTGTGCAGGTTTGCAATATAGGTAAGCTCATGTCATGAGGGTTTATTGTACAGATTATTTTATCACCTAGGTATGAAGCCTAGTACCCATTAACCAGTTTTTCTAACTCCCTCCCTCTTCCCAACCTCTACCCACCAGTAAGCCTCAGTTTCTGTTGTTCCCCTCTCCCTATCCATTTGCTCTCATCATTTAGCTCCCACTTATAAGGTGAGAGCATGCAGTATTTGATTTCTGTTGCTGCATTAATTTGCAGAAGATAATGGCCTCCAGTTCCATCCATGTTCCTATAAAGGATACAATCTCATTCTTTCATGGCTGCATAGTATTCCATGGTATATGTGTGTGTGTACGTGTGTGTGTGCGCACATGCATGTACGTAAGTGGTATGTGCGTATAAACACACACACACATTTTCTTTATCTAGTCTACCATTAATGGGCATTTAGGTTGATTCCATGTCTTTGTGACTGTGAATAGTGCTGCAATGAATGTGTGCATGTGTCTATGATAGAACAATTTATATTCTTTTGGGTGTATGCCCAGTAATAAGATTGCTGGGTCAAAGGGTAGTTCTGTTTTTCAGTCTCTGAGGAGATGTCATGCTGTTTTCCACAATGGTTGAACTAATTTACACTCCCACTAACAGTGTATAAACATTCTTTTTCTCCACAACCTCACCAGCATCTGTTATTTTCTGATTTTTAATAATAGCCGTTCTGCCTGGTGTGAGATGGTGGTATCTCATTATGTATCTACAAGAGATTCATGTAAACAAATGGGAGTAAAGGATTTTATAGCCAGTCAAATCTGCCTCCAAGATTAAAAGTTGCAAACAATTTTGAAAACACAAGAATTCAGGAAATATTGTTCCCATAAGTCTATCCTAAGGAACATGCTCAAATATACAGTTTACTTAATCAAAGTATGTCTGAGGAAACTAGCAGAAGGACTGTTGAAAGTTTTGACTATATATTATTATAGGACCAAGAGTTTAAAAAAGTGTGAGGATTGGGGTGACAAACTGCTATGGTTTGAATGTTTGTCCTCTCCCAAACTCATGTTGAAATGGAATTGCAATTATTAACAACATTAAGAGATGGAACCTTTAAGAGGTGATTAGGACACCAGCGCTCTGCCCTCATGAATGGATTCATGCTGTTACTGCAGGAGTGGGTTCCTTATAAATGAACAAGTTCAGCCTACTTTTGTCTTGCTCTTGCCCTCTCTTGCCATTCTGCCTTCCGCCACGAGACAGTGCAGTAAGAAGGCCCTCACCAGATGCTGGCACCTTGATCTTGAACTTTCAACCTCCAGAACTGTTCAGAAATAAATTTCTATTATTTATAAATTACCCAGTCTGTAGTATTCTGCTATTGCAGAACAAACAGACTGAAACACAGACAAATATAAATGTTCTTTGCTTTTACTATGCAGAAATAATGCAACTAACAAAATTAGAATGAGAGTGGCCAAAGATGGGAAGTTTGTTGATTGCCTAATATATAATAATAGGAATCAATAAACGTTTAAATACTGACAAAACAGATAATAAAATATAGGAATATTTATTTTTCAAATAGTATTTACTGGCAAAAAGCAGGTCGGAGACAAAAGAAATGGGAATCGGGAGAAAATAAAAATATTTTATCATTTATTTATTTTACTAGATCATCAGTAGCTCTCCTGTAAATAAATAGATAATTAAGAGTATTATATAATGTTATAAATATTAAGGTAACCAAAACCTTCTTAAATATATTTTTTAAAGTGCACAAATGAGAAAAAACCTGTAAAAAATAAAAACAACAAACAGAACAAAAATAATATGATAGTTTTACCATGTATATTTATCATATAAACAAATATAAATTTCCTTAAATTATTTATTTAAAAGAACAATATTTTCAAGTTGACTTACAAAGCAAAATCTAATTGTATGCATTGCTAATTCTCTACTATATATATTATACACATGAAACAAAGTTATTCAGAATTCAAAAATGTTGAAAGCAAACATGTAGCAGGAGATCAAAAGAATTTTTTGTCAAACAAAAATTCAGCACTAAATAAAACAAAGAGTTACACATTATAAAGTAAAAGAGTCATTCAAATAAAGATAGAACAATAATAAATACATAAGTAACAAAAATAAATAGAATTCCTATAAGCAGAAATTACAGGAGACACATATAGAAACAAAATATAGTTTTGTTTAATTTATTTTTGAATATCTTTCTCAGTTCATGACAGATCAAGAATACAGAAAATGTCAATAACTTAATTAATAATATATATACGACTATAATATATCAAACTCAGAAAATAAATAATACATTTTCTTCTCATGTGCCCAAAGGACATTTCTTAAATGATATAAACTTGGTTACAGAGAAAATTTTAATTAATATCAAAAAGTAGATAATTAGACTATAATTTTATTTGATTATAACTCAGTAAAATTATAATTATTGACAAAATTGGGAAAAAAAGACCCTTCATAAAGAGACTCTTCTAATGGAAGACGTTAAAATTTCTATTTTAAACAATTCTTGGGTCAAAATAAAACAAAACAACATTGCAAACTTTTTAGAAAGATTTATAATGAAAACAATTCATATTAGATCCTATAAAATAAACATAAAGCAATGCTTAAAAAATTTGTAGACAAGTTATTATATCAATAAAACAGAAATAAGTAAATGAATCATTTAACTTTAGAAGTTAAAGAACAATAAACAAATGAAACTAGAAAAAACTATGAAAGTTAAAATGTATTTGATAAATCTAAAAAACTAGACTACTATGAGAAACATTGACAGAATTCAATAAATTAATCAAGTAAAAACTTAATATACAGAAGTAAATAGCTTACATATAGAACATCTTATAAAATTCACTGTAAGAACAGGCCCCACTATAATAGTTGTACAAAAGAGAAAATACTTAAAATAAGCTTAATAAAAAAATGTGCGAAATCTATGTAGTAAAAGAAAATCTCCAGAATAACACCAAAAGATATACATAAGACCAAAGAAATAGAAAGATAAACTATGTTCTTGGATAGAAATATTTAATGACATTAAGATTAGAATTCTATGTTCATTACAAATGCAATAAAAGTCCAATAAAAATGGACTTTTTTGGGAAGAATGTACTTTGATACTAAAGTTAATATAGAAAAATAAAAGATAATCAGGAAAACTTTGAAAAGGAAGAACAATGAGAGGCAACTAGTAGTCTTTTTCATTTCAGTTGGCACCACCTTCTGCTCAGTTATTTACAGTAAAAGTTTAAAAGTCCCCCTTGGTTTTTCTCTTTCTTTCACTTACTATAAACCATCAAGAATGTTGAGTATATATTTATAAGCATCCCAAGGTACCAAAATTATAAAGCACCCGTCTCTGTTTTAGTTCTGGTCTCCCACATTTGAAAAGGTTCTGCAATACCTCAACAACCCACTCAAGTGTTCTCTAATTCCAAATGAGAGTCTCCCAAATACCCCCCCCCAACACACACACAAACACCAAAATCAAAACCAAACCAAAACTGAAACTTCCCATTTCCATCAGTACTGATTTCATTAAGAAATTGACAGAGACACGAAATCCAGTGATTTGTATACACATATAAGTAACAATTTATAAAGTTTCAGGCAAAAGAAAAGTGTATCAGGATAAATTTCAACCTGCATGGAAAACCCTCGTAGGTAACTTCACTCCCTTCACTCCCTTTTCAATACTATAAGGTTAACCTGATATTCCTCAGTGAGTTTGGCTGGTGATATCCATAGAAACTATCAAAGTCACATTTGAACTTGATTTATCAGAGTTTATGATTATACCAATACTAAACCATGGAAAGGCATTCACCTGTTATTCGGTAGACCTGATGATAAAGAGAGGTGAACCAAAGAGATAAAAGCAAATGTGTTCAAATGATGCCTCACACTCTTCTGACCTTTTGCTGGTGAGCACCTGAAACCCTGTTCCTGTCCCAACACCTAGCTCTCCTGTTAACCCTATTCTTATTTAACTCATCTTCCTTGGCATTGTGAAAATCCTTGTCATCTTATATTCAATTCTTATCCTCTATTAATTTTCTTCAATCCGGTGGCTTGTTGTAGCTATTTTTTTGTGTGTCTTCTCAGCTTTTTCCCAAGGGAAGCCAGTACTAGCAAGTCACAGCAGCTACTCAAGAATGATGCATATTTCTGACTTTCAGATGACTTTTTCCCACACTCAGTTGTATCCTCCTAGAGTGCATATGAGAACAGAGTGAGCTAGGGCCTCATTTTCTATCACACAGACCCAGATAAGCAGAGTCTATAAGTAACTATTTTGTGCCTAGCGCTTTATAATGTGTTTCTAAGACATAGGAAGAATAAAATGCAGTTGTCCTTCAGTATCTGTCAATATCTGGGAGGGACTGGTTCCAGGGCCCCCTGCCCCACTGGCAGATACCAAAATCCACAAATGCTCAGTTTCTAATACAAAATAATATAGTATTTGCATATAATCTATGTATATCTGCCTACATATTTTAAATCATCTTTAGATTATTTATTACTTATTACTTAGGTATTATAAGTAATACCTAATACAATGTAAATGCTATGTAAATTGTTTTATACTATACTGTTTTTATATTATTTTTGTTATTTATATTATTTTTTCTAAATATTTTTAATCCACAGATAGTTGAATCCACAAATGCGGAACCCACAGATACAGAGGGCCTTCTGTACTTAGAACCTATCTTCTAGAATCTTAGAGTTTCCTTAGAAATCAATAATTAATAGATAGACAAGATGTGTTTTGTACTATGTAAAAATCTAGATTCAACCAAGAATTATCAAGTAGGACCCACCTGAGCAGTTTTCTAGGCTGTCATTACCTCTGTAATTTATGCAAAATAACATACTGTAGCAAACAGTTGTTAGTAATTAGCACAGAATGCCAATTGGAAGCAAATAATATTTTCTATAAAAATAAATCAAACCTAGAACAAACAGCACAATGTGCTTCATTTGTTAGTATCATTTTTTGTTTGTTTGTTTGAAATTACCTTAATGAGGAATTGACTGTTCTTGGACATTTCTGGGCCATTCCTGACCTTGGTTTATTTAACAATCAACAAATGAGCCTATAAATCCTTTAAACCAGATTCTCCGGTTGTGTCTTGGCCACACCCTTGCAAAACTTGCATACACTTTTTCAGTGGCTCTCTAGCCTCACTCTGAGCAGAATGAAATAGTTATTTGCTCAGTAGGCTAAAGAACCAGATCCTATGGAATGATTTTTGTAAGACTGGCAATGAGTAGCACTGTCCATGTGCCAGCTTTCAACTCTGGATTCTGTGTCTTTTACTCCTAGAGTAAAATGTTTTCCTCTGCATCTCTACAGCCATCATTTAAAACATGAATCTTCTGTTTTACTTATAGAAAGATTTCACAAGCATTCTAACTACTGTCTCTGAAAAATAGTTCACTTTATGGAAGAATAAAGAACTATATATCATGACTTAAAAAAATAAAAAAATTTAAAGAACACCAGAATCATGCTAGGCAATGAGAATTCACAATTCTCTATTCTTATATGGAAAGCAGGTACACAAACATGAATCATAATACAGTGTTCTAGGTTCCATGTTAGAAGGAGGTAGAAATTACTGTGTTGCCAAAAGCATCATTATTTACTCCACCTGAGACAGCCATAGGACAGTTGAAGGTCTCAGAGAAGACAGACTGTTAATGTGAGTACGAATTCTTTTGCTTCTGCTTCAATTCCCCTTTAAGTATGCTTTTCATATCCTTTCCCATTGGTAAACCACTTTTTAGAAAAATATGAGGAGAGGATATTACTTATTCTTGACTGTAAGAAATTTCTTCATTATAAGAGTTAAAGTCTACCTTTTTCCAGCTTTTACCATAATTCTAGATCTGTCTTCAACAAAAACACAAAATAAGTCTCAACTTCCTTTCTCATGAGGCAAATCTTCGAACAACTGCCTGATCCTGAATCAGCAGGCGAAACAAAATTGCCAGCCAATCTGAGCTAGAACCTCACATGTAGAGTTTTGCTTTGTCACTTTCTCTGGATAAGGAAAATCTGAGTCATTCCCAATATAGTAATTCATGTCACAGTCAGGTTTAAAAGAGAAATCACTGAGAGAAAAATCACAGGAAGGAAAAGTCAGTAATCATGCATGGAACAGCAATGGAAAAAAAAAGCCTGAATTCTGTTTTAGGTAAATAAAACCAAAAGGTTCTAGATTTCAATATTTATTTCTTTTTCTCTGCAAGCTACTACTGCCTCTTTAAGCAATGAATAAATAAACTTTAAAAACAAACTAAAAATCACTTTTCTATAGAGAAACTCTATAGACACTAAATGTAATTTTGGTAAGGTGGTCAGGGGCAACCCGAGGTGACATTTGCACAAAAACCTAAAGGAAGTGAGGAAATACATTATGTAAATAACTTGGGGAAAAAAGCATTCCAGGCAGTAAGGACACCAGGTGCAAAGACACTGAGTCATGAACACATAAGACATATTCCAGGAAAGCAGATGTGGGTAGGACAGGGGGCAGTGATGGAGCATGAGAATGGTAGGAAGTGAGTTAGGACATATAGCCCAGGGTCAGATCAAATAAGGTCATGCATATCATGGTAGGGAACCTGGATGTTCTTCTGGTGTTATACTGTCATGGGCTGTCATGTTACAGGAAGGTATGGGTGATCAAGACCTACCATGTGAAAAACAGACTGTAAATGAAAGATGAGACAAAGGTGGATGCAGGGAAGCTAGTTCATAAACATTTCAGTGTTCCAAGTGAGAAACAGAAGTTGTCTGAACTAGGATCTTATAAGTCCAGGTGATGATATCACAGGTATATTTTACATAGATTGCTAATGTTAGACAGAGGATGTAAGAGAAAGAGAAGACAAGGATTGACTGAGCAACCAGGAAAACTGATAGTACCACTCACTAAGATGGGGAAAACTAAGGGGAGTAAAATTAGGAGTGAAAGTTTGCATAAAAGTTTGAAATGCATATTGGCTATGCAAGTGGAGTTGTCAAGTGCACAGTGCTCATATGGGTCTAAAGTATATAGGAGATAGAAATGATATTTAAAGCTACAGGGCTGCAAAGGCCACCTAGGGAATAGCTATGAATTAAAAAGTTAAGTTCTGTGGTCATTCCAATGCTTCCTTGAGTAATCATTCTCAACACTGACCACACTAGATTTTTCTATGGAACCTTCTAAAAAGTACCCACTGATAGTCAGGTTCTGCTCCTAATGATTCTGATATAAATTTCTTCTGTGTTGGGCTTAGGCAGCTCTATTTTTAAAGCCTCCTTCTGATTCTAATGGGAAAAAGTACTTGCTGATACTCAGGTACTACTCCTAGTGATTCTGATTTAATTTTTTTCTGTTGTATTGGGCTTAGGCAGATCTATTTTTAAAGCCTCCTTATGATCCTAATGGACAGTTGGGTTGAGAACTGCTGGTTTAGAAGTTGGGGAGGAAAGGAATGACCCAGAAACAGAGAATGAGAAGAAATGTTTAGTGAGGTAAGAGTAATGCTGCTAATGGTAGCTTTAATCTATGCTTAAATAATAAAAGAAATATAAAGGGCCCTATAAAATGTGGCCCTTTTGTTAACAAGCATTTTATGAATATTATTCAATTTATTTTATATTTTTCTGTTTATAAAAACCCTCCGGAGAAATACTTTTTAGTTTTAATATTAGGAAAATGTTTTATTTGTATTGAGCATATTTATTTTTAATTGTAAAGACAATTAATTGGATAACTGTACTTTTTTTTTCCTGCTAACAAGCTCTCACAATAAAATTAGTGACCCATTCATAGCACACCTAGCTGAAACTCAATTAAATAAATTCACCAAATGTACATCCAGCACCATTATATAAAATGCAGTATGCTTGACAGTGGGAATATATCCACAAAGACCTAATGATATGCCTATCTTTAGCAGAAGTCTTTGGCTCTATTTTTAGTTCCAGTCCTCCCCCTCCCCTTTTTCTTCACTATTCTTATTTGCATTGTGTTTTATATATTGCTATGTGCTCATGAGATTGAACTTTTTAGTTTTAAGTAAAGAATAGTAAAAGGGAGGTGGCTGTGAAGATGGCCAAATAGGAACAGTTCCATCTGCAGCTCCTAGCGAGATCAACACAGAAGGTGGGTGATTTCTGCATTTCTAACTGAGGTACCTGGCTCATCTCATTGGGACTGGTTAGACAGTGGGTGCAGCCCACAGAAGGCAAGCCAAAGCAGGGTGGGGTGTTGCCTCATCTGGGAAGCTCGAGGGGTTGGGAAATTCCCTTCCTTAGCCAAGGGAAGACTTGAGGGACTGTGCTGTGAGGAACAGTACATTACGGCCCAGATACTACACGTTTCCCATGGTCTTTGCAACCCATAGACCAGGAGATTCCCTTGGATCTCCTACACAACCAGGGCCCTAGGTTTCAAGCACAAAACTGGGTGGCCATTTGAGCAGACACTGAAGTAGCTGCAGAAGTCTTTTTTTTCATATCCTAGTGGCTCCTGGAATGCCAGTGAGACAGACCACTCACTACCCTGGAAAAGGGGCTGAAGTCAGGGAGCTAAGTGGTCTAGCTCAGCAGATCCCACCACAAGGGAGCCCAGCAAACTACCATCCACCGGCTAGAAATTCTCACTGCCAGTACAGCAGTCTGAAGTCAACCTGGGATGCTCAAGCTTGGTCGGGGGAAGGGCATCTACCATTACTGAGTCTTGAGGAGGGCAGGTTTCCCCCTCATAATATAAACAAAGTTGCCAGGAAGTTCAAACTGGGCAGAACCCACCACAGCTCAGCAAAGCTGCTGTAGCCAGACTGCCTCTCTAGATTCCTTCTCTCTGGGCAGGGCATCTCTGAATTAAAGGCAGCAGCCCCAGTCAGGGGTTTATAGAGAAAACTCCCATCTCCCTGGGAAAGAGCACCTGGGGGAAAGAAGCAGCTGTGGGTGCTGCTTCAGCAGACTTAAATGGTCCTGCCTGCTGCCTCTGAAGAGAGCAGCAGATCTCCCAGCACAGCACTTGAGATCTGATAAGGGACAGACTCCCTCATCAAGTGGGGACCCTGACTCCTGTACCTCCTAGCGTGGAGACACCTCTCAGCAGGGGTCAACAGACACTTCATACCAGAGAGAACTGGCTGGCATCTGGTGGGTGCCCATCTGGGATGAAACTTCCAGAAGAACGAATAGGCAGGAATCTCTGCTATTCTGCAGCCTCTGCTGGTGATACCCAGGCAAACAGGGTCTGGAGTGGACCTCCAGCAAACTCCAGCAGACCTGCAGCAGATGGGTCTGACTGTTAGAAGGAAAACTAACAAACAGAAAGGAATAGCATCAATGGCAACAAAAAGAACATCCACAAAGAAACCCCATCCGAAGGTCACCAACATCAAAGACCAAAGATAGATAAATCCCCCAAAGATGAGGAAAAACCAGCAAAGAAAGGCTGAACATTCCAAAGACCAGAACGCCTCTTCTCCAAATGATCACAGCTCTTCACCAGCAAGGGAACAAAACTGGACAAAGAATGAGTTACACGAATTGACTGAAGAAGGCCTAAGAAGGTGGGTAATAACAAACTCCTCCCGAGCTAACCCAAGGCAACGAAGCTAAGAATCTTGAAAAATAGGTTAGATGAAATTCTAACTAGAATAACCAGTTTAGAGAAGAACATAAATGACCTGAGGGAGCTGAAAAACACAACACAAGAACTTTGTGAAGCATAAACAAGAATCAATAGTCAAATAAATCAGGCAGAAGAAAGGATATCAGAGATTGAATATCAATTTAATGAAATAAAGCATGAAGACAAAATTAGAGAACAAAGAATAAAAAGGAATGAACAAAGCCTCCAAAAAATATAGAACTATGTGAAAATACCAAACCTATGCTTGAGTGGTGTACCTGAAAGTGACAGGGAGAATGGAACCAAGTTGGAAAACACTCTTCAGGATATTATCTAGGAGAACTTCCCCAACCTAGCAAGACAGGTCAACATTCAAATTCAGGAAATATAGAGGATACTACAATGATACTCCTTGAGAAGAAATACCCCAAGACAAACTGCATCAGATTTACCAAGTTACAAATGAAGGAAAAAATGTTAAGGGGCAGCCAGAGTGAAAGGTCGGGTTACCCACAAAGGGAAGCCCATCAGACAGATAGCGGGGTCTCTCTGCAGAAACCCCACAAGCCTTAAGAGAGTGGGGACCAATATTCAAGAAAAAAATTTTCAACCCAGAATTTCATATCCAGCCAAACTAAGCTTCATAAGCAAAGGATAAATAAAATCCTTTACAGACAAGCAAAGGCTGAGAGATATTTTCATCACTAGGCCTACCTTACAGGAGCTTCTGAAGGAAGCACTAAATATGGAAAGGAAAAACCAGTACTGGCCGCCGCAAAAACATACCAAATTGTAAAGACCATAGACACTATGAAGAAACTGCATCAACTAATGGGCAAAATAACCAGCTAGCACTGTAATGACAGGACAGATTAACACATAACAATATTAACCTTAAATGTGAACAAGCTAAATTCCCCAATTAAAAGACACAGACTGGCAAATTGGATAAAGAGTCAAGACCCATTGATGTGCTGTGTTCAGGAGACTCGTTTCACAGGCAAAGACACACATAGGCTCAAAATAAAAGGATAGAGGAATATCTACCAAGCAAATGAAAAGCAAAAAAAGAGAAGGGGTTGCAATCCTAGTCTCTGATAGAATAGACTTTAAACCAACAAACATTAAAAAAAAAAAAAAAAGACTGGGCGTGGTGGCTCACGCCTGTAATCCCAGCACTTTGGGAGGCCAAGGCAGGGGATCATGAGGTCAAGAGATCGAGACAATCCTGGCCAACATGGTGAAACCCTGTCTCTACCAAAAATACAAAAAAAAAAAATTAGCCAGATGTGGTGGTGCATGCCTGTAGTCCCAGCTACTTGGGAGGCTGAGGCAGGAGAATTGTTTGAAACAGGAAAATGGAAGTTGCAGTGAGCCAGGATACTGCCACTGCACTCCAGCCTGGTGATAGAGGAAAAAAAAATAAAAGAAGAAGAAGAAGGACATTACATAATGCTAAAGGGATCAATGCAAAAGAAGAGCTAACTATCCTAAATATATATGCATTCAATACAGAAGCACCTAGATTCATAAAGCAAATTTTTAGACACCTACAAAGAAAATTAAACTCCCACACAATAATAGTGGAAGCCCTTAACACCCCACTGTCAGTATTAGACAGATCAAAAAGGCAAAAAGTTAACAAAGATATTCAGGACTAGAACTCAGCTCTGGACCAAGTGGACCTAGTAGACATCTGCAGAACTCTCCACCCTAAATCAACAGAATAAACATTCTTCTCAGCAGCACATCACACTTATTCTAAAATTGGCCACCATAATTAGAAGTGAAACACTCCTCAGCAAATACAAAATAATGAAAATCATCACAAACAGTGTCACAGTGCAATCAAATTAGAACTCAGAATTAAGAAACTCACTCAAAAACGCACCACTACATGGAAACTGAACAACCTGCTCCTGAATGATTACTAAGTAAATAACAAAATTAGGAAGAAATAAGTAAGTTCTTTAAAACCAATGAGATCAAAGACACAACATACCAGAATCTCTGGGACACAGCTAAAGTAGTATTTACAGAAAAAATTATAGCACTAAATGCCACAGGAGAAAGCAGGAAAGATCTATAATCGACACCCTAACATACAATGAAAATAACTAAAGAAGCAAGAGCAAGCACATTTAAAAGTTAGCAGAAGACAAGAAATAACTAACATCAGAGCAGAACTGAAGGAGATAGAGACACGAAAACCCCTTAAAAAAATCACTGAATCCAGGAGCTGGTTTTTTGAAAAGATTAACAAAATGGATAGACTCCTAGCCCGACTAATAAAGAAGAAAAGAGTGAAGAATCAAATAGACACAATAAAAAGTGATAAAGGGGATATCACCACCAATCCCACAGAAATACAAACTACCATCAAAGAATACTATAAACCCCCTCTATGCAAATAAATTAGAAAATCTAGAAGAAATAGATAAATTCCTGGACACATACACCCTCCCAAGACTAAACCAGGAAGAAGTTAGATCCCTGAATAGACCCATAATATGTTCTGAAATTGAGGCAGTAATTAATAGCCTACCAACCAACCAACAAACAAACAAAAAACCAGGACCAGACAGATTCACAGCTTAATTCTGCCAGAGGTACAAAGAGGAGCTCGTACCATTCCTTCTGAAACTATTCCAAATAACCAAAAAGAGGTACTCCTCCCTAACTCATTTTATGAAGCCAGCATCATTCTGATACCAAAACCTGGCAGAGACACAACAACAACAAAAATTCAGGCCAATATCCCTGATGAACATTGATGTGAAAATCCTCAATAAAATACTGGCAAACCAAATCTAGCAGCCCATCAAAAAGCTTATCAACCATGATCAAGTTCCCCTCATCCCTGGGATGCAAGGCTGGTATAACATATGCAAATCAATAAACATAATCCATCACATAAACAAAACCAATGGCAAAAACTTCACGATTGTCTCAATACACGTAGAAAAGGCCTTTGATAGAATTCAACACCCCTTCATGCTAAAGACTCTCAATAAACTAGGTATTGATAGAACATATCTCAAAATAATAAGAGTTATTTATTATTAATAAACCAAAGCCAATATCCACAGCCAATATCATACTAAATGGGCAAAAGCTGGAAGCATTCCCTTTGAAAACCAGCACAAGATAAGAACGCCTCTCTCACCACTCCTATTCAATATAGTATTGGAAGTTCTGGCCAGGGCAATCAGGCAAGATAAAGAAATAAAAGGTATTCAAATAGGAAGAGAGGAAGTCAAATTGGCTCTATTTGCAGATGACATGATCAGCCCAAAATCTCCGTAAGCTGATAAGCAACTTGAGTAAAAGTCTCAGGATACAAAAATCAATGTGCAAAAGTCACAAGCATTCCCATACACCAATAATAGACAAACAGAGGCCAAATCATGAGTGAACTCCCATTCACAATTGCTATGAAGAGAATAAAATACCTAGGAATACCTTCAACTTACAAGGAATGTTGAAGGACCTCTTCAAGGAGAACTACAAACCACTGCTCAAGGAAATAAGAGAGGACACAAATGAATGGAAAAACATTCCATGCTCATGGATAGTAAGAATCAATATGAAAATGGCCATACTGCCCAAAGTAACTTATAGATTCAATGCTATTCCCATCAAGCTACCACTGACTTTCTTCACAGCATTGGAAAAAGCTACTTTACATTTCATATGGAAGCAAAAAGAGCCTGTATAGCCAAGACAATCCTAAGCAAAAAGAACAAAGCTGGAGGCATCACACTACCTAGCTTCAAACTATATACTACAAGCCCACAGTAATCAAAACAGCATGGTACCGGTACCAAAATAGATATATCGATCAATGGAACAGAGCAGAGGCCTCAGAAATAACACCACACATCTACAACAGTCAGATCTTTGACAAAACTGACAAAAACAAGCAATAGGGAAAGGATTCCATATTTAATAAATGGTGTTGGGAAAACTGACTAGTCATACGCAGAAAACAAAAACTGGAGCTCTTCTTTACACCTTATGCAAAAATTAATTCAAGGTGGATTAAAGACTTAAATGTAAGGACTAAAGCCATAAAAACTCTAGAAGAAAACCTAGGCAATACCATTTAGGACATAGGCATAGGCAAAGACTTCATGACTAAAACACCAAAAGCATTGGCAACAAAAGCCAAAATTGACAAATGGGATCTCATTAAACTAAAGAGCTTCTGTACAGCAAAAGAAACTCTCATCAAAGTGAACAGGCAACCTACAGAATGGGAGAACATTTTTTGCTATTTATCCATCTGACAAAGGGCTAATAAACGGAATCTACAAGGAACTTAAATTTACAAGAAAAAAACAAACTCATCAAAAAGTGGGTGAAGAATATGAATAGACACTTCTCAAAAGAAGACATTTATGTGGTCAACAAACATGAAAAAATGCTCATCATCACTGGTCAGTAGAGAAATGCAAATCAAAACCACATTGAGATACCATCTCAAGCCAGTTAGAATGGTGATCATTAAAAAGTCAGGAAACAACAGATGCTGGAGAGGATATGGAGAAATAGGAATGCCTTTACACTGTTGGTGGGGGTCCATCCTGGAAGACAGTGTGGTGATTCCTCAAGAATATAGAACCAGAAATACCATTTGACCCAGCAATCCCATTGCTAGGTATATACCCAAAAGATTAAAAATCATTCTGCTATAAAGACACATGCACATGCATGTTTACTGCAGCACTGTTCACAATAGCAAAGACTTGGAACCAACTCAAATGTCCATCAATTATAGACTGCATAAAGAACACAATGGAATACTATGCAGCCATAAAAATAAGAATGAGTTCATGTCCTTTGCAGGGACATGGAATACTATGGAATACTATGCAGCCATAAAAAAGAATGAGTTCATGTCCTTTGCAGGGACATGGATGAAGCTAGAGACCATCATTCTCAGCAAACTAACACAGGAACAGAAAACCAAACACCGCATGTTCTCACTCATAAGTGGGAGTTGAACAATGAGAAAATATGGGCACAGGGAGGGGACCATCACACACCAGTGCCAGCTAAGTGGTGGGGGGGGAAGGGGAAAGATAACATTAGGAGAAATACCTAACGTAGATGATGGGTTTATGGGTGCAGCAAACAACCATGGCACATATATTATCTATGTAACAAACCTGCACATTCTGCACATGTATCCCAGAACTTAAAGTATAATAAAAAGTAAATAAAAAGAAATAGTGTCATTATTCTGTTGGTATAACTTTAATGCTCATAGCAAGGTATTGGGAAAATTACCTGTATATGTAACAAAACGATTTTTCTTTGCTTGAAGACTGTATTTAACATTTTAAAAATGTGTATATCTTTGTTGTTCTCATGCTAAATATGAACAGTTCCTAAAACTAAATTCCTATTATCAGTATGAATTCCAGACCTATCAGGTCTCTTTCTAGCAAGGGATGTTACTTTTATCTTTGTTACATTCTCTGCAACACTTTATGGTAACATACTTTCAGAAAATGCCGGCCAGTAAACTACACTAAAATAATTTTATTTATAAAAGCTTAGTGATCTTTGGCATTGTTCACTATTTTCAAATCCATAAAAGGACAGATAACAAATATATGACTCACAAATTATCAATTATGCACAATAGTCTGGTTCAGAAAGCTGCACTAATGTAAAAGACGCATCACTTGGGGCTTGAGAAAGGGTGAATGAGATGTAAACAAACAAACAAAAAATCCTTCTCTTTTGCTTCTAAGCCTCTTTTCCCTTGGACTTTTTCTGAGGGTAGAAGAAACTGTACCCCCAACCCCATTGATCCTGGGAGTTGGGAATGTCAGCATCATTCCAAACCAGCCTTTCCATGGTCTTTTCAGGATGGATGGGTGAGGGTGGCCAACCATCTACATTAAGAATAAGAAGTTCTTTCCCCAGGCATCCTTTTCTTTTCTCCACCCCATCAGCAGTTAAATTTTAAAGGAGAAATTTTCCTTTTGGAAGACATTTTTTCTGGGCTGGGAATAATGGGGATCACTGTTTTTGTTTTCTGTAGAATTTTAACTGTGAGAAAGAACTTATGAGACTAGTCTTAAGCTGTAACCACTCTGGTGTGCTTTGCATGTCTTTCTACATGGTCCTTAGCAAACTTTGCTGCAGGTCTTCATCTTGTTTTACATCCTTGGGGGGCATGGCCCATAATCCCATGGTAAGGCTTCTTCAGCCTCCCCATTCACCAGATTCATTCTGGCTTAGGAAATGAGGCCTTTCTGGTTTGATATCTGAACAACCTTTTGCTATTTGTTGGTTCCCCTCCCTTCCATGAACCACTTTGGATTTTTCTTTCACTGAGCCTTTACTAAAGTTTGAAAACCAGAAATACTGGCCACTTGGTACAGCTAAAGTCAGATAATAAGGAAGTTGAAAGGATTTTCTAAAGGAGTGCTCAGCTTAATTAAAAGTGGATAGAGCTCTCTCAAATTTTGTTTTTGCCCCATCTGGCCTGTTTATTAGGCCTTATATTTTCCTAGTCCTGTCTTTTAAACAGCATCACCCAGAGGCCAATAATCCAATTAGGAGATTAGCAAACAAAAAATCTGATGGATGCTGAGTTTTCTTCTGCCTGTCTGTGTAGTTATATATGTGCTATGTGTGTGATGTCCATAAGAAAGAGCTCTAATTAACCAGCCTAAAGGAAGACAAGTGCTGGGATCAAACATTTTTTAAGGGAAGAAAAAAGCTGTGGTACTTTCAGTTCATGTGACTTTAATATTTGAGAAATAAAAATTGCCTTAAAGATTATTGGTAAAAAGCAGATGTCATAAAATACAAATAGGTGAACTAAATTATGCAGGTTAGGCACCAGGCTTGCTAAATGTTTTAAGATTATAAACTTCTTTTTGGTTTTTGAGAATTATTTGACTTGCCTGTTCCACATCTGGTAAGGCCTGGGACATCTAGAACTAACCACAACCTTAATTATTCTGGAAGGAATCAAAACTGGCTGCACCTAGCACATAATTAAAACAACTTACCAGGTTTTACATTAAAGCTAAAAATTGCTAGCAGATACCATTATAACACGTAATTGAAACTACTCAAAATAGATCTACGTGCAAGGTGTGTAACAACAATAAAATGTATTTTTAGTAAAAGATTATAAAAAGGTATAAAAATGTGAATTCTTGCCTGGGGTTAAAGAATTGCTTAAATTAGATAAGATAAAGCTAAAACTTCAAATGAGTGGTAGAAGAATTGTAAAAATTTGTCTTGCAAAAATTCCAGGTGTAAACATATTGACCAAATGCAAAAGTATCAGATGGCATTTCTGTAAGTCCAGCATTGAAATAAAAGCACAACAAGGTTCTCTTGAGGCACTAATCTGCTCTTTGGCAATATTTGTAAAGGGTTATAGAAAATTTTTGCTTTTCAAAGTTTTAGTCATTATTCTGGAAAAATAAATAATTTATGGTAATCTGGAATTTATTTCATAATATCAAATGTTTTAATCCTCTAGCCAATTTAACAGTCTTCCCAAAATCAAACTTCAGTTTCAAAATTGTCTTTCCTGTGTGAAAGGAAATTAAAATTTGGAACCCCAAACTTATTTAGCCAAAGGGAAAAGTCAAGCTGGGAACTGAGTCATACAAACCTGCCTCCCCCTTTTGGTTCCTAAATAAGATACCTACAAGATGAAAAGCTACATGCCTCCCCCATATTTTGCCCACAAGGAAACTCCTGGTGAGTGACTACAACTTTACCATTGCAATGCAAACTAATAGCTCATCTTTACAAGTGCAGTCACCCCGGCCCACTAGACACAAATGCATATCTGATGGTACCCCCTACCCCATTTAGTTTGTCTGTGTTATCTTACATAAAAGGCAGATTCCCCCACATTTTTCCTCTGCCTCCTTTATGTCATCTTATGTAAAAAAATGCAGATTCACTGAGCCAGACAAAGGCATGAATGACTATTTTTCCCTACCTCACATCTTATATGAAAACTCTGTGCTTCTCAATATCCTGCCCTTTCTCCTTCAAATTTGGAGGCCTCAAAATCATCTTCAGAGAAAGGCATAGAACTGTCTCCCAGGCATGTCCTTAACATTGGCAAATAAATCTCCTAAAATGATTGAGACTTGTCAGTTTCCTTGATTGACACTTGACGTCTGGCTTTTCAGATACTTCAGAGAGCCCTGCAGTGTCCAGAAAAAAGATAAACAGGATTATTTGACACATTTAGTTACATGGGACTATCAAAATGGTGTTCAATCTTCTTTAGATTATATTTTTGTGAATAATACTAATAGATATTCCAAAATTATATGGGATTTCTAAAATTATAATGTCTGAGTATATGCTATCAATCATAATTAAGATTATTATGTTATTATAAACTACAGAGATAACCAAACTTCTTTGCCAATTGTGCTGCTAACTGTAACTACCCTGGACATTTCGTTATTCTAAGATAATTGTTGTTTTGTTTTAATCCTTTTCAAAGGATGCTTTATAATAAGCTATGTAACACTGACAAGTGCTCTCAAATACAGGTTTCTGATAACTTTGGAGGTTGAGACATTGGAATTAAAGAAAAATGTACAGAACTCATGAAAAGCTGAAATGTTCGTGAATATCAAGCAAAACAAGAAGTGACTAAATGGACTGAACTCAGAAAGCTGAAGTAATCTTTATTTTTGCCTAGAATATTGCTGATCCTTGTTTTGTTTTTGAGAGTCAAGGAAATATTTTGAACTATTTACAGCCTTTAATAATTAAGTAAGTTATATTCCTGTAAACAAAGTTTGGAGCATGTTTGTTTGCCTGGTTCCTCTAGAATTTGGAAACTATCTGTGAGTATTCTTAACTTACAGCAATATAGTTGGCTTGTGTCAGTGCAATAAGAATCCATTTTCTTTTGCAACAGAATGCAATTAGAGAAACTGCTTGTTTTACCAAGGCTTTGACTGGAAGGTTATGCTTCCCTTTAAGAAGTCAAGTTCAACTTACTGAGCTGATAAAATCCCCTTACAAAAAAAAAAACTGACTTCATACCCTTGTCCACACAGTCCTTTCTGACTTGTGGTAAGTAAAGAATGTCACCTTCTAACAGGCCCAGGAGCTCAAAGTTTATCTTGGGACTTTAAGAGGATCACCCAACTTGCAGATATTTGAGGATACAATCTCATGTGGAACAGAGTTCCATCAAAGCCAATCTAAAAGGCCTATGTAGAAAGTTATTCTTCCTGCACTTTTTGCAAATAATCAGGCTCAGTATAAGACTAAAGTCTATTTTGCAAACAACTCAGTCCTTTCATGATTTTTTTTTTTTAGCAAAAATGAGGACTAGAGAGAGAGGAATTATGTATCAAAACTTATCATACATTTGTCATTAAATTCTAAATTCATTAGTTGTTTTCAAGGTTGTTCCTACATTTTAGACTAACCCTGCTTGTTCCTGTGAACCAACCAGCAATCTCCAGCTACAATTCAGGACAAGCAAAAGGGATAGGTAATATAGAAATCTGGATTAATATTCTATTTCTGAGCAATTATCCTGCAAATCCTGCCAGGTAATGACAATAAATAGGGTGCCCATAACCTAGAGGTTTCCTCTTTAGGATAGTAAGACCAATGGAGCTAACCAAAGCCAAGCACCATGCACCCAAATATTAACAAGCATAACTATAGCTACCAGTTATCTGGTAAGGTCACAAGACATCCTTTTCTCTTTCTTGTTGGAGGAGGACTCAATTCCATAGCTTCACCTTAGCACTTGGCTTATGACAAGGAGTCCATACAAACCCCCAAACCCCCAGACACGCTTTTGTCTTAAACTCAACTTCAAGGCTTGGGTTGAAGCCCTAGGAAGAAAACTGGATCTAAGGGATCCAGAGGCAGATGATAACAGAAGTTAAAGAGTAGAGCACAGGTGAGCATGGCTAATTCCTGCCAATTAAGCCAAACCTCCTGTTTCATGGATGAAGCTCCTATTAGTAACCATGGCATAAATGAGATCTAGGGAACTCCAAAGCTACTGACAGTATGGGGGATTAAGGCATAGGTGGGAGCAGATAATTCCTACTCTCTAGGCTTTCCCTGCCTCAGGGGTGAAAGCCACTTTGGCACCCATAGGTGGCACCTGCCAGGGCCGCCAGGACTCAGGGATGCAAGGATGGAAGAAAAAGGACATTCTTCCTTCTCTCCGTCACATACCCTGGGTATTTTCTAGGAAGAGAAAAGAACCAGAGACACCTGCTCCCTTCTTTCTAGATAAGTAGCCATTCATCTTCAATCTATACCCTTTTTGAATGCATCCCTAATCCCTGGGACTCATTTGAAAAAACACCTTCCTTTTTCCTTTCTTCTCCTCTGTCCTCTCTTCACTGATAGGTAACTGTGCCTCCATACTACAGAACGCTCCCCTCAGATGCATCCTCCAAACTGGGATAGTTAATTACTAAACCTTAAACTGGTTGCGCTGGGGCTCAGGAGAAAGGAACCCAGAAGCATAACATGCCAGCAAAAGGGTAAAGTTTTTTGTTGTTGTTGCTTTTTTTTTTTTTAAACCAGTCAGGCTTTTGGCCTCAGTCTCCCTGTGCAAACTGGTAAAAGGCCTCAGGATTTTTGAGCTGTCCTTGCCCCCCCTTGTTTTGTTTTGATACATGTTTTCTGATAACCCAGTTTGTCTCCTCTCACCTGCAGGACATCAAACTCCAAATAGTCAAGCAACTGGAGCCTTGGACAATGACCCCTTTTGGCTGAGGACCCTTAGATAGGCTTCTGAGGGAGACCAGACTGCCATTTCCCCCAAAACAGCACCCTGTCAGCAGCAAGTAATTAAGATTGATCTTTGTCCTTATCATTATCCTTATTCTAATGGCAGTTAGATGTACTTCTTTAGAGAGGGGTATGAGACAGCCAAGTAGAAAGGGCCCCCTGGAGAACCTCCAACTGACTGGTGCTCTGGGAGAATGGCTTGGAACCATGGAAGTTCATGGGCAGGAGACTGACCCCTCCTGTTCCTGGGTGGTAACGTGGGATTCAACTGGTGAGATGGGGGCCTATTAACAGGAATCCCTCTCACTTTACTGAGTTTTTTCCTTTTCACCCAATAAATTCCATTTTTCTCATCCTTCTATGTGTCCACAAGCCTAATTTTTCCTGGTCATGTTTCAAGAACTCAGCTTTTAGCTGAACTAAGAAAAATGTCCTACAACACTATGAGGTCATGGAGAAAGAGGAATTGAAGGAGAAATATTTGGACTTCATTTTCCATTTAAAATAAGTTTTAGTGTTTCTTTCAACAGTGTGATAGTCCCAGTTGACTGATAAGAATGTGTATTTTCCAAGTACAGTGCTATTCAGATACTTAAATGGCTGAATTTAGAAGACATTGAAAATGAAACAGTGCTCCTATTATTCAATTTAGAAAATGAGAACAGAACTATCATTTGCTGTTTTCTACAGTCTTCCACTACTCAAATTCAAAGATGTAATTCAGTAAAGTCTGATCAACATGGAGACATCACAAAACATAATATCCTCAATATCTTTCCCTCTAAGCTGAGGGTAGTGGGATGAGAGTGACAGAGACTAAATACCTGCCATCCCCCTGCCCCACTTAGACAGTGGTTCCTTCCTCAGAGGCAGCAAACATCCCACTCCACTGCCAATAAAACTAAGAGTGTCAATCTGAGTGGCGTGATCACTTTGCATGACTCCTGCATTCCTTGGTGTTCCTATTTGGCTCCTCTCTTTGAAACCTAAAAAATCTTGGCCCAACCTGCCACCAGGCTGAGCTTAATCACACATACCACTCACATCATGTTGCACTGCCTCAAGCATCCAGTACTGTGTTATTATGTCCTGTAGGTGGGAGATAAAACTTCTAGGCTGGCAAAAAAAAAAAGTCCATTTCACAACTGGGGTTAATTCTCACAAAGGAAAGACATTCAACTGGAAAAAATTATTGTCATTTTCCACTTAGATAAGGTGCCTCTTGAAGAAAAACTACCTGAGATACAGTAGGTTGCTGCAGCAGCACAGCTTGAATGTGAAAACTGAATGCAATGCAGAGTCAGTGCCTTCAGAAAACACCCACTGCAAAGATGAATCCTGATGATTCAGACTGTCAACTCCTGGAGAGAGAGAAGACTAAGTCTTTTCAGTGGGATGCAGTTGTATCCACAGTGTTTCCCAGAGAATAAGTCCTAGATGAGTATTGGCTGAATGAAATAAAGAACACCACCAGACCCATTGGACTCTAAGCAAAACCAGCTGGTTGCTGGCCCTGTCAAATGCTCTTTGAAAGTGAGCCAGCATTACTCCAATGATGCCAGAACCTTTTAGTCAAAGGAGCAGCATGCAACTCCGAATTATGGCCGATTAGGGAAATCTCACCTAACTAGATGAGATGTCCTACTTAGAAATAAAAATATGCCTACAGGTACTTACTCGAAGAATAAGAGGCTGGGTGCGGCGGCTCACTTCCGTAATCCCAACATTTTGGGAGTTTGAGGTGGGCAGATTGCTTGAGCTCAGGAGTTTAAGACCAGCCTGGGCAACATAAAGAGACCCCATTTCTACAAAAAATTATCTGGGTATGGTGGTGTATGCCTGTGGTCCCAATGATTCAGGAGGCTGAGGCAGAAGGATCACTTGGGCCCAGGAGGTTGAGGCTGCAGTGAGTCGTGATTATGCCACTAAACTCCAGTCTGGATGACAGAGTGAGTCCCTGTCTCAAAAATAAAAATAAAAGAATTTGAAATAAAATCTGATTCTATATCTTCTCATGACAGTTGATAACCATAATGCCTTGGTCATTATGGAACTTGGTCATTATGGCACTTTGAAAGAAAACAAAAAGTTTTACAGAAATTGGAGACTTCCTCTGTTACTTCCTCATTGTAAATCTAAAAATAAAAACACTGTGCTAAAAACAATGGTATTCAGTTTTCATTCTAAAAGAATGTGAAACTGGTAGGTTACTACATACAAAAAAGTAAAAAAAAAAAATATATGTAACTGGGCAGCTTAACTTCAAAATGCATTTTCAATGTTGTTTTTTCTTTCTCTTGGGTTTTAAGATACAACCTCGAGGCAAGCTGCAGAAGCCTTTCCTTAGCCTTAAAAAAGACTCCACATCTCTCCTTTTCTGACAGTATATACTCCCTTCATATCTATCTAACCCTATGCTAGTATCTAATTATATGCCTTCTTAGAAGTTCCAGGAGCTAATCTTGAGACAGATAGACCAAGTCTGGAGACCCAGCTACAAAATTCCAGAGATTAATCCAAGGACACTAGTTAACAACCCAGCCATTGTTGAAGTGACATCAGCCCACACTCCAGGTGGACTGGGACCCAAGTTAGCCACCAGAACAAGACACACAGAGATTGTACTTGGCCCAATTCTTGCATGCCTTTTTTATCCAGTTTTCCCTTTTTTAAGCCCCTGCCTTCCACCAACCCCTGACCCAAATCAGAGCAGTTACTTTGGATAGGAATCTGGCTGCTTCCCCCTTTTTACTAGTTTTGGTTAATAAAGTCACTGTCTTTACCAGACCTTGCTCTTGCTAATTGGACTATACAAGCAGAGAGCATCTGGACTTGCATTCAGTTACAAATATACAATGTGTATATGTGGTCACAATGGTATTGAAACATTCTAATAATTAGTGGAACTCATTCTCTTTATGTCACCTCAATTAGCCATGGGCTTTGAGAAGCACATAGAATGTTTACTTAGGGATGCCAATTTATTTTGTGCCACTGACTATTTAAAATTTAAATTACCCATACTTGTGTATCATATCCCCTTGCTCCCCCATCACCACCACCAAGACTATATAGCTCTGGGAGGATAGGAACCATCTCTCACCTACTCTCTATAAACCATATAGAAGCTCAAGTGTTAGATCCTCTACGCCGCCTTCTGTGATGATCTGTTCTCAGAAGAAGGTAACTCCTTCCTGGATTCCTTGTTGAGTGTCAGCACTGCCCCTTTAAGATTTTTTAGTACATTCTCACTCCTCTAAATATTTCAAGCCCTTGGGGAATTAAAAAAATTCAAAAAATACCTGGGATCCATGTCCTTAATAACAAAACTAAAAGCTAGCCATAGGTAGACACATATTAATCAAGCTAAATTACAGTATGGCCATTTTTCTTCTAGTACAATTATCTTTGGCTTTAAGACAAAAATGAATCATTAGGGTTCTGCATGCCTTCTGGCAAAGAAATAAATATACAGTGTGAGCTGAATGCTCAACATTGTGAGTGTCATTAGAACAAGTTCTATAGATATGAATTTCCCGAGTTAATCCTCCTTCATTATCTTCATTAGCTAACAATGCATATGGAGTCACTGCCCATAATTATTGCCCTAACAGACATGGATGTTTGAAATATTAACTTTCCCACAGACTCCAAACCTTCAGTAAGCAGCTCTCAATGATTCATTATATTAATAATACATGTCATCATACTCCTTTTAAATATGCATGAGATTAAAAACCACCCATGTTGCAAACCTTCCAATATCATTTTTAGTCTAATTTGTTACCTTTGAGATATTGTAATTGTAACAGCACCCAGGTACCACTGTAATAAAGATAAGTTTAATCATCTGGTTTGTAAGTAACCAGTATTATAACTTATTCCACTTTATTCCATTTTTAACATGCATTCAAGTGAGAACATGTCATAACGCAAAGTATAATACTTTTTAAAGTATATACGTTTTTACCCATTAATTCTTTCCCCAGAAGTCACTGCCACCATCAATTTGTGTTTATCTTTCTCATGCTTGCTTTACTGCTCTTACTACATATGTATGCATCTATAAATAAATCATAGATGATAAAAAATAAAGTAATATGTTTAATGGACAGGATAACCTAGTTTAAAATTGCATAAAAAAGGGTAAATTAATTTTGACAGATATTTTATAGACAAATGAATAATTCAAAATTGAAATTTATCAAGAAATTAGCATGCAATATACTGATGCTTATTAAAAAGTACACTGTAAAGCACTATTTGGAGAATTATGATGTCCTATTTCTAATCACATATTTTATAAACTTTTATAAATTCTGAGTTTATTCAAATTTTTACAGAAAAGATCAGATATGATCCAAAAATTGCAAATACAAAGCCAGAAGAAAATAAGATTCAAATAAAGGTAAAAATTACATCGTTAATCTCAGATCATGTTACTTCACACATCATGACTAGAATGGCTACAGATTATTGACTTAAATGTAATAATGGTAATAAAAGTAACCGCCACAGCTATATGCACCAATAGCTCACTTGACTTACTATATGTCAGGCACAGTAATTAGTGCTTTACATTAATATTTCATTTAGTTTTCACAATAACCAACTTGAGGAGATATTAATATTATTGACATTTTACAGATGAGGAAAGTGGGAGGTCTACACGATGAAATGATTTGCCCAAGGTCACAGGGCTTGGTAATCGAGGGGACCTGACTCCATGTCTATCCTCTCAATCACAAAGTCAGCATCTAGCTCCCCAGAATGCCTGTTTCCTTGCATGGCCTTATATGAGTCCTCTGAAGTCTCCAAAGCTCATTTCCTTTAGCTGTAAAATGTGAATAACATTAATATATGCTAGGATTACCGAGAATTAATTAAGATAGTTTAAGAGAAAGTACTGAGAAAATCATGGAGCTATACACTGTTGCTTGTTATGTTACAGATGAAAACAACGTTAAAAGTGAAAAAAAAAACTGCTAATTGGCTCTTGGTCAAAATTTTCGAAGAAGAAATAGTATACTTAGGTAAACATTACTAATTGTTTTATCTTGTGATATGGTTTGAGATCGTGTCCCACCCAAATCTCACTTTCAATTGTAATCCCCAATGTTAGAGGTGGGGCCTGGAGGGAGGTAACTGGATAATGAAGCACTTTCTCATGATTTGACACCATCTCCCCTGGTGCTGTTGTTGCAATAGTGAGTTCACGATATCTGGTTGTTTAAAAGTGTATGGCACCTCCCCTCTTTCTCTCTTCCACCTGCTCCAGCCATGAGAAATGCTGGCTCCCCCTTTGCCTTCTGCCATGATTATACATTTCCTGAGGCCTTCCTAAAAGCCAAGCAGATGCCTCCGTGCTTCCTGTACAGTCTGCAGAACTGTGAGCAAATTAAGCCTCTTTTCTTTATAAATTACCCAGTCTTAGGTATTTCTTTACAGCAATGTGAGAACAGAACAGACTAGAACAGACTAATACATTTAAAGATTAGAACAGACAAATACATCTTGCTTATGTAAGCCAGAAATTATTACATAAAGGCAAATGTGAATCAATATCTTTATTATACAGAAACAGAGAGAGAGAGATATAAGCAGCAATAGACCAAGCTAGAAGTGAATAGTGAAACTAGTAATGCACCTTTGGAGATGGGTACCATGAAAAGTGTCATACCACTGGATTTGGTCTTTCTAGAGCTCTTCAAAACTAAGGCTTTTTAAAGTTACCTGGAGTCATTATCAAGTCTTAATTTACTGTGATTCATATATATGTATTGATTTCTGGCAATATTTAACTCTCTAGACATAGAAAGGAAAAATAATATTCAAAAGTGTCATTATTCACCCTTTTAGATAAGTTGTTACTGGGATTATTTTTTCCATAGGGCTTTGTGTTTTAAAAAATTATGTCATAAGTATCACGTCAATCAAAATCCTAAAACAAGTATTATTGAAAATTTGAGATCAGGAAACTCAAATTCAACAAGATTAATAATGATAAGAAATCTATCTATATATGTTTTTTGTGTGTGCATGCATGTGTGTGTGTGTCATACATGATGAGCATACAGGTGTCTCTCACTCTGGTTAAATATTAGAAAGCAGAAAAGTAGCCCCTCCTCTTCTTTGGAATTAGAGAAACCAATGAAGTACTATATCAAAAATTAGGGGGGAGAAAGATTAGAAGTAATAAATGGTAAAGAAAGTACAAAACATCTCTAACACATACATAGGCCAATAACTACTTCTCTTAAGAACATGAACTTAGTGTTTTACCTAGATTAGAACAAGAGGCAGATTTTAGCAGATAGTGATGAGCTGAATAACCCTTGTGCTTTCCTACCACAGCACCAGCTCAGACAACCACGAACAATGCTCCATCACCCCTTTGCTGGATTTCCTTTTCATCCCATCCCCATTTCCACCTCTGGGGGAGCCATTCGGTATCTAGCTATTAGGCTGTTGAAGAAACCAAGATCCTGGGATGATGTTGAGATGACGAGCACCTGGAATGGCTGCATGTTCTCAAAGGCTAATCACATATTCCTGGGCTTTGTTAGTGACTTGGAGTGTCACTGCTCCTCACAGGACAATGACTACTTGTTTAACCTATATAATCTGGTAACAACTCTAAGCCTCAGATTTCTCATCTGTAAAATGAACTAACTAGCCGATTTCTAAAGTGCTAAGAACTCCCCACGAATTCTACGTCCAACAGATGTTTTGTTTTCTATTTCCTGAGGCATGTGAATTTTTTGTATCTAATAGCTTTGCACTTTTCTTAATGTCTGTTTTGTTAATGATTTTAAAGAAAGTATATATAGCTAAAAGAAAAAATAAATAGAGAAAAGGGCCACTATAATTCCTATAGTCACTCTCAAGACTCTCACATCATTAAATGAGGAATAAAGGAGACTTTGAATTACACAAACCCACAAATATGCTAAGTTGCATTATCAAAAGTCTTTACTTGATTTTATAAGAAGTAAGAACACTGTGAGAGTGTGTAGCATTTGCAAGGTCCTACCTACCTCCTGGCCGTTCATGCTCTCCATCAGTGTGTAAAAGCATGGCAATGGGCATCCCTACGTTCTTGGATCTCCAGCCACAACCACATTTTTTCCAAATGTTTGAATTCCTTAAAATACAGAGTTTGGTTAGATGCAGAATTGACAACAAGAAGTAAAATAAACATTTGAACAGTCAGCTGAAACATTCTTTTAAATTTTTCTAATTAAATCTGAATTATTATGTGGCTTGTCTATAATATGACCATTCATTATTTATAAATAATTCATTTTATGCTTCTTAGATTTGTCACTTCTTCTCTGATTATGCCCTCATTAAAAACCACAGACATTCTTCAGTTGCCATTAAGTTACTTTTAAACATTGAGATTCACATTAAGAGTTAGAAGTGTAGAGTCTTAACATATATTAACCGCTAATTATAAAATAAGCAAACTACAGCAATGTCACACTTAATTGGCAATCAAACTTTGAGCAATGCTGGGACAAAACAAGTGAAAAAGAGGCATTTTTCACAAAGCTCATGCCTTTTACTCCATAGGAAAGAAATGCTAAACTTACAGACATAGAAAGATGTAAAAAATAAAGCCTGCAGATTTAATACATCCTGCTTCTTTTGGACTCATTTCTTCGTAAGTAAAACAAAGAAGTTAGAACTAAGGATTTTCCAACACTAACACTGTAAGAGTATGAATCTAGGATCTGTTTTCCCTTGGAAGTTTTTCTTTCTCAGAAAATAGCAGATTAGAAAGGAGAAAATGCCACCAAAAAGAGAAGTAACAGTAACAGAGGTAGGAAAATCATCAATATATAAGGCAATTTGAGGTTAATTAATGTAGAGATAAACATCTCTATATACTGTAAGAGTTTGTGAGAGCATTACTGAATCCAGCACAGTATATGTTAAATGTTTAAGATGCAAACCCAAGCCAATAGAAATGATAACGATGAGATCACCACCTATTTTTAAAGGTAAAGAAAAATATATTTTAGAAAAGTTTCTATCAAAAGGCATGAAGTTTATATTTTAAAGGTACACATACACCACTACTATGTGGAAAATTCACCTCCTCTAAGTTGCAACTGCAGTTATCTATAACCTGGCAAATGTTCTTCAGTTTATTTTGAATTATGTTTTGACTTCTACAATTTTACATCTCTCTATATACTGATGCTTTATGACTTACATTTTCTGTCACTCTATAGGACTGAGGTGGTCCCATCAAGTCTCAGTGCACAAATGCTCAGCTCAGCACCTAGCACCCATTTCCTGCAGACCACAAGTTACCAACCTGTTCTTGTTATTATTTCCCAAACAGCACTGGCAGTAGCAGGTATGAGAGAATGCTGATCAAGGCACAGTCTTCCAATATTGATGATATGAAATCCATCAACATCTTTTTCTGGGGCAATTCCATTGCATATCGTTCGCTCATCAACATGGTCTGAAAAATAAATAAAATTTGTCTAATTTGTAAACTGTTACTTATTTGGTAGCCTGGAAAATGAAATCTGGGAATCTAAAGCCACATCACTTATGATTCAGCTCCAAGAAAGGTGTAAAGTCATTATTATTATTTGCCACAAAAATAGTAAGCAAAAGTGTGCTTGACTGATGGCTAGAATGAACTGTAGTTGTAATATATGCTATTACAGACCCAAAAGTGGCTGGACCGGTGAAAGAAAAAATTTGTGAATTAAACAATCCCAATGAGATCTGGTAATAGCCAGGTGTTACGTCTTTGCTTCAACAAGTTTGTATATTTAGAGGGTTTAAATCCACATTTATCTGACATGAGACAGTTTTACTGAATTAAATACTTTGAGCACTGCAGATTAAAGGGGTTTGTTAGTGTTAAGAATAGTCATAACATCATTAGTTCTTAGCTTCCTCTTAAATGACATAACAAAAACACAAACAGAAAACATGTGCACACACATACACACACACACATACACACACACATATTTTCTCTAAAGCACTGGCAAAGTGAAATCAAAATATTACTATGATTTGCTAGATGGAAGAAAAAGAACACAACCTGAGTAATAAACTAATCTAATGAAATATGGAATGCCAATCATCTCATTTTTCAAAGTATAGAAATATAAAATAGGCACCTATTACTCTAAGCAGAGTAGTTTAAATTATCACTAACCTAACAATTAACCCATGTGCCTAATATATTAAAAGTATATTTTCTACATAAAGTTTATTTGGCCATTATATAATGTCATTTAGACAGAATTCTTTAAAACATTATAAAAGCCCAAGTTCAAACTTTCAGAAAGCTATGCCTTGGGTTTTATACCTTTTGTATTCTGAAAGTGTGCTACTGCACCTTACTTTAAGTCGAGTCAATTAACCATAAGTAGACTACCAAAGTCCTTTAAATATATAAAAGTATTCATTTGAATCATATTCAAATAGAAACTGAGTCTTCGGACGTCTCTCCAGTCAAGTTTTTCACTTTCAATAACTGCATTCTGTCTATAATGTTTTAGCAGGGCCTCCATCTATTTTCTATATAGCTAGAAGATCATAATATAGATTCTAGTCAAACTTTTAAAAGAATACATATTTAACTTACTGCACGAGGGTAAAAATAGTTGTTCTTTTTTAAAAAAATTATAGGTGATGATGATGATAAGTCATTTTAAATCACCTACCACTCACGCAGAATCTTCATAACATGAATATTTTTTACAATGAAATCAAAAGCTTTATATATGAAAAGAAAAACAACTATTTTTGAAGTATCTATTTTTTAGCTAGGACTCAAATTAGTTTATTTCTAAGTTCAAAATTGGCTAATATATGCATGGGCTGCACTACTGATTGAAAAGAACTCAACAAGGACTCTTTGTAGATTTTAAGAGCCATTCTCCAAACAATAAGCCTGAATTACACTGAATTTTGCCAACTACTGTTGTGCTCCCATTCGCTGAAAATAACATTAAAACTGTAACAAATAATTCCTCTCACACACCAGCTAAAATACTTGAGAAGAAATGTAAGCATCTGAAAATTTGGAAGCCAGAACTAGAGACTGATGGTTACAGATCTGTCCTCATGTACATGTAAACTTCAACTCTGATCATAATTCAGATCACCACTTTTGTCTTAAGTATTTAGGTATTAGTAGTTTAAAAGACAGATGTGTGGACATACAAAAGGTATAGCAGATTCATAAAACCTGAATCTAAAAGGGAAAGAACTTCATATGAGTAGATTAAAAAAAAGTGAGGATCATAAAAATCAAGAAAACCAATTCATTTATCATTTTTATATAACTCTGTTATCTCAGCAGTGTATTAAGTCTAATATATATCTTTTCCAGGAGAGATCTATCTTTTATTACGTAGTGTACATTATATAGCAATAATCTGAAGTCCTATATCTAACATTTAAAAAGTGCTTTACAATGATTATATTACCGTTATATCAATTTCCCTTTAATCTTCATAGTTACTGGGGGCTAAGGTAGAAAAGGTATGATCATGCCCATTTTAAAGACAAGCTCAAGGAGTCTGAGTCAATCTCAAGCCACTACAAAGAATTCAGAGTTTAAATCCGTATCTTTTGCCTCTAAGATCAGTTTTTCTTTTTGTATCATATAGAAGTCATAATAAATATTAATCACTTTAAATACTATTCAAAAATTGAAATCAGAGAGGCCTCCCTCCCAACTCTTAACAAGACATTTGATAACTCTAAAATATCCCAAGAAATGTACCGTTTCTCCTAGGGCTCCAACTATAACCCTATTCCTAGATTAAGTAATACATGTCTAAGCACATGCAAAAAAGCATCAAACATTTTACAGGTAATCCTACTTCTTTTTGTTGTATGAGTAAGAGAAATAAATACATTTCCTGTTTTTGAATGACTGCTACTAAAAGTTTCCCAAAATCTCACCCTTGGGGCACATGACTTGAACAGAAAAAAGAATCATGAGACCATTGCATCAATTTTCTCACAATGGTTATACAACATTTTTGATTCACAGAATACACTGGTAAACAACAAACCACTTAACATCTTACCCAAATGAATGGTAAGACTGGTATTATTCACTTTGTGTTTTTCCCCCTTCTATTCAAGGTTATGAGAAATCATTAAATTATGCTAGGGAAAAAAGAAGTCATCAAATTAAAATCTGAACACCACAATAAAACAGCTCAGATAATGCCTTTAGGGAGCTCACTGTAGATTTATTACACTGAATATATATGTACTGTATACTACATAATAAAAAGTAGATCTCTCTCTCTCTCTCTCTCTCTCTCTCTCTATATATATATATATATATATATATATATATATCTCATTTCCTTCTTCTTAATTTGAGCCTACATATATGTGTGTGTGTGTGTGTGTGTGTGTGTGTGTGTGTGTGTGTGTGTGTGTGTAGAGAGAGAGAGAGAGAGAGAGAAAAAAGAAGGAGAGAGACTCACTCTGTCACCCAGGCTGGAGTGCAGTGGCACGATTTTGGCTCACTGAAACCTCCACCTCCCAGATCCAAGTGATTCTTCTGCCTCAGCCTCCCAAGTAGCTGGGATTTCAGGCATGCACCACTTTTGCGTGACTAAATTTTTGTATTTTTAGTAGAGATGGGGATTCACCATATTGGCCAGGCTGGTCTCAAACTCCTGACCTCGTGATACCCCGGCCTCAGCCTCCCAAAGTACCGGGATTACAGGTGTGAGCCACATGCCTGGCCACTGCACATATATTTTTGTGATTTATTTATAATATGCTTAACTGCTTTTGGGTATGAACAGAAAAAAAAGGAACAAACAAATTACTGGCTTACTTTCCACCTACAGATTTTTACAACATTACTGTTTAAAAATACCACCTTCCACTTCCCTCACATCTGTTGGATAAGTGCAAAGCTCATCAGTACAGTAAATATTGTGTCCTTTAGTTTGATTCTTTTTCCTACAGTCCCTTCTCTGTGTTCCATATCTTTACCAACCATCATCATCACACACCCTCTACTCTAGTCAGAACAAACCATGTCCATTCCCTAAGCCCTTGGCATTAACTTCTGCATTGCTATTGCTCATGATGAATTTTTTTCACTAGTAATCCTTTCCTCTCGGTTTTTCCTCATCCTATTCATTCTTCAATGCATTGATTAACTGCCCCCCATTGAAATGATCACAAATCGAAATGACATTTTTTCCTCTGCTCTCCCATGGAAGAGCTATAAAAAAGTACTTAGCACACTAGTTCAGTTAGTTAACGATATTAGTTGTTTTATTATCCTTAATGATATTAGTTTTATTTCCTTCTTCTGAATGTGAGCCTTTTAGGACACAGTCTTTGTCTTAAACTGATTCACTTATAAGTACTCTACCTCAGTTGGATGGTGTGAAAATATATATATTGGGCCCCCAAAATCACTAAGCTAAATGGAAAATTCAAGCTGGGAACTGCTCAGGGCAAATCTGCCTCCCATGACTAATCAAAGTCATTCCTCTGCTCACGGAGAAAGATGCATGTTCTGATTGCATCCTTTGGAAAGGCTTATCAGAAACTCAAAAGAATACAGCCATTTTTCTCTCACCTACCTGTGACCTGGAAGACTCCTCCCCTGCTTCAAGTTGTCCCCACCTCTCTGGATGGAACCAATGTACTTCTTACATATGTTGATTGATGTCTCATGTCCCCCTAAAATGTATAAAACCAAGCTGTGGCCAAACCACCTTGGGCATATATTGCCAGGACTCTGAAGCTGTATCATGGGTGTGCATCTTCAACCTTGGCAAAATAAACTCAGACTTGTCTCAAATTTTGGGGGTTTACAATGGAACCCCAAAAATAGAAGTAGCATCCTTCTATGCTACTTGCCAAGAAAACTGGAGTCATCTTAAACATCCCTCTTTCACTCACACCTAACATCCAAACCACTGGAAAATCTGTTGGCTTTCTTCATAATAATACATCTAGCACCTTATCAGTCTCACCATGTTCATGACACTACTCTATTTTCAGTGAACATTATTCTTCCCGTCAATTCTTGAAACAGCCTCCTAATTAGTTTCCTTCTTCTATATGTGCGACCATACAATTTATTCACAAAACAGCAATAGGGTTATACCTTGAAATGCATATTTGATCACACTGCTTTTCTCAAAACCCTGCAATTATTACCTTAACAATTGCAAACAAGGTTCTACATGATTGATACCACACCAAAACCAAAGCTATGTGTCTAATCCCGTCACTGGTTACTCTCCTCTTTTCTCAATCTACGAGCACCAAGCTGGTCTCCTTGATGTCCCTTGAAAACACAAGGAATTTTGCCACCTTAACTATAGTTTTTCTGTCTGCCTGGAAGGCTTTTCTAAAGAAGAATTGTCACCTGGGCTAAATCCAGCCTGGGCGACAGAGCAAGACTCCATCTCAAAAAAAAAAAAAGAATATATAAGTGAGCCAAACAGACAAAATTTTTGCCTTCTGGAATTTATATTTTAATGGAATAAATGTATGCCTACCCAAACTATTTGCCTATAGTCTCTCAATGGGTTATTTTATAGGAGTACATGAGAGATACTTTTGGAAACTGTGTTCACTGCTCTCAAGCCAATAAGTATTTAAGCTACACCCTCTAAGATATACATCAAGATTTCAAGACAGAAAACACTTATCAGGTGCCTACCACTTGCCCAATATCATTTAAGCACTGTTTCATTATCAAGGGGCAGGGGGACAGAAGAGGAATGGGAACAGACTCTAACCTTACTGAGCGACTCCACCCGGAAATCTGAGAACGCAGTAGAGCTTAATGAAGTTGGAACCTACCTACACATCACGCAAAGGTTGCTAGCCTTTACCCTATATAATTCTCTTAAGTAAGCTGAAGAGTATATCGAGATCCTAAAATTATCTTGTTCTTGAAAGCAACGTTAAGGACATCTTGGTTTATCGAGCCCTTGGTAACTTCTGTCGAATAGACAGCACTGTTCTTGAAATAGTGTATATTCTATAGAAGAAAACGCTTAGATAAGTAAACATGCCAATTCTAATAAGCTTCTTTAAACACACAAGGAGAAAGAAAAGATGTTATTTTGGGAAACTTGCTTGCAAACTTCTCAAGGACAGTGACTTAGATTAAACTGTTTTCTGTTTGTTCAGTATCCTGACTAAACAGTACCTTTCCCCTAGTACTTTGTACAGAGTTACATAAAAATTGGATTCAAGGTAAATATTGGTTGACCTGGTAAATGAATCATGGTCAGAAAACTATCATATAACTAGATACTTTAAAATACTTTCTACAGAGAAATAAATATCCATTTTCCAAAGGATCTTTTGATTTTGGTAAATGCTTGTCATCATTTCAAACCGAATGCACTCAAAAACAGATGAGGATATCATGGTAAAGGAAAAAACAAAATATGAAAAATATAAAAGTAACTACTGTTGTTCAAAGAATTCATGATTTTGAAGATATTGTGAAAAGTAAATCATCTCCAGTTAGATGATATAACAAATTTGTAATAGTAACTGTTCAAAAAGATGTAATTCCATAGATTTGAGCGACTAAAAAACTCTGAGCATGGTTTCCGCATGAATATGAATGGGAGAGAGACATAAGTGGCTACAGACACCAATCAATCCCTCTGCTATGTAAATTATATCTCAGTGATTTATTTACCTTCCAGTGTAAACCATTAATCTTACAAAAAAAAAAAAAAAAAGGAAGAAAAACATTGCTTGCTCAATGCTGCCATCATGTGGTTAACATACTCCACATGCGAGAACGTGGTCTTCCACTTTTCTTCCCCTTGTTCACAAATTATTTGACATAAACCTCCCTCTGATAAACTTTTTTTAAAGTTGGATAAGTAATAGTGTGAGGATGGCTTTGTTTCTATGTGACCACACAAATAATGTCAGAAAGAATTTGAAGCAAAATATTGGGTATTTTTTCTTTGAATGAACTTCAAGTGCAGAAATTAATAATAATTCACGGGCTTGTGACACAACCTCAATATTGGTCCAAACACAATGCAATTTAAATTAGTTTTTCATAATAAATTAGGCATATGCAAATCTACTACCTCAAACAAACGTTATGGCCTTTATAATAATCTATATTAAAACTTACAGTCTTACAGTCTACCCAATTAGTCCATCCTCTGTCCTGCTCAAAACTGATGTAAATTTCATCCTAAGTCCTGTGCTTGTCATTTTTTTGAGTCCTTTACTATGTAGTTGTACTGTATCTTTTTCTATTTATAATAGATTTGGGTTTTCAAAAAACAGCTCTATTGAAGAATATTTAGAATAGACTGTATACATTTAGAGTATACAATTTGATAGGCTTTGACATATATATATATATATATATATATATATATATATATATACACACACACACATATATATATATGTATAAAGCCATAATCCTTTTAAAGTTTCTCAGTTTCTCCCAAAAAAAGTATGCTATATATTAAAAACTACAAAGGAATTGCTGAAAGAATTCTCTTCTATTATTAGTCACTTGAAAGTTTCTCATCAGGAATTGATGATGAAATTTATCCAATACTTTCATCTATGGAAATGATTATGATTTTCATTTTTAGCTTGTTGATATGGTGAAATACATTGTTTATTGTTCTAATGTTAAAGCATATTGGATTCCTAGAATAAAACACATTTGGTCGTGATGAATTATTTTCTAAATTGTTGGATTTGATTTGTTAATGTTTTGTTAATATCTTTTGAATTTATGTTCATGAAGGATACTGCCTTGTAATTTTCCTTTCTTGTAATGTCTTTGCAAGGTTTTAGTACCAGAGTAATGGTGGCCTCATATAATGAGTTAGAAAGCATTCCCTCCTCTTATCACTATTCTTCCTTAAATATTTGGTAGATTTCACCTGGGATGCCACCTGGACATAGAGTCTTCATTGTGGAATAGATTTGAACTACAAAGTTAATTGCTTAACAGAACTATTAGGAAATTTCTTTTTGAATAAGCTTTGGTAATGTATATCTTTCAAGAAAGTTGCCCACTTCATCTAACTTGTTAAATTAATTAGCATAATGTTATTCAGAATATTTCCTTATTATCCTTTTAATATCTGTAGAATCTGTACTGATGTTACCTCTCTAAGTCCTGGTATTCGTCATTTGTATCCATTCTTTTCCTTTACAGGTCTAGCTTTTGGTTTTACTGATTTTATTTTCCATTTTCCATTTCATTGATTTCTGCTCTGATCTTTATTATTTCTCTTTTCATCTTTATATTGTGTTTAATTTGTCCTGGTTTTCCTACATCTTAAAGTATAAGATGAGATTACTGATTTCAGACCTTTTTTCTTTTCTAAGATATGTGTTTACTGTTACATGTTTCCCTTAACTACTGCTTTAATAGTATCCCACAAACTTTGATGCGTTATGTTTTCATAAAACATTCAAAACAATTTCAAATTTTTTTCTTCTTCGACACAGGGGTTATTTAGAGGTATACTATTTACTTTCCAAATACTTAGGGATTTTCTAGATATTTTCATTACTAATTTTTAATTTAACACCATTGTGATCAGAGAACATGCTTTATATGACATGAATTCTCTTAAAATTGAGATTCGTTTTATGGCCTAGAATGTGGTATATACTGGTAAATATTCTACATTAACTTGAAGAAAGGGTATTATCTGCCATTTGGAAGATTGTGTTCTACAAATTTTAATGGTGTCAAATTGGTTGATATCATACTACAAGTATTCTACATCTTTACTGCTTTTCTGTCTACTTGTTTTCTCCATTATTGAGGTTTTGAAACATGGCAATAACTTTTTATTTGATTATTTTTCCTTGTAATTATATTAGTTTTTGGTTCATATAATTTGAAGTTTTCTTATTAGGTATATCAGATATTAAGATTATTTACTTTTGATAAACAACTACTTAATTATTATGGAATGACCTCTTTATCGCTAGTAATATTTTCTGCTCTGAAACATGCTTTCATATTAGAAAGCTATTCTAGTTTTCATTTGATTAGTGTTATCATGGCATATAATTCCCACACTTTTGCTTTAATCTTCCTGTGTCCTTATAGTTATGGTGTAGTTTCATGTAAGCAACATATAATTGGGACTTGATTTTTATCCAATTTAACAACCTCTGATGTTTAATTATATTATTTGCATTACATTTTCTAGGACAAAATTTAACATCTTTGTTGTCTTTTCTCCATTGGTCTGTATTCCTTTAGATTAACTGAATATCTGTGATGATTCTACTTTTTTCTCCTTTGTTGGCTTATTAGCTATAACTCTTTGTTGTGTTATTTTAATGGTTGCTTTTGGTTTCATAGTATACATATTTAACTTATCACAGGCTAACTTTAAGCAATATTATGTCATTTCACATCTATTATATGAATCAAACAATAATATTCCACCATTTCTTCAAGCCACACTTTTGTGCTATTGTTGCATGTATTTTAATTGTGTGTGTGTATATATATTATATATATATATATATATATATATATGTTACAAAGCACGTACGACATTGCTTTTGGCTTTGGTTAAACACTAATTATCTTCTAAAATAATATGAGTGATGAGAATAAGAATATATTATAACATATACATATATGCATGAATAACATATATTTATTCAGGTAGTTACCACTTCTAGAACTCTTCATTCCTTGGGTAGATCCACATTTCTATCTAGTATCATTTCCTTCTAGGCAAAGTACTTCCTTTATTTTTTTTATTTTATTTTTTTTTTTGAGTTGGAGTCTCACTTTGTTGCCCAGGCTGGAGTGCAGTGGTGTGATCTTAGCTCAGTGCAACCTCCAACTCCTGGGTTCAAGCAATTCTCCCACCTCAGACTCCTGAGTAGCTGGGATTACAGGCATGTGCCATGATGTCCAGCTGATTTTTGTATTTTTAGTGGAGACGGGTTTCCCCATGTTAGCCAGGCTGGTCTCAAACTCCTGACCTCAAGTGATCCACCTGTCTCGACCTCACAAAGTGCTGGGATTACAGGCATGAGCCACCATACCCGGCCCTTTTAATGTTTCTTATAGCATAGGTCTGTTAGTGAATAATTGTTTTTAGTTTTGAGCTCTCTTCCTCATATGGCTGATAAAAGGATTTTTGCCTTTGTTTTTGAACGCATTTTCACTGGGTATAGAATTTTGGGCTTACGGCTTTTTTTTTTCCCCTCTTAATACTTAAATGTATTTTTCCATTGTCTTCTTGCTTACATTGTTTCTACCAAGAAATATTCTGTCATTATCCTCTTTGTTCGTTTGTATGTAATGCCTCCCAACTCCCTTATTGCTTTTAAGATTTTTTTCTATCAGTAGTTTTGAATAATTTGATTATGGTGTTCTTTGGCATAGTTTTCTTCATGTTTCATGAGCTTGGGAGTTTGGTGAGCTTCTTTGATCTGTGAGTTTACAGGTTTTAAAAAATCTGAAATCTCAGTCATTTATAAAAGGGTATTTATTTCTTATTCATGTAAAGTCCAATATGAATTCTGCTGCCCTACTTCTTGTAATTTACAACCATCTGCAATACCTAGTTTCCAAGAACAATGCAACAAAAACAGAGGTGAAGGAGGAGGGCACAACAACTTTTAACCATCTCAGTCTGGAAGTGGCTCAAAAAAAAGTCTCTTCCTTTTACAATCTATTGGCCAGTAGTCACATGGCCTCAATCTAATTGCAAAGAGAAGCCCCAAAATATAACAGGACATGTAGGTATTTGGAGAACTTAAATTGTCTCTGTCACAGAAGAAAGGAGGTTCCAAACAGAGAACAACAGAATGAAAACAACTTTGGGAGTATAGGCTGAAAAAGCCTCCCTGAAGCAATGACATTTATGCTAAGACCTAAAGGGTAGAAATAACTCAGCCCTAGTATATTTGAAAGATAACCAATATAGTTAAGAGGTCAGAGGTTAACACATTGTTCAAGTAATAATATACGTTTTCCTAACATGGCCTCTATATAATAGATACTATAGCTATAGAAAACTTTCATGGGTGAGGGCACAAGATCCTCGCCAAATCTTGATCAGTTAAATTGTTTATGCACTAATCTCTTAGATGTGGAAACATATGCAGAAGATGAGACTTAACACACACGAAAAAGTGGTGCTGAGAATGTATAAGACCTTGCCCCCCAAAAATATGGGGGGCGGCCGGGAGTGTGCAAAAAAAGATTTACTCATTTCTTCAACAGCATTCACTAATTGTCTAACAGATATAAGGTAGATTACATAGATACAATATTTTCTGCAATTCTCCCCATGTGGAATTATTCTGAACACTCAAGCACGTAACTGGGGTTTCTCCCATAGAGAAAGGAAAAATAAGTTATAAAACAAAGTCAAATTAAAATTTAGAAACCATCTTGAATTAAACAGAATAAACAGAAAAGAGTTCAGAATGATAAAAATATTCCCACTCTGGTCAAGAATTTTAATAACAATCAGTATTCTGCATACATAAATTTGATAATTTCTCATGAAAAGTAACTATAGCAATATTTTTTTTCTCCAAATGAAAAAATGAGTTTTAGACAAATATGCATATCTCAATGCTTACTAGTTAGGTCAATATCCACATTTTTATGCCTACTAGTTGCTCAAATATTTTATTTGTGTTAAATCTGTGCAGTGAACTCAAACTCTTCTAACTCACCTTCTTTAGTGTTATCCTTTAATCATTCTCTACTTCCCTTACATAAACTGGAAGGAGATAATCCTCGAAGGCTTCAAACTAGATAACTGAAGGGAACATTTGAAAAACTATTTCATAAAAAGATAGATAAGATAAAATTTACCTAATTGTGTTCCAGAAATAAATGAGAAGTAGACTTCTCAGAAAACAATTAAATACCAAGCAGGTAAGCAAGCATCTCTCTTGATGCTCTCTTAAATTTCTGCTGTAGGACCGTGACTGTGGTATAAAGGATGCTATACTCGAACTCTTGACAATGCCCTGATACTCACTGAGTGAACTCACACAAGTTACTTAGTTCACTCTTTTTCCTTAACCATAAACCTCAGATAAAAATATAACCTACTGGTAAGAACTGTTGTGAGTATTAAATGATTTCTCATATATATAAAACACTTTTGTACAGTGCTTGGCATTAGAAAATAGTAAATATCTACCATTCCTGACACTTGTAACAGTTGTCATGAAGTCATAGTTGTGAAATACCCTATTAAAATTTCATTGAGTTAATAATCGTTTTTAGGCTTAGATCTACATGTTTTCACACAGTTCATATAATTTAAACCCTCTTGAATCAAATTCATCCTGCACCAAATCTTATTCTATGACAAGTGGTTTTGAATAATTTGATTCCAATGTGCTCAAATTTATGAATACTATAATTTCCTTTTTATTACTCTAGTTTGAAAAGGATGCCACTGGTTCCCAGTTTTTAAAGACCATTATTCTAATTTATTTTCTCTATATAAAGATACATACTCCAAAAAATTTGATTTTTAATATGATATCAGTTTAATACACGTAACTCAATAAAACCTAAAAACAAATAAAATGCCTACTTAGAAGAAAGAAAGAATATAACATAAATAACAGACCTCTTTCTCACCTCGACAAAGTGATCACTTACTGATAAGAAGCTATGCACAGTCAGGACAGGAGTAGGAAAGCATCTGCATTTGGTCATTTTTATTTCTCCTTAGCTTTAGGAACGGCTACAGAACAAACAGCCAGGCTGTGTACTCTTATATCAAGTATTTCAAATCGTGAACAAAGTTGCACAGCCTCTGAACGTAAACCAGGGCTTAGCTTGTGACAGGCCCAGTACCATTTAACAGGACAGAATTTTATCTCATTTCTTTGCTTTCTGCCCAAATGAGATGGAAACTCCTTGCACATTCAGTTTAATCCTTATGCAAACCTGTCTTCAAACATTAGAATTATAATTCCAACTTGGAATTTCTTTTATTCAAGACATTGCTCTAATTGTGAGAAGATTTCTAATCATGAAATAATTTGAAATACATATTTACTAACTAAATTATAGACAATAATTTTATATTATTAAAGTTGAAGGTGTAATCAACTAGACTCATTCATTTTTTCATTTGCTTATTGTTTAATTTGTTCATTATAATAATCTTATGAGATATACATAGGAGAGGCTATAGTCATCTACTTCTATGGAGCCAATCTACCAAAATAACTCACGAGTTCCACTTATTCTGTAAAATGTGAAGGCTGATGCTGGACATACCAGAGAAGAGTTAAAAAGTATTCCTAACCCTACCATTTGAGTTTCATAACCAAGAGACAATTTTTGTATTTCCCAGCCTGTCTTTGCCAGTTTTTTTATAGTAAATTATATAATGTAGGTTATAAATAAATGACAATGGAGTACAAAAGGGAACAGTTCTTGTCTGTAAGAAAACTAAGCTGAATGATCTAGAAAGACTCTCAAGAACTAAAAATAATTAGTATGACTCAGACAACAGCAAGGCAACTTTGAAGAGTGGGAGGCATTTTGAAAATCTAGATGAATTTTCACTGTTTCACCTCAACCTGAAAATTACAGGCAATGAATCATAAGTATTACTGTCAGAAGATGATGCAGAAGTCCAACCAATGGGCTCCAAAAAGCTTTGAATCTATATTAAAGACTGATGAATGAATATTTAAATTTCTTATGATATAATACAATGTTTAAGGCACACATGCATTGTTTTACAATTTCCTACTTTAACCAACTTTTTCTATTAACTAAAAACTATGTGTTCCCAGGATGTAGTATAAAAGGTCAATTTTCAATTCTCTTTTTAAAAGTAAAATAAGACTCATCAAAGTTAAGTAACAGTCAACTACAAAGCCAGATTATAAATTCAGACCGTATATATATCCATATTTGAATTGTATCTTCTGCTAGCAAAAATGTACCACAGTGCAATTACTAAAATAAACTACAGGCTATGTTGAAAGGAATAGTATATTTAATATGTCTTTAATCTCCTTGCTATCATTTTTAAACCTTACCAGAAAGAAATTGTGAATAAAAATAGGAATACCATTATTAGCAAGGTAAAACCATAAAAAAATATAGGTTACAAGTGTGGGAACAAAGAAACCAGATGATCAGCAACTTGGTGGTTACAAGTGATAGGAACCTGTATGTGAATGTTTGAAATATATGTGCTTATGTTATGCCTTACTATATTCTGAGAGACAGTGTAACAACAAGGAGTTTAAAAGGCAGGCTCTGAAATCAGATGACCTGGGTTTGGGTCTTGGCTCTACCATTTACTAAAAGGTAATACTGGTCAATTCACTTAACCTCCCTCTGTCTCAGTCTCCTCATCTATAAAATGAAGAAGATAATTCTTACCATATAAGGGTGTTTGTAGGATTCAATAAAATAATCCATATAAAGGAGTGCCTGCCACACAGTAAGCACACATTACTCACTAGCTAACACTGATGTGCCAGTGAGGGTGCTAACCTAATACGTAACAGTATTCTTGGCACAGGGGCCAGTCTGCCCAGATTCAAATCCCAGCTCAGTTACTCAGCAGCTCTGTGAACTTGGGAGAAGTTACCCTCTTCGTGCCTCAAATTTCTCATCAGCAAAAAATACTCGAGCTTCATAGGATCATTGTGAGAATCCAATGGGTTAATAAATATAAAGTGCCATTTGTAATATAAATGACATATAAAGTGCTATAATATAATCAATGTTAGCCACAATTTTGGCATTATTGGCTTTTTGGCTACATAGAAAACCACTTTTTCTCAGAATATCCAGATTTTTTAAATCACCATGGTCACTTTAGCTCTATGTGTCTCACTCTGTTTGAGACACTCAAACAAATTAGTCTCTAGCACAGGACTCAAGCAATTTAGTATTTAAAACAGATAAATCACCACTGCCAATTCGCCAAATTGGAATTCACCAAATGAGGAATGTTGCTCAAAAGGGGTAAAATTTCTACAAATATAAATTCATTAAGACAAACAATCTAACGTAGTTTGAAATCTGTGACAAACTAAAAATAGTGTAGTTTGAAAACTATGACTACTTTAAATAATTTTAAACTAACAAAAATTTTATATATGTGTGGTGTACAATATGTTTTGATATATGTATACATTCTGAAATAGTTGTCAATCTAATTAATCTATCTAATACATCAGATATGTATTTTCATGGTGAGAACATTTAAATCTACTTTTCAGCAATCCGCAAGTATACAGTATGTTGTTATTAACTAAGTTACCATGTTGTACAATAGATCTCCAAAACTTATTCCTGTGTAACTAAAATTTTGTATCCTTTAACCAACATCTCTACAATCCTCTCCCCCAGTCCTTAGTACCTGGCAACCACCATTAATTCTATGTTCCCATGAGCTGAGTTTTTAAAATTCTACAGGTAAAACCATGCAGGTTTTTCTCTTTGTGTCTGGCTCATTCTACTTAGTATAATATACTTCAGGTTCCATGTTACAGCAAATGACAGGATTTCATTATTTTAAAAAGTTGATTTTTATTTCATCATGTATATATACAACAGTTACTTTATCCATTCAGCCACCAATAGACACTAAAGTTGATTATGTATCTTAAAGTAATGCTACAATGAACATAAGAGTGAAGATATCTCTTTAACATATTGATAACATGTCACTTGGATATATATACAGAAATGCAAATTTTAGATCATATGGTGTTCTATTTTTAATTTTTTGAGGAACTGTCATGCTGTTTTCTAAAATGGCTGTATCAATTTACACTCTAAACCGCAGTGAGCAGGAATTCCTTTTCTCTGCATCCTCAGCTCTTACCTCATGTTCTTGATAACAGCCATCCTAACAGCTGTGAGGTGATATCTCACTGTGGTTTTAATTTGCCTTTCCCTGGTAATTACTATGTTGATCATTTTCATGTACCTATTGGCCATTCGTATGTCTTCTTCTAAGAAATTTTTTTTCAGGTTACTTTGTATAGAATGGACATTTTAAGAATTAATATTGTGATATGTTTATATAGCTATTAAAATGTCATACAAATCGTAAGTGGGAAAAACTTCAAAAACTGCAAAATATAAAAAAGATTGCTTGATAAATACAGTACAAAAAAAGAGATTCATTTTGCATTAGTCAAACAATTGAGAAACACTGTTAAAAATTTTTGGACAGATTTGTGATGTTAATAAACTCCTGATCTTCTCTAGACCTCATTTTCCTATGATATAAGAGTGTTGCATGTGTTGAATTTATTTTTTTTAGTTTTAAATGTAAGTGATACTATCATTATACTAACTTTAACATCATTAATCTAAGCATTATCTGTCAGAGCATTTTTCTCAAGAGAAAAGTGTGATAGCTTCTAAGATTCTTATCAACTTGATAATTTTTTGTCAGTGAAGCTATATTGGAGGAAAAGAATTAGAAGTATTAATTTTTGGTATAATTTAAACAGCACAAAAGCTATCACATATGCTAAGATATTACATTATATTGTTGATAAAGAAAAATATTAATATCATATAAAGATCCCATATAATAGCATTATATAGCTTTACTTTTTGCATACCACATGATTGTTAATCAAAGCTTACAGAACTCAAAACTACAAAACTACTGTAACCTATACCATTCCTGCAGTCCTCATTTTGCACAGTTTAAATATGCACAAATTTCAGAACCACAGTTTAATGAAATAATACTAGTCCTCCAACAACACAGTTCAAATTTGTAATAATTATACAAGAGCTGCTAGCTCTTCAGTCCACAAATCACTACAGAAATAACAGATGAGATGATGATCAGAGACCAATCATACACTTCTTTCAAATGAGTGGTCACTGCACATTTGTAATCTTCAAACATAGACAGCAAAGTGTGTTTTCCCCATGTCCCCCAGAGATAAACCCACGTGATGTTTTCCAAAAGTGGATAATAGACAGAGGAGATTAGCCTATACAAATAAAAATATAGCAAAGAAACAAAATGTGATAATGCTGGGATGGAAACTGGATGTGGGTAAAAGATCTGAAAATGGTAACAGCAAACAAAGACAAGAGAAGCCTAAGCCTGCATGAAATGAAGGTAAGAACGATGTTGAAAACGTCTAACGAACATAAAAAACAAAGTCATTTCAATAGGATTCTAATTTAATGTAAATGGAGTTGTGGGAGAAATAGTGACCATAGAATGTTGACATTGAATCCTTTGGAGAGATGGTTACACAGCCAGAGGAACTTAATGAAGGTGAACTCATCACAAAAATAAGGAAAGTGATAGGAACAAAAAAGATGACGACGTCTCAGAGGAAGTGATACCAACATGTAACTTCACATTGACGTTTCTTTAAATGTTAAGGAACTCTCAGAGAAATTACACAACATTGAAAGTACAACAGACAAAATAATGGGAGCTAATCTAAACTTTGAAAGGAATATAATGGTTCAATTCACGAAAGCATAGAAAATGCTCATTCCATTTGATGTTACAGAATTAGAAGGCAAACACTGCTCTAACTACTTTTGACAAGTTTGTGCAAAGAAATCATACACTTTATTTCTCAATGTTTCTAATTTCTAAATTACAGTGTACTAAAAAATATTACTTTAGTTTTACTAATTATTCGTTTCCCTATACATTTATGAACCACAGTAGGAAAGATTTTAAAACTTTGATAAAAAGTTTTAAAGACCACAGAAAAAATGTTATTTTTATCTTTGATTATTAAGATCACATTACCCGGTTTGATCTTACATCGTCATTTTTAGGGTTCCACACTACTGTGCAAAGTAAGGAGTGCATGTATTGCCAATACCTAAATTTCAGTTTCACGGATTTTGTCAATGTAAGCACAAATCATTCAGAAACCACTATTACACTTATTACTAGTTTAATAGCTAGTCCCCTTCTGAATGTGTTTTATAAATTACTTATGGTATCATGATATGATGTTGAAAGATGCCCTCTGTTTCTCTTTTAACAAAACCAGATATAGAGAGAACATTATGTACCTGGCAGTGGTAACTGAACTAATATACCACTGACTCTTGGGTCCATATTCAATTGATCAGTTATGTCCAAAAGTTCTTCCTGAGAAACATCCTTAGGTTTTAGAATGAGCTCACTACAAATACCTAGAAGAAAAACAAGCAGAGAAGGTCACTTGACTAACTGAATATGGTTTTTCATCAATAGTGTCTGACACAGTGTGGGACTGTTCCTACTGGAGTGAAAGGTTCTGATGTTTAATGCATCATCGGGAGGATTTCTCCAATAACACAAGTGTTTTCTCTTGATTCACATGCATTTTTTGGCCTGGAATGCCAGGTGACAACTTGTACTTGTTTGAGATAAGCTACTATTAGTAGATTAGAAGAGAATAAAAATATCACTACCACACAACTATTAGGCCAAGTTTAACAGAGTGAACAAGCCAGGTTTATTATTTGATTAAATCAAATATAATGAAAGCAGGCCTTTTAGATGTAAAGTATTCTTTGCATTTCTTCCCATAGAATATAAAACACACTGAATTAACCCTATAAAAATTTTGAAGAAACATCAAATGAAATTAACATAAGCTTTAGTAACTGAATAATCTTTAATAATAATACATGTAATTCAAATGGCACTTATTTGATAATTATCACTTATAATTATCACAATTCTAAGTAAACACAGAAAACATATCGCATAGCAATTACAACTAAAACACATACCCACCTACAGCAGAGGCAGCTCTTATCTTATTCCTGACGTATGTATGGCTTGCTGGATTATCTCCCACTAAAATTATACTGAGGTGAGGTCTTCTGTTTCCAAGGGAAATCCATGATTCCACACCTTGCTTTATTTCTTTCTGGATATGCTTAGCCATTTCGGTTCCTGATATAATAATAGCTTCATGTCTGTGGAAAGCAAAACAATAAATATAATACTAAAAAGAAAATAAAAAGTATTCAACTGCACAAATTTAAGGTACAAAAATGAACAAAACAATGATGATTTTCCAAGCACCCCAAATTTGATTTTTTTTTCAATTAATGTGACACCCACTCTTCAGGTTTATAAATATTTTATAATTTTGTGAAGGATTTCAACTCTGTTATTTAGTTCTACAGTATAACCTATCTGCTATAGAATAAATGTGTATGTCTCTTCAAAATTCATATGTTGAAATCCTAACCCCAAATGATATGATATTAGGAGGTGAATCCTTTGGGAGGTGATTATATAATGAGGATAGAGCCCGCATAAGTGGTGTTACTGTCCTTTTAAGAAACTCCAGAGGTCTTCCTCATGCCTTCTGCCATGTGAGGACATAGCATGAAGACAGCTATCTATTAACCAAAAGCGGGCCCATACCAGACATGAACCTTCTGGTGTATTGATACTGGACTTCCCAACCTACAAAACAATGAGAAGCAAATTTCTGTTTTTTTATAAGCCAACCAGTCTCTGATACTCTGTTACAGCAGCTCAAATAGACTAAGATGTTATCTACAGTGTATGTTTCTTCACAATTTTCACTTAGGTATTATATATATAACACATATATTATACACATATATGCATACATACGCATATACATATACACATATATTTATTCATATAAATTATCAAACTACATACTCAAGAACTAGACTATATTATTGCCTAAATTTAAAGTTCTGCCATTTTTTCTAAAAAGGCAGATCAGCACAGCCCAGTTAAAACTGGCAACGATCTTGAAGATTGGGCCCCACAGTCTTGTGACCCTAAGGCAAAATCAGTTCGTTTTTGGTTAGCATATCCTGTACAAGATTCCCTGAAGTCATGAGCTTCATACTGAGGGGAATGTATTCTCTCCCCAGGTCCACAAGGGGGCGCAGTTTCAAGGGCAAGAACTTCCCAGCGCCACAGATTTCCCCTCCAGGAGCTTAGAGGTCTTTGTTTGACTTTTGGGAAGACAGACTGCCCGGAAACAGAGATCAGTCATTCCAGCGGAAGTTTGAAGGAATTCCTCTCATAGGACAAAAAATTTGAATGGGGCGGGAGTAACTCCCAGGTTAAATTCCCCTGCTCTTAGCCTACAGGGACTCCATCTTTCTGGATTGCCTCTCACTCACTGTGAGAGCTGTTTTTCACTTCTCTCTCTCTCTCCCTCTCACTCCTCTCTCTATTTCTCTCTCTCCCTAAAATAATCACTTTTCTATAAAACTTTTTGGGTCTGATATTTACTCCAAGGAGCTCACTGTGGCCAACAGGGTCCACTCCCCCATTCTTGAGCAATGGGGGGACCCAAGGACCTCAGGCACACCTAATCAGGGGAGGGAATAGGGCCGTTGTCCCTCCAGTAACAGTGTCCCCTTCTGTAACAATACTACACAACTCTTTAACTTTCTCAAAGAAAAATATTATTCCATGGCCCCAGGCCAACTCCCTGACAACAGTTGTGAATCATCTTGCCATGCTTGTCACTGATTATGGTGGGGGAGCAGGTCAGTAAACAGATAGTTTAGTTGCTCCCCCAATGCCTTGGTGTCATTGCTAATGGAAAAAGTTTGTATTTGCTTCCTGGCAGTTTATAAGTATTTACTTCCTGGCAGTTTATCGGTATTTCGGAAGGTAAGAAGTGCTATATTTTGATAGATGACATAAGCTATCTCTGGAAAGGCACAAAGAAATACTTTCTAGAAGGTCTTTCTACTCTCCATGACCTCAGACTTAAAAGTGGTGAATTATGGTGCTCTTACTGTGTGTTTATTTTTTTAAAGGTATCTGATAAAGTAGAAGGTGGTCCCTCTTCCTTCTGCCCCTGTCCTATTGAAAGCCCTGGTGAAAACATGATTACTACAAAAAGCATCAAATGTATGTTAATAAATATTATGAGGAAGCGGAAAACAAGAAAGAGTAAGAATCAGAGGAGAAAGAGGAGGAGGAAAGGAAGTCCTTATAAACCTTAATTCTTTGTAGTACCTGTACACTTTTAATTTTCTAATGAGGGGTGGGTGCCATAAATATCAGACAACTCCTGGCTGCTTTAATTTCTTTTGATCAAATATCTCAAAGTGTAATGGTTAGGTCATATTGTAAGTGTATGTTTAAATACGTTAAAAACTGTTAGGCCATTTTACAAAGACACTGTACTGCTTTGCATTCCTTCAAATAGTGTATCAGTTCTGGTTGCTCTGTATACTTGTCATCACTTGGGGATGTTCAAGTTTTAAAACTTTTGACATTTTAGTGGACATATGGTAGTATGTCATCATGCTTTAAATTTGCATTCCCTTAATGAATACTGATGTTGCACATCTTTTCATATGCTTATTTACCATCTGTGATCTTCTTTGGTGAATTAAATAATTAAAGCTTTTGCCCATTATTTAGTATATTGTTTCCTATTTTGAATTTTTAAAGTTCTTTGTATATCTTATATGCAAGTCCTTTATCAGATATGGGATTTGAAATATTGTCTCCCAGTCTGTGCTTTGCCTTTTCATTCTCTTGTGTTTTTAGAACAGTTAATTTTAATGTACTCCAATTTATTAATTTTTCCTTTTATGGACCATGTTTTCAGTGTTGTATAAAAGAAATCTTTGCCTAACTCAAGGTCACAAAGGTTTTCTCCAGTGTTTTCTTCTAGATGTTTTATGGGTCCAAGTTATACATTCAGTTGGATGATTGGTGTCTATTTTTAGTTTGGTGAGAATTTGTATGAGGATATTGCCAAATGTTGTTTATGTCTATTGAAATGATCATAAGATTTCCTCAGATGTTAGTCTGTTAATATGGTAATTGATTAATTTTCAAATGTTAAACCAACCTTGCATTCCTGGAATACATCCCAGTTGGTCATTATGTACCTATCCTTTCCAGAAATTGTGGATTTCATCTGAAATCTTGTTAAAATTGTTGCATCTGTGTGCATAAGAGGTGTTTGTAGTTTTCTCTTCTTACAATTTTATCACATAGCTTTGATACAGGATGATGCTGGCTTCATAGAATGAGTTAGGAAGAATGCTATTCTCTTCAAATTTCCAGAAGAATGTGTAAAGAATTGGAATTTTTTTTTTCTTAAATGTTTGGTAGGATTTACCCATGAAGCTATCTAATTCTGGAGTTTTCTTCTGGGGAAGGTTTAAACCTACAAACTTAAATTCCTTAATATAGAGAGCTATTCAGGTTATCTATTATTTCCTGAGTGATTTTTTGTAGTTTGTGCTTTGTACCTTCCAATAATTTGTATATAACTGTAAACAAATCAAGTTAAAATAAAATATAACTTTTAAGGTTTTTATTTTTCAAAGGAAAGTAACAAACTCTTTTTACTGTTTCCTATGAATTTCTGGTGAGGATGTTTTATGAATTCACTTAAGTAGCCTTTTGACACTAAGATAACAAGGACCTTGTATATTAGCAAACACTATTAACTGAAGATACACAACATATTCCACCACGGCTCGTTTAGTAGTAGCAAAAAAACGCTTTCCATAAATCAATTTGTGTCAGAAATATTTTCTTAGGGTAGAACATTATTATAGAAGCAGATTTATCTATTTAAAAAAAACTAGAATTCACCTAACAGTAAGCAATATACATTTTATTTTAAAATATAACAACATTTGAACTTTGTCTTGCATTTTATAACATGTGAGTAGCGATGCTACTGTTGACATATTATTGATTGACTCACTCACTATTAAACACAATAGTTTGTTCACATGCCACTGTGAAGCTGGCAATCACTGACTATAATTCAGGCTAATTATGACCTAGATAGTACAAACCTGTGTGACCTGGAGAGTGTCAGAGAAGACCAACAGCATTAACTGATTCCCAGACTTCAAGGAGACAAACTGTATACACATTAAACTTAACTGTACCATGTACACTCAGGTCTAAGACTCTTCAGTGTTTACCATTATAGCACTGAGGTGCTAAGTTGGCTTGCTAACTAATTATAGCAGTGATACACCCTGGCTAGCTGGTGTTTATGGGTAAATTAGGAATTAGGTCTGTGAGCATTTTCAGTAGCAGCTGGCCCGAGAATTTACTCCCTCAGTCACTGTAGAGACTCAGCAAGCCTAGCTCCTTAGGAGTCACTATAAGAGGCAAAATGAAGCAACCTGAAATTAATGCAGGTTCAATGGGAGAGTGCCTGTATTGGTCCATGTGCTGGAAGAACTAGTCAATTCACACATTCTCATTACTTTAGTGCATAAACAAATGAGATTTTTGAACATGAAATTGTTGAAAAGCTAAAAAGGTTAAATAGCAGCAACAACTCAAATGTTCAGCCACTGAATAACACAGCTCCTAAAATTCTTCTCTCGCTTGTCTTGATCTCATCTAATGCATTTTCCATACTGCAGCCAGAGTAATTGTTGTTTAATTTAATTATGTCACCTCCGTGGTTAAAACTTCCCAAAACATGCTCATTGTTTATTAACTTAATAAATACACATTGAAAGTCTCCTATGTGTGTAGAACTATTTCAGGCAATGGGAATATAAATAATAGGGCACAAAACAATTGCCTACTTTTATGGAAACTATATTCTAGTAGAAGATATAAGCAAATTGAAAAACAGCAAGTATTTAATATATCATGTGTGACATGAGGCAGAGAAAGGACTTATCTGAAAGCCAGAATTATTTTATATAGGTGGGTAAGGTATCACGTCTCTGATAAATCAGTTGACATGTGAGCAAAAATGAAGGAAATCAAATAAATCATGTAGATTTCTGGGAGAGAAGCATTCTAGGCCAAGGGAAGCGAACAGCAAGTATGGAGGCCTTTAGCAAACAGCATACCTGAAATCTTTGAGGAAGAGCAAGAGGCCAATGGCTGCAGTGAAAAGACCAAGTGAACCAAGACACGACATGAAGTCAGAGAAGTAGTGGGACATCAGATTATATAAGGCCCTGCAGGCCTTTGAAAGGATGTTGGCTTTTACTGTGAGGGAGACAGAAAGTCCTTTAGAGATTCTGATGTGACTTTCGTTTTTAAAGTAACTGGTGAAAATATGGAGGACAGACTCTGTGAGATCAAGAGTAGAAGTGGAGACTCCAGCTAAAAAGCTAGTGTAGTGTAACAGGCAACAGACAATGGGGAGTTAGTCAACGGGGTAGCAGTGGAGGTGCTAAGTAGTCTGATTCTGACTCTATTTTGAGAGTGAAACCATTGGGATTTACTGAGATTGGGTGTAGGATATGGAGAAAAACAAAGACATTAGGCAAACATGACTCCAGAATTTTTGAACTGAGAAATTGGGGGAATAATTTTAACTAAAATCGAAATTCCCTACGGCTTACAAACTTCTGCATGAGCTACTTTAGCCTCACTGCTAAAGAACACTGTGCTCAGTGAGTCCCACACTACACACCAGTCATATTTTAATTCATAAACTACACCATGTTCTCTCTGGGCCTTCACATACAATATTCCCTCTGCCTGAAATACTCCTCCTTCTCTTTCTCACCTCTCCAACTACCTTGCCACGTCTGTCTCACACATTCCTGAAGTCTCAGCTTGTGAAACACTCTGGGAAATGTTTTCTGACCCCTGTACCCTGGGACTCTGCTATGAGTTCCCACAGTACCCTGTTTTTATCCTTTTGTAGTATTTTAAATCATTGATATTATTTAGTTGTCTATTTGTGTTCTCTGGTTAGACAGCCTGTAGCTCTCCATTTCTTTATGGTCAATTATTGTTACTTTATTTTGTTCCTTTTGCAGTGTCATGTTTCCCTAATGATTCATAATTCTTATGGCCTTTCATTGGTGTCTATCACTTGAAGAAGTAGGCACCTATTCCAGTCTTTATAAACTGGCTTCAGTAGGGAAAGCCCTTCACCAGTCAGCCTGTCTAGAGATTCTTGATGAGACATCCAGCATGGCCCATGGATGGGCTTGCTGCTAGAGCCTTTGGATTTGTTGGCAGATAGTGGGCCTAATACCTCAACTCACAAGGGCTAATCTGGTACTTGGGTAAATAGGGGTGGGCTGTCAACTGGGTATGTAGGAGCAGGCCTGGATCCTGGGTCTGCAAATACAGACCTGAAGCCCAGGTTCATGGAGGCCATCCTGGCAGTAGGGCAGGCCTTGAGTCTGAGTCCATGGGGACCAGCCTGGCACTGGAATGGGTCTGGTCCCAAGTCTGTGGGGGACTGGGCTGGCAAAGGGTCCTCTGGAATGGGACTGGTGTCTAAATCTGCAGGGGCAGACCTGGTACCTGGAACCACAAGGTTGGGTCAAGAGCTTGGGTCCCTGGGGGATAGGCTTGGACCTGAATTCATGGAGGCTGACCTGGTACTGGGGCAGGCTTAGAGTGTGGGTCCATGAGTTTCTACCTGATGCCTAAGTCTGCAGAAGCTAAACTGGAATCTCTGGGTGCTGCCCTGGCATTAGTACAGGCCTAGAGCCTAGGTCTACAAGGATTGGCCTACAGACTCTGTCTGTGGGGGCTGGCCTGGCACTGGGAGGGGCAACACTGTTGCATGTTTTTCAAAAGTTGTTGGAAATTATTAATCAACATATTCAACAAGTAAACCAAATGGGGGTAGAGGCACATTCAGATTTAAAGTTTTTAGTGAACTGTAAGTGAAACCAAAGCTTACAAATAGAAATGTTATCTCTTCTAAAGGAAGGGAAGAAGGGAACTAATTAAAAAAATGATAGCTCAAACAATGCACAGGTAATTTTGATTTCTGCCCTTAGAAGAGACACAGAGACACACATACACACAGAAGGGAAGTGAAATCACAGAGGGAAGACAACCATGTGACAACAGAGGCAAAGACTGGAGCTATGCAACTGCAAACTCCTTAGGAACATCAAGAACTGCTGGCAATAACCAAAAGCTAGTGGACAGACCATGGGCCTATAGTTACTTTGTTTCGGACTTCTAGCCTCCAGAAGTGTGAAAACAGATTCTGCTGTTTCAAGCCACCTAGTTTGTGGAACTTTGTGTACAGCAGAAAAAAAATAAAATAAACGAGACCGGGGGGGCTTTTTGGAATAAAAAAATATAAAAAAAAAAGGAAGGGGGGGAAAAAGAAAAATGGGTAAAAAAAAAAAAAGAGGGGAGGCGAAGAAACTCCCAGGAGGAAGGGGGGCGGGCAGGGGGGGGGGGACAAAAAAAAAAAAAAGGAAAAAGGGGGAGGGGGCCCCCCCCCCACTCTTGGCCTCCGCCCCCCCCCCCTACGGCCCCGGGACCACCCCCCCCCCCCCCCGGGGAGCCTCACCCATCCCCCCTTGGCCGCGCCCCGTCTCCCCCCCGTTCTCCCTCCCCCCGGGGGGGGCGCCACCATAAAAAAAAAAAAAAAAAAAAAAAAAAAATAAAATATTATTTATTTTTTTGCGGTTTATTTTTTTATATTTAATTCCGCCACGGGGGAAATTACAAAGTGACCTTGCCATTAATGTTTATCAAAAATGAAATCCATTTGACCCCTTAGATATTGTTTACATGATGTGCCCTGTCATTACTTGCTCAGGTGATGTTTTCCACAAAGGCAGAAACAACCTTCCCCCAAAGAAGGCAGGAAAAGGAGTGCTCCCTTCCACTAGCCTATTTCTGGGCTAGCCACTAAATGTGGCTTCATCAGGAAGCACAAATTAAAGGGAGGTGGTGGCTGGTGAGTAGCAAGGCAGCATTATGAAGTATAAATTACTCACCTGAAATCAGAAGTCCTGAGCATCAGAGCTCTGGGTCACCATTAGTAGCAATTATAAAGTTAGGCAAGTCACTTAGCTGCTCTCAAAGGCATGCAATTTCTTCATCTATATAATAGGAATACTCTTTTGTTAACCTCACATTACATAAGAGAATCTGGCTAAAAGTTCACTGGCTGGTTTGTAAAAGTGGCGCTCTCTCCTAGTTTCTAAATAACAGATGAAGACATATTCAGATAACCAGGAGCAATATAAGAGCAGAAAATCTTTAGTAATTAGTGCTCTTTCCATGGGCTTGTTTACCTGTACTTCCAGAAAAATAAACTAACCACCTTAATCTACGCTTACTAGAACCAAATGATTATTTAATAAAGTAGAGCAAAGTAACAAGGGGGGGGATTATTACCATGTATCAAAGTACTCCTCCACAAAATAGCAATGTAACAACGAATAAAACCTAGTCAAGATCAATAGTTTATTTAATTTGTATACTTCACAAATCTACATCTTAGTTTCAATCTCATCTTTATTCACAGCTTAAACTAGAGCTGAATGAACCATTTTGGGCTCTATAAAGATGAAAAATCCTAATATGATGATTAACAATTCCGAGCTCTCCCCAGGCCCTAACATACAGTTTAATTGCTTTATATCTTACGGCATACCTTGGATATCTTGAGTTTGTATAATAGAAATGAAACCCAAAGAGACCAGGACAAAATTCCATAGAGAATAAAACCAATCACCAGTATAGGGAGTCATTTGAGGTACGTTGTTAAAATAAATGAATACATGTAAGTGTTAAGTTTATGGCCTCTTTAAAACAATTTGTTTCACACCCAAAGTACCCTATTCACATCTTGAAGTAATTTTACTAGAAATTACATTTGCAAATCAATAAAAAGTAAAATAACTCATTTTCCTTATGTATAACTCCTCTTGATATTCAGTTTTTTAACTAGTTAATTCTTTCTGACTCTGTACTACTTAAACAATATCCATGTATTTTCAAACTAACTTTATTGGAAAGAACCTTAGATGCTAAGCTTTGTGCCGCAAAAGCTCTTGGCCTTCTGTTGAAACCCGTGGACTCCTTCTCAGAACAATCCTTTTAAACATTCAATATAAAACACAGATTACAAGGAAAACCAGTTTTACTGAAATACTATCAAATGCTTTTTTTAAAAAAGTATTAAATAACAGGATCTAGTTGTAGGTCTAACTACCGTATCAAAATAGTGATGTGCAGATAATGTTTTGTGGTATCTGTCTCAACTTTGTGATACTGAAGTATTTGTGGTTTATATTAGCAAGTCACATGTACTGCTGATACTATGTGTTTGTTGCCAACATTGACAATTGGAAAAAAAATGCTAAATTTATTAGATGTTAGTAACCTCCCATCCATGTTTATAGACCCCCTGAATCCTATCCATAAGGTCTTAGTTAAGGACATCTCTAACTGAGGGAATCTAACAAAATAATTTCTAAAATTTACATGCAAAATTAGCTTTCTAGATTCACAAAAGTTCTATGAGATTTAATGTTAATAAATGTTTTCAAAAAGAAGAAAAAGCAAAAGTGAGATAAGTAAATAATTGTAAGCTGTTTGTAGAGAAGAACACTGGAGATATCACGTGGGTTCACGCCTTGTCGTCACCATTTATTTACTGTGCCAACTTGGACAAGTTTAATTTCTCTAAGCCTCAATTTCTCAATCAGTTAACTGGGAATAGTAATAGTGTTTACTTCATTTCAGTTGTTGTAAGGATCAAAGGATTTTATGTAAGTGAAAAATCTCAGCAAAGTGCTTAACACTAAGAGCTCCTTAGATATTAATAAAAATGTATTTTTCAATAATAGGACTGAATTCCTTAAAAGCATGATGGTATTCATTGCAGTTAATCACAAATAGGAAAAAAAAAACAAAAAAAAGCTAGGGAGACAACATGTGTTGTAAACTATACACATACCCTCACTTTAGAATTATGAATCTTTAGACAGTCTTTAGATCTAGGGACACTCTAATGAGCCTAATTATAGAAACCTAGGTACAGTTCAGATGACGAAGTGAGCCAACCTGGTTGTTATGATGTTGACAAGAACATGACCTCAATCTGAGAGTAAATTATTACATGTTTTCCAAGAACTAGACATTAAAAAGCAGCAAGATGGTTAGGTAAGTTAGGGCCAATTGATTTAATATAATATGATGCAGTCATTGAAATGCTAATAAAAACAACAGCAACACAGAAACTACTTATGATGTAATGTTAAGTGGAGCAGCTGGCTAAGCCTTCTTGGACAATATCACGCACTGAATTTTTCAACACTGTTGTTAATTTTAGATTCAGATTGTGTTCTATTCTGACCATAAAGTTTTCTACCTTGCACACAAAATGTTTTCTCAGGTCCCAACTGAATTTCTTAAAAGCAAATCTCATTTATTACTAATCATTTCTTCAATTTAGTATACTTATTTACAGTTCAAATTTCACCTAAGCTCCTCTCTTAAACCTCCTTCCACAACTTAATTATCTCTAAGCCAAACTGTAATTTCATTGATCTCCATGGGATTCACTGAAAGAGTAAGTGCCCATGAAGAGATCATCTGGGGTTGCTCCTTTCTGCTGTTTTCATCCTCCCATCAGAATATTAACATGAAAGAATAAAGCATTTGAAAAACAAAGATTTGGGTCATTAAAGAAATTGCCAAATTACTAGTAAGACCATGATTAACTAACAAGATCTAAAATTAATATTAGTGTATCTTTTTCATCTACTGATCCATTTTAGTCAAAAATCTTGATTGATTTTAGAGCTATTAGAACATACTATCTCTGAACAGCTGGAACACAGAAAATAAGATATGACAGACCAAATGTTGAAATATTTAGTTTCTGAATTTAAAATGACACGAGAACTTCTTAGAAATCAAAATTGTAGCCAGATAGCAATTATTTTCTCAATTATATACCTAGTAGAATAGGTATATAGCAGGAAGATAGGAACACCACCACATTATCACATTTGCCGACTAAATAGAATATGATTTTGAGAAACTGCCTTTCCTAGTCTTTAGAAGAGATAGAAACACAGAGTAAGTACTAGAGGGAAGAGTCTGAAGAAAAATGAACATTGTTACTGATAAAAATGTATCTCTTTTTTATTATTAAACTCAACTACCTATGGTAAAAGACATGAATACTTAACACAAATAAGTGTCTTTTACTAGTTCCAAAAACGTAGATTTTTTAAAAAACGTGGTCTAGCTGCAAAAATTATAAAGTCGCTGCCAGGGAGACACAAAGAAAGGTGAAACTTCCATAAGGACCTGTAGGCAGTACACATTATTTTTAAAGCTAAAAGAATAATAGTATGAGGAGAAAAAAGAGAATCTACCATATTAACAATTTGAGGATTCACTGAGCAACAGGATAAACATGGAATGTTTGGGATAGCCATTTAGTTAATTAAAATAAGTAGTTCAGGTAGAATAAGCCAAAGCAGGGTTTGCGAAAGTCCCTCTGTTGCAGAATACCTGCAAATCTGCTTTGAGCATGGCATTAATGTAAGAAGTCTATAACCTTCCCACCCAAATGGGACGGGCTGCTACCAGGCTCCTCAGACTGAAAAGCACCGGGCACAAACTCATGTGATGTCTTTTAACCAAGGATATTTTGCTTTGTAAAATCCTCACACACCACAACAAAATGGGAAAAATTTAATTACAAAGACTTTTTTAAAAAAATTTAATCTTTTGCCTGGAAAGGTAATTCATTTCAACAAACAGCTACAAGAATTAGAAGGGCTTATTTATTACTTTAATTTCTCCCAATTAAGAAGACCTAATTTCTCATGCATAAACAGGAAAACAAATTCATTGCAAATTTTAAAGGAAAAATGATTGAGAGAAAAATGTTAAATAATACTTCAAGATACTGTAACCTGCAAACTCCATCAAACGTTATTTATTGAAATTCTACTTTAAAAATCCTCCACTAAAAAGTATTTACAAAGTTCCATTATTATAGATATGTGGCCAAAATATGAAAAAATAATCAGAGATACTTTTTCAACTAAAGCTCTACATAGTTCATAAATGGTAATAAATCTGTTAATTTAAAATAGTATCACTGGGATGAGTTTATCAAACTCAAAGGCAATTTTCAGTGAGAATAACACTAAGCTGTAAATTTCATGGAAAAGAAATGATGTCAGACTTAAACCACATTAACTATGAAGAACTAGACAGCTAATGTGTCACTCTATAAAAGATGAATGTGGATGGGGACAAGTGGGGAGGCAGACAGTGGCAACCTCTGGAAGATGGAATCTCTTCTCTCTGCTGGTCCTAGAAGAGAAAAGAGACACCAATAAGCATCAACACACTGTCCGAATTCCTCCCCACCCGAGACCCACCAGTCCACAGGTGTTTCTCAACCTTGGGGCCATCTTCACCTTCAGAGATGGTTTTCAGTGTAAAGAGGGCATCAAAACCCCTGCCTTATCTTAACTTGCCTAGTGCCATCTTTAAAAAATAAAAACTATCAAAATAGATTATTTATTTTTATAATCATAATCTGCATCAAGTGGGACTGAAACCAGCTGGGCTGAAATTAATAACTCTTATTGTGCATGTGGATAATAGCTTTCCAAAACCTTTGCACTCAACTGTTTTAAATTATGAGGAGGTTATTAAATATAACTTAAAAGTTCTGAATTCTCCATGAGTTGGGGTATGTGTGTGTGTGCACGTGTGCATGTGTTTGTGTACAAAGCAAGTGGCTATAACCAAATTTTTGGGTTCTAACTTATTTGTAATGACTTCCACTCAATGTATGCAGGTCATGGAGAAAATGGAGAGAGAGAATTGTTTACAGCAAGCTGACAAAGGGAAATTAATCAAGTTGTACTATTTGAAACAGGTTATCCTCACCCTGAAAAGCAGCCCTAACACAGCTGACAGTCAAAGAATGATACAAACAAGTATTTAGAGTGACAGCAAATAATTCCCTCAATTCTTTCATTCAAATAGAATTCTACAGAATCTGCTTTTCCTAGGTAGTAGAGCAGCTGGTAGTTCCAAAGCAAGTGGCACATTCTTAACCCACAGCACTACCGCTTACAAAACAACTCTGATTCAGTTATTTTCTCACATATCTCCGTGGAAGACCTAGTCACTAGAAACTATGTCCAAAGCAAATCCTATAGAAAGTAATTTTTAAATTCAGTTACTCAAGACTAAGATCTAAATGTACACAATAGGGAGTTAATTGATTTAAATTAAATAAACAGTATCTACGTGTCCACGTTACCAATCGTTTTTTTCTAGGGATTGTCCTGGGCACCTGGGGGATACAAAAACTCAAGTGAGATACAATCTTTGGACGTAAAATGGCAATGAAAGCGCATTTCTGGAAGCCTGAAAGTTTAAAAACAGAGGCTCTTCTGGACTCACAGCCTCTGGGTCAAGAAGATATAGTTTCATCTTGTTAAGATGGATTTTGCAAGTAAGACAAGTAAAGCAGAAGACAGAAGGGTGTGTACCCTTTTGTATTTCCATGGTTCTTGCCAGCAACCAAGTCCAAAGAGATGTAATGAATGCAAGTCTCATCACTTTACAGAGGTTTAGGGAGAGCCATACATGAAAAGACTGAGAAATCGGGATTGATCTCTGGTTTTGTGAAACCATAAATAATTTTAGAGTTGGAAAAGACCCGACAAAACCATTAACAAAGGAATTCAGAAACGCAAACATTAGTAAGCCATCTGGACAACGCCTACTCCTTTATTTACGAAACACTACAATAAACAAAGTAAAAACAAATGTTTGACCAAGCAGACCACGTGTTTTTATGGTATATTTTCTTAGTGCCTCAAATGTCTTCCTAAATCACTCAATTGCACCTGCTGCAAAGATGGAACGTTCTGGTGCCAGAGCCCAGAGCAGAGCACGTTTTCGTTCTCCGAGCGGAGGCAACTGCGACTCACCGGCGCGACCGGCAAGGCCACCTTACAGCCAAGGCGGTCCTCGACCCAGCCCGCAGCGCGGCCGCCCACGAGCCTTCGGCCCCACGCGCGCGAGCACCGCCCGCGCCCCCGCTGCCCTCCCACCGCCAGAGGCTCAGCACCTTGAGCCCGCAGCCCTCATACCTCACACTGCTGCTCCGAAAGCCCCGGAACGCGCTTCTGGGCTCTCCCGGTGTTCTCACGGGGGGTGCTGTGCTCCTGCCCAGCGCCGGCACTCGGCCCAGGCGGCCTCGGAGCAGCGAGAAGCCACGGGCCGGCACAGTCATGGCCGCGAATCCCCCGGCTTCCGGACCGGGGCTCCACCTCCCGCGGCTTCAGTCCTCGCGGCTGGAGGCCCGGCTCCGCCCTCACCCGGCCTGGCGGGGCAGCAAGTAGCCCCTGCCAGCCAGGTTCCCGGAGCCACGCGCAGCGGGGTCAGCAGCGGTTCCCAGGGCGGGGCGGGACTGAGCGGGCGCAGGGTTCTCCGGGGGGTGGGACCAGGACCCAAACCCCCGCGCCAGCTGAGGTTGTGAAGGCTTTCGGTGTGGCCTGGCGACTCGGCCCGCATCCAGCCAACACGCAGCTGGCATTCCCACAGCGAAGGCACAGAGAAGGCCTCCAAACTAATCACTTTAGGCAGCACGCCCCACTTTCCACCAAGCCGGAGATCCTGCCTAACAGTCTCCGTGACTACGTGGAATTGGATTTAAAGCAGGAAAGGAGTAATAGGTTCACTGTTTCCCACTCTCTCTGTGAGATTCCTTGGAAGCTGGAGAAAAAACAAAGGTGTGTGGAGAAGGAGCAGAACCTGGCTGAACATAGAAGGTCTGGACCTTAGGATTTCTATACTACTTTATCATCTCCACTTTTGGAAGGAAATACTGACCAATATCTGTCTTTTCCTGAGTTTATGATCAAGTCGATGCAGGTTAAGAACCCTGAATTGTGTGGTAACTTTGTGGTAAAGAAGCAAAATATCTGCTCCATCTGACAAAGTAAAACATTAGATTGTCCATTAATTGTGCAAATTAAAACAGACACACAAAAGACACAGTCACAGATAAAAAAGTTGCAGAGTTAACAGGAAATAACTTTTCTCTCAACGTCAGGCTGCAGCTGGGTTGTTGAGTCAGAACAACCTCTTTGGCAGCTGCACTTTTACTGACAAAAAACTTGTTTTTTAAAAATCACAGACTGTCAGAAAACTTGCTCTTTAAAATCATATCAATAAGAATGGGATACCCTACTCTGGCCTGCTGATCTAAATCCATTTGACACAAATAAGCAGCCTAAAAGAAAATATAGGAAAAAAAAAACCTTGGGTTTGGCAATGAGACTTTAGATACAACACCTAAATCACAATTCATAAAAGAAAACACAATGTAAACTTCTGCCATGCAAAAGACACTGTTAAGATAATAAAGAAGTCACGTGCTGGGAGAAAATATTTGCAAAACATTTTTCTGAAAAAGGACTTACACCCGAAATATACAAAGAATTCTTGAAACTCAACAAAAAAAAAAAAAAAAAAAAAAAAAAAAAAGAAGAAGAAAGAATAAGCAATTCAGTTAAAAGTGAGCAAAAGGTCTGAAGAAACCCACCAAAGAAGATACACAGAGGTCAAGAATATGGGAAAATGTTCAACGTCATTTATCATTAAGGAAATACAAATTAAAACAACAATGAGATACCACTGCACTCCCGTTAGAACAGCTGAAGTCCAAGGAACTGGTAATACCAAATGCTAGCAAGAATGTTTGGCAGCAGGAACTTTCATTCATTGTTGGTGAATAACAAAATGGTTCAGTCACTTTGGAAGACAGTTTGGCAGATTCTTACAGAGCTAAATATCATTTAACCATGTGATCCAGCAACCATGTTCCTATATATTTACCCAACCGATTTTAAAACATGTCTGCAATAAACTGTCATATGAATGCTTATAGCATCTTTAATCATACTCTCCAGAAACCAAGGTGTTCTTAAATAAGCGATAGATAAACAAATTTTGGAATATTCATACAATGGGATATTATTCATCAATGAAAAGGAGCAAGGTACCAAGCCATAAAAATACATGGATGAAACTTAAATAATGCTGATAAAATGAAGGAAGCTAGTCTGAAAAGGCTACATACTGTATTATTTTTATTATATGGCATTCTATAAGAGGCAAAATTATAGAGACAGTTAAAAGATCAGAAGGTTGACAAAGGTTCAGAAGACAGGGCAGAGGTTTGAATAGTGGAGCACACAGGATTTTTAGGGCAGTGAAACTATTTTGTATGATACTGTCATAGTAGACAGATGACACTACGCATTTGTGAAAACTTACAGAACTTCACAACACAAAGAGGGAAACTTAATGTAGGTCATATTAAAAAATATTATTCATGTTGGAAAATTATGTTTTCTACAATGTTACCAGAATCAAGGCTCTGTTTATTCCCCACAAGACTTGCACTGAAAAATAAGATACTATATTTTCTTTGTATGTTCTAAATACAAACATTTTACACATTTTATCTAGATGTGTAAAAGTGTTTTTTAATCACATGGAATGGTTTTTTCACTATTAAAAAGTGGAGGGAGATTTGTTTAAACAAATATTTATAAAAGAAATATGTACCTCATCCTGGAAATTATTTGTGGTAAGGAAATATTCTTTATTCCTGTTGCATTTCTCAGGCAATAAAGTGGTGCATCCATGCTATGTCCTATTTTGTCAGCAAAGATACTATTTACCCTTTACATTTTTGTATCATAATAGATTTTAAAAATCTAATGTTGTTCATTGCAGACACTCATTTGTTAACAGATTTGTTTCTTTTTAATGTTTTACCTAAAATTTGACATGCTTTCAGGACAGGTTTGCCTCTTACTTTATTTAACATTGTAGAAATGTAATTAATAGAGCCTCTTACTTTAACATTGTAGAAATGAAATAAACAATGCTCATTACACAATTTAGCATAGACATTCTTTTATATTATCTTCCAAATTTGATCAGTTAGCAAAACTTAATACACCAATAAAATATTTCTACATATGATGAGAATGTTTACAATTTAAATTTTAGAACTTGTTTTGGATGCGATTATATGTACAAAAATCATTAACATTATGCTCATGCTAAGAACCGACATAACAACATTACTGAAATAAATGTGCTGTGAGGAATGGAAAAAATATATATTATTTAGCAGATTGGTGGTTTTCAGGAAGGAATGAAGGTTGTGACAAGAGAATCTACTGTACTACACATATATGAAACAATCTCACTGGAAAAGGTGCTGACCTAAATAACTTTCTAATTGCAAGGGTAAAAATCTAACAACAGAAGAAACTGCATACAGGAACTGTGCTGTAGTTAATAAAGTCATTGATTTACATTAACAATTCTGATATGGCTATAGATGTATACTGGAATTAAACAGTTATTTAAATGGAAGTGGATGATAGGAGCCAGGTTCCTCATTTTTGGAGTGGCAATTTACGGATAAGCAATGGGAGGAGGCTAGAATAATCCATATGATAATGGATGAGTATTGGGAACATCAGTTTTGGCTTAATATAAATACAGATGGTTACATATAGAAATATTCATGGTTGTGTGAATATTCAGGAGTTAGTATACATACATATATTTATTTACTTTGCCAGCTGAGAAGGCCTAAGAGAAACAACACCCAAAACCAATAAGCACATCTTCAGCCCAGATCTTGGTTTCTAATGTCATTCTACAATAACAGGAATCAGAATTCCTTGGAAAAATGGCGGATTCTAGGCTCAGTAAATATATTAGATGATCCTAGAGCATCATGTAATTCTTGAAAGTAAGGAACTCAAATAAATCCCACATTGATGGGGATGTGTCAGGGATAGGAGCCAACTGAAAGGGTTCCTAATACCCAAATCTGGAACAATTAGCAAAATAAAGTAGTGTTAGATTATAACCCAAAGTATAAAATGAATATCCATGAGCCCATACTCATATAAATAAATATGTGATTGAATAAATAAATAAAGGGGGAGAGAAGAAACATGATCCAGAATTCCTAAAATTTATGTAGATACTTTACTCTGAAGAAGGAAGAGTAGAATTCTTTACTTCTTAAATGGGAGCTGATCCTGGTGACTTTTCAGAGAGTTCAGTTTAGGAAATGGGACAAGAGAGTAACTTATCTATGGAGAAACCTGACAAACACTGCCTCAGACAGTTGATCAGGATTAACACCGATACATCATGCTGATAGCATGGATACTTGATGCAATGTGATGAGAATTGTACTTTACCTCTGTCTTCCTGCAAAACCCATAACTCCAGTCTGATCATGAGAAAAACAAACAAATCTCAATAGAGGGACATCCCGTGATATACCTGAAGAGTATGTCTCAAAACTGTAAAGATAATCAAAAACAAGGAAAGTCTAAGAAACTGTCATAACCAAGAAGAACCTAGGGAAACCTGACAACTAAATATAATGTGGTGTCTTGGATTGGATCCTGGAACAGAGAAATGGCATTACATAGAAATGAAGAAGATCTGAATAAAGCATAAACTTTTGTTAATAGTAATTTATCAATAGTAATTCATTATACCATATAATGTAAGATGTTAATAATAGGAAAAACTAGATGTGTCGCATATGGGAAATTCAGTACTATTTTCTCAATTTTTCTGTAAATTTAAAACCGTTCTAAAAAATAAAGTCTATTTTTAAAAATGTCTATTTAGCCAGGGTAGGTGTATATTAGAATCAGTACCAGGAGAGATTATTTAAAAATGGACTTTATCCAAGTTTTATTGATCTATTTGTGGTTATTAATATATTTATTAATATTTCCTCCTGGACCAAAAAAGGTAAGGCTGATATATTTTTTCCCTTTTTAATTCTCAATGTGCTTCTAAAACCTGCTCAACAAATACTGAATTCATTTGAATTGAATCAGAGATAGTTAAAAATTACAGAGAAAGAAAGCCAGTTGCTAATGTGGAATAAAAACTTTCTCCCATGATTATTTCAAGGGTTTCGATGAAAATTTTGAAAGTTGCTTTAAAGAGTACAATGCATTTTTATGCCACAGAGATATATGCTTTCAGGTAATTATAGTGTCCATGGCATTGCTTGCAGCATCTGATTTAAGAGGCTCCATTTATATTATCAGTTATCTTTTCACTGTGTAACATTCATTGTTGTAACAAAATGTTTCAAAATGATTATCAGAATGTCAACAGTTAGCACTGGCATCAAAAGCTACCAAAGTTGGAGTAGGATGGTACTATTCTACCTACCACAACACACAACACACTTGCAAATTATGAAGCATAACAAGAAGAAGAATATTCCTGAGCCTAACACCCAATGTAAGAATTAGAACCATTCCGATCAATATCAATGAATAAATCTATATGCTTCTTCTATATCCCAATTTTTTAATCAGAGGTAATCATTGTCTTGAATTTTGTAGTTTAATCCTTTTGATTTAAAAATAATTTAACCACAAATATATCTTTTAACAATATAATGCTCAGTCTTGCTTGTTTTTTGTTTTGTTATTTGAGCTTTAAAAAAATGATATGAAGCTGGATGCAGTCTTCAAGTACTTGCTTTTTCCCTTTTACTCTGTGTTTCCAAAACATATTTATTTTGTCGCGTGTAGCTACAATTCATTCATTTTTTTCTGCTAAATATTATTAAATTGGGGGCATTTATTTTTTCACCAGCCTATCAAGAAATGTCTGAGTTTGTATGAGGCAGAATCCAGAAGGAAATAGAAACCACTGTAGGTACTTCAAATAAAGGAAATTTAATACGGGGATTTAATTAAGTAGATAATGGAAGAACTTAGAAGCCAAAAAGGATATGAAACAACCCAACAGCAGGAAACCAATAAAACGGCTACATCTGGAGAGACAGCTAGATGGAGCAAGTGGCACTATCAGAATTGAGAAGATAGCACTATCTAGTGAGAGCTAGAATCATGGCAAAGGCTGCCTTGCAGGACCTGGAACTATCTAAACAATGATTGACCAGAAGAAGCTACATCCACAAGGGAGACAGTAGAAAGATAAGAAGAAAAATAAACTGGGTTTCCCTTTCTCCCACCCTCCAACACTTTACTATTGTTTCCCATTGGTCAAACCTACTTGGAAACCAAAAAGCAAAGGGGCCTAGGAAATAGAGTCTTCTGGGATACAAGTTCAGTGTGGAAACTGGACTAATGAGCTCAAATCTGTGTTTCTATGCTGCACCAGCCTAGGCAAAAAGAGTAATACTTTTCTCAAAAAGTACATTTCTTTGGCTTCACTGTTACCAGCCATATGAAAACTCCATTCCACACTCAAATTCTAGCCAAGTGGTTTTGAAGGCTGTGAGGAATCAGTGCACATATGCTTTCCAAATCCTCTTGGTCACCATTAAGTGTCTATCATTTTTCCTGCATTCTTTTCTGACTTACTGTGATACTTCCTGTTGATGCTGCTGCTTTTTTTTTATTTGAAGAAGTCCTTAATGCTGGTAATATATAGTAGTGTGGATATCTATACCAAAGACATCATCTCCTATCACCACCTTAACCCCTGACACCACACAAAAGCTGTTAGAACCAGTAACCCATGCTTTCATCCTCAATGATCATCGGTGATTTCAAAACAATATCTCTTTCAGGTATTGATACTTTTTAAATTTTCAAGACCTCTGTCATCGCTGGGAATGGAGAGATTACTTGAGTGGCAGAGGCTACCAAGAATCTACTAAGCATCTTTGCTAAGAATCAAGGTTTTATTTTTGTCCCAGACTGACTCATTATCCTTGAATAATATCTTGAACAAGACTCTTGGCTCTCTCATTCTGCAGGACTATGTCTATGCTTCTAAAATTGGCGTGCACGTAGGGGTTGCAGAAATGTGCAAGGAGGTACTTGAAGCCATGGAATAAGCATGTCTGTCATCTTGATACATCAGTTTCCCATAAGTGTCAGTTATTTCATAGTAAATATTTTAAAATATTAAATGTCTTAGTTTGTGCTGCTAAAATAAATTGTGACACTGGGTGGCTTAAACAACAAGCATTTATTTCTTACAATTCTAAAAGCTGAGAATCTGGTCAGTGTGCCAGCACAGTTAGCCTCTAGTGGGAGCCCTCTGCTAGGTCGCAGACTTCTGACTTCTTGTCGTATTCTCACATAGTGGAAGAGGGCAAGCTAGCCCACTGGTCTGTTCTCAGAGGGAAACTAGTCCCATTTATGAGAGCTCCACCCTCATACCCTAATTACCTCCCAAAGGCCCCATTTCAAAATACTATTACATTAAGGATTAGATTTCGACATATAAATTTGGGGGTAACATAAATATTCAGCTCATAACATTAAGTAAACAAGCATTTTTAAAATGTGTAAAATTTGTGATATTTTAAAAGGTAAAACATAAGACTTCAAGGAAATTTTGTAGTGCAGCTATTCTCTCCAATCAAACATTCTTAGCTAATGACCTCGCTTCCAGTTCTGCATTTTGGGATATTGTGGTGAGTTTTTCCTAAGAGAATCTTTGGTCTTTTATGCAGAGACTCCATGAATTTTAGACATAACTGAATTCTAAAGTGCCAGAGACTCCCCCATTTACATATTTCATTTCACATCTAAGTTGATTTTTTTTCATAATTAAAGCCAACATACGTCATTTCACTACATATTTGTTTAACTATATAACTGCTTTCCTAATTAAGCTATAATGGATGGGATAATCCCATAAAACAACTTTATTCTTTTTTTCCACTGTTCTCCAAGTTCTTTTTATGGGCAGCCTTATTCCCTTCTGCTCCATGAAATCTTGAAATTGTCCTAAAACTTCTTGGTCCCTTTTAGTTACAAGAACAATATTATTTCAAAAATCGTTTTTTTTTTTTCTATTTTATTGACGAGGAAACTAAAACACTAAAATGTTAGGTAATTTGCTTGAGGTCAAGTGAGTGACAAGAGGGTAGAGCCAGAAATTTTGTGTCCAGAGTCAGTGCCTCTCAATGAATGAATGAGTGTATGGACTAAAGGAAGGGAGACCTTGGAGGCTTAGCAGACTGTTTTAAAATCAAACTGAGAAACAGTAAGGTCAGAACTAAGGCTATGTCACTACGAATGGCAAGGAGGAGACAGATTAAATTCATTAAGGAGGTAAGAGCCATGGAATCTAGTGACAGACTGAATGCGAGAGCTCACATTTGGCAACAGGCCTGACTTTCTCTGGCATTCATATCTCAGCCTTAGAATGTAAAGTTTGCTTGAACTACTACTTCATCTGTTATCTCATGTTATCCTGTGGATAATTATTTAACTCTAGTCCTTTCTACATATAGTAATCAAACCACTGCTTAAGCCAATTATCTTGATGCTGAGCAACTTTTGCCTTTCTATACAATGTCATATTTCAGTTATTACCTACAGCACCAGTAAACTACCCTAATAAGATGAGAAAATTTGTCACATAATGAAGTTCTGTTTTCATCTTTGAAGTCAGGGCAAAAATAAGCTGCACTAAATATATTCATAAACTATCAATAGCATAAAATTTTGAGAATATGAGTATTGTCATATTTAGTAATGTAATCTAACAATGTGAATTTAAAAACTCACAAATACCTTCATGACTGATATGGTTTGGCTGTGTTCCCACTCAAATCTCATCTTGTAGTCCCCATAACCCCCATGTGTTGTGGGAGGGACCAGGTGGAGCTAATTGAATCATGGGGGGTGGTTTCCTCCTTGTAATAGTGAGTTAGCTCTCATGAGAGACAATGGCTTCATAAGGGACTTCCCCCTTCACTAGGCACTCATTCTTCTTCCTGCTGCCACGTGGAGAGGACATTTTTGCTTCCCCTTCTGCCATGATTGTAAGTTTCCTGAGGCCTCCCCAGTTCTGCAGAACTGTGAGTCAATTAAACCTCTTTAATTTATAAATGACCCAGTCTCTGGTATGTCCTTATAGCATTGTGAGAATGGACTAATACAATGCCTTGAATTATATTGCCTTTTTTGTAGTATAGCCTAAATGAATAATGCAAAACATAAAAAGGTGTGCACAAAGTGAAAACTATATAATTGATAAAATTAAAAATAATTTAAATACTAAAAATACAGGAGTATTTATGTGAATTAAGTTAATTACATAAAATTAAAAATAATAAAATTACCAATAATAATAGCAGCTTCTGTAGGTCTGTTTTATACCAGACACTCTTCTCTGTGCTTTACATAGATTACTTCATTTTTTAAAATCTTTTATTTTTTTCTTTTTTTGAGACAGGTTCTCACTCTGTTGCCCAGGCTGGAGTGCAGCGGCACAATCATAGCTCACTACAGTCTTGACTTGCCTGGGCTTTGGTGGCTCTCCCACCTCTGCCTCCTGAGTATCTGGGACTACAGGCACCTGCCACCATGTCAGCTATTTGTGTGTGTGTGTGTGTGTGTGTGTGTGTGTGTGTGTGTGTTTGTAGATGTCGCCCAGGCTTGTCTCAAACTCCTGAGTTCAATCTAACCACCCACCTGGGCCTGCTAAAGCATTAGAATTACAGGCATGAGCCACCATATCTGGCTGATTACTTCAGTTAATTTCCTTAATTGCGTTGGAGGATAGAAACCCTTATTCCCATTTTACATATGATAAAACTGAACTTCAAAGATATTAAGGAACTTGACTCAAGTTACAGATCTAATAAGCAGTATATCCAAGATTTGGAGAAAGGAGGTTTAATTTTGTACCTAAAAATAAAAACAAACTTCTACTAATCTAGGAAATGAAAAAGACATGAAAAGAGAAATTAGAAACTATTTTTGACCCAAAGGAAAAGTAAAAGAGAACAGGTCAAAATTGGGGGGAATGCAGCAAAAGCAGTGCTTATCACCAACAATATCCTAGAATTCAAATATGAGAATGAGTTAGTTCCCAGGGCCACAAACAAGTGAAAAAAAACTTTGAGCAGACACTTAGAGACTCAAATATTCATTTCCAAGACTGCTCTCCTTCCAGTCTGCCTGGAACCAAGTTTATGGAAAATTTCCCCCAACTCATGGGAAGAGTGAGATGGAGGTGGACTACCAGCTTTTCCACCATCTTGGGCTCCCTAGCAGGAGATCAGTGTCTGCTTCAACCCACAGGAAACATCACAAGTGTCTGAAGGGAGAAATAACCCTGAGGACAGCCAGACACAAATGGAGAAGGCAGCACTACCATCCCCAGCCCTGGATACTCTGCTAGGCAACTCGGCCAAAGGAGATGCCAAATCATAGTGGCTATTTACAGCACCATGCTGTAAGAAGTGCTATCCACAGTTTCCCTCCTTATGAATCCCCACTAGCCAGCCCGCAGGATATCATCTTTGGGACCTCCCCCAGTTCTTCCTAATCCTTTGCTAGAGCTAGGGCAAACCTGGGCTTCAGACACGTTCTAGTGCCAAATAGGAGAAAGTGACCTAGTGAAAAAGCAAATAAGAAATTCAACAGGTAAATTACAAAGACTCTCTATGCAAATATACCCAATAAACACCAAAACAAGCCAAACAGAGAATACTGGAATAATTGATCCTTCAGTGCAAAGACATGGATGTACATCCAAAAGAAATAATAGCAAAGGAGAAGCCATTACCAACCCAAACAGACAAAGCAAGGAACCATTGTCCAACCCTAACAAGACGGAGATATGTCAACTTTTTTTTTGAAAGACAAGGCTGAATTCACTTATTTTTCTTGAAATAAAAAATTGTGTGTGTGTGTGTGTGTGTGTGTGTGTGTGTGTGTGTGTGTGTGTGTATAATTACCATTTTAAGTGTACAGCTCATTGGTAAATAAATATATATTCTTCTTCCTCCCTCTCCCATTCCCCTCTTTCTGACTGCCATTCTCAGTCTCCAGTAACCATAAATCTACTCTTTATCATCATGATATCCCCCTTCTTTTAGCTCCCAAATAAGAATAAGAACATGACTAAGAACAAACATATTTGTTTGTCTGTGCTTGGCTTATTTCTCTTAATGTAGTGACCTCAAGTTTCATCCATGTTGTTGCAAATGATAGGCTTCCGTGCTTTTTTATGATTGAATAATATTCCATTGTGTATATGTGTCACATTTTCTTTATCCATTCCTTCATTTATGGGCACTTAACTTGATTCTATATTTTGCCTATTGTGAATAGTGCTGCAATAAACATGGGAATGCAGAGACTCTTAATACATTGAATTTTTAATTATATATACCCAGTAGTGAAATAGCTACATCTTATGAGTTCTATTTTCAGATTTTTTGAGGAAACTCTATAGTATCTTCTGTACTGGATATACTGATTCCCACCAACTGAGTATGAGAATTCTCCTTTCACCACAGCCTTGCTGGCATCTGTTATTACCTATCTTTTTGATACAAGCCATTTTAACTGGGATGAGATGATATCTCGTTGCGGTTTTAATTTGCATTTCTCTGATATATAGTGCTACTGAGCATTACTTTAATATACCTGTTAGTTATTTACATGTCTCCTTTTGAGAAATGTCTATTCAGATCTTTTGTCCATTTTTAAATTGAGTTTTAAATTTTTTTTTCTATTGAGTTTTTGATGTATTCTAGTTATTAATCCCTTGTCAGATAAATAGCTTGCAATTATTTTTTCTCATTCTGAGTTCTTTCTTCACTCTGTTGATTGCTTCCTTTGCTATTCAGAAGTTTTATAGTTTAATGTAATCCCAATTGTCTATTTTTGCTTTGGTTGCCTGTGCTTTAGAGGTTACACAAGAATCTTTGTCCTGATCATTGTCCTGAAGTATTTCCTCAGAGTTTTCTTCTAGTAGTTCATGGTTTTAGGTCTTAGATTCAAGTCTTTAATTCATTTTAATTTAATTTTTGTGTATGCTGAGAGATAGGGGTCTAGTTTCATTCTTCTGCATATAGTTATTAAGTTTTCCTGGCGCCAGCTATTGAAAAGATTGACCTTTCCCCATTGTAAGTTCTTGGTGCCTTTGCTGAAGATGAATTGGCTGCAAATGCATGGATTTATTTCCAGATTCTTATTCTGTTTTATTGACCTACGTGTCCGTTTTTATGCCAGTGCCATACTATTTTGGTTACTACAGCTTTGTAATAGATTTTGAAGTCAGGTAGTGTGATGTCTCCAGCTTTGCTCTTTTTGTTCTGGATTGCTTTGGCTACTTAGGATCTTTTGCAGTTCCACACAAATTTCAGAATTTTAAAAAATTTCTGTGAAGAATGTTATTGCGTTTTATAATTTCTCTTGTGTAGGTCTTTCACATCTTTGGATAACTTAATTCTCAGATATTGCATATTCTTTGTAGTTGTAAATGAGATTGCCTTCTTGATTTAATTTTTGGCTAAATTAATCTTGGTACATAGAAACATTACTAATTTTCACATATTGATTTTGTATCCTGTAACTTTACTAAATTCCTGTTTGAGTTATAACAGGATTTTTTTTGGTAGAGTCTTTAGGTTTTCCACATATATGATCACGTCATCTGTGAACAAAGATAATTTGACTTCCATCATTCCAATTTGGATTTCTCTTTCATTTCTTTTTTTTACTTAATTGCTCTGGCCAGGACTTCCAGTATTATACAGATTAACAGCAAAATAATAGTGAAAGTGGGCATTCTTGTCTTGTTCTAGCCTTTAGAGGAAAGGCCTTCAATTTTTCCCTGTTAAGTGTGATGTTAACTATGGGTTTATCATAGATGACTTTTATTATTTTCAGGTATGTTTCTTCTATGCCCAGTTTGTTGAAGGTTTTTATCATAAAAGAATGTTGAACTTTATCAAATGCCTTTACCTTTATGGCATCTATTGAAATAATTATATGATTCTTGTTCCTGATTCTGTTAACAGGGTGTATCATATCTATCGATTTGTATATGTTGAACTATCCTTTCATCTCTGGAATGAATTCTACTTGACTATGGTGAATGATCTTTTTAATGTGTTGTTGCATTTGGTTTGCTAGTATTTTGCTGAGGATTTTTACATCTATGTTCATCAGTGATATTGTCCTCTAGCTTCCCTTTTTTAAAATTGTGTCCTTGTCTAGTTTTGGTATCGCAGTAACACTGGCCTTGTAGAATGAGTTTGAAAGTATTCCCTCCTCTTTAATGGTTTCAAAGTATTTGAATAGAATTGGTATTAGTTCCTTTAATATTTGGTAGAACTTAGCAGTGAAGTTATCATGTCCTGGGCTTTTCTTTGATCAGATACTTTTATTATGGTTTTTATTTCAAAACTCGTTATTTATTTATTGAGGTTTTCTGTTTATTGATGGTTTGATGTTGGTAGGTTACATGTGTCAGGAATTTATCCATTTCTTCCATATTTTCCAATTTGTTGGCATATGATTGCTTCTAATTGTTTTTAATGGTTCTTAGTATTCCTGAGGTCTCAGTTGTCATGTCTTCTTTTTTGTTTCTACTTTAAGTTTCTTTGATCTTCTCTCTTTTTTCTTATTCTAGCTAAAGACCATTTGGAGCTCCTTTATATGCTACTTGCTTTTTTTTCTCTTGCTACCTTTCATCTTTGACAGTTAGATTATTAAATAACTTCATTAGCCTTCCTTGACTAATGTGATGCTCTAAGGCCCTCCTGAGCCTGGATATTTATATCTTTCTCATGTTTTGGAAAGCGTTCTGTTATCATTTCCTTAAATAATCTTTCTACCCTTGCTTTTGCTCAGCCCCCTCTTGAACAACAACAAGTTTTGGATTTTTGTCTTTGAAGTCATTTTCTATACCTTCTAAGTGGCCTTCTCTCATTTTCATTCTTTTTTCTTTTCTCTCCTCTGTGTATTTTTTAATAGCCAGTTTTTGAGTTCATTGATTCTCTTCTCTGCTTGACCTATTCTGCTGTTGAGATCCTCTAAAGAGTTTTTCAGTTCAGCAAATGAAGTTCTCAGTTACAATATTTCTGTTTATCATTATTTCAATTTCCTTGCTAAATTTATCTGATAAATATCTGAAATGATTTTCTGTGTTATAGTAGAGATAACAAAGTTTCCTTGAAATAGCTGTTTTGAATTCTTAGTCAGAGAACTCACAAATCACAATCTCAAAAGGGTCAGTCACTGGAACATTGCTTTGTCCATTTAAGAAGGTCATGATTCCATGTTTCCTGTTGTTTCTTGTGGGTATACATCTATGTATTTGTATTGAAGAATTATTTATTCCAGCTTTCTCTGTCTAGTTTGGTTTGGTTTTTATTGAACATAGTTGCTTAATGAATCTCCACTGCTAGTTTGGTGCCTAGTTTTCGGCTCTAGGTGGCGCCTTAAGCCTAGGTTTACCTTGACTGTTGTAAATGACCAGAGCACTGGCTGTCCCAAATAGAGAAGATCCAAAGGGATTACTAGCACTGTGGGAAGGCTGGCTAGGGGTGTGTGCCCAGGGGACCTGTGGAACATACTTCCTACATGATTCCTACTGATTTGGCATTTCCTTTGGTCAATTTACAAAGAGTTTTTGACAGCTGAGGTTGGTAGTCCTGGCTTCCCTATTTGTCTCTGCCAGCCCTCACGGACATTTCTCCCTCCAGGCAGTCACAATGCTACCTGTGATTTAAGGCAAAGGCAGGTCTCCTGGCAGGAAACCAAAGAAGATGGGAAAGCTGGTTGACAATCTCATTTTCACATTTTTCAGTGCAGAAACCATGAGTTGAGGGCAGATTCTCCATGCTGCTGATGCCTGTCAGAATGGAGGGAAGAGGCATCATGGATGTAGCATCTGGTTCTCCTACCATCTGCTCACAGTTTTTCCACTTCTCTGTAGCTACAAGAACTATCTCCTCCTCATACAGGAGCTCTGGGTTGCTGCTGGTGAAGATCTTGGTGCTGTTTATTTCTTTTTGGTTTATGGTAAAGGGAAGAGAAGTCAAGCTTGCTTCTAAGCTGCCATGTTGGGATTAGAAAAACAGTATGTGAACTTTTAAACTAGAAGAATTCAAAATAGCAATTTCAAGGAAACTCATTGACCTATGAGATAACATAGAAAAACAATTCAGATATTTATCAGAGAAATTTAATGAGAAAATTGAAATAATAATTTAAAAATGAAAGAGAAATCTTAGAATGGAGAGCCACATTTGCTGAATTAAAACACTCTTTAGAGGATCTCAATAACAGAATAAATTAAAGAAAATAATCAATGAGCTCAAAGACTGGCTATTAAAAAAAATACAGTCGGTCGGCAAAACCTGAGGCCTGTCCTCTCGCTCTACTCCCCAGCAGCATGAGCTTCACTACTGGCTCCTTCTCCACCAACTACCGATCCCTGGGCTCCATCCAGGTGCCCAGCTACAGAACCCAGCCAGTCAGCAGCGTGGCCAGCGTCTATGCAGACACCAGGGGCTCGGTTCCTGCATCTTTGTGTGCTGCTCCACCAGCTTCCAGGGCGGCATGGGGGCCGGGGACCTGGCCGTGGGGATGGCCAGGGTCTGGCAGGAATAGGAAGCATCCAGAATGAGAAGGAGACCATGCAAAGCCTAACGACAGCCTGTCCTCCTACCTGGACAGAGTGAGGAGCCTGCAGAATGACAACCGGAAGCTGGAGAGCAAAATCCAGGAGCACCTGGAGAAGAAAAGACCCCAGGTCAGAGACTGGAGCCATTACTTCAAGACCATTGAGGACCTGAGAGCTCAGATCTTCGCAAATACTGTAGTCAATGCCCGCATTGTTCTACATGTCAACAATGTCCACCTTGCTGCTGATGACTTTAGAGTCAAGTATGAGACAGAGCTGGCCATGCGCCAGTCTGTCAAGAGCGACATCTGTGGGCTCCGCAAGGTCATTGATGACACCAGTGTCAGTGGGCTGCAGCTGGAGACAGAGATCAAAGCTCTCAAGGAGGAGCTGCTTTTCATGAAAAACCACGAAGAGGAAGTAAAAGACTTACAAGCCCAGGTTGCCAGCTCTGGGTTGACCATGGAGGTAGATGCCCCCAAATCTCAGGACCTCTCCAAGATCATGGCAGATATCCGGGTCCAATATTTCGAGCTGGCTCAGAAGAACCTAGAGAAGCTGGACAAGACTGCTCTCAGCAGATTGAGGAGAGCACTGCAGTGGTCACTACACAGTCTGCCGAGCTTGGAGCTACTGAGATGACGCTCACAGAGCTGAGACATACAGTCCAGTTCTTGGAGATCAACCTGGACTCCATGAGAAATCTGAAGGCCAGCTTGGAGAACAGCCTGAGGGAGGTGGAGGCCCTGCTACGCCCTGCATATGGAGCAGCTCAACAGGATCCTGCTGCACCTGGAGTCAGAGCTGGCACAGCCCCAGGCAGAGGGACAGCACCAGGCCCAGGAGTATGAGGCCCTGCTGAACATCAAGGTCAAGCTGGATGCTGAGATCGCCACCTGCTGGAAGATGGCTAGGACTTCAATCTTGGTGATGCCCTGGACCGCAGCAACTCCATGCAAACCATCCAAAAGACCACCACCCACCAGATAATGGATGGCAAGGTAGTGTCCAAGACCAACACCGAAGTTCTGAGACATTAAGCCAGCAGAAGCAGAGGACCCTTTGGGGAGCAGGAGGCCAATAAAAAGTTCAGAGGTCATTGGAAAATATACAGTCAGCAGACATAAAAGAAAAACAATGAAAAGAAAAGAAGACCACCTATAATGTATAGAAAATCACCTCGAAAGACCAGATCTAGAAATTATTGGTGTTTAAGAGGGGAACTGAGCAAAAGCAAGGGGTGAAAAAATTATCTTAAGAAATAACAACAGTACACTTTCCACAATTTTAGAAAGACAGAAATATCTAGATATAGAAAGGTCAGGGAACATCAAACAGATTCAACCCAAATAGCGCTAACCAAGGCATGTAATAATTGGACTTTCAAATATGAAAGACAAAGAGAAGATTCTGAAAGCAGCAAGAGAAAAGAGTAAAATGACAAAGCAACTCCAATTCATCTGGCAACAGATTTCACAATGGAAACCATGTAGGCCAGAAGTAAATAGGGCAGCATTTGCAAAGAGAAATAGTCTTTCACAGACAAAAGCTAAGAGAATGCACCACTACTAGACCCATCTTGCAAGAAATGTTAAAGAGAATTCTTCAACCTGAAAGAAAAAAATGCCGACATATAGTACACTAACTAAAAGAAAACATTTCAATGTATAAAACCCTCAGGTAAAATTAAGTATTAACACAACCCCAAATTATGCCAAAAATTTAATTGTGGTGTGCAATCCAATCATAAATCAAGTATGAAGCTTATAAAGACAAATCTATCAAAAACAATAATAACCACAATAGCCTGTTAAAATTAGACATAAAATACATAAACTGATATAATAAAAATTCAAAATGTGTGTGGGGGGGTGTGGAGTTAAAGCATAGAGCAGTTTATTATCGTTATTATTATACTTTAAGTTCTGGGATACATGTGCAGAATGTGCAGGTTTGTTGCATAGGCATACACGTGCCATGGTGGTTTGCTGCACCCATCAACCCGTCATCTACATTAGGTATTTCTGCTAATCCTATTCCACGGTGTTTATGTGCCACATTTTCTTTATCCAGTCTATCATTGATGGGCATTTGAGTTGGTTCCAAGTCTTTGCTATTGTGAACAGTGCAACAATAAACATACATGTGCATGTGTCTTTATAAAAGAATGATTTATAATCCTTTGGTTATATATCCAGTAGTGAAATTGCTGGGTCAAATGGAATTTCTATTTCTAGGTCCTTGAGGAATCACCACACTGTCTTCCACAATGGTTGAACTAATTTACACTCCCACCAACAGTGTAAAAGTGTTCTTATTTCTCCAAATCCTCTCCAGCATATGTTGTTTCCTGACTTTTTAATGATTGCCAATCTAACTGGAATGAGATGGTATCTCATTGTGGTTTTAATTTGCATTTCTCTAATGACCAGTGATGATGAGCTTTTTCTCATGTTTGTTGATCGTATAAATGTCTTCTTTTGAGAAGTGTCTAGTCATATCCTTTGCCCACTTTTTGATGTGGTTGTTGTTTTTCTTGTAAATTTGTTTATGTTCTTTGTAGATTCTGGATATTAGCCCTTTGTCAGATGGATAGATTGCAAAATTTGTTTCCCATTCCATAGGTTGCCTGTTCACTCTGATGAGGGTTTCTTTTGCTCTGCAGAAGCTCTTTAGTTTAATGAGATCCCGTTTGTCAATTTTGGCTTTTGTTGCCATTGCTTTTGGTGTTTTAGTCATGAAGTCTTTTCCCATGCCTATGTCCTGAATGGTATTGCCTAGGTTTTCTTTTAGGATTTTTTATGATTTTAGGTCTTACATTTAAGTCTTGAATCCATTTTAGTTAATTTTTGTATAAGGTGTAAGGAAGAGCTCCAGTTTCAATTTTCTGCATATGGCTAGCCAGTTTTCCCAACACCATTTATTAAATATGGACTCCTTCCCCCATTGCTTGTTTTTGTCAGGTTTGTCAAAGATCAAATGATTGTAGATGTGTGGTGTTATTTCTGAGGCTTCTGTTCTGTTCCATTGGTCTGTGTATCTGTTTTGATACCAGTACCATGCTGTTTTGGTTACTGTAGATTCATCGTATGGTTTGATGAGTAGGTAGTATGATGCCTCCAGCTTTGTTCTTTTTGCTTAGGATTGTCTTGGCTATATGGGTATTTTTTTGGTTCCATATGAAATTTAAAGTAGTTTTTTTAAAGTCAATGGTAGCTTGATGAGGATAGCATTGAATCTATAAGCTACTTTGGGCAGTATGGCCATTTTCACAATATTAATTCTTCCTCTCCATGAGCATGGAATGTTTTTCTATCTGTTTGTGTCCTTTCTTATTTCCTTGAGCAGTGGTTTGTAGTTTTCCTTGAAGAGGTCCTTTACATCCTTTGTTAGTTGTATTCCTAGGTATTTTATTTTCTTTGTAGCAATTATAAATGGGAGTTCACTCATGATTTGGCTTTCTGTTTGTCTGCTATTGGTGTACAGGAATGCTTGTGATTTTTGCACATTGATTTTGTAACCTGAGACTTTTGCTGAAGCTGCTTATCAGCCTAAGGAGATTTGGGGTTGAGGCAATAGGGTTTTCTAAATATACCATCATGTCATCTGCAAACAGAGACAATTTGACTTCCTCTCCTCCTATTTGAATACCTTTTATTTCTTTCTGTTGCCTGATTGCTCTGGCCAGAACTTCCAGTACTATGTTGAATAGGAGTAATGGGAGAGGGCATCCTTATCGCATGTTGGTTTTCAAAGGGAATGGTTCCGGCTTCTGCACATTAGTATGATATTGGCTGTAGGTTTGTCATAAATAGCTCTTATTATTTTGAGATATGTTCTATCAATACCTAGTTTACTGAGAGTTTTCAACATGAAGGGATGTTGAATTTTATCAAAGGCCCTTGAGATAATCATGTGGTTTTTGTCATTGGTTCTGTTTATGTGATGGATTATGTTTATTGAATTGCATATGTTGAACCAACCTTGCATCCCAGGGATGAGAGCAACTTGATCATGGTCAATAACCTTTTGATGTGCTGCTGGATTCTGCTTGCCAGTATTTTATTGAGGATTGTCACATCGATGTTCATCAGGGATATTGGCCGGAATTTTTGTTGTTGGTGTTGTGTCTCTGCCAGGTTTTGGAATTAGGATGATGCTAGCCTCATAAAATTAGTTAGGAAGGAGTCCTTCTTTTTCTACTTTTTGGAATAGTTTCAAAAGGACTGGTACCAGCTCCTCTTTGTACCTCTGGTAGAATTCGGCTGTAAATCTGTGTGGTCTTGGGATGTTTTTTGGTTTGTAGGATATTTATTACTGCCTCAATTTCAGAACTTCTTATTTGCCTATTCAGGGATTTGGCTTCTTCCTGATTTAGTCTTGGGAGGGTGTGTGTGTCCAGGAATTTATTCATTTCTTCTAGATTTTATGATTTATTTATGTAAAAGTGTTTATAGTATATTCTGATGGTAGTTTGTATTTCTTTGGGATCAGTGGTGATATTTCCTTTATCGTTTTCTATTGTGTCTATTTCATTCTTCTCTCTTTTCTTCTTTATTAGTCTGGTTAGCAGTCTATCTATCTTTTTAATCTTTTCAAAAAACCAGCTCCTGGATTCACTGATTTTTATGAAGAGTTTTTTGTGTCTTTATTTCCTTCAGTTCTGCCCTGATTTTAGTTATTTTTTATCTTCTGCTAGCTTTTTAATTTGTGTGCTCTTGCTTCTCTAGTTATTTTCATTGTGATGTTAGGGTCTTGATTTTAGATCTTTCCAGCTTTGTCCTGTCAGCATTTAGTGATATAAATTTTCTTCTAAACACTGCTTTAGCTATGTCCCAGAGATTCTGGTATATTGTGTCTTTATTCTTATTGGTTCAAAGAACTTCGTTATTTATGCCTTTTATTATTTAGCCAGCAGTCATTCAGGAGCAGGTTGTTCAGTTTCCAAGTAGTTGTGCAGTTTTGAGTGAGCTTCTTAATCCTGAATTGTAATTTGATTGCACTCTGGTCTGAGAGACTGTTATGAATATAGTTCTTTTGCATTTGCTGAGGAGTGTTTTACTTCCAGTTATGTGGTCAATCTTAGAATAAGTGTGTTGTGGTACTGAGAAGAATGTATATTTTGTTGATTTGGGGTAGAGAGTTCTGCAGATGTCTGTTAGGACTTGATCCAGAGTTGAGTTCAATTCCTGAATATCCTTGTGAGTAGTTTTGTTTTTCAGTTTTCTCTTTGGTTATTTCTATTTATTTGTGCTCTAAGTTGTTATCTCTTTAAAATAACTTGTTATATGTAAAGGTGTTTGTTGTAAGCCTCAAGGTAACCACAATGCAAAAACCTATACTAGTACACTAAAATAAAAACAATGAATTAAAAAGCTTACTATCAGAGAAAATCACTTAACCATTAAGAAAGATGGTAAAAAAGAAAGAGAAAAGTCTCAAACAACCAGAAAACAACCAACAAATTTTCACTTGTAAGTTCTTACTTGTCAATAATAACACTTAATACAAATGGTGTCAGTTCTCCAATTAAAACTTATAGAGGTGCTGAATGGATAAAGAAACAAGACTCAAGTACATGCTGCCTTCAAGAATGACAGCAAACAATTTACAATTTCAATTCAATCCCTGCCAAAATTATGACATTCTTAACATAAATAGAAAAAACAATCTTCAAATTTACATAAACCACACACACAAAATTTCCCTGAATAGCCAAAGCAATCTTGAACAAAAAGAACTAATCTGGAAGCATCACACTATCCAACTTTAAAACATACTACAAAGGTATGGTAACCAACTTAGAAAGATTGGTAGAAAAACTGGGATGTACACCAATGGAATAGAATAGAGAACCCAGATATCAATAAACACATTTAGTCAGTGTTTACAAAGGCACCAAGAACAGGCAATGAGTGAAGAGCTGTCTCTTTAATAAATGGTTCTGGGAAAACTGGATAGCTATATGCATAAGAGTGAAATTGGACCCCTATCTCTCAGAATATAAAAATTTAATCAAAATGAATTAAAGACTTAAATTTAAGACCTGAAACTATTAAGCTACTAGAAAAAAACATTGGAGAAACACTCAAGGACATTGGTCTGGACAAAGCACAGCAACAAGAACAAAAATTGACAATTGAGATTACACCAAGCTAAAAAGCTTCTGCACAGCAAGGAAAACAATCACCAAAGTAAAGAGACCACTCAGAATGGGAGAAAAATTTTACAAACTATCCATTTTACAAGTATTAGTAACCAGAATATATAAGGAGCTCAAACAATTCAATAGCATAAAACAAAATAATCTGATTTTAAAATGGACAACATATCTGAACAGATATTTCTCAAATGAAGGCATACAAATGGCCAACAGTTATATGAAAATAATGCTCAACCTCACCTAATCATCAGATAAATGCATCTCTAAACCACAATGCAATATCATCTAATCCCACTTACAATGGCCTTTATCAAAATGACAGGTAATAACAAATGCTGGTGAGAATGTGGAGAAGGGGAATCCTCATACATGTTGGTGGGAACGTAAATTAGAATGACCACTATGAAAAAGAGTATGGAGGTTCCTCCAAAAACTAAAAATCGAACTACATATGACCCAGCAATTAACTACTGGGTATATATCCAAAAAAAGGAGATCAATATATCGAAGAGATATCTGCACTCCCAAGTTTATTGTAGCATTAGTCACAATAGCCAAAATATGTAATCAGTCTAAGTGGACATCAATGGATGACTGTATAAACTGTGTTTTATATATATACAATGGAATATTTTCAGCCACAACAACTAACGCAATCCTGTCATTTGTAGCAACATAGATAAAACTGGAGGTCGTTATGTTAGGTGAAATAAGCCAAGCACAGAGAGACAAACATGGCATAGTCTCACTCATATGTGGGAGATACAAAAGTAGATATCATGAAGATAGAGAGTAGATTGATGGTTGCCAAGGCCAAGAATTGTTAAGAATGAAGAGGATGAACAGAAATTGAATAGTGGGTACAAGTATACAGTTAAATAAAAGAAAAGGCATTGTGTTTCACAGTTGAGTAGGATGAGACAATCTGCTGTAGGTTTCAAAATAGCTAAAAGAGAATAATTCAAATGTTCTTAGCATAAAGAAAAGTAAGGTGATGTATAGCTCAACAACCTTGATTTTATTGTATTAATCTGGTCTCACACTACTATAAATAACTGCCCAAACTGGGTAATTTATAAAGAAAAGAGGCATAGTTGACTCACAGTTTGGCAGGGGTGGGGAGGCCTCAGGATCTTATAATCACGACAGAAGGTACGTCTTCACAGGGCGGCAGGTCAGAGAGTGAGTGCCAAGTGAAAGGGGAAGCCCCTTACAAAACCGTCAGATCTCATGAGAACTCATTCACTATCACGAGAACAGCATGGAGGAAATCGCCCCATGATTCAATTATCTCCCACTGGGTCCCTCCCTCAACACTTGGGGATTATGGGAACTGAAATTCAAGATGAGATTCGGGTGGGGAAGCAGCCAAACCATATCATGAATGTATCAGATTATCACATTTATCCCCCAAATATGTACATCTGTTAAGTATTAATGAAAAAATTTTAAAAATATAAATATACAATAATCATATGAATACATGGCAATAAACGATACATTATGAGCCTGGGGGAGGACACCATATTTGTTATATTTGTTTTTGAATTATATACTGGTAGGGGGTGCATCTTACACATTCATTCCCTGACTTTACCTTTTTGCAATAAACTTTAAAGGTGCACTATGTATCTTTTATGTCTATGGCCACACACACACACCAGAGAAAAGTGTGACATTAGAAACAAAACTAGACATTTTAAGGAGGTTTGAGGATGGACAGCAAGGTGTGGATATTGGAAGACTCATGTTTACCACTAGGATAAGGAGTAAACCTCCCTCCTCACATCACCCATCACTGCTGTGACCTCTGTCACTCACAGATTCACCAAAAATTAAGTAATTATCTTGTTTTTATTAATCTTTCTGAAATGTGTGTATACTTCACATATATTTCAGTGTTTAATATTAGAAGTATTTTGATCTTTATTTAGGATTTTGATGATGTTTTTGTGACCTGAAATATGCCTTAGGAACTTAACTATTATTTCTATCAATTAGTCTATAGTAAAATCTGTTTTGTTATGCCATTTCATTTAAATTCACAGTTTCCAAAAATCTATTGATGAGGTTAAGTGAGGACTTACAGTACACTGCTTTAGCGGATCATTAGTTAAAGTCTGCTTCCAAGATAAATTTTCCAATATTCCCAACCTGGGCTTTGCTAGTATAGCGGACTCTAGTAACCAGATAAAGCCCTTGAAAGATAAAACACTGAGCACTGAGGTGGTGCAGATCAGATGAAATGGGTGGGTATCCAACAGCATAGGCTATAGCTCTAAATTTTATTCACTTCATGTTGTGTTAACATATTTAATAAGAAATGGTTGGAAACCATGAAAGTATGGTCTTTAGTTTTTTCTTAATCATTTTTCCTTGTTTCTAAAGAAAAGTAAAATTTTGGAAACAAATTAAGAGAGAATAAACAAATTTTGTTATGCTTTTGTTTTGTGAAATCAATACTCTTTGAGGTTTGCTATATTGTTCTACATTTTCAATTATTAAAAAAGCAAATTACTATTGCCAATATTTTTTTCTATAATTGAAAAAAAGCTTTTAAGTAGAAGCCCATAAATAAAAGTGAGATTCCATTAGGTAAATCTCTTGAAATGACTTTTGTGAATCTTTCTTATTAGTTTTGTGGCAAATGATATATTTTGAGAAATTGGGAAAAATTAACTCACCTCCTTCAGATTATCTGCACCACCTTCTGTACCCACACTTGCTGTATGTCCAGGCAGAGGTCTCTTTATGAATATGCTTCACACTAAAGAGAGAAAAAGACTATGGAGGTAAATTACTTATCTGGTTTTAGATCTTCCTTTGCAATTGGGTATCATGACCATTTACCGTTTGGCTCAGTAGTAAATGGAAATGATCCCAACAGAATTTCTTCACAATTTTCTGGGAGCTGCAGGAACCCCACTTACTTTACCAAAGGCTCTTGAATCCAGCATTCACAGTTAAAGGAATTCTCAGGATACCTGGAGTCAAATTACTTGGATTAATTGACATGGACTTGGACTTTGCTTCACTCATGCTAATTCCTATTTCAAATTTAATCATCATTTTACAAACTTGCTTGTGTTTCTCTAATTACTTTAACTCTGCAAAATGTCAGATTATCTACCTCCCCACTCTGTGTTTTAGAATTTGCTTATACCAAGAAATGAAAGTATTGCTCTGGAATTCAGAAGCAAGGGAGACACAATAGCTAAAACTAACCAGATATCAGTACCATGTTATTTGTAAAGATGTAATTTTTTTTTTTTTGCTGTTCCGTTTACCGTTGTACTCTCAGCATCTAAACAGTCTACATGTACAGAAGCAAAATAACTAAGCACTTTTGAAAGTACTTACATGATTTCTTAATAATAATTCTGAGTTCTTTTAATAAATTTGATATGAAAAGGTATAAAATGTGTCCTTATGCACTGGCATTGTGGTGCTGTTCTAATACTCGGCACCATGGAAGCAGTGAAAATAGCAAGGAAGTAAGGACTGCTTCCATCAAACGGCACAACTCTGCTAGATACCCTTTAAATTTGAATATGATGATTTTGAGGACCATGGGAAATACCTTAAAGAAATAGGTTGCTACAGATAGACTAATTTTAGGCCAATCCTTGACATTAATTTCCTTAAATGATTCTCAGTGACTATTTTAAATATCTATATAAAAACCAATATATGAGTATATATAAATATATAAAACTATAAATATTTTAAAAATAATGTTTTATGTCCATATGGCACTTTTCTTCTATTTGATTTTACAGTATTCTTCATGATATTATAATGCTATTTACAGGAGATAAACAATGATCTTATCAATAGAGATATAACCTTCCGAAAGAGTTAACAGAAACATAGCTATTTTACAGAAATGTCTTGCATTAAAAAAAAAACTTTTAATGCTGATAAAATAAAAAAGGAAATACAGAAAACACATGTTAAAAACACACTATTTGTTATACAGCAGGACCTTAGAATGGTCTAGGGTCCATCAGAAGTCTTCAAAACAGGCAGAAAATGATTACTATCTGAGCCTTTGTCAGTAGAACACTGAGTAAAAACACATGGTTACCTAGCTCAATTTTAATAAGCAATATTAACCAACTGTGGCCCCCAATGGAATATGATGTAAATTTTAAGTGAATATAAGTATATCTAGTGATATATATTATAGGACATGTTCTGAATTTTAGCAACTAAATGTCTACATCAATGCAAATATTACACTTTTCTGAGAGGTATAGAGATAGAACCTAAATAATTCCAAATTTAATGCAAATTAGAGCTGACTTATGCCTTAGGCACATTAGGCATAGTGCTTAGGGCCCACAATAGGTTTAGAGGCCCATGATATTGTTTTAATTGCCTTTAAAGTCAGAAGAAAAACATAAAGTTTTAGAGTCTAGAAAGTGTTACTTTTTTCTCACAATGGAAATAGATAAAATTTTTAGAGCCCACAAAAATCTCCTAAAATTTGCCTAAAACAGAAAAAACATTGAAGTATTTTAAATTACATCAAAAATAATTTTAACTGTTGATATTATGATGGCTGAGGGTCCCACGAAGATAAAAATGTCTAAGGCCCACAAAAGTTATTTTGTAGTCATGCTAACATCAAATAAATGCAAATAGAGAAATTTTTTTGTTTCAATAAACAAATCTCAAATCATTTTGGATAGCTTTGCTTTCTGAGAATCATATTCAGACAAAAGAAAATGCTATTGATTAGAAAAATGAGCCTACCTTCACACAGTGCTATAGAAAGCATGCAACTGCCAAGAGAGCAATAGCGCAACAGCCAGTTTGGAAGTCATGTTTACACTGGATGGTTTCTTTCCAGTTTCCCACAGCCTCTAGACACTGCAGTGCTTAGCTGTCTCTGGGGACTTGTACTGGCTGGAGTGCTCCTGAGGCTTTTTATATTATTGCAACATGAAATGTGTGTAGATACTCATTCTTGCACTATGTTACTGGAAATTACACAAAATTCAGTATGGCACTATGCACTTTGAAACTGACCCTGACAGAAACAAACACTCCCAGGTCTCTTAACAAATTTTCAGCAGGTTAAAATTTAACCTAATTTAGTATAACTACTTTGTTAAATGTGCACATCTCTGAATTTGATTATTTTTATTTGAATTCCTAATTTTATAACAATTATATTTGAAATAAACTTAAACTTATATAGAAAAGTTGAAAGAAGAATCTAAAGAATTCCAGAATATTTTTTGCTCAGGTTTTCCAGTATTTCCTAAGAATAAGAAAATTCTCTTATAAAAGCAGAATGCAGCTATCAAAACTAGGAAATTAATGGTGATGCAATGCTAATACCTAATCTATAGATTTTATTCAAATTATGACAATTACCCCAATAATATCCTTTACTTTGACGGATGGATAAATGGAAAAATAGATAGATAAAACTGTTTCAGAATCCAATGTAGTTTCAAGTATTGCATTTACTTGATATGTTTCTTTAGTCTTCTTTATTCTGGAACAATTTCTCAATTTGAATTTATGTGATGTTTTCTTGTGATTAGGTCCATTTTGGGCAGCAATATTCCAGGGTGCTGTTGTGTACCTCTCAGTACATTTTGTTATATATCCAATATGATTTGGTTCTGTGTCCCCACCCAAATCTCATGTTGAATTGTAATTCCCAGTATTGGGGGAGGTCCCTGGTGGGAGGTGATTAAATCATGGGTGTGGATTTCCCCCTTGCTGTTCTCATGATAGTGAGTTACCATGAGATCTGATGGTTTAAAAGTGTGTGGCATTACCCCCTTCACTTGCTCTCTTTCCTGCCACCATGTGAAGATGTGCTTGCTTCCCCTTCACTCTTCTACCACAATTATAAACTTCCTGGGGCTTTCAAGCCATGCTTCCTGTACAGCCTGCAGAACTGTGATTCAATTAAACCTCCTTTCCTTATAAATTACCCAAAATCAGGTAGTTCTTTATAGTAAACTACAATTTGGAATACAACCTCTATTTCCAAATACACAAAAATAATTAGAAGAATTTCTTCCCAGGAAGCAGGACATTAAAATATGTTTATGTCCTAGAAACAAAAAAAAGAATTGCTGAATACATTAGTTTGCTAGGGCTGACATAACAAAATACCACAGACTTGGTGGCTTACACAACAGGAATTTATTTTCTCATAGTTCTAGAGGCTGTAAGTCCAAGATCAAGGTGTCAATAGGTTTGGCTTTTTCTGAGGGCTCTCTCCTTGCCTTGAAGATATTTGCCTTCTCATTGTGTCCTTACATGCAATGGTCCTCAACATTTTTGGCACCAGAGACCAATTTCATGGAAGACTATTTATTTATGGACTGGGGTGAGGGGATGGTTTAGGGATAATTCAAGTGCATTACATTTAATTTATACTTTATTTCTATTATTATTACACTGTAATATATAATGAAATAATTATATGATTCACCATCATGTGGAATCAGTGGGAGCCCTGAGCTTGTTTTGCTGCAATTAGACAGTCCCGTCTGGGGCTGATGGGAGACAGTGACACCTGAAGTGTGTTGCTTACGTCCAGTCTACTTTGTAATCTCATTTTGGTTGCTGTCACTGCAGAAAACCCTGCTTCACAAAGAGAGGATGTTGAAAATGGAAGCAGGATTTTCAGTACTTTTGTGACAATCTTGGGATATTTCACCTTGACTTTAATCCACAAGGTATGGAGATTTGAAGTTGTCTCAAACACACTTTTAAGGCCATTGTCATCTGCCTTATCAAGTAGCTGATCCTATTCTAAATTGACAAAGTCAATTAACTTGGCTTATTTACAAATGAGTCACAGATTCATTCCTTCCCAGTTCTAGGGTCTTTTGTAGTTAGAAAGTAATGTTTAAACTCTTTTTGAAAGCTGAGATAGATGATCATGCACCAGCTGGGAGAAAAAAGGCCATGGCTCAGTCTTTTTCAAAATCTTTTATTTTGAAACATGTCAAAAATTTCAATGTTCACTTTTTGCCCCCATAATTCCACTTTGGCTTTAAATGCAGCCCCTCTATCTGCCAACTTGAACACAGTTGTCATTCTCACCTGAAGTGAAGGATTGAGTTCACTGAGCAGGTTGAATATGTCACACAGGCAAGTTTTGCAACCCATTCTATGTCACTGAAATGTGCTGCCAGTGGTGTCTATTTACCTAAAAGATATCTCTGGAGTGGCTCCAGTAACTCAAACACTCTGGGCAGTGATCTATCTTTAGGAAGCCATCTCACTTCTGTGTATAAGAGAAGACTTGTGTGCTCTGTGTCCACCTCCTTGCAGAGATGCATGAACAGACATCAGTTAAGGGCATGCATTTTAATGTGATTAATAATTTTAATCACATCTTGCAAAACGTTTTTAAATTTAGGTGACAATTTTTGGCTAGCTGACATTTCTCTATGGATGACACAGTGTGAAAACTCACATTCAGAAGTGACCTCACTGACCCAAGTAGTGAAACCAGAAAGCTGTCCAATCATGGCAGTTGGTCTGTCCATGCATATACCAACCTAAAATGACCAATTGAGTTTTCCTGATATGTATTCATTCAAAGACTTGAATAGTTCTGAAGCTATGGTGTTAGTTGGCAACAAAAGTGCACATAACATATCTTCATGCACATCTTCTGAAAAATATATTGCACAAAAATAAGCATTGTCGCCTTGTTATCAACATTAGTAGACTTGTCAACCCAGATTGTGTATCACACTGGCTCATTAACTCTCTGTAACAATTGTGCCTCAGCATTCTCTGCTATTTCATCAAATCATCTACGTATGGTGTTAGTCGAATGAGAAACACATGCCACTTTTTGAACTGCAGCCTCTCCTAAAAGTTCATGACATAGTCCTTAGCAGCAGCCAGGATCAACTCTTCACCAACAGTAAAGGGCTTCTTAGCTTTAGCAGTGTGGTTAGCCACTACAAATGATGCTGTTGGTACAGACACATTTGATGAAACGGTGACCTTCAGTTATTTCTTCTGTTCTTCATGCTCACATTGTTTTTTTCTTTTGAAAATCTCCAATGGCTTGTTTAATGCAGGGTTCTTGGTCTCCATGTGATGAAGCAGTTTTGAAGGTTTCACAGCTTCATTGGATAGCCAGTTGCCACATATTATACAAAAAGAACTTGGAGAATGTGAATCACCTGATGCAATGAACCTGTAATTTAAGTAGGATTCATGGTATTTTCTTTTAAATGCGGCTTTCTTTTTGTTGGCAGTACTAGAGTCATCTGCTGTCTCATCATTGGCTCTTCCCCCTTTTCAAAGAAACTCCAGTGATGATTGTTTTTATTCATTTTGGCTAGGGTTAGCATGTAGGCTTACAAACCTGTGATTGAGACAAGTGTGCAGTGCAGGAAAGAGGTGCAGATGGAAGGGGTAAATCAAATAATGGGCAGGACACACATGGACTAAAATAAGTGTTGGATTCTGACTTAGAGCCTGCCACCAAATGCAGCTGTACAACTGAAGTACATCAATTCACTTGCCACGATAAAGCCAGCCAACAGATGCAGCTTAATTATCACCTGCCACTCACTGATAGGGTTTTGATATGAGTCTGCAGGCAACAAATTTATTATGGTCTCTGTGCAGTCAAACCTCTCTGCTAATGTTAATCTGTATTTGCAGCCACTCCTCAGAGCTAGCATCACCACCTCAGCTCCACTTCTGATGATTAGGCATTAAATTCTCAAAAGGAGCATGCAACCTAGATCCCTCTCATGTGCAGTTCACAATAGTGTTTGTGTTCCTATGAGAATCTAATGCCACCACTGATCTGACAGGAGGCAGAGCTCAGGAGGTAATGTGAGCAATGGGGAGTGGCTGTAAATAGAGATGAAGCTTTGCTCACTCACCTGTGGCTCATCTCCTGCTGTGTGGCATGGTTCCTAACAAGCCATGGACCGCTATCAGTTCTTGGCTCAGGGGTTCGGGACCCCGGCTCACATGGCCTTTTCTCAGTGTGTATGCATCTCTGGTGTCTTTTCCTTTTCTTATAATGACACCAATCATATTAGATTAAGGTCAATCCACGTGACCTCGTTTAACCTTAACTACCTCTTTAAAGGCCCTATCTCTAAATACAGTCATATTCTGAGGTGTACTGAGGATTCAGACTTTAATGCATGAATTTACAGGGAAAGCAATTCAGGCCGTAATGTGAATGAAATGCCTTTGCTCTATTCCTACTGTTGTTTATTTATTTTTTATAAGAAAATTTCCAGTTTCCAGTATAATGTGCACTGGTGAAGAGCCTTTGCGGTAGTTACAATTAATAAGTACTTTATTTTTATCTAGCACTAATGAACAGCTGAGGCCTAGGCATCTTTTGTGTGTGAGTCAAAGGAGGTCAGAAGAGGGTTAAAATCTATATTAATGTGCTCACTAGACAAGAAAAACAAACGTTTATTCTATAAGTGTTTAGTTTTTGATATCTTTAATTTTGATATTTTACTAAACTTAATTATTTGTTCATTAATTTAATAATGTTACTTAATATGATCAGTGTTATTCATAATTTCATAAATACTTTTTCAACATCCAATGTACCAAGTACTGTGGTAGGAGTTACAAGTATCACAGTAACTAGGATATATAGGAAAGACATGTAAGGAAGATATACAAATAAGGTATTTCTTCCTTTATAGATTTTTCAATCTAGCAAGGATATGAACAGGCAAGTAAAATGTAGTCATCAGAGTATTATAACATGGATATGTATAGGGTCCATGGGAGCAAATAGACAGAACTTTGCACCTGTTTGGTGGGAACTGATAGAGAAACTGAGAATTAGGGTTGAGCATAGATTTCTTCAGACAAAAGTTACGGGTGAGAAGAAGAGGTGACAGTCCTCAGGATCAAAGAGCATTTACATCCGTGTGCTCTCTCCTTGAGAACCCCTGGGCTGCTGCAGAGGCAGCTCTCCTGAGGGAAGTTGCTGCATGGACTTGCAGGTCACTGATTGACTCTTCTTGAAAAGAAATGACCCCAAATATTTGAACCTTTGAACATGTGCTCAGGGAAGTTATTAATCTAGGTTCTTTGGCAAATATATAGTATGGCCCATTTTAAAAATTATCATTGTCATTATTCTTTCAGTGTAATTATGAGTATTATTGTTCATTTTCCAAAGCCTCAGAAAATAATTAGCAGCTGCCAAGGCAAGTTAATGACTGGGCATTTACCACAATGTTCTGTTTCAACACATTCAAATTTTCAACGTATACAAGCAACCAGGACATCAAATGCTCAAGTCAGGGAAGCAGAGCCTAGAGTAGAACAAGGACTGAGCAGAGCTGGGTGGTCAGTTATGGGCCTGACTTCAGCAGGGCAGCCGCTGTCCAAGAAATTAGATGAAAACACCACAGCTTTTTTTTTTTAACTTGCGCATTCTCCCTCTAGTCACATCAGCAGCCATAGCTAAACAACGGACAGACAGGAGGACACAACTACTCTGCTACCTCAACCCCCACCTCATGCATACTCCCCCCTGCATTCTACATATCCACCCTGGCGCTATAGCGCAATATCTGCTTTGTTAAAGGGCTTCTGTATGAATCATGACTCCATTTCACTTTATGGAACCTGTATTTCCCTTATATCATTGAGGAAATCTCCTTAGCAGCTCTCAAACCTCTTTTGTCTTCCTTCCATAATTCCTTCCTTTGATTTTTTTCTTCCATCTTTTTCTTCCTTCTATCCTTTCCTTCTTAACAATTCTTGTAGTTTCTTATTGCAAATCTAATTCAGTTTGGGTATAGAGAAGTGTAAAAGGGAAAAGAGTCTGTCCTCTCACCACCCAGAGATTATGACTCTTCAGGATTTGATGCATTTCCTTTCAATCCTGTGTGTTGTGTATATGCCACGAAACTAAGATTTTACAGTACACATGATTTTACGTCATGCTTATTTCACCTTCTACAATGTTGTTGGTATTTCTTAGCGTCAATACTTCCACTTCATGATTGACATGTCAGTATTTCTACTTCTCTTGCATCTCTGAACTATTACAACATGTAATTTTATCTAATTTTTTAAAATTAAACTTTTTAGTAGAGTTCTTCCTCCTTCCTAACCCCACTGTGCTAAGCCAAGTCCAACTTTCTGTGGCCCAGACCACTATGCAAATCTCTGAACCGGTCTAGCCAAAGCTCTCCTCCTTTACATCCTGCCAAGTGGACTTTCTAAAATGCAAACCTGACTGTGCCTTCCCCGGCTTTAACCTTCAATGTCCAATTTCATGCCATGCTTCTCAGAGCATATAGTTTACTTCCCTGACTCTGATCAAAACATTTCTCTACTTGGCCCCTCTGGTCTCTCCAGGCTCCTCTCTGGCTCTGTCTATCCCTCTTCCTACCCTCACCTTCAGCCTTTGAAATTCTTGTACCTGTGAGTCTTTTTTCATTCCATTTCCTCTGTCTGGAATACCCTTCCCTTTGTTGGCATGATATAACCTATGCATTCTTTAAAATTCAACCCAAACAGCACTCCTGCTTGAGCACTTCCTGAAAGGTCATTCTTCGCCCTCTACTTCCCTGTATGGATTAAGATCTGAAGGTTTGTTCTTCCCGGCCTGGGAACGTTTCTGTACCCTGTAGCCTGGAAACCCGCTGCAGCTTTTCTTAACTGACTTCCTGATTGTTTTCCTCTTAACAATAGTAGCTGAATCTGAATCCCAAGCCCCTCACACATAGTAAACACTCAAGAAAAATCTGCTGAACAGTGTTGGTCTTTCACAGTCATTCTGGCTCAGCAGCCAAGAGTTCCTGTGTCCAAGGCCAGGTTCCTTCTGTTGGCTCCATTCTAAGTTAAGCATGCCATGACTCACTGTTTCCTAGACAATGTCATTTGTTAGCCCGGCTATGAAGCCCTGTCCACTTGTGGAATTTCCCAGGGATTTCAGAATCTCCCTTTAAAATCCCTTTCTCCAAGCATTTCCATCACAGAGGCCTCAAGATAAAAGAAGTTATAGAATATTGTTACCCTGAGGATGAATCAGCTATTGTCAAACATTTCCCCCATGAACTTTGCTTTTAGCATCTACAAAGAGAAAACAAAATGTGGCTTACTTTACAAATTTAGTGAAATAAAACCTAACAAGCTAATTTTAATGTAGCAGACAGGAATGTAATTTGAGTGGAGATCCAGAAAGATAGATAGAAAGATATCTATATGCCTAGTCCAAAATACCACTTTAGTGTCAAGGAAAGAAAAAGCTCTAAACCGAAGCTAAGGAAAACTTTTCATAAAATCGTGTAGGTCTCATTCATCATTTTGACCATACAACAGAATCTTCTTTCATTTGTTACTGTTACTTCACCTGTGGCTAAACTGGGCATGCCACTGGCGGCTTCTGCATTGGGAGCCAGAGTCTAGATGAGAGAAATGTGGTGACACCTGAAAACTCGAGATGCCAGCATCTGTGGAGCCTCAAGGGATGTTAAAATGCTTGCCCGTGGAATCCTGAGGTCCAAGCTCCCAAGAAATGTTGCGACTTTTGTAGTTCAGGAGGCCGTCCAGGAGGGACTGGTACCTAGCTGCTTCACTTCTTTGAGTCTTCAGCTCATAGGATGGAGGCATGTTACATCTCTCCCTGTTGCCCACAGCTTGGAGGATGCGGGTGTGTTGTGTTACAGCTCATTTGTTCCTGCTGTCTGCAGCTCAGTAAATAGAGGCATGTGGCACCCAGTGGCTTTTTCACTCCTGTAACTAAGTGAGCAGGAGTGTGTGTTACAGCCGTTTGGCAGGTTTCAGGTTCTTGTCCTGTGACCAAGAAGAACGACATACACAGACACCGGAAAGTGAGCAAGGAAGAGAAGAATTTTAGTGAGTTACAGAAAAGCTCTCGACACAAGAGGGGGACTTGAAGTGGGTAGTCTTCTGTGTCAGAGGGGGACCCAAAAATGAGTAGCTGTCTGTAAGGCTGAGTCTGGGGTGTGTGTGGGCTCAGAATGAGCGAGTGTATGCTGATTGGTCCAGGGGTGGGCCTGGAAAAAGCACCAATAGATTGGCTAAAAGGCATTGAGAAAGTTCTCACTCTGGTCATGGACTCTACCCAGAATTGACAGCTCAGTTTTCAGGCTTCAGGCTGTCTTTGACTTGGAGGTCAGGTTTTACCAGGACACACCCCTGTCTGCTTAAGAATCTGTCTGTCTCCTGTTGCTATCAGTATAGCCAATTTGAACAGCCATTTCCCAGTCAAATTATGTCACTACATAGCGTGGCATGTGAAGATCCTAACTATACCCAAACAGATTATTATAAGTATCACCTTCCCCATTCTTATGTTCTAGTCTCCAATAGAACATATCAACTGCCAATTCATCAGAAATACCACCACCAACAAAAAAAAACCTTTCAAACAGGAAAAGTTAGATTTATTAGAATTACTCAACAGAAGGAACGATGCTCTGACAACATTTTAGTGTCTCAGAAGGAGAATGTTCAGAGAATTGGGCTCAAATTAAAGCTGATTTGACAAGGGAGGGGAAAGGACTGGAATTGGGCACAGTTGCTGACATGATAGTTTAGAGTTGGTGGACAAAAGAGGTGAGGGTCTTGCTAGAACGAGCAGACTTGTCTAAGGAGTGATCTGCTAGCTCAGATGTGCAAACTGATGTCCTAGATAAACTGACTTATGAGAATTACCTGAAACAAATGGCAGAGTTCTCCATGAGCCTAGTTTTATTTTCTATGTAAGAATTTCCTGGATCAAAGAGGTAAGTCTTGCCAATACAAATAGACCTACTTCTCAAAAGAATGCCCTGAAAAGTGGAGAACTTCTTGGTAGCCTCAACTCCTGGAACAGTACCTAGTAAAAAATAAGTGTACATAGAAATATATCTGGTAGTCAAAAATATTTGTTGAGTTGAATGAAGATTATCTTGGTCCTAATTATGTTGTTAAATAAGATAGATATTGTTGCAGAATTGAAAATTTCCAGAAGAGGAAGCCAGGAATCTGAATTCTAGTACTGATCCTACCACTAATTACTAATCTCTCTGAACCTCTGTTTACTCACCAGACTAATGAGCAAATTAAACTAAATTATTTCTAAGATCCCTTCAGTTCTAAAATACAGTATTACTTTCCACATTCACGTAGAAATATTTAAGCCTCCTGTAGACACACACTTAACTGCTAGAGCACACAAGCTTCAGTTGTTGGTTAGAAAAGATAATGCATTCTGAGATTCCGGCTAATGGGAAGAGACATCAAATTCTCACTTAGTACCTATTAATAGTAATTTGGGGAAAAATAGAATGCTTCATCAGCCCCAGGACATATAGGCATAGAATGCCCAGATTTATGATCCAGAGGGAAAAAAAGTCCTCATCTTCTAGTATTTCATTCCTAGAGTCTTTTCTGGTTTCAAATAATAATAATAAATAAAAGTGGCATTGCTATCAGTCCAGTGAGAACAACTCCTAAGAATTTTCTGTGCATGGGAGTTGCCTAGATGGTGAAACCCAGGAAAAAATCAATGAGTGAAAGAGAAAACCAGCTAAAGGGGAAAAAATGTCCAAGAGATCCCAGCAGAGAATAATGAGGGCAGAGGACAGAGGCTATAAGGGGAGGAAAAAGAGGATAAAGTTCATGCAAATTATGTTCCTGCAGAGCTATAAGCAGTGGTGCGTTAGTAAGATGGCTTTCGAAATTTTTTAAAAAATCAGATTTGTAGCATTTGCTGATTTCCATAAACACTCCCACTATGGCCAAATTTATGCTTCCAACAGTCAATAACTGGCTATCAAATTTCCTGACCACTTAACAAACTGCTCTTGCAAGCCCAGATAAGCTGGCCAGAGCGCAGCATGAGGTAAGTGAGGCTGACTGAGGAGCTCTCACTGACCAAGGGTGAGCTCCTATAGGATCCTCGGGATGTTGACTCTTCAATTACTGAATACTTTTTCTGGGGTGTTCTTTTCTTTTACTGAAATTCTCACTATGCTTTGCTTTAGGGAATTGATATTCATATCCTGTAAGTCAAGAGGAGTTTTTTTTTTGAGTGGAAGCTTGAATAAACTGAAGTGGATCAGCTCTCAAGTGCCAAACACCTTTGTTCTGAGGTTTAGATGACAATTATTACTATTACTTCAGTGACCCTTGGCCACTCTGAGATGGGAGTGGTCAGGGAGAGAAAGGAAAGGAATGTTAGTGAAACCACTTCCTGTTCTCTCCCTGCCCTGGGGCCTCACTTACTATCAGCTTTGCATCTCAGACCTTGGCCTTCCTGTGAAATGAACATTCCTTAGCCCTAGCTTCCAGGAATATTGGATGCTAGACTCTAAAATAAACTGATATCATTCACAGGCTTTCTTCATTCCAGAAGAAAACCAGGAAACATATGGCAAAAGAAATGTTCTTCAAGAAATTATTTTCCATGTCATATTTGCATAAATTTGTAATGGGCTTGTCACTTCCACGGAAAGGGGAAACCAGCATGACTCTAGCATGCTGGCATCCTGGTGCCCTTGGCAGCTAAGATCAGACTGTTTCTCCTTTTGCTTCTTTTCTGTGGTTCTTCGTGGAATCATGACCAGCAGATTTGAAGGTACAGATGACTATATTCAACACTGTATGTGCTATGAGTGAGCAGCCTGAATTGCTCAACAATATTTCGTTTGGCTAATATTTCAGTTTGTTGAGTCATAAACCTGACAAGTAGCTACAGCCCACAAAATAACATTTTCTGACTCAGTACATGTGAGAGAGAAGTGGTAGCTAAAGGTTCAGCACAGCAGACACTGTTGGCACAACCATCTGACTCCACAACCTTATTCCAGAATCTAGATTTCTCTCTATTTGACTCAATGGCTTGCTTTACAAATTCAGTGTAAACCTCAGACCTTCAAAAATGTATCCCAAAACTCATGATGAACAGCACCTGGTGTTCAGCCTTTTTTCTTCTAACTATGAAAGTGTCCCCACCAGGAAGTAACAATAGCTGTCAGCCTATTAACACATGAGCAATTTGATGCCTCTTATGTGAAAAGTACAAGTTGAGAAATGAATTTCCTGCTGCTGAAATTCTAACACTTAGAAACTCTTCGATGAACAAACATAAGCATATTCTTTGAATTAATACAGTGGAATAAAGAATTTTCTTAAACCAAACAATTTAAGTGCCTTGACAAATGTCAACATAGTGGAACAGGATCTTAAACCATCAAACAGCGGGTTTTCCTTGTGATGGTAGTTTTTCAAAGACCTATTGAAGAATCAAGAAATGCTGATTCTTTGTTTTTCTTAATCATGTTCTATTGTCCTATGTTATCATAAAATGACTTTAATTAAAATGTTAATTTTAGTTAAAATTAATGGCTTTCTCACCTGATATCTTAACTATTGAAACATATTATTTACACTCTCCTTTCTTTCCCCAGTATGTCCTATTCAATTTATTAAGCTCTGTTGTGTTCCAAGCATTTATAAAACGAACTCCACGTGTAGACAAAAACAGAAATAATTCTTGTTTCAGAAACATAAAAATTCCTCTGAGGGGGTATCAAAATTAGTACAAATTGAAATATGTTGTAATTAGCTAGATTTTTTCCCAAACTCATCGTTTCAGTCATTTGTTTTAGGATAATTTTTGAGAATTTTCTTCCATGTGAACTCCTTCAATGCTTCATGAGGCCATAACTAACAACTGTGAAATCTTGAGTGAGTGAGTTCAGAGAGGCCCATATTTCTCTGTCTAAATATTTAACGTTTTCTTAACTAGCTAACAAAATGTTAAATAAAATGAGTTCTATCTTCCTATCTTCACAGATATACAGTCATGCACTGCATAATGATATTTTGGCCAACTACAGATGGAAAACACAATGGTGAGCCCATGAGATTACAGTACTATTAATATATATTTACTGTATACTTTGTGCATTTAGATATGTTTAAATACTATTGTGTTACAGTTACCTACACTATTTAGTACAGTAACATGCTGTACAACCTTGTAGCCTAGGAGAATAAAATAGAGCTTATAGCATAGGTGTGGAGTAGGCTATACCATCTGGGTTTGCATAAGCATACTCTATGATGTTCACACAAGGAGCAAACACCCTAATGACAGATTTTGCAGAATGCATTCCGATCTTCATGTGACACATGACTGTATGTTAATAACATTTTAAAAGTATATAAAGGTATGGATTTTATATGATGAGAATCAGCAAAGTATCAGAGATAAGTGAATTTGTAATTCCATATCTGGGTATTCTGTTATTAGGGAATGTCACATGCATACAAAATAAGATCATACATAACTTAAGATGTATTATGTATTTATTATATAAAATTTATTTTTCTTGACCAGCAAAATAAGTAATTACATTTTTATAATTGAAATTGTCACATAATTTTTGTTCTATAGACAATAGTGCCATTTTAGATGATGCATGAATCATTTAATTCTTACATTTATTTATAATTCACTTAAATTTGGAGAGGTTTCATTCTTCTAATGCAGTGACAGTAAGATTCCTAAAGCATTACTTAGATGCAGAAACAAAGCATGCAACATTTGATGCTATATTCACACATTGTAATATGTCATTTGTGGTTAGTTACCTAGACACTGAGGTTTCCGAATCAATTAAAAAGCATCTGGTGGACTCATTCCTTAGGGTTATGCTTATTAACCGAGCTCAGAAAAAGATGTGGAAAACGTGGAAATAGTTGGCAGTAAGGATACATGGTCCTCTTGACTTTTTCCAAGCTTCTTAGGCCAAGTTCCCTGTGAAAATGTTGGTTTGCAAATATACATTGAGCTTCTTGTAGGCATTCCAGAGCCAAAGAGAACAGAAGGGAGCTCAACCACCACCATCATTATTCTTTAGGCTCCCCCACTACATCCCTCTGGGATCTCAGCCTTGGGCTTGAACTTTGTTAATCAAGAGAGTGAATATCTAGTGTTAAGGAAGTTTAGGAGGTTAAGGATCCTTTGGTGCCCACACTAGGGTCTAGTTCCTCAGGTGGCAGAAGTGCCCCCGGCTTCTCTAGTATACCTGTGGTTTTTTTGCTAGGTTGTGATAGTGAGATCTTCTGAAGCTTAGGCTCAGGACAGGGGGAGCTTCTTTCCTGGGTCTAAGAGCAGTAATGGACCCCATATGGAACTGACCATAACATGATACGCTTTTTTTTTAATTGTCTTTTCTACGCACTTTAAGAACAAGTTCAGTATTTTACCCTTCTTTTTTATCCCCAGTTCCTTACATATCCCCCAGTAATCATATGTAATGTCTGACACAAACACTGGGTTATTATCACCTGTGACATCCCTGTCTGTTCAACCAGAGTGTGGCTCTTGTGAGGGAAGGAATAGACACTTTGATTTCTGGATCTCAGTGTCTCCCTCAATCCTGGAAATATGGTTGCCATTTAATAAATAAGTCCAGTGGTTGAGTATATGTGTAACCTTAGAACTGCACTGAGGAAGAGGAGAGACAGTGTAGTCAATGTCCCACATAGCCTGAATGTTAGTTTGGCAAACATCGGAATGAGGCAAGAAGAAAATGTAGAACCAGAAGGGTTCTGGAGCACAGAAGCAGCTCCTAGTCTCCGTTTCACCATTTCAGCTACTTTAATTTTATTTCTCATTTCGAAATCTTCATTCCTGAATCTTGGATTACCAGTGGGCCAGACTTTCGAAGTTAGCTAAGTAACCTCAAATTCCTTGGATGTGCCTCTTTTGTCTCTCTCTTAAGAATCTTTCATTATTTTATTTTATTTTTCTTACTACTCTCAAAGTCTCCCCTTCTTTTTGAACTCATGAGCTATCCTTCATCTGTTTCTTGGCTGGGTGCACAGGGATGGAGGAGTGGGAAGGGGAAAAGAGGCAGTCACAATGTTTCGCACACTGCCAAAATTAACAATTTTGTTTCTCCTCACTGCTCTCTCCTTCCAGGGAGGTGACAGGACTCTGGAAGAATGACTGTATTTGTACTTAAGAGACTAGCGAGCACTGGTATTACTGACCTTAGCAAAGATTTCTGTGCTACAGAATGGATAAAAGCTGCACTTAAAATGACCATGTCAATGTTTATCCTTTTATGGAAAACAAGTATAAGCCAAAGTACAGATGGACGGCCCTAAGTATTTTGCTCTGCATAAATCCCTTGGGACCTTTTTTACTTTCAGACAGTGTGGTCTGGGAGCTACAATAATGACTAAGATTGAGTAGTTTTCTCCTTGGTGGAGTGAAAGCATATGGTCAAATTTAATCTGATTTAAAGGAAATGAATTGAAGGACAGTAGAGATTAGACTTTTGTAAGGGACTTTTGGGACCTTAAAATTTAAAATATAGCCCCTGTCATTGCTTATGTTCCAAGTGCAATTGTTGCAGGTATACAAGACAGCTATGTTTTATTTCACAAAACTGTATTTTCTATCTATTTTTTATCATGGGTATGTATGCAAAGTAGAGGAAAAATGAGTATAAAGATGTAAAAGAAAAGGATTACATCCCAGCTAAATACATTATTATGGAAACTCCTCAGTAGTCTGAAGACTTTCAATTTGTATCCGACAAATAATTTATATGAGCTATTGAATTCAACAAAATTCTATAATAGAAACAAAGAATGTGATTACATTCTTAGCATATAGGATTAATACTGGTCTTGAAAGAGTCAAAGCATGCTTCAGGCTCAAATGTGCAGTTCTCAGAAAGGTATTGCCTCAGTGGTGGGGGGTCAAATTAATCCAAGACTGTAGGGTATTGTGAAGCCACAATAAGAAATCTTAGAAACAATCTAGAAAGGATCAAACTGGTCCCAGGTAACCTAAATATTTCCCCTACATTTTATTTTCAATGCCACAAGAGTTATTTTGCTAAAATACAAATACAACTCACTTGCGTATAAACATTGAAAGTTTCTCTTTCACCCACATTTTGAGTTCCAAATTTTTTAATATGGCAGATAGCTTGGTTTCATAATGTGAAAAATGGGTATATTTTTGGCATCTCTTGAGTTTGTATCTGTGTGTAAGGAGATGTTACACACAGACACACACACACATGCACACACACACACGCATGCACAATCTCAGCCCTCTTCCAGATATAAAATGCATAAAATAAAATTTTAATTATTAGTTATTATTCATAATTATAATTTTAATATTAGCATATTGCTATTTTGTGTACTATCATAGACAATTTGGTAAGTTGAGTTAGACATTTAGCAAAGACAAAGATTTTGGCAAAAATAAGCAAAGAATATTAAAATTGAACAAATACTTCAATTGATTTTTTGAAAAATTAACATACAAGGAAGTGAGGTACCAGTGGTAAAGTATTAAGGTTTAATTTTTTCTTTATTTCCCTTTTGTACCTGCCACAAGCAACATTCATAGCTGGATATAATAATTCGTCGGTGTGGCCCAACTGACCAAAGGACTGAAACAAATTCTGCTAAATGAACCAACATTGATGCTATGTTAGTCTTTTAACTCTGCTGAGAACACTGCCAAGTAGCCACCCTTATCAGCAAGAACCTCCAAAGCTGGCATTTCTGCTGGAAAAAGCTCAGGTTACGCAGCAATTTACTGTAGCTGCCTGTTGTGCAAACTTTGGGGAGTGATGAAATTAAAATGGAATGTGCTTCAACTCTTTTTTTTCTTGATTGGAAATTCTAGCAGATACTGTCGACAAAATGGGAACTTATTATATAGTCACAGCCTTGATCAATATATAAATATCTCTGAAGGAATATTTTTACTCCTGGAAGTTCTTTTTTTGATCTCGTGCGACAAATGTTTAGTTTTACACAGTTACCCATGTGTATAAGACACAAAAGTGTCATAACAGTTTAACTAACAATATGTGATGCATTATGGCATATGTATTTTTAAATTCTATCCTATTATATTTTATTCCACTGCATTTTTAAATACCGGTTACAACCCACACAATTGACTTTATGACCGTCTAGTGGATTATGACTTGTAGTTTATACGTATTGAAGTATTACTCTAGTCTCTTGATGACAGAACCGAGCTTTAACAGTTTGTAGTGGTACCTCCCCTTCTCATTAGTGCCTTCTAAGATACTTTGAGAGCTACTAGAGGTAAGATGCTTAGCTAAATCTTTTACCTACACTACCATCTGCCTTATATATATATATATATATATATATATATATATATATTTTTTTTTTTTTAAATAGAGACAGGGTCCCACTACCTTGCTCAGGCTGTTTTGAACTCCTGGCCTCAAGTGATCCTACTACCTTGGTTTCTCAGAGTGCTGGAATTACAGGTGGGAGACACCACTCCCACCCTGCCTTCAATCTTGATGTCAGATTCTGATATGGTGTTCGAAGTCACTGGGAACTTCATGGAGTGAATTTTGCAGCTGATGGCCCAATAAGCAGGAGGTTCTCTGAGCTGCTGGGACTCTGGGGGCTACTAGTTGTCATCACTTCTACAAGTCTGTTTGGTTCCTAATCCAAACAGTATTAAATATTTTAATAAATGCATTATTTTCTGGGAGGGTTGAAAAATACTAAAATCTCTACCATAGAGTTAATTAAGATTCTTTCACGTGTCCTCTTCTTCCCCAATCACTTCCTTCCTTGTCTAGGGAAAGACTGGCTTTATACCTATGAACTTCTGAGTCAGTCAGTCTTGAATTTAATTCCACCTCTAAGACCTTGTACTCCAATTTCCTTACCTATAAAATAAGACTCATGATACCAGCCTCCCAGCATTCTTGAAATTATTAAAATGACAGTGCACTGAAAATCTCAGGCACTGCATCTAATCAAGAATTGAAATCTAATAAATAATTATTACTTCCCTTCTCTTCTTTTGGTGCTTTATCTCCAGAGCATATGTTTCAATGTGTGGTGGCCACAAACCCTGAGCTAACAAGCGACCCACTAAAGAACCACAGACAAGCAAGAAGTTTTCTTCAGCAGGACCACAACCCAAAGCTGGGGTGCCAGAGCCAGTAAGGAAAAATGTAACACAATTAATATAAACCATAGTTTTCAAAAAAATCACAAAACCCCACAGAACGTGTCAACTGCTATGTTTATAATACTATGAAGTATTCCTAGGCTCTGGTCATTGAGAGGCTGCCTTAACTCTTTCTTTAGTGGAAAAAAAAATAGCAAGAAATACACATAGTATGTAACTAAGTCAATCATGTATTTCTTCATGGAGTCAGACACAACAAAGGAGTTGTACTACTGTCCACTTTGTATGGGTGGCAGCAAAACTTGAAAGCAAAGGAGTCACTAAGCATAAACAGAGTGAGGACTATCAAGTCTTATTATCAATCCTGTTATCTGTCTATTCCGTAATTTCAGAGTCCCATATCTCCACCCCCCATAGATCTACCTCTAAAATCAGTTGTAATTCTTATTTATCTTTCTAATCTGTTCCTCTAGAGGAATAAGCTTTATGATGGAAATGATGTCAGGAAAGTCTTCAAGCAAGTCAGGGTAAAGCAGAGCCATACCACTCATTTTGCTGCCCAATTAGCAAGAATGCCAGTGCTCGGCATAGAGCAGTAAGCCCAGATTTTGCAAGTATATTAGATTGTACTAGTCAAATCTGAAAGATACAATAAAAATTAAAGAATAGAATGGAATTTAGGAAACTGTGCTTCCATTTTAGCGATAGCATCTTTGTGTTAGTAATTGCATGGGTTTACAACTTGTGCCTATAACAGTGGCACTCAACTTTGTTAAGACAAGAAGGGATTTATTATGATAGATTTCAGAACAGCAGGGCTCTTAAAAACTTCAGAAGCTTGGTATGATGTTGTCATAAGTTATATCATAGAAAGTGGTATATTAAGAAAAGAAAAAGAATTCTACTTCCGTCCCAAAAGCAAATAATTTTTAGTAAACAAGTTCTAGGAGTAACATACATAATTCTACAAATGATGAGCTGATTCTTGAAATTTCTCATGTTTTGGCATGGCTGTTACTGTGGATAAATAGAAATTTTACTCTTCCTGAGTATTTACTCACATCAATACTTTGGGATGGGTCTGGCAATTATTAAAAGCAGATGTTTTCTGTTGTTCTTTAGTTCTTTAGCACAAAATAAAGAAGTTTGGGCAACTAGCTGTTAATACCCAAGGCAGAGTCATTTCATAAATCTTTTCTAATAAATGGATAGGGTAGAATTTTACTCTTATTTTCATTTTATATGGAAAGTGAATGAAACTAAAATTTCAAACAAAGCAATAGATCAAAAATTATTCTAATATGCCATAAGAATATAAATGCATGCTTCTTTAAAATTTCTGATACTGAAAAATTTTAAAGATAAATTAGAAGATGTTCTTGAAAATATTTCTGTCTTTTTTTTTTTTTCTGTGTTCATAAGACTTTACCGGAGTGGTTCTGTTTAGTTAAGTGTCTTAGTCAGTTTGAGCTGCTATAACAGAATTCCACAGGCTAGGTGGCTTAGACCAAAATTATTTCACAGTTCTGGAGCCTGGGGAGTCCAAGATTAAGATGCTGGCAGATTTCATGCTTGGCGAGGGCCCTTTTCTCAGTTTGCAGATGGTGGCCTTCTTGTTGTGTCCTCATAATGCAGAAAGGGAGAGAAAGCCAAGGATTGAAAGCTCACTGATCTCTTGTTATAATGGCACTTATCCCGTCATGGGAGCCATACCTTCATGAACTCATCTAAACCTAATTACTTCCCATGATTCTGTCTTCTAATATTAGCACATAAGGGAGTCAAGGCTTCAAGATCTGAATTTGAAGGAAACACAAACATTCAGCCTATGACAGTAAGGTTGTAAAACACCACTTTTATTTTGTTATTTAACAAGTATTTATATAACACTTTACATGTGCTAATGGTTTACACATGTTAACAATCAATATTTCTAACAACCCTGTGAGGCAGGCACCATTATACGCTCTTCTACAGGGGAGAAACATGAGCAAATAAAGCACAAATTACCAAGCATCATGAAGCAAGTTAGTGGTATAGTTGAGACTTCAACCCTGAGAGCCTTATCAAGTGATCTCTGCAGCAGGGCATCCAGGGAACACTTTATTCCTAAGGCAGTCCTACTTCTTTATCCTCCTGCCATTCCCAGGCCTTCTTATAGCAGTGGCAGAATATCTCACATATCCCTGAAGTCTGCATCCACTGCCAATAATTAAGACAGAGTATTGTAGGCCTACAGCTTAATTTTTAAAGGGAGGGGGGCATTGAAATTGATGGTGAAAAGTCAGTAATCCAGTGAGAAGGCATCAGCTAAACAGGCTTGGGAATGCTTTACTGACATTCCTCTAGAACTAAAACTTCCTTAATAGCTGTTTCTCTAAAGGGAACCAGTCCCAGGGATGCTGGTAAATACGGATGGCATGGTAATGAAATTATGTTAGTAATCTAGTGTGTGTGTGTGTGTGTGTGTGTGTGTGTGTGTGTATGTGTGTGTGTGTATATATATTTATGTATCTCAGAAACGTCTCCTTGTGCTTAGAGGAGTAAACAGGCAGAGGCTCATTCCCTGCTCCCCTTCTGGTGTCTAAAGCCTTTTCTGCCCAGGGACAGTGCTAGAAAAGGCAGACGGCTGGAGCCCAACAGGCCCTTTGTAGCTCCCCAGTGACTTCTATGGATCAAAACACAGCCTCCCATACAACAAAAAAGTGATGCTACTGGAATTACTAGAGTTCGAGATGTTCCAAGGTTTCAAAAGAGGGGAAAGATGGGAGATTGCAGAACTGTGTACTAAAATAAATACTGAATTGACCCTTGGCAATGGTCTGTTCTCTCACCCAACCCCTGGCTCCACTACATTAAACACACACACACACACACACACACACACACACACCCACGTGATAATTTGTTTTAAAGCATCAGGAAGAAGACAAAAGCTCTTATGCCTAATCTGAAATGACAGATGTATTGTTAAAGAGTGCGTTTATTTCAAAGATGAATGAAATCTGCAAAACTCAAACTAAAGACAGGATAGATACTGCGGTAGTTCTTGCCCTAACTCTTCCAGTCCCAACAACAGAAATGTCTTTCAGAGAAGTAACTTCCCCCGTCCCCTCCTAAGGATGTAGCGCGGTCCCTACGTGTGTCTAAGGGATCCGATCCGTCACGCGCCGCACTGGGTTCACGAAGCGCCCCTCGCAGGCGGTATCTCCGTTTCTCTGAGAGCGGCGGGCTCTCGCTCCCCTTTCAGGGATTTGGGGCAGAAAGCGAACACCCCACAGTTGGCGGGAGTTACGCAAGACAGCCAGACTCGGCCGTCACTAGTGAGTGACCCGACCCCACTCCGCCCCAGGGGCGGGGCCTGTGCTTTCCTTCCGGACTCCCGATCGATCGGGAGCTCCGGGAATTTCCCTGGCCAGGGGGCTCCGGGATTTCCAGCCCCAAACATGCATAAAAAGGATTCGCCGATAGCCGGGAGTCACAGATCCCGGGCTGCAGGCACCTCCCCGCCAGCTCTCCCGCTCCTCGCACTGCCACCAGACCCGCCTGCTGAGCCCCATGGCCCGCGCCGCGCTCTCCGCCGACTCCAGCAACCCCCGGCTCCTGCGGGCGGCGCTGCTGCTCCTGCTCCTGGTGGCATCCGGCCGGCGCGCGGCAGGTGAGTCCTGGCGTCCTGGGGGACCCCGGGGCGGGACGCGGCTGGGGTGGGCGCCCCCCGCCGACGGCCCCGCTCAATCGGCGAGTCTCTTCTTCCCCCAGGAGCGCCCCTGGCCAATGAACTGCGCTGCCATTGCCTGCAGACCCTGCAGGGAATTCACCTCAAGAACATCCAAAGTGTGGAACTGAAGCAACCGGGACCCCACTGCGACCAAACCGAAGTCATGTAAGTCCCGCCCCGCGCTGCCACCGCCGGGGTCCCACACTCTCCCGCTGCCCCAACCCTGTCCCCAGCCCGACCTCCTGCCTCACAGATTCCCTTCTCTCTGCAGAGCCACACTCAAGAATGGGCAGAAAGCTTGTCTGAACCCCGCATCCCCCATGGTTAAGAAAATCATCGAAAAGATTCTGAACAGGTGAGTTATGATGGTTTCCATGTACACAGGCGACTAGAGCCGTTGGTCAGAAAAACTGTCGTCTGGCCCTAAATAGTAAATCAGGAAAACCCAAGGGTTAGCTGAAGGACTGAAAAAATTATTATTTTTTACAAAGTTGCCATGAAGGTTATTAATCTGCTCTGGTGCCAGAGGATATTCCCAGTGCCCGGGGGTCCCCACCCAGGTTCTTCCCTCGTTCTTGAATGTAGGTAAAACTGCCTTCATTTAATTTCTCATTGGAGTTTGCCAGTTGTGCTGAAGTGTTTTCTACCTGTTTATAAACACAGGCTTCATTTCCCCTAGTTCCTATTGAACTTCAGACCTGAAAAGCAGACTCCTGTTTTTTCTGTAAAAGTTTAAGGGTGAAGAGCAGAGATTTCACAATGATATTGCACTGGGTACCTAGCTGGGTGCCACCACCTATTAGCCATGTCACTCAAAGACAATTATTTAGTTTATTTGAGACTTAGCAAAACAGAGAAAATAACAGTAGCTACATCATGAGGTTGTTCTGAGGCTTAAGTGAGGCCCAGTATGACAAAGAGCAGCAGGTTCTGGCTGTTTTTAATCCAGTAATACAGTGGAGACCACCACCCCCACCCCACCCCCATTCCTAAAAGAGCATCCAAGCCTAGAGGTCCCTGTCACACAGCACAGCTGTCACCGGCGGTAGCCACTTGGGTGCCAGGCTGGGGAAACTGCATTCAGAAAACTCTAGAGCCTGGGGGAACATGACAGGAGAAGAGTGTTGTGCAGTCCGCTTTCCCCGAGCACCTACTCAGGGCACCCATTTTCTCATTACAGTGGCAAATCCAACTGACCAGAAGGAAGGAGGAAGCTCATTGGTGGCTGTTCCTGAAGGAGGCCCTGCCCTTACAGGAGCAGGAGAGGAAAAGAGAGACAGCTGCAGAGGCCACCTGGACTGCGCCTATTGTGTTTGAGCATCGCTTAGGAGTTTTCTATTTATTTATTTATTTGTTTGTTTGTTTTTGAAGATTCTATGTTAATATTTTACATGTACAATATTGAGTATTATTGAGTCTACTTGCACACTGTCCCATTATATTTATTGTTTATTTTATGTCAAAGCCAAGTTAGTTCAATACTGATTCCTATTTAATTTGAAGGTACAGAAGGTTTGCAGATATTCTCTAGTCATTATGCTAATATTTTTGAGGAACCCACAACATGTCAGCCACTGTGATAGAGCCTGGGGGAATCAAAGCAAATGACCAGTGAGATTAATGTGAAGGCAGGGGAGTGTATATGTATCTATTTTTGTAACTGTAAAGATGAATGTCAATTGTTATTTATTGAAAAGATTTCACAGTGTGTGGTCAACATTTCTCATGTTGAAGCTTTAAGAACTAAAATGTTCTAAATATCCCTTGGACATTTTATGTCTACCTTGTAAGGCATACTGCCTTGTTTAATGTTAATTGTGCATTGTTTGTTTGTTTTTTGATATTTATTGATGTTTTCACAAAAGACATGAAAATAAAATATTTTAAAATGCAAAATGTTTCTTTTATTTTTGGGGAAACAAGGACTATCTTTGCTGAAAATCTAATGATTTATATCAATATTTATTTCTCTAAGTTTTTTTTTCCTGAGCTTTCAATCTGCTATACAGATAAATCAAACAATGAATTATGCCTAATTTCATGTGGTGATTGCTGTCTCTCCCCTTGGCTCTCACCTAGTAAAGAATGTGCTTTACCAAACTATGGTCTTGCCCCTGATGGGAGAATCACTGATATATAGTGCCCTTTTTACCAGAAATTCCTTACTACCTTGCTACCCCAATTTACCTCCTTAAAAATATGGAGGGGGGGAAATTTGTCAGAGACGTTTTAACTAGAGCAACTCCATCTTGAATAGGGGCTGGGTAAAATGAGGCTGAGGTTTGCTGGGCTGCATTCCCAGTAGGTTAGGCATTGAAAGTTAGAGGATGAGATAGGAGGTTGGCACAAGTCACAGGTCATAAAGACCTTGCTGATAAAACAGGTTACAATAAAGAAGCCAGCTAAAACCTACCAAAACCAAGATGGAGAAGAGAGTGACCTATGTTCATCCTCACTGCTCATTATGCACTAATTATAATACATTATCATGCTAAAAGACACTCTTACCAGCCCCATTACAGTTTACAAATGCCATGGCAACTTCTGGAAGTTATCCTACATAGTCCAAAAAGGAGAGGAACCCTCAGCTCTAGAGAATTGCCCACCCTTTCCTAGAAAACTCATGAATAATCCACTTCTTGTTTAGCATATAATCAAGAAATAACCATAAAAATGGCCAATGAGCAGCCCAGGCGGCTGCTTTGCCTATGGAGTAGCCATTCTTTATTCCTTTACTTTCTTAATAAATTTGCCTTCACTTAAAAAAATTACATTCTTATAGTTATCGTAACAAGGGATCTCATTTTATTGCTCTTGCTCCATGATTTTTCATATGCTTGCTGACAATTTAATGAAGATGTCAGTAAAATGGTGGCTATTTTGTTTTTCAAAACTCAAACAATTTGTGTCATAATAGAAGCATAAAAAGTGAGTGGCTGAATACTTCACTGGTGGAAACTTCTGATTGAAATTTGGATTCAATGTTCTAACCTTCAGATATAAGTAACTAACACTAAGGTTAATGTTGTTTCAATCCTTTATGGCAATATAACAAATATAATGCTTTTAAGATACGACTGGATTCGTTTGCATCCTTCCTAGTGGAATTTTGATAGAAACTTATAGAGTGTTTATCTTGAGAAAGTCCTCTGGGGAACTCTGAATTCAATGCTGCCCCAGTATGACAGTAGCACTCCAGGTTTTTAGTACAGAAACACGACTGTCATGTCAAAGGAAGAAAGACCCCAATAATCTAAAAGAAACCACACTCCAAACCTGGAAAGGAAGGATATTTTTACATGCATGAGGTATCTACTTGTCTCTGATTCAGGACTCATTCCAGAATTCTGAACCTTGGGTAACTGCCTCTAGCACAGGCAAGAAGGTGAGGCTGGCAACCTCAATACTGGAGATCGAGTTCTGGATTGTCCCAAGCAGCTGGGTAATTAAGGGAACAACCTTTAAGTAGCAAGAAACAACTTCTGTGAGCTTTTCTCACAGCTAAAAAAGTTAAAAACAATAATCTCTTTATAGTTCCAAGGTTATTAATTATGAATGAGATGAGAAAGAAGAATATTTGTAAACTATACATAAGTAAATAAATGCAAACCATTCGAGAAGCTCCATAAATGGTAGCATTCACTCCCTAACCCCAACTTAGAAGACACTGAAAAACGTTTACAAGTAGCACCCAAGGGTTCAATAAAACCACTCCTTACACCTAAGACAAAGTCCTCATCCTCAAACATTGGAGCTTGCTGTACTAGCTACCTAGCTCTTACTAATATGGAACAGGGAACATACAAAGGACAAAAGAGATGCTTTTATTTGCATGGTGGTTAAAGACAGATTTCAAATGATCAGATTGACTTTGGAGTAAATTCCAACTCTGTCACTGTGATCTTGAGCTAGTTTCTTTACTTCACTCAACCTCATTTCCCCCTTCTATAGAATGAGGATAATAACAGAATATGCCTTCTAAAGTGTTGCAGGGATTAAATGTTACGGAGGCTCTGGAAACCTGGTTCTTGCCTTCGGTCCTCAGGCCAACTCCATTGACAATGTCTGTGTCTCTGTCTTAGACAAAGTAGATATGAAAATTTTGCTTTTCATACCAAATTGCTGAGAACTTGCAATTACAAGGCAGTGTCCTGTAGAAAGTGTTACAGCAGGAAGTGGGACACGAGCCTGAGGTGGTGGTCACAGGGTGAAGGAAGTAGAAAAAGAATGCTATGTGATACATCATAATTTTGAGAGGCTGTCAGCAGGAAACAGCAATGACCACAGTGACTGAGGTTTCCTGAGCAATGTTGTTTCCGGAATAAAGTCTGGATCCAGACCCAAGAGAGGGTTCTTGGATCTTGCACAAGAAAGAATTCAGAGCAAGTCCATGGTGCAAAGCAAAAGTAAGTTTATTAAGAAACAAAATATAACCACATCTATGTAATCTTATTGCTTAAATACCAAATCTCTATCAGCAATTTTAGAGATGAAGCCTTCAGTGTTTTCTGTGCCCAATGTTTCACGAGCAAATGGATATAAATCAGGAGGCACACAGGGGAATAGAAAGTTAAAATCTCTAAGACCAGTTAACTGAAGTCCCTGTAAATGACAGTGAAGCAGAGACAGCAACCAAAAAACTGATGCATACAGCAAAGTGGACAAGGCAGATTAATATAAAGAGCATAACAGTTACCATCCCATGGTGCCAAACATATTCTTAGCCAAGAGGAACAACTGAGAGGGGCCTTTAACCCCATAAATTTTAGGATGGACCTAACCTTCCAAAGTTGGGCCTGGAACCCAGGTTCGGTCAAGTGTCCTTGCCTTTTATTAAGAGGGGACTTTAACTCTCTCTGTCAGGAGAGACTCTAACTCCTCTAAGTTGGGCCTCTAACCCAATCCTATCGTTTACCCCGGGTACCCTGCTGCTTACCCAAAATCAACCAATTGGTGTTGCAGTCTATTCCCTTTGGATCCGGGGGTCTCCTCAGTATTGTCCCTTCATGGTCGCCAGAAAGATGTTACAAAGAAGGGGTCCCAATCCAGACCCCAAGAGAGGGTTCTAGGATCTTTGGCAGAAAGAATTCATGGCAAGTCCACCGTGCAAAGCAAAAGCAAGTTTATTAAGAAAGTAAAGTGGTGAAAGAATAGCTACTCCATGGATGGAGTAGGGTGTTCCCAAAATTAAAAGGAGGAATGTGTTCACCCTAGGTACATCACTTGTTTATGTATAAGATAAAAAAATATCATGGAGAGATGTACTCTGCTACAAGAGTTTGTGATGAAAGATTCATTTTCTTAATTATTATATTAGTATCTTTCTGTTCTCAAGATATTGGGATGTCAGGACACGTCTAAGTCTGGGTCTATTTAGTAAATATTATCAGTCTGTTCTCTTAACTATAAACTTCCAGAGGCTAAGAATACTTAACTTTCTGGGAATGCAGCCCAGCAAGTCGCAGCCTATGTTTTCTTAGTCCTCACTTAAGATGGAGCATTAGGAGAAATACCTGATGTAGATGACGGGGTGATGGATACAGCAAACTGATATGGCACGTGTATACCTATGTAACAAACCTGCACTTTCTGCACATGTATCCCAGAACTTAAAGTATAATAAAATAAAATAAAAAAGATGGAGCCACTGTAGTTTGAACACTTCTGACATATTTCCCCATTCCCTTTACAAGAGGACCCTTAACCCTAAAAGTTGCAGAAAGGCAAAGATCAGTCTTTTGTAACTTCCTTAGGCTGAACAGGGGCGATGATATTCCTGCCCAACTATTAGAGTCTCTTGTATTCAGGGTAGAGAGGAACTCAGACAGAAAGCATCGGTATGGTGAGGGTTGTTCATAAATAAGTCCCAGCAAAAGGAAAAATATGGAAAATTAATGTGTCCAACTTTAGAAAGCATTGAGTATGCTTATCTTGCATTCCCACACAAAGAGTACAATTGCAATATATTCCATGACAGCAAAGCAAAATAAGTAAAATCATCCTAAGTAAACTAAACAGAAAGGCTTTCCAAGAACTGGGTAGTTGTTGGAACCAAGGTGATATAGGGTCAACTGACAGTGCATCAGTGGCAGAGATATGAGTATCTAGAGTTTCATAGCCTGGGTAATATTATGTGAATAGTCTGGAGCATACACACAACATCTGGGTTTGATCAAAGCACAAGTTCCTCCTTGGACTGCTGTTAAAATATTTAAAGCCATATGGTTTTGTAAGGCCACCTGCCTAAGCTGAGAAGTTCCCTCCATTAAGAGGGTAAGGGCATGGCGTGTATTATTGAAAGCTGCACCCCTGTGCTTGGCTAAGGCTTTAACTTGTAACTCGATATTGATTCTGACTGCTTGTGGGGAAAATATAGCCATCGGACAGAACCACCAAGAAGCCTGTTTTTGATGCCCTCTGGCGAGCATTTACAATTTTCCAGTTAGGTAGGAGAGAGTCCAGTTTGGTGAGGATAAGTCCCAGTAAATAAGGATAACCCCGTGTACACCTTCCAGCCCAATCATAAAGTAAATACAACTAGTCATGAGTTCCACAAGCCCATAACCATACCCAAGGGAAAAGGTGGGCACCCATTTTTTACAAATTATGTTGCCATCCTATCCACATTTAATCTGTTAAAAGAAGGGTCTGATTACATTGTTGAGGAGGCAACCATCCCATATCATGGGCTTCAGCCTGGTGGTGACTATTATTGCACCTTTCAAAACATAGATATGTTTTTCCTGATACCTGTACTTGAATAACTGTCATCCACCCAAGTCTATCGTGTACAGTATAACCTAAAGTTGAGGTGGGGTTTAGCTGTTTCCTAATTAGATGAAAAAGGTGCTTTCTTGTCTCTCCATAAGAGAGGAAGGGGCTAAGGCCTGTGTGGCTATGGTACTTGAGAAAGAGGGGCTATGTTTATAATGCTCAGTTTCCCAATCATAATAAAACCCCATAATAAAATCCCATGCTGTTTGAATATACTAGGACAACATGGAAGTAAAGGAAAGTGGCAATTCTCTACCTACCCAACAGTTTGTTGGATTATGCAGAGAGGCTACAGTATGTGCCTACTTAGCAAGTAAGTTACTCTTTGTGTGATTCCAGCTTATATGCAAAAATAGAATATCAATCCATATCTTTAGGTTACCCACCCCTTTTATTTCTTTTGAACAGGTCACTGGTTGGCTCACAGGAATAAATGGGATCAGTCTTTTGTGTTCTGTTGGGCTGTGGGAATTCATAAGAGACAGCTTTCATTTGAGGTAGGTGAACCCAGATGTTTATTCCAAGAAGTTTAGCTGCAGTTAGGGTACTGAGGAGAACTTGATAGGATACTTTTCCTTTTTGGGGAAAGTTGATCTGCTGGAGATGCCTCCTTCCAAGTTTTTTAATAGGACCCAGTCTACTGCCTGGGTTGTAACAATATTCTCTTCTTAGTAGGGAAAGGGAGTCTTTGATTTCCATATTCAAGGAGCATCTTTTGCATTTGTCCTAAGTTGAGTACATAATTTTGTAGCTTGGAAGTATTGATGTCTATCAGGAAGTCTGTAGTTAAGAAGGCTTTCCATACATTATTTCAAAAGCGTTGTGCTGCAGATTTCTCTTGGGAACAGGTGGAACCCACAACAAAGCTACGGGCAATATAGATAATCAGGATTCTGACATTTCCTGGCATAGTATTTTTTAGAGTTTGATTAGCTCTTTCTACTTTTTCTGAAGACTGTGGTGTCCATACTAAATGAAGGAGGTACTTAATTCTTAGGGCTGGAGATGTGTTTTGGGTATTGCCACTGTGAAAGATGGGCCATTACTGTTTTTGCAAGCTCTTAGGAAGCCTGAATCTAGGAATTATTGCCTTAAATAGGAGGTTAGAAACCTTAATTGCCTTTTCAGGCCCGGTAGGAAAAGCCTCAATCTAACCAGTAAATGGCCAATGAATTCTAATAAATATTTAAATCCTTTACGTGGGGGCATCTGAGTATAATCTACTAGCCAATCTTCACCAGGATACATTCCACTATGCTGAACAGGCCTTACTAAAGGAGAAGGAAAAGTTCGGTGGTTTGGATTATTCTGGGCACAGAGTTAATAGGACTGAGCTACTGCTTCACTGTTCTAAGTAAGCCCTTTCCTATAAAAAGATGAGACATTGGCTGGCCCCAGTGGCTCATGCCTCTAATCCCAGCACTTTGGGAGGCTGAGGTGAATGGATCACCTGAGGTCAGGAGTTCGAGACCAGCCTGACCAACATGGAGAAACTCCATCTCTACTAAAAATACAAAATTAGCCAGGTGTGGTGGCGCATGCTTGTAATCCCAGCTACTCAGAAAACTGAAGCAGGAGAATTTTGAAAACATATTAATAACACATTTATATAAATAGAAATCAGAGGAGGTTAAGCACCATTTCATATGCTACGACGCTTCCTGCATAATTTTATTACACCAAATAAGCCAAATATATCTTCTTTGGACTTCAGGGGACCTAACATCAAAAAGTTAAAGCTGGCAGTGAAATGATGAGTAAAATGTTTTCTTTTTCAAAACTCACATCAATAGAAGCAGAAAAAGCAAGTGGCTGGATACTTCACCTGTGGAAACATCTGACCAAAATTTTCGCTCATCTTTCTACCATTCAGGTATTAGTAACTACTACTAAGTTTCATGTTGTTTCAATTCTTTTTTACCAATATACCAAAAATAATGGTTTTAAGATTTGACTGCATTAGTTAGCATTCTTCCTATTGGAATATTGAATGGACCTGATAGAGTGTTTATCTTGAGAAAGCCCTCTGGGGAACTCTGTATTCAATGCTGCCCCAGGATGACAGCAGCACCCCCAGGTTTTTAGGACAGTAACACAATTGTCACATCAAAAGAAGTATTAAGGATTATAATACCAGAGAATCTGGAGGAGGAAAGATGGAAAATGAGGCAGAAAGAAATGTAAGCTCATAATAGGAGAATGCCTAACCACACTGGCCATTGCTATGCACAACTGAGTTCTTGACCTCACAAAGGGGCTGTTGTGAGTGTTTGCTTTCTTCTTCTGCAGAAACTCAACTCAAACCAAGAAATTGGAGTTGCCGTGTTTACAGCAGAGTAATAAATCACCCCAACAGCAGGGCATCAGTCTCTGACTTCTCTTCATCTGCTATACTTAAAATTAAAACCTGGAATCTGGATCCATAGGCTCTAAAGCTGAGGAGTCTACCATACCACATCCAGAACTTCATGTTCACCTGTGAAGAGGTTAGTACTTCTACTGACATTTTTGTCCTCCACATTAAAAGTGATAAATATTTCCCTTTTTAGTGTAAGTTAGTTGGAATTGTTGCTGTTGCTTTAAAAAATTCCCTAAAAAGGAAGCCAGAAATAAAATGTGGTCACTATGGGATAAGTAAGGTCACTTATGAAACTGCTTAAGAAGTGAAATCAAAGCTCATAGGTCACTCTTAATTAATTAAACTTTAAGCCTATGGAAACAGCTATCTTGAAACAACAAGTAAACTGTAGTTTGCAGTTTTTGATAGAAAAAAGGTCACAATCTGAACTTGATATTCTCTGCAGATTATCTAAGCTGTACATATAGTTTTAGTTTGATAAATTCTGTTAATATTTTAAATGGTACAAAATCCAAAAGCAAATACTTTCTAAGGAAATGCATCTTAATTCCCTACTTTTTACAAACATGTCATTGGTAAAGTTGCATAGATATTCTCAAGAGTCCATTCTGTAAGTCACCATTAACCACAACTGGCATTGACTCCTTTGTAATAGTGCAGTTTCACCCCCCAGCACATAATAGATTCATTTGTCTATTCAACAAGCTCATCTCACCATGTCGCTAAAACCCCAGTTAAAACAGTAATTGAAAAACAAACTCAGTGTCCTTATTGGCTTGTAAGTGACAAGAATGTTACTTGGTAAACTGTACCTTTTGTTCTTTAGTGGGGAGAGAGAGTACTAGGAGAGCAATAAAACATTCTCAGGGTTGCAGAGAGCACATGCAAGTGGGTTGCGGTATTGATTCCACCATCCAGACCAGGACCAACATCAAGGATAGTCATGGGTACTCAGAGCTCACCAGCACTCCTCCTGCCAGCTGTCATTGTCCTGGGCACATTTGGTAAGCCTACCATGGCTTTCATCTTTTCCTTCTAGGCACTGGAGAAACTCAGAAAAGATTCCAGATGTAATAACATTGTATTTGGAATTAATCAAAGTGTATAAACTGTGAAATTAAAATGTAAGCAGACATATATAGTATTTAGATTATGGAGTGTCACATAACTTCCTGTTGAATCAAATAAAAACATCTGTTTAACTTCCTAGAAATATCAGACTCTAAGAGTCTATGCTTTTCTTATTAGAGATGATGGAAAGAACATTACCAAAAAGAGGTTTCATATAAAATACCTAATCTTAGAAAAAGTAAGAAAAAGAAAGAAGACTGATCCTATTATATATATATATATATATACATACACTGAAACTGCAGTTGGATTAATATATTATATATGCTTATATTAGCATGGACTTGTATAAATTAGTTTAAGCTATGAGTCTTTATAACAAAGCTCTGTTGAGTTTATATTCTGTATATATTTTCTGTCAATTACATAAGTACTACCAAAGTGTATCTTCATATAAACATTCATCAATCAAATATTCATTTATTAATATTAATAATCTTGTCACATAACTGACCCTGTGCAGGATCCTTATCGCCTAGAAATCATAGAGATAAGGAGCTTTAGATCTAAGTTAAGATCTTTATGCCAAAAATAAACTCCGTTTTCTCATAGAAATTAAAGATTTTTCAGTAAGGGAAAAGGATCAAAAAAGGGGAGGAGAGATGAGAAGGACTAGAAGACAGAAGAGAGGAGAGAAGACAGACAGGAGGAGGGAGTTGGAGGGGCTTATGTTATTTTTTTTCTTTCTAATTTGTTACTTCTTTCCTTTTCCTTCTTCTTTTCCCTCCCCTTCTCTTATCTCTTCTCCTTCCTTCCCACCATCCATCGTTTCTGTTTATTCATGGAAGTAAAATAATTACACTTAAAAAAGAGGAGGAGAAGGACCCAGGTACCCAGAAGAAATCATAGCCAGCAGCCAACACCAACCACCTCCCATGTGAATGAAGCCATTTTTTATTTTTAGCCATTTCAGTTGCTTCTGACTGCACCCACTTAAGTGAGTGTAACAGAATAACCTCACAGGAACATGCAGGTATATCAGAAATAACAAATTTATTTTAAACCACTAACTCTGAGGCCGACTTATTACACAACAAAAGAGGATTAACGGTACATGGTAACAATGTAATGTGTTTGCAGGCTCTAGAACAACATTATGTTAGAATGTCTTCAAATGAATGAATATGTCGAGAAACTGTTTAACTGTCATACATTTGAGATTCAACAAATGCTATTTATCAACAGAATTTAAAGTATAAATTCTGAGGCCTGCAAAACTTTGAAATACTTACATGTAATAGCACCCTAGAAGGTATTTCCTTCTCAACTCCTTCACCCCTCTCACTCACCTCCCACTTTCAGCACATGCTTCACCTCTGGGCAGTATACAGTAAAACCTCAATTAACTTGGGTGCCAGAGTAAAGTAATTCACATCTGGACAGTTCTTGTCAACTAACAGTTATACAGAAAGCACATTAGGTTTCAGCACTTATATAAAATATTTTGCTGGTTAATATTTTAATTTATTGATTAAGATACTTTAACAAATTTACACAAAATTGTACTATCCCTAAGCATTTGCTGAAGAAATTGCTTTTGTGATTGATTTGCAGGTGGAAGTTTAGTTTCTTCATACTCGAAAGAAGGATTTGGGAAAGGGGTGTTAAAATGTTCTATGTGAGGCAGAGAAGCGCTAGTCTATGTCTAAATTTTGAATAGTGGTCCTCCAGTGTCTCTAGATAATTTGTTTTAAAATAGCTAACATAAGATGTACTTTGGGTCTTAGATAACTGGCTTGTTTCCTGAATGACTCTGTCATTTATAAGAAGACTTAAAGGGAAAAGAGATAAAATAACTTACCTCCTGCACCGCACACACACACCCTGTGACAATGTAAGATTTAGAAAAAGGCTGTGAAGTTCTTTTAAAACCAAAATACCTGACTTTTTTTCCTTCTTCTAGCATTTATTTAAATCATAATTTTGTATAAGCTAATTGTTTTCAACTGAATAACTTATTAAAAAATATCTTTTAACCATTTTGTACAGTTTATCACTGTGAGTATAATGTTTCTTATCACGAAAATTGAAGGGAATGATGCAGGTGACAGTAATAGCAGTTAACAGTAGCAGTTGTCATCATTGTAGTAATAGTAGAGTATTATTCATAGCCCATTACTTTGCACAAATTTTTTAGGTCTCACTTTTAAAAAAGAAATAGTTAAAATGACTAAGTCACGCAAAGAAGAGAACTTCGTAAAGCCTGGCACATAACTGATGCTTATTCAATATTTTTTTGAGTAAATGAAAATTAGTAAAAAGTTGTTTCGTAGTAAAGGCTGACCAATAGGCTTACAAAATTTTGATGACTCAAGAAATTTTTTACTACTTCCTCATGAACCTTGCTGACGATGTGTCTTTTGTGACACACCACATTTGCTGATTAAGGCAATGACTCAATGATACTGTGCTCCATGCCTACCTCTTTCCTACTGTCAACGCACTCACAAACATCATTACTTCAAAAGACTTTTCCTGTAGTTTCCTCAAAAGGATTAGGTACTTTTGGGAAATCTTACTAATGAACAAGGGAAGAAATATGGATAGGGTTAGTATGGAAAGAAAAGAAGTGTCCACTAAAGTCAATAAATATTCTCAACAATGTGTTGAGGGGGTTGAACAGAAAATGAAAGATACTGCGAATAATGATAAAAACCTTTATATCTTGCTCTGGAAATGGCTTTGATCTTACGTTTTAATGAAAATGTATCTTACTTGAGAATTCACAATATCGCAGTCTCAATAACAAGGAGATGCTGTGAAGTCATCCTGCAGGAGGAGCTAGAAAGAAGCCTGCTCTCCTCATTCTGTGTCCTGCTGACCTTTTCTCTGCAATTGACTCCACATCTCAGCTCTCAGAAGAACCCAAACTCTCAGCTGATGCCCTTCTTTTAAGCTTGCTTAAGACTAGAAATTCTGTGTTGAGATGGGAAGAAAAATTAATTTAGTTTAATATTTTCTACTGCTAAATTCTAATTTATAAGAAAAAATTAATAGGGTAGAAAAAATAAGAAATACATTTATCTACTGAAATTATTTCTGTTGAGGCATAAACAATTTTAGAAAAGTTTATGGAAAGCCACATGGGAAGATAGACCTGGAAAGACACATCAACAAAGTTAGGGGTGTTCTAGAGTCTCTCACAAGTTAAAGGGCTTTATGGGAAAGTTTAGAAGAAGAGAGGAAGACACTTGATACCTGAGTTGTCCTTTTTTACATTGGAGGATAAAATAAAGGAGTTACAATCATTAGATTATCACATACAGACTAAATGTCTATGTGCAAAACAATGAGTAAAATTTCTTGTTTCAGCACAACTTAGGACAAATAATCATTGTCCTATTCAGTGTCACCAGGTTCTACATTAATCAGTGCATTAACAATTTGAGAAACTCGTAATAAGATGGTTTATTCAGAGATAGAATGTCACCATCAAGTCACCAAACCTTCCCAAGGTGAGTTAATTTGGAAATCTGCTTACTTCTAACGTAAACTGTAAAATGTAACCTGTAGGTTGTCACACTTAAATACAGAACCTCAGTAGGCATAGTGAATAATTGTTAAACAATAGGAAAAATTGGCTTGAAAACTAAAAAAAAGAAAAGAGAGAATGAGTTTTGTTTGTAGTTTCTTGATAAAATTACAGTTTATTTCAAAGGCAGAAACAGTTCAATAAGCTAAAATCCAAAATAAGCCTTTGATGATAATTGTCTCTTATTTTATCCATCTGCTGTCTTTGGTACTAGAAATGAAAGAGAACTCTCTTTCAAGGGCCATATATCTGTGGTTTCAGGTGCCCCTAAAGTGTCTATAGAAGCCTATAAACTAAGCCTATAAACTGCATTGTAGGAAAGACAGTGCATATTGTTACATAGTCATACAAAGGAAATACATGTAGTGTTTCAGTCTAGTTCTTACCTTCCTAAATAGAGTCTTACATATGTGTAAGGGAGAGAGCTATTAAGAAAGGGAGAGTAGGAATGTGAAGTGATGCATAACATGAACTTAATAGGAATTTTGACCTGTCTGGTCTTCTCTGGGTTGCATACAGCTTGACAGGCTTGTGTGTCTATATCACCACATACGCTCACATCCCCCTTCCATATCTCTTTCTCCTTACTGACTTCAAGAGAGAGCATATAAATGACATCTACAGGGCATGAAAAGCCACTTATCAGCAGACTTGTAGGCAGCAACTCACCCTCAAGTGGAAGTCTTCAGGCTCTGAAAACATCTTTAACTTAGGCTTCTGCACCATAAACCTCAGACTCAATGCCATCCCCTCCTGTAACAGTGCCAGACCACTTCATGCCCTGCAGGTACTGCTGCTGACTGTCTGGCTTCCTCCACCAATGGACAAACTAAGAGAAACTTAGGGAAAGGGAAATATCCCTGCACCTGTTACTGCTTCTGCTATACCTGTGTCTGGGAGAAGACTAGCTTGGTGCCCCTGCGGCTGGAGAGTGCCATTGTACCAACAACTCTAGGTAGAGGAGGCACACAGAGGGGGCACTTCACATGTGCTGGGCATTCTGCTGGGCACTTCACTAAAGCTTTACAGACCATATTCATGATGGCTTTATGAGAGAGGTACAATTACTCTCAATTTACAATGAAGAGAACTGAGAAAAATATTCAAGACCATTAATAGATCACTTTTAAGCCCAGCTGAAAGACTAGACAGTGACTTGTACACTGAACTATGCTGCATGTGTGTGAAGTCAACCTCTGCACTTCATCCCAGAAACATCCAAAATTTGGAGTTGTTTTCAGCAGGACCCCACTGGAGCAAAGCCGAAGTAATGTAAACCACTGCTTCTGTGCAATTGCCTCATCAGGGAAGCCCTCTACCTCCATCCCCATCTGCACTTGATTCCTCCAGTCTCACAAATCTGTTCTGATACTCAGGCCAGCACACTCACAGATAATTCTGTTCTCTCTTGCAGAGCCACACTGAAGGATGGGAGGAAAATCTGCCTGGACCCAGATGCTCCCAGAAAAAAAAAATGTACAGAAAATATTGGAAGGTGATGCATCAGCTGGTTAATTGGTTAACTTTCTGCTAAAGCTTTCTACTGAAAGGGGAGGATTTTGAATCCCTGACTTCTTGAATGCTTATTTATCCCAGATACCTATTCTTACTGTATTAAAATGTTGATCTACATTCCATTCTGTTTCAAAAATCACATTTTATTGTGAGAATGCTGTATAAAAGACAACAGAAATAAGATGAAAATAAGCAAACTGGGCTTTGATATTTATGTTTTACCCCCAAGCCTTGGCTAAACATTGTAGCGAACTTTAACTTTCTTTATTTGAAAATTTCTATTCAAACATATCTTTGTTGATTTTTCCACTCTACTGATAGACTAGACATGCTAATGATAATGAGAAGATTTTATAATGGCTAATGATATTAGGAATCAAACAGAGCCCAGCATAAAATACTTGCTCAATAAATTTTAGTTAGTATGTTCAGCAACTTAATAGGGTCTTTTAGTGTCTTAGTACCAGTATGTCTTGTTTAAAACATTCTCTGAGTATTTATTCTAATGTTTGGTTTAGCCTTCAAACCCTAAAAATAATAAAGTTGCAGAATGTAAGTCTTATAAACTGTGCTTTCTTACTTTAAAGTATATACATTTACCACTGGTAGAATAAAAAATAGATGATAGACATGAATTAATGTATCCTATTAAAAATCCTGTGATATTTTCTGAAACAAGAAAGCAAGAAAAAATATTATTGAGGTTAAATGTTTTACCCTGGCATGTTTGTATATATAAGCATTTAGTTAATATCTACATGGTTACAATTCTAGCATTAGTACTGACCTTGCAAGCAAGTACAATGTAGAACTTAACATTTAGTAGACTACTAATTCTTTTTTAATCAACAAAATTTCCATTCATTTCTTAACACCTAAAATTTATACCCACAAAATTTTTATTAACAAAATTAATTTTGTTACTACAAAAGTATTAACATAAAAACCAAAACTTCTATTGATTTGTTGTTACATATTATTAATTTTAACAGAATTGCTGTGGAAAAAGCTTTACTTCTCCTCTTCTGGTTTTGTTTTACACTTTGGTACTTTACAATATGGCCAACGAAAGTTACTAAGTTATGATCTGTGCCAGTCTTTACATAGTGTGGTAAGAGCTCAAATTTATTAATCACTTTTAATATGCCAAACATATAAAGTGTTTTGCATGCAGGAATAAACAGTTTTTACAAGATAGCTATGATCTGGCTAAAAGCACATCTTCTGGAGTCAGAATAATGGAGTAATCTGGCTCCACCACTTGCAAGCTCTGCAAGCTATTGGGTTGGATACTGGATGATCAAAAATGCAGTCATACATTACTTAATGATAGGAACGCATTTTAAGAAATGCCTCATTAGATGATTTTGTCATTGTTTGAGCATCATAGTATGTACTTACATATACCTAGATGGTATAGCCTACTGCACACCTAGTGTAGTGTAGAGGACATCACAGATACAACTAATGATGTTTACTGCCAAAGAAATCACACAAACTATAGTATTCCATGTGCCCAAAATCAAAGCCAAAGTACCTGACCCACCAAACATCACAAATACATCTTAAGGAAAACATCCTCCCCTACTAAAGAAAATTCAAAAATAGAAAAAAGTTCCCGTTATACCAAATATCCAGAAATCAGTTAGGGATATAGGAAACATAAAAAAGCAAGAAAATATAACACCTTAAAAGGAAAACATTAATTCTCCAGCAATAGATCTTAATCAAAAAGACATTTTCAAAGTTCAAAAAAGGATTTCAAAATACTGATTTTTAAGGCTACTCAGTGATATTTTAGAGAATTCTGAAAGACAATACAAAGAAATTTTTAAAAATCAGGATACAAATGATAAGTTTACAGAAGAGATAGATATTTTTAATACAAACTAAATTAAAAGTCTAGAACTTAAGAATTCATTAAGAGAAATACAAAATACATTTAAAAGTGTTAACAATAGCTCAAGCAGAAGAAAAAATCTTAAAACTTGAAGACAGGTCTTTTGAAATAATTCAGTTAGATAAAAATAAAGAAAAAAATTATAAGGAAAGAAAGAGCAAAGGCTTTGTAACATTTGTGACAACATAAAATGAACAAATATATAAATTATCGATATCCTTGAGGGTGAAGAAACAAAGAAAAGATTAGAAGATCTATTTAATGAAAAAATAGATGAAAATTTCCAAATCCAGGAAGAGATTTAGACATTCAGATTCAGGTGGCTCAATTTACCCAGATGGATACAATGCAAAAAGGTATTCCCTATGACTGTCTAAAGTCAAAGTTAAAAACAAATTCTAGAAACAGCAAATGTGTTTAGTTACCTATAAAGAAAACCCCATCAGACTTACAGTTAATTTCTCAACATAATACTTTCATATCAGAAGAGAATGGGAAGATATATTCAAAGTGTTGAAAGAAAAAATTTTCCACCCAAGAATACTACATCTAGCAAAATTAACCTTTATACATGAAGATGAGATAACGTCATTCACAGAGAAACAAATGCTGGAGGAGTTTATTACCACTAGATTAGCTCTCCAAGAAATACTCAAGGGAATTCTAAACCCAGAAGTGAAAGGATGACATTTACCATCATGAAAATACGCTAAACTATAAAACTCCCTGGTGAAGCAATCATACCTAAGAGGAAGGGAAAGGATGCAAATGATTACACTACAGAAATCCACCAATCCAGGAGAGAAAACTATAAGACAAAAAGAAGGGAACAAAGAATATATAAAACAACCAAAAAAAAGTTAACAATATGACAGTACCATAGCGTCATATACCAATAACAACCTTGAACATAAATGATTAAATTCTGCTCTTAAAATATATAGAATGGCAGAATAAATTTAAAAAACATGATCCAGCTATATACTGCTTACATGCCCACCTTGCCAGTAAAGACACATATAGACGGAAAGTAAAGAGATGGAAAACATATTACATGCAAGTGGAGACCAAAATCAAGCAGGAGTAGCTATACTTATATCATATAATAGAGACTTTAAGTAAAGAACAGTAAAAAAGACAAAGAAGATTATTATACAATAATAAAGGGATCAATCCAGTAAGAGAATGTAACAATTCTTACTATACATGCATCAAATACTGGAGCACCCAGATACAAAAAGCAAGTATCACTAGATCAAAACAAAGAAAGACTGCATTACAATAAAGTGGGGTATGTCAACACCCTTTCCCAGCATTAAACTGATCATCTACATGAAAATAAACAAGAAAACATTGGTTTTAAATTGGACTTTAGACCAAATAGACCTAAGAGATGTTTATGGAACATTTTATCCAATAACAGCAGAACATACCTTCTATCAGCACATGGACTATTATCTAGAATAGAATATATGTTAGGCCACAAAACAAGCCTCAGCAAATTTTAAAAAATTAAAATCATATCAAGAAGGTTCTCAAATCAAAATGAAATAAAATGAAAAATCAATACCAAGAGGAATGCTGGAAATAATAGGAAAACATGGTAATTAAAGAACATGCAATCCCTATCAAAATACTGACGTCATTCTTCACAGAATTAAAAAAATTACTAAAACTTATATGGAATGAATAAAGAACCCAAATGCCCTAAGAAATCCTGAGCAAAAGAACAAAGTAGTAGGCATCACATTATCAGACTTCAAAATATATTACCAGGCTGTAGAAACCAAAACAGCATGGTATTGCTATAAAAATAGACACATTGGCCCATGGAATAGAATAGAGAAGCCAGAAATGAAGCCACATATTTACAGCTTATTGATCTTTGACAAAGCTGCCCAAAACATACATTTGGGGAGGATGCTCTACTCAATAAATAGTGTTAGGAAAATCGGATAGCCACATGCAGAAAAATGAAACTGGACCCCTATCTCTCACCATATGCAAAAAGCTACACAAAATGAATTAGAGACTTAAATATAAGAGCCAAAACTGTAAAAATACTAGAAGAAATCTAGGGAAAACTCTACTGTACATTGGTTTAGGCAAATAATATATGACTAAGATTCAAAAGCACAGGCAACAAAAATAAAAATAAACAAATTGCAAAAAAGGCAGATATTGGTGAGGATGCAGAGAAAAGAGAACTTTTATACACTGTTCTTGGGAATGTAAACTAGTACAGTCACTATGGAAATTTCTCACAAAACTAAAAATAGGTTTACCATTTAATCCAGCAATGCTACTTCTGTGTATTTACCAAAAGAAAAAATAATCAATATATCAAATAGATACCAGCACTTAAATATGTTTTACAGGAATATTCACAACAGCAAAGATGTGGAATCAACCTAATTGTTCACAAATTGAAGAATGGATAAAGAAAATACATATATATACACACTGGAATCCTATTCAGCCATAAAAAGAATGAAATTATGTCATTTACAACAACATGGGTGGAATGTGAGGTTATTGTCTTAAGTGAAATGAACCAGACACTAAAAAATAAATATCACATGTTCTCACTTAAATGTGGAAGCTAACAATTTGAACACATGGAGGCAAAGAGAGGAAAACTGGATAAGAAAGATTGAGAAGGGTAACAGGAGGGAAGGGGAGAGGATGAAGAAAAGTGGATTAAAGGTTATAAATGTGCAGTAGGATAAATGGAATAAATTCAGTGTTTGATAGCAGCATAGGATGACTGTACTTAATAAAAATGTATTGTGTTCTGGTGATGGACACTCTGAATATCCTGATGTGATCACTATGCATTACATACGTGTAACAAAATTTCTCATGCACTCCATAAATTTACACAGATTTTAAAAACCCACAATGTTTGTCAACCAATGTGTCTATAAGATTATAAAACATAAAACATACAGAACATGTGGTGATGAAGAGACTGTTCTGTCTTTTTAGTAAAGGAAACAAGAAAAATAAATACATTTTGAATATAATTGTGCCAAATATTTATTTCTTCACGGAGCCAGACACAACATGGGGATTATATATTTATCCAGTGTCTGTGGTGAGAGGCAATAAAATCTGAAAGTAGAGCGGACAACAAGCAGAGTTGGAAAAAATTCAGTTTTACTTATCAGCTATGTTGGAGAATCAGTCTTCTTTTTTCAATCTGGGGATGGCTATAGAAACTATTAGGAAACAAGGCATAAAGAAATTTGCACTTATGTTCACCAGAATGCCTATTAAGTTGCACTGTGATTATTCATTTATCTGACTGTTTTTCTCTACTTTAGAACAGGGAATAAGGGTAAAGCTTTTTTCATTTCTTCATTCCAGATCTCAGAAAGAAAAATGCCTGATAGAGTATGTGCTAAATAAATGTTTGTTGAATATTTACTATATAAAGAGGAATAATACTACAGTTAGTGCTGTAATGTAATGGTGCAGGTGGGTACTGAGGATAAGGCACCCAGCTAACAGAAAGTTGGTTGAACATTAAAGACACCATTTTTCCCAACTCCTGATCTTGCTAGGCACACAGGTCTCGCCAAGTTAGTCACAGACATTACGACAGCCTTATGCCATTTTTCCTGTCAGTGACTTTTTTTTTTTTTTTTTTGAGTTGGAGTCCTGCTTCCGTCATGCAGGCTGGAGTGCGGGGACTCGATCTTGGCTCACTGCAACCTCCGCCTTGTGAGTTCAAGTGATTTATCTGCCTCAGCCTCCTGAGTATCTGGGATTGCAGGCATGCACCACCATGCCTGGCTAATTTTTTTTATTTTTAGTAAAGACATGGTTTCACCATGTTGGCCAGGCTGATCTCGAACTCCTGACCTCAGGTGATCCACCCAACTTGGCCTCTGGAAGTGCTAGGATTGCAGACGTGAGCCACTGCACCCAGCCTGATGTTTTAATTAGACTCACAAATGTAACTATTAGGGATTCTGTTAAGAGTCTGTCCACCCACATGCTCCACATGCTCCACACAGATGCTAATAAAAGCACATTAAACATTATTTGACATTTACTTCTATGTATAACATACAGATAGTAAATGACACACAGCCAAGCTCTTGTTCTCCATTTGCATGATAATTTCCACCATATCTAATTAGAACCCATATTTTTTGTGTCTTTACTCCAAAATGTCAATGAACCAGCTCAGTCACATACCAGTAGAGCAACTCTGAAATCAGTATTGTATAGAAGTCCCTACTGAATATATGGACAGAACCCAGAAGGAAAAAATCAAAACAAACATATTTCTGACTAAAACATGGGACAATAATGAACATTGAAAAATACTATGGATAGAAAGCTTAAGATCAATTTTTTATGATGATTCAAACTTTTCTTGGATGGAATCTGTTTTTTTTATGCCATGCATGCTATTTTCACTTGTGGTTTATACATTCATCTTCTAACTTCCTAAATTTTGTTTCCAGAATGCTAAAGTCATAATGATGTTTTAATCTTCAAAACAAATTTCTTATGTAATTATTTCCAAGGGAAATTGTCTCACTTCCTTACTCTTTTGCAATTTTGGCAATCTTATATTTTGTTTTTTTTTCATAATATATGATCATGATGTCGTTTATTTAATGAATCCAACTTCAAGAAAGTTTAGGAAACAAGAAAGTGAAGAGGCAAAATTATTTATAAAAACACTTTTAAATACAAATAATTGCCCATTATTTCACTCCCCCCACCCAAGAAAACAGACCAAAGCTAAAATATTGAATTATTCTCAGTGTTAATTGAATGATTTTAAGTATTTGTATACTGATCATATCATGAGATTATCATACCAGGAACAGAAAAATAAATGATCTAGCATTGCAGAAGAAAGTAGACAGACTAAATAAAAATTTTACATTAGAAGTTGGATTTGATCCAACTTTATCTCTTCTACTAAATCTATCACTGTGCCTTATATGCACAGATTAATTTTAAATGTACCAGAAGAAAGAGAAATCTCCAGACAAGCAGTCTCTGGGAGGCTGAATAGAGAGGCTGACCATGAACCTAGCACCCACCATACCCTTGGACTGTGGGATGTGGACTGATTCAGGAATCTAATGTCACGTTCACCCAACTTCATTCTCCCCTCAGAGCCAGAGTCATTACATTGGTTGAGATGAGTATAGGGAAATCGGGATGGCAGTTGTGAGGAAGAAGTTCCTAAGTCAGTTTGGGGCAGAGCGGGGCTCCCCTCCCTATTCCTGCCTACTATGAGCATGGTCATTTCTCAGGATGGAGCAGTGCCTCAGTTTAGGCTCCTCCAAAATGCAGAGTTTGAGCCATGGTCCTGTCATGCAGGTAATTTATTTGGGGAAATATTACCAATGCAGAGAACTGGAAAACTGGGAAGAACAAAACAGGAAAAGAGGACGTGGACAACTGGAGTTCAATCCTACTGGAGACCATCTGAGAAATGGTGTAGAATTTCTACCCCAAACATGCAAAAGTGGAAAGCATTTATCCATTGACTCCAGTTCCTCTTGTGAAAGGGATGTTTCCTGGTAGCAACAGAGAAAAACTGGGACAGAAAGTGATAGATACCTGATTCAGCGGAGACAAGGAGTTTCCAGGTGACATCTGCAGGCAGCTAGTGCTGTAGCAGTGACTGGAAAACAGGTGGCCTAGAAGATGTAAACTGCCAGATTTGAATGTCTGCCAGTTCTGTGAGGTTCCATAACAATTACAGGGCAAATGGCATTTAGCCACCAAAGCTTCCTTTTTTAAACATTCTTCTATTTCTTTAAGAATTGTTGCTTGAGTAAGTTTAAAGACTGCATACAATCCTGGCATTCAACTCTTGAAAAGAAATTAGGCTTAGAGAAACACTTGTTCTAACAAGACAATAAATTTATTTTTGTAGTCAACAGTATTATAAGCGTTAGCTTACGAAGATCTCATTGATACAAGTGGCATGTTAGGGGAAAAAAAACAACAACAAAAAAACACCTCTTCTTTATACTTCATTTACAAAAACAAGTGATTTTGATGATATTTTCCTCAGGAGTCAAGTTCCACATAACCTGCAGATGTCCACTGTGTCTTTGACATGCTTCATTCGCTTTATTCTCTCGGCACTCTCTTGTGTTTCTAAAACTGTAGAAAAAGGGAAGAAGGCATCAGGTTAAAAGACTGAAATTCCAGATCAGAAAAAAAGAGCCCTGTTAATGTTTCTAGAGAAAGAGGACCCAACACTGAATAGTACCAGAAAGTTCTATAGTAAATGGAATGTGATTTATGTTTGATCTGGTGTTCAAATGTCATCAGCAGGCAGCTGTTTGTTCCTTCAGTGGGAATGGTGTTTGCCTACTCCCCAGTGTCATTTGCAAAGACAAAACCAGAAACACTGAGCTTGTGAGCCTGCTGGACCTGGCCCCTCCACAGCTTCAGAGTGATAGCCAGTTTCATATTTCTAGATCCAGTCTGAATCCCTCCGAAAGGGAGAAGATCTCCAGGGAATTTTGGAAGTTCCAACATTTCAGAGGCAAGAAGGAAGTCATGCAGGATATGAAAGAAGAGGTCATGTTACAGTCAGGGCTTCCACTGACACACCAGATTCAACTTTTGACACTGATTATCTGTTGCTAGCAGATAGAAAACGTAAACATGATATTCTAAGTGTGATTAGAGAATATGCAAAACATGAAACAAGCAGAACATTCTTCTCTGAAATCCGAGATGATGGCTGTACTTTCACAGCGTTGATGTTAGATGTACATGAATAGGCTAACCGAAAATGAGAGAGGCAGAGAGGTTAGCATAGAGGACAGTCTATATAGATAGAGGACAGCTGAGGGAAAACTAGCCTATCTCCCTGTCCCCAGCAAATCTGATAACTAAGGACACAAAGCTCTCTTCCTCTAAAGAAGTCTTGCCTTCCCTGCCCTGGTTCTCAAGGGTTGCCCCAGGTCTTTCCTCCAACAATTACCCTGTACTCTGGGGTCATCAGGCACCTGAGGTCCCCCCAGACAGGCTGTATCTCCAGCGAGGTAGACTCACTGCCCCCTCCAGGAATTTCGGGCAGAAAGTGAATATCCCAAAGTCCCAGGACCCACGGGAGTTACTCTGGAGGGCGAGGCGCGGACGCCACCAGTAGCCACCTCGCCGGCACCCGACTTCACCTGGGGGCGGGGCCTGTGCTTTCCTTCTGGACTCCGGATCGATCAGAGCTCCGGGAATTTCCCTGGCCAGGGGGGCTCCCGGATTTCCAGCCTTAACCATGCATAAAAAGGTCTCGCTGACCTCGGGGAGCCACAGAGCCCGGGCCGCAGGCACCTCCCCCGCCAGCTCTCCCGCTCCTCGCACCGCCGCCAGACCCGCCTGCTGAGCCCCATGGCCCGCGCCGCGCTCTCCGCCGACTCCAGCAACCCCCGGCTCCTGCGGGCGGCGCTGCTGCTCCTGCTCCTGGTGGCCGCCGGCCGGCGCGCGGCAGGTGAGTCCTGGCGTCCTGGGGACCTCGGGGCGGGACGCGGCTGGGGTGGGCGCCCCCCGCCGACCGCCCCGCTCAATGGGCGAGTCTCTTCTTCCCCAGGAGCGCCCCTGGCCAATGAACTGCGCTGCCAGTGCCTGCAGACCCTGCAGGGAATTCACCTCAAGAACATCCAAAGTGTGGAAGTGAAGCGGCCGGGACCCCACTGCGACCAAACCGAAGTCATGTAAGTCCCGCCCCGGGCGCTGCCACCGCCGGGGTCCCACACCCTCCCGCTGCCCCAACCCTGTCCCCAGCCCGACCTCCTGCCTCACAGATTCCCTTCTCTCTGCAGAGCCACACTCAAGAATGGGCAGAAAGTTTGTCTGAACCCCGCATCCCCCGTGGTTAAGAAAATCATTGAAAAGATTCTGAACAGGTGAGTTATGGTTTCCATGTACACAGGCGACTAGAGCCGTTGGTCAGAAGAACTGGCATCTGGCCCTAAATAGTAAATCAGGAAAATCCAAGGGTTAGCTGAAGGACTGAAAAAATTATTATTTTCGCAGAGTTGCCATGAAGGTTATTAATCTGCTCTGGTGCCTGAGGATATTTCAATATTTCCGTGTCCTCCATTCCCAGGCCTAACCCCTACTGAAATAAGTGAGGGTAAATGTGCGTTTCTGAAATACTAAGTAGATTTGATAACAATGCTAAAATGCCTCCTGCCTGTTTTGAGACGATGTTTACCTCGGTCCCTAATGGGCTTCAGAACTGAAAAATGCAATGTCTGGTTTGGGCACTTTGGGCCTATAAGTCTTCTTGGTGAAGAGCAGGGACTTTGCAGCGACAACCCCAATGAGTTTAAGGCTAGGATGCTTGCCAACATTATTTAATCTCTTTGAACTTTAGCAAAATAAGGTAGATAATGGTAGTTATTTCACAAGGTTGTGTGCAACTTAAGGGAGATCATGAATGGACATTTCTAACCCAATGTAACAATCAGTAAGCATTATGTTTTGGCTTTTTTTTCAAACCAAGAATCTAGTTGAGTCCACAGCCCCCCTCTTTCTTGAAAAGAAAAAAGCATTCAGGAGTGCAAGTTTTCTGCCATAGAGGGCAGTGAGTACAGCCAGACCTTTCCCTGAGTGGAGGGCTGGGCAAGAGTTAAGCAGGCAGACATGGCTCCAAGCAAGCTTCAGCCACCAGAGTGACAGAAGAGCCTTCCTTAGCACTTGCAACAGTAACCCTTTTCTCATCACAGGGAGAGCACCAACATACAGGAGCGAAGTAAGAAGCTCATCAGCTCATCATTGGCACTTCCTGCAGGGTGGTCCCTGCCCTATGAGAGCTGAAAGTGAAAAAAGAACAGCTGCTTTCTTGGGACACCTGGAAAGGACTTAATGCGTTTGACTATTTCTTAGGAGAGTTCTACTTATTTATGTATTTATTTTGAAAGCTTGTATTTTAATATTTTACATGTTATTTAAAGATGCGAGTGTGTTTCATCAAACATAGCTCAGTCCTGATTATTTAATTGGAATATGATGAGTCTTAAATGTCTCATTAAACTAACATTTAGTGGCAGACCATTATGTGTGAGCCACCTTAATAAATGATAGGGTAGGGAATTGGGGTGGGGGGTTTGGAATGCAAGCAATTAGTGAGGTCACTGTTAGGGTAAGGAATGCATGTGCACATCTACTTTTTATACTTTTTTGTTTTTTTAAAAAATGGATGTCCATTGTTATTTATTGAAATTATCTCACATTATGCGTTCAACATTTTTATGCTGAAGTTTCCCTTGGACATTTTATGTCTTGCGTGTAGAGCATAATGCCTTGTTTAATGTTCATTCTGCAATGTTTCTCTTTGCCTTGCGACAGAGAAGTTACCATTACTGTTACATTTTTACAAATGATATGATAATAAAAGTTTTGTGAAAAAAATGCTTATGTAGTTTTAAAAAAATTCTTCTTGATCTTTAGTTCCTCCCAGGCATCCAAGGTGTTATACTGTGAGACTGTAGGTTCTTTCTAAATCTGTGCCTGCTTCTAGCTGGCACTTCTCTTCTATTTCTCTTACTCAGAAAGGACTATCTGATGCTTTTTGAAAGTACACACTACCCCCCAACCACCTTGATAATTCTAATTTTGAATAACACATAGCTGTTTTTCACACTGACTAATCTGTTATTCAAAATTAGTACTTTACAAACTTTTGAATGTTACTGATACTTTAACATCTACTAGATGCTTTTGGTAAGCAGTTTTTCCAAACACTTAGGCAATTCATTTCCATTTAATGAGATTGGGAGCAAAAGTTAGAAAAGTTTATTCTGCCTTAGAACTAAAAACAAAACTTGCGATATTAAAAAATGACCTATGGAGATACTGTAAAGTAAAATATATGACAAAAATAGCACAAAAGGCAGGTTGGGAGATAAATGGATTTAGACTATAACATGTCTCTTCAATTGTTAGAGAAAGTATTAAGAAAAAATTGTAGCAAGAACAAATATTGCATAGGGCAACAACTAAAGGAAAAATGCAAAATTTTGGACTAAATCTGAAAAGGAGATAAAATGGTATAATAGAAAATAGCCAAATAATACAAAAGAAAACAGGAATGAAGGAGTAAACCAACACATGAATCAAGGGCAGAAGGGACAAATCTTTACCGAAGAATTGCTAATAATATGAGTATAGTCTCTTCCTTCCTAAAGGTGAAGCTTAAATCCCTGATCCATGTGAGTGTGGGCTAGACTTAGTGACTGGTTTCCAAAGAAAAGACTAAGAAAAAGGAAAAACCATTATAGTGGAGAAATGTGGCAGACAATCTTAACCAAGTGATCAAGTATAAGAGGTTCCCTACCTTAACGACTTTGTAGTTTATACAGTACTTTGTTTTCTGGTTTTTTTTATGGAGTCTTGCTCTGCCGCCCAGGCTAGAGTGCAGTGGCATGATCTCGGCTCCTTGAAACTTCTGCCTCCTGGGTTCCAGTGATTCTCTTGCCTCAGCCTCCTGAGTAGCTGGGACTGCAGGTGAGCACCGCATCTGCCTGTTTTTTGTGTTTTGGTGGAGACTGGGTTTAGCCATGTTGGTCAGGCTGGTTTAGAACTCCTGACCTCATGATCTGCCTGCCTCAGCCTCTCAGGGTGCTGGGAATGCAGGTGTGAGCCACTGCACTGGCCTTTTTTTAAAAAAATCTTTTTATTTTTTTCTAGAAGTGATTCATAATTACTATGAATTTATAAGAAGTCAGAGCTTTGCTTTAGAATGATTATTTGCATTCAAGGGTTATGTAAAAAACCTGATATTCTGTTGGAATTCTACCTACTCCCTACCTGGGGGAACCAGTAAAATTGAGAGTTTTTGTTTCTTTCTTGGAGGTTGACTCCTTGGAGCCATATGAATGCTCCAGGCGGTCAGTATGTGTTTACCTCTGGGAAAGAAATGGAAATTCAATTTAAGGTCAAAATACCTCAATATAAAGGTCTTTTAAAACCCAAGTGATAACCACTGCTAGAAAATAATAACAACAACAGCAATTGCCAGCATTTCTGTGGCAGAGAGTACTATTCTAAGCATTTTACATGTATTGATTCATTTAATTTTCCTAATGACCTTATGAGGAGATACTAGTATTATCCCCAAAACAAACAACTAAAAAACTGGTGATAACCAGTTATGACATGTGAATATTCTGCACCCCCTGATATAATGTAATGGAAAGGCACGTCCACTCCATTTATATTCTTCCAGAAAATCCATAATCTTTGTATAAACATAACAAGGACACCATAAAAACCTAAACTGAGGGACATTTTACAAAACTCCTCATAAGTACTCTTCAACATTGTCAAGGTCATACAAAACAAGACAAAACCAAGTTATTGTCACAGATTAGGGGAAATGAAAGAGATATGAGGACTAAATACAATGTGGTAAGTTGAACTGGATCCTAGGATAGAAAAACAAAACATCATTGGAAAACTGATGAAATCTGAATAAAAACAAGAGTTTAGTTAACAGCAATGTGCCAATGTCAATTTCTTCATTTTAACAAATGTGCTACAATTACATAAGATGTCAGCATTAGGGGACACTGAGCTAAAGGTCAGATATAGAAACTCTCTGTACCCACACAAATTTGTTGTGAATCTAAAATTATTCAAATTTAAAAGTTTATTTTTCAAAAGATAGAACAAATATAATAGCAAGATAGTAGACTTAGATACAACTATATTAAGAATTACAGTAAATTTAAACAGAATAAACACTCCAGCTAAAAGTCAAAGATTATCAGACTACATAAATATGACATGTTTATGCTTCTTGAAAGAGTTATACTTTAAATTATATCTGGATAGGAGGAATAAGTTCTAGTGTTCTATACCACTGTAGGATGACTATAGTTAAAAGTAATACATAGTTTTCCGCCGAAGGAAAATTAAGAAATAGAGGAAACTTTATCACCAGCAAGCTGGGACGTCCACTCAGAGACCTAGTCTAAGGTCAGCAATTACACAGACGACAGGTGGATAGATCCACGAAGATGGGAAGAAACCAGCACAGAAAGGCTGAAAACACCCGAAATTAGAATGCCTCTCTTCCTACAGAGGATTGCAGTGCCTCATCACCAATTGAACAAGGCCTGATAGAAAATGAATGTGAGGAATAACAGAATCAGGCTTCAGAAGGTGGATAATGAGAAACTTCTGTGAGCTGAAAGAACATGTTCTAGCCCAATGCAAGGAAACTAAGAACCTTGAAAAAGGTTTCACGAAATGTTCATGAGAATGGACAATTTAAAGAGGAATATAAGTGAATTAATGGAGCTCAAAAACACAATACGAGAACTTCATGAAGTATGCACAAGTTTTAACAGTCGAATTGATCAAGCAGAAGAAAGGATTTCAGAGGTCGAAGACCAACTTAATGAAATAAAACGAGAAGACAAGAATAGAGAAAAAAGGGTAAAAAGGAATGAGCAAAGTCTCCAAGAAATATGGGACTATGTGAAAAGACCTAATCTACGTTTGATAGGTGTACCTGAATGTGACAAAGAGAATGAATCCAAGCTGGAAAATTTTTCAGGATATTATCCAGGAAAATTTTCCTAACCTAGCAAGGCAAGACAATACCCAACTCCAGGTAATACAAGAACACCACAAAGATATTCCTCAAAAGAGCAACCCCAAGGCACGTAATCATTAGATTCATCAGGGTTGAAACGAAGGAGAAAATACTACCGGGCGGCCAGAGAAAGGTCAGGTTACCCACAAGGGGAAGCCTATCAGACTCACAGCTGATCTCTCAGCAAAACCCTACAAGCCAGAAGAGAGTGGGGGCCAATATTCAACATCCTTAAAGAAAAGAACTTTCAACCCAGAATTTCATATCCAGCCAAACTAAGTTTCATAAGTGAAGGAAAAATAAAATTTTTTGCAAACAAGCAAGTACTCAAGATTTCATTACCACCAGGCCTGCTTTACAAGAGCTTCTGAAGGAGGCACTATGTATAGAGGGGAACAACCAGTATCAGCCACTTCAAAGGACCCATCAGTAAGCTGCATCCAGATCCATCTTACATGCAAGGATATACAGAGACTCAAAACAAAGGGATGGAGGAAGATTTGCCAACCAAATGGAGAGCAAAAAAAAAAAAAAAAAAAGCAGTAGTTGCAATTCTCATCTCTGATAAAATAGACTTTAAAGTAATAAAACCGAAGAGATAAGAAGGACATTGTATAATGGTAGAGGGATCAATGTAACGGGAAGAGCTAATGACCCTAAGTCTATGCGCACCCAATATAGGAGCACCCAGATACATAGGGCAACTTCTTGGTGACTTACAAAGAGACTTGGACTCCCACACAATAATAGTGGGAGACTTTAACATTATATTGTCAATATTGGACAAATTAATGAGACAGAAGGTTAAGAAGGTTACCCGGGACTTGAACTTAAACCTCAAACAAGTAAACTTAATAAACATTTACAGAACTCTCTACTCCAAATCCACAAAATATACATTTTTTTTCAGGAACACATTTATTCTAAAAGTGACCACATGGTTGGGAGTAAATCACTCCCTAGCAATTGCATAGCATTTCATAGGTTTAAATGAAATATTGGTTGGCTGTTTGTTTGTTATTTTCCTCCCTTATTCCTTCCTGTCTCCATTGTATAACACAATTATTAGTATAAAAAAAGCTTTTAATATCCATTTGTAGACTGCATTCTAGCCTGGGCAATAGAGCAAGATTCCCGTTTCTCTCTCCCTTTTTTTTTTTTTTTTCCTTCTTCTTCTTTTTCTCTATATTTCATTTTTTTTCTTCCTTCTTTTCTCTTTTTTCTCTTTTTCTAAAAGAAAAAAACAAAACAAAAACAAACAAACAAAAAAAAAGTAATACATAGTTTCAAACAGCTAAAAGGATATCAAATGCTCCCACACAAAGAAATGGTAAGTATTTGAAATGATGGATATGCTAATTATCCTGATCTGATCACTATACATTATATATACTGAAACATTACTATGTATCTCATCAATATGTACAGTAATTATGTGTCAATTATAAAAAAATAAAAGTAAAAACAAATTCGGCACCAGGTAGCTTGAAATTAAAAGAATTAATAGTGTTATATCATGTAAAAATGGGCTGACATTGATATATTAATATATTGAAACCTGACATGTATATATTAATATATTTACTACCAAATAACTATTAATATGCTATTCATATAAATTATTAGTATATTTATTAAAAAGTGATATGCTGATGAAGACCTAATTACTATATTATGCCTTAAGGAAAGAAGTAGTCTTGGAAATAAAGAAAGACTGATTAAAAATAAAAAGGGGTCAACTTAACAAGAGACAAAACATTCCTAAGCTCTTATGGACTTAAAAACACATTATCAAAATATATAAACTACTCGTGAAACTGAGGTGGGAGAATCAATTGAGCCCAGGAGTTTGAGGCTGCAGTGAGCTATGATCGTGCCACTGCACTCCAACCTGCGCCACAGAGCAAGACCCTGTCTCTAAAAGAAAAACAAATACACACACACACACACACACACACACACACACACACACACACACAGATGAAAAACAAAATGAAGAGATTTGAAAAAGAGCCATAGACAGATATATAATCATAGTTATAGATTCTAAAAAACTCTTTCAATACTTTATATGTAAATCAGTACAAATTCATTAACAATATGGAAGAGTTAAGCAACATAGTCAACCAACTTGGTTTGACTGACATATATTGACAATTTACCCAGCAATTGCTTAAATCACATTCGTCTTTCCAAAGAGAACATAGATGAGTCATAAAGAATGTATCAATACATTTCAAATGTTAAAACATTGCAGAGGACATTTTCTGATCATCAAAGTTTTTTATGATGATTTGTAACTTTCCTAGTTGAACTCTATATTCATCCACTTGCATGATATGTTTGCGGTGGTTTATAACTCATCTCTCAACTTCCTACATTGTACTTTCATAATACCAGAGTCATCATGATGTTTTTATGCACAGTATAACCATCTAGTATCCTAAAAATATTTCCATAGAGATATTTGCTTATTTTCTGCATTTCTTTTCTGACATACTCTTTGGAATTTTGGCATTCCTGTAGTTCTTAGATTACATATTTTTATAATTGACATTAACATACTGTAATTTAATTACTCAATATTTTTCATGAAAGTTTAAACAACAATCTTAGGAAAAGGCAAATATAAAGTTTATACTTAGAGCAATTTTTTAAGTTTTGGAATGCTGTTCACATCTATATATTAGATGATGCTTGGTGTTACCTCAAATAAACTTAAATAATTACAGATTGTTGAAATCATCGAGATGTCTTTAGATGACTAGCAGTGTTGCAGAAGGAAGTGTCAAGTTAAGTATCAAAACAAATTTTCATGTTTGGAGTTTTGGCTTTATCCACTATCTTTTACAAAACTGATCACAATCCCTTTTGTGTTGTATGTATCTAATAAATGTCTTTTGAATTTAGTATCCAACATCCCTCATTTTCTACACATACCTTGAACCTGTAGGTTACTCTTGCCTTCCCCCTCTCCCTATGGTAAATAGTCAATAAAGCAATCTGTCCACAAGGGACATGGAAACACCACGAGACACATGTAAACGCTTCGCAGTGATGGTAGCATTCAAACTGACAGAGAAGCAGGATCCTACAGACACATGATCTCCCCTCCTGCCTCATTTGCTTCCCTCTCCCTGCCCACAGGATGAACTCCACCTACTTGAGTCACTTACTGCTTCTAGGTCTTCCATGTACTTTCCAATTTTAATGCCTTTGCTTACTTGGTTGTCTCCTATGGAGTGTTTTCCATCCCTCAGTTGTTCCCCATCTACTTGGAAAACTCCCCATCCTTTAAAACTCACATATGTAACCACTTCTTGTAGGAAAACCTCTGTAATACCTTTCACAAACCTACTCATTAACCCATAAGAATTGTATGTGATACCCCCTCCTTGATCCTAATACTTTGTGCATAGTTTGTCATGGTATTTACCAGGCTCTTCTAAAATCTTCTATTTGTACATTCATCTCCTGTATTGTATTGAGAGTTAGAAGGTAGCAGAATCTGTCTTAATTGTCTTTGTATCTGTGGCACCTAATTTCATTCCTATTTTACAATGGTGGGAAAATGATCAATAAAAATGCTGAATCAAATGAAAAGAGCAATTAAATTCAAGTTGAAATTCCCTTCTGGTTAGAAAGATAACTCAAGCAGTCAGTACAGTCAGTAACAAGAAACAACTCAAACTGGTTTAATGAAAATGGGAATTATTTCATTTCCTTATGAAATATATTGGTGTTTTATAAATATTGACACATTTATTCATCATAACAACCCTTTGAGATAGAGAGTATCATTTACTTTATTTGACTTCTGAGTAAATGAGATAAATCTTGATCCTAGAGTTCAAAAATTCTCTTCAATAACCAGTCTCACTGCAGGTCTAGCTGCCTTTCTCTGTGCTGGCTTTATTTTATGCAAACCACTGGCAAAGCTCCAAGTTTATCTTACCAGCTGTAACCCAGCAGAAAGCAAGGGACCGTTTTTCCAGCCATTTTCTGACAAAGTGGTCTCAGGAAATTTTTCTGACTTGGCTTGTTAGATTACTTGTCCACCTCTGAGTTATCAGGGTGGCCCAGGGTTGAAAGGAATGGCCAATACTACTTTGGAATGTCAGCTCACTCCTAGAGCTTTAGAGTAGAGATAGTTGGTTCAACCTATCTGAACCACCCAGAGTGGAAGGAAGGGAAGATGGTTTCCAAAGGAAAACCAGTATTCTGTTATTAGAAGGTAGAAGGGATTCAAACCAGGCAGAGAGGACAAATGTACTAAAGACTGGACCTAGTGGATGACATTTTCACTTGACGAAATGTTCTGGACTGACCGAGTGGATGCATCCAGAGATTTAAACGCCACCTTCAGACATCTTCATTCTTCTCTTAGAGTCAGAGTCATTATAGTAGTAGTAATTGCAACTCAATAGAGTTGACAGTTGTAAGGCACAGTTCCCCAAGGCAAGCACAGTTAGAGCAACACTAAACTGCCTGCCCATTCCTGCTGTTCCATTCGTACTTAGGATACAGCAGCAACTCTGGATTTTAAAGGCGTATTACATAGTGCCAATCAGAGCTGCAGGATACAATAAATGCATCAGTTCAAAATAGAATTTAGAAACCAACACTTTTCTTTTAGCGATGACTCTATTTATTTAAAACTGAAGTTTCCATAAGTTTAATGTTGGAGCATATAGATCTGCCATTCAGTTTATACAATGAATATTTGGCTGGAGGAGGCACTCATTAAAACAAGAATGAACTGGATTGTATTGGTAGAACATCAATGCTTTCTTAATTTTCTGAAAAATAAATATGGGTCTGTTAGGAATTGAATTATGAGAACAGATATATTAAAGGTGGGAAAAATCCTTTTTATACTTCATCACATAAGCAACTACTGCTTATTATGCAAGTCTTAGGCGTAGTTATAGATTACTCTACAAAGCTGATTCTTGAAATATTTTACCCGTTTGGCTACTACTGCAAATATTTTGATGCTGTATTTATCCTAAGTATTTGATTATGCCAATATTTTAGTTTGATCCGGAAGTCATTATAGTAACATTTTCTTTTTCTTGTTATAAGGAAAATAAAGGTCTGGACAGCTTCCTATTAATGCTGAAGGCAAAGTATTTTATTTATTAAAACATGATAAAGTACAAACTGGGACAGCAGAAAACTATGATTTGTGTCTCAGCAACTAAGAGCCAAGTAAGATGCCTATTTTCCCTTCTTGCAAACTCCTAAGGTACAGTATTTATTTCCACTGACCTGATTTTGGAAGTGAAATACATTGACTTGGAATAGTGGACAGATAAATAAATGTAGATTTCATTAACTTTAAGTATATCATTTTAGTGACACAATAATTATTGACATTAGTGAAATAAAACACTGTAAGCTTGAGCAATTTCCTATTTTTTAGGAAAGATAAAATTGAGCTATTTAACTATGAGAATAACAAACATTAAAAAGAATTACTCTCCTGAAGTTCTCAATCACCTATCTCAGAAAACATTTTTTGTTTTTTTAATTGTGTAGTGGTTAAAGCCATACAGTATGGAGCTCAAATTCTGAATTTTTTAAATTGTGAAACCTTGGACAAATTGTTAATTCTCTGCTCCTTAATTTCCTTGTAAATTGTAATGTGGGGGAAAAACCTGGTAACCACTTCCTCGGATGGTTGAAAAGATTAAGTGCATTTTATATATACATTAAGGACTTTGAACACTGCCCGTTACATCAAAGAGTAATTTATCATAACTGTGTTCACTCAGCATCTTGTTAATATGTAAAATGTGTCAGTTACACATTGAACAGGATGTCAAAGAAAGAAGCAAATATCTGCTAACGTTATTTCTTGGACTAACCTTAAAAGAACTTAAATAATCTCTTAATCCTTTCTGTACTTTGTAATTTTTCTCCATTAAGTAGGTATGCAGGTATACATCCATAATTAGAAAATCGACGCCATATTTTTGATGTTAAAGGAATTGCTGTTATATTTCCAAGCCACTCATTATTTTAAGAAAACAAAGTACTTCCAACCAAGAATCTCAGAAAAAAATAAATAACAAGTTCTCAATTAACACTGAGTTAGTCAACTATTTTATAAACAAGATTATCTTTCTTTTTTTATTGTATTTTAATTTCTGGGGTACATGTGCTCATCCTGGAGGATTGTTACATAGGTACTAAAACAAATTAATTTTGTTTTTGTTTTTGCCATAGGACTGTACTGGTGATCAGTGGGGGGGGAATGTAAAGACAGAAATTTAGTCATTTATAAATCTTTTGCCCTAATCACCATGAGACATCCTTACTTTTATTCACATTTTGCAGTTACAATTGCTAAAACTGGGATTAGAAAATAATCCAATAATTATACTAGACACTAAAAAATTCATTGTTTCCTTTTAAGAGAAAAAAAGCCAAAACAAAAATTTTGTATTAGAAGGTTTTGTTTAGCCAAACTTCATTTCCATGTACAAGGATTTTTTTTCCTCAGGTGAGTCAACTTAGGTAATAAAGAGAAAGTAAATTCTATTAGATTTATAAAAGTTATGTTTATATTTAATATGTGTTGGTGTTTTACTTCTTTTGTATGGATGAAAATCAAAGGCAGATCATATGTCATCTACCAGCAACTATTGAGATGGAAATTCCTCCCCCTGGTACAGAGTGCAGGCACCCTTTTTTAAAATAATTATTAGTTGCACCTTCTTTAATTGGTTTTTAGATACTGTACTGTTTACAAATTTAGGGTTTGTGACAACTCAGTGTTGGACAAGTCTATTGGAGCCACTTTTACAGCAATGTATGTTCATTTTGTGTCTCTGTGTCACATGTTGGTAATTCTTGCAATATTTCAAAGTTTTTCATTATTATTATATCTGTTATAATAATCTGTGATCAGTAATCCTTGATGTTACTATTGCAATTATTTTTGGGCTTCACGAACTGAACCCAAATAAGACAGTTAATTGACAAATGTCATGGCGATTGAAACTGCTGCAATGACTGGCCCTTTACCATCTCTACATCTCCTTTGGCCTCTCTATTCCTCGAGACACAGCAATGTTAAAATCGGGCCAATTAATAAGCCTATAAAGGCTTCCAAATGTTGAAGGAAAAGACAGTGTTGCATATCGCTCATCTTAAACCAAAAGCTAGAACAAGAATGCCCACTCTTGCTATTACTATTCACCATAGTTATTTTAAATCCTGGACAGAGCATGTAGGCAAGAAAAGGAAATAAAATGCATCTAAATCAAAAAATATGTTTTTTATCTCTCTTTGCAGATGATGTGATCTTACATACAGAGAGCCCTAAATACTCCACCAAAAAACTGTTAGAACTAATAAATAAATTTAATGTAGTTGCAAGTTGAAAAATCAAAATACAAAAGCAGTTGCATTTCAATACACTAACAACAAAATGTGGAAAGAATAGTGTCAAGAATAATAACATACTTAGGAATAAAATCAGGGAGGTGAAAGATCTGTACCATGAACATTATAAAACAGTAATAAAAGAAATTGAAGAAGACATAAATAAATAAAAATCTATCCCCATAGATTAGAATGTTAAAATATCTGTACCATTTAAAGTGCTCTACAGACTCAATGAAATCTCTATCAAAATTCCAATGGCATTTGTCAAAGTGGGAAAAACAATCCTAAAATTAATGTATCTTAGTTGATTTGAGCTGTTTTAACAAACCATAAATTGGACAACTTATAATAGAAATGTATTTCTTACAGTTCTGAGGCTGGGAAGTCCACAATAAATGCAGTGGTAGATTCATTGTCTTCTGAGAGCCTGCTCTCTGGCTTAGATGGTGTTTTTTCACTGAGTCCTCACGTGGTGGATGGGGCAAGGCAAGTTTCTGGGGCCTCTTTTATGAGGACATTAATCCAGTTCATGGGGGCTGCAACACTAATGACCTACTCATATTCCAAAGGCCCTATTTCCCCAAATCATGACACTGGTGATTAGGGTTCAATATTTGGGAAGATACAAATATTTAGCTTATAGCAATATGAAACTACAAAATACCCCAAATAGCCAAAACAGTCTTGAACAAGAACAAAACTGGAGGCATCACATTTCCTGATTTGAAAGTATACTACAAAGTTATAGTAACTAAAACAATATGGTACTGACATTAAAATAGACACAGAGATTAATGGAACAGAATAAGGAGCCAAGAAATAAACTCAAATGTATAAAGTCAGCTACTTTTTGACAAGGGTGCCATGAACACAAAATAGGGAATGAATAACCTCTTCAATAGATTGTATTGGAAAAACTGGATATCCACATGCAAAAGAAGGAAATAAGACACTTCTCTTACACCATATATGAAAAATTGACTCAAAATGATTACAGGCTTAAATGTAAGGCTGTAAAAACACAAAACACCTAAAAGAAACCAGGGACAAAGCTATTTTCACAGGTCTTGGCAACAAATTTTTGGATATATGAAAAGACTCACAAATGACCAACAGGTATATGAAAAGTTGTCCAACATCACTAATCATCAGGGAAATGAAAATCAAAACCACAATGAGATATCACCTCACACCTATTAGGATGGCTATAACTTAAAATACAAAAGAAAATAAGCATTGGTGAGGATTTGAAGAAAAGAGAACCCTGACAAATTGTTGGAATGAATGAAAATTGGTACAGCCACTATGGAAAACAGTATGGAGTTTCCTCAAAATACTAAAAATTGAATTACCATATGACCTAACAATTTCACTCCAGGACTTATTCTAAGAAATTTAAAATCACATCCTGAAGAAATATTTGCACTGTTATATTTTTTACAGCATTATTCACGATAGCCAAGATATTGAAACAACCTAAATGCTCATCAACAGTTTAATAAAGTAAATATGTAATATGTATATACACATCCACACCCTCCATACATACATATATATACACATATCTATATAAAATAAGATATTATTTAGCCCTTTAAAAAAAGGAAATCCTGTTATTTGCAATAATGCATATAGGTCTAGAGGATATTATAGTAAATGAAGTAAGTCAGACACAGAAAGACAAATGTTGCATGATCACATTTATATGTGGAATCTAAAACAGTCAAAATCATAGAAGCAGAGAGTAGAATTTTGGTTGCCAGGTGCTTGGAGGATGGGTGAAGGAGGAGATGATCAAAGAATACAAAGTTTTAAGTTCTGGAGATCTACTATATAACTTAGTGCCTGTGGCTAATAATACTGTATTGTATACTTAAAATTTCCTAACAGCATAGACCTTATATTAAGTGTCGTTATCCCCACCCTCATGCCCCAAAAATGGTAATAATAAAAAGGGTGCTGGAGGAAACTTTGGGAGATGATGATGATGATTATTGGTTGGTTTTACATGTCTATACTTATCCCCCAAACTCACTGAATTGTACACTTAAATATGTATAATTGTTACATATCAATAATATCTCAATAAAGTGGTTTAAATAAGCATAAATTGGTCACAAAAATGATGCAATAGAAATTTATTAATAATAATAATACAAATACATCCGAGAATAAGGCTGAAAAATGGTTAATACACAAGGCAGTGTAAGTGAAGTTTCAAAACACTCTACACAAGAAGCCTAGGGACCCTCATAGCATAGGCATCGTGAATTTTCTATTAGCAGATTGTTGCAAATTCAGGCTCTCAAGGAAAGTACCTCTTTTCTCCCTCAGATTCCTCATTTACTCTCTTGTGCATAAAATTTTTCTATGGAGATAGCTGTACTTGATTTTCTATTACACTCTTGTATTAAAATGCTAAATACAGTGGTTTTATCACCCAGCCAGACATAAAATTTTGCAGTAAGATATTCATTACTGAGATTAGGTCTTTTTCTGAGAAAAAAAAAAGTGGTATGAGGAAATGCTAGAAGGAAAATGGAGACATTTGGAAAAGGCAGGTAGGTGAAGAGGAAAAGTCCCGTCACTCATAGATTAATCATGGACCAGCAGTGCCTATTGACTTTGTGACCACATCTCTTGGTTTCGCTGTAATACTCAGAGTTTCACTCCTAAAAGCACATGGCCAGTTAGCTATGACCTATCTAGTATTGGAATAAAAATGATCAGCATTTCAAAGGTAAACAGACTTCACACATTTCTTGCCCTGGGTGCAGCAAGAAATTAGGCAGATAGAATAAACAGGTGTGGCTTTGCATTATGTCTTATACTAACTGAAACTACAGGAAATGAGTTCCTTAGTGAATAACGTCTGTCTTTGTACTGATTCCCAGAATAGCATTCTCGAAAATATTACTCTTGGAGAAGTCATTTCATTTTCTCTCTGTTCGCTCAATAGGAGTATACAACTATTAGTATTTCTAAGAGTTCATCTCTGATGCTTACATCTGTTACATTTCTTCCACATATAAAACTAATATTAAAGCAGATAATTTTATTTTCATAGGAACATCGAAAGAGGAGGAGATCTGGGGTAATCCCTAGAAAATTTTATGTACTGTTTATTTATCTCTGCTTTTAATGGGAACACCAAACAGTATATTTTCTTTCAAGTTTCTTAATCAGTCTTGTGACATGATTAAGATGTAAAATGACCATGAGAAACCAAGGTAAATTACAAGGTGTAAGACAGATAATAGGAAAAGATCTATGCTCCAGGATGTCGGACTTGCTTTTAAAGAAACTCCCATTTTTGTGTGTTCCCTTATTTATTCTCCACTTTACAGTATTCTATTGCTTAAAGACACAGGATTAAATTTTTTTTAAATTTTACTTTAAGTAAAAAAAAAAATACATACATACTGGATACATATGCTGAATTATAGGTTCGTTACATAGGTATATATGTGCCTTGGTGGTTTGTTGCACCTATCAACTTGTCATGTAGGTTTTAAGCCCCTCATGCATTATTTGTCCTAATGCTCTCCCCTCCCCTTGCCCCTGGCCCTCTGACAGTCCCCAGTGTGTGTTGTTCCCCTTCCAAAACCCAGAATTTTTGAAACAAAATTAACAGAAATCATATATTTCTACAATTTGAGAGCCAAATTTATTTCTGTGAGGACTATCAGTACGATTAACAGAAGAGCCAGCTTTGCATTTACCATATTCCCAAACAGGCAATAAAGATCTTCTTAGAATTTCCCTGCCCAAAGTCCATTTAATTAACATCAGATATGGCTGTGGCCCTCATAGATCTTTTAAGCCTTTAAGAATGTATTGGGAGGAGGGGAGGCATGAAAGTAATTTTTGCAACGGAAGTGTGGTGATGTAACCATCGGAACTGCCAACCATAACTCAAAAAATCACATATATGCTGTCGAATCCTTAGAAGTCCTGGGGGAAATTCCCAGCCCCACAAGGAAGTTAGTCAAGGCTTCAACAGGAATGGAAAGGGTAGAAAAGTACCAAGACAGAATATGGATACCGCCACACAGAGAGTGAGAATATAACTCCTTTTTCAACTAGAAAGAACAGGTGCCAGTTTCTAAGCTATTAAATTATGACATACAAAGAATAGATTGATGTTATCTGTGGAAGCAATAATAGGCGTCCTGGTCATGGAACTTAAAAATTACTGAACTTCCATCCCCCTCCTTGGCCTTGAATATTTTCTTCCATTCACCTATTATTAGTTCATCATACCTTTATTTTGGAAACCCCTGGGAAATAGATGACAAAGATGACAAATACATCATGAATGTAAATGGATTTGTTGACTAGCTTAGAGAATGTACTTGAAACATCTTTAAAAAGTCTTTTTATGGGCCTAAAGTGGTGGCTCACGCCTGCAATCCCAGCACTTTGGGAGGCCGAGGTAGGCGGATCACAAGGTCAAGAGATCGAAACCATCTTGGCCAACATGGTAAAACCCCGTCTCTACTAAAAAAAAAAATTAGCTGGGTGTGGTGGCACGCACCTGTAGTCCCAGCTACTTCGGGAGGCTGAGGCAGGAGAATTGTTTGAACCCAGGAGGTGGAGGTTGCAGTGAGCCAAGACTGTGCCACTGCACTCCAGCCTGGTGCCTGGTGACGGAAAGAGACTCTGTCTCAAAAAAAAAAAAAAAAAAAAAAAGCAAAAAAAAGTCTTTGCAAACCCTCCCCACCCAGTAATAGGCCAGCTCAACTGGCTAGGCATACACTTTTAGAGTCAACCTCCTAAGAGTAATCTGTTCCCAGTCTTCCAAGCTGGCCCATTGCTAAGTTGTGTTTTCAATTGGATTAGGCTAAATACATGGTCATTGAGAACTGACTACTTCCTCCTCAACTTACTCTGCACTGTGGCACACAAGTGTCTTCATTCCTGGAATATTTCTACTGGCTTAAATAGTCCTTTGTTATCTTCCTCATTTCCATAAGGCATTTAGATGTCATTGTTAATTTACAGTATTAAGAAAAAAAATTTCTTAAATTTGGAAATAAGGTACTGCATAACTTTTTAGAGCCATAATAAAGAATTATTTAACAAGCATACATAAATTAAATCTCTCTCTAGGGGGTATAACTCTGTTTTGACTTTCTATTTCTTACTGATTATGTTCAGCCTCTGTAAAGTGACATGTTAAGTTATAGAGGACTGATCGTTACAAATTGTTTTTATCCACTAGTGATGCAAATTGCTTCTGTGCCATAGAAAAGATAACTTCAAATGTTACAATATTACTATCCTGTAGGAAGTATTACTATCCTGTGGGATGCCAATCAGTCTTTATCTAGCTTTGCAATTTTGTTCCAGTATTCTTTTACCCACTGATTAATATCTCTATATATCCTATATCTTCATGCTCACTCATACACACAGACACATCTCCTCTCTTCCTTTGAACCAGCTTTCATCATCCCTCTAATCTCCTGATTAGTGGGTTGATTGCATCTTTGACACTTTCTCATTATATATCAGAATCATGATTTTAAATCTTTTTAAAAAGTATATTTGATAATAACAAGAGTCTATAACTTGAGTAACTTATCTTTTCTGGGGATTTAACATCTCTCCTCTCTTATTATTCTTTAGGATTTTCTCTCTACTCTCTGAGGCTAAATTCCATCCCTGTTCCCAGAAAGATCGTTTGATTCCATGTTCAAGGCAATTACATTTTATTTATAATAAAATCTAAAATAGTATACAACTCCCAAGAAAACAGGTATAAGTTAGGGACTAAATGAGAGATCCCACTTTAGCACTGAAGAAATCAAGATTTCGTCACAGTTAAAAGTATCACCCAACATATAGCATAACGCTCACAATGAAATTGTAATATACTTGGAGTGGCAGGCTACACACAAAACTTTTAGTAAAACCAGATAATAAAACACAGTATGGGAAACAGCATTTACATAGCTATACCAGTATCCTAAATGGATGCAGAACATAATTTAAGAAAGGCATAGCATATGAGAAGGTACTGTTACTATTGTCTTTGATGCACTTTCCTTCTGGTGGCCATACCTTGATTTCCTTCTAAGGAACTACCTTGTCTTCCACTCTCATTCTACCTGCTTCTGGAAATGTTGAATTTACTCCAGGCACGTGACTTGGGTCTAGCCAATCAGACTGTCACATTCCTGTTATCATAGTGATTGACTCCAGGACAGATTGGGAGCTTATTGGAACAAAAGAGGCATTTTACTGGTAAATTCACTAGAGTGAATTCAAAGCAATATGAGGACTGAGGTCACGTCCTACAGCTACGTGCAACTTGAGAATGGAGCCAGCACTAGAGGTAGAGCCAAGAAAAACAGGGTTTGGTGACTGACAATGCTTGGGTCCTAGTTAAATAGCTAATAAACTACTTAGCTATTTAACTGACTACTACGGTTTTATAATTTGTCTCAGCTTCATATGAGACAAACTGTAAAACTGCAATAGTCACTTAAATAGCTAATTAATTATCTTTTCTCATGAGACTGGTATTAGGTTAGGGTTCTGACACTTGAAACAGAAAACTAATGACTGATGGAGTAAAAAGGCTGGAAACAGTGATTAAAGCAGCCTCATAGGGGAAGAAAGTATCCTCAAGCAGAGATAAGATGCCAATTTTTTAGTTCTGACATCATTTCTAAATTTCCTATACCTTTTCAGAAGAAAATAAAATAAGGCTCTTTCTACCATGGTTCCCAGGAAGGCTTGGACTTCTAAAGCTCTTTTCAAGAAATAATGCAGTTTAGAATAATATCAGATTTCCTGAACTTAGCATTTCACTTAAAACTTATAAATGAAAGCATTCTTTTTTTTTAAAAAAAAAAAAGAAGTATTAAAAGTAAGTAAACATCATGGAAAACCTCACTGTGTTCAAATATGATATTGGCAAGCCCACAGAATTTGCATGGGCAAAGTTAGGTGTGGTCATGCTATAAAATGTGACAGCTCAAAATTTCCTTGCTCCAAATGTTAATTCCCATACCTGTCTTCTTCTCTCCCTCCTTTCCTAAGAAATGTTTTGAGTGCTTAAATGAGAGCCAGCCATGAAATGAAAAGAGGAAGACAATTGAATAAAACAAAAAATGTGATTTTGCAGAGGATTTAGTGCATCAAGTTATACCACATCCTGTTACTCTTTTATGCCATTATCCAGTGTTGTGTATTCCAGCAGCACAACAATGGTTCAGAACAAGTTTACTCAACATCGGCAATGATTGCTAGAGGGAAGCAACTCTCACTTTATTCAACATGGCCATCAAATGATGAAGAAAGACACAAGTGAGAAATCTCTTTATAACCCTGGCATTGGAGACACAACAGATGAATTATAGCATTTTGTAGATATAAGAATTATGTTTTTATCTCTTCACTCCAATGATGTGACCTTCGCTCACAAAATTGGAGTGAAGAGATAAAAAAACTCTGTTAGAACAAATTGTAATGCATTTTTTCTCTTGTTCCTATTGTCCCCACCACTCCAAAATACTTACATACTTCTAATAGATTGGTAAATCTCCTAAATATTAGCTCATATCCAATTATACTATTTAGAGAACGTTTATGATTTACAGACATGCTTGAATTGATTTAGAGCCAATTCACAATTTCAGTATTTACCAAAATGTTAAATACTATGATTTGTATCACAGGTATCAACAGGACTAAAGTAACCAGATTAGTAAAACTTTCTGAGATATAACTGATCTCAGTCATGGAAATGCATAATTGGGCATTAATATTGCTTTTATTGTAGATCTCTGATTTGGCAGTCTAACATCGCATACTGCTAAATCAACAGGCCACTCATTCTTACTTCTGTCATTAAGTATCAGGGGTTTTCCATAAGCCTCAATGTTAGATGCATTTACCAGTAACAAATGAATCTTTAAGTCAGACACTGAAGCAGATCAGTATCATGATTAAACATGAAGCAAACATTTCACTGTAAAATTTAAGGTTTACATCATATCTGGTATGGGACCCTAGGGAAAGGTTTTGCTCAGAAAGACAAAAGAAGGGTGGAACGAACATCTTGGGAAAGCTCCCTCTAAGCATGTCCATCCTCAGAGAAAAAGGCCTAACCCAACTTTCTGTTATCAACGAAAACTGTGGTATAAACAAAAGAACTATCAAGCAATCACCTACAGCTATAGCAAGGTGAGGTCCAGCCCCAGACTTGCAGCTGAGTGGATTTTATCACTTTTGGCAATAAAAGAGGAGAAAGAATGAAATGAATGAGGTTTCTTTGAGAATAAATGAGAAGGACAAGCCTCTGGTGCTGTTAATACTAAATGCAAGCTAGTGTCGCCCTGGGTTCCGATGAATCAGACTTAACTGGGAAAACTTGGTTTCAACCACCTGGAAACTAAGGTATTAGAAAACAGTGAGAATATCAATTCATGTGTCATTTCTAGGAAATAACTGGCTTTTTAAGTTAATAACATCTCACATGCCAAATGTCCACCTAGCTTCTTATAGTCTGTGAAATGTGCTATGTTTAAGATTTTGTGTATTTTGGGCCCATATTATATTTCAGGCATAAAGGGGAGAGAAGAGCCAAACATGTCTCCATCTCAGACATCACTATTCCTAGATAGAATTAGTGGTGGCAATCCTTTCCATGATTGTCAAACTGTGAACTAAGGGGTTTTACTAACTAAGAAGACTAAAGGGTCCATACTGGTCCTTCCTGTATCAGCTGGCCTTGACAATACCTCTTAGAGATAATGGGACAGATGTTAAACCACCTTTCTTCCTGCACAGAGCACACAGATGAATGCATAATTTTTTAAAAAGAGTGAGGCCCTGAAGGTTTTGTGAGAACTAACCAAGGTGGCAAAGGAGGAAGATACCTTGGAATTAATCTGTAAGACAACACCTATTGTCACCAATTTTAAAAACAAACCAAAAAGAGGAGCTATAGCCTTGCAATATGTATTTTTTATGTGACTTGAAAGTTGAAATATAAGTGGGCATGAAAATGATATTAATCTCCTTGTATATCTCCATCAAAACTCTTCAGTGACTAGTTGCATTGCCACTTAGCAGTAATATTTTGAGAGAAAACATGTTTTTTTTCTGGCAGTAAATATCAATAGCAGACTTAAAATATTCAGTAATCTATGCTGTAAACAGACATGCTGTTACCCAGGCTTCATTGTTCCATTTATAGAACACAAGCAGAGTAGATTCAGCATTCTTTTTAAGGTTCCTAGGAGTTTCTAAATGCTGAGCATTGGCTTCAGTTTAAAGTCACCAGCTGCATTAGCCCTAATACAAGAGTTAGCCTGTTTTTGAACCTTTGAAGCTAGACATTGACTTCTCCTCTCTAGCTATGAAAGTCCTAGATGACATCTTCTTCCAATAGAAGCCTTTTCTTTTTTTTTTTTTAAGACGGGGTTTCACCATGTTGGTCAGGCTGGTCTTGAACTCCCGACCTCAGGTGATCCGCCCGCCTTGGCCTCCCAAAGTGCTTGGATTACAGGTGTGAGCCACCACGCCCAGCCAGAAACCTTTTCTGTCTGCACTGAAATGTGTTGTTTAGTGTAACCATGTTTACCAATTATCTTAGATTTTCTTGATAACTTCTTGCAGCTTCTACATCGCCACTTGCCGTTTCACCTTGGACTTTTATGTTATAGAGGAGGCTTCTTTCCCTAAACCTCATAAACTGTCCTCTATCTTCCAACTTTTATTCTGTAGCTTCCTCTCAAACTTCATTGAATCAACTTATCAAAGAGAATTAGAGTCTTGTTCTGGATTAGGCTTTGGTAAGAGAATACTGTGGCTGATTTGATCTATCCAGACCACTAAAACTTTCTTGATAACAGCAATAAGCCTGTTTTACTTTCTTATCACTTGTGTATTCACTGGAATAGTGCTTCTGATTGCTTCAAGAACTTTCTATTTGCATTCACAACTTGGCTGTCTGGTGCGAGAGGCATGGCTTCTGACCTATCTCAGCCTTCAACATGCCTTTCTCAGTAAGCTTAATCATTTTAAGCTTTCAATTTAAGTAAGAGACATGTGACCCTTCCTTTCACTTGAACACTTTGAGGCTATTGTAGGGTTATTAATTGGCCTAATTTCAATATTATTATGTCTCGGAACAGGGAGACCCAAAGAGAAAGAGGCAGATAAAAGAATGGCCAGTCAGTGGAGCACTGAAAACACACACACATTTATCGATTAAGTTGACCCTTTTATATGAGCACAGTTTGTGTCATCTCAAAACACTTACAATGTAACAACAATGACCACTGGTCACAGAGAACCACAGCAGATATAATTACAATGAAAAATTTTGGAATATTGCAAGAGTTACCACAATGTGACACAGAGGCAAAGTGAGCAAATGCTGTTGGAAAAATTATCTCAATAAACTTGCTCAATGCAGGGTTGCCACAAACCTTCAATGTGTACAAAATGCAACGTCTGTGAAGTGCAATAAAGCTAAGCACAATAAAACAAGGTTTGCCTGTACAATTTCCTCAAAACAAAGTATAATCTTATAGGAACAATAGCAGCTATAAAAGGAAATGTTCAACATCTACGTGGTTGTACTAAATAGAAAATAACTGGAGCTCTCCCTGGCCATTTTAAACTGTAAGAGTGGTAACACCTCATTTCTACAAGCACATATATGCTAACCTATTATACTTGTAATGCCTGTAATAATGCTATAATGCTGTGATTGACTTGGCTTTGATGCTTTTTTTTTTAAAAAAAAGATTTGTTTAGGGGCTGTGGCTGTCTACAGACACGTGCTTTAAAATGGAGATTGTAGAAGCTCCATTCAATATGATATGATGCTAATGGAAGAAAGGAAGGCATTTTAAAAGCAAAAGCTAGAAAGGAAGCATTCAAATTGGCCAATGCTACAGCATTTAGCTGATGCACTATCTGATTTCAAGACTTACTATAAAGCTGTATTAATAAGGACATTTGGTGTAAGAAGAGACAAACAGACCCATGAAACCAAAGTCCAGAAGTAGAAACAAATGTATGCCATCATTGAATTTTGGTAATGGTTATGAGTAAATTTAATTAGAAAAGTTTTCAAAAATTTTGTTAAAATAATTGGAGAGTTATATTAAAAAATGAAACAATGTATCTCAATACTATTTTGGGCCTATCATAAAAAATTAATTCAATATAGTCTATATATATGAATATAAAAAGTAAAGGAAAACTTTAAGAAAAAATTATAAGAGAATATCTTTTAACTTTGGAGGTAGACAATGATTTTTTTTAGAGAGGACAAACAAAATATGATTAATCATTTAAAAAACTGGTAAATTTTCCTTCATCAGAATTCAAACTTCCTCTTCCTCAAAGACATTCTTAAGAAAATAAAAAGTCAAGCTATAGATTGGAGTAAAGAATCACAATTCATTTATCTGTCAATCAAAGGACTTGTATCGAGAATAAACAATAAACTGACAAATAAATATAAAATGTCAAAAACTCAATTTAAAACAAAATGGACAAAAGATTTGTAAATAGATTTCACAATGGAAGATTTACAAATGATAATTAAACACAAGTAAATGTTTTCAACATTATTGGTAATCATGAAATAATAATTAAAGACCAATGGGATACCATGAGTAACTGCCAGTAGCTAAAATTTTAAAAAGAGTTCTAATGAGGATATGGAGAAATCAGATTACTCTTACTTTGCTAGTGGGAGTATGAAAAGACAAAACTACTTTTGATAATAATTTGGTAATTTTTTTCTAAAGATTAATATACACATATTATATGATCTAGCAGTTCTACTCCTAATACTTATTCACAAGAAGTGAAAATAATTATTTTGGTTGTTCCTATGTAAAAAAATGATCTCAGAACTTAGTGGTTTAGAACAATAACTATTTATTGTCTCAGGATTATCTTGTTTGACAGGGGACAGGACTCATCTCTGTGAATCTTTTGCTTCATGTGGCTGGAGTTGCAGATGTTGGAAATCTGGCTGGGCTAGAAAGTACAAGATGATCGCTTACGGTTGCAGGTTGGTGCTGGCTGTCAGTTGACAGCTCAGTGAGGCCCATCAGCTGGAGTGCCTTCGTTCTCTTTCATATGGCCTCTGCACATAGCTCAGGCTTCTCATTGCATAGGGGTTGGGTTCAAGAGGAATCATTCCAAAAGACCAAGGTGGAAGCTGTAGATCTTCTTTCACAACTTACACTGCATCAGTTCTGCCAAATAATATTGATCAAAACCAGCCACAGGGACAGTTCAGATTCAAGGATATGAAGCATAGATGCCACATCTCAATAGGAAGAGTGACAATAATTTTATGGCAATCTTTTCCCTATGACATGAAAAAAGATTTAAATAACAATGTTTACGGCCACTTCATAATAACCAAATTATTGAAAATGACCAACTATCCACCCACAGGTGAATGAATAAAGAAATCTGGGTATATTTCTACAGCTGAATATTAATTTGAATTATTTAATGAATATTTAATTGAATACAAAGAAGTATACTATTAATACAATAACAAGTGTGACTCTCACAGACATTACATTGAACAAAACAAACCGGGCATAAAAGAGTACATATTGGATGATTCTATTTTTTAGAAGTTCAAGAGTAGGCAAAACTAAAAATCAGAATAGCAATTTCCTCTGGAGAAGAGAATGAATGGAAAGGAGCATGGATTTTCTGAAAAAATGAAAATATTCTCCTGATTAGCCATTCACATTTTCAAAACTCATTGAACACTTAAGATATGTACATCTCCCTATGTAAATTTTACATCAATGTAAAACATAAAAAAATTTAAAAGTTTTCACAGCTACCCTTTTTGTTCTTCTGAATAGTTTTATGGGGAAGAAAGTTGATATTAGTATTTTCATTTAAATAAATGGTAAATTGTTTAAGATCATACAGAAAGTTTATGGCAGAAGAATGACTTAAATTTGGTTAAGAAAAATATTCATGGATGGCTGAAGTAACATTTTTTCTAAGTATTGCCTCAATTAAAGTAATAGTTTTAACTTTAAACCATCACAGAAAGCTGACTAGATATATTTCAATATGAAACTTTCACAACTTAAAATTGTTACAAAGAACTATATTGTACATTGCAACATTGTGACAGATACTAGCTTGTGGTCTATTTGTAATATATGAGACATTACTATATTTCTCTGTCCTATGACATAATCCCTGGTCATAGCATTCATCATTCTGGCCTCGAATTTAAATTAGGGAAGAAAACAAAAACGGTTACCAAGGGACATTCTGTTCCAAACTAAATGAATTCCAGTCTGATTTACTAATACAGAATGTTTTGGAAACTGAAATGATTCAGAATAAAATATTCTGCTAAAGCAATTTGGTCAATTCACTCTCCAGAGGAAGTCATGCTTTAAAATCCCAAGTGGCTAGTAAGAAACTCATGGTCGAACATTAGCCAGAATTTCTAGGATTTTGTGACTTCTGGTTGGCATTGCAACATCTTTTATGTCAGTGTGAGCAATTTCCTAATTCCAAATTCTTGTTAAAATAACATTTTAAATGTGCATGATGGCACCATACCAACTATCAGACATGTTCCACTCTCAGTTTTTTTTAATCTTTGTTTTGTCGATATGGTGATGGGGCTAGTGATAGTGGTGGTGTGCCTGTTCATTTGTCGTTTAAGTTCATGAATATTGTTTTGCATACTTGTCAAATATTAGGTCTTTGCTAGTTTTTCAAGCAGTGACAAGGAAGGAAAACAGATTGCTTTGACTGTCTAGAAAGTATATAAATCACACATATACAAATACATTACAATTATTACTATTAAAACAGTAATGATGAAGTTCTACTATATAGTAAATAAGAATTAAATATATTGTGAGGTTATGCAAAAGATAATATTCTGCTAAAATATACAAGTTGTGAAGGTAATAGTGATCAGGAATAATATTTCAAATGAGTGTTATTAAGCACAGTATTAGAAATCTAGTTTACATAAAGGACTTTTGTAGTATCATAGAAATGCCTTCTCAAAGTTATTTAAACTATCTGACTTTAAAAAGTGTTTTCCCACCAACAGTGTAAAAGTGTCCCTATTTCTCCACATCCTCTCCAGCATCTGTTGTCTCCAGATCTTTTAATGATCACCATTCTAACTGGCGTGAGATGGTATCTCATGCGGTTTTGATTTGCATTTCTCTAATAACCAGTGATGATGAGCATTTTTTCATATGTTTGTTGGCCTCATATATGTCTTCTTTTGAAAAGTGTCTCTTCATGTCCTTTGCCCACTTTTGAATGGGTTTGTTTATTTTTTTCTTGTAAATCTGTTTTAGTTCTTTGTAGATTCTGGATATTAGCCCTTTGTCAGATGGGTAGATTACAAAATTTTTTTCCCATGCTGTTGGTTGCCGGTTCACTCTAATGAATGTTTCTTTTGCTGTACAGAAGCTCCGGAGTTTAATTAGGTCCCATTTGTCTATCCTGGCTTTTATTGCCATTGCTTTTGGTGTTTTAGTCATGAAGTTCTGGCCTATGCCTATGTCCTGACTGGTTTTGCCTAGGTTTTCTTCTAGGGTTTTTATGGTGTTAGGTCTTATGTTTAAGTCTTTAATCCATCTGGAGTTAATTTTAGTGTAAGGTGTCAGGAAGGGGTCTAGTTTCTGCTCTCTGCACATGGCTAGCCAGTTTTCCCAACATCATTTTTTAAACAGGTAATCTTTTCCCCATTGCTTGTTTTTGTCAGGTTTGTCAAAGATGGTTGTAGATGTGTGGCTTTGCCTCTGAGGCCTCTGTTCTGTTCCATTGGTCTCTATTTCTATTTTGGTACTAGTACTATGCCATTTTGATTACTGTAGCCTTGTAGTATAGTTCGAAGTCAGGTAGCATGATGCCTCCAGCTTTGTTCTTTTTGCTTAAGATTGTCTTGGTTATGTGGGCTCTCTAGTGGTTCCATTTGAAGTTTAAGGTTGTTTCTTCCAGTTCTGTGAAGATGGTCACAGGTAGCTTGATGGGGATAGCATTGAATCTATAAATTACTTTGGACAGTATCACCATTTTCACAATATTGATTCTTCCTAACCATGAGCATGGAATGTTTTTCCATCTGTTTGTGTCCTCTTTTGTTTTGCTCATTGCTGCACTGTTTATCATAGGAAAGACTTGGAACCAACCCAAATGCCCATTGATGATAGACTGACCAAGGAAAATGTGGCACATATACACCATAGAATACTATGCAGCCATAAAAAATGACGAGTTTGTGTCCTTTGTAGGGACATGGATGAATCTGGAAACCGTTCTCAGCAAACTGACAAAAGAACAGAAAATCAAACACCACATGTTCTCACTCATAGGTGAGTATTGAACAATGAGAACACATGGGCACAGGGAGGGCAGCATCACACACTGGGGTCTGTTGAGGGGGAACAGAGGAGGGACAGCAGGGGGGTAGGGAGGTTGGGGAGGGATAATATATATAAATATATATAATAGATATTCTATATAGAATATACATAATATATATAATATATATATAATATATATAATATATATATTATATATATATATATATAAGTGTTTTCCTTGCTTAGCCGAGAACAAATTTCTGAAGAAATCAATGAAGACTTCCTGTTTCTAAGAAGCTCAAGGCTTCTCAGAAACACTTAAAATTTAAATTGTGATCTTTTTCCTGCATGTATCAACTCTATTTGTCAACAAAAACTTTTCTAAGGTTTGCACAGTTGGACAACAGATAACTAGCTGCCCCAGCCACACAGAAGGTAGGGAAGAAAAGCCCAGGTATGATAATTTGGAATTTAGCTCAGTATAGACTCAATCAGGGTTCACTGACTTTGCTCCTCTAGTAGATATTACCTGAAATGGACAGCAAGGAAAATTAGATAATTGGCAAAAGGAAATAAAATATTCCTGACATTTTATAAAGGTGAAGCAACTTTAAAGCAAAGTTATTCCCTGGGTGATGCTGCTTCTTCGCTGAACTGGAGCCCAATTTAGAAGGAGACAGACAGGCTGCATTTACATTGCAACATAAACCCAAGGGTTACTAACTTTTTTCTTTCCTTTTGCATACAAGTAACTCTATCCTTCACTTAAACTCTTATTGCCTTCCTTATATTGATACCCTTGATATGCTTAACCTGATAATAATGTGTCAAATCCTTAGTTATTGCAATTGTATAGCATTTCTTAAAGATAATGTAAAGAATATTGGATATTAAAAAAAATAGAACCTTAGAAAAACATTTAAAAAGACCTATGCTAAATACTAACTCATATAATTTAAGGCTTTTCTGGTTTATTAGAAAAGATAATGTATAATGACCTACCCACACTGTTAACATTCAACATGGTATAACATAATCAGACTTTCCACTTGTCATTTATATCCAACAGTCTCAATGTCACAGAAACTATGTTATTTGATCAATATTTTAGTTGTATGATTTCATTTCTTTTAACATTAAATGTCTTCCTGGGTTCTGAACATTTGTCTGAACAGTTTGGATTCCAAAGAATGAAAATATCAGTATCTTTCTAATATTCTCTAAGAATAACCAATAAATAATTTCCCACATAGGAGGCAGCCAATTCAAAATTGTAAAGTTTAGAAAAATAGAGGAGTTAATGACAATGAACATCTCCATCCTTTTCTCTTTAATATCTACTTGTAAGGTAAAGAACACTGTAATTTTGTTTTTTAAAGTATTATCATTATTCATCACCAAGTGTTCATAGACTGCTTGTTACTCATCTAGGAAATTATGGGAGGTTATGTGAGAAATGCAGGCCATCACTGATTTTAAGGAGTTTGTAGTTGACTTGAGTCAGACAAAGGCAAAATTAAGGAATAATTAAACTCTGTCTCATGAGGTAGTTATTACAAGTACACTAGAGGTTCAAAGAGCAAAGGTGAAGGAATACCTTATAAATGACTTTGCCAGAATAAGCCTTCTCAAAGAAGAAAGGACTTTGAATCTACCTGGAAGAAAGTGAGGGATTTAGAAAGCAGAGGATGGTTTCACGTGGAATATCTTAGAAGCCTCTAGGACCTTTGATGTTATTGCAATCTCAAAGACAGGAGTGGAAGGATTGAGGATCTCAACAACTTAAAATGTGGTTATCTGGAAACACAATAAAGTGGTTAGCCACATTGTGGAGATCCACTGGGGGGTGTTTGCCAGCAACTGAGAAGAATGTGGTTTGTAATGGTGCTTGACTGCCAGTGCTGAATTTTTGACTACTTAACTCATTTTGCCTAGCTGCAAAAATGGGCAAGAAAATTTCTCTTATCTAAGAATTAATGTGAAGCTCAAGAAATAATAAACATGAAAGCGTTTTGAAGCCAAAAACCATTTATACCGTATTAATTCATATTACATTATACTGTGGTATAATGACTAAAATAGGATTGCTTTAGACAGACAGTTAAACCTTCAGGCTATCAGGATGCTGATACCATTAGATGAATTGTTCTATTTTAGTTGGGAACAAAATAACACAGAGTTTTTCTCTACAACCTGGATACAGTGCGGGTAAGACAAATGGCTTTTGTTTAAACTGGTGATAAAGAGGCAATTACTGTTAAAGTGCTGAGTCTTCAGTGGTTCTTGGTGCTGTCATGCACAGAGGACCTTTCGACTATCCACGTTTGTACAAAGCCAACATCTGAGATGCCTACATGGGAGCCAGACATAGGCAGTGGGCCAGAGTGATTTCCATGAGAAACCAGGTTAAGTGATATATTGCTTCCTGATTAGATTGGGCAACCCAGCAGCCCACTTCTAGTGAGGACTTTCTATCACCTGCTTGTCAGATGGAGAAATATTTTTTTCTTCTTGTGTTCCATCAAAAAGCTACAGTGAATTGATTCAGAGTGCAAACCAGGTGAGAGATATACATTTATAAGACCATCAGTAGGAATTGGCAATCTTGTCTCATGATCCGTCTCTAATTTCACCATTTGGTGCCAAAAACAAATTTATATGTTCACTTAGGTTTAAAGCAGCTTATTTAGAACTAACCTAAACACACACACACACACACACACAGTGTAAAAGTCAATAACCCATGTAATTAAAGTTTTTTTTTTTTAAACAAAGTCTTATACTGTGATTTATTCCCTGTGGTTAAGTTGAATTTAATCACCCAAGATTTTTTTAAAGTCTTACCACTTCAACAAGGCTTATCTTTTGTCTTTAGATACATGCTAATCTCTAAAATGTCAATATACTAAATCTGCAGGCTGTTTTCTATAGATTATCACTTTCCAGAAAGATGAAGGATTCCATCTGCTGAGTCACGCATGACACTGATGGTGTGAGGAAGCTGTGAGAACTTCTCATTTAGCTTCCCACAGAGTAAGGACCATACCACCCAACCTTCCTCAGCCAGTGAATTTCTTAAGTTTTCTTCCAGAATAAAAGTTATAAAAGTCTATAACACCTCCTTCTTGCTCACAAATGGAGATGATGGGCGGGGAGTTAATAAAATTCCCGGTATCATAGGAAACAAGTAAAAGAGTTGTGTTTTGTTACTGGTTTCTCACTGCCACAATGTTTACTGATTACCTTTGCTGGTCTGCTGTGAGGTCAAGAGTCTTCAGAACCAGCCAGGAGAGGATCTAGTTAGATTTCTGTGAAAGAAAGCCTATGTGCCATTCCAGTGCCATAGCCATGCCTGCTATGGAGCGAGAGAGTAGAAGATGCTTAAACCTTCAGTGCTTTAACTCCTCTACAGATAATAGAAGGAGAGAGGGAGAGGAAGCTATTTCATCCTTCAATTTCGAGTGGCAGTGCAGGGCTCAATGGGGACTAGAACAGTGGAAACAGTCTTTGTCACCAGTAATCATGAAACAAGATGGTTCGGAAGCCTGTGGGGGACGTCTTTCCTCCATGAAGTTGTTTGGGGGAAAACAGAGTGGGTGCTGTTTTGCTGTCAAATTGATGCAAACCCCTAAAAGAAGCTTTCACAGAGTCCCTCAAACTCATCAGCCTCCCACAGCATCTCCAAATGGTGTCAAATACACACCTAGGGGTTGGGCCAGAGCTGGGGCAGGCCTGGGCTCCCTGGCAAGCTTTAGTCTGTGTTCACCGTACTGTACCTCACCCCCAATAAGGCCAAAACCTCTTCAAATTCAATAGCACAGTCACTGCCAAAAGTACATTATCTTCCACAGCAATTTGCTGGGTGATTTCTGAAGATTTTTGTTTTAACTACCTGGACACACATATACTTGCTATACTACAAGTGGAGAATTCTCAGTAAGTGGACTTACTCACCAAAGGAGGTGATCTGTGGGGGGAGTTAGAATTCAGTGGTCCTTCCAGGTCACTGACTTCAAGTGGCAATAGAGACACAGTCTCTTGTTATCATATTATCTTGGCTTCTAAAACTGACTGAAGTCCAGAGAATCATAAAGTCATTCAAGAAACCTGGAATGACCTGCCTGCAAGGAAAAGAGGAAGGACTTTCAGTTTAGAGCAATTCTAAACATGAATAACATTTCCTGAATAATAGTTATAATACTTAGAAAGGATTGACTTTTAGAAATTTTTCTCATATCAGAGCTCCCGTTACTTTGGTTCCATCTTTCTCTCTAGAAGGAGAGGAGGAGCATCTCCTAGAGCCTGTGTGCCTTAGAAAAGCAGGCATCCCTGGCCACCTCAGGCCCAGGAGATGAGGCCCTGATGAATCTCTGCTCCTTTGTGGCTGGAGCCACAGCTCCCTCCATCTCGGAGCAGGGCTACAATGTCCTCCTCCATAGGGGTGCACGCAGCTCCTCCAGGCCACTCTCCTCCCCAGTTCCCATCATCCGGTCCCCCCTTCACCAATCTCTTCTTTCCACATTGATTTCAGGGATTTCCCCAGCATCCCAAAGCTTGAGTTTCCTGTCAGGCGGAAGGGATGAGTGAAAATAAAAGGAGTGCAGAAGGCATGAGGAAGCCACAATGCTCCAGATCCCCAAATCTCCGCGCCTCCTCCCAGCTCCCGAACCCGCGCCCCCCCCTCGCAGCCCTCTCTTGACCACTATGAGCCACCTGTCCAGCTGCGCGGCCGGTCTCCCCGGTCCTTCGGGCTCCTTGTGCGCGCCGCTGGCGCTGCTGCTGCTGCTGCTGACGGCGCCGGGGCCCCTTGCCAGCGGTGAGAGTGCAGGGCACGCGGGACGCACTGGGCACAGCCGTGTATCCCAGCCTCTGCGGGGCCGCTGTGTTCCAGGGAATTCTCCCAGTAACCTGCGCTATAAAGGTGTCTCTCTTTCTTCCCCAGCTGGTCCTGTCGCTGCTGTGTTGAGAGAGCTGCGTTGCATTTGTTTACACACTACGCAGCGAGTTCCCCCCAAAATGATCAGTAATCTGCAGGTATTCGCCCCAGGCCCGCAGTGCTCCAAGGTGGAAGTGATGTAAGTTCTCCTGTGTTGCTGTGTCCACTGTGACCTTGGCAAGAGAGAAGTCCCGCAGCCTGGGTCTTCAACCTTGATGTCTCATGAGTGCATCTTCTTTTTCTTTCCTTCAGAGCCTCCATGAAGAACGGGGGAGGAAGTTTGTCTTGATCCGGAAGCCCCTTTTCTAAAGAAAGTCATCCAGAAAATTTTGGACGGGTACTTGTCACTTTCATCTTTGTGGTTTTTAAATCTCATCTAGGGAGACCATAGATTTCACAAGGTCTTTACTCTCTGCACAATTTAGTTAACATACTCCACGCTTAGAATTAAAAGGTTGTTAACTTGGGAAAGTTATTCTGGATTGTCCTGGGAAAACATTTGTTACCAATCTTACATGTAACTACTTGTCACTAAGTTACATTTTTTTGTTTACCCATTGCTTTTATTGATTTTTATATACTCTTTCTTTTAACCAAACATTATAACACTGAGTTTTGACAACAGGGTGGAGTAGACAGGAGCGTGAAAAATGGTTAAACTAATATAACTATTTTCTCAACAGTGGAAACAGGAAAACTGATTAAGAGAAATGAGCACGCATGGAAAAATTGCCCAGTCTTCAGCAGAGCAGTTTTCTGGAGGTCTCTGGACCCAGGGAAGACGAGAAGGAAGGTGTTTTTTCTTTTTTCCAGTAGTTAGCTTTCTTCCTAGCTTCCTCACTTCGGAGAGTGTGAGGAAAACCTATGTTTGTCCCTTAAGCTTTCAGCTCAGCTAATCAAGTGTTTAGCATAGTACCTCAGTTATTTGCTGTTTTTTATCTGCTACGCTATTGAAGTTTTTGGCAATTGACTGTAGTGTGAGCCAAGAATCACTGGTTGTTAATCTTTTAAAGTGTCTTGAATTGAAGTTGACTACATTTCCAAGAAATATTATTTAAACTGTTAAATGAGAAGGCTGTGGATTTAATATGGAAATGATGTTTCATAAGAATTCTGTTGATGGAGATTCACTGTTATCTTTATCTTAAGAAATAGGAAATATTTTAATGTTTCTTGGGGAATATGTTAGAGAATTTCCTTATTCTTGATCGTGGGATATTAGTTAATTATTTTGCATTAGAAAGTTGAGTATATCATACCTTATCTGTGTAGAATATATTTCCTTATTCAGAATTTCTAAAAGTTTAAGTTACATGAGGACTAATATTTTCTTTATGTATACTTTTAGACATTTTGTAAATTCTTAGTATGGCAAAATGCCATCATTTACTTTTAAACTTTGACTTTATATCCTACTTATTAATTATTTGGTTAGGAGCACTATAATACTGGTAACTAAATATGTATTTCAGATAGATGAAGAAGCTAGAAAAAAGGCAAATTCCTGACTACTAGTTTATACAGAAATGCATTCTTTTAGTTTTTAAAGTAAAGGCAAACTTAACAATGACCTGTACTCTGAAAGTTTTGAAAACATATTCAAACAATTTGAATATAAATTTATCACTTAATTCCAAAAAATATATAGCAACATCTCAAGGCTCTAGCAATTCTCCCTGGATAGGGGACCAGAGGGGGCTTGGAATGCTGCAAAAAAACAAGGAGAAGTCACCCAAGGGATGTCAGTTTTTTATCCCTCTGCATGGGTTGATTTTCCAAAACCATAATTTGCAGAAGGCCAGCATTTGTGGTGGAATATATAATTATGTATAAGGCGGCCACACAGGGGCGAGGTCTCTCCCTGCTCACAGGTTTGGCCCCTTTCACAGAGTAGAACCTGGGTTAGAGGATTGCAGAAGATGAGGGGGAAGGGCAGGAAAGATGCCCGTTGGGTTTTAGCACAGTTAATTTCACTGGGATTTTGAAGCATTTCTGTCTGAACCCAAAGCCTGTTCTAGTCCTGGTGGAACATACTACGGGTAGGGCAGAGAAAGATACTGTAATGATAACAGTTTGTCAATGTTGTCTTAAATATTGCTGACAATTCTGCAAAGTTCCTTTTTATGAACATTTCTGTTTAAGCTATTTCACCTTTGTTTTGAAATGCTTTCCTTCTAAGGAGAAAATATGAAGCATGTGAAAAAGCTTATAAGAAAGCCCCTCTTATTTTTTTCTTTAAAGCTTTAAATGACAAATCTAAGTAATTAAGGTTGTGAATTCCTATTTTTGCTTTGTTTTTAATGAACATTTGTCTTTCAGAATAAGATTGTGTGATAATATTTAAATGGCCAAAATAAAACATGATTTTGTGCAATTAACAAATCTATTGCAAGAAAAATAAAACACTTATTGGTAAAAAAATACATATTTATATATTATATTTATATATAATATATGTGTGTTATATATAACATTGCTAAGATTTTTAGATGTCTTTTGTGTATCTTTTAAAGGTTTTGACCTTTTTATGAGGAATTATGTATGTATTATATTCAACATATTAAAATTGTACTTTTTTACTATGTGTCTCGTTGGTTCATAGTCTTTATTTTGTCCTTTGAAAAAACAATAAAAGATTTCTGAACTTCACTCATATTGTTTCTCCTTCCTATACTGTTATAATACATTTTACTTATCTTCAATTCTATGTAATTTGAAACACTAACTCTACTCCTCTCTGGCTGGCAGAGAAGTCCCTCATCCCCCAATACCATTGCCTTGGTTCAACCTTTCTCCAAGCTCAGTTCTCTTCCAGTTACTCCATCACAGAACCAATAGCCTCTGGGGTCTTTAGGAAACACAAATAGAATAGGATTTCCCTATCTAAATTCTTAACTGGCTCACTGTTTCCTAGACATGAAATAAAGGTTGCTAAGCATGACAGATGGTGTTCTTTCTGTCTCCTTCCACCCCCGATCAGTACTTCAACTTCCTTTGCCCCTCAAATTCACTATAGTCAGGCATTCAGTTCTCTAACTGGGCATGCTCTTTCCCAGGCCCATGACTTTGCATTTGTTAGGACCACTACCTAGAAGGCACTTATCCCTTTTCTGAATGTAAAAGGAGGCTTATTCATCCTTAATAACTCAGCTCTAGTAATAACTCCTTCATGTTTTCCTTGATAGAGCTCATGGCTTCTGTTTTCATGCTCCCGTAACATCTCATTATCTGAATTACAACAAAAATTCTGCATTACTCTTATTTGTTTATAGGTTTCTTCATCTACTGTAGCTCTCCCAGAGCAATAATCATATTATATTTACCTCTGCATCCCCAATGTAGCCTTAATGCATGACTTAGTGAATTAATACATTATCCTGATCTTTAGGCTGTCAATTCAATAACCTGGCTCTTGGTAGGCGGTTGTTGTTGTTGTCTGTTTTTTGTTTTTTGAGACGGAGTCTTGCTCTGCTGCCCAGGCTGGAGTGCAATGGCATGACCTGGGCTCACTGCAAGCTCCACCTCCCAGGTTCAAGTGACTCTCCCGTCCCAGCCTCACAAGGCACCTGCCACCATGACCGGCTAATTTTTATATTTTTGTAGAGGTGGGGTTTCACCATGTTGGTCAGGGTGGTCTTGAAATCCTGACCTCAGGTCATCCACTCGCCTCAGCCCCCATAAAGTGCTGGGATTACAGGTGTGAGCCACCATGCCCAGTTTTAATTAAATTATAACTTGTTTACCCTCTTTCCTCCTTCTTGTCTAGCATTAGTCAAACAAGGGTTTGGCACGCACAGTCCTCTCAGTCTATAACACCTCCCCTCACTTTTACCAGGGTAACTACTATCCTTCCTTCCCTCTGAGATAGCTTGCCTTTTACTTCCTTGAAGAAACCTCTCCAACTCTTACTCCTACCTTTGAGGAGACCCCTTTATACCCTCTCATAGCACTCTATATTTTTCCTTCATAAGGTTTTCTCACCAAAGTTACTGTAGAGTTTATTGAGCTTATGTGTTTAGTGTCTTTTGTTTAGGGTCTATCTAGCTTCATGTAAGCTTTATGAGGGCAGGGACAATGCTTATCAACTTCATCTCAGGTCCTAGGACAGTGCCTAGCACAGTCTAGGCATTCAAAAAGCGAGTGATCTAGGTTGAACAAGTCCCATTGTCACTCTAAAATTAAAAGAGCAATTTCATTTGAATATATATTCTTAGGTATTCATATTTAAGATTTCCCTATCTAAATGACAAATGAGGTTCTGTCTCATCCCAATCCTGATCAGTAATTCAAATTCCCTTGTCCCTCAAATTTACTATATAAATACCTAAGAATAGGTATTTATAGAAAATTGCTCCTTTATGAAACACAAGAAAAGGAAAGAAAGAAGATTAATCACATTACTATGTATGTACATACATTCACACTACAGTTGGATTATATTACACAGGCTTACATTGGCATGTGCTTGTATAAATTGGAATATGCTATGAATCCTTTTAAAGAAGCTCTGGAAACTCTATATTCTCTTTATATTTTCTGTTAATTATATAGTACCTATCAGTATATATGAAGTATTTTCCTTTGTATTAATACTCATCAATCAAATATTAATTTAATTACATTAATTGATAATCTTGTTTACATGCCTATTATCTGTGCAGGGTCCTTATGATCTGGAAATTATAAAGATGAGAAACTTTCAGTCTAAGTTACGGTTTTCTGCTGCAAATATACTCAGTTTTCCCACAGAACAAAGATTTTCCAGTAAGGAGAGTGGAAGAAAGGGGAGAATAGGTGAGGGGGAAGTACTAGAAGAGAAGACTAGAGGAGACAAGGATGAGAGGAGGAGGGTGTTGGAAGAGCTTTTGGCTTGTGGGTTTTTTTTTTTTTTTTTGCTTTCTATTTTCTTCCTTCTCTCCTTTTCCTTCTTCTTCTCTTCCCTTCTCTCCTCTTGCCTATGCTCCTTCTCTCCCACCATCCCTCATTTCTGCTTATTAGTGAGAAGTTGAATAATTATATTTAAAAGAGTAGAAGAAGAACCCAGGTGCCCCAGCAGAAATCACAGCAAGCAGTCGACACCAACCACCTCTCATGTGAATTAGGCCGTTAACAACTTGTTTTAAGTTATTTTATTATTTTTCTTATTTTTTTAAAAAAATGTTGTGGGTACTTATTAGATGTATATATTTATGGGGTACATGAGATGTTTTGATACAGTCATGCAATGTGAAATAAACACATTGAGAATGAGGCATCCAACCTCTCAAGCATTTATCCTTTGGGTTACAAACAATCCAATTACACTCTTTATGAGTTATTTTAAAATATACAATTGTTATTATTGGCTATTGGCACCCTGTTGTCCTACTTTTTATTTTCACGCATTTCAGCTGCTTCTGACTGCATTCAAGTGAGCTTAGCAGAAGAACCTCAACCTAACATACAGAATTATCAGAAATAATAAATTAATATTTTAAGCCACTATGAGGTTGACTTATTACACAACAAAAGAGGATTAATGGTACTTGGTAACAATTTAATATGTTTGTAGGCTCTAGAACAACATATGTTAGAATTTCCTTAATGAATGAGTATGAATGGAAACTAGGTAAACTTCATACATTTAGATTTAACAAATGACATTAACCAACATAATTTAAAACACAAATTCTGAGGCCTGCAAAACTTTGAAGTGCTTGTATATAATAGCACCAGGAAGATACTTCCCCCTCAACTCCTTCACTCTCCCCCATTCTCCTTTCACTTTCACCCCATATTTCACCTCTGAGCAGTAGACAGTAAAACCTCAATTAATTTGGGTATCAGAGTAATTGATGTCTGACCAATTCTTGTCAACTTACAGTTACACAGTAAGCACATTTGGTTTCAGCACTTATAGAAAAATTTTGATGTCTAGTATTTTAAATTTATTGATTAATATACTTTAACAAACAGACTCAAAATTGTACTATCCTTAGCATTTTCTGTACCAATTGTGTTTATGATTGATTTGCAGGTGGTAGTCTATTTCCTTCATACTTGAAAGAAGGATTTGGAAAATGTGCGTTTAAAATGTTCTATGTGAGGCAGAGAAGAACTAGTCTATGTCTTAATTTTATAGATAGCGGTCCTCCAGTGTCTCTAGATATTTCCTTTTAAAATAGCTAACATAAAATGTGCTTTGGGTCTTCGATAATTTGCTTGCTTCCTGCATGACTCTGCTATTTATAAGATGACTTAAAGAAAAAAGAGCTAAAATAACTTAGCACCCCCCCAACACACACATACATAAACCCACAATGACAAAGTAAGATTAATAAAAAGGCTGTTAAGTTATTTTAAAAGCAAGGAACAAAATAACTCTTTTCTACTTCTAGCATTTATTTAATAATAATCTTGTATAATGCTTTTAACTGAATAAGTTATTTAAAAATATATTTTAACCATTTTTGTACACTCAATTTATCATCATCTGTACTATGTTTCTCACCGTGGAAATGGAAGGGAATGATGCAAATGACAGGAACAGCAGTTAACAGCACAGTTGTCAACATAGTAGCAAGAGTAGAGTATTTTTAATATCCCGTTGCTTTACACAAATATTTTAGGCCTAATTTTTAAAAAATAAATAATTAAATGACCAAGTCACGCAAAGAGAACTTCATAAAACCTGTTACCAAGTTCAGGCTTAATCAACTGATGCCTAATCAATATTTTTGAGTTAATAAAGACTAGCAAAATACTGTTTTATATCAAATGCTGACTGATATGCTTATGAAATTTTGATGACTCAAGAAATCTGTTACTACTTCCTCATGAATTTTGCCAACGTTGTGTCTTTTGTGACAAGCCACATTTGTTGATTAAGGCAATGACTCCATGATACTGTGCTCCATGCCTACATCTTTCCTGGTATCAACCCGCTCAAAATCACCATTACTTCAGAAAACTTTTCGTACAGTTTTCTCAGAAAGATTAGAAACTTTTGGGAAATCTTACTAATGAACGGGTAAAGAAATCTAGATAGCGTTAAGCAGGGAAAGAAAAAGCTGTTCAGTGAAGCCAATAAATATTCTCAGTAATGGTGTTTGAGGGTTGAACAGAAAACAAGAGATACTATGCATAGTGTTAAAAACCTTTATATCTTGCTGTGGAGATGGTTTTGATCTTATGTTTGAATGAAAATGTATCTGACTTGAGAATTCACAACATCTCAATCTCAATAATGAGGAAAGGCTATAAAGTCATTCCACAGGAGGGACTAGAAAGAAGCCTGCTCTCCTCATCCTGTATCCTGGCGGGCTTCTCTCCACAGTTGACTCCACATCTCAGCTCCAGAAAACCCCAAACTCTCAGCTTAAGTCCTTCCTTTAAGCTTGCTTAAGACTAATAATTTCTCTGTTGAGACAGGGAGAAAAATTATTTCAGTTTAATATGTTCTACTGCTAAACTTTAATTTATAAGAATAAATGGGGTGGAGAAAAATAAGAAATATATTCCTCAACTGAAATTAAGGCTAGTGAGGCAGAAATGATTTTATATATGTTTGTAGAAAGCCAAATGAGAGGATAGACCTGGGAAGGCACATCCACAAAGTTGGGGGGTGTTCTGGAGTCTTTCACAAGTTACAAGGGCTTTATATAACAGAAAAGCTTAAAAGAGTGAAAAAACTCCTCATTCCAGAGTTGTATTCTTTTTTATTGGAGTGTACAATACGGAAGTTAAAATCATTAGCTACAGATTACAGCATATAGCCTAAATGTCTAAGTGCAAAACAATCAAAACTTTTTTCAACTAAATTTAGAAATAAATCATTGTCCTGTTTAGTATCAGTAGGTTCTACATTAATTAGTACATCAACCATTTGAGGAATTCACAATAAAATACCTAATCAGAGATAGACCGTCACCATCAAGTCATGGAACCTTTTCAAGGCAAGTTAATTTGGAAGTCTGCTTGCTTATAAAGTAAACTGTAAAATGTGGTCTGTAGGTTATTGCATTTAGAAACAGGACCTGAGAATTTGAGTAGACATAGTAGATAACTATTAAACAATAGGGAAAATTTGCTTGAAACAAAAATATGATTCAAAAAAATTTTACTATATTCATATTTTTGATAGAGAGTTATTTTGAACATTTAATATTTAAAGCATCTCTTCTAAAATTTAAAGATATGAAAAGTAAGAAAAGAATATGGAAAGTTTAAACAACATTCTGTGAGACTTATACATAGTTGTAAAAGGGAGAAAACTTGTTGCCAGGGCCACTTGTATCTGCCTCTTCTTTATTGACAATCTTCAAAATCAATTTAAATAATATGGTTGCTCTGGAGACTGTCAAGTTTGGCTTGGGAATTGTAAGTGATTAGAAAGGTCAGAAACTTTCATGTGATATGTATTCATTGATTTATTAATTAAGACCTACTTTGTATTGAAGCATACTACTTGTTATAGGATACACAAGACATAGGACATGCCACTCCCTACAAAAGTGTATGGTTCACTTGAGGAAGCAAGTCTTACAGATGGGACAGAGAACCAGAAAATAACACAAAGCCAACATGCAATGTGTAGGTCCACCTCTCTATCTTTGTAGGGATACAGCAATTTAGATCAAACCTTTAATTTGGGTCTGAGAATTTAGGAACAAATATTTTCCTTGGTAAGGACATTTCTTGCACAATTTCCAGCAGCGCAAAACTGGAAACACCCTGAAGGGCACCAACAAGGCAAGGCTGAGTAACTATGGTTCTTACCAAAGGACGTCATGTAGCCATTAAGCAAAATGGGGAAAACTACATTAAGATGGCATGAAAAGATGCTGAACACATATTTTTGAAGGATAAAAGTCAGCTGTATAGTGATCCATATAAAATACTTCTATGTATATGTGTACCTCTATGTCTTAAACTTGCTCTCTCTGTATACATATACATGTGTGCATACAAATGCAGATAGAATAGAAAATTAATGCAAAATTGTTACCAATGTTTATCACCGAAGAGTAGGAATGTGAAGAAATGATGAAGAAAAATTTGTATGTTTTATTTCAAATATGTTTGCAGTGAATGAATCCTTTGCAATAAACTATCATTTTTCTGTTAAACTAAAAATAAAAATAAATATTCTGGGTCCTGCTTTTTAGGTATTCTTAGGTAGCAGAAAAAAGTAGCTTATTTTGTAATAGAAAGGAGGATGAATTTTGTTGTAGGTTCTAGATGAAATGAAATTACAAAATATACTATAGATTGAAGGCAGAAAGAATCCAATAGGCTAAAATCCAAAGACAACCTTTGATGGTAATTGACTCTTATTTTACTCACATGCTCCAAACCAATCCCAATATTTATCAACAACTAGGAAAAGAACATTTGTTTTCTTTGGCACTAAAAAGGAAAGAAAACTCTTTTTTTCAAGGGCCACATGTTTGTGCTTTCAGGTGCTCCTAAAGTTTCTATTAAGCCTAAAAACTGCATTATAGAAAAGGCAGGGCATATTGTTATATAGTCATACAAAGAAAATGCATGTAGTATTTCATCTAGTTCTTACCTTCCTAAGGAGTTCTTACACATGTTTAAGGGAAATAGGTATTGAGAAAGGGACAGTAGGAATGTGAAGTGATGTGTAGTATGCAACTTAGTAGGAATTTTGACCCCTGTGCTATTTTTCTGGGTTGGGCACAGCTACGCATGCTTATGTGTGTATCACCACATACCCTCACTTCCTCCTTCCCTACCTCTTCCTTCTCACTGGCTTTGAGGGATGGCATATAAATGACATCTTCAGGGCATGAAAAGCCGCTTATATGCAGACTTGTAGGCAGCAACTCACCCTCACTCAGAGGTCTTCTGGTTCTGGAAACATCTCTAGCTCAGCCTTCTCCACCATGAGCCTCAGACTCAATACCATCCCTTCTTGTAAGAGTGCCAGGCCATTTCATGCCTTGCAGGTGCTGCTGCTTCTGTCACTGCTGCTGACTGCTCTGGCTTCCTCCAGCAATGGACAAACTAAGAGAAACTTAGACAAAAGCAAAGGTAGATGCTTCCCTGTACCTACTGATTCTTCTGTTATACCTGTGTCTGGGGGAAAGACTGGCTTGGTGCTCCTGAGGCTGAAGAGTGCCATTATACCAACAACTCCAATTGGAGGAAGTACACAGAGGGGGGCAATTCATGTGTGCTGGGCATTCTTATGGACCCTTTACTAAAGCTTTATAGATCATATTCACAATGGCTTTATGAGAGAGGTACAATTATCCTCAATTTGCAAATAAGGGACCTGAGGAAAATATTCATGACTACTAAAAGATCACATTTTCTACCCTAGAGGAAAGTGGAGATATTGACTCGTATGCTGAACTGCGCTGCATGTGTATGAAGACAACCTCTGGAATACATCCCAGAAACATCCAAAGTTTGGAAGTGATTGGGAAAGGAATCCATTGCAACAAAGTTGAAGTGATGTAAGTTGCTGCTTCAGTGCTATTGCCTCATCAGGGAAACCCTCTACCTCCTTCTTCATCTGGACTCATTTCCTCCAGTCTCGTGGATTAGTTCTGATATTCAGGCCAGCACACTCACAGATAATTCTGTTGTCTTTTGCAGAGCCACACTGAAGGACGGGAGGAAAATCTGCCTGGACCCAGACGCTCCCAGAATCAAGAAAATTGTACAGAAAAAATTGGAAGGTGATGAATCCACTGACTAATTTGTTCCATTTCTGCCAAACTTCTTTAACTCCCAGGAATTTTTGATTTAATTCAAAATTCAAGATTTTTGAAGCCTTGATTTTCTAGAGTTCTCATTTCTTCAGGATACCTATTCTTACTGTATTAAAAGTTGGATATGTTTTTTGTTCTGTCTCAAAAATCACATTTTATTCTGAGATGGCTGATTAAAAGATGGCAGAAACAAGATGAAAATAAATAAGCCTGGTTTCAACTCTCTAATTCTTGGTTAAATTGGACTGTGCTTTGCATTTTTTTATTTAACAATTTCTATTCCAACACAACTTGGTCGATTTTTCCTACTCTACTTTATGGTTATTAGACATACTGATGATGATTATTAGGTTTCATAGTGATCAACAATAATAGGAATCACACGAAACCCAACATAGAATACTTGCTCAATACAGTTTTGTTAATATATTTAGGAACTTAGAGTCTCTCAGTGTCTTAGTCCTAGGATGTCTTATTTAAATTACTCTCTGAAAGTTTATTCTGATGTTTATTTTAGCCTTCAAACTCTAAAATAATAAATTCGTGAATGTGAGTCTTATAAACTGGGGTTATTAGTTTGAAGTGAATATATTTGCCACTAGCAAAACAAAAAAATAGATGATGTAAAATAAATTAACATACTCTATTTAAGAAACTATGAATTTTCTGGAACAAAAAAAAAGAAGAAAGGAAGAAAGAAAGAAAAAGACTTTACTTGATATTTATTTGCATTCAGTTAAAATCTACATGGTTACAATTCTAATATTAGAATCAGCCTTATAAATAAATACAATATAGAACCTAAACTTTACTAGACACCTAATTCTACTTTTTCAATCAATAGGACTTTCATTCATTTTATAACCCCTAACATTTATACCTACAGTATTCTTACAAAAATATTAATGTGAAATCAAAATTTGCTATTGATTTGTTGTTTTATATTATTAAATTTAACAGAATTGTTGGGGGGAAAAAAGCTTTAATTTTTCTCCGTTTTTTTGTATAATTGATATTTCACAGTATGGCCAAAAAAGTTACTAAATTGATAATTTGTGTCATTCTTAATGTAGTATGATAATAGTTCCAATTTATTAATCATTTTAATATGCCAGGAATAGTAAGTGTTTTGCATGCATGAACTAAACAATTTTTAAAAATTTATTTATTATACTTTAAGTTCTGGGGTACATATGCAGATTGTGCAGGTTTGTTACATAGGTATACACGTGACATGGTGGTGGTTTTCTGTATCCATTGCCCATACATTTTGTTAAAATTAAGACACAAAAACATATTAGCCTAGGCCTACACGAAGTCAGGATCATCAGTATTACTATCTTCCAACTCTCTGTCTTGTCCCACTAGAAGGTCTTCATGGGCAATAATATGTATGGAGCTGCCATCTCCTATGATAATAGAGAGATGATAGCAGCTCATACTTCCTGAGGAATCTGCCTGAGATTGGTTGACAGTTAATATTTTTTTTTCTATAAGCAGTAGAAAGAGTATATCCTAAAATAATAATAAAAATATAGTATAGTAAATACATAAACCAGTAACATCGTTGCTTGTTATCCTTATCAAGTATTATGTGCTATACATAGTTGTATGTGCTATGCTTTTATACAACTGGCAGTGCAGTGGGTTTCTTTACATCAGCATCCCCCACAAACATGTCAGTAATACACTGCTTCCTTTCACAGCCATGAGGCAATAAGAGTCACATCACTAGGCAAAAAGAATTTATCGGCTCCACTGTAATCTTATGGGACCACTGTCATATATGCAGTCTATTGTTGACCAAAATGTTAGGTGCTGCACGACTGTATATAAGTCACAGAGAACTGCACTTGAGAAGATTAATATTTGGTGGGAGAGTGGGCAAATAATTGCAATTATATATTACACATGTTAATATAGAGATATGCTTCAATTGCTTGAAGGAGCAGATACATGAATATGTTAAAACTTCATCATCATCATTTTCAATACATAATCTTCACTAATGTAGCACTTTGAATTGAGTGTTTACCAGTACACTGGAACAGTGATAAATATTATAAACTCTGACTTCATAGTGTTTTCCAGTTTAGGAAACAAAACCGTTTTTAACACTATGAAATACACGCATACACACATATGTATCTCTGTGTAAAATATATGTGTATGTGTGTATTACCTGTGAGAAATAGGAAAAACAGAGTTCTGTAAGACAGAAAGGCAAGAGAACACAATTACATATCAGGGATTGTCAAGGAAGGGCCTTCTGAGGAAATGATATTTAAGCCAACACCAGAAAGACAAATAAGTCTTAGCCAGCTGAAAAGGCAGGTAGTGAGAGAATAAGAGAAATAAACTAATCAGCTCAACAATTAAATTGCATATTTCTATAGAAGTCCAATCCTACTGGGTATTAGGACATCAGCTTTTTTCATGCAGTGGTCTCCTGACACCCTTCATCACTTTTAATCAGTATGACGGGAAACCTTGGGTTTTGGGTTGAGGGTGTACCTTGCCCTAATCAAGAGCCAAAGTCATTTTTTTCAGAGAAGAGAAGATGGTCCATATGAATCTCTTCTCCTTTCTTGTGTGGGATTCGGTTGCATCCGCTCAACCCTCACCTCCCAGCATTCTCACCTTCAACTCACAGACACCCTGAGTCCTCCCACAGAGAGCATCATTGCTCCCCCACCAAAAGTGCAGCCCATTTCACCCTGTCACTGATACTGGCTGAAGACACAGCAGGCACTGTGAGACATAGCCTGGCAAACTCTCCTTGTCCTCTCTTCTGGACAATTATTCAGGATGGAAACTATGAAGAAACAGCCAGGCGCTAAGATTTTACAAAAAGTAATGCATTCAAACATTACTTCTGCAATTTTTCTAAGAGTAAGACTAATGAGAAAATAGACCTTGCATCCTACAGTATACCGGGTGATTGTTGGTGAAGCCTGGTAAATCCCATCCAGAGACTAGGGGAGTTTTCCACATTCAGTGGAAATTCAGAAGAGTCATAGCCTAGAGACCAAATTAAACTTATTAGAAGCAGAAAATAATTGCAAATAACGCACCCTTCACACACACCACCACCAAACTCAGTAGTAATCATTGGTAGCTGCAACTGGGAGCCTGGAAAGAAAACAGGAACTGTCAGGGTCCTGAAGGCACCTGCTGTGTAACTTGCATGGTGACTACAGAGAACTTTACTATTAATACAACGTAAAAAAAAAAAAAAAAAAAAAAAAAAAAAAAAAAACCTTCTAAGATTGAAGTTCTGTTTCTAACTCCACAAATGTACTTGTTTGTAAGTTGAGGTTAAAGGTCCCAGCCAATGGAGCTGCCCCAGCAATTTTTTTTTTTTGGTAATCTTGACGGGTCAGAGCCCAAGTCTTCCGAGCAGTGTCCTAGTTACCGCACCGCAGTTCCTAGCTCTCCACCCCAGGCTTCCGGACTGGAAGGACAGCCGGGGATAAAACGCATCTGGTGAAGCCCAGGAGTCACTGGCCACAGAGACCCAGCCCGACTTTCCCTGCGCACTGGGATCCTGCTGGAACCTCCGCGACAACATGAGCTCCGCAGCCGGGTACCGCGCCTCCCGCCCCGGGCTGCTGCTCCTGGGGTTGCTGCTCCTGCCAGCTGTGGTCGCCTTCGCCAGCGGTGAGAGCAGAAGCCAGGCTGTGAGGGCCGGCAGCGGTGAGGGGGGTCCGGGAAGCCCTGGGGCTGGGGGAGGAGTCCTCTAGGCTCCTGATCGCGGTTACACTTAGCGCGCGCGTGCTGAGTGTGCGGGCACAACGCCAGGCGCTGCACGTGCACCTCGCCACCTGGTCAGCACAACTTCTCTTTGAGGGAAGTATGATTTATAGCTAAGGAGAAGAAGGCTGGAGGTAGTGGAAAAGGTCCCTAAAGTACCTCTGGCCACTCATGGAGTCACCACTCCCTGCCCTCCTCCTCTTCCCCGATCCCCTCCCCTCCCCTCCCCGCCCAGTTGACTCTGAAGAAGGAGATGAGGACCTGCAGTGCCTGTGTGTGAGGACCACCTCCCAGGTCCGTCCCAGGCACATCACCAGCCTGGAGGTGATCAAGGCCGGACCCCACTGCCCCACTGCCCAACTGATGTGAGTCCTTGCACTGCATCAGTCAGTGCCCCCTTCCGTGACTCCTCTGCCCATCCCACCCCTTCTAATCCCATCTGCAAACCCAGGGACTGAAAGGCCACCTCTTCTCTTTTCCCTGCCAGAGCCACGCTGAAGAATGGGAGGAAAATTTGCTTGGACCTACAAGCCCCACTGTACAAGAAAATAGTTAAGAAACTTTTGGAGAGTTAACTACTAGCTGCCTAAGTGTGTGCATTTGCCTTATAACATACTTTTTCCCCTACCTTCAATGTAACTGTGATAAAACTTCTGATATTTGTATTATCCTTCTAGTTTTAAATAAACAAAATAAATCAAGTTGTAATATAGTCAAAATACTTAATAATAGTGCTAAAATTGTGTTGACACACAATTTCATGGGAGAAAATAATCCTGGTATTTTAAGCAAAAAATATTTTGAAGGAAGGTTTGAATACTGGTTTTTCTTGGTGTTATATGTTGGCTGATACGTAGTCATGCATTTACATAATTGCAGTACTTTATAGCTGCATATTTACCTTGAATGTCATTATTATCTTTGCCAATAAATATTAGTAGCACTTACATATTACTAGATGGCTTTTAAAAAATTAAGTCAATAAATAAGACTCTGCTTTTATGTCCATGAATACCTTAACTGGAAAGATATTAAGATTCTGGAAATAAAGAGAGGTACGAGATGATGGTATTTTCATTCATCCCTCAGGAAGGCACTGCTCTATTTTGGGGAGAAAGGAAGTTTTTAGTGTTTATTAGTGACCTATGGCTTCTGTAACAAATTAACACAGACTCAGTGGTGTAAACATACAAATTTATTATCTTGCAATTCTGGGGTGTCACAAGTTCCAAGTGAGTTGAACATGCTAAACTCAAAGTATGATCAGAGCTGTGTTTCTTCTGAAGGCTCTAGAAGAGAATCTATTTCCTTTCCTTTCTCAGCTTCTAGAGGCATCTACATTCCTTGGCTTATGAACCTTCCATTGATTTTCAGACTGCATCACCCCAACCTCTACTTCCATTGTCACATCTCCCCTCTTTCCCCTGACCTTTCCACCTCTAACTCTGCCTACCTCTCATAAGGAGGCTTGTGAATACATTGGACCCATTTGGATAATCCAGAAACCATTTTCATCTCCAGATCTTTAATACGTCTGTGGAGACTCTTTTTGCCATTTTGTGACATATTAATCATTTCCAGAGAATAGGGCATGGGATCTCAAGGGTGGTGGGCATTATTCACCCGACCACAATGGGCCAGAAGGGAGAATCTAGTTGAGGAATGAGAAAGCTGCAGATCCTTGCTCATGAGCTAATGTAATTTTTTCCTAAGATAACAATGTTTGTGTAGACACAAGTTTAAAATCCTAAGAGAAAACAGAACATGGTACCATTCAATTTCTTTGGTGGTGGTGGAAAGGGTGGGTTTCTAGGATGACAAACTAATTAAAATAAACACAATTCATAGATGCTTTGGAAATGCCAGAATATCATCAAAAATTTCCACACCCACATTGCAAGTTAGAGAGTATTATTCCCAATACAGAAATGAGGTGACAGTCTCTGGAAGGACACAGTTTGTGAGAGGCTGAGCAGATAAATCTGACTCCCAACTCCCTACTCTTGCTTTCATATTGTGCTGCCTTTCACACAGGCAAGTGGCATGTTAGCTAATTCTGCAGACAGAAACTGTTCCATGAATTAGCTTTTGAAGGGGGAGTAGGAATTTGCCAGGGGACAAAGGGAAGACTGGAACTGTCACTAGATGAATAATATGTAAAAAGACACCAGATATTTAGGTCATTTGCATGTGTGGACAATAGACCATAGTTCTGCAGGGCTGGAATACTTATGGGGAGAGAGTGTGAAGCATGGTCTCTCAACTAGTTTTCACTCACTTGGTGTTTGTCACCTATGGTACAACGTATGCACTGCTACCCATATTATTTTTCCAAAACACAGATAAAAGTATTTCACTCCACTGCATAGGTCATTCACGGTCCAAAGTCCTGTGCATGGCACTCAACACTGTGCCACACTCACTTTCCCTCTGTGCCTTAGTTTCCTCATCTGTGAAACAGGGATATTATGAGTGCCTACTTCATGATGATCATGAGGACCAAAGTCAACCAATGCTGGAATGCTGGTGCCTCATAAATTACTGCTTCACAATTACCTTTATCTAATTATATTGAGAACACTTTTGAGTTGCTACCTTTGTCAGCAAGGGTATGGGAAGAGGGCTTTCCTGCTGGGTAAAGCTCAAGTCACACAGCAACTCCCTGTTGTTTCAACAATCATGGAATGATAAAGTTTAAATTTACTTAAACTCCCTGCTAGTTGTAGGCAGTCATCAGAAAATGTCCACAAACCAGACACTTACTGCATAGTCATGGATTCTATCAATAAAAGGAAACCACCAAAGGATATTTTGTTCTTGGAACTTGTTGTGCATTTTTGTAAATTTTTATTTTTTCTTCCAAGGACTGTTGTAAAAATAGTTTCTTCTGTAACATACAACATTGAATGTTTAGTTGGTTTTAAATATATATCCATATTTTTCTCTTTATAAAAGATAATGAATGTTTATTACAAAGAGCAGAAAATATAGATGAAATAAAAATATTTTTCATAACCTGTAATTTCACCACTCAATATTTTTCTTTTTGAAAATATTAGTCATTTGATATGTTTACAAGTTGAACTGCTAACTTTCAATAAAGTACTTATTTGTACATACCATAAATAAAACATTTAGTAATTTACTTAGTTATATTGCTATTAGTTAGGGAGCATTCCTGTCCCAATTTTAAGAGTATGAAACCACGTCCCGGGGTAATAGAAAATGTTTTCTTTGGCTGGAGAACAAATAGCTAACTCATGTAATATTTCATTCACTTATACATATATAGTCCTGTGTATATTTATATTCACTGTGTGTATGAATGTATGCATATTTTTCTCCATCTTTACATATAGATATACTCACACACACACAAAACGAGTTTACAATACAATACTTATACCTGTTTTGTACTATGCATCCTGATATTTTATTGTCTATCCTATCATATCCTATCATTTTCCACTTTTTAAAAGATGTTGGCCACAACTCTATAAAATTATTTTATAACCCACTGATGGGTCATGATACATAGTTTGAAAGCACAAATTTAGTTCATTGATTAAAATGTTAGGTTCTGATGGTCCATATTGGAGTCCACACTCCAAACAAGATGTATGAGGGGAGTCAGTAAGAACAGGATGCTGAGGACCAACTGGATAGTTAAATCTCTTGGTCCGTAGTCTTCTTTCAGTTTCAGTCTCCACACTGACCCTAGGGATGGAGTCTCTGGGAAACCCATGAAAAATAGCTTCTGCAGAAAAGATGTCACACCAAACTGGATGTTGTCTGGACTGTTGAGAGTCCTTTTCAGCTGGGGCTACCATTTATATTCATTGCCCGTCTACTTCAGACACGTACATTCTAGTTGGTTCCTAATGCAAACTTAAGAGAGGACTGAAAATACATTAATTTCTGGGAAGACATATAAAAAGCTAGCATGTTTACACTTAATGGACTTAAATAGCTGTTTTATACTTATTTTCTCTTCCCATATGGCTCTTTTCTCTGTTAGATTGTAGATGCTGGTATTAGCCCCAGTGAGCTTTTGAGTAAGTTTGGGCTATATCTCAACTTTAACTCTGTGTGACCCAAGTCTCCTCAGTTTTCTTATCTGCAAAATAAGGGCAATCATGTCCACTTCATAGGATTCAAAGGAATAAATCACACTTATAATAAGACTCAGCATGGATTCTGACTCAGGATTGGAACCTAGTAAGTAAATGTGACTTTTATTCCCTTTCCTTGGAGTTTCACCCCCAGAGCATATAACATTTCCAATAGTGACAGCCACAGTCTCTGAGCTAGCAGGCAACCTGTTGAGAACACAACCAACAAGAACTTCCCCCTGTACAGAACCACAACTGAAAGCAGACAACAAATTAAGAAGATTTTAACATGATAGACCAAGGTGGTATTTTCCACTTACAGTAACAAATAAAGGAAAATAAAATACTGAAACCACAACATTGGGGGTGGGGGGTTCATGATGGCTGACTAAAACCACTTTATGCCTGCCTCCTCCACTTAGAAAAACCAGAGTAGTATATAGACAGTGACAGTATGAGTACATTATTCAAGAGATGATGCTAGAATTCAACAGAGAAGTAACAGGAGAATCTAAAAGCTGAGAGGAAGAAGGAGAAGAGGGAGCCTCCTTTCCCAGGATAGGCTGGGAGCTAGGAGTGACTTCCTAATGCATGGAAGAAGCATGTGATAGACTTCTAGCAGTACATATCCCCACTGTGGAACAGTATAATTATCACCATGAGAGAACCCTTTGGCTCTCCCAAACCATGAAGCTAACATAAGAGTAGTTGGGAGACTGTGGGATGGAACTGCTCCAGAGAGGGAGCTCACATTAAGTTCCACATTCTTTCTGAGACCTAAGTGGCTACAGCAATTTAGACTTCTGCCAACTGCATGCTACCCTGGGACCCAGCAGCGCTGGGACAGGGGCATTATGGAAACTTGGGTTGTCACTGCTGGGACAGGAGAGCAAGTCAGGATCACTCCCATTGTCAGGGCTAGGAAGTGAGCTAGACCTGAGAAGCAGCAACTGGTGCCAGGAAGTGAGTGAGCTAAGGTGGGGTCACGAGGTGAGTGAAAATTGCTGCTGGGACTTGGTTGCAAGCTGGGTGATGGCTCTGGAAGCTAGGGTAAAGAGGCAAATCCCATAAGGACTAGGGTTTGAAGGGATTGCATATTCCCCATCTGCCAGCACAAGGATGTGACCAGAGGGATACCTTACTCTCCTCAGTGGCAAGGTCTCAACAAAGCTGCTTCTATCCCTCACCCACACACTCTCCCCCGGGACCTGAGGATTACTTTTCTCTTGTCTCCCATGGCTGGTGCCTACTCTCACTATCAGGGTGCCTGAGTACAAGCTATCCAGCCTCACTGCACCCCCACCTCTTCGAGACAAAGCCTGTAGCCTGGGGTCCTGGAGACTGTCTAACCCAATCCACCACCTTGGGAACTTAAGCACTTCTCCCAGGGGCCTGGGGTGTGGTCTGAACTCCTAGCTACTACCACCTTGCCTGGCATCTACCTCTCAAATGGATATCCTGTGGACCTTGATAGTGGTGCACTCAGCCCACTGAAGCCACTGCCAACATCAACACACACTGCTTGCGACCCAGAGAATCTTCTTTACAGTGGTACTTTGAATGCCCATGTCATGCCAACTGCCCAGAGGCCTGAGAACCTGCCCACCTACTGATCTACCATTGCCACTACTGGCTGCCAAACATGCTGCCTAGAGTTCCAAGAATTAACACACTGGTAACAACCAAGACATGCAGCAGTGTACACTTCCCTAGAGCATAAAGATAGGCATACTCAGCCAGCTGCTACCACTGCTGTGGCCTAAAGACCTGCCCACAAACATACTAGCCCACAGCAAAATTTCACCACAGTCTCCACTAATGACTGCACCCTAACCCATGAAGGAAATCACAACTGCTACTAATGCAGTTTACAGCCAAATAAATCACCCAGAGACTATGCTACTCTGTGCACCCAAAATCACAACCAGTGTCCTACCCACTGAATACCATAGATACGTCTTCAGAAAAAGTCCTCCTCTACTAAAGTAAATGTCAAAACATGAAGCAACTGTCGTACTACATGTGCAGATATCAATGTAAGCATACTGGAAACATAAAAAGCAAGAAAATATGACATCTCTAAAGGAACACATTAATTCTCCAGCGATAGATCTTTTTTTTTTCCCCCGAGGCAGAGTCTGGCCCTGTTGCCCAGGCTGGAGCGCAGTGGCACAATCTCAGCTAACCGCAGCCTCCACCTTCCAGGTTCAAGCAATTCTCCTGCCTCAGCCTCCTGAGTAGCTGGCACTACAGGCATGAGCCACTGTGCCTGGCTAATTTTTGTATTTTTATTAGAGACAGGAGTTTCGCTGTGTTGGCCAGGCTGGTCTTGAACTTCTGACCTCAGGTGATCTGTCCACCTCGGCCTCCCAAAATGCTGAGATTACAGGTGTGAGCCACTGTTCCCAGCCAATAGATCTTAATCAAAAAGAAAATTTCATTTCCCAATAAATAATTCAAAATATTAATTTTTTTCTAAATATCGATTTTTTTTTTTTTGAGACATGATCTCACTGTGTTGCCCAGGTCTGGAGTACAGAAGTGTGTACTCCAGAAGTGTGTACTTCCACTGCAAGAAGAGTGTACAGCTCACTGCAACTCCACCTCCTGGGCTCAAGCAATCCTCTCACCTCAGCCTCCCAAGTATCTGGGACTACAGGCATGTGCCATCATGCTTGGCCAATTTTTTTTTTTTTTTTTTTTTTTTGTAGAGATAGAGTTTCACCATGTTACCCAGGCTGGTCTCAAACTCCTGAGTTCAAGAGATCCACCCACCTCAGCCTCCCAAAGTGCCGGGATTACAGGTGTGAGCCAGAGTGCCCACCCAAAAATGTTAAAATGTTGATTTCAAGGGATCTCAGTGATGTTCAAGAGGATTCTAAAAAATAATACAAAGAAACTTTAAAAACTTCAGAATATGAATCCCAAAGTGCTGGGATTACAGGTGTGAGCCAGAGTGCCCAGCCAAAAATGTTAAAATGTTGATTTCAAGGGATCTCAGTGATGTTCAAGAGGATTCTAAAAAATAATACAAAGAAACTTTAAAAACTTCAGAATATGAATGAGAAATTTACCAAAGAGATAGATATTTTCAATAAGAACGAAATAAAAAGTTTAGAACTGAAGACTCAATTAAAGGAAGTATAAAATACATTGAAAGCGTCAAGAGTAGACTAGATCAAGCAGAAGAATGACTCTTAGAACTTGAAGATAGATCTTTTTAAATAATCCAGTCAGACAAAAGTAAAAAAGTAATAATAATAAAAAAGAAAGAGTAAAGCCTTTGTGACATTTGGGGCAACATAAAATGACAAGATAAACAAGTTATCAATATCCCTAAGGGTGAAGAAACAAAGAAAAGATTAGGAACCTATTTAATGAAATAATAAACAAAAATTTTCAAAGTCTAGCAAGAGATTTAGACGTTTAGTTACAGGTGACTCGATGAACCCAGGCAATACAAGGCAATACAATGCTAAAAAGTATTCCCTATAGTTGTCTAAAGTTAAAGTTTTTTTTTATTTTTTAATAATAGCCATTCGAACTGGTGTGAAATGGTGTCATATTGTTGGTTTGATTTTCATTTTCTCTAATGTTTAGCGATGTTGAGCATTTTTATATGCTTTTTAGCCACATAAATGTCTTCTTTTGAAAAGTATCTGTTCATGTCATTTGCCCATTTTTCAAGGGAATTGTTTGGTTTTTGTTAGTAAGTTTCTTTAAGTTGTTTGTTGATTCTGGATATTAGACCTTTGCCAGATCCACAATTTGCAAATATTTTCTCCTGTTCTGTATAATGTCTGTTTACTCTTTTGATGGTTACTTTGCTGTGCAGAAGCTCTTTATTTTAATTAGATCCTTTTTGTAAATTTTTGCTTTCATTACAATTGTTTTTGGTGTCTTTGTCATAAAATCTTTGCCCATTCCTATTTCCTGAATGGTATTTACTGTTACCTTCCAGGGTTTATATAGTTTTAGATTTTATATTTAAGTCTTTAATCCATCTTGAGCTGATTTTTGTATCTGGTGTAAGGAAGAGGTTCAGTTTTAATCTTCTGCATATGGTTTGCCAATTATCCCAGTATCACTTATTGAATAGGTAGACATTTCACCATTGCTTGTTTTTGTCAGGTTTGTCAATGATCAGATAATTTTAGATGTACAGCACTACTTCTGGCTCTCAGTTCTGTTCCATTGGTCTATATGTTTTATTTTGTTTTTTAAATCAGTACCAGGATGTCTTGTTTACCATAGACTTGGAGTATAATTTCAAGTTAGGCAACAAGATACTGCCAGCTTTATTATTTTTGCTTATGGTTGCCTGGCTCTCCAGGATCTTTTTAGCTTTTATATAAATTTTAAAATACTCTTTCCTAGTTCTATGAGGTAGGTCATTGGTAGTTCGATGGAAACAGCATTGTACATTGTTTTGAGCAGTTCAGCCATTTTAACGATATTAATTCTTCCTAACCATAAACATGGAAAGTTTTTCCATTTGTGTCATCTCTGATTTCTTTGAGCAGAGTTTTGTAATTCTAAGTATAGACATCTTTCACCTCCCTGGTTAACAGTATTCCTAGATATTTTATTCTTTTGAGACAATTGTAAATGGGATCATATTACTGATTTGGCTTTCAGCTTGATTGTTGTTGATGTACAGGAATGTTAATAATTTTTGCAATTGATTTTATATTCTGAGATTTTGAAGTTGTTTATCAGCTTAAGGAGCTTTGGGGCCGAGATGATGAGGTTCTCTAGATATAGAATCACGGCATCTACAAACAGGGATAGTTTAACTTTCTTTCTTTCTATTTGGATGCCTTTTACTATTTCTCTTGCCTGATTGCTCTGGTCAATACTATGTTAACTAGAAGTGGTGAGAGAGGACATCCTTGTCTTGTGTTGATTTTCAAGGAGAATGCTTCCAGCTTTTGCCCATTCAGTGTGATGTTGACTCTGAGTTTGTCATAGATCGCTATTATTATTTTGAAGTATGTTCCTTCAATGTCTATTTTATTGAAGATTTTTAGCATGAAGAGATGTTGAATTTTATCAAAAGCTGTTTCTGCATCTATTGGAATAATCACGTGGGTTTTTCTTTAGTTCTGTTTAAATAATGAGTCACATTTATTGATTTTCATATGTTGAACCATCCTTTATCCCAAAGATAAAGTCTACTTGATCATGGTGGATAAGACTTTTGATGTGCTGCTGGATTCAGTTTGCCAGTATTTTGTTGAGGATTTTTACATCAATATTCATCAAGGATATTTGGTCTGAAGTTTTCTTTTTTTGTTGTGTCTCTGTCAGATTTTGGCATCCAAATGATGCTGGTCTCATAGAATGAGCTATAGAAGAGTTCCTGCCTAAGTATTTTTGGAATGCTTTTTATAGAAATGGTAACAGCTCTTCTTTATACATATGGTATAATTTTGCTGTGAATTTTTTGGGTCTTGACTTTTTTTGACTGGTTGACTTTTTATTACTGATTTGATTTTGGAACTTTTTATTGGTCTGTTCAGGGATTCATTTTTTTTTTTTTATCCTGGTTTAGTCTTGGGAGGGTGTATGTGTTCAGGAATTTATCCATTTTTTCTAGATTTTTTACTTTGTGTGCACATTGGTGCTCATAGTAGTGTTTGATTTTTCTTTTTGTATTACTGTAGGGTCAGTGGTAAAGTTCTTTTTGTTAATTCTAATTGTGTCTATTTGGGTCTCCTATCTTTTCTTCTTTATTACTCTACCTAGTGGTGTATCTATCTTATTAATGTTTTCAAGAAAATAACTTCTAGATTTCTTGATCTATTGTATGGTTTTCTGTGTCTCAATTTCTTCAAGTCAGTTTTAATTTTGGTTATTTTCTTGTCTTCTGCTAGCTCTGGGGTTGATTTGCTCTTTCCCCTGTATTTCTTCTAGTTGCAATGTTAGGTTGCTAATTTGAGACCTTTCTAACTTTTCAATGTAGGCATTTAGTGCTTTAAGTTTCCTTCTTAATACTGCAATAGCTGTGCCCCAGATATCCTGGTATGTTTTATCTTTGTTTTAATTACTATTAAAGAACTTCCTGATTTCTGCTTCAGTTTCATTATTTACCCCAAAGTCATTCAGGAACAGGTTGTTTCATTTCCATGTGATTTCCTGGTTTAGAGTGTCTTTCTTAGTATTGATTTCTATGCTACTTACAAGAAACTCTCCTTACTAGTAAAGACACATACAGACTAAAGTAAAGAGATGGAAAAACATATTCCACACAATTAGAAACAAAAAGTGAGGAGAAGTAGCTATATTTATGTAACACAGACTTTCAGTCAAGAACAGTAAAAAAAATCATTATATGACAGAGGAATTAATCCAGTGAAAGAATATGACAATTCTAAACATATATCTGTATCCAACACTAGAGCACCCAGATTTATAAAAGAAATATTACTAGGTCTAAAGAGAAGATGCAGCATTAGACAGATCATTTAGATGGAGAATCAAAAAATAAATATTGGATTTAAACTGTATTTAGATCAAATGAACCTAAGAGACCTTTACAAAACACTCCCTCCAATAGCAGCAGTATACAGTTTGTTTTTATCAGCAAGGAACGTTTTCCAGAATGAAACATATGTTAGGTCACAAAATAAGTCTCAACAAATTGTTAAAAATCAAAATCATATCAAGTATCTTCATAGATGAAAATTGAATAGAATTAAAAATTAATAACAGGAGGGACACTGGAAATAATACAAATGCATGAAAATTAACATGCTCCTAAATGACCATTGGGTAAGGAAAGGAGTTAAAATGAAAATTTAAAAATTCTATGAAAAACACAAAGATGGAAACATACCAACATACCAAAATCTGTGGGATATAGCAAAAGCAGTCCTAAGAGGGAATATTATAGCAATAAATACCTACATTAAAAAGGAGAGACTGGGGGAGGGGGCAAGATGGCTGACTAGATGCAGTCAGGTCAAACAGCTCCCACTGAGGAACTGAGATGACGGGCGTGCTCCTAACAGATCTGCAGAGGGAAGGCACAGAGTATTGGTGGAGAGAAGACACAGAATCTGTGCTGAAGGGGGGAGAAAGCTGGGAACCTTACATGGGGCTACAGCACACCCAGACTCTTTCCTGGTTCCCAATGGCTTCAGGAGAATGAGTGAGTTGAACTGGTAGGGAGCTTTCATCACAGGTGTCTGGAAACCCAGCAGGAGGAGATCTCTTTACCACCACAGACACCGGAGTTGGCAGGGAAAGTTGCTTAAGGAAGTGGTAGGGGCAGCAAGCCAGCTGATGTGGAGCTCAGACGGTTTGGTGCAGGAGTATCTGCAGCAGAGCACAGCCAGTGATGACCATCCCCCCTAGACTTGACTTGCTCCCATACGAGACTTCAGCCATAGTGGAAGTGTCAAGTCCTAAACGCTGCAGGGCAGTCTTGCCCAGCAGATGGGGCTCTTCCAATCTGAGCACCTCTTGGTCTGCTGACTTTACCCAGGGCCCTGACTGACTATAGCTGCTTGCAGGCAGCCTTGTGTGCCCTGAATGCCCACCCCATAGCTTCTGCACTGGCAGACTCATGCCTGACTGATGAAGAGCTCCAGCAAGGCAGCCCCTACAGCCACACACCAGCCTGCAGGCTCCCTCCCCATACTGAAGCTTCCCCCACATCCATGGCAACTCCCCACATTGCTTTGCTGGTGCCTGCTTGCTGGTGGCAGATTTTGCTTTCCATGCCCTGCCAGCACACAAGAATGAATGCAGTCCAAACCCTTACCAATGGTGACCACCATTACAGACTGAGTCTTGCCAGGGACAGAGACAGCCAGTCCCAGCCCCATCAGTGCCCTGTCCTTGCACTAACACCATGCAGAGAACAACAGATCCTTCTCTACCCCTGAGCAACCACTCCTGCTTGCAGGGCACAGAGAAGGCACACAGACATATGCTCCCCAGTGCCTTGCACTTAAGCCAACACCACCTCCAGCACAACCACAAACACAGTTGTCAGCAGTGGCCCCTTACTGCCCCCTGCCCCAGCTGTGTTGCCTCTGCTACGCCCACAGAGAGGCAAGAACCCCAATCCCGGTACCCACTAGTGCTCTGTCATAGCTGCCTCTACGATTACTGCTGGCATGTGTGAAGGAGGATGGATCCTGCTATCACTATACTATGAAACACTTTGGCTGATACTATCCATCAGAGTGTAGTGACCAGCAGTCCAGGAGCACCCCAGCACCATCAGTGCAGTGGATTTCTAACCTTGAGGAGCCAGAGAACAAAGTTAGGACCCAATACAATTTCCCTAGAGTTAGAGCATGCTGTCTAGGAATTGGGAGCTGACCGTGGCCCCTTAAAATCTTCAAGAAATAAAGCCAATTGGCAGAATCTACCTTATACCACAATCAACCCTGTAAGTCATCAAATAGAATTAAAAAAAAAAGATAACTGATCCAAAGGTCAGCAACTTCAAAGACTGAAGGATGATAAGTCCACAAATATGAGAAAGAATCAGTGCAAGGACTTTGACAATTTCAAAAGCCAGAGTGCCTCCCTTCCTCCAAACAATCATATCACCTCTCCAGGAGGGGCTGTAAACAGGGCTGAAATGCCTTAAACAACAGAAATAGAATTGATAATATGGTTAAGAAGAAAGATCATTGAGCTGCAGGAATACACTGAAACCCATTTCAAGAAAGCTACAAATCATGATAAAGCAATGCAGGAGCTGACAAACAAAACGGCCAGTATAGAAGAGAATGTAACCAATCTAATAAAGCTGAAAAACTCACTACAAGAATTTCATAATGCAATCACAAGTATTAAGAGCATAATAGGCCAAGCAGAAGAAAGAATCTCAGGGCTTGAAGGATGGCTTTCTGAAATTAGACAGTCAGACAAGGATAGAGAAAAAGTAATGAAAAGAAACAAACAAATCTCTGAGAAATATGCGATCATGTAAAAAGACCCAATCTGTAAATTCACTGGTGTCCCTTAAAGAGATGGGGAGAATGGGAACCAACTTGAAAAATAGATTTCTGGATATGATCCATAAGAACTTCCTCAACATAGCTAGAAAGGACAACAGTCAAATTCATGAAATGCAAAGAACTTCAGTAAGATACTTCACAAAAAGATGATTCCTCAAGACACACAATCATCAGATTCACCAAAGTCAAAATGAAACAAAGAATGCTCAAAGAAGCTAGACAGAAAGGTCAGATCACCTACAAAGGGAAGTCCATCAGACTAACAGTGGACATGTCCACAGAAACCATACGAGCAAAAAGAGATTGAGGGTCAATATTCAACATTTTTAAAGGAAAGAAATTTTAACCCAAAATTTTATACCTGGCTAAACTGAGCTTCATAAGTGAAGGAGAAATAAGATTCTTTTCAGACGAGCAAATGCTGAGAGAATTTATTACTACCAGACCTCCCTTACAAGAGCACATGAAGAAAACACTAAAAATGGAAAGAAAAGACCATTACTATCCACTGTAAAAACACACAAAAGTACACAAACCAGTGGCACTATAAAGCAGCCACATCAAGAACTGTGCCGGGCATAAACAAGTCTGAATAATAACCAGCTGAAAACATGATGACCAGATTGAATCCACACATATCAACACTAACCTTGAATGAATATGAGTTAAATGCCCCAACTAAAAGGCACACAGCGGCAAGCTGGATAAAGAACCAAGACCCATTGGTATACTGTCTTTAAGAAAACCATCTCACATGCAGTGACACACATAGTCACTAAATAAAGAAATGGAGAAAAATCTACCAAGCAAATGGAAAACAGAAAAAAAAAAAAAAAAGCAGGGATAGAAATCCTAATTTCTGACAAAACAGACCCTAAACCACAAATATTTAAAAAAAGAAGGGCATTACATAATAGTAAAGGGTTAAATTCAGCAAGAAGATATAACTGTCCTAAATATATATGTACCCAACACAGGAAGACCTAGACTCATAAAGCAATAAGTAGAGATCTACAAAGGAACATAGACTCCCACAAAATAATAGTGGGAGACTTTGACACTCCACTGACAATATTAAATAGAGACAGAAAATTAACAGATATCCTGGATCTAAACTCAGTACTGGATCAAATGAACCTAAGACATCTACAGAATTCTCTACCCCAAAACAACAGAATATGCATTCTTCTTATTGCTACATGGCACATACTCTAAAATCAATCACATTATTGGAAGTAAATCACTCCTCAGCAAATACAAACTAACTCTTGGACTACAGCTGGATTAGTCTGTTCTCATGCTGCTAATAAAGACATACCCAAGACTCGGTAACTTATAAAGAAAAAGAGGTTTAATGCACTCATAGTTCCACATGGCTGGAGAGGCTTCACAGTCATGGTGGAATGCAAAGAAGGAGAAAAGTCATGTCTTACATGGCAGCAGGCAAGAGTGTTTGTGCAGGTGAACTTCCCTTTATAAAACCATCAGATCTCATAAGACTTATTTACTATTATAAGAACAGCACAGGAAAAGCCCACCCCATAATTCAATTATTTCCCACTGAGTCCCTCCCATAACACATGGGGATTATGGGAGCTACAATTCAAGATGAGACTTGGGTGGGGACACAGTTAAACCATACCATTTTACCCCTGGCCCCTCGTCCTCACATTTTAAAACCAGTCATGCCTTCCCAACAGTCCCCCAAAGTCTTAACTCATTCCAGCATTAACCCACAGTCTAAGTTCAAAGTCTTATCAGAGACAAGGCATATCCATTATGCCTATCAGCCTATAAAATCAAAAGCAAGTTAGTTACTTCCCAGATACAATGGAAATAGAGGCTTTGGGTAAATATACTTGTTGCAAATGAAAGAAATTGGCCATAATAAAGGAGCTACAGGACCTACACAAGTTCAAAATCCAATAGGACAGTCATTAAACCTTAAAGTTCCAAACTAATCTCCTTGACTTCATGTCTTACATCTAGGTCATGCTGATGCAAGAGGTGGATTCCCATGGTCTTAGACAGCTCTGCCCCTGTGGCATTGCAGGGTACAGCTACCCTCCTGCTGCTTTCATGGGCTGGCATTGAGTTTCTGCAGCTTTTTCAGGAACACAGCACAAGCTATCAGTGGAGCCACCATTCTGGGGTCTGGATAACAGTAGCCTTCTTCTCCGCAGCTCCACTAGGCAGTGCCCCAGTAGAGATTCTGTGTGGTTGCTCCAACCCCACACTTCCCTTCCACACTTTCATGAGGGCCCCAACCCTGCCGCAAATTTCTGCCTGAACATCTAGACATTTCCATACATCCTCTGAAATCTAGGTGGAGGTTCCTGAACCTCAGTTCTTGATTTCTGTGCACCACAGGCCTAATACCATATGGAAGTTGCAAAGGCTTGGGGCTTGCAACCACTGAAACCATGTCCCAAGTTGTACCTTGGCCTTTTTTAGCCATGGCTAGACTAGCTGTTACAGGGAATCAAGTCTCTAGGCTGCACACTGCAGGGTGGTGGAGGCGGGAGGTGAGGTGGAGGCTGGACCTGGCTCAAGAAACCATTTTCCAATCCTAGGCTTCTAGGCCTGTGATGAAAGGGGCTGCTGTGAAGGTCTCTGCCATGCCCTGGAGACATTTTCCCCAGTCTTTGTGATTAGCAGCTGGCTTCTCATTACTTATGCAAATTTCTGCAGCTGGCTTGACTTTCTCCTCAGAAAATGGGTCTTTCTTTTCTATTGCAAAGAATAGCAAAGGCTACAAGTTTTCCAAACTTTTATGCTCTACTTCCTCTTGAACACTTTGCCACTTAGAAATTTCTTCCACCAGATACCTTAAATCAACTCTCTCAAGTTCAAAATTCCATAGATCTCTAGAGTAGGGGCAAAATGTTGCCAGTCTCTTTGCACAGCAAGAGTCTCCTTTGCCCCATTTCCCAAATTCCTCATCTCCATCTGAGATCACCTCAGCCTGGACATTATTGTCTGCATCACTATCAGCATTTTGGTCAAAGACATTCAACAAGTCTTTTGGAATTTCCAAACTTTTTCACATCTTCCTGTCTTCTGAGCCTCCAAGTCTGTAAGAATTGCAAAACTTTCCCCCACATTTTCCTGTCTTCTTCCGAGCCCTCAAAACTATTCCAATCTCTGTTACTCAGTTCCAGAGTCGCTTCCACATTTTCAGGTATCTTTATAGCAGTGCCCCACTCACAGTAATAATTTATAGTATTAGTCACTCTGCTAATAAAGACATACCAGGCCAGGCACAGTGGCTCACATTTGTAATCCCAGCACTTTGGGAGGCCAAAGCAGGCACCAATTGAGGTCAAGAGTTCAAGACCAGCCTGGCCAACATGGGAAAACTTCATCTCTATTAAAAATAAAAAAATTAGCCAGGCATGGTGGTGCATGCCTGTAATGCCAGCTACTGAGAAGGTTGAGGCAGGAGAATCACTTGAACCCAGGAGGAAGTGGAGGTTGCATTCAGACAAGATTATGCCACTGTACTACAGCCTGGGTGACAGAGCAAGACTCCATCTCAAAAAAAAAAAAAAAAAGACATATTCAAGACGGGCTAATTTATTAAGAAAAAGAGGTTTAATGGGTTCATAGTTCTAAGTGATTGGGAGGCCTCACAATCATAGCAGAATGCAAAGGAGGAACAAAGTCATGTCTTACATGGCAGCAGGAAAGAGCTTGTGTGAAAGGGAACTGTCCTTTGTAAAACCATCAGATGTCATGAAACTTATTCACTATCCTGAGAACAGCATAGGAAAAGCTCACTCCCATGATTCAATTTCCTCCAATTGAGTCACTCCTACGACATGTGGGGATTATAAGGACTACAATCCAAGATGAGATTTGGGTAACAACGCAACCAAACCATATAAACAGTGTAATCAAATTAGAAATAAAGACTAAGAAATTTACTCAAAATTATACACTTACATGAAAATGGAATAATCTGGTCCTGAATGACTTTAGGGTAAGTTATAAAATTAAAGCAGAAATCAAAAAGTTTATTGAAAATAATAAGAACAAAGATACAACATACCAAAATTTCTGGGACACAGCCAAGGGAATGTTAAGAGGGAAATTTATAGCACTAAATGTCTACATCAAAAAGTTAGAAAAATATGGATTTAAAACTGTAGCATCACAACTAAAAGACCTAGAGAACCAAAAGCAAACCAATCTCAAAGCTAGCAGAAGTTAAGAAATAACCAAAATCTGAGATAAACTGAAGAAAATTGAGACACAAAAAACCATTCAGAATATCAGCAAATTCAGGAACTGATTTTTGAAAAAAATTAATCATGTAGGTAGATGACTAGCTAAACCAATAAAGAAGAAAGGAGATAAAATTCAAATGAACACAATCAGAAACCACAAGGGGGATCTTACCACTGACTCGCCAGAAAGACAAAAAACCATCAGATAATATTATGAATATCTTTACACACATAAACTAGAAAATTTAGAAGAAATGGATAAATCCCTGGACACACACACCCTCCCCAGTCTGAATCAGGAAGAAACTGAATCCCAGAACAGACCAATAATAAGCTCTGATACTGAGGCAGTAATAAATAGACTATCAATAAAAAAGAAGCCCAGAATCAGACAGATTCACAACTGATTACATCAGTTGTACAAAACAGAGCTGTTACCATTACTACTGAAACAATCCAAAAAAAACTGAGGAGGACAGACTTCTCTTTAATTCATTCTATGAGACCAGCATCATTCTGATACCAAAACCCTGCAGAGATACAAAAAAAAAAAAAAAAAAAAAAATCAAACTTCAGGCCAATATCCTTGATGAACATCACTGCAAAAATTCTCAACAAAATACTGGCAAATCGAATACAGCATCACATCAAAAAGCTTATCCATCACAATCAAGTAGGCTTTATCCCTGGGATGCAAGGTTGGTTCAACATATGCAAATCAATAAATGTGATTCATCATATAAACAGAACTAAAGACAAGCACTACATGATTATCTCAATAGATGCAGAAAATACCTTTGATAAAATTCAACATCCATTCTTGTTAAAAACCCTTAATAACTAAGTATTGAAGGAACATACCTCAAAATAGTAAGAGCCATATATGACAACCACACAGCCAACATCACACTGAATGGGCAAAAGCTGGAAGCATTCCCCTTCTAAATCAGCACAAGATGAGGATAACCTCTCTCACCACACCTATTCAACAGACTATTAGAAAACATACCATGTAACCCTGCAATCCCATTACTGGGTATATACTCCCCTTCTAAATCAGCACAAGATGAGGATAACCTCTCTCACCACACCTATTCAACAGACTATTAGAAAACATACCATGTAACCCTGCAATCCCATTACTGGGTATATACTCAAAGAAATATAAATCATTCTACTAAAAAGATACATGTACACATATATTCATTGCAGTGCTATTCACAATAGCAAATACATGGAATCAACCTAAATGGCCATCAATGGTATAGTGGACAAAGAAAATGTTGGACATATACACTATGGAATACTACGCAGCCATAATAAAGCACAAACTTCTGTACTTTGCAGGAATATGGATGGAACTTGAGGCCATTATCCTTGGCAAACTAAAAAACCTTGGCGGTTTTTTGCAGGAACAAAAAATCAAAAACCGCATGTTTTCACTTATAAGTGAGAACTAAATGATAAGAACACATGAACACATACAAGGGAGCAACACACGCTAGGGCCTATTGGAAGATGGAGGGTGGGAGAAGAAGGCTAAAAAAAATAACTAATGAGTACTAGGCTTACTATCTGGTTGATGAAATAATCTCTACAACAAACCCCTATGACACAAGTATACCTATATAACAAAGCTGCACATGTAACCCTGAACTTAAAATGAAAGTTAAAATAAAAAAATAATTAAATAAGGAGAAAGATTACAAACTAACAATCTAACAATGTGCCTCAAGGAACTAGAGAAGCAAGAACAAACCAACCCCAAAATTAACATAGGAAAGGAAATAATAAAGCTCTGAGAAGAACTAAATGAAATGGAAACAAAAATAAAAAAGATCAACAGAAAGGTTGGTTAGTCAAGAAGATAAACAAAATGGAACCACTAGCTAGATTAACCAAGAAGAGAAAAGACAAAATCAGAATAAATAAAATCATAAGTGAATAAATAGACATTACAAGTGATACCACAGAAACACAAAAGATTATTGTGAACCACTGGAAATGGTTCCACTGGAACCTTTAACAACCTGGAAAACCTATAGGAAGTGGACAAATTCTTGGAAACATACAATGTACAAAGATTGAATCAGGGAGAAATAGAATATGTGAACAGACCAATAATGAGCAGCTAGACTGAATCTGTAACAAAAAGTCTCCCAACAAAGAAAAGCCCAGAATCAGATAAAATCATAAGGACATTCTACCAAATGTACGAAGAAGAACTAACACCAATTATCCTGAAATTATTCCAAAAATTTGAAGAGGAGGGAATTCTCCTTAACTCATTCTCAATCACTAGCATTACCTTAAGGTCAAAAGTAGACAAAAGAAAACTACAGGCCAATATCCCTGATGAATACAGACATCAAATCCTCAACAAAATACTAGCAAATGAAATGAAAAACATGATATCAAAAAGATAATACATCATAATCAGGTGGGATTGCTACCATGGATGCAAAGATGATTCAACATATGCAAATCAATAAATGTGATATATTACATCAACAATACGAAGTACAAAACCCATATGATCATATCAATAAATGCAGAAAAAATCATTTGATAAAATGCACTATCTTTTCATAATAAAAACTGTTAACAAATAGGCATAGAGGAAACATATCAAAATAATAAAGGCCATATATGGCAATCCCACAGCTAACATCACGCTGAATGGGAAAATGTAAAAAGCCTTTTCTCCATGATTTTAAGCAAGACACAGATGCCCGCTTCACTTCTTTTCAACATATTAATGTAAGTACTACTCAGAGGGAGGCAGTCAGGTTAACAGAAATAAATAAAAGCCAACCAAATTAGAAAGAGGAAGCCAAATTGTCCCACTTTGCTGATGATATTATCTTATATGTAGAAAAACCTAATGACTCTATCAGCAAAACCTTAGATTTGATAAATGAACTCAGTAAACTTGCAGGATGCAGGATCAATATACAAAAATCAGTAGCCTTTCTAAATACCAATATTTATCTAACCAAGAATGAAATCAAGAAGGCAACCCAATTTACAATAACTACAAAAAGATAAACTACCCTGGAAGAAATTTAGCAAGGAAGTGAAAGATTTCTACAAGGAAAACTGCAAAATGCTGATGAAAGATATTGGAGATGACACAAACAAATGGGAAGACATCTCATGCACATGAATCAGAGGAATTAATATTGTTAAAATAAGCATACTGCTCAAATAAATCTACAGATTCAATGCAGCCCCTATCAAAATACCAATGTCATTTGTCACAGACTTAGAAAAAAAATCCTGAAATTTATATGAAACCCAAACAGAGCCCAAATAGCCAATGCAATCCTAAGCAAAAATAACAAAGAAAAAGGGATAACATTACCTTACTTTAAATTATAGTGCATGGCTATAGTAATCAAAACAGCATAGTACTGGTATAAAAATAGACACATAGACCAACTGAATAGAATAGAAAACCCAGAAATAAAGACACATATTTACAGCCAACTGATCTTCAACATAGATGGCAAGAACTTACATTAGCACAAGGATATCCTGTTCAATAAATAGTTTAGGGAAAATTGGATAGCCATGGATAGAAAAAAGAAAGTGAACCCCTAATTCTCAACATATGCAAAAACAACACAAAATACATTAAAGACTTAGCTATAAAACCGGAAACTATAAAAATACTAGAAGAAAATCTAGAAAATACTCTCCTGGATATTAGTCTAAACAAATAATTTATGATTAAAACTTCAAAAGCACAGACAAAGAAAATAAAAATAAACAAATGGCACTTAATTAAAATAAAAAACTTCTGCACAGCAAAAGCGATAATAAATAGAGGGAAGAAACAACCTGTCAAATGGGAGAGAATTTTGCAAGCTACTCTTTCAACAGTGGACTAATATCTAGAATATACAAGAAACTCAAACAACTTGAAAGGAAAAAAATGATATCATTAAAAACGTGGGCAAAGTAAATGACAGACATTTCTCAAAAGAAGACACACAAATGGTTAACAGGCATATAAAAATATACTCAATATCACTAATCATCAGAGAAATGCAAATCAAATCCACAATTAGGTACAATCTTATCCCAGTCAGAATGGCTATTACTTAAAAAGACAAAAAATGACAGATACTGGTGAGGATGCAGAGAAAAGAGAACTTTAATGCACTGTTCATGGAAATGTAAACTAGTAGAATCACTATAGAAAACAGTATGAAAATTTCTCACAAAGCTAAAAATAGGATTACCATTTGATCCAGCAATCTCATCCCTGGGTATCTACCCAGAGGAAAATAAATCAATATATCAAAGGGATACCAGCACTTACAAGTTTATTACAGGACTGCTTACTGTAGAAAACATGTATAATCAACCTAATTGCCCATCAATAATTGAATGGATAAAGCAAATGTGTATCTATACATACTGGAATACTATTCAACCAAAAAAAAAAAAAAACAAAATTATGTCATTTACAGCAACACAGGTGAAACTGGAGATCATTATCTTAAGTAAAATGAACCAGGCACTTAAACATGAATATTGCATGTTCTCACTTTTATGTGGAAGTTAAAAATTTGAACACATGAATGCAGAGAGAGGTAAAATAGATTAGACATACTGAGAAGGGTAAAAAAGAGGGAAGAGAAAGAATGAAAAAAGTGAGTTAAAGAGTATAAATGTATAGCAACATAAATGGAATGAATTCAATATTTGATAGCAGAGTAGGATGACTGTACTTAACAAAAATGTATTTTACTCTGGTGATAAGTACTCTGCATACTTTGACTTGATAACTGTGCATTACATTTAACAAAATTTCTCATGTACCCCATAAGTTTGTACAACAAAAAAACCCATAACGTTTATTAATAAGCATTTCTGTAAGACTATAAAACATGGAAAACATCTGCTGATAGAGAGCCTGTCTTAAATATCTTTCTAATAAAGAAAACAAGAAACAAAAATACACTTTGGATATAAACTTGCCAAATATTTATTTCTTCACTGAGGCAGAAGCAACCTGGGTATTATACTACTATCTAGCATTTGCGGTGAGAGGCAATAAAATCTGAAAGCAGGCAGACAACAAGGAGAGTTGGGACAATCAGTTTTACTAATCAGCTGTGCTGGGGAATTAATCTTCTTTTCTCATTCTAGGACTGACTATACGGACTATAGAAAATAAGGAATAAAGCAATTTGTACCTACCACCATCACAATACCTACTAAACTGCACTGATATCATTTATCTGTTTTTTCTACTGTAAAACAGGCAATAAAGACCAAGCCTAGTCTATCTCTTCATTCTATATTTCAGAAAAATGCCTACTAGAGTAGATGCTAAAAAATGTTTGTCAAGTATTAACTACATGAAAAGGAATAATACTATGGTTAGCAACACAGTGTAATGATGCAGTTTAATGCTGAGGATAAGGCATTTAGCCAACAGAAAATTGGTTGAACATTAAAAATGCTGTTTTCCCAACTCCTGACCATGCTAGGCTCACAGATTTTGCAAGTTATTTATAGACATTATGACATGCTCATGCCATTTACCCATCAGTGATTTGTTTGATGTTTTCATCACAGTCACATTTGTAACTATTAGGGACTCTGTTAAGAGTTCCCCTTCATCTGTCCATTTACATAGACCTATCATGCACAGATGCTATAGTATATGCTCATTAAATATTATTTGATAGTAGATATTTATTCTAATGTGCAACATTCATATGTATATTACACACAACAAAGTTCTTATTTCTCCACTTTCACCATAATTTCCATAGTATGTAATTAAATCTCATATTTCTTTAGTATCCTTAACTACTTCAAAAATGTCAATCAATGAACTAGCTCCATCACACACCAGCAGAGCCATCTCTCTGAAATCAGTGTTGTTCAGAAGTCTGTTCTGAATATATGGACAGATTGCAGAAAGAAAAAAGTAAACCGAAATTATTTCTGACCAAAAAATTAGAGGATAATGAATATTGGAAATTATCATAGCAGGATATTTAAATCAAGTTTTTATGACTATTCAAACTTTTCTTAGCTGAAGTCTGTGTTTTTATGCTGTGCGTGCTATTTTTCATTTGTGGCTTATACATTCATCTCTCAACTTCCTAAATGTTGTTTCCAGAATACCAAAGTCATAATGATGTTTTAACCTCCAAAACAAATTTCTTATGTAATTATTTCCAAGAGAAGTTTTCTCATTTCCTTACTCTTTTGCAATTTTGGCAATCCTGTATTTCAGATCTTTTTTTTTCATCATGTGATCATGGTGTCATTTATTTAATTAATACTACTTCTGAGTAGTTCAGGAACTAATCTTAGGAAAATGGAGAGGCAAAACAATTTATAAAAACACTTTTAAAAACCAATAACCACCCCCCCCCAAAAAAAAAACCTGACAAAATCTAATATATTGAATGATTCTCAGTGATACCTAAATGATTTTAAGTATTTGTAGACCAATCATATCATCACATTATCAGGTCAGAAACAGAAAAATAATCTAGCATTGCAAAATAAACAGGCTAAATAATAATTTTGCATTAGAAGTTGGACTTTATCCTATTTTACCTCTTCTACTAAACTTATCACTGTGCCTTATACACATAGATTAATTTAAAAATGTGAGGGAAGTATAGCTATTATCCCTCTACTCACTTTCTGTCTAGATGATGTACCTTGAATTAGCTGGCTTTTCCCATCCGCCATGAGACAGATGATCCATAAAGGCCAAGCACAGATACTCCAGCTCCATCTGTGATGCCCTTCCTTTATTTCTAACATTTCTCCTATTCTATTCCAGACTTAAGCAGCTCAGGTGCTCTGGCTTTGAATGCCTTTGCAGGTCCCATCTGTGTTCTTTGGACTTGGCAGAAATTAGCTTAAGAGATATCTAAGCCGAGGTTCATACCCGAAATGAGCTTGACTCATTTCAGACTCATTTCTCTGACTGTTCCAGGTAAGATACTTTTTATTGGCTCTTATTTTAAAATTAAAACTCTAGCTCTGGCCCAGCTGTATCACCTGAGATTACTTAGGTCTACTGAGAGGTTTTATTCAGTACTGAGAGGTGGAAATAGGCAACAGAAACTAAGGAAATGCTGCAGTCCTTCAAGGGCAGTTTCCATATGTCCTCCCCTCAGGACACTTGGATTCTAAAACAGTGGCCCAAAGCCATTTATTTATGCAATATCTCGAGAAATACATAGAGAGCGCTTAGTATGTACCAGACTCACTGGAGACAAACAGGGATGAAATTTGACAGCTTTCTAACAGAGTACATAATCCAGCATGGGAGTTTGTAAACCTATGATGTGTTGTAACTTAACTCCTATGTTTATTGAAGAAAAACAAGCAAATTTTCAGTGACCCATTAAAGTAGTTTCATAGAAAAACGTGAAGAGAGATTAGGGAGAAAATAATCTTCATGCCTTGCTGACTACTATAAACTTTACAAAATGAACATGTATTACAACTATAATTAGAAAACAAAATAATACATTTTTTCAAATTTTGAAAAATCACTTCCATATTTCTAGGCCAGTTTATCATCAAATCCCCCCAAAAGAGTAATAATAAAAGGGGTAATCACACAAATTTTCAATTATTCATGAGCTAATCACGTATTTTATAACCTTTAGGTTATATGTCCTTTCCTACTCCCTAATACAGATTTGAATTTCTCTTTAATTCTCTTTTTCTCTAGGATCATGCTCAAGTATGTTTTTAACATAGTCATTGATTTTGTACATCTTTTCCAATAAATAAGATGGAGAGTTTTAAATTTTTTTTCTTTTTAACTTTAAAGTGGTGTTTTTCTTTTCCTTTTTTTTTTCTTTTTACAGATAAAGTGTTTGAAAGTGGCGCTAGAAAATAAATCAAGGATCTGTCTCAACGTAAAAAATGTCCCCCCCCCATCTAAATGCATATCCTCATAAAGTACAGATGTATCTTCCTTCCTGAAAGTCGAATACAGAAAATTTCATTTAATTTTAATTTTTTTGTAAATTCCTGAGTTTTTTTTTTTTTCATTTATCTTTTAAGTTAAAGCAAATTTATTATCGAAAAAAAGAATGGCTGTTCCATAGGCAGAGCAGCCTGGAGAATGTATGTGTGTGTGTGTGTGTGTGTGTGTGTGTGTGTGTGTGTTTGCTTTTTTAAATTTAGAAGTTTGAAGGATTTATTACAGCTTGAAATGGCTGAAGACATTTGGAGCACTTTGTATTTTGGCCTCCATTGGGCTGATGCTTTTCTTGTATCCTTTCTGCCATTGAATTTAAGGAATCAGGAAAATGTGAGAAAGGAAATAATTGAAAAAGATTGGAGCTCAAATACTAATGATAGGGTCTGTTTTAAAGCAACACAGCATTCTAGCACACCTTTCCACCCCTTGACCAAGATTACTGTAATGACAGCAAAGGTACCTGTGAGACCTGTGAGCACCAGTAGCTACGAGGGCATTTTGGACAATGAGCTTGTGTTTATATGAACGTTCTTAATTCTAGGACCTGCTTTGATTTCTTAAGGACTCACACTGCTGTATACGGTGTTGTGTACAATTAATTACAGTTTGGTAGCATTAGGGATACAGAAAATTTTTAATGTAAAAAATTTGGCGGGGCGCGGTGGCTCACGCCTATAATCCCAGCACTTTGGGAGGCTGAGGTGGGTGGATCACGAGGTCAAGAGATCGAGACCATCCTGGTCAACATGGTGAAACCCCATCTCTACTAAAAATACAAAAATTAGCTGGGCATGGTGGCGCACGCCTGTAGTCCCAGCTACTCCAGAAGCTGAGGGAGGAGAATTGCTTGAACCCTGAAGGCAGAGGTTGCGTTGAGCCGAGATCGCGCCATTGCACTCCAGCCTGGGTAACAGGAGCGAAACTCCATCTCAAAAAAAAAAAAAAAAAAAAAAAATTAGGGAGTGAATTCTTTATTAGATTATTTTTTTTCATTTAGAAGATTTCATAGCAGATTGAGTTTCTGCTTAGGCAACATTGGGAAATGCTATTTCCATTTTATTTATTTGAAAAACATTTATAAGGCAGTTAATCCATGACTTTTACAAATGTTGACTCATTTCTCATAATTACCTTGGGCGTGACACAGGAAGGTTGGACAATCTGCAGATGATGCTCTGCAACTAAATGCAGGCAGCCAAGCTGCATGCTTTGTGTTTGGCTAGGGGCAAGGGCTCTATGCCTTGAACTGGGCTGTGTAGAGCTCTGCACTATAGGCAGAGACCATTCCTTTTCTTCTCTCTTCTCTTTGTCCTACTTCATGTCTCAGAGAGTTCTGACTTGGAGATTCACACTAAAACCCTCTAAAACCTAGTGATGAATCAAAATAAATTCTCTAAAATTGTAGAAAAAGTGATAGAGATGTCAGATTAAAAGGCTGAAATTCATGGTCGGAAAACCGCAATGTCTATGTTTCTAGAGAAAGCAGGTCCAACACTAAATATCAGAAAGTCTGATAGTAAATGGAATGTGACTTTATGTGTGATCTGGTGTTCGTATTTCCTCTGAATGCATGTCTGCTGCTTCAGTGGGAAGAGTACTTGGACACCAGTACCCACTCCCAGTGTCATGTGCTGTGCCGTGGAAAGAGAGAACCAGAAATAGTGAGGCCATGAGCCTGCTGGGCCAGGCACGTCCCTTATGTCATAGATCAAATCTGTGACATATGGGCGTGACAACCAGTCCCCCAGCTTCAGAGTGACAGCCAATCCCGTATGTCATACATCAAAACTGAACCTATCCTATCGGGAGAAGGAGCTCTGGGGAATTTCGGAAGTCCCAGTACTTCAGAGGGAAGAAGGAAGTTAGGAGGATACGAAAAAAGAGGTCATGTCACAGCCTGGGCTTCCACTGAAACTAATACTGGATCCAACTTTTAACACTGATAATATGTGGCCACCAAACGGAAAACGTAAACAAGATATTCTAAGTGTGATTGGAGCATATGCAACACAAGGAACAAGCAGAACATTCTTCTCCGGAATCTGACAAGGTGGCCGCAGTGTTTTTACAGGGAACATTGATCTCAGATGTATGTGAAATATGCTAAACCGAAAACTAGAGACAGATGAGACAGAGAGAGGTTAATTAGATAAAGATTATGGTATCTAAGCAAAATGTAGTCTCCTAGGCCCTCCTTAATCCCTCTTAAATCCCCCATCCCAACTCTGTTAACTAAGTAGTTATCACTCACTTCTAAAGAGATCCCGCCTTCCTTGTGGTTCTCAGGGATCCTTCCCAGCTCTTACTCTACTCCCCATCCAGCGCACTGGGATAGCCCCATGTCCAATCCTTCTCCGCAGGCGGTATTTCCAGCGAGGTGGACCCACTGACCTTCTAGGGATTCGGGGCAAAAGCGAATATCCCAGAGTCCCAGAGCCCACGGGAGTTACTCTGGAGGGCCAGCCAGGGCGGCGCACCAGTGAGTAACCAGCCACCGCCCACCACCCACCACCCCGGAGGCAGGGCCAGCCTCTTTTCCAGGGCTCGGGATCAACCTGGAGCTCCGAGAATTTTCCTGGCCCAGGGGTTCCAGACTTTCCAGACCCAATTATGCATAAAAAGGGTTCGCCGATCTCGAGGAGCCACTGAACCAGGGCTGCAGGCACCTCCCCGCCTGCTCTCCCGCTCCTGGCACCGCTGCCCGACCCGCCTGCTGAGCCCCACGACCGGGGCAGCGTTCCCGGCCGCCCCCGGCGCTACCCGGCTTCTGCGGGCGGCGCTGCTGCTCCTGCTCCTGGTGGCCGCCGGACAGCGCGCTGCAGGTGAGTCCCGGCGTACTGGGGTCACCGGGGCGGGACGCGGCTGGAGTGGACGCCCGGCGCCTAGAGCCCCGCTCACCCAGCGAATCCCTTCTTCCCTAGGAGAATCCGTGGCCAGTGAACTGCGCTGCCAGTGCTTGCAGATCCTGCAGAGAATTCACCACCAAGAACATATGAAATGTGAACCTCAAGTCCCCGGGATCCCACCGCGCCCAAACCGAAGTCACGTGAGTCTCGCCCCGCGCTCCCGCTGACAACGCTGGGGTCGCAGACCTTTCTGCCGCCCCCCACCCTGTGTGGAACCCGACCTCCTGTCTCACGGGATCCCCTTCTCTCTGCAGAGCCACACTCTAGAATGGGCAGAAAGCTTGTCTGAACCCCGCATCCCCCATGGTTCAGAAAATCATCGAAAAGATGCTGAACAGGTGAGTTACGGTTTCCATGTACACAGGCAACTAGAGCCGTTGGTCAGAAATAGTGGCATCTTTCCTCTAAAAATAAAATCAAGGAAACCCAGGGGTTAGCTGAAGGACTAGAAATTGTGATTATTATTTTCACAATTAAAGTTGCCATTAAGATTATTAATCTGCTCTGGCGCCAGAGGATATTTTAGTATTTCAGTGTCCTCCTTTCTCAGGTCTAACCCCTATTGAAATAAGTGAGGGTAAATATATATTTCTTTCTTTTTTTAAATATATATATTTTATTGCGTTTTAGGTTTGGGGGTACATGTGAAGAACATGCAAGATTATTGCATAGGTACATACATGGCAATGTGGTTTGCTGCTTTCCTCCCCATCACCTATATTTCTAAAACATTAAGTGAATTTGGCTAATGATGCTAAAATGCCTCCTACCTATTTCAGGATAATGTTTATCTCACTCCCTCATGGACTTCAGACCTGAAAATTGAATCTGCCCTGATTTGAGGCACAGTGGAACTCTTAAGTCTTCATGGTGAAAAGTAGAGACTTTGCAGTAAGACCCTCATGAATTGTCTCCAGGCTCTACCTCTTAGTATCCTGAGTCTTAACAAACTGTGAAAACAATAAAAACTACTTCAAAAGGCTTGCTGTAAATCTTATGTGTGTTCATACATGTAGATTTTTAACCCATTTATAATCTTTGTTTCACTTTTTGAAGCAAATATTACAGTTGTGATCACAGGTCCCCTATTTCTAGTTAAATAGCATCCAGGAGCCTGGGGTTTTATTTTGTGACACAGAACAACTCTGGTATAAGTAATAACTGCTTAGCGTGGGGCTAGAAGGAACGACCACGTTTGAAAAACCCTAGAAGGTAAGGATCTAAGGCAGGAAAAGGTGTCTGTGGGGTCATTTTCTTGAGTAGCTACTGACAGCTATCATTTTTTCATCACAGGGGCAACACCAACTGACCTAGAGGGAAAGAGGAAGCATATCAGCTACAATTCCTAAAGGAAGTCTATTCTTAAAGGAATCAAAATGAAAGAAAAAAAAATAATTCCTGGGCACACCTGGTCTTGTGTTTAATGTGTTTAACTGTTTCTTATGAAGGTGGTTCTAATTATGAATGTATGTATTTTTCAAACCTTGTATATTAAGGTTCTTTCTGATATTGAAAGATATGGATATGTTTGGTAATTCACTGTGCTATTATTTTGAAAGATATTTTTTGTGTTAAATCAAAGTTTAGTCCTTACTGTCACATAACTTGAAGATGATGGATTTTACATGTTCTCCGTTCATTAAATGGTGGTGGAGAGATCATATCACACCAGACATTGTGATAGTGGCTAAAAACAAATAGTGGAGATTCAAGCTAATAGATGCCTATTAAAATAAAGGCATGCATGTCCCATCTTTTGTAACTGTTGAGAAGAATGCCAGTTGCTATTTATCAAAACTTTCAACATTTCTGATGTTGAAGCTTTAAAAACTGCAATGTTCTAATTATCCTTTGGATATTTTATATCTTCCTTGTGAGGCATAATGCTTTGTTTTGTATTAATTATGCAATGTTTCTCTATGATTTGGAATAATAGAGTTTATTGATGTATTTTAACACACACACACACAAAAAACACATGAAAATAAAACGTTTCCAAAAAATGTCATGCCTGGGTTTGTTTCCTACTTCTTAACCTTTTGTTTCTCTTGAGTACTCAAGATGGTAGGACTTTATTAACAGACTGTAGCTCAGGCCCACTGGATAGCTACCACCAGCCAGCACTTCCTTTGTTTCTCTCTTATTCAAGAAGGTTTATCTGATGCTTTTTCAAAGGCAGACCCCCCACCTTTAAAATATCTGTTTTACATAAAATATTCATCTTGTTTCACCATAATCAACCTATTATTCAGTTTTACATCTTTAAAATTTTTCAAATTTTAATAGATATTTTAAAGAGCTCTCATCTAAATTAAGCTGTTAATGGTTTTTAAATTATGCATTTTTTTTTCTTTATGAAGTTGGGGAGCTACCTTACAGTAAAGTGGATTCTGCTTTAGAACTCAAGCAATTTGTACAATGGGAAAACAAAACAAAACAGAAAAGTGAGTGGCTGAGTACTTCACTTGGGTAAAGGTCTAGTTGTGAAAGGTTTCATTTTCTAACCTTCGTGGAGATATAATAATTACTGAATTGAATGCAGATCCAGTCTTCACAGGTGTGATAATGGTTTAAATGTTTTCTAAGCCTATAAATTTGAATTCAAATTGTCCCAGAATGGCAGGAGGGTACCTAGCCTCCACATTAGAAACAAAGGCTTTTAGAGAAAGATCTGAGCCATCTGGGAAAGAATACCTTCGAAAATCCGAAAAGGAGACAAGTTGGTGGAGGAAGAGAGAACAAGGTAGGAGTGTGTGTGTGTGTGTTTCTGATTCAGCATGTGTTCCTGGACTCCTGAGCACTAGTTTATTCCCTGCAGCAGAGGGAGGAGGCCTAGGCTGGCAGCCTGACACCTCGGTGCAAGTGCAGGCTTGTCCTAAGCAGCTGGTTAACTGTGGACAGGAAATGATTACAAATTCTATTTCCAACCCCCAAAAGTGAGCATAATAGTCTCTACATAGCCCTAATGTTATGTGCTCAAATACGAATGATAAAATAGAAAACAATTTTTAAATTGTAAAGCAATAAACAAATGCAAACCATTCTGAAGCTCTGTAAATGCCGTTACCAGCTTCCCATCCTCCACTCAGGGACATATGTTTTAGGCTCTGGAAATAAAACTTCCTTGGATTCCTCAGTGTTCCTGTGAAAAGTCTTTTTCCTTTCTCAGACCATGAGAATTAAATCTGTAGTCATTTGTCTAGTTAGTGGCTGGATCCAAAAGAATAATAAAATATACTCTGATCTCCCCCCCAGGAAAGCCCAAAGGTTACATCCGGGACTTGGTCTCTAGGTTAAGCCCTAGAGTGCTGGGGAGAGTGGAGTGCCATCTTTCTAACTATTTACATATCAAAAGAGATGAAACCACAGAACCTAAAGACATCTGTAGTACACACAAAGTGAAGACTATCAGGCTTCAGGGAAAAGGTATTTACATCCCAAAGCATTGGAGTTAGGGCTCTAGCTCATTGTGTTTCCAGGAAGACCCTTTCAGGAGGGTAGTGGGACAACTTCTCCTTCTCCTTTGTAAGGAGAAAGAAATCACCTTTTCCTGTCTTGCCCTAGGGGATGTGTGGCCACTAGAGTGGGACAATAGATGTGGCTTTCATTGCATCTCCTCAGGTGTGAGGCCCAAGACAAGCAGGAAGCTGGACACACTTAATGTGAGGTATTTAGTAGGAAATCTGTCTGGGTTGCAGAATCCCTTCTGTGTAAATTTTAAATTTTCAGATGTAATTAAAAACCCAAATATAGGCTTTAATAATGATGCATGGAAAGAAGAAGAAGATACAGTCTGTTCATATGGTGATTAAGAACATAGACTGTGAATAGTTAGATTGATCCAGAATAGAATCCAGTTGTATCACCTCTTGTGTGATCTTAAGTTTCTTGATTAAATTTTATTTTCTCATTGTATTAAAAATGAGACATCTTTTTATTGGTGTTTCTAAATGCATGCATTATAATTACTTATGCAAAGAACTAAGCAGTGCCTGAGAGATGGTAGTGGCTCTGGAATTTCTGGGAACAAGAGGGAGCAGTTTGATTGAAGGTAGGGGCACTATATTAATTTCCTAATGCTGCTGGAACAAATTACCACAAATTTAGTACTGAAAAACAATATAAATTTATTATCTTACTGTTTGGGGAGGCCAGAGAAGACAAAAATTAGTTTCACTGAGCTAAAGTCAAAGTGTCCACAGGCTGCTTTGTTCTGGAGACCCTAGGGGAGACTATGTTTCTTTGATCTATCCAGCTTCCAAAGGCTATCCAACATTCCTTGGCTTATGGCCCCCTTCCTGCATCTCCCTGCATCTCCAATGCATAGCTTCTTCACATCTTTCTTTCTGTCCCTTTGTTCTGTCAAGTTGCTTTCTGTCTGACTCTGACTCCTCCCGCATCTTTTCTATGAGAACATTGTGATGATATCTGGCTCACTTAGGAAAATTGGGGATAGAATTCTCATCTCAAGATTCTTAATTTCATCATGTCAGCAAAGTCCTTTTTACAATATAAGGTGACGTATTTATTGTTCTAGGAATTAGAACAATGAAATCTTTTGGGGGACATTGTTCAACCTACCGCAGGGTTTTGAAGGTCAGTGTTCGAAGCACATTTTATAGGCTTAAAAAATGTACATATTATAGAAAAGAAGTCTGAAATTGTGGGAGGATCCAAAATGGTGCCAGCCCTGGCTAGTGTTCAATAAACACAACTGTTGTTAATGTTTCTAAATTAAAGAAAAGCAAACTTAGGTATTTCTCCAGACTGGAGAACTTCAAAGCAAAACAAAAAAAATTCATTACATAACTGGAGGGGAAGGCATGAATGACCAGCAGAACAAAAGGAAGGTCTGGGTGGAAAACTTCAAGAGGGCCCCTGGATTGATGTTTATCCTTGGTTTTGTAGCCCAGTCCTATTTATATTAATGTATTATTGGAGCAAATAGTAACAGCAAAAGTGAGTACCACATTAAATTCTCTGTGAAAATTTGGAGTGCAAGGCAGACCTCCATTTGGGACATCAAGGTAGGGGGTGGCATGTAGGAGTGTATGAGTGAATTATCAGATGATGATGGCAGAAAACAGATATTCTCTGCATTCAAAGATCAGTCTTAGAACACTGTGACAGCATGACATGTAACTTTAAGAGTCAAACAATGTCAACAGTACCTGAGACTTTCTGGACAAACAAACTAGAAGAGAAAAGAGGAATGATGGATGATCCCGCTCTGGTTATGATTTCTTATTTGAGAATTATCCTGAAATTTCCTGTTAGGGATTTCCAGAAACTGGTGGGATGTGAGAGATGAGAGATGGAGCTTCTGTAATAGCAGGATTGGGCAATGTTTCTTTCCTCTGCTAGAACATCAAAGTTATAAGATAGGAGTTCATTTGTACTAGATTTCCCATAAAGACAGAGACAAAGGCTTATGTGCTATACCTATACTAAGCCCACAAGCCCACATCTGGGGCCTTATCTTTAGCTGAATGTATGGCATCTCTGTGGAAATATGTTATCCTCTGCCTTCAGAGTGGTAGTGACAGGTGACTGGGATGTGCCTTTTACTTTCAATAGTCTGATGGGGAAAAATATGATTATTAACTATGACAGTGGCAGAAGATTTTAATTAGGAAACAAAGCTTAGCAGGAGAGGAGAGCCAGAGAAGTCACAGGGGAAGCTACAGGTTACAATAGATTTGTGAACTCAGCCAACCACAGGGGTGGCAGAACCTAGCTCCTACAAAAAAAAGACATGTTTTACACAAATACTCATGTATATGGGCAAAAACTCCAGGACTGTATTTGTGACTAATTGTATAACATTTTTTTTTAGTTTCTGTTCTGTGAAAAGTATAACGTATTCCAACAATGGGTTTTAATGTAGATTTTTTTTTTTGCACCCATGCTGTTGATTGCTAAATGTAATAGTCTGATCGTGACACTGAATAAATGTCTCTTCTTAAAAAAATGTAGTATCTAACTTCACATTAATTTACGATTTTTAAAGAAAATCCTAAATCTTAAAATAAGAGTTCTTTTCTTTAAAAAAAATCCTGAATTAATGTGAAGTTAGATACTACTTTTTAAAACACTTTTATCTCATGTTTGTATATTTTTTCTATTATCATCGTGGTATCACTGATAACACAATTTGATCATCTCTACCTTGTACATAGTGAACAATGACTCAAAGAGATTAAGATGGTGTCTGAATAGCGTTTCTGATTCATCGAGTTTTTGCTTGGCATAAAGACCAAGAAGTCAGCAATCAGTGGAATGTTAAAAAGTCTACTCAATCTTATTGTATGTTGAGACTTTTTCTTCATATGCCATTTCTGTCTCAAAATTTTACCTCTTGAGTATGCTTCTGTTCGCAACGTCTTTCAGCTTTTTCTCTGTATGCTGAACTTTTATTCATTGTTTTGGATACAACTCAGTGATATCTTCCCCATGAAAGCAAATGACATACTCTGATTTTTGAGGCTATGTATAAAGTGACACTGTATCTACAGTTCGATTCATTATTCATTTAAAGGGTTTGATATGTTGATAAAGGAAAAAATGTGTTCACTATGATGTAACCAAGGTCGTTTAACAGACCTTTAGTAATTCAGTTATGAGAGTTGTGTAGCTGAGCATACTGTTCCTCAATAAGTGAATTTATTCTGAACTGTATTTCCTTAATAGCTTATCAATAGATGGGATATTCCATTAATATCTTGAATATGATCATGCAAACTAACATAAAGGGAAAATATAAGTTAAAGCCCATATTAATTTCCTGCTTAATACTACCTTGGATTTTAAAAAGACACAGACTTTCTCATGACAGCATATTTTAAATAATCATTAACTGCAAATGTCATTGGATTCTTCAGAATTGCATAGTTCCATCTCCAGGAAATAAAAAGGCAAGAAGTTCGTATCTTTATTAACAGATTTATTACATTCTACACTCCCCATTCCTCCCAAATAAAACTAACTGGAAAAATAAATTTTACTTTCTTATTGGCTTGTAACTGACAAACATCACTTTGATACGTTTCTCCTTTCATTTGTCAACAAAGAGGGAGAAGACAATGAAATTACTCTTGAGATTGTGGTGGGTGAGAAACACTGTAGTGCTGAGTCTACCAAAGTCTGATATCAGATATGCTCACTGAGAGCTCACATTCTTTGGCTATCTACTCTTACGAAGTTTGTCCTTTTCTTTTATACATTTAACATTACATAAAAGAGAAACCAGGTCTAAAGAGATGTTTTTTGGTTTTACGAATAACAAAAGCCATGAAATAGCTAAAATTAAACTAGGACATACATGCAGTTTGTCAAACATTAAAGAAGCCCAGGTAGAGGCAGAACAAATTAATTAACTTGAAATTCTGATTACAGGGTCTGTACTTCTCTTTCTAGAGGGTAAGGGGGAGATGATGGTAGTAACATTACAGCAAGCTAATCTAGGGTGTTTATTTCAATGTTAGTTAGCAGACGGAATTATTAAATTCAACTAAAATATCACATCTAATTATTATGCTGATAAATTTTCACTGGACTGAAACAGTTCTTTTATACTTGTGTAGTTAAGGGTTTGACTGCCATGAAAACCTTAAGGAGTGGATATTTGTTCTCTTATGCCTAACACTATTCCATAGTAGCAGCTCAATAAATTCATATTGATTATGATATTGGCAAACAATTGGTCTTCTGTGATTTCTCCTTGACTATTTCTATTAATGTTGAATTCTTAATCCAACATTGTGGCCAGCTACATTGATTTAAAATATTAAATTAAGGGTTAGGCAACATGTCTGTCTTTATCTTCATTCAGATTTTACTGTACTTACCTCACATAGCTGATGCTTGTGAGAGCTAAGAGTTGCAATATCAATATATTTGGAATATGGTTTTTTACAATTTTTTTGTATACTCATTGAAAATTTCCAGTTGATGCTTGAAGCTTCTTGCTGTAGCTGAAAAGAAATAATGTAAGTAGGAAACATGAGGTGAAAATAATAGTCTCTAGTAATAGAGTTTCCAGAGGTGAAGTTCTTGCAAAATTTGTCAGACTAACAATATAGTAGACCAATGGTTTAGGCATTATTGTTATATGGTGAAGAAAAAAAATTACTATCTCTAAGATTCCAGTCTAGTAACTGCATCAAAAAAACTATCTGACATTGGAGCATGAATAAGGCATAAACTGAAATGTGCAGATTGATTTTTAAAGTCAATGAACATCTATAATAAGCAATGATACATGACCAACAGTAAAAATACTTAGATAGTGCTAGATTATTTGGATGTCTTTTATATACTTACACAAAGAACATTCAAAAGATGCAATATAATGTAGCAGGTTTAAAAAAGTTTTTTAAATTGCGCAATATAGCATAGAGGCATAAGATTTATAGAAACATATAAAAACATGAATACATGTCTTATATAAATAATATTTAATATTGAAGATTGTATAAAACATATGTATGCATATGTATACTATTTGTATGTGTGTATACATATATACATAAGCACACAAAGTTTTAGGAACAGTAACAAAATAAACCACTATTCTCATTTCCATGTTTAAGATACAGAACATTAGCAGGATACTGGAGGTACTCTATCCATTCCAAATCTCATCTTTCTCCTTTCCTGTTACACTTCTTGCACCTTAACCCTTATCTTGAATTCAGTGTCAGTCATTCCCACTTACCTTTGTGCTTACCACCTCTGAGTAAAATCCTAAACAATTGATTATTAACATTGTTTGTTTTGAACTTTGGAAAAATGAGCTGATGCTACATAGGTATGTCATAATTTTGTCATTTAGGAACATGTTTGTGAGTTTCATATAGGATGGTTTCTTTCAATCAATGTCTGCTATTACATTTTGTGGCAACACAGATACTTATCTGGTCCACTGTTGTGGAAATTTGAGTTGCTTACAGTTTTGCTATTATTAATAACATAGCCCTCAACATTTTTGTGCTGAGCTCTGGGTATATAAGTGCTAGAGATACTCTAGGATATATACGTGGGAGTGGAATTACTGGTTCATATGGTATGCATATATTCAACTTTACCTAATAGTACAAAATTATTTTCAAAATGATCGTACTCGTTTACCACACCCACAAGAAATTCATGAAAGTTCCTCTTCTTGCACCCACTGGCTATCCCTTGAAATTATCAGACTTCTAAATTTGTTGTCACATGACTATATAATGGTATGATATAGTGATTTAAATTTGCATTTTCCTTATTATAAATGAAGGTGAATATCCCTTGACATTTATGAACCATTTGTGTTTGATCCTTTGTGAAACTTCTGTTTCTATCTTTTGTCCACTCGTTCTGTTGTGCTATTAGCTTTTTCATAAACGCTTTAAAAATATTTTTGATGATAACCATTTGTCACTTATACATGTGACACGAAGTTGTCTCTGTGGTGTGTTTTAAAGTGAATTTTCCATAATATAATTGTTTCTTCTATGGCTAGTCTCTTCTCAGAATCATAATCTATGTTGTCTTATAAAAATTAGGTAGATTTGTCTTTCTTACTTAGAACTTTAATCTACTCAGTATTGATTTTTCTCTACAATGTGAGGTAGAAGTTCAATTTTATTTTTCATGTGGATTGGGTGCAGTATCATGTACCGAAATATTAATCACTTTTTAATACCTATCATAAATCAAGATTTCTTACATGTGTAGTTTGTTTCTAGACTTTGTTTTTTTCTCATTGGTCAATATGTCATATCTACATGAGTGCTGTACTATCCTAATTACTATATTATTATAAAATTTTTTGGTAACTGAAAAGGCAAGTCTCCCAACGTCGTTTTTCTTCTTTGTGAGTGGCTTATCTCTTCACAGTTCTTTGATATACACCTTAGAATTACTTTGTCAATATGTAACTTTTGAAGGAAACTGTATTGACTTTATAGAGCACTTTCAGGAGAGATAGTTGATGCGTGTGTAAAATATTAACATTTTATTGCATAGCCCATAAATTGAGGTCTTTAATATTAAAAAATGCTTCTTCTTGTGCATTGTTTAACTTGTTTGTAGAGACTTTTGTATATGGCCACTACTGTAAATAGTGTCTTTAAGACTATATTTTCTGGTTTTTGTATCTAATTTTTGTATTCTTCAGTATTCTAATAGCGTAAATTATTTTGCATTTTCTACATAGAGAACTTTGCCATCCACTACTAATGGTAATATTTTGTTTTCACCCATTATCAATTTTTATATATTTTTCTAGCCTTACTGTACTGATTCAAATTTTTAGTACATGTTTGAAGGGAAGTGGTGGTAGCAGGCACTCTTGTTCCGTTCTTAAGAAACTGTCTAAACATTTATGGCTAAGTATAATATTTATTTTAGGTTAATATTTATATTATTTTATATATTTTTATAATACTTATGTTATTTTAGGTTAATATTTATTTGAGGTTTAGAAAATTACTTGCTATTAATAACTTCTTGAGTTTTCTTTTTATATGATAAATCAACAGAGAATTTTATTATTTTTAAATCTTGGAGTTTCTACTCCTAAAGTAAGGTGAGGTGGCCGTGTCCGCACTTAATGAGCTTCTAAGGAATCCTGAAGATTCAAGTGAAGCCCTGTAGTCTGTGAATAGAGATTGAAAACTTCAGCATCAATTTAAATGGGCCACTTAAACAGGAACACAGAATACATTTTTTTTTACTTGGACAATGTATGCTCTCCCTACCTAATTATAAATGATGTCTTAATGAGATTATAAAGGCCAAACAAGCAAAAACTGACTAAAAGAGTGTCAGAGATAGAATGCTAAGTAACATACGGTAAACATTCTATGAGGACAGCTTGGGGAGCGACAGGTAGATTACTAAACCTAACACAGAACCTTGTACATAGTACCAAATGTTTTCTGGTTTGTTTATTGATGAAAATGTTCTATCATATATTAAAATGAACAATGGTAGAAAGTGTGGTATACACAGAACATTGTATTCTAAATATATAGTGAGAGTAATATTTGAGATAAGTTTATTTTGAAATATATGTATTTTACAGTTGTTAAAAACAATAAATAATATTAAATCACTTTAGAATTTTAGAAGAACCATTTATTAACAGGTGATATGCCCATTTTTAATTAACCAAGTAGTCTCCTTTCCAGAGACACACTGAAATATTAATAATTAGTTTTCTTGAGGCTCCTAAGGATGTATGGGTGATGATCATTACCAAAAAATTTAAAGGTAGGTACAGTACATGTCAAAGTGTCTTGATAGTAATTTTTCTCTTTAAGTAGATTGACATTTAAACAAAAGCCCTGTTGTAGATTTGAATGAATTGAATCTATACTTTTTATATAATGTGGTAGGATATTCAAAGTGATCTATGATATAATCATCCTCACTATACATATATGACAACCATGACTATATGTTATCTTATACAGATCAAACATAGGCCCTGTTAGCTTAACTACATTTTTTTCAAAATCTTCTTTGATGGAAATTCTTTATCTCCGATATAGTGTTGCCAGAAGCTCACCTCTAAGCACAGTCAACAAATCATTGGGTAGAAATGAGATAGCAAGAGCAAACTCTGGAACAAAGACTGAAGTGCAAGTAAGCACTTGGGAGGCGTGAGGAAGGCCAGCAGGGAAGTAGATGGAAATAATATAAAGATGGGAATGCCACTAATAAAAATGCACTACTAAGCTAGCTTCCCTGCCACTGTGGGTCATCAGCTGAGCTCCTGCAGCAGGTCCTGTTGTAGGAAAATCTGAGTGATGTACCTTCATGGCTGCCAGAGACAACAAGTCTCATATTTGGGAATCTCAACAAATTACCTGTAGAACAATTAAAAGCAATTCAACACCTTGCCACCTTGTAGTAAAACATGAGAATACAAATGGCAAGGAGAAGATCTTAAGTTAATGTCATCTACTATGAGTGAGTGTCTTGGGAAGAGGTGTGGACAAAGCCAGTTTATCCAGTCTTTGGATAGTATATTTAATAACATTATTCACCCTTTACAAAGCTGAATTGATTTGGATTTTTTAATAAAATAAATAATGCAAATAAAATAAAATAATGCAAATAACATGTCTTTTCAGAGCTTATTTAGCCTTTTCTCATGCCTCTAACTAAAGACATACCTGAGACTGGATAATTTATAAAGGAAAGAGGTTTAATTGACTCATAGTACAGCATAGCTGGGGTAGCCTCAGGAAACATATAATCTTGGTGAAAGGGGAAGCAAATAAGTCCTTCACACGGTGGTGGCAAGGAGAATGCCAAGCAAAAGGGACAAAAGCCCTTATAATATCATCAGATCTCATGAGAACTCACTATCATGAAAACAGCAGCATGGGGATAATCGCCATCATAATTCAATTACCTCCTACTAGGTCCCTTCCATGACATGTGGGGATTATGGGAACTACAATTCAAGATGAGATTTGGGTGGGGAAACAACCAAACCACATCAGTTACAAACCCCATTTTCAGATGATTTTTATATTTCCAGAGGACTAGAGTGAAAACAAGGGTTAGCAGTATATCCATTGATTTATTTTGGAGTTCACCCTGCTTCTTGTTGCGGTCTAATTCTATATACCTAATGACTCTCAGTTCTAACATTATCTCACCACGATTTCAAAAACTTAAACTCAAGCGAATATTCACCCTATAACCTCCTAGACATACTAAGAAATATTATGCCTGTATCACCCTTAGCAATGTTCTTCTTCTCTTTGTGCAGCATTGTAGGAATCCTGTACATAGTAGTTAAAATGCAGGTGCAGACATGTCCAATTCACAGATCAGAACTTTATTGGCCAGGTGAACTTGATCAAGTTATTTAATTGCTTATAATTTAGGTTTCCTCATTGCTTCTGTGTGAAACTGTATGCCCTAGCTATATCAAATCACTACTTGGTTCCCTGAAATGACTACTTTCTGTTTTGGCTCAGGGCCTTCCACATGCTGTTCCCTGTAACTGGAACACGTTTTATCTCCTCTCCAAACTTTAGCCCGTTCCTCTGGCTAATTTTTACTTAATCTTCAGCTCTTAATTTGTAAATCACTTCCTCCAAGGGACTTTTCCTGAGCCCTTCAAGTGTTCATTGGCTAATGAAATGTCATAATAACAATCATCTCATTCTTACTTTGACATACTAGTGAAAGGAAATGAGCAAAGAAAAATCAACTAGCTTGCTCAAGGTTATAAAACCCGTTAATGACAGAACCAAGGCATGATGCCAGGATTGTTATCTCCATTCTCTTCCATTATTTCTGTCTTGGTTATTAGTACTTAGCTCCACCCTGGTTACACTCAGCCTCTATGGAATGCTGAGACATAAAGCCTCCAGAAAGAGACTCTCTGTGTATGCCTGGGTGAAACACATTTCTTTCCCATGAAACTAACATGAAGAAATTCATCAGGCCATGTAAGACATCCTGCTCATTGCCAGCAGCTCAGACAGCTTCCCTTTGCTGGAACATCAGGTACTATAATGGTAATCTGGGCCAATGCCTGTCTGCTCCAATTTCTTCTTGCTGCCAGTGTTAACATGCAACCACTGTAATTTAGCTAATTCTCCCTAAAGTTCACATGGGGAGCCCAGTATTCCTCTGTATTTCCATTTTGCTTTATAAGCAATTCACTCAGCTGCCTAAGCCAGGGAGGAATCTAAGTTTCATCATAGATTGAGCCTCTCTCTCTTCTCTGCTCCAACTGGAACTCCACTTGGGCTTTAGATCCTGCCATTTGTGCCATTGTAACAACTATCATGACCTCTTCTTCTCTCTTCCTCATGCAATTGCCTTAAATCTGGCATTCACCTGACCACTGATATAACTTCTTAACAAACCTTCCTAGTTCCAGTCACCTGTACTCTTCAGTCAATCCTTTTTTTTAACTTTTATTTTAAATTCAGGGGTGCATGTGCAGGTTTATTAAGCAGATCAACTTATCTCATGCGGATTGTTGTACAGATTACTTCATTAAGCCTAGTTAGTACCTATTAGTTATTTTTCCTGATCCTCTTCTCCCTCCCACCCTTCACCCTCCTAGAGTACCCAGTGTGTGTTGTTTTTCTTTACATGCTTCTCTTTACGTGTTCTCATCATTTAGCTACCACTTATAAGTGAGAACATGTGGTATTTGGTTTTCTGTTCCTGCGTTAGTTTGTTAAGGAAAATGGCCTTCAGTTCCTCTCACGTCCCTGCCAGAAATAATCTCATTCTTTGTTATGGCTGCATAGTATTCCATAGTGTATATGTACCACATGTTTTTATCCAGTCTATCATTGATGGGTGTTTAGGTTGATTCCATGTCTTTATGAATAGCACTGCAATGAACATATGCATGCATGTGTCTTTATAAAAGAACAATTTATATTTCTTTGGGTATATATTCAGTAATGGGATTGCTGGGTTGAATGGTATTTCTGTCTTTAGGACTTTGAGGAATTGCCACACTGTCTTTCACATGCCAGGATTGATATCTCCATTCTCTTCCATTATTTCTGTCTCAATTCGTAGTACCTAGTTCTACCCTGGTTACACTGAGCCTCTAAGGAATGCTGAGATATAAAGCCTCCAGAAAGAGATCCCCTGTGTATGCCTGGGTGAAGCACATTTCTTTCCCATGACACATTAATTCATCAGGCCATCTAAGACATCCTGACTGCTGCTCCTTGCTAGTGATGTATAAGCATACATATGAATCTATAATTTACACTCCCACCAACAGTGTATAAGAAAACCAACAATGATGTTTCTCCACAACATCGCAAGGATCTATTATTTTTTGACTTTTCAATAATAGTCATTCTGACTGCTGTGAAAAGGTATCTCAATTTGGTTTTGATTTGCATTTCTCTAATGATCAGTGATGTTCGGCTTTTATTCATGTGACTGTTGGCCACTTATATGCCTTCTTTGAAAAGTGTTCATGTCCTTTGACAATTTTTTAAGGGAGTTTGTACTTTTTTTGTAAATTTATGTAAGTGCCTTATAGATGCTGGATATTAGATCTTTAGCCAATGCATAGTTTTCAGAAACATTCTCTCATTATGTAGGTTGTTCGCTTACTCTGTTCATAGTTTCTTTTGCTGTGGAGAAGCTCTTTATTTAGTTAGATACCATTGTTGATTTTTGTTTTGGGTGCAATTGCTTTTGGCATCTTTGTCATGAAATCTTTGCCCATGCCTATGTCCTGAATGGTATTGCCTAGGTTGTCTTCCAGGGTTTTTATAGTTTGGAGTTTTACATTTAAGTCTTTCATCTATCTTGAGTTAATTTTTGTATATGGTGTAAGGAAGTGGTCCAGTTTCAATCTTCTGCATACGGCTAGCCAGTTCATTCCAGCACCATTTATTAAATAGGGGAATCCTTTCCACATTGATTGTTCTTGTTAGGTTTGTCAAAGATCAGATGGTTATAAGTCTATGATCTTATTTCCAGGTTCTCTACTCTGTTCCATTGGTCTGTGTGTCTCTTTTTGTACCAGTACTCTGCTGTTTTGGTTTCTGCACCCTTGTAACATAGTTTGAAGTCAGGTAGCGTGATGCCTTCAGTTTTGTTCTCTTTGGTTAGAATTGCCTTGGCAATTTTGGCTCTCTTTGGGTTCCATATAAATTTTAAAATAGTTTTTTTTTCTAGCTCTGTGAAGAAAGTCAATGGTAATTTAATAGAAATAGCATTGAATCTACAAATTGCTTTCAACAATATGGCCATTTCAACAGTATTGATTATTCCTATCCATTAGCATGAAATGTTTTTCCATTTGTTTGTATCATCTCTGATTTCTTTGAGCAGTGGTTAGTCACTCTTCTTGTAGAGATTTTTCTCCTTTCTAGTTAGCTGTATTCTTAGGTATTTTATTATTTTTGTGGCAACTGTGAATGGAAGTTTCTTCCTGATTTGGTTCTTGATTGTAGTTGGTGTATATGAATTCTAGTGATTTTTTCACATTGGTTTTGTATCCTGAAATGTTGCAGAAGTTGTTTACCAGCTTAAGAAGGTTTTGGGCAGAGACTCTGGGTTTTTCTAGATATAGGATCATGTTGTCTGCAAATGGGCATAATTCGACTTCCTCTCTTCCTATTTGGATGCCCTATATTTTTTTCTCTTGCCCAATTGCCCTGGCCAGGACTTTCAATACTATGTTGAATAGGAGTGGTGAGAGATCACCCTTCTCCTGTGCAAGCTTTCAAGGAGAATGCTTCCAGCTTTTGCCCATTCAGTGTGATATTGACTGTGGGTTTGTCATATATGGCTGTTATTATTTTGAGGTATATTCCTTCAATACCTAGTTTATTGAGAATTTTTAACATGAATGGATGTTGAATTTTATCAAAACACTTCTCTGTTTCTGTTTTGATAATCATGTGGTTTTTGTCTTTAGTTCTGTTTATGTAATGAATCACATTTATTGATTTGCATATGTTGAACCAATCCTGCATCCCAGGGATAAAGCCTACTTGATCGTAGTGGATAAGCTCTTTGATGTGCTGCTAGATTTGATTTGCTAGTATTTGGCTGAGAATTTTTGCATCGAGGTTCATCTAGAATATTGGCATAAAGATTCATTTATTTATTGATCTCTGCTAGACTTTGGTAACAAGATGATGCTGGCCTCATAGAATTAGTTAGAAAGAAGTCCCTCCTCCTCAATTTCTGTGGGAATGGTACCAACTCTTCTTTATATAGGGTCAAATTAGTTGTAGATTCATCTGGTCCTGGGATTTCTTTGGTTGGTAGGCTATTTATTGCTGCTTCAATTTCAGAGCCCATTACTGGTCTGTTCAGGGATTCAGTTTCTTCCTGGTTCAGTCTTGGTGTATGTGTCCAGGAATTTATCCATTTCTTCTAGATTTTCTAGTTATGTGCATGGAAATATTCATAATATTCTCTGATGGTTGTTTACATTTCTGGGGGGATGAGTGGTAATATCTCCTTTGTCATTTCTGATTGTGGGTATCTGGATCTCTCTCTTTTTCTTCTTTATTAGTCTAGCTAGCAGTCTATATACTTTATTAATTTTTTAAAAACCAGCTTCTGGATTTGTTAATGTTCTGAATGGGTTTTTGGTGTCTCAATCTCTTTCAGCTCGTCTCTGATTTTGGTTATTTATTATCTTCTGCTAGCTTTGAGACTGATTTACATTTGGTTCTCTAGATTTTTCAGTTGTGAGTTTAGGTTACTAACGGGATTTTTCTAACTTTTTGATACAGGTATTTAGTTGCTCTCTACTTTCCCTGTTAATACTACCTTAGCTGTATCCCAGAGATTCTGATATGTTGTATCTTTGTTCTCAGTAGTTTCGATGAACTTCTTGATTTCTGCCTTAATTTTACTATTTACCCCAAAGTCATTCAGGAGCAGGTTATTTAATTTCCCTGTAATTATATGGTTTTGAGTGAACTTCTTAGTCTTGATTTCTAATTTAATTTTGCTGTGTTCTGAGAGACTGTTTCATACAATTCTGGAGGCCACAAGTCCAAGATCGAGGTGTCAGCTGAGGTTTTTTTTCCCAAACACTTCTAGACATTAAGAGAGTATATACATGGTTATTAAAGTTCACTTAATCTGGAGTATATTAAAATGAAATGTATTTATATATGATAGATTCAAAATATGTAGTATATGAAATATCATAAACAATTCCAAAAAGGAATATACAAATATTTAATTAGAATAGGAAATTTTAACATGTATTTTAAAATAATTGATAATTTATGCAGAAAAGGAAATAATTAAGGTACAGGTAATTAAAAAGCATAATTAATACATTTCATGCAATGGAGATACATACAATATATATATATATATATATATCTCCACACACTCAGTTTTCAATAGCTACAGAGTATATTCTTTTCTTTAAAAATCCCCACTTTATTGAGGTGTAATTGACATACAAAAAGAAAAATAACAAACAGTAGGAGGAAATTTTTGGAGATAATGGATATCTCCATGGCAAAGATTATGGTGATAGTTTCAGAGAGCACAGCATTTTCAAGAAGACATGGAACGTTTATGAAAGTTGATCACATATTTAGATACAAGACCAGCCTTGAAAACATTTTCAGTGTTTGTTATGATACACAAAATGATCTGTGATTATTGTGTGAATAAGTTATGTATCAATCACAAAACTGTACTTTTTAAAAAAATTCAACAATATTGAAAACAGTATATATTTGAAAATTAATAAAATCACTTCTAAATAACTCAGAAATTAGAAAACGTATAGAATCTACTGATAATTTTGCTGTATATTGAACACATGGGACCCAGGTAATGTAGGGATAAATCTACCAGCTTTAAAATACTAGAAAATGAACTTAAAATATCTAAATTAAATAAAAAGATAAAAAGAAGGAACTAGATATAAGATTATTAATTTATAAAATTGGAAACACACATGCAATAGAAAGGATTGCCAAAGCCAACAGTTGGTTGTTGAATAGATTTTGGTGTGGTTGATCAAGAATGCAGACATTACAAAGTTAACAAGAAGATATTATCAACCATTTGGTGGTGGTTAATGTGAAAACAGGTAAAATGGACAAATTTGTAGAAACATATAGCATTAACTGAAGAAAAAATATTATATTTAAATAAATCTGTAACCTTTTATAAAGATGAATTAATATTTACAATATTTCCTACCCAAGAAATGCACATAACCAGCCATTTTTAACAGGGAAGTATGCCAAGTATTCAGGAAAAAATATTCACACTACACAAATTATTTCAGAGTGTCAAAATGTAGAGCCCTTTCTGACTTACTACATGAGGCTAACATATTCCTGATAACAAAACCTGACAAGAGCTATTTCTGAAAGGAAGTTTTCAGGTGAATCACATTATGATTATAAATGCAAAAATTCTTAAAAATACAGTATTAGAAAACTGAAAATTAGAAGTTTAAAAAATACATCAAGGGATAAAAGATTGATTCAATATATGAAAGTCAATTTAATTCAACACATTGAAAGGTCAGTGAAAAAATATAAGAACTTGATAAATATTCAATATAATTATCAGAGTTTATTTTACTACATAATGTATATAATATTTCTTAATAGCAAAAATCAGTCATTATGATATGATGCCATTTTGCAAAAATACGTTTATTGAAAAGTAATATGATCTAGAAATGGAAACCAAAATTCTAATTCTAGGATTTGGTCTATAGAACTTTTCTAAGTCTGTCACAAGGTGGCCCCAAATCCATATTCTTCATGGCTCCGTATTTATGGAAAATGAATCAAACAGCAAAAAGAAGGTATTACAGCAAAATTCCAAGATAATAATAATCCCACTTAATAATCAGTTGTCCACTTGGATAAAGAAGAGAGAAAACCAATCTTCTTATATTTGAAATGAGCAAGGGAGCTGATAAATGCTCTTTCTTCAAGATTAGTCTCAACAAAAGTAATAAACAAATAATCCTTTTGACATTCAATGTTTCAATGAGCACATAGCCTAGTAATTATGCAGGCTTGGCTGAGAACAATCTGCAGTCTTTACCTTGTCCTTCTTTTATATTAACAATTACTTAGTTTTTGACCTTGCCTGGGTACTTGTAAAACAGTTTCAGAGCTCTGTCTTCTTTATTCTGTTCTACCTGTCATACAAAGAAAAATTGTAGATTATAAATCATGTAAGATCCTGTCAGGAAAGCCTCAGATTAAAGGTCTTATATAAAATCATGACTAATTTATCCATTTCTTCTTCTTTCCTCTTATCTAGAATCCCTGAAGTCTTAAGATGACACCACAAAAATATTTTTTCAGACAGTGAGAAATTCTTTCAAGGGTAATACAGTGCTAGAGAAAATGCCTGGCTATTGACTGCCACTGATAGATCATATATGAATAAATAGTAAAACAATTAGTGCACAAGATTGATATTTTAGTTTAAATTAATAGTGGTATAGCTTGAACAAGTCACTTCAAGATGATAATATTTTATTCGTGGGGTTTTTGAGAATAAGCAAGATAGCAGGTACAGTTCTAAATATTGTGCCTGGCATATGGAGAAAACCTAATGCTACTTTTTGTTATTATCACTGCTTTCATTCAGAATACAATGGAATAATGGAAATAATTAATTTAATTGTCAATGGAAAGAGCTAAACATATCCCTGCTTATATGCTCAACTGATTCTGAATTGGGCTTCAGATATCAGCTCTAAATGGTATATCTTCCAAGTCTGTTTGTTTTTATGAAGGAAAGGATAGTCAGAAGTGATGGATGGCCCAACTTAGCTTGAAACAGCACAGCCTGGAATTTAGTAGGATGGTCTGAGTATACTTCAGCAAAAAAATATACAAAATTCAAATTTTTGAATGAGTTCATAGAATTTTAAAAGTAAATAAGAGAGGCTTGATTTGATTGTGCACTGTCTACTAATGATTTTATTTTTGTCTCAGGAAAAGGAAGCAGAAATGACATAATTGTTGAACTTGGTAATCTTCAAAAGTCTCTCCTGCTTCTGCCTCGTAAAGAAGAAGGTAAAATTAGGCAATTTAATTGTAGTGTAGATAAATCACAATTCATAATCAATTCTGATTTGTATTATGCTCAGAATTTCCATTACATTATTTAACACAAATTGTTAAGATTCTATTGCCTGTTCATTTATGGCAAGAATTTTTACAACTAGCCATCAAGACCAAGACCTTAGACAACATTTGTAACACTACATGTAGAGTGCAGGTTTTATATTTTCCACGTATTGTAAACAAAGCTGTTCAGTGCTAATTGTCCAAGATAAATGTGTTATGAAGACATGGAGACATTCATCAAGAATGTTGTTGTATAACTGAAACATTTCAAGGTGGATCCAAATACAAAATTTACACCTGATCTTTTGAAACTTGCCTATAGCTTCATTATACTTTTACAGACTAAAGACTGAAAAAAGACTGTCATAAGTGGTTAGTTATATACATATATACATACATACATACCATACATACCAATATACATATACACCAGGTGCTCTGCTGCATAATTTTTGTATATTATTGCTTCTAATTTTAACATCAATTTTATAGTACGAGTACTATTATTATCCCTATTACCCTAGATGAGGAAACCAAGAGCTTGATATGCCAGATTAGTAGTCTAAAGTGTTTGCCAGTATACTATTTGTTCATGTAATAATTGATATATGTAAAAGAAACTTACCAAAGATGTAAAGAATAAAGCTTAATAAAAGACATAATAAAAACAAACACCCATAAATGCACAACATGAACATGGGAACTAGACCTTTACCAATATTATTGACTCGTATGTGCCCTTCCACTATTCTGTCCCTCTGCCTCCAACCAGAGTTAATTACAGTCCTAAATTTTGATATATTCTTTGAGTAAGAAGTGTAGTTATTTTCTAAAACCATCCTAATAATGAATTTATTTGTGACACTTATTTAGCTTTCATAAAATGACCTAGGATGTTTTGGCAATCACAGATTTAATATAAATGGTGTTAATATAATTCCTGGATTTTACACTTTCTCTTAGAATTCAGAAGCTGGTGTGGTGATTTTAATTTAGTAGTTAACCATGATTTTTTAACAGTCATTTACTTAGTACTGAATCATAAAAAAATTGAGTTTGGCATTATTGAAACATTTTTGTTTTCCTAAAATTGGCCAAAATTTCAGATAAATATCAAAATATTTTAGTTTTCCTAAAATTTGCCAAAAGCTCAGATTGAACAAGAGTAACATCAAATATGTTTTCCCATAATTTTTTTGCCACTTTATTGTGTTGTCAATGGGAATGTTGAAAACTAGTAAACCCAAAAAAGAGTTTCTGCTATTTATATGTCAGAACTAGCCGATTGCAGAAATCTCTTTCAGCTTTTACTTTGGTTACTCTTACAATATGCCTGCTATTTGCAGGCACTAACATATTATATCATTCAATATTTTCTATCTGAATTATTGGTAGAATTGAAAAGATGGCCCTTATTAATCCCTGATCAAATATTTATTGAACATCTACTAAGTGACAGAAACTACTCAAAGTTGGAGCTTCAAATATAAAAAGATATAATTCAGGAAATTAGGACAAAAATTTGAAAAGACATACATGAAACTGCCCATTTAAAAATTCATTAAATAAAACATTTACAAAAACAAATGGAATTCAGGACGTAATGGAGTCTTAAAGGAGTTTTTGCAGGCATTGTGAGTCTCTGGGATTCTGGATCATGATTCGTGTCAGGAAGCTACTACACTGAGCAGGTGTCAGTAGAGTGGTGAATGCTGTGCACTGCATGTTACTCTTTCCCATGTCATCCCTTATAGCCAAGAATGTCCACGTGCTGATTTATAAAGGTACACAGCCCTTTGATGAAGGTTTGAGAGCAACTGAAGGGAAAATATGAGGGGAGCCTGGAACAGCGTTTTATTTCAGAAGGTAAGGAAGTGCTCAGAAACTGAGAGACAGGAGTAAGCTTGAAGGAATGCTTTTCTTGGCAAAGGGGGAGACGTGAGCAAAGAGGGTAGGAGACTGAGGAAGTTAGTGAAGTAGATACCTGGTGGAAGAGGATTCCAGGCAGAATAAATAGTCATAAAATGGAAGCATGGCTGCTGGGAGTTTAAGGAACAGGAGAGGAGCCCCGGGTGGCTGGGGTGAGTGAGCACGGGAAAGACACTGTTGAAAACGCTATCAGAGAGGGGAATAGGGAGCCACAGGATGTAAGGCCTTGTGACTCATCTCTAAGGATTTAGACATTAACTCAGAGTGAGAGGAGTACCAACGGGGGATTTTGAACAGAGCAGAATCGTAGTTTGACTTATGTTTTGGAAGGATCACACTGGCAAGTGTGTTAAGAATAGACACAGATGAGCTCAAGATACCAGTTAGAAGCCTACTGCAATGATTCAGGTGACTGAAGATGGTGGCTCAACCCAGGTGGGTTGCAGTGAAAGTGGTTAGGAAAGTAGAACCAAAAAAATTTTTGCTGTATTGGATGTAGACTGTGAGAGAAAGAGAAGAGTTCAGGATGACCTTTAAGTTGGCCGATAATAATGTTGTAGACAACAGATACATGGATAGAGAAAACAGAGCTGGAGTGGTCAGGTTGGATTCAAAACACATTGAGAAATAAAATTTATTAGAATTGGAGATGAAAATTTTATCTTAAATTTAAATTCAGTATTTACCTGTTTAGGAAATGCCTAATGAAATATTCTACCTTTATTTTTAAAGCCTCCCAAAATCAATCGCCTCTTGCAAGTAACCTTGAAGTAGCTGTCTCATTTCTCTTGCTATGAGTCATCAATTTATTCTGTGCATTTATTAATGTCTTATATAGTACTTATAAAAGATAAATATTAGGAGATATAAATCCTAATGTTGTAATTAAGTATAAAAGCAAAGGAAAATTAGCTCAAGAACTCCTTTGTGTGTGTGTGCAAGTGCATGTGTGTTTAGTAATTTATAGTTTTTTCTTTTCTAGTTCCTTTTAATTGACCTCTTTCTCTCTTTCCAGTTGGGAATCAGACTTGACTGGGAAAACTGGGATAAATTGATAGGGGTGTTTGGTCATCTTCATAATAACCTGGAATACTTTTGTAAGAGTTCTAGGCAAAATTTCAAACTCGAAAAATGTCAAACAGGTTTTTTATTTTTTGTTAGCTTTCACCCCCATTCCCAAGCTGTTTTGCCTTCTCCTCATCCTCGCATGTCTGGAACCTAGAGCTTTGTTACTCCTCTCTGGAAGACCAGAGACTGTCATGAAGATACACCTTATCTTCCAAATAAAAGTTACTCACCACACCTCATGCCCAATCCCCCCTCCATATTAGTGCCAAAGACAAAATAAGTCATTAATCTGTCTATAACACTTGACCCTAAGGTACAAATGAATGAGCCAAAGATTTATCAAAGAACTTTAAAGAGAATTTTGCAGAACAAAATGCTGTCTCTAATAGAAAAGTAAGTGGGGTTATATTCTTGTTACAGACTACCTCTTAGTAACACCCAGACAACACACATACACAAACCCAGAAAACACACACACACTCTCTCTCTGTCTCTCTCTCTCCCATGCATCCCTATAGAATCCTTTGCTCCCATACCACCCCTTTCTTCTCTCCTATACTCTATTTTCATACACAGCTTTAGTGCAGTAGAGGTTTATGCTTGTGTTCTAACAGGGTACCAATAAATGACATTTCTTGTTTTCTTGGAGTGTCCTGTGGATTCATACATTGTTTTATTGGAAGGAATGTACCATTGTAAAGCTAGGAGACAACACAGTGTTGACTTGGCCAGAATGAGACTCAGAAAGCCATGTGAAGGGCTAATGGTCTATTTGATATTTTAAGAAATGATTTTATGTCCCCCCACTTATAAATAGTTTTATTTCCCTGTATCAGAATGGAATTACTAGATCAATGTATAAAAGATCATTCTCTCTTCTTTGTAGTCAATACATTTTTCCAACTACAACAAAATACAACAACTAATAAAAGTACTTTAGATCAGCGGTCCCCAAACTTTTTTTTGCATCAGGGACTGGTTTTGTGGAAGACAATTTTTCCATGGATGGTGAGGGTGGAGGAGTGGTTTTGGGAATGAAACTGCTCCACCTTAGATCATCAGGCATTAGTTAAATTCTCACAAGGAGCTTGCAACCTAGATCCCTTGCACGCAGTTCACAATACGGTTCATGCTCCTATGGGAATCTAATGCCATCAGAGACAGAGCTCAGGCAGTACTGCTGGCTTGCTTCCTGCTCACCTCCTGCCGTGTGGCCCAGTTCCTAACAGGGCACAGACTGATGGCCCGGGGATTGGGGATCCCTGCTTAGCTTATAAACACAAGAAATGTAATGGAATTAGGCCCATTCCTGATTAAGTATCAAAGAGTCTCCCAGTGCTATTAACGCTGTCTCTAATCCAGGATACAGAAAAGTGCTGGGTGGCTCCATTACAGATGGAGAAATTGCCTAGAGAGGGCAGGAGGATTCTCAACATAATCCTCAGGATTATAAAAAGGAATGAAGGGTCCCTGACTCACTGTCTGGTGTTTTCCAAAGGCAGACCACATTTAAATGTTTAAATTCATAGCCAAATATTTCCAAACACAACTAACCACAGAGACTACGAGGGAATTAGGTCACTTGGGAAAAAAATACAAGAACTGTTACCTCTTGAGCAAGTGTTAAACATACCCCAGAATTATGGTGGTGTCTTAACTTTGTTTGCAGCAACATAAAACTAAGAAAAGTGAGAGGCAGAACATTGGGGGACGGTACTATACTGAGACTAAACTAAAATATGTGCTTTGGGCTAACTGGCTACTTCTGAAAAGAAAAGACAACACAGGACCAAAGAAATGAAAACCAAAGAGCTTTAAAATGGGCAATTGCAAAGTGGAAAAATACATGTTTTTATAATCTATAGAACACCCCAGAAAAATGTGTTTTTGTAGGCAGGAGATTTTTTACTTTTTTTTTTTTTTTTTTTTTTTTTTTTTTTTTAAGAATTGTCAAAACTTTCGCTCTCCTAAAATCACAACCTGAGACAAGGACTTGGGTCTTCGTAGTTGATTTGTGAGGATATCCGAGACACAAAAGTGAGGGGTGAAACTTGGAGGAGTGGAAAGCCGGTATAAATGTATGTCTCACTGAGTGGCTGCTAATAGCAACAGGGCCTCCATTCCTCTGGAATTTGTAGGAAGCACACAGAATGCTTTCTGGAATTGTTTGCCTTGAAGGCCTGGAGTCTGGAGCATGTAACCATCAGTATTCCTTGCCCAGTGGTTGAGGATTGCTCCCAGGGGGCATAAACTCTCCTCCTCTACTTGTGACTCTTTTTCCATGCTAGTCAAGCAGACTTCCACTATGTTGGGGAAGGTTCTGAAGCAGAATGCAGAAATATGCCTGATCTTACAGTGGGCAGCTATCAGTGCAGGATGAATCTGAGGTTTTCTGTAGCTCTTCACTACAGTTGTGACTGAGATTAAAGGTAAGTTTGGGGTATGTGATGGGGAGGACAATAAATGATGTCATAGTCGGCAACACTCAGACTTGCATCACTCATAGTCTTGCATTACTCCAATTACGGGAGCTGCGTATTGCATTTTCTTGGTCATTTAGTTTTAGAGAAACAAGTTACACTCATAACTACTGCACCTGGTCCTTAGGTCATCATCAATATTTATCATCTCCCTCCTTCAATCCATTCTAGATTTTCACTATGTTTTGTTAGACATTGAAATGAGTCAATTTGCTTATCTGGTAGGGTGACCTAAAACTTCCATCCCTAAGGAGGTTGAGCTCTTGGTTGTCCTGCCTTTATCTAGCTACAATTACTGAAATCACTTAGTTATCATTTTCCTATGGCATGGAAACATCACAAGTCCCCATAAGTGTCAATGATCTGAGCTGTTCCTGACAATCTGAGTCAATTATATCAAACAGTGTAACATCTTTATTCATCTTCTGGTCCATAAGTATGAGGAACCCAAAGTGACCAGGTGGCTGTAAGTTCAATGGAACACTTTCTGTGTGTCCTGGTACCAATATTCTTCTCTTCCTAGGTCATCATTAAACATCCCTTCAAAACAATAGTTAGGATTGTTCCTATTTGATCTTTTCACGACCAATACTCTGTGGGTTACACTATTGCAAATTCCAAACATTTTGTTCTGCAATATCACATTTTTCTTCATTAATGAGAACTTGATTTAAAGCCACAATGTGAAGTTTTTGTACTTTATTACAAACAAAAAAGTGACTGATACTTTAAGAAAGCAGTGGGAAGCGAGAAAAACACAGAGAAAATTTAAGGCCATGTTACCTGTAGCTCTCAAGCTGTTTTGTTCCTCCTTTAGGCAGCTGGAATTATGGGAGAAAGAGTTTACAAACAGTATCTCGACAACGGGACTGAGATTTACTTGTACCTCAAAGAAATATCTAGCTATTTGATTGGTTATTTTGAGATATTATTCTCTGTTTTATCATAGCATTCGCAGATTTTTCACTTTGAATAAACCAAAGCTCATTAACCTACATCTTTCTGAATTTTGTTGAATTTGAAATTTTCTACTGCTGATAGCCAGATCCAAACTGTTGAATATTGGGGTAGTTATGTAGTCACTATGGTTGCTCAGCAGCGAGAACTTCAAATTGTGCATGTCTCATCATCAAATGCAAAATAGTGGCTACACTTGGAATGCAATCAGGAGGGATAAAAAGGGGCTTCAACAGCAGTAGCAATATTTTAAGTCTTAAGGAGGGTGATAAATATGCAGCTATTTATTAGGTTAGTTTTATACCATTTTAAATTTCTGAAAATTTTATAATAATTTTACACCACTTGGTTAAAAAGAAAGGTCTATATAATCTTTTATGATTATTTACCGGTTAATGCTAAGGATGTCTTATTAGTTCTATGCACACTTAGAAATGATAATTAGTAAAATAATATGATAGCTCTTGCAGGGTTTTCATGCAAGCTGTTGTTCATTTACTTAACAGGAATGAATTATTACATGTCAAGAAGAAGTAACGCTATTACGGAAGGATAATTTTTTAATACACTTTTTTCCCTCATTTCATGTATTGTTTCCTTTGCTCTGAGATCTGATGTAATACAATAAACTCATAGGGCATTGCAAGGATGTCAAGCTTAGACAAAATATTTGAAAAAAGTGAGGTTTGAATAGGGGACTTCTAGAATAGCAGTTCTCAGCTGGGGTGATGTTGTCCCCAAAGGGACATTTGATAAAGTCCAGAGACAGTTTTCATTACCATGACTTGGGGAAGGGGGATGCTACTAGACCTATTGAGTAGAGACCAGGGATGCTGATAAATAGTTTATTATAAATAGAAGAGCCCCTCTCAATAAAGAAGTGTCTGGTCCAAAATATCAATAGTTCTGAGGGTGAGAAAAACTGTTATAAGACAAGAAAGTTTTTTCTGGACTGAGGGTGGTGTAGATTGAGAGGATTGTCACATAATAGATATTGTTGGATCTAGGGATGTAGAGACTCCCAGAAGAGAACTGAATAAGTGATGAAACTTGAGCTAGACTTGTGGGATCTGATAAAAGCAGTTTCCTGAGAAGTCTGTGCAGAGAAGACTTTGGATGGCCTTTCTGAACATTTCTATGCCCCAGAAATACCATGGAAGAAATATAATCATATATATCCTTTTATCCTGTTGCAGCAGTTGTAGAGAGTGTCAATGTAACTAAGAAATTCAGGCATTTAAGAAATGTGTACATGTTTGTGGATGCCAAGTGTTTGTGGATAGATGAATAATGACAGTGTTGGCCAGGGAGTTTACCCCCACAATTTCATTTTTGTGTGAATTAAAAACAATCTTTAGAAAAAGAAAGAGTCAAATCTCAAGTGAGATTGTATATGTACCACCCTGGTAGACTAGGGTTTACCATAGAAATTGTTCTGAGTCACAGAAAAATAAAAAGAGGTATATTTTGTACATACCTGAGCCTATGGGCTGAAATTTTAAACCACTTCATCATAAATTATGTTACTGAATTGATATCTTAATTGAAAATTAAACCAAAGCTAATAAATGATGTGCATTAATTCAAACATTACCTGTATCTTTTAAGAGGCTCCACAGACCTCGGTTCTTACCATTCTCTACTTGTATATAGGAATGTTCACATTTCAGATAACAAATGAAGACAGAGAGGTTTTCCAACTACCAGTAGATATGTTTTAATGTGGAGTCCTTCTATGAGGAGATTCTATTTTCTTTCACTCTAGTATTACTTGATTTTATTACCTGATTTACCGTGGTGTTAGTGAATTCTGTCTTTACACAATCCATGCTGACCTGCCTGAAATCCAGACATGTTGATCTGCTCATCTCCAGACTAAGGTTGAGAATTTGTTTTGAAAATCCTGGGAAACCATAGATCACCCTTGTTTTTAGAAAGCTCAAATTTGTCCCTCAAGTTGTTGATGAATATTTTGCCAAAATAAATCTTTGGAAAATATATCACCTATTTTCAAACTTCTGTCTGGCTAAGACCCTACATAGTCTCTCCCCCACCCCCTACAGAATACATGTAGACACCTCCCTCCAAAATTAGGTCATTAACCTATCTTTGTCTTACCTTTCAGTAGTATTTTATTAGTAGATTGACATGTATCTTTAAATTGTCAGGAAATTCGTATTCATATTCAAGCGGATATTGTCTTTAATTATGTAATTATACCCTTACCAGTCAACTTGAATCACCTCCAGCCATCATCTATCCATCATAATCATTGTACAAACACACATACACATACACAAATGTAGTGTGTAGCATATCTTGATTACACTTTGACATATTTTATTATTGTCCTGGTAAAGAAAGACTGTCTAAATTTCACTATCTTTGAGCATTCAATTCAGAATCTGAAATTGCTGCTCTATAATGAATAATATTTCTACCAAAATGGCTTCTTTTGATATTCCCAGGAGACCAATGCATTAATTTTGGAGTATTCTAACATAAAATGTACAAAATATTTTGTAGAATCTCACTCTCCCTGCCGTCAGTCTTTCTATTATAGTATAGAAATCAATATTTAACTAACATTTATTTCACACTTACGTGAGACCCTTAAAACAGTCCTACAAAAAGAGAGATATAAATGTTGATAGTTCTTGTAAATAGCCATAAAAATGATTGCCTATAGAAGGTTGCATACTTATTGCAAATGAGATGCTTATTGGCAATCATTATCATAGGTAGTTGTATCTTTAAATGAAAGTCATCTTGTATTACTATAGAGTAAAATTCCAAATTATAGACTTTTCTATTTTATGTTTGTGTTGCAATATCAAAACATGTTCTTGAACAACCACAGAATTTCCATAAACCAATAAAAGGATGATTCAAAAGGTTAAATACCCTAGGTCACAAACTATTTGCATATGAATGTTTTAAAGTTATTTCAAAGTGCTATTTTTAAGAATATTTATATTAATTGGTAAATAAACATATCCTGCAAAATTGTTTAATCCCTGACTCTTCTCTGAAGTGTCTCAAGGCAACTCACTGAGTTCAAGAAATGTTTCAAAGCAGATTTTAAACTGGTTCAAACAGATGTATTACAAGGACTTTAAACATTCTTTGGCATTTACTTTCTTTGATTCCCTAATGCAGAAAAGAATTTATTACAGGGATTTTTTGCTAGCTGCATTTTACTCCATTGCTCACAGTTGCTCTATGGAGTGTAAATCCTAATGTGTCTGACTCCAGCCATGCTTGTGGCCACTTAACCATCCTCAGACTGGCCAGTCCCTGATTACTTCCATGACCTAATGGTTGGTTCAAAGTTTTATACGTTTGATTTGATTAATTACATGGACACAGGCTTGGAGCAAAACCAGATGAAAGAAATGGACTGTGTTGTTGATTCAGCGGGTACATGGAAACAGCAGAAAATGATAAGACACTAAATCAGCAGCAGACGTCCAAAAGTTACAACATAATTCATAACATTCAGTATAAAACCTGTATTGTTACTCTATATACAAAGGGTAAATGAGTGTGATAATTACTATAAAATTCTGATCTACAAGTGTGAAAATATGTATTACAAATGAAGGTGATGTGAGTAAGCCATTTGTTGGTAGCTACTGAAATTTAAGTGAAATGAATTTCTATATTTAATGCAGTACTGATTTCCACATCCACTGAGGCAGATAGGTTCTCTTTAGAATACATTTATTGTACGTTTTCTTTTTTAAAAAAGTTAGTTGGCACATGATAATTGTACATATTTATAGGGTACACTGTGATGTTTCCTTACAGGTATATAATGTGTAATAATAAAATTTGAATAATTAGCATATCTGTCACCTTAGACATTTATTGTTTATGGCAAGAACATTCAAAGCCCTCTATTCTAGCTATTTTGTAACATACAATATATTATAGTTAAATATAGGTTTTTGTCCATTTTCTATAAGCCAGCAAAACTTGGGAATATACAGATATGGTTTTTGTCATTGAAGAGTTCACAGTCTAGAAAAATAGAAGAAGATTTTATAATATGCATATATAAAAAATGTTGGAAGCCGCTCCAAAGTTACTCCAAACTAGAATTCCCAAATATTCTCCTTCTCTACAAAACAGAGGAAATAACATTACCTAACTCTTAAGGCTGTTGTGAGAATTAGCTGCAATATTACACATGAAGTGTTGAAGACAGTACTTGACATATGCTCACTGTTGGCAGTTACTAGCTCTTGTTATTGCTATAAAACCTCCACCATTCCCTTTGTTCCCTACTTGTTAAGACAGTAGAAGCTACCATTTAATGGATGCCTACTGTATGCCACACATTTTACCCCAAGTTAATATTTCATTTTCACCTTCCACTAACTCTTAGAAATGGGTACCATTCATCTTGACTTACACATAAGAAACTTAGTTCGAAATTGGATAATTTGCCCAATTTTAGCTCTGGTAAATCCAGAGCTAACATTCAGACTAACTTTTCTACTAAACATACAGCCCCATAGATAGAAAACACTATAGAAGCAGTGGGATTAAATTCTTTAGCTCTCCAGATCTATTCTCTGGGAGGACAGGCTATTCCAATATACTCTGTGCTCCCTTTTGGAACAAAGGAAGACCTGCTGCAACATGTAGGGCAATGGAAACATACAGAGTCAATTCAGTGCACTGTTTCAGCATTTTCTCCTTTTTTTCCCACTGGTTTATAGAGAAGAGAAGATTGTGGTCCTCAGCAAAAGGAGAAAAAGTATTTAAGCATTATGTATTGTGAATTCAATGTTTTTCAGAAGAGTCTGTATTTCTAAGCATATTATGTCACACTTATAAAGCACTACTAATAAGCTCAATTCATTTCAGAGAACTAAACAATCAGGAGAGCACTGGTTCAGTGTAATCCATAAGGAACAAGTATGAATAAAGCCACAGTGAAGAGACATGCTTTGCTTGGACAAGAACTATACTTATTTCCTTGACCAATGTGCCCTTCATCAGATTTCCCTCATATCTTTTTCAAAGCAAACCAAGTGTGATTACATTGAATATTCAACAAGACTCAACTGTCTTATTGTATAGGCAGGTGTATCTGTTTTTATTGTCTTAGAATTTATATATTTATATAACAAATATATTAATTATTATAACTAATTAATAAGATAATTATTATATAATTTTTAATAAAAGTAGTGAATACCTAAAATTTATCAAATGGTTAACTATATGCCAGCACTGTTCTAAACATTTTACATTATTTTATTCAATCTTTAGAGCAGCTGTGTGAGATAGATATTATTACTATCCCATTTTCATAGATGAGGAAACTCAGGTAGAAAGAATGTAAGTGTAATTCCCAAGATCACAAAGATGGTAAAATACACAAGATTTTAAAAAGTTACTAAAAATGAGAAACCAGACAGTCAAATACAGATGTTAAGTTTTTAAGCATTATGTTATACTGCTTCTGTGTTCTTCAGAGAATTTGGAAAATAATTGAGAAAATAAATGTCATCCATAATTGGATCTCTAAGAGAAAATCATTGTCTATATTTTTAAAGCTCTGTGCACATATGGAATATTATGCCACCACAAAGTTTTCTTGTTTTTCACTTCTATATCATGTACAATTTAAAATATTTAGAATTGTTTTTATATGATGACTTTTTAAATAGCACGTTATCATTTTTTTAGCTTTGCCCTCTTTTTAAAGAATTTAAGTTGCTCTCATTTTTTATCAAAAAAATACTACACTGACATCTTTGTGGTTTTTTTTAAAGTCTTTTATGTAATTATTTAAGATTATCTGTTAGGATATATTTCTAGAACTATAGTTCCCATGCTATGAACATGATTTTATTTTAAAGGCTCAGCTTTTTTAAAATAAAGATTTATTTAGAATGTTCCATGGGACCTTATTCTTCCTCCTGTTGACTCCTTATTTCCACTTTTGTAGTGACTTTTACTTCTAAAAGAATCACACATTTCTAATCCTTTAGAGGACTATTTAATTTCCAAATAGAGGTCAGTGGGAATTGGTTTAACAAGCCAATGTAGTGCTTGCAATTTTTGCACTGTGTTTTCTCCATAGTTGACCATTTTATTCCTTAAAGTGCAGGCTTTGGATTCTTTAGCATTTTCTGTACACAGTTTAGACTGAGCTGCACTTAACTTAGCCAAAAAGTCTGGCTTTTCTTGCGTTCTTTCTGGCCTGTCTCTTGCAGGCTGTTGCATTTTCTCTGCCACATAATGTATTCAAATCTGGCTTCTACCTCCAGGTTTAAGCTAGATATTTTTGTTTTTTGATTGTTTGTTTTCTTAGTTTCTCTAGTCACTGAAAAGCTTCCCTGCCCCTGCCTCTGGCCCAAACAGACGGTGTTCTCAAACAGATGGTGTTCTTCCATATCAGCTGACTCCCCAGTCATTGCCTTCTTGGCTCTGGGCTCTGGCTCTGAGGCCAGGCTTTTACTTGGAATTTACACCTAGACACAAGAGAGAGGAAGCATTCTGCAACCTATAATATGTCTCAAAGACACGACCTAAGAAGAATCTAAGATCTTAAGGATAAATTAGACTGATTCTTCTCAACCCTACTGTAACTCAACACTTAATTAGCTCATTGTGAAGAGATAAACTCTGCTATTCAATTGTTCACTTCGTGCTAAATTCACATTGCAAAGAAAAGATAGCATAACACAAACAAAGATATTAATAGAAGGTTAATAGCTGGTAAATATATCTTACTTTTTAAGCAAAGACTATGAAGAACTCAGTGTGTCGCAAAGAAGATGGCCATGGAAGCATTCAGAAATCCACTAAATACCAACTACATTGTTCATGACAACTTCCCATCTAGGTGGGACAGTGGTTTAGTCAGATGCAAACGCAAAATGCTAAATAATTACTAAGACATTGGGGCCTTACGAAAATATGAATCAGGGGGAATAAAATCTTGTATATCAAGCTCAGGACTAGAAGACAAAAAACAGAAAATCTGAGATCTAATCCTAATCTTGGCAATGATTTCACAAATGTGGAGAAGTTACTTTTTTATTTCTCAACATCAAGTGCTAACTATGAGAAAAGTATAAAAATTACAAAGCAATCTATTTAGGTCGAGTTCTTCACCTGGAGAAGTGGGGAAAATAGAAGTAAGTCACTGTTGAGCTTGCAGCCCACGTCATTTTTTGAGTATGTTCATGATTTAATAATTATAATTTACAAGTTTTTTTTAAAAAAATGCAAAAATAATTTTTACATTCTATCATATAACAGCTGAAAACTGTTTTCTAAAATCTTGGCCAACTGGTGAAGGCATTTGCTGAGATCAAAGCCTTGTGAAATATTAATTGGTGACATTACATCTCCCAGATTATTCACTTCCCACAGAAAGAAAAATGCAAACTCATCTGTCAACCACATGTTGACAGATTTTTGGAACCAGGGGAAAGGGAATACAGTCTTTTGCAAAACACTTTTAAAAATTTATCTCTAATCATTAGTGAAATTTATTAACAAAGAAAGTATCTGACTGGGCACAAGTGGTTAGGGAACACCATAGAAACATAATTAGAGCCTATGGCTGTACCACCCCGAACGTTCCTGATCTTGTCTGATTTAGGAAGCTGAGCAGGGTCGGGACTGGTTAGTACTTGGATGGAAGAGGTGATGAGGTATTCTAAAGACAGCCAAGAGCTTGAAATACTTAATAATTCACTGAATCAAATGTGAGTTTTGATTGTCTATAACCAAAAACTTGACTTTATATAAAGAAGACAGGAATGTAAAATGGAGTAAAGTATGGAATATATATTTATTTCAAAGGCAAATATAATATAGTAAAATATATTAAAAGCACAATAATGAGATATTGCAACAGAAAGTTCTTTGGAAATTAACACATTATACAGCTTACCAAAGAAACATGTTATTATTGATAAAATCTTTTCACATCTAGCCTAGTTGTTCTTCTTCTTCTTTTTTTTTAACTGGAGTTTTCGCTCTTGTTGCCCAGATTGGAGTGCAATGATGCCACTTCTGCTCACTGCAACCTTCATCTCCAGGATTCAAGTGATTCTCCTGCCTCAGCCTTCCGAGTAGCTGGGACTACAGGTGCTAGCTTCCATGCCTGGCTAATTTTTGTTGTTGTTGTTGTTATTAGTAAAGGCAGGGTTTAACCATGTTGACCAGGCTGGTCTTGAACTCCTGACCTCAGGTGATCCACCTCCTTGGCCTCCCAAAGTGCTGGGATTACAGGCATGAGCCACTGCACTCAGCCCTAATTGTTGTTCTAATGTGAAAGAGAAAAATAGATATTCAAAGGCCTAATTCAATCAGTGCATAAAAAATACACCAGAAAAGAAACCCACACATTTTTGCTTCACAAAGAAATAGGGTAATAAAACATCAGACTGCAGGTCCAGATTTTACATTTTATGACACAAGTCTCCAACTTATAAATGGGCTATATTTTAAAATTTTATGCCAAGTTAGCATTTGGAGTAATTTTTCCATAAAAATGATATTCTGGATAATGGGATTACTTCATAAAATAAGCCCTGTACACACACACACACAAAAAAAAAAAAAACAAAAAAAAAAAACCCACTCTCTTTCTAATTCCAAATGTGAGGCAACAAGTGATTTACCTACCCTGTGTCTTAGCTTCTCTATCATTAAATAGGAATGATAATGATAGCTACTTTATAGAGCTATTGTGACCATTAAAGTAAGTAATTCATTTCAAGAGTTTAAAATAATGCCTGACATTTAATACACACACATAAATGCTTACACAAACACGCACACACACACACACACACACACAAATATATATCTTGGAGAGGAACGCAACAAACTAAGAAAGCAGAAACACCTAGTTTGAGCTAGGCCTACAAAGGACAGTGTAGATATAGGAAAAGGGACCCAGAAACAGATTACCTGGTGTCCAGTCCCAGATAAATTGTTTCTTAATTGTTCTAAGCCTCTTTTCTTCTCTGTAAATTAGAAATAACAGTGCCTATTTTATAAAGTTGTGAGGAATTAAATTACATAATACATGCAAAGTGCTCAGCAAAGAGCCTAGGATCTACTGATCACCCACAAGATGATAATTTTCATTATCAAAAAGAATTTATTCTTAAAGCTTGAAATTCTATTTTTTTTAACTTCTGAATTAGTTTTGGCCCTTATCATAAAAATTGACATGGTACTAAAAACACAGACATTACAACATTGCAATCAGGTAAAACTGAAATAAATTTTTATTCTGTCACTTTAAATCAGTGCAAATTTGGGCAATTTTTCTAAAATTTAGGACTACTGTTTCCTCTTGAGACAATTATAATGCCTTCCACCTTAAAAGGTTGTTGTGACGATTACATGAAATAATTTGCATAAAGTACCCAGACTGGCACATAGTAAACACATAGTAGAAGTTGAATCCCCGACCCCCCCCTTTTTTTCTCTGACTCTGTCCCCAGTCTTCTCAGAGAGATTAACAAGTCACACACAACCTCAGCCCCTCAACCTGGGCATGTCTAGTCTCACCAAGATTGATGAGAAGCCCATTTTAGTTCCAAGCAGAAGATTCAAAACAGAGAAACACTATTTTGAATCATGAGTTGTGGGTTCAGACCAAGAAGGACAAAACTAGAACCAAACCAACCCAACCCCTTCACTTGCCAAACCTCTTGCTGTTTGACCTCCACTAACAGCTAACCAAAATTAGCCACAGACCGCTGATGAGCCTGTGAGCTGTTGTGCAATGTTTCCAACTGGATAGAGCATGAAAAATTAAGGAGAGAAGGACCATCCAACAGACAGGCAGTGAGGGTTGAAATTACAAGGAATGATTATAGCAGACATGGCAGGGGACAGGATATACATTAATGTGGAGAGAGGAATTTTCTTTTTCATGTCAAAACTCAGAATTTGACCACCTAAGTAAACAAGCTTTCTTCATATTTGAGAGTCTTGATGACATAGTGGTTAAGAAAGCTGGCTTAGGAATAGTGATTGCTGAGTTCAAACCCTGTCTCCACCACTTGTAACCTGTTACAGATGTGGGTAAATCATTTAAAATTTCCAGCTGGGTCCAGTAACCCATGCCTGTAATCCTAGCACTTTGGGAGGCCGAGGCAGGTTGATTACCTGAGGTCAGGAGTTCAAGACCAGCCTGGCCAACATGGTGAAACCCCATCTCTACTAAAAAATACAAAAATTAGCTGTGCATGATGACAGTGCCTGCAATCCCAGCTACTCAGGAGGCTGAGGCATGAGAATGGTTTGAATCAGGGAGGCGGAGGTTGCAGTGAGCTGAGATCGTGCCATTGTACTCTAACCCCTGGGTGACAGAGCTAGACTCTGTCTCAAAAAATAAAAATAAATAAAAATAAAAATAAAAATTTCTGAGCCACCTTTTCCTCGATAGTTCCCAAATCATTACACTAATGCAATGATTAAATATTATCGTAACCTATACAAAGCAGATGAAATAGAATCTTGGGACATATTAAGTATTTAAAAATATTAGCTATTGCAATTGTGACTTAAGATTTTAGCTGGTTCAGCACAGTTTAAAATAAGGAGAGCCAATACAATTATCTATTACAGATGGTATAGATGACAAGATGAGTCAGGCAAGTAAGATGAGTTGGCTTGAACAATCTCATTTCTTAGATTTATTCAGTGTAGAATTAACCAAAAATTACTTTCTTTGAAATAATTTTTCTACCAGATTCCATTGTCTTTTTCTAACTTTCTAAAATTTTATTTTCCTCCACTTCTGATACATGACACTTTTCTGTTTCTGGAGAAACTAATCCTATTCACAACTTTTATCAAGTGACTTACTTCTTAAGTATTTTTGAGGCTTGGTTATTGCTCATAGTTCTTTTATCTAGTCCTTATCACTCCTCAATGTGGTTTGAATCTTACTTCCTTTCCTTCTGACTCTAATATAAATAATAACCCTGGAGAAGAAAAGCCCAGTTTCACCTTCTGGCTATACAACAGCATTCTCTTTACCTAAGTTAAAGAAAGTGCTCTCTTGTTCACTACTTAGCATTTGTCAAGCTCGGATTTTGTGCCTAGAGTTGAACTGGGTTCTCTGAGCCTGCAGAGGCAAAATAACAGAACTCACCTCTAACCATGTTAGAATTAATAAAAGAAACCTCATATTGACAAAGATTCTTTGCTTTACTAAACTTTGGTCAGCTCCTCTACCATCTCCTAAACCCATCTGTATACAACCTTGTAAAATCTAGTATTAGCAAAGAACCCTGCTAAATAAGGTTAGTAAGAACTACCCAGTCCTTTTCCAGACCCCAGGTAATGTCTGATCACTCTGCTCTCTCTTTAGCAAGAATCCTATTAGGTCAGTCTAGGCCAGAATCCCTCTGATGCCTGATGTTTCCTCTTAGTAATTTTCCATCCACTGACCCCCCACTTTGCACCTTGGCTATAAATTCTCACTTGCTCCTGCTGTATTTGAAGTAGAGCTCAATCTCCTTCCCCCTCTGAAAAACCACATTGCCATGGTCTCTACTGTGATCAAACCTATTGTGATGGTCTTGAATACTGTTTGCCGTACAGCGCTTTAACAGGTATCACTAAATATATTTTTTTCTTTAACAGCATGCATAAAACAACTAGAGAATAGAGTCCAGGTAATTATGAAAATAAGGAAGATAAGATGCTATACATGAAATATGGAGCCATCGGAGACATGACAATAGACATATTGCTTTCTGGGAAACAGCAATTACTACAGCTGGGAAAGGGAGGGGAGGTAGCAAAGAAATATTTCTGTTGGCCAGATGGCTAGCTGGCAACACCACAGATGGGGGCATTATTCTCTTGATTAACTGCAGTCCCTTTTTGCTACAAAATCCATCTTCCTTTACTGAGATTTGACAAGTAACACTTAGTTTTCCACATAGTTTACATAGGGCAATTTAATAAAAAAAAATAGTTGAAACAGAGTGCTAGAGTACACTAATAACAAACATTTTTATATAGCATGTTGTAGTATAAAGCTAACTTGTGCTTACATTGCCTTACTGTTCACAACCGCCCTATGAGGGAATTATTATTATTTCCATTTTCAAATGAGTAAAATGAAGTTAAAACAAATTAAGCAAATTTCCTAAGGCCACTAATTTAGCCCCTAACCATCTCTAGTTGGTTATTACTATGTTTTATTTACATATACAAACATAATTTCTGTATTACCTGCATGTTTCAGACAAGAGTGTAGCAATACGAAATTCAGATCCTAGTGAATGATGACAACACCAAGGCAGGTGAGTTGAACAAGGGCATGTCTAAACACCCAGTCAACCTTGCTGGGTAAGTGTAACTTTCAAGTGTTCTGTTTAAATAAGTTCTTCCTAGTTATCCATCTTCCTTTCCTTCCTGCTGGTTGGAAATGGTGACGATGGAACAACTGTAGAAGCCACAGTGAAGAATGGCAGAGACGCCCTTGTAGCCTGGGACTCTGGATGATTTTATGGAGCAAAGCCTGACTACCTACTCTGAACTGTTAAGTGAAACAAAAATAAACTTAGGTCTTGTTTAGCCACTAATCTTTAGAGTCGATTTATTAACTGTTATCCCAACCAATATGACCTGAAACATTTTCTACCAGTAGTAAATCTTGCTAGTACTGTATTTCAGGACTCAGCTTAAACATTCTGCCCTCAGTGAGGTCTTTCCTAGCCTCTTGATCTAAACAATCTTCCTTAATGCATCCTATCTTAGGACCCAGCTCTTTTCTCTTTTAAAGTTTAATCCTCACAACACTCTCTATGGAGAGTATCTCTCTCCTTCTCTAGATTGGAAGCTCCATAAACACATGGACAGGAGCCACTTATCCACTAGCACTAACACATTGCCTAGCACATAGCTGACTCACAAAAAAATATGTCCAGTAAGCAGAGTTGATAATATTTTCAATTATTTATTATAAATTGTGTTAAATATCATACTATTAATTATATTAATCATAAAAATCATAATTGATATAATTATATTATTAACTATGCCTACTGATTATCAATATAATTGATATAATAGTAATTATATTAGTTATAAATAATATTGTATGTGTAGTATAGACATTATATTAATTATAATTAACATAATTAATAGCAATTAATTAGAATTATAACTACCACCTCCTAAATACATACAATGTTTCAGGAGTTATACTAAATACTTCCTGTGCATTATCTCATTTAATCCTCTCAATATGTAGAGAAGCCCCCCGATAATATTATTATCCTATTTTATGCCAAAAAAGTAGGTTTAGAGAGGTTCTATAACTTACACAGGATCACAAAATTCAAAGCTTATATTTTCAAGTTGAGAGTTTCCTCAGTATTCTGTTCTTGGTTAGCAAGGGTAAGGTGCACAATATCCAGATAGTTTTACAAAATGAAATCCAGGAATTCCAGCTGAGATTCAGATTCTAGTCAATGATGTCAATACCAAGTCAGGCCTGTTTTGAACACCCAGCCAACCTTTTTTTTGTAATGGTAACACTTATATTTTTGTCTGCAACAGAAACAAAGCATAAACCACTGTTTATAATTTTAAAACCATTGCCTATAGTCTGTGTAGTTAATTCAAGATGAGGCATGAAGAAACACTCTCTTGAACTTTGTGTAATTCCCAGTGGGGCAACTACAGCGGATGTTTCCTTTTTTTTTTTGAGTCAAGGATTTAATCTGCAATTCAAACATATTTCAAAAGTATGCATGATAATTCTCTTACTATGTATTCTGTGGTTAAACACCTCCCTTACACCCCATACAAACGAAGCCAAGAGCTTAAAGGTTAGCATAAGAAAAATGAGCTAACCATTAGTTTGCGTGAAATACTGAAAAAATGTTAAATCAAAGGCCAGCACAGAGAAGGTCTATGACCACATTGCCCAATATGCTAGCTACTACCCACAGTTGCTATTTAAATTTAATAAAAGTAAAAGACTCAGATCTTCAGTTGCACTAGCCACTGCTAAACAGTTACATGTATCCAGTGGCTTTTGTATCAGACAGTGCAGATTTATAGGATATTTTCAACATTGTGATAAATTCTGTTGGAAAGCATTGTTCTAGACAATAATTCTCAAACTTTGATCTCAAGATACTTTGAAACTCTTAAAAATTATTCAGGACCCACAAAGAGCTTTTTTAGAAATATGGATTATAACCATTGATATTTACTGTATTAGAAACTAAAACTGGCCAGATGTGGTAGCTCATACCTGTAATCCCAAATCTTTAGGAGGCTGAGGCAGGAGTCTTGAGCCCAGGAGTTCAAGTCCAGCCTGGGCACTATGATGAAACCCTGTCTCTACAAAAAATTCAAAAAATAGCCAGGCATGTTTTCACATGCCTGTAGTACTAGCAGCTAGGGAGGCGGAGATGGGAGAATTGCTTGAGGCCAAGGCTACAGTGAGCTGTGATTGTGCCATTGTACTCTAGCCAGGGTGACAGAGCCAGACCCTATCTCAAAGAAGAGAAAAAAAGAATTCTTCATATAAACTTTGTGTTCATCATGGTGGCAGCACATTACAAAGGACCTCTTAAAATATCATTGTGCAGCACAAAAAGTAAGTTCCCAAAATATTAAAGTAAGTCCTGAATCTGACTTAAACACCATCAAAATTATTTCAGAATGTTGAATTTGGACTAAGTAGAACAAGTCCTTCCCATTCACTCTAAAAGTATGAACTATTCCACAATGTTAAGCCACATGTAGGACTCTCAGAGCAAATACTTCCTCCATTGATGCACTATTCCTAAAAAATAGCAATGATTGAATGAAACTGAGTTACTGATAAAACAATTATAATAGTTTAATCATAATAGACTTCGATAGGATGGTTCAGTAAAAAAAAATTTTTTTCCGGAGAATTTTACAATGTCCATTATGGTAATGATCTGGATTTGGATGAATTTAATGATAACTAAAGAAAGATTCTACAGATTTTATTAACATCTGTGATTCATATTACCTTTTTTCTACAATGCCTTTTTAGGTAAGCACATGATGTTTGAAACACATAAGTGAACGAGCTAAGGAAGGAGGCATTTCTGCTGCAGCGGTAAAGGTAGACCCCATTTGGTAAAACGTATAACCAAAACAAGTTGTTGCCTCTTCTCTTTTGACGTTTCTCTGCTTGTCATTGGCAACAGAAGTCACTCTCAAATAATCTCTTCACACTGTATGTGGCCAAGCCCTGTTTTCTCCTCTTCTTTCTGGATGATATCAATTCACCCTTTGTACCTTAAAAAAATTTTTTTCTAGGTGAGCCAAAGTGTATCATGAAAGAGAGTGATCTTTGAGGCTACCGAACAAGTTTCCTGAGTGATGCTGGTTGGCTGGTTGGAGGACCGATCTGGATCCATTTTGAATTCTAGCTCCTCTCAGTGCTTGAGCCAGGGCAATGACTTAAGGCAGTGATCTTCCTCATATGTGACCTTAGGAGAAGTAAGACGTCTCTGGAGCTTCATAACAGCCTGACTTCTTTTTAATTGTCCAGCCTCAGAAAGAACAAACAATGGTCACAATTACTCTATTATTGGTCTATATCTATTTAGTTACTTCTCCAGCTTTGCTCTGGAAATGGGTCACTCATAAAAACTTACAAATGTATCATCTGTTATTGTGCTGGGAACACACTGTGCTTGACGTCCTCTGGTAGTTTGGTTACCAGTAATGAATCTTTGCCTTAATGAGTCTGCAGCAATCTCAATTCTTGCCTTCTCAGAAGAAAGAATTTGACGGAGGGGGCAGAAGGCAGAAGGAGAGACTGAGGCAAGTATTTGAGCAGGGATGAAAGCTTATTAAAAAGCTTTAGGACAAGAGTGAAAGAAAGTAAAGTACACTTGGACGAGGGCCAAGTGGGTGACTTGAGGGTGTGTGAGGTTTGACCTTCTGACTAGCAGTTTTACACGTTGGCATGCTTCCAGGGTCTTGCCTTACTTCTCCCCTGATTCTTCCCTGGGATGGGCTGTCTGCATGCACAGTAACAAGTGCAGTGTGTTTACTGGAGTTGTACACTTGCTCACTCGAGGCATTCTTCCCTTACCAGTTGAATATCCCTGGAAGGTCATATACCAGTTAAACTCTGCCATTTTAATGTGCATGCTTGAGCCACCCCACTCATCCAACTCCTGAGATCTAATTGGGAAGCTACTGATCACTAGTTTCAGGTGTTTCTACCTATGGGGAGCGTTCCCTTCCCCTGGTGCTGGCTGTGACCAATTATTGTTTTAGAGAGACAGTTAACAACAGCCTGAGCATCATCTGCTGGTTGCCTGACATTCCTGGTGTATATGTGTGACTGGGGGGGGTGGGAGGGGGGCTTCTCTTGCCCTCATGCCTATCTACCTACCTACTATAACAGTTTAACCATCTTGATTTGAAAAGAAAAAGGAAAAGCTTGGTAAAATAAGTTGCCTGTATTGAACAATTGTATCACTAAAAATTGTCATGTCTATCTAGCACATTACAATGGAATAAATGCCAAAAGTATTGTAAGTCTTCTGAAGAACTCTAAAATAATATTTTTAAAATCATTGTCCATAGAGTCAGCCTTAGACTAACATTAGCCTGGTATAATATAGATTCAGTGAGCACTGGGCATTGCTCTGACCATTATCTGCATTCTTTTTCTAATTGGTGATTATAACATCTCTTTATGTTAGTTACATAAACATCCTTCCTTTAGGGCCAGTGATTTTTCTTTTGCAAATATATCAGAACAAGGTATAGAACAAACTAGTTTTTCTAAATTCAACAGCTTTTGTGATTTTATCTTCTTGAGGAAGTCCATGCTTTATCATGCTGTTTCTGATCTTCAGAGATGAATCCTATACAACTTTCTCCAGGTGTAGAGAATGATAATGTGCCTCAGAATTAGATGTCCTAGGGGGAGAAGTGGGGAGAATTTGTCTGACAGCTCCCATCCCATAATATCCATCAGTGGCATAAAGCGGGTCAACTGCCTGTCATTCCTGGGTGTTTTCATGTTAGAAAAGCTCCAGGGCATAAAACAAGGGGCACAGCATGTAGCTACCACCACATGCTGTTGGGTTATACTCACAAAGAGCAGTTTGTTTGCTGCAGGAATTTCCAAGTAGCAGGAGGATTGAGAGGATGTGAGGCAGGGTGAAAAAATAAATAAAATAATTACAAATTATGGTACATAATATAAAAGTCAGTGCGGGTAGTATGGGAATGTTTTCCCTAGGTGAAGAAAATAAAAGTAAGCATCCCAGTGGAATTTTTATAGAGAAAATGTACTGCATTTTTTTCAATACAAAATGTATACAAGGAAATAGGATAAACATGAAGCTGGGAAGAAGTCCTTCTATCTTCAAACTTCAATTCTGGATATTTGTGCGTAGCTGCTTTTGTTCCCAGTTTGGTGGTCTTTGAGAATGTGGCCAAGTAAAGTGGATTGTGGTTGCATTGATACAATTATTTATTCTAATGTGATGGCTTTCAGTGAGTCAACACATGGTCCTTATGAGATCTTTGCATCATGCCACATCCACTCTGATAGAACACGGCTCCCTGCTCTTTAATTGCTTTGAATTAGTGCCTGGGTTGCTTCTCTGATGGTTGATGGCAGAGCAAAGGCAGCCAAATTTATCGCAGGTTATAGATAAAGCTTTGCACAGCGTTTTTGCTGGGAGGAGGCTAAGAGAAGCCAAAGAAGAGTGAGAAGAAAGAATAAGTCCCCTGGGCAGATAAAAAATAACATACTCAGAAGCAGGCTGGGGTTGTGATTATGAATGTGTCAGGCAGGATGACAAAGGGATGATTACATGATGGATTGAATTTCATAATGCCACCTTAAATGGACCATCTTAATGTAGTTTTTGCATTCTAGTACAGAGGCCTGCCTGCTCATCAGAGCCAAGGGCATGCAATCCTAGTTGTTCTTCTAGGAAGCCTACAGGTAATACTGTATTCCTTCTTGAGTTATGACTTTTGATTCTATTGAGATTAAAAAAAACAGTTTAGATAAGATATAAAAATATCCTGCTTACTAATAATGAAGCTGGTACTAGAGACAGTGGTTTGTTTCTGTGGACAGATGAACTTCCTAACACTTAGCCCCAGACTTAGGCAGACCTATCTACGTAGTCACAAGCTGGGTTAGAAAATCTCAGGTATGCCTGGATGAGTTCACGTCCTTTGCAGGGGCATGCATGAAGCTGGAAAACAACCTTCTCAGCAAACTGACACAAGAACAGAAAACCAAACACCACATGTTCTCACTCATAAGTGGGTGTTGAACATTGAGAACACATGGACACAGGGAGGGGAACATCACATACTGGGACCTTTCAGGAGGTGAGGGGCTAGGGGAGGGATAACATTGGAAGAAATACCTAATGTTGATGACCAGGTGATGGATGCACCAAACCACCAATGGTACATGTATACCTATGTAACAAACTTGCACATTCTACACATGTACCTCAGAACTCAAAGTATAATAAAAAATAAAATAAAATGTATAGGAGTTTGTATTAAAAAAAAAAAAAAAAAGAAAATCTTAGGTATGCCCTCTGGGATAAGCTAATTTTACTCTTGACAGAGAGCAGAGCAGATTACTCACTTTACAGGAAGAGAGTGGTTCTGTGAGAAAGATAAGCAGGAGATGTTATGTAAAGTTGATTGTTTCAAACTCACCTGTCTAAATAAATCAATGTTTACCTCAGAAGTAGAGAGACTAGATGAGTTAACTTTACGATACGTCTCTTTTTCTCTGTAGGTAGATGCATCCTGAGGTGATTGATGCAAGATTACAGGTAAAATACTTGCTTTTTCTCAGCAGTACAATCTACAGCTCAATGCACAACTGCCCTGGTGGAGCATCAAAGATGTTAAAACACATGCTATATTTCAGTGAATCTAAGAGACCTATTTTATCACATTTTGACATCACTATAGTTGTGATATGGCTTACCACTGATGGGGAACACAGATTATTTGGGTTGATTTTTCCCTTAATTAATGGTATGTAAGGTAATAATTTGTATTATGATCGATGGTATCTTAGATTAGATAAGTAGCAAATAATGAAATTAGCATTTGTTACCTGGGTTATGACAAATTCTAAAAGTGATTCCAAACAGACTAGTTTCTGGCCAACAATTTTTACCTTAACTATACAAGCAATTAAGGTAATACATATCTCATGTTCTATCCAAATGATTTTCTTCCCCATATCACTTCATATATCTGCATACAGTTTGGGATTTTGTGTCTCACTTGACCACATCTGTGTAGAATTATGCTCCTTGGGAGTCAAATTCCTTCTTTGCCTGTGAACTGAAGCCACTTAGGGAGTTCTGTGAAGTGGACTGATGAAACATGTTTATGTTCACAATTATAACAAGTGTTGGTTGAATGATCCAGCAGCTGGACCTTTTTAGAAGAATAACAAACTGGGCCTATTCATATTATTTTATGTAAACTCAACTTAAGTGGAATGTGAGGGGGAAGAGTCCTGGGAACTTTTTTATTGCTCAAGACTATTTCTTGTTGCAATTGAGAAATGTGGGAAATAGCTGAAGTGATATTTTGGTTAATAATTTCTGAACCAATCCTTTTTTGAAATCTTTTTTAATGCAATAAATCTCGAGTGACTATTTTGTGCAAAGCATGAACTAGTTGCTTCAGGGAAAAGATATGCTGCCTGCCATTAAGTGTCTAACATGATACATAAAGGGAAACCAGGCTGGGCGCTGTGGCTCACACCTGTAATCCCAACACCGTGGGAGGCCAAAGTGGGCAGATCACCTGAGGTCAGGAGTTTGAGGAAAGCCTGATCAACATGGTAAAACCCCATCTCTACTGAAAATAAAAACATTAGCCAGGCATGGTGGTGCATGCCTGTGGTCCCAGCTACTTGGGAGGCTAAGGTAGAAGAATCACTTGTACCCAAAAGGCAGAGGTTGCAGTGAGCTGAAATAGCGCTACTGCACTCCAGCCTGGGCAACAGGGCAAGACGCTGTCTCTAAAGAAACAAATAAAACAAAGGAAACCACCAAGTATACTCATGACTGAAAAATAAGTGATACAGTTTGATTTGTGTCCCAATCCAAACCTCATCTTAAATTGTAGCTCCCATAATTCCCACGTGTTATGGGAGGGACCTAGTGGTAGGTAATTGAATCATGGGGGCAGGCCTTTCCTGTGCTTTTCTTGTGATAGTGAGTATGTCTCAAAAGATCTGATGGTTTGATAAAAGGGAGTTCCCCTGCATACCCTCTTTGCCTGCCACCATGTAAGATGTGACCTTGCTCCTCATTCACCTTTTGCCATGTTTGTGAGGCCTTTCCAGCCATGTGGAACTGTTAGTCAATTAAACCTCTTTCTTTTATAAATTACCTAGTCTCAAGTATGTCTTTACTAGCAGTGTCCTTATTATAACAGCCTAATACAGTAAAAGAAAGAGAGGTTATATAAGGTTTTGAAAAAAGAAGAAATCACATATGTGTAAGGCAATCAGGAACAGAATCATGGTAGAGCTTTGAAAGCTTGGGTATAATTTTCTCAAGTGGAGATGGAATTGAGACTTCTGGTTTCCCTTAATGGCAGACTAGGTTGTTTGGAGTTACGCTCCCATAGAATACAACTAAAAATGGTAGATAAAATATTTTCTGGAAATCTTTTAAAAGTCAAAGAGCTGAACAAATAAAAAATTATTATATGAAGATTTGAAGAAAATCAGGAGCTCAGATTTTAATAAATGAAGTGTGGAAGTTCTCAGACTTTACTGTGCATAAGAAACATCTCAGGTCTTTGCATGTAGTATAGATTATTGGCCCTTCCACATGCACATGCACAGACACACACACACATACACACAAACCCTACTAAGATTCTAATTGGTTATATTTTGAGAGTAAGAAACAAAATTTGGCATTTTAATAAATACAACAGAACACATTTTGAGAAACAGTGCACCATTTTACAAACTCTTTGAGGGCATGTTTTATGTTTCATTGACCACAAGATCTTCAATGCTAAGGTCAACATCTGTCATGTAGTTAGGACTTAATATGTATTTACTATTGTTATCATAAAATTAGTTATCTTTGAGCATGTATCCTCCTTTTAAGTGATATATCTGTATCTATTTGCATTACCTATAATTTTATATATATTTTTAAAAATATATCTTACTATCTAAATAAATAAAAATTAGAGTTATCAGTTTTTTCCCACATTGTTTTGAGAAGAGAGAAACAGAGAGCTCTAACACATTCATTGGTCCTTACCTTACCATTTCCTCTTTATTTCTGGGCTTCTTTTGTTAAAAACTGTTATATAACATTTAATTAGAAATTTCCCCTAAGGAAAATAAAAAGGGAAGAGAAATCGCTTGACATGTGATGATTCATGATAGGCCAACCCTGAAGTAGAGTGAGTAAGGGGAACCTAGTAGGAGATGAAGTCTTATTGTTAGTGGGGGTATTATGGAATTAATGTTTGTGTCTTCCTACTCCAAAATTCATGTGTTGAAGCCCTAACCCCCAGTATGACTGTATTTGGAAATAGGACTTTTATGAAAAACACTAAGGTTAAATGACATCATAAGGATAGGTTCTTGATCTGATAGGATTAATGCCATTGTAGTAAGAGATACCAGAGAGCTTTTTTCTTTCTCTTTCTCTGCCATGTGAGGATATAACATGATGACAATCATTGGCAAGTCATCAAGAAAGCCCTCGTCATAACCCAATCAGTCTGGCACCCTGATCATGGACTTACAGCCTCCAGAGCTGTGGGAAAATAAATTTTTACTGTTTAAATTTCTGTTTGGTATTTTGTTATGGTAGCTTGAACAGACTAAGAAAAGGAGTGTGGTAGAGGAAGTGACGAAGGGCAGATAACACAGAGCCTGTTGGCCATTGTATGAACTTTGGCTTTTCTCTGAATGAGATGAGAAATGATTTGAAAATTTTGAGTAAAGTATTGATGTTATCTGATTTATGATTTAAAAGAACCATTATGGCTGCTATGTTATAAATAGACTGTAGGGATCAGAAATATGCATTTCGAAATAGGAGGCTACTTTAGAGACCATGGCATCTTCAGGTTAGAGATGATGCTAGTTTAAACCAGAGAAACAGTGGTTTAGGTGGTAGGAAGTAGTCAGATTCTAGGAATATTTTGAAGGTAAATTCTACAAGGTTTTCTGATGAAAATAATATGTAATATGTAGGTAGTAGAGAAGTCAGGGAAAACTACAAGAATTTCGGATTTAACAATTGGAAGAATGAATTTCCCTTTAACTATGATGAAGAGAATTACTAGTAGATAAGATTGCTGGAAAATGCTCAAGAGTTGAACATGTTTATTTTGAGACAGCTATTAGATATTCAAGTGGGTATGTAGCAGAAAATCTAGATATTCATGTCTGGAGTTCAGGAGAGACTCCAAGGTAGAATTTTAAGTGTAAAAACCATTGGCCAATAGATGATATTTAAGGTAATAATACTGGATGAAATCACCAAGGTCTTTCACTACTTTGAATTTCCTCTTCTCCTCTCCTACTCGTTCTGCTGCTTCTAAATTTTCTAGGGACCAAACAAGGGCGAGGTATAGAGAAAACATTTTTTTTTGCTTTTTTTGTAGTGTTTGTAATTATTTCTTGGCTAACACTGGTTGGTCATGCATTATTTCATAGCAGGCTATATGTGTCAGATTTTTATGGGCATGTCGATTAGTTTTCCAGATACCCTGTTGGTATGGTTTGGCTGTGTCCTTACCCAAATCTCATCTTGAAATGTAGCTCCCATAATTGCCATGTGTTGTGGTAGGGACCTGGTGAGAGATAATTGAATCATGGGGGCAGTTTCCCCCATACTGATCTCATGGTAGTGAATAACTCACATGAAATCTGATGGTGATTTTATAAGGGGTTTCCCTTTTCACTTGGCTCTCATTCTCTTTTTGCCTGCTGTCATGTGAGAAATGGTTTTGCTCCTCTTTGCCTTCCACCATGATTTTGAGGCCTCCCCAGCCATGTGAAACTGTGAGTCAATTTAACCTCCTTCTTTTATAAATTACGCAGTCTCAGATATGTCTTTATCAGCAGTGTGAAAATGGACTAATACAATAATTAGTACATGTAGAGTGGGGTGTCCTGTAAAGATATCTGAAAATGTAGAAGTGACTTTGGAACTAGGTAATAGGAAGAGGTTGGAACAGTGGAGGGTTCAGAAGACAGGAAAATGCGGGAAAGTCTGAAACTTCCTGGATATTTGTTGAATGGTTTTGACCAAAATACCGATAATAATATGGACAATAAAATTCAGACAGAAATTTGCATAAATAATGAGGAGCGAAACATTAATCACCAAGACAATGGGTAAATGTCTCCACAGCATGTCAGAGATCTTTACAGCAGCTCTACCCATCACAGGCCTGGAGGCCTAGGAGGTAAAAATGGTTTGGTGGGCAAGGCCCAGTCACCCCTGCAGTGTGCAGCTTAGGGACTTGGTGCCCTGCATCCCAGCCACTCTAGCTACGGCTAAAAGTGGCCAAGGTACAGGTCAAGCCATGGCATCAGAGAGTGCAAACCCAAAGCCTTGGCAACCTCCACATTGTGTTGAGCCTGCAGGTGCCCTAAAGTCAGGAATTGAGGTTTGGAAACCTCCACTTAGATTTTAGAGGATGTATAGAAATGCCTGGATGTCCAGGCAGAGGTTTGCTGCAGGGGTAGGGCCCTCATGGAGAACCTCTGCTAGGGCAGTGTGGAAGGGAAATGTGGAGTTGAAGCTGCCAAACAGTGTCCCCACTGGGGCACTGCCTAATGGAGCTGTGAGAAGAGGGACACTGTTCTCCAGATTCTACAATGGTAGATCCACCAATAGCTTGCACTGAGAGTACCTAGAAAACCCACAGACACTCAACACCAACACATGGAAGCAGCCAGGAGGGAAGCTGTACCCTGCAGAACCACATGGATGGAGCTGCCCAAGACAATGAGAACCCATCTTTTGCATCAGCATGACTTGAATATGAGACATGGAGTCAAAGGAGGTCGTTTTGGAGCTTTAAGATTTTACTGCACCACTGAATTTTGGACTTGCATGGGTTCTTTAGCCCCTTCAATCTGACCAATTTCTCCCATTTAGAATGAGTGTATTTATCCAATGCCTGTAACCCTATTGTATCTAGGAAGCAACTAACTTGCTTTTGATTTTATAGGCTCATAGGTAGAAGAGACTTGTCTTGTCTCAGATGAGACTTTGGACTGTAGACTTTTGAGTTAATGCTGAAAAGATTTAAGATTTTGGGGGACTGTTGGAAAGGCATAACTGACTTTGAAATGTGAGGACATGAGATTTAGGAGGGGCTGGGGCAGAATGATATGATTTGGCTGTGTTCCAACCCAAATATCTTTAATTATAGCTCCCATAATTCCCACGTGCTGTGGTAGAGATCCAGTGGGAGATAATTGAATCATGGAGGTGATTTCCTCCATACTGTTCACCTGGTAGGGAATAAGTCTTATGAGATTTGATGGTTTTATAAAGGATTTCTCTTTTCACTGGGCTCTCATTTTCTCTTTGCCTGCTTCCATGTGAGACATGTCCTTGCTCCTCCTTGTTTTCTTCCATGATTGTGAGGCCTCACTAGCCATGTGGAACTCTGAGTCAATTAAACCTCTTTCTTTTATAAATTACCCAGTCTTTAAACCTCTTTCCTTTATAAATAACTGAGTCTCAGTTATGTCGTTTTTAGCAGCATGAAAATGAACTAATACATCTCTATACAAAATATTCTGCCTTGTTCCATTTTTGTTGAGAACAGGGAGATGCTACCCTGTGGACCTATCTATAGCTACTGACTCAACTCCAGCCTCATTCAACTGTGTTGCCAGAGTCAAGCCCATCAGCCCAGGGATCCAATAGGTAAAGGTCTTTACCTGCCAAAATCAGTCTTTAAAGACCAAAGGGGTGTTTTTTCCTTCAAATGCACTGATACCAATGCAAGACTACACTGATAAAGAATCAGACAAACATAACACCAATAAAGGTAACTAGTAAAGCTCTAGTTACCAATTCAAAGAAATGGAGATCTAGAAATTGCTTGACAAATAATTCAAAATAATCATCTTGAAGAAGCTCAATGAGAAGCAAGAGAACACAAACAACTAAATGAAATAAAAAACATTGCAAGAACAAAAGAAGAAGTTTAATGAAAAAATAGAAACCATGAAAAAGAATCAAACAGAAATCTGGAACTGAAGAAAAACTGAAAATGACAATAGAGAGCTTCAAAAGCAGACTTGATCATACAGGAGAACAAATAAATGAATTGAAGAGAGTTAATTTGAAATTATCCAGTCAGAGAAATAAAAGTAAAGAGGAATGAAAAAGACTGAAAAAAGAAATTTCTGTTCAATAAATGGTGTTGTAAAAATGGATATTCACATGCAAAAGAATAAAACTGGATCCTTACACCATACACAAAACTCAATGTAAAAAGGATTAAAGACCTGAAACCATGAAACACCTAAGAGAAAAACCTAAGAGCAAACATAGAGGAAAAACTTCTTGGCATTAATCTGGACAATAATTATTTTTATAAGACCTCAAAAGAACAGACAACAAAAGCAAAATAAACAATTGGGACTGCATCAATTAAAAGGTTTCAGCCTGGTGAGAGAAACAGTCAACAAAATGAAAATTCGACCTACAGAATAGGAGAAAATGTTTGCAAACCACATATCTGATAAGGAGTTAATATTGAAGATGTATAAGGAACTCATACAACTCCATAGCAAAAAAACCTAAGTAGTACAATTTAAAAATGAAAAAAAGACCTGAATAAACATTTTCCATACAAATTGCCAACAAATACGTAAAAAAATATTCAATGCCACTAATCTTCAGAAAAATATAAATCAAAACCACAAAGAAATATTGTCTTGCACTTGTTAGAATGGCTATTACCAAAAAGGTAAAAGGTAGTAAGTATCGATGAGGATGTGAAACGAAGAGAAACCTTGTACACTGTTATTGGGAATGTAAATTGGTATAGCTATTATGAAAATAAGCATGGAGGGTTCTAAAAGAATTAATAATAGAGCTGGTATATGACCTAATAATTCTACCTCAGGGCACATATCCAAAGGAAATAAAATCAGTATCTTGAAGAGATATCTGCACTCCCATGTTTATTGTAGCATTAGTCATAATAGCCAAGATGTAGAAACAACTTAAATGTCTATTGATAGATGAGTGAATTTAAAAAATGTTACATATGTAACATATATGTATATCTCATACATGTGTGTGTGCACTCACACACACTCACACACATATACATGCTGGGATTTTATTCAGCCATATAAAAAGGAAATCCTGCTATTGCGACAATATAAATGAGCTGGAGGACATTATGCTAAGTGAAATGTTAGACATAGACAAATACGATGTAATCTCGCTTTTATGTGGAATCTAAAAGTCAAACTTGTTGAAGGAAAGAGTGGATCAATGGCTGCCAGGATAAAGGGGTGAAGGAGGGGGAATGGGGGAGATGTTGGTCAAAGGGCACAAAATTTCAGTTATAAGATGAATAAGCTCTGGGACTAAAATATATAGAATTGTGACTATGGTTAATAGTACTGTATTGCTTACTTGAAATCACACACACACAAACACACACACACACACTGGACACACACAGGGTAACTGGGTGGTGATGAATGTGTTGATTAACTTAATTATGATAGTGTATATGAAATCATCATGTTTTATACCTCGAATATATACAAATTTTGTTAATTATTTCTCAGTAAAGCTGGGAGGGCAAATGAACTCCTTTAAAACATTTCTAGATTGAAAACGTATTTTAAACATAGGTTCATTATTTTTAGTTATGACATATATGATCCACTCATATATGGATCGTATATTAAGAAGCCTGGTTTTAGCAGTCCTATTTAGAGTACATATTTTGGAGAAGGACAAATGGCGAGAGTCAACATCCTTTTGTTTTATTTCAATAAATTCCTACTGAGCAAAATTTTAAGGAAGGAGAATCTAACAGAAATTTTAAAATGCTGAAAAGATGACTATGATAAAATATTTTGAAAAACTGAGTTGTAATTGAGTTATCAGGCTTAATGTGGATCTCTTGGAAAAGGAAAACTCTGCTTTCCAACCTAAGCTTTCCAACAACTATAAGGTGTTAGTATTTAGGAGGTGAGGGCAATAAGCATTATAGAAAAGACAGTTTTGAAACTTGTTTAGGAAGTATTTTACCTTAGATGTGTAGGAAAAATAAGTGATATGTAGATCTTAACTAAAAAAAGTAAAAAATAATAATTAACAATAACCTTGTAAATAATAATTATATTAATTACTATCATTTATTGAAAAAATAATTACTGTCATTTACTGAAAATCTGTTACATTCCAGGTATCTGTGTTAACACTTTACATGCATCTCTTACAGCACACTTGATGGTAGTAGGGTACTTTCTATTTTTCTTTCAGAGAAGGAGACTGAGGCTCACAGAGGTTAAGTAGTATTTCCAAAGTCACACAGCTAATATGTTCTAAAGCTGATATTCGTATATAGATCTATCCATCTCTAGCATCTATACTTTTAAACACCTCAACTTATTTTCTTTCGAATTAGGCAAGTTGATTCTAAGGTTCACATGACAAAACAAACATTTGGGAAGAGACATAAAATCTTTGAAAATGAAAATGAAGAACTATAAGAGAAGGATTAGCAACGCAGATACTAATGCACATAAAGGCACAGTAATTTTTTTATTTTTATTTATCCATTTCAATAGGAGTTTGTGGAAAAGATGGTGTTTGGTTACATGGATAAGTTTCTTTCGTGATGATTTCTGGGATTTTGGTGCATCCATCACCCATGCAGTGTACACAGTACCCAATGTGTAGTCTATTATCTGTTACCCTCCTCCCATCCTTTTCCCCCTGAGTCCCCAGAGTCCACTGTGTCATTCTTAAGGACATATTAATCTTTAAATTCTGATGATGGCTGACAAAGAAACAGAGATATTAGTAGAATAGAGAGTTCAGTATCAAATTCACATGAAATTAAACACATACTAGAGGAGGTATTTAAAATCATTGGGGGAAAGGGATGAGCAAATAAATGAAGTTGAAACAGATGGTTAGCCATCTGAGGAGAGATGAAAGCTAAATCTTGTATCTCTCTTTACACCAAAATAAATTCCAGATGGATCAAATACCTAAATTTGAAAAGAAAAAAAATAAGTTTTGAAAGGAAGAAGTGCTATGGAAGCAAAACACAAACTCCAGATGCCATGAAGAAAAAAATTCATAAACTAACTACACTAATAATATTTTTTCATGAGGAAAACTGAAAGGAAAAAAAAAGCACAAGTGGAAAGAGAACAATGAATATTTACAATCCATTAAGCAGAAAATGCTTATTTTCTTGATATATAAATATATCAAGAAATACATGACAAGAAAGATCTGACTAATAGTCTTTCTTACTATTAGTAACCTTTGTTACTAATAACAAAGGTTGCTAATAACCATTGTTGACCTATGTCTTCATTCATTCAGGCTGCTATAACCAAAATACCATAAACTGGGTGGCTTATCAACAACAGAAACTTATTTCTGACAGCTCTGAAGGCTGGGTAGTCCAAGATCAAGGGACCTGAAGATTCAGTGTCTAGTGAGGGCCTGATTTCTGGTTCATAGATTTTGCCTTCTCAGTGTCCCCCACAGTAGAAGAGGCAAGGCAGGTCTCTGGGGCCTCTTTAATAAGGGAACTAATCCCATTCATGAGAGCTCTGCCCTTGTGAACTAATCTCTTCCCAAAGACCTCACCTCCTAATGCCATCAAATTGGTAATTAGGTTTCAACATATTAATTTTGGAAGATTCAAATATTCAGATTATAGCAAGCAACCTATCACATAGATGAGGCATCTATTGAAGTCTCTCAGGCAAGAGAGTGACCTGGTGAGATTTGTGTTGTAGACAATCACTTTACAGTGAATAAGATTTACTGGAATAGAGACAGTATAGCCAGGGAAAGCAGTTAGGAGGTTATTTCAGGGGTACAGATGAAAGTTTGAGAAGGTCATAATTAAGATAGTGGCAGAGGAGGGCTACAGAGAATTGATCAGGTGATATAAATGGCAGGACCTAGAGTCTAGCTGGATGTGGGGCAGAGGGGAGAGGATCAGTTTGTGATGACCTCTAGTTCCTAGCTTAGGAGGCTGGGTGAATCGCATAATAATAAAATGGAAAAACAGAGGAGCACTGGGTTTTGGAAAGACAATGACTGTCGCCTTCCCTTCCTTGGACTCCCTGGTCAATAGAGTTGGGCATAGTTGTGAGTTAATGTGTATTTAAGCAGGGGGTGGTGATGGTGCTTGTGATGAGAGGTGGGAGGACTATTCTTTTCAGCAGTGACAGACAATAAATGAGGCTCAAGGAAAGAGAAAAATTTTCATTGACAATGGTGAGTTCTAGAAAGAGATTTAACTATACTAAAATAATATATGTCTGTTGGCACTAAAAAGAAAATTCAGAGGACAGGCATTTAGATCAAGATTATAACAGCTGATAATCCAGTGAAAGGAGATTAGCAGAGCTGGCTGGCAAGGAGCAGCATTCAAGATGTCTTAGAAGGCCTGATAAATTAATTACTGTGTCATGGGCAAGAAATGCCCTTCACCCAGAAATATACAGTGGGTCTCTTTCTGAAGATTTTATCTTTCAGCTTCCCACAGAGCTTGGGTGTGACCAGGGTGGGGCTAGTCCTACTAACTGAAGCACAAGCAGTAGAGGTAATTTAAGATAAAAAACGAGGATTCCTGGCTTCATGCCTTGCCTCTGCCACTAACTGGTTTTATAATTGTTGGAAAGTCATTTATATTTGAGTTGATTCAAAAGCTTCCTCAATGAAATGAAGTTAAATGTGGAACGATTGAAATTTTGGCAGTGTATGTAGACGAAGAGGAGGAGACACCCAGAACTTGAGGGGTGCGGGAAGCGGGAGTTGACAATATACAAATTAACGTCATTCTTCAGACCTTAGATCCTTTAAATGTTAGGTCAGGTGAAGGGTAAGGAGGCAGGCAAAGGGAATTGATCTGTGTAGAGGGAACAATATGAACAAAAGCTTTAAGCCAAAAAATGGAACACGATAAGTAATTTGCTATGATTTGTAGGGCATAAATCAATAGAAGACATTTGCTTTTTTTAATATTCTCAACAAACTTCAAATAAAGTAGGTATTAATATTAATATTTTATAGGAGAAGACTGATTCAGAAATGTTATTTGCCTGAAAACACATAACTTGCAAATGCTAGATCTAGGGTCTGTCTTCTCCAAACCCTGTTTTAACTTTTAATTTTTACCACTTCTCCACATTATCACATTAAAATGGATGGGTGGAGAGCAATAGAATGATACACCTTTCTCAATGTGTCCAGCAGGTTACATTTTGGAAAAAATCACTTTGAAACTGAAGAAAAAAATATAAAAAAAATGTAAAATCTGTGAACCATTAGGTATATAGGATTCAAACCACAAACATATGGAAGCAAAAAATTACTAGGAAAATTATTTGATAAATAAATGCATCACTAATCTTGATGTTTTTATTAGTAGTTCACTGCATCTCTTAGAAACCATATGATATTTAGTCGTAACTAACATAAGTCAAACTTCATGACCATGATTCTTCATTACAGACTTGCATTAAAAACCACAGCAATTCAGTATTCTACAACTAATTCATCCAAAGCAGTTCCACTTAGAGAAAGTACATTATTTCCAGAGTCCTGGCTCAGGTTTGATCTTTTCTTTAATTTCCCTTCTAAAACATGCTTATTCATTCTCAGGTCTTTATCTTTTGGATCTTATAGTTTCGGTACATTGCAGCTGACTATGAACGTTTCATTTTTCTGTTCTGCTTAAAATGTATTTGGCTTCTTAAATATGGGCATTTCATCTCTCCTACAAAATTCTCAATATTATCCTTTCAAATATTACTTTTTACCTATTCTCCCTCTCCTTGAGGTGTGGAATTTCTTTCAGAAATAAGTTAGATATTCTCATACTATATTTAAAACTTCTCAATCTCTTATTGTATAATATAGTCTGTATTTATATCTCTTCTTCATTGTAATTTCCTCAGACCTTCCAAAATAATTTTCTTTTTAGTTGAATCAAATCTACTGCTTAAGCCACCCTATGAAATTTCATGTTGTATTATTGTGTTTCTTTTCTAGAAATTCCATTTGTTTTTTTCAAATTTGCTATTCTCTTTTTCTATTATCTGTTTAGGATTTCCCCCATCCCACTACCAAATCTGTTTGATTTTCTAGTATTTTTATTCTTATATTTCAATTCCTCTTTGATGTCTACAGATTTGAAACGTATTTATAATGGTTCTTTGTTGATTTTAACACTTTCAATTTAGAGGTACTGCTTATTCCAGGTTTTAACCGCTGTTTAGGGTGGATGGCTTCTCCATAGTTTTGTGAATTTAGACTATTAACCCATCTTCAGTGTGGCTTTATCTTTTAGACTTCTGTGTGGTCCCTGTTGAAGATGTTGTCCTATCAGCACAGTTTCGGTTTCATTTGTACTGCTTATTCCAGGTTTTAACTGCTGTTTAGGGTGGATGGTTTCTCCACAGTTTTATGAATTTAGACTATTAACCCATCTTCAGTGTGGCTTTATCTTTTAGACTTCTGTGTGGTCCCTGTTGAAGATGTTGTCCTATCAGCACAGTTTCAGTTTCATTTCTGCCAGATATTGATCTGGGCCTCCTTCTATGGTACCAAGCCCAAACAGGTGTTATAACAGAATCCCAAACAATTTCTAAGGAAATTGTTTTTTTTTTATTTTTAGAAAAGAAAAAGAGAGAAAGAGAGAAAGAAGGAAGAAAAAGAGAATGAAAGAAAGAGAATTTCCCAGGCTCTATTTCCCAGGCTAGAATGCAGTCTAGAAATGGATATTAAAAAGCTCTTTTATACTAATAATTGTGTTATACAATGGAGACAGGAAGGAATAAGGGAGGAAAATAACAAACTAACAGCCAACCAATATTTCATTTAAACCTACGGAATGCTATGCAATTGCTGGGGAGTGATTTGCTCCCCACCATGTAGTCACTTTTAGAATAAATGTGATGTGTTACTGAAAAAAAATGTATGTTTTGTGGGAAATTGTTTTTTATTCAACCTGTTGTTCATGTTCATGCTTCCTTACTATAAACTAGTTTTTCTCAGTAGATTTATTTCTATTGAGGGTCTGATTTTATACAAGAACCTTTTGCTGCAACTCTGTCTTACAAGGATCCACAGCCATGTCTTCTGTCCCAATGTGAGATAAAAATGTCAACATCTAGATTACTGATGGAGCAACCACCTTCAAGCCTTACTCTACACAATTCATAGCACTAATCTATGAAATTTCTTGTCCTATTTTCTGATTCCTCTTTTTTGAGGTCCTGAGGGTTTTTAATACTTTCTGCAGAGCAAAGCTATTCATTTAAATGAATTGTTTCCATATCCAGTATTTTAGGTGGCTTGTTGCTTAAAGGCTTTCAGTACCCCTGTACCCCTAAAAAGTCCTTCTGAAACCAAAACTACCCACAGTTATTTACTCTTCCCTCAGATTTAAGAAGAATGCTCTCTGAGTGGTAGGGAGGCCCCACTGAAGTGTCTGCCTGTTAGTCTGGGAATCGCCTGCCTCACTCTGGGGAGACTTCTGGCAGCCATGTCTCTATGATGTGTTTCTAATTTCCTGCCCACAGAGGGGTGGACCATGAGTGGATGCATGCCTCAGACTGTGCTAATTAGATCCCTTTCCCTGGAAATTTGGAATTTTATATGCTAAAATTCTCAGTTTTGGACTTGTTGTCCTGAGATTTTTCTCTTTTTATCACAGAGCTCAATCTCAGAGGTACTTGTTAGTATATAACAGTTTAAGAACTATTATCATTTTTACTATGATCTGTAGCAGTAAATCTTGCCACCTGCTTCAGATAATTTAGTGGCTTGGTCCATGTATAGTTATGGAAAGGGCAATGTGAGCAGGTACCATAAAACTTGCTTTTCTAATTACTAATTAGGAAGTGATCTCATACTTTTAATAAAAACAACACTATGATTTTTCATGCTTATATCCAAAGCCCTACTTTCAATTTTATTATCTCCTCTTGAAGTGTTGTCAAGGAGAAGACGTTTTGTTTCATTTTGTCATGTTTTCACATTAACAACTGAGTACAAAGAAGTTCAGATGCTTGCTCAGAATCATAGAGCCCAAAGATCTGGACTTTTTGTCTAGTTCTCTTTCAATATATACATATCACTACTCTAAAGACCAACAGTTTGTTTCTTCTGAGGAAATGTGCTTTCTTTTTCTGTCTGCCCCGCATTATTTTTCTCTCTCCCATGTTCAGATACACATATGCAGGGATAGCATGTTTTGGAAGTACTTGTCCAATTAATAAAAACTTTCACTTCTCTGGAAACTACTTCTTCATTCTATAGTGATGAACCTCAAATGGCTTTGTTTGCACCATGTAACCATGGTCTCTTAGCCACAGTTGATTGGACCTGTGTGTACATCTGAATTAATATGGCTACTATTATAAGATCCTCTCTCCCAGGAACTGGAAAGTGAACCTTAAGGAAAGCAATTTGTAGATGATTTTCCGTGGAGACCAGAGAATGAGAGAGAAATAAAGAAACCTCAGGCCAGCAGAGAGAGACAAAGACACAAGAGATGAAAAGAGAAAGTCCTAAGGGTACCAGTGCCTCTAATACTCCCTTTAGGAAGCATTGACTCCATGAGAGAATACCACTCATTTGATAACACATTCTTCAGAAGTGGTTAAAAACAAATGTTCATTCATTTAATATTTGATAGTATTATATATGCAGAAATTCTACTAGGAAGGAGTTAAATAGTTAGAACATTGCTTTGGGTCTAAGTTCTCCACCTCATTATTCTGAGCTAGCATCCTTGTGATCTTCCCTGGGTCCAGATGGTCTTAAATTTTCTCACCTTCCTCCCCCTCACATAATGACTTTACAGTTTCCTAGGTTAGGTCATTCCTCCTCTTGACTGATTTTATCTATTAGGTTTGCTTTATTTAAAAGTAAACTCTTAAAATTTAAGACAATTTTGTTATATAACTGTATTATTTCTTATTATCTTCTTAAATGTATTTTTATTTGAGATGTTATAATGAATGAAATATTATTCTTAAAAAAGTGCTTTAGTTAGTAGTTTAGTTTAGTTTTAGACACTGGAGATAAAGCAATCCAACTTTATAGTGAGATCCAAGTCCGTGGATGCCTGCAATGGAGTAGAGATTAAGCCCTTTGAAACTCAAAAGGTTGAACCCTGAAGAGACCAGTGGGTTTATAAGTTAATAAAAAAGCATACTTATGTAATTAAGGATAATATTTTAAAAATTGAGTAGAGAAAAATGTATCAGTCAACCTCTATTATCCACTAGGAAGTTAAATGGACTAAAGAGTGGTAGAGGACAGAATTGAGGAGATAAAATCTGGTAAACTGTATTGAGCCTATAGGGAAACCCCTCACTTACTATATGAGGTTTGGGGATTATCTTTTCTATGCAGAAATTTCATCACATTGTCTATCGTTATTACCCTGACAAAGAGCCAATCACCTGCCTGAAAGCAATGTTTAGGTTCTCAGAAGGACTAAGGAAAACAGTTCATTCTAGTTCTATATTTTCATAAAAATAGTGTCCCCTTCAAAGAAAACTCTGGAGGATGTTCACACACAAGATGACACCATGGGCTCTTGTTACCCATAGGATGTGACGCTCCTTGTGTGACCACCGGTTAGGAGACCTACAGTACAAGCAGAATGACATGTAACTACACAGACACACAGGATTAGCCACGTGTGTTCCCTTTTTAAGAAAGAAACACAACAAAGAATAAAGAAAAACACCTATTCCTTTAGTAAGTTGAAAATTAATAGCCATAATTAAACACTTTACCTGTGTTATCTCTACTTCTCTCACAGTAGAACAAAGTAAAAACAAATGAAAGCATGTAAATCCCCAGTGTTAAGCGAATTATCCAGAGTGACATAACTTATAGTTGGTAGATCTGGAACACTAAGCCAAAGCTATAGGACTGAAAAACCTAAGCTCTTCCCACCACATTACCCCTCTTTACCACCAAGGTGACCCTTGGGTGAATCATAAGTTCCAAATACCCTTAATTTGCTTTTCTTTGTTTTTTTTAATTAAAAAAATACGGAATTTGGTTTTGTTCTTTTTTTGTTGTTGTTGTTATGAGTGGACACACTGCTATGGCTTAAAAATTCAGAAAATATCCAAGTTTCTTACTTTTAGAAGTTAATCCAAACACACTCCTATTATTTTCTACCTATCCTAATTATCCCTGCTCCATCCACTGATTTGCAAATTCTACTTGGAGCTTAATTTCTAAAAATGCAGTGCCAGAAATACTTTTTGCAAAGAGGAGCAATTTTTTACCTTGAAACTTCTTTCATCAAGTCGGTCTATTGCCCATTCAGTTGGTCTGTATAAAACAGATTCTAGCAATTTTATGTAACTTTTGTGTTCAATGGCGTTATTTCAAACACAAGTCAACTTGGATATCATATTAAATGGAAGGTGTCGACTGATCATAATTCTAAAATTTGAGAGTGCATTGGAATCACCACGAGGGTGTTTTAAAACACAAACTTTTGGGCCCACCCACAGAAACCCTGATTGGATTGAGTAGATCTGAAGTGAAACCTGAGAATTTGCAGCTCTATAAAGTTCCCAGGTGATGCTAATCTACTGGTCTGGGAACTACTCTTTTGGATTCTCTGGAATAGAGATATTCTAGTCTTATCGTTGTTTTATTCTAATCTAAAACAAATCTTGTATATATTTTTAAATATACATTTAATTAAAAGAAAAGAGAAAGTGAATATGAAAATCCTTGGCATTGATTATACCTGTCAATAATCTCTTGGATAATAGTCATCACTCATTCAGCCTCAGGATCCAAACAAATTATTTTCCCATCTTTCAATGTGGTTCTGAAAATAAAAGAATGTTCTGGCTAAATAATAACTATGCTTAATTTAACAGTTCTTCAAATTTATTCATTAGAATTTTTGGAAGATGAAATGAATATGCTTAGAATGAACACTCAGATTTCTTGAACTACATTTATCATATTACTAGAGTACAACTTACTGGATAGCCAAATTTTTTATCAACTAAATAATAACATCTTCTTTAGAATCTTTTGAGATATCAACCAGTCAGCACACATTATTGTACTTATGTACATAGCTCATAAGTATAGTGCTAAGACACTGGAAAATCTACACAAGAATAAAGTCTTCCAGGCTGACAATTGTCAGTCTCCTATCATATACTATTTATTGTTACATCTCTGTTAATTTTTTTTTTAGCTTCTAGGACCTCATAAAGGCTCATTGATCTTTGGGCAGGGAGAGGATCAATTGCTTATTTAAATTAATTCTGTAGTTTTCAACTACACTTCACAAAACCACAAAGTTCCACCAGCATCTCCAGGACTGGATCATCTTACCACACCCTTAGCAAGAGGTATAGATTTCAGAGTTTAAGAAAATAACATAGTAATATTCAATTATAAAAATTAATAAAAATAATATAACAGTGAATTTTAGCAAATTACCAATAAAAGGATAGACATAAAACATCATACATAATAGTGAAAACTTGAAAGTAATTCCTTTGAGTGCTGAAACAAGACAGTGTACCCACTATCACTGTAGATATCTCAGCGAAGCTAGAAAGATAAACAAAAGGCGTAGGTTTGCCAAAAGAGGAAACTAAGCTGCCTTTTTTCCCAGATGGTATGACTACTCAAGAAAAATGTTGGTAGTTACAAAACCAATATAAAGTTGTGTGTCTAAACACTGACAGCTGGCATGTTGCATTTTATAAAGATACCCTTTACAATAGCATCAAACCATATGAAGTGTCAAGAAGTATGTTTGCTATAATAAAAAATATGGGAAACCTTTATGAAGAAAATTATAAAACTTTAAAAACATTAAAGAAGGCCTCAATAAACTTGTAGCCAGAGACCATGTTCTTAAAATGTAATATTCAGTATCATAAAGATGTCAATTATTTAAACACTAATCTGTAACTTCAAAGCAATCTCATTCAAAATTACAATTTAATTTAGTGCCAATTTGCAAGCTGCTTCTTAGATCTATATGGAAGACAGAAATTCAAGAAGAGACATGCCACTCTTGAACAAGATGGAGGAATTTCTCATTCCAGGAGTTAAACATTATTATAAAATATTGATAATAAAGACTGTGTACAGTTATAGACAAACTGATGCATGGGACAGAAAAGAGAGGTTAGACCTATCCCTCCACTTGAAGGAGAGCTCAATTTATGGCAGAAATAGTATTGTGGACCAGTGAGGAAATGATATTTTATCAAATGGTGCTGAAACAATTGATGAATTATATGAAAAAATAAAATTGGATACGTTTCTCACATCATGTACAAAACAAATTCCATATAGATTCAGGTCTTAAACACAAAGAAAAAAATGTGACAATTCTAAAGGAAAATATAGACTAATATTGCTGTAAACCCTATAAAGGGAAGATTATTTTTTTAAAATAAGACACTAAAAGTGCTAACCAGAAAAGAACATATTGCTAAACTCAAGTGTGATAAAACTAGAAACTTATGCTCACTAAAGACAGTATAGAAAGAAAATATGAGTCACATATTAAAAATGAGTTTTGCTATCCATAAAACGGACAGGGGACTAATATCCAGAATATGAAAAGAACACCTGTGAATCAATAGGAAAAAGATAATATCCAAATAGAAAAAGGAAAAAAAGAAATGAATATATATGTATTTTTTTAAAAAGAGAATGCAAATGTTCCTAAGCATTTGAAAAAATATTTAACCTAATTAATTATAGAAAAATACAAATTAAAAGAATAATGTGATACTCTCACATACCCATCAGAATGGCAATACTAGATATTTGCCAGTACATAAAGCAACAGATAATTTTCCACAGTAACAAGTGTCAGTTGGTACAACTGCATTGTAATACAATATGGCATTACCTAGTAAGATTGAAGATGTGCAAACTGTAAACACAGCAAGTAATTCCTAAAGAAACTCTTATATAACATAAACCAAGAAACATAAAGAATGTCAATAGATCCCATTTGTCTGTTTTGCCTTTTGTTGCCATTGCTTTTGATGTTTTAGTCATGAAGTCCTTGCCCATGCCTGTGTCCTGAATACTATGCAGCCATAAAAAAGGATGAGTTCATGTTCTTTGCAGGGACATGGATGAAACTGGAAACCATAATTCTCAGCAAACTGACACAAGAACAGAAAACCAAACACCGCATGTTCTCACTCATAAGTAGATGTTGAACACGGACACGGAGAGGGGAACATCACACATTGGGGGACTGGGATGTGGGGGGGCTAGGGGAGGGATAGCAGGATTGGGGAGGGATAGCATTAGGAGAAATACCTAATGTAGATGACAGGGGGGGTGGATGCAGCAAACCACCACCATGGCACGTGTATACCTATGTAACAAACCTGCATGATCTGCACATGTACCCCAGAACTTAAAATATAATAAATAAATTTTAAACAAGCAAATAAACAAAACAAACAAAAAAAAAGTCATTAACAACCAAAATCTGGAAAGAACCCAAGTGTGATCCAACAGTGGATTGGATAAATAAATTTTGTATTTATATACTTAGTATTCCTACAATGGAATTACATAAATTGAATAACCAGCTAAACATATCGAAATACATGGATTGCAAAACATAACGTTAAATAATAAAATCAAGTCACAGAAGAATACATTTAGCATTATTTCATTGATATGAAGTTCAAAAGCAAGCAAAATAATAATTGTGTAAGGATTCATACATAGATGGTAAAACCATAAAGAAAAGCAATAAACAACACAATTTAAAATAGTGATGAATTTTTGGAAAGAGATGGGTATATGATTTGGGAGACGTATTTGTTTGTTATGGCTGCTGTCACATACCTGGTTGCTTAAACAACAGAAATTTATTTTCTCACAGTTCTGAAGGCTGAACATCCAAGGTTAAGGTTTTGGAAGGCTTGGTTTCTGCTGAGACATCCCTTCCTGAATTGCAGATGGCTATCTTCTCACTGTCTTCATGAGGTTACCCCACAGTCTGTGTGTTGTCTGTGTCCTAATCTCCTGAGTATGACAACAGCCATATTGAATTAGGGCTCACCCTAATGACCTCTCTTTAACCTGATTACCCCTGCAAAGACTTTATGCCCACATGCAGTCTCATTCTAAGGTATTAGGGATTAGGGTTTACCATATTAATTTAGGACCGGCACAGTTCAGCCTATAACAGGAGAGTCACACAGGGAGGCTTCTGATGTATTAGTTAATTCTAAAATTTAGCCTACATAACGTGAGAGTGGGTGTTTACTATTCTACTGCTCTCCAAACTGCATATATATGTAATCATATTCTCTTTTGTATTTGTTGCAGACAGAATCCTAAAAAGGCCCATCAAGTTTCCCATGCACATCCTAGGAATGTGAATATATGAGGTATTACACACGTAGTTATGTTATCTGACATGGCAAAAGAGATTTTTACAGATGTAATTAAGGCTACTATGAGTTTACTAAATTAATAAAAACAGTGGTTGATTCAAATGAGCCTAATGTAATGTCTTAAGCCCTAAAAGCAGAGATTTTTCTCTGGCAGGTAGCAGAAGAAGTAAGACAGATTTGAAGGGTGAGATCAACTCAATGCAAAGCAGATTGTTCATTGCTTATATGAATAAGTGGAGAGCGGCCTCTAGGTGCTATAGGCATTGTGAGCAACCCCAAGCCAACAGCCAGGAAGAATATGAAGAGCTGTCCTAGACTGCAAAGAACTGAATTCTACTAACAACCTGGATTGACAGTGGATTCATCCCTAGAGCCTTCAAATGAGACATTAGCAGACACCTTGATTTTAGCCTTATGAAATCCCAAGCAGACTTTAGCTGACACCTTGATTTTAGCATTATAAAATCCCAAGCAGAGAACCTGGTCAAGCCACCTAGATTGCTAAGCTACAAAACCGTGAAAATTAATAAGTGGGTTAATTTTAAGCTGCTAAATTGTGTAATTCATTACCTAGCAGTGAACAACTAAAACAGTCTGTATAACATACGTTACAATAAAAAAAAATTAATAAAAGGCAGAATTGTTTTCCATAGTCTCTAAGCTCTATATTTGCAGACTTATGCCTCAGTTGTCTCCCTGGCTATCTGGCCATACTGAATTTATCATATAACAGTTTGTAAAAGATTTCCAGATGATCAACTAATTATCCATGTATCCTTACTGAGGAGTGTGTATCTTTCCTTATTGTACATGTTCTCTGACTATAGGGTTAACTCCACTAAGAATTCATATCCTGTGTTCCCATTTGACAGCCCTTTTTATTGGGGAGAGTACATGATGTTTTCAGGAATGAGAGCATAAAGACTGGGCAATTATCTTCCCACATTGTGTAGGAATAATGCCTAGAGGCTAGGTCTCCTATACTCCCAATCTAGCATACTTTGTAAAGAAATGCCAGCTTTGAAAACTGCAGTTCTAGAGGCTTTCATACTCCACCATATCTTCACTACTTACATGACTCCTTTCCTTTTACAGAAAGGACCCTCACATATCAACTGAACATTTTTAATGAATTGGTGAGGAATAAAGTCAGAATGTGTCTGAATACATTGGCATCGCAATTCTTGACTCTCAGAGGAATCAGCTGTGTGAAAAAAATTTTGAAAACCCTCAGTGAGAACAAACATAGCCCATGATTCTTAGTTCTTTACTTGAAAGTAGAAATCAATACAGCAGGACACTCAACTATATTCACAAATTCAGTACTGATAGAAATATTTATGGAGAGATAGTTACACAAACCTAATTATATGTTATTATTCTGATCAACAATTATTGAGCATCTATTATGCTTAAAAAACTGGTAGATACACTAGACCAATAATTTATTGCTTACAAGTATGTACAGTCAATAGGATAACTTTTTCAATGCCAAAAATTAACTTGATCCTTTCTATGAAGAGTTGTAAACATAAAGATTATATGTGAATTTTGTTCATTGAAAGTAGCATTTTCTCTCTGCCTACCATCATTAAAACAAACACCCTAAACTGATGTTTAGGAACTAATGTTCCTAATGTTTACAAACTGATGTTCCTGCTATCACCTATAAAGAAAAGTACAGACTCTTATAGCCAGATATTTCTAGGAAGTTAGATGTTTTCATTTGACTCAACAAGAAGTTCTCTGACACTCCTCAGTCTAAATATTGTATATGTCAGCTTCTGTTTTAGTTCCACAGTTTCCACATTTTCTTTAACGCCAAATATAATCTCATTACATCTGGAATCTTTTCTGAGTTTTTCCAGTGCCTAGAAGGAAATGATAAAAGCCATGGTTGGCTTTCCAAATGTGCCCAAGACAGTGACAGCCAGCAGGAGGAGTGCTGGTGAGCTCTGAGTACCCATATCTGTCCTTGATCTTGGTCCTGGTCTGGATGGTGGAATCAATACTGCAGCCCACTTTTACATGCTCTCTACAATCCTGAGAACTTTTTTATTGTTCTCCTTGTACTCTCTCTTCCCGTTAAAGAATAAAAGGTGTCGTTTATTGAGTCTCATGTTGTCACTCACAAGCCACTAAGGAAGCTGAGTTTGTTTTTAAAGTTTTGTTTTAATTGGGACATTTGGGGCATGCTAAGATAAAACTTGTTAAATAGAGAAATGAATGCATTATTTTCTGGGGGTTAAGCTGCATAATTGTGAAGGGAGCAATGTCAATTGCGGTTAATGGTGACTGATAGAATGGAGTCATGAGAATGTCTATACATGTTTACAAAGGACATGTTTGTACAAAGTAGGGAATTAAGATGCATTTCCTCAGAAAGTATTTGCTTTTGGCTTTCGTATTTGCATAATCCCATTTAAGGTCTTAATAGAATCTGTCAAACCTGAACTATGCATACAGCTTAATATGCTGCAGAAAAATGGAGTTCAAATTACATTCTGTCAAGAAATGAAAACTGGTGACATGATCCTATATCTAGTTAACCACATGGTCTCAGTCCAAAAGTTTCTTAAACTGATAAACAACCTCTGCAAATTCTCAGTACAAAATCAGTGTGCAAAAATCATTAATATTCCCATACAACAATATCAGTCAAGCCGAGAACCAAATCAGGAACAAACTCCCATTCACAATTGCCACAAAAGGAATAAAATACCTTGAATACAGCTAACTAGGGAGGTTGAAAATTTCTACAAGGATAACTACTAAACACAGCTCAAAGAAATCAGAGATGACACAAACAAATGGACAAACATTCTGTACTAATGGATAGGAATAATCAGTATCGTTAAAATGGTCATCCTGCCCAAAGCAATTTATAGATTCAATGCTATTGCTGTTAAACTACCATTGGCATTCTTCACAGAAGGAGAAAAAACTATTTTAAAATTCACATGGAACCAAAAACGAACCCAAATTGCCAAGGCAATCCTAAGCAAAAAGATCAAAGCTGGAGACATCACACTATCCAAACTTCGAAGCATGTTACAAGGTTGCAGAAACCAAAACAGCATGGTACTGTTACAAAAACAGACACATAGACCAATGGAACAGAATAGAGGACCCAGAAATAGGACCACACACCTACAACTATCTGATCTTCAATCAACCTGACAAGAACAAGCAATGGGAAAATGATTTCCTATTTAAAAAATGGTGCTGGGATAACTGGCTAGTCATATGCAGAAGACTGAAACTGGACCCCTTCTTTACACAATATATAAAAATTAACATAAGATGGATTAAAGACTGAAATGTAAAACCCCCAAATATAAACATGCTGGGATAACATTCAGGACATAGTCACTGGCAAAGATGTTACAGCAAAGATGCTAAAAGCAATTGCACCCAAAGCAAAAATGAACAAATGGGATCTAGTTAAATGTAAGAGCTTCTGCACAGTGAAACAAACTATCAACAGAGTAGACAGACAATCTATGGAATGGAAGACTTTTTTAAACTATGCATCCAATAAAGCTCTAATATCCAGCATCTGTAAGGAACTAGACAAATTTACAAGAAGTAAACAAACAACCCCATTAAAAAATTGGCAGACAACATGAACAGACACTTTTCAAAAGAAGACACATGTGGCCAACAATCATGAAAAAAGCTCAACATCACTGATTATTAGAGAAAAGCAAATCAAAACCACAATGAGATACTATCTCACACCAGTCAGAATGACTATTACTGAAAAGTACAAAAATGAGAGATGCTGGCGATGTTGTAGAGAAAAAGGAATGCTTATCCACCATTGGTGGGAGTGTAAATTGGCTCAACCATTGTGGAAGACAATGCAGCAATTCCTCAAATCCCTAAAGACAGAAATAGCACTCGACCCAGCAATCTCATTACAGGGTATAAAGCAGAAGGAATATAAAACGTGCTATTATAAAGACACACGCACAGGCATATTCATTGCAGCACTGTTTACAATAGCAAAGGCATGGAATCAACCTAAATGCCCATCAACAACAGACCAAATAAAGAAAATATGGTATATATACACCATGGAATACTAGGCAGCCATAAAAAAGAATGAGATCATGTTCTTTGCAGGGACATGGATGGAGCTGGAGGCCATTATCCTCAACAAACTAATACAGGAACAGAAAACTAAATACTGCATGTTCTCACTTATAGGTGGGAGCTAAATGACAAGAACATATGGACACATAGAGAGGAATAACACACACTGGGTCCTATTGGAGGTTGGAGAATGGGAGGAGGGAGAATATCAGGAAAATTAACTAATAGGTACTAGGTTTAATACCTGGGTGATGAAATAGTCTGTATGACAAAGCCCCATGACAAAGTTTACCTATGTACCAAATGTGAACTTGCATCCCTGAACTTAAAGGAAAAATGAAAAAAAAAAAATCACTCAAAGCAAAGCAAAAAGAACAAAGAAATCTGAACCGTGTCTTTCAATGATCATTCCTGGAAATGCTCTCTATGTGGTAATCTGAGGCCATTGAAGGGTTCGCCTTTGTTTTTTTCTTCTCTCAGAGATTATTATCCCAATATTCCTATTGTCTAATGTCCATCACTTCATATATTTTGTGTTTTAATTATTTAAAACAGAAAGAAAATCTGGTCTGTTATTTTTTCATGACATTAAAGAAAAGTAATAAATATACAAATTTTAAAAATAACTGCAAACAACAGTTTACTACTGTTTGAAGGTAGCAGTTTCCATTGGCTTCAAGGTTAATTAATAATAGTGAACTATAAGCTTTAACTTTATTTCTTAAGCAGTTTTATAAGTGACTTTGATTATATTATAGTGACCACATTATTTTTTTTTTGCATTAACAAATCAAATAGCAAAACATTTGTATTAGTTTCCTAGGACTATCGTAACAAAGCACCACAAACTGGGTTGCTTAACCAGAAATGTTTTCATATTTTAATTCTGGACCCTGAAAGTCCAAAATCTAGATTTAATGGGGTGATTTTTTTTCTCAGGACTGTGAGAGAAGGAGTGGTTCTAAACATCGCTACTTGCTCATCGGGTGTTCACCTTTATGTTTATATGGTGTTCTCTTTGTCTATCTCAAAATTTCCCTATTAGAGCACCAATCATTTTGAATTAGATAAAATACTTTTGCCTAATCCAAATTAGAGTGTGTTTGTTGTCTGTGTAAAATAGAATTAATGTATCTTGTTAGGAAGGGCATATAAAGCATTTAGAGTTGTCTTTCAGCATTCAATCAGGCTGAGCTGAATGTAGTGATGTTTACATTGTTTACATTCTTTGTACTGTCTTCCTGCTCAGACTCTACTGCTATTAATAAAAATTTATTTTTGTAAAAAAAAAATTAGTATTTTATCTAATTACCTTACTTTAACTGGATTACCTCTTTAAGGACACTACTTCCAAATAAGGTCACATTCTGAAGTACTGGGGATTAGGACCTCAATATATAAGTTTGAGGGGGACATAACTCAACCCATAACAGCATTTAACTGAAGAACTAGTGATTACTGAAAGGTTGATACAATTTAAAGTTAAAACTAGCCTAAATAATAAGATACTTCTTTCACTAACTATAATTGAACATTTATTATTTGCCAGGACCTTTGCTTGATGCTAGGCATTTGAAGATAATAAAAGTTGAATTTCTGCTCTTGAGATGTTCACAGTCTGGTTTGAGAGACAGACAAGCAAACAGATTAAACTAAAAGGTGATCTGTGTTATAACAGTTGTATATCTGAGGCATGGTGGAAGCAGAGGGGAGGGAGGACTTCCCCAGGGCAGTCAGGAAAGACTTTACAGGAAAGATAACATTGGACTAGTGAAAAGACAAAAGGAAACTCACATATTTTTTGAGGCCGATATGGATTTGAGACAGAGAAATGCACAAAAAAGGCACAAAGAAGATCTGGGCATGTTAAAGAAGGAGAGAAATCTTATTTCAGTCTTAAATGAGATGTTTCAATAACCTGAAAACATTCAATTGACTGATCAGATCCTGGCCTTTGTACAAATGAAAAGCTGCAAGAACTTAACCTTGATTTCAGAAACAACCTTGATTTCTTCTTCTAGTCTCATTTTCCTTCTGTACAAATAATAAAATGTGCTATCAATCTGTACAGATGTTATGATGCTAGTAGGAAAGTACATAAAGATAAGATAACCAAATATCAAAAGATTCAAAGTAATTTAGTTTTTCACAAAACTTCAAAGACAGGCTTAAGACATCACAATAGTTTACTAAGGAGTTTGTTAAAGAGATGGTATTTATTATTAAAGATGGGTCTCTCATTCTACAACTACTAAAATTTATGCCAGATCTGCAGCAGAATTTATTACAGTTAGATTTAGAGTGCTGAGACTAACAGCTTGACAACTTCCCTGGTTTTACAGACAGTTATTTTGTTAGTTTAATTTCCACATAGGCCGGAGGCTTATACAAATATGCAAGTTACCAAAACATCCCATTTTAGCTGTAATCTTATATTTTATTCTTTAAAAATATTTATCTACAATGAAATGCAATGTAATATAATAATAATTATTCATTGCACTTCAATAAATATTTGTGCCAACACTGCTCTCTGAATTTTTGTAAGTTATCTGGAAACTTTACAAGGGATATTTCTATCTCATAAAAAAGAATATCAAATATCAGAAAGTAACACAACTGTCAAAGATTAAAAATAGCCTTCCATTCTTAGCAGCTGCTCACTTTAAGAGGTAGAATCTGTTTCCCAACCCCCTTAACTCTGTGCTGACCTTAAGACTTGCTTTGACCAATAGAATGTGGTAAAAAGCAATGTTATAGATGTTCCAGGTCAACAAGGTAAGGAGCCTAGGAGCTTCTACTCCTGCTCTTTTAAAATATGGCTGCTACCATATGAAGATAGCCAAGCTCATCTACTAGAGATATGAGGCCCAGGCAATGACTAGTGCAAACAACCAGACATGTGAGTGAAGCAGGTCACTCAGGTCACCAAGTATCACCTGGTGACTCCAAGAGGCACCATCAGAAGAACCACCCAGCTGAGCTAAGCCCAGCTTGTTGCATTGCCTAGCCCAAATTGATGACCACAAGTCAGAATAAAATGGTGACTGTTTAAACCCACTGCATTTTGGGGAGACAATAGATGACTAATAGAGTAATTTAGCCAGTCTCATACATTGGCTGAACTCATTTTATACTTTTAACTATTTGCCTACAATATGCACAATGTTTCCTTTAAACTATCCTAAAGTGGCACATGGCATGAATGACTATTAGCTATTATTTAGTGCCCTGAAAATGGTTCTACAAATTTTAGAGAGCCAATACTACAGCCAAAATTTAGGCTAATTACCTTCTTAAGCAGTCATAACATAATCTAGTTTAATAAAAATCACTGTGTATAAGTCATCAGAAAACTGAACTCTGGCCCACTTCTGTAATAAAAAAATTCCATGGCATTTGGTGACTCCTTGGTGGTTTCTGAGACTTTGCAGTTCCATCTTTAAAATGAGAAGGCTGATTTTATTTTTTTTGTGATCCCTCAAGTTTTAACCAAACTCCTATCTGGGTGTCAGGGGATCAGTTCCTAGTCTTAACATTTGATTTATTTATTTCCCTCCATGTGATCTGGCTTCTTTTTTAGGGGATTCTTGAAAGCAGCAGGAAGAATTTTAACTACTTTTCACTTAAAAAAGAAAAGATTTATCACGTTTAATGTGAAAAACAAAAATGTCAGTTGAAGTACTAACTCTTCAAAGGTGAAATGAGGTCCTGGCTATGTTTTGGTAGACTCTTCTGTTTTAGGACCTTATGGATCCAGATTCCAGGTTTTTATTTTAGGCATAGCCAAGGAATAGAAATCAGAGGCTGATGCCCTGCTGTTAGGATGATTTATGACTCTGCTATAAACACAACAACTACAGTTTCTTGGTTTGAGCTGGTTTCACAGTTTCTGCAGAAGAAGAAAGCAAGCACAACAGCCCCTTTGTGAGATCAAGAACTCAGTTGTGTGCAGCAATGGCCAGTGTTGTATTATTAGCTTTCACTTTTTTCTGCCTCACTTCCCGTTTTCCTTCTCCTTTATTCTTTGGCATTATACTCCCTAGTAAAATAAAATAGAAGTCATAAGCATTTGCTGTGAGGTCTAATTTCTGGGGGACCCAATTGTCTAAGTTTGGGCTCCCCCAAAAACAGAGTCTAATACAAAGACTTATGTGCAGTAGTTTATCTTAGAGATGATTATAGAAAGAACAAGTGAGGGAGTGGGGGAATGTGGGGTAGAGAAGAGAGAAAATCTAACAAAGGGTATGTAATGAATGAGATATTACTGTGGGAAATCAGGGCTTCATCTTGCCATGGAGTCTCAGAGAAACCTTGTAAAATATTCCTCATAATTGTCCCACTAAGACTTCAATTTCCAGTCATGTTGAAGTAAAATATAAGTCATAACTTTCTGTTTTAAGCAACTAGAACACTCAACAACTATTGAATCAACCTTTACCAGACATTGGACAACAAGCAGAAACACACTAGACTTCCTCAGAAAAGGAACTAAACAGTGTGAGGTGTATGATCATCCTGGTTTTTTTCTGGAGCAACTCTGGACCATTGCACAGGGGGAGAGATCCAAAGTAGACCATGATAGTCTTACTGAGTTGAGGGGGCACAAATTGGAATTCAGAGGAATTAGGGTGGCCAGAAGTTTAGGAAAAGAGTTGAAAAAGGAGAGATCTATGCAAGAAATCAGAACTCCATAAATCTGCATTGAGGTCCCACTAGGTCTCTTGGATCAATATTAAGTCACACATGCATGAGATGAAACTCCGTAAGCCAAGCAAAGAGTAACTAGAGATTTGTAAGCTGAGAAAATCTCATACCTGGCATGGAATGAGGGGATATTTGAGGTCTGCCCTGTCGTAGTGGAGAGAACGTGTGAGCACTCAGGGCATTCACTAATGGCACAAGAAGGATGTGACTTAGTAGTACAGCTAAACAAATCCTAGTGCAAAGAACATTCCTAGATCACCCTAACAAAGCTCAACAACAAGCCTCAAAGAGACCAAGCCGATGCCCTAGAATTTAACTGCTTGTCAGAACAGAGCCTAAGACTCTAAAGAAAGAAAACAAATCTTGACACTGAGCAACATAAGATTCAAAATTTCCTGCAGTCAAATGAAAATGATTATACATGCTAAGAAGTAGAACAGTATGAATTATAATAAGAGAAAAAAATTAAGTAAATATAGATTCAGAAGTGACAGAATGATAGACTTAGCATACCAACATCTTTTAAATAACTATTTTAAATATGCTCAGGTGTTTAAAGAAGGTGTAAACATAATGAAGAGAGAAGTGGAACATTTCATATATTTATGTATTTGTCTTTTTAATATCTATTCATTTTATTTTAATACATACTATTTATAAAATTTAAACACACACACATATAGATAGAGAGACTACCAGAATTGTCTAACAAGAGACTGAGAAATTGGAATATTCATCCATTAACTCTTATCTCTCCTCTCAGAGCATCAGATCAAGGGCCATCCTGCTTTTGGGCTGAGAAATCTCTCTCTGCTAAGCCCCCTTTACCACAGTTCAATGCAGAAACCCCCAGGAAGAGATGCAGAAGAACAGGTGCCTTAAGTTAGGAAGCTGTTGTCCATTGCAGCTGTTGAACTCATTGTGAGTGGAGTGGGACATCACTGTTGAAGACAGGACAGGCCCTTTTTTAAATTAGGTGATTAGGAGCTGGGCGCAGTGGCTCACCCCCTGTTAATACCAGCACTTTGGGAGGCCGAAGCAGGCGGATCACAAGGTCAGGAGTTCAAGACCAGCCTGGCCAACATGGTGAAACGCTGTCTCTACTAAAAATACAAAAATTAGCTGGGTGTGGTGGCGGGTGCCTGTAATCCCAGCTACTCAGGAGGCTGAGGCAGAAGAACTGTTTGAACCCAGGAGGCAGAGGTTGTAGTGAGCCAAGATCTCGCCATTGCACTCCAGCCTGGGGGAACAGGGCAAGACTGTGTCTCAGAGGAAAAAAAAGTTATGTGATTGGGTAGTCAAAAAATACAAACAGTATGATCTATTTTTCTGGATTTTCCCCCACAGTGCTATTATGGGTCTGCCACCTCCACCACACCTTAACGTCTCTCCAGTTACTTCTGGAAGTCCTGAAAGGGTGTCTCAGGAGGACTCACGACGAAAGAATACTGTTAGCCACCTCTCCTTTTTTCCTTCTCTAGCTCCCATGGTAATATTGCTCAGGAAACCTCAGTCACTGTGGTGCTGTTTCCTGCTGATGGCCTCTCAGAACTGTGATGTGTTATGTAATATTCTTTTCCTACTTCCTTCACTCTGTGACTACCACCTCAAACAGGCTGTATCCTACCTACTTCCTGCTATAACACTCCCAACAGGAGACTGCCTTGTACTTGCAAGTTTTCATGGCAAGTTGGTGTGAAAACCACAATTTACATATCTGCTTGATCTAAGACTGAGACTGAAACAATGTCCATGGGTTGACCTGATGACCAATGGCAAGAACCATGTTTCCAGAGCCTCCATAACATTTAATCCCTGCAACACTTCAGAAGACTCATTCTGTTATTATCCTCATTCTACAGAGGGGAAATGAGGTTGAGTAAAGTAAAGAAACTTGCCTAAGATCACAGTGACAGAGCTGGAATTTACTCCAAAGTCAATCTGATCATTTGAAATCGGTCTTTAACCACCGTGTGAATAAAAGCATCTCTTTTGTCCTTTTTATGTTCCCTGTTCCATATTAGCAAGAGCTAGGTAGCCAGTACAGCAAGCTCCAATGTTTGAGGGTAAGGACTTGTCTTAACTGTAGGGAGTGATTTTATTGAACCCTTCGGTGCTATTGTAAACATTTTTCAGTATCCTCTAAGTTGGGGTTAGGGAGTGAATGCTACCATTTATGGAGCTTCTCAAATGGTTTGCATTTATTTACTCATGTACATTTTACAAACATTCTTCTTTCTCATCTCATTCATAACTAACTAATAACCATGGAATTATGAAGAGATTATTATTTTTAACTTTTTTAGTTGTGAGAAAACCTCAGACTTTGTTTCTTGCTACGTACGACCTTTATTTGCCCAGCTTCTTGGGACAATCCAGAACTTGATTTCAAGTATTTAGGCTGCCAGCCTCACCTTCTTGCCTCTGTTAGGGGGAGTTACCCAGGGCTTGGGATTTCCTGAAAGAATCCTCAATCAGAAACAAGTACACATCTCACCAATGCACGGACATCCTTCCTTTTCAGGTTTGGAGTGTGGTTTCTTTTATATTATGGGGTCTTTTTTCCTTTGACATGACAATTATGTTTCTGTCCTACAAACCTGTAGTGCTGCTGTCATCTTGGGACAGCATTAAATACAGAGTTTCCCAGAGGGCAAACACTCCATGAGGTCCCATCCAAATTCTACTGGGAAGGATGAGAACTAATGCAGTCCAATCTTAAAACCATTATATTTTGTGTATTGCTATAAAGAATTGAAACAACATTAATCTTAGTGCTATTACTTATATTTCGTGAAGGTTAGAAAGTTGAGTCCAAATTTCAATAAGATCTTTTCACAGGTGAAGTATTTAGCCACTCCCTTCTGCTTCTATTGACTACACAAATTATTTTTGAAAAATGAAATATTTTAGCCACCATGTCACTGCCAGCTTCATTATATTATCAATAATTATAAGAAATATTATTTAACAAAAGCAATGAAATGAGAGCCCATGTAAAGATAAAATAATATCAATATTTTAAGGAGGTAAATTTGAGTAGGAAGACAACAAAAAACTTCTTATAAAAAGGGCAATTTATATCAGTGACTCTCCCATCAGGGGACCCATAGTTTGGTAAAGCACATTCTTCACTAGGTGAGAGCCAAGGGCATTGGCAGCAATCACCACATGAAATGAAGCATAAGTCATAGTTTGATTTATCTGTATAGCAAATTGAACACCCAGAAAATAAAACAGAATCAAAAACATTGAGAAATATTGATAGGAATCACCAGATTTTCCAGTAAAATTAGCCCTTGCTTCCCCAAAAATTAAACGAATATTTTATATTTTAAAGTACTTTATTTTTATATTCTTTATGTAAACATCAATATTTGAACCCCTTTGTTCTAAGACAGAAACACAGTAAAACTAACATTAAACAAGGCAGTATGCCTTACAAGAAAGACATAAAATGTCCAAGGGATATTTAGAACATTTTAGTTCTTAAAGTTTCAACATGAGAAATGTTGACCACACACTGTGAAATCATTTCAATAAATAACAACTGACATTTGTCTAAACAGTTACAAAACAGATGTGCACATACATTCCCCTGCCCTTACAACGATCTCACTGGTCATTTGCTTGAATCTCCAAGCCTCTATCACAGTGGCTGGCATGTTGCAGACTCCTCAGAAATATTAACATGACTGGAGGACATTCGAAAACATTCTATTAATTATTTCAAATTAAATACGAATCCAGATTGAACTAACTTGGGGTTGACATTTAAAAAAGAATGAATATTCTCAGACAGTGTGCAAGTAGATTCAATCATACCCTTAATTATTTTATACCTAAAATATTAATATAGAATCTTCAAAAATTAACTAATAAATAAATAAATAGAAAACGTCTCCTAAGCGATGCTCAAACACATTAGGTGCAGTCCAGGTGGCCTCTGCAGCTGTCTCTGTTTCCTCTCCTGTTCCTGTAAGGGCAGGGCCTCCTTCAGGAACAGCCACCAATGAGCTTCCTCCTTCCTTCTGGTCAGTTGGATTTGCCACTGTAATGAGAAAATGGGTGCCCTGAGTAGGTGCTCGGGAAAGCGGACTGCACAACATTCTTCTCCTGTCATGTTCCCCCAGGCTCTAGAGTTTTCTGAATGCAGTTTCCCCAGCCTGGCACCCAAGTGGCTACTGCCAGTGACAGCTGTGCTGTGTGACAGGGACCTCTAGGCTTGGGATGCTCTTTTAGGAATGGGGGTGGGGCGGGGGTGGTGGTCTCCACTGTATTGCTGGATTAAAAACAGCCAGAACCTGCTGCTCTTTGTCATACTGGGCCTCACTTAAGCCTCAGAGCAACCTCATGATGTAGCTATTATTATTTTTCCTGTTAGTCTGAGACTCAGATAAACCAAACAATTGTCCTTGAGTGACATGGCTAATAGGTGGTGGCACCCAGATGTGTACCCAGTGCAATATCATTGTGAAATCTCTGCTCTTCACTCCTCAATTTTTAACCAAGGGGTCTGCTTTTCAGGTCTGAAGCCCAGTAGGAGCTAGGGGAAATGAAGCCTGTGTTTTTAAACAGTCGGAAAACACTTCAGCACAACTGGCGAACCCCAGTGAGAAGTTAAATGAAGGCAGTTTTACCTACGTTCACTGGAACGAAGGAAGAACCTGGGTGGGGGACCCCAGACACTATGAATATCCTCTGGCAAGAGAGCAGTAATTATCATAAAGGAAACTTTAATTGTGAAAATAATCTTTTTTTCAGTCCTTCAGCTAACCCTTGGGTTTTCCTAATTTACTATTTAGGGGCCAGATGCCAGTTTTTCTGACCAACGGCTCTAGTCGCCTGTGTACATGGAAACCGTAACTCACCTGTTCAGAATCTTTTCGACGATTTTCTTAACCATGGGGGATGCGGGGTTCAGACAAGCTTTCTGCCCATTCTTGAGTGTGGCTCTGCAGAGAGAAGGGAATCTGTGAGGCAGGAGGTCGGGCTGGGGACAGGGTTGGGGCAGCGGGAGAGTGTGGGACCCCCGCGGTGGCAGCGGCAGCGTGGGGCGGGACTTACATGACTTCGGTTTGGTCGCAGTGGGGTCCCGGCCGCTTCACTTCCACACTTTGGATGTTCTTGAGGTGAATTCCCTGCAGGGTCTGCAGGCAATGGCAGCGCAGTTCATTGGCCAGGGGCGCTCCTGGGGAAGAAGAGACTCGCTGATTGAGCGGGGCGGTCGGCGGGGGGCGCCCACCCCAGCCGCGTCCCGCCCCGGGTCCCCAGGACGCCAGGACCCACCTGCCGCGCGCCGGCCGGCGGCCACCAGGAGCAGGAGCAGCAGCGCCGCCCGCAGGAGCCGGGGATTGCTGGAGTCGGCGGAGAGCGCGGCGCGGGCCATGGGGCTCAGCAGGCGGGTCTGGCGGCAGTGCGAGGAGCGGGAGAGCTGGCGGGGAGGTGCCTGCAGCCTGGAGTCTGTGACTCCTGGCTATCGGCGAATCCCTTTTATGCATGTTTGGGGCTGGAAATCCCGGAGCCCCCTGGCCAGGGAAATTCCCGGAGCTCCTGATCGATCCGGAGTCCAGAAGGAAAGCACAGGCCCCGCCCCCTGGGTGGAGCGCTTGGGGTGCGGGTGAGGTAGGGGGTCCACAGGTGGTGCCCGCGCCTCGCCCTCCAGAGTAACTCCCGTGGACTCTGAGACTCTGAGATATTCGCCTTGTGCCCCAAATCCCTGGAGGGGGACTGCGTGGCAGCCAGAGCTTAAGAGGTGGGATCTTGGGCGCGTGGTGATCCCAATGTGTGGGATCGCGAGCCGGGAAAGAGCTGAGAATCAAGACAGAGGAGGCGTGACCTCTTTGGAGGAAAAGAGTTTTGTCTCGGGATTTGTGTCTGGAGTTTAGCTTATTTCATATGCATCTGATATCAATATTCTCTGTGAAACTATAGTCACCATGTGAGTTTCCAGAGAATGTTCTTCTTGTTCCTTGTGTTGCATATTCTCTAATCACACTCAGAATATCTTGTTTATGTTTTCCATTTGGTGGAAACAGATTATCAGTGTCAAAAGTGTTAGTGTCAGTGGAAGCCGGGGCTGTATAGCATGACCTCTTCTTTCGTATTCTGCGTAACTTCCTTCTTCCCTCTGAAATGTTGGAACTTCCAAAATCCCCTGGAAATATTTTCCCCATAGGAGGGGTTCAGATTTGATCTAGAAATACGGCACTGGTTGCCACTCCGGAGCTGCGGAGGTGCTGGATCCAGCGGGCTCATGGGCTCATCCTTCCTGGTTCTGTCTTTAGAGGGCATGTCCCAAGACACCAGGGAGTGGATACCTGGTGTGCAAGCACTCTTCCCACTGAAGGAGCAGACATGCATTCGGATAAAATACGAACGCCAGATCCCACATAGAGTAACATTCCATTTACTATAGGACTTCCTGGTATTCAGTGTTGGGCCTCCTTTCTAGAGAAACACACACGTTGTTGTTTTCTCTCAGGAATTTCAGTCATTTAACCTGGTACCTTTATTATATTTTTCTCCAGAAGTTTTAGAGAACTTATTTTTATTCATCACTAGGTTTTTAGAGGGTTTAAGTGTGATTCTCCAAGTGGGATTCAGAGTTCTCTGAGACATGCAGTAAGATGGGAGGAGGTGGAAAAAGCAGAGGCCACTGCCCCAGGGGGGCAAATGTCTCCAGAACAGGGTTCTACACAGCCCAGCTCAAGAGGTAAGACCTGTGTTCCTAGCCAAGCAGAGAACACAGGCAAGGCTGCCACCCGCGTTTAGTGGAGAAGCATCACCTGCAAGTTGTTTAGTCTCTGATTTCTACCCTAAGGCAGTTATGAGAAATGAGTCAACATTTGTAAGAGCCACCATGGATTTAAGTGCCTTATAAATGTTTGTTAAATAAATAAAATGGAAATAGATTTTCCAACATTGCCTAAACAGAAACTCGACCTGATGTGAATTCTTCTATAAAGAAAGAAACAAACAAAAAATAATCTAATGGAAAGGTTCACTCCCCAGTGTTATCTACATTTAAAATTTTCTGTATCAGTTACTGCTACCCAACCGTCCCCAAATGTATACAACACCATATACAGCAGTTTGAGTCTTGAAGAAATCAAGGCTAGTCCTGGAAAAACAATGTTCATATAAACATCAAAAGCTCAGTTTCCGAAATGCCCTTTTGGTTACTGGCGCTCAGGGATACTGGTGCTTTCGGGGGTATTGGTGTTCTCATTACAGTAATCTTAATCAAGGGTAGAAAGGTGTGCTAGAGTGCTGTTTCTTTAAAACAGACACTGTAGATAGTATATGTACTCCAGTCTTTTTCAACGATTTCCCTTTTCACATCTTCCTGATTACTTCTATTTCTTGACAGAAAGGATAAAAGAAAAGCACTGACCCAATGGAGACCAAACAGTGTCCCAAATATCTTCAGCAGTTTCAAGTTGTAATCAATGCTGCAAACTTCTAAATTTAAAAAAAAGAAAAGAAAAGAAAAGAAACTCAATTGAGAATTTGCAAAAATTAAAATAAAATGAAATTTTCTGTATTAGGCTTTCAAAAAGGAAGACAAATAGTACTCTACCAGGAGGTGCACTTCAATGAAATTTTACATGTTAACATTCAGATGGATCCTGGTTTGTTTCAATCACTTCATGTATATTAAAAGGGAGTTTGAATGTAATAGTCTCCATCTTATTTGTTGAAAAGATGTACAAAAGGAATGACTATTTTTTAAAAATACTCTAGTATTCAGCAATATGATTCTAAGAGAAAAATCAGGACAATTAGAGGAAGATAAAATTAGTAGTAAGGAATAGAAAATGATATATAATCTGAAGTTTATTAAATGTGTGACTAGCTTATGAATAATTGAAAGTTTGTGTGATTTCTCCACTTATTATCACTCTTTTTCTGGGATTTGATGGGAAACTGAAATTTCCAGAAATATGGAAATTATTCTTTGAAACTTGAAAAATGTATTGGATTGTTTTCTAATTGTAGTTGTAATACATGTTCATTTTATAAAGTTTATAAAAGCCAAAAAGGCATGAAGAGATTTTTTTTCTCTAATGTTTCTTCACTTTTGTCTATCAAACAAACACTCACAGGTCACTAAAAATTTGCTTTTTTTCTTTAACAAAGGAGTTAAGTTAAAAGAGCTTACAGGATTCTGGGTAAATATAAAACATGCTGCTTCCTTTATGATGCTGCTGCACACCAAGGGCAAATTGCTAAACCTCTACACCTGAGACAAAGGGCAGAGCATTTATTTTGTGCTCTTCTAAACAGTTTACAAATATTAACTCATTCAGTCTTCCAAACAAGCCTGTACTTATACTGATATCTACAATATCAGTAGGCATTGGCATGTCTATGGCCCTTTAAATTACGAATAAAGAAACTGTGGTGCAGAGAGCTTAAGTCACTTGCCTAAGGTCATACATCCTTGAGCTTGGAAATTCAATCCAGAGAAAATGGCTTTTAACCATTATACTATGATAAAAGCACTCTGTGATATATAATTCATACTTTGAAGAATAGAATGATTCTAAAAATCTGTTTTTGCCCTAGATGAATGGTTCAAATTTACATATTCTTAAATGAAAACACAACAAAATGGTCATGTATCTCCATAGTTTTTTCACTAACAGTATAACTCTCCTGTGGCATTGAAATGGCTTGTTATATTTTCCTGAAGTGCACAATTCTGAAAAATAAAATAGTACCTTCACCATGAGGAAACCTGGCAAACTCACCCTTTACCAAATAAGGAAGATTTACATCATCAGTGTGATGTCATGTGTATATCATGTACCCCCTTGATATGATGTCATAAGAACAGCAAATCTCTTTGCTGCTCTTTCCAAAAATTAATAGACCAAGTCTAACCATGAGAAAGATGTGCTGGAAAACTTCAAACCAAAACTGAAGAATCTTAAATAGCTGAGCAATACTCTTCAAAACTATCAAGGTCATAAAAAATAAGGACAACTGAAGAACCATCACAGTCCAGAGGAAATTATGGAGACATGACAATTCACCACAGTGTGGTACTTTGGTTTGCATTCTGAAACAGAAAGAGGATGTTCATGGAAAAACTGGCAAAATCCAAATAAAATCTGGAGTTCGGTTAAAAGCAATGTGCCAATGGTGGTTTCTTAGCTTTGACCAGATTACCATGGTATTGTAAAATGTTCACTTTAAAGGACACTGGATGAAAGGTACACAGACATTGTATTAAATTTGCAACTTTTATAAACTTAAAATTATTCCAAAATAAAATGTTTATTTGTTAAAAATTTCTCTTTCTGAATCCATTTAGAATACCACCAAAATTAAATCAATGGCCATGCATGTTTCATCTGCTTGCTTTTTAGAAAGGAAATTGAATTTTTGTTTAGTGCCTGTTTGCTCAAATATGAAAATCCAAAATATCTATTGCTGAGTTTGGACACTTCATCATGTTTCATAGGATTAAATAGTTTGCCTTCATCATTAATCATGTTCAAATCTCTCATCTAGTTCTGGTAACTGAAGAAAAATACAAGTGTTTCTGTTGTAATCATCTCCGGACCCAACCCAAAACTGACGCAACGGGTGCACTCACGAAAAGCAGAACTCTACAGGAGCTGCCAAGAGAATGAAGCGAGTGAAGCATGTCAAGAAGCAGAGGGCATTTGCAGATTAGACAGAACTTGACTCAGGAAAACTGTCATTAAAATCACTTGTTTTTGTTAATGAAGTAGAAAAAGGAAAGAATTTTTTTTGTTGTTATTTCCTCCTTAATATGCCACTTGTATCAGTGAAATCTGCATAAACCAAAATTCAAAATTTATAAGCACAAGAACTCTATAGCCTGGAAAAGTAAACAAATTCATTGTCTTGTTGGAACAAGTGTTCCTCCAAGCCAATTTTTTTTCAAAAGTTGAATACCAGGATTTTACACAATCTTTAAACGTATGCAAGCAACAATTCTTAAAGAAACAGCAGAATCTTTAAAAATAAAAGCTTTGGTGGCTAAATTCCGTTTTCCCTGTAATCATTATGGAAACTTTCATAATTAGCAAGCAGTCAAATCTGGGTGTTCATGTCTCCTAGACCCATTTATCAGTCATTGCTGTAGCACTCTGCTGCCTGCAGATGTCACCTGGCAGCTCCTTGCCTTGGCTGCCTCAGGTATTTTTCACTTGCTGACTCAATGTTTCTCTGTTGCTGCCATGGAACATCCCTTTTGCAGGAGGAACCAGAGCCAATAGATAAATGTTTTCCCATTTTTCATGCTTTGGGAAGACATGCTACACCATTTCTCAGAGGATCCCCCAGTAGTATTGAATCCCAGTTGCCCACGTCCTCTTTTCCAGTTTTGCTCTTTCCAGTTCTTGAGTCCTCTGTGTTGGGAACATTTCCCCCAAATAAATTACATGCATGGCAAGCCTATGACTCAAGTTCTGTATTTTAGGGGAGCCAAAATGGAGGCACTGCTCCATCCTGAGAAATGACCATGCTCAAGGCAAACAGGATTAGGCAGGGCAGCTCTCCTCTGCCCCAACTTGGCTTGGGAATTCTCCTTCACACCTGCTGTCCCTATTTCTCTATACTCATCTCTTCCAATCTAATGACTCTGGCTCTGAGGACAGAAGAATAAAGATGTGTGAATGTGATGTCAGATTCCTGGAACAGTTCATCCCCAAAGTACAAGGGCATAGTGGATGCTAGAGTTAGGCTCAGCCTCTCTATTCAGTCTTCTAAAGATTGCTTGTCTGGCACCCCCTTCTCTTTCTTCTGTTAACACAACTTCGATTACCTGCTCTTAGTCCATAGGTTTCAGGTAGGATAACACATCCTTCAATTCGGATAACGCATCCTTCATTTCCTTCCTGTATGCCACCCCTAGCCCTACTCCTGTGGATTTATTCAGATTTGGACAAGTGACCAAAGCCTGGTCGTGTTAGCAATAGTCCCTAGAGTTTTTGCTGGAATGAATGAAAAAGAGGTTATGAATTCTCATTGGGGTTGCAAAACTGGTAAAATAGGGCCTGGAATTTTGTAATGCTTGAGGAGAACCTGCCTGAGAGTGAATTTGGACCAGAGGGAAGCACAGGTAAGACATGAAGGGGGACCATCTAAGTACATTATATGGACACCTAGGTCCTCCAGCTGGCTCTGGTTTATTTGTGGACTTTTCAGTCATGTAGACCAGCAGATTTTCTTTCTTTTCTGTTTTTTAAGATGGTATAAATTAGATGTCTGTCTCTTGCCAGTGAAATAGTCTTACCTAACACCACCTATCTTCCACACTTCTGCTAGAGACAACTTTCCTACACAGTTGCTCTAGTTACTTTATCGTTAATGCATCTGTCCATTCATCCATTCAAAATTTATTTACCACTCATGATCCAGGAACTAAATTGGGCTGTAAATTGAATTACAAAGAGGGAAAAGACAGACTCTGCTTTAACTGAACTCATATCTACAGAGTGGCACAGGAAAATATGGCATTGTGTGGAGGTCCAAGACACTCAGCAATGTGCAGAGTTTCATGGGCACTCACAGGAGAGGAACACCTGGCCCTCTTTCTTGGAAGGGTGGGAGCTTCCAGAGAAAACTTTCTGGTGGAGGGTGCTACCTAAGGTAAGTTGGGAAGGGACCCACTTCAGAAGAGGTAGATAGACCAAATAAACAAAGAAATGGAAACTGGAAACAGTGTGATATGACCTGAAAACAAAAATCAGCAGTTTATTTTTTTTTAACATGGTAATTTAACATTAAATTGATCCAGCAGAAGGATAGGCAGGCCATGGTCACTGAAGGCTCCTGCTTATCAATCAAGGACCGTGTCAAATGTCACTTCCATTAAAAACCCATCTTTCCATCCAAGGGGTTATCTTGGCCCTTGGATACAAATCACATTGTGGAGGGCATTGGTTTACGTACTCCCATAATGGATTATGTATTCTGCAAGGAAAGCTATCATATCTCTTTCCTGTTTGCATCCACCAGACACTAAAATTGTTTCACACCAGTGGCTTTCCTAAGGACTTATTGAAAACTATGACTATCTGGTCTTGAAAGTTCACGAGAAGCTTTATGCCAGGACTCTGGATGATGGGTGGTTCTGTCAGGGAAAGGAAGAGGTAAACATGAAGAGAAGTTTTCAGACAGGGAATTAGAAGGAACTAGGAGAAAAATTCTCTAAAATGAGTCTGGTTTATACTAAGCACTCGACAAATGTTTGTTGAAATAATGCATGAATCAAATGGTTTCAGACCACTGTTTTAAAACTAAAATATCCTGAAGTCAGGACATGTGGAAGCTTCCCTTGAAGGACTGTAGAATTTCCTTAGTTTCTTTTGCCTGTGCTGACCTCTGAGGACCAGAATGAAAGCTGTCAGTGGACATTTAATGAATCCAGACGTGACAGTTGGGTCAGAGGCAGAGTTAGAATTCTATAGTAAGAGCTAGGGAAGGGTCTCCCCCTACCTGAGAAAGCCAGAGTAATGGGTCTGAACCAAAGTCCTTGGAAAACTCTGATGCCCAGGTCTGCCGACACATCCAAAGAGACAGATGGGACCTGAAAATGCATCCAAAGCCAGAGAGCTTGAGCTATCCAGGTGTGGAACAGAAAGGGAGCAACATCAGGAATAAAGCCAGGGAGGTCCAGGTCACAGATGGAGCTGGAATATCTGTGTTTGGTTTATAGATCATCTGCTTCAGGCAGACAGAAAGATCCAGGTCATTACAGGTTCATGATCTAGGCAGTAAGTGAGTAGATAATAGCTATTCTTCCCACACATTTTAAAATTAATCTATGTGTACAAGGCACAGTGATAGGCTTAGTAGAAGAGGTAAAGTTGGATAAAATACAACTTCTAATGTAAAATTCTTTAGCCCGTCTACTCTCTCCTGCAATGCTATATTATTTGTTTTTTCTGTTCCTGGCATGATTTTCTGATGATATGATTAGGATACAAATACGTAAAATCACATTAAGGTAACACTGAGACTAATTTGATATATTAGCTTTTGTCAGATTTTTTTTTGGAGGGGGTGACTATTATTTTTCAAGAAGGTTTTTACAAATTGTTTTGCATCTCCATTTTCTTTAAGATTGTTTTCTGACGTGTCTGGAAGTGCTATTTACCATGTAATGACATCATGAGCATATTTTTAAAAAATTACAAGATTGCAAAGGATAAGGAAATGAGAAGCTTCTCTTGGAAATAATTACGCAAGAAATCTGTTTTGGAGATGAAAATGTTATTATGACTTTGTCATTCTGTAAACAAAATTTAGGAAATTGAAAGATAAACGTATAAACCACAAATGAAAATAGCATGCATAGCATGAAAACACAGATTTCAGCTAAGAAAAGTTTGAATCAACATAAGAACTTGATGTTAAATATCCTGTCTGTAGCATTTTCCAATATTCATTATCCTTCAATTTTTTGGTAGGAAATATTTGTGTTTTCCTTTTTAACTTCTTGATCAGTCCATTTACTCAGGTAATCGCTGAAGCAGATTCTCCTGAATAATACTCATTTCAATGGGGTTTCTCTACTGGTGTGTGACTGAGCTAGTTCACTGATTGACATTTCTAGTTAATTAGGGAAGTAGTTAATTAAGAACACTAAAGAAATACAACATCTAATTAGATATGGTGGGAATTATAGCGAAAGAGGAGAAACAAGGGCTTGGTTGTATGTAATTTACTATCTGTATGTTGTACATTGAAGAAAATATCTATAATAAAATAATGTTTAATATGTCCATATCATAGCACCTATGTGTGATTAGAGCACATGAATAGACAGATGAAGGGAACTCTTAACAGAGTCTCTAATAGTTACAAATGTGGCTCTAATTAATACATCAAACAAATCACTGATGAGGCAAATAGTGTGAGTGTGTTATAATGTCCATAAATAATTTGGTGAGATCTGTCAGCCTCACAAGGTCGAGAGCTGGGAAAATGGTGTCTTTCTTTAATTTTCAACTAAATTTCTGTCGGCTGAGTAGCTTATCCTTAGCACCAACTGCACCATTACATCACGGCACTAACAGTAGTTTTATTTTTCTCCATGTAGTTAATATTTGAAAAACATTTATTTAACGCCTACTCTATCATGTATTTTTCTGAAATCCAGAATGAAGAGATGGAATAGGCTTGATCCTTATTTTCCGATTTAAAGTAGGAAAATAGATAAAAGAATAATCACAGTGAAGCTTAATATTCTGATGGAGGTATATGTAAATTGCTTTATTGTTTATTTCCTAATAGTCCCTATAGCTATCCCTAGAATTACTGAGAAAATAAGACTGATTCTCCAACACAGCTGATAAATAAGACTGGCTGTTCCAACTCTGCTCTGACTGCTCTGCTTCAAGCTATATTGCCTCTTACCACAACTGCTGAATGGTGATATAATCCTCATGTTGTATCTGCTTCAATGAAGAAGGAAATACTTGGCAATTTAAATCTAAAGTTTATTTATTTATTTTTTTTGTTTTCTTTCCTGGAAAAATCGCTAAGTCAGCCTCTCAATTACTAGATGTCCTGTATATTTTATAATCTTAAAGATACGCTGGCTGACAAACATTGTGGTTTTGTTATTTAATTTTCTTTTAGTTGTTATCAGGAAAATACTGCTTGTGTCTATCATGCTAAATTTTTTCTTAACTAGCTGTCTGCACCCAAGCTTTGGGTTGTGGTTCTGTGCAAGGGAAGTCCTGCTTTGTTCGCTGTAGTCTTCAAGAGGTGGTTGCCAGCTCGGGGATTGTGGCTTCTGCTGAAAATGTTATGTGCTCTTAGAGTAGAACTCCAAGGAAAGAAAAGGAAACATTTATTTACTAGGTTTCAGTTCTGAGTCAGAACCCATGTTGGGTCCTATTATAAGTGTGATTTTTTTCTTTTAAGATCCCTGTTTGGTGGGCTTTATTGTCCTCATTTTGTGACAAGGGAATTGAAGAGAACCAGGGTCACATGTAGTCAAAACTGAGATACAACCCAAACTGTCTTACTCAAAAGCCCACTGGGATAATGCCAGCATCTACAGGAATAATAAGGAAAAGACCCATAGGACAAGAATAATTTTGTATAAGAGCTAGTTAAGTCCACTGAGCGTGAATATGCTGCTTTTATCCAAGTCCTCCTAGAAATCGATGTGTTTTCTATCCTTAACTCAATTTGCATTTGGGACCAAGTTAGGAGGTACATGGCTAAAGCAGATGGGCAGTGAATATAAATGGTAGCCCCACCTGAAAATGAACTAGAATCTCAACAATCCAGACAACAACCTATTTGGTGTGACATCTTTACCACAGAAGCTGTTTTTCATGGGTTTCCTTGAGACTCCAACCCCAGATCAGGGATGGAGATTGAGATTAAAGGAAGACTATAGACCAGGAGATTTAACTTTCCAGCTGGACTTCAGTATCCTGCCCCTATTGGCTCTCCAAGCATTTTATCTGGAGTGTGGAATCCAATATGGACCCTCAGAACTTAACTCTTTAATCAAAGAACTGGAGAAGTGTTTTTAAACTACCCATCATGGTATATCAGTAGGTTATGAAATCACTTTATAGAGGTGTGGCCAACATCTTTTAAGAAATGGAATGTGGTAGGATAGAATAATAGAATAGAATAGAATAGAATAGAATAGAATAGAATACGTGAGGACACACAGTACAAAGCAGATATAAGTATTGTATTATGAACTAGTTTTATGTGTGTGAGAGTCTGTATATATGCATATGTGTAGAAATACATACCTACACTCATACACACATACATATACACCAGTGAATATAACAAGCACAGGTCCTACATATATGTGTAAGTGAATGCTAGATCACATAGGTTAGCTATTCATGCTCTGGCCAAAGAAAACTAATTATATTACCCTGAACTTGGTTTCCTATTTGTAAAATTGGAACAGGAATACTCCCTAACTACTTTCAATGTGCATAAATAATTAGTGTTTTCTTTATGATTGTGTACAGATAAGTGATACTTTATTAAAAATTAGCAGTTCAACTTATAACCATGTCAAATGACTAATTATATCTCCAAAAAGAAAAAGAAGGAGTGGTGAAATTACAGGTTTTAAAAAATAGTTTTTATTCTTTTTCCTCTGTTTTCTGTTATAGTGAACATGCGTTGTCTTTTACAATGAGAAAAAAATGAATATATCTTTGAAAACAACCAAATCTTCAATATTCTATGCATTACAGAGGAAATTATTTTACCACAAAGGTATTAGAAGGAAAAAAAAAACAGTAATAACAAAAATGCAGAATAACTTGCAAGGTCAAAATGTCCTTTGATGGTTTTGTCTTATTGATAGATACCATGACTACGTGGTAAGTCCCTAATTTGTGGACATTTTATGCTGACTACCTCCAACTGGAGGGGGAGTTTAAGTACGTTGAATCTTTATCACTCCATGAATGTTGAAACAACAACAGGGAGTTGCTGTGTCACTTGGGATTTTCCCAGGAGCAAAAGCTCTCTCCCCATGCCCATGCTGATAAAGGCAGTAACTTGATATAGTTGGATGTATGTCCCCTCCAGATCTTATGTTGAAACGTGATCCCCAGTGTTGAAAGTGGAGCCTAATGGGAGGTGTTTGGGCAGATTTCTCATGCACAGCTAGTTCCCTCCCCGTAGTAATTAATGAGTTCTCACTCTTTAGTTTACAGAAGAACTGGCTACTTAAAGGAATCTGGCACCTCCTTCTTCTCTTTTGTTCCCCTTCCTCTCACCATGTGGCATGCTATATTAGTCAGGGTTCTCTAGAGGGACAGAACTAATGGAATATATATATATACATATATATATATGTATATATATACACACGCACACACACACATACACATAAATAAATATATATATTTAAATATATATACAGATATATATTTAAAGGGGAGTTTATTAAGTTTTAATTCACATGATCACAAGATCTCACAATAGGCTGTCTGAAAGCTGAGGAGCAAGGAGAGCCATTCTGAGTCCCAAAACTGAAGAACTTGGGGTCCAATATTTAAAGGTTGGAGGCATCCAGCATGGGAGAAAGATGTAGGCTGGGAGGCGAGGCCACTCTCTTTTTTCACCTTTTTTTTTTTTTTTTTTTTTTGCCTGCTGATATTCTAGCTGCGCTGGCAGCTGATTAGATTGTGCCCACCCAGATTAAGACTGGGTCTGCCTTTCCCAGCCCATTGACTCAAATGTTAATCTTCTTTGGCAACACCTTCACAGACACACCCAGAATCAATACTTTGTATCCTTTGATCCAATCAAGCTGACACTCAGTATTATCCATCACACACACCTGCTCCCCTTTTACCTTCCACCATGAGTAAAAGCTTCCTGGGGCGTCACCAGAAGCTTAGCAGACACTGGTGCCATGCTTGTACAGCCTGCAGAACTGTAAGCCAAATAAGCTTCTCATATATAAAAAAAAAATATATATATAAATTCCCTCAGGTATTCCTTTATAGCAATGCAAAACAGATTAACACATGACTCAAAAGCATTCTCAGGACAGTTTGACCAAGGTCATTCTAAAGCAAGCATTTATAAGGCATCAGCATTCCAGCATTGTTTGACTTTACAAAATGTGTTTTGATCTTTTGATCCTTTAAAAGTCAAATCTACAAATTATTAAATACAGCTAAGTATGGTGTTTGAGACAGGCAACAAAAGGGAAATTAGAAAAAAAAAAGAAATCACACCACACATCTCATTTCCAGTATTTTCCCCTTCAAAGTTTATTTGATTTGAACAATTTTATTTTATTGCTATTGCAATGTTTTATTATTATTATTATTGCTACTTATTACCAAAAGAATCCACCATCTGTTAAATTCCTTACTCAGGCCGGGCACAGTGGCTCATGTCTGTAATCTCAGAACTTTAGGAGTTCGAGGCAGGTGGATCATTTGAGGCCAGGAGTTTGAGACCAGGCTGGCCAATAAGATGAAACCCGTCTCTACTAAAAATACAAAAATTAACTGAGTATGATGCCACTTGCCTGTAATCCCAGCTACTCAGGAGGCCGAGACATGAGAATTGCTTGAACCTAGAAGACAGAGATTGCAGTGAGCTGAGATCGTGCCACTGCACTCCAGTCTGGGCAACAGAGCAAGACTCTGTATAAAAAAAAAAAAAAAAAAAAAATTCTTACTCAGCACTCCAAACTGACTGGGTTGGTGCATTAAGAATAATATTGACACCAGTAATATAATACTATAATACAATGAATAGTTGTTAATTTTAAAGCTCAGACTGTGTATAAAGAACTATGCCAAATATTTTGCATATATCATCTGTTTAGTCCTTAAGATAATCCATAAAGTAGACACTCATAATGCCCTCATTTCACACAGGTGAAAACTAAGGCACAGAGAGAAAGTGAGTGTGGTGCAGCCTTGGATGCCAGGCTAAGGACTTTGGACCTTGAATATTTTGTTCAGGGAAATGAAATATTTGGGTTTTGGAAAGATAATTTGGGTAGTAGTGCATAAGTTGTACTGGAGATAAAAAAAAAAAAAACACTAAATGGGCAAAATCTGGTTGGAGACCATTGTTCATTCTTTCTCCCTATAGATACTCCAACCCTGCAGAACTATGAACTGTTGTTTGAACATGCAAATGACTTAATTATCTTGTGTCTTTCTACTTATCTTGAGGCAGTTCCAGTCTTCCCATGGTCCCCCTCACAAATTCCTATTCCCCCTTCAAGTGCTAGTTCATGGAATTGCTCACATTTCACTTTCCTGTGTGAAAGACGCACAATACTCTAAGCAAGAGCAGGGAGTTGGGAGTCAGAGCGATCCACTCAGCCTGTGACAAGCTGTGTCCTTCCCAAGACTGTCACCTCATCTCTATAATGGGAATAATACTAACTTGCAAATTTTAGATGATATTCATAAGTATCTATAAATTGTGTTTACTTTAATTAGTTATCCTAGGTACCTCCCTCCCTTCCAGCCCACCACAGAGATTGAATAGTATCTTCCGTATTTTATCATAGATCTTAATCCTACCTGTACACATTGTCACATTAGGTTAAAACAGCACTAGCTCATGAACAAAGGTCTGTAGCTTTCTCCTGCCTCACGTAGGTTCTGCCTTCTGGTCCATGGTGGTAGGCTGAATAATGCCCTCACCCCTGAGATCCTTGTGTTCTATTTTCTGGACACTATGAATATGTTGCTTAACATGGCAAAATAAAATGTCTTTGCAGATGTATTAGAGATCTTGAGTTGGAATTTGTTTCTGAATTATCCAAGTGGGCCCAACGCAGTCACAAGCCTCCTTATGAGAGGTAAGCAGGCTATAAAATGTAGAAGAGTCAGCAGAGACAGAGGAGAAGCAAAAGTTGGAGTGATGCAGGTTGAATATTGGGGGAGGGGCTGTGAGGAAAGAAATGCAGGTGAAAAAGAAAAGGAAGTAGATTCTCTTCTAGAGCCTTCAGAAGGAATACAGTTCTGAGGACACCTTGAGTTTAACTTTTAATACTTACTTTGGACTTGAGACCTCTAGAATTACAAGCTAATAAAATTGTGTTGGTTAAGCCACCGAGTTTGTGGTAATTTGTTACAGAAACAACAGGAAACTAATATGCACACATTACAACACCTTCATTTCTCCCCAAAACAGAGCAATGTCTTCCAAAAGGATGAACGAAAATATTACCTCATACTTCTCCTAGATTCCAGAATCTTAATATCTCCAGTGTTAAGGAATTATGCTTAAGTGCTACTAATATTTATTGGCAAGCTAATTGTAATAAAAAAGGTAAATATGTAGCTATAAAGTACTGCAATCATAGAAATGAACAAACTTGTATCAGCTAACATATAACACCAAACAAAATCAGTCTTTATTAAACCAAACCTTCCTTCATAATGCTTTTTGCTTAAAATTCTGAAAATTCTAAAATGTAAAATTGCGATGTGTATGCATTACTTTTTGCAGTATTATTAAAGAATAGATTGACTATACCACAACCTGATTTATTTTGTTAATTTAATATAAGAAGGATAATATAAACATCAGAAGATTCTTTCACAGTTTGATTGAAAGTGCACACTTAGGCAGCTAGCAGTTAACGCTCCAATCGTTTCTTAACTATTTTCTTGTACAACGGGGCTTTCAAATCCAAGCAAATTTTCCTCCCATTCTTCAGCGTAGCTCTGGCAGGGAAAAGAGAAGAGGTGGCCTTTCAGTCCCTGGGTTTGCAGATGGGATTAGAAGGGGTGGGATGGGCAGAGGAGTCACGGAAGGGGGCACTGACTGATGCAGTGCAAGGACTCACATCAGTTGGGCAGTGGGGCAGTGGGGTCCGGCCTTGATCACCTCCAGGCTGGTGATGTGCCTGGGACGGACCTGGGAGGTGGTCCTCATACACAGGCACTGCAGGTCCCCATCTCCTTCTTCAGCGTCAGCTGGGCAGGGAGAGGAGGGGGAGGGGGAGGGGGGGGAAGAGGAGGAGGGCAGGGAGTGGTGACTCCATGAGCGGCCAGAGGTACTTTAGGGACCTTTTCCACTACCTCCAGCCTTCTTCTCCTTAGCTATAAATCATACTGCCCTCGGAGAGAAGTTGCGCTGACCAGGTAGCGAGGTGCACGTGCAGCGCCTGGCACTGTGCCGGCACACTCAGCACGCGTGCGCTAAGTGTAGCCGCGATCAGGAGCCTAGAGGACTCCTCCCCAGCCCCAGGGCTTCCCAGACCCCCCCTCGCCGCTGCCGGCCCTCACAGCCTGGCTTCTGCTCTCACCGCTGGCTAAGGCGACCACAGCTGGCAGGAGCAGCAACCCCAGGAGCAGCAGCCCGGGGCGGGAGGCGCGGGACCCGGCTGCGGAGCTCATGTTGTCGCGGAGGTTCCAGCAGGATCCTAGTGCGCAGTGGGATCCTGGGCTGGGCCTCTGCAGGTAGAGACTTCCGGGCCTCACCAGCAACTTTTATCCCCCGCCCTCGTCCTTCCAGTCCGGAAGCCTGGGGTGGACACTGAGGAACTGTGGTGCAGAAGCTAAGACACTGCTGTGAAGGCTCGGACTCTGGCCAGCCAAGATTACAATACACAAGACTCGGGGCAGCTGCCTTGACTGGGTGCTGGTAGAAGGATGCATACCTCCAGCCTTAATGTATATATACTCACGTTTGTGGAGTTATGCACAAGAAACAGTTATGTGCAAGAAACAGTACTTGCATCTTAGAAGGGAAATGTTTTCTGTGTTGTATCACAGTAGAATTCTCTCTAGTCACCATGCAACTTACACAGCAGGTGGCTTCAGGACCCAGACAGTTCTTGTGTCCTTCCCAACTCAAGCACTGCCCATATGCTCCTGACTTCAGTGTTGATTACTGTTGAGTTTGGCGGCCGTGTGTGTGAAGGGTATGTTATTTGCAATTGTTTTCTGCTACTAATAAGTTGAATTTGGTCTCTAGGCCATGACTTTTCTGAATTTCCCTGAATGTGGAAAACTTCCCTAATCTCTGGATGGGATTTACCAGACTCCACCAACAATCACTGGTATACTATAGGACGCAAGGTCTATTTCCCTTTACTTTTACTTTTAGAAAAATTGCAGAAGTAATATTTGAATGCATTCTTTTTTGTAAAAACGTAGTGCCTGGCTGTTTTTATCGTTCTTTCCATCCTGAATAATTGCCCAGAAGAGAGGACAAGAAGAGTTTGCCAGGCCACATCTCCCAGGGCCTGCTGTGCCTTCAGTCAGTACCAGTGACAGGGTGAGATGGTCTGCACTATTGACAGGGAGCAGTGATGCTTTCTGCGGGAGGACTCAGGGCATCTAGGAGGTGAGGGTGGAGCAGATGCAACAGAATCCCATACAGGAAAGGGGAAGAGATCCATAGGGACCATCTCTGAAAAAGAATGGGACACTTCTCTGAAAAAGAATGGCTTTGGCTCTTGATCAGGGCGAGGTACACCCTTAGCCCAAAGCCAGAAGTTCCCTGTCACACTGATTAACGGTGGTGAAGAGTGTCAGGGACCCACTGCATAGAACTAGCTGATATTCTAATGGTCAGCAAGCCTGGATATTTGTAGGAATATGCAATTCTTTCTCTTACTCTCCCAACACCCACCTATTTGGCGGGTTAAAGTCTATTCATATTTCTGGTATCAGCTTAAATATCACTTTCTCATGCAGGCCTTCCCTGACAGCTATATGTAATCATGTCCCTTGTTCTATTTTGCAAACTCTGTTCTTTCTATTTCTCACAGAATACACAAACAGACATGCACATTGTAGATATATATATATATAATTTATGTGTATCTATGTATTTATAAGTGTTTATAATGGCTTTGTTTCTTAAATGGAAAACACTGTGAAGTTAGAGATCATAACGTTTATCACTATTTCAATGTACGAGTAGGGACTCAATGCAAAGCAGCTACAGTAATGAAGATAACGTGTTGAAAATGATGATGATGAGGCTTTGATGTGCTCATATGTCTATTCAATTGGAGCGATTAGAGCATACAATTGGAACATACATCTATACTGACATGTGTCACATATGGTTGCAATTGTTTGTCCACTTGTCTGCCTCTCACACCGGATAATTATCTCTTCAATAGCAATTCTCTGTGACTTACATGCATCACATAACAATGTTTTCAGCAGTCATAGACTGTATATATGATGATGATCTCATAAGATTATAGAGGAGCTAAAAAATTCTCATTGCCTTGTGACACCGTAGCTGTTGTAAAATCATAGCAAGCCAATGTATTCTTCATGTGTTTGTGGTAATGCTGATGTAAACAAAGCTACTGTGCTTCCAGTGGCATAAAAGTATAGCACACACAATTATGTACAGTACCTAAAAATTTGTAATTATAATAAACAACTGTTTCTGATTTGTGTATTTACTTATATTATACTTTTCAATCATTATTTTACAGTGATTCCTTCTACTACTAATGGAAGAAAAGTTAACTGTGAATCAGTCTCCAGCAGGCCCTTCAGAAAATATTCCAGAAGAAGGCACTGTTATCTTAGAAGATGACCACTTTATGTGTGTTATTGCCCATGAGACAAGAAATGAACTTGGAAGACAGTGATCAGTGATTCTCACCTTGTGTAGGCAAATTTGTATATTTGTGTCTTAGTTTTCAACAAAACAGTTTAAAAGGTAAAAAAATTAAAAATAAAAAAGCTTACAGAATGAGAATAGAAAAGAAAAAGTATATTGGTACAGCAGTACAATATGTTTGTGTTCCATATAATTATTATAAAACAGTCAAAAAATTAAGAAAAGTAACACATTTATAAAATAAAAATGTTACAGTGAGCTAAGGTTAATTTATCATTGAACATAGAAAAATACTTTTTATAAACTTAGTGTAGCTTAAGTGTACAGTGTTTTTACAGCCTGCAGGATTGGACAGTAATGTGCTGGGCCTTCACATTCACTCGCCACTCACTCACTACTCACTCAGAGCAACTTCCAGTCCTGCAAGCTCTATTCATGGTAAGTGCTCTCTACAGGTGTACCGTTTTGTATTTGACCACACTTCTACTATACCTTGTCTATGTCTGAATATGTTTAGGCACACAAGTACCTATCATTGTGTTACAATTGCCTGCAGTATTCAGTACAGTAACATACTATACAGGTTTGTAGCTTAGGAGCAACAGGCTATCCCATATGGCCCAGGTGTATAGTTGGCTATACCAGGTTTGTTTAAACACACTCTATGATGTTTACACAATGAAAACAATTGCCTAGCGATGCATTTTGCAGAGGGTATCCTCATTGTTAGGCAACATGTGACTGTATTTTTAAACATTCGGTATATGACTCAATGGCCATTGCAGAACATATTGTAATTCATACATTTTCATGGAACAAAACCTGAAGCTCTTTCTAAGTTAACAGCAGAGAGAATAAATAGTATGGTTTTAAAATCGAATGAGCAGCATAGTGGGTTTGTACAACTTTACTCCCAGATTCAATATTTGCAGCATAAAGGAATTCAGGCAGCAGCAAGTGGCAATTAAACTACCCTTTTCTCTGCAACAAAGTAGCATAACTCAATAACTGCACACAAAAATAAGAGACACCTGCATCTCATGAAGTATAAACATAGTGCCAATACTGTGTTATGTCTCAGGAGCTGGCCTTGACAGGTTTCAGTGGTAAACCACTAGAGTTATGAGTGAGATACCTGAGCTACTTTGAATAATTGGAGAAAAACTAAGGAGAAGAATTGCAATTTCCATTTACTGCTTTATTACATGTTTATTTATGTATAGTTTTGGCTATTATTGATATATACATTTATTTTATAGACAAAACACTTTAAGGTATTGAGCCTATGATCGTGAGGAGATAATAAAAGCATTCCTTAATAGCACAGAAGTTGTGAACTACATGCTTAGTACATGAGTACTTCCACAAAGTCCAGGTACCAGTTGAAGTAGGTGAACTTATTTCTTCTCCTATAATCAATACAGCATATACAGTATGCTATTTTATGTATTAGGTCCTATTTTGTGTGCCAATAATACTATGTTATATGTAATGTAATCTTGTCATTTGAGGAAGAAGAGTTGAGAAAAGTGGTGTGGTGCAGTGTTGAGAGCAGAGTTCCAAATCCCCACTCTGTCACCTACTAAGTAATCTGGTATTGAGACAAGTTTTTAAATTTCTTGAACTTTCTTTTTTGTTGTTGTTCCAGAAAATACCATAGTTCCTTAGAGAATATCTTGATATGTTTTCATTATATATTTTTACTCTGCCAGTGGCAAATATAGTCACTTTAAAGCAAATAATCACAACTTACAAAACTTACATTCAACAACTTTATTACTTCAGCATTGGAAGGCTAAAATAAACATTAGTAATTTTGAACTACTAGAAGCTGCAATCAAATCTTTGTTCCTGAATTCTCAGGGCCTGATTAAAGGTCTTAGTGTGAAATAGTACACGAAAACTAAGCCCCACAGAGATACAGAAGTATAATCTATACATCACGTGTTGGCTTGTATTTTATTGTCTGGATCACTGTCCCATTTACAAGATTTGCTTTTTCAATTGAGCTGGACATTTTGAAGGCAGAGGCATGTCCTAGTTTTCTCTGAATGTCTCATGTATCCTATTGCATGTAGGATAATGCAGGATAAAGTAGGTCCAAAGCAGTGTTAATAAGTAAATCAACAAATATAAACCCTATGAAGGAACGTTTCTCTTTTTGTTCTAATTAACAGCAAACTCCACATGACCCCAAGCACGTGTGGTATTAAAGTGTCATTTGGAAGTCTGGCAATAAAGAACAAGGCAATTATAAGTGGTCCTGGCAACAAGTAGTCTTCCTGCTACAACTGTGTATAATTTTATTAGGATGTTATTTAAACTTCCCATATTCTTTTCTTACTTTTCATAACTAAATTTTATGGACAATGATTTATTATTTCTGATAATTCTTCATGTTATTGTGAGGTTCTTCTGCTAAGTTCACTTAAGTGAGTGCAGTCAGAAACAACTGAAATGTCTGAAAACCAAAAATGTCCTCATTCACTTGCGAAGTGGTTGGTGTTGGCTGCTGGCTGACATTGCTGCTAGGGTAACTGGGTCCTTCTTCTCTTTTAAGTAGCATTGTTTTACTTCTGAGGAATAAAAAGAAAGTAAGGATGGAGGAATGGAAAGGGAGAGAAAAAGAAAGAAAGGAGAAAGAAGAAAGAAAATAAGACAACACAAAGCACAAGCCCGATCATTTGAAGGAATTCTCAAAATATTAAATATGCAAAACTGCTTTCTAGCCAAAAGAAATGAATGTAGTAAATATTTTTTTTCTGACTTTTTAAGTCATTTTTTCTTGTTGTTTAATAGTTCCTGAATATGTCTACTTAAGTTGTTAGGTCCTGTTTTTTAATGTATTCCTTATTTTTCTACACCTTATTTTTTTCCTATAAATTAGAGTTCACATACAGCATAATAAACTAAAATGATTTTTCTCCCTGTCTCAACACAGAAATTTCTAGTCTTAAGCAAACTTTAAAAAAGGGCATAAGCCGAGAGTTTGGGATCTTCTGAGAGCTGAGATGTGGAGTCAATTGCAGAGACAAACCCAGCAGGACACAGAATGAGAGCAGGCTTCTTTCTAGTTCCTTCTGTGGGATGCCTTTATAGCCTTTCCCTATTATTGAGGTTGAGCTATTATGAATTCTCAAGTCAGATACATTTTCATTCAAACACAAGATCAAAACCATTTCCAGAGCAAGACATAAAGGTTTTTAACACTATTCATAGTATCTTTCGTTTTCTGTTCAACCCTCAAACATATTGCTGAAAATGTTTACTGGCTTCACTGGACCTCTGTTTTTTCTTTTTTTTTTTTCCATACTTAACACTATGCAGATTTCTTTCCTATTTTATTAGTAAGATTTTTTTAAAGTCCCTAATCCTTTTGAGGAAACAATATGGAAAGTCTTCTGAAGTAGTGATGCTGTTTGAATTGTTTGATACCGGGAAGGAGGTAGGCATGGGGCATGGTATCACAAGCCATTGTCTCAATCAACAAATGTGGTTTTCACAAACAATACATTGTCAGCAAGGTTCATGAGGAAGTATTAAAACGTTTCTTGAGTCATTAAAATTTCATAAGCCTGTTAGTTAGCATTGGATATAAAATAGTTTTTTTGCTAGTTTTTATTTATTTAAAAATATTGATTAGGTATCTATTATGTGATAGGCATTATGAGGTTCTCATTTTTGTGTAACTTAGTCATTTAACTATTTATTTTTTAAGAGAAATCTGAAATATTTGTGTAAAGCAATGGGATATGGATAATGCTCTAATATTACTGCTACTATTTCGACTGCAACTGTTAATTGCTGTTACTGTCATTTGCATTATTCCCTTTATTTCCAAGATGAGATGTACAGTACAGAAGGCAAGATGTACACAAATGATTAAGAGATATTTTCAAATAAGTTATTCAGTTAAAAGCAGTTAGCTTATAAAAAATTATAAATTTGAATGAATACTAGAAGTAAAAACAATTGTCAATGTTTCTTGAATATTAAAATAACTTGACAGCCTTTTTCAAGAATCTTACATTGTCACCATGGGTTTTTATGCGTGTATGTTTTAAGTAATTTTATCAACTCTATTTCCTTTAAGTCATATTATAAATAGCAGAGTCATTCTGGCAACAAAGAAGTTTTCTAAAACCCAAAACATAACTTATCTGTTAGTTATTTTAAAAGAAAATATCTAGAGACACCAGAGGACCATTATCCATTGAAATTAAGACATATTATTCCTGCCCTACATAGAATATTTTGAGCTGACATTTCCCAAATCCTTCTTTTAAGTATAAAGTCAATAAGCTATCAATCATAAAAGCAATTTGAACTGAATATCCTAAAGGTAGTAGAAATTTTGGGTCGGTTTGTTAAAGTATCTTAATAAATTGAAATACTAGTCAACAAAAGATTTTCTATTAAGTGCTGAAACCAAATGTGTTTTATGTATGATTCTCAGTTGATAAGAATTATTCAGACCTCTGGCACTCAGGTTAATGGAAGTTTTACTGTCTTCCAGTGAAGCATGGAGTGCGAATGAGGAAAGAGTGGGGGAAAGTGGAGCTGGGAAAATTTCTTCCTGGGTGCTGTTACATAGAAGTGCTGCAAAGTTTTGCAGGCCTAAGACTTCTTACTTCAATTTTGGTTAATTAGTGTAATTTGTTGCGTCTCAAATATATGACTGTTACCCAGTTTCACTACATATTCATTCATTTGAGGAAATTCCAGTACAATATTTTTCCAGAGCCTTCAAACACATTCAATTGTTAGCAAGTACCATTTGATCCTCTTTTGCTGTGTAAGAAATCAACCTTAAACTTAGTGGCTTAAAACAACAATTTACTATTTCTGACAACTCTATATGTTAATGTGAGATTCTTCTGCTAAGCTGAATTAAGTGGGGGGCAGTCAGAAGCAACAAAAATGGCTGAAAATCAAAGTTGGCCTCATTCCTGTGTGAAGTAGTTGGTGTTGGCTTCTGGCTGAGATTTCTGCTAGGTTACCTGGGTCCTTCTCCTTCTCTTTAAATAGAGTTATTTTACTGCTGAGGAATAAACAGAAAGGCTGAAGGAAAGGAGAGAAGGAAAGGGGAGAGGAAGAAGAGGAAAGGGGAAGGAAGAAGAAAGAAAAAATACAACACGAAACACAAGCCCCTCCACTCTCCTCCTCTTTCTTACTTCTTCTTTCTCCTAGTCTCTTCCCTCAGCTCCCTTCTCCTTTCTTTCTCTCCTCTTATTAGAAAATCTTTGTTCTGTGGGAAACAGTACATTTGCTATAAAGAGATCTTAACTTTGACTGAAACTCTCCATATTTATAATTTCCAGATTATAAAGATCTTGCATAGGGTCAGGTATGTAACAAGATTATCAGTAAAGGTCAATAAATTGATATTTGATTGATGACTATTTATGTGAAGGAAAATACATCATAATTTTTGATAGTTACCATGTACTTCACAGAAAAATATAATACACAGTTTTCATAAGCTTCTATAAAAAGACTCATAAAAAGAAATTTTAGGAGTGCTAAAAATTAATCATTCCTGTAAATGTAGAAAGAATATAAATAAAATTAGAAAAAAATGCATATGTAGAAAGAATACGAATAAATTTAGAAAAAAACTGCTAAGTTCTCAGTTTTCTTATTTGTAAAAGAGAGTTTGAACTAGGATTCTTGAGGAATAAATTATTAATTATATTTACCAAGAATCTACTTTGTTCCAGGATACTGCCTGTAAGAGAGATATTATACTGATTTTACAGATGAGGAAACTGAGGAAGGTAGATGTGTTGTCAAGATCACATTGGTGGAAATACACAGAACTAGATCTGAAATGCAATTGCTCTAATTTTGTACTGTACCACAAAATTTAAAGAAGTATAATTATTTTCTCTTGCTGGAAATAAGTCAACTAGATTACTCTTTATTGAACTCTAGAGGTAGATTAAAACTTACATCATAAATTTATGTGGTAGAGAAACACATCCATTAAGAAGGTGGATTTTCCAGAGAAGGGTCCTTGCAATTTATCTATGTTTCAGAAACAGGACTTGAAATTTTGTAGAAACAAAATTGTACACCTAAACTCTAGGTCTTTCTACGTTCTTATCTCACCCCACATATATGAGGCATGAACAATCCTTCTTAGGAACTTAATATTAATTTTGCTGACTAAGAATCAACCAGGGATATCAGCCAAAATCTAAATCATGGTACATTCTCCTCCTCTTCCTTGATTTAGTCAGGGAGGCAAAGAGAAATCCCCAAGTGCTCCTTCCATCTGGTAAATTTCTCATTTTGTAACATACAGGAAGGACTTTTGAAGTTATATACAGCATGAGAGTTATCCACAGCAATTATTTTCCTTAAGCAAGAATTAAAACTGTGATTGAAAAAACAAAGCCACTAGTCATATTTTATCATAGATCTTGTCATACCTTCAGGAATTGAAGGACTATGTGAATGTGTCACACATAGAAGCAAACAGGAAAGTCTGGTATAATGAGGGACATTAATTACACATTGAAAATTGTCTGAGTTGGAGCAGTAACAGAGTAGGTTTTAGGTGAGCACATTTGTTCAATTCCAAGTGACTTTATATATAAGATAGAGTTTCAAACGGATAACAGAATGAAAATAGTATTTAGGGGTTAGTATGAAGAAACTATAAGACATATTCCCAGTATATTTATATGAGCAATTTTCCCCGATATGTTAGTCCTTGAGTTTGCTAGTAGCAAGATCAACTAGGAATGGCTGGAAGAGTGAACAGTAGCTATCATTGAGTTTCTTGCATAGGTTACTCTTTGGTAATATACTGTAATCTATTTTCTCTATAGAGTGACCATTTGTAGAATTGGCATGACAACTAGAATTTCAACAATATTAGAAATCATGTTTCATTCTATCTCTATGAATAAACTAAAGTTACGAGTCTTGCTTCTGAAAAAAAAAAGCAGAGCTTGATGAAAAAAAAAAAAAAAAGGTAACCATCAAGACCAGCCTGGCTAACATAGTGAAACTCCATCTCTACTAAAAATACAAAAAATTATCTAGGTGTAGTGGTGCCTGACGGTAGTCCCAGCTACATGGGAGGCTGAGGCAGGTGAATCGCTTGAACCTGGGAGACAAAGGTTATAGTGAGCTGAGATTGCACCACTGCACCCCAGCCTAGGCAACAGTGACACTCCGTCTCAAGGAAACCCCAAAAAAACCAGTAAGGTTTATTTCTTTATGAAGCTTAAATTTCACCCGTACAAAGGGCATTTAACATTCTTTAATCTATTATAATCAAGCATTTTTCAATAAGTATTTTGGGGTTAATATGACATAGCAGGATTTGTTTTAAACACTGAAATTTAGAGCTCATTTTTGTAATTTGGTTTGCTTTTTTAGTGTTTTCCCAGTATTAGTGTATCATTCATGAGTTCAAAAAATGCCGTTTTAGAGAACAAAAAGAGAGCACAGAAGTTTAATGCTTTTTAAAAATTTTGAGACTTTTTTGTACTTTTCTTTGCTGAAAAAATTACTAGAAAATCCACCTCTGAATCTACTTTTTAAGTTTTTTCACATCTTTGTGTCTCTGTCTTTCTCTCTCTCTGTTATATAAGTATATCAATATATAATAAATAAAATATATTAATCTAATTTATATTTCATTTATAAAGCGAGAGATAAAATATACAGAAAGGTCTATGTTTGATACACTAAAGTATACAAGTACATGCAAATATAAGCATATATAATATTATTAATTCAGTTGCAGTGTGAATGTGTGTATACACATACTAATTTGCTTATTCTTTTCATTTCTTGCTTTTCCTAAGAAAAGGCATTTTGTATTAAATGACACTTTTAATACTAGAGAGACTTGTTTAATGTAAATCACTCTTCTGTTTAAATATATACTATACGTTAGGCATTGTACCAGGAACTGAGATAAAGATGATAAACATTGTCCCTGCTTTCATGGAACTTACAGTGAAGCTAGAATAGATAGACTCTAAACAAATGACCACATGTGTATAGGCTCTATAAATTAGACAGTCACCTTGGTGAGAAAATGTTATGAATAAAAAGTGCAGAGTGCTATAAGAGTGTATAAACAGATCTTAATCTGGGAAGATTAAGAGTTATAAAGATTGTCTCAAGGAAATGATAGGTAAGCTATCCCCCAAGGAAGGAAAGATGGGAGTTAGCTAAGTGAAAGTGAGGGGTACGTGTTATAGTTTGAGAGGGTTACACATGGTCAAGTCATTGTTGGATTACCTATAGACAAGAAGGAGAAAGAGGAAAAACAAATTACAATTTAATCAAAATCTACCATGAGCCAGATTATTAATCTTAGTATACTATCTGACAACCTGAGGGTCAGGATAACTTATTAATTCATTAAGTCATTCTATGCCACACATTTGGGATGCAGAGCTAGATTAAATATGCTTGATGTTCTAGGAGAGGTCCTAATACAGTTAGATGAAGAAACCTATAAACAAATAAAAGCAATGCAAACGTGTTTGTTATAATTCAGATGTCTAGAAGATGCTATGAGAACACCTAGATGGAAACCACAAGCTTTGCTGAGTGTGCCAAGGAAAATTCACGAAGGAGATATTGCTTGAATTGAGTTCTAAAGGATGAATAAGACTCCTCCTATATGCAGAAAAAGGTAAGTGCCTTCCAGGTAGATGGTCTAGCAAATGCAAAGTCATAGGCCAGAAAGAGTACTCCCAGCTAGGGAACTGAATGCCTGACTGTAGTGAACGTGAGGCACAAGGGAAGTTGAAGTACCGAAGATCAGGAGTGAGATGAGACAGGGCCTTATTCATTATGTTTAGCAACTTTTATTTCATGTCTAGGAAACAGGGAGCCATTTAAAAATTTAAATAGAGAAATCTTATACTATTTGTGTTTTCTAAAGATTCCAGAGGCTATTGGTGCTGTGAAGGAGTAATTGGAAGGGGACTGAGCATGGAGAAAAGTTGAGCCAATGTAATGGTATTGGGGAATGAGGGTCCTCTCTGCCAGTCAGAGAGGAGCAGAGTTAATATTTTGAATAATGCATAATTAAAGATAAATAGTAACCGTATAAGCAAGAGAAATGGCATGAGTGGTTTAGAAATCTTTTATTGTTTCCCCAAACTACAATGTAAGTACTAAAAACCAAGGAGACACACAGTTTTTAAAAAGTGCAATTTTAATATAGTAAATGTGATATTTGTATAATTTCTTATAACAAAATGGTCAAAACCTTTAAAAAGATACACAATAGCTATGTAAAAATCTTAGCAGTGCTGTATGTTTTTTGAAGACTACATGATGAATTTATATTCAAATTGTTCAAATATGTTTTCAAAACTTTCAGAGTACAGATCATTGCTAAGTTTGCTTTCATTTAAAAAATTAAAAGGATACATTTCTATGTAAATTAGCAATCAGGAATTTAACTGTTTTCTAGCTTCTTGATCTATCTAAATGTATATGTAGTGACCAGAATTATAGTCATGCTATAGTGAATAAATAGCATATAAAATCAAAGTTTAATGAGTAAATCATGACATTATGCCATACTAAGAAGACATTAAATGTCTAAAACTATAGGAAGAGAATATATTAGTCCTAACAGAACTTAAATTTTTAGAAATTCTGAATAAGGAAACATATTTCTGCACAGATAACAGTATGAGACACCCAGCGTTCTAATACAATACAACTTAAATAGCATTCTAGAGTAAACAGTAACATATTCCCCAAGAAAAAGAACTAGAATATTTCCTATTTAATGAGTAGAGTGGGTGAGGACAACAGGATATCTCCCTCACCAGCATTCTAATGGAACATTATTTCCATATGAAATCCACAACCTTTCTGGTAAGACTTTAAGGAATATATGATAGAAATACAATAGTTACCTTCAATTCAATATTCATTGAAAAACTAACAACCAGTGATTCTTTGCTCACATTGTGGTCAATTGCCAAAGAGTCCAATAACTTAGTAGGTAAAATAACGGAAATATTACGCTGAATACTTCATTAGCTGAGCTGTAAACTTCAGGGACAATCGTAGGTTTTCCCTACACTCTTCAAAGTAGGGAATCCATAAAGAAAATTGACCGCCGGAAAAACAAACCCTTCCTTCTTGTCTTCACTGGGTCCAGGGATCCCCAGAAAACTGCTCCACTGAAGACTGGGCAATTTTTACCATGCATGGTGCTTTCTCTCACTCATTTTTCTTGTTTCCACTGTTGAGAAAACGGTTATATTAGTATAACCAACTCCCACATTCCTGTCTACTGCATTTGGTTTTCAAAAGTGTTTGGTGAGGAAAAGAAAATCAATAAAAGAAAAGAGCAGACAAAAAAAAAAAAATAGATCTCAGTAATGACGTCTGTGTAATTGTTCGGGCTTGTAAGATGGGTGATAAAGGTTTTCTCAGGACACTCCAGAAAAAACTTTCCTTATTCTTCTTAACAACCTTATAATTCTAAGCATGGTCTAAATCCTACAGAGAGAATAAGGACATTGTGAAGTCTATGCTTTCCCTAGAAGATACTAAATCACCACAAAGATCAAAGTGACAAATACCTGCCCAAAATTTTCTGGATGACTTTCTTTAGAAAAGGGGCTTCCGGGTCCAGACAAACTTGTGTCCCGTCCTTTAGGGGAGGCTCTGAAGAAAAGAAAAGAGGATGCACTCATGAGCCACAAAGGTTGACGACCCAGGCTGGAGGACTTGCGAAAGTCACAGCGGTCACAGCAACACAGGGGAGAACTTACATCACTTCCACCTTGGAGCACTGCGGACCTGCTGGGAACACCTGCAGATTACTGATCATTTTGGCATTTACTCTCGGTATAACGTGTAAACAAGTGCAACGCAGCTCTTTCAGCACAACAGAGACAGGACCAGCTGGGGAAGAAAGAAAAACATTTTTATAGGGCAGGTTACTGGGAGAATTCCCTGGAAAGCAGCGGCCCCGCAGAGGCTGGGATGCACGGCTGTGCCCAGTGCGTCCCGCGTGCCCGGCGCTCTCACCGCTGGCGAGGGGCCCCGGCGCCGTCAGTAGCAGCAGCAGCAGCGCCAGCGGCGCGCACAAGGAGCCCGAAGGACCGGGGGAGACCGGCCGCGCGGCTGGACAGGAGGCTCATAGTGGTCAGGAGAGCGCTGCGAGGGGCGCGGGTTCCTGGAGACGCAGAGATTGGGGATCTGGAACACTGTGGCTTCCTCATGCCTTCTGCACTCCTTTTTATTTCCACTCATCCCTTCCCCCTGACAGGAAACTCAAGCTTTGGGATGCTGGGGAAATTCCCTGAACTCAGGGGGCAGTGTGGAAAGAAGAGATTGGTGGAGGGGGACCAGATGATGGGGTGGGAGGGTGGCTGGGAGGAGCTGCGTGCACCCCTATGGAGGAGGCCACTGTAGCCCCACCCCGCGGTGGAGGGGAGCTGTGGCTCCAGCCAAAAGGAAGCAGGGATTCATCAGGCCCTCATCCTCTGAGCGTGAGGGGGCAGGGATGCCAATTTTTCTGAGGCTCGCAGCCCTCTGGGAGATGCTCCTCTTCTCCATCTAGAGAGAACAGATGGAACCAAAGTAGCGGGAGCTCTGACTTGAGAAAAATTTCTGAAAGTCAGTCCTTTCTATTACTATTATTATTACTCAAGAAATGCTATTGATGATTATTTCCCTAAACTGAAAGTCCTTCCATTCTTGCAGGCAGGTCATTCTAGGTTTCTTGAATGACTTTATGATTCTCTGAACTTCAGCCAGCGTTAGAAGCCAAGATAACGCAAAGAAAGGGGCTCTATCCCCACCTGAAGTCAGTTACCTGAATGGACCCCAAAGTGAAGTCTGTCTAATAGACCTTGTATACTTGTAGTTTAGCAAGCATATGTGTGTCATGGCAGTTTAATAATCAAAAATATCTTCAAAAATCACCCAGCAAATTGCCAGGGAAGATAATGTACTTTTGACAGTTGTTATGCTATTGAATTGGAAGAGATTTTGGTCTTACTGGGGGTGTAGTACGGTAAGCACAGATTAAAGCTTGCCAGGAAGTCCAGGCCTGCAACAGCTCTGGCCCCACCCGAGGTGTGTATCTGATGCATTTGGAGATGCTGCAGGAGGCTGATGAGTTTGAGGGGCTCATGTGAGGTTTGCATCAGTTTGGCAGCATAATAGCACCCAGTCTGTTTTCCCCCAAACAATTTCATGGGGGAGGAATGCTCCCCACAGGCTTCTGAAACCATCTAGTTTCATGATTACTGGTGACCAAGGCTGTTTCCACAAACCTGCTCTAGTCCCCAGTGATCCCTGCACTGCCGCCTGAAATTGAAGTGTGACGTAGCTTCCAGCTTCCTCTTCCTCTCTCCTATTACCTGCGGAGGAGTTAAAGCACTGAAAGTTTAAGGGTCTTACACTGTCTTGCTCTGTGGCAGGCATGGCTATGGCACTGGAATGGCACATAGGCTTTCTTTCACGGCAATCTAACTAGATCCTCTTCTGGCTTGTTCTGAAGACCCTTGTCCTCAGAGCAGGCCAGCAAAGGTAATCAGTAAAGATGACAGCATTGAGAAACCAGTTATGAAACACAACTCTTTTCCTTGTCCCTTGTGACACTGGGGAATTTTATTAACTTCCTCACCCATCACCTCCATTGGTGAGCAAGAAAGAGGTGTCATAGACCTTTAAACTTTTTATTCTGGAAGGAAAATTAAGACATTCATTGGCTGAGGAAAGCTGAGTCGTTTGGCCCTCACTTTGTGGGAAGCTAAATGAGAAGTTCTCACAGCTTCCTGACACTGTCAATATCATACCTGACTCAGCAAATGGAATCCTTCATCTTTCTGGGGAGTGGTAATCTGTAGCAAACAGCCTGCAGATTTAGTATATTGACATTTTAAAGATTAGAATGTATCAAAAGACAAAAGATAAGCCTTGCTGAAATGGCTAAGACAAAACTTCAAAAATGTGACTAAGATCTTGGGCAATTAATTCAACTTAACCACAGGGAATAAACCACAGTATAAGACTTTGTTTAAAAAAAGTTTAGTGATGACATAGGTTATTGACTTTTAAACTCTCTCTGTCTGTGTGTAGGTTAGTTCCAAACAAGCTATTTTAAACATGAATGAACATATGAATTTTTTTTGGCACCAAATGGTAAAATCAGAGAGGGATCATGAGACAAGATTGCCCGTTCCTCCTGATGGTCTTATAAGTGTACATGCCTCACCTGCTTTGCACTCTGAATCAACTCACAAAGGATTGTTTACAGAATAAAAGAAGAAAAAAATATTTCTGCAGTTGATAAGCGGGTAATAGAAATCCCCAATAGAAGTGGGTTGTTGGGTTACACAACCTAATCAGGAAGCAATGTGTCACTTAACCTTGCTTCCCATGAAAATCATTGTCCATGTCTGGCTCCTATCTAGGCTTTCTCTGATGTTGGCCCTGTACAAATACAGGAGGGGAACATCAATGGTACAAAGATCCCCTGAGGTTAAGATGGACAACATGTAGAACTACCACAGACATAGCACTTTAAAATTTATTGCCTGTAATCCCAGCACTTTGGAAGGCCGAGGTGGGTGGGTCATGAGGTCAGGAGATCGAGATCATCCTGGCTAACACGGTGAAACCCCCTCTCTACTAAAAATACCAAAAATTAGCTGAATGTGGTGGCACACACCTGTAGTCCCAGCTACTTGGGAGGCTGAGGCAGGAGAATCACTTGAACCTGGGAGGCAGAGGTTGCAGTGAGCCAAGATTGCACCACCTCACTCCAGCCTGAGCAACAGAGTGAGACTCCGTCTCTCTCTCTCTCACACACACACACAAAATGTTATGCCCCCTTTTCACTAGTTTAAAGGAAAACCATTTATCTTACCTGTACTATGTCCGTCTGGTAGAGAAAACCTCTGTGTTATTTTTGTTCCCAACATAAGGAAAGAATTCATCCAATGCCATCTGCATCCTGATGGCCTGAAAATTTTACTGCCTGTCAAAAGCAATCCTACTTTAGTCATTGTACCACGGAGTAACACAATATGAATGAAAATATTTTTATGCTCATTATTTCTTGAGCTTCACATTTATTCTTTGAGGCTGATAAAAAATAAAAATCTTTCCCAGAGAATGAGTTAAGTAGTAGAAAACCCAGAATTGGCCGTCAAACACCAGAGAACCTGCCTCAATAATTTGTAATGGTTTCCAGATTACAAACCACTTTCTTCACAGTTGCTGGAAAACATCCCCCAGTGGCTTTCCACAATCCGGTAACCACTTTATTATGTTTCCCTGCACATAATAAACTATTTTATTTCTATTTTAAACATTTTAAACTATTGAGAACCTCAACACATAATCCATCCACTCCTATCTTTGGGACCACAGTAATATCAAGAGTCCAAGAGACTTCCAAAATATTCAGCCTGAAACCATTTTCCATATCCCTCACTTTCTTCAAGGCAAATTCAAAGTCCTGTCTTTGAAAAGGCCTATTCAAAGTCAGAATAGGGTACTCCTTCCACCTTTGCTCTTCAAATATCTAGTGTACTTTTAATAACCACTGCATGAGGCAAAGTTTAATTATTCCTTAATTTTACTTTTATGTCCCTCAAGTCAACTATAAACTCCTTAAAATCGGTGATGATGTCTTACATTTCTCATACAACCTCACATAATTTCTTAGTTCAATAGCAAACAGTGTATGAGCACTTGATGATATATAATGATAATAACTTTTTAATTTTGCAGTGTTCTTTTCGTTACAAGTTGATCTTAAATAGAAAAGAATGGGGTCGTTTACTCTCATTAACTCCTCTATTTTTTAAACTTTACAATTTTGAATTGGCTATACCCTATGTGGGAAATTATTTCTTGGTTATTCTTAGAGAAAGTTAGAATGATATCAATGATATTTTCTGTCTTTGAATCCAAACCGTTCAAAAGAATGTTCAGAACCCAGCAAGACATTTGATATTAAAGGAAAAAAATTATACAGTGAATGTATTGACCAAATTACATAGTTTCTGTGACATAGAGATTGTTGGAGATAAATGGCAATGGAAAAATCTGATTACATTCTATTGTGTTGAATGTTAACAGTGTGGGTATGTTAATCTAAATTGATGTTTTTCCAACAAACTAAAGAAGGCTTTAATTGTGTGATTTAGTATTTGGCTTAGGTTAGGCCTTTTCAAATGTTTTTCCAAGATTTTATTTTTTATATTCACCATTCTTTGTATTACCTTTTAGAAATGCTATGTAATTGCAATAATTAAGGATGTGGACACTTTATTATTGGGTTAAGCATATCAAATGTATCAGTATAAGGAAGGAAGTAGGAGTTTAAGTGGAGGATAGAGTTACTTGCATGTTTGCAAAGAAAAAGGAAAAAAAAGCCAGTAACTCTTGAGTTTACTTTGCACTGTAAATGCAGTCTGTCTGTCTCCTAAATTGGGCTGGGAGTCCAATGAAGAAGCAGCATCATGGAGAGAATAACTTTGCTCCAGGGTTGCTTCACCTTTTCTTTGAAATGCCAGGAATATTTTTCTTCCTTTTGCCAATTATCTAATTTTCCTTGCTGCTCATTTCATATATCTGTTTGAGGACTAAATCAATGAACCTTGATTTAGTCCATACTGAGCTACATTTCAAATAATCATAGCCGGGCTTCTCTTCTCACCTCCTGTGTGGATGGGGCAGCTAATTATCTGTTGTTCAACTGTGCAAATGTTAGAAAAGTTTTGTTGGCAACAAGAGTTGTTACGTAGGATAAAAAAATAAGAATTAAAGTTTCAAATGTTTCTAAAAGCCTCAAGTTTCTCAGAAACAGGAAGTCTTCATTACTTTCTTTAAAAATTTTTTCTGGGCTAAGCAAAGATATATATATATATTTTAATATTAGATATTTCAAATAAACTTGTGAAGGCATTTCTATACAACAAAAGTCATTTATGTAAATTAGATTTCTAATACTGTGCTAAATAATGTTTGTTTGATATATAATTTCTGATCACCATTACCTTCACAACTTGTATTTTTCAGCAGATATTGTCTTCTGTGTTACTTCATAATATATTTCATTCTCATTTAATATATAGTAGTACCTCAACATTGCTGTTTTAATGGGAATAATTGTAATCTATTCGTATATGTGTGATTTATATACTTCCTAGACATTCCAAACCTTCTTTTTCTCCTTCCTTGTCACTGCTTGGAAAAGATAGTGAAAATCTAATATTTGACAAGTATCCAAGACAATGTTCATGAACTTAAGGGACAACGCACAGGCACACCACCACTACCACCAGCCCCATCTCCACATCGACAAAACAAAGATCAAAAGAGAAAAATAAGAATAAAATATATCTTAGAGTTGATTTTCCTACTAATTAATTAGATCTGATTGTGAATTACCAGTGAATAACTACTTTCATGCATATTTAAAATGTCATTTTTTAGTATAAGAATTGGGAATTAGGAAATTGCTCACACTGACATAAATGGTGTGGCAATGCCAAACCTAAGTCACAAAATCCTAGAAATTCTGGCTAACGTTGTGTCTATGAATTTCTTACTAGCCCTTTGGGATTTGAAAGCATGACTTCTTCTGAAGAGTAAATTGACTAAATTGCTTTAACAAAACATTTTACATTGAATCATTTTGATTTCCAAAAAATTTAGTATTAGTAAATCAGACTGGAAGTTATTTTCTTTGGAACAGAATAGATTTCTGACGTTAGAAACAATTGTGATTTTTTTCCCCCCAACTTGAATATGAGACCAGACTGATGAATGCTATGACCAGGGATTATGTCATAGAATGGGAAAATATAGTGGTGGCTCACATATTAGAAATAGACCACAATGTTGTTATGCACAAGATCATTTTTTGTAGTAAATGAAAGTTGTGAAAGTTTTATATTGAACTATGTCCAGTCAGCTTTCTGTAATGGTTTGAAAACAATTACTTAAATTCAGGCACATACAGATTGAAAATCAAAGGATGGAAAGAAAAACACCACGTAACCAGTACCATATGAAGTTTAGAGCGACCTTATAAATATTCAGCAAAGTAGACTGCAAGAAAAGGAATATTATTAGAGATACAGAAGGACATTTCATAAATTTAAAGGACCAATTAATGAAAACCTTATAAATCTGTATATGCCTACTAAATAAGTTTTAAATTACATGGAACAAAACTAACAATTAGAACTTACAAGTATACTTTTCAATCACAGTTAAAAATTTTAATAGTATTAAGTAATTGATAGATGTAGACAAAAATATTAATTAATATACAAATGATTTGAATAATACTTGACCTACTTCAAAAAGAACAAGACAATTATTTCTAGTTTCAGTATTTCAACTTTATTTAATGCTAAAAGTTATAGGCAGTTAAGTAAGTAAAAAAAAAAAGAAATAAAGACATAAAAATGAAAAAGGAAGAAATAAAACTGTCCTTATTTGCAGACAAAATAATTGTTAATACAGAAAACTAAAAAAATTTATAAAATATACTGAACCAATAAGTGTATTTAGTAAAATTTCAGGATACAAAGACAATATGTGAAAGTTTATTTTATTTCTGTGTTATACCAGCAAAGTATTTGGAAATAGAATTTTTAAAACACCATTTACCATAGCAACAGAATCATAAAACACTTAAGAATAAATTTAACAAAAGATGAACAAGAATTCTATGCTGTATATCACAAAATTGCAAAAAAGAGATAAAACAACCTAAGTAAATGACAAAGTATGAATATCACATTTATTAATTGGAAAACTCAATATTGTTAAGTTGATAATTCTCCCCAAGTCGGTATACACATTAAATGCAATGTTAAATAAAAACCCCATTAAGCTGTTTCAGAGAAACTGATACATCACTTATATCATTTATATGAATAAGCAAGGACTTATAACAGCTCAGACAATTTTGAAAAAGAAGAATACAGTTAGAAAAATCACACAGTCTGATTTCCAGACACAATACAAAAGTACATTAACAAGGACACTTGGAGTAAGCAGAGACAGACCCATGAAACCAATTAAAGTACAGGAAAAGATACAGATACATCATCAGCTGAATTTTCATAATGATTCCTAGGAAATTCAATGAGCAGTAGCATTTTGAAAGAAAATCATTTTTTTCTGAGAAGTAGGTCTCAAGAGTGGGCTTAAAATATTCAGTCAGCCATGCTGTGAACAGCTGTCAAAAGAGTTTTACCATTTCATACTCTCACATGCAAAGGAAGTGTGCTCTGATTACTCTGTATCCTCATCATCACTCTTTTTAAAATTGTAGTTACTGGTAGACATTTAGTAGTAATCCATTAGGCTTTTAATTATTATCTCAGGATTATTAATGATGTTGAAAACCTTTCAGGATGCTTATTTACCATTTGTAAATCTTCTCTTGTAAAGTGTTTTTTCAATTCTTTTGCTAATTGAGAATGCACATGGTCATGTAAGAGTTCTGATGGAGATGTACAAAGAGTAAAATGTTGCCTCTATGCCTGTGAACACGACATCTATTCTACAGCCCATAGATCAAAAAGTAATTTTGACTTTCAAATATTGTTATTTAAGCAATACGTTTTGTAAGGCTGTAGCTGCCAGAGATGTGACTCCTTTGATGGATCTGGGCAAAATAAACTGAAAAATTTTTGGTAAGGATCCATCATTCTAAATACTGTTAACGTATGTGATTCATAGGAGGAATTCAAAATATCAACATTAACAGGAGTTTGAAAGAAGTTGACTCCAACCCTCATGGATAACTTTGAGAGGCTCAAGACTTCAATAGAGGAATAGAGGAAATAACTGCAGATGTGATGGAAATAGCAAGGGAATTAGAAGTGGAGCCTGAAGATGTGACTGAATGCTATAATCCCATCATAAAACTTGAATGAATGAGGAATTACTTCTTATGGATGAACAAAGAAAGTGGTTTCTTGAATTGGAATGTACTCCTGATGAAAATGCTGCAATGATTGTTGAAATGAGAACAAAGGATATGGAGTATTACATCATAAATTTTGTTGATAAAGCAACATCAAGATTTGAGAGGATTGACTCCAATTTTGGAAGAGGTTATATTGTGGATAAAATGCTTCCCAACAGCATCAAATGCTACAGAGAAATCTTTTATGAAAGGAAGAGTCAATCAATGCCACAAATCTCAATGCTGACTTCTTTTAAGAAATTGCCACTGCCATCTCAGCCATCTCAGCCATCAGCAGCTACCTCCCTGATTAGTCAGCAGCCATCAACATTGAGACAAGTCCTTCCACCAGCAAAAATATTATGACTTGGTGAAGGCTCAAATAATTGTTACCAGTTTTTAGTAATAAACTATTTTAAAGTTAAGGTATTTAAACTTTTTAGACATAATTTCACAGTACACTTAATAGACTACAGTATCATGGAAACATAACTTTTATATGCACTGAGAAAATCAATTTTGTGACTCACTTTATTTTGAATTCATTCTCTTGCAGTGGTCTGGAGCCAGTCCCAGAATATATCTGCTATATTCCTGTAAATAAGTAGGGCCTTGAAAAAGGGATTGTTCATGTGTCATATTTTGGAAAAGAGTTGAGAAAGATTTGAAGAAATAGATAGTTATGATTACTTCTTCATCCTCAATGGATGACATACTGAATCCTGCTAAGGGTAGTATTCAATGGTGGCAACAAGAAGGCATTATAGTTTTAGTGCTTCTTTACATGGAAGTGGATTATTTGCTAGTTTTAGGTTAGATGCTATGTGGCACTGTGGGAGTAACAGTTGAGTAGAATATGTCGACTCTGCTGCTGTGGGTAAGCAAGAGGAAAACACATTAGTTAGTATTTCAAAATATGGTCCTGTTACGTAAGCCTGTCCTAAAATGGCTGACTCTAAAAATCCATCAACTTTGATTCCAGTGTTGACAACGTGTTTCACAAAGTTTAATTAAATCTTTTTGTTTTATATTCAATCAGCAGTCTCACATTTGCATTTGATGTCTTCTGCCATTTTGGCTCAATCAATTAATCTATCAGTTAATCTAACCTGGACTCACATTAGTTTTCTGGGGCAAAACTAGTTATGGTTTACCTATATAAAATTTTGTTTTTGTCTGGAATAAATTCATTTTTTACCCTTCTGAAATGCTTTTCTATTGTTCTCTCTTCTGTTTTGGTTCAGATTCTTTCACTGTGAGTTTCTGTAAGAACATTCTTTCACAAAAAAGTTCTTCTGCATGCTTTTGCCATCATATGATTTATAGTACATTCTGAAGTTACAATCAGTAGGGCTGCCAACTCCCTTTCCTACTATCTTTAGCTAGGCTCTGATAAAGGCACAAGTAAGAGACGAAGTTGTCAGTTCATACTTGTAGAGTACTGGGGACATGTTCTCTCAGATTGCATGTGTGGTTACTTTCCTCAGAGCAAGGAATTCTGGCATTTTGGAATATGAAACATTAATTTTTTAAATCTATAAACTCTCATTCTTCTTCAACCTCAAAATTGATATTAGGATGTAAACTGTAGAATCAACCAACGTCAGCCCAGGATCTTTAATCAAATAGGTACCAAAACCTTAAATCATATTTCTCCTTGTACCCTGCCTACGAAGTATGAGAAGTTAAAAACTGTCTGATTGAAAAGCTTATTCTGAAATAAGAGAAGTAGAGTAGCTTAAACAATCTTTTAAAAGGAGTAATTTGAAAGACTCATACTTCTCAATTTCAAAATTCCCACATAGCTACACCAATCAAAGCTGTGTAGTACTGGCATATGGGCAGACAATATAAACCAATGGAATAGAATTGAGAGTGCAGAAATAAAACTATACATTTACGATCAATTGGTTTTCAACAAGGGTGCCAAGACAAATAAATGGGAGAAAGAATAGTCTTTTAAAGAAATGTTACTGGACAACCATATATCAATACACAAAAGAGTGAAGTTGGACTACTACTCACACCATATATAAAATTAAATACATTAGCAAACTAAATGTAAGTGCTGAAACTATAAAACTCCTAGAAAAAAGGATAGGCTTTGAGCTTTGTGATCTTGCATTAGACAATTGTTTCTTAGATATGACACCAACAACCAAAAAAATTGGGCTTCATTAAAATTTTGAAAAGTTGTGTATCAAAGGACATTAACAAGAAAGTGAAAAGACAGCCCATGAAATGGGAGAGAATATTTTCAAATTATATATATGGTAAGCACCTAGTATCCAGAAGCTATAGAGAACTCTTACAATGCAGTAACACAAAGAAAACAACCCTATTAAATTTGGGAACAATATTAAAATATACATCTCTTCAAAGAAAATATACAAATGAGCAAGAAGTATGTGAAAAAATGTTCAACATCAATATTAACTAATGTATTCTTCATTGTGCCTAGGGAAATATAAATCAGAACCACAATGAGATAATATGATGTGTTTCAAGGATGTGGAAAAATTAGAACCCTCATAACATTGCTGGTGGAAATGTAAATAATGCAGCAGTTTTGGAAAACAGTTAACAATTACTTAAAATGTTAAACATAGAGCTTCTATATGACCCAGCAATCTCACTCTTAGGTATACAACCAAGAGAATTGAACATATATGTCAATACAAAAACTTATTTACGAATGCTCATAGCGACAATATTTGTAATAGCCAAGAAGTAGGAACAACTCGAATGTCCACAATTGATATATGGATAAGCAGAATGTGGTATAAGAGTTCTTTATATTTATACAATAGAATATTATCCAGCATAAAAGTAGTGATTTATGTTACAACATGGATGAGACTTATGCTAATTTCATTAAGCATAAAGAAAACATTATGCCAAGTGAAAGAAGCTAGACGCAATAAGCTATGTATTGGATGATTCCACTTATATAAAATGTTCAGAATAGGCAAATCAATAGGACAGAAAAACTAGTGGTTTTCAGGGGCTTAGCAAGGGAGGAATGGGGAGTGACTGCTAATGGGTATGGGTTTGGTGATGCTTATAATATTCTGGAATTAGATAATAGTGATGATTATACAACTTTGTGAATGTTTAAACAAATCACTGAAGAGAACATTTTAAAAGGGTGAATTTTATGGGATGTGAGTATAATCTTAATGAAAAAGTTATTCTTGGGTGCTGTCCCAGAACCACTACTAAATTAGGATGAGAGAGTAAAGTTATTTTACTCTGTATTTTAACTGTATTTTATCTGTATTTTAACAAGCTCTCTAGGAGATTTTTCTTCTGCATACTAATATTTGAAAAGCATTTCTTTAAAGCATTAAAAAAATCTGTCTGACAAATGCTTAGAATGTTCTTTCTGGCCTGTTCTACTCATCAAGGCTTCAGAATATACTTCTGCAGTGCTTCATAAGTCTATAATATAATAATGATAATGATAATAATGTATACCATATGTGCTGTTATGGTTTCTCTGTGTCCCCACCCAAATCTTATCTTGAATTGTAATCCCCACATATGGAGGGGGAGGGACCTGGTGGGAGGTGATTGAATTGTGGGGTTGGGGGATTCCCCTGGAGGGGTGGTTCCCCTGTGCTCTTCATGTGATAGTGAGCGACTTCTCCTGAGAGCTGATGGTTTTAAGTGTGGCTCTTCTTCTTCTCCTCTTCCCCTTTCCCCCCACCACCTTCCTCTTCCTCCTCCTCTTCTTTTTCTTCATTTTCTTCTTTTTCTTCATCTTCTTCTTCTTTTTTCTTCTTCTTCTTCCTTCTTATCCTTCTTCTTCTTTTTCCTTCTCCTTCTTCTCTCTCTCTCTCTCTCTCTCTCTCTCACACACACACACACACACACACACACACACACACATACACTGCTGATATGTAAGTTGTGCTTTGCTTCCCTTTTGCCTTCTGCCATGATTGGAAGTTTCCTGAGGCCTTCTAGCCATGGGGAACTGTGAATTAATTAGACCTCTTTTCTTTATAAAGAACCTAATTTGGGGCAATTTTTTATAGCAGTGTGAAAATGGATTAATACATGTGTCAAGCAAATATTTTAAAAGTCATACAATTATCCAGATTATAGCACCTCATGTTTACCAATTTCTTTCTATTGATTCAATGTCACATAATCTTTTATTTTGTCTTGGTCAGCTCTTTTTGTTCCCTTCAGCAAGAATTTGAACCTTCCCTGGTCTAGTCTTTTCAATTGCTCTCTCTCTCTCTTTTCTCTCTCCCTTTTCTTCTCCTTCTCTATGTCTCTCTTTCTCACTGTCTGGTAGAAAATTTCTCAATTCATGTCTCCCTGCCTTGCAGAGAGACTCTTTATTTGCACCTGGCTTTCTCTATTCTCATTTTATTCATTCAAATACCCAATTTCTATTTACTGAGAATCTTCACTGTGCTAAGTGCTCAAGATGCATGATGAACAGAGCAGTATAGGACCTTGTCTGCATGGAACTCTCCCATTTTCTAGTGGGAGAAGTAAAAATAAAACAGGCAAAGAAACAAGATAGAGACTGTGGTAGATGCTATGAGTCAGAGTAACTTCACCACTTGATCAAAAACAGTCATGGGCTGGGAATGCTTACCTTAGAACAATGATCACTAAGAAGGTGAAATTTTAAGCTGACACCAGAAGAATAGAAATGATACACACCTGCAAAGAGCATAGAAATGAGGGTTCCAGGCAGAACACACAGCAGGACAAAAGTCAAAAGCAGGACAAGTGTGCTATGTTTTCATAACTAACAGTAGCTGCTGATGGCTAGAACTTAGAAAGGGGGAGAATGGCATGAGTGAGGTCATAGAGGTCAGTAGGGACATGGTCATACAGAAATTTCTACGCCAAATGCAGAGTATATAATGTATTTTATTTATAATAAAAAGCAATTCAAGGACGTCATGTTACAAGAAGGTGTGATCTGTTTTGTGGGTTTAAAAGAAAATCTGACTTCTTTTATATATATATATATATATTTTTAATTGCATTTTAGGTTTTGGGGTACATGTGAAGAACATGCAAGGCATGAGCTGAGGCCCCAGGGCGGACTTTGTGGTCTTCTTTTCTCCTTATCTTAAGCCTTGAATACAATTTCCCTTTTTTGCTTTGACAAAATTCCAGTTGCTACCACCTAAAATTAGGGTGATGGGGTGATCTCTCAGCACTCACCTAGTCCTTCACAGAAACATTTGACCACAGCTACCATCTGCTCTCACATTTCCTAAATGAACCTCATCTGCCAGAATCTGCTCTATTATTCCTCTCTCCCATTGTCCTCAGAAATAGCATTTTCAGAGTCAACACATAAGTTTTTATTTTCCCCCTGTATTTTCTTGGATATTTAAGATTTTAACATCCCTTTTCCCATTCGTTTCCTTCCCCTTCTCTTTCCTTTCCTTTCAACTGATCATTTCTGCTCCACTTCTCTAGCCTTCTCCCAGAAATATGTAGTCACTGAACAACAGCTTGGTTTCTGATGCATCAGGCAGGCATTTTATCATGCACATTGAGATCTATCCAATCACCAGTCCTACAGCTACAGCCTGATGTTCAGAGAAGTCTTCCTTGGAAGCCAAGAAAAGCCTGAGACTTCTTGCTAGAGAAAAATTCCTCTTTTTGTTTTGTTTTTAAAATGGGTTATGATAGGTGCTGACTTATCTATTAGTTCCCAGGTATCTTCTCCTCCTGACACTTTGGACAGTTCCCACAAACCTTCTAGGCCTTATTCTCTTTCAAGTGTTATATATTCATCTGAGAGCTCTGTGTAGGAAGAAAGATGTTTTAACAGAAGCCCCATCATCTCCATGTGTTACTGTGAAGACCAGCTGATATAGGAGGGGTCAATATTGATCCTTTAGTCTTTGTAGTTTGTAGAGTCTTTTAGTTCACAGTTTGACAGCAATGGGAGGGATGCCCCTCCTTATTCTATCTAGAAATAGTGATGTCTGGAATGGAGAAATATTTGACTCTTCTTGTCTCCTCAATGTCTTAAAAATCAATATCATATGACCTGGAAATACTCAATGTTTAAAACACTAAACATAGCACCATTTCCTCAGGCTATAAGAAGCTAGGAGGACATTTGGCATGTGAGATGTTATTGAGTTAAAACGTTGGCTATTTCCTAGAAATGATACATAAATTTATATTCTCTCTCACCCCTAAACCATTCTTAAGTGCTTTAATTTCCTGGCGGTTGAAACCAAGTTTCCCCAGTTATGTCTGACTCGTCTGAAGCCAGGGCCGCACCACCTGGAGACCACCCACTGCAGTAGTGTGTTTTGTGCTTGCCTCCATCTCGTCATTTCATCACCATTCCTTGCCTCAGTGTCTAGGTCAATGCTGCCTTGTGTTTAAGATTAAACAGAATCAGAGACTTGTCCTCCTCATTTATTCTCAGAGAAACCTCGTTCATTTCATTCTTTCTCCTCTTTTTATCACCAAAACACCTACCAGCGGAGTGGATCCACTCAGCTGTAAGTCAGGGGCTGGACCTCATCCTGCTACAGGCCTAGCTGATTGCTTGATAGTTGTATTAGTCTGTTTTCATTCTGCTGACAAAGACATATGCAAGACTGGGCAATTTACAAAAAAAAGAGGTTTAATTGGACTCACAGTTCCATATGACTGGGGAGGCCTCACAATCGTGGGGGAAGGTAAGGAGGAGCAAGTCACATCTTACGTGGATGGCAGCAGGCAAGGAGAGCTTGTGTAGGACAACTCCCATTTTTAAAACCATCAGGTCTGGTGAGACCCATTCACTATCATGAGAACAGCACAGGAAAGACACACCCTCATAATTCAATCATCTCCCATCAGGTCCCTGGCACAACACATGGGAATTATGGAAGCCACAGGTGAGATTTGAGTGGGGGTGCAGAGCCAAACCATGTCAGTGGTACAAGTAACCAACTAGGGATGTAGCAGAAAATGTTCTGGCCCCAGCCTTTTGCATACATCACAGTTGCCCACCATAACAGGAAGTTGGGTTAGGCCTTTTTCTCTGTGATGAGCAAGGCATAGAGGGGGGTCTTTCTAATATGTTCACTCTACCCATTTTCTTTTCTCTTCTGAGCAGATACTTTTCCCTAGAATCTGATAGCAAGTGTCATTTAAACCTTGAATTTGACAAAGAAATGTTTGTTTCATGTTCAATCATGACATTTTCTGCTTCAGTGTCTGACTTAAAGATTAATTTGTTACTGGTCAACTTATCCAAAATTGAGGCTTACAAAAAACCTGATACTTAATGATGGAGGCAAGAATGGGCTGCATGTTGATCTAGCAGTATGAGGTGTTGGAGTGCCAAATCAGAGAGCTCCAGTAAAAACAATATTAATGCCAAACTGCACATGTACATGACTGAGATCAGTCATTTCCAAGAGAGGTTTCCCCAACTTGATGCTTTAAGCATGTTGATACCTGTCACACGAATCTTGATGTTTCACATCTTGGTAAATATTAAAATTGTAAATTGGCTCCCAAATTTATTTAAGCATGATTATGAATCATAGAAACTCTAATATAATTGGATATGAGCTAATATTTAGGAGATTTAATAAACTATTGAAGGTATGTATGTGTGTATATTGGGAGAGGTGAGGAAAAATATAAACAACAGAAAATATATTAAAACATTTTCTAACAGTTTTCGATCTCTTCAATCTAATTATTGTTATTGGGTGTAAAAATATAATTGTATATCTACAAAATGTTATAATTTGTCTATTGTGTCTCCAAATGCTTGGATTATAAAGAGATGTCTCACTTGTGCCTTTCTTCATCATTTGATGTCCATGTCAACTAAAGCAGAAATTGATTGCCTCTGGTGATTATTGCTGATGTTGAGTATAGTTGTTTTGAACCCTCCTTATGCTACTGGAACATACAACACTGGATGATGGCTTACAAAAATAACAGGATGTGGTTATTTTTTTTTTTTTTACTGGATGACGCAGTAAATTCCCTGCTGAATCAGGCTTTTTTTTTTCTCAACTATCTTCCTCTTTTTAACTGGCACTTGATCTAATTATACTTTACCTCTATTCACAAAATATAAAGGCATAGCTAGGTCAACACTAGAAAGATTGTGACTGTTGGTATTCTATTTACCACTTACTCTAAGTAAGCATTTTTAACACTCAAAAAAGATCTTTATCTATACGTTTGTGGAGAGTAACCCTAATGTCTCGGCTTTTCTGAACTTCTTATTTTGTCTTTCTTTCATAATATCACACTAGCCAGCTCTACTCTATCATATAATAGTAAAAAACAGCTAATATTTTATGTCAACTACCTTGCACCAAATGGTTTTTTAATGAATTCTCTTCATTTAATTGTTTCAACAATTTTTTTTTCATTTTTTTATAACAAAGGCTGAAAGAGGTTGAGTGACTTGGCTGAGGCCACACGGGAAAGTGGTGGAGCTGAAGTTAAAAATTGTACCATCTGACAGCAGTGCCAATACAGCTAACCAAGGCCTGCTATTCTTCCTTGCATCGCCTAAGGTCCACTTCACATATGCACAGCTTTGCCTACCAAGAAGAGGAATGAGGAATTTGAGTTATTCTCTTTGCCACCCCTGCTTCACCATCTCTTTATGTCATTCACTTATTCATTCCTTAAGTACTTATTGAGCTTCTACTAAATACCAAGCAATGCTAAAGGCACTGAAGACATAGCAATAAGCCAAGTAAAGTTTCTCTCTCAAGTAGTAGCCATTTTATTGTGGGTTACAGTTGACAAATAAGAAAATGAAGATAGGTATGCCTGTGTATATGTATATATTTATTTTATACAGGGTGATTGAAGGACTCCTACAATGATATTTGAGCAAAAATCTGAAAGAAGTGAAGAAAAAAGTCATGCAACTCCAGTAAAAAAAAAAAAAAAAAAAATATTCCAGGCATAGAGAAGAGCAAGTTCAAATATTCCAAGGTAAGAGTTTTGTTGCAATGTTGAAGGAGAGTGAGGCTGAGCAGTATTAACAATAAGTAGTTGGGGGTTGCAATATTGGAAGGTTTTTGGCTTGCACAGTATAATAACCTGGGTTTCTTTTAGGTGACCTACAAAACCATTTGGAGAATTTTTAACAAAAGAGTAAAATACTCTCTTTTTAAAACTTTTCCATATGCTGTGTTAAAAACAGAATAAAGAAAGGCAAAGAAAGATACAGAGAGTTAGTGCAAAGGCTGTAACAATAGTTCAAGTGCAAGATGATGATGTCTCATTTTAGAATGAGAGCCATGGAACTAGTGAGAAGTTTCAGGGTTAAGGGTGTCTTTGAAAGGTATAGCTGACCGGACTCACTGGGGAACTGGCTATAAAGCATGATATACATGGTGTAGCAAGGATGACTCTGAGATTAGTTTGAGTAAGTGGAAGCATGAATTTCCCATTGCTGAGATAGGAAAAATCAAGGAAAAGAAGATTAGGTGGAAAATGGCTGGGGATTTAAGTTCAATTTTGGTCATGTTAAGGTTAAAAATTGTTGTTGGATCATCTAAGTAAATATGTAAACAGTTAGATATAGGAATGTGTAATTCAAGAAAGAGGAGAGTCACTATCACATGGATAGAATTTATGAAAAGAATTGAATTATGTCACTTGGGGAAACAAGAATAGTAAAAAGAAAGAAAATCATCCTCTTAATAGTTTCCTATTCCTCTTGCATATCGGAATCCCCATGGAGCTTCAAAATAAATGCATATACCAGAGCTTTACCACAGACCCATTGTATCAGAATCTTTGAGATTAGGGCCCAGGGATCAATTTCCATCAGCTTCCGTAGGTGATTACTTGTGTAGACATTGAAATGTATTTGGGAATCAATATTATAAGCGATTCTTTTGTATTATAATAGGAATTAAATTTTAATGTTGAGAAACACCTCTTTCCATATCCTTCCCAAACCTAGGGTGTTTTTCCTTTCCTGGATTAATTTGGCAGCTCCCTAACTGTTCTACCCACATCTGTCCTTACCCCTATTTTTTGCAGAATTGGCTCACATTATCCTCAATGTAATCCCATTGTTTTCAAAGGCAACTCTCCTTAATATGTCTTGCCAGATTCTACCTGGCTTTGGCCATCCTGTCTCTCCATCCTCATCAGGCACCAGGTACCTCCTTGTTCTCTGCACTGCCTCCACACACTGTCCTTCCTTAAGTCCCAAGGACACATCTACTTCTTCTTGTGCCCAGGTTTTACACTTGCTGTATCCTCTGTTTTCATGTATCTTTGTCCATGTTCTGCCTTCTTTCACCTAATTAACCCTTACTCATCTTTTACCTCAACCCAGTCATCACTTACTTAGAGAATTCTTCTCTCAGACTAAGGCAAATCCTCCCATGGTAGTAGATTATAAAATAAATTTAGAAATTCATGACCAGAACCTTTTAGGAAAATAGAATGAGATAAAAAATGTCAGAATAGATTATGCCTAATAAGAATAAGCATTGTCTCATAAATTTTTGTTTCTGTGTGGACTAATAGAACAGTGTACCCATCTTGTAATATTTTTACAGGTACACTATTGAGCCTGTGTGTGTGTGTGTGTGTGTGTGTGTGTGTGTGTATGTGTGTGTGTGTGTGTGTGTGATTATTAGCTAATTCTTTCATCAGACTGGAAGGCCCGTGAGGGCAAAGGACTGTGTCTGTTTGCTTTTCATTTTATCCATATTTCCTGATCAAATGGCTGACCCTCATTTAAGCACACTAATCACAGTTTGTGGAAAGGAGGAAAGAAAGAATACAGGCATTGGAATTAATACTTGGAGCAGGGTAATCCTGTACTATTACATTATGTAGCATGACCATAACTAGTTTTGCCAATACAAATTCTGTGGCCTTGTCAATCTCATATTTGAAAATAATTAGATTTCTCAATGCTGTTATTTTTAATAATTTGTAAATAAACAATTAAATGACTATTTACAAATTTTAAGTGAAATGCTAGGCTAAGGAAATCTGATATTACTCTAGACTGCATTATTTCATGAGAAGAGCTTCAGAAATCCAAGCCTTCCTGAGGACCACAATAGAAAGAACTTCACTTTATTTCCACCCTGGAAATTTATGAAAAATCTAGAAATAATTTCAAAACTAAGAAATTGGCATCCCATCTCTGCTTGGGTGTACTTTTTTCTCCCCCCTATGAAGCTCTTTCACTCAGTCTTATAATCACTCTTTTCAGCTTTTCCTTTGTCACTATTTTTCTGTTTCAAGTGTCAGAAAATCTAACCTTAAGTAGCTTTGTGATAAAATGAAATTAAATGACACTTTAATTGATTATTGCAGTTTTAGAATTTGTTTGTAGTAGAGCTTGGAATCCAGAAACCAACCGTTGTCAATCAGCAAACCCTGTCTTTTTGTTTTTGTTTTTGTTTTTTGGCTCACTCTCTTGATGCTGGCTTCATTCCTGGGTTCCATCTGCCTGCAGGATAGTGGCTGTGTTCTCAGTCTCTATATGCTCTTGAGTTCATGTCAATAATTTACCAAGTAAACTCTCCTTTTGTTCCATGAAAGTCCAAATTTGTCCCTGAGTCAGTCATTGTCAGCAGAGGAATGTGATAGCCTGATTGGCTAGACCCAAGTCACGTGCCTAGAGTGAACTCAACTTTTCAGAATGTGCATGGACTGAGAATGGGGTCAACATGCCTCCTCACAGGTATGGCCATCAGAAGGAAAGTGAATCAAAGACAAAAGTGCATCCTTTTAGGTTATTTTTATAGCTATATAAATTCTGCTTTTCATACTAAGTTTTTATTACCTGGTTTTACTAAAACTTTTGTGTATAATCTACCATCTCAAGTATAGTGTAATTTCCTTGTAAATGAGCACGAGGTTATAAATTGAGTTATACTTTTAACTGGGATGAAATTCTGATTTCTTGGGTATTAGAATAGGACCTTTAGTTCAATCCCTACTTCATACAATTTTTCTTGGGAGTTGTATAGTATTTTAGTTTTTAAATAAAATGTAGATGCCTTCAACATGAGTGATCTGTTACTGGGAGATTGCTAAAGGTTTTCAATCCATAAACAGACATTTTAAAGAAGATGGTTCAAGTACATTCTGTGGGCTACCTAACAAATCAATTCATATTCATAAAGTATACCTCTGAATGTGTCCTCCACTTTCCAGGGACTGCCAAACTGAAGGTGTGATGAATCAGTAACAGGTGAATAGAAGAAAATATTCAAGGTCAGGCAGACAGGTGGAAGTTCCAGTAATTTTTAAGTTGCATGACCAGGACACCTACTATTGCATCCATAGATAACATCAATTTACTATTTGTATGTCATGATTTAGTTGCTTAGAAACGTTGGCACCTGTTTCCACATGTTCCTTGAACACAGGGAGGGGAGCATCACACACTGCAGTCAGTAGGTGGGGGGTTGGGGAAGCACAGCAGGGGTTGGGAGGGTGAGGAGGGATTAATGAGGGGAGAAATACCAGATATAGGTGATAGGGGGGATGAAGGCAGCAAACCACCTTGCCATGTATGTACCTATGCAACAATCCTGCATGATCTGCACATGTACCCCAGAACCTAAAGTACAATTAAAGAAAAAAGAAAAAGGAAAAGAAACGTTGGTACCTGTTTCTAGTTGAAAAGGGAGTTTTGTTCTCACTCTATCTGAGGCAGTATCAGCATTCTGTCTGGTACTTTCCATTGTCTTTTCTACTACTGCTTAAGCCTTGCCTAACTTCCTTATAAGGCTGAGAATTTCCCCTGGGGCCTTCTAATGACTTGTGGGCAGATACACGACCCTTTGTGTTATGGTTGGCAGGTATGGTAACCATAGCCACAGCTCAGTTGCAAAAATCACCCCTATAACCTCCGTTCCCACAATCTATTTCCAAAAGCATAAAAGATCTATTAGGGCCATAGCCAAATCTGATGTTCAATTAAATGTGCTTTGAGTTGGGAAATTCTAATAAAGGTACTTCTGGGAATATGGTAAATGCAACATTGGCTCTTCTGTATATCATATTGATAGTCTTCCCAGAGGAATACATTTGGCTCTGAAATTGTGCAAATGTTCAATTTTTGTTAATTTTGTTAAAAAATAATCCTGTGTTTTTAAGCAATAGAATACTATATACTGAAAAATAAATAAGGGAACACACAAAATTGTAAGTTTCTCTAGCAAGTCTGGCATCCTGGAGCATGAAGAACTTTTCCTATTAATTCTTCTAATCTATGAGGATATCTTTCATTTACTTAGTCTTCAATTTCTTTAATCACTGTTTTATAGTTTTCCAGGTACAAATGGTACTCCTTGATTAAATTTATTTCCAAGTATTCTATTATTTTTGATGCTACTTTAAAAGGGTTTGTTTCCACTTTTTGTTGATAGGGTATAGAAATGCAACCAACTTCTGCATGTTGATTTTTGTATCTTGAAACTTTATTGAATTCATTTATTAATTCTGACAGTTTTTTTGGAGTATTTGGAGTTTTTAGTATAGAAGATCTTGTCTTCTGCAAACAGAAATAATTAACATCTTTTCTGATTTGGATGTATTATATTTCTTCTCCTTATCCGCTTGCTCTGGATAGGATTTTTATTACTATGTTGAATAGTAGTGGCAAGAGTGGTCATTCTTCTCTTAGTCCTCATCTTAGAGCTTCAGCTTTTTACTATTGGGAATATGTTAGCTGTGAGCTTCTCATACACAGCATTTACTAGGTTGAAGTATATTTCTTCTACACTTAATCTAAGAGTTTTTATCATGAACACATGTTGAATTTTTCTTAATTGCTTTTTATGCATCTATTAAGATGATCACGTGACTTGTATGTTTCATTCTGTTAACATGGGGGAAACACATTTATTGATTTACACATGTTGAGCTATCCTTACATCTTATGGATAAATCCCATTTGATCACAATGTATGATTCTTTTAACGTGCTGTTGAATTCTGTTTGCTAATATCCTATTAAGGACTTTTGCACTTATGTTTATCAGTGGTACTGGCTTATAATTTTCCTTAGAGTGTTCTTTTCTGGCTATAGTATCAAGGTAACTCTGTCCTTGTAAAACAAATTTGGAATTAGTTCTTCCCCTTCAGTTTTTTGGAAAGTTTTGGGAAGAATTGGCTTTATTATCCTCTAAATGTTTGGTACAATTCAGCAGTGAAGCCATGAGAACCTGGGCTTTTCTCAGTTGAGAGATTTTTGGTTAGTGATTCAGTCTCCTTACTTGTTATTTGTTCTTTCACATTTTCTATTTCTTTATAATTCAGTCTTGGTAGGTTGTATGTTTCTAGAAATTTATTTATTTTAGGTTATTTAATTTGTTTGTGTATAATTCATAGTAGTCTTTTTGATTCTTTGTTTTTTTTGTGTATGGCATCAATGTACTGTCTCTTTCACTTAGTTTTATTTATTTGAGCACTCTCTCTTCTTTTCTTTTTTTCTTTTTCTGGATTCTCTATTTTATTTTATTTTTCTTTCCAACTTTTGTTTTAGGTTCAAGGGGTACATAAGATGATTTGTCACATGGGTAAATTTTGCGCTATGGGAGTTTTAGGTAAAGATATTTTGTCACCAAGATAGTCAGCATAATACCTGATAAGTAGCTTTTCAATTCTTACCTTCTTCCCAGCTTCCAGCTTAAAGCAGGCTCCAGTGTCTATCATTCCTTTCTTTGTGTCCACGTGTACTCAGTGTTTAGCTCCCACTTTTAAGGGAGAATATGCAGTATTTAGTTTTGCGTTTCTGTGTTAATTTGCTTAGGATAATGGCCTCCATCTCCATCTATGTGGCTGCAAAAGACATAATTTTGTTCTTTTTTATGGCTACATAGTATTCTATGGTGTACATGGGCCACACTTTCTTTATTCAGTCCACTGTTGAACACTTAGATTGATTCCATGTCTTTATTATTGTGAATGATGCTGTGATGAATATACACATGCATGTGTCTTTATAGTAGAATACTTTACATTCCTTTTGGTATACACCCAGTAATGAGATTGCTAGGTAGAATGGTAGGTCTATTTTAAGTTATTTGAGAAATTTTCAGACTGTTTTCCACAGTGGCTGGATTAACTTAAATTCCCCCTAGTGGGGTATAAGTGTTCCCTTTTCCCTACAGCCTCATCAGCATGTATTATCTTTTGACTTTTTAAAAATAGCCATTCTGATTGGTGTGAGATGGTCTCTCATTGTGGTTTTGATTTGTATTTCCCTAATGACTAATGATATTAAACATTTTTAATATGCTTGTTGTCCACATATATGTCTTCTTTTGTGAAGTCTGTTCATGTCCTTCACCCATTTTTTAATGGCATTGTTTATTGTTTGTTGATACATTTAATTTCTTATAAATTCTGGATATTAGACCTTTGTTGGATGCATAGTTTGCAAATAGCTTCTCCCATTCTGTGAGTTGTCTGTTTACTCTGTTTATAGTTTGTTTTGTTGTGCAGAAGCTCCTTAGTTTAATCAGTCCCACTTGTCAATTTTTTGTTTTTGTTGCAATTGCTTTTGGAGTCTTCATCATGAATTCTTTGCTATCGGCAATATCCAGAATTATATTTCTTAGGTTTTGTTCTAGGGTTTTTTTTAAATATAATTTTCAGTTTTATATTTAAGTCTTTAATCCATCTTGAGTTGATTCTTATATATAGTAAAAGGAAGCAGTGAATTCCAAACTTACACATATGGCTAAGCCAGTTATCCCAGCACAACCTATTGAATAGGGTGTCCTTTCCCCCATAGATTGTTATTGGTAGCTTTGTCAAAGATCAGATGGTTGTAGGTGTGCAGCTTTATTTCTGGGTTCTCTAACCTGTTCCATTCATCTATGTGTCTGTGTTTGTACTGAGCCATGCTGTTTTAGTTATTGCAGCCTTACAGCGTAGTTTGAAGTTGGGTAAATGCCTCTGGCTTAGTTCTTTTTTCTTAGAATTGCTTTGGCTATTTGGGTTCTGTGTTGGATCCCAATGTATTTTAGAAAATTTATTTTTTTCTTATTTTGTGCAAAATGTCATTGGTAGTTTGACAGGAATAGCATTGAATCTATAAATTGCTTTGGGGGAGTATGGCCATTTTAACAATATTGACTCTTCCTATCCATGAGCATAGAATGATTTTCCATTTGTTTGTGTTAACTAGATTTCTTTGAGCAGTGTTTTATAAACCTCATTGTAGAGACCTTTCTCCTCTCTGTTTAGATGTATTTCTAGGTATTTTACTTACTTTGTGTCTGTTGTGTATGGGATTGTGTTTTTGATTTGGCTCTCAGCTTGGATGTTATTGGTGTATAGAAATGCTACTGATTTTTATAGATTAATTTTGTACAATAAAATTATGTATCAGAAGACAGCTTAGGAGCTTCTGGGCAGAGACAGTGGGCCTTCCTAGGTATAGTATCATATTGTCTGCAAAGAGAGAGAGCTTGACTTTCTCTCTTCCTATATGAATGCATTTTATTTTTTTCTCTTGCCTGATTGCACCGGCTAGGATTTCCAGTATTATGTTGAATAGAAGTGGTGAGAATGAGTGTTCTTGTTTCAGTTCTCCAGGGCAATGCTTCCAGCTTTTGCCTGTTCAGTCTGACGTTGGCTGTGGGTTTACCAAAGATGGCTTCTATTATTTTGAGATATGTTTCTTCAGTATCTAATTTGTTGATGATTTTAATGTGAAGGGATACTGAATTTTGTTGAAAGTCTTTACTGTGTCTACTGGCTGATCATGTAGTTTTGGTTTTCAGTTCTGTTTAAGTGATAAATTACATTTATTGATTTGTGTATGCAGAACCCAATCTTGCATCCTGGAAACAAAGCCTACTTGATTATAATGGATTAGCTTTTTATATACTTCTGGATTTGATTTGAAAGTATTTTGTGAAGATTTTTGCATTAATGTTCCCCAGGGATATTGGCTGAAAGTTCCCTTTTTTTTTTTTCCCCTTGTTTCTCTGTCAGGTTTTCGTATCAGACTGATGCTGGCCTCAGAATGAGATGGGGAGGAGTTCCTCCTCGTTTTTTTGGAATAGTTTCAGTAGCATTGGTACCAACTCTTCTTTAAACATCTGATTGAATTCAGCTATAAATTTTTCTGGTCCAGGGCTTTTTCTGATTGGTAAGTTTTTTCATTATTTAATTAATTTTGGAATGCATTACTGGTCTCTTCAAGGTTCTAATTCCTTCCTGATTTAATATTGGGAGGTTGTTTGTTTCCAGAAATTTATCCATGTCTTCCAGGTTTTCTAATTTTTGTGTACAAATGCGTTCATAATAGTCTCTGAAGATTTTTGTATATCTGCCTGGTCCATGGTAGTGTCCTGTTTGTCACTTCCGATTGTGTTTATTTGGTTCATCTCTCTTTGTTTCTGTATGAGTCTAGCTAGTGTTCTATCAATCTCATTTACTTTTTCAGTAGAACAACTTTTGGTTTTGTTAATCTTTTACATAGTTCTTCTCATCTGCATTTCATTCAATTTAACTCTGATTCTGTTTATTTATTTTCTTCTGCTAACTTTGGTGTTGACTTACTTTTGTTTTTCTAATTCTTCTAGGTATGATGTTCAGTTATTAATTTGATATCTTTCTATGTTTTTGATGTAGGCATTTAGCACTGTAAACTTTCTTCTTATCACTGCTTTGGCTGTGTCTCAGAGATTCTGATGTGTTGTGTTTTTGCTTACATTAGTTTCAAAAAATTTATTGATTTCTATCTTAATTTCTTTGTTTACCCCAAAAGTCATTCAGGAGCACATTCCTTAATTTCCATTTAATTCTATGATTTTGAATGATCTTCTTGGTATTCGTTTCTATTTTTATTGTGCTGTGGACTGAGAGTGTGGTTGGTATGATTTCAGTTTTTTAAAATTTGTTCTTTATGACCAAGCATATGATCAGTTTTAAAGTTTGTGCCATATGAAGAGGATAAGAATATATATTTTGCTGTTTTGGGGTGGAGAGTTATAGAGATGTTCGTTAGATAATTATGGAATTCATGTCCTGAATATCTTTTTTAATTTTCTGCTTCAATGATCTATCTAATACTATCAGTGGGATGTTGAACTCTCCCATTATTATTGCATAGTTATGTAAGTCTCTTCGTAAGTCTCTAGGAAACTTGTTTACAAATATTGGTGCTGTAGTGCCAGGTGTATATATATTTAGTAGAGTCACATCTACTTGTTGAATTGAATACCATCATGCAATGCCCTTCTTTGTCTTTTTTCAAAGTTGTTGACTTAAAGTATGTTTTGTCTGAAATACGAATAGCAACCTCTGCTCTTTTTTGTTTTCTGTTTGCTTGATAAGTCTTTCTCCGTCCCTTTCCTTTCAGCTGAAGGTTGTCTTTGCATATGAGATGGGTTCCTTGAAGACAGCATACCATTGGGTCTTGTTTTTTTTATCCAACGCACCACTCTATGCCTTTTAAATGGGGCATTTAGCTAGTTTACATTAAGGTTAATAGTGATATGTACAGATTTGTGTTGTTAGCTGGTTGTTAAGTAGACTTGATTTTGTAGTTGCTTCACAGTGTCAATGATTTATGTACTTAAGTGTGTTTTTTTGGTGGCCAGTAACATTCTTTCCTTTCCATGTTTAGCACTCCCTGAAGGACCTCTTGTAAGGTAGGCCTGGCAGTAATAAATTGCCTTAGCATTTGCTTATCTGAAAATAATTTTATTTCCCCTTTGCTTATAAAGTTTAGCTTGGATGGATATGAAATTCTTTATATATATACATATATATATATATTATGTGTGTGTATATATATATATATATATAATTGCATTTTAGGTTCTGGAGTACATGTAAAAAGCATACAGGATTGTTGCATAGGAACCTACATGACAATGTGGCTTGCTGCCTCCATCCCCTTCACTTATATCTGGCATTTCTCCCCATGTTATCCCTCCCCAAATCCCTACCCCTCACTGTCCCATCCCTACCAACAGACCTCAGTGTGTGATGCTCCCCCTCCCTGTGTTCATGTGTTATCATTGTTCAACACTCACCTGTGAGTGAGAACATGCAGTGTTTGAATTTCTGTTCTTGTGTCAGTTTGCTGAAAATGATGGTTTCCAGGTTCATCCACGTCCCTACAAAGGACACGAACTCATCGTTTTTATGGTTGCATAGTATTCCATGGTGTATATGTGCCACATTTTCCCTGTCCAGTCTATCATCCATGGGCATTTGGGTTGGTTCCAAGTCTTTGCTATTGTAAACAGTGCTGCAATGAACATACATGTGCATGTGTCCTTATAATAGAACAATTTATAATCCTTTGGATATATACCCAGTAATGGGATTGCTGGGTCAAATGGAATTTACCCATGTGCATGTGTCCTTATAATAGAACAATTTATAATCCTTTGGATATATACCCAGTAATGGGATTGCTGGGTCAAATGGAATTTGACCCATGTGCATGTGTCCTTATAATAGAACAATTTATAATCCTTTGGATATATACCCAGTAATGGGATTGCTGGGTCAAATGGAATTTCTATTTCTAGGTCTTCCACAACCATTGTCTTCCACAATGGTTGAACTAATTTACACTCCCATCAACAGTGTAAAACTGTTCCTATTTCTTCACATCCTCTCCAGCATCTGTTGGCTCCAGATTTTTTAATGATCGCCATTCTAACTGGTGTGAGATGGTATCTCAATGTAGTTTTGATTTGCATTTCTCTAATGACCAGTGATGATGAGCATTTTTTCATATGTTTGTTGGCCTCATATATGTCTTCTTTTGAAAAGTGTCTGTTCATATCCTTTGCCCACTTTTGAATGGGTTTGTTTTTTTCTTGTAAATCTGTTTTAGTTCTTTGTAGATTTTGGATATAAGTCCTTTGTCAGATGGGTAGATTGCAAAAATTTTTTCCCGTTCTGTTGGTTGCCGGTTCACTCTAATGATGATATGAAATTCTTAGTTGGGATTTCTCTTTTTTAAGGATGCTGAATGTAAGCTCCCAATCTCTTCTGCTTGTAGAGTTTATGTTGAAAGGCCCACTGTTGGCCTAATGAGATTCTCTTTGTTGATTATCTGCCCCTTCTCTCTAGTTGCCTTTAATATTTTTTCTTTCATATTGATTTTGCGGAATCTGATGATTATGCATCTTGAGTATGGTATTCTTTTACAGTATCTTGCAGGAGTTCTCAGAATTTTCTGAATTTGAATGTCAAGCTTTCTAGCAAAGTTGAAAAAATTTTCATGGATAATATTCTCAAATGTATTTTCTAAGTTGCTTGCTCTCTCTCCCTCTCTTTCAGGGATGCCAATGAGTCATAGGTTAGGTCTCTTTATATAATTCCGTGTTTCTCAGAGATTTTGTTTAGTTTTAAATTCTTTTTTATTTATTTTTGTTTTACTGAGTTAATTAAAATAACCTTTTTAGCTCTGAGAGTTTTTGAGCTCTGAGAGTCTTTCCTCAATTTGGTCTATTCTGCTGTTAGTACTTCCGATTGTGTTATGAAATTCTTATGAAGAGTTTTTCAGCTCTATTAGACCAGTTTGACTATTTCTTTAAATGGATATTATGCCTTTTCTGTCTTGAATTATTTCACTGGATTCCTTAGATTCCTTGGAATAGGTTTCAACTTTTTCTTGATAAATGGATATTATGCCTTTTATCTCTTGAATTGTTTCACTGGATTCCTTAGATTCCTTGGAATAGGTTTCAACTTTTTCTTGAATCTCTGTGATCTTTGTTGCCATAAGGTTCTGAATTCTATGCATGTCATTTCAGCCATTTCATTCTGGGTAAAAGCCATTGCAGGGAGCTAGTGCAGTCATTTGAAAGAAAGGCGACACTCTGTCTTTTGTAGGTGCCAGAGTTCTTGAACTGGTTTTTTTCCAACTGTATGGGCTGATTTTCATTTAACTATGATATAATTTGAGTATAGTCAGTTGGCTTCATTGCTGGATGTTTTTAGGTGACTGAGGCCTTATGCAGAGTCTTTATTTGTGGCTGAATTCTTGTCCTTTCTTTAACATGAAGCTATATTATCAATATATTTTTGGTGTTGAAGTTTGGGCTGTGATCCAGTAGATTGTGTCTAAGTGTAATGACTGGGATAAGCTCTTACTCAGCCACACCACTGTTATGTATTTCCTTGTATTTGCAGATATGCTCCCTCTCAGTGCTCTGAGAGTGTGAGCTCCTCTTCTTTCAAGTGCTGGTCTCAGATCATGTGTTGGCATTCCTGGGCTGTACACCACAACCTGAGGTGAGCTCAGGCTTTTTGTTCTATTCTCATCTTGGGGATGGCAAGGGCAGGGACCCTGGCAACAGCATTGGTAGACAACCATTCACTTGTCTTGGTGATCCACCCAAGAGAAACATAATGCCAGTGCCAATCAACATGATCATTCAGGAGTGGGGCAGCGGCATTGTGGGCCCAAGCCAGGGGGCCCCTGTCTTGCTACAAATAGGGGGTCTCACAGGGAAGACAGTCTGACCATTTCTCTGCAAGGTGGCTGTAGCATTTTAGAGATGAGAGTAAAGCATTCAGGCTCTTTGTTTCTTCCCCAGTCTTGTAGCAGCAAGGGTGGGTACTGCTGTAGCAGCAGTGGAAAGGGTTGTCAGTTGCTTCCTCAAGCTCCACCCCAGAAAGACATAAAGCTACTGTAAAAGGAAATGTTCAGCAGGGGGTAGGGCAGCTGCACTGCCATCTCAAGCCAGTGGCCTTGCCTGGTGAAGAGCAGAGGATCAGGGGCTCAAGGTGAAGAGAGGGCTCCACTTTGTACAGTTGTTTCTGCATGCTGGAGGTGCCAGCAAAGTAATCATGCATGGTCTTTGTTCCTTAGACTAAGGGCCACAAAGGTGGTACCTTTGCAGTGGCAATGGCAGAGAACCTGTGAATTGTCTCTGAGAACTCTACCTCAGAGAAACCAGAGCCACCCCTGACTGACATAATCAAGTAGGGATAGGATAGCTATGTGGGGGGCCCAGGTCAGAAGGCCCTGCCTAGCAGAGTAGCAGGGGCAGACATCCGCATGTAAAACAGTCTGGCTGCTTTTCCATAACAGAGCTGCAGTGTGCTGGAAGACCCCACTTGTTCTTGGGCTCCTCACTCCCTCCCCAGCCTGAAGGCAGTAAGGTTGGGGGCTGTAACAATGGCATAAGCTATAGGCCCGTTTGTTATCTCTGGAAGCTCTGTCCTAGAGAACTATACAGCTGCAACCAGTCCAAGTGCTAAGGTGGGAGGGGGTGGTTGCACTAGGGTCCCAGGCCAGTGGACTTTTCCTGGTGAGGTATATAGTGGAGGCAAAGCCTATAGTCTATCCACTCCTTAGCACTATGAATGTGGCCCTTCCTGGAGGTGTGTGAGAGGGTTTGGCCTTTCTTGTTGGTGGAGCTACATCATCTGGTGCCAGGGTGTTCAGGGTTCCAAGGCTCTTGGGCTTCATGTGGGCTTGGGTGGCAGATTCTATGCAGCTTTGTATATCTGGAAGTTCCGGGTATAGGGGGTCAGTAGGGGTCTCCTGTGTGCAGGATTGTAAAGATCTGTGGCCAAAGTATGAGACCCTGGGTGCTCTTGCTCACTCATCGTTTCCCCATGGTTGGGAGCCTCCTTTGTCTTTGTGCCAATCCCAGGTGGTGACTGTCCTGTCTCATTCATCTCTGAGTTCCATTGATCATGTTGCTTCCTTAATGAATCCCAATATGTCCTCCTGGATGATCCAACTGAAGAGCTAATGTTTACTGGCCACCCTATTTAATCTCCCTCTCTTTTACTTAGTCTAGCTAAAACTTTGTCAATTTTGTTTATCTTTACAAAAACTCAATTCTTAATTTTATTAATTTTTCTTATTGTTTTTCTTATCTCTAACATATTTATTTCTGCTCTAATCTTAATTCCTTTTATCCACTTTTCTTTAGCTTAGTTTCTTTTCTTTTTATAATTTCTTAAGGTATAAATTTAGATTTTTTTTTTGAAATTTTTCTTTTTTTTTCTTTTTATTTTCCAGATGCAGTTTCACTCTTGTGACCCAGGCTGGAGTGCAGCAGCGTGATCTCAGCTCACTGTAACCTCTGGCTCCCAGGATTCAAGTGATTCTCCTGCCTCAGGCTCCTGAGTAGCTGGGATTACAGGTGTCTGCCATCACATCCAGCAGATTTTTGTACTTTTAGTAGAGATGGGTTTTCAGCTTGTTGGTCACGCTACTCTTGAACTCCTGACCCTCAGGTGATCCACCCACCTTGGCCTCCCAAAGTGCTGAGATTACAGGAGTGAGTCACTGAGCCCAGCCTATTTTTGTTTTTCTCAATGCAGGTGTTTGTACTATAAACTTTCCTCTTAAAACTGTTTTTGCTGCATATTGTAAGTTTCATTTTCACTTACTTCAAGATATTTTTTATTTCCCTTTTTATTCATTTTGGATCCATTTGTTGTCCAAGGCTTTGTTTAATTTTTACATATTTGTGCATGTTTTCAACTTTTTTATGTTATTGATTTCTAGTTTCATTCCATTGTGGTAGAAAAGATATATTATTTCAGTCTTTTTAAATTTTTTAAAACGTATTTTTTTGTCTATTTTGTAATTCTTTGGTTTACTTAATGTAATACCAAAAGTCCTATGGGATTTCTTGTTGCTATTTATTTATTGTTCTTCTGACTGTAATTTCAAATGACCTGTTTTCCAGAAAATTGATTCTTTCTTCTGCTTTATCAAATCTGCTGTTAAAACTCTGTATGGGATTTTTCAGTTCAGTTATTGTATTATTTAGCTCCAGAATTTCTGTTTGGTTCTGTTGTAGGGTTTCTTTCTCTTTGTTGAGCTTTTAATGTTGTTCAAATGTTGTTTTCCTGATTATGTTTAATTGTACATCTGTGTTCTCTTATAGATCACTAAACTCTCATAAGATAATTATTTTTAAATCTTTGTTAGACAATTCATAGATCTCTATTTTTAGCATCAGTTACTTAGGCTTTACCTTGTTCCTGTTGGTGTTATGCTTCCGTTTCTTTGTGATTATTATGGCCATGTGTTTGTGTCTGCACATTTGAAGAAGTGGACACATCTTCCAATATTTATACATTGGCTCCAGAATAAAGAGCTCTTCACCAATCATTCCCACCAGAGAGTCTACATAGGCTAGTTGGTGGAGTTCTAGGCAGGCATTCTGCTGTAGTGTCTATTGACTGGCTTGCTAGGGTTTGAGTCTGTGATAATGAACGAGAGCTTAGATCCACATGGTAAACCCGGAATCTGAGCTATGAGAGTTTTCCTGGCACTGGGGCAAGCCTGAAGCCTGATTCTTATGAGAAGTCTGGAGTTTGGGACCATAGGTGGTTGGGATAGCACCAAGGTTCACTGGGATAGACCTGGTGCTAGTGTCCAGAGTGAAGTAGAATGCTAACCTACTCTTCTTCCCCCACACAGAGGATGTTTCTCTTGGCACTGTACTGCATAGGCTTAGGAGAGAGTGTCACAGACAATATAAAACTATCCTTTCCACCTTCCTCAATTCATTCTTGCTCATTTTATGTCCAGCATTCAGATGCTGTACTCTCTCACCTAAAATTAAGAACTCTCATGAAGGTATTTTTATGCATGGATGATTGCTTATATTAGTGTATCTGTGAGGAAATGAGGGCTCCACCATATTGCTGATGTCATTTTCTCATCAATTTATGCTTTTCAATTCTAACTGGTATATTTTTTGTCATTCTCATAGAAAAGCAGAATAAAGACCTAATTCAAATGTCTCAATTTTTTCTTACCACTAAAAATAGGCTTTATATTCTCAGTTACAAAGTAGGATCATTTGACAATTACTCTTTTTTCTCTACTACTACCTCCAAAATAATTAATTTTTATTCTACTGTATTAGTAGCTCTGTCTTTCTATGATAGTACATTATCCAGCTGCCTTGTTTTTCCCTGAACTTCAGTGTCATTTATGAGTTACATCATTTACTTGATGGTTGTGCATTCTCCACCAAAGGGCCATTTTTAGTTTATCTTTTATTTGTCTTATGCCTCATTTTATTATAAGCTCTTTGTACAAAAGAACAATAGATCATTTCTGTAGTTTAAGTAACTTGTACTCTAAAGTTTTTAATTGTAGTTGCCCAGGGTATCATTGTTGAATCTAATAATAAGTGGGCTAAAAATCTGAATAGACACTCTACTCTAGGAAATATGCAAATGGAGAATATGTATATGAAAAGATGCTTAACGTAATTTTTCATTAAGTAATTAAAAATTAAAACAATAATGGTGTATCACTACGTATCTATTAGAATTATCATTTTTTGGACCTCTGGCTAAATGGCAAAAATATTGACAATGCCCAATGCTGATGAGAATGTGGAATAATAAGGATTCTCATTCATTGGAAATGGGAATGCAAAAATGGTACAGGCACTTGGGCAGTTTCTTAGAAAGCTAAACATAGTCTTGTCATACTATCCAGCAATCATGCTGTGAGGTATTTACCAACTAATTTGAAAACTACAGAAAAACCTGAACAAGGATATTTATAACAACTTTATTCTTAACTGCAAAAATGAAGTAACCAGGATATCTCTCAATAGGTGAATAGATAAACAAAGTGGCTTATTTATAAAATGACTTACTATTCAGGTTTAAAAAGAAATCAACAACTGAGGCATGAAAAGACAGACGGATTTTAAATGAATATTTCTAAGTGAAAGAAAACCATCCAAAAAGGCTACATACTGTATTATTCCAGTTATGTGGTTAGTAGTTGCTAAGATTTTTATGGGAGGTTTAACAGGTCAAACACAAGGAATCTTTTAGGGTAATAAAACTATTCTATATGATATTGTAATGGTGTAGGCAGGACACTATGCATTTGTAAAAGCTTGTAGAACTTTATGGTTTAAAGGCAGAAGGAACGGTACATAAGATTGTATTCTGGTTGATGATGTTGATTACGATGGAGGTACTGGCTAACAAATCTAAAAACCACTATATATAGAATTGAGCAATTAAGTAAAAAGATAGTTGATAGTGGGAGCTAGGTTTCTCATTGTTGAGATGAGTGGTTACATATAGAATAATTTATAGATATATGTATATACTTTGGTTAGTATTCACACATATATTTTCTTGCATTGCCAGCTGACTATATCGAAAAGCAACAATGTCCTATTAGTAATGAATATATGTAGTATCCAGAACTTATTTTCTAATACCACTCTCCAGTAATAGGAACCAGAGATCCTTGAGAAAATGGTTTATTCTAAGACTATAGCACAGAATATACCATATAATCTGAAGTATCTTGTAGTTCCAGAAAGCGTGAGTCACAGCACCTGGCCAGTGTTCCAGATTAACATCAATTCTGATAAATCATATTAACATGATAAAGTTGACATAATATCCTTGATGTGATTTGATGAGTATATGACTTATTACCTCTATGGGCTTATTCCCAAAAACCAAAAATCCCAGCCTAATTATGAGAAAAATATGAGATAAATCTTAATTGAGAGACATACCTCAAAATGTAAGACCAGTACTTTGATTTAGAAAGTTTAGTTAGTTATAGTTGTCAAACTTGTCCAATTAATTGTGATAAAATACACCCTGACAATGTAAAATATGTTTTAATAAATAGAGGAAATCAGAGGTTAGGTATATTAAAATACCCTGTACCATCTTCACAATTTTCTGTAAACCTGAACCTAAAACCTTTTTAAAATTAAAGCTTATAAAATATTTAAAAAGGAAGAGAATTTTAAAAACCTAAAGAGATTAAAGAAGATATTTTATAATAAAAAAAATGCCGTGAAGAAGGATTGGTTAGAGGACAAAAATAAGCTCTTAGGGATTTTAAATGTGGTAAGTGAAGTAATGAATTTAATACAACGTTTGAAATGTAAAATAAAACAAATATCCAATAAAGTAGAAATAAGTGTAACAGATGGATAATATAAGAAAAATAAAAATAAACATGGAAAATGACACCAGTGACTAGTATGTTACAGAAAAGAGAATAGAGAAAAACAGAAAGCAGGAAATTATCAAAGAAACAATGGAGAATTTGCCTGATTTGAAGGTTGAGTTTTCAGTCTGAAGCAATTCTACAAGTGCTCTGTAAAACACACACACACACACACACAACACACACACACACACACACACACACATACGGCTAAGTACATCATTAGAAAACTTAGAATGTCTAGTTAAAAGTTTCCAATGGGAAAAACCAAGTCACTGTGAACAATGATCACCAGACTGGGACCATCTTTTTCATCTGCAACACTTAAAAGGCAGAAGAAGTTCTGAAGTAATGTAATTTTCAGCCTAGAATTCTATATCCAGACAAACTACCAGTCATGTGTTAGGGTAGAAGACAAAAGCACTTTCAGATATGTAAAAACTCAGACAATTCTCCTCTTATAACCTTCTTTAGGAAACTCTCTGAAGATATGCTTCAACAAAACAAGTGAATAAACCTATAACGAGGAAAACACGTGTTCCAGCAAACAAAGTTCAACCAGGGAATAAAGTGGCCAAAGAAAAACCTGAGGTCAGGGCTCCTAGATCACCGGTCTTTGGGAAAATATAATAGTTAAATTAAAAAGAGAAGAATAAAATAAAGTAATAACTGGAAAAGTAAATTAAAACTCTAAGTAAACCAAAACCTGTAGAAGAAGAAATATTATGATTATATAATACTTCTGTCTTCAGTAAATAGTATTTTCATAGGTTAGGTAAATGCACTTAATTATTTACAAATATTTTATATCAGCAAGTCCAGATGACTTATTTATGATTATAGAACAGATGTGGTAGACAAGTATAAGGAGACTGGACTATCAGTCATCATAGAGAAATTCAGTAGGGGTTAATTTCATATGCATAAATATTTAAAACTTGGTTCAAACACAATATTTAGAGACATGGCAATATCTACCAAAACAAAATAGCTAAAACCTTTGAAAATGGTTGCTTTTGAGGGACTAAATGTGGAAAGAAGGGATATGCTTTTATTATAAGATCTTCTTTAGTCTCTTTTTTTTAAATAATGTGTTTTCATCACATTAATAACATTTTAAAATATAATATCCATTATCTCAAATGTTTCTCTTTTCCATGTTGGGAATATGCAAAATTTTCTCTTTTAGTTATTTTGAAATGTACTATAAATTATTGTTAACTCTAGTCACCCTACTGTGCTACAGAACACTAGAACTTATTTCTATCTAACTGTAATTTTGTACCCATTAACCAATCCCTCCCTGTCTTTGCCTCCCCCTATTCTTCTTTCCAGCTTCTAGTAACCACTATTCTGCTCTCTACTTCTATGATATCAACTTTCTTAGCTTCCACATATGAATAAGAATGTGTGGTATTTGTTTTTTCTCTGTCTAGCTTATGAAAAACACATAATGTATTTCAGGCTCACTTATGTTGCCACAAGTTACAGGATTCTATTTTTTTTAATGGCTAAAAAATAGTCCACTGTGTATATATATTACATTTTTTTAACCATTCATCTGTTGATCAATACTAAGGTTGATTCTGTGGCTTGGCTGTTGTGAATAGTGCTGCAATAAACATGAGAATGCAAATATCTTCTTGATGTACTGATTTCCTTTCCTTTAGATTCATATCCAGTAGTGGGATTACTTGGATCATATAACATTTCTACTTCTGAGTTTTGAGTAATCTCCATTCTTTTTTCTATAATGGCTATGCTTATTTACATTCCCATCAATGGTGTGTAAGTGTTCCCCCTTTCTTTGCATCCTCACCAGTATTTAATTTTTTGTCTTTTTCATAATAGTAATTTTAACTGGGATAAGATGATATTTTGTTGTGGTTTTAATTTGCATTTTTCTCATGATTAGTGGTGTTGAACATTTTTTTCATATACTTTTGGCCGTTTGTATGTCTTCTTTTGAGAAATGGCTACTCAGATCATTTGCTCATTTTTAAAAATTTATTTATTATACTTTAAGTCCAGGGGTATATGTGCAGAACGTGCAGCTTTGTTACATAGATATACATGTGCCATGGTGGTTTTTTAAAATCAGATTTCTTTGGTTTTTGCTATTGAGATGTTTGAGTCTCTTGTATTTTCTAGATGTTAATCTCTTATCTAATGAACAGTTTGCAAATATTTTCTCCCATTTTCAAGGCCGTCCCTATGCTGTGTTGCAATCAACAGAGTTTCCTTTGCAATGCACAAGCTTTTTAATTTGATGTATTCCCTAAGTCTATTTTTGCTTCTGTTATCTATATTTTTCAGGTCTTACCCAAAAATATTTGCCCAGACCAATGTTTTAAAGAGTTTACCCTTTGTTTTCTTTTAGTGGTTCTACAGCTCTGGGCCTACATCTAAGTTTTAACCCATTTTGATCTAATTATCATATATGGTGAAAGTCTGGAGTTTAGATTCATTCTTCTGCATGTATATAGACATTTAATTTTCCCAGCACCATTTATTGAAGAGACTGTCCTTTTTCCAATGTATGTTATTGGTGCCTTTATCAAAAATTAGTTTTTTGACAAATATGTGGATTTATGTCTAAGTCCTCTATTCTGTTCTCTGATTTCTGGTTCCTCTATTGACCATATGTGTCTATTTTTAGGCCAGTATCATGCTGTTTTGGTTACTATAGCTTTGTATTATATTTTCAAGTCAGGTAATATGATGCCTCCAGCTTTGTTCTTTTTGTTCAAAATTGCTTTGGCTATTGGGGGTCTTTGGGGGTTCCATATACATTTTAGGATTTTTTTCTATTTTTTGGGAAGATTGTCATGGTATTTTGGTAGAGATTACATTTAATCTGTAGATTGTTTTGGAAAGTATGGAAATTTAACAATATTAATTCTTCCAATCCATGTCCTCTTAAATTTCTTTCACTGGTGTTTTACTGTAGATATCTTTCATCTCTTCTGGTTAAATTTATTGGGCTTTTTATATCTATTGCAAATGGGATTGCTTTCTTGATTTCTTTTTCAGAATATTCGTTATTGATATGTAGAAATACTACTAAGTTTTGTATGTTGATTTTTTTGTAGCACGAAACTTTATTGAATTTATTTCAATTCTATTTTTTTGGTAGCATCTTTAGAGTTTTCTAAATATAAGCTTATGACATCTCCAAATAAGGACGATATAACTTTTTCCTTTTCAACTTGGATGTTTTTTATTCTCTCTTGACTAATCGTCTGGTTAGCACTTTTAGTACTATGTTGGTGAATAAAGTAGTGAAAGTGGGCATTCTTGTCTTAGGGTAAAGGCTTTCAACTTTTTTCTTATTCAGTATGATAGCTGTGGGTTTGTCACATATGGCCAAAATAATACATATTTTGAGGTATATTCCTTACATACCTAATTATTGAGAGTTTTTATTATGAAGAGATGTTGAATTCTATCAGATGCTCTTTCTGCATCTATTAATGACCATATGATTTTTGTTCTTGGTTGTGGTGATGTGATGTATCATGCTTATTGATTTGCATATATTGAATCACCTTTGCATTCCTGGAATAAATCCCACTTGATCATGGCATATAATCTTCTTGATGTGTTGTTGGAGTTGGTTTGCTAGTGCTTTGTTGAGAACTTTTGCATCTGTGTTTATCAAAAATACAGGTGTGTAATTTTATTTTGTATTGTATTTTTGTCTGGTTTTTGTATCAGAATAATGGTGGTTCCATTGAATAAGTTTGGAAGAATTCTCTTCCTTTCAATTTTTTAGAACAGTTTGAGAAGAATTGGTATTAATTCTTCTTTACAAGTTTAATAAAGTTTAACAGAGAAGTATTTTAGTCCTGGGCTTTTCTTCATTGGAAATATTTTAGTACTGATTCAATCTTGTTTCTGATTATTGGTCTTTTCAGATTTTTTAATTTCTTCATTATTCAGTTTTGGTAGGTTGTATGTGCCCAGGAATGCATCCATTTTATCTAGATGTTCCAATTTGTTGGCATATAGCTTTTCACAATCGTCACTAAGGAAACCTCTCGTATTTCTGTCGTATCAGCTATAATATTTGCTTTTTCATCTCTGATTTTATTTATTTGGATCTTCTTTTGTCTTTTGTAGTCTAGCTAAAGATTTGTTGGTTTTTCTTTTCAAAAAAAAATGAAATTTTTGTTATGTTCATCTTTTCTATTATTTTTATTTTTAATTTTATTTATTCTGTTTGGATCTTTACTATTTCCTCTCTGCTAATAATTTTGGATTTGGTTTGTTCTTGCTTTTCTACTTCCTTGAGGTGCATTAATTAGATTACTTATTTAAAATTTTCTATTTTTCTGATGAAGCTATTTGTTGCTATTAGCTTCCCCTTAGTACTACTTTTTCCCCAGGCTTTAAAAATCGCCTTTATTTATTAAAAGTTAACATGCACATAATAGGAAACCAAAAAGCACAAGAAGCAAGGAACAAAGCCATCCACAATCACAAGTAGTTTACAGCCTGATGTGTCCTTCTAGGTCCTGTGTGTGTATAGATACAACATCCAATTTTATGGGATTTATGTTGTATGGTATGTATCATGGTTTTTCATGATTCCTACTAAATACTTACAATGACTATCATGAATATTTACCAATTAAAAGTCACAAAGCTATATGAGTAGTTCGATAATCAAAAATACACCACACCATGGTCAGGCTCAGTGGCTCATGCCTGTAATCCCAGCACTTTGGGAGGCTGGGCAAATCACCTAAGGTCAGGAGTTTGAGGCCACCTTGGTAAACATGGATAAACCCCATCTCTACTAAAAATACAAAATTAGCCTGATATGGTGATGGGCACCTGTAATACCAGCTACTTGGGAGGCTGAGGCAGGAGAATTGCTTGAACCTGGGAGGCAGAGGCTGCAGTGAGCCAAGATCACACCACTGCACTTCAGCCTGGGCAACAGAGTGAGACTCCAACTTAAAAAAAAGAATACACCAAACCAACTCAATCTATCAGAAAAAACAAAAACATAAGTCTGCCTTTCTTGGAGTAAAAATTTTGTAGAAGACAAAAATGACAACATGCCTCTAGATAAAAGCATTAAAAGAGTTCAGATTAAAATACTGAATTCTCTTAATCCTCAATTTAAAATGAAACATAAAGCAACAGAATATACTAAGTATGTTTCTAAGAGAATTTATTAGCAGATCTATGCCATTAAAATATTAGTAAGAATGTATGTTTCCATTGAATTACTTAATGTATTGCTGTAGTACAGCCACAAGAGATGCACATGCATCAATGGCTATTGTCAAAATGTAAATATGAAAACCGGCTGCATACATCTTTCCCTTTGTATTTGCTTCTATCCCCTGATGCCAACCTAATGAACATATCCCTGCACACTCTACTCAGAGGCAGTTTAAAAATTCCATGTTCAAGATGTATCTTTTCTATCAATTATAACAAAAATATATTTACAAATTGGTTAATTCACTAGCTCTACTTTTTATCATACATTGTTACCCCAGGACATTTATGAAGCTTAGATGTTACAAAATAATTAAGTTTACTCGCAATAAATATAGGCACTTTACTAATAATGCTCATATAGATCTACAGTTATCATCTGATATGGTTTGGCTCTGTGTCCCCACCCAAATCTCACCTTGAATTGTAATCCCCATAATCCCTACATGTCAAGGGCAGGACCAGGTGGAGGTAATTGAATTGTGGGGGCCGTTCCCCCATGCTGTTCTCCTGATAATGAATGAGTCTCACAAGGTCTGATGGTTTTATAAGTGTCTAGTATTTCCCCTGCTTGCACTTCTCCTTGCTGCTACCCTGTGAAGAAGGTGCCTTGCTTCCCCTTCACTTTCCACCATGATTGTAAATTTCCTAAAGCATCCCCCAGCCATGCTAAACTGTGAGTCAATTAAGCCTCCTTCCTTTATAAATTACCCAGTCTCGGGCATGTCTTTATTAGCAGCATGAGAATGGACTAATACATCATCTAAAACCATATTCTATACATAGAGATACTAACAAAGAGTCCTTCCCTTCACTCTTCCTCTTTTCCCTTTTCCTCTATCCCAGTGACTAAGTATAGGCCGACATCTAGTTCCAAGAGGTGGATTAACAAAGGTCACTCCCAGAAGACAGGCCTTCCCCAAAACCAGCAAAAGGACATTTATGTAGTAATTGTTTTACTACCTCTACTTTTAACATACTTTGGGGATTAGGTCTTATTTAACCTTTAATACATAACAATATTAACTAAACTGCAGATATAGAACAATGGTTAGAACACTGACCTAATCAAACTTACAGGCATGGAATGCTTCTCCCTGCATACTTCCTCCTCCTTCCACTGGCTGCCACCCAATAAACAGTCAGCCTACTCTCCAAACATCAAGTTTAACAATTGCATTCCCAAGCAAACCACTCCTAGGAAATAACCAAAAAAAAAATGCTTCAGGGTGTTACTTTAGCCCTCTATTTTTAACCTATGTTGAGCACTTTTAAACATCTAGAAAGGCTAGATGTTTTAAATAGGACTTAAGTTTTCCACCATAGGCACAGTAGCATTAAATAAATGGTGCACATACATAACACAGGTTGTAATTTGAAAGTGTCTTCTAAATAAGAACATTCTGGCCTACCCTACCACTTCCTACCTCTGTCAACCCAGTGGACAGGTATAAGCATTTGTAATGCTGAGACAGGATTTTAACAATTTCACTTCTGTAAGTGTTTTTAGGAATAGCCTTTCTTATGAACTTTAAAACAAAGTGTTCTCAATTTTTTAGTTTACTAACCTCTACTTTTAATATTTAGAAAGACTAGATCTTGTAAATTAGGACACATTTGTCCATTTATATATACGATATATACAGCAAAGTAAAAGAAAATGTAGATATAAGGAACAGTAGTCAATTGTGCCTCACCATAAACACACTGGCATAAAGACCTTTGCATTTTCTTCTTCTTCTCCTCCCTATCCCAGCACAAATAATGTGTACTGCTCAGAGGAGTGCTTTGATCAATTTCCAAAAGGCAATATTTTATATCAAAAGGATATCTATAAAATGTGTTATTTGCTACCTTTACTTTTAACATATTTTGTGTATTTCTAAATATCTAGAAAGACTATATGTTTCAAATAAAGACTTAAGTCTGTTTACTATATACACAGTAGTGTTGAATAAACTACACACATGTAACAACTGCTATATTTGAAAGTGTTTTCTGAATAGGAACATTCTGGTCTAGAATCCTTTATTTCTTTCAACTCCTGTCTACCACCAACCCGGTGAATATGGGCACATGTATCAGAGCTGATGCTATCATTTCACTTCCTGAAGTCCTTTTCAAAATACAATCTTTTTATACATCTTAACACAAAATGTACAAAATGTGTTAGTTACTAACTCTCATTTGTTATACATTGACAATATCTAAGATCTAGTGACTAGATATTATAAAAATTAGGATTCATTTGTCCAGTATATACACAATATATATAGTATAGCTAAGTTAAATAAAATGCACTGTCAAGGGCATTTGGGCATATAGGACAATGGATAAGTTAACATTTTATAGTACACACTAGCAAAATACCTTTTACGTTTTCTTCCCCTCCCATCTCCCTCAGCCCAGTGAACAAGTACAGAAAGTTCACTGTTCACTGTTCATAGGTGGTTTAACAATTTCACTTCCAAACACAGTATTTCCCATCAGTTTTTAATAGCTATTTATAAAAAGTGTTATTCTACTACTTTTATATTTAAATGCATCAAGCACTTCTAAATACATAGAAAGACTAGAAATTTCATATAACCTAAATTGCACACATAATAGTGTGTATAATTTGAGGTATCTTCTAAATATGACCATTTTGGCCTTGAACCTTTGGCCTTGAACCATTTCCTCCTTGCTTCCTTCTCTCTGCCTTCAATCCAGTGGACAAGTACAGGCACGTGTAATGTTAAAGATAGCTGAACAAACTTGTATTCAAAAGTCATTTACAGAAGACAGGCTTTCCTATGAAGTTCAATGCAGTGTATAAAATGTGCAAATTTGGCTGGACGCGGTAACTCACACCTGTAATCCTGGCACTTTGGGAGGCTGAGGCGAGTGGATCACCTGAAGTCAGGAGTTTGAGACCAGCCCGACCAACATGGTGAAACCCTGTCTCTACTAAATATAAAAAAAAGAAAAAAAAAATTAATTGAGCATGGTGGCAGGCACCTGTAATCCCAGCTACTTGGGAGGCTGAGGCAGGAGTATCCTTTGAACCCGAGAGGCGGAGGTTGCAGTGAGCAGAGATTGAGCCATTGCACTCCAGCCTGGGTGACAGAGACTCCATCTCAAAAAAATAGTGCTAATTTCACTAAGTTTAGTACTTTTTAAAAATACATTCCATAGGTTTTGATACATTGTGTTTCCATTTTCATGTGTTTCAAAAAATTTTTTAAATTCTTCCCAATTTCTTAACTCAGTCTGTCAATTTCTTTTAAAATTATCTATATAGGTTCATAACCCAGTAATTTCACTTCTAGATATTTATCCAAGAGAAATAAAAGCATATATGTCCAAAAAGTATTGGGCATAAATATTCATAGCAACTTCATTCAGCAAAATAAAAAACTAAGAACAATGAAAGTATGAAAGATTGTGGTATAACCTCATAGTATGGAATACTACTCAGAGACTAAAAGGAATGAGCAACTGCACAAACATGAATGAATTTCACAAATATTATGCTGAGTGAAAGACAATGAGAGTACATAGTACATTATACTATTTCTATTAAATTCTATAGTGATAAAATTAGATTAGGGGTTATCTGGGAAAGAGTGACCAACTAAAAATGGGCAAGAGGGAACTCTGGGAGCATAAGGTAAATATTCTATATGTTGGTTGTGGCAGTGGCTACATGAGTTGATATCTTTATCAAAACTCATCAAACACAACACTTTAAAAGGATATGTTTTTACTTTGTAGACGATATACTTGGATCTTCTTTTTATATTCTTATTCAAATCGAATACCAATATAGCAACTCCTAGGATTTGTCATAAATGGAAAATGACGTGTCACCTTTATTAAAAATTGCAGTTCTTAAATCTGGGGAGGAAAGCCAACACCCTTTTGAAGCCAGGAATGTTGCACAGACTCCATCAGCTGCTGCATTCAGAATTTCAGCAGTTTCACAGATGCAGACACACTGCAGGCAATGCAGCAGTGCCCTAGGTCGATTCATTCACTCAGTGATCCATAATATATGAGACAATTTCTTACATTTTGTTTCCTCATGTGCTGTTTTTGAGGCCTAGATGACAACAAGCCAAACTGAAATTGTCATCCCAGCAAATGGCATGACAAATTATAAAGATGACTAACCCACAGCCTGCTGTCTTGGAAAATATAATTTGAATAAATAACCTGTTATGTTTTAAAGATACATGATACAGTTTATAAACATTAAAGCAAAAAAAGACTAACTTTATAAAGATTTAGTGACTTTTCATCATTATTAAAATAAAATTTTACAAATTTAAAACATGGAGAAATAAAAATATGTTAATTATTTTATAGCTTTTCCCCCCTTAATCTTAAAATACAATTCAGAAGTAAAGTTTTATTTGTTTTGGCTCAACATACATTATTTACTTCCAATTAAGTATATCCAATAAGCAAAAGTAGCATGCTTTCATTTATTGTATTTATAATCTTTTGTTTATTCTACAGTGATTTATGAGATTAATTAACTTAAAATCAACTTTATTCAAGTTCTGGAGGCTTTATGTAAAATATATTAAATAGACATTTTACGTGTTGAACCACAATTTTCAGTAAGCGTTTCTTTGGATTACAAATATTTCAAATAATACAGATTATATGTTTTTTTAGCCTCTGAGAAAAACATCATAAATTTTTGTGTTTAATAGAACTGCCATGATAAGTAATAAGGAACATGTATTCAATACCAGTAAAGGTACTGAAGATAAGTACATAAGATAGGAGTTATCGTCTTTATATATGGAGACAAAGCTTTTGCTTCTCTAGCCAAAATTGCACACTGTGATACAATTATACCTTCAAAAAATACCTATTTTATAAAATATAAATATATTAGGTAAGCCAAAAATAATAAATTAACATGCAGTGTACCACCAGTAGCAACCGGTAGCTGGCTTTCTTTGATTTATAAACATTGAGATAGCCATGCAAAGTAAGTTTAAGAACAATTTTGAAACCGCAGAAGAGCAGTGCGTTAAGTATTAACCATTGATCCCAGGACAGCAACATGCATGTTTTCTGAATGTTTCTACTCAGCTCCAAAGACACCTGCACCAGTGGTAAGCAGCACTGGTGTCATTTCAAGGCCCACATTGTGGACACCATGAAAGATCACAGACTCAGTGACCTTTTTGGCATTTCTCCAGAAGCTATGTCAACATCAAAATATTTTGGCTTTTCCCTTTATCTCTGCCAAATAAAATAATAACTTCCTTTATAACCTGTAGCTCAGAATCTAGGTTTATGGAAGGCTTTATCTAAACCAGGCAAATTTTCTTTTTCAGAATGAAACCACAGAAGTAAATATGGTTTGGAGTTACTAATCCTCATAACAAGGAAGAAGGAAGTTTGGCAAATAAAAGTTCAAAGGGATTTTTTGATGAAGAAATGATTTAAATCCCCTTATTTTTCCCCTGCTAAGAAAAAAATTCCATACATATTACCCTTTTTGAAGTTCTATTATGAAATCTTTTATTCAAAGAAGTAAAATATATGTGCATATAACCATTACCTGTCTACACCTCTGAGATTAGCTCTATTAATATTTGATTATAATTGATTCCAATCTTTTTCATTAAAAAAATACACAGACACTAAAGTCCCGTTCACCAGTTATTTTCTCTCTTCACTGCTCAAATCCTGTGATGATAGACTCATTCTCACTAATATTCTGAACTTTTACCATATATTCATGTTTCTCTGTATAATATTTAGTGCTTTAACATCTACATGAATGACATTGTACTGAATATAGTATTTTGTATTCATTTTTACTCAAAAGTATGTTTAAAGGCTTACCCTTGTTAAACTAGTTAGATTGAGTTGTTTCATTTTAACTCTGTATCATTGCACTGTTTATGAATTTGACTCCTGAGCAATAGTTTTTGCTACTACCAACAGTGCTTCATGAGCATCCTTACAGCGACTTCTTTTTTTTCTTGAAAAAATTTTGTTATACTTTAAGTTCTGAGGTACATGTGCAGAACATGCAGGTTTGTTACATAGGTATATATATACATGCACGGTGGTTTGCTACATCCATCCCCCCCATCATCTACATTATGTACATGGTTGCAGATTTCTCTAGTGCAGACACAGAACGGATAATGCTGGGGTTAGTTGTGTGTATCTTCAGCTTTCATTAGGTATCACCAATTTCCAAGGTTATGTGCATTTATATTTACCCCGACCGTGTCTGAATTTCCATTTTCCTATATCCTCACTGAAACTCAGTGTTACCAGATTTTCCAGTTGTTGATCATCTGATGGATCTGAAATGCTATCTCATAGTGGTTTAAGTTTGATTTTCTTTGATAACTAATGAAACTAATTATCTATTAAGTTTCTGTGAATTGCCTATTTATAGTCTTGTCCATTTCTCTATTGGAGTCTTTGGGGAAGTTTTAACTGATGGGTAGCAGTTATATTCTAGATACCTATATATTCTAAATACCTATATATTCTAGATGGCTATATATTCCAGATATCTATATATTCTAGATACCTACTGCAGAAGAATGAGATTTTTCACTGTGTTAAAATGAATGTTAGACTGTTTAGATGTGACACTTTGAATTCCACTGAATCTCAATAGAAAAGTTTTACAATTTAATTTACATCTATCCTGAGAGTCAAGCCTTACTGCTCAATATTACATACATGTCCTCTTATTTCAATATACTTTCATGTATCTTTTTACTTATTTATCTCATAGAAAGGCAAGGTAGCATAATGTTTGACAGGAAAAAGCAGGCTTTGTACCAGACTGACACTTTCTAGTTTGAATCCCAGCTCTGTAGCTTCCTAGCCATATAATAATGAGTACATTATGTAAGTTCTCTGCACTTCAGCATTTATATCTATTAAATATAAAAACTAATGGTACTTACCTTATAGAGTTACAATAAAGGTAGAACACTTAGGACAATGCCTGGCACAGAATATGCACTCTGTGTTAGCTATGATGATTAGTCTATAAAACCACAAAATAATTTAGAACTTTTAAAACTGTAGTCTTAATACAAATTATATTTAATAAGGTTATTAAAAATAAATGCCAATAGCCTCAAAGTATTTTCTTTAAAATATTTGTTATTGTTTTGGTTTGAACATGTGGCCACAAATTCTTTAAGGTAGAGCTTAATTTTCTACCTGTTGAGTGCAGAATAGACTTAGTGAATCCTTTCTAACACATAGGGTATAGAAAGCAAAAATAGTAACATTACAGTGAAGAAACTTGTCTGACAGCACTTTAACCACATGATCAATGTTAATATCACCAGTCAAAACATAATGTTATCATGAGAAGGGTGCTTTACCTCTGTATAATTTTTCCTAAAATCCATAACTGGAGCATCAGACAAACTCCAATTGAGAGATATTCTACAAAATACCTGACCAATGTTCATCAAAACTGTCAAGGTCATGATAGACTAAGAAACGAAAAATAAGCCAGGATGGTGGCTCACACCTGTAATCCCAGTGCTTTGAGAAGCCCAAGCGGGAGGATTGCTTGAGGGCCAGGGGTTCAAGACCAGCCTGTGCAGCATAGTGAGACTATATTTTACAAAAAATAAAAAATTAACCAGGCATGGTAGTGTGCACCTGTAGTCCTAGAATCCCAGGCAGGAAGATTGTTTAAGCCCAGGAGTTTGAGACTGCAGTGAACAAGCATCATACCACTGTACTTTAGCCTGAGCAACAGAGAGAGACCGTTTAAAAAAAAAAAAAAGAGAGAAAAGAGATGATATAAGTTTTTATAAATATACCATGATCATAAAAGTTGTTAACGTTAGAAGTTAAGTGAAGTATGTATAAGTGAAGTGTGTACAATGTTTATAACTCTTCTTTAAATCTAAAATTATTTTAAAATCAAAATTTAAAAAAATGCCTATAATACATTATTTTACTATTGCCATCATGAAGCAAGAATTTTTATAATTAGATGAAAATAAATAGCACACACATAGGGAGATTATATACCTTATGCTTGAGGGCCCAGGATATTAGGAATTAAATTTACTGGGTACATGTAATGATCCTTAACACAACATGAATTATCCAGAAAGATATATCTATTTGAAAGATATTTAGCACTTAGTTAGATTTATTCTAAGTGATAAGATAGAAAATATGGCCAATCTTAAATGGGTTCTTAACTGTTTACATATTCTTGCTACAGCCCCAGTGACTCAGACACATTAAAATTACTTAATTATCTTTTATTCCTGGATGTTAGGGCACTGAAACTTCTTTCAAGTTCCCAAAAAATCTCCACATAAATGCATGTGATTATTACTTTGGGACTGTATTACTACAAAGTAGCAAAAATAAATTAAGGAACTCAGAAAATTGATCCAAATTAACAAAGTACAAGACAATTAACATTGATGCTACAGTGTGCCAGATAGCTTTTTAAAGCCTACGTAGAAAATTCAAGTGGATGTACAGCCATTTCTGAAGGCAAAGTGCATGGAAATAATGATTACATGGCGTAATTCGAGCAAAGAGAACGAAATGGAGTGATTCAGCACACAGGCACAGCAGCTGAAGAACTTAATGATGATACTGACTAATTAAAATAGCATTTATTAATCACTGAGGTACTTGTTTAAAATTCAGTTCATCCAAAATGGAGTAATATCCTTCACCTTCAGTATGTAACCAAGCACAAAAACACTATCAATGTTGAATCTGTGAATGGTTTTCTGTTTACTGTGATGTGCTACTTAAATATACCTCTTCAATTACTTCTGATCTCTTTGATGACCTATTTAAATTTGTGTACATTATTGTAAATAGAATAAAATGTTTTCACATCTTTATGACGAAAAGAAAATTCAAGTGGAATTATTTTATAGGACTATAAAATTTGCAATATTGTTGAGATTCATTCTGAGACACTGAGGTTGAAGACTTTAACATATGAATTTAGGAATAGGGGACAATATTTAGCCCACAGCATAGTCCTTGTAGTGTGTTGGTGCTGTTTAGAAGCTTTGTAAAAATAACATAAATTTGTAAAGTTGTACTAACTATATATACTTCCAAAGTGGAGGAAGACTTTGACAAATTAGAAATAAATACACAAGTCACTGGGGGAAAGTTTTAAGGAAGTCAGTGTTTTACAACTGTTTCATGAAGAGTCCCTCATGTGATGTGTGTGGAACCAGTGAAGGCTCCTGAGTCAAAGGTCAGAGCTCTCCTCTCTGTGTTTCTCTCATGCTTCTTTGTTTTCATTTATCCTGAAAGAGCATGGACAACAATGATCCTACACCTTTGTAATACAGTACTTAGTACAGTGTCCAGTGTTGGTGTCCAATAAACAGCTAGCACTTCTTTATTCTTACCAGGAGTCCCTAGAATGAACACATGAATTAATTTGAGGTACATTAACATCAGCTATTCAGACTACTTCTTACCATGTGGATGTGTGAGGTAGAAGAGAAAATAATAGCTACACTATCAAATTAGATAAAACATATTTTATCAACAAAATGGTACGTGCTCACCATTCTTTCTGAACATCTATTGACACACTTCTTTTTCAGAGGAGAGAGGGTTAAGATAAAATCCTTCTTCTTGAAAGATAGATGATAGATAGATAGATAGATAGATAACAGATCAACATAGTCAATACATATATCCAAGATATAATATATAATATTTATTATATATCTTGTCCTCTCTGTGGCCATACATACTGAACATACTCAATCTCGTCTGTTCTCCAAATGTTTACAAATTATTACATACCACTATTTTGAGCAACACCCAGGTGATCTTACTGTGTCAAAAGAGAAGAAAAGGAAATCATAATAAGGAACAGTGCAGACTGGCTTCACCAAGGTGGAGATGCCAATGCAAGGACACGGAGAAATTATCTCACGTATATGCTACAAGTAGCAAGGATTCCCAGAAAACGCACAAAGAAATAAAATTATCCTCCCTAATAGTTCTGTCAGCCTACTGCAGGAAGCATCCCTTTTGGTAGTGAAGCAGGATGTTTCCCTGACCCTTTCACAGAACTCATAACAGGGTCACCTCATTTACTCAGTCAGCAGCTCCCAACTCTTTGTGGGAGGGAGTACACTGGCGAATGAGGCAGGAACTGGATTACAGGAGCCCTGGAACCAGCTGGCTGCTTTGGTGCCAGCTGGAGAGAACTCCACTCACTTGCACCTGCTATGTTCCACCCCTTTTCAGGAGGGAGTGCACAGGTGAGCAGGTGCAGGAGCCAGGGCAAACACTTTTAGGCACTGGCAGGAGCCAACTCCATGTGGGCTTTGCAGTAGCATCAAGGGGGTGGTGCATGTGACTCCTGAAGCCCCAGAGGGCATGTTACAGCGCTCTTTTAGCTCTCCGACCCACAGACAGCTTAAGTGTTAACAGCTCAGTGTGCCTTCTGTCTTTTCGTGTGAGGTGGCTGCCTTCTGCCAGCTAGGGACAAGGGCCACTGTGAAGCCTTTTGTAGTCACACTTGTGGCTCCTGAGCTGTTGTCAGGTGTCCATGAAAAATGAGGTTGCATGAATGAACTAAAGGATGGTAAATGTGGGAGGACTTTATTGCCAATGAAAGTGGCTTTCAGTGGGAAGGGGAGCTGAAAAGGGGAAGTAATCTTCCCTGAAGTCCAGCTATCTCCACCATGATTCTTCTCCAAAGTTACAAGGTCAAACTGTCTTTCTGACTCTGACATCAAGCCGCTTCTTCTGACATCCAGCTGTAGTCCCTAATGCCCAGCTGCTTCTTCCCTCTGCCAGATGAGTCTGGAGTAATTATAGGCACAGGATGGGGTGGGGTAGGACCATGGGAGATTTAGGAAAAGGCAAAGTTCCAGTGGGAAAACAGGAATATATGTATTCACTTTGGGCTGTGGTCTCAGGCTTCTCAGCTTGAGGGTGGGGCTTCACCAGAGACCCGCCCTTTTCTACCTAGAATTTTTCTGCCTCCTGTCCCCATTCTTTCCCCTCTCAAAGAGGCACATCTAACTGCCATTAGAATACAGACAATGACCAGTCTTAGCTACTTCCTGCTGACAGGGAGCATGGTTTTGAAGAAAACAGCAGTCAGATTTTTCTCAGAGGTTTACCTAGGGGTCACTGGTAAAGGGAGCCATTGTCCGAGGCTCTAGTTACATGACCCTTTGGAGTTTGATGGCCTCTAGGTGAGAAGAAGCAAGTTTTATAGAGGCAAGTATGCATGGATCGAATATGTGTATTATACAAAAAGCGGTTAAAGGAGATAATCTAGTGACAAAATTTGCAGAAATAAGAACTAAAATATACTACTCCTTCTGGAAACAATAGTATACCCGATGGTATAGGACAGAATAAAAGTAAAACAGCAAGCATAGTCAAGACTATAAGAGGATATTTATGGAAAGTTAAGTATTAGCACTTATCTTTTGTAATTTTTAGCTTGAGGTCCCCCAACCTCTTTATATTGGTACTGTGAGTACTCTTCGGGTTTATGGAGGTACATCCATCAGCTTCCTGGGCCTTTACTTGGGTATAATAAATTCCAGAATCTATTCCAGTGACCTATTGTGAAAGACAGATGGCTGCTTTCAGGAGGTTCTCTAAAGCACTGTCTGGTCCCAGGGCCTGTTTCTGCAGCTTCCTCCTGATCTCAGGAGCTGCCTGAGTAATAAATTTTTCCTTTAGGATTAGCGGTCCATTGACTGAATCAGGAGATAGAGAGTTGTGCTTTACCAAGGCCTCTCTTAGCCCTTCCAGGAAGGCAGTGGGATTCTCATCAAATCCCTAGTCTATCATGGATAGCTTAGAATAATTGAGAAGCTTAGTTCTAGTCCTACATAATCCCTCCATTTTGCACACCTGAAAGTGTCTCCTCTTCCATTCTCCCATTTTGTCACTGGGATCCCATTTAGAATTATCCAATAGTACTCTTTCTATTTTAGTTGGATAAAGGTTGACTTCTTTCCTGACGCTATATGTGGTACAAAGCTCATTTCCAAATCTCTCTGCCACTTGCAGAGAGGCCTGCTTCTCAGTGTTAGTCCGGGTTTGATTAAAAAGTAACATAACGTCTTACCAGGAGAGTTCAAATACTTGAGTTAAATCCTAAAAACCTCTACATATCTGTCACCATCATCTGAAAACTTGCCAAGATCCCCCTTAATTTGCTATAAGTTCTGTAGAGAGAAGGCAACCTGGACCTTAATGGGGCCAAATTCACCAGGCATCTGTTGGAGGGGCAAGAGTGAGACTGGGGCTTATCTAGGGTGAGGATTTCTAGGAGGGGTCAAGCAAGAGAGAAAAACTGGATAGGGAGGATGGGTTGGACCAAGAGGAGCAGGCTAGAGGAAGCTGGCTTCCCTGCTGGAGGGGCCTCTGTGGGTTGTTTCTTTAGTTTCCTGGGATTGCCCCTTGCAGCCTCTCTTGAGATGACAAACAGGAGAACTGGATCAATCATACACTGTTGACAAAGATCTGGATTACCCTGCAAGGTAAAGAAAGCCTGCACATACAGAGACTCAGTTCATTTGCCCTCAGGTTTAAAGACAAGGTCCAACTACAGGATGGTATAGAAGTGAATGATTCCTTCCTGAGGCCAAGCTAGTGCTCCCTGCAGACCGTAATTTGGCCAAACCTTTGTGCAGAGGGCTATGAGGCATTCTTCCTCCAGAGTCTGAGGGTCAAAGCTGTCTCAGGGATTCCAGATACACTCCAGAGGAGTATAGACTGAAGATGATGAAGATAATTGGTTGCCCATTTTGAAAGAGAGGAAAATAGGCATCTCTTTTTCCCTTGCCTCTTTCAGTGAAAACTCAATGTATGAGAAACAGAGAAAGTCAATGTCCCCTATTTCTCTTCTTTTTTATCACCTAGTCCCAGCAACCTTAGACAGACACCAGTCATGGGTTCCAGTGTAGCCTACACCCATGAAGTAGGAATGGCCTAGAGAATAGGAATTATCCATACTCACCTATGCTTCCATTCCCGCTACTGTTGGCAACCTTTGGGTTCCCTTGGCCTTACCTATGCCATGGAGCATGCCCTCTTTCTATGAAGAAGGGGCTTAATCAGCAGGAATTAGTCCTTCCCATTTATACTGTGCCTGTTGCCTTGCTTTGGATCACTCAGATCCAGTTTTCCTTACTAGGGCTTCAACCCGAAGTTTGGAATTGAGTTTGGGACAAAATGTGTCTCAGGGAATACATAGATTCATTTAGATTAAGTCCCAAATGGGTCTTGCCAAATTTGAAGTTATTACCCAGTAGGGTTGTTCTTCTGCTGCTTCTCTATCATAAGCAGAGTGCTGAGGTAGGAAAAGAACCCTGTTTATAGAAAAGGAAAGAGAAAAAAAAAAACACACAAGGTGAGGAAGAAACTCTTGCTCTATGCAAATGGGTTCCTTTAATCACTGTATCCTTCCTCTGGTTCAGACTGAGCTGGAACCCTCAGCCAGGGGGAGGAAAGACTCTATGGCCATGTGGCAGAAGGGGACAGCAAATGAAAAACACTGGCAAACCAACTGTGTGGGACCCATGGACCCTGAGACTGGCTTGGGGCCTGGGCAGCCACCACAGTTCTCTCCCACCCCATGTTGCCATTGGGCACAGCATGTGCATGCTGCAGACATGCCCAAGTACCTCAGCTGGGAGGGGTGGGGGTGAGGGTGGGAGCCACTATGTACCATGTGAACCTGCAGCTGTTGCAATGGAGGCAATGATGGCACCCATAAATACAGATGGTGTGATGGTTAATATTGAGTGTCAACTTGATTGGATTGAAGGATGCAAAGTATTGTTCCAGAGTGTGTCTGTGAGGGTGTTACCAAAGGAGATGGATATTTGAGTCAGTGGACTGGGAGAGGCAGGCCTACCCTCAATTTGGGTGGGCACCATCTAATCATCTGCCAGCGTGGCTAGGATAAAAGCAAGCAGAGGAACATGGGAAGACTAGACTGGCTAAGTCTTCTGGCCTCCATCTTTCTTCCATGCTGTTTTCTTCCTACCCTTGGACATTGGACTCTCAGCTCTTCAGCTTTTGGACTCTTGGGCTTACACCAGTGGTTTGCCAGGGGCTCCTGGGCCTTTGGCCACAGACCAAAGGCTACACTCTCGGCTTCCTTACTTTTGAGGTTTTGTGACTCGGACTGGCTTCCTCTCCCCCAGCTCACAGATGGCCTATTGTGGGACTTCACCTTGTGATCATGTGAGTCAATACTACTTAATAAACTCCCTTTCATATACACAATGTATTCTATTTGTTCCGTCCTTCAGAGAACCCTGACTAATACCGATGGAAATCACATTATTCTGAATTGCATATCTCATGGATGGGCCAAACGCTCATTCTACCTAGTAAATGAGTTTGCAGTAAAACCCTTATTATTATGAACAAATAGATAGGAGCCATGTCAAACTGTGAAAGAAGAAGGGGAAAGAAGAAGAAAGGTATAGAAAAATCTAGGGTTCTTGGTTAATGTCCTAATGGGCAGCTGGGGACTGGAGCCACCCTAGGGGCCTTCCAGCAACACTGAGTAGTGGTCTTGGCCTGATGCCTGCAGTTGCCCCAGGACTTTATTCCGGTCTCACAAGATGGCTAGAACCCCCATGAAGGGGAAACAGAGCAAACATTTCTTGCACCAGAAAGAGCGAGGTAACAGGGTTACATCCTGTCCCCTGCAAATGGCATAGCTCAGAGGGAAGTCTGAGGACAAGAAGTCTTGGAAAAGAAGTGAAGAGACAGATCTGGCTGATCTGCATTTACTCACCCTTCTTGCATATCCTGGATAGGCCCCCAATGAAGCAGGACATTTCCCTGACCCCTTCACAGGACTCACAACAGGTGCATCATTTACTCAGCCAGCAGCTCTCAACTCCTTGCAGAAGGGTGTGCATGAGTGAATGAGGTGAGAACTGGATTGCTTGAGTGCTGGAAACAGCTGTCCACTTCAGTGCTGGCAGGAGTGAACTCCACTTACTGAGACCCACTGTGTTCCACACCTCACAGGAGGGAGCACACAGGTGAGCAGGTGCAGAATTTGGGGTGAGCACTTTTGGGCACTGTCAGGGGCAAACTCTGTGCAGGTCCCACAGCAGCATCTACAGCAGGGTGGTTGTGACCCCGAAGTTTCAGAAAGCATGTTACCATGCTCTTTTAGCACCGCTGTCCACAGACAGCTTAAGTGTTAACAGCTCAGTGGGTCCTCTGCCTTTGACAGCCTTTTGTATCCACACTCATGGCTCCCAAGCTCTTGTTTAGCATCCAAAAAAAATGAGGTTTCACAAACGAATTGAAAGATGTGGGTGATTTTATTGCCAATGAACGTGGCTCTCAGTAAGAAGGGGAGCTGAAAAGGGGACAGGGTGGGAAGACAATCTTCCCCTGAAGTCCAGCTGTCTCCAGCAGGATTATTCTCCAAAGTTATGCCATCAAGCTGTCCCTTTGAAGTCCAGCCACTTATCTCTGACATCTAGCCACAGTCCCCAATGTCCAGCTACTTCTCCTCTCTGCTTGCTGAGTCTTGGGTCTTTATAGGCACAGGATGGGGTGGAGCAGGGCCATGTGTAGCTTAGAAAAAGCAACATTTGAGCAGGAAAACAGGGATAGAAGTTCTGACTTTGTACTGTGGTTTCAGGCTTTTAGGCTTGAGGTTGGAGCTTCACCAGGGACCTGCCCTTTTCTGCCCAGAATTTCTCTGCCTCCTGTCTCCATCAGTAGCTTTTAGACAATCATCTTACTTTAGGAAAAAGTAAAACATAAGAATTTCTATTATGAAAACCATCTAATAAACATTGACTTTGGTTTTGTCTGTGGGATCAAACTTTACAAGGAGTAGTATGCCGGAGCTGGCTGATGCTATGTCAGAAGAGCAGATTATCAGAATTTTTAATCTTTAATCTCTGATTCAGAAATTTTACCAACCATTTGATACAGCCTTGTTAGCTTGAAAAACAGAATAGTGAAAATATTTACAGCAAAGACATTGTCAAATAGTACAATTAAAAGCTTTTATTTTGGAGACACTTTTACCAGCAGACCATTGTCACAGGCTTTGTCTCCTTTTGTGGCAGTCATGAAAATGTACTCCTGTATCCCTGACTGCAAGGAGCATAATTGACTGATGGTTCCATATGTTATGCTTTAAAAATCATCATTACTTTTGTCCCAAGACCAAGCGGCCCAAGCATCGCTCCTAACTGAAAAAGAAGCACAGCAGAATATTAAGGTAGACCCCTTCCAGGGAGATGCAGGTTTCCTCTAACAGGTGACTTGGACTCTAAGATTCCCCAGTAACCTTACTGAACTTTCCCTTGAACTTCACTGCAGTTCAAGATGTTCCATCCAACCTACAACCGCTTCCCCTTTCACTCAAGGTCAGTCCTGCATCATGGTCTGATGTCTTTGCCAGCCTCTCTCAGTTGCCTCCCCCACTTCCTCTCAAATACATTTACTTTAATAAACTTCTTGCATACCTAATCCTATCTTGATTTCTGCTTCTCAGAGAATCTGTACTACCTCACACATGTACATTTTCAGCTGCACCTTAACTTAATGTCTCTGAATTGTAACACTGCCCTGTATTTTATAATCCCAGCATTTTTCCCACACAAATTCACCCTCAGTCCTATCCCCCAGGTCCTTTCTCCATGATGAACTGTCTTTTCTATTTCTGCACATTCTGTTTATACCTCAGAGAATGTTTACTCATTATTTTTAAAAGAGTTTTATTGAATGTAACATATTCAATATATACTTAAAAGTGCACATATTTCAATCTTACAAGAGCTTTTACAAGCTGAACTAGCTCCCAGATCAAGAAACAGAATATTACCAGTACCCCGAAATCCTACTCCGTCCTCCTTTTTAATCACAGCCTGTGTCTCTAGGGTTGTCATGATTCTGACTTTTAAAAGCATACATTGTTTTTGCCTGTTTTTGTTTGTTAAGAAATTGAATTATACAGTATGTAGATTTTTGTGTCTAGCTCTTTAAACTCAAAAATATGCTTGTAAGATTCATTAAAATTTTTCGTGTATAATTATAAACAATTTATTCTTATTTCTGCAATGCTATACAGTATTCCATTATATGATATAACATAAATGATTTATATATTTTATCATTGGCGGTCTGTTGGATAATTTCTAAACTAGGACCACCACAGAGAGTACTGCTATTAACATTCTATTCCATGTCTTTTTGGGAATATAGGTGCGCATTTTCTGTCGAGTTTATGTAAGGGACTTGCTGGGTCAAAGGTAATGTGTATGTCTGCTTTAGTAGATGCAGCCAGTTTTCCAAACTCTATCATTCACATTCCTATCAGCAGAGTCTCGGAGTTCCAGGTGCAGCACATCGTCACCAATACTTGGAATTGTCTGCTTTTTATTTCAGCTATTCTTTTGAGTGTGCTCATTCTCATCTGCACTGTTGAGTTGGTATTTAGATGGTGTCTTAATTTATTTTCTGTTTATTTACAAAAACTGAGTAATTTATAAAGAAAATAAATGTATTTCTTATAATTATGAAGGCTGAGAAGTCCAAGATTGAGGGGCTGAATCTGATAAGGGCTTTCTTGCTGGTGTGGACTCCCTGCAGAGTTCCAAAGTGACACAGGACATTATGTGCAAGAGGCTTGAGTGTGCTAGCTCTAGTCTCTCTTGTTCATCTTAAAAAGCCACCAGTCCCAGTCCTATAATAATCTATTAATCCATTAACCCATTAATTCATCAATCAATTAATTCGTGAGTGGATTAATCCATTTGTGAAGGCAGAACTGTCATTACCCAATCACTTCTTTTTTTTTTTTTTTTTTTTTTTCTGAGCTGAAGTCTCCCTTTGTCGCCCAGGCTGGAGGCTGGAGTGCAGTGGTGTGATCTTGGCTCACTGCAACCTCTGCCTCCCAGGTTCCAGCGATTCTCCTGCCTCAGCTTCCCAAGTAGCTGGGACTACAGGCATGTGCCACCATGCTCGGTTAATTTTTTATTATTAATAGAGACGGTGTTTCACTATGTCGGCCAGGTTGGTCTGAACTCCTGACCTCAGGTGATCTGCATGCCTCAGCCCCTCAAAGGGCTGAAATTACAGGCATGAGCCTTGTGCCAGGTCACATTACCCAATCACTTCTTAAAGGTCCCACTTCTCAATATTGCCACATTGGGGATTAAATTTCAATATAAGTTTTTGTTTCGTTTTGCGATGGAGTTTCGCTCTTTGTTGCCCAGGCTGGGGTGCAGTGGCGCAATCTGGGCTCACTACAACCTCTGTCTCTGGTGTTCAAGCAATTCTCCTGTCTCAACCTCCCGAGTAGCTGGGATTACAAGCATCTGGCACCACACCCAGCTAATTTTTATATTTTTATTAGAGATGTGGTTTCGCCATGTTAGCCAGGCTAGTCTCGAACTCCTGACCTCGGGTGATCCGCCTCAACCTCCCAAAGTGTTGGAATTACAGGCATGAGCCACTGCACCCTTCCCAACATAGGTTTTAGAGGGGACAAACCATAGCAGATGCATTTCTAGTGCCTTTGTTTCTGAACCATTATACCATAGAAAATGATTGTTATTGATTCTAATTTTTCTCTTTAATTAAGTTCTACCCTTTCTTTGAGTCACAAAGGTTATAATAGGATAAATAAGTAAAGACAATAGTAATTTAGCTACCAAACACAGGGTAGCAGAAATGCTGTATTTATCCTACTCTTTTGCTTTCAGGCTTACTAAAACAAGAGGCTCATTCAGGAGGTTCCCAATACTGTTGGTTTTACAAATGGTTTCTTTTTTCAATCAAGTTGCTTGAGTTTTTTTGCTATCAGAGTGTAAAATTAGCCATGCGTACAGTAGATGCATCCAGCTTTGTTTCCAAAAGGACTGAAATTCACTTTAATTTTTCAAACAAGTTAAATAACAATAGAACCTGGAAGTGTGAATATTATCATCCTTTGCACTGGAATTTTATCTACAGAATTTAAAGACTTTCAGATATGGGTCTTTGAAATCTCATAAAGTGTCCCAGTTCTGCTTTTCTTAGCATCCAACTCATATCTAATTTTATATTATTTGATTTCAGATTGACAAATGCAAATTCTGCATTTTAGCGAGAAACAACCAAAAAAAAAAAAGAAGAAAGAAAGAAGGAAAGAAAGGAGAAGGAAGGAAGGAAAGAAAGAAAGAGAGAAGGAAAGAGAGAGAGAGAAAGGAAGAAAAAAAAAAGAAAAGAAAGAAGAAAGAAAGAGAAAGACAAAGAAAGAAAGAAGAAAAAGAAAGAAAGAAAGAAAAGAAAAGAAAGAAAAATAAAAAGAAAGGAGAATTTTTAAAAATTAAGGAAGTGTAGGTAGTACAACTCATGGCAGTACAACTTAGTTCAAGACCCAGGGCTATAATATATATAATTAGTCAAATTATTACAGACTAAGCTCTGCCTTGGTCTCAGTAGGTTTCATTACTGGAGTAGACACAGGCTGTGTGTGTGGAGATAATTTTTTCAACCATGTAGGAAGAACTATGTTATCAGTCTAACACATGATCACTCTTTCAACTCTTTCCAACTCTGCATTTTCATGATTCAGTGCTTGGCAAAATCCCAAAACGATGCATTTGCCTGAAGTTTCCAGCACAGAGATTAATAGATGTTTGTTGATGAATTCCTGTGAAATTGATTTGAATGATTCTGGCAAGACTCTGTGGTGTAATAGAGAGGGGGCTGATTTTGGAACCAGAATTGATGACAAAGGCATTGCTACCCTTTAAGAGTAAATAGTTACATGTACTGAAAATAAGAAAAATTTATATGTAAAGCATCTTTGTCACTAGCTCTTTGCATTAATTCAGTTTTTGCATATGAGATTTGGCATTATTTACTCATTTTCACAGGAAAATTAAAAATAATTATTGTTGCTATAAGCAGCATAGTCCCTCAGTAACTGTGGCCTCCTTCAATTTTTAGAGAAATTTCCATCCTTTTAGAAGAACAAAAACTGGTCAGCAATACAGAATCTTGTGCAGATTTAAAGGTCTCATGATGACTGGCACCATGGAATTGGAAATGATACATTCTAAGCCCACTCAAAACGGTACTTTGTTGAATTTTTATATAACATGAAATTATTTTTATAACAATATTTTTTCCTATAGTCTCCTTTTCATAACAATTCATATCCAATAATTCGTGGCAGGGGAATTTCAGGAGAGATAGAGAAGTTTGCATTTCCTCAGAGGGCTTATTTAGTAATAAGTCTTTATTTTATGAACTACTGGTACTTGCATCATGTAACAGACGCTCATGCTCAAGGGAACAATCCTCAGATAGATCCTGGAACTCCTTGCATTTTGTTTCTCAATATTTTAATCCTCATAAAAATACATTTTCCTTAAAGTCTGGAACACAAGATGGTATAAATTCTGCAGATCATATCAGAGAAAGATCAAATATTACAAAAGTTTTAACACATATGGCACCAAAATCACAGACAACAAAAAAGAAAAAAAAGGTGAATTGGACTTTATCAAAGTTAAATACTTTTATGCATCAAAGGGCACTATCAATAGAATAAATTTATATAATACTTCTGTGCATTAAAGGATAATGTCACAGCAACCTATGGAATAGAAGAAAATATTTTTAAATTGTGCATCTGATAGGTGGTTAGTATCCAGAATATATTAAAAAATCCTACAACGTATTAATTAAAGTCTGTACATAGATTGTCATCGTTTTACCGAATGTCTTTTTTTATGGTCTAGGATAAATCCAGGATACTACATTACATTAAGTTGTCATGTCTCCTTAAGTGCCTCTTAGTTTTAACAATTTCTCAGAATCTCCTTGTTTTAGATGACCTTGGGAAGCACTACTCAGCTCTTTTGTAGAATACCTCTCCATTGAAACTTATCTGATGTTTATTGTTAACAATAAAAACAACTCTATTTTTTAAAAAAATGAGCTAAAGATTTGGACAGACATTTCTTCAAAAGAAAATATACAGGTAACCAATATAGACAATAAACATGCTCCAAAATCATTAAACATTATGGAAATTCAAATTAAAACTACCTTGAGATAATAGTTCAATAGTCTTAGGATGCCTATTAGAAAACAAAGTAATAAAACGGACAAATACAAATCCAGTAAATAACAAGTGTGGGTGACATTGTGGAGGGAGAAATTGGAACTCTTGTGCATTGCTGGTGGGAATGTAAAATGATGCAGCATCTGTGGAAAAGTATGGTAGTTCCTCAAAAAAAAAAGAATTATCATATGAACTAGTAATTTCACTTCAAGGTGTACACCCAACATAACTGAAAGCAGGGACTCAGACATTTGGACACCAATGTTCATAGCAGCATTATTCACAATAGCCAAAGGTGAAAGCAACTCAAATGTTCATCGATGGATAAATGGTTAGACAATGTATGGTATATATTTTCTCACTGCAAAATGAGGGGTCAAAACCCCCATCACACTGTGCATGGTAAATACATACAAGTTTATATGTCAATTAAAATATATAAATAAATACAGTTTTAAAAGATGTTAGATAATGGGAAGGATATATATAGATTGAAACACACACAAAGAGCTTATATAGAATCTATGTGACATTATGTGTGAAAGAGATAACAAATTTTACTAACTACTTGTTAGTAATAACTCCTCTCCATTTTGAGATAAGGAAAAATGAAACAATTTTAGTAAACTAGGAGACTAAAAGATTATTTTGGGAAGAAATTTAGTGCTAGAAAGAGACTTAGAAGTAGTCCTTTTCATAGCTGCACAGAAGCCTCTAAAACTAACCCACAACATGAGATGGATAAGATGGGTCAGGAAGATAGAAAAAGAAAAAAAAGAAACTAAGATTTTCCTCTCTATTCAAAATAAAGCATTATATTTTACAAATGTCCTCTATCAACTCTAGGGCTCATTCAAGCTTTACAAAAGGATCTTGGAATATGACTTACAAAAAATATTCAGAAATTTTTCAATGGGATCAATATTAATGAAATATTTCTTGTGTCCTAAATAAGAAAGTTTGGGAAGGACCTGTTCACAAAGCATGACTAGCACATACTAAGGAGAATAAGACAAGCGTGGGAAGTTAGTGAGGATGATTCACCTACGTCATAGCAGGGCTGCTGGAGACCTGCAGGGAGGTAACTAGGAATGAGTTGTCTCTTTAATGACATGTTTAAAATTTTAAAAAGCATTATACTAAATAAAGGAAGTTATACACAAAATAAAAAAAAATAAAATGTTTCAAAATGGGATTCCCATAAGAGGGATGGAGGATACCTTTGGAAGCAAATAGAAAAAGATAAATCTAGGCAGAAGTACCTGCTTATATAATATTTTCCTCATAAATGCTTCCTTTAGAGGAACATTAAAAATTTAAGTGTGAAAGCAAAGTAGAATGCAGTGAGTAGCAGATTAAATTAAGATGAAGACAGTGGACTCACATCATAACATGATTAAAACATAAGGTAAACTATGCCCTATGAAATAGAATTGTTTGATACATTAAGTTTATTTTCATATCCTGCACTATAATCTTTTACAAAGTTACTAGAACATTCATCTAGATACATCTGAAACAAACTTTGTGTGGAAACTTCTGTGAATGTTTTCGTATCTTTGTTTTTCATCAAGAGTTACCTTTGTCTATTCAATTTAATTTTTGTGGAATGCAAAATACATAGAAATCCCTCTTCTCCACTCATTGTAAGAGTTGAATTATTTGACTTAAGCAATCATTTGGAGGATTCTTGATTTTCGTTTTTGAAAATCTTGTGAGACGGAATTGGCAATTTACTCTGATGTATTGGAAAAACTCCTATTTGTTTTCTGTGATTTCAACAAATTCAGTTGATGGTTACCAAATTGAGACCATTGATATCTGGATGTCTTTTAAAGTGAGTATTGGAGAAATGGCTGGTTTCTTAGACTTTTTGTTGTTATTGCAGAGTTAATACATTCTTAAGCAATTTTCACTTGCTGTATTATTATTACAAGCCAAAAGCAAAATAATTTTTCATCCAAGTGTTGAAATACAATGTCAAAATAGATTTATTGTAATAAAAATAATTACTTATTTAACAAAATCTTGAAAATAAAATATTTTTGCTTACGTACTTCAACTGATGAATCTATTTTTGGATATACTTCTAGCAAAAAAAATGGCAATTCTGAAAATTCTTGATTTTGTAGGTTGTATATACAACATAAGTATTATAGTATTTTACATGTAATGTAATTTTCAGATGAACACTTTATCTTTTTATTTTGTGTGTTTCTGTATATTTAAATTCATGCTTCCATTCAGTAAAATTAGACATGTAATTTGAAGATCACACAAATAGATCTAAGGTGTGATAACACCTTTCATGTAGTTTGTTTCTAAGGCTGGGTCTATACAAATAAATACACATTTATATGCATACTTATGCATATACAACCATCTATATACACCACTATTATTGTTGAAGAAAAATAAAGCAAAAAATTTTGGTTCAGCAAATTGCTCAACTTTTTTCTCACTCATGCTCTCACTTTCTCCCTCTCTTTTTCATTTTTCATATTTTTGGCTTATTTACACGATGCCACATTTTTAATTTGACCTACTTGATTGCCTTTTAGATGGAATACTTCACTGTCTTGTAGACAGTTACAATACAGATGAGAGTGAAGAAATTATCTGGCATATTTTAAAGGTTATAAAGATGGAATTGAGAAGTAGTTTTTAAAAGTATTCATTATTAAGATGTACCGAATTGGTACGGATATGTTCACCTTGCTTTTAGGGTTGGATACGGATGATATTAATATGATGTTAAAATCTCACATTAAGAGGTTTTGTTTAGAGTCAGAAATTAGTTTTGCTTTTTTTGTTTGTTTGTTTTTGTTTTTTGAGATAGAGAGTCTTGCTCTGTTGCCAGGCTGGAGTGCAGTGGCGTGATCTCAGCTCACCGCAACGTCCGCCTCCCAGGTTCAAGCAATTCTCCTGCCTCAGCTATGGCACAAAGAAGCTCCTAATATTAAACACTTTAGGTTGCTTTTGTGGCCTCCCACTTCCATTTGGAAACACCTCGGAAGAAGAATGGCAATGTAGTGCTCACAATTTAAAGAGGAAAATTGAAGTGTACTTAAAGTTTTCAGTTCTAACTCTAGGACCTTTAGAGCAATGCATTGTTCATTGTCTTAGCTTTAGCTGTTAGCACTTGTTCTGTTTCATGCCAAACTGCAGTTGTACTGAAATTCCTTCATTTCTTAAATCATGTCAGGCTCTTGCCTGCAGGTTATTTGTTCTCACTATCTATATTTCTTTCTTACACATCCTTCTTCCCTTTGTGTGACTAACTCCTACTCATGCTTTGGACTCTAAACGTTCATTGGAAGTCTAGGCTAGTTAGATTAGACAACCTCTGCCTGCCTACTTCCAAATGTTAATCAAAGACCATGAGATCTGTAGAGGTAAAGGAATAGAGCTTTCTTTTTTATTTCTTTTTAATCTATAGATAGGCGAGGCATACTCTACTATAAGTGAAAGTGTGTTTTCTGGATGACAAGGAGAAGATTAAAGGTTTTACAAATTGGGAAAATATTATGTATTGTCCTTTGAGAAATTTCATTGCACTAGTAAGATTTTAAGGATCTGGCACGTTCTGATTGGTAAGTGATAGCAGTGGGCAAAACTAGTCAGGGAGTTGCAGCAGGTTTCAGTAGTTCTTAGATCAAACTGGCTTCAGGTTATAGCAGGGCAGCTTTAGCTGCCTGGCTTGTAGAGAATTGCATCTTTTGAGCAATGTTTTGTGCTGAGTGCTTTCCCCTGACCCCACACCCTCCCTGGCCTCTCAACTCTGTTTTAGTTGAGTGACAAAAATGATCCAATTCACATGATCGACTTTCACACAAGGAAGTTTGGTATATTTCCCAGCAAGATTTTATTAAACTTACTTATTTCTGTTTCATTTGCTTATCAATGAGATACACAAGATGAGAAACTGCAGTATGGGAGTGGAACAAGGGATCTTTAATTTGAAGAGGAGAATATGGAAATAAAATTTAGGCAGAACTCTGAGGAAAAAGAATCCCCACCACATAGGATAAGAAGAAATATAGGGAGGAAAAAAGCCTCTTCTAAAGGGAAACGGTGAAGTTGTTTCTGAACAGTGAATGCCAGGTGGAATTTTCAGTTGGTTCCTGCTGGTGTATCACTTATAAATCTTTCGTTGATTCTATTATGTTGAATACCTGTGTGTTAATATGCACTGAGAATTATAAGAGACCAGAGAGATAATAGCAACTATACGTACCCAGAGCAATTGTAAGAAGCTAAATGACATAGGAAAAGCAGGTTGCAATGTGAACTAGTGAGAAAACAAGAGAGGATTTTCTTCCTCACTCTAAATGTCCTATAGCATATTTTCTAAATATGAAAGAAAAGAGAACTCTTTGTGAACTCAGATGATCTGGAATATGCAAACCTGATTAATGAAAGTATTCTAGCCTATGGGTTTCTTGCAGTCTTTAGAAGTCTCACTAATCCCAGAGTTTTCACATAGATTTATTGGCTTTGAATCAATTAAATAAGCCACCTAGTCTAACTCTTTCCATCAAGGCCAACAACTATAATTTCCTCTAAAGACTACTGGGAAGGAGACCCCAATGCTTTAATAAGAGTGTATCTCACCGTGTTCTTCTTTAAATGTGTCTCAGATATTCTTGAACCTTTCACTTCAAGACAAATATTAAAATTGTCTTGACAAGTTACACACACAGATTTTGTAAATTATATTAGAATTGCATTGCATCTATAAGTTAATTGGGGAAGAAGTGACATCTATTTTACAAGATTTATTTTCAATCCATACAACATGTTATATTTACTTTATTTTCAGGTTTCCTTTGATGTCTTTTTTTTTAACTTTTATTTTAGGTTTGGGGGGTACGTGTGTGGGTTTGTTACATAGGTGAACTCCTGTCACAGGGGTTTGTTACACAGATTATTTCATCACCTAGGTATTAAGCCCAGTACCTAATCATTACTTTTTCTGCTCCTCTCCCCTCCTCCCACCCTCCACCCTCAAGTAGACCCTGGTGTCTCTTGTTCCCTTCTTTGTGTTCATGAGTTCTCACAATTAGCTTACATTTATAAGTAAGGACCTGCAGTATTTGGTTTTCTGTTTCTTCATTAGTTTGCTAAGGATAATAGCCTCCAGCTCCATGCATGTTCCTGCAAAAGACATAATCTTGTTCTTTTTAATGGATGCACAGTATTTTATGGTGTATATGTACTATATTTTCTTTATCCAATCTATCATTGACGGGCATTTAGGTTTATTCCATGTCTTTGCTATTGTGAATAGTACTGCAATGAATATTCATGTGCGTGTGTCTTTATGGTAGAACGATTTATATTACACTGGGTATATATGCAGTAATGGGATTTCTGGGTCAAATGGTTGTTCTGCTTTTAGCTCTTCAAGGAATTGTCATACTGCCTTTCACAATGATTGCTTTAATTTACAGTCCCACCAACAGTATATAAACATTAGTTTTTTTTCCACAACCTCATCAGCATCTGTATTTTGATTTTTTAATAATAGCCATTCTGATTGCTGTGAGATGGTATCTCATTGAGTTTGTGATTTGCATTTCTCTAATGATCAGTGGTGTTGATCTTCTTTTCATATGATTGTTGGACACAAGCATGTCTTCGTTTGAAAAGTATCTGTTCATGTCCTTTGCTCATTTTTTAATGGGGTTGTCTTTTTCTTGCAAATTTGTTTAAGTTTCTTATAGATGCTGGATATTAGACCTTTGTCAAATGCATTGTTTGAAAATATTTTCTCTCATCCTGTAGGTTGTCTGTCTACTCTGTTGATAGTTTCTCTTGCTGCTCAGAAGCTCTAAGGTTTAGTTACATCTCATTTGTCAATTTTTGCTTTCGTTGATATTGCCTTTGATATCTTTGTCATGAAATCTTTACCTATTTCTATGTCCAGGATGGTATTGCCTAGGTTGTCTTCCACGGTTTCTGTAGGGTAATCTCCAATCTTGGGGGTTTAATAAAGTATAATAATTTTCTTCACAAACTTCTTATACAGTTTTGTTAGATTTATTTTCTGTTGATTTAAATAATGATGCTAATCTACATCATATGCTTTAAGCTGCCCTTTCTAATTGTTCCTGGTGTACAGAGAAGCAATTGATTTTTATAAATTGTTTTCATATCCAGCAAAATTTTTAAAAGTTAATCAATTTTCTTTATGTATTCTTTTGAGATCTACCTTTACAATCGTATAACCTACAAATTATTTTTCTTTCATTTTTTTTCTTTCCCAATTGTTACTTTTTAATACATTTGTTTCTATCTCTCTGCATTGTCCAGGACTTTCAATAAAGAATAAATGGAAGTGGTGATAATGGAAAACTGTTTTGTTTCAATTGTAAATATTACTATTTTTAAATTAACCCTTAAATCTTGAGTATTGCGTGATTTTTGTTTGCTTTGTTGTAACTTTCTTTTTTTTTTTTTTTTTTTGAGACTGAGTTTGTTGCCCAGGCTGGAGTGCAGTAGCACAATCTCGTCTCACTGCAACCTTCACCTTCTGGATTCAAGCGATTCTCATTCCTAGAGATTTTTTTCCTTTAACATGATTGGTTGTTAAGTCATATCTCAGGTTGTTTCTTAACCCATTGAAATGAGCAAGTTTTTTCTCCTTTACTACCTTAATATAGTGAATTTCATTAATCAATCTTCAGTTATTTAAATTGCTTTACATTTCTTTGTTATGATGCATTAAAATTTTTAAACATTGTTTTTATCTTGTTAATACTGTGTTCCTTAAAAAATTTTATAATGTGTTTTTGTAAATGAATTCTGATAAAATTGCGTGGCTTACTTATTTTTTTTAGTAGAAATATTTTAAAATATTGATTGATGTGTCCTTGATTGTTAATAAATTCTATAGATTTTTTAAATTCTTGAGTTAGATTTGGAAATAGGCTATTATAAAATATGTTCATTAATCTGTTCTCAAATTTAGTGTTAATCATAGCTTCTTTTATTTCCAATTTAATTTTATTAATTTTATTAATCTTTCAAAAACAAGCAACTTGTGTAAATCCTGTTGATTTATTAATGATTGATCATTTCTTTATTACTTTTCTAACTTTATTATTTTACTACTCATTCTTTTTTAATATAAATAAGTATAAGATACTAGCAATATTAAATTAATTTCATGAAACATTTTATGTTTTCTATTGCTGCTAAAGAAAGTTACCATAAACTTTGTGGCATAAAGCACCACCAATGTATTGTTACAAATCTTAGCATTCTGAAGGTCAGAAGTTCTCAATTCAAAGTATAGATATGCTATGTTCTTTCTGGAGCCTCTAGGAGGGAATCCATTTCCTTGCCTTTCCAGCTTCTAAAGACACCTGTATTCTTTGACTCCTGGGCTTTTCCTTGTAACACTTCTTTTCTCTCACATCTCTGTATCTGACCATCCTGACTCCCTCCTATAAAGAACCTTATGATTACATCAATTACATCAGACCCACACAGATACCACTGGATAATCCCCAATCTTGAAAAAAAGTCTCTGGCTGTGTAAGGTAACATATTCAAAGGTTTCAGGGATTAGAGCATGAACATCTCTTGGAGTGCTTTGCTCTATCTACTGCACACGTGTTTTGATAAGCAATATTCATATAATTACATTCTAAAAAGTTTTGAATTTTCATTCGAGGATTTTCTTTAGACAATTTATTTAGAAGTGTTGATTGTTTTCCAAACATATGGGCTTTTTACTACTTATATTTTTGTGGTTGAATTCTAAATTAATTGAAAATATTTGGATGATGTAGTCTATCTAATTTCAATTCTTTGAAATTTGCTGAGACTTGTTTTATGCCTCAGAATGTCATTAAATTTCATAAATATTCTACAGGCAAGGTCTGCTTCATGGGTGTGTGACCTGTACAAGGCTCATGTTCAAAAAGTTTCCATGTATTGATTATTGCTTTGCTATCACAACAATTACTATTGAATTTTTAATAATTTTTGAACACGAGTTCCTACATTTTTATTTTGCATTATACTCTTCAAATTATGGTGCCAGTCCTGTCAATGGGGACTTACACAACAATATGTATCCTAAAGTTGTTACGCAGTACGTATTATACATATCTCTTAGGTCATGCTCGATAATGTGCTGTTAAAATTTGCTAAGCCCATGTTGCTTCTGTCTGTTGGGCAATCGATTACTGAGAGTTTATTGTAAGTCTCCTATTGAGTAGTATGTTTATATGTCATCCCTTCCTTATAGTTATAAGAATGTATATATTATATATTTTAAGATTCTTTTATTAAGTGCACAGAATTTTACAATTGACAAATATTCTGATAAATTGAACATAGGCCAGCAAAAATATCTCTCAAGAACAAACTTGGAATTAAGCTTTCTTTGGACAACCAATGAGAAAATTTGTCATCAGCAGACCATCACTGAACTAATCTAAGGATGTCTTTGTGGCAGAAAGAAATTGATATAAAAGGCCTGAGGCATAATACAAGAAAGAAGAGAAAACAAATGAATTGGTAAATATGCAGGTAAATCTACATTCCTACATGCAAGCAGACTTGTGAAGCTCTTAAAAAGAAGTGAACTTAAAATACCCAGCAACAATAGCATATGAGCTAGAAGGTGGATAAATGTGAAAGTTCTAAAAACCTTGTTTTTTGAGAAGGAATGTAAAGGTAAATGTTGATAAATTGGATTTTTTGAAACGTGGACTGTTATTTTTCATCATTTTCAGAAAGATTTTGGCCCTTGTCACTTCAAATGTTTTCTCTGACCCTTTCCTCTCTCTTCTGCTTGTGACGATCCAATTAGACATCTATAAGAACTTACACCTGTACCCTCCATGCCTTTTGTCTTCTTTTTCCAAATTACTACCTCTTTATCTCTCTTACGAGAATGCCAGATAAAGTTCTTTGGTTCTATTTTCTAGTTTTCTAATTTTATTTTCAACTGTGTCTAATTTGTTATAAAATGTATCCACTGAATGTTTTAGTTAATTATGTTTTTACTTCTCAGGGTATTGTTTGATTTGTTTGCAAATATGTTTAGTCTTTAACCATACTTTCAACTTCTTTGCCTCACCTGTGTCAGTTTTACTCCTAAGTTACTAATAAACAATTTAGGATATGGGCTCTCTTTCCTCTTATAGATCCAGCTATGCTAAAGTGTACAGCCATGTAAACTGGTTAATTGAAATCTGAAGACAGCCTTATTAGCAAAGTAGTATACAGTGGGGAGTTGAAAACATTTCCAACATTCTATGGAGGACACTACTGTTCATAACACATTTCTGGAAAGGAGTTCTGTTTTTCTAAAAATAAAGGTTTGTAATTTTCCACACAGTAAACAAAATACTAAGGGGAAACATTTATGTTTGCTAAATCAAAGTGTAATTTTAAATATAAACAAAGAGATTCCCAATAGGCTGAAACCAAAAAAAAAAAAAAAAAAAAAAAGACAAACATTTGATTACTTCGACAACAAAGTACATTTTAAACGCTTTATTTCTACATTTATATTTCCATACAATCAGAAACAGTAGAAAAAAAATTGGGGGAACACATAAAAGCATCTTAAAAATATAAAGCTGGTATTAAAAAATGCAATCATTTAAATCATATTATAAGAATCTATTTGCACATAATAAATAAATTTCAACAAACACAAAATTACTAATATTGACTGTGGAGTTTTGGCTGTTTTAATACAGTTCTAACTCATCATTCCATAATTCAACAAAGCGCTGCATAACACAGCTGGACCAGGAGTATCAAATACAAGACCAGGAGTATCAAACTAGGATTGTTAGTTCAATTACAATTATTTCAGATAAACAATAATGTACCTATACTGAAAAATTATTTGTTGTTTATCTGAAATGAAAATTTAACTGTGTGTCCGATTGTTTGTTTGTTTAGTCTGAAAACCCTGATCAAAATTTCTCTAATAAAACATCATTTAGTATCCAAAATAAAATAAATGTACTATAACATCATTATAACTATTCAATGATTCTTCGTTTTCTATTTTTCCAAATTCTTGCACAAATATTTGATGCTTAAATAAATACATAAATAATAAATAGGTAAATAACTTACACTTGAAAATAATTTATATTACCATGAAAAAACTTAAAGTGCTTCCACATTTCCTCACAACATCCCTGTGAGGTAGGATGGTGGCTAATACTTTTTCCACTTAGAATAAAGGAGAAACCAAGGCACAATGGAACAAGGACTTGTGGACCCTGGCTATCAGACTAGGGTTGCCAGATTTAACAGAAAAAAATATCCAGGATTTCCAGCTAAATTTGACTTTATAGCAAAATTAATTGTCCCATCATTTTCACGTGATGCTTGAAACATCGCATTCTAGCAAATCCATTCAATTTCTGAAATTAAAGTTCAGATATTCTCTTAGCTATTGACCTCAATTTTGCTATTTGTATATTCTTCTATACAATGTCTAGGAAAACTCTTATATTTAAAAAATATTTGTTGTTTGCTGTAGATTCAAACAAATAATATTGTACATATAAGTATGTTCTGGATATTCCATGGTACAATGATAAACTATTCATTATTTTACTGAATTCAAATTTAACCAGGCATCTTGTTTTTTATCTGGTAACCCTACAACAGGCTCACACAATACAGGAAGTGTTGAAGTAGATTTGCTTGAAGTTTCACTGACATCTTCACTGAGGAATTCTTGGATACCATGAAGAATGAATTGTTTTTTATGAATTTTGATTCTCAGCCCTAAAATAAAATTAAATAAAAAAATTTAAAGATGAACTATGTTTAATAAGAAGGAAAGTAATATCCATGAAAACCTAATATAGTCTTTGATGTTCATGTGTTAGAAATGCTCTGTATTCTCAACTATAAATAGGGAGAGTAGAGAAGTTATCATCTAAAACAGGACACTGCTGAGAGTGACAAGGAACTTTACTAAGAATATAGGGCACAAGTATAAACCCAGAATTTCCTGGGCAAACTATGTATGGTCTTTCTGGTCATGACTACAACAAACTGACTACTGATGCAACTTTTGTAACCAAAACGGCAGATACCTAACAAAGATTTTTAGCAGCAGAAAGAAGTTTGTAGGCTGACTTTGGATTATATGTCTCAGGATAAATGAAGAATTTAAATTTAAAAATATATAACTTACCTCTTCAAAAATATCTGCACAACCCTCTGCACCCACTTTTCCTTGGGGTCCAGACAAAGCTCTCTTCCATCAGCAAGCCTTACACTGAAATGAGAGAAACGATTAAGATTAATATTTAGTTTTCCCATTCAAATCATGATTCCTTAAGTCAGGCATAAAGTTTTAAGTCCAAAATAATATTTACAGTAGATGTGGAAGCTACCATATTTAAATGTCATGTAGACAAATCCTTTTACCTTGTTTTGTTTCACTTACTACTGTAATCCTAATACCCAGAACTTTCCTAAATATTTCCACCTTCCTTAATTATAGGTTTGCTAAAACAAAATATCTAATCACTTTTTAAAGTACTTACATGATTTCTGTATTGGCGCAGTGTGGTCCACTCTCAATCACTCTCAATTCTTTGATAAATTTGGGGGAGAAAGGTGTGGAGTACGTCTTTATGCACTGACATCTCAGTTCTTTACCACTCCTTGGCATAATTGCACCTGTTGGGGTAAAAAGTGGTTAAGGATTGATTTTATCAACAGGCACAGCTCTGCCAGCTATTTCCTCTTTAATTCCAATATGACATTTTGAAGAATGTGGAAAGCCTCATATTTCTAGTAAACTCATTCCTGACATTAAAAGCCAGATATTCTCCTAGCCCTTGACCTCAATTTTGTTCTTTGTTTTAAAAAAGTCATAACTGATAACATTGAATGACATTCTATGTAAAGACTTAAAGTTCTCTTTGTACAATATCAACATCCTCATGGTATTTTTATCCAGTCAATATTACATAATCCACTGTGGTACCACAGTGTTATTTATAGTAGGCAAACTAAGATTCTCCAACACAGAAATTGCCTTCAGAAAGAATTAATAGAAATATATAAATCAGTTGTACAGACCTGGCCTATAATCAGGGTGTCTTTAAACTGAACAGGAATTAATGACAAGTCTGAAGCTTGTCAATGAAATACTACATGGAGTAGAATTGTCTGAGTTACCTTGCTCAATATTAATAGATAATATACATAACTGTGGCTCTTGATAGGATACACCATAAATTACTGATTTATTTTAAATATATGCATGCTACATGGTATAAATTATAAAAGCAGAATACCTATATTGATCTAACTTTACACTTTCCTAAGTGTTATACAGACATAATCTTTACAAATCTTCAATTTAACATTAATTGACTGCTAAGATTATCTTCTGTTTCTGAATAAAAAGGATGTTTATATCAAAGCATTAAGAATAGCTTTGCTGTCTGAAGATCACATTTAGACACATGAAAACTCCGTAGGTCAGAACGATGTTCTTACCTTCACACAGAGCTGCAGAAAGCAGGAAGGCTGCCAAGAGAGCCAGAACCAGCTTGGAAGTCATGTTTACACACAGTGAGATGGTTCCTCCCAGTGGTTTCTTGCTGGCTCTTTTCCTAGAAGCTTGTGTCCTCTGCTGCCTCTGAAGGTTTGTGCCTCATGAAGTGTTCCAGTGGCTTTTTATATCATCACAGCACTAGAGAACTTATGCACCCTCATCTGTTCATTATGTCAGAGGAAATTCCACAATTTGCAACTGATGGCCCATCCCCCCTCAGGGCAAACCTAGTCATCACACTTCCTATTTGTTCCTTAATATTCAGTATGATGAAAGTTTTCTTTGATCTTTAAAATAATTTAATTTTAATGTGCATGTTTTTAAATACTGAAACTCCACAATTTGATTAATTGTTATCAATTGTATCCTTTTTTATTTCTAGATCACTTTATCATAGCACTATATGACAGATATAGTACTAGAGTGGCAGTTGTTAGAACAAGATCACTGTTGATTCTCTTTTAATGGTATAATTAAGCTAGTCAATCATTTTATTGGGGAGATAATTTATAATAAATCATTTTCTAAGCATTTTATAAAGTTTCTAGGAACTGTCACTGCTCTTAGGTTGCATACCACAACTTTTCAAAACATTTAGTTTTCTACTGTATAATAACAGAATGAAAGGGCACACCTGCTTCACAAAGAAATCAGCTCCACAAACATTTATGAAATAACTTTCTGAGTAATGTGGGGAATCTAGAAATATAGAAGACTAAGTACTTGTTTTTAAAGAGTTTGGTCTATCACAAGAAGAAAACAATGTAAGGACCGACTATATTGCAGAATAGACAAGTGGTACTAAAATATTCATTCCAGTGGGAGCATAAGAGCAGAATCTTCCAAAGGCATTTGAAGCAGGGCATTGAGGAATAGGAGGGATTCAATAGAAGAAGATGAAAGGGAACAGCGCATTCCGGGGTAGGAACACTATGCAAGGCCACTCAAGTGGTAAAGTTAAGGTACGTTTATGCTCCAGGAAGTGGTGCACTGGAACTGCTTGTCTAGGGTGAGAGCGAGGTGTTATCTAATGGAAAGGTGCATGCTTAGTGGAAAGAGCATCTGGGTTCAAACTCTGCTTCAGCCACCCTTGCTTCATACTCTTAATCCAAGGACACCAAGACTAACCTCTGAGGACCCATGATCACTGGCAAGAGGGATGGAGTGAGAAATTTCAACAAGTCATAAAAAGGTGGCTTTATGTCTTAGTGTCCTGAAGAAAAGTCCTTTCAAGAAAGGTCTTGGATTCCATAGATAGAGAGCACCAAGGAAGGATCCTTATGATAGTAAAAGTCTGTTCTCACCTAAGCAAGTACACAATTTATAAATAATTCAGCTTAGTGTAACAGTTCTTCATGTTTGGAAAGTACGACAGAGAAGTGAATTTGCCCATGCTGCAAACACACTGTAGAGGGGGAATGCATTTTCAAATGCTTTCCAAAAAGGTTTGTCTGTTTCTGCACAATCGTGTTTCTTTTGTTATCTTTCTCCAACCAATCTAAGTCTTGAGGATAATGTAGTGCCTGGGTTACATTAAATTCTATAGCAAAGTAAATGTTTATTCTATATAACGTAGTTCCTATTGTTTTTAACTCTAGTATTTCAGAAGCTTGATTATTCATTTAATAGGTATTGTTTATCTGCTAATGTCACTTACTGAAGAAGATGTGAATGCTATGTAAATAGATACAGTAACTGACTTACAGGAGTTTGTTGTCTAGTGCAGAATATGGACAATTAGTTACACAAGCAAGTAAAATACAGCAATGGGTGTTACAATACAGGTAATTACAGGAACTTCTGAAATCAAACAAACATGACTTTTGAGGCAGTTTTGATGAATGAAGGTTTTCTGAAGAAGTAACTTCAAAAGTGTTACCTATGTTGGTAATGAGGAGAAGAAAGACCAATGGGACTGCTTCGCTAGTACAGGACAGGAGGTACAGAACAACGAAATGTAGGAGAACATGGCCCATTTGGGTTCCTCAAATTATGTAGCATATGGAACACAGTGTATGTAGTGACAAGAAGAAAAAGCTTGGGCCAGATATGTAAAAAAGTCCTATATCTTAAAGAAAACTCCAAGTCCCTTTGCTTCAGTGATGCTGGCATGTTTAGCAAAGACACATTCTCCTATGGACCCAACCTGGTGTGACTGATTCAGTTCACTATCATTAAGACCCAATCATACAGCATCACTAATACATTCAGAGTTCTGAGGATGTGCAAAGATTTCTTTACTTTTCCCAAAGGGTTACCTTTGTATTTGTGGTGAGCCCCACTTTCATAAGCACCTCATTTTCCTCCTTATTTTCATGTCACTATATCTCCCTCCAATTCTCTTCCCATGAGCCCAACTTTATCCTGGTGTCATCCTTAAAGGCTGAGCTAATGAGTTCTGCTTAACCTTGATGTTCACATTTTTTTAAAGAATGGAGCCTTTCCAAGGCAAAAGGACCTCATTTGCAAATGTTGTTTATCTCTCACAATGTAGCCTTCAGTGCATTATGTTCTGGGACCCTCTCCATCAGAAGTGGAGATGGACAAAGAGGAGGTGACTGCAGAAGCATTGATTCTATCTTGTCTCACTTTTGTAGACATAGCCATTTGAGTCCTTGCATAATGAGTAGAAGGACTAAATGGGCTTAGGTAGAAAAAAAAAAGCAGGACTAATTATCCTCTTTAAAGGTATTCTGCTTTAAAATAGAGCAAAGTGAGGAACACAGTTTAACTAAAGTGCCAAGCTACACAAAAATACAAATGTTATGTCACCCTTTAGGAATAAGTGCAGAGTGAGTTCATGAGACTTAACTGTTTATTTACATTCCAATCAGCTCCTCAGCTGTAAGAATAATTTGATGAGCAGAAAATAATGTCCAGTGATCCTCATTAGAAATTTACCAAGTCTATCACCCAAGAAAGGGAAGAGCTCAAGAAAGAACAAAGACAAAGATGGCATCTACTTTTTCCACACCTGATATATAACTCTTCTTCCTCCAAACTCCATGAAACTGGGTGTCTCTTGGCTATGCTAAGTCATCTAAGTCCCCTCCCACCCAAGCCATAGGAATTTTAGAATTAGGGCTTTTTTTGTAACCCTGAACAAAGTTGTATTCACATAAAGAAGCAGGATGTGGTGGGGAAGACATGAGCTTTGAAGTGAAATGAACTTGGGTTTGAGTCTTGTGCCATGGTTATTATTGAAGAGATCTTGGGCAAGCTGATTCTATGCCCATGGTTCAACTGCTGCTGCTGCTAAAATCTGAGACCCTTTCAGAGCTGCCTTTCTCAGTCTCAGGAGCAATCTCAGCTCTCACCTGGGTTTTTTTCCCCCTTTGAAGAAATTAGTGCCAGCTCAGCAATCCTCTAGGTTAAAGGAATCATAGAATGCTCAACATATATCAGTGAGTTTGACTTACGATGTTGTTAATGCTAAAAGTCATAAACAGAAACATACTTGCCTATTAAAATTTTAGTCAATAAAATTCAGAGTTAGTGGAAAGATTTAAAACATGTTCTTAGCTCTGTACTTTGTTTATGTGATAACTTGATCTTCTCTAGTACCTCAAGACCATTTCAGTTCCATCTCCAAATTCAAATGTGTCCAGTTAACAGTTTGTAACAATACTGAGCAAATTTGGTTTATGTTGCTAAAAGTGTCCTGCCTTTTAAAGAAAAATCTTGGCAATTAGAGAAGCAAACAGCTGAACACATTGGATTTGAGCAACGTCAAGTCGGAATAACTTAAATTTAAGGATATGTATGAAATGTTGGAACAAGACAAACCTGCCTTCAAGCCTTATCCTTCCACTTATTATTAGCCAAACAATCTTAGGCAGTTCTTTAATCTGATTGTGTCTCAGTTACCTCATCTGCAAAATGAGAAGAACACAGTTCAAAAGGATTACTGTGAGAATTAAATGAGGAAACATACTAAAAATGCCCAGAATGGCACCTGGCACATTGGAGGCACTCAATAAATGTCTATATTTTTTCCTCTAGATTGTCATTTAGGTCACCCTTATCTTTTTCTGGAGTTAGAGCACCACATTTATTTTTAAAAGCTTACCAATCAAAAAGTAAATTTGTATTAACACAACAGATCTCTTAAAGATTATGTCCAGATGCTTTATTTTCTTCCATTATAGAAGTTTGCTTTTTAAATGCCTAATAATTTTATTCACATTGGCATGTTAAAAAATGGTACTATAACCATTAATATGAATGCCATTTCTAATACTATCAAAGTCAGTGGAGTTTGGAGTTTGGAGTTTGAGAGTTTGAAGTTTAGGTTAGGGGGAAGACACCAGTTGTGTAAGCAGGCATTTTTTAAGGACTTGGAAAATCTAAGATCAGTCAATCTTCAACATAAAAAAAAAAATCAAATGTAAATATTGACTTATAGTCATTTCTTTTCTTTGTTAAATTTATTTAAAAAAAAAAAAAAAAAAAAGGCTGGCTGTGGTGGCTTACGCCTGTAATCTCAGCACTTCGGGAGGCCAAGTCAGGCAGAGCACTTGAGCCCAGGAGTTCAAGACCCGCCTGGGCAACACGATGAAACTCTGTCTCTACAAAAAAATACAAAAATTAACCAGGCATGGGGGTGCAAGCCTGTAGTCCCAGCTACTCAGGAGGCTGAGGTGGAAGATCGCTTGAGCCCAGGAGGTCGAGGCTGCAGGGAGTCATTATCACACCACTGTACTCTGGCCTGGGCAACAGAGATCCTGTCTCAAAAAAAAGTAAAACAAAATTATGTATAGACCTAATTTCTTAATTAGATTTATTCCAAAAACATATAGGCATTATTTACTCCAGTGTTCATAACAAAACGTGTCTTTGCCATGACAATGATCATACATTACATGTTACCAGGATTTCTTTCATAAAAAGATAGGAAATGAAATCACTTGCCAAAAGGGAAGTTGGTATGTTAGAAATGACTAAACTGATGAGTGCATTTAATTATGTCTTGTGGTAAACAAGACCCACATCAAGCAATAAGTCAAATGACTAGGGGGAAAAAAAGTTTTGATGCTGATTCGAAAGTGGTATGATTCTGTAGTGACATTTTCCTTATTTTCTCAAAAGTTTCTTTACTATTTTGATCTATTATTTTTATAAATGGATATGAAATTTTTAAAGGTGAGTTAAGATAAAACTCTTAGCAACTTGTAGAAAGTGGCTTAGGAAAAAAAAAATACAAAAAACAATTACTATGCTGTAATTCCTGTATGTTGTTTCTCACAACTCTCACTCTTAAAACTTTGATTTTTAAAGTTTTTGTTTTACAATATGAGCTTCACCTTAACTACATTTTTTTTCCCCTTATTTTGGCCTTGGGGATCACTGAAGTATTTAAGACAAAGCTTAACCCAAATACACATTTCGCGTTGATGGATTCCATTGAAATGATGGGCTCTCTCTCAACCCATTTGTGTAACCAACTGTTTATTGATATTTGTCTCACCCACTTGACTGGAAATTCCCCAAAATCAGAGACTACATCTGCCTTATTTACACAGTGTTCCAGCTTCCAGCTTAGTGCCTGCATGTAACAAGTGCTCTACAAACATTTCTTAAATGAAAGCAGAAATTTCCCAGTTCTTACAACCTATTCAGACAAGAACAATGTCAACAAAAGAAAATGAAAATGTTTATCTTTGTTTTTGTTCTCCCTTGAGGACAATTGTTTTATTTCCATGAATGGAGAAGAACTTAGCATGGAAAATACAGTTTTAGTTAGTGCTCTAATTTAGCAGTGGTGGAGAGATAAAGCAGTAAATAGTGCAGCCAAACAGCAGTTCATTCTACTGTGAATTAACCATCCGATCTCTTCTAGGCTCCTTGAGGGCGAGGGTAAGAATTAATAGGGTAAGACACAGTAGCTTAAAGGATGGAGCGCAGCATTTAGGAAGTCCTGGCAATTGAAGTCCACCACTGGGGAAGGGCTCTGCTGCTTCCTTTTCCCATCACTTGCATTTCACAGACTGTGAGGGGTCCAGGGGACCACACACTGTTTCTGGAGACCAGGGAGTGAATATAAATGGTGTTCCATAGGTGTGTCTAATTAACCTTGACTGTTCTAAGACCAAACAGTTTAACTTCCATTTTAAGTATTATCTCAGTGGTTTTTAACCTTTCTATTTTAACCATTTAAGTCTTTGAAAATATAATGAAAGTTATATACCTTCTGCTCAGCCCCAAGGATGAACACTGTGCACAAAGTTTCAGGGAGTTTACTGAACTTCCTTAGGTAAAGTTTAACCCTAAGGGCTAAAATCAGTAACAGGTAAGTTGGAGATACTACATTTGACAATAATGAGCTAACCTTGTGTATATCACCTTTGTCACGTCTACTGCAAGAGACATGGCATTTCCTAACTGATCCTTGCTCTTTCTGGATATGTCCAGGATAGAATGGAGAAGACATTTTTTGAAGTTTTCAAAGGAGAAAGTGTAGATGGATAAGGAGCAGAACGAGGAGGAGGAGAATACTCATGGTATATAAAGTCATGATATGAGTGACCTTTCATATTCTTGTCATCTATAGACCTAAGACCCAAATCCATCTGGAAAAAGATCAAAACTTAGTACTGCTTTCAACTGAGGAAGCCTCCTTAGCAAATCTACTGAAAAGCAGTGTCAATGGCAAAAGGTGGCTGAAGTGAAGGGTTACATTTTAGTTCTTCCACTATTCTCTTGATTTCCCCCAAATAGACATATAATTCAAGAAAATCTACATAATTATTTCACATAAAAAGAAAACAAAATTAAAAAATAATTCAGATTGTATATGGGCTAGTCTCACAGGATTCCTCAACTTGATGGCAAAATAAGGACATAAAACTTCTTTATCTCTTTTAGTGTAATCTGGTGCCCCAAAATTATCTGATTTCCAGATTTGAGCCATTTTCATTTTTAGGTGGCTTATTCCCTCATCTACCATTTATCTCAAAATTCATCTAGAATATTTTTTTGACTGTATCACCTTACTTTCTATATTAAATCCCTTCATGTGGTCCCTAAACCAGGAAGCAGGAAATCACCCCTCACAGCTGCCAGTGGAGTTTTGAAACAAAGGAAAAGCTGACTGCTCCAAATTTGCTGGATGAACTTTTCATGTACTTCCTTTCCCCAAGAGTGGGAGGTAGACCTGGAAAACACAACTGACACCATCTCCTACAAAGTTGGATATAGGAACAAAATGGGAAGGTTGGGTGGGGGGAGGAGGTAGGAAAGAAAACCCACTCCCAGCCAGAAAACCAGGACCATGAAAGCAAGTCATCAAGAAGCCCAAAGAGAAATGAGGCAGGAACTAAAAAGTCAGGGATAATGAGAAAAATTAAAATAGCACATTTCTTTTCTAGGTTTGACTTGCTTGGACTTTAGCAATGGGCATAGAAAGTTCTCACTCAAGAATAATTGTACTTACAGAATTTTATTGCTGAGCACTTCATGTTTTATTTTTGTAATATCCCACAACCCTATATTTTGGTATTATTTATTCCCATTTAAAAGATGAGAAAAAAAAACTTAGATTAAGTATTTAATAACTTGCAGAAGGTCATTCAGCAAGTAGGAAGCAGAGTTAGGATTAGAACCTAAGCAGAGAGTCCAGAATTCTGTGCTGCCTCAGGGAGTTTCTCTCATGTATCGGTCTCACAGACTTTCTTTTGAGCACATTTATCTCCTTTCTCCCCCTCCTCTCCTGCCGGAGTGAACTTAGAAGGCTGGAGAAGAGACAATTGATTCAGTGAGGGGAGAGATACATCATAACCCAGTAGAAGGATCAGTCCTCCTATCAAGGCCTCAAGGTTTTTCATTTGTAAAATGATGGGGTTTGCCTGTATAGCTTTTTTGACTCTTTTATTATCTTGTGAAGCTAAGGTATATGAAATGGAGAACTTCCTCTGTGAAACTTGCCCACTTTTAGCAGAAGAGGACACTTACCCAACCCCTACATTTAGCAAAACTGTAAGAGAATATGTACCTGTCCTTGAATGTGGCTAACTAAACATTGTCATTTGCAAAATTCTCATCAACCAAGAGGAGAAGGGCATGGGTTCAATGAAGTAAGGGGCTGGAATTAGAGGCCATAGGGATGGTATACATTACCACCAGACTCCCATCCCCTGCCCCCACTAACAAAAGGAAATGATTCCTGAGCACTTCTCTTACCGACACCGTTTCCTCTTGCCTGATTTCCTCATGACTCTCAGACAGGTTGCAACTGTTTGACTCCTTGTTGTGAAACAAGCAATGTGGTTGGAGTTGGAAAAAAAAAAAGAAAAAAAGTAAGAAAGAAGTAAATCAAACCCAACTAATTTACTCTTAAGCAAAAACATCAAACTTAGTGAATATTGCTTGAAAATACATGTAGAGAGGCTTAACTTTCCTGTCACTCATCCATTTAACAGTTATTTACAGAACACCTTCTATATCCCAAACACTTTTCTAGGTGCTCAGGAAAGGTTAATGAACAACACAAACAGAAATGCCTACCCTTAGGAAGTGCTTAGGTGAATAAATGTCATGGAAAATAAACATAAAACAGATGGGGGGATAAGGGGAGTTAGCTGGGTGAGGAGTGAGCAGATTACAGCATTGAAGAGTCAGAGGAAGCCTCCTTAAGCTGTTGATGCCAAGCCACAAAAGGGAGAATCCAGGAGTTGGCTCTGACTATGTGGGCAGGCATTCCAGGCAAAGAGACAGTGAGAGTTAACAGTCAGCTGGGAGCATGCCTGGTGTGTGTGAGGAACAGTAAGGAGGCCAGTGTGGAAGGAGCAGGGAGAGCTGGACAGTGGGAAAGGAGGACAGAGAGCAAGTGGCCAACCAGACAGGCCTTGTGGATCATCACAAGGATTCCAGCTTTCACTCTGTGGGAAGAGCCATTGCAGTGTCTTCGGGAAATCAGTGACATGATCTGACACTCTGACTGCTAGGGTGAAAAGGAGTATGGTGGGAGGAAGGGATGAAGAGCTGGATGACCAGTTAGAAGGCATGGTGGAAATCCAGGAGAGAGAACATCATTGTTTACATTTGACCAGCGTGGTGACTAGTGATCAGATTCTGGACAATTTAAGGTAGAGACAGCACAAAATCCTGAGGGATTTAGCGTAAGACATGAGAAAAAGACAGAAGTCTCAGATGATGAAGACTTCAGATGTGAGCAATTGGAAGGATGGAGCATCTAAACTAAAGTTGCAGAATTGTTTGGATATGGGCAACTCTTGCTTGACAGAGCTCTTCTGACTGCATCCTGAGTGGAGATCCTCAGTTAGGCCCAAAGTTGTGTGACGTAGTGGCTGTGGCTGGTAGCGGCCATTATAACGAGGGACGGAAGCAGGTAGAGGGGTGGGGGGCAGGGTAATATTTATTGTCTTCCGGTTTCTGTACTGGGTTCTTTATAGAAGTTAATCAATTTAATTCTCATCACAAATTTGTTTGGTGCTGTTATCTCCATTTTTATGATTAAAAAAACAGGCTCAGAGAGTTAAAATTATACACACACAGTAAACAAGCAGCTAAGCCCAAACTTGAATTTAAAGCAGCACCCAGTTCTCTGGCCCCAAAGCTTGAGCTCTTTTCCCTCTTCAGAAAGAAGGCCAGGCTGGGTAGAGCTCTGGCAGCCCACTGAGTGTTGATGTCTCAGTGGCCCAAGTCTTGAAAACTAATTTAACAAAATTCTTTTAAGTTTGATAAACAAGGTTGCAAGAGCATCAGGAAAATTTTCTTATGGGCCTGAATTTTCTGCCTAAAAGAGTGAAACTTTTTTAGGCCCAAAAAAGTTCTCTGACACCCAGTGACCTCAACTTCATTAAGTCTATTCAATGACATCTGTGGTTCGTAAACAGTTTATCAAATGGGTGGGGTGGGAGGAGCATATTTGCCCAGGGTTTTGCATTCACAAAAGCCATTAAAGCTGATCTTTGGTGTTATTAACAAATAAAGTGACACTGTCAGTCACAGAGACATAGTGATAAGCCTGAAAACAGAAGACACAATACTTAACTTTAAAATCTTATCCTGTCCTGAACACAGAATCTGAATGTATTATGAAGTGCTTTTACTTTTAAATACCATAAATACATTGTAATATATTTGTGCAATCTAAACTTGTTAATTGATTAAATATAGGCAGTCAATGTACTGTAAACGTTTTATAATTTTGTTGTGACATTTATTCTCTTCTTTCTCTTTAAAATATTGGTATTATTTAAAAAGAAGAAAAAGAAAAGAAAGGAAACGACTCAGGCCCACCTTGTCCTTCACAATGACTCTGTAACAGAAACTTACAACACAGCAAGCCACCATCTACCTTAATAAATATAACAGTGAGGGAAAACTAAATTCAGGAAAAATGACACATTTTTCTCTTTTCTGTGATAAGTGTTCCAAGTACAGGTCTTAAGTGCTGCACAAATTCCAACCTGGGTGTTTTTGGAATCTTGCAGCCTGGTAATGTAATGTGTAGTAAGCCCTTAATCATATCTAGTTGGCAATATAGAAAGATTTCTAAACGGAAAAGGCTGAAACAAGAAATCCTTCTGATAGTCAGTACATCCCAATATAAGCCCCACCTTGTGGTCAGAAGGCAGCACTGTCACTCTCCCATCCACAGAAGAACTGCCAAAAGGTAGAACTGGGAGTTTCAGGAAATGTACCCAGGATCTTAGGCAAGTTTGTTGTCCTCTATTCCTCAGCTTTTCTCATTTCTCTGGAATGGTACGAGTTCACTTGTTCATTTCCTGTGTGTGTGTGTGTGTGTGTGTGTGTGTGTGTGTTGCTGGATTTAAACACTGGAGATTGCCATCTTCTGCATCCACCTCCTCCCAGTTTCGTCTTCATTGGAACTTCCAACATCTCTTTGAAATTTGGCCTCCCAGTGGGGCAGATTTAGCTCACGCCTATAATCCCAGCAGTTTGGGAGGCTGAGGAGGGTGAATCACCTGAGGTCAGGAGTTTGAGAGCAGCCTGGCCAACTTGGCAAAATCCTGTCTCTACTAAAAATACAAAAATTAGCTGGGCGTGGTGGCAGGTGCCTGTAATCCCAGCTACTTAGGAGGCTGAGGCAGGAGAATCGCTTGAACCCAAGAGGCGGAGGTTGCAGGGAGCCTAGTGCACCACTGCATTCTAGCCTGGATGTCAGAGTGAGACTCTGTCTCAAAAAAAAAAAGGAAAAAGAAAAAGAAAAAAAAAAAAAAGAAAGAAAGAAATTGGCCTCCCAGGTTAAAACAAACCTGTTTCTCTTCCATTTACGATGTTAGGGTCAAGAGGACTTGATCTGAATCCCTTTTGTTCATGAACACCATGAAGATTAAGGTGTAGCCTCAGCAACACTGGCTGCTCAGACACACTTGTGGCTGTGGACTGTGTGTGTGTGTGTGTGTGTGTGTGTGTGTGTGTGTGTTGGGGAGGCAGTCTATCCATCTGTTCAGGGTGAGAAAAGGTGAAAGAAGGATGTGAGAAGGGACAAAAGGAGAATAAGTTTTTAAAAGGTGGAGAGGGGGAAAAAGGTATAGAGAAAGGAGACCTATGATGAGAGGTTCCTTGAGCCAGTTTAGGGAGGGTGTTAGGGCCCTCGGTTTTCTTTCTCTTTAAGGGAAAGCAGGCATTTCCTTAATGTGGGGCCTATCAAAATAGTAACATCAAAATATCTTTGGAATATATGGCAATGTAATATACAAGGTATAGACTTTCTTTTTTAATTGTAGGAAAATAAGTGCAACATAAAATTTATAATCTTATTCATTTTGAATGTACAGTTTAGTAATATTAAGTATTCACATTGTTGTGCAGCCATCACCATCATCCACCTCCAGAACTCTTAGTACCAACTTTTGAATAAAAGTTCTTATTCAAGTAAAGGCTCTGACACTTATAATCACTTAACGTCTGAGGCATCAGTTTCTCTCATGTGTAAATGATAGCTTTAACAGAAATGAACAATGGAAATAGTTGTCACAAGCATTAATAAAAATATTTGTAAAATGCTTAGTGCAGTGATAAATGATAGTAATCATTATTTTATTATGATGATTTCCTGGAACTCTTTGTTTTATGATGATGATTTCCTGGAATGCTCACTGCTTGTTTACTCTTCAGGAATAACATAAGTGAAGCTACTTCCCTTCCCCCCAGATCAAACATACCCTATTACCCCATAGGTTTCTTACATTATTTTTGTGTATTTTTTTTTTAGAACTGTGTATCATTTCCTATGACAGGGAAATGGAACCAGAAAAAAAAAAAATAAGTAACTACCAAGGCAACCAAAGAGCAGGTCTTTAGCACAACCGCGTTCCAACCTATGCAAATTATCAGCTCTTTTCCGCAGCTAGAACACTGAACGCTCCAAGTCAGTGAGGCCCAGTCTGGAGCAGGGCAGGGCCAGGGAAGACAGTCACTGGCACAGGTTTCGCACGACAGCCTCCAAGAAGTCAGACTCACAAGACCTTCTTCCTTGTGCACACATCCCCTTCTTGTGAAATGAGTGGCTAGACCAGTGGGCAGTCAGGGAGGGCACTCCCTACCAACTGCCCCAGATCAGGCCCCGTGCATGTCCAGGGCCCCTCCTGCCACTCACCAAATACCTCAGCTCCCTGTCATAGCCTGTCAGGCCAGCTTTGTAGGAAATTTTTAAGACAGGTTAAATTTAAAAGGTTCCTGCAGGAATTGTAATTTACATCTCTTATGGAACCATTCTGACTTCCCATACATTGTCCCATTCAGCTCCCAAATATCTATCTTCCTTCCTTCCTCCCCTCCCTCCTTAACACTTGCAGTTCCTTATTATAATATGGCTCTCTTTTAGTGTAGCAAATTTGAAAAATAAAGTATAAAGAAGGAAATAAAACTTGGCTGTAATCTCACCACCCAGAGATAAAGATTTTAATGTACGTCTTTCAGTATTCATGTGTATTCATGTACATATATTTTTAAATTGGTATTATATGGTGCATACAATATTAGGTTCTCTGCCTATCTCACTTTCCACCCTCATCAGCATTTGCTGTCAGTCAGTATTCTACCTCATAATTTTTGGCTTCCGTGATGTGTCATAACATGAGGTTCTACCAACTCCCTTTCTCAACTGCTCTCCTGTTTGGGACTCTTCCCCTTCCTATCCCCTTGCTCGAGCTGAGTCCTGCTTTCCCTGGTGGGATATCACCATAGAAATCTCCTAACTGTTTGAACCTTGAGCTTCCTCCCCTCCACTTTCCACTCACTTCTGCCAAGTGAGCGGTCTAAAATCCGAAACTTTTATAACTTTCCTACAAATCTGAGTGTGTCTTTCCCATATTTTAGCCTTCAGCGTTTACTCAGTGCCATTGTCTTCAGAATACAGTTAATACTCCCAGCTCTGATAAAATTCTTCCCCGACATGGCCCCTTCTGGCCTCTGCAGACTCCTCTCTGGGTCTGTCTTCCTCCCTTCACCCTCAGCTTCAGCCTTTCGGTTCTTGGCTCTCTGAGCTCTAGTGCACATTTTGTTTGAGAATGTGCACTTCTCTTCCTTCTGCTGGCTTTTTTTCTCAAGAAACTTACTAATTCTTTAAAAAGTCTAGGCAGCATCACCTTCTCAACCTTGTCCTCAACCTGTTCCCATGTTAGTTAAGGCCTTCAGAACACCTCTCTCCTCCTACTGGAGGCTTCCTCCTAGCCCAGTGGGTTCTCAGACTTGACAATGTATCCGAATCCCCTGGAAGGCTTGCTGAAACACAGCTCACTGGACTCCACTCCACTGTGTCTGTTTCAGAAGGGCAAAGGAGGCTCCAAGAGTTTCCTTTTCTAACAAGCCCACAGGTGATGCTGGTGATGCTTGTTCAGGCACCAGAACTTAAGAACCACTGCTTTAGTCCAGTGGGCTGTATCACAAGTGATTTCTTGTGTCTACCTTCTGGATGGTGACTTCTGTGTAACAGGGTCTGAAGTGGATCCTAAGATCCACACATATGGTGAGGATTTGTCTTGTCTTTTTCCACACTTAATATTGTTTATAGATAAGAATTAGCTGAAATATGTCTTGCTTATGGCTGTGTTTCTTTGTATATGGTGAATACATTAAAAATCTCCTGAATAAAGGAACTCTTCCAGAAGTCCTCTGGCTCAGCAAGCAAGTGGTAACTGTGACCAAGGACACTCAACTTCCTTCTGCAGGCTCCATTCAGATCTCAGATTCCCAAGAGGTGACTCAGTATAAAATCCTGTGCAATGTCTTTTACTAACATGCCTCAGGAGTCATGAGTATGAGCCCCTTGACCACGTGTGGTATTTCCCAAGGATTTTTAAAAATCTCCCTTTAAATCCCCTTTCCTCATTGAATTTTCCCTCACAGATGCCCCAAGAATAAGAATAATAAGGCATTGTTTGGCTGTGGATAAGTCACAATGCAGAAACTTCTCTCATTAACTTTGCTATCAGGAGCCATAAAATAACATAGAGGAAAGCTATATAAGGTTTATCCTAGAATTTTGGTAAACATTTTCTTCATATAAAAATTACTTGTGTTTCTGGGAGAAGGTAAGAAGGAAAAAAGGTGGAATTTTGTGTCAAGGCAAATATGGTATCACAAGAAGAAAAGCTCCTTTGAATATGACCTAATGGAGCTCTTTCTGGGAAGACTCTGTTCTATTTACCACCCTGTTAACCACATCTGCTTTCACACACATGACATGTCCAATCTAACTTAAATCTACTAAATTCAGGAAAACGATTGTTCATTCAACTTCCCAGAATCACATGAAGCCAGGGGAGCAACGTGCAGTTTCCCTAAAGTATACTGGTTTCATTTTACACGATAAACTTCTAGGTATTAAGACAGTCTTTTAAAATATGCTAATAATTTGTACATGGTAAATTAAAATTACAAGTGCTAACAATTTTGATAGTAACAGAAAATAAAAGAACTTATGGTGGTTCCATATTTTCTAGGAAACCTGTGAAATAAATTTTATATTTTAAGGCAAGCTTGGACTAGATAGGCTTAGAAGTTAGCTTTCCTTTCCAGTAGTGAAAAAAATGAAGCCAGGCCATAAAGTATAGCTCCCTAAGGACATGTTTTTCTCCAATTTCATTGGAAGTGTTGCCCAGCCTTTATGAGGCCATCCAATTTTGATTATTTTCTTCCTTTATTAACATCATGATCAAAAGGGCACAATGATAGTACATGAACACATGTGCAGGGAGCTGAACTGAAAAGCAAACATCTAGTGATACACCCCATGGATGATCCACAATTAAGAGATGGCTTATAGATATTTAATCCACAGAAAAGAAACACAACCATAAGCAAGACACATTTCAGCTAATTCTTATCTATAGATAATATTAAGTATGGGATAAGACAAGACCTTTGTTCCCTCCTTCCTGAAATATAAGTAGGATAAGATTTACCTTGAACAATTTCAGTGACACTTTCTTGAGTTCTAGCCTCTTACTAAGAATATACAATAATTCAATAACCAATAAATTAAAACTTGGGAGTTCTAACCTGCCATTCTAGCAAAAAAGTGGACAATTCTAGGTCTCGGCCAAAAGAAACACTCTCAACAACATTATTTGATTCTGTGCTGGACTTCAGGGAACCTAAAAAGCTATACACAAATGAAAATGTTTTCTAGTAACAGTTGGCCAAAATTATAGAATGACAAAAAAATTCAATTATTTCTAGAGAACCACTTCTTTGAAGATTTTATGAATTGATCTTATAATATTAATTCACCAAAATACACCAATAATAAAAATATCATGAGTTTACCTACCACATAATCACAGCAGTGCTTTTATTCATGTTTTTAAAAGGGATTCTGTGATTAATTTGCTTTTGTTGGATTTCTTTCATTCATCCATGGAATTAATGTTTATTGAATGCCCATTAAGTGCTGAGTATTATGTTGGGTACAAATAAATTCTTGTTAAAATGTGCTAAGGCTGTCCAATGACATTTTTAATTAAAAAAAAATCTAGCTGAGTGTGACGGCACACACCTGTAATCCCAGCTACTTGGGAGGTTAAGGCAGGAAGATCGCTTGAGACCAGGAGTTATGGGCTGTAGTACATTATGCTAATTGGGTGTCCACACTAAGTTTGGCATCAATATGTTGACCTCCCAGAAGCAGGGGGACCACCAGTTTGCCCAAGAAAGGGTGAACCAGGCCTAGAAGGAAATGAAGCAGGTCAAAACTCTTGTGCTGACCAATAGTGGGATCATGCCTTTGAGTAGCCACTGCACTCCAGCCTCAGTGCTATAGAAAAACTCCATTTATAAGAAAAAAACTATAATAATTTTTTAAATTAAAATACTGAATTTGAAAATATTTGTGACATCAATATTACTTTAAACAAAAAGTGACATTCATAAAGTTAAACATCAAAAAAAGCCTTGAGGTACAAAATATTAGTTCCGCCTGGAAATTATACAAATTATAATGTTTCCCTTGTTGCACAAACAAAAGCAATTAAAATACTATCATACAAAACTCTAACTAGTTCAAAAGTGGGAAGGAAAATGAAGGGAAGTAGAGAATGCTTCAGTTTGGCTTATTTCCAGAATGGTTAAAGACTAGTATCTCCTTGTTTATGTTGCTTAGAACAGGAAAAAAAAAAAAAAAAAAAGTCTTATTAGTGGTGTTAGTATTACAGAATCCAAATACTATGAAACTTTAAAGTAGCCTGAAAATAAAGAATTCTAAATAAATCTTTCTCAATTATTATTGAGTAGATTCCTGAATCTTGGATAGTCTTTATATGATAAAATACTGGGCTTCAAATTGGAAAGCCAGGCCCTTACAGGCACACTTGACAATGCTAAGGTCCCTGTAGGATTATGATCACTAAGCACCTCCTACAGGGACTTTCTTTTTTCCCAATGCTTTTCTCTCCCTGCCAGTTATTGATTCAAATGGTGTTGGAATATCAGGAGGTTGTAATTGGTGTATGGAAAAGAAAGCATACGCCACTCTATCCCTTGCTTCCTTCCAGAGCATGAGTCACAGCCTCTAACAGAATTATACAGGCAGTGGGCGGTGATGAAGGAAGACATGAACACAGGAAGGGTTGTAGGTGTTAGGCTGCATGCTTCCATACACTCAAGCACCAGACTAAGCACCCTGATTCTCAGGGTTACAAGGCACTATATTTGCTTATACCAGACGCCACAGAATCAACGTGGCATCTCCCTGGAGCACCCATTTCCATGATGGTAAAGCCAATTAAAATACTGATATTATGCCGCATTAAAATAAATAAGAAAAAAATAGATGCTTTGAAAGGAATTTCACTCTTACATGGGCTATCAGGTTTCTTCCCCATGCTCTCTCCTATACCATTGGAGGTACTTTCTTTGTAAGGAGGAAAAGTGCTGGTCTATCATTTCCCATTGACTTCTGCTCACTTCCATGCCTCTGTTGTGCCTGGCAACTTATTGTAGTTACATGTGCATTTATTTTGTCTTCTACTAGATTGTACACTCTGTCAGAACAGAGACTGTCGTTTCAGACTTCTGACTCCTTTATTGTGCCCAGCATATGTCTTAGTGCACTGCAAAGGGTCAGACTCATTCATTCCAGGACAGATGTTGCTTTAGGAATATTCAGTTGGAAAGTTGATTACAAGCAAAATTGTGGAGCACGGGTACAATATATGTTATTTGGGTGATGGATACCCTAAAAGCCCTGACTTCACCACTACATAATCGATACATGTAACAAAATTACACTTATACCCTGTAAATTTATACAAATTGAAAAATGTGAAGAAATCTGCTATCAAAGTTTCCAAACCACTTCAATTCCACGCTTCACTTGTAGGGCCCGAAATCCTCATTTTCTCTTCTCCCTTCCCCTTTATCAAAATCTGTCTCTTGAATTGTCCTTTACAAAATTATGTAAATGATTTTTTTAAATGTAAAGTGTTATTTCTAATAGAAAAATGTGTGTTTAAACAGGGAACAAGTTCTTAAACTAAAGAAAACTGCAGACATCACTCAGTGGGTGGAAATTATTTTTGACATGGGGCATTCCCAGATCTCCTAAAGACACAACATAGACAGTTACATATTCCAATGACTTATAAGGCCAGCCCTAGAGTGACCCTGTACTGAACCACATGAGTCAAACTGAATTCATTCTTTTATGTAAAAAAAAGTTATTTTCAAAGTTCAAGATGGGCTTAATATATAGACTATATTAAGATTTATTATATGGATTTACATTTATGACAAACAAAGCTCTATTCTCTGAAATATAAAAAGTGATTTGCTACTGATGGGTTTCACTTTTCTCATCTATTAAATAAGAATCGTGGTCAGCTATAGCAGAGAATATCTAACAGTGTATTTTCTATGTGCCAGGAACTATCCTTAGTGCTTGCCATGTATTAAGTCATTTAATCCTCTCAACAACCCTATGAGATCAGTACTATTATTATCCCAATTTACTAATGAGTACACAGAGGCAAAGAGGTTATGCAGCTTATTCAAGTTCCCATAGGAATATATGACAGAGCAAGATTTAAACTTTAATATCAAATTCCGGAACCTGCCTTCTTAACCCCACTCCATGAGCTCCAAGACTTTTCGAGGACTGAGAACATATAAGCTTTTCTCATTTATCCATAATAAACATCTGATATTACATCATTAGCTCATGAAGCATTATAAGAAGGAAACTGCACAATATAAACACCAGCATAATGAAGAAATTATAAAGATAATAATCCTCCAGGATTTAGCAATCTTCTCAATAATAATAATTTGTGAAAGATCTATCTAAACCACTTTGTTTTCCGACTATTTTAAAGTTCTATGGTATTTGGATTCTGTAATACTAAGACCACTAATAAATAACTGTTAATATTGAAAGTTTTTTCTCCCTTTCGCTGATCCTTTCTCCTTTTGCAGAATGAATAAATTTAACACATTAACCCCATTATACATAAGAGATAGCAATGACCAAATTACTGATATGGTTTGGCTTTGGCCCCACCCAGATCTCATCTTGAAGTCTAACTCCCATAATTCCCACAGGTAGTAGGAGGAACCTGATGGAAGCTGATTGGATTATGGGTCGGGCCTTTTCCTCTCCTGATAGTGAATGAGTCTCACAAGATCTGATGGTTTTAAAAGACAGGAGTTTGTCTGCACAAGCTCTGTCTTTGCCTGCTTCCATTACGTAAGATGTGACTTGCTCCTCCTTGCCTTCTACCATGATTATGGCACCTCCCCCAGTCACATGGAACTGTAAGTCCAATTAAATTCTTTCTTTTGCAAATTACCCAGTCTCAAGTATGTCTTTATCAGCAGTGTGAAAACTAACTAATACAATTACTTAGTGTCATATCCAGGATTTGAGAACTATAGGTGTCTTTAGAAGTATCTCATCCAAATCCTGCATTATAGATTCTATTATCCATTTTTAACTTGGGCAAATGTTGTGTATTTCAAATCTAAAATATAACTACAACTTGAATAGTTATAAATATTTGGCCATGTTTTTATGGGCAAGAGATTTCTACTTACAAAGTGGACAAAGGTTCTAACTGTCAAAAAGGACAACATTTTTAGTGGAACAAGAACTAAGCTATATGTTAAGACCTCTTTAGAGGGTTTTTATCCAGGAAACTGACATAAAATTTGGAATTTTATCTATGGTCTACTCTAAACTAATCATTTGATCTTCTATTTCCCTTTCGCTGAAAGATATGGGCCACTTTTTAATGATAAAATTTATAAGTGGTAAACTATTTAAAAAACTTGATTATTAAAATCATCTTGTTGCATGCTTAGCAGACTAGATAAATCTCAGTTAATAGATTCTGTCTTGCAATATTAAAGGCTGATAATTAAGGATATTGATTTATTTTACATAATTTCTTCTTTTTTAAGCACTTTCCAAGTGTCTGGCTCTGCTGCTTGCTCAGAACCCAATTTTCTGAAGTCCTGCTTAGTTTAAACCACTTGAGAAAGCCACTCAATCTCTTTGGACATCAGATTCTTCATCTACTAAACTAGTGGGTGGGGTTACACTCATTCGCATCCCTTTCTACAGCTGTCTTAGTGATGAATTTGCAAATGGAACCTCAACAGTGTTGGTCTCATTTGAGGGATATGTAAGAAAAAGGTAAATAGTAAGTCCTTTAAAGCTTCTCAGTCAAACATCCACAAAAAGTTGAGATTTCTCAAAGTATAGCTATGATAAGGCCATGAGATGCTTTGCCTTTGTGTCATCTCTCTCAAAAAATGTGAAATTTTTTACATTTCAGAATTTAAATTCAAATTTCTGATAGGAATATGTGTTTGTATTTAAAATAAAAAAAATCTTTGAGATGTATGAGTTGTTACAAAACTAAGCTTGAATATGAAATTCGAAAGGATAACCAAGCATTACCAAGAAAGTTTTCAATAATCTCTATGTTCAGTCCAAATTTGGTATTTATTTGAGCTACCCTATTAGGTCAGCTTAATGGTGTGTCATTTTGACATTTCACTCCTTAACTCAGGGTACCTTGACCAGCCTTAGGAAAAAAATAAACAAAAAGTGATCTTAAAAAAGGGAAAGATTACATCCTACCTAGTAAATGTTAGCTGAATGAATCTCCAGATTAGTTATACTTTAACAAGCAAACGATCATTGTATCTTGAATTTTGAGCAACTGTTAAGAATATAATTTATTATATTCTTATAATTTTTATGAGCCATTCATTATTGCTCCCAAAATATGTTTTCAGAATAGATTAACATAAGCAGGCACCATAATGTTTGAGCACCATCTTTAAAGGGGAAAATGATCAACATGCCCCAAATAATAACCAGTTTTGGAGAGCATTTTTTGAAAAGGGAAGTAATGCCAGAATATTTCATGGGAGACTTGAGGTACTTCTGTTTAGCAATAACATTCTTACTTAACTTCCTCAACTCAGGTTAACTTGATCCCACTATTGGTATCTTGTGATTTTATTCGGCAGAGCAGCCACAAGTTTGCCAAACCTGTCATTACCCACATCTTCTTTCTACCTTTTACCTATGTACTCATAGTAACATTGAAATATTGTGAAATCCTGTATTCAGGGTGGGGAAGAAAATCTTCCCCAGTCTGTGTAAGATATGAGTATTAGGATGATTTCTCATGTTATCCCATTCTCACATTATATAAAATAATTGCACCACTCAATTCCTCTGTTCTGATTCACCAGTAAATGACAATCTTCCTTTAGAATTTCTTTTAGTAGTCTTTGTAAATATCTGTGCTCAAAACAGTTCATACATATTATTCACTTCTCTTCTGTCTTCGGGTGATTAGGCCAGGGTCTAATTCTAAGTATTCTCGTCCTTCCATAGTGACTGTGTTAAAGGAGGAAATTGCCACAAACCACTGTCATTTTGCTAGAACATTAATACTCAAAACAATATTTTAGATTTGAGTCGGTTTTTTCATGGTTCAATGACTTCACATTTTTCTCTTTAGAAACCAAAACACCTACAAGGTAATCTGCTCTTTAGACTTTCAATATCACATTTTCTCTAAGACAATAGTTTTCTTTCCTCTTTGTGTTACCACTAGATCATAATAAAATAACAGAACTGAAATTATTATTCTTAAAAGAGACCAGTAATGGGAAAAATGGAAATGATGCTTTCAGGTATTTAGGCAATATGCAGCAATGTGCAATAAAAATTGCATAGAGTTTGGAGTTAAGTGCATTGGAAAAAAATTTCTAGATCTGCTGCCCATCATTACTTTGACCAAGTTACTTAATCTCTCTTCTCCCCAAGGTTCTCATATATCAATTGGGGCTAGTAATTACTACTTCCCAGGGCTGTTTTGAGAACTGAACAAGACAGTATAGGCAAAAATATTTAGTACAGTGTTTGGTCTACTCTATGTCAGAAACATCTCAGTGTCCTCAGTCAACATGGAAATATCACACTCTACGGAAATTAAGAGGGTCATGTGAGCAGCCTAAAGAGAGGCCCCTCAGTGACTGTTTCTCCCAGCTTTAGCAATCTCACTGAGAGGTTAAAAAACAAACAAATGAAGAAAATCACATAGTTGAAGGGAGGGAAAGAAGAATATAAGTTCATTGTGCAAGTTGTGTGAGGGGGAAAAAAAGAGTGAACACATAAAATATAAATACGGACATGCACCTTTCCACATGCAGTCCTAATTCAGCTCTAAAGAAAATGGTGGCAAGAGCATAGACTGTATGGTCAGAAAAACCCAGCTTCCAACCCAGAGTCTGACACACTTACCAGTGGTGTGACCTCAGCCAATTATTTAATGATGGACTCCATGTTTCCTTGTGTGTGAAGTTGGGATAATTATAACTTCCTTGAAGGATTAACTGATATAATGAGTGTATGTAATCAATATACAGTGGGCATTCAACTAAGAGTGCAACTATGGTCATTATCATTTACAGAGAGAATTACTCTTAGTTGCTTATTTGGAAGACCTAAATCAAACCAAATCTCAAATCAGCTTCCAATGGATAAAGAGCAGCAATGAGCCATGCCAAACATTCTACTTATTTGAAGGTATAAATGTTTGTAACTTTCCAGGAAGTTGCTAAGAAAGACAGCCTGACATGGAGGACAATATCCTCTTATCTCACACGTTATTGGCGTAGCCATTAGACAGCATTTTTTCTGATGATGTAAAAAGCTTGTTCCACATGTGAGAACACAAACACTGGCATTCTAAATTGGATATGCCAGTCATTCCACCAGAATTCTTTCTGGCTATCTTCTTTGACATCATGAGTCTAACTTTATAGGTTAGCAGTGGGCTATAATTTTCTTAGTTCTTTTCTTAATTTTTTTTGAGACAGGGTCTCACTCTGTTGCTCAGGAGTACAGTGGCCCAATCACAGCTCACTGTAGCCTTGACTTCTTGGACTCAAGCAATTCTCTCACCTCAGCCTCCCAGGTAGCTAGGACTATGGACACATGTCACCACACCTGGGTAATTTTTTTTTTTTTTTTTTTTTTTTTGGTAGAGACAGGAGTCACCCTGTTTTGTCCAAGCTGGTGTTGAACTCCTGGCTCAAGTGATCCTTTTGCCTTGGCCTCCAAAAGTCTCTGGATATAGGCATGCGCCACTGTGCCTGGTCTGTTCTTTTTATTTTTATTTTTTAATTTCAACATTTACTTCAGCACTATAGGCATTTTCATGTATGTTAAATTGTTGCATTCTAACAACTCTGTACTAGGCATTATTACTCCCCATCACAGATGTTGGCTACTCATTGCCAGTGAGCTATCAGGGAAGGAGGTGAGATGCAAGGACATTTCTTCAGACAAGGACATTTCTCCTGGCAAAGGGGCAACTGTCAGCCATTATCAGCCATTATCAGCCAGCACCTCTGGTAGCTCCAGGGTGGGTGCACTGGTCTGGAAAAGGGGATGGGGATGGGCAACAGCAGAATCTACTATATCCTCATTTTTCAGTGGGGTAGTAGAATGGAGTGGACAAACAAGGATTAGAGCATTTAAGTGACTTACCATGCTCACAGAGCTGATAGTGAAAAGCCAGATTCTAAATCAGACTGCCTGATTTTAAGCCAAGTGCTTTTCCTCCCATACCATTGGTTTGCTGAAGGAAGAGGGGCAGCTGTAAATGTAAATAAACCTTTTAGAAAGTGGTAAGTTGAAATAATGACTTCATTAAGAGCTTTAATCACTGTAAAAAGTAGTAATCTCTACATTCAGTCATTCCCAACTTCAGCTGATGCTCTGCTCATCTCATTTTCTGAGAACTAAAAAGCAATTCCACAGGCATTCTCTCCATGTTAGCCATAATTGCATGCACTTTGATTTTGAGTCTTTTCAGAAGTGTGTTTTAAACTCAAGTCCTGTCCTTTGAGCCTGATCTCACAGAGTAGTTTTTTTTTATTTATTTGGAATAATGGTCAATGCTGAGACTTGACCAGGTGAAGCCTGATATCAAACAGGCCTGTTCTCACGTGACATAGATCCTATACCTCCAGTTTAGATGACGTCTATATGCTGCACTTGCACTATGACCACTACAAGGAATCATAGTGGTGGAATCACCAGCATTCCAGTTCCTCTTTGACATCTTACATCTAACATCACAAGTTAGCAATGGCTTATACTATCTTAGGTTTTTTCCATCCTTTGTCTCTCTCTCTCTCTTTTCTTATTTATCAACTACTTAGCACCTCTTATGTGCCTAGTGACCTAGGCATTTTCATGTTGGAACAAATCTACTTTCAGCTACTCCAGCTTCCTGATTGGGAGTAGTAAAGGAATAAGACAAGAGGACAGAGAGAGGAGTAAGAAAGAGTTACTAAGTGTCAATTGTCAGAAGGCATTCCCTTCAGGGAGCTGAATAGTCATGACCCTCAGGCATAATGAAGCTGAAGTCATGATTCAGGGCTCTCAAAAGGTGAAAGGGGTGGAAGAGAGAGGAGTGGTGGGAAGTAGCATTTATAGAAGCCTATTAGAACCAGGTGCTATGCCAGTTATTTTCCTTGATTATTATCTTCGTTTAATCCTCTCATGTCACAAGTTGGTAAGTTTCCAAAAGTGAAGTCACTCAGAACAAAAAGTGATGCTTTTTGTTTTCTTGTTTTGTTTTGTTTTTGTTGCAAGCATCGAAACTGAAGAGCAGCTCAGCCTCGCATTTTGACCACTTTATGCGTCTTCACTGACTCTTCTTGAGCTCCAGCTAACAATTAAGAATTGTTATTCTTATGAGCTTAAAAAATCATAAAAGTTCCAGCCTGAGCAACAGAGTGAGACCTGTGTGTAAAAAAATAATAATTACAATAGTTGTATCTTTATGTAGTTGAATAGTTGTATCTTTATGTAATATGGCATAGCTTGATTTATGGGCTATTTATTCTGTTCTTATTGGGCTATTTTCCATAGCTGGCATCACAGGACTAAGAAACCATTGGTGCGACAAAGTAAAACCATATACAGTTCCTGAGGATAGAATGAAAACCATTACTAATTTTACTACTTCTTCAATGTTAAGAGACTCTATCAGACCTCAGTGGGGTCACTATCAGCTCTAACTTTGTTTCTATCCAAATGGACATAAATGAAGGTTAAAATGTTAATTTTACAAATATAAGACTACTTACTTTCTCCAATGAGAATTAAAATCTAGTTTAGTTTTTGCTTAATCACTATGTAGAACATAATTCAATAAAGATTTGATATTTGGACATAATTCAATAAAGATTTGATATTTGGATATGGCTGTAGTTTCACAAATCCATTGTTAAAACATTTTGCATACTCAAGATAGCACTAAATAATTTTATTTTAATTTTAGATGACCAAATTCTGAACACAAATTTCTTTACATTAGCTGTCCTATTGACTCAGCGGTTTTCTATTAATTGAAAGTCTTTTGACACTCTTGGTTTTCTTTGAGTATAATATACCGTACAATAATATTTCATGTGTATCTGCTGTGTCCTATGAGGCCATTCATTGTACAAGGTGAAAAAGAAAAATTCACCCAATGGAGCCCATTGCAAGGCCTCAGGACTGTCTTCACTTCTAGCACTTAAAACTGAGTAAGCCCAATTTTGTCATTTTTGTTTCATCAAACACCTTGTTTAATCAGTTATTTAAAAACTGATTATTGAAAAACTGATATGGGCCAGGTACTATGAAGACTCTTGGGATTAAATGTTGAGTGAGATATAGTTCCTGCCTTTAAACTATACAAATTAGTAGACCTAACATTCACCCCTAATTTAAGATCCTGAAGTTTAAGGCATGTGGATCTATATTTCTTGAGCAGTAATTCAGCATCTCTCTGTCTATTGATCTAAACAGGTGAAAATGAAAGGCACTAAAAGTAGTCTATGTGAGCAGCTTCTCAGCCTACAATGAGATTGAGAATTGGCAAGCCTCTGGAATGAAGCAGAATACACTCACACAGCAAATGTTTACTGTGTACCAACTCTATACTAGATGATGGGGGTTACAATTTTGGCAGCAGTAAACATATTCTCAGCCCCTCACAGAGTTTTGCATTCTAGGAGGAGAGATGTTTTAAAAATAAGTAAGTAAGTAAGTAAAATATCATGTAAAATAGCATGGATTTCAGCAATAGGTTTTCCTCTCTTTTCCCTCAACATACCGTGCTATAAGCACAGAATGACGCAGTCACCCATTGAGATTTTACATCTGCTATGGAACCTCAGTTAGTGACTGTGGCCTTAGAGAACCTAGTGCTCTATGTAAACTGGAGCCACAAGTCACTAGAAATATTCAAAATGTCTATGTTCAATTTCATGTTCAACTCCACAGGGAAAGCCTTAGGCCATTTCTCACAAATGTTCTAGTCTTGAGGAAATCTGTAGATGACACATGATGAGTGCATTTCTTGGCAGGCTGAGCTCACCTATTCAAGGGTGTTGTGTGTGGACATTACAAGCCAAAAACAGACAGATCTGACATGGCTGGTTGTGTCTTCGGAAACATATTCTGTCATTTGGTTATGTGATTTGGCCTTGATTATCTGCAACTAAGAAATAAAGAACTTAGGCCAGAAGAGGTAGAAAATTCTGATTCTGCATTAATTTATTCACATCCTTTTCAAACTTTGTTTGGAGGGATGGCTGAAGACACTGTTTGCAACAAATTCCTATGTCCAGCCTTGGTTCACGTTCATTTTTCAGGGCAAATAAGTAATACAGTATCTCCCTTCATATAAACTGGTTTTTGCAAATTAGCATTTGGAGAAGATTCTCACATGGTAGGCATCACAGTAGCAGATACATTTGGACTGCTCTATCTCCAATGTTTGAGAAGGGCCATATAAAGCTCCCTGCAGAGCATGTCACACAGAGTAAGTATGAAAAATGTCTTTTTCTTTGCCTTTCATCATCCTTCTCACCTTCCAGCTATCCTTTAGCAGATAAGATGACTTATTTGTAAAAATTTAATGATGTAACAATATTCTATATATATCTGATTTTCTCAATATTACCTTTTATAAAATGATACATACATTTTATAAGAAACAATCTTATAAAGAAAATTTATTACATATAAATTTTATACATAAAATTTATCCCTCTCTCCTTCTAGCTGTCCTTTCATATATAAGAAGACTTATTTCTAAAAATTTGGTTATTTTTAGAACAAAATTGCAACACATTAGATTAGATCTGATTTTCTCATTATTAACTTTTATAAAATCATACACAAATTTTATAAGACAAAGAGAGTCTATCTTAAGCTTTTGTGAAATACCTCTGAGAAATATTTTATTTTCTCACATTTAAAAAGATTTGGCCGATGCGGTGGCTCACACCTGTAATCCAAGCAGTTTGGGAGGCTGAGGTGGGCAGATTACGAGGTCAGGAGTTTGAGACCAGCCTGACCAACATGGTGAAACCGTGTCTCTACTAAAAATACAAAAATTAGTTGGTGGCACGTGCCTGTAATCCCAGCTACTCAGGAGGCTGAGGCAGGAAAATCGCTTGAACCCAAGAGGTGGAGGCTGCAGTGAGCAGAGATTGCATCACTGTACTCCAGCCTGAGCAAGTGATATTAGCAGATAAAATGTCTTTATGAAATTATAAATGGGATTAAATTTTACTTTGAGAAGTCCAAAATATATTAATAAATTTTCATTTAAAATTTCATTGTAGAAAATGAAAACAAGCTTTTCTTGCAGTGCTGTGCCAGATATTATGCTGTTTTGTACAAATAGCATTTTATTTAACTCATGCCATAATACATGAAGAAAGTAGCTTATCTACAACATTTCACCTAGAACTTTCTCTTCCTCTTCCTTTGGCTTCCCGGATGCCACACATTCCTGAATTTTCTCTACCTTTCTGTTGCTGGTTTTTCTGTCACTCTGTTGCTGGTTCCTCCTAGATTTCAAAACAGTGCCCTACCCCAATCCCTCAGAACTGAGACCTCTTTCCTTCTCTACCTATCCCCCACGTTTTGTGGCTATAAAAATCTTCAATACCTGACAACATGCACATTTGTTGTACAGCCTGGTCTTTTTTGCTGACAACAGATACGACTATCCAAATGGCTCCTTGACGACTCACTTAGGCAGCAATGGAAATCTCAAACTTAACTTTGTCCAACATTCTATATGCTCCTCCCAAAGTTTTCCATTTTAGTAAACAGTAGCTCCATCTTTCCAGTCACTCAGTCTATCCTGCAGTGACATCCTCAACTCCTCTATAGTTTCCATGCCCTCTTGACTTCCATTCAGTCTGTTTCAGCCACATTGATTTTTTTCCTTTATCACACAAGGTGTTGAGTCTTTGCCCTAGATTTTTCCTCTGCTGAAGATGTTTTCCCTCTGCTGAAACAGTCTTCTCACATATCTGCATTATTTTTTTCCTTTATCACACAAGGTGTTGAGTCTTTGCCCTAGATTTTTCCTCTGCTGAAGATGTTTTCCCTCTGCTGAAACAGTCTTCTCTCACATATCTGCATGACTCTCTCCCTTTCCTGCCTTAGAATTTTTGCTTTTCAGTGAAGATTTTTTTGACTGTCCTGTTTACAATTCTAACTCTCACCATCTTCAGCTCCTTATCTCTTCCTGCAGCAAATACTTCCTTTCACCTTCTCTGTATTCTTTTATTCTTTAATACTTGTAAGCATTTGATATACTGTATATTTTCCCCTTTCACCAATTTAGTACCTGACTTTGCATGTTTCCTCCTTCTTCCTACACATACCCTAGAATATAAACTTAAGAAGGGTGAAGATTTTTGTCATTATTTTTCACTGCTCTATGCAGTACCTAGAAAGTGCTTGGAACATTGCAGGCATTCAATATATATCTGTTGAATGAAACCTAATTTCACTGTTGAAGTTACTGCAGCTGGAACCTTGGCCTAAGTGACACTGGGTGTGAGTAACAGCTTGAATGACAGAACCCAGTTCTGTCTGTCTCAACACAAATCCTGAGCTATCAGCATCACTTTCCTATTAATATTTTCTATGTATGTATGTGTGTATCTGTATATTTATCTATCTATCTATCTACTCGGCAGCAACTGACTCCAGACTTGAATATATCCAACTGCCAATATGACATCTCATTAGGAAAATAATAGATATCTCACATTAACTTGTCCAAAATCAAATGTGTTCATTTTCATTAGCAGACCAACATTTCTGATAACTAGAGGCCGCCAATGGCACTTCTCTCAGAAGTGTTAGGATCCCTGCTCTGGAAAAGGACAGGACGGGACCAGAGTTTCTTTCTCATGGGCCCAGATGATTTAGTGTTCCCCTTGCCCTCCTGCCATGAAGCTCAGGACTGTGCATACCACATGCCTTACTTTTCCAAGAAGTCTTGTTTGCACATTCTTGATGCTTTGAAGAACCAGTATGCACGTGCAAATTAAATTCCAGGTAGGAAAGATCTATAAACTGCAGAGTATGTTGTTAGAGATTTCATCAGTGTTTGGAAAATCTTCCTCTTTATGTGATTAAGACATATGGGGCCAGGTGCAGTGGCTCACACCTGTAATCCCAGCACTTTGGGAGGCCGAGGCAGGTGGATCATTTGAGGTTAGGAGTTCAAGACCAGCCTGGCCCACATGGTAAAACCCTGTCTCTACTAAAAATACAAAAAAACTAGCTGAGCATGGTAGTGGGAGCCTGTAATCCTAACTACTCAGGAGGCTGTGGTGGGAGAATCACTTGAATCCAGGAAGAGGAGGTTGCAGTGAGCCAAGATTGCCACTATACTCCAGCCTAAGCCACAGGGGGGTGATTCCATCTCAAATAAATAAATAAATAAATAAATAAATATAACATATGGAACAGTATACATCCATTTTTTATTATAGATTAAGACTTTACAAGATAAAAACAAAATCATAAATGTTAAAGTTGGAGGACTAATAAAAGCCTAAAATGCTTATGTTGTAACAACTTTTAAAATATGCATAGTAAATCTTTAAAAGAGCTGCACATATATTTATGTCATACTAATTAAATTTGTAACTCAGAGGGACAGAGTAGAATTGTGGTTAAGAGTGTGGCTTTGGGAAGCAGAATGCCTGGGATTTAAATCCCAATTCTACTACCTACTCCTATGTGATCCTCGACAGGTTGCTTAACCTCTCTGCACTCGGTTGCTAATCCATAACGCTGAGATAAAAAGAGCACTTACCTACCCGAAGTGTTGTGAGGATGTGTGTGTTAACACAGCTGAGCTGTTAGGAAAGCGTTGCTGTTGTTGTTATGGGTCTTAATCTCCACACATATAATGTGACTGGAAACCTGGTTCAGTGAAATTATAAAGGAGCTGCTTAAAACTTTTATCTTGCTTAAGTGCTTAAGAATATACTCTAAAGTCAGATTTCACTGGATTAAAGACTTGTTTCCAAAACTTACCGTCCATGTGGATTTGGACATTTATCCTTTCTGCATCTCCTTTCTCAGCCTAAAAAATAGTTCCAGGAGTACCTATGTCAAAATATGGCAAAGAATTAAGTTCTCTTGTTAAGCCTATGGAACCTGGCACACAATTTGTGCTAAATAATTGAGAGCGTTCATTCTTACCACACAGAAACAAAACTAAATTACCAGATGAAAATTTTTAAATGCAGTGCAAGGAATTATCTGATATATATAGTCTTACATACTATCACCGTGCAAAAAAAAAAAAAAAAAAAAGAGGAAGGAAGAAGAAGAAAGGAAGGAAGAAAAGGAAGGAAGGAAGGAAAGGAGGGAGTTAGTTTACTTCACACCATCCCAAACCGGAAAGGGAAAAAAAAAAAAAAATTTTTCATTTTCATCCGAACTCCCCCCCTCCCTCTAAAAATATAAAAAAAAAAAGAACAAAAAAAAAAGAAAAAAAAAAAAAAAAGCATTTAACTTTCCATTTTGTGTAACTCTGCTTTGTAATCCCAGGCCTGGATGACGACAATTGCTCTAGGCACTAGTAACAATTAAAATTCAAGAACTCTTGATAGTCTGAGGTTTGTTCCCCAAACCTAGACAGAGAACTCATTTCCCTTTTTACAATGACGTCAATTAAATTCAGAGTCTTGGAAAGAAAACAAAATGTTCTTATACTTAACACTGGTCTCACAGTTATTCACCTTAACATGAGGTTGCATGTTTTGGAATAACTTAAGCAATGGTGGAAATCAGAGAGACCAGACATTCGTCAGAGGTTAACTTGACCCTTAGGAACCTTGCCCAATCTCTCTATTTTTTTCATAATAAATTCTATGTATGCATTTCTCTGTTACTGTCTTTGAGTCACTGGATAGACAGCAAAGCATCAGCCAGCAGTTGAGGCAGCCCTTCCTAGACTAGGATCCCTCCACTGTATTTCTCTCAGAGAAAATATTCTCCTATTCTTCATGTATAAAATAAGGGAAGAATATACTCCAGACTCAGACAGGAGCTAGAAAGGCTGAGAGAGTTGTGAAGCCCTTAGCCAACATCAAGCCACAAAATAAATATCAATATGTGTTAATTTTTATTATGTAAGTTGTCAGGAATTTAATCTTTTTCTTAAATGAATAATCCACCAATTTTTGCTAAACTATAATCTAAAGAGATGTAATGTTTTAAACTAAATTCTTAAATCTCCACTGGATTTTTCTATTGTTTTCTATTTGCTAAAAGGATCATAGGCAGAAGAATATTTTTTAAGAAGACAAGTGATCCTTTTATACTTTTGTATAGTTTCAGAATGTCTCTCCTGACCAAAAATTGTTGTCATTTCTTTGTTTGGGGAAATTGCATTTTAGTGAAACAGTTACCTAGGAGATTCTCTGATAGTGTGATTTATTGTGTAAGGGGCAGCCACCTGGTCCAGTTGAAAGAGCACAGCTATAAAGTCAAATTGTTTATAAGTAGAATCCCAACCCCTCTGCTGTGTGACTCTTAAATAACTGACTCCTCATTGTTTTATCTATCAAATGTAACTAATACTCTCTTCTTATAAAATTGTATTAAAAATCAAATAAATAGAACCACATAAAAAGCCAGCATATTGCATAGCTTAAAGCAGAATCTTAATATGTTTTTGTATTTTCACCTTCTTTGTAACATTTGCTCTATCATAATCTCAAAAGCCAGTAATCTAGACATCAATATTCATATTATAATCATCTACATCAGTATAATGAGTTAGATTTTACAAATTGTTTGCCTGTATGTCATTGGAAACTCAGGGTCTGAGAAATTATCTTTTGCAAATCTGTTAAGGCACAGAACTGAGACAATGGGCCCAGTTCTCCCTGTGCAGTTATTTTGTGGATTGGTATTATCAGCTCCCTGAAGAACCTTTATTAAAATGGCTTTTGAAAGTAGATAGTTTGGGAACCATGCTTTTGGTTTTTAAAGCTGCAAGGTGCAAGGGCATGTTTGGGTTGATACAGGATCTGAAGATGGAACAATCCCATGCCCTACGTCATTCCCAAGGAAAGAGCCAGCCTGCTGGGCCAGATAAAGAAAAGGCACTATAAACTGTTTTTATCCTAAGAACACAAACTGCCCAGCCCCCTATAAATGCCCAGTGGAACACACCTAACAAAGCAGCTGACATTCTTTATATGCAGATCGTGAAACTGGCTTTAAAATTTAGAAATAAAATAGAAAAGAGAAAGAAATGGAAAAGAAAATTCCAAGAGAAATGCTTAAGGCAAGTGTGCAAGAGGAAGTCATTTTTGCTTTCCTGTGCTAGTAGTTTCTTTCTCAGAGTGGTTCTTCTACCTAGTTCTGATGACTCACATCCTTGGCTGCAGACACTTTGCTTATCTTGCGTGCTATAAAGCAACGGTCCCCAACCATTTTGGCACCAGGGACCAGTTTTGTGGAAGATAATTTTTCTACAACGAGGGGTGGGGGGAATAGTTTGGGGTGATTCAAGCACATTACATTTATTATGCACTTTATTTCTATTATTACATTGTAATATATAATAAAATAACTATACAACTTACCAAAATGTAGAGTCAGGAGGAGCCCTGGGCTTGTTTTCCTGAACTAGACAGTCCCATCTGAAGATGATGGAAAACAGTAACAGATCACCAGGCATTAGGTTCTCATAAGGAGAGTGCAACCTAGATCCCTCCCAAGCACAGTTCACAATAGGGTTCCTGCTCTTATGAGAATCTAATGCCACAGCTGATCTGACAAAGGCGGAGCTCAGATAGTAGTGCAAGCAATAGGGAGCAGCAGTAAACACAGATGAAGCGTCTCTTGCTTACCTGCCACTCACCTCCTGCTGTGCAGCCTGGTTCCTAATAAGTCACAGATCAGTCCTGCCCCAGGAGTTGGGGTCCCCTGCTATAAAGTACCGTGAAATGTGAGCCCCCATGGGATCTATCTAAGTAAACAGCAAGCAAACATCTATATTGAGCACCTACTATGTGGCACATAGTAGGTGTTCAACATGGATGTTTTAATCAGATATTCTAATTAACTCGAATAGGATCCTGATTGTGACTTCTCAAAAGCGTGTAATCTAGACATCAGTATGAATATTATAATCATTCACATCAGTGTAATGAGTTATATTTTACAAATTGTCTACATATTTGTCATTGGAAACTAAGGCTCTGGACTTACTGTGGCCTTTAGTCTGATTTGCTACTAAATTTAGAATAGCTGACCAGGAGCATCTATCTCATCTTGTCTCTCCATCTAGATATAAGCTACTCTAGGGCAAGGACTAGGTCTTGTTTCTGGAGGAAAGAATATTTAGCATAGTATATGTGGAATACATTGATAACTTTTCTTTGAAAAGTTACTTTTGTCTAAATTATCAAGTCACTGTTATAGACACAGTTGCTGTCAGGGAAAAATTCAGACAATTTGGTTTATATATAGTGGCATTGATAATATTTTATTTAAAACTTCGGAATGCCAGAATTCTAGGCTGTAATCCAGTCAGTAGAATGCTGGTTTAAAAAAAAAAATCCCTGGAAATCAAAAGCAAAAAAGGCACATAGTCTGAGGTCTATTTCACCAGGGTTAAGGTGAGGCCTCTCCACAAAGAAGCCGCCTTCCAATGGCCATGTTGCTGGAGTCTCTTCAGTGCTCCCCCTCAACTCCTTCTTTATTTTCTATTTCATGAGGTAATTAATTTTTATACAAAAATATTTACAGAAAACTCTGACTTACTGTAACTTAGCAAGAGAAATATTATAATCTAAAATATTGTAAAACAATTTTTCCCAATTGGTTTTAGATAACTTTCTTCTTTGGCTTTCTGTCTCTGTTCCTCCAGTTGCTTGTTGCATGCCTTTTTAGCATGCCTTCTAAACAGCCTACCTGGCCACGTGCTATGATTATTGTGACCACATCTTCAGAACCAGAGAACAAGACACCTGGTCCTAAGCATGCACTCATAGAGCAGAAGCGTTTTAAATTCGGAATGCCACAGAAGGCAGAAGATAACAAGTTCACTACATTTGTAGAGCAACGTGCAGCCAGCCATTTAGAGTGCAGATTCTCTCATTGTGTAGTGTGACAACTAAAGGTCATAACCATAATACCAATCTTGTTTTTCCTGTAATCTATCTTCCATTTAAATGTAAACTCCAAGAGAGCAAAGACTCTGTGGGTATCCCAGCACTGAGGTCTGTGACTAGCATATGATAAACTATGGTTGTACATAGGAGAGAATCAATAACTATTTGTTGAACTGAGTATATTTTGTTGCAGCCTTTTTCATAATGTTAACATAATAGACATCATAGTTTAACTAACAAACAGTGCCTAGAAGTGGAAATCAGGGACTTGGCTACCACTGACAAGCAACTGTGAATGAGTAACTTTTCTGAACATCTCTTTGTTCATCAGGAAATTGAGAGAGATGGGGTAGATTTATTTTTTGTGTCCCTTCCATTTGTGAAATGCTAGTTCTCTCCACCTTCACTTAGGATTATCAATTCACCAGGGCATGCAGCCATTAGTCATTGCTCAGAACTCAGTGTTTCCAGTAGACATGGATTGGGAGCAGTAAAAGTGGACCCAGAGCTAGTTACTGGGAATTCCTACTTGGATGCAGAATGCTATCGCAGTCCAAGACATGGGAAGGGATGCCTAGCCCAGGAGGAATAAATACTCAATCTTTTAATACTTCTTTTCTAGAGTCATGGCTTGTGTCCACCTTCCCCAAGGAGTCCAATGAGAACAAACTCTAGAACAAACATTCTCTGCCAACAGAGCTACCTAGATGGAGAAAAACAAAATGACGAAAATCTAGGGAAAAAAAATAGAGTCACCCAATACAGGACGGTGCAGGTGGAGGTGCAGTATGCTTAGACCACATCGCAGGTAGAACTCAGAGGGACCATAAGTAATGCCTGGAAACACTTGTTGACCAGCAGTGAGCTCCTGTAGAACCAAGGGACTATCATTCTCCTAATTGCAGAATAACTTTTCTCAATACTTTATGTTCTTATAATGAAAGTTCCTTCTAATATCTTAATGACCTTAGGGAGTTGGTATTCATATCCTGTTAGTTGAGAAGAGAGAGTTTTCCAGTGGGAACTTGAATAAATTTAAATGAGTCATCCCTCAAGTACCAAGCACCACTGTTCTCAGGTTTAGATGGCAATTACTATTCCTTCAGTGAACTCTGGCCATTCTGCAATTGGGAGTGGAGAGAAGAAAGGAATGGAATGTCAGTGAAACCACCTTCTAATGTCATCCTACTCTGGGGCCTCACTCAGTCTTAGTCTTGCATCTCAGACCTTGGCCTCTTTGTGAAATAAATATTTCTTGGCCCTGTCTTGCAGGAAAATTGGAAGTTTGACTCCAAAATAAGCTAATATCACCCATAGGACAGGCCAAAAGAAAACCAGGAAATATTTGGCACAAAGAAGTTCTCTTCAAGAAATTATTTTCCATGTCATATTTGCATAAATTAGTCATGGGCCTGCCAATTCAATGAAAGAGGAAGGGAGCATGCATGACCCTAGTGTGCTGGCATCCTGTTGTCCTTTACAGCTAAGGTCACACTGTTTCTTCTTTTGCTTCATCTCAGCTCCTCTTAGTTCACTAAGACTGGCAATTCTGAGGCTACAGATTGTACTATGCGTGAGCAGCCAGAATTGTGCAATATTTCGCTTGGCTAACATTTCAGTTTGTTGAGTCAGTGGCCTGACAAGTAGCTACAGCTCATGAAACAGCATTTTCTGACTCAGTGCATGTGAGAAAGAAGTAATAGCTAAAGGTTCAGCACAGTAGACACTGTCAGCACAGCCTTCTGACTCCACAGCATTGTTCTAGGATCTAGAGTCCTCTCTACTTAACTCAGTGGCATTGCTTTCTATAAATTCTACGTAAATCTCAGACCCTCAGCAACATATCCCAAGACACCTGAGGAGCAACACCTGGTATTCAGCTTTCTCCAGCATTAACTGTGTAAATGTCCCACCTGGAAATGATAAAGGCTGTTAGCCTATTAATTCATGAGCAATTTGATGCCTCTTACGTGATAACTGCAAGTTGAGAAATGAATTTCCTGCTACTAAAATTCCAACTCTTTAAAAACTCTTCAGTAAACAAAAACAAGTTTATTCTTTGCAATAATAATGGAAAAAATGACTTCCGTAAAACCAAACAATTGAAATGTCTTGATAAATGCCCGCAGAGTTGGCTAGGTTTCTAAAACATCAAATAGTGAATTTACCTCATCTTACAATTTTTCAAGAATCCATTGAAGAATCAAGATAGGAAAGAGTATAATTCTTCATTTTTCCTAATCAGGCTCCACTGTTCTATGTTATCATAAAATGACTTTAAATAAAGTGTTATTCCATTAATTGACCAAGAAGTCATATTTGAAAGAAATAAATGCTTACATGTGTATGCTTACATGTCCCATCTGGAAGTCTTAACCTTTAAAACTGTACTCCAACACATCCTCCAAATGTCCTTCCCTAATACCTTATGCACTTAGTGGATTCAAAGTGTAACACTATAAAAGCTATGAGAAGAAAAATATAAATTAAAAGAAAACTTTTTTTTCAGAAAGATAAATTCAGAGTAACAATAATAACTACTTATTTTCAAAACTCAGCTGTCAAACTATTTCTCCTAGAATTTTTTTCCAAAACTCTTCCTCCAAGTCTAATGCTCCTTCATCTCATTTTTCTCTTTTATGATTACATATTTTAACTCGTAGGTACACTCTTTAAGACATGGGCTATCCCTGAGAAGGGCCTGGCACTCGCCTTGTCAGATGACCTGTTGCCTCCTCAGCCACACTGTGAGCTCCTTAATAGAAAGAAATGTGTTGTGGATACTTGATGGACCCTATTTGGATACTTGATGCTTAACATGTGCTGTAGAGTCAGTAAACTGAATGTATGTGGAACCTCCAGAACTGTGTTCCTATTGAGGATGACAGGGAATAGATCAACCCTTGTAATACATGGCCTAAATCTTAGTATGACAAATATCTGAAAAGAATTACAAAGATATAAGATGGGAATGACTTGGGAGTCCAGAGCGGTCTCTGAACTTTAGTCATTGCCTTGGGCACACATTTCTCATACTGTTGCAATGTCACAGTTCACTTTCGGTTCACCCAGTTGGTCATCTCCTTAAAGTTAGCTAAGGAACCTCATACCACTCATGCTACTGTTTTCTTCTACCCCAAATCCCCTTTGTTCAGGACTTCTAGTGGTCCGCTCCTTTAACCTCATTATCAGCTCTTTATCCCTAACACTTTGCCTATCGAATGACATAGGAGCAAAGGATGAGAGGGAGCTGTCTTGGAGGGAAGTGATACCTGCAAGGTAATCAGACCTTTCATACTACTCAGATCTTGTGGTCATTTCATGTGTGATTATGTTACAAGGGTGTCTTATCATCTCCTGCTGTATAAACTCAATCCCAGGAAGAAAAATAAAGAATTTTAAAGGCTCATCCTGCTACTGATGAGTTTTGTTTCGGAATGATGCCTCCGAGACGCCTAATGCCATGCAGGAGAGAAAGCTATGCAGGCAAATTAAAACATGGGCCTCAAAGATCCACCAGGAGATGGGAAGTTCAGCTCCCTGTGATTACACAGTGAAAGAGATCAGAAGCAACACCTCTCTGGACCACCAGGACTTCAGGGTTGCTTGCTCATAATCAGATACTTGTGAAGGCTTCTGCAAAATTTTATGGTGAAGGCTGAAAAGAAGTAAAACCCTCTCACAGAGCCCTGTGACCCTGACATTTGGCGTATCTTTCACAGGGTTCTCTCCTGCAGTCATCTTACCTCTCACCATGGATTTCTTTATTTCATTCTTTTTTTTTTTTTTTAGTGTGAGATATGTCACATACACACACAAAAAAGTGAAAAGAACACATATCTGGCTGGGTGTGGTGGTTCACGCCTATAATCCCAGTATTTTGGGAGGCCAAGGCGGATGGATCACCTGAGGTCAGGAGTTCAAGACCAGCCTGGCCAACATGGTGAAACCCTGTCTCTAATAAAAATACAAAAATTAAGCGGGAATGGTGGCCGGCACCTCTAATCCCAGCTACTTGGGAGGCTGAGGCAGAATCGCTTGAACTCGGGAGGTGGAGGTTTCAGTGAGCAGTGATCACTCCATTGCACTCCAGCCTGGGCAACAAGAGTGAGACTTCATCTCAAAAAAAAAAAAAAAGAAAAGAAAGCTTACAACCATTATTATAAATGTGAAACACATCTAAATGATAAATGTTCATATGTGTAACCACCATTCAGATAAAGAAATAACACATTACCAACATTCTCAGAACCATCTTCCCTGTTTCACCTCTTCCTGTTCCCTTTAAGTAATCACCTCCTAGTTTTTTCCGTAGTCATTCCTTTGCCTTTCTTTTCATCTTTACTTTCTGTGTATGCATTCCTAAACAATGCAACTTATGTTGCCTGGTTTTGTGCTTCATGGAAGTGAAATCACACGGTTTGCGTATTTTGTGCCTTGCTTCATTTGCTCCACAATATGTTTGTGTAATTCATCCATGACATTCTATGCAGCCTTAGGTGGTTTATTTTCTTTGCCATTAGGGATTAAGAGCAGGGACTCTAGAACCAGACTTCTCGGGTTTAAATCTCAACTATATCATTGTTCAGATGTGTAACCTTGTACAAATTATTTCTGTCTTTCTGTACTTTAGTTTTAACTTACCTGGAGCTGATTGTGGGATATGGTGTAAGTTAGGGATCTTAGGTAGACCTCCCTGGGAAACAGTCTCTGAGATGGTGATTTGTAAACATGTGGTTTATTGGAGAATGGACATAGGAACAATACCTGAAAAAAAGTAAGGAAGGCTGATTTGGGCAGAGGAGAAACTTGAATGGCGAAGCGCATGCAGCAGAGGCCTCGGCAGAGCCCTTAGCAGATTCCATGGGAGCTGGGATGGCCTTTCATTTTGTCTCAAATTGATAGAATTTGTATCCCCCCATCAGTCGGTCTTTGGATGTGAGATGCCTTCAGGGAGAGACCACAGCCTTCAGCAAGGCAGCTCCTTTGGGCCAAGGGCAATTCCTGCAAAGTGGATCGATTCAGTTGTGACCTGTCAACCAGTATACTCCAGCTGGAAGAATTAGTGTTACCAGTCAGAAGGGGAGAACTGAAAAGAGCACCACAGCACCCAACACAGGGTCTAATTTAGTTTTTTCCCACACAGATACTCATTTGCCCCAGCACTTTCCTCCACATTATGTAATGCTACCGCTTTCATATCAAGTGCTCATGCAGGAGTCTGTTTCTGAGGTTAATAAAAATTATGTTTCCTTGATCAATTATCTGATTAAAACAAGTTGATATCAACATGTATATAGATAATTACCCAAATGAACAAAGAACAAATAAAGAGGATTTGACATATTAGATATCAGGGGTTGCAGTGATTATCTTTTTTTTTTTTTTACAATCTCTTTCCTTCCCCTTCTTGTATATGAAGTGTCCTCACCTGCCTTGTCCACCAGGGATGCACAGTCTGCTGTGCGTTCTTCAAGATTAAGCTGAAACAAGGTTTCCCCCTCAGAAGCTGTCACTGGTCTCAGGTCCTCCTTCCTCTGCCATTCTTCAGAACTTCAAGAGCTATCTTAAAAACTGTGCAGGTTCAAGTCTTGAGTAACATCCTATAGCTGTATGGTCTTGGACTAGTTTATTTAAACAATGTATTATAGGCATGCTTCAATTTTTTCATAATTTTCTGTAAGAATTCAAAACTAGTTTAAATTTGTTAAATTAGTTTAAATTAGTTAAATTCAAAAATTTTAACTGTTACTACTTAGCTCAATAATATAGCTCAAATTATTTTTATTTGCTGTTATAGACAATGAATTTCTTTGGTGCAGAGATCATGGACCATTCATTTTTGGATCCCTGTCACCTAGCACAATTTTAGCATATGGATATGACTGAGATTCAAGATGGTAAGGCTCATAATTGAGAATACAAGTAGTACATTGACTTACTAGAAAGAATGGTCAGACATTCATATACAAGGCACTTATTTCTGGAAATAAGGCCCAATATTGAATAATTTAGCTGAAAACCAGGATGCTAGCAATTCTTTTCTTAATTCAAAGTTCCCATTTTCCACCTACTCTTTTCCCCTGAGTATAGGATGCCCCACTCACTACCTTCACTGTCCTACACAGAATCCCAGATTTCCCTATAGGCTAGGAGAAACAGATAAACTGAAAGAGAAGGAGAAGCAGAGGAAGGAACAAGAAGATGAAGAAGGGGAAGAGGAGGGAAAAGGAAAGGCGGAAAGGATGGACAGAAGAAAAAGAAGGAGAAGGAGGAGGAGGAGGAGTGGAGAAAGAGGGAGAAGGAGAAAACTATCGCCACATAATATTCATTCAAACCTTTCCCTTTGTAAGGTTCTAAACAGGATATTACATAAATAAATCTTTGTTTACTATAGTAGCTCAGGAAATAAGTTCTGGACAGTTTTTTTGTTTTGCTTTGTTTTTGAGATGAAGTTTTGCTCTGTCACCCAGTCTGGAGTACAGTGATGTTAGCTCAGCTCAGTGCAACCTCCACCTCCCCGACTCAAGCAATTCTCCTGCCTCAATCTTTCGAGTAACTAGAATTATAGGCGCCTGCCACCACGCCTGGCTAATTTTTGTATTTTTAGTAGAGACAGGGTTTCCCCATATTGGCCAGGCTGGTCTTGAACTCCTGATCTCAAGTGATCCATCCACCTTGGCCTCCCAAAGTGCTGGGATTACAGGTGTGAGCCACTGTGCTGGCCTTGGACAGCTTTAAAATAATTACTTGATCCTTGCTTCTAAGCATTGATCATTCAGAAATACTGATGTCTACCTTAAAAAAATGTCGATTTATTCTGCTTTTGAATTTTTATTTTAACAAACAAGAAGCTAAAACATTGGACTGTTAGTACAGTGAATATATAAACTATACTGGCCTATACTCAGGAATGGAAAACCAAATACCGTATGTTCTCACTTATAAGCGAAAGCCAAGCTATGGGTTTGTAAAGGCATACAGAGTGATATAAGGGACTTTAGAGACTCAGAATGGGGGGGGGGGTTAAAGGAGGGTGAGGGATAAAATAACTAGATTTTGAGTACAATGTACACTGCTTGGGTAATGAGTGCACTAAAATCTCACACTTCACCACTATGCACTTCATCCATGTAATCAAAAGATACTTGCACCCCAAAAGCTATTGAAATTAAAAAAAATTAAAAAATTAAATATATAGCCAATATCTAAAAAATATAATACAGAGTTGGAGAAACCCAAGAGCCCGGGATCTCTCTGAGTCTGTTTACAAAGTCAAAAATAATTTTTCTCTTTATTATAAGTCTTATGTTGTGAGCCCCATGTATTAGGAGGTTTATTTTTCCCTGAACCACTTTTGTCTTCACTGAAAGCACCATTAAATGGAGATTTTGTCCCAACTCAGTGAAGCAGAAATGTGCTTCCTCCTTCAGGGCTTAACCTCCTGAGTAGCTGGTATTATAGGTGATCGTATGACGCAGCTCAGAACCTCAGTAATTTTAGTAGGTCAGTAGGGCATTAGAGAAGTAGGTCATTCTGGCTGCAGTCCTGTAAGAACAGGCCTTTGGAATTTGCTATGATTTTCTTCCTGGAACAAGCAATACAATTGTTAGCCCTGCCATGTGCAACTGGATGCCACAGTAAGTTTTAGTGGCAAAGCTCTAATTAGATAACATATTGCCCTACCGAGGTGAGTAACAGCACTAAGCATGAGAATTTCAGAGTGTGCTGCATTTGTTACTCTCCCTCAGCAAAGGACTAACTGAATAGCAGGTAGGTCAGGGCCAAAGCTCAGATCAGCATGGAGATGGCCTTTCCAAGCCTGGGGAGGATACTTTATGGAGTCATTATTTTACGTTTTGTGCTCCCTGCCCACTTTGTACTCTCTTGCCTTAGGGGAGCACCAAATTTATTGGGTCTAAAGCAGAATATGTGTAAAGACTAGCATTTTATTTTTTTGTAAAAGCCTAAAGTAATTGAGAAGGTTATCATAGCAATTCTGAAGCGGAGAGGATAAAGAGAAGACTACCTTTGAGGGAAAAGGGACCTGAGAAGGAAGAGAAGGTACATTACCCAGGACAAAGAAATACATAAATGTACGACTTTCTACTCGGAATGAGGACCCTAGACCTCTCCTGTCAGGTCCCCAGAGAGGTGACAGGACTATGGGAAAATGGACCATGTATTTTGTATATAGAAAAGTTAGACCCAAGATTGGAGTTTTCAACTTGGCAAAAATGTCTGAACCCCAACTATGGTCTCCTGGTCTGTGTTCCATGCTTGGGCTTTCTGTGCTCCAAACATGCAGCTCTGCAATTCAATGGACAGTGTGGGTTTGGAAAATGGGTCTTTTAGGAATAGCAAGACCAGGGGAACATTATTCAAATTTTTTTTTGTGATTTTGCTTGTTTGTTTCTTTGCACATGTTTCCTGGGAACTTAGAAGTGTCTAGGAGGCAAGGTGATAGAAACCAAGGAGTTCATTAAACACTGAATAGTTCCGGTGGAAGAGGGAGTAAACGTCAAATTTAATATCATTTGAAATGTAAAAGGAATGTGAATTTTCCCATATACTTAAGATTTTGGTGTAGAATTCATATTCATCACATAAACCTTGAAGATACGAAAGAGCTTTGGCTCAAAAGCAACGAGTGTTTGAGAGACAATAGATAAAAGATGGACTTTTTATTAAAGGCAGGTTGAGAACTCAGAATTGCAAACTTATGGTATTGATTTTGCTACAGGTCTTGATCTTAAATACAATAGGTATACAACAGAGTTAATGACCACTTCTTATAAAAGCCTCATCTGTCATTCTGTGTGTTTTATGACTCAATAACACAAGATAAGGTAAATTGCCTGCATAAAAATGTGTCACAAAAGGGTTGCACTCTGGATACATACGTGTAAGCGGAGATTTGTGTACAATCCAAAGATTTATAAGCCTTAACAAACGACTCATTTATGTAAAATGTTGATTTAATTAAAATTTTATCACCGAGAAAAGAATGTGAATAGTCTTTAGTAATATGTGTAAATAAGAGTTCACCTGCAGGATTCTGAGAGTGCAAAACTGTCCTTCAAAACATAAAGCATTAATCAGGGTGCTTACATATCACAAAGTTAGTAGAAACTGGAAATTTGTCATTTTTCTAGTATTTTAAAAATTGGACAAAATTTGCTTGGAGTAGATTCCTGGAAGCAACCATATGGAATCCTGAAACAATGAATGCACAAAAGTAAAAGAATCCTCTGAAACTGTTACAGTAAAAAAAGAAAAAAAAACTATTGGACCATTGATGATAGCAAGAAATGCCTAGAATTTCATCTGCAAAATCTCCATGTTGAGTCATTATTTGTTTAATAAGGTGAAAATGTTTACAATCCATTGTTCCTCCATCTTTTCACTGTCCTTTGTCTCCTCATGTTCTCACTTTGCTCCTAACCAGCTTAGCCTCAATGGTCCTTCAGTTTAATCTTTCCCTGGCCCCTTTTCCTTTGATTAAGTTTTCTGGCAATGTCCTAACTCCAGGTAAATTTAACTGCACCTTGGTCTCCTGAGTATGAGTGGAGAAAAACATAAAGTCATGCTAACCGGTGTCTCTTTAAATTCATAACCACTAATCTCAAGGAGCTCCTTGGAAAATCCTTCTACTCTCTCTTTATTATGCCAACACTGCTTTTGTGCTTTCTCACACAGCCTAGAGACCTTGCTTTCTATTTCACTGGACAAAATAAGCAATCAGGAAGAGAAATTTCATCCAGCCACCATCACCACTCTATCAATATGCCAGTATCTGAACCAACTTCTATACCTTCTGTTACAGTGAATTAACTGCTATGCCCCTTTCTAAGGCCAACCCCTTCAACTCTATGGGATCTCTTTCACTTTCAGCTACTTAAGGTTATCACTGCCACAGCTGACCTTCTCTCTTTTACTTCATTACTTTCCTCTCTCTGGAGTCATGCTGTCCAATTCACTAGCCACTAACTCACATGACTATTTAAATTCAGGTGGCCTACAATTAAATAAAATTTAAAATCATTTAGTCAGTCATACTAGCCACATTTCAAGTGCTCAGTAACCACATGTGACCGGTGGCTACTCTATAGGATAGCATGGACATAGATGATAGAACATTTCTATCTCACAGAGAGTTCTGTTGCATAGCGCTTTTGTGGAAGATTATTCCCATCTACCCACAATGTTCTGTAATCTCACATTTTCAAAAAATAATAAAAACAAAACTCTCTGGGCCTCTCTTCCTCCTCTACTACCACTTGTAGCACAGTTCTTTTTAAAGAGGGTCTACATTTACTGTCTTAGCTTTTGCTTCCCTTTGTACTCGCTTCATTAAGGCTTTCATCCTTGCTATCCCATAAGAACAAATCTTGTCAAAGTCACCAAAGATGTGTTGCTAATTAATGGCAATTGTCAATATCAGTCCTCATCTTAACCAATCAGAAGTCCTGGACACAGCTGATCTAGAAGCATATTTCTTCACTGGATTTCCAGAACACCATTCTCTATTGATCCCCTGTCTACCTCTATGCTACTCCTGCACAATTGCCAAAATAAATCCACTTCATTAACTTCAGGTCTTCTCCTCTTCTCTTTCACCCTGTATTCACTCCCTTAACAATTTATGTCATCTCATAGTTTTAAATACCATCTTACACTGATAAATCCAAAATTTATATCTCTAGCTAAGACCTCTTTCCAAACCCCATACTCCTTTATCCAGTTACCTCTTCATAATCACTATTTGAATGCCTAAGAGGTATTTCATTTCCTCCTGCATACAGCCCTTCTTCTGCTCAAGTCCTCCCTTTCAGTAAATCCTAGCCCCCTCCTCAACTTGCTCAAGCCTCAACCTTGGTTTCAGTCATGACTCTTCCTTTTGTCCCATGTCCACACACAATACGTTAGCAACTTCTATCTTCTCCTATTTAACATATCTACATTTCAATCACTTACTTATTAATTCCTCTCCTGCTACCACTAAGATCCAGGCCACAAACATCTCCCACGTTCAGTATTGCTATAGCCTACTAATTGGTCAAATTGGTCTATCTACATTTTCCTTTACAGCCTTACACACTATTTTCAAATATAAATGGATTCATTTTTGAATGAATGAAAGAAATAGAGGCTCCTGTAAAAATTCAATGCTTATCATGTTACAACTTAGCTCAACATTTTAAGTGGCTTTCCATTTAACTAAGATAAGTCAGAAGTTTGTACAGTGGCTTTCAAGTCACCATATGTTCTTCTCCACTCCGAGTTCCCCCAACCCACCTCTCTGCCTCATCCTCTGCCACAGCCACACTTTGAGTTGTGCTGTCTGCTGCAGGCTTCTTGAAGTGGCTTCCTTGTAGTTGCTTGGCACATGTCAACACACTTCCTTAGAGTCTTCCTTTGCTTTGGACATCTTTGTTTATTTAAGTTCTCTGTGCAAATGCTTCCTCTTGAGAGAGGCCTTCTGATCACACCATAAAAGGCAACAATTCCCCTAGCTCTGGCTATTTCATTTACATCCCAATGGAATTTGAATTACCAATGTGCTCATACTGCCAACATTTTTTTCCAAATGAAGCAGCAAGGCATCCAGATTAAATAAACATTTTACAATGAAGCAGCAAATAAAGCTGTCAAAGAAATGGCATGCTAATTTTCTTCATTTCCCTTCCTTTGTCACCTACAAATCAGCCGTGTCTAATATTAATTACCCTAATTTTGTTTTAATTCTATTGTCCATGCCCAGATTTCTGGGTTTTCATTTCTGTATACTTCTTATGTTGACTTATTATCAAAAAGTTCAAGCATCTGTCTGCTTTGTTATGTGCTCAAGTGTTTATATAATAAAATATATATTATTTAAATATAAATTGCTTTCCCTTTATTTCTAGTTTATAGAGTATTATATTCAGTTAGAGTATTATATTCAGTTTCACTAAATTTTGTGTGCACATAGATAATATTGCTTCTGTAATATAATCTGGATAGTAAATAATAATATAATATTACCATTATAATTCTGGATAGTAAAGAATAATATAGAATTTTTATTATACTAAGGAGGAGTTTGAATTTTATGGTTATAGACAACTAATCTAACTGAACTCCTTCATCTAACAGATGAGGAAATAGAAACTCCAAATATGATAGTGAGGGACTGTTAAAGAAACTTCTCTTCCCAGGTCCGCTAGCGGAGGGGTTTCAAATGTAGGAATTTCCTGGCTCCACACCTCCATTGGAGACCAGAAGGGTTTCAAATTTAAGGTTATTTGTCTGGTTTTCCCACACGCAGGCCAGGTAGGGAAAGCCAGATGGGTCTCTTTTATCCCAAATTCCCACTGAAAGCTCTGGGAGAAGGAGGCTCTGTAACTCAGGGTTATAGACCAAATAGTGAATCTGGTATCAGAGTCAAAGAGCAATCACTCCAAAAGAAGTTTGAAAGAACTCTTCTCATTGGACGAGAACATGAATAGGGAGGAAATAACTCAAGGGTTAAAACTTCAGTTAAGTTTCCCTGCTCTGGGTTCCCCTCCCACAACAGCATGGGAGCTGTCTCCTCTCTCTCTCTCTCTCTCTCATAAATCACTTTTCTGCAAAACTCTTTGGGTCCACAATTTTATTCAGACAGTAAGCGCACCGTGCCTCCAAGGCCCCTTTCCCCTTTCTTTGGGGATAGAGAGGCCAGAGACCTATGAGCTCTGGGAGCTGGGTACACTCCCCCCGGTTATGTCTGTTGGCAAGCCAGCCAGGAGATGTCGGACTTCAGAGTGGTGAGTGATACTGGACCCCTTTCACTTGCTAATCTGTCTTTTCCCTTCTTTTAAATGTGTTAAGGAGGTAAAAACTGGGCACCTGTCAATCTCAGAGTGACTAGTGCAGCCTCCAGACTAAAGACATGGGTGTCAGGCTTTCTGAGAATGGACTCTCTAACAATCCTCGGCTCTTCAGAACTTGGAGCATTGGTTAGCCCCAAACCAGCTTCCCATTCTTACTGTTCTTTCTTTCTGTGGGCCAAGCTGAGGGTCGGCAGGAGGAAAGAGCAGTGATCCCAAACTCCCGGTTCAGTTCTGTTGAGGTTGTGGCCCTGCTTAGACCTCCTAAGAAAAAGTCGTCTATGTGAGCCACACCCAGCCTTTCAGACCCCAACCTCCTGGATCCAGACATCCATGAGACAAACTTCTTCCCAGCTCTTTCCTCTAAGATATTTCCTACATATGAGACTATTACCCTTCTTACTAGGACTTTGAGGCTCTTGGGGTGGCAGTCCAGGGACCATTGCCTGTGGTTACCTCAGGCTTATGCCTATGAGGACCTCCTACAGTATAAATACACAGGGCCAGTTCCCTTAATCTGCTGTGCTAGGTTATGTCCTAACAGAGCCAGAGTCTATCAGTGGTACTGGAGGCTATAGGAAATTATGATTTTTGTCACCTGCAATTTCCCAATCCACCTGAATGGTGCCAGAATCTGATAACGTATAATTTGTCTTGCCTAGGATAGGCTCTCTGTATGGCAGAACTTCTCCATCTAGAATACCATAGTCAGACCTGGTCTGAGCCTCAAATAGTTAATTACAGGCCCCACAACCCTAGGGCATATTCCTATGATGGAAAGTGGGGGTGGGGGAGAAGGCCCAGTCCTGAGGGCATTGTTCCAGCCTCAGCCATGCAGTCAGCCATTACCTTCTTTAAGATTGTTGTGCTTAGAGGCCCTTCTCAAGGAGTTTATCCTCCTAGGGCAGTTTTATGGTCAGGCCTATGTTAATTGAACTCTTGCTAGGGAATATTGGCACCCATCACTCAAGCCTCACTGTCCTAGCTCTTCAAGGAAGCACAGATACAGGGCCACTAATTCCGGCACCTGTCCTTAAGGTGGCCAATAAGGACATTAGACAGCGAGGGTGTGCCCATGATAGTGGTAAGTATGATTTAACCTGGCACATGGTGGGGCCCAGAAGATGATCATGCCTCTAGGGTGCGAGGAGAACTGCAAGGTACTATAACTGAGGGGATGCCCCAGGACTAGCAGTTGCAAGGAATAACCAGGGATGTGGGCATTCCTGTGTTCAATTTCAGATAGGTGCTACTCTTCCCAAGGCAAAATCACCCTTAAAGTATATCCTGGATAACTGGGACCAATTTGACCCACAATCTTTGAAGAAGAAACAGCTTATTTTTTTCTGCCAAACAGTGTGACTGCGATACTCTCTGCTCAATGGAGAAACCTGGCCTCCTAAGGGAAGTAAAAATTATAACACCGTTCTACAATTGAACCTTTTTCTGTAAGAGAGAAGGTAAACGGACTGAGGTCCCCTATGTGCAAATTTTCTTTTCTCTAAGAGATAATCCTCAGCCATGTCAGACTTGTAACCTACTGGCCCCTCCTCAGGACTACCCCCATATCCAGGACTCCCTGGGGCTCCTCCCTCCACCAATATGGACCAGGTCTCCTCAGCAGCTATAACACAAGAGGAGTCAGGGAAGGCCAAAATTGCCAAGGCACCTCAGGCTACTAGGATGCCTCAACTCTCCTCTCTACAGGCAGTAGGAGGAGAATTTGTACCAACCAAAGTACATACTTAAAGCTTTCATTTTTCGCTTTCTGACTTAAAGCAAATCAAGAGGTATTTAGGAAAATTTTCAGATGACACAGACAAGTACATAGATGTTCTGCAGTGCCTGGGTCAGTCCTTTGAATTGGATTGGAAAGATATTATGTTATTGCTTAGCCAGACCCTAACCAACAATGAGAGAGAGGCTGCTCTAGCAGTGGCTCACGAGTTTGGGGACACGTGGTACCTTAGTCAAGTACATGACCAAATGACACCAGAGGAGAAGGATAGATTCCCTATAGGTAGACAGGCAGTCCCCAGCATGGACCCTCGCTGGGATCCTGACTCAGAACATGGAGACTGGAGTCATAGGCACCTATTAACCTGCATACTTGAGGGATTAAGGTGAACTAGGAAAAAGCCCATGAACTATGCAATGTTATCCACCATAACTCAGGGAAAGGAAGAACACCCAATAGCCTTCCTTGAGCGGTTATGGGAGGACTTAAGAAAGTATACTCCCCTGTCACTAGATTCCATCGAGGGTCAGCTAATACTAAAAGACAAATTTATTAGGCAATCAGCCACAGACATTAGGAGGAAACTCCAGAAGCTGGTCCTGGGCCAGAACAGAGTCTAGAATCATTACTAAATCTAACAAACTCAATGCTCTCTAATAGAGACCAGGAGGAACAGGCTGAAAGGGACAGGAGGGACAAGAAAAAGGCCACAGCCCTAATCATGGCCTTCAGGCAAGCAGACGAAACAGGCTTGGAGAAGATAAAGGCTTGGGTTAGCCACCAGTCTGGCAGAGCTTGCTACCACTGTGGCCTACCAGGACACTTTAAGAAAGATTGTCCCCAGAGGAACAGATCACCTCCTCATCCTTTCCCACTGTGCCAGGGGGATCACTGGAAAGCACACTGTTTCAGGGGATGAAGGTTCCCAGGGCCTGAGGTGACTAACCAGATGATCCAGCAGGAGGACTGAGGATGCCAGGGCAAGCGCCAACACAAGCCATCACCCTCACTGAGCCCCAGGTAAAGCTAACCATAGAGGGCCAGGAGGTCAATTTTCTCCTGGACACTGGTGTGGCCTTCTCAGTTTTGCTTTCCTGTCTTGCATGGTTGTCCTCCAAAGGAGTCCTAGGACATCCAGTCTCCCAGTATCTCCCCCAGCCCCTAAGTTGGGAGGAGATGCGCTCTTCTCCCATGCCTTCCTCATCATGCCAGAAAGTCCCACTCCTTTACTAGGGCAGGACCTGTTAGCCAGAGCAGGAACTATTATCTATATAAACATGAGGGGAGAAAATCCCTCTCTGCTGCCCATGATTTGAAGAACGGATTAATCCCGATGTTTAGCAATGGAGGGACAATTTGGGGTGGGCAAAGAATGCCTGCCCAATTTGAATAAGGCTAAAGGATCCCACCTCTTTTTGTTACCAAAGACAGTACCCCCTAAGACCAGAAACCAAAAAAGGGCTACAGGATACTGTAAGGAACTTAAAAGCTCAGGGTCTAGTGAGGTCCTGTAACAGCCCCTGTAATACTCGAATTTTAGTCCTGTGAAAACATAATGGACAGTGGAGGCTAGTGCAACATCTCAGGCTCGTTAGTGAAGTTGTGATCCCTTTATACCCAGCTGTACCCAACCCATACACCTTGCTCTCTCAAATACCAGGAGAGGCACAATGGTTTACAGTCCTGGACTTTATGGATGCCTTTTTCTGCGTTCCATTACGTCCTGACTCCCAGTTGCTGTTCATCTTTGAAGAGACCCTTTAGACCAGAATTCTCAGCTCACCTGGACAGTGTTACCCCCAGGGCTTTCAAAACAGCCCCCACCTGTTCAGCCAGGCTCTAGCTCAGGACCTTAGTCATTTTTCACATCCAGGTACCCTGGTTCTTCAATATATGGTTGACTTACTTTTAACTGCTAACTTAGAAACCCAGTGTCAGCAGGCCAGCCAGGACCTCCTGCACTTTCTAGCCACCTGTGGATATAAGGTTTCCAAGTCAAAAGCCCAACTTTGTAGGCAAGAAGTAAAATACCTAGGGCTTGTCTTGTCTAAGAGCACTCAGGCCCTAGATAAGGGATGTCTCCAACCCATACTGGCCTTCCCCCACCCAAAGACCTTAAAACAGTTGCAGGGATTCTTAGGAATAACTGGTTTCTGCTGATTGTGAATTCCCAGATATGGTGAAATGGCCAATCCCCTATACACTCTGATTAAGGAAAACCAAAAAAGCTAACACCTATCTAATACAATGGGACCCTATAGCTGAGGCACTTTCAGACCCTGAAGCAGGCACTACTGCAGGCTCTAGCTCTAAGCCTTCCTACAGGGAATGACTTCTCCCTGTATGTTACAGAAAAGACAGGAGTGGCACTGGGGATTCTCACCCAGACTTGGGGGACCATGCCATAAGTGGTGGCATACCTAAGTCAGGAAATTGATGCAGTAGCCAAAGGCTGCCCACACTGCTTATAGGTCATAGGTTCAGTGGCCATATTGGTGTCAGAAGTTGTTATAATACTGCAAGGGAAAGATCTAACTATATGGATTTCACATGATGTAGCTGGAATTCTGGCCTCTAAAGGAGGCTTGTGGCTGTCTGACAACCACTTACTCAAATATCAAGCCTTAATGCTTGAAGAGCTTGTACTTCAGCTGTGTACATGTGCAGCCCTCAATTCAGCTACCTTTCTTCCTGAGGAAGGGGCAGACAAAGAACATGACTTTCAGCAGGTTATAGCCCAGAACTATGTGGCTCAAAAGGATCTCCCAGAAACTCCTCTGGCCAATCCTGACCTTAACCTATACACTGATGGAAGTTCATTTATAGAAAATGGAGCTCGGAAGGCAGGATATGCAGTAGTCAGTGATCAAACAGTGCTTGAAATAATTCCCTTCCTCCTGGAACTAGGGCCCAGCTGACAGAACTAGTAGCCCTCACTTGAGCTCTAAAATTAGGAAAAGGAAAGAGAATAAACATGTACACAAATTCCAAATATGCTTGCCTGGTTCTGCATGCCCATGCTGCCATATGGAAGGAAAGAGAGTTCCTAACCTCAGCAGGAACTCCCATTAAATATCATAAGGAAATTTTAGGCTTATAAGCTGTCCAAGAACCCAAAGAGGTAGCAGTCTTACACGGCCGAGGTCAACAGAAAGGAGATGAGAAGGAAGCAGAGGGCAATAGCCGAGCTGACCCAGAGGCTAAAAGGGCAGCTAGACAAGAATTTGTAGAAGGACTTTTAATATGGGAAAACCCTCTCCAGAGAACTAGACCTCAGTACTCATCAGAAGAGGTAGAGTGGGCAATCTCCCAGGGACATAATCTTCTTCCTTCAGGATGGCTAGCTACTGAGGAGGGAAAAGTACTCCTACCTGCTGCCAGCCAGTGAAAAGTACTTAAAACCCTACAACAAACCTTCCATATGGATATAAAGAATACAAATTGAATGGCCAAATCTGTATTTACAGAAAAAGGTCTCTTCAAGGCTGTCCAACAAATAGTCAAGGGATGTGTAATATGCCAAAAAATAATCCTTTGGCACATTGCAAATTTCCTCCTGGGAAACAGCGAACCAGTCATTACCCAGAGGAAGACTGGCAAATGGACTTTACCCATATGCCTAAGTCTCAGGGATATTAACATCTGTTAGTATATGTAGATACCTACACAAACTGGGTTGAGGCTTTCCCTTGTAGAACAGAAAAGCCCAAGTGGTAATAAAAGTCCTGATTAATAAAATTATCCCTAGATTCAGACTCCCTCCCTGTCTTCAAAGCCATAATGGCCCTGCCTTCAAAGCTGCAGTGACCCAAAGAATTTCCAAAGTGTTAGGAATACAGTGTCATCTCCACTGTGCTTGGAGGCCTCAGTCCTCAGAGAAAGTGGAGAAAATAAATGAAATTTTTCAGAAACATTTAAAGAAACTGGCACAGGAAACCCCCCTACCGTGGCCTTCTCTATTGCCAATAGCACTTGTAAGGGCTTGAAACTCTCCTCAGAAAATAGGACTCAGCCCCCATGGGATGCTTTATGGACAGTCCCTGTCTTACTAACGATCTTGTGTTAGACAAGGAAACAGTATATCTAATAAAAGATATAACCTCCTTGGCTAAGTACCAACAGGCTCTTAGAACTTTACCTGAATGACACCCTAAGGAAAAAGGGAAAGAGTTGTTCTGCCCTGGACACTTGGTGCTTGTTAAGTCTCTCCCCCTCAGACTCTCCCTGTCTAGGCCCATCTTGGGAAGGACCATTTTCAGTTATTCTGTCTACCTCAATGGCAGTTAAGGTGGTGGGAATTGACTCATGGATTCGTCACACTCGGCTGAAGCCTTGGACACCTCTTGAAGAAAATCATAGGCCCTTCAATCCACAGCCTGAAGTTCCAGGGGACGACCCTTCATACACCTGTGAGCCGTCAGAGTATCTACATTTGCTCCTCTGACAAGATCCCCAGGAAAGTAACTACCCATGAGTCTGACTTATATCCTGGCGTTGACAGGACTATCACTCTTGACTTTACTATTTGGGACTGGACTCTGTGCGGTCACCCCTACATATGGACCTACATCTCATAAACTCTCCTTATCCATGGCTTACTGCCTAATTATACTTCTATTAGCTCTTCTCTTCTCCCTCTGATATTATTACTCCCTCAAATCATACGGGGCTTATAGGTGCCTTGGTCACCAATCTACAATTCCATCTACCTCAAACTTCTCTTGTGTGAATTCTACTAACAACTTCAATGCTTCCCTATGCCAAAACTGGGTTGCCTTACCCCCAGGGCTCAACTGCCTAGCACCAAGCTTATTCTTTGTTTATGGCACCTCAGCTTACTGCTGCCTGAACAATACCCCTGGGGAAATATGCCTCCTCTCCTTCCTAGTGCCCCCCCGTGACGATTTACATCGACTCTCAGGTGCAGAGTTTTCTCTTGTCAAGACCATGCCATATTTGAACCCCAATTATTCCTTTCATAGTGGAAGCTGGAATAGTAGGAAAACTTGGTACTGGCATTGGAGGAATTGCTACCTCTACTCAATTTTATTATAAACTATCTCAGGAGTTAAATGATGACATGGAAAATGTTGCTGATTCTCTTGTAACTCTGCAGAAGCAGCTTAACTCTTCAGCTGCCGTGGCTCTTCAAAATAGAAGGGCCCTGGATCTGCTAACAGCAGAAGGAGGAGGAACCTGTCTCTTTTTAGGAGAAGAATGCTGCTACTTTGTAAACCAATCAGATATTGTCTTAAACAAAGAACTTAGGGACCAAATCGAACACAAGGCTGAAGACCTTCAAGAAACAGGATCGTGGAGCTTGTTTAACAACTGGCTGTCCTGGCTCTACCCTCTTCTTTGCCCATTTATAACCATTCTAGTATTGCTGGCCTTTGGTTCTCTCACCTTTAACCTTCTTTTCAAATTTGTTTTTTCTAGAATTGAGGCCATGAGGCTACAGATGGTCCTGCAAATGGAACCCTGAATGTCCTTGGCTCATAGTTCTATCATGGATCTCTGGATCAACCTGCACCCCTGGAAGACTCCCCTCTGGGGAAAACCTCAACTGCAGGGCTCCTTCTATGCCCCAATTCAGCAGGAAGTAGTTAAAGAGCGATTGACACCCATATCTCAACAGCAGTTGGACTTTCCTGTTCAGAGTGGGAACTGAGGGACTGTGTTAAGAAACTTCTCTTCCCAGGTCCACTAGGGGAGGGGTTTCAAATGCAAGAATTTCCTGGCTCCATACCTCCACTGGAGACCAGAAGGGTTTCAAATTTAAAGTTCTTTGTCTGGTTTTCCCACACATATGCCAGGTAGGGAAAGCCAGCTGGAACCCTTTGTCCCAAATTCCCACCGAAATCTCTGGGGGGTTTGTTGTACAGATTATTTCTTCACCCAGGTACTAAGCCTAGTACCCAATAGTACTATTGCTGGAGTGCAGTGACATGATCTCAGCTCACTGCAACCTCCGCGTCCCAGGTTCAAGCAGTTCTCCTGCCTCAGCCTACCGAGTAGCTGGGACTACAGGCGTGCACCACCACGCCCAGCTAATTTTTATATTTTTAGTAGACATGGGGTTTCACCATGTTGGCCAGGATGTTCTCGATCTCTTGACCTTGTGATCCACCCGCCTCGGCCTCCTAAAGCCAATAGTTATTTTTTTTAGGATCCTCTCCTCCTCCCAACCTCCAGCCTCAAGTTGCCCCAATGTGTGTTGTTTGCCTCTTTGTGTTCATGAGTTCTCATCATTTATCTCCCACTTATAAGTGAGAATATGCAGGATTTGTTTTTTCTTTCTGTATTATTTTCCTAAGGATAAAAGCCTCCAGTTCCAACTATGTTCCTGCAAAAGACATGATCTCATTTGTTTTATGGCTTCATAGTATTCCGTAATGTATATGTGCCACATTTTCTTTATTCAATCTGTCATTGATGAGTATTCGGGTTGACTCCATGTCTTTGCTATTGTGAATAGCACTGCAATGAACATTTGCATGGATGTGTCTTTATGATAGAACAATTTCTATTCCTTTGGGTATATACCTATTAGATAACCAACATTCTACAGTATTTCTGGGTCGAATGGTAGTTCCGTTTTTAGCTCTTTGAGGAATCACCACCCTTCTTTCCACAATGGTTGAACTAATTTATATTACCACTAATAATGTATAAGAGTTTCCTTTTCTCCTCAGTCTCACCAGCATCTGTTATTTTTTACTTTTTAATAGTTGCTATTCTGACAGTGTGAGATGGTATCTTACTGTGGTTTTGATTTGCATTTCTTCAATGATAGGTGATGTTGAGCTTTTTTCATACGATTGTTAGCCATGTGTATGTCCTCTTTTGAGAAGTGTCTCCTCATGTCCCATGTCCGCTTTTTTTAATGGAGTGTTTTATTTTCTTGTAAATTTGTTTAAGCTCCTTATAGATACTGGATATTAGACCTTTGTTAGATGCATAGTTTGTAAATATTTTCTCCCATTCTGTAGGTTGTCTGTTTATCCTGTTGATAGTTTCTTTTCCTGTGCAGAAGCTCTTTAGTTTAATTAGGTCCTATTTGGCAGTCTTTCCTTTTTTGTAATTGCTTTGAACGTCTTTATCATGAAATCTTTGCCTGTTCTATGTCCAGAATGGTATTGCCTAGGTTGTCTCCCAGGGTTTTCATAGCTTTGGATTTTACATTTGTCTTTAATACTTCTTGAGTTGACTTTTGTATATGGTGTAAGAAAGGGTCCAGTTTCAATATTATTCACATAGCTATCCAGTTTCCCAGCACCATTTATTGAATAGGGAGTCCTTTCCCCATTGTTCATTTTTGGAAGCTTTTTCAAAGATCAGATGTTTATAGGTGTGTGGTCTTATTTTTGGATGCTATATTCTGTTCCATTGGTCTATGTGCCTGTTTTTGTACCAGTACCATGCTGTTTTCAGTTACTGTAACCTTGTAATATAGTTTAAAGTCAGGTAACACTATGCCTCCAGCTTTGTTCTTTTACTTATGATTGCCATGGCTATTTGGGCTCCGTTTTGGTTCCATATAAATTTTAACTTTTTTTTTCTAGTTTTGTCAAGAATATCAATGATAGTTTGATAGAAATAACATTGACTCTGTAAATTGTTTTGGGCAGTATGGCCATTTTAATAATATACATTCTTCCTATCCATTATCATGGAATGCTTTTCCATTTGTTTGTGTTATCTCATTTCTTTGAGCAGTGTTTTGTAATTCTCATTGTAGAGTTCTTTCACCTCCCTGGTTAGCTACATTTTTAGGTATTTTATTTTTTTTGTGGCAATTGTGAATGGAATTGCATTACTGATTTGGCTATCAGTTTGGCTGTCGTTAGTGTATAAGAATGCCAGAGATTTTTGTATGTTGATTTTGTATCCTAAAACTTTACTGAAGTTGTTTATCAGCTAAAGAAGATTTTGGCCAAGACTATGGGGCTTTCTATATATACAGAATCACGTCGTCTGCAAATAGGGATAGTTTGACATCCTCTGTTTCTATTTGGATGCCCTTTATTTCTTTCTCTTGCCTGATTGTTCTGGCCTGGACTTCCAATACTATGTTGAATAGGCGTGGTGAGAGAGGACAACCTTGTATCAGTTTTCAAGGGGAATAATTCCAGCTTTTCCTCATTCAGTATGATGTTGGCTGTGAGTTTGCCATAGATGACTTATTATTTCGATGTTTGTTCCTTCAATATCTAGTTTATTGAGTTTTTTTAGCATAAAAAGACATTGAACTTTATTAAAAGGCTTTTCTGCATCTACTGAGATAATTAGGTGGTTTTTGTCTTTAGTTATATTTATGCGATGGATCACAGTTATTAATCTGTGTATGTTGAATCAACCTGGCATTCCAGGGAAAAAGCCTACTTGATCATGGGGGATTAACTTTTTGATGTACTGCTGGATTTTGTTTGCAAGTTCAGGATTTTTGCATCAATATTCATTAAGAATATTGGCCTGAAGTTTATTTATTTTGTTGTGTCCCTGCCAGGTGTTGGTATCAGGATGATGCTGGCCTCATAGAATGAGTTGTGAGGAGTCCCTCCTCAATTTTTAAAAAGAGTTTTAGTAAAAATGATACCAGCTCTTCTTTGTACATCTGGTAAAATGTAGCTGTAAATCTATCTGGTCCTGGGCTTTTTGCGGGGGGTTGGTAGGGTATTTATTACTTATTCAATTTCAGAGCTCATTTTTGGTGTGTTCAGGGGATCAAATTCTTCCTGGTTTGGTTTTTGGAGGTTGTGTTGTCCAGGAGTTTATTCATCTTTTTAGGTTTTCTAGTTTGTGTGCATAGAGGTGTTTGTAGTAGTTTCTGATGGTTATTTTTATTTCTGTGTGGTGAGTGGCAACATTTTCTTTGTTGTTTCTAATTGTGTTTATTTGGATCTTCTCTTTTATTCTTTATTAGTTTAGCTAGCAGCCTATCTTATCGGATTTTTTCAAAATAACCTACTCTTGGTTAACTGATCTTTTGAATGGTTTCTCATGTCATGATTTCCTTCTGTTCAGCTTGGATTTTGGTTATTTCTTGTCTTCTGCTAGCATTGGGGTGGTTTGTTCTTGCTTCTCTAATTCTTTCAGATAATATTAGGTTGTTAATTTGAGATATTCCTGACTTTTTGTTGTTGGCATTTAGTGCTATAAATTTCCCTGTTAACACTCTCTCAGCTGTGTCCAAGAGATTCCAGTATGTTGTATCTTTGTTCTCATTAGTTTCAAAAAACTTGTTTATTTTTGCCTTAATTTCATTATTTACTCAAAAGTCACTCAGAAGCAGGTTGTTTTATTTTCATGTAATTGCATGGTTTTGAGCAATTTTTAAAGTTTTGACTCCTATATTTATTGCATTGTCGTCCAAGAGTATGTTTGGTGTGACTTTGGTTCTTTTGCAGTGCTGAGGATTGTTTTATGTCTGACTACTGGTCAATTAATAGAGTATGTGGCGATGAGAATAATATATATTCTCTTGTTTTTGAGTGAAGAGTTCTGTAGAGGTCTGATAATATAATTCTCTACAGATCAGATTCATTTGGTCTAACACTGAATTCAGGTCCTGTTAATTTTTCACCTCAATGATCTGTCCAATACTATCAGTGGAGCATTAAAGTCTCCCACCATTATTGTGTGGGATTCTAAATCTCTTTGTAGTTCTCTAAGAACTTGCTTTATGGATCTGGGTTATTCTGCTTTGGGTGTATTATATTCAGATTTTTAAAATAATGCCTGTTACCAGATTAAAGGTACACTGGACTCCTCTGTACTATCTTTGCTACTTCCTATGTGTTCCAAAATTAAAAATTAAAAAGTATAGTAGTCACTGACGTGAATATTATCTAGTAATTTAAAATAGCATTTCTTTGAAAATTAAAATTCAGTTGGCAACTGAGTGCATAGAAGATAAATCATTCATAAGATCTGTCTTCAGTGTTACTTTATGGTTTTAGAAAATAAATAAATCATTCAAGTTATACTCATTGAAACATAAATATCAGAGTAGTAAATGTCAACATATTATAATACATATTTTCTTTTCCTGGTTCCTAAATCTCAATGAATCTAGTTCATAGACTACGAAACTTTAATATGACAACTGGAATACAAATATATCAAGTGTGATAGTATCTCAAAGATAAATGAAGATTGTGTAACAAAGGAGATATGGGCCAATCATTGTGTTTCTTTTTTGAAAAGTGCCTCATTTCAGGCCCCATAAAGATAGTCAGGGGAGGACATGGGAGAGGAAAGAGAACTGAACTTCCTCTCGGGGGTACATAGCAGAGCCAAGGCTAGATTCTGTATGACAATCAGCAATAATCATCACGTCTTTGAGTACATTCTCCTTCCTGCTTCCTTATCCTTTCTTCTCTTCACTTACATCTCCTTTGTGTCCAGTTCTCCCCATCTGCCCATGCAATCAATCCATCAATCACACAAATAAAAATTGTAAGAGTATGTGATATAATCTATAGATGAAAGATATCATTAGCAATAATGCTCCACTTGGAAGTCTTGGGGTCTTCTCAGGATGTTATGGCCAAAACAGAGCTCTTTCCCCCAGCTCACACCCAAGACTTCCTCAGTTGGGTACATAAGACCATTATTCACCTAGTTGCTCAAGTCAAAAACCAATAACTTTTCCTCAGTTTCTCCCTATCCCTTCCATAATGCCACTTAATACATCAAGTCCTCATATATTTACATACAAAATGCATCTAAAATCTGTCTGCTTTTCTCCGTCTTCACTACCTTATTCTAAACATCATCATTTCTTACTTGGATTATTACAACAGTTTCCTGCTTCTGTTCTACACAACAGCAATGGTGATCTTTAAATAAAAAAATAAATAAAATTACATTGTTGTCCTCCTTTAAAAATCTCCAACAACTTCTCACCATAGCTAGAATAAAGTACAGACTCTTTACTATGGCCCCTCAGAGTTCTCAAACTCTGGCGCATCCTTGCCTATCATGTGACACTGACTGCTCCAGCTGCTCAGGCCTTCTTTCTCATCCTCAGGCATGCTAATTGCCCTTCTGATGTAGAGTCTTGTACTCTACCTGGAATGCTCTAGCTCCAGAGTTATGTATGGTTTCAAGTCACAGCTCACTATCACCACCAGCTGAGGTGTTTTCTGAATTCCCAAACCAAATTAACCTCCACTACATAAAATAATTACTGTGTTTATTTATTTATTGTCTATTGCCTGCCCATGCCATGTAAATTCAAAGTAAGTGAAGATCACTGGTTTTCCTGGTCCCTAGAACAGTCTGGCACATAGTAGACTCTTTAAAAGAATGTGGCGGCAATTTATTTTGTCAATGTTTTCCTCTCTTGACTTTCATCAAGATGACTAAAATTAGAGAGAATAAGAATAAAAGAGATAAGAAATAATAATCTCAAGAGAAACAGAACAGTTCTCCACTCAAATTTTTAATATGAAATAAAAAATAAAGAGCTGAGTGTTATTACTAAATGAGATCTATGCAAATCATGTGCAGGCAGAGTTCTACTGAGACATCTATTAATTTTTGCTGAGTATGACTATTATACAAACACTTTTGTTTGCTTTTTATTATGAGTATTATTTTCCACAGTAGAATTGGGTGAAGTAATAACTGTGGTTTTTTTTCAGAGTATTAGCATTTTATACTTGACCAAGAAAAAAATGAAATCAAAACATTGCTTACTCTTTAACTACTGCCACACTGCCCAACTTCCCCTGATTGCTGTAAGTCTGTTTCCATCTGAGGTATCAATGTTTCTTTTCTTTTTTCTGAAAAAGAGACCACTGGAGAAGGAGAGGGGGAGATTTAAGTAATCATTCATCAAACTTTGCATATAAAATAGTAATATATATTACCAAGACCCAATTTAGGACTGGGGGGATTTCTCTGTCTCATTTTTTAATGTATATTTGTTATTTATGACTCATATACATCAAAAGTTACTCTTTATAAGACTTCAGTCAAAGCAATGTATCAAAATCTTTTTGTTTGTTTTTGGAGCAGAGAGGTTTCTATTGTTCTAAGAAGTGTTCTTCTGTTGTAGAAAAACAATTGCTGACACGAATAGCAGCTTTGTTACCTTATTAGCCAATGCAAATAAGAGAATGACGAACAGTTATTTTATGTGACTAGTAAGAAAGAAGTTAGTTACTGTGCTTAAAATATTGACTGAGCAATTATTCTGCCATTTCACAGAACACTGAGCCAGTTGTTGAAAAGCTCTACTCACGTTGATCATAAGCCAGAAGAGCTTCTCAAGTTCTATCTGATGACAAAACAAGTTCAGTTAAAGAATGACCCAGGCAGTAAATATAGTAAGAAAGAAAATCAGGCATCTTTTGTTTGTCTGAAATGACTATTTGTTTGTAACACCAGGATATCACCTTACATCCAGCCTCAGTATTGGGCCAAATTATGACCCAAATGTTTAGCAAAAAGAAATTTGTTCTCTCCAGAATTTCAGATTTACTGGTGGATGTTTTATCTCTATTTTCTGCTCAAGAAAAGGGAAGATGCTTCTAGACTGTGAAGCAATAACGGGAATCCATGAAGGGCATACTGTTGTAATGGAAAAAAATTCCGACCTGCGAATCAGGAACCTGTTTTCTAACCCTATATAACTTCTCTGGACATCATATTCCTGGATGTAAAATAAGCATAAGAATCTTGTAGGTTCCATTAAGCTCTAAAAAGGAATGAGTCATTGCAGTAGAGCTTTCCCGGGCAGTAAATAATTAAGATTATATCTACACTGAGCTAGTAAGAGAGTAACAAAGGCATTATATATTCTTAATAAGTATCTCATTTATGAAATTATCCCAAATGTTACTGTTATTTACTGGAGGTACTTACTAAAAATATTATTTGCCAGAAATGATTGCAACACAAAGAGTGGAAAATCTGCCACAGTTCAGTTCAACCAATAGTTATTGAGATTCCAATTCCTAAGAAGCTTTAGCTTGACCTTAGACAATACCATACCGAGCTATTTCTCAGTATTGTGGATTTATTATACATAGTGGATTTACTTCTATAATTAGAAGCAGTTTTCCTCATTCTTAATAACACACATTGAGCTCTTTCAGAGAGCAGGAGAGGGGAACATTTTTGAAACTCTAAACCTTCTAAATTATACCCTTTGATTCAAAACCTTTGCTTTCACTAAATGTGCTTTATATTCTTATATATGGAGGAAATCTTGGGGCAGCAGAGCTAGTTCATATAAAGAGAGAAAATCTTTACACCAAGGTAGATTAACTGAAAGAAAAAACATGTAGAGACTATGTATCTATCTGTAAAGAGACTGAAGCCAGTGACAAAGTGGTTTTGAAATGGTCAGAGCCCCAAAACATGTTTAAGCCTGAATGTCTGTAAGCCAGGACAGCACAGAGATCTTTTGGTAAGTAGGTAAGTGAAAGAAACAAGAGTTTTGCAGTGTATGTGATGTCCTCAAATGATTATGCCTGGATTTGCATACTTACATGAATTCAAAAATCTTATTTTTTCATTTTTTAATTGACAGACAATACTGCATGCATTTACAGTGCACAACATGAGGTTTTATAGTTTACATACATTATGGAATTGTCAAATCTGGCTAATAAACATGTGCATTACCTCACACAGTTATTTTTGTGGTAAGAGCACATAATGTCTACTCTAGATTTTACAAGAACACGATATATCATCATTGACTATAGTTACCTTGCTGCAGAGTAGATCCCTTGAAGTTTATTTTTTTTATTCTGCTGTAAGTATGCATCCTTTGGCCAGCATCTCCCCCTACCCCACCCATCCCAGCCTCTGGTAACCACCATTCCACTCTGCATCTATGTTATCAAATTTTCAAGATTCCACATACAGGTGAGATGATGCAGTATTTGTCTTTCCACACCTGGTTTATTTCACTTAACACAATGTCCTCCAAGTTCATCCATGTAGTCACAAATGGCTGGATTTCATTCTTCTTTATGGCTGAATAGTATTCCATTGTGTATATGCCACATTTTCTTTATTCATTCATCCATTGATGGACACTTAGCTTCCACGCAGGTTCTACCAATACTCTCTTTGGTGTATTCTATACCAACCCTGGCTAGTCCCACAGCACTGCCACCATATATTACTACTTAAGTAGAAGTGAGAGCCCCATGTCTTCTATTAACTTGTCATTAATAACCCGAGAATGGCTGCAGGGCCTTTGCACTTGCTGTCCCCTTTGCTTGAAATGTTCTTCACCCAGATATATGCATGCTCACTCCCTCACTTCCTTCCAGTCTGAGCTCAAATATCAAGTGAGAGCCCTACTTTCCTCCTTGTTAAATAAGCATTCCCCTATGAATATCTATTTCTTCATTGGCTGTATTCTTTTATAGCCCTGGTAATGCCCAACTTATATTCTTATCTAAACATATTCATTTGTTTTTATTTATTGCTTTTGTTTGTGACTAGAATGTAACCTCTAGAAGAGCAGAGACATTTATTTATCCGTTGTCCTATCCCAGATCCTGTAATAGTGCTGGTATATAGTAGGTGCCTAACAAACATTTGTTGAATGCATAAATTAAATACATTTGATACATTTGATCATCCTTTAACACCAACTAAAACACTGGATGGGTGGAGAAACAGTCAAGGCCATTTTCTACCACCTGGTTTTTCCTCTGCTATCCCTTCCAAAGGCTTGAAAATGGCTTCATCTCACAAAACAATTACAGATCATGGGGAATATAAAAGCATATTTGTTCCTTATTATCTGGAGATGACTATAAACCTGTAATTTTCCTAGAAGGAATATTTGCAAGGCATGTTTTAAATTTTTAATTGTTCTGATAATGAAGCAGTGGTTAAAGTTGAGGGATGGGGTCTCGATGAGGAAGTAGCTGATATATACATAGTGACCTCCATCTCTCTATCCCTTCTTTACAAAAAAATTCAACGTTGGTTTTGTCGGTCTGGCTTAACTGGTCAGGTTCAGGAAACTTGCTTAAACTTTGAAAATACTAATAAATCTAACAGTTATTTAGATACTCTTCTCTTCCTCAAGCTCGGCTGGAATCACAAGAAATGTGCAATGTAATTTCTTAGCTTGGGAGATCCCAAAGAGAACAAAAACAGAAGAGGCAGAATATCATGTTGACTTGCTCCTTCCCTCTTAGACTTAGTTGCAAGTGATCAACATTCTGAGAGCATTTCCAAGTTTTAGTTTCCTGAGTGATCCTCGATAGAAGACACCCTCAGAGGAGATTTGTAAGGTATTTTATTGAGTTCCTGCTTGAGTCAGAAAGTATGTTCTGTTCAGGTGACTTGAAATCGTTATTTCCATTTCCACTCCTAGTTTCTAGATATCCTGTTGATCTCATCTGCTTGAATGTTCCATTCACATCTTGAGAATTCCTTAGTCCCTGCATTAAACTACAGGGGGCTGTAGTGTTGCATATACTCTTCATGTGTATATATTAAATAACACTGGGCCAAGCAAAATAATTTAGCTGCTTCAACCAGGAAACACTTTTTCTGAAAGTTAAGGCTGTGAGCCAGACAGCTTATTTATGAAGCCTAAACAGTTTCCCATCCAGACTTGCATCAAGACTTCTGCCTCACTGTCCCCCACTCATCTCTACTACCCACCTTCTTGCAAAATCTGCCTTAAAAATCACATAACTCAGGCCCTGAAATGCTATAACTTCCTTGCCTTAATTTAGCATTTTGAGATATCACTAAAACTGGATAGTGCTCTAATAAACTTCACATTGCCTGAACAATAAGTTTTTCTGGTAGTATTTTTGGGAATGAATAGCCAACGGACAAAGTGCAGTTTTAATCTGACCTCATTATTTCCTCTCCTAACCTACTCTTTCTCCTTTGATGACATTAGAATCCACCCACAGAGTCCATAAACAGCATTATTCTTCACTACTCCCTCTGACCTTCAATAACTAATCAATCTTTAAGTTCTATTGATTTTATCAACTTTCCCCTTTTAACATATTCCTGCTATCTTCCCACTGCTTTTTCATGCTCACCCCTGAGTACTCTATCTAATTAATTCCATTTACCTGGCTGGAATAGTTGCAGGCTGCCATCATGTATGCTGCCTAAATCCTGTTAAAAGAAATACTTCAGCCGAATTATTATTATTTTTTTTTGAGACGGAGTCTTGCTTTGTGCCCAAGATAGAGTGCAATGGCGCCATCTTGGCTCACTACAACCTCTGTCTCCTGAGTTCAAGAGATTCTCCTGCCTCAGTCTCCTGAGTAGCTGGAATTACAGGCGCCCTCCATCACACCCAGCTAATTTTTGTATTTTTAGTACAGATGGGGTTTCACCATGTTTGCCAGGCTGATCTCGAACTCCTGACCTCAGGTGATCCACCTGCCTTGGCCTCCCAAAGTGCTGGGATTACAGGCGTGAGCCATTGTGCCCAGCTGCCTAATTAAATTTAAAGGTGTTTAATTGAGCAATGAATGATTCATGAACCGGGCAGCCCCCCAGAATCACAACAGATTCAGAAAGACTACAGCACAGGCACTTGGTGGGAGATACATGGACAGCAAAAGGAAAGTGAGGTACAGAAAACCAAAGTGAAGAACAGAAACAACTGGATTGGATAAAGCTCTCCATTTACCTTATTTGAACAGGATTCAAGTAGTTGGATGCATTTGATTAGCCAAAACCCAGTGACTGGCGTAGTTGTGGGCTATGGTCAGTTTACAACTCTACCTGTTATACTTGACAGTGTACAGAAAAACTTTAGGCCTAACTTAAATATGTAAGGAGGCAGCTTTAGGCTCAACTTGATTTAACAATTCCATAGACACTATCTAAATCCATATCTCCTGGGATGAGAGTTTTGGAGACTTCCTACCCCCTTCTCCTTTCCCTGTGGATTGGGAAACAGGAATTGCTGGGCTCTCCTGCCTGAAAGTTATATTCTCTTTCTTATACAATACCACCACTTTGCCTTCACTTCCATGGTTTCCATTATTGCTGCTGTAATACTGGTTGTAACACAGGGGATTTTGCTTAGGCCATTCTGGAAGGATCATCCTGGAAGGAAGATGAGTTTTAAGCTCTAACGATGATTTTGAAGGAAGAAGTGGTATTTATCTACTTATAGTCCCACGACTACCTCCTCATTTCATTTGCCACAATTTTTAATATTTTTACCAACAGTTTGATATCCCTTGATTTGTCCACTTTTTTCTAAAATGAACAAAGTACCAATTTGATGTCTTGAACTGCAGTGTCTAGACCTTGGCTTGCAGAGTTCTTAGAGGAAGGAGCAACTGAGGAGGGCTTCAGTCACCTGCTAGAGAGCCTTCTTATGCAAGAAAATTTGAGCCCCTGGTGAGAGTTTCCCAGGTCCAGAAAACTCAGAATTACAGACTTATAACATGAACTATCTGTAGGCTGGGGAGAGGGACCACATGGATCTCTCTTGTCATGTAAGAAAATCCTTACCTGTCTTAGTGCTTACATTTTTAGGTCAATAGCAGGATGGACATGACCTACCACAGAAACAATGATTTAATTTTTGTTTTTGTTTTAGGGACTGTTTTTGCCTCCTATGTCAGCAGATGACAATATTGAGAGGATATTAAATTCTATGAGTAAAGAAACTAACCTCAAAATTTTAAATTGAAGTACCATTTTTTAAAGAGAACAGTTAACATCTATGGGATGCTAACCATGACCTTATTTACAAGGCCATAGGAGATAGATTCCATTATTACATTAATTTTACTGATGAAGAAAGAGAGATAGTACAGAGTATTGAAATAACTTTCCCAAAGCCACACAGCACCTCAATGGCAGAGCCTGGCTTTACCCTGAGCCTATATGCCAAAGCATTTTTACCAGGGTTTCTGAAAATGTATTCTATAAGAAAGTAGTCCCACAAGATGCTCCGATAAAAGATGATTTTAGAGTCATTTAAGCTACCTTAATACATAGCAATTCACTATGAACAGTGGCAAATAAAGGCTCTGAAGAAACTTGTCTAACTTAATCATACACAGACTTTCGCAGACTTACTTAAGCATGGCACCCTTTCCGCCTAGCTACCACTAATACCTCAGCAAACACATAGTAGCAGAAACACCTGCCAGAGGACAGGGTCTCAGACTCCCTTCACATCCTTTCTGGCTCCAGATCCAGCATATTAAAAAGGTGATCCATATTTCCCAAGTGAGTCATGAAATAGAAACTCTTTTTCAGGAGTCTCTAAACATGTATGACAGATTTGTATATGCGGTCTTTAGTTTTACCTGGTTACAAAGTCCTCCAGGATAAGCATATCAAATTCCATTTATAAGAGCTCTCAATCAACTGTTAGGGAAGGTTTAGAACTGCTCTGTGGCTTCCTGAAAATAGAACAATAAAATTGCAGTGGCCATGCCCAGCTGTCTGCCCTTTGAGGTCAACCAAAGTGTCTACTGGCAGGTGACATGGAAAACTCAGCTAGTGAGCCTATAAACAAGAAAAAGGCAAAGTTTAGCAGGCGTTAGTCCTTTTGCTCTCAAAACTATAGGCACTGTACAGGACTCAGAGGGACAACAATTATCAGGCACAAAGTTCTTTCATCCCATATCATAGAGTGTTTACAGCACACAGTGGTGCTTACGAGTTGTGCTGATTTGGACAAATTATATACCTGTCTTTAGTTTCTTCCAATGACAATAACTAATGAAAGTCCCATTCCAAAAGGTTGTTATGAGGGTTAAGCAAGATAACGCACATAAGGTGCCAGCACACAGTAAGTGCCTATTAAATTTGGCTATTATTAAGGTAGTCCAAGCAGTTCTGCAGAAATGCAGTTCTGCATGGCCTCAGGCAAGTCACTGACTTTTTCCAGGAGCCTGCTCTCAGTACTTGAGAGTTTTCTCAATAGCTCCTTGTCCTTTCAAAGAAAATGGTGGGGAAAGAGTGGTGTCATTAAATGGAAACAATATAGGAAGGTGACAGCTACTCTGAACCTGACTCACAGGTTCTGACAGAAACAGGGTGGGTATCCAATTCCAGGACTTTCTAGTCTCACCAGTATTCAACGCATTTAACGGAAAGACAAATTAGAATTCCCTGAATAAAGGAGATCTTGATGCTAATCAGGAACAGACTTCTTTCATCATTATGCTATTTACCAATGCAAGGTCAAGGTGGCAAGTGACCTCAAATGATAGTAAAAAGCAGTAATAGCTAAAATGTAGTGAGTTCTTACTGTTCAGTCTCTGAGTTAAGCACTTAATGTACATTTTCATATTTGATATTATCAGCAACCTAATGATACAGTTACTATTTTTATATCAATTTTCCAGACAAGAAAATAGATCCTTAGAGAGGTCAAGGAAGCAGCCAGAGGTCACTAGCCAGGTAAGTCTGTTGATACCTTGATCTGATTCCAGGGGTTTTAATTCTAGAGCCAGTACTTTTAATAACTTTGCTCTGCTACCTACTCAAGCCAAACCCACTGCCCTGCTGAGATAATTCAGTTTAAGTGGCTTCTAGGATGCTGTGAACATGTGATGTATAAGCAGCATTTTAATGACCAGAGAAATAGCCAAAATGTTATTTTTTAAGCTCAAGTTGTGCGCCTGTGTTTCACTAACACTTTGCCTACATTGCACTCATTTCCAACATCTGAAACTCTTGTGTTATTTGAGTAATGCCAACTGGATAATTCACTGGTCAAAAAATAATCCTAATTGCATATTTACTATTTGTGAGTCTTCCCAATCTCTAACTAGGGCTAATTCCTCAATACCACAGTCTCTGTTCTCAGCTACACAGGTGATAATCCTACCATGCACTTCTCCCTAAAATGAGAGGCATTGATGCAGTTGTACACCCCAAAGTAATATGGTTATTAGGTAGATATATTATGTAATAAAGTAATTAGAACATGATACTGAAAGCAATCAAAATCAACCCTAGAATTTCTGTCTCCTGAAACTAGGGGTCTTGTGGCTAAATTGATTGGCTATTTGTTTTGGTATTGGAAGTCTTGCCTCTCAATAGATTTCTTTTTAAAATTTTGAAAATAGTCCATTTTTTAATCTGACATATGTAATACTTCTGCTTCACGTATATTAAGAATTTGATAGAAAAAATCTTGCATTTTAATTTGGGAATAAGGAAAGTAAGATATTAACAAAATTTAAAACAAAAAATGTTGATGCAAATAGTGACCACAACCAAGTAGCTATATTGCCTCTTTCAGCACCTATCTTGTGCAGCCCAGCAATCTTCTTAGTTGATGCTACTTGTCATCTACGTTTGCTAAAGTTGATATACAGCCTGTCTGAATTGAGATGGAGGCAAGTGATAATACTCTTACTTAGATAGTGTTTTCTATGTGGTGGATACCAATTCCATTTAATCTTTATTACAGCCCTGTGGCAAAGGCAAAGAGAGTGAGGCAATCAGGCAAAGGGAGGTGCAACAACTCACCTGAGGTCACCTAGCTTGCCAGAGGCAAAGCTGCGAATGAAGCCCTGAACATGTGGTTTCAAACTCTGAGCACCTCATCACAACTCTCTGACTCAGTGTTACTCTCAAAATGTCAGCTTCAAACCCAAGGCAACTCCTTGGAAATAAGGGGACCTAGGTAAGAAGTTCATGCTCTGGACTTCCAGTCAGGAAATATTTCAAGAGCTGCCAAGATTAAGAATGACTGGAAAGATACAAACTGACTGGCCTAGCCAGGGCCTGCCAGAACAAGCCGGCCTCACAGAACTGCCTTCCTCCAAGACAGCACTAGGTCAGGAGGACAGCCCAGAGGTGCTGATAGGCACGCACCCGCCCCACTGGCCTGTGGTGTTCACATTTCAGGAGAGAAGAGTCCCTGGTGCATCTAGATCCCCTCCCTGCCAGGGTTGTCCCTAGAGAATGTGCAGTGTTACTTCAAGTGACTGATGGAGACTGAGGGTAATCATAGCTTCCTGTTTTCAAAAAAGTACATTCCAAAGTTCCTTATTGGTAGCTATTCTTGATTTTCACTTCCTTCAGACTTGCCTAAAATATCTTTACTTACTTCATTTTCATAAAATTTCTAGTATTACACATTGATTTTGTCTTTTCAAACTAAGAAACATAAAGTCAACTGGTTAACTCATGAAAACCAGCCAAACAAGTTAGAGTGGATACTGTGCATGTATGCCTTGCTTTCACTCAAATACAGGGTATCACTGAGGTTTAAGATGTGATAAGCTAAGCCCTCAATAGCTGATATCCCTCAACTATAGACACTGTGACTGATGTGTACCAATAAGCTTGGGACGAATAAGGATCTTTGTGCTATGAAAGTAGACTAATCTCTATGCCTAATTTATATATGCCAAGTAATGTCAGTTCGTGAGCTGACACTGCCAACATCACTTGTTGCACTCACAGCAAACTGGAAAATCATCGCTAAACTGCCTGAAGTATAGTAATAAAAAAATTAGAAAGTTGCCGGACATGGTGGCTCACACCTGAATCCCAGCACTTTGTAAGACTGAGGCAAGTGGATCTCTGAGGTCAAGAGTTTGAGTCTAGCCTGGTCAATGTGGTAAAACTCATCTCTAGTAAAAACACACAAAAATCAGCCAGGTGTGGTGGCAGGTGCCTGTAATCCCAGCTACTTGGGAGGTTGAGACAGGAGAATCATTTGAACACAGAAGTCGGAGGTTACAGTGAGCTGAGATTGCACCATTGCACTACAGCATGGGTAACAAGAGCGAAACTCCATCTCCAAAAAAAAAAGAAAAAATTAGAAAATATACATTAATGCCAAGACAAGAATCTTGTCTTATGACTTTGCTGAGTAACTTTGGGTAAAACTATGTGTACAGAGATTATTATCAATGCAACCTTTCTTGAACATCTACGAGTGAGGAAACATGTTAGCTTCTCAGAATATAAAGTAAGACAGAGTCACCTCCAGTAAAACACTGGTAATACAGTGTTGGTGGAAGCAACAAATGTCCATGATATTTTAATTAAAAGGGAGCAAAACTGTCTTCTTTTCTCTGATGAAGGAGACTTAATTTGATGTTAACTTTAGAGTGCTTATTCATATCCAGCCAAACTAAGTTTCATAAGAAAAGGAGAGATAAAATCCTTTACGGACAAGCAACTGCTGAGAGATTTCATCACCACCAGGCCTGCCCTACAAAAGCTCATGAAGGAAGCACTAAACATGAAAAGGAACAACCAGTACCAGCCGCTGTAAAAACATACCAAACTGTAAAGACCATCAACTTTATGAAGAAACTGCATCAACTAACAGGCAAAACAACCAGCTAGCATCAAAATGGCAAGATCAAATTCACACATAACAACCTTAAATGTAAATGGGCTAAATGCCCCAATCAAAAGACACAGACTGGCAAATTGGATAAAAGTCAAGACCCATCAGTGTACTATATTGAGGAAATCCATCTCATGTGTGAAGACACACATAGGCTCAAAATAAAGGGATGGAGGAAGATTTACCAAGCAAATGGAGAGAAAAAAAAAAAAAAAATACAGGAGTTGCAATCCTAGTCTCTGATAAAACAGACTTTAAACCAACAAAGATCCAAAGACACAAAGAAGGACATTACATAATGGTAAAGGGATTAATGCAGCAAGAAGAGCTAACTATCCTAAATATATACGCACCCAATACAGCAGCACCCAGATACACAAAGCAAGTTCCTAACAACCTACAAGGAGACTTAGACTCCCACTCAATAATGGTGGGGATTCTTTACCACCCCACTGTCAGTAGTAGACAGATCAATGAGACAAAAAATTAACAAGGATATCCAGGAATTGAACTCAGATCTGGACCAAGCAGATATAATAAACATCTACAGAACTCTCCACCCCAAAACCACAGACTATACATTCTTCTCAGCACCACATCACACCTATTCTAAAACTGATGACATAATTGGAAGTAAAACACTCTTTAGCAAATGCAAAATAATGGAAATCATAACAAACAGTCTCTCAGACCACAGTGCAATCAAATTAGAACTCAGGATTAAGAAACTCACTCAAAACCTCACAACTACATGGAAACTGAACAACCTGCTCCTGAATGACTACTGGATAAATAATGAAACGAAGGCAGAAATAAAGATGTTCTTCAAAACCAATGAGAATGAAGACACAACATACCAGAATCTCTGGGACACATTTAAAGCAGTGTCTAGAGGGAAATTTATAGCAATAAATGTCCACATGAGAAGGAGGAAAGATATAAAATCAACACCCTAACATCACAATTAAAAGAACTAGAGGCGCAAGATCAAACAAATTCAAAAGCTAGCAGAAGGCAAGAAATAACTAAGATCAATGCAGAACTGAAGGAGATAGAGACACAAAAATCTCTTCAAAAAAACTCAATAAATCCAGGAGCTGGTTTTCTGAAAAGATCAACAAAGAGAGAGACCACTAGCCAGAGTAATAAAAAAGAAAAGAGAGAAGATTCAAATAGATGTAATAAAAAATGATAAAGGGGATATCACCACCAATCCCACAGAAATACAAACTACCATTGGAGATTACTACAAACACCTCTATGCAAATAAGCCAGTAAATCTAGAAGAAATGGATAAATTCCTGGACACTTCCACCCTCCCAAGACTAAGCCAGGAAGAAACTGAATTCCTGAATAGACCAATAACAAGGTCTGAAATTGAGGCAGCAATTAATAGCCTACCAATCAAAAACAGTCCAGGACCTGATGGGTTCACAGCCGAATTCTACCAGAGGTACAAAGAGGAGCTGGTACCATTCATTCTGAAACTATTCCAAACAATACAAAAAGAGGGAATCCTCCCTAACTCATTTTATGAGAATAACATCATCCTGATAGCAAAACCTGGCAGAGATGCAACTAAGAAAGAAAATTTCAGGCCAATATCCATGATGAACATTGATGCAAAAATCTTCAATAAAATACTGGCAAATTGAATCCAACAGCACATCAAAAAGCTTGTCCATCCCGGTCCAGTCAGCTTCATCCCAAGGATGCAAGACTGGTTTAACATCTGAAAATCTATAAATGTAATCCATCACATAAACAAAACCAAAGACAAAAACCACATGATTATCTCAATAGATGCAGAGAAGGCCTTTGACAAAATTCAACAGCACTTTATGCTAAAAATTCTCAATAAACTAGGCTTTCAATGGATTGTATCTCAAAATAATAAGAGCTATTTATGACAAACCCACAGCCAATATCATACTGAATGGTTAAAAACTGGAAGCATTCCCTTTGAAAACTGGCACAAGACAAGGATACCCTCTCTCACCACTCCATTTTAACATAGTATTGGAAGTTCTGGCTGGGGCCATCAGGCAAAGAAATAAAGAGTATTCAAATGGGAAGAGAGGACGTCAAATTGTCCCTGATTGCAGATGACATGCTAGTATATTTAGAAAACCCCATTGTCTCAGCCCAAAATCTCCTGAAACTGATAAGCAACTTCAGCAAACAGTCTCAGGAAACAAAATCAATGTGCAAAAATTGCAACCATTCCTATACACCAATAATAGACAGAGAGCCAAATCATGAGTGAAATCCCATTCACAATTGCTACAGAGAGAATAAAATACCTAGGAATACAACTAAGAAGGGATGTGAAGGACCTTTTCAAGCAGAACTACAAAGCACTGCTCAAGGAAATAAGAGAGGACAAAAACAGATGAAAAAACATTCCATGCTCATGGTTAGGAGGAATCAATATAGTGAAAATGGCCATACTGTCCAAAGTAATTTATAGATTCAATGCTATCCCCATCAAGCTACCAATGACTTTCTTCACAGAACTGGAAAAAACCACCTTAAACTTCATTTGGAACCAAAAAAGAGCCCACATAGCCAAGACAATCCTAAGCAAAAAAAAAAAAAAAAAAAAACAAGCTGAAGGCATCACACTACCTGACTTCAAACTATACTACAAGGCCACTCTAGTTAAAACAGCATGGTACTGGTACCAAAACAGAGATATAGACCAATGAAACAGAACAGAGTCCTCAGAAAGAACACCACACAACTACAACCATCTGATCTTTGACAAACCTGACAAAAAATCGCAATGGAGAAAGGATTCCCTATTTAATAAATGCTGTTGGGAAAACTAGCTAGCCATATGCAGAAAGCTGAAACTGAATCCCTTCCTTACACCTTATACAAAAATTAACTCTAGATGGATTAAAGATTTAAATATGAGGCCAAATACCATAAAAACTCTAGGCAAGAAAATCTAGGCAATACCATTCAGGACATAGGCATGGGCAAGGATTTCATGACTAAAACACAAAACGCAATGGCAACAAAAGCCAAAATAGACAAATGGGATCTAATTAAACTTAAGAGCTTCTGCACAGCAAAATAAATTATCAATAAAGTGAACCAGCAACCAACAGAATGGTAAAAAAAATTTTGCAATCTACCCATCTGACAAAGGGCTAATATCCAGAATCTACAGAGAACTTAAACAAATGTACAAGAAAAAAATTAACAACCCCATTAAAAAGTGGGCAAACGATATAAACAGACACTTTTCAAAAGAAGACATTTATGCAGCCAACAAACATATGAAAAAAAAAGCTCATCATCACTGGTCATTAGAGAAATGCAAATCAAAACCACATTAAGATACCATCTCACCCCAGTAAGAATGGTGATTATTAAAAAAATCAAGAGGCAACAGATGCTGGAGAGGATGTGGAGAAATACGAACACTTTTACACTGTTGGTGGGAGTGTAAATTAATTCAACCATTGTGAAAGACAGTGTGGCAATTCCTCAAGGATCTAGAAATAGAAATACCATTTGACCCAGCAATCTCATTACTGGGTGTATACTCAAAGGATTATAAATAATTCTATTATAAAGACACATGCACACATATGTTTATTGTGGCACCATTCACAATAGCAAAAACTTGGAACCAACACAAATTCCCATCAATGATGGACTGGATAAAGAAAAATGTGGCACATATACACCATGGAATACTATGCAGCCATAAAAGGATGAGTTCATGTCCTTTGCAGGGACATGTATGAAACTAGAAACCATCATTCTCAGCAAACTGACACAAGAACAGATAACAAAACACTGCATGTTCTCACTTGTAAGTGGGTATTTAACAATGAGAACACATGGACATGGGGAGGGGAACATCACACACCAGGACCTGAGGGGTGGAGGACTAGGGGAGGAATAGCAGGGGTTGGGGGGGGGATTGGGGAGAGATAGCATTAGGAGAAATACCTAATGTGGATGATGCGGGGATGGAGGCAGCAAATCACCATGGCATGTGTATACCTATGTAACAATCCTGCATGATCTGTACATGTACCCCAGAACTTAAAGTATAATAAATAAATAAACAGTTTAGTCTGTCAGCCTTAGAATTTGAACAGAGAGATAGAATTCATACTGTTCTCAACTGCTAGGCAAAAACTTTTTTAAAGTTTTTGATGGTGACGAAATTATTATAGAATCGCTCATTGGAAGAAACAGAATCTCTATGATGAAAGGTAAAGACATTCAGCTTCCCCCATGGACCATTGTCAAGTTGCCTAGTTCAGAGACAGTTTGAACAGGCAGGCCAGACATTTATCAATGGTCTGATAGAGGCTGATAGTTGTCAAGGCAATATTATCCTACCCTTTTTTCCCTTCTGAGAGGATTCCAATTTGACCATTTGCTCTTCAGTGACAATGTGAATTCTGCCTCTTAGGAATGAATAACGACTGATTTAAGTTCATAGTGATAATCCTACTCTCTCTTGTCAGTGATTGGTTTAGGAGTTAGCCTGTGACCTGTTTCTGGCTAGGTAGATGAAAGGGAAATCTATTAGAGAGGTTGCTGGAAAGGACTTTTTTTTCTGATATATATATTCTCTTTCTACTAAGGACTTCGCCCTGTGAAGGTGTGGTGGTTGGAGTTACCACAGCCATTTTATAGCCATGAAGAATGACATTGTCAATGTAATAGGATCAGAAAAGCCTCAATAACATTATCAAGTTGCTGAGCTGCTCTTGGAACCAACAATCTCATGACTTCCTGTTATATGAAATCATCATAAACAACTATTTATGCAAATAAGCAAAAAAATACCATGTCTCAGGCTCAAAGAGAGCAAAGAGGAAGAGATGAGATTTCAAACCCAGTTGCATCTGACTCAAAAGCCATTATCTTGGTCTTCTATGCCAACCTTTAAGAACTAAAAAACTAAGTAAGCAAGAAATGGATGTTTAGTATCCTGGCTACCTTCTTTGAAGGGTGTTTCCACAGACCACTAAAGTGAATATTTCTATAACATACACTGGGCAAGTCCCATATTTGTTCAGGAGTTTCTGCTTCCTATGCCCTAAGTCAAGGTCAGCTGTAGAGCAGCAAGTAACATTCTAACCATGAAGTTTAGCCAAATGATCCAGATAGAGGGTTTTGTTTAAAGCTGCTGTAGGGATTTAAATCCAAATATCAGAAGCATCAACAATTCTTTATATTTTTCAATCTAAACAAACACTACCTGAGTAAGTATCCTTCTTGATTTTTGGTTGTGCAAAATGTCCTTAAAATCTTTCCAGAGTTGTCAAATAAACTTCAGAAGGTGTTTGAGTTATGTCACATACTGTAACAACTCCCTTTTCATGATGAAATTATGACCATTTTGTACTGAAAACAGAGATATACATTTCTCATAAATCAAAATTACTTTAAGAAAGGTAGAGCAATTCGAAACACTCCAGGAGAAAGGAATAACATTGTACTCTCATGAATAAAAGTGACTGGGGCCTCTCTCAGCAGAAAAAGTAATTCCTGGGAAGAAAGAAGTATTTCTTATGGAAAACTTTTCCCAAAAACTGGATGGTTGTGGGGAAGGGAGGTTGGAAGGTGTAGAGGAGGGGGCAGAAAGGAGTAAATAAGCACAATAGGGTGAGTGAGAGTCCCATACAGAGCCTGGCTACTCAAGGCTGCTGTCCAGCAACTGGCAGCATCAGCATTGCCTAATTTAGAAATGTGGGATCTCAGGCTCCACTTCAGACCTACAGGACCAGAATCTGTAAGTTCACAAGACCCCCCCAGATGATTCAAACACACATTACAGTGTGAAAAGCAATGGTTTAAAATGGTGATTCTCTACCTTGGCATCACTTTGAATTTTCTGCAGAACTTTAAAAAAACACTGATACGTGGGTCCAAGCCCAGAACTTCTGATTTAATTTTTCAGAAGTATAGTTGGGACACTGAGGATTCTTAGGCTTTCTCAAGTGATTGCAATGTGCAGCCAAGATTGGGAACTACAGATTTAGCGGACTGATAATGGCAGTTTCTGTTTATTTGCTCTCCTCAGTGACACTAGGACATATGTAAATTTCTGTTTAGACTGGAAGCCATGAGACCTGCAAGAGGAGAATTTTTTAAGATCAGGTGTAGGACACTTGACAACAGGTCATGAAAAGCTGAGTAGTTTGCATATATAATAGATTTTTCTTTACAAAATGTACATGTACAATAGATCTTTATAAATAAGAATTGTTTTGCACTCAATATTTCTCATACATTGTACTAGACAAACATGCCCATTATTTCTAATCATCCCATAAACTCTACAAAGACAGTATTATTATCCCTCTTTCACAGATTTGGAAACAGAGGCTCAGAAACATCAAGGCATTGCCAAGGCGACACATCTGATAAACAGTGCTGTCAGGACTTGACTACAGGTCTTCTTGCCTCCAAAGCTGAAGTTCTTTACTCTGCCCTGCTTCCTTCAAAAATGCAAGTCATATTTCAAAACCACCAAGTCTGTCATTTTAGTAAATACACAAGATAATTTTGCAAGGCACAGTTACTTGATGTAATCACCTTAATTTGCCTACTTTACACATTACAAAGTTTATGTCGATTTTTCCACATGTAATCCAAGCTTTGATTTCAGCCTCACATGATGGGTTTTAAAACAAATAACTAACTAGTTACTACTTCTCCTCCCTTCTTCACGTTTTCCTCATCTTAACTCCAAGTCTTTTTAGAGTGAAGTTTAATTAAAATAAAATAAAAGAGTTACTGGCCAAAAGACAATCACTTGATTATTGCCATGTAAGTATATTTAGCTCTCCAATTACCTGAAGGAAGTAATAAGGAATAATTAAAACATTATCGTTCTGTGTGGGTTTAGTGGGCTTGGATGGTAATTTTCCTGACAGGAGGACAGAAACTGATGCCCAGTAAGATGCTGCTATACCCTGTTCTCAAACCACTTAAAAATAATATTCAAATTGCAAAGAAAAGTCCCCATTGGGAGCCTCTGGTGAGGCTTCCTTTTGAACATTTATACCACGATGTACCAGAACACACTGCTTTTACAGTATCAGACCACCCTCTAGTCTCTGGGTCAAAAGTCTGCTTAAAATGAATTCAGTAGCTAATAAAGATGACCTGAGGATGGAAAGAGAAGCCCCCAAATCACACTGGGCACCACAGAGATGCCCAAGCAGATAAAAGCGATGCCTTAGGGAGACCATCAAATGGCTAGTTCACATGCAAATATGTTGTTCCAAGTACTTACAAAGTGAGGAGCTCTATACTGAGTGCTTTATATGCATTTTTCCATTGAATCTTCATAGCATAGACTCTACAAGAGTCTGCTAATTTTATTTTACAAATAAAAATGCTGAGACATGGAGAAGTTAAGTGACTTTCACAAAACCATGTTGCTAGTAAGTGACGATTTAGGAATTCAATGGCCACAGCCTAAGTCCAGAGCCCATGTTTTTTAGCTCAATACTGCCACTTATAGGTAGGATGTAATATCATTTTCTATAGAGATATAATTAAAATGGCAGATCCTGGACAGGACAGGTCTAACCAGAAGCTATTCCCCCTGTTCCTCTCCCCCAACAAAATCCTGTTTTCCTTTAAGGAAATAACTATAGTAACCATCTAGTAATTATCCAGTAACCATGATTTCTTAATGGACTGACTCACTTCCAGCTCAGGGGAAGATCAGTCAGCGTATTCTCACACCCTTTGCAACAATGGTCAATTTACCTTGGTTCAAGCTGAGTGAAGATCTGGAATGACCATTTGGTGACTGTAAAACGTGACGCTTTCTACTTGGGAAATGAATAAGGAAGCATGTAGTCCTCGCTGTTACAGCAGCCATCTTTGTGACCATGAGGTCTCAGCCAGTCTGAGGATGAAGCCAGAATGAAGACAGAGGTCAAAATCTTGACCAAAAGAGTCTGATGCTGGCTCTTCCTTTGGTTTACAGTGTCATGAACCAACAAATCTACATTATTGCTTAGGTCCCAATGAGTTGGGTTTTCTGCAACGGAAAGGTCTTACCTGCTGCACAGATACCAACACTGTATGCTTTGTTGTCTTGAAATAATTCTAAATGAGGAATTTACTTTCAAAGTGTAATGGTTTTAATGGAGCTTCATTGTGGACATCTTCCTGAAGATAAAAATATAGAATTGTCTCTAGACAAGCTCAGTGCTCAGATAATGGCTCTACTGCTAATCTAGATTCCATAATTCAAACTTCATCATAATCGGTGAATATGAATAAAGGCATTCACAATGAGTCAATCATATTGCTATTCATCAACTTGTGTAAGTGCCTTAAGCAGAATCTATGTCAAATCAAGGAACACGAGATTTATTTCCTGAAAACTTGGGGAAAATGTTATCAGTCATAGATACCTTTTAAACTAAGAACAGAAAATTTTGTTGTGAAATAAAACATGACCGAGCTAATATTTACTCATCTTATTCAAAAATCATTTCCTGAAGCTTTCCTCAGAAATTGAAAGAATGATATATATACTTCATGGCTCAGTCTTTCCACTGACCTCATTTATCAAGGGCTGCAGAATGTGGCTCCCCACGTTAGCTGTGGTACTCACCACAGCCCTTCTCATCATAACAGACTTCTCTCCAATCAGCATTCCATTTGGACCTCAGCATGTTTCCTGTGGGTGTCCATTGGTCTTTCTGTTTACTCCCAGATAGTTGGATCAGGTGTACTCAAGATGAGAGAAAACTTCAAAGTGTCAAAATGCCTATACAAGCAAATGGCAAGAAGTGTATCAGCCAAAGGCAAACTGGATTGTCATCTCCCTATAAGTAGTTCTATACGCAAATTGCTTAAACTGAGAAATATATAAATAAAATAACGAATATGCATGTATAAGTACTTATACATATATATTAAAATTTATTTGGTGATGAGGAAGATTGTTGAGCATTTAACAAAATTTTTTTGGACTATTAACTTGTCTGAAGAAAAGTATACTGGAAATTGAGGAAATCAGGAAAGGAAATATTGTACAAGTTAGTAAAGTTAACCTGGAAGGCTAGCTTATAATCATTGCGGTTTTTACCATTGAAACTAGTGGTAAAAAAAAAAAAAAAAAAAATTACTTTAACATCAACCTAATAAATTAGCCTACAATTATCCCTTGGAATTCACCTGGGGTAGAATTTTTTTGCTCGCCAATGAATCTAGCCAAGTTAAGTTGAAATTACTAAAAGGTAAATTTAAAAAGTTCTCAATGTCCTCCTCCAGGAACACACATGGGGAAGGGGGTGTCTTACTAAAAGGGCGTTAGAAAGAACTTACAGAATGTGGCCTTGTGCTATGTGATTTGGAGGAGGGTTTGAAGCATGGCTCAGCTCTAGGTTGGATGTTAGGAAGTGATATAATGTTACGACTGGATCTATTAATAATTCTTATCTGGGAGGAGGGAAGACTAGAGTCAAACTAAAACTGTCAGCAATAAACAAGCAATAGGCACTCTAATTAGCCAGGACTGGGGGATGTTGGGCCATGTTTGTGATTTAAACAGATTTCATTCTTTGCCTGTGTTCGGGCATGGTTGTGGAGAGGTCTTGTTTTTGTCTTGATTCACCATAGTCATGGAGTGGCATTATCTGATGTTGGTATTCTGTGAAATCATTTATTTGAAGAGGAGACCACTGAGACAGAACTGGAATGCCAGGCCGGCTCCTGGATGTCAGAGGCATCTTTTTCTTTCCCAAAGCCATAAAAATGTTTCAACGTCTAATCATATAAAGCAAACGTCTAATCATATAAAGCAAATCTTTCCACTAAATAAAAAAAAAAGTCCAAAAAGGCTGAAAAAGATATCTGTAGATTTATTGTATGAGTAGGGAATTGTTTTTATAGGTTACCGGTAACTTTCGTTAGAGAAAGTTGATAAAATATCTCATCTTCCTCATTCAAATCAGATTAAATTTTTAGACTTTGTCAACACAAGTTTTCAAAATTAGCTCAACAACTCTTCATGCCAAGAAAAACTGAACAGAATTTTTGAGAGTCTACAAATACTTGAGCTAGAAAAGTCAACAAGGTGTGAGCTATACCGAAGCATATATGTTTGTGGATGCCACAGCAAACCTGTGAGACTTTTGAAAAGCAATTAGACCGGGCATGGTGGCTCATGCCTGCAGTCCTAGCACTTTGGGGGGCCTAGGCGGGTGGATCACCTGAGATCAGGAGTTCAAGACCAGCCTGGCCAACATGGTGAAACCCCGTCTCTACTAAAAATACAAAACAAAAAGAAAAATTAGGCAGGCATGATGATGGGTGCCTGTAGTCCCAGCTACTCAGGAGGCTGAGGCAGGGAGAATTGATTGAACCCGGGAAGCAGAGGTTACAGTGAGCCAAGACTGCCACTACACTCCAGTCTGGGCAACAGACTGAGACTCCATCTCAAAAAATTAATTAATTAATTAAAATGAAAAGCAATTAGGCCATGGAGGTCAGGAGGTATAAAAATATACATGTGCCCTGAGTTAGTAACACTGCTCTTAGGACTTTACCCTATAAATATTCTTTCAAAAGAGAAAAATTGCACGCTTAGGATGTCTCCATCCTATTATTTATAGTAATGAAAATGTAATAGCATTCAGATTTCAAACAACAGCAGAAATTTTAAATAAATTTACACCTACTTCTCATAGACTGTCTATGAAGTCATAGCTTAAATGATCATTCCTGCTGCTTCAATGGCACATCAGAGTTGTTCTGCTTTAAATCAAAAGAGTCCTTGTCCCTTCACCTTTATCAGTTACTGGCTGTGGGCAGGCCCAAAAGGGCATGACCTTGGATGAGGTGATTCTCTAGTTGATGCAATTGCTGCAGTACTCCAGTGTCACGAAGAGAATCCAGGTGGCACAGCTGGGTGTTCACTTCAGTCCACCCCTAGCACTGCTGGAATCCACTTTATTTTCAATATACAGAGAGTAGCTCTTCCAGAATTCAATGGGTCTATCTTCCTGGGGCAAACTTAGGAGAAACAATTAAGTGGGAAGAACTATAGTCCTTGCCTCTGCAACTGGTTGTGGAATTTCAATTGATCATCTTTCTCCTTCATTGTTCCCTGTAGATTTCCCTTCTTTTCAGCTACCACCCCTGTGTGTCTTAGAGGCTTTCCTGGTGGTGTCACCCAGAATCTTGTTCTCAGAGAGCCCAAATCCCTGATTGCAGTGCCTTTCTCAAGCCAGGATTGCTACACTTGTCTATTTACCAGCAAAATTGGGCAAGAGAGCACCAAGAGGCACTAAAGTAGATCATCTGAGTTCAGTGCATGGGTATGGGATGCCACCTAACATCATGCTCAGTCAGAGACACACACAGAAGACAAGGAAACTGGTCCATGACCATGAGATTCATTAATTGTATCAAAAACTGATCACCCAGAAGTCAGCAGCCCAATAGAGCATTAGAGTGGCCTGTCGAAGGCACAGCTGAAACACCAGCCTAGAGGTGATATCTTGCCACAAGAATGGGAGCCATCATCCAGGATGTATATGTACCTTGCAACAAAGACCTTATATGAGACAGTGTCCTTAACAAGATGACTACATGAGTTTGAGAATAAAGAGGTTAAAGCACAAGTGGCCCTGCTTAACATCAATTCCAGTGATGCACTTTGGGAATGTATGCTTTCTTTCCTGGCAATTCTGGCATCTTCAAGGTTAGAAATTTTGTTTCCTATCAAGAAGAACACACTCAATAGGACACAACTAAGCATCCTACTGAATTATAAGATACAGCCCCCGAAAGCACTTCAGTCTTTTTCTGTGCAGGAACCAGCAGGCAAGAAAAGGAGTCACCATCCTGGCCTGGTGATGCTGCTCATGGATTTGACCCTGACCATCAGGAGGAGGTGGAAGGAGATAGGGCTATGGATATGTACAATAGGGGCAGGAAGAAATATGCTGGCACTGGTATGGCAGGAACTTAAATCTTCAAAGGGGTTCTCTTCTACCATCTGGAGCACATTTGTCTTAAAGCCTCCAATGTGCCAGCCTATTCTTGCTCATCTGATCTGATTAGCATGATGTCATTGACACAGTGAATCAGTGTGATTTTCTGGAAGATGTCTGGACAGTCTAATTGCTTTAGATTATGTTAACACAAAAGATGGGTCAGCCTCAGGGAAAATCTCTGAATATATATGACCATCCATTCCATGTGAACGGGAACTCTTTTTTGTGATAGGAATAGAAAAGAACACTTGCCAAATCAGTGGCTCTCCACCACATGTCTGAGGCCAGGCTCGTCTGCTCTGTCTGGCACAGTGGCTGCAATTAGGGGTGCTGCTACCACCTGGTTGAGTTTGCGGAGACAATAGTCCACCAGTATCTTCTGTTTCTTCAGGGGCCATACTGCTAAATGAAATATGCCAGGGACCCCCCTGCCACCCGATGTCTTTCAGAAACTTAAGGGTGGTAACAATTTTCAACAACCATCCCTCCTCTAGGACACTACCCTGCTTTTTATTTACTATTTTGACCAGGAATAGGTGGGTGGAAGTGTATCATTTAAGTACTTCTATTTGACATTCTCTTCTGTGATAGCTCTTACCCTACCCACCAAGGACATAATATAGGATTTGTGCCAACTATCATGTATATCGAGCCCAATTACATATTTAGAAACAAGATGAGTCCCAGGTGGGTCAATTAATGGGTTCCAGTACTAAAAGCAGGCTTAGGTCTGGAAACTGGGGAAAAGGATCAAGACTTTTTATTGGTGAAACCTCATGCAGTCTCTCGGCTATCCAACCTTGATTTCTTCTGATGGTGCAAGTTGAGTACTGTCCTTGTTGATGGCCCTACTATTCACCTCTAGGATATACCATGTTCCATTAAGCATCACCATCATTCTCTGCAGGACAGGGTCCTACACCGATCACTCTGATCTTGCCACTCATTATATTGATCACATCCACTTGCCCTTGATGGCTAAGTACAGCCAGATAACCTTATGCATCAGCTCCAGCCAGCCTAAGAGATATACCACTGAATTTAGTGATGTTGGTGCCAATCTCACCAGCATGTTCCCAGTGACCTTCGTAAGTGATCTACCCACCAGGACTTTCTATGGGACATAATCACCTTGTGGAGTTGTCAGTCTTACACAGTATGTCTACTCCAGCATACCCTCTTCTCTGACTCCTTTTGTAAAAATCAACATCATTGAGGTATAATTTATACATAATCAAAGTACCAAATTTACAAGTGCAATCTGGTGAGTTTTGGAAAATGTATACAGTTGTATAACCACCACCACAAAAAAATAGAACATAATATTCACCTCAAAACATTCTCCTGTGTCCCTATTAATTAGACATCTTTCACTGCCCTCAGCCTCTGACAACTATTCTTTCTGCTTTCTATTCCTACAGTTTTGCCTTTTCTAGAATTTCTTATAATTGGAATTTTATAACACATTGGGGTTTTTTGTATCTGACTTCTCTCACTCAGAATGTTTTGAGATGAATCTATGTTATGAGAATCAGTAGTCTACTTTCTTATTGCTGAAAACTATTCCACTGTACAGACATGCAACAATTTCCTTGCCTATTCAATTTTTTTTTTTTTTTTTTGACATTAGAGTTGTTTCCAGTTGGGGGCTATTATGAGTAAAGCTACTGTGAGCATTTTCATCCTAGTCTTTGTGTGAACATACGTTTTCATTTCTCCTGGGTAGATAACTAGAAGTGGGATTTCCTGGATATATAGCGAGTCTGTAGTCAACTTTACAAGAAACTTCTCCTTATTAGCGGTACAATTTTGGACTCCTTATGTGAGAATTGCAATTGTTCAACATCCTCTCCAAACTTTGGTATTGTCGATCTTTAATTTACGCTATTTTAGTGGGAATGCACTAATATTGCATTATGATTTTATTTGCTTTTACTTAATAACAAGTGGTGTTGAGCATCTTTTTATGTTTTTATTTGACATTTGCATGTCTTCTTTTGTAAAACATTTGCTCAAGTCTTTTGCCAATTTTTAAATGGGCTGTTTGTTTTCTAACATTGAGTTGTAAGAATTTTGTATATATTCTATTTCTTTATCATATATATGTTTGGCAATTATTTTTCCCAGTCTTATGATTCTCTTTAAAGCGTCTTTCCAAATGTTTACAGTGTTTTTCATTCCTATGAAGTCCAGTTAATCAGTTTTAATTTTATGATTTGTGGTTTGTGTATTCTATTTATTAAATCCTTGCCTAAGTCAAGGTTTTATGTTTTCTCTAGAAATGTTTGTGGTTTTAGTTCCTCTGTGATCTTTTTCTAGTTAATTTTTCTGTAATACAGGATAGTGGCCAAAGTTTATTTTTGTACATAAAATACCCAATTGTTTCAACACCAATGCTTAAAAGACTTCTTTTCTCCCATGGTCAAGATCAATTAACCATAAATATATGTGTCTATTTTTGGACTCTATTTTTTTTTATTATCTCTCTTTTACCAGTACCATAGTTGTGATTATATTGTAGCTTTATAAGTAAGTCTTAACATCAAACAATGTGTCTTCCATCTTTGTTCTTGTTTTCCAAAAATTTTTTGGATATACTTAGCATTTTCATATAAATTTCAGAATCATTTTCCAAAATCTTTTCTAAAAATAAAAGCAAACACAGTGGAATCTGAAATTCTTATTGTTCAAAGCTGCTTGGACACTCAAGGGGCTCAAGGCAGGGACACGCAAGGCAGGGACTTCATTATTTCTGAGCCAAAAAGATCATAGGCAGGTGACCATATGTGCCAGTTTGTTCTGGACAGTTGACACCTATTGTTTGGGCATAATTATTAATAGCATCTCCTTTTATTTTCAATAGTGTCCCTCTTTGGATGATAAATTATATGGTCCCCTGAGCCTTGGATGCCTTTTCCAAGCCTGGACTCTCCCATGTCTATGACCTCTAGGTGTACTAATACCGCCTTGCTATCCCCCCCAAGAGGTTACCACGGACTGAGGCACAGCCATCCTCGGGATCCACTGACACTGTTTCATTCACAGTCTGGGGAAATATCTCCTCTTACCTCTTCTTATGCTTCAAAGCTCTGCTCTGTATTTCCCCCCTTCTTTCTTCCTTCAGTACAATCTCTTCGATACCTTAGGCTTTAAGAAAGCAAAAACCTAAATGAAGGTTGCTCTAACAGCTTATTTTCCACCTTTCCTCAGACAGGAGAACATAACAGCTGGGAATCCAAAAAAGGAAAAAAATTGTGGGAAAACATAAATCAGTATCTCAACAAACTATTCTTCCATGTTTGTATCTTCAGAGTCTTTTACCAACGTCTGTCACAGAATGGAGATGCTCTATGAATACCGGAAGGATGAGAGAAAAGAGGATGACAGGAGGGAGCTCACATTGAAAAGAGGAATAACACATTATTTTATGAGTTCTCCAGCTGATGCTACAATGAAACAGCCTCTCCTGAACTTTTATGCTCTTTTAAATCCTCAGTCTATTCCACCACTCTGCCGACTAACGGGTTCAAATCATGCCCTGATGCCTATCTGCAGTGTTACCTTTGACCTGTTATTGACACTTACTCAGTCTGAATATCCTAAAATCGTGATGTGATACCCACCTCACTTGTTGATCATAAGACTTCAGTGAAGACAGTGAATGAAGTACTTAATACAGTGCCTGATCTCAATAAAGCCCTTATCACCCTCGGCAAGTGTGTGAGGAAGAAAAAGGAGCCTATAATGCAGATAAAATGGCTTCTTGTGTATTATCATGCTTGTGCCTGTATTTCATTAGAGGCTGAAGCATACTAGGTGCTCAATAAATTATTGGTATGCATGCATTTTTTTAAATAAGTATTTTTTATCATTAATATTGTCCTCATTATCTCCAAATAGCAAAGGAACAGCTGCTCTTCAACAGCGGAGGGGGAGATGACTGTATATTAGAGGATATAGTGTTTTATTTCTGTTATATTCTATTATCTTTTCTATTTGTATTTGTCTTATATTAATCTTTCATAGGGTTTCTAATACCCCTGTATTGTCACTCCAGCCTCCTGTTCTGCAGCCTAAAAAATCAAGCTGATTACAGTTCTTTTATTTGTCACAAATCAAAAGATTGTAGTGAAAACAGTTAATACTATGGAAACCACAACTGGTTACTTTATCACTAGGTCAGGTGGCAGCTCAGGAAAACCTATTAATCTAGGATTTCTTTTGACATATAATAGAGGAGCCAGCTGGGCCTCAGCTCCTTTCCATTCGAACACGCTGTTTGCTTACAGTGATTCCGTACAAGGTGCAGCTGTAACCGCTACGCACAAAAAAATTAGTTTATGCCACTAGAGGGCGCTAGAGCCCAAGACCTGAAATGAGGCCGATGCTAACCCCACTGCACTGAAGTTGCAGTGCGATTTGTATTGCAGTATATTGTTTTGCTGTACTGTGCTATAATATATTGAATTGCATCAGATTAAATTACATCATTTGATATGGATTTATATGATATTTAAGTGGATTGCCTTAGAGAAAGCACAATTTGCTCTTATATTTTTTCATTGATGCCTATAATTGTCCTTTTCTTAAATAATAGTGGCTGAAATAGATGCACAGCAAAGCATAACTCACTTCAAGAATTTACCAGACTCATTTGCAAAGAGACAGCAAGCTACAGTTGAAAGAGCATTGGTGAGTCGGTCAATCCTATCTCTTCAGAGCCTAAATATTGCTTGTACACAGCAGGCACTCAACATATTTGAAAGAATTAGACATGATTTCTATTTCTTGTATGCCATTCTTTGGGCAAACTTGGGTCAAGTATGTAATAAATATTTCTTAAAGTGGATCCTCTGATTACCATACTAAAATCATCTGGGTGTTTCTTAAAAATGATATTTCTTAACGTAACATAGACCTAACAAATCAGGACTCCTGTGAGGTGATGGTGGGGGGTGGTGGGGAATCTCCATTTTCAGTAAGCATTCCTTGTGTATACAGAAGTTTCAGAATCATTGGCTTAACCTGCTCACTGTCTTAGTTTCCTCCCTTTCTTCATCTGAGGAATTAATGAATTCCTCAATCAATTATTTGGTACAGGTGCTTCTATGGAGTCATCGCCACTTGTAAGGGAGAGGAAATGTCAGTTCTCCTAGTTGCAGAAGCAAAGCTCAGCCGGCAAGGATGAGACTCGAGCTTACTGCCGTGCATTCCTGTATAGTCATTCTCAGCCACCGCAGGGGCTCTCGATGTGGAGGCGAGAGAGCCAGCACTCATGCATAGAGTTCAACAGTGAGGGTGCAGAAGGGGTTTGTACCCAGCCATAGAAAAGAGAAGCAGCAAACAGCAGTCAACATCTTATTCCAAAGTCCAGCTCCAGAACCAGCAAGTATCAGCATTACCTGGAAACTTGTTAGAAATCAAAGATCTTGAATTTCACTGAAATAATTCAGCAGACATACTAAATCAGATCCTGGAGTGGGGCCCAGTAGTCTGTATTTTAACAAGTCCTTGGGTGATAGTGATGCACGCTAATGTCTGAGAACCAATGGTGTGTTCTACATGCACTCTCCCAGGGCCAGCTGCTCCTGGAGCTTGAAGTCATGTGCCATCATTTCCTAAGGTTTTTGTAAGCTTCCAGGTGTGCAGTGGCCATAAGGTTTGACATTGGATTTGAGATACCTATTGGAAATCAAGTGGATACATTTAGTTGGCCATCAGATTTATAAGTCTGGAGTTCAGGGGTAGATTCAGAGATGTAATTTTAGAAATGTATTAGTCCATTGTGCATTGCTATAAAGAAATACCTGAGGCTGGGTAACTTATAAAGAAGAGATTTATTTGGCTCACTTCTGCAGGCTGTACCAGAAGCATGGCTCCAGCATCTGCTTCTGGTGACATCCTCAGGAAGGTTTTACTCATAAAAGCAAGGGAAGCCAATGTGTCACATGGTAAGAGAGGGAGCAAGGCAGGAGGGTGGTGCCAGACTCTTTTAAATAACCACATATTGTGTGAACTAATAGAGTGAGAACTCACTCATTACTGGGAGGATGGCACCAAGACATTCAGAAGGGATCTTCCCCATGGCCTGGACACCTCCCACCAGGCCTTTCTTCCCACATTAGGGATCATATTTGACATGAGATTTGGAGGGGACAAACATCCAAACTATATCAAGAAGACGGCCAGGCACTGTGGCTCACACCTGTGAGCACTTTTCATTCAGCACTTTGACAGGCCAAGGCAGGCAGATCACGAGGTCAGGAGATTGAGACCATCCTGGCCAATCTGGTGAAACCCTGTCTCTACTAAAAAAAAAAAAAAAAAAAAAAATAACCAAGCATGGTGGTGCGTGCCTGTAGTCTCAGTTATTTGGGAGACTGAGGCAGGGGAATCGCTTGAACCCAGGAGGGTGAGGTTCAGTGAGCCGAGATCGTGCCACTGCACTCCAGCCTGGCAACAGAGCAAGACTCCATCTCAAAAAAAAAAAAAAAAAAGTCAGCCATATATCAAAATAGTTATATAGACAATAGTTGTGATAAGGAAGAAAGGGACTCTTTTATAAAATCAGCCTATAACTTGTACCAGGTTGTTCAGGGTTGCTTTTTTTATAATTGCCCCAAGCTGCCCAAAACATCTTAGGTATCCAACAAGAGGAGAATGAATAAACAAACTATGGCATATACAGGGGAATATTACTCAGTTAAAAACAAGAAACATGCTAGTGGCAATGGCAACAACATGAATGAAGCTCACATAAACAATGAGTAAAAGTGGGTAACAAAAGAATAAACACAATATGATTCTATTTATATGAATTACAAGAACAGGCAAAACTAATCTATATGGTAACAGTGGTTACCTCTGAGGGGTTAACTCTGCAGGAACTGAGTGAGAAGGTATAGGGGAGAGCTCCCTGGCATGTTGGAAACTTCCGTTTCTTGACAGGGGTTGGGTTGCACTGATGTATGCATTTGGCAAAACTCATCCAATGGAGCATTTAAAATGTGTGCATTTCTCTGCATGTAAACTGTACCTCAAAAGAAAAAATAATAATATTTGGCTACACAAGAATATTGAACTCTAGTGAAAAATGTTGGTAATATGTATGCAAAATTGTTTAGGGATGAAGTAAGCTGATTTCTGTAATTCACATAGAAATGGATCAAAAATAAGATGACTTAGTAAAGAATGGCTAGATAGAAGGGTGGATAAGTAAATATGCTACTAAAGAAAAGAGTATAATAAGGTGGTGATTGTAGGATCTAGAGGTGAGTTTATGGGTGTTACTATAAAAGTGTTTCTACTTTTGTGTATATTTGAAATTTTTCACAATAAACTATTGAAAAAACCAGATGACTACAAGGGCAGAGTGTTAGCTGCTCTTTTAGAAACACAAACTAATTTTTTAATGGGCAAAAGATATACAGATGACAAATAAGCACATGAAAAGATATTCAGTGTCATTTGATCATCCCAGAAATGCAAATTAAAACCACAATCAGATGTAACTGTACAACTATTAGGACAATCACAAGTTTTAAAGGTTTGGTAAGTACGGTATCAGTTCATGGGTGGTAAGAATGAGGAGCAATGGGAATGTTCGTATATTGCTTGAGGCAAAGTAAAATAGTTTACTACCTTGCAAACACAATGTAGAAATTTCTTTAAAATTTACAAGTACATCTTCCATATGACCCAATCTTTCTACTAGTAGGAATTTACCCAAGATAAATGAAAGCATATTACCACACGGACACACAAATTAGGCTGGTGTAAACATACCAGCTTTACTTGTAACAGCCAAAGCTGGAAAAAACTCAAATGCCTATCAATTTGGGAATAAACAAATTATTGAACATCCATATAATGGAATACTATTCAGCAATAAAAAGGCGTGAACTATTGATCCCCCACAAAAGCATGGATGAATCTCGGCATAATTAAGCTAAGTGAAAGAAGTTAGCCGCTTTGATATGGTAACAATTCAGTCTAAGTTTTTTAAGTGAAAGACTCTTGGGAAAGTAGATTCTGTTTCTTGCACATTGCTCTGTCACTAATACCTACAACATAGCGCACTGGGACACAAAGTATGTACATAAGTTGCATGGTGACTGACTCAGCAGCTCAGTTAGAATTTACTCTTAATTAATCTACTGAACTAGTACACAGAGTAACAAAGGGTTAACTTGAATGAAGATATGTACTGGAAGAGTATGCCAAGAAATTTGATGAATTACAGGAAAGAGAAGGGACTTCATTCTTTTCAACACTAAGTATTTCACCACATTCTTTTCTTGTTTGCGTGGTTTCTGAGAAGTTGGATGCAATTCTCACTTTTCCTCTTCTTATACATAAGGTACATTTCCTCTAGCTTCATTCAAAATTTGTTCTTCACTTTTCTGCCATTTAAATATAATATACCTAGGTGTCATTTTTTTCTTGGTATTTATCCTGCTTAGTATTCTCTCAGCTTCCTAGCTCTGTGGGGTTTTGTTTGATATTAATTTTGAAAAACTCTCCATCTTACTGCTTCCTGTGTTTTTCCTGTTCCTTTTTCTCTGTCTTTTTTTCCCCATATTCCTGATATGAGTATGTTTCTTCTTTGGGATTGTCTCACGGTTGTTGGATTTCCTATTCCATCTTTTACTGTCTCTTTTTGATTTACAGCTTTGAAAATTTCTAGTGACATATCCTCAAGCTCAGAGATTCTTTCCTTAGCCATGTCCAGGCTACTAATAAACTCATCAAAGGCATTCTTCATTTATGTTACAGTGTTTCTGATCACTATAATTTCTTTTCTATTCTTTCCTAGGACTTCCATCACTCTGCTTACATTATCTGTTCTTATATGCTTTCTACTTTTTCATTAGATCTGTTAGCATATTAATCATAGTTTTTAGAGAATCCTTGGTCTGATAATCCCAATATTCCTGCCATATCTAACTCTAGTTCTGATATTTGTTCCTTCCTTTCAAACTGTATGTTTTGCCTTTTAATATGCCTTGTAATTATTTTGGAATAGGTGGACATGATGTACTGACTAGAAGAAACTTCAGTTAATAGACCATTTGCAACATAGTGATAAGATGGGGAGGGAAAGAGTTGATAATGCTGTGCTTCAGTTTCAAACTTTTTGTAAGCCTGTGCCCCGTACTTGAACTTCACACGTGCGTCTCAATTTTTCCCCTTCTTATGTGGTTTGTCATGGCTAGAGGATGCTGGAATCAGGTATTTTTCTTCTCTCACGTGGAAGGCTGTTTGGAGGCTGGAATTGAACGTTTCCCCCTCTCCCAAGTCAGTTAGGCTTTGATAAAACCCCAGCAGATTAGGCTCTGGTAAAATAGTTTCTCTTAAGGGCAGGCATTGTTAAGAACAGAATGCTCTGGTATATTCCTCTGGTAGAAGCATGAGTGGGGTTTTCTCCAACATTTACCATGAGAACCTGGTGGAGCTCCTAGAGTAAAACCCACAGAAGGTGGGAGCCTCCCCATGACTGTCCACTATCCCAGACTTTTAATTCCCAGGCTTGTCCATGCTGAACCTCCAGCAATTCATTAATGCAATTCAGGTTTCCATACCCAGCACTGGTGCACACAGTGGTTTCTGCTAGTGGATTTCTGCTCAGGTAATTTGTGATTCTCTATGTTGCCTCTGTGTCTCTCAAATTTGGGGAGCAGCAGTTTACTCTGTGACTTCACTTTTCTGATGGATTTAAAAAGAGCTGTTGATTGTTCAGTTTGTTCAGATTTTTACCTGTTGTTGGGACAAAGTAACAAACTCCAAGCCCCTTACATGCCAGACCAGAAGCCAGACATCTCAACTTTATTTCTTAGATGCATAACAGATTTGTGACTGAAGAGAAGGACTGCTAGAGGCAGATGAGGGGCCTGTCTTCTCCAGAAAGAACTTTCTGAGGCCTTGGACTCAAGCAGTGTGATTTGGGCCTGGTAGCAATGCACACAAGGGAACCAGGAACACTCTCCTCACTGATCCATGGACCACTTTGGCCCTTCCAGGGTTCATAGTTTTTAAAGCCCAGGGATAAAACACTTTTGTCTCAGACTTGGACAGGAGCCTTTCTATAAAGAAATCCAGCAGAAGGGGAAGTGGTTTGGACTAAAATGCTGCAGATGGGGGACAGGGAGAAGAATATGGGAGGACTGAGTTGAAATCCCCCAGGAAAATCTAGAAAACCTTAGACGAGATTTTTCTGGGGACTGACTTCTCGTGCTATGTAGTTAAGGAACAAATTCCAGTGAAATGTGGGTGTTACCATTAACCCCAGGCAGAGCCCCACATTTCAGTCCTCCATGAATGTTCACATTTCCTTTTGTAGGGGTTTCTAAGTGAAGATAAATTATTAGAGCAAAGAAAGTTGGGAACATGACAAAAGTCAGTGGTAGCCAAGAAAATGTGTTGAATTTGGCAACATAGAGAGCCAAGAATAGGACTCGAGTAGTAACATGTATGGAAATGAGACATGGGTGATATATGTACTGGAACTGCAGCTTCAACATCACTGAGCATGAGTTCCTGCAGGCTCGAGTTCTCCAACTTCATAAAAGAATGGCAAAAACACAGATCCTCACAGTGGCAGGTTGACAGGAAACAAGGTTACCTTCTGGCTCTAAGGTTGCAATGGAAATGTGAACCTCATGACTTTGGTTTTGAGTCCTGTGTTATTAGAACACTGAAGTTAAGAAAGTCAACCAGCTATTTTTGATAACAGCTGATGTGGGGTTTGGAGAAGTGCTAATGTGTTCGTTAATCCCTTCTTGTGTAACCAAAGCAAGATTACTCAGAAACCTGAAGACTGGAAAAAAGTCTTGAGTTCCTACTCGGGAGAGCTCAGCCTTCTGCAAGCAAAGGTGGTCACAGGACCTTAGTCCAGACACAGGAAGCACAAGGAATGCACTGGCTTCTAAACCCCCCTCCCTGCTATCTTCTATACCTTCTCCTCCAGGCTTCATTTTGCTGGAGTGGATGCCAGGGCCACAGGATGACAGGTAAAGTTGACGTGAATTGATATTTACACATATAATGAAAAGGAAGGAGAACTGTCCCCAAAATAATCCTCTCTCACTCCTTTCCACTACCTCATGCACTAACTGTTATGTAACAACACTAGGTCCTAGAAAGGTGCTGTAGAAATTAAAACATTGTTCTTTTCTTCGTCTGTTGTCTTTAATAACTAAAATATTTGAAAATTAACTAAATTCAAAACCTTTTTATTTATACAATACCCTGAAAACATATAATTCCTGACAAGATCATAAAAATCTGTGTGCATTTCTATATATACACATTTATTTCTTTTTATATATGTATATGTACATGTGGATGTGCAGGCATATATGTTGGAAGGAGGGAGAGCAAAACTGGCACTTTAGGCATCATAATACCAGCTAACACCTGCACATGCTTACTCTGTGCCAGGAGCTATTCTTAAGGCTTTACACATTTACAGTGTTTACTCAGTTAGTTCTCATAACAATTCTATGAGGTAGGTATTACTATATTCATCATTATCCCCCATTCATCAGATTGGACAACTAAAATACAGAGAAGCCAGGAATAAAGACAGGATTTGGTCTGAGACTGTGAGTGCCACAGCCCCTGGCCCTCTCCTTGGAGTCCATTTAAAAGTCACTGGACAGGCAAGGCAACCTGACTATGCAATTGAATTCAATTCCACTGATAATGCTAGAAAAATTTTTTCTATAGCAGCTTCCTTGTTCAGAACGTTGCTTGCAGAAACATGTTGGGGAGGTTAAAACCTTTGCCTGAAGGATAAAAAATGGCAGGTTGGAGGAATGGAATGTCACATTTCAAAACATGTTTGGGAAAAGAAAAAAAGACTTTGAAAACTAAGATTCTTTGATTTCTTTCTTCTTTCCTTTTAACCACGCCTTCCCAACATACCTTTTTCTACTAACAGGCCTCTGCTTAGCCCAAGACCCAAAGAAGACGCTCCATTTTCCCCATCAGCTACACATCTGCTCGGCATTGCAGGGTTCTAGGACTGAGATATAGTTATCTGCCAGTGGTCTGTCTTAAAGGCTGAGTATAGCCAAAGTGTTAAAGAGAAGGTAGATCTGACATTATGTAGTTCAAGGAACTGTCTCCACCTCTTCAGCAATTATAAAATGATCCTTGTAGCCACCATTTAATGAGCAGCCACTACTGGTTGGAGATTATCATATGTTCTCACTCATCCATTAAATAATCTAGTCTACACACAAGAAAGCCTTCTGCATTCTCACTGTCTTTACATGCTCTTTCTCAGGCTTTTAATGTTCCCTTCTCCTTCCTGCCACAAAACTTTTGCATATGCTGTTTCTTCTGACTATAACACTTCCCACACTTCCATGAATTATTAATTAATTTCTTCTGACTATGACACTCTTCACACTCCCATTAACAAAGCTGAGAACTTATTTCAATGTGAAGTTATAATTCATTTGTGTCATTCTTAAATAATGCCGATCTCCCAGTTGATACCTAAGGTCCATAAAAGCAGGTATTATAGGTGTCCTTTGCTTACCATCATGTCACTAGAAAGTAGTGCAGGGACAGGTAGGATCTCAATAATACAGGTCACATTAATTAACTTTCCCAGATAGGCAGAGCTGACAGTCAAATTCTATTTGGCCAAGGTTCAAAGCTGAGCCCTCTATGTGCTGTACTGCCTCCAACATATTCGTGGCACTTCAGGAAAAGGAATCAACTTTAAATTAATAACCTATAAAGAAATGCCAAGAAAATGGAGACTAGAAGATGACATGACCACCACAGTTGCAAAATACAGGCCTCGGGCTGAATGATATTGCAAGGTCTTTCAACTTTTGAGCTTGTAAAGATGCTCCATCTTATATACCTGTCTTCTGTCATAGCTCTCTGTCCATATCTATCTGAAATCTACAGTTTTGGCTTTCACCACTCTTCTTATTCTTTCCCCCATCCCACACTTAGTTTCAGTTGCCCTCAGTTTATGTTTGTCAGATAGGTAGGTAGGTAGATAGATAGATAGATAGATAGATAGAGATATGTGGGTATATGCTTTTGAAAATAATTTAAATGGATATTTGAGTCACAATGAAAAAGCAAAATCTTTAAACTCTAATTTTTTTTTCTAAAATATTTTTCTTTTCATTGTTCACATCTACTTTCGTTTTTCTTTTGACTCCATCTATCAGTTATAATTCATAATTTCTTTCATGGAGTCATAAATTTTGAAAGCAGCAGTTTCTTGCTTTTGAGATCTTTACTCTCTCCATCTTACACCTCAGTAAACAACAGTAAACAGCCCCATCTCCAACTCCTCTCCACCCACCCCTTACCGCTCCCTACACACCCACAGCCCCACTCTCCCCTCCGTGTGCACCCATGCACCTTCCCAGCACCTGTGTGACCTCTCACACACATCTCCACTTACTATCTTAGCACAATTGCTATTTATTGAGCACCTATTATGTACAAAGCAGGTGGTGTTTCAACTCCATCTCTCTGTATAATATGACTATCAACTGAGATCTATATCAAAGTCTTCATTGTACTGGTAAGGAAATGAGGGCTCCAAGAAGTTAAGTCTGCCTAAGGTAATGCATCTAGTGTGGAACAGGGCCAGAATTTAAATCATTCTTGATCCTAGTGTCCTTGTTCTTTTTGCCACACCACAAAATGACTAGAACAGTTAAACTCAACTAAAAGAAGTAACAAAACAAATGATCTCCAATGCCAATGACTACTTGAACCTATGAATCAGTAAGGGCCAATGTCAAGCTACACTTACCTCTCCATTGTCTCTTTCAATCATACTTTTTCCACCTCCCATTTCTCCTCACTACCTGCTCCTAGAGAAAGAAAACTAAGAGTACCTGACTAAATAGTCACCTAAAAAAATGTCTAAGGAACTGATTTTTTATTATTCCCCAGAAGAAAGACAAATACCATTTACTGAGTGACTACTTTTGCCAAATGCTTTATAAGTGTCAACTCATAATGTTATTTACATTTTGTAAGTGAGAGAGCCTTGGACAAGTTAAAAAATTAAATCTCAAGTTTCAGTTATGAATCCTTTTATTTCCCTTTATAAACTCTTTCTGGACAATTTCATCCACATGTATGTTTAAGTCATCAGTTAAGTGCTGGTTACTCCTAAATCTAAAATTCTAGGTCTCACCTTTCTATTTGTTTCCAATCATAGACTCTTAATTGTTTCAGTTTATGGACCCCTGTCTACTCCCCAGAATTTTTGAGGACCCTAAAAATCTTTTGCTTATGTGGATTATATTTATTAATGTTTACTATGTTAAAAATTAAAACTGAGAAAAGTTTTAACATTTACATATTAATTTATTTAAATTAATAATAAACTTATTACATGTTAATCTTACAACATATTTTGTGGAAAAATAACTATTTTCCAAAAAAAAAAAGTGTACTAAAAAGAGGCCATTGGCTTATGGTTTAAAAATCTCCATAATATCTAGCTTAATAGAAAGTATCTGGATTTTCATATCTGTTCCTGCATGCAATCTGTAATAATATTGAGAAAAACTGGCCTCATATACATACATAGTTAGAAAGAGAAGGAGTATTTTAATTGTTCTCCTTTTTAAATTTTTTAGATAATTGTGGATATTCTCTTTTGATATTACAGATATTACACCAAAACTCAAAAGTAGTAGTTCCTTAAAGGTTAGTTGCAATGCAAAACCTGAAACTACATCAGTGAACTTTTCATACTCCATTAAAATAAAATATGCTGGTCTATTTTGAAATTTGAATTGATCTTTTACCTATGCAAAATTTTGTAGCATGCATTGGTCATTTGGAACATATTGGTTTACTGAGTTATGCAGTTATGCAGATGTTCCAAAGGTTGACAGATTTTTTTACATAATATGAATTCATAGCATTTGTTAATATCACCTGTGACCTGACCAGACAAATCTTAAAGTATTGGTAAACCTTTTCCAAATTCCATTTTTCAATCGAAAACTCAATTTTTGCATGAACAAAACATGCAAAGGGAACATTCAATGTTTCCTTTGAAGTGATAGGCTCATTTTGTTCATTTTTGAGAAAATGTCCACCAAATATACAAACTATGGTCTACCTGTCTGTTGTTCTTTCAAATAAAAATGGCATTCCATAAAAAGTTGCCAGCTCAAATGGCAATTCAAACAATTCTCAAAACGTTATTCCATCTCACGCCAGTTAGAATGGCGATCATTAAAAAATCTGGAGACAACAGATGCTGGAGAGGATGTGGAGAAATAGGAACACTTTTACACTGTTGGTGGGAGTGTAAATTAGTTCAACCATTGTGGAAGACGGTGTGGCGATTCCTCAAGGACCTAGAAATAGAAATTCCATTTGATCCAGCAATCCCATTACTGGGTATATATCCAAAAGACTATAAATCGTTCTACTATAAGGACACATGCACACGAATGTTCATTGCAGCACAGTTTACAATAGCAAAGACCTGGGAACCAACCCAAATGCCCATTGATGATAGACTGGACAGGGAAAATGTGGCACATATACACCATGGAATATTATGCAGCCATCAAAAACAATGAGTTTGTGTCCTTTGTAGGGACATGGATGAACCTGGAAACCATCATTCTCAGCAAACTACACAAGAACAGAAAATCAAACACTGCATGTTCTCACTCATAGGCGGGTGTTGAACCATGGGAACACATGGACACAGGGAGGGGAGTATCACACACTGGGGTCTGTCGGGGGAAAAAGGGGAGGGATGGTGGGGGGGTGGGGGAGTTGGGGGAGGGATAGCATGGGGAGAAAGGCCAGATATAGGTGATGGGGGAGGAAGGCAGCAAATCACACTGCCATGTGTGTACCTATGCAGCAATCTTCCATGTTCTTCACGTGTACCCCCAAACCTAAAATGCAATAAAAAAAATAATAAAAAAAAAGGAAAAAAATAAATAAATAAATAAATAAATAAATAAATAGAAAGAAATGTCAAAGCAAAAAAAAAAAAAAAAAAAAAAAAAAAAAAACGTTATTCCTTGTGATAAGCATTATAGGCTGATATGCAGCATAAATGATTTATGAAATTTCTAGAAATACAATTTCAAAAGTATAAACATATGAAATATGAAACTATAAACCTAACAAGGTCTGCATAACTTGATATTGAAAACAATGAAATATTACTGAGAGAAATTAGAGATTATTTTAATAAATTAAGACTCTATGTTCTCTATTATTTAGGTCAGAAGACTAAATATTGTTTAGATTTTAATTCTCCCCAAACTGACACACAATATTAACTCAAACTCAATCAAAATATCAGCTAGAGGAAAGGGGTGGAGCAAAATGGCCAAAGAGATGGCTCCATCAATTGTCTCCCCCATGTGGGACTATCAAGTTTAACAACTATCTACACAAAGGGAGCACCTTCATAGGAACCAGAAATTGAGTGAGCACTCACAGTGCCTGGTTTTGAATTCCTATTACTGAAAGAGGGACCAAAGAGAGTGAGAAAGACAGTCTTGAATTCCTGATGCCATGCCTCCTCTATTCCCCAGCAACAACCACAAAGCTATGCACTTGGGAGAGGGATGGGGTAGCGATTGTGAAGCTTTGCATTGAACTCAGTGCTGCCCTGTCACAGTGGAAAGCAGAACAGGACTGTATTCAGCTGATGCCCGCACATGGAGGAAACATTTAGGCCAGCCCTAGCCAGAGGGGGAATTGCCATCCCTGCAGTCAGAGCTTGAATTCCAACAAGTGACATAAACACAGGTTGGAGTGCTCTGGGGCCCTAAGTGACCTTGGTGGGTAGTTTAGGACCCAAGGACTTCAATTTCTAGGCAAGTCCTCATGCTAAGCCTAGTGTTCTTATTCTTCAGGAAAGAACTAGCAGCAACACCCACATAGTATACTGTGGGCTTCTGAGACTCAGATGTGCTGGCTTCAGATAAGAACCAGCACATTCCCAGCTATGCTGGCTATGAGAAGTGACTGTGAAACTTAAGAAAAGGGAAAAGTAAAGGAGGGGAATTTGTCTTGGACCTTAGGTACCAGCTCAGCCAGAGTAGGATAGAGCATCAAGTGGGTTCACAGGGGTCCCTGATTATAGAACTTGGCTCTTAGACTGAATATCTGGACCTGTCCTAAGCCAGAGGGGAGCCCACTCCCCTAAAGGGTAAGTCACAGGGGAGCCCCACTCCCCTAAAGGGTAAGTCGGAGGCCTGATTAATACAAGTTAACTGAAGAGCCCCTTTCTTGGGCCTTAACTGAATGTCAGTAGTAGCCTGGCAGTACTCCATGTGTGTCTGTGGTGGTGGTGGCAATGGGGTGAAGCTCCTTGACCCATGGCAAGGAGAGGGGAAAAGCAGGAAGGACTGTGGCAAGTGGTTTGAGTGCCAACTCAGCTGCAGTAGAATAGGTAGATTTTTAGACATTTGACTCCAGTCCCTGGCTCCCAGAAAGCATCTCTGTACCTCTCCAGGGTTTAGAAGAACTCAGCACCCTGAAAGGAAAGACACAAGGATGACTGGATTCACCACCTGCTCATTATAGATCCCTGGGGCCTTGAGCAAACATATGTAGTAACCGGGTAGTGGTCACAGCAGGCCATGACTGAGATCCTGTGCTGTTTTTCCTTAAGTCTAACCCAGTGCAGTCCCAGTAGTGGTGATCACAGGGGTGGTTATATCACCCTACTTCCAGTTTCAGATGGCCCAGCATATAGAAGGAGACTGTTTGTTTGGGAGAAAGTAAGGGAAGGGAACAAGAATCTGCCTGGCGATCAAGAGAATTCTTTCAGATCTTACCTAAGACCAACAAAGCAGTACCTCCGTGAGACTGCCAGACCACAAGATTAATGAGCTTGTGGTACTCATTAATGCAGATATGACAGCTTAGATCACAATACCCAAGTCTTTTTGAATACCTGGAAAGCCTTCACAAGGAAGACAGGTACAGTCTCACATGGCAAAGACTATAATAAATATCTAACTCTCAGTGTTCAGACACTGATTAACATCCACAAGTATCAAGACCATTCAGGAAAACCTGACTTCACCAAATGAATTAAATAAGGCACCATGGACCAGTCCTGGAGAAAGAGAGATATGTGACCTTTCAGAGAATTCAAAATAGCCATTTTGAGGAAATTCAAAGAAATTCAAGACAACACAGAGAAGTCACACAGAATTCTATCAGATAAATTTAACAAACAAATTGAAATAATTGAAAATAAATTCTGAAGTTGAAAAATGCAACTGATATACGGAAGAATGCATCAGAATCTCTAAACAGAACGATTTATCAAGGAAAAGAAAGAATAAGTTACAGGCTATTTGAAAATATGCAGAGGAAACAAAAGAAAAAAATATAAAAAAGTGAAACATGCCTACAAGATCTAGGAAGTGGCCTCAAAAGGGCAAATCTAAGAGTTATGGGCATTAAGGAGAAGACAGAAAAGAGATAGAGGTAGAAATTTTGTCCAAAGGGAAAACAACAGAGAATTTCCAAAATATAGAGAAAGAAACCAATATTCAAGTACAAGAAGGTTACAAAATACCAAGTGGATTTAACCCAAAGAAGACTATTTTAAGGTATTTAATCAAATTCCCAAAGGTCAAGGATAAAGAAAAGATCCTAAAAGTGGCAAATATAATATATATATATATATATATATATGAATCTCTAAATAGCACAGTTTATATTAATTGTGCTAATTAACTGTGCTAAGCAATTATGCTAATATATATATTTGTAGGCATGTTTCATTTTATGGTATATACAGCATACAATGCAGCAGGCAGCAGACTTTTAAGCAGAAAACTTACAGGCCAGGAGAGTGTGGCATAAGATATTTAAAGTGTTGGAGAAAAAATCTTTTACTCTAGAATAGTATATCCAGTGAAAATAACCTTAAAACATAAAGGAGAAATAAAGATATTGCCAGACAAACAAAATCTGAGGGATCTTACTAACACCAGACCTGTCCTACAAGAAATGCTAAAGAGACTACCTCAATCAGAAAGAAAAGGATGTTAATGAGCAAGAAAAAAATTCATCTCAAAGTATAAAACTCACTGGTAATAGTAAGTATAGGGAAAAACAGACTATTATAACACTGAAACTGTGGTATGTAAACTAGTCTTAAGTAGAAAGACTAAAAGATGAAGTAATAAAAAATAATAACTACAAAAACTTTTTAAGACATAAACAGCACAATGAGATAATAATTGAAACAAAAATTTTAAAAGCAGGTGATGAAGTTAGAGTTTTTCTTAGTTTTTTTCTTTGCATCTTGATCAATTGATTATACAAGTGCTGTAAAGCTGCTATCAGCTTAAAATAATAGAAAATAATATAGTATTTGCAAACCCCATTGTAACCTCAAATCAAGAAAACATATAGCAGCTACACAAAAAATAAAAAGCAAGAAATTAAATCATACCAGTAAGAAAATTACCTTCAGTAAAAGGAAGACAGGAAGGAAGGAACGAAGGAAGAAGAGACCACAACACTATCAGAAAATGAATAACAAAATGACAAGAGTAAGGCCTTACTTATCAATAATAACATTGAATGTAGATAACCTAAACCCTCCAATCAAAAGACCTAGAGTGGATGAATGGATAGAAAAGACCCAGTGATCTGTTGTCTTCAAGAAACACAAACTATAAAGATACACATAGATCAAAAACAAAAGAATGGGAAAAAATATTCCATATCAATGAAAACCAAAAGAGAGAAGGAATACTCTATATATATATATATATATATATATATATATATGGGTATTCCTATATATGGGTATTCCTCCTCTCTATATATATGTTTATATATATATATATATATATATATATATATATATATATTTCAAAACGAATGCTATAAGAGACAAAAAAGTCATTATATAATGAAAAAGGAGTCAATTCAGCAAGAGGATATAACAATCATAGATACATATGCACTCAACACTGTAGCACCCAGATATAGGTAGCAAATATTATTAGAGCTAATGAGAGAGATAGATCACAAAACAATAATAGGTGGAGACTTCAACACCCTACTTTGAGCACTGAAATAATCTTCCAGACAGTAAATCAATAAAGAAACATCTGACATAATCTGCATCATAAACCAAATGGACCTAATAGTTATTTACAGAACATTCCATCAAAGAGCTACAGAACATACATTCTTTTCCTCAACACATGGATTATTCTCAACAATCGAACATATGTTAAGTCACAAAACAAGTCTTAAAATATTTTTAAAAATTGAAGTAATATCCATAATCTTCTCTGGAAATGATAGAAACAAACCCTATAAATTAAAAAAAAAAAAAAGCAACTCATGGAGATTAAACAATATGCTCCTGAATAACCAGTGGGTCAATGAAGAGATTCAGAAGGAAATTTAAAAATATCTTGAAACAAATTAATGGAAACACAATGTACCAAGACTAACGGCATACAGAAAAAGTAATACTAAGTGGGAAGTTTATAGCTATGAGTGCCCACATCAAAAAAAGGAGAAAACTTTCAAATAAATAATCGAACAATACATCTTAAAGAACTACAAAAGCAAGAACAAATCAAACCCCAAACTAGTAGAACAGAAATAATAAAGATCAGAGTGGAAAAAAATGCATTTTAAATGAAAGAAATAAAAAAAATTAATGGAACAAAAAGGTTGATTTTTTGAATAGATAAACAAAATTCACAAATCATTAGCCAGACTAAGAAAAAAAGATAGAAGTCCCAAATGAATAAAATAAGAGATAAAAAAGGAGACATTACAACTGATACTGCAGAAATTTAAACAATCATTAGTGGCTGCTACAAACAACTACATGCCAATAAATTAGACGATCATAAAAATAAATGAATAAGGCCAGGCATGGTGGCTCACACCTGTAATCTCAGCATTTTGGAAAGCCGAGGCAGGTGGATCATGTGGTCAGGAAATCAAAACCATCCTGGCCAACATGGTGAAACTCATCTCTACTGAAAATAGAAAAATTTGTCAGGCATGGTGGTGTGCACCTGTAGTCCCTGCTACTCGGGAGGCTGAGGCAGGAGAATTGCTTCAACCCTGGAGGCGGAGGCTGCAGTGAGCTGAGATCACACCACTGCACTCCAGCCTGGGTGACAGAGTGAGACTCCATCACAAAAAAATAAATAAATAATAAATAAAGGAATAAATTTCTAGATACATAAAATCTAACAAGTCTGAACAATGAAGAAATCCAAAACCTGAACAGACCAATAACAAGCAAGAAATCAAAGCTATAAAAATTTTTCCCAGCAAAGAAAAGCCCAAAACTCAAAGGCCTCCCTGTTGAATTCCAACAAACATTTAAAGAACTAATACCAATCCTACTTTAATTATTCTGAAAAATTGAACAGGAAGGAATACTTCCAAACTCATTCTATGAGGTCAGTATTACTCTGATACCAGAACCAGACACACACACACACACACACACACACACAGAGAGAGAAAACTACAGGCCAGTATCCTTTATGAATATTGATGTAGGATATCCTCAACAAAATACTAGCATACCAAATTTAATAATGCATTTAAAAGATAATTCATGCTGACCAAGTGGGATTTTTTCAGAGATACAAAGATAGTTTGACATATACAAATCAATTCAAATGATACATCATGAAGAGCAAAAACTATATGATCATTTCAAATGATACTGGAAAAGCATTTAATAAAATTCAACATCTCTCATGATAAAATTCTCAAAAACTGAATATAGAAGGACGTATCTCAATTCAATAAAAGCCATATTAAAGACCCACAGCTAGCATCAAAGTAAATGGGGAAAAGATGAAAGCTTTTCTTTGAAGAACTGAAACATAACAAGAATACCCACTTTTACCACTGTTATTCAGCATAGTGCTGCAAGTCCCAGATGGAGCATCTGGGAAGAGAAATAAATGAAGAGTATCCAAGTTAAGAAGGAAGAAGTCAAATTATCCCTTTTTTAGATTGTATAATCTTTTATTTGGAGAAAACTAAAGACTCTGCCAAAAGATTATTAGAGTTGAAAAACAAATTCGTAAAGTTCAAGGATACAATATTAACATACAAAAATTAGTAGCATTTCTATATGCTTACAGCACAAAATCAAAAAAAGAAACCTGCAAAGTAATTCTATTTACAATAGCTACAGATAAAATAAAATACCTAGGAATTAACCAAAAAGTGAGTTATCTACAATGAAATCTGTGAAAACACTGATGCAAAATATTGAAAATGACACAACAAAAGAGAAAATATTCCATGTTCATGGATTAGAAGAATCAATATTGTTAAAATGTCCATGCTACCCAAAGCAATCTACAGATTCAATACAATGTCTATCAAAATACCAATAACATTCTTTACAGTAATAGAAAACACAACTCTAAGATTTATATGGAGGAATCACATTACCTGACTAAATTATACTACAGTGGTGTAGCAACCAAAATGGAATGGAACTGGCATAAAAACAGACACATAGACCATAGAATAGAGAGAATCCCAAAATAAACCCAGACATCTACAGTGAACTCATTTTTGACAAAGGTTCCAAGAACATACATTGGGGAAAGGAATTCTCTTCAATAAATGGTTCTGGGAAAATTGGATACCCATATGCAGAAGAAAGAAACTTTACTTCTCATCTCCTACCATATACAAAAATTAAATCAAAATAAATTACAGATACAAACTAAGACCTCAAACTATGAAACTACTACAAAAAAACATTGGAGAAACTCTTCAGGACGTTGGATTGGGCAAAGATTTCTTGCATAATACCATGCAAGCATAGGCAACCAAAGCAAAAATGGACAAATAGAATCACATCTAGTTAAAATGCTTCTGCACAGCAAAGAAAAACAATCAACAAAGTGAAGAGACAACCCACAGAATGGGAGAAAATTTTTGTGAACTACCCATCTGACAAGGGATTAGTAACCAGAATATATAAGGAGCTCAAACAATTCCACAGGAAAAAATCAGATAATCTGATTTTAAAAATGGGAAAAACATGTGAATAGACATTTGTGAAAAGAAGACGTACAAATGACAAACAGGCATATGAAAAGGTGCCCAACATCATTGATCATCATATAAATGCGAATCAAAACCACAATGATATATCATCTAACCTCAGTTAAAATGGCTTTTATCCAAAGGATAGGCAATAACAAATGCTGGCAAAGATGTGAAGAAAAGGAACTCCTCTTGGTGGGAATGTAAATTAGTACAACCACAGCAGTGGAGAACACTGATGGTGGGAATGTAAATTAGTACAACCACAATGGAGAAGAGTTAGGAGGTTCCTCAAAAAAAAATAAAAATAGTACTACCCTATGATCCAGCAATTCCACAGCTAGGTATATACCCAGAAGAAAGAAAATCAATGTTATCTGCACTCCCATGCTTATTGCAGCACTATTCACAATAGTCAAGATTTGAAAGCAATCTAAGTGTTCATCAACAGATGAATGGATAAGGGAAATGTGGTACATATACACAATAGAATACTATTCAGTCACAAAAAAGAATGAGATCTTGTCATTGCAACAATATAGATGGAACTGGAGGTCATTATGTTATGTAAAATAAGTCTCATACAGAAAGCCACACTTCACATGTTCTCACTGATTTGTGAAAACTAAAAATTAAAACAAGAACTCATGGAGATGGAGAAAGGATGGTTATCAGAGGCTAGGAAGGGTTGTTGGTGGGAACAGGGGGATGGTTAGTGGGTACAAAGTAAGTTAGAGGGAATGAATAAGACCTAGTATTTGCTAGCACATCAAGGCGACTATAGTCAGAAGTAATTCAATTGAGCATTTTAAAATAACTGAGAGAGTATAATTGTGTTTTTTAACATAGAGGATAAATGCTTGAGAAAATGGATGTCCCATTTGCCCTGATATGATTATTGTCTATTGCATGCCTGTATCCAAATATCTCATGTAACCCCAAAATACACACACTCTACTATGTACCCACATTTTTAAAAATTATATATGTGTGTGTATATATATATATATGAGACATATATATCAGCTAAATTTTTAAGTAAAAATTGTCAAGCTAATCCTAAAAGTTATATGGAAATTCAAAGAACCTAGAATAGCCAAAACAACTTGGCAAAATAATAATAATACCCTTAGATAATACAAACTGACTGCAAGATACATTATAAAGGAAGAGTAATCAATGTTGTATAGTATTGAGATAATGTTAGGTAAATATATCCATGAAACAGAATAGATTTTCTGGCAAAGACCTACATAAAAATGAACAGCTTATTTTTGACAAAAGTAAGAAAATTCAGTTGAGAAAGGGTGGTATAGTAAATTTTATCCATGCAATATAAGCCTCCATAAAGTTTATTTAAACAGAAGAAATAAGTCATACTTCCCCCAAAAAACTACCCAAGATTCCTGGGATTGTTGGACCAACATGAAATAAAAACAGAAAAAGCATGGGACATTTGATGCCAAAAGCAAAAATTAACTATGAAAATTAGAGGGAAAACTACACAGCCGTAATAAGGGTGGTTCAGATAGATTCGGATTTATTTCACATTTGTGTTTTATGTACAAGCAAACACTGCCCATAAGATATATAATTACATCACTCAAGTGTTTACCATACAATACACTGTGATCTGCTTGACATCACAAGAATTTAGCCCAGGAAGGATCCCTTAGTGCAAACAGGATATGCTCCAGGAGCTGTATGTTGTGGCTGTAACCAACATAAACTCAACTGTGTCCTATTTCTGAAACTATGCAAACACATATGACCCACTTGTAGCTAGAGTTATTAAGGGTGGGACAGAAAGCAGTTGTGAATACATCTAAAAACAATAGTCAATTATAACACCCTTAAAAATATTTTTGAATTTCAGTAGCTTTTGGGGTACAAGCAGTTTTTTATTACATGGATGAATTGCATAGTGGTGAAGATTAAGATTTTAGTACCTGTAATCCAAGTAGTATTCAGTGTACCAATATGGAGTCTTTTATCCCTCATTCCCCATCCCACCCCCTCCTTCTAAGTCTCCAAAGCCCATTATACCACTCTGTATGCCATCATGTGTCCATAGCTTAACTCTCACTTATAAGTGAGAATATATGGCATTTGATTTTCCATTCCTGAATTACTTCACTTAGAATAATGGCCTCTAGCTCCTCCAAGTTGCTGCAAAATGCACTTTTTATTCTTTTTTATGGCTAACTAGCATTGCATGGTGTATATATACCACATTTTATTTATCCACTCATTGGGCAATGGGCACTTAGGTAGGTTCCATATCTTTGCAATTGTGAATTGTGCTGCAAGAAACATACACATTCAATATCTATCTATCATAAAAATGATAGATATATATCTGGTATATCTATCATTTGCTGAATCAAATGGTATATATACTTTTAGTTCTTTAAGAAACCTCCATAGTGATTTCTATAGAGATTATTCTAATTTACATTCCCAGTAGCAGTGTATAAGTGTCCCCTTTTCACCACATCCATATCCATACCAACATCTATTGTTTTTTGACTTTTTAATAATGGCCATTCTTGTAGGAGTAAGGTGATATCTCATTGTGGCTTTAATTTACATATCTCTGATGATTTGTGATGTTGAGCATTTTTTCATGTTTGTTGGCTGTTTGTATATCTTCTTTGTGAAATGTCTATTCGTATCATTTGTTCCTTTCTTAATTGAATTGTTTTTTTTTCTTGCCAATTTGCTTGAGTTTCTTGTACATTGTTGATACTAGTTATTTGTGCAAAGCATAGTTTGCAAATATTTTCTCCTATTCTGTGAGTTGTCTGTTTACTCTGATAAATATTTCTTTTGACTAACGGAATCTTTTTAGTTTAATTAGGTCACATTTATTTATTTTTGTTTTTGTTGCATTTGCTTTTGGGGTCTTAGTCATAAATTATTTGTCTAGGTCAATGTCCAGAAGAGATTCTCCTAGGTTATCTTTTAGGATTTTTATGGTTTCAGGTCTTAGATTTAAGTCTTTGATTCATTTTGAGTTGATTTTTCTATAAAATGAGAGATAGGGATCTAGATTATTCTTCTACATGTGGCTATCCAATTTCCTGTACCATTTATTAAATAAGGTGTCCTTGCCAGAATTTATGTTTTTGTATGCTTTGTTGAAGAAGAGTTTCTTATAAGTATTTGGCTTTATTTCTAGGTTCTTTATTATGTTCCATTGGTCTATGTGTCTACCTTTATACCAATACCATGCTGTATTGGTAACTACAGCCTTGTAGTATAATTTGAAGTCAGGTAATGTGATGCCTCCAGATTTTTTCATTTTGCTTAGGATTCCTTTGGCTATTCAGGCTCTTTTCTGGTTCCATATAAATTTTAGGTTTTTTCTACCTCTGTAAAAAAATGTGTTGGTATCTTGTTAGGAATTCCATTGCATCTGTAGATTGCTTTGGTCAGTATGATCATTTTTATGATATTGAGTCTTCCAATCCATAAACATTGGCTGTTTTTCAATCTGTTTGTGTCATCTATGATTTCTTTCTGCAATGTTTTGTGGTTCTCCTTGTAGAGATCTTTCACTTCCTTGGTTAAGTATATGCCGAGAGTTTTTATTTTTATATTATTTTTATTTTATTTATTTTTGTAGCCATTGTAAAATGATTTGAGTTCTTGATTTTATTTTCAGCTTGGACATTGCTGGTATATAGTTATGCTACTAATTTTTGTACATTGATTTTGTAACCTGAGACTTTACTGAATTTATTCATCAAATCTAGGAGTCTGTTGGGGAAATCTTTAGGGATAGTCATGGTTTGACTTCCTCTTTTCCAATTTGGCTGCCCTTTTTTTCTTTTTTCTTCCTTCCTTCTTTCCTTCCTTCCTTTCTTTTCCTTCACTCCTTTCTTTTTTCCTCTTTCTTTCTCTTGCCTAATTGTTCTGGCTAGGACTGCTAGTACTATGTCAAATAGAAATAGTGAAAGTGGATATCCTTGTCTTATTCCTGTCCTGTGGGAAAATGCTTTTAACTTTTTCTGCATTCAGTATAATTTTGGCTGTGGGCTTGTCAAATATGGCTTTTACTATTTTGAGATATGTCCCTTCTATGCTTCTTGAGGATTTCTTGAGGGTTTATATCATAAAGAGATGCTGCATTCTATTGAATATTTTTTTCTGCATCTGTTGAGATGGTTTCATAAATTTTTGTTTTAAATTCTGTTATGGGATGTATCATATTTATTGACTTGTGTATGTTAAACCATCCCTGCATCTCTGGGATAAAACTCACTTGATCATTTTGTATTATCTTTTTCATGTATTGTTGGATTCAATAAGTATTTTGTTGAAGATTTTTGCGTCTATGTTCATCAGGGATATTGGTCTGTGGTTTTCATTTCTTGTTTTGTCCTTTCCTGATTTGGATAGCAGGGTGATACTGGCTTCATATAATTGTTTAGAGAGATTTCCTTCTTCTCTATCTTTTAAAATAATTTCAGTAGGATTGGTACCAACTCTTCTTTAAATGGTAGAATTCAGCTGTGGATCCATCTGGCCTTGGGCCGTTTTTCATTATTGGCAGGCTTTAAATTAATGATTCTATCTCACTGCTTATTATTGGTCTGTTCAGGGTTTGTATTTTTTCCTGATTTAATTTAAGAGGGTTGTATGATTTCAGGAATTTATCCATTTCCTCTAGATTTTCTAATTTGTGTGCATAGAGGTATTCATAGTACTCTCAAACAATCTTTTGTATTTCTGTGATGTCATTTGTAATGCCTCCATTTTTATTTCTAATTGAGCTTCTATGAATTTTCTCTTTTTCTTGGTTAAACTGGTTAATGATCTATCAATTTTATTTACCTTTACAAATAATCAGTTTTTTTCTTTCATTGATCTTTTGTATTTCTGTTTCAATTTTATTTAGTTCTGCTCTAATCTTCGTTTTTTTTTTCTACTAGATTTAGGTTTGGTCTGTTCCTGTTTCTCTAGTTTCTAGGTTGCTAATTTGTGCTCTTTCAGACTTTTTAATATAGGCAGGTAGCACTATAAACTTTCCCCTTCATACTCCATTTGCTGTATCCTAGAAGTTTTTATAACTTGTGTCATTTATTTCAAAGAATTTTAAATTTGCTATCTTGATTTTATTGTTAACCCAAAAATTCAGGAGCAGATTATTTAATTTACATCCATTTGCATAGTTTTAGGGGTTTCTTTTATAGTTGATTTCTACTTTTATTCCACTGTGGTCTGAGAAGATATTTGATATGATTTCAATTTTTTAAAATTTATTGAGATTTGTTTTGTGGCCTATTATATGGTCTATCTTGGAGAATATTCCATGTGCTGATGAGAAGAATGTATATTCTGCAGTTCTTAGGTAGAACGTTCTTTAAATATCTGTTTGGTCCATTTGTTTTAGGGTGTAGTAAGTCCATTGTTTCTCTGATAACTTTCTGTCTTGATGACTAGACTTGTGTCATCAGTGGAGTGTTGAAATCTTCCACTATTATTGTGTTGCTGTCTATCTCATTTCCTAGGTCTAGTAATAATTGTTTTACGAATCTGATAGTTCCAGTGTTAGGTTCATATACATTTAGGATTGTAATATGTTCTTGTTGGATTGATCCTTTTACCATTATATAACGACTTTTTTTTTGGTCTTTTTTTTTCACTCTTGTTGTTTTAAAGTCATTTTACCTAATACAAAAATAGCTTCTCCTACTCACTTTTGGTTTCCATTTGTGTGGAATATCTTTTTCACCCATTTCACCTGGGATTTTTATGAATCCTTATATGTTAAGTGTGTGTCTTGAAGACAGTAGATATTTGGTTTGTGATTATTTTATTCATTCTGCCAATATGTGTCTTTTAAATAACATTTAGGCTATTTACATTTAACATTAATATAGAGATGTGAGGTACTGTTCCAGTCATCATGTTAAGTGTTACCTAGACTCTTTGTTTTCTTCGTTGTGTTATTTGTTTTATAGACCATGTAAGTTTCATGCTTTCAAGAGGTTCTATTCTAGTGCATATTGATTTTTTGTTTCAAGATTTAAAACTCCTTTTAGCATTTCTTGTACAGTTGATCTGGTAGTGACAAATTTGCTCAGCATTTGTTTGTCTGAAAATGACTATTTCTCTTTCAGTTATGAAACTTAGTTTTTTTGGATACAAAATTCTTGCCTGACAGTTTTTCTATTTAAGGAGGCTAAAGATAGGACCACAATCCCTTCTGTCTTCTAAGGTTTCTGCTGAGAAGTCTACTGTTCGTCTGATAGGTTTTCCTTTATGAGTTACTTCATGTTTTTGTCTCACTGCTCTTAGATGCCTGATGACTACATGGTGTTTTGTTTGTTTGGTTGGTTGGTTTTTTTTGCAATGAATCTCCCAGAAGTGCTTTGTGCTTCTTGTGTTTGGACATCTAAATCTCTAGCAAGGCCAAGAAAGATTTTCTTAACTATTTCCTCAAATAAGTTTTCCAAAATTTTTGCTGTCTCTTCTCTCTCAGGAATACCAATTATTCTTAGGTTTGGCCATTTTATGTAATCCCATATTTCTTGAAGACTTTGTTCATTTTTGTTTATTCTTTTTTCTTTATTTTTGGCCAATTGGGTTAATTAGACTTGTCTTCAAGCTCTGGAATTCTTTTCTCTACTTTGTCTAGTCTATTGTTAAAACTTTCTACTGCATTTTGTAATTTCCTAAATTTGTCTTTTATTTCCAGAATTTCTGATTGGTTTTTCTGTACAATATTAATCTCTTTAGAGAACCTTTCATTCATATCCTGAATTGTTTTTTAATTTCTTTATGTTGGTTTTTCACCTTTCTCTGGTATCTCTAATAACTTAATAATCAACCTTTTGAATTCATTATCTGGTATCTCAAAGATTTGATCTTTGTTTGGATCCACTGCTGGGAAGCTAGTGTGATCTTTTGGGAGTGCTATAGAAATCTGTTTTGTCATATTACCACGTTTATTTTCCTGATTCCTTCTCATTTAGGTAGACTATTTATTCTGATTATTCTTAAATCTATTTTTTATTTGACTGTATTTTTGTTAAATTTATTTTCCCCCCTTAGGGATGTGACTTTAATGTTTATAGTTTATTGTGGCTTAATTCAGTTCTTGGTGCTTTCAAAGATGAAGAGTCTGTATGGGTTCTTTGATTATACAGAGTCTTTGGATGATGGCTTTCTCAGATCCTGGGTGTAGCAGCGATGTGCACAGTGCATGAGCAAGTTCACTTTCTCATATGAAGTCAGAATGGCAGAGATCTTTTGAAGCTTATCTCACTCTCCCATTAAGCGTACTTTTTAATTCATTTTCCCCAATATATTATATACTGCATTGAATAGTTTAGACTTCAGGCCAGTAGGGGAGGTGTCCCTGTGTACAAACTAGTTTTGGCTAAAGCAGGTGGGTAGATGCAATAGCCAATATTGGGCAGAGGTCTCAGCCTTGAAAGAGGTGGCTGGGAGACCTCTCAGTGAAATGCACTGAGGTCTTATCGGGGGGAATGGTGACAGCACCTCAGCTCTCTTGCCAGTCTAGCAGGAAATCTATTCACCTCCTAGACATACTCCTTACCCCAGGGTTCTGACTATTCAGATCAGAATACCTGTTTCATTTGCAGGAATGCTGATGTTCCAAACAAAGAGTAACTGCAACTCTACCCCTCATGCAAGCCTAAATCCAAAAGTTACTCCTTCTGTATCTTCTGTACCAGGAAATGCAGTCATCCTAAAGTGTTCCGGAAAGGCTAGCTGTAGGTGTAATCATGCTGAGATCCCATAGGCAAAGCCTCAGCTGTGTCTGCAGTGACGGACAATGGGAGGAAAAAAAAGTCTCCTTCTCCAAGATCCTTCAGAAGCACCAGGGCTGCCTGACTGTAGGGGTAGAACTGCAGAGTTTCCCCACTCCCACTGAGCCCAGCACTGCACCTATGCCTCTGCCAAAAGTAAGTTCTCACCCACAGAAAGTTCTGGGACTCAAAAAGCCTGCCATCTTGATTCTTTTGTCCCATGGGGCATTCCCTTGACATGGTGCACTCCCATTCCCATAGGAGTAGGAATCCTTGAGGGCCAGACTACTGTGAATGCTTCTGCTCCTCTGGATGTAACCATCTAGTGGGAATGTCACACTCCAGGCTGGTGCTGGCAAATGTCTGCAAGGGATCTTGTGATGGGACCTGTCTTCTAGTCTCCCAGCAACAGGCACCAGCGTCAGCACTGATGAGAGTGGCAGGGAAGTGACGTACATTCTGTCAGATTCCTTGGTCATAAATAGCCTGAGTGAGTTGGCTTTCTGAAATAACAGTTGTAGTGGTAATAAACTCGTCACATGGACAGACTCAGGACCTCCTGATTAGTCAAGTTGCTGCAGGCAATGGTGATAGCTGAGGTCACATACACGTTTTCTCTTTACTGGGTACAGTGTTAGTTTACCTGGAGATGCTGTAATGGACTGTGTCAGTTGGCCTCTAACCAAGAGGTGGAACTTGCAAAAGAGCACCAGCTATAGTAGTAGTGGTAGGATTTGTGCTTGCCTTGTTACTCAGGGGAGGTACTGTGGTTTCTCAGGTGATAGGTGAGGCCATGGAGCACCTAAAAGTTTCTGTCCTTTGTGTTAAACTACCAGGGTGGATGGAGGGACAAACCAGGTTGGGGCTGGGTCAGGCAGGTCTATGCTCTGGCTCTGCGTGTACAGGGAAAGCAGTGGCACCTGTGGGGGCTGGAATGCAGTGCTCTCGCTACTGGGGTAATGTTCCAGAGGGTATTGTGTAACTGCCTCTGCTGCACAGAAGAGTTTGCATGGGGAGTGGAGAATAGCAGATGGCAGTAAGACCCACTCAGCTCCCAAGATTTTGGTGAGGCAGTTCCCATACCCTCAGTGTTCCCCCTGGCAACAGCTAACTAGGTTCCAGGCAGTCTGCACTCAGAATTCAAATATGCCTCAGGCCATAAACCTTCCCAGGGTGACAGCAACCATGGCTTCAGATCATACCTGCAAAGCTGCAGTGCCAAGCTCCTGTGCTCATGGCTGCAGCATACTTCCCATTTGCCTCCCATATGGCCAGGGGAGTTTATTACTACTTGAGAATATGTCGTGAATTTCAGCTGGAAGCTTTTCTCAACCTGTAACCACTGCCTGATATAGCTGGCAGACTTTTGCAAGGTCCCCTTTGAGGCAGAATCAGAAATAGCTTCCCTTTGTCCATCATGGAGACTGGGAATATACAAAAGGCTCTTCCTGCTGCTGCTTTTACTTTTATATTGCCCACTGCTCCCTAAATCAGTTCCAGTGCTAAGTAGTGTTAAGGCCTTCCTCTGCAGCCTAGATTGCAGGGTTCCCAGGGGGAGCATATATCCTGGATGCAGTTTATCTCCCCTCTCACACTATAGGGACTTTTTGTTTTCTACCTGGCTCATGTTGTAGGCTACAGCCTGACACTTCTTTCAAAGTATCTTTTGGTTTCTTTCAGTTTTCCTATTAAGTTCCTGTGTAGAAAAAAATTTAGAAAAAAATTACAGTATGAATCTCTGTATGCTATACTGTATTTCCAAATGGGAGAGGCATGCTAACACTGCCTTCAATCTACCATCTTGGAAGTCCTCATAACATTCTAAGTGTGTCAATATGCATGAGCACTTCTAAATTAAAAAGTAAAAAAAAAAATTAAAAATCCATACAAACACACATACCCTCAAGTGCAACTACTGAGCCAAATGTGTACTATAAGCAAAAGGATGATTAAATAAATGATTATCCAGTGAAATACTAATTTCATGTATTTTATCTCAGATTTCAGACCAGATAAGACAACAAAATATTCCAATTTTTTGTTTGTAAATATTGTCACTACAATAATACATTACTAAGGAATTTTCAGTCTACAGTGACATTTAGTATCATTCAACTGCTGATATTCAGATGAAAATACATTGACCTACATTTCTTACAAGCTGTTGGCCCTTGGAGTTAAATATTTTATATAACACATTATTGTTTATTTTATTTTTCAAAAACTTTGTATTATCTTGTATATTAAAAAGTGTGTGTGTGTTTAAAAAGAAGGAATAAACAGAATACAAATCAAAATTGGCTGGAGCAAGGTGGCCAAGTAGAGACCTCTTGTATTCATTTACCCCACAAAGACAACTATATTTTGATAAAAGTAAGTAAAGAGACTGCTTGAACACATCAAATGAGCAGCAGAAATTTTGTAGGGCATAGAAACCCAGGATGGCCACACAGAAAAGAGAAAGAAACACATAGCTGCTGCCACCTCACTCCCCAGTCAGCTCCAAACAGGGAACGTCCCCTGCAGGGAAAATGTAAACTAAAGGAACCCAGCAGACCCATCACTACCTTGGACACATATGATCCCTCAGCACTGGGGACTCCTGAAGCATCACAGGAGCAAAGGCCAGCTGAGGGAGCTGCCTGGAGTCCACACAACTGCACTACCCTAGAGAAGTGGCTAACACTGTGTTCCACTCCCCATGGTCTGAGTTGTTACTGTGCTATGCCATTATTAAACTAGAACTACTGCTTCAGGATTGAATATCCATCCTTGAGGATTTGTCATTGCTGTATCACCCCCATCTGGTGGCTTGCCATTCCTGAAACAAGCTGCTTCTACACTTTATCCTGTGGGGGGCAAGTTGCTGTGCCTTACCCCTCTCAGTTGCTTCTGCACTCTCCTCCTCAGGGAGAAATTAAACAACATGCTCCAGAACAACCAATGAGTCAAAAAGAATTTTTTCAAAAAAATTGAAAAAGATCGTGAAGTAAACAATAGAAATACAACAGAACAAAACCTATGAGATGCAACAAGTTAAGTTCTAAGAGGAAAGTTGATAGCAATAAATACCTACATTAAAGAAGAAAGATCCCAAATAAATAGCCTAACTTCACCCTCAAGGAGCAAGCAAGCAAGGGACAAACTAAACCGAAAGTTAGTAAAGAAAAAAAAATAAGACCAGAGCCAATATATATCAAATAAACCATCTGATCTTCTACAAACCAGACAGAAACAAGCAATGGGGAAACAATAGATGTTGGCGAGGCTATGGAGAAATAGGAATGCTTTCACACTATTGGCGGGAATGTAAATTAGTTCAACCATTGTGGAAGACAGTATGGCAATTCCTCAAGGATTTAGAATTAGAAATACCATTGACTCAGCAGTCCCATTACTTGGTATATACCCAAAAGGAAATAAATCAGTCTACTGTAAAGACACTCGCACAAGTATGTTTATTGCAGGACTATTTACAATAGCAAAGAAATGGAACCAACCCAAATGCCCATCAATGATAGACTGATTAAAGAAAATGTGGCACATATACACCATGGAATACTATGCAAACATAAAAAGGAATGAGATCATGTCCTTTAGGGACATGGATGAAGCTGGAAGCCATCATCAGCAAACTAACACAGGAACAGAAAACCAAACACCACATGTTCGCACTCATAAGTGGGAGTTGAGCATTGAAAAGACATGGACACAGAGAGGTGAACAACACACACCAGGGCCTGCTGAGGGGTGGGGGATGAGGGGAGAGAACGTAGAGGACAGGTCAATTGGTGCAGCAAATCACCATGACACATGTATACCTATGTAACAAACCTGCACATTCTGCACATGTATCCCTTTTTTTTTTAGAATAAATAAATTTTAAAAAAAGAAAAACCATAGAAAAAAGAGTAAAACAAAATTGGTTCTTTGATAAAGTTAACAAAAATGACAAACTTTGAAAGAAAAAGAGCAAACAAGAAGACTCAAATAAAAATATAAATGAAAGTAGAGGCATTATTAAACCTGCCTCAGAAATAAAAAGGATCATAAGTGATTACTGTTATATGCAACAAATTGAGTCATCTAGAGGGTATAAATACATGCCTAGACAAACACAGCCTATCAAGATTGAATGAGGAAAAAAATAGAAGGTTTGGACAGACCAAGAACAAATAAAGAGATTGAAGAAGTAACTAAAAAGTTTCCAACAGAGAAAAGCCCAGGACCAGATGACTTCATGGATTAATTCTACCAAAAATTTAAAGAATTATTAGTGATACTTCTTAAACTCTTCCAAAAAACAGAGGTAGAGGGGGATACTTCTAAACACATTTTAAAAGACCGGCATCATTATGATACCTAGGCCAGATTAAAACACCATAAGAAAAGAAATCCATAAGCCAGTATCTCTGATGAACATTGATATAAAAATCCTCAACAAAAAATTAACAAATCAAATTTAACAACACATCAAAAAGATTATACATCATGATCAAGTGGGTTTGATCCCTGGCATGAAGTTTGGTTTAACATAAACAAATTAATCGATGTGATAGAGCACATTAACAGACTGAAATATTAAAACTACAATATCACAGCAAGTGATGCAGGAAGAGCATTTGACAAAGTTATGCATCATTTCCTGATAAAAAACTCTTAATGGTGTAGATAGGGAAGGAAAATTTCTTAACATAATAAAGGCCATTTATGAAAAAACCCACAGCTAACATCATAACCATTAGGAAACAATTGAAAGTTTTTCCACTATTATCTAGTACAAGATAGGGATGTCCACACTCACAACTTCTATTCCTAAGTGTAGAAAATCCCAGAGTCCCCAAAATCTAATAAATTAATTAATAAACAAATCAGTAAAGTTGCAAGATACAAAATCAACGTACCAAAATCCAATAGCATTTCTACAAATAAATAATTACCTAGCTGAAAAAGAAATTTTAAAAATACTGTAAGTGGTACCATCAATAAAATAAAATACATAGGAATAAATTTAACCAAGGAAGTGAAAGACTTGTACACTGAAAATCATAAAATATTAATGAAAGAAATTGAAAAGCACAAAAATAAATGGAAAGATATGTCATGATCATGAATGAAAAGAATTAACATTATTAAAAAGTCTGTACTACCCAATGACCCAATGCAATATACAGATTTAACACATTCCTCATCAAAATTCCAATGGCCTTCTTCACAGAAATAGCAAAAAAACCCTAAAATTTGTATGGAACCTCAAATAACCCTGAATAGTCAAATCAATACTGAGAGAAAAAACAATTGGAAGCTACATATTTCTTGATTTAAATTTATATTACGGAGTTATAATAAAACAGTATGGTACTAGCATAGAAACAGACACGCATAGATTAAAATATGGAACCCAGAAATAAATCCAAACATATAAAGTCAAGTAATTTTTGATAACGGCACCAAGAGTACACAATGGGGAAAGAACAGTCTCTTCATTTAATGGTGCTGGGCAAACTGGATTTCATATATCAAAAAAAAAAAAAATGAAATTGGACCTTTATCTTACACCATACACAAAAATCAACTCAAAAGGGGTAAAACACCTAAATGTAAGACCTGAAACCATAACACTTTTAGAAGAAAACATAGGGAGAAAACTCGTTGTCACTGGCCTTGGTGATGAGTTTTGGGCATCACACCAAAATCCCCAGACTATAAAAGCAAAAATAAATAAATGGAATTATATTAAACAAAGTGAAGAAAACAAATCAGCAAAATGTAAAGGAAACCTGTGGATTGGGAAAAAATATTTGCAAACTGCATGTTTGATAAGAGATGAATATAATAAAGAACTATTATAATTCAATAGCAGAAAAACAACCCAATTAAAAAATCGGTGAAAGACCCAAATAAACAGTTCTCCAAAAAAGACATAAAAATAGCCAACAGGTATATGAAAAGTTACTCACTGTCACTAATCATCAGGGAAATGTAAATTAAAACCAATAGGGATATTACCTGACACCCACAAGGATGGCTATTACCAAAAAGACAAAAGATGACAAATGTTGGTAAGGGTGTCAAGAAAAGGAAAGCCTAGTACACTGTTGATAGGAATATTGATTGATACTATCATTATGAAAAGCAGAATGGAGATTCCTAGTGAAATTAAAAACAAAATTATCATATGACCCAGCAAATCCCCTTATGGGTATATACTCAAGATATGGAAACAACCTAATGCCTAATTATCCATCAATAGATGAATGGACAGAGAATATGTTACGTGCGTGTGTGTGTGTGTGTGTGTATGAATATTATTTAGCCTTAAAAAAGAGATCCTGACCTTTTCATCAACATAGATGTACTTGGAGGACCTTTTGCTAAGTGAAATAAGCCAGACACAGATGGAAAAACATTGCATAATCTCACTATCTCACTTATATATGGAATCTAAAAAAGAAAAAAAGGTCAAAATACAAAGAGAATAAAAAAGTGGTTGCCAGGGACAGGAGGGGAGAAGGCAGAGGAGAACGGAAAGATGTAGATCAAAGAATACAAAGTAGTAGATACGTAAGATGAACAAGTCTAGAGATCTAATGTACAACATGAGGACCCTAGTTAGTAAAATTGTATTATATTTGGAATTTTTGTTAAATAAGTAGATTTGAGCTGCTCTTGTCACCAAAAAAAATCACTGTGAAATGATAGGTATGTTAACCATAATAACTATTTTATTCTCTGTATGTATCCCATAACATCATGTTACAAACCTCAAATATATACAATGAAATGTAATTTTTGGAAAATAAAATGAAAGATGGAATAAGAAAATTAACAAAGTTTAAAAAATCAAAATTGATTAAGTTCCATATTTTGAAAAACAGCAATCACTGTCACATTTCATTGAATTTCTTTATGTTTTATACACAATAACCAATTTTAAAAGGCAGTAACATTGGGGGTGGAAAACGATTACTGCCCATTTCATTTGTTTGTAAATGATTCTTCACATTTAAAAAATTATTTATCTTTGTACCTCTTAAAGACTATCAAAACATCATTACAATCTAGGTTTTTTTCTGTTACTGAATTTTGAAAGTATGCTTTTAAATTTATTCTCTTGAGGTTGGAGATTGTCAGCTCCTTGAGAAAGGCGATTTTGCCTCATTTGTCTTTGTATTACCATCCCTGCATCTGCTTGGAAAAGATTAATTTTTTCAAGGAATGACTAAACTAGATTATTTCCACTATCCATTACATCGGTGAAAACAGTCTATATTAAAGATAAGAAACTGTTTCTTAGAGAAGAAAAAGCTTTGGAAATGAAAATTAACTTCATTAATTGATGAAAATAATTGTTATTATTCAAGTTGTAAAAACAGCTGTGTTGTACTTATCCCCATCATCATGACAAATCTCGGCCTAAATCAAAAGTCGCTATTGAACCTTATGACGCATAACTACAGAAAAGCAAGGCTTTTAAAAACTTCATCAACTATCTAAAAGTTTTAAAATAATTTGTACATCAATAATAGCATTTCTTTAATTATACCTTAGGTTATGGGGTACATGTGCACAACGTGCAGGTTTGTTACATAGGTACACATGTGCCATGGTGGTTGGCTGCATTCATCACCTCATCATCTACATTAGATACGTCTCCTAATGCTATCCCTCCCCAATCCCCCAACCCCTACTATCCTTCCCCTAGCCCCCCATCCCCCCACAGGCCCAGGTGTGTGATGTTCCCCTCCCTATGTCTATGTGTTCTCATTGTTCAACTCCCTCTTATGAGTGAGAACATGCGGTGTTTGATTTTCGGTTCTTGCATTAGTTTGCTGGGAATTATGGTTTCCAGCTTCATCCATGTCCCTACAAAGGACATTAATTCATCACTTTTTATGGCTCCATAGTATTCTACAGTGCATATTTTCTTTATCCAGTCTATCATTAATGGGCATTTTGGTTGGTTCCAAGTCTTTGCTATTGTGAACAGTGCTGCAATAAACATATGTGTGCATGCGTCTTTATAATAGAATAATTTATAATTCTTTGAGTATTTATCCAGTAATGGAATTGCTGGGTCAAACGGAATTTCTAGTTCTAGATCCTTGAGGAATCATCACACTGTCTTCCACAATGGTTGAACTAATTTACACTCCCACCAACAGTGTAAAAGTGTTCCTATTTCCATTGGCGTATATATCTGTTTTGGTGCAAGTACCATGCTATTTTGGTTACTGTAGCCTTGTAGTATAGTTTGAAGTCAGGTAGCATGATGCCTCCAGTTTTTTGTTTTTATTTTGTTTTTGTTTTTGTTTTTTTGCTTAGAATTGTCTTGGCTATATGGGCTCTGTTTTGGTTCCATATGAAATTTAAGGTGATTTTTTTTTCCAATTCTGTGAAGAAAGTCAATGGTAATTTGACAGAGATAGCATTGAATCTATTGCTTGCTTTTGACAGTATGGCCATTTTCATGACATTGATTCTTCCTAACCATGAGCATGGAATGTTTTTCCATTTGTTTGTGTCCTCTCTTATTTCCTTGAGCAGTGGTTTGTAGTTCTTTTTGAAGAGGTCCTTCACATCCCTCTTCAGCTGTATTCCTAGGTATTTAATTCTCTTTGTAGCAATTGTGAATGGGAGTTCACTCAGGATTTGATTCTGTTTGTCTGTTATTAATGTATAGAAATTCTTGTGATTTTTGCACATTGATTTTGTATCCTGAGACTTTGCTGAAGTTGTTTATCAGCTTAAGGAGATTTTGGGCTAAGATGATGGGGTCTTCTAAATATACAGTCATGTCATCTTCAAATAGAGACAATTTGACTTCCTCTTTACCTGTTTGAATACCCTTTATTTCTTTCTTTTGCCTGATTGCCCTGGCCAGGACTTCCAATACTATGTTGAATAGGAGTGGTGAGAGAAGGTATCCTTGTCTTGTGCTGGTTTTCAAAGGGAAAGCTTCCACTCTTTGCCTATTCAGTATGATACTGGCTGTGGGTTTGTCACAAATAGCTCTTATTATTTTGAGATATGTTCCATTAATACCTAGTTTGTTGAAAGTTTTTAGCATGAAGTGTTGTTGAATTTTGTTGAAGTCCTTCTCTGCATCTGTTGAGATAATCATGTGATTTTTGTCTTTGTTTCTGTTTATGTGATAAATTACATTTATTGATTTGCATATGTTGAATGAGCCTTGCATCTCAGGGATGAAGCCGACTTGATCGTGAAGGATAACCTTTTTGATGTGCTAATAACAGCATTTTTTAAATTAAAGTTCTGTGTACATTTTTAGAGGAAATTTCTCCTTTATTTTTTCAACAAAGATTTTTTATTATTATTAAACTTCTAAAATCTGTTTTCACAGAAAAGCAATACATGTTTCTCATCTGAAACAGGAAGTGATGGTTTATTCTTCAAGTTCAAGATAAATGGTTGGGGGTTTCCCAAAAAACTTAATCTGTTATAGTTGCTGTAATTTATTAAAATCTTTATGGGAAAAATTTCCAGTTGTAAAATATATTTATTCTAAACTTTGCACATTGAAAATGTAATTAACTCATTGCCTCCTAGTGAAGGCCTGGCTTCCTCTTTAAGGCAATTTTCCAGTGAGGTTTTTACTGGTAGTCCCTCATTGTTTGGAGCTACACTGCTTCTGCTTCCTTTTTCCTTCCTTAGCACATATGCTTTAAGCATAGCCTCAGATATGAAATGAAGTGTAAGGCAAAAAAAATGTACACCCTTAGTATTTGATAAAAGTGTCATTTCAAATCAAGAAACAGGGTGATCTATGTTTCTTTACTCAACACTTATTTATTGTTACTATTTGTTCATGTCCCAGTGTTGCTTGAATCTCAGGGGAGCATGCACTGTTCTAGACACTGAGCATAGAGGAATGAACCTACAAGTCAAGGTTTGTGATCTCTTAGAGTTTATATTTTAATGACAGAACACATAAAATAAAGAAGTAATCCCAAACATAAAACACATTTAGCTAATGATAATTACCACAAATACAATGAAACAGAATGCTATGATAGAGAAAGATTGGAAGCCTTCTTCAAATAGAGTGATCATAGGAAGCCTCTCTAAGGAGGTAATATTTGAGGGGAAAAAAAAACAGAATAATGAAAAGAAACCACCTATGACTAGGGCAGGGCTTTCTTAACTCAGTCAATACCAAACACAAAGGTAGTGAGACAGGAAGTTTAGTTTATTCCAAAAATTAAACCAGGGCAGCAAGTTTAGAGTTAGTACCAAGGAAGCAGAAAATCATTAAGGTCAAAGAAGCAGGTCTGAACCAGTTATGTAGGGCATTGTAGGGCATGGTAAGCAGTTCAGATTTAGATTTTATTCCAAATGTGCAAGGCATCCACTAGAAAGCCTTTAAACAAAGAAAATCAGAAGTGGTATTGTAGTCTGGATATTGCTTATAAAAGATTATGCTGGCTACAGGTGGAGAATGGACTGTAGTAGGATAAGAGTGGAGGCATAAAGCCCAGTTTGAAGGTCATTTGTGGTATCCAAGCAAGAGATGATGCTGGCCTCATGTAAACTGGTAGCAGTGGAGATACCAGGACTTGCTGATATACTGGGTGTGGAAAAGGGAAAGAAAGAAGTCAAGAGTGCTAGTTAAACATTTGATCTGAGCAACCATGGGCTTGCCAGTCACTGTGGTAAGCTTAGTGGATAAAATAGAGGAGAAGACAGACATGGTCCTTGATTCAAATTGTATAATCTATAGTTATTTAATAAATGTGACTTGGTCAACAAACTAATAACTTAGAAAACTTAAGTTAGATCTAAATTTCATAGTGTTTAACATAATAAAATCTAGATGGGCTGAAATGTTCAATTTAATAAATAAATCATATCTAAATCTTAGAAAAACTAGAAGAAAAAATATATGTACATATTTATATACTCTATGGATGGGAAAGCTTTTATAAAACTGTGATGTAACTGATAAAGAAAAATAATAGATTTGACTACTTAAATTTTTAAACTTTTGTATGTCAAAAATTCCATAAACAAGACTAAAAGGTAAACAAATCACCTTGGAAGTATAGTCACAACATATATGATGAAGAGTTAATATGTTTAATATGTAAAGAGAACTTATAAATCAATAAGGAAAAAGATGAACAAAGAGTCCAATAAAAAATAAAGCAAAAATGCAAAGTCTAAAGAGTCCCAACTTACCAGTACAAAAATATATGTATTTAAAAGAAGATATGGATTTTTTACCTTTCAAATTAATAAATGTTTAAAATAAGTATAATAACCCACGTTAGCTGCCCTGGGAGCATAAAACTGATGATGATTTTTTTAAGGAGAGAAATTCTTTAAAATGTACATTGCCTTACATCTGGCAACTTCAATTTTTGACATGTATCTAAAAGGTATAGTCATGGTTATGTGCAGTCATATGTAAACATTCACTGCAGTGTTGTTTATAGCAATATAACTTTATCATAATGATTAAATAAGTAATGGTATTTTCATTTGCTGCAATACAAAGTAGTTAGTTAAAATTACACTACAGGAAAAAAACTGACTGATTTGTGGTAAATTTGTCTTAGTATGTTTGATGTGATGAAAACAGGCTATAAACCAACAAACCAAATGTAATAGCATTATGATAAACATCTACAGGGAAAATAAGTCAACAAACACATTCAACAAATTGTTTATGATGATTATACTTGAGAGATGGAATTATAGGTGATTTTGTCCTCTGCATTTCTATGTTTTTCAAATTTTCCACATTGCACGTGGCAATTATATACTTTTTATATTACCAAATAAAAATTACATATTTATAAACAGATACAATACTAAAAAAAAACGAAGTCACTAAGACTCGAACTAAAGAAAACCGGTTGGAAAGCAAAAATCAGAATAAAGGTTTCAGGAATGCTTGCCAATAAAAGATGAGAAAGAATATTGCCCTGATACTGACAATAAGCAAATGATCCACTTCAAGCACAGACAATGGAGATGGAGCATGGATTTGAGCAAGATATTCTGGAACCTAGTGCTGTAACCACTCCAGGTCCTGCTAGTCATCAAAGATAAGTCCATACCAGCAGCCATATACCAGAGAGTTACGGAGCCAGCATGACAATCAAACTAATATTTGCAAGTAATACTAAGTCACACATGTCCTTACATAAGATTATAAAATCTCTGATTGTGATCCAATAAAACCATTAGCTCAAAGAATGATAAATCTAATCGTTCCTGGTCTTTACACATCACAAGTAAAATAGATAAACTGCCTGATTTTTTTCATTTTTTTTTCTAGTCAAGGTCTTGCTATGTCATCCAAGCTGGAGTGCAGTGATGCTGTCTTGGCTCCCTGCAGTCTCAACCTCCCAAGTTTAAGTGATCCTCCCACTTCAGCCTCCCAAGTAGCTGGGACTACAGGCACGCACTACAATGCCACGATGCTGGCCTAATTTTTTATTTATTTATTTTTTTTGTAGAGACAGGGATTTGCCATGTTGCCCAGGCTGGTCCTGAACTTCTGGGCTAAAATGATCCACTGGCCTCAGTCTCCCAAAGTGCTGGGATTACAGGCATGAGTCACTGTCCCTGGCCTGCCTCACCTTTTGAACATATAGGACCCTATTAAAGTGCTATGCCAAACATGCAACCTGAACATCTAGAGTGACAGGTTAGTCATTCTGTTTGTCTGGAGTTTGAACAGGAAGGATACCAGAAATTAACTTTGCCTGCTGAACTCTTTGTAGAAACCAGATTGAATTTCTTTTGAGGGCTCTCAGGTTTACATTTGTAAAATAATGTTATGTTTAAAAAATTATGAATAGCTGCTTTACATAGGAAGCCAGTAAAATAAAATTGATTGTTGAAAAATGTGTGTGTGTGTAAAGGTACTTCATATTTCCATAGCATCTGTCACTTAACAGTTTCAAAGCCTTTTTGGTGTCCTTTTGAAATTGGAGGTATTGGCAAAAACAAAGCACCCCAAATCCAATCCAGTAGATAATGACTGAATTATTATGTATTTCCACTGTTTTGTTTTATTACGTTCATTTTTTCAAACTTTGATGTCTACCAGTTCCTTCTGTAGAGCTTGTAAAAAATATGAATACCCGAAGTGTACCCATGACCTACTAAATCGGAGTGTCACAGGTGGTGAAGCCGATGGGTACCTGTGTTTAGTAGAATCCATAGGTGGTCTTGGTGCACCCTGAAGTGTGAAACACTGCTCTGGGTGAAAAAGTGCTGGCAAGGAAATGTGTGAGCAAAAGAACAAGGAAAAGAAAATTAACAAATCTCAAATTGAAAAAGAAAAATCTTAAAAAGAAAGTCGTGTGACTAATGGTGTTCCAGTCTTCGTTGGTGTCATTCCGCATAGACCAATTACCTACAGTCTGGGTGGACTAGAGAATAGAGATCAGCATCAGTCAAATCCCGTGGTTAAAGCGTTAACTAGAATGTCCATTCATTTCTCAAGAAGTGTGGCAGAGAGCAAAGGAGTGTACCTATCAGCTGTTCCTAAGAAAGAAAGTAAACACTCCCAACATGCACTGAGGCACAGGGAGTGGCTCAGGTTTCTTACACTTCCCTGCTGTGGAGAAAAGGAGAAGTAATTAACAGCTCCTTGGGCTCTAGGATTGCTGACCGCGTAGGGGGGCACTGCAGGCGCCCAGCTGAGCCATGCTCTGGGAGGAGACAGGCGCCGCCCCTCCGCCCGCGCGGGCCTAGGACCTCCCCTACAGGTGAGTGACTCGTTAAGTCCCAGCACCAGCAGAGACAGGACACTGCCTTCCTTCAACCAGAGCTCCTGACCCAGACGGGAACAAACCGCGGAGCAAGTTCAGCCCAACAACGATGGTGAAAAGGCTCTTCCTGCTCACAGTGTGAATAACAGGTGAAAAATGGGGGTAGGGGAAAGAACTTTCTAATCCACTCCCTGGGGTCAGGTTGAGGGCAAGTTATTAGAAAGCAGAATCCATAGGCAGCAAAGTTGAGTGTATGTATGTGTCCCGCACATCACTTTTCCTTCTGATTTTCTCAGAATATGCTTTCCTAACCAAGGTAAGCTTGTAGGGTGGGACGGGGAGAGGGGGAGAGAAGGGTGCGAAACGGTGCAGAGAAGGGCTTGGAGGTAAATGTGACCACAGAACCCCGCCTCCCTTTAGTTCAGTGAGCCCTTTACCTGTAATTCTGCCTGGCGCTTACCCACACAAAGATACTAGACTCCTGGATGACACCCCCCTCCCTTCCTCTGAGTATTCTTATGGTTAGAATATTGTGTTGAATCATCACACTGGAAAGATCTTAAATGAGGGTTCAGCTAAACTTTCATTTGTTTCTGCAAAGTGACAGAAAGCATCCCCGCCCCCAAAAAATCAACAACTGAATTTTCAATATAAGCTCTCACCAAACAATGAAAGAATAATCATAAATAATTAAATGGGAGTCCATGAGTTAAGGATATGAATTCTGAAGCAGGAGGGTGAAAGGTTCAAAGCTTGGCTTTGTCACTTATTAGTTTGCCCCTTTGCAAGTTTCTTAGCCTAAGCCTCAAAAGTTTGTCTATACAAGCATCATGGAAGGATCTGCCACATAGGGCTTTCTTTGATGGGAACTGAACCCTTAGCAAGTGTTCTGTAAATGGTACGTTCTGTTAGCATTAAGAATAAGCTACTCTGCCAAAGGAGCCGTTATCAGGAAGGGGTAGCTGAACTGGGGAGACCAGACAGTATGTATCAGGATGCTGGAATTGAACTGCTTCCCAGAGAGTGGGTCTAGGCCAGGTGAGCAAGTGACAGGTGGGCTAGGAATGAAATGACCTGGCTCTGAGTAGGAATGAAATGACCTGGCTTCTTTCCATTTTTCAGATAAAGTATGTGGTGGCAAATTCAGACATATTTGCTACTTGATTACTTCTCTTTTGAAAAACTCACATTTATATTAATCTACTATTTCTAAAAAGAAAATAGAATTTTAGAGTAAGAGAGTTACACAGACTCTCATAGTGTGCAATTCATGCCATTTGAGTTTTATAAAGGAGACTGCTTTGGAAAAACGTTCATCAGTTTAGACCATATAATCCATGTCCTTATACTTCAGCACATATTGAATTGTTTGTATTGAAGTGATGTCTTTCATTTATGTTGATGGACAAGAAACATGAAGAAATGATACTTGTGTTTTGTCAGGCTCTACCTCTTAAGCTTGAATTACAGGAAAGTGGCTTTATTTTATAAAGTTTTGTCAATGCTGTTAGATATTAATGTTGTTAATTTTCTTGAGGGCAACAACTTAGTATCTATGACTAGTTATTTCCATTGATGTCATTTTTATCTTGTTATTTTATTAAATAAAGCAACCAAATCGTTTGCAGTATACCCTAACTTAATATCATCAGTGTTTTAATGGATTCTTTTTCAAATTGCAGGGTTGAAATTCTCCAGTGTGCTTATAATTAGATATAGACTGGAGAATTGTGGGATAGAATTATCAAGCCAACCTAATTGAAGTTTGCTACCTTATTGTCCTCTGGGACCTGATCGTTTTTAGTACAGTTTAGCTAAAAACTTACAAAAGAATCAAATTGATTTAGAATAAATTAGAGTTCCAATATTCAATAAACATTTTTCAAAGGAGGAAATATACTTTTATGCTGAATTTATATGTTGTTACATATCCTTTAACCAAGTTATTTGCCTTTATATTTATTAATAGACATATGTCTAAATGAAAAATAGTAGCCTCAATTGAGATATATTTACTTAACCATATTTGAAATTCATTTGAGATTAATCTATTTAACCACATAATTGGGTGTAAGTCTTCCTAGTTAAAATCTGTTTAGATAGATAGATTTAGATATAAACTTTATAAAGTTTTTCTACTATTTCTAATGTGTATAACAGTTTATTATAAACTATTAAATGTTTTGGTCAATCAGAGAGAGAAAGAGAGAAAAGAGTGACAGAGAGAGACTCAGCAATGATAAAAAAAATTAACTTTTCCAGTTATATTAATAATGTAATATGTATGTAACATGTATTTTAGACATGCAATTAAAAGTGCTATACCTGGCTCTTGTTTTAATTTTCTAAAATAAGAAGCATCCTATACTTTTAATTAAAATAGAAACCCAATGCTAACCATCCATTTGCTTATATAGATTCATTTATTACAATGTATGGGGAATTCACAGTTGCTAGTAATAGGCTTCATATAAAAGCTCAGATTTTTAAAATATTTAATATAGGCCTTTTGAAACTACAACCTCTGAGAAAGGAATTCTGAATACTCTCCCTTTGCACTAAAGTCAGTTATTCTGTTGCAAAAATTAATTTATATCTTTAAAATGATCAGTTATAGTGATTCCCTCACTTTCACAACATAATCTCAACTACCAAACTTAACTAATACCACTGCTTCTGGGAGTTGTCCTATTTAAGTAACAAGGGTGTTATCTTAACAGCATAGATGGTTAAAGGAGAAACTCATCATCTCCCAGAGCCTAATAAAGGTGCTCAAGAGTAGAGAGTGTCGATTCTCTTGCAGCCAGTAGACAAACAGGAAAAATGAATCGTGATCTTTGTGAAGTTAACCTTAGAATTTATCCTGGGAAGCTCAGGTGAAGCAGAAAATCCTTGAGCTCCACCACACCAGTAATTCCAGAAGATGCTGCTGGCAGACCAGGCACCAGCTCCCAGACCCAGTGGTAGCAAGATGCTTTAAGTGCCTCAATACAAATTTGCTTCTCCTACTGTTTCTGCTTTATCTCCCTGAGGGCACCTTAAGCAGAATAAAATGCATGGCATTGGTACCATGCAAATTTGCAACAGAATAGTAAAGGTTTGACATTTCTAATTATATTCCACTTGAACTGAGGGCAGTGGCATGCTCACATAGAAGGGTGTTTGATCCATATCCTGTTTAGTCCTCTCTTAGATTCAAGCATTATAATACATTATTTCTATCTCAAAACCAACAATTGTGGACTGCAACCAATGTCACTTAATTAAGTGATAGTTTGTATACGCCAACTTTTACTTTTACTGTCTCTGCAAGTAAAGCACATTTTAAGAAAAAATATGAAGCCAAATGTTTCCCAGAAACCATCCCTCTGTTAACTCTTTTCCTTTTTTTTAGAGAACTAGATACTGGAGGGAATTATAGACGCTTTGTCTCATTTTCTTGAAGTGATGTAATTGCATACGACTCTGCTCTTCTCTACTCCAAAGTTCCAGGTCATAACTTTGAGAAAACAGCTTTATTTTAGAGATGAGTATATAATGGTAACTTTCTAATGCTTCTTCAAGCTGAAACACATATTTTATTAAAAAGACTCTCCAAGTGTACAGTCCTTAATATAGTCTTATCTTATAATTGAAATACACACTTGCTATTCTAGTGTGATACTTTCTGTTCTTTTTTAAGGAACTTTTTATTGGGGATGTGAGGGAGAGAGATGTGACATATATTCCTTGTATATGACTTAGAAAGTACATGCAAAATAAAAAATAATAATCATCACTCATAATCTCTTAGCTTTTAATTTTATTAACATTATAATACACCTCTCTGTATGTTGGATATATTCAATATTTTGCGTATTTTTTATCTATATGCCTGCATATATTCACTCACTTTAGAAGAAATGAAAATGAAATAGCAACAATTCTGTTCTAAAGGATCTAGTAGTCAAATTAACTAAAATAAAATATGGTTAGAGAGAGAGAAAGCAGTAAGTAATTAGAGAGCTACAGAAAATTTCCTGTGACAGTTCAGAAGAAAGAGGAATTGCCTTTGGCTGGGAAATACAGGGAAGTTAGCACCTGTATATATTCTATATTACATATGCTGTATATTTGTAATATGTATATATATATATATACACACACACAAAGCATCTATAATTCCATCCAGTATCTAGTTCTCTAAAAAAAAGGAAATGTGTATACACAGTGTGTATATACATATCATACACACTGTATATATAGCACACTGTATATATACATATATATACAGGTGCTAACTACAGGGGAATTATATATATTGTGTATGTGTGTATACATATGTAAATATGTTATATATAATATATAATTGTGTATATAACATATAAAATGTGTTATATATAAAATATATATATAATATATACAAAGATATATAATTATCTTTGTAAAATCATGAGCATTGTGACACTTTGTGCAACTTATGGCCTCAGAAATAAGAGGCTACAGATAAAGATACAGGCTATATTTTCTGTGCCTAGCACAGTAGCAGGTGCAGAGAAGGAACTCATGAAATATTTGTTGAATATACAAATGAGTGAAACAAATTTTCCACTTTTAGACATGTAACCATTTAATTAACCCATGCTTGGGTAACAGGAAATTACTTTAAATGACTGACCCATTTGATTTAATTGGTACTAGAATTTACTTCCTGTCCTCTGGCCTCATTCTGGTCACAAGGTAACTGGTAAGTCCTGGCAAGCCCACATCTAGGCAGGAATGCAGAGCAGCGGGTGGTGAACCACGGATGCTTCCGATGATCTCAGGTCTCAGCCTTGCTGGAACGCTGATGCTTTCCAACACTGCCTCCTCAGGCTCTAGATCTCATTGACCTGCTCTGACCAATTCTACCTCTCTTAGTACTTCCAGTGCTGTTTATTTCTCCAGGACTTAATTGCTGACCTATCTAATTCCCTGTCTGTCCAGCTCCATTGTTTCTGGAAAAAATGAAAAAGCAAAAAACCAAACTTATTAAATAAGTGAGCTTATTTTACATACAATCTAAGTCAATGATCTCTGGCCTAAGGGTCTACATAGATTTGTAACAACCATCTTCCTCCTCAAGTTGTAGTTTATGTTCTACCAAAATAACTGTGAGCATCCCAAGTAAGACCACCAGGCTTCTAGACCTGTAATTTTTTCTTTCTTCATAAATTCTCTCCCTCTTTGCTATTCAGGACTTCTCTGTTATTCTCCTCTTAAGTCTTTGAGAAAACTTGCTCAGACGCTTACATCTACAAAGTCTTTATAATTTAGAAGATTTTTACAAGAGCCCTAGCAGGTTTTAATTTGCTATGAACCATGGTAACTGGGAATAGGAAAATGAGGATGAGAAACTATTTGAATTCATAGATCTATGCCTCACTTCAATGTGTTTGTTTGTTTTGTTCTTCATTTTTTCTTTTTTGTTCTTTTTTTTTTTGTTTTTGTTTTTGTTGTTGTTGTTGCTGCTGCTGTTTTGAGACAGTCTCACTCTATTGCTCATGCTGGAGTGCAGTGGCGCAATCTCGGCTCACTTGCAACCTCCGTTTCCGGGTTTAAGCGGGTCGCATTCCTCAGCCTCCCAAGTAGCTGGGATTACAAGTATGTGCCACCACACCCTGCTAACTTTTGTATTTCACTTCACTATTAATACTAACAATTAGACTTTTACCAAATCATGTTCTTACCTTTCAGATATTTAAACTGTTTGAATATTTTATTTAGCTAATTTTCAGATCAGACATGATCAATATTATTTCTTACTCAAATATTATATGCTGCCTATGAATGAAAATTTTATCCTGTTTTTATTCTCTTACATTAAATTCTATTCAACTGTCTTCCTTCCTAAACTCAGAGAATAATGTAAGAGGCTTGGAAATCATTTTATCACATCTTCTGAAGTCTTCTGAAGCTGGCTATGAGTTACTTCAGTATAGATTACAAGTTTGCCACTATAATTACATTGCAATTATTTGCCCTCTTTGATGATACCTTTGGTTATTTCTTATGAATGCAAATAAAGAGTGGGCCAGTTGGAAAGCCACTGCAATGATTTTGCAGTCCATCGCTGCCAATTTTCACTTTATGATTATAAGAAGCTTCTATCAGTGGTTCTTCACTTCCAAATATCCCCAGTTTCTGGTGAGGGGAACAAGCTGTCTGGTTCTTAGATGGCCTTCTTGCTATGCTCTCACATGGTGCAAGGGCCCAGGTAGCTCTCTGGAGTCTCTTTATAAGGCACTAATCACATTCATGAAGTCTCCACCATCATGGCCTAATCACCTCCTAAAGTCCCCAGCTCTTAATACTATTGCATTGGAGATTAAGCTTCATCATGTAAGTTTTGTGGTGACACAAACATTTAGACCATAACAGAGGGAAGCCATTTAGGAGGTGGATGCAATAATCCAAGAAAAAGATGATGGTGGCTTTGCTTAGGGTTGTAGCAGTGGAAAGCAAAGCTTTCAAATTTGAATTGTGTTAGTGGTACAGTGAATAGGACTTACTTTTGGATTGAACTCGGCTTATGGTGAAAGAGGAAAAAAAAGATACAAAGTATTAGTTTTAATACCTAGATGGCAAAGAATTCTGGAGAGTGAAATTCTAGAGCATGGGGGAAGTCAGTGGTTCTGCTTCAGCCATGTAGATATTGAGATGCCTGGGACACATCTAAGTAGAGATTAAGTAGGTGGTGACATGCATCTGAGGCTCAGCAGAGATGCTGGGCTGGAGACGGATTAGATTACCCAGAAGAATGAATAGGCAGAGAAGAAAGGATGGCTGAGAATGGACTACTCAAACAAGCCAGGATGTAGTGCTCATATAAAAGAGGAGTCAGCAAAGGAGACTCATGTTAAGACCTGTGAGATAGCAGGAAATTAGAGCAAGGTGATTGTTATTCATGGTTTGTCTCAAAAGCATCAAAAGGAAAGTGTTTTAAAAGGGAGGAAAATCAATCTTGTCAAATGTTGCTAAGAGGTGGAAAAATGAGGAGAGAAAGTGAACTATTTGGCAAGGTATATGCTCTTGCAATATGGGTGCAGAGGTGGAGGAGGTAGGGCTAAATTAAAGGAATATATGGCAAATAATCTAGATCTATGAGGAAGAAGGAAGTGTTCGGGCCCCAAGGTCATTACTGGGGAATCTCAGTAGGAGATGTTAATAACCCTTTTGGTGGGTTATTAGAATGACAAAATCCACGGGCAAAACTCAGGTTTTAGAAGCTGGAGTAACCTGTGTTACATGTATAACCAAATAGCCCAGACCAAGTTCTGTGAATGAGTAACTGGGATTCGGGATTTGTTGGGCTCATGGAGCATGTTGTGTCTGTGTCCCCAGGGCAGCATAAAATATCCACGTGGCTTCTGACCTATAGAGTTACTTTGCCTGGTGACTAAGCTTCTGTGTCTCTGGCATGAGTTCTCCAGGTGTCCTGCATGAGACAGACTCCCACCAAAGTGCTATCAGAGGATGCCATTTCCAACTAGAGAAGCACCATTCTTTGAGCAAGAAGATAGCAATAGAAAAGGAAGTAAAGTATAAATCAATAATGACAATACAAGGTAGAAAGCAGAATGGTGACAACAGTGTGAATTCAAAGGCCTTGGGGTGACTTAAAGATGTCCCACTGGGGACTAAAAGGGACCAGACAGACATCTGAACCTACAGTGAAGAGGGCCCTCTGCTGCCAGGGGAATTGGTGAGAAGAGACTCAATGGCATGAAATTTCATTAGATTACAAGGCCTGGTGTGAAGAAATGTTCCAATTTGGAGCTTGGAGAGGTAGGTTTGGGTGGAATTGAAGAAAGCCTGAAAGTCAGGTTAAGGGACTTGGGTTGTATTTATTAAGAAAGATACTAGGATGGTTTGTGACCAAAAAGGTGATATGATGATCAGAATGGTAAAAGCATAAAATGAGACTCCAGCCAAGCATTCAGCCTGAAGGCTGTAACAAAGTGCCTAGTGAGTTTAACAAAGTTCTACAAGGAAAAAGATGCATCAGACATTTTTTGAGAATAGCAGGATAGCTTTCCTGGGTTTTTTCCTGATATTCTGAAGAGTTAGTACATAAAATTTCCTAATTTTTATTCATCTTACCCAACCCAAACAACCTGATTTGAAAGGAAAAGGAGGGAAATCTACTCCCCACCACACACAGCTTTTTATTTTTTAAAAAAAGAAAACTGAACTCTCTCTTGCCCATCTTTTTATTCTGGCCATATTTCCTAAAATCTTATATGCTTGGAGCCATGATAACTGAATATTCAATTTCTTCAAAATGGAATGACCAGAAAATATTATACTTTACATCTCTGGTCACACCCTAATGCCATTTATATGAACATATAAAGGAGGAGATTATTCACATCTGACCACAGCTTCCAGAGCCTGAAGAAGACTTGAAGAATATTACATCATACCAAATCAACTCTTCAAGTCAGAGCTTGATTTTAGCTGCCTAGAATTACAGTTGTGTTCTGCTGACTGGGGCAAGGTTCAGCCAGTTTGGGTGAGTTATTGCAATAAAAGGAATATGATCCCTTATACAGAATTATACAAATCAATAGAGTCACATTTATTTGCTGGAAATATATCTGAAACGGACTTACCAAATTGCTCAATCCATACTTGTCTTGAGTTACTGCTTCCATAGTTTTTCATTTACATAATGCATTTTCTGTATTTTTGCTCACATATGACATACTACTTAAAAACTTTCTAAAATATTCTTATACTGATACAACAAAACACTCAAATGAGAAACTAATTTATGAATGCATTATAGGGACAAATTATTAATATTATTCTCATGCTTAGGGTACCCTCAGACCATCTCAAAAAGGAGAGAAAGATGACGACGATGGCTCACCAGTACCCCCTCTTGGATCTTCATCAATGAGAGGACGTTCATAACCAGGTAAACACACACCTTATATTACACGTTATCCTACTCACCACTCATTCGTGGAATATACCATTCAAAGTTTTCTAAGCATGATATATGATCAACAAGATCAATAATATGAATCATCAGTAGAGATACTGGATAAGAAGTTCAAAAAATATGTTCCTGAAGACTGCCTAATTTACTCTCTTACGGAACAATCACTAATATTTTGTTTAACAGTGGTTTAATTTTATTAAAAGTGACATTTCTGTTTTAATAGTTGGGATAATATTGAAGAGCAGCATTAAGTGAAAGATCTAAGGCTTCTCATAAAATGATATTTCTAAAGAATTAACCCCAGAGCCCAAAACATTATGTCCTGTCCTAACTTCTCCCTCCCTTGCTCCACATGACGCTTTATTTTTACTGGTTCCCTCCTGACATTAGATTATGCAATATATGGCCAACATCCACAACTGTTTTCTAATACACAACAAACAGCATCTCATATTGCTTTGGGAACAATAGAGTAGGGGCTTAAAAACTACAAGAGTAAAGATGAAAACTCAAACTGGCCAAGCTATAGCAGAGGCTGGGGGCTGAGAGGAGATGAAATCATGAAAAAACCAAGTGTTACTGAAACATGAACCAAATTTTATGAGGGGTGGGAAAATGAATAAAGCCAAACAAATGATAGAGAAAGGGGAAGTGAACAATCCAGGGCTGAACAGTAGGAAAGTGAAGGCAACAACTATGTTCAAAGACTAAAATAAACCCACAACTGGAAGCTAAGGGTGAACTATAAGTGGTGGGAAAAAGGTATGACCCAAAGGATAAAGGATTCAGATTCATTCCTCAAACACTTATTCATTGCTCACTGTGAACAGGTGTTCTTCTGGACCCTGGGCATTCAGCAATGAACCAAACAAAACCCTTACTCTCATGGGGTTACATCATAAAGTCAGATACAGTCAATATATAAGATAAATGCTGAGGAAGTGGAGTAAAGAGTGCCTGGAGATAGAGAGCGGAAAACGTTCTGATTTCATATAACCTAGTTCCTTCCTCAGTGAGGAGGGAACCACTGGACGAAAGCCTGCAGAAAGGAAGAAAGCAAGCCATGCAGGTACCGCAGGTATTCCAGGGGCAAGGGGGAGAGCAACTCCATGGCCCTAAGGCAGATGCAAATTTGTAAGGGTCAGAGAGGATGGTGTGGGGAAATGGAAGTAGAAAGACAGTAGAAGGTGAGGCCAAATGGAGTCAGAGCATGTAGGGTTTGATAGGCCATTATGAGGCTTGGTCTTCCCATTAAATAAGATGAGAAGTGGTGGAAGGATATTGAGCGACAGTATCATCTGGCTGCTGTGTTAAAAACAGAGTGAAGAGGGGGACAACAGTGGAAACAGAGAAGCTACCATGGAGCTGTCAGTCCATGGTGGAGATGAACGTGGCTTGAACCAAGGTGGCAGCAGTAGAGGTAGAGAAACAATGATCAGATTCTAGATATATTTTGAAGACAGACACAGTAGGATTTCCTGAAGGGTTAGACATAGGGTATGAAAGAAAGGGAATAACCAAGGTTAATTCTAAAGATTTTGATCTAGAAAAATGGGGTTAACATTTTCTAAAATCATGAGGAGAAGCAGGAGCTACAGGAGGAGCAGGTTTGCAGTTGAGGATCCGGAGTTCAGTCCTGGACACATTACATTTGAGAGTGAATAGAAGCATTTCTCAAAAATGGGGCCCATGGACCTCCTGCTTCTGAATCAGATGCCTGTTCACAGTATAGACCCTGGGCTTTACCCCAGAACTAATCATGTGATTCTGATGCATGCTGAAGTCTGAGAACAAATGCTCAGAGTAGGAAAGGATTAAAGTTCTGAGAACTTCTGACCTAACATAAACAAAATTCCTGGAGCTGGGGGAATCTCTGCCAGGCTGTCACCAGAAATTATAACAATGCCACTGACCAACTGTGATATCCAGCATACCACAAATCTGGAAAACACCTCTACTCATTTATTCACTTGACAAGTAGTTTTTTAGCTTCCTCTCTGTACTAGGCATCGTTGCAGGGAATAAGACAAAAATTAGCAATTTATTGAGATATTTTTATTTTCCTGGACAGAAATACATGAAAAAAATGGAAATTAATAGTAAAACAGAGTCTTCATAATCAAAATTTTGGTTTCAGCAAATTTCATGAGGATTACATATGATCAGTAAAATAAGAGGTCCTGATAATAATAGCATAGAAAGCAACATAACGTTTGTATCCTACTACTGGATGAGAATTCTCTGAGTTTAGAAACTTCCCTGTTCAAAGGGTATTGGCATAGGTTAGCTGTGTGCTCAAATGACTAAGCTTCTAGTTGCTGTTTTATTGCCTGGAGTCATCATTGCTTGCTACTTCACATAGTGTGCTGGGTGGAAAAAAAGAGGTTTGTTATGGTTACTTCCAAGTGCTTTCACCTTAGATGATAGGCTGAAATCTGAGCACTTTAGAGGTGAATAAATGCTAACCATGCATTTTTTAAAAAACAAACAAATTAATGGAGAAGTTTAAATCCAGTTTTAGAATGCAGATCAGATTTCACTCTCAGAACCTATCAGACTTTTTCTGCTACTTAGAAACCTAATATAAACCTTACAGCCTATACCTCTTCTAACAGCAGCTCAAAAGGCACGTGTACATTCCTGTCCTTAGTAAATAAGTTTAATTAGCATGATGTAATAAATTTTAGCAGAAAGTGTATTATTCCAAACAGTTTCTTTTTCCAAGCATGTTGGCCGGCAACCTTTGTTGAAACAAAGGAACCAGCCACCTGCATCTCTAAGCACAAATCAAACACAAAGAGCCAGTGTTCCAGAGGCTGCCTCCTACCTGGCCAGTAGAGCCAGAAGGTAATGTTTGCCCAGGTTTCATGTACAGGGTCTTCTCCTGATCAAAGGAATAGGAGCAAACACTGCGTGCCCCAGTGAGTCCTGAAGGTAAGTTTCTAAGAAGAGGGCATCATTCTACTGAAGAATGTTGAATACCTGTCTTTAATTAAAGTATAGGAGAGCCTGTCCTGATGCATTTGTATAAGGAGTTAGAATTTTAAAATAAGCCAGAGACAAAAGATTTTCACCACATATTTAGGAGCATCTACTTTAGAAAATTAGAATTTTTGTTCACATGGGGTTTGTTTTTAAAAATTCACATTATTCATGTTTGATGATCCAGTGAAATAAAAAGAAATTATCATGAGAAACTGATTATCACATCTGTTATAATGTCACAGAAAGGTCAATAACATCATCATGAGATATGTGGAAGAAGGACACTCATTAAGCTTTTTATATATCTGACATTTTCAATAAGCATATATTGTCGACAGTCATTGAACTTATCGATATGACTTAATAATCTGTTATTCCTAGTAAAATTTATCTACTTTGCAGTTACCTATTTTATCAATTAAGGAGATTTAAAAACAATGAGATCATTTGTCGGCCCAAAATATACTAAAAATGTTCTCATAGAAAGTCCAATGAAGTCAAAATTCAAAGACTCCAGAAATACATTACACATATGAAATTTACTTGAATTTCTGGATGTGTGAATTTTCTATTCTGTATTCCCCAAACAAATAACTTTTGAGAGCATACCAGGAGAGTACAGGAGAGGAGGAGGAGGGGGAGGGAAGGAAGGGGGTGAGGCTGTACTACTCTTATGAAGCTTGAAATCTGAAGCTGTAGCTCACACCTGACCCTTTATCAGAACCACCTGGAGGTTTCTTTAAAAGAAAGATTGCTAGGCCCTATCCCCAGAGTTTCTGATTCAGGAGTTATAGGGTGTGGTGAATATTTGCATGTCTAAGTTTCCAGGTGGTAAAGATGCTGCTAGCCTAGGGGATCACACTTTTAGGTCCATAGAGATCTAAAGACCTGAAACAAATTGACATGTGTTCTGAGCCAAGGAACCCAGTTTAAAGCCCTGGTTTAAACAAGAGCTCCAAGAAGGCTTCTCCCTAGAAACAGTGTTTATACAGAGATCTGAGTGAGGAGGGAGCTATGAAGGTTCAGGGGAGTGGGTGGGGAGAGCGTTCCTGACACAGGAAATCTGCCAGAAATCCTTATGGCCATGGAGCAGAGTTTCAACGAGTGAAAGGTGCCCAGGGTGCTGGGGTGCAGGACACAGGGAAAATGTCTCTTGAAGGAGGCTGAAGAGGAAGTCAGGAGAGAGACCAAACAGGACTTAACCAGCCATAAGGATGTGGGGGTTTATCCCAAGAACAATGGAAAGACATTTAAGACATTTAAGGATGTTAACAAAGCAGATGATATGATTAGATACATTCTACATACTCTGGATTTAGTGTGGAGAATGTTTGGAGGCTGCCCAGAATAGCAGCAAGGAGTTTGCTTATTATTTTTTGTTGAATGTAAAGACAGCCAGTGGTGAAAGTCATGGCAGCATTACTGAAGAACAAAGTCAGAGCCAGTGAGTGTAAGAGCCTGTGTGTCAGGAAGGCTCCCATTTTCAGGCTCATGCTCATGTTGATGACCCTGAGAATCACTGGTCCCCTGTTGTGTTTCAGACCCTCTAGTAACAATCTCAAACATCCAGGGAGCCAAAAGGCATATCAGTACAATAAATGAAAGACTTCATTAAATAGGATCGATAGATTCTTCTTCCCAAGGGAGCAAGGGACATCAGACTATGAAGTCAAGGTAGTCATTCTCAATAAGCACAAAACTCCCTAGCTCTTCATACACAAAGGGTGTGATTTTACAGCAAGTTTGCATCTGCTCCCATAACGATTGGCATTGTGTGGCACACCTGTGTTTACTTTTCCAACTCGCTTAAAAAAAAAAGAGCTATAAGGCTTGTCTCAGAAAAACAAAAAATAAAAGGCTAGCCCAACCTCATTGTTCCATTCCCTCATCTCTGTCTTGCAGTATGTTGAGGTTTGGGGGTACAGATGAATCCATCATTCCAGGAGTGAGCATAGTACCCAATAAATAGCTCTTGAGTCCTTGCCCCATTCCCTCTCTCTTGCATCCAGTGGTCCCCAGTGCCCGTTGTTCCCATCTTTGTGTCCATATGTACCAGGTGTTAAACTCACTTATAAGTGAGATCATGCAATATTTGGTTTTCTGTTTCTCTATCAGTTCACTTAGGATAATAGCCCCAGCTGCACCCATATTGCTGCAAAGGGCATAATTTTGCTCATTTTCATGGCTGCAGAGTATTCCCTGGTGTATATATACCACATTGTCCTTATCCAATCCAGCACTGATGGTCACCTGGGTTGATTCCATGTCTTTGCTATTGTGAATAGTGTTGTGATAAACATAGGGGTGCACGTCTTTTTGGTAGAATGATTTATTTTCCTCTGGGTAATAATCCCAGTAAAGGGATTATTGGGTTGAAAGGTAGGTCAACTTTTAGGTATTTGAGAAATCTCCAAACTGCTTTCCACAATGACTGGACTGATTTACATTCCCACCAACGGTGTGTAAGTGGGCAAAAGACATGGACAGACACTTCTTAAAAGAAGACATACAAGCAGCCAACAAACACAAAAAAATGTTCATTGTCACTAATCAGAGCAATGCAAGTCAAAACCACAGTGAGATACCATCTCGCACCAGTCAGAATGGCTTTTGTCAAAAAGTCAAAAAATAACTTTTGACTTTTGTTGGCAAGGCTGCAGAAAAAAAGGGAAAACTCCTCAGGTATTTGAATTTGGAAGAGTGAGACAGAATTCATAGCTTTCTGATAATTTAGAGTTTGCATTTTTACTTCAGTCAAGATAGCCTACCTCTCCACAAATTTCTCAGTTTCCAGACTATGGAACTCAATCCCTTCATTTGCAATGGAAATGTGAATAACCTACTTTGCTAGCTGAGGAGGGTCTCTATGCAAAGATTGAAAAGCATTCTTTCTTCATCATTTGAACCAGGAGATGAGGCCAAAAGCAAAAAGATCTGGAGCCATGGCTATTTATGAAAGAGGAGCCAAAGTTTGTCATGTTAATTCTAGGATTCAAATGGACAGAAATAAAGGATAAAGTGTGTTTGGAGAATTCTGCTTCTGTCTGTCTGCAGACATCAGTAATATGGAAGGATGATTTGTCTTGGCAAATGGCTTCATGAGAAGGCTTTATTCAGTTCTTTTCTGTGTCCTCATATTTCCCGTCCATCTTTCCAAAAATACACAAGAGTATATACTAAATTTTTATGAACCTACAAAATACCATGAAAGTATCACACATTTCTTATACAGAATTTATAGGCCAGGCACAGTGGCTCATGCCTGTAATCCCAGCACTTTAGGAGGACGAGACAGGTGGATCACCTGAGGTCAGGAGTTCGAGACCAGCCTGCCAACATGTGAAACCCTATCTCTACTAAAAATACAAAAAAAAAAAAAAATTAGCTGGGCATGGTGGCAGGCGCTTGTAATCCCAGCTACTCAGGAGGCTGAGGCAGGAGAATCACTTGAACCCATGAGACGGAGGTTGCAGTGAGCTCAGATCATGCCATTGCACTCCAGCCTGAGCAATAAGAGCAAAACTCCACCTCAAAAAAAAAAAAGAATCTATAAGGTATACAGAATTACAACATATGAAATAAAAATCACAACCTTAATTCCTAGCAAATAATCACTTTATCTTTACATATTTAATGTAATGTTTAATATGCTTAACTTTAATATTTCATAATTATTTTCTAAAAAAAATACAGTTTTGCCCCAGTGCAGTAGCTCACACCTGTAATCCCAGCACTTTGGGAGGCTGAGGTGGGCAGATCACCTGAGGTCAGGAGTTCAAGACCAGCCTGACCAACATGAAGAAACCCCATCTTGACTAAAAATACAAAATGAGCTGAGCGTTGTGGCACATGCCTATGGTCCCAGCTACTCAGGAGGCTGAGGCAGGAGGACCCAGGAGGCAAAGGTTGCAGTGAGCCAAGATCGCACAATTGCACTCCAGCACGGGCAACAAGAGCAAAACTTCATCTCCAATATATATATATTTGGAACTTATATATAAATATATATATAGTTTTAAATTCAGCTTTTTGAACCTGACATATGAAATTGTTAAATAGTATCACTGCTAAAATTTAACATCATGAACAAAATCAATGGAAAAAGAAAACCTGTGAAAGAGAACTAATTGGCATTACCCTTTTCTGCCTCAGTTTTTCACCTGATGAAGACTGTTTCAAATGTTTTTGGTTCCTGCTCTTAAACATGGCAAGACACACAGGGGAATGTTGTTCTTAATGCTGCTGTCACTATGCAGCTCAGTGGCTGCCTGATTGCAACCATGAACATTTTTCAGCAAGTCTCCAAGAAGCAGAAGTAACTCAAACACAGGAAGCACAGCCAGGGGCTAAATATGCCTTTGTCGGCTTCATTGAGTGTGTTTTCCCCTGAGGTTCATTTGTATCACACGGATGTCTCTGAAGTTTTGTGTAGGGTGACGGCGTATGACAGTATTTATGCTTTGCCCTTAGTGGGTTCAAATTGTAAAAGAATCACTTTGTAAAGAGTAGAACAGGGTTCTTGGTTTTTAGGGAAGGAATAGTTTAGCCAGTTAATTATGTTGTAAGTCATTATTAAAACAAGAGGAAAAAATCTCAGTACAACTAATAGTTGACATCCACTCTATGGGCATGAGACGTAATTCACTTCCACCCATAATCTTGTCCCACATTCATGCATGTTACAGTTTTATAAAGTTAAATAAAAATTGTTTCTTCCAGCCGACCAAATATCTAATAAGACTGAGTAACTCATTTCTTGCTAAGTGCATTATTCATGGCAAACGTCAGAATGCAAGTAATTCCCATCTGCTGATCAGCTGCAATACAGGCCACAAAGTGCAAAGTACACCTAAGCATTTTACAGTAAACTCTGGGTCCACTATTACTCATTAAGACCAAGCTGGAGCCTTAAAGGAACAGGACACCGGGATTGTCTCACCATCCCTCTCCCTGCCCCCTGCCAAGGTCTGTCTCTCCCTGGTTAGCTCTCTTCCAGAGCCATGATGAAGAATCATGGATATTCCTCAGCTTATACCAGGATTCTCTCTCCATACTGCCTGTGGCAGGGTGCCAACTTCTATCCTGGAGAAACCTATAATTTACATGTTCATTTAGCTAGAAGTCCAGTTTGTATGGAAATTTGGTATTCTTCAGTTTAGTGAAAACACCATCCTTATTATACAGTGTTTGATGATGTTTAAAAACATCCTTGTTACATATTGTGATACAGTGTTTGACGTTCCAAAAACCGAGGCCTTTTCCTAGAAAGTAATTTTTTGTGTCTCACATAAAAAGTGTAAGAACCTTTTGTTTATGTCTTGGGCATGCCTTGGACATCACAGATTTGCAAACTGGAAAACTGGACATAGAATCCGTTTCTTATCACTTACTTTTAAAGTGTTTTTAGGGACATCGAACAGCCTATGCTAAGCAGTCTGGTCATGCTGGAAGGTGACCAGGTTTTGAGGGGGAAAGGTGCACAGATTCTTTTTGAGGGGGTCCATATGTAATATTTAGGTACTAAAATTACCACTGACAGGTCACAGTGTAAATTAAATCAGTGTTCCCCTTACTGACTAGAGACTGCCCAGATAACACTTTAATGATTGCCTTTGAGTCTTCTAAACCATACAATGCGTATGACTATTTTAAGCCTCTTCTGGACTTCAGAACATTCCATATACATGGGACATTTGTTCAGCTTTCCTTGGAACATCAGCCTCATTCCTGCACCTCTACCGCACTAGTGTTGTCGTGGTCTCACTCATCTTGCTGCCTCTGTCTTGTCTCGTGCTGAAATCTGTCTTCCACATTCTACCTAGTGATCCTTAGTATCATCCTGTCTTTCCCCTGCCTAGAATCTTCAAAAGCTGCCCATTGTCTGCAAAGTGAATTCCAAGTTTCTTAAAATGATTCACGGGGCTCATTCGTTGCTCAGCATTCCCGATTTTACAAATTGTATTCTTGGAATCCCAACTCTGAGTTTTTCTGTGAACTACAGAAAGAGCTACATGTCCTTGTTCATGTTCTTTCTTTGCCAGGTAAGCTCTTTACAGTCTTCTTTTCCTGTTTAATTCTCATCCACCAAGGCTTACCATCGGCAACATCTGTTCCTTAGAACTCTCACCTACCTTCCGCGTATGACTAAGGCCTCTTGATGGTGCTCACACAGCAACTGTAGCATGTTCAATAAATAACGTTCTGTGGGGTGGTGTAATGTGAAAGATGCAGATGATTGATTTGACAGTAATTCTTCAACGTGTTCTTCCCCTAATGCCAAGTAAAACTAGACTATTACAGACGTACATTTTATTCTCAAAATTACATTAGAGACATTGTTTCATAAACTAATCATTTTCAAAAGTTTCTCTGGTAACGTACATGATTAAAAGAAATGTTTGGACAGCATTCACCATTGCTATAGTTCATGCAACTTCTAAATTTTCCTTTCTAATTCCTTGCTTTGTATGGCACCACTAATTTACCTAATTTTATTCCAGTACTTTAGTTTACTGAGCTCTAATCAGCAACACCAAAATCCTTTAGAGTGCAATTAATAATCAAAAAGAGTCTGCTTCTGGTGAGAAAAATATGGAAGACTTCTGTGGTATCCAGCTACCCTGTATTACAGAGTGGATTACAAATTGGAACACTGTCTCTGCAAAGAGCCAGATTATAAATATTTCAGGCTTTGTAGGCCATATGGTTGCTGTCACAACTACTCAGCTCTGCAGTTATAACAGAAAAACAGCCATAGACAATGAGCAGAAAAATTAGTATGGTGATATTCCAATATAAGTTTATTTACAAAAACAGGCAGCTTAGGACCACAGTTTGCCAACACCCTGTGTCATTTGGAGACTTATTTCAGTTGAGGATTTAGTCAAGCTCTATTCAGGTTCAGAAACATTTTCCAACTGCACATGATCCAGAGGTAAACACTTTGAAGGCCACTCATACTATACTATATAATGTACTTTTATCAGAAGCAGAAGCTGAGGGAATAAAATTATGTAAGGCTCCATTTGCTTTTGTAACAACTCTCAAAGCTCAGCATAACAGGAGTTGCATCCAAGTGTTCCTGAAATTTCTTTCCTGTGAAATTTCTTGTTGGTGAAATTTCTTAATGGTGTTCTGGCACTAAACAATGAGCACTATAAATCATGTTCGTGTTCTCGGCCAGTAGTATAATTTTTAGGAAATATCCTATGCCAATAACCCCAGGAGAACAAAATCAGTTTTAAAGATATTTAGAAGAGATATGTTCATTAACATTAAAAATTTAAAGTAATCCATTCAGGAAATGGACCGACAGCGTGGAGGACTTCGGGAGAATCTTTTTTTACGGCAACTGTGTGGAGTGTATTGATCCTTGAAAATGTCACTTCGAAAATTACAAGGAAGAAACATCCAATGGCAAAATATATGTTTACATGATTTCAAACATGTAACTTTCAGAATATACAAATTCTGTCATTCAATATTCAATATTTATTGAAGAGGAGTCTACTGTGAGCAAGTTTCTGATCTGAGAACCAGGAACACAGGAGTGAATAAAGTGGACCAAACTTTCTGCCGTCTCATTTTCTCATAAGACAGAGGTAGATATGGAGGATCAAAGGGATTTTAGCAATTGAAATACTTGGAATTTTAATATCATGGTTTGTTGGGGAGAATATCAGAATTCGTCAAGTTCCTGGTACATATCAAGTACTGTTCCAGGCACAAAATACAGTGTGAACAAAACATGTACATATCCCTGCCCTGTTGGAGCTACAGTCAATGGAGGCGACAGAACCAAAGAAAATAAATAAAATATATAGAAGGTGACTCAGGGACAGGGGCAAAGGAGGAAATCAAGATATAAAATGCTGGGAGAAGGTGAACTTTTAGATTGGGTGATCAGGAAGGATTTCTTGAGAAGTTGACTTTTGATTAAATAATTAAAGAAGATGAATGAGCTGTCAAGGTATAAGTTTGGGAGAAGGTCATTCTGGGCAGAGGGATTAGCAAGTGCGAAGGCCCCAAGATGGGAGTGTGCCTGGAGTGGCCAAGGAACACCAGGGGGATGCTGGTGGTTGCATGGAGTGAGTGAAGGGTGGGGAGGAAATGAGATGGAAGAGAGAACAGCAGACCAGTTGCATCCTGCCTTTTAAGTCATCATAAGGATGTTGGTTTTTAATCTAAAAAACAAGAAAACATTGGAGAGTGTGGAGCAAAGGGGAGAGATGGTCAGGTTTGTATTAAAACATTTTCTGCTGTTGAGAGTAAACAACAGATACAGGGAGGCTTTTAGGAGGCTACTGCAATAATCCAGGTGACAAATGATGTCATCTCAAGAAGATCATCTCAAGACATGGAGACACTGAGAGAAAGATAGAATAGAAGTGTGGTAAAAGCTAGCGTTCCCACTGCCAGGGCCCAACTGCCACAAAGGGTGAGATAAGTCAGGAGCATTCCTTACTGTAGCTTTATTCCCAGTAGGAGGCACAAGGAGGAGTTTCTAGGCAAGAAAGCGCTGGGTCACTCACCAGCACATCTGTTCTCAGATTTGATACCCAGCTGGAAGGAGCGGGAAGGAAGAGGGCTCCTCCCCTACAAGCTTTCCAGGCAAGAGCCTGCCATTGCCAGCTGTGTGCGGCAGGCCTAGAGAGGAGCACCCCTGCCAAAGAAACAATAAGCCTTTGCTCACTGTGACTTCACTCACCCAGCTGGGATCTTTGACTTCTGTGGTTGCCTTTAATGCTCTAAACAGCCCCCGCAAGTAGGGGGGGATCACCTTCATTTCACAGCTGTGGAAATTCAGGGAGACTAAGGCTTACACAAGGTAACACAGATTTGGAGAGCTGGGGCACTGGTGTCCCATCCCATGCTCTGGGCACACAGGAGGGAGTAATGTGTAGAGAGACAGTATCAGGCACAACCAAGTTCTTAATTTAGGTTGGTTTTGAATGTTGAAATACATAGAAGAATATGAAATCAAATTTCTGTTTCGTGGCTGCCTCCTGCTACAGAACACTCTTCTCACCATTCTTGTCCTGAATCATTTTCCGGCATTTTCCCACCTTTATGAATTGGCACCTTCAACATTTGTTGATGTTTTAAGAATGCTTCCATTTCCAATGACCTATGTTAAAGTGACAGAGCAGTAAAGATTCCATTAAACCATTTCTTTCTATCTCAAACCTTTATAAAAGTACCATTACCAGCTTATACTGTTAAAAAGCTTAAGACTGATTGTAATTGAAATTTTTATTTTTATTTTTAGGGAACAACTTAATTCTTTATTGAAGACCTATAACATTTTTTATAAGAACCAGAAAAATCTGCATATTTTATATGGAGAGGTAAGCTCATTGAAGAAAGGCAATCCAGTTTTATTCACACACACACACCCAATTCTGGAAGAAACAGGTGAAAGTTTTATTTGATTATTATTCTTATTTTTAGACTTGGGCTTGGAACACTTGTGATTTTCTAAGCAGTTTTGAGAGAAAACATTTAAAAATTTTAATGACATATTTTCTATTTTAAAAATAGAGTATGAATATTTTTAACAGCATTTCCACTGAAGATTTATCACAATATTTTCTTACAAATGCACCAGAATGTATCTAGAAAGATATTCACTGTGTTATCATTTGTAATGGAGAAAATTTGAAGATGTCTCTACTAATTAGGGATTATTCAAATAAATCATGTTGCATCTGTAATGTCAAATTTGATTTGTTTTTTTAATTGAATGCATTGGATTCCAATAAATGTGCACTGTATCAAAATAAAATTTTAAAATATTAAAGAAAGATTTAGGAAAGTCCTGAAACTAGAAAGTATTTAACTTGTAAGTTTAGGGGTACAAGTGCAAGTTTGTTACATAGGTAAACATGTGTCATAGTGTATTGTTGTACAGATTACTTCATCATCCAGCTATTGAGCCTACTACCCATTAGTTATTTTTCCTGGTCCTATCCCTCCTGCCAATTTCCACCCTCTGATAGGCCCCAGTGTTTGTGGTTCTCCTCTATGTGCTCATGTGCTCTCATCATTTAGCTCCCATTTATAAGTGAGAGCATACAGTATTTGGTTTTCTGTTCCTGTGTCAGTTTGCTAAGAATGATGGCCTCTAGCTCCATCCCTGCAAAGGACATGATCTTGTTCTTTTTTATGGTTGCATAGTATTCCATGGTGTACATATGCCACATTTTCTTTATCCAGTCTATCATTGATGGGGATTTAGGCTGAGTCCATGTCTTTACTATTATAAATAGCGCTGCAATGAACATATGTGTGCGTGTGTCTTTATAAGAAAATGATTTATTTTCCACTGGGCATATACCCAATAATGGGATTGATATGTCAAATGGTATTTCTGTCTTTAGGTCTTTGAAGAATCAACATACTGCCTTTCTCAATGATTGGACTAATTTACACTCCCACCAGCAGTGTATAAGGATTCCTTTTCTCCACAACCTCACCAGCACCTGTTATTTTTTGACTTTTTAATAATAGCCATTCTGACTGGTGTGAGATGTTATCTCACTGTGGTTTTGATTTGTATTTCTCTAATGATCAGTTATGTAGAGCTTTTTCATGTGATTGCTGGACACATGTATGTCTTCTTTTCAGAAGTGTCTGCTCATGTCCTTTGCCCACTTTTTAATGGGGTTGTTTGGGTTTTCTTCCTTGTAAATTTGTCTAAGTTCCTTGTAGATGCTGAATATTAGATCTTTGTCAGATGCATAGTTTGCAAAAATATTCTCCCATTCTGTAGATTGTCTGTTTACTCTGTTGATAGTTTCTTTTGCTGTACAAAACTCTTTAATTAGATCCCATTTGCCAGTTTTTGGTTTTGTTGCAATTGCTTTTGGCATCTTCATCATGAAATCTTTGCACATGTCTATGTCCTGGATGTTATTACCTAGGTTATACTCCAGCATTTTTATAGTTTTAGGTTTTATATTTAAATCATTAGTCCACCTTGAGTTAATTTTTGCATGTGGTGTAAAGAAGGGGTCCAGTTTTAATTTTCTGCATATGGCTAACCAGTTCTCTTAGCACCATTTATTGAATAGGGCATCCTTTCCCCATTGCTTGTTTTTGTCAGATTTGTTGCAGATCAGACATTTGTAGGTATGCAGTATAATTTCTGGTTTCTCTATTCTGTTCCATCAGTCTGTGTGTCTGTTCTTGTACCAGTACCATGCTGTTTTTGTTACTGTAGCTCTGTAGCATATTTTGAAGTCAGGTAGTGTGATGCCTCCAACTTTGTTCTTTTGCTTAGGATTGCCTTGGCTATTCAGGCTCTTTTGGATCTATATGAATTTTAAAATAGTTTTTTCTATTTCTGTGAAAAATGTCAATGGTAGTTTAATGGAAATAGCATTGAATTTATAAATTGCTTCGGGCAGTATGGACATTTTAACAACATTGATTCTTCCTATCCTTGAGTATGGAATGTTTTTCCATTTCTTTGTGTCATCTGTGATTTCTCTGAGCAGTGACTTAAGTTCTCTTTGTAGATGTCTTTCACTTACATTGTTAGCTGTGTTCCTAGGTATTTTATTCTTTCTGTGGAAGTTTGTTTGGGATTTGGCTCTCGGCTTGACGGTTGTTGGTGTATAGGAATGCTAGCAATTTTTGCATATTTATTTTGTATCCTGAGACTTTGCTGAAGTTCCTTATCAGCTTAAGAAGCTTTTGGGCTGAGATGATGGGGTTTTCTAGTTATAAATCATGTCATCTGAAAACAGGCATAATTTGACTTCCTCTCTTGCTATTTGAATGCCCTTTATTTCTTCAAAGCATTTTTAGGAGTGCAACTGGCAGGCTAGTGTACAAAGTGGCCTTATATTTACTTTTTTTCTTTTAATAAAAAAATTTCAGTGCTTCATTCTCCACAGGTCTCTTCACTCAGCCTTATATTCTGATGGGGCTCACTTTACATAAACATCTTCTGGCCCGAGGACATTAGAATTTTCTACTCCTGATTTAAATCTTCAAATTTCATGGCACGGCATGGACTTTAGGCAACCATGATTAAATCTGCAGATTGGACGGAAGGAAATTTACAAAGCACTCTGGCCTTTCCTACTACACTTAAATGATTTAGTTCAATTGGGTATTTAAATTACTTTCCCAAATTCAATAGCATACTGAATTAAATAACTAATCCCTTTATAAAGAAGTGGGCCTAATTTTAAGTTATTTCAACATTGTCCTATATCTTAAATCTTTAATATATATAATTATAAAAATATAAAATTTAGGAAAAGATTAAAACTAGGAAAATGATTATTTATATTTTAATTCAAAAGTTTCCCCAAAATTCATGACGTTAAATTTGTTTCCTTTGGGTAAATGTTTGAGTTTTGGTGTTATGAACATTTAAGTTGAGGCATATTCTTTTCAATTCTGTACATCAGTGCTCTATTTATAATACAAAAGTTTTTTAGGCCGGGCACAGTAACTCACGCCTATAATCCCAACACTTTGGGAAGCCGAGGCGGGCAGATCACCTGAAGTCAGGAGTTCAAGACCAATCTGGCCAGAAATCCTGTCTCTACTTAAACAATACAAAAATTAGCCGGGTGTGGTGGCATATGCCTGTAATCCCAGCTACTGGGGAGGCTGAGACAGGAGACTCACCTGAACCCAGGAGGTGGAGGTTGCAGTGAGCAGACATCACACCACTGTACTCCAGTCTGGGCAACAGAGCAAGACTCTGTCTCCAAAAAACAACAACAAAAAAAGTTATGTAATTTTTAAAAATAGTTTCATGTCTTATATAATTTTTAAAGCTGTATGAAGTGATAAGTGTACATTGAGGCTATCAGACTTTTCAATCTTTACACACTGGTCAATAAAGTCATGATTCAGAATGTTTCAAATCTTCTGACACTGTTTAAAAGGGGCAGTCCTTGGATGACAATATGTGGCTTTATTCATCTTTAATCAATCAATCAATTAATGAAACAAATATTTAATGAGTGTCTGCCATGTACCAGACACTATTTTAAAAGCTGGAGATATAGCAATGAAGAATTTAACAACCTCAGCAGAGTAGTGAGGTTTTTGGGTTTTTTTTTCAGAGTTTCTATGAGTTTTTGATACAAAGGCTTAATTGAGTTGTAGTTAGGCAGAGAAAGAATGCTATCCACCATTAACTAAACTATATAATCTATGTTATACACGGTCATTTCAAGGAACAAATTGTGTTTGGTTGCTGAAAACAACTGATTGGTAACTAACCTCTTAGTAATCTGAAATGTAAATCAAAAGTGGAAGAAGTGTGAAACTTTGTTTCAGGAGTGATTCCAAAACAAGTTTATCAGCCAAAGAAATAATAAACAGTAATATAGAACACCTATTGAATATCAGGTGCTATGAATTAGGAATTATCATAATGTCTGTTTTTCAGATAAGAAAACCCAAGCTTAAAGGTGGCCAGCAACTTGTCCAAGGCCACAACTAGGAAGTGGCAGAGCCAGGGTTTGAGCACAGGTCTGTGTGATTTCAGAGTCTGGAGTTCTCATTATGCTCTCAAATAAGAATTGAGTTATTAAATGTTGTCTAACAATCGATTTTTCATAATATTAATAATAGTTAATGGATGTTAAAATAGGTATTTTGTGGCTGGTATATGACTTTTGTTAGTTTCTGTATTTTCCAAAGATTTTATAACAGAAAACATTATTTTAACATTGGAAAATGACTTTGCTACATATATACAATGACTATTTATACTTTAATTCAAAAGTTTCCACAAAATTCACGATGTTAAGCTTGTTTCCTTCCTCTGTTATACTATATTTCTAATTTTAAAGAAATTCTTCAAATGCTGTTGTTTTTACAAAAATATCATATCTAGCCAGGTGCGGTGGCTCACACCTGTAATCCTAGCAGTTTTGGGGAGGCTGAGGCGGGTGGATCATGAAGTCAAGAAATTGAGATCATCCTGGCCAACATAGTGAAACCCCATCTCTACTAAAAATACACACAAAAAATTAGCTGGGCCTGATGGTGTTTGCCTGTAGTCCCAGCTACTCGGGAGGCTGAGGCAGGAGAATCACTTGAACCCGGGAGGCGGAGGTTGCAATGAGCCAAATCTTGCCACTGCACTCTAGCCTGAGGACAGAGTGAGACTCTGTCTCAAAAAAAAAAAATCATATCTATAATGTTTTGAATTTTACAGCATATTTTCACATATATTATTTTATTTGTTCTGCATAACTTTTTGAGTTAAAATTTTTCTGTTCAGAAATGAGGAAATAGCTGCTAAATCTTTAAATAGTTTTTTTTCTGATTTCTTTTTCATTACAGTTTTTAAATCTGCTTTAATTTTAAATTAAACAAAATTAGAGAATTACAATTCCACTTAATTGAAGAATCATGGAGTTCAGAAAGTATTTTAACATACTGTGCCCTCTGGTGGTCATGCCATTACCATTTTGATTTACTCACTTTGCTGGGTATAGCAGTTTTAAAAATAAAAGAATGTTTTAAAGATAAACTGTTTTGTAGATAAATTGGAAAGTCAAACAGTACCCCTGGGATTTCTTTTTAACCTTTTAAGTTTTCTTATGCACTTAATATCTACATCTTCAGTTAAAATATTTACCTTCTATGAGTAATACAAAAACAATCTGGGGGATTATTGATTTCTTCCTTAGACTGAAGATGGCGAACTAATGGTTGAAGGACTGCTGGACATTTTTTGGGGAGTAAAACGACCTATACAGCTGAAAATACAAGATGAGAAGCCATTCTCTTCTTTACCACGATGAAGTTATCAGATGTCTTCTCCAGCAAAGGGTAAGCTATCTTTCATGTTTTTAATTCCTCAGAAGATGATCTTCATATCTAGTTTTATTGTGTGCACTCTTAATGAGGGAAACTTAGGCTTGTGTGGAAATGATTATACACAATCTCACTTTATTTCCCAGCAACTCCATTAAGTAGGTGTTCAGAAACCAGGGCTCTTCAAGATTAGTTAATTTGTGTAAGATCTGCAATTACAATGTGGCAGAACTGGACTGGACCTTACTTCTGTCTGGTCTCCGCAACCTGCGGTCTCAGCTCCTCTACTCTGTTACTTCTTTCCTGGAGACTGCATTCTGTCACTGGAAAAGACAAAATATAAAGGCAGAATTTGATTTACCCTGGCCTGGTTTCTAAAATAAGAGAATAAAATCTAAATGTCGTATTTCCTTGGAACAAAGGGCTCATGTGCTTTGTACCAGGGAAACTTAATGATGCTCCAACTGATTGTCCCAATCCTTTTCAATGGAGTACCCCAAAATGCATTTGAAGTTTAATAAATGGACAAAACAGTCCTCTGTGTGAGTTTATGCAAGTGTACCTTGGCTATCCAGGTTGGGCTGATTTTTTCCTTATCACTTTACAAGTTTTAGGAAAATTAATAAATATCCCCAACAATAATCATACCTATATAAAAGTTCCTTTCATCCTTTTTTCCATCTCTTCTTCTTTTTTAGTCCTTTACTCTCCAGCTTAACCCACTTTGTATATACATTGAGATACCAAGCCTTCTTTTCATACCATTTATCCTCCCATCCATTGTTAGATGAGCTGGCATCATTGTTAGATGAGTTGGCATCCTATCAGAGGAGACAATAGAGAAAGAGCTGCCAGGACAATTTGCCCAATGTGATCTTTGGCCACAACTAAGGAAAATCCGTTATCACCTTGACAGAAATCTGCTTTTCATTTGGAAAAAAATGTTTAAGCACTACTATGATTTTCACCTTGCCAATATTTCTCAAACATTACACTACTGCCATGCTGAATGTTTTGTAATTCCCTACACATTTCATGCAATTTCTAATTTTCCTAACTCTACCTGGAAGTCTACCGGCTTCTCTACATCAATTTGCCTGACTGCCCTCCAACAATCCTTTAAGACTCAGCTCAGGTAACATGTTCTCCAGAATGCAATTTCTGACCCCTCAATCTATACTAGGTGCACTGAAAACTTTTCTGTATCACTTGACACACATGCAGTCAATTTTATTTTTGTATACTTATCTCCTTGTCTATAGCATAAGCTTCTCGGTGGTAGGGAATGTGCTTTATTCATCTTTGCATCCCAGTGCTAAACTGTGTGCCTGGCACAAAGAAGAGATTCAAAACATAGAACAGAGTAAAATCCCTAGAAGCCTGTGGTTAAATTACGTCTGCTTTGTTGTGACTATTTGGTCCTTCTGTCTATCTCTTTTCTCCCATCCAAGCTAAGGATTACCAATGAGCTTAGGGCTCAGAGCCTAAGGAAGAACAGAAGGGAGGCTGCAGGCAGAGGCAGACTGAGAAAGCCCCATATTTCTCACTTCAGGTACTTGATGACTGATAGGGCTGATGATTCTAAATAACGAGGAGCATCATTTAAAAGGAAAAATTACTCATGGGCTCTGCTTTCAGGAAAGTGTGCAAGATATGAAATTACAAAATTAACTACCATATTTTATATTACCTAAGACCTCATTGCAAAATTCTCTGAACAGCCACATCTGTTTGATGCATTTTAATTTTTTAATTCATGAAAATGTAATAAATATCAAACATTAAAGGAAAATGTCAAAGAGATGAAGTAAGGTAATTATAGTATCGCCTTAAGTCATCATTATTTTGAATGACTTTACCAAGATATGTTCTAAGTTTTATTTTATTTTTAACTGACAAATAATAATTCTATACATTTATGGAACACAACATGTTTTATGCATATATGCATTGTAGAATGAACAAAACAGGTTAATTAACATATCAATCATCTCAAATATTTATCTTTTTTTGTGGTGAGAATAGAAAATATAAAAACTTCTCTCCTTTAACTCTTTTGAAATATACAATATGTTATTATTAACCAAGATATTTTTTAAGTTCTCAAATGTAAAACCCATGTTCCTAGCAATTCTGAATTTTTGAATGAGTTTCAAGAACCCAAGTGGACAAGGTAATATGCCTCTCCATATACTTCCACAGGTTCTAAAATAATATCCTCGGGGTACACCTGCTATAGGATCCATTTACATTTTACATTGTTTATTAGCATATTACTGTGAAACAAACAGGAATTGGCTCTCTTTTTGTTTAAAGTTGAGAAAAATTACCTAGAAACCTTCATCGGCTTGTCCTTTTCCCAAGTAACAAGACTGACCATAGAACATTTGGCAAGAAAATATTCCATTCCTTATACATACACACAGAGCCACACGCACACAAGGGCAATATTAGATTTGGTTGTCATTAATTCGCCAAGAATATTTCCTGGGAGCTAGCTGAACACTCAGGCAGGAAGGCACAGCATAATTGGCTTTTCCCTGGCTTCTGTTTTGCTAATGGGGTAAGGTATCATTTGTGTTGTTGTTTCAATCCAGTCCTAGACACCTTCCCTCTGGTTGTTTCATTTAAGATAACATCCATTTAAATTCTCAGCCTTTAATTGTGAAAAGATATTGACTATTCCCTTACTTTTAAACTTCTCCTGTTTTCCTTTTTCCCACACCGGGCATCTCTGGGCAAAACTTATACCTCTGCTCTTGCAAGATGACAGATTTTATATCTGCAGCAGGTAAACGTGGAGTAAATGACACAGAGCTTCAGCTGCAGGAAGGGCTGTAATCTTGTGTCTTTCAGTTCACTCTTTGAGAGAATCGTTGGTCTTGTCACGTTAGTTTGTTTTAATTATGTTTGAAATGAATCACACAGAGGAAGTGTCAGCTTAATTGGAGTGAAAAAGCGTTTTAAAAAATCAGTTTATTTGAGCTCTGACCACTTGTTACCCTTTATGGAAACAATTCTATGGGTAGTGCTTTGATCTCTCATATCTGGTACAAGTGATTTCGAAATCTTTCATTAACAAAAGAAAAGAACAGCCTTGTTAAGGTTGTATTTGCTTACACTATTTTTCACTTCTGTTTTTAATCTTTCCAAACTCAGCTTTTGCATATTTTGGACAAGTCATGGCAGAATAACCTAAAGAGCACGAACTGGACAGGTGTACATTTGAATAATGTCAGTGGTGGTTTTTTCTTACAATATGGGAGGGGAAGTGACCATATTCTATTTGTCTATCAAAATTCTACCTCCTTTTTATTTTTAAACTCTTCAGAAAACCTCCCCACAGTTTAAATTTGCAAATGACCATACATCCTGAACTTTGGTCAGAGCAACAGAAGTCTCATGTTTGAGCAAGTTAAACTATTTGATATTACATAAAGTTCCAACCAGTTTTCTCTTGAAAACTCTGGATAACTGCCCTAGAGCTTAGTCATGTGCACAGTTGCATGGGGTGACGCTTCAAATTACACAATCCGGAGCTGAAAACTGATGTTTTCTGCTGTAGATGGTGGAAAAGATAAGGGGGCCAAACACAGAATATATTGGACCACTTCTGGCAGCCTGTATTTGTGTGACAACACTAAGCTGTCACGTCTGCCAGGGTCACAAGAATTTGCCCAGCATCCCAAGGATTCTTATCTTTAGCCTTATGAAATAGCATCACGTTACTTTGCATTTTTAGTTTCTGTTTTTCATTGGTATTGCCTTTTCCATTGCTAACCTTCCTTCTGTGATAATTATACCTGCCACTTGCTGATTATTAAGCTGCTATAGACTGGGGGAAATGGATAATTTTATCTGCCATAAGACTAATTAGATTCTGAGTGAGGACCTGGCAGTTTTTCTTTGAGTTAAAGTTATTACCTTTATTGGCTTTATAACATTTGTTTGGATTGGCTGTATTCTGAAATTAACAAATATATTAGGAATACTTTCTCTACCTCATAAAGCTTTTGTGAGATTCAAGTGATATAATAACCATAAAATAGACTTCAAAAGAATTCAAAAGTGAAGAAGAAATGGGATGATTTTTTTCATATTCACTGCCATTAATATTAATACATACTTTTTGTTACCACCAGTGACATTTGGGAAGAGTCAGTGCCACAAATTCCCTATAAGTGAATATATTTTAGTCATAAGGAAAACAGACATTATTGAAGAGACTCTTAAATAATAGCAACCATTTGCCTAGAAAGATCCAGGAACACTTTGGGTCCCTAATGGTTCCTGGCCCATCAGGAATGAAATGGATAGAGATGCTGGTGATGATGATGATGGTGATGATGACAATGGAGATGAGGATAATTACAATTATTTTTAATCCATATTGAATGCTTACCATTTTCAGGGCACTGTGTCAAGAATTTTATACAAATTAACTCTTTTCATCCTCACAACGACCCTATCCTACCTCATACCATTATCATTTCCATTTTACAGATGAGGACACAGGCACAGAGAGAATAAGAAAGTTGTTTGAGACCCGATAAATAAAATAAAATTGAGTTTTGACATGCTGTAAAAATAAACACTTGTCAGGTTTCATTTGTTCTGAGCAATAGAATGCACTTAAAATTGTTAGTTTCTCTGTGAAATAATAACTTTCTGGCCAAAATGTCTCATACATTTTCCTTCTTTGTAAACTACATTCTTCATGGTAATCAAGGGCCTTAAAAGATAGGCCCCATATTTTCTCATTTTAGAGCCACTCTACCTAACAACATTTTGAATGCAATAGGTACTCAACACGTATAGACAGAATGTATAAAAAATGCTTTTATACCTAAACTCTCCTAAGAGTATTATCCAATATCTTGTAACAGTTGATCATCTTGGTTTCTGCTAATTCAATTTGAACATATGTTTTACAGAATCTATATAACTTGCACTTCAGTGTGTAACTGAATTATTATGTCAAGAAGATATGCTCTGTAAAAGTACACGAAGTATTTAAAATACATACTGACCACTTTGGTGTGAATATAATTTTAATATCATAAAATTGTTATAACTTTGGATGATATATCCACCTACAGAGGCCCACAGTATTGCTATGTTAATATTGTAAATCTAGAAACCATCATAGCCTTCAATATGAATGGAACTGATGTTACTTACAAGATTTATTACTTTTCAGAATGACACGCTGGGGGGAATTTAGACGATCTCTATCATATTAGCGAGCTGGATAGGACCCAGATTCCAATGTCTGAAACAAGAAATTCCCAGGAAGGTCAGTATCAAAATCTTATTAATTGGGAGACTTAGTTTTTAATTAATGTAAAGTATGACCCTATATGTTTCCCTGAAATCTAATATTTTTCATACCACTACACAATAAACTCTGGTTTCGTATGTGCATATGTTTTTTAAATGTCTTAGGAGCATAGTAACTTAAGTCACTGTAGTGTTTGTATGATGTTTAAGAACCTTACTTTGGTACATAAAATGTAATTTTAAAAGCAATTATATTAAGTCACTTAGATTTATTAGAATAGGGAGAGTTAATAGTTTTAATAAAGTTTGTATTCATAAAATTGTCCAGTATTTTCCCCAAAGATTAGAATCATTCATCATTCTCAATAGCTGCATATGTTAGACCAAGCCCATCAGACCTAATTATATATCTTTTTAGAAGTTGAGCATTTTAGTTAGTTAATAACTTCTCAGAAAGACACAGATATACTGGAGTCAATTTTATATTTGATGAAGTCATTTCAAAGATATTTTTTAAAAGATAAATACATTGAAGGATCATATGGATTCATACTGAACTTGTCAAACCAATGGGAAATGCCAGCTTCAGTGACGTGTGACATTAGTAATTGTAATCATAATGGTGATGATGTGAGAGTAATAATAGTGATATTGATAGCTGTAATCTGTCGAGACTCTCCTAAGTATCAGGCATGATATTTTGTATTTTATATGAATTTTTTCATGTAATTCTCATATACATATCAGATTCAAAGAGTAGCAGATTCTGGTGACTGAAGCTAGAGTGAGGGGTGGTGGACAGGGTTCATGTGCCTAAAATGGGGCTGTGATTTACGAAGTCAGTTCAGTGTGAACAAGGGTATCCCACTAGCATTAACTTCATAAGCCTACCAGCAACTTCCAATGTTTGTTTTCTTTTGTTCATGTGATTCTCAATTCTGCCTCCTCTCCTACTCCACAAGAACCCAGATCCTATGACAAACATGATGTTCCTTCCAGGGTTCCCTTATCTTTGTCTCATGGGATCTTTACATCTTGTTATATATGGGCTCTTCTGATTATCCTTTTAAAAATATCTGTTAAACCTAAGGAAATCCCAGTATCTTGGCATCAAATACATCAAAAAAAATCTATTTGTATTTAAACACCAGTGCTAGAGAAGGAAGAAATATCTCATTCCTATTTGATGATATTCTAATTACAATAGAAAATTATTTAAAACCCTAAAGTAAAATAAAACACAAATGCCACCAAATGGTCTTATTCTTACATATGAATATGCACAGTAGAGGAAATTGTAAAAGGTGCTATCAACTGGATACAAGCAGAAAGGGGGCCAGAAGACAGGTTTGAATCTTCTGCATCTTAGGCTAGTAACACATTGTAACTCAATTCAATTCCATTTAAATACTTTCTTCCTACCCAATAGGCACTAGAGCTGTTCAATGTTACACTATAATTTTATACTCTAAAATCTGCTGTAGAAATTGTAATAATTTAATAATCAAATTTTGACGAATAAGTTATGAATCATTGTTGAATACACATGACTCAATGAGAAGAAATAATAGGATAGTGGGCAACTGAGGTAAAAAGTCATTCATATCATACTTCTGGAATGTTCTAAAAAGAATATAATGTGAATTATCTTTGTGATATATTACTGTTAATAGTAGGCAGTAGTCCAAAGCATACTATTCCTTTTGCTTTTACAAAAGATGGGGGGGAAAAAATCTTTCAGTGCTCCATATACTATGTAAATGGCTTCTCAAAGAGCTTTCTGTAGTTTTATAGGAAAACTAAGGCCCAGTGTTTATTTTTCAAGGGAAGATCCAATGAACTTGGAGCCAAAATGTAGTACGAATCCAGACCTGATTCTATCATAAGTACCATGTCCATAGGAAAGCCACTTCAACTCACTATACCTTTCTTACCTGCAAGAGATTAGACTGATGAAGTATCAGGTTTATTCCAGCTCTAACATTCTGAAATGCCATGAAATGCACCCCCCAATTAATTAAGATTAAAGGAATCCCCAAACCCCAAACATGGTAATTGTAATCATTTCTTATAAAACGTAAGAATGAGATATAAGAATTTTATATGAGATACCAGCAGAATTTGCTATCTGAGTCAGTCTCAGGCAACATTTAATAAGTAAATACACAGCTAAGCAGTGGACTATAATGCTTTTACACAGCCAGCAAATAGCAATATTCCTAAAATTAATGAAAGCATACACAAATCCACTCAGGATGCTAGGAGACAAGCAGCTAATTGATATGAGCTTATAATCTGTATTCTTCCCAGACTATTTATCTTATGATGTCAGCACCCTGAAGCCACATGCAGAGGATAAACCAGACTCCCCAGTGCTCTATAGAACCATGAGTGAAGCAACTCTGGTGAGAAAAAGGATGAAACCTCCGATGATGGACAGAAAAGAAAGACAGAAAAATAGAGCCTCTATTAACGGACACTTCTATAACCATGAAGTAAGTGAGTTATAATTCCATTAATGTAATACAAAATAAGGTTGCCTGTTTCACTAACAATACCACTCAATTCAATTTGCAGTTTAAATTCATCATAATAATAGTAGCAGCATGTCTAACATTTTGGGGGCACTCTTCTATGTGCTAGATATTAAACTAAATGTTTTAAATAGATTTTTACTGAATTATTAATCACTAAAACAATCCTGTGAAATATGTACCATTATTTTCTCTACTTGACATATAAGCTAATTGAGGCTTATGGAGATTAAGCAATTTGTCTTAGATTATACTACTTTTAAGAAGTAACTCTCAACCTGAACCCAGCTTTATCTGACTCCAGAACACAAGTTTTTAACCACCATGATGTGTGAACTCTATCTAAGTGGCAGACACTGTGCCAAGCATTAAAAACATGCAGATGAGGCAGCTGATGTCTCAGTCAGCATAGAGCTCAGGGACTGAGCAGGGGAAACCAACATACCAACAATAATATTGGAATCATCTAAGTATTACAAAGAGGCTGGATCAAAAGACATTGGATCCTTAGCATTTAAATAAAAGGAAAAAGCTGCAGGCCAATTTATTCCCTTAAATCAAACTTCTCATGTTGCCGTGTTCCCTTCCAGGTCTTTTACCTGTACATACATTCTTTTTATATAAGTTTAGTTGTAGTTTAGATACAATTCACATTCCGATTTTTCATTTAATATGTGTTAAATTTATATGTGCCTTTCCAAAGTGCTTGTAAGACATCACATTTTGCTGAAGCAGGAAGTATATCATCATTTTTTCCAGAATTCAAATATTTTTCATGTGATGTACCTTAGCAATCATTCATTGCTCCATCTCATAAATACTTAGCACTTACACTGTGCCAGTTATTCTCTGAGGCCTTTAATAAGAAATCTGAACTCATTTCTTTGTAGGCTTTCTCCTGTAAGGATTTCTACCTTATTTCCTTCTTCTTCTTCTTCTACCCTTGGGAGAGTATCGATAGTGTGTCTTTGGGGCCTGGTGGGAGAAACCTCTCTTCTCAATTCTTTATTCATATCAGAATTTTCTGGTTCCAGAATTATCCTGATAGCTATAAAGTAGCATCGATAGTTCCCCATGGACAGGCAGCTACCAACTGTCCTTTTCTCTCTTCTCAGAAATCATGTCGCATGTCATTATCTTGTGGGGGTAGTTTGTGCTGAAGGGGGAAAGCCACACTGATTTAAGCAAGTGGTTTTCAGATTGGATTACTTGTGCTGAAAATGAAATTGACACTAGGTTAGCAGCACAGGATGGTGGTTAAATACTTGGGCCCGGGGAGCTTGACAGCCTGGTTTTACATTCTTGCTGAGCAAGTAAGTTTAAAACCTCCTCAATCTCTTGGTCTTAGTTTCTTCATTCTTCTTACTTTACAAGGTTGTTGATGAGATGGAATGAAATAAGGTAAATTAAGGATAAGAATAGTATCTGGCACAAAAGAAGAACTCAGTTTACATTAGCTTATGTTGTTGCTGTTGACTGAATAAGCTCAAGCTGGGACTGTAGATATTTTACACAAATGTCATTCGTTGCAATTTAATAACTAGCAGAAAACAATACAAACAAAAAAGAAAAAACAAAGCATTCTATCAACAATTATACAATGATGGGCATCAAGGAATTGTAGTGGATATGTTTCATAAGTTGTTGTATGTCATAAGATGTTTTTATACTATGAAACCCTTGTTAATGCCAATATTGTTAGGCTATGAATAACACACATATTAAAAGCTTACATTGTGATATCTGGAGATCAGTTATGGTGAATATGACTTAACTAGTAGTGTATTTCTATCCATGCAATAGTAAGTGATAACAGGTTTCATTATACTTTGACCAACACAACTGTTATAAAGACTACAAATTTAAAATACTGCTCTGAAAAACGTGATTCCAAATTCACTATATGTTGACATTTTAAAAGGACTCTTAGAGATTAGTCTTACTCTCTTATTTTATAAATGAAATCATCTCTTATTTTATAAATGAAATTGTTTATTAAATATATGTTAAGTGAGTCAGTAAAGATGTTAAGTGAGTTGACAAAGTTGGAGTTAGTGGATAGTTAGTGGACACTGAAATCTAGGTCCTGAATGCTAATCTATGTTGTTATCTATTACTACATGAAGCTTCACATAAACAACATGAAACCACATGTACGACATACTCTCACCTTAGTGCAGGATGAACATGTGATTTTCCATAGAGCTCGTGTCACATGCTCTAAAATGTCTACAAGCACTGATTTTTTATACTTATAAAAGTTTATCCTAGACATTCTCCACACATCTTCTCAGAAGACTTATTTACATTTCCATATTTTTACTCAAACAAATGCCGTATGTGTATGTGTGTTATATGAGTGTGGGTGTTATATATGTGTGTGTTTTATACTTGGATGTTAATTTGCTGATCTCTCAATACAGGACTCATCTTTCTAACATTCCAATGAGCCACCCCAAAACCCACCCATCTCCACATTTGCTGAACCCACCTCATTTCTACAGAGTCTTGGAATACTTGGAGATTGTGCATGTAAATGAAAAATGTGGAAATAAATCTTTACTTAATATTTCTATCTATTTTTTAAATACATATATGGTGATTTTTTTTCTTACTTTCTGCTACATAATGAGTAAAATATTTTCGCTCTCTTCTGCTCTGGTACACATGGAGCTGGACTTTCTCCACCATGAATGTCATAAGTTACACATATACCATCAACTACCCCACTGTGAGTCTCCACTCACCGTTGCTTCTCTTCTTAAATTTCAACACATATCATTTGTATCATAGAATTTAAAATTAATTTTGCCTACTTATGACTGTCATGATAATTAAATTAGTTAACATTTATAAAGGGTTTAGAAAAATTCTTGGTACATAGGACTATGTTAAGTCAATAATTATTTGAAAATTGTATGACATTCTTTGGAATAATATCATCACTTTCAAGAATTATATAATCTGCCCACTGATCAGCAATATACTTACATATTGACTTACCTAAACAGATAGTTCCGCCCTTGCCTAAGCACAAGCACATCTTAATCTCTGTATAGATTTTTAACCCAGAAATACATGTATTCATCCCTTGGTATCTGTGGGGAATTGATTTCAGGACTCCCTCACCCTCCTGCGGATACCAAAATTCACAGATGCTCAACTACCTTATATAAAATGGCATAGTATTTGCATATGTCCCACACATATCTGTAGTTATATTTAATTTATTTTGAAATCCTAAACTGCACTAAAGAGGGTTATAACTGCCCGGTGAAAATGTTATAAACATCCTCAAATGGTGTTTTACCTAATTTACTCTAGAAATAATATAAAGCTGCTTAAAAGGACACATAATATCCAGCAACAACAAAGAAAAACAAATAAAAACAAAACAAATGTTTAAATGGATGACCTTGGATTTTTTTTTTCCCTATAAGAAGACTATGTTCAAGATATTGACTACTGTCAATACAATATAATTTTAAAGACTTACATGACAATTCTTTTTTCTAGACATCAATTTTCATTCCAGCCTTTGGATCAGAAACTAAGGTCAGAGTAAACAGTAACATGAGAACTGAAGAAGTAATAAAGCAACTTCTCCAAAAATTTAAGGTAACCTTTATCACTTAACTGAGCTATAAGTATCTTATATATAATTCAACTGTAAACACATAAATCCACTCTTCTGAAAAAGACCTATGAACATGTAAATCTAAATTGGATGTTGAGTACTGAAAGATTCTTTCTTATGTATAACACCTTTTAGTAACTGGCCCTTAAAAAATTATATAATTCCCATACAAGCAGAGAAGATTTTATGTCTAAAAGTGAAAAATGAGAGAGAGAAAACAGACATGATTTGGGTCTTCTCCGATTAGAAAACATCATATAACAGCAAAGAATTTATATTTGTTCATTTTTTCCATTGGCAGATTGAAAATAGTCCCCAGGATTTTGCTCTTCACCTTATTTTTGCAACAGGAGGATAAGAAAGCTTGATCACACTTTGTACCTGACTCTAGAGCATTAGTTTCCTGTCCAGGGGAGAAGGCAGAAGAAGAGTTTACCTCATTCTGTGGAGAAAGGGAAGAATGGGTAGGAGGAAAGGAAGGAATGTTCTTAGAACATTATCTATAGTCCATAATTTTAAAGAAAGATAACTTAGTGGGTGCTAAACAATGAGAATACGCGGACGCAGGGAGGGGAACATCACACACTGGGGTCTGGTGGGTGGGGGGATTGAGGAGGGATAGCATTAGGAGAAACACCTAATGTAGATGACGGGGCAATGGTTGCAGCAAACCACCACCATGGCAAGTGTATACCTATGTAACAAACCTGCACAATCTGCACACGTACCCGAGAACTTAAAGTTTAATAAATAAATTTTTTAAAAAAAGAAAGATAACTTAAGAATCAGGTATCCTTGAAGAGTTTATTATATGAAAGAGTTTGCTTGTTCCCCAGACATTAATTTATCTGAATGGAGATTAGAACCCTCTGGAATTGTTATGCACTTTTGTCTTTGCTCACCTGTGTAACTTTCTTTTTGGCTTTCTTTTCTGAGTGTCACTCTTAGAGGAGTCATGATTGCACACCTGTTCTCTCTGACGTTGATATTGCCTCTTTTTTAGCACAGGGTCTGACACATTGTGGGAACGCTATCTGTTTCTCAGCAGAGATGCATGTTCAGAACTTTGTGGTGGGGGTAAAAGGTTAGAAGCGGGACACTGAGAAGGCTCTGTAAGTGGGATGCTAGGAGCAGGACATGATAGAGAGATTAGAGAAAACTTAAAGTGATACGGAAATGAAAAGTTTTAAAACTTCACAAATAAAATATTTTATATGTCAATTTCTAGAAAAACTCATGCAATAATTTAAGTTTCAGAATGTTTGGGCCAGAAATTTATTAGAATAAAATAATACATTTTGATGCCAGAAAAACCTTAAGAGAATGAAAGCTGTATCTCCAAACATATATAAAATTAAAGTTCTTATAAATTGAAGGCTTAAAGATAAGATCTATATTTTGGAAAATTCTTCTTTTTATGGGTTTTTTTAATTGCATTTTAGGTTTTGAGGTACATGTGAAGAACATGCAAGATTGTTACATAGGTACACACATGGCAGTGTGGTTTGCTGCCTTCCTCCCCATCACCTATATCTGGCAATTCTCCCCATGCTATCTCTCCCCAACGCCCCATTCCCCACTGTCCCTCCCTATTTCCCCCGACAGATCCCAGTGTGTGATGCTCCCCTCCCTGTGTCCATGTGTTCTCATTGTTCAAAACCCACCTATGAGTGAGAACATGCAGTGTTTGATTTTTCTGTTCTTGTGTCAGTTTGCTGAGAATGATGGTTTCCAGCTTCATCCATGTCCCTACAAAGGACACGAACTCATCGTTTTTGATGGCTGCATAATATTCCATGATGTACATGTGCCACATTTTCCCTGTCCAGTCTATCATCCATGGGCATTTGGGTTGGTTCCAGGTCTTTGCTATTGTAAACTGTGCTGCAATGAACATTTGTGTGCATGTGTCCTTATAGTAGAACGATTTATAATCCTTTGGATATATACCCAGTAATGGGATTGCTGGGTCAAATGGAATTTCTATTTCTAGGTCCTTGAGGAATCACCAGACTGTCTTCCACAATGGTTGAACTAATTTACACTCCCACCAACAGTGTAAAAGTGTTCCTATTTCTCCACATCCTCTCCAGCATCTGTTGTCTCCCAATTTTTTAATGATCGCCATTCTAACTGGCATGAGATGGTATCTCAATGTAGTTTTGATGTGCATTTCTCTAATGACAGTGATGATGAGCATTTTTTCATATGTCTGTTGGCCTCATGTATGTCTTCTTTTGTAAAGTGTCTGTTCATATCCTTTGCCCTCTTTTGAATGGGCTTGTTTGTTTTTTCTTGTAAATCTGTTTTAGTTCTTTGTAGATTCTGGATATCAGCCCTTTGTCAGATGGAAAATTCTAAGGGCACATATATATTAATATTCTAGTTGTTTAAGAAAGAAAGAAAACCAAAAAATATAAAGTAAATGGCAGCAACATTGAACTGTGTAACAATTTAAAAGATACAAATAGTAGATTATAAAGAATATTGTCAATGCTCTCCAAAGATTAATAACTATAATACCAATAATTTCCTGAAAAATAATAACAAAAAAAACAATAAAAATAGAAAAAAGCATGAAAATACAATTCAAAGAAAAAACTAAAATAACCAGCTAAATATTTTTAGAAAAGTCTTAAACTCAGTGAAATGCACGTAGCTAAGGAAATGCAAGCTCAAGCCACACTCTAATATTATCTTGCACTTATCAGATTGGCAACGTGCTTTCAAATGATTCTACCCATGGTTGGCATGCATCCATGTAAAAAGATATTTTCATGCAACACTGGTAAAAATATGACTTTCTCTTTTTTGGAAATTTTTCTTGCAGTATTTATTAAAATTTACAGCACACATGTCTTTAAACTCAGCCATTCCACTTGTGAGAATCTATCCACAAAAAAAAAAATGAAAGCAAGGCAAAGTTACTCATCCTAGGGAAATGATTAAATAAGTGATTATTATGCTGCCATTGAATGGGATGAATTAGATTTATGCCAATAGAATGGAGGGGAATTCCATAATATATTTTAAGTGAAAAATGTAAGATGCCTAAAAGTATATATAAAAGATTCCATTTTTTAAACAGTTACAAGTTCCCATTTAAATATATGATATATATAATCATATGACCAGGAAGAAAGGTATGGAATGATAAAAACAAAACCACTGAGATGATTACCTGGTGGAGGATTGGGGGAGATGCAGATGAGAGGATGGGAAGGGGGCTGGCAAGCATGGTGGCTCACACCTGTAATCCCAGTAATTTGGCAGGACAAGGTGGGCAGATCATATGAAGTCAGGAGTGCGAGACGAGCCTGAACAAAAATGTGGTGAAACCCATCTCTACTAAAAATACAAAAAAAAAAAAAGAAAAGAAAAGCAAAATGTGGTGGAACACACACTTAAAATATATTATGGACACTCAGGAGGCTGAGGCAGGAGAATCGCTTGAACTCAGGAGACAGAGGTTGCAGTGAGCCAAGATTGCGCCACTGCATTCCAGCCTGGGCAACAGAAGAGACTCCATCTCAAAAATTAAAAAATGATTTTTTAAAGGTGTGTACAACAAAAATAGCAAGCACGATATGATCACCTTTATGTATTGTGCGTTTATGTGTGTGCATAGATTTGTGTGAAGAGGACACCCAAAGGGTAATGCGGAGTCTCCCAGGGCTCAGGAATTCCAGGGCGTGTTTTACTTTCTGCTTTATACTTTTTTCATTTATTCCAGTTACAATAGCGTGCAAGTTTGGGGAAGGGGATTTATTTTAAGGTTACAAAAAGCAGTTTTATTAAGAAGTCTTAAATGATTGTGTGGCAGCTTGCTAGGTTGTACAAGAAAAGATTTGAAAAGTCCCCCTTTGATATTCTCCAAGACTTGGATTCCATTCACGTGCACCTTGTTTTTTCCTCACACCTTTAACTTCAGCCTGCATTTGAGCAGAGATATGGCTTAGTTTCCTTCCAGTCATTCTTGGGCTCCACGCAGAGTGCTGGACCTATGAACAGACAAGCGTGTTGTTTTTACAAGCCGAAAAAATAAGTCTATTTTCATTGTAAAAAAAAAAATGTAGTTCTTTATAATCTCACCTGTGAAAATCCCATTTTCTTTTATATTTTGTGTCAAAATTTTGTATATATCCATAACTGAGGATGATAATAACTAGGACTCTTTAGGGACCAGAAAAAGAGGAAAGAAGAGAGCATAGGGCTCCTGTTCGGGCAGTAATCTGGAAAATAGAGATAGATGGGTTTTAACTTTATATCTACAAAGCCCATTACAGTGTATCTCACATTGTAGTTTATTTCAGATTACCTATAGAGTTCATTTGAAATACAGATTCCCAAGCCTTTCCAGATCAGAGGACAAGTCTGGTAATATGCATTTTAAGTAATCATCCCAGATGATCATAAAACAGAATCATGAAGTAAGAAACCATGCCAAGTTAAGATAAAAATGGAACAAACTGAGGATGCTAAACCAAGTTAACACTGGACCTGAAGGTCAAAAGAGGATTCTGGTGGGTGGATGGGAGGAGCTAAATTGTCAAGGCTCCCAACTGCTTCAGAAACGACAGAGGAATTAAAATAGTAAATACTGACACTGCGAGAACAGGAATGGGTAATGTCAGTTTAACTGTGGGGGAGGCTAGGATTTTGAGTTCTGGACTCTCTCTTGACTCTTCTCCTGGGATAAGTCCAGCTCAAGGAATGAGAACCGTTCTCACTGTTCTGAAGAAAGTAAGCAAAGGGAGGGAAAGAATTAGGAAAGATAACGAATATAAGGACACTGTGTTTTGTTCATGCTTCATTCTGATAAAAATGAAATCCCAGATGTGAAACTACTTTGACAGAAAGCTGGAAGTACTTTTATAGGAGGAGTATTTATATTATAACTTTTGAAAATTTGAAGTTCTGGAAACACACCAGATTGGAAGGTATTTTCTTTTTCTATACCATTTTCATGGCTGAATGAATGAAGACCACAGATGAATGAATAATAAGAATATTATTGATCTCAAAAACCTCGGAAATATAAATTTAAAAACGAGCCAAAAATTGGGTGTGGGGTGAGACAAAGGAAGAATTGAAGATAATTACATGGTTTTGGACCTAAACAACTGGAAAGATGGAATTACTTCAACTGAACTTGGAAAGAACCAACAAATATTTGTTGTATGGGTGAAGGAATGATGAAATAAAAACTAAATAATTACTGAAGCATTTGACTTTATAAATGGCCTGTAAGACCAGAGATTTGTTTGAACATTCTAATCAAAGCAAGGTTGAGTTCTTTGAGATATTAAGTCAAACCGTGAGATACAGTAAGCGAAAGAAGTTCATTGACGTTTTAATTTCAGTTTGCTTTTTAAAATAAACTGCCTCCGTTGCAGGTGTTATTTTCTTCAAAGTAAGTTAAATAAGAAAAATAAATTGGAAAATTGTCTTCCTTCTTTTCCTCTAGTATGAACTTCTGTTTGTGGTTGATTCTTGTTTTCACTCCAGAACAGAGACGACTAAAGAAGACAGACATTCCACTACTGCAGAGGCTCCTACAGGGACCCTCCAAAAAAATGCTCGCATTTTCCTCATGGATAAAGATGCAGAAGAAATTAGCAGTGATGTATGAATACCATCACTCTGAATCTGTTTTTTGTTTCCCTCCTGACTCAGCACCTCTTACATAATTGTTCTGCTTTTTTTTTTTCCATAGGTTGCTCAGTACATTAATTTTCACTTTACTTTCTTGGAATCCATTCTTCAAAGATTAAATGAAGAAGAGAAAGAGAGATTCAAAGAATAGTAACAAAGTAAGTGAAGAGCATGCACATTGGATACTTGGTTCTTTAATAGGTCCAATGCACAAAACATGTCCAATTTTTAATAGTCTTTCCTCTCTTTTCAGATTCAATAAAGAAAAGGCTATTATACAGAAATGTCTTCAAAATAAACGGGTAATAAAAACAGAGACCACAGTTTAGCAGTACAGGCTGCTGTTGCTAAAACACTTCAAAAACCTCAGAGAGATATTACTATTTGATGAGTGCATAAGTTCTGTACTTGCATTTATACAAATATATATGAGACTTGAATCTGTGGAAAATTGAATGTCAAAAAAGCTTGTTTCTGTTTGAAGTGATGAGGTTAACTAGGATTCACAGTGGAACTAAAATGAGCTTCAGTTTAGTTTCAGTAACTGAAATAAGCTTGAATACTGTGCATTCCAAAGAGCTTTTATAGTAAATCTTGTAATGAACTCAAATTTAATTTGTGTCTTAAGCAGTTTAAACTTCAGTTAGCTTGAACTCTCAAGAGAACTGAAACACAATCAATGGATTCAGAAATGATTCAGGAAAAAGAAGCTGCCAGTTCTTGAAATGAAAAAGAAATAGTTTTACACCATCAAGGAGTCTATCTGATGGTGACAGTGTTTCATAGCTTCTTGAAAACTCTGGCATTTTCATAAAATCTAGGACTATCTTTACATGGTCTGTTGATTTCTGGCTATCTGTAACATCAGAGCTATCTGGCCTTTGGAAAGGAAAAGATTATGGACTCTGTAAAGAAATCCTAATTGAAATTTTCTGAGCCTGCCCTCAACCCTTTTCTCTCTCTCTTTGCTCTACTGATGAAAGAACTTTCATCAGTTCTAAACTTTTCTTAAGCTCTTTTCTAAGTTGAACTTTTTCTTTATTTATTTTTTTAAAAATATGTACATCACATAGACATATTACATCAGCTAAAGCAAGACTTGGCCCACAAATACCTATTTGTTGCTGAATTAATACAATGGATAAAGCAAGGCTGTTGTAACTGAAGTTAGGTAAGGAATCCCAAACTCTGCCCTCTTAGCATTTTCTTATTCTACATGACAACTCTCAAGGTACTTACAGATCTGCTTAACACACTTGAAAAAAACTCTAAGAATAAAGAAATGCTATAGGTATCATCTATGATTTTATTTATAAATTCTATATGAAAATGGAATTACATGCAACACTCTTTCATTCTGTAAACTAATTCTATTTGCATTCCTCATAAGCAATGTAGTGAATTGTTTGATCATATTACATGTACTAAGGAATAAGATTATATGCAATAAACCCAATCAAAAGATTAACTAATAATATTAAAATATAAAACATTTTTAAGACAAAGGCATTCCTTCTCAGTATTCAAACCTAAACTGGATTAAGGTGAAAGTGTGCTGTAGCCTTTATGAGCCTAAGAAGTCTTTCTTACTAACTCAATCAGAAGCTTGCATCTTTATTCTTTTACCTGTCAATTAATAAGAAAATAGTCTCATCTCACTAAAATAAGGCAAATGTAATCGTTAAAATTCAACATACTTATAAAAAAAATTAAAGCAGTGTCAAGTACCCGCCATGAACATGATAAAAGATTAATCTTTATAGACTGAAAAGTATAAGAAAAGCACCAAGTCTTACATAGGAAAAAAAAGGTAGATATGAAAAAAAAATCGCAGAAGAGAAAATGCAAATGGTACTAAGTATATGAAACAAGTCATATTTTAATAGTGATCAACTGTGTTAGTCTGTATCAATCAGGAGACAGAAACAATGCAGCATACAGGGAAAGTTTAATATAGAGAATAGTTAAGCTATGATAGGAGAGAAAAATGAAGGTGAAAGAAGAAGGTACCCTAAGGCTGAGAGATAGAATTCTAAAAAGGAAAAGCAGGAATGAGGGTTTCAGAATTCACTGGAGAAGGTGTGGTTGCAGCCCACTGGAGAGAAGTTTGCTGGTTTGTCCAGGCCAGTGAAGGACTACAGGTACCAGACAAGCAGGTAAAACTAACCCTGTGGGTGTGGACCAGCTGAGGCAGGTGGGTACATATGCAGAGGGACTTGGGGCTTTGCCAAAGTGTGAGCACAAAGGGGTCAGGGGGAGGTGCTGCAGGTGCTATTGAAACTAGAAGCCAGAGGGGCCTCCTTTGCAGGAACCTAGCACAACTTTGTGTGTGACTTGAGACTGAGCAGGACAAAGCTCAGGCAAGTGGCTCAGTAGCTGGCCAGCCCAGCATGGTCCTCTATATGACTGTGCACCCAGCTGAGGAGAAGAGATGGAGAACAGCAATTGGAGCTTCAAGACAGGCTTGCATTGTGGCTCCAGGTGATATCACCACTGCCCAAAGCAAAAGCTGGAGAAGCAGGTGAAGAAATGCTGGAGAAAGCAGTCTCAGGTCACACACAAAGTTGTGCTAGGTTCCTGCAAAGGAGGCCCCTCTGGCTTCTAGTTTCAATAGCACCTGCAGCACCTCCCCCTGACGCCTTTGTGCTCAGCCCGGAGGAATCAGAAAAGACCACTTCCTCTTGCAGTGTGTCTCTAGCGCCTCCTACTGACAAAACATGACATCAGGCAAGCTGCAAAGAAACATTTAAAAAGGCTATGCCTGTTTTCACAGAGCAGGCAACCAACAGTGAATTTGGAGCTGTGAGGCAGCAAAACAATAATTGGCATGCCAACCAAGTACAAAGTAAAATAAATAAATAAATAAATACATACATACATACACATTTTGGCCTATTAGCAAAGATTAAGAAATGATAACATTAAATAATAAATCACAATGAGATGGGGACTCAAACTTCTGGGAAAAATACAAATGGATATGATTTTTCTTGAAGGCAACTTAGTAGTCCATTTATCCTAATTCTACTTGTAAGATCCTAGCATATGGAAATAACCAGAGATACAAGGACTTTCTGCAAAGATATGTTTTATATTATTTATTGTGACGAAAGGAAATAAAAAGCCTAAATGTTCAAAAAATTATTTAAAAACATGAAAGGAATGAATAGGCTATGCACAGTGGCTCATGCCTGTAATCCCAGCACTTTGGGGGAGGCAAAGGCGGGCAGATCACTTGAGGTCGGGAGTTCAAGACCAAACTGGCCAACATGGTGAAACCCCGCCTCTACTAAAAATACAAAAAATTAGCCAGGTGCAGTGGCAGGCACCTATAATCCCACCTACTCGGGAGGCTGAGGCAGGAGAATCATTTGAACCAGGGAGGCAGAGGTTGCAGTGAGCCGAGATGGCACCACCACACTCTGGCCTGGGCAACAGAGCAAGATTCTGTCTCCAAAAAAACAAAAAAGAGGGAAATAAACGTTTATTTGTATAATGTTATATAGCCATTAAAATTATGTTTCCAAATAATTTTAATTATGGGGTAAATTCTTAGATATCTAAGTAAGAATATACACATACACATATTCCAAAATGTTTGTTATATAATTAAGGCATATATATTATGTATATGTATATATATAAAAATATTTATGTGTGTGAACACTAATATTTGCATATATACACACAAGAAAGAAAAACATGTTAAAAGTGGCTATACCTGCATTGTAGAATTATGAGTGAGTCATGTTTTTCTAATTTCCCTATATTTATTAAGTGTTGTATAACTAATACTTGTTACTTTTTAAATCAGGAAATAGTAAAGTTATCATTTAAAAGTTATCAACAAAAAGTAACAAGTACATTTAAGCACAGAATTCTACTTAATGCAAAAAATTCAAATCAATTTTTCAAATGAGACATTAACATCACTTCTGTGGTAGTTTTATATCCCTAAAGTCTTTGATTCTCTTTCTTTGAAGAGATGGAGGCTAATCCTCCTCACCTTGCAAATGGGCTGGACTTAGTGACTTCTTTTTATTTTATTTTTAATTGACAAATAATAATTGTATGTATTTATGGGGTACAATATTATATCGTGATACACGTATACATTGTGGAATTGTTAAATCAAGCTAATTAACATATCCATGACCTCATATACTTATCCTTTCTTTGTGGTGAGAACATTTAAAAACATACTTTTTAAGCAGTTAGAAACTTACTTCTAACAAATATAGGAAAGTGGAAGAAACCAAGACTTTGAAAAGTAGGTCATAAAAGTCACTGTGGCTTCCTCCTTGCTGTCTCTTGGATCACCTGCTCTGGGGAAAGTCAACTGCCATGTCCTGAGCAGCCCTGGAAAGACCTACTGAAACCTTCTGTCAAATACCAGCAGGGAATTGAGGTCGCCTGTCAACAGCCATCTTAGAAATGGATCTTCTAGCCTCAGTCAAGCCTTCAGATGACTGCAGCCCTGACTTATAGCTTGATGGTAACTTCATGAGAGACCTTGAGCCAGAAAACCCAAATAAACGATTCTGGATTTCTCACCCTCAGAAACTGTCTGAGATAAGAATTGCTTGTTGTATGCTGCTAAATTTGGGATAATTTGTTACATAGAAATATATAATTCATACAATTTCTGAGAAAAATTTATTTTAGAAGCATTTTTGCATAATGCAAGAATATTAACTTGTCACAGAATCATTTATCCTTGTTTTAGGTGGTCCAAATATTTCATTGTCAGTTACATATTACTTCAAATTACATTTTAGATAATATGTGTTATTAATGGTAAAAAATGTGTCACATTCATCTTTTTATGCTTTTCTGTACTTAATATTGTGTCTTGTGCATAAAATATACTCAATAAAAATTGATTGAATACATAAGTGAATGAATTAGTGAATGAAAGAGTAAATGAATGAGTGAAGGAATTATCTGAAATATTTTTATAAAATTCCCTGTATATATGTATCACTTATTACAAGTCTGATCCCGTAGCTGAAAAAATATTGAACATTATATATATGGTTTGCCCTGATACAGTGTATATTTTATTATCTCTTGGCTCTACTATGAAATATTCATCTACGTGTTACTGTTTAATTTGGTTTAGAGCTATTTAGATTTTTTTTTTTTAAAACTGAAGAGGAAAGAAGCCCCCCTGCAATGCAATTGATGAAGTGGTAAAGATAGCAGGTATAACTATTAGGTAGAGGCATATATATGGGAAAGAAAGAGAAATAGGATGTAGTTAGGGAGGGGCAAATCCTTTTAATGACATTCATTTGTCTTCTAAATTAATAACATCTAATACCTATTAGATTGAGCCATTTGCAGTTGCCAATATTTGACCTACAAAGGCAATGATTTCATATTGTTCAAACTAATAATACTTATTTTCTGGGCACTATGTTTAATACTCATTACAATTCAATGTGGAAATTACCCTCCCTCAATCTCATACTATAGATAAAGAAAGTAAGCCATGGAGAAGTTAGGAGATTTGCCAAGGTTTTTCGTAGAAGAAATAGGTAGGATTTAAACCTATGGCCCCAGAAGCCATACAGTTAACCACCATAATCTGTGGCTTCCCCCTAAACTATGCCTCCTGCATCTGGCGTTCCATAATGTGGACTCGTTTTTAAAGTGTAATAATAGTACCTACTTCACTGGACAGTTGGGGAAGTTATAACAATAACACATGTAAAGGCTGGCACTTTGCACATAAGAATGTGATAAATATTAACCATGTTATAATTAAACTTCAGTATATCCCCCAACCACCATTGTAGCCTTAACTTCTACTAAGTCTTACTGCCCACAGCTACTTCATTTTTGTCTTAAAACCAGCCAAACTAAATCACTCAGCCTTCCCTCTTTCTAGCACATCTCTTTCTGTTGAAACATTTCCATTGTCTAGTCCCTGGTTAGGGTCACTTCTTCCACGACCTTTCCTGGTCTCTGTAACAGTGAGTGATCTCAGGCTCCCGTGTACCACAGTTTCAGTTAGCTCTGCTCTTGTGACACCAGAATTTTGAAATTTGCCTTTTATCATAATTCTTTATGTGCTTATATCTTGTATAAATGCATTAGTAATCTGGTGTGTTTATATTCATGTTTGTATTATTCCCTGTAGTATCTAGCACGGTGTATTGAATGGATTAGGTACTTGGCAAAGGTTTATTGGATTTAATTCATTAATGCATATGAATGTGTTGAAGTTCCTCAAGTGAGGAAAAATAATTACTTCAACTCAAGGAAAGGGTATTATAATGATAATTAATTTTTTTCTATGTTCCTCCAATCAAAATAATTCATTTATTTAGGCACTTATGTTTACTTTCTTTTATGCAAAAATATCTGGAGAAATAAAAACAAGTCCAAATGATACACATCAGTTCTCTATGTCATTTGCAGAAGGATTTCCAAAGAAAAAAAATTACTGTTACAAATCATCACTTCAATCTCAAATTAATTCAAATGCATTATATTATAGTGGTGCCAATACAGCACCACATATCTAGGGTAAAGATTAAAGGTGAAACTGTTATGAAGTTAACATTACTATGAAGCTTATATCATTCAGTTTGCCAATACACATTTTCGGCATTCTCACAGACAAATATCCAAGTGGCTTTTAGAATTTTGTTCACTGTGGAAACTTGACAGACAATTTGCAGCTTGGTGTGGCAGCCCATCACATCTACCTGAGCCCTTTGAAAGCTGTTTGATTTCATGTTTCTGTTTCTGCTCTTGAGAAGCAGGAAGCTTGTTGAGAGAGAGGGGTAATTACAGTGAGTTTTCTGAGGGTTACAATAATTAGATTTCTCTGCTGGGTAGGAAAGGAGAGTTTCAGTGTAGCCTGGCAGTGTTCTTGAGCAACATTGTGAGTGTGTAAAAATTTATTTTGTTGATTCTTATTTTGAATATTAGACATGTTTCATGATTTATAAAAATAAATATAAACCTCATCAAAGATCCTGCACTGACATTCCCTTGGATCATTTAACCTCCTCATAGACACTAGTACTTTTTGATCCATTTGGACCCTTTGGAAAAGCAAACAAATAAGCACATTTGTGAGGAAAAAAAAAAGAGAGAGAGAGAGAAAAGTAAAACCTAAATAGGTATGATCACAAAATAGAAAAATCTCTAAGACTTGGCTGGGAGGGGCAGAGCAAGATGGCCAAATAGAAGCCTCCACCAATCATTCTTCTCCACCAATCAAATAGAAACACCAAATTTAACAATGAGTTACCCACATACACAAAAACAAAAAATAAAAATAAAAATAAACCTTTATAAGAACCAAAAATCAGAAGAGCAATCAAAATACCTGTTTTAATTTCATATCACTAAAAGAGGCATTAAGAGGGTAGGAAAGACAGCCTTGAATTGTAGAAACCACGCATCCTCCACCCCTCAGCAGCAGCCACATGGTGTGGAAAATCTGTGCACGTCGGGGAGGAAGAGCCCAAGGATTATGAGATTTTACATTTAACTCAGTGCTGCCTTGTCACAGTGGAAGGCAGAACCAGTCTGAATTCAGCCAATTCCCACCCATGGTGGGAGCATTTAGATCAGCCCTCACCACACGGAAATTGCTCATCTCAGTAGTTGGAATTTGAGTTGCAGCAAGCCTCACAACCATGGGTTAAAGTGCTCTGGGATGCTAAATAAACATGAAAGGCAGACCAGACCACAAGGATTGCAACTCCTAGGCGAGCCATAGCGTTGTGCTGGGGTCAGAGGCAGTGGATTTAGGCAGCACACAACCTTGTGAGACACCAACCAGGGTGGCTAAGGGACTGCTTTCACACTCCTCTCCCAACCATAGGCAGCACAGCTGGAAACAACTCAAGTGACTCCTTCCTTGTGCTTGAGGAGAGGAGAGGGAATACTAAGAAGAACTTTGACTTGCATCTTGGATACTAGCTCAGCCACAGTAGGATAGAGCACCAGGAAGTCATGAGACCCCCATTCCAGGCTCTAAATCCTGACATTTCTAGACACACCAGGGGCCAGAAGTGAACCCACTGCCTAGAAGGGAAGGACCTAATGATGGCAGGATCCATCACCTGCTGTCTAAAGTGTCCCTAGGGCCTAAATAACCAGCAACAATACTCAAGTACCATGCCGTGGGTTTCAGACTCTGAAATGTGCTGGCTTCAGGTGAGACTCAGCACATTCCTAGCTGTGGTGGCTATGGTGAGAGATTCCTTCTGTGTGAGAAAAGCAGAGGGAAAAGTAAAGGGGACTCTGTCTTGTACCAGCTTGGCCACAGTGGAGTAGAACATCAAACGGGCTTGTGGGGTCCCCAGTGTTAGGTCTTGACACTTGAACAGCATTTTTGGACTGGTCCTGGGCCAGAGGGGGCCCACTGCTCTGAATGGTGTGTCATGGGCCTGGCAGCCTTACCACAAGCTGACAGAAGAGGCTTTGGGCCTTAAATAAACATCAGGGGTAGCCTGGCATTAGTCCCTGTAGACCTGTGGTGGTGGTAACTACAGAGAGACACACTACTTTGCCTGTGGAAAAAGGAGGGAGGAGAGGGATAGACACTGTCTCATTATTTGAATGCCAGCTTAGCCACAGAATAAAAAGCTTCTGGTAGATTTCTAAGGTTTTTGACTCTAGGCCTTGGCTCCTGGACAGCATCTCTGGACTTGCCTGGGGCCTGGAGGAGCTCACCACCATGAAGGGGAAGAACACAATCCTGGCTGGCTTCACTATCTGCTGATTATACAGCCCTTGGGCATTGAGTGAACATAGGCGGTAGCCAGGTGGTAACTACCATGGACATTGGGTAAGACCCAGTGCTCTGCTGGCTTCAGGTCTGATGGAGTGCAGTCGAGTAGTGGTAGCCACAGGCGTGCTTGTGTCATTCCACCCCAAAATCCAGGCAGCTCAGTACAGACTGTTGTTTGGGGAAAAAGTAAGGGAAGAGAACAAGAGTCTACACCTGGTAATCCAGAGAATTCTTCTGGGTCTTATTCAAGACCACCAAAGCAATACTTCTACAGGTTGGCAAGAACCACAGCACTGCCAAACTTAGGGTGTCCTCTAATGCAGATGGGCTTAAATCACAGCACTCAAGTCCCTTTGAATACTTGGCAAGCCTTCTCAAGAAGGATGGGTACAAATAAGCCCAAGCTTTAAAGACTACAATAAATAACTAATTCATCAATGTTGAGAGACTGACAAACATACACAAACGTCAACCCCAGAGAGGAAAATATGATCTCCCCAAATGAACTAAATAAAGGACCAGGGACTAATTCTGGAGAAACAGATATGTGACTTTTCAGACAGACAGACAGAGAATGCAAAAGAGTTGTTTTGAAAAAACTCAGAGAAATTCAAGATAACACAGAGCAGGAATTCAGAATTTTATCAGATAAATCTAACAAAGAGATTAAAATAATTAAAAACAATCCAAAAGAAATTCTGGAGATCAAAAATGCAACTGACATATGGAAGAATGCATTAGAGTGTCTTAATAACAGAATTGATCAAGAAGAAGAAAAAATGAAACACAGCTACAAGATCTAGAAAAATAAGCTCAAAAGAGAAAATTTAAGACTTGTGGTCCTTAAAGAGGATGAAGAGAAAGTGATGGGGATAGAAAGTTTATTCAACAGAGTAATAACAGAGAAATTCCCAACCCTAGAGAAAGATATTAATATCTATGGACAAGAAGGTTATAGAACACTAGACAGATTTAACCCGAAGAAGACTGCCTCCAAAGATTTAATAATCAAACTCCCAAAGGTCAAGGATAAAGAAAGGATTCTAAAAGCAGCAAGATAAATGAAACAAGTAACATACAATAAAGCTCTATCTGGCAGCAGATTTTTCAGTGGAAACCCTAAAGGCCAGGAGTGACTGGCATGACATATTTAAAGTGCTGAAGGAAAATTACTGTTACCCTAGAATAGTATTAATATCCTTCAAACATGAAGAAAAAAAAAAACACTTTCCCAGACAAACAAAAGCTGAGGGATTTTATTAGCGTCCCATCTCTCCTACAAGAAATGCTGAAGGGAGTTCGTCAACCAGAAAACAAAGGATATTAATAAACATTTAAAAATCTTCTGAAGGTACAAAACTCACTGGTGATAGTAAGTACACAGAAAGAGATACAATATTATAACACTATAATTGTGGCATGTAAACTACTCTTATATTAAGTAGAGAGACTAAAAGATGAACCAATAAAAAATAACAACTACAATATATTTTCAAGACACAGTACAATAAAACATAGAGAAAAACAACAAAAAGTTTAAAAGTGAGGGAGTAAAATTAAAGTATAGAGGTCTTACTAGTTTTCTTTTTGTCTATGCAATCAGTATTAAGTTGTCATAAGTTTAAAGTAATAGGTTAAAAGATAATATTTGCAAGCAACATGGAAATCTCAAATCAAAAAACATGCAGTGGATACCTGAAAAAATGAAAAGCAAGAAATTTAATTATACTACCAGAGAAAATTATCTTCATTAAAAAAAAAAAAAAGACAGAATGCAGGATGGAAGGAAAAGAGGAAGAGAACACCACAAAAGGACCAGAAAACAAATAACAAAATGACAAGAGTAAGTCCTTACTTATAAAAAAAAAAAAAATTGAATGTAAATGGACTAAACTCTCCAATCAAAAGATATAGTGTGGCTGAATGGATTAAAGAAAAAAGACGCAATGATCTCTTCCCTATAAAAAGACACATTTCACCTATAAAGGCATATTTATATTCAAAATAAAGGAATGTAAAATATATTCCATGCCAATGAAATGAATCAAAGAGCTGGCATAGCTATACTTGTAGCAGAAAAAAACAACAACTGATTTTAAGAGACAAAACTATAAGAAGAGAAAAAGGTCACTATGTATAATAAAGGGGTCAATTCAGCAAGAGAATATAATGATTGTAAAGAGATAGGCAGCCAACACTGGAGCATCCAGACATATAAAGCAAATATCATCAGACCTAAGGAGAGAGAGAGGCATCAATACAATAATAGCTGGAGATTTCAACACGCCACTTTCAGCATTGGACAGATTCCCCAGACAAAATCAACAAAGGACATCAGACTTAATGTGCACTACAGACCAAATGTACCTATAAGAGATTTACAAAAAAATTCACCCAACAGCTACAGAATACACATTCTCCTCAGCACATGAATCGTTCTCAAGGATAGACCATGTGTTAGGTCACAAAACTTACCCTGAAAATATGCAAAAAAAATGAAATAATACCAAGCAACTTCTCTGATAACAATAGAATAAAACTAGAAATCAATAACAAGAGTAATTTTGAAAACTGTACAAGCACAAGGAAATTAAACAACATACTCCTGAATGACCAGTGGGCCAATGAAGAAATTAAGAAGGAAGCTTAAATATTTCTTGAAGCAAATGATAATGGAAACACAACATACCAAAACATATGGGATAGAGTGAAAGCAAGACTTAGAGTGACATTTATAGCTATAAGTTCCTACATCAAAAAAAGAAAAAAAAATCTTCCAATAAATAGCCTAACAATGCATCTTAAAGAATTAAAAAAACAAGAGCAACCAAACCCAAAATTAGGAAAGAAAAAATATAATAATAAAGATTAGAGAAAAATTAAAATTAAAACTAAGAAAACAATACAAAAAATGAAGTAAACAAAAGTTTGTTTTTTAGAAGATAGATAAAATTGACAAACCTTTACCCAGACTAATAAAAAGAGAGGGATGACCAAAATAAATAAAATCAGAGATGAAAAAGGAGACATTAAAACCAATACCACAGAAATTCAAAGAGCCATAGATGGCTACTCTAAGCAACTATATGCTAATAAATTGGAAAATCTGGAAGAAATGGATAAATTCCCGGAAATATACAACCTACCAAGATTGAACCATGAAGAAATCCAAAACCTGAGCAAACCAATAGCAAGTAATAAGACCAAAGAGGTAATAAAAGTCTTTCAGCAAAGAAAACCCTGGGACCCAATGGCTTCACTGCCAAATTTTCCAAACATTTAAAGAACGAATACAAACCCTACTCAAACTATCCTAAAAAATAAAGGAGAAGGGGATACTTTGAAACTCATTCTATGGGGCCATTATTACCCTGATACCAAAACCAGATAAGACATATCCAAAAATAAAAATTAAAAAACAAAATCCACAACACAGCAGGCCAATATCCTTCATGAATATTGATGTTAAAATCCTCAACAAAATACTAGCAAATGAAATTTATCAACACATTAAAGAGATCACTTATCATGACCAAGTGGGATTTATTAAAGAGATGCAAGGATGATTCAATATATGCAAATTAATCAATGTGATACTTCATATCAACAGAATGAAGAACAAAAACCGAAGATCTTTTCAATTGATACTGAAAGAGCATTTGATAAAATTCAACATTCTTTCATGAAGAAAACCCTCCAAAAACTGGGTATAGAAGGATGATACCTCAACATAATAAAAGCCACAGATCCACAACTAGGATCATACTGAATGGGGAAAAACTTAAAGCCTTTCCCCTAAGATGTGGAACAAAACAAGAATGCTCATTTTACCACTGTTATTCAACATAGTACTGGAAGTCCTAGCTAGAGCAATCAGACAAGAGAAGGAAATAAAGGACATCCAGTTTGGAAAGGAAGAAGTAAAATTACTCTCTCTTTCACATGCTATGACCTTATATTTGGAAACACCTAAAGACTCCACCAAAACTACCAGAACTGATAAACAAATTCAGTAAAGTTGCAAAATAGAAAATCAACATACAAAAGTCAGTAACATTCCTGCATGTTGATGGTGAACAATTTGAGAAATAAATCAAGAAAATAATTCCATTTATAGTAGCTACAAATAAAATAAAATACCTAGAAACTAACCAAAGAAGTGAAATGAAATCCATAATATACTGAAGCAATAAATTGAAGAGCACACCAAAAAATGGAACAATATCCCATGTTCATAGATTGGAAGAATCAATAATGTTAAAATGTCCATACTACCCGAAGCAATCTACAGATTCAGTAAAATCCTTATCAAAATACAAATGACATTTTTCACAGAAAGTAAAAGAAAAATTCTAAAAAGTATAGGGAACCATAAATGACTCAGAATAACCAAAGCTGTCATTAGCAAAAAGAACAAAACTGGAGGAATCACATTACCTGACTTCAAATTATACTACAGAGGTATAGTAACCAAAGCAGCGTAGTGCTGGCATAAAAACAGACACATAAATCAATGGAACTGAATAGAGAATGCAGAAGCAAATGGACACATCTACAGTGATCTCATTTTTGACAAAGGTGCCAAGAACATACACTGGGGGAAAGGAGAGTCTCTTTAATAAATGATGCTGGTGAAACTGGACATTCATAAGCAGAAGAATGACACTGGACCCCTATCTCTTGCCATATACAAATGTCAAATCAAAATGGATTAAGACATAAATCTAAGACCTTAAACTATGAAACTGCTACAAGGAAACTGAGGAAGCTCTCTAGGACATTGAACTAGGCCAAGATTTCTTGAGTAATACCCCATAAACATAGGTGATTGGAGCAAAAATAGGTAAATGGAATGACATCAAGTTACTTCTGCACAGCAAAGGAAAAAATGAAGTGAAGAGATAAACCACAGAATGAAAGAAAATATTTGAAAACTACCTATCTGACAAGGGATTAACAACCAGAATATATAAGGAGTTCAAACAACTCTCATAATCTGATTCAAAATGGTCAAGAGCTCTGAATTCACATTTCTCAAAAGAATATCTACAAATGGCAAAGAAGTATATGACAAAGAACTCAACATCACTGATCATCAGAGAAATGAAAATTGAAACTGTAATAAGATATCATTCAACCAATTAATATGGCTTTTATCCAAAAGACAGGCAGTAACAAAAGCTGGTGAGGATGTGGAGAAAAGGGAAAGCTTGCACAATGTTGATGGGAATGCACATTAGTACAACAACTATGGAGAGCATTTTGGAAGTTCCTCAAAAAACTAAAAACAGAGCTACCATCCAATCCACCAATCCCACTCCTAAAAGAAAGGAAATCATTGTATTGAAGACATATCTGCACTCCTGTGTTTATTGAAGCACTTTTCACAATAGCCAAGATTCGGAATCAACCTAAAGGGCCAAAACCAGATGAATGGATAAAGAAAATGTGGTAAATACACACAATGAAGTTCTATTCAGTGACAAAAAAAAAAAAAGAATGAGATCGTCATTTGCAACATGGATGGAATTAGAGGTTATTATTATGTTAAGTGAAATAAGCCAAGCATAGAAAGACAAACATCACATGTTCTCACTTATTTGTGGGAGCTAAAAATTAAAACAATTGGCCTCATGGAGACAGAAATGATAAAGCTGTTACCAAAGGCTAGGAAGGGTAGTGGAAGAAATGGGGGGACAAGTTGGGATGGTTAATGGATACAAAAATATAGTAAGAGTGAATAAGATCTTGTATTTGCTAGCACAACAGGGTAACTATAGTCAAAAATGATTTAAATGTACATTTTTAAATGATGAAAAAATATAATTTGATTGTTTGAAACACAAAAGATAATGCTTCAGGTGATGGATACTCCCCACCCTCCACAGACAAAAAATGACTTACCATCAGAGCCTGAGATGGGCTGTAATTTACCCTTGATCAAGGTCTTAGGTATTCCCACAGTGCTAGTCCTTTAGCTTAAAGGCTTAATGAACTAAAATTGCTCTTCCACTTTCAAGACTCCAATTTGCAATAAATGTAAATTTGCTTCTTCCTCACAAAACGGTGAGACTGGGCCGGACGCAGTGGCTCACACCTGTAATTGCAGCACTTTGGGAGGCCAAGGCCGGCTAATCACCTGAGGTCAGGAGTTCGAGATCAGCCTGGCCAACTTGGAGAAAAACCATCTCTACTAAAAATACAAAAAAGTAGCTGGGTGTGGTGGCACAGCCTGTAGTCCCAGCTACCCAGGACACTAAGGCACGAGAATCATTTCAACCTAGGAGGCGTGGGCCGCAGTGAGCTGAGATCGCGCCACTTCACTTCAGCTTGGGCAACAGAGCGAGACTCCATCTCAAAAAAAAAAAAGTGAGACTGTTTGGTTGTAGGATAAAAAAGACTATCAACGTCAGCATCTCACTGAATTTTAAACTATTCTAGGCTATTCCCACGTTTCACTACACAGTTAGATACAAGAACTCAAGAGGAGCAAAACTGCTAGCATTCATCAGAGCATCTCTAAGCCTCTATGTATATATTGACACAGTCTTCTACATTAAGCTCAGAAGTTTTCTCCAGTTTTTACTTGTATGATATTTCTTCAAATAAAAATCATTTGTGAAAGCCTAGACAGATAAATGAAAGTGAGATCTTCGTTAGCGAAATTTTGAATGGGACTCATAGAATGCCACTGTTAAAGTATGTACACATATACACATCCTGGGGGATAGCTGACATACACACACATCCTAGGGGATAGCTGACATACACACACATCCTGGGGGATAGCTGATTTGCACTCCTATGAGCCCCTAGGGTCCTGTAAAAAATTGCTAGAAATCTGTTAATTTAATCTTTCCTCCCACCTTCAAATAATAGTACACACTAAATTATTCAGACAGATTATAACCTATTTAAGCTTGATTTTTCAAATACCTCTGGAGTTTAAGGCCTTGCTTCTTTGGTAATACATGACTTTTAAAATCAGTCTTCCTGGGAAATTTCCCCATAAGCCTAACCCAAGATCTTTATATTGAATCTTGCCCATTTTCTCTGAACCTAACAATAGTTATGAAAGTCATCTTTCTCTATATTTCTCCTTTCTGACTTCATTTATTCCATATTTCCTTGATAAATCTCTAATTGTTATAAGAAATGCTGTAAAAAAAATACTTGTGGCTAAGGTAAGGTATGAGGAAGTCCTCTTAGAAGAGTACATTAATAAATGAGGAATGCCTTGCATTAAATATAAACAGGAATAATAATTTCCCAGGAGGAAATAAGGCCCATAAAAGATTTTGTTGTATAAAACATTGACTCATATGGTTGAATGTGAGGACAGAGAAAAGAAAGGACAGATTTTCATTATGCTGAGTCCAAAGTTTCCAATATTGAATTTTCTAGAATTCTGGGCCTGTTGGGAGACTGCTAACATGTCACCCATCATAATACTTTGTAATAAACATTACTAGTCTATCCCTTCATGTCCTTGGTAACATGATTTTCAATCCCTTTTTCATTTTGAATACTCTCTGGACACAACAATTTTCCACTATACTCTTAGAATATGTTTTCTGTCATCTCTTCTAAAATTTCAATGCAATGATGATAAAAATATACAAAAAGAGAATAAATCCTGGACAATCCTTTTAAAAATGCACCATCAATGTAAGAGATGTTGATAGACTTCTGGGGGACAAAATGGAGAAAGCAATTTGAGATGATATTGACCAATATATCAAAGTGGAGAAATAGGAGCTCAGAATAGTAACATAAAAATATATATCAGCAGTAAAAGACTAGAAAGGCATTGATTTCTGAGCTACCTTGATTCTTGTCTGGTACCCAGCACTTTTCAAACTTCCCATAGATTCCTGAAACCACCAATATCATTTCGATATATTCATATTTACTTAGGTAAGTCAGAATTTACTTCTCTTACTTAAAATTAAAGAATCCCAACTGACATACCAGCAAAAAATACTGTGCATATAGATGTACAAAATAATCAGTATAATGGTCCAATTATATGGACAAAATAATACTTTTAAATACAGGGGAACCAAAAAGTTTATTTCCCATTGGCCTTTTCTGAAAAACACATATGCACATACATAAGAATGTAGCCTAGCAAAACTTAAAATAATCCAAGAATACAACATAGGATAGTAGAAGTAGTCAAATTTACTAAGGACTACACTGCAAATAAACCCTATGTAAATGGTCACTAATCTGACCTAAAAATAGCAGGATCCAAACTGAAAGATAAATCAGAAGACTTTTTGAAAAATAGCCTTAAGATGATAGAATATTCTATTACAGAGATTATATAATTAAGAACGTGAATTGTTAGTGATATAATGAAAGTAAGTGCTTTGTGCATTGTCAACATGGAAAAAGAAAGGCAAGTAAAAACTCAAAAAAGGAGGATATACTAGAAAATCATAGTTCAAACTGCAAAAGTAAATACATGTGGCATGGTTTTTACAGTTGACAGTAGGTACAGACTTTATGTAAACTTGACATCTGTAATGTTCTCTTATGAGAAATACAGGATAAGTCATTGACACAGAAGTTAATCCATTCATAGGACTACTGTAAATAATATTCCAAGTAAACACCTATTGAGTCTACTATTTAATGATTTCTACTTTTTAGCAGCCACCTATTAATAACAAACTATTGAAATGATCCTTGAGAGTATAGTTTTAGTAGCCACCTATTAACAAAGCACATAAATGTTATATTTACAAAGTAAGATCCACAAATTTAAATAATGTTAAAGTAATGGTATAGCTAGAAAAAGAAAAGATAGGAAATACTGCAAATAAACCAAATGAAGTTTTGACATGTTAATTATGTTTCAGACTATCAATTAGATGCTGACTATAGTTGAAAGACCAAGAACTAGAATACAGCCAATAAAACAATTAACAATTTTTTAACTAAAAATATTGAGAAAGAGTCTGTGGATAGTGTGACTGAAGTTAGCATAAGTTCACTATGTTTCTTACCTGATGGTTATATTTAAGAAACTATCAAAGTGATGATGGTAATCACAAAAGAACTAAAAGGGAAAACTTGAAATTTGCTATCTCTGGGAAATGGGGAATGTGTCCTGCTCTTCTATTTGAACTTTTACCATGCTTATGTATTACTCATATAATTTTCAAAACTTGGGTAATGTATTAACAGAATCTGAGCATAGTACCTCAGAATGATCTGGTTTGTGTAGGTCAGGATTATCACTTTGCTTAATCTGATTCTTTAATTTATCCCTTCAGAACTGAGTCCCAAGATTACAGTAGCTTTGATAGTAGACCCACCAAATGTGGGAACTCACTGTTAAGTATGGGCTTAATTTAAACCAACAGGACTTCTCGTATGTCCTTGTGTTAAGTCACATCTAAAAGCCAAACTATACCTTTTATTCTTATTAAATTTCATGTTATTTTCAAACCATCATTTCTATATATGTTCAAATTTCTGCTAAATCATATTAACTTTGTCCTATACTCACATTCTGTTGACTAATAAATATCTAATAAACGAGGAAGGATAACTATCCTGATCACTTGAAAGAAATAATTTCTGGGAGTAGAATTTTCTCCTTGATCCAGCTAATGGCTATAGTTCTCATTATTTCGTGAAATGTGAGATGTCTGCCTCTTCTTTGAATGGTTCAAATTCACCTTGGTGTATTGGTATATAAAGTGAATAAGCTATACATACTAGGCTATTATACCCTGTATAGGTGAAATAGGCTGTGCCTATTTTTCTCATTCTTTACATTTTCTTCTTACTCTTGTAAACTTGCCAGTATTGATATTGGTTCTCTTTTTTCTCCTTAAAATTCTCCTTCATTCTTGGCTTACTTCTTAAAATATGTCTTCTCTCTTGTCTAAAAATGCTTTCTCCTCCCCAGATCCATAGCTAGAAAGGCAATGTTCAAGCCTGCCCACTTTCTCTTTTGACAGAAAGAACAGGTTTGTATAATTGACTATTAATGTCTCAGAAAAGAAAACAAAAAAAATGCTTTGTAGATCCCAGGAGCAGTTAGAGGCCTTGGAACACCTACAGACTGCCAGAAGCTGAACCTCCTCACTTGGGGGATCTTGGCTCCATGGAGACTCCTAGGAAGCTACTAGATATTATTCCTTTATACCATCTGTCAAACCTAGACTTCTTTCACAAACATAAAAGCCAGAGACTTACACAAATTTTCATAAGATTCTAAAATATTTTGATCATCTAGTCCCACCTTTTTTGCTAAACCTTTTTTATATACTATAAGGTTATTTTTTAATATACCAGTTTTCTTATCCTCATATTTAATACCCTCAAATTCTTTCATTTTATTTTATAAACATGTTATTTTCCGGTTATTCCATTACTTATTTTACCATACATGGTTCCAATTCCTCAATCATTGAGAAGGGAGTGGGGAATAATTTGTGGCTGTCTATCTCCACCTTAGAAAAGTGGTTCCTAAAGTGTGGTTCCCAAATCAGCAGCGTCAGTATCACCAGGCAACATGTTAGAAATGTAATTATCAGGCCCCAGCCCAGATGAAATCACATGAATCAGAAATTGTGTGAATGGAGCACATTCATGTGGTTTAACAAACCTTACAGGTGATTCTGATGCACAGTAAAATTTGAGAATTATTGCCTTAGAATAATCATACAAAGGGAAACTCAACCAAACTTTAGTTATTATGCATAATTATACATAATAAGCATTTTTATCTGAAGATGTAATTAAAGAAAATGTTAATTAGCATCATATAATCTTCAGATAACTATTTTCTCCTTTAATTTGAGGAAAAATTCTAAAAGAAAAGAAAGAAGGATAAAGAAGGGAACAATTATTAGTTTTTAACCATTAAGCTGAAGATTGTTGTTGGGCAAAAAGCATTAGAAAAAGCACACAAAAATCGTCCTATTATGCTCTTGATGAAGTAGTTCAAGCAAGTAGTATTCAGACTTAAGAGCAAAACATTTCAGGAAAATTCCCATGGAAATTCACAGGCACAAGCTCTTCAGCAGAAGTGTTTACTGAGTAGATGTAAAGTTGTAACTCAGAGAGATGTTTTACTAATATTTTATAAAAAGTAAAAAGACTTTAAAATAAATAGATGGATTTTGGTGTAGGTGATTACATTTATTTCATACTAGCTCAGGGATCAGCAAACATTTTTTTGTAAAGAGCCAAATAGTAAATATTTGGGGCTTAACAGTTCATAAAGTCTCTTTCCCACTACTCATTCTGCTGCTGTAGCCTGACCGCAGCAATGATAGACAATTTTTAAATAAATGGATGTGACTATTTACCAATAAAACTTTATTTATATAAACAGGAAGTGGAGCTGGTTTAGCTCAAGGGCTATGTAGTTTGCTTAATCTTGACTAAACTATAAACATATGATTTAACATAAACACATGTACAGTTTAGCTGAACAGGTGAAAAGGAGCCACTGCAGGTTAAGGGCATCCATGAAAATTATTACCTTTGAAAACATTTTCCAAGGCCATTGTTAAACTTAACCCTAGCCTAACCAGCCCCACCCTGTTTTGCCAAAACACAATGCTACTTTGCATTTGTTTTGTTTTGTTAACTATTCACTTGCATTCCTCTATTCAGACACTATTCACCTACTGTATCTGAGTTATATCACTGGTACAGCAGTCTATGTCTGGTCTCCCTACCTCAGTGAATTTGCATGAATTTACTGTGCTACATCCTACCATAATAGTCCCAGCAATTTAAGTCACACAACTATCTTATGAAAAATAATTTACTTGCTACCTATACACAATTAGATTAATTACAAAAAGTAGTCTCCTGGCATTTGTTTGGTGTATATGCATAGATAGGACACTTTTTTCTCCTGTCCTTGATCTTTCCTCTCTCTATTCCTCAACCTTTATTCTCATGAACTTCAGACTACTGAGAAAATAAAATATTATTTTTTATTGGCTCCCTAGCTAAACCCCAAACCACATTTGATGACTATTCCTGATTGTGCCCAGAACCTTCTAGAACAAAACTCCCATTTAAAAGATAGGCTTTTAAACTGTTATCTCTTTAAACTTTATTTTTATTTTCCAAGGAAACCATTTCTCTACAATTACCAATGTTTTTCAATTCATTCTTCTTCCATCAACCCCCAATTCTAAGCATCCCCTGTCCATCTGGGATCTTGATTGCTGTATTCATCTATATTCATGTCTAGTTCTCCTGGTTTCCTCAAATGTTTATAAATATTAACATATTCTAAACCCAAATATAGTCAATTACACAAAACCACCTAGACTGTGATTTCCTCCTAATCCGCTCAAGGTTGGAATGGGAAATGGTTTGGGGGGTTTTTTGTGGTAACTTTAAAAATTTTTTTTACTTTAATAAACCCTAGGAATGCTAAGAGAATAGTCATGGAAACAAGGGTATCTCTTGAAAACACAGTTTCACTTTTCTTTGCTTGGCAGCACATCTCCAACAGGTGAATCAAATCCACAAAAATTGATTGGAACTGCATCCTTGTTCCACATCGTTTCTGCTACACAAGGTTGCTGAGGAGCCGAAATCAGAAGTGAGGAGCAAAAACACAAGCACTCCCTAAGTTCCAGAAAGCCAGCTTACAAGCCTGCCTTCCTTGTTCAGAGACATGTGCCATCCATGCCTCTTCATTGTTCTCACTCTTATGGGTAAAGGCCCCCAAAATGCCCTGATGTCCTCAGGTTTCATAATGTCCATCTCTGTTTTCAAGTTTATTAAACATATCTTTTGTGCTAGCATACCTCCTAAACATAATTATTACATTAAATTCTCTTTATGTGCTTATTATGAGGATAAACATTTTTGTTTTCTACTGTTTTCATTGCACATGTACCTATTGCATATGTAGTGGAATATTACAGAGACATTCTGGGAAGGAAGGTCACCTCACCAGATTATTTTGAAGAATAATGACCCCAAAAAAATGCTATTTTGAAGAATAATGACAAAAATGCATACATTATATCTTTTAAAAGCTACATTTAAAATAATGGTGATAGCCAATATCTTTTGAGTATATTAATATTTACTATAATTCATGCAATGTGCTAATAATTTTACATGTTATATTATGCTTTCTATTCCCTTCTATAAAAAGTTCTATATCATCTCCAGCTTGCATTTGTAACAGTGGTTTCAGATTCCTTGGGAATAATTTAATCTGGACATATATAACAAATAGGTGGGGGTGTCCTTTCTTTCTAGAATGCATGAGGATTGGGAACTGCTTGTGAGAATTCATCCTGAGATAAGAGGCCAGGCTCAAAGGCTTCCACCCAGCAAGAAAGGCTTTCTTGGTTAGGGGAAGACAGGAGGAATCCTGTGGTTTCCAGCTGGGCCTCCACTAGACTCATTTCTAAGACATACAAGGATCAGACTGTACTACCTTTGAATAATAACCATTTTTAACAGATTAATTCTTTAAAGTGATAAATATAGACCACTTTCCACTGGAATTTTGGTGGATTTGTCTCAAAATATAGTTTTCCACAGAAACAATATTGCTCATGTAGTTTTTATACTACCAAAAAAGTGCTTTCACTAGAATCTTGCAAACCGTTAAGACACAAATAGCTCTGCTATGCCACCCTCTAAACGTGTATAATCCTTGGGGTAGGGGAGAGGTATTATCTTCCCCTCACAATAAAACATAAAGGAGCTTTGCCATTTTAAGGGATCCAGTCTGCAGCTAAGCAGGAGAAAACTGTACCTAGAGGGCATAACTATTACCCATGGCACCAGAGTAGTGCCAGAGAGCTACCCTGGAGAATCCCTGAGGGGTAGAAAGGAAAGGGGGAGTTTTATGAGCTCCTCTCATAAGCAGTGAGTAGCAACAGTCTGCAAAACCTGAATTATTCACCATTGATTGATGGTCAGAAGGCAATTGTGAAAGTGTGCAGACACATGTGTGTGTGTGCTTTAACCTTATAGAAAGGCAGTGACTAAGACCCTTTCCTTCTCCCAACTTCCTAAGTCTCAGCCTACCTGTGGCACCTGGACTGCTGCCCCTAGATCACTGGCATTCCAGGGCGATGATGGAGGAAGGGGAGGCCAGGCCAAGCATGAGGAATAAACAGTCTTTAGTGGGCTCAGACCAGGAGTCCATGGGTCTTGATGATCTCTGTATATTTGTCAATTTTCTTCTCTACGTTATTTTCAGCCTGTTTCCATAGCCTCATGAACTGTTTCTTATGGTAGCGGAACCTGGTCTTCTCCTTTCTCTACTCCTCCAGGGTGGCTGTCATTGTCTGGTACTTTCAGCCAACCTCGTGAGCCAGGCATTCCTGGCATTTTATATGAAACATATATTTCTATACTCTCTCTCTATCTATATATATATGTTTATAATGTATTGTTCTGCATGTTGGAATTAAATGATTATGATTTTTTTCTTTCTATTCTTCCATATTTTCTAGATTTCCTACAATAATTATGCATTACTTAATAGTAAAATTAATTAATATTTTAATAAATATTAGAATATTATTTTTCTATACAACTGTTCTATACATATTCAATCTTCATTCTAAATGAGATCTAACTTAAAAAAAAAACCAACCATGTTTGTGTCTCTATGTCATTCAAGTCTATATGACTAGGATATACAGTCAAATCAGATTGTACTACCTTCGAATAATAATCATTTTTAACAAATTAATTATCTAAAGTGATAAACATAGAACTTCCCACTAGAATTTGGTGGATTTTGTCTCAAAATATATTTTTCTACAAAAACAATATTGCTCATGAGACTGAAATTCACTAGCAAACCTATAAAAGCTTAAGTCCCACGTTATAGAAACCAACCATCATGGGTAGCCTGCAGAAAATAAAATCACAGACCCTTCAGGCCTATGCAATGAGATTGCTCCATTTCCAAAGCCTACTTAAGGCTTCCATGGCCTGGCATAGGGGATTCGGCCCCACAAGGAAGGAGGCAAAGTTTTCTGCTAGTTCATGCAAAATCTGGGCTTCTCTTTCTTCTATTATCACCAAAAAAATGCACAAACTTTGAAGTCACATGGACTTTGGTTTTAGTTAGGTTCTCCACTCACTAGTTTGTGATGGTAGGTGAGATAATTAACCTCTCTGATTTTCATCTATAAGAAGAAAACTTGAGCACCTATCATGCAAGGTTTTTGTGGGGACCATAAATAATGCATTAAAAAGCTAAGTACAGTACCTGTCACACTGAAGGCACTCAACACATGAGAATGTGTTGATTCCCAAAGCAACAGAAGCGTTGTCTCACTCAGCAAAATGATACTATTGGACTAATAATATTTAGGCCCTGCTTTAACAGAGTGAAACTTAGAGTAAATAAATTTGTGAAAATAAGCTGCCACTTCTTATCGTCTTGGAGAAGGAGAAGCAGTGTGGACCAGGGCCTGAGTTCTCCTGAAGACATGAGCAGGGTTGTTCAAGGAGGCCAGGAAGGTTGGCTGGGCACTGTCAGGGAACTGCCCCACTGTCCGGGGTTGGTGTGCTTTTGGCACATTCTGCTAGTTCTGGGAAACTAGAATTTATTATGTGGTTTTTCCTAGAATAGTCACTTTTTACGGTAGACTCCAACAAAGGCACCTAACATCACTTGCATCACCAACGGAAATCATTCCAAGGGAGAATGCTTGGCCATGGGACTGTCTCGGGTCTTGACTCAGTAGTGGGAGAGGTGGGAGTGGAGAGATGCATGATGGATGCCGCTAAGAAAGATCTTTCTATGTCTGTAGAAAAAAGAAACAAAAACAACCACCTGCCTGCCTCTTTTCAAGACCCTAATAGGTGGCTGAATCCATCTAGATAAGTAGGATAGAGAGAATCAAAGGAACTGCCAGTCATTTGTAGGATCTCAATCACGTTATGCTATCAGTAGCCAAGGGCAAGACCAGTTACCCTGAGGTTGTGCATGCCACATGTGCAATTGCCAAGGCCAAGCCCTTTATGCCCCATTCACCTCAGTCCCAGTCAGAAATTGAAGGCTCCCAAATCATGTGCCATCACACTGATGCTTTCCACATCCCTAACCTGACCCATCAACTGCTCTGCCTGCTCTATTTAGCTCTTCCTCTGACTCCTTCATAACCTGTGGCTTTTAGAAAACTTCCCTATATTCACAGTCTCTTCTCTGAACTTCTCTTTCTGGCTCTAAACAAAACGTGAGGCTCCCCCTGAGAACAATGCTTCCTTCCCCCATAACCTGTTAGGAAGAGACTATTTTCACTTGAACACGACTTACCTTAGCATCTTGTTCCCTTTTACTACTTCCAACATATGTCTTCGTCCTCTTCTAAAAGCTGTAGCTTTTTTGAAGTACATGCCATTAAATTTGATGAATTCCATATCCCTATTTATTTCTGCCACACAGAGAAAACTTAGTCATTCTCCTCATTTTTGATGACATCAGACCCAGTTAATTGCTTCACTTTCCATGATTATCATGTCATTCATTATTCTCTGTAATTTCAACAATGACATTAATAATCTACATTTGTGCTGAAGATTAGAACTTTGAAGACAGGCAAAGTCGCAGATGTGCTTACCGAGTTCTCAATGCAGACAATATGTTGCTCATCTCTCAGTGGGCAACATTTGGTGGCAGCAGCTACCATCATCTTTGGGAACACAACTCTTTTTGTTTGTTTGTTTGCTTGTTTATTTTAGACAGAGTCTCACTATTGCCCAGGCTGGAATGCAGTGGTGTAATCTCAGCTCACTGCAACCTCTGTCTCCCGAGTTCAAGCAATTCTCTTGCCTCAGCCTCCCAACTAGCTGGGATTACAGATGTGCACCACCATGCCTGGCTAATTTTATAACCAACTCTTGAGCAGACAGTTGTGGGGCTTTCTTATTGTAAAGGACTATGAATCTAATAGAATATTTCCTCTTACTCCTAGAAATGTCTATTTGACCAAACATGAATTCTAGCAAGCTTTTCTTAGTTCCTGACATAATTTCTGATTTAGGATGAACAAGCCATTAAACTGGGTTTAATTATATCCTTTGAGCCCTTATTCCAATGGCTCAGTGGTTCATTCAGTACACCTGGAAATGTCTCCCCACCTCGGGCATTGCTCTGCCCTGACCCATCCTTTTTCTACTTGTTAAGGTACCACGAAAGCTAATTTGGACAGCTGCAAAATCAGACTTGTAGTAAACAGCTTCTGAAATAAATATATGCACAGGTCATTAAAGCTTTTGTTGATTGTCTAGCATGTGTAGGAATAGGGCTACAGCAACCATCAGGAAACAGTCCTCATCCTCAGAGGACTCACACCCTGGTAGGGGAGATACACAGTACACTGGATATATTAAGAGGAATACTGAGTGCTGTGGGTGCTGCAAGAACAAATAAGAAATTAAAAACAAGAAGCTTAATTCTCTCTATTAAAAATAGGAAAAGGGCTTACCCTCTCCTCCTTTTTCTTAGTGTATTTACTTTAGAAAACTTAAAATTATTAATACTGTCTCACTCTTTGGAATGTGCACAAGTTCTTTTGAAAACCAGATATAACTTTTGTCGGCTTTATGTGCCAGAAATGTCTTTCTCAAGGACCTGAGAGACATCTTTTGAAAACAAACAAGAAAAATAGCACCCCCTATCTTCAAGTTTCTGTGGGAAGGTTTGCTCCAAGTTGCAAGACTACCTCCTCCCATAAAATTATAAGAAGTTTTTGTTTGTTTTTTGTTTGCGGTTAGTTTTTTTTCCCTCTCTGGATAAAGCCACTTAGCTAATGCAGTTGGTCACCCCAATTACCGGATAAAGCTAAAATTAATTATGTGTGACAAATGCTACTGTCAAGTTCCTTCACTTGAGGACTTGTTATTGTTTATATTAAAAACATGTGTAATGGGTTATGTCTGTTTGGCTACATAACAGGTGAGATTTCCTTTTGTCTTTGGAATCTCTTAGTGGGTGGCCTATGATGGACATCACATTCTAGTTTGATGCTCATTCAATTTTCTAAAAAACTAGTTTATTTCTCTACTACCTTTGTGGGAGGTTTTCTAAATTGGGAGAATTTATTTCCTTACATTTCCCCCAACAGTACACAAAGAACGGCATCTAATCTCATCCCAGTGAGGTCAAACAGGCTGCCTAAAAAAAATGATATCTGAGCTAAGATTTGACACTAACTCTGAACGAGCCAGGTAAAGTGGGGTGAGGGTGAGGGGGAGTCTTTGGAAAGTCACTGAATGTCTTTTTGGTTTCTTGAGTGGAGGTGGTTTGAAAAGGAGGGGGTAGGGAGAAGAAAAAAAAACCTATTTACAAAGTCAGATTTACATCATTTTTAGATAACTACGATTTCTTTATAATGAGTGGGTTGGAGACAGGCAAGAGGCAAACTGGGAGAAGAAGCAGTTTGAAACCCGTTTTGCAATTCAGGTGAGAGATGATGATGGCCTAAACTAGGAGAGCAGTGGTGGAAGTCAGAAGATATGGACAGAGATTTTAGTAAGAAAGACTCTACGCAACTACATGTTGAGTACAACAAAGAATTAGAACCAATTACAGCATTTATAATAGAAATGGAGTTGGGAGAAGAGTTTAATTTCTATTACATTCAAGGAAACAGTCAACCTAATCAAGTGATTCTCAAAGTGTGAACCCTGAACCAGCAGTATCGGCATCACTAGTAATTTGTTAGAAGTGCAGATTCTCAGGCCTCATCTCAGGCTTACTGAATCAGGAACTTGGGGAGGGGAGTCTGTGCATTTTAATAAGTTTTCCAGGAAATTTTGATGCACCCTAAAGTTTGGGGACTGTAGATTTAAGTTTTATACTGGGCATTAGCATTTCTTTTAAAAAAGTAATAAGCCAAAAACTCTCTAAAATAAGAATAGCTTTCCAGAAAAGCTATTAATTTATTAAATTAAATATCCATTATTTATTTATTAAATTAATTTATTAAATTAAATATCCATTATTCTGAATAATTAATTTAGGCTGAATATCTTAGGCTGATATATCAAACTAAACTTTTCCTCAATACTCTGCCTTGACACAGAATTATATTAAAATCTCAAAGATTACTCAAAATTGGCTTTTGTTTTTTGACAATTTATTTTTGAAACACAAGGGGATTTCTCAGGCTCTCGGCCCATGAGGAAGGGTGCATGCTTCCACAGGCAAATAATTAATGTATATTTAGCTCTCTTCTTGATGGTGAAAATGCTAAATTTACTCTATGAATCTGACTTGAAACTGGCAAAGAAACCCTGGATTAGATCTCTGTCAGTCTTGACTCAAAATCATAGTCAAAGCCCCAAACTAAATGTTCAGGTGTGAGAGAGAGGTCCCTACGAGATTGCAGGAGGGCAGTCAGAGCCTGCTTTGCACCCTGACCTCTGGGTGTTGTCTGGTATCAGAGGAACTGGCCTGGAAAGTAGTGTGGAAGAATCCAAAGTTAGGCTGATGTCTGTCTGTCTCATCAAAGAGAGCTAGGTTAATTCTCAGCTGACTTTTTTCCTTGGCCTCTGATATTTTTAAGGTTGGATGTAAACTCTTAGCAACTCTTAGCATCAGGAATTAACTAAAACCATCGAGCACAAATGTGAACACTATATCAGAGGCAACCCTGTCATGGAAGTTACTATCTCCTGACTTCTCATGTAAATCATGATGATTTTTTTGCATGATAATTGCTTTTACATACCACTCTTTGGAAAATCTCCTTCTGAAAAATAAAGATGATCAGTGTTTATCTATCGTTGCAATAATTTATCTTAAGGTGAGATTACAAAAACATATTCTCTTATAGTATAATGTAACTGTGTTTCTTAACCCAAGGCTCTATTTAGCCACTGAGTTTACAAATATTGGAAGTCAAGTTTGGTTAAAAGAGAAATTGCTGTGTATTTTGTGGAGAAAAAGTAGACAGCAAGATTGGCATTCAATTTTCTGTGTCATAAACTCATTTGTGGCCTTAAATGAAGTATTTTACAAACACAAGGCAAATTATTGATCAAGCCAGAAAGAGAATCTTAGGGCTATTTTATAAAGTTAAGTCTGATTGGTCAGTGTGCATGTGAGTGTACTGGTTATTTCAATAAAATGGGTTTTTTACATAAATGGCACAAATACAGAGATATAGATGTAGGCATAGAAATATAGATACATATTAAGAAGTCATAATTTAATAAAAGCATATACCAACTGAGAACTTAGTAAAATACTCTATGAATACACATTGAAGTGAATCAAATGGATTTTCAGAGAGAAAGACAAATTCAAAGCATTCTTGAACCATGAATATAAGATTCCAGTGGGAAGGTACCAATGACCTTGTAGGCTTTGCTCTTCAGCAAGAGCATTGTTATCAGATTAATTAATCAGACCTCCTCCACCTTATCCTAATAAGCTGTGTTTGTATCAGAGAAAATTGCCATTGTTTTTGCGAACAGTTGGCCTGAATTTCACACTTAGCCCTATCCTTACTGCCTGTGTGACCTCAGGCAAGTCACTTGAACCTCCTGAAACTCAATACTCTACCATCTATAAAATGTACTTAGTGATTCAGGCTGCTGTAATCAAATAGGACAGTGGTTGTAAAGTTGCTTTGTAAACTCTAAACATCCATTCTCCTGTAAGGTGTTTCTATCATAATGACTCTTGTGGAGGCCTAACAGTGATGCCACGAGACAGTGCTTACCTACAGGAGATTAAATCACTCTCACTTTTCCTTCTTTCTGGAAAAGAAAGATGCTAAGCATACCTGCTTAAGTCCAGTCAGGACAAGAGATGTCTTTGCCCTTCACTTTTTCATTTCTCCTCTCCACTCTAAGAGGCTATGCTGTCATGCTATCTGCTACTATTCCAAGTAAACATCTACATTCACTGTAAAGAAGAGATTGCAGAGGCTTCATGAAACACAGACTCTATAAGGCAGTAACTTGCCCAGAGAGTTGCTACAGTATGGTGATGTAGCTTTTGGTTTAGATGGAAATTGCATTTCTTGTCTAGTGTTTGCAGTCAGCAAAAACATGCATACTCATTTACGAAAGTATGGCACTAGAATATTTCCCATGTTTATAATCCTTTTTCCGAAACAGGGTTTTTTGCTTTTGTTTTTGTTTTTTAAAAGAAAAATGCCCCATAGCTATGGCATTCTAAAGGGTTTTCTAATTTATAGCACTTTCTCAATAAACTTTTATATACTATATCCACTCTTAAAACCACTGGAATTGCCAACTTTGGATATCTTTTTGAATATTCATAAGGAAATCTGTATCGTAAGAAACACATTAAAAGGTAAACAATAAAAGTCAGAGGTCATGAGGTTTTCCTCAAAAGACAATTATAACTATTAAATTTTAACTGACCTTAAAGCATTTGGAAACCTGGAAAGCTGGAAGAGAGGTTTTATTGCCTACATTTTAAAATAAGAAAATCAAATCAATACATGATTTTGCATTTGTTTGTTTTTGTTTGTTTTTGAGACAGGGTCTCACAATGTCACCCAGGCTGGAATGCAGTGGCATGATCATCCCTCACTGCAACCCCTGCCTTCTGGGCTTAAGAGGTTCTCTCGTCTCAGCCTTCCAAGTAGCCAGGACTACAGGCATGGGCCACCATACCCAGTTAATTTTTAAATTTCTTGTAGAAACAGGATGTCACTATGTTGCCCAGGATGGTCTTAAACTGTTGGCCTCAAACAATCTCCTGCCTCACCCTCCCAAAGTGCTGGGATTATGGGCATGAGCCACTGTACCCTGCCAATTACATGATTTTTCTAAAGTTACACAGTAATGAGTGACAGATTCAGAACTTGAGCCTGAAACATCCTGATCGATAACTGGTAGTTTCTGGCTCGGAGACTCTATTTACCTTTACCAAAAATAACTTCAAGATTTTGGTGAGAATAAATTTTTCCTAATAATCTTTAAAACTAAATTTATATTAATAAGTATAACAATTTTTTTCAAAGAAAGTATTGCTGCCTGTCCCAAATAAACTTTTAGGTGAGTCATCATGTGTAATCTAAACATTCTTCTGTGTCACAAGAAAGAGAAACTTAGACTCTAGAATATTTTCAAAGGAATAGAATTATAGAAGGGATCTTTTAAGTTATTCTCCAGCCACCTTAATTTACAGTTGTAACACAAAAGCCTGGGGAAGCCAAATGACTTAACCTCTATTCCACAGCTATGCAGTCAAAACTAGGACTAGAACTCACATCTCCCAACTCATAGTCCCATGTGCTTTCCACCAGGAAGCTGTGCCTGTCAACATTTTAGTACCAAATGCAAGTTTAGAAATTTGTATAATAAGTGAAGTCAAATAGCAGAATTTGCCTTTATTAACCAGTATCAAATATAATTTTGGAAATATAATTAAAATTATTCTACAAAGAACTTTAAGGAAAACTGAAATTCTCATGTTCTGGTTAGGTCTAAATAACTATTCACAAAATGACTTTGGAAAAATTTCAATTTCCAGACAATTTCCACAGCAATAGTGTCTTAGTGTATATGGAAATCAGATTGCCTGGTTAATATACACTTCTTAATGCACACCAGAGATGTTAATACCCCAACTCTCTAATCTTTAAATGTTTCACCATGGGTCTGGTAGTAGATATCAAGTTAATTAAAACAGAAAAGCTGATCAAGTATACCAATCTAAAGCTCTTGCTTATTTCTAAGTCCCTTAAAACAAAACCTGCATACACTTGACTTCATCATGTTTTAAAAAAAAAAAAAAATCTTATGTTAGTTGTCAACATTTAAATACCAAGAAATTTCTAGCTTCTCTCAAAATGCAGGAGCCTGAATTCCCATACGGCAATGTGTCTGGTGCTGAACGGTCACTGCCAACTTTGAACTCCACAAAGCATCTCCTCTTGCCAACAGTTCCCACTCCATCACTGGCTGGCCCTTGTGGTCATTCAAGTTTGCAGCCCCTCCCAAAGAATTCATAAATACATATTCTATCACTGAGACTTTATAGAAAACTATATTACTCTTGTAGGAAGTCTTGCTTGTAAGTGAATTGTTTGCAAACAAACTTGTCTTCTGTAGAACTATTCAGTGGCAGGGATGAAAAGTCAGGTGTGTGATCACTTTCTGAGTTGATATACCTTCCCCTTGGAATGGCACTGGCTATTCACATGATTGAGTGATCTTGGTAGATAGGATAGCCTGTTTAGAGCAGGGGTAGTTCATAAGCTAGCACTATAAAACGAAAAAGGAAAAGTTATTTTTGAAGGCTTCATTCTGAACTTATTTTTTATTGTTCTTAGTAGAAAAACAGAGAAAAAGTTGGTACCTTAGATTGCTTTTTCCTTGACGAACTGAGAGACCAAAGATATAATTTATAGTGACTCACTCAAACAAGAAAAGCTTCTCTGTTTGACCTTACTCAAGTGTCACAAGTTTCCAAATATTTCTTAAAGAACATAAGAGGAGACAGACTATATGACTGTTCCCATGTTTGGCTCAACAACATACAAATAAAGAGTTTTATAGATTTTCCTTTTTTTTTTTATTATACTTTAAGTTCTGAGATACATGTGCAGAACATGCAGGCTTGTTATACAGGTATACACGTGCCATGGTGGTTTGCTGCACCCATCAACCAGTCATCTTCATTAGGTATTTCTCCTAATGCTATCCCTCCCCCAATCTCCCTACCTGCCGACAGGCCCCAGTGTGTGATGTTTCCCTCCCTGTGTCCATGTGTTCTCATTGTTCAACTCACACTTATGAGGGGGAACATGCAGTGTTTGGTTTTCTGTTGCTGTGTTAATTTGCTGAGAATGATGGTTTCCAGCTTCATCCATGTCCCTGCAAAGGACATGAACTCATCCTTTTTTATGACTGCAGAATATTCCATAGTAGATATGTGCCACATTTTCTTTATCCAGTCTATCACTGATGGACATTTGGGTTGGTTCCAAGTCTTTGCCATTGTGAACAGTGCTAAAATAAACATATGTGTGCATATGTCTTTATTGTAGAATGATTTATAATTCTTTGGGAGTATACCCAGTAATAGGATTGCTGGATCGAATGGTATTTCTAGTTCTAGATCCTTGAGGAATTGCCACACTGTCTTCCACAATGGTTGAACTAATTTACACTCCCACCAACAGTGTAAAAGTGTTCCTATTTCTCCACATCCTCTTCAGCATCTGTTGTCTCCTGACTTTTTAATGATTGCCATTCTAACTGGCGTGAGATATTATCTCATTGTGGTTTTGATTTGCATTTTTCTAATGACCAATGGTTATGAACTTTTTTTCATATGCTTGTTTGTCACATAAATGTCTTCTTTTCAGAAGCATCTGTTCATATCATTCACCAACTTTTTATGGGTTTGGGGTTTTTTTTTATTGTTTGTTTATTTTTGTAAATTTGTTTAAGTTTTTTGTAGATTCTGGATTTTAACCCTTTGTCAGATGGATAGATTGCAAAAATTTTCTCGCATTCTGTATGTAGGTTGCCTGTTCACTGTGATGATAGTTTCTTTTGCTGTGCAGAAGCTCTTTAGTTTAATTAGATCTCACTTGTCAATTTTGACTTTTGTTGCTATTGCTTTTGATGTTTTAGTCATGAAGTCTTCACCCATGCCTATGTCCTGAATGGTATTGCCTAGGTTTTCTTCAAGGGTTTTATGGTTTTTGGTCTTATGTTTAAATCTTTAGTCCATCTTGAGTTAATGTTTGTATAAGACATAAGAAAGGGGTCCAGTTTCAGTTTTCTGCATATTGCTAGTCAGTTTTCCCAACATTGTTTATTAAATAAATGGTGAGAATAGTTTCAGAACAGTTCCCCATTGCAGGTTTCTCAAAGATCAGATGGTTGTAGATGTATGGTGTTATTTCTGAGGCCTCTGTTATGTTCCATTGGTCTATATATCAGTTGTGGTACAAGTACCATGCTGTTTTGGTTACTGTAGCCTTGTAACCTAGTTTGAAGTCAAGTAGCATGATGCCTCTAGCTTTGTTAATTTACTATATATATTGTATATTGCTACTATACTTCCATATTTACTTATACACGAATACATATAAATAATTGTCTACGTGTGTGAATAAGCTAGTCTCTACATTTAGAAACTCACAGTTGGAGAGTGAAAGAGTTAAACAATACCAATTATAGTACATTATAAATAGAAGTTATAAGAAAAGCACACATATAATGGATTAGAAGGAAAAAGAGGGATTGGCAATCCAGACTGGATGAAGGTAACCATGAAGATCTTGAACAATTTGAATGTTAAAGAGCAAATGAAAGTTAGTTTGAAACATCTGAAGAAGAGGAAGGGCATTTAGAATTATTCATCTTTATATATGAAGAGTCTTAGAGGTATAACATGATATTTGGGAAATGGTATAAAGGTATTTAGAGGCTACTGAGAAAAATTACCTCTAAAATGATGTGGTTTGAACCAAATCAATGTCTGGATAGACTTAAGCACTGCTGAAAAGTAGAACTGAAGATTTTAATAAACAGCAATTAGTTTGGAAATAAAGAGGAGTGAAGAAAAGGAATCTAAAATAATGTAGGAGACTGGATTGATGGTGCACAATTTATTGAAATTGATATTCAAGAGAAAAGAACAGGTTTGAGGAGGTGGCTAAAAAGCAAATCAAAAGAGTTTGCTGTTGAAATATAGAGTTTAAAGATATTTAAGACTTCTGTGTGGCATCTACACGTCTCTAAGCAGTTGTGGGTATAAACTAAAGGCTCAGAAAAGAAGAATAGGATGAAGATCTAAATCTGAGAGTGATACGTTGAAGTTACAGTGCAGCATCAGGTTGGGACTGATAAGGCAGAGTGTGTACATTAGTTAGGCCACTGGATGCTCATGTACCCCTGAACTTAAAATACAAGTTAAATTTAAAAACGAAAGAAGTTAAGTTGCTTAGATAAGCCATGAAATGTAACGCTGACCAGCCTTCAAAATTTATCCAAACTGACTTTCTAGCTAAATCTCTTTATCATAAAGATAAAAATTATAAGATACTTGGGTTTCCCTTGCTTCTGTTGACAATTGAGCAATATCCCTGAAATTTCTGTGGAAATAAGGAATCTGGGCCTGCCCTGTAGGCAGAACTGAGCTTCTAGAAAGCCCAGTGTTGTCGTAAGTTGGAGAAAGTGATATTAGGCAAATGTGTGTCCTCAGAGGTCCACATGTATAGAAACACAGTCGGCCAGGGGAAGAAGCACACTGGGTAATAATCTCTTTCACCTCCACCCCCACTTTTTCAGTTTCATGTGATGTTGGAGCAAAAATTGTTCCTAGCTCTCAAGAGAAAAACATACCTTTCTCCTCCAGCCTTTACAATGCAGAAAAATTTAGTAAGTGCCTGAATCTGAACATCCCAAATTTTTTGTGCACCGAGAAACAGACTAAAGGATCTGAATGGATGGAAGAAGTTGAGGTAGGAGATGACAAGGGCAGTTGAAGACTGTGCTGTTTCATCTACATCTACAGCACTATGTGCCCTATTAGAACAGGCAAGTAACATAAGTGGAGAGAAAGGAGCCAGGTTTCTATTTAAAAAACCTGTTTTTTTTTAAAAAACAGGTTTAATCAAAAGGGATGACACAACAGCAACAAAGTCTACAAATCTAGACATTGCTTACACTGCTTTTTCTAATTCATAATTAAATTTAATTACAGTATCTATAAGAAACTTAAGCAAATATATAAGAAAAAACAAACAACCTTATCAAAAAGTGGGCAAAAGACATGAATTGATGCTTTTCAAAATAATTTCATATAAATTATGATATCTCAAAGATAATTCTTTAATATATTTTTAATGCATTCTAGCTGTGATTAAAAAACAGTTTATTAAAGAAATCTTGCTGTAACAGCGAAAGTTAATTCATTATTAGTAAAGAAGGAAACAAAGATAAAAATTGTGTTTCTCCTCGAAATTAAAAAGTCTTCTATTGAGTTGCTTAAGAGGCCAAAATGCAAAAATATGATATGGTGTGTTATATAAAATAGCATCTTTCTTCCCAGAGATCACTTGTTCCAGAATCTCAAACATTTAGAACATAAATGAGCACAAGAAAGTAAGCAAACAAAACTTCAGAGAGCCATCAGAACAAATTTCAATAATGTCTTAGAGTTGTATTTTGCTTTTACGCAAGTTACTAACCCTGTTATTTGGGATATACGTCATACTCCTAATCTAAAATATATGTTTTAGTTTTGCAATAGATGTATTAGTGAACTCCCTCATCCCCCTCAAATATTTATATCTTTAACCTAGAATTTCTACCAACTCTACTACTAAGAAATGTTTCTAAATAAGTGAAAACATAATTATGGAAAAAGAACCACAGGCATGTTTTGTTAGAGTCACAAAAGTTTGGAAACAAAATGGTTCAACAGAAGGGTGATGGTTAAATAAATAATGGTACATTATTCTTGAGATGTATACTTCTTATACAAAATAGATGTTTAAATCTCTAATCAAAATTATATAGTCAGTATGATCATAATCATGTATTAAATAAAACCTGTGACTAGAAAAAATTAATACAAGAAAATATACCAAAATTGGTATCTCTGTGTGGTAGGAATATAAGTCATTTTAACATTTCAGGGCCGGGTATGGTGGCACATGTCTGAAATTCCAGCACTTTGGGAGGCCAAGGCAGGAGGATCACTTGGGGTCAGGAGTTCAAGACCAGCATGGCCAATATGGTGAAATTTTGTCTCTGCTAAAAATACTATATATATAGTATAGTGTATATATATATATACACACACACACTATGTCTCTGCCAAAAATACTATATATATATATATATATATATATATATAAGAGAGAGAGAGAGAGAGAGAGAGAGAGAGAGAGAAAGCTGGGCATTATGGCACATGCCTGTAATCAAAACTACTCAGGAGGTTGAGGCAGGAGAATCACTTGAACCCAGGAGGCAGAGATTGCAGTGAGCCGAGATCATGCCACTGCACTCCCGTCTGGACAATAGAGCCAGACTCTGTCTCAAAGATAAATAAATAAATAAAATTTCAGAACAACTCTATATTGTTATTAAAAGCATTATATTGGCCATAAATTATTTTCACTATGAGTAACTGAATTTTACAGTGAGATTTTCAAGAGCAAGTTAGAAAATGTATACAAAGGTGATATTCAAACCAGAAAACTGGCATGATAATAGGTTTATTTAATAAATATTAAGTATAATTTAATTATAGTTTATTTATTATTATTTTGCTGTGTACTCATTCAAAATCAAATATAAGTAAGTGTATTCACTTATTCACAAGAGATTCTCTGAGGCTTTCCCTTATAGGTCACATTCTCTGTCCGTAGATAAAATTTTTACACAATCGATTATGTCATTTTCTCCGAGAAAGGAACAAACGCCAGTAGGTACAGACATCCTGGAAGCAGCAAGGCTATAAACATCACAAAGTGGGGGAAAAAAAGAACCCTTTGCTCATGAGTATCTCTTTATGCTTAGCATTATAGGCACATATTACACATTTAGCAAAAAAATTCCACTGAAAAAAGTTAGACTAAGAAAACCTTATAACTTAAAATAGTAAGTGTAAGTTATCTAGAAAGTTCACCTCCATTTAAAAAAAAAAAAAAAAGCCTTCATTCTTTAGAAATGCCAGGTAATGGTATATAAGTCTGTGCATGAACACTGGTTTTGGGGTTTAAATTAGTATGAAACTGAAAGAAAAATATGACTATTCTGCTTGGGAATTCAGAATTGACTTCTAAAGGAATGGCAGTTTGCCAGGAAAAGAAAGGAGAAGGAGGTAAGAAATATATATAAGGAGACTTAATGAAAACACCTATAATCATTGAATATGTAACATATTCCAGACACTCTTTAGACACAATATTTAATTTATGATAAGAAGAACTCAATTTTTTTATATAGGCAATATCCTAATGGGCTTTGGAGGAAGATGAGATGATTTCTCACTGAGAAGACCAAAGAAGATAACAAGGACAAAATTTAGCACTGTATTTAGCCTTGAGGAATTCATCAGAATCTTTATCAAACTACTAATAATTTTCAGCATGCCTTTTGGACAACCTACCTGGCACCTTACCTCCTCCTGTAAAGTAAAGATGGCTATTGAGCATGCCAAAATGTACTTTTAGCCTAGAACTAATCACTGATTTACATCTACACAATAAAGGAGTAAAGGCAATAGTGATAAATATTAGGTGTGTCAATTATATTTTCCAAAGGTAGCCACAACAATATCTCCTATATCATGCTCTTCTTACAATGAGACTTTGACAGTCCTCCCATGAAGAGGAAAGATGTATATACTGTCTCCCTCAAATTGATGATGTTTTACTGTGTTTCAACCAAAGGAGCATGGCGGAAGTGACTTCTGAGGCTACATCAGAAAAACCAAGCAACTTGTGCTCCATCCACTTGAGTACTCCTTTTTGAAGCCATCGGCCATGTGTAAACAGTCTGACTGACCTCAGGCTACCAGGCTGTGAGAAAGACCAAACTAGCCTAACAGAAAGATTACATAGAGAGGCCCTGAATTACACAAGAAGGAAAAAAGATATAGGACCAGTGCCCAGGTGATTCAGTCTTCCAGAGTCCCAGATCCAGACATTGTCTGACTGCAGCCATATGAAAAATCATAAGCCAAACACCCAAAGGAGCCTTTCCTGAATTCCTCACAATAAAATGGTAGTCGTCATTTTAAGTCACTAAATTTTAGGGTGTTTTGCTATGCAGCAATAGTAACTGAAACACAGAACATTTATTATGAAGTAATATCTATGCTAGATCATACTTCTCAAATTTTAATGACCATATAACTTGTCCAGATAAATTGTTAATGTTAAGTCTGTTTAGTAGTCTAGAGAAAAGCTTCAGATTCTGCATTTCCAACAAGCTGCCAGACGATGCACATGCTGCTGGTCCACAGTCCACACTTTGCATAGCAAGTTGACATAGGAATAGTATTCCTTTATCTAGAGGCATTCTGTCTTCTTTTCTTCTTAGCAACATGACTAAACAGCTGTTTCATAGCAAGTAGACATGTCAGTAGAGTGAGTCTATACAAGAATGGATGACTTCTAGATATTTCATAACTGTACCTGTAATTTGACAAAAACAAAGTTGTATAATTTGGAATTCGAGAACATATGCTGACACTTTTCCTTAACACTATGCTGAAATGTCTAGAATTTCATGATGATGAAGATGAGTTAGGACTATACTTGTATGCATTAAATGTTCACTACAGACAGATCACTATGAGGTAGGCCAGACATTCCTTAAGTGCCCATGAAATGACCAATTGTACCTTCCAGGCAGGTAGGGGAAGAAAATCACTGATTTAAACCTCTTGTTTTTATAGAAGGGGTGGTAGGTAGAAAGTTTAGTAGTGTAAGCTGAATTGTAAACACAGAATTGTGCAGCTGATACAGAGGAATTAAATTTAGAAGTATTGGTGGATGAAGGAGTTCTCAAAAATACCCAGAAGTTCTTTCTAGACTAGGAAAGTTAGTACCATTGTTCCTAAGATGTGTCATTCGCTGTCACTAAATCTTCAGTCTCTATTTCACCTAATTCATTCCTCATGCTTCATATAATGCCTGGGCATCAGACCCTGTAATCATATCTCCTACTAGTCTGCAAAACTTGTGCAAAACTTACCCTCCACAACACACATATATACCCAACAAAGGATGACATTACAGACAGAAATTAGCTCATTGTTCACAAAAAAAATGTGTTTTCTCTTCCTATATACGCAAGAAACTATTTTTCCAACATGCCTTGCTATTGGGTTGGAAACATGTAACTGAGTTCTGAACAATGAAATGTGAATGAATGTGCTACACACCACTTCTAGGCTTGACCATTAATTTATTTGCAGGGTTCCCTACTCTCAGTCTTTCTGTTTCAGTGACACTGGAAACACATGCGCCAGATAGTGTAGCTTCAAGATGGAAACATCTTGGATTCCTGAGTTACTCCTCGTAGAATTGTAAGGAGCTGAGCTGACCTAGACAGAGCTAAGCTGCCAGGTGTCAGAGTAGCCAATTAGGCAAGAAGCAAAAATGAAAGTAACGGTGAACCCTTTAATCACTTACAGGGATAGCATAAGCAAGAGGCTAACCTGAAGAAAATGCTAACTCCTCCTGATCAACTTTTTCCCATGGACCAGCACTAGCCAAGGATTAGCAGAACTAGCACAGACATGGTATCTGGCTCACTCTTGAGGGAGATTCCAAGAAAAGGATCTTGGGGTTTTATGGACCCTGGGGCAAGGGAAAGGGAAAGGGGAAAGGGCTGGGAGTGCAAAAGTCCTGAATATTGAGTTAGGGTGGAGAAAAGTCTCTTCAAGTTTCATTCTTCAGCTCTTTAATAAGGAGGTCTCAGCAGAGGCACCTGAGGAAGGCCTCCTGTAAAGAAGCCTCCAAATGGAGGCATCTGATCTAGGAATGATGATATGCATAGGAGCAAAGTCAGCCAGAAAGCCTGAGTCCTCAACTGCAACCCCCTTCAAAGATTGCATTTGCTGCACCAAGACTGGTATGGGGAGGGCAGCTTTGTGACTGCCTATTGTTTGGCATGAAAAAAAAAAATCTCATGTAGATTTTTAGCCAGGAGTTTTAGCATGATAGATAAAGAACAGAGAAATGGTTCATGTTTTTATAACTTCCTTTCACCCCAGTTTCTTAGATAACATATAAATCTTGACTCCTGCAACTTAACTATCTTCCACGCCTCTTGGGAGCCAATAAGGATAACACTGCAGCTGCCATTGAAGTCCAGTCAAATGACAAATTTGCTACTGTAACAACTGAAAAAGAAATTATATCTATGACACAAAGCCAAAGATATGCTTAAAATATTTGAATATGTATTTCCCCAGTTACACAGAAACTGGAAAACTAAATTATACTAAAGAATGTGGCTAGAGTTTCTGGAGTCAGGGACTTTATCTGTATAGTCCCTTATGTAACCTTATCAAAGGATATTTTCTGCTGCTCTCTGAGGACTAGAGCCAGATACAGAATAATAATGCTGTCACGAAAGATGACAGATTTTGTAAGAAACCTGAAGCACTAACCAAAAAATGAGTAAAGACATCATGTAACAACTAATGAGTACAGAAATCTTGTTTCTTTTTGTTTAAAAATAAGAAATCTTTTCTTCTTGGTAAATAATTGAGGTAGTGGCCATAAGAGTTATTTACCAAAAATTTCCAGCTCCTCTTTTCAAGGCAAATGGTAGGACTGCATGTTCACATTTCCTCTGAAGTAAAGTATGACAATATGACTTCTATCATTAATGGCATATGAATAGAAATATGTTTACTGCTGAATAGAAGCTTACGAGACAACGCATGATTTACTATCATCCTCTCCCTCTGCCACAGAAGCATAGGGCAGGTGTTGAGATGAGGTCTTCCTTGGCCTGAGTCCCTTAGTGACTATGACTGTAGACCTCCTACCAATCTACATTAGACAGTTGGCATGAGTGAAAAATAAAACTTTTGTTAGGTTAAGCAAATTACAGATAATTTGCTACCATGCTATAACTTTGTCTATCCTGGGATTATTATTTTTGCTTTTAATAAACCCATAAAGGAAAAAATCATCTGCAAGTCATGGAAGGAGAAAATAGGTCAGACACCAGGAGTGAACCTTATTCATTAGCAGCTGGACAACACTTAGAAAAGTAGGCATATGCTTTGCATGAAACCTCCTCTTCACTCTCACTAAGGCACCCCAAATTTTGCCTCTGAAGATTCGGTCAAAAATGTTTGTATCAACAGAGTGCGTTTTGTTAAACTTTGGATCCAGTAATCCTGGGCATAGCTCTTTTGAGCAGAAAGGCTTTTAGGTTTGTAAATTCCCACACACTATACAATGACCAGATAGATTTATCGTTCTCTATTGCTCACTTTTTTATACAATTGTTCATTGTCATACAGTTGACAATTGCTAAAATAAACATAAAATGTTCAGGAAGAGGTAATTTTAAGGAGAACTATCCACCAAGAAAGATAAGGTAGGTTATTCTCAATGTTGGGGGAAGAGCACCTGCTCCCCCCTACCCCCTACAGCAACACCAAATTTAACAACCATCTATACAAAAAAAAATACCTTTATAAGAACCAAAAATCAGGTGAGCAATCACAGTACCTCTATTCAACTCCATATTACTGAAATAGGTACTGAAAGGTCAGAAAAAACAGTGTTGAATTGCCATAGCCATTCCTTTCCTACCCACCAGCAGTGGCTGCATGGCACACAGAATCTGTATGCTGGGAAGAGAGAGTGTAATGATTATGAGACTTTGCATTGAACTCGATGCTGCTCTGTCACAGTGGAAAACAGAACGAGGCTGTACTTAGCTAATGCTTGCCCATGGAGGGAGCATTTGGACCAGCTAGATACAGGGAAATTGCCCATCTTAGCAGTAGGAACTTAAGTTTCAGCAAGCATTGCACTGGGGGCTGAAGGCCTCTGGGGCCCCACATAAACTCGAAAGGCAGTCTAGGCCACAAAGACTACAATTCCTAGGTGAGTCCTAGTGTTGAGCTGGACTCAAAGCCAGCTCTCGGGAGACTAGAGCCAGATACAGAATAATGACGCTGTCACGAAAGATGACAGCTTTTGTAAGAAACTTGAAGCACTAACCAAAAAAAAACTACGGAGGCCCACGAGCTACTGAAACACCAGCCAGGGCAGCTAACAGAGTGTTTTCTCTCCCCCAACCCCCAGGCTTCACAGCTCACAGCTCCAAAAGAGACCCCTTCCTTCCACTTGAGGAGAGGGAAGGGTAAAGTGGACTTTACCTTACATCTTGGATACCAGTTCAGCTACAATAGGATATAGCACTGATCAGAGTCATTAAGCCCCATTCCATGCCTTGGCTCCTGGACATTTCTAGACACACTCTAGGCCATAGTTAATATGCTGCCCTGAAGAGAAGGACCCAGTCATGGCAGGACTCATCACCTGCTGACTAAAGAGCCCTTGGACCCTGAATAACCAGCAATAGTACTTAGGTAGTATGCCATTAGCCTTGGGTGAGACTGAAACTTGCTGGTTTCAGGTGAGGCACAGCACACTCCCAGCTGTGGTGGCTATGGAGGGATGCCATATCTGCTTGAGAAAAGCAGAGGGAAAAGTAAAAAGGACTTCATCTTATACCTTAGGTATCAGGTTGGCCACAGTAGGGTAGCGAACCAGGCGGCCTCTTGAGGTTCCTGATTGCAAGCCTTTGATCTTAAACAGCATTTCTTGACCTGCCCTGGGCCAGAGGGGAGCCTGGAAGAGTGAGTCCCAGGCTTGGCAACATTCACCACAAGCTGACTGAAGAACCCTTGGGCTTTAAGTGAACATTGGTGGAATCCTGACGGTACTCTCCATGAGCCTGTGGTGGTGGTGGCCATAGGGTAAGGCTCCCCTGACCATGAAAAGGAGAGGAAATAATGAGAAGGACTGTGTTACATGATTTGAAAGCCAGCTTGGCAGAAGTACAGTAGAAAACCAGGTAGATTTTAAAGGTTTTTTTACTCTACTCCTTGGCTCCTAAATGGCATTTCTGGACCCATCTGGGGTCTGGGGAGCTCACCATCCTGAAGGGAAAAAACCAAGGTTTTCTGGCTTTACCACCTGTTGATTGTACAGCCCCAGTGCCTTCAGTGAGCAAAGTGGTAGCAAAGCGGTAGTTACAGTGAGCCTAAGGCAAAACCCAGTGCTGTGCTCTCTTAAGGTCTAACCCAGTGCAGTTCCAGCTATGGTGGCCAAAGGCATGTTTGTGTCACTCCACCTCAGCTCCAGGTGTCTCAGCACGAGAGAGAGACTCCATCTGCTTGGGAGAAAGTAAGGAAAAAGGACAAGAGTCCCTGCTTGGTAATCCAGAGAATTCTTCTAGATCTTATCCAAAACCACCAAGGTGGTACCTCTGAAAGTCAGTAAGAACCACAGCATCACTGGGCTTGGAGTGTCCCCAGTGAAAACAGGGCTTAGATCACAGTACCCAAGTCCTTCCAAATACCTGGAAAGTGTTTCCAAGAAGGATGGGTACAAAGAAGCCTAGACTTCAAAGATTACAATAAATGCCTAACTCCTCAATGGTCAGACACAGACTAACATCTACAAGCGTCAACATCATCCAGGAAAACACGACCTCATCAAATAAACTAAATAAGTCACCAAGGAACAGTGCTGGAGAAAGAAACATATGTGATCATTCAAACAAAGAATTTAAAATACTTGTTTTGAGGAAATTCAAAGAAATTCAAGATAAAACAGAGGAAGAATTCCAATTTCTATCAGATAAATTTAAGATATTGAAATCATTAAAAAGAATCTAGCTTCAGCACCCTAAGACAGCGCGAAAAATAAGAGGCCAGGCATGGTGGCTCATGCCTATAATCCCAGGACTTTGAGTGATCGAGGCAGGCAGACCACTTGAGATCAGAGTTCCAGACCAGCCTGGCCAAAATGGGGAAACACATCTCTACCAAAAAATACATATATTATCCAGGTATGGTGGTGTACACTGTAATCCCAGCTATTCAGGAGGCTGAGGTCAGAGAATTGCTTGAACCCAGGAGACAGAGGTTGCAGTGAGCCAAGATCATGCCACTGCACTCCAGCCTGGGCAACAGAATGAGACCCTGTCTCAAAAAATAAAGATAAAAGATTAAAAACAATCAAGCAAGTCCCAGCACAGTGACTCATGCCTGTAGTCCAAACACTTTGGGAGGCTGAGATGGGCAGATTGCTTGAGCCCAAGAGTTCAAAACCAGCCTGAGCAACATGGCAAAACCCATCTCTACCAAAATCTATACATACAAAAAAAAAAATTATCTAAGATGGTGGCATGAGCCTGTAGTCCCAGCTACTCAGGAGACTGAGGCAGGAGGATCGCTTGAGTTTGGGAGTGGAGATTGCAGTGAGCTGAGATCACACCACTCCACTCCATCCTGGGTGACAGAGGCAGATCCTGTCTAAAACAAACAAACAGAATCAAGCAGAAATTCTGGAGCTGAAAAATGCAAATGACATCAGAGTCTTTTAATAGCAGAATTGATCAAGCAGAAGAAAGACTCAGTGTGCTTGAAGAGAGGCTATTTGAAAATGTATAGTCAGAGGAGACAAAAGGAAAAAAAATTAGGAGGGAAGAAGCATATCTACAAGTGCTTAAAAAAGTAGCCTCAAAAGGGCAAGTTTAAGAATTATTGACCTTAAAGAGAAGGTAGAGAAAGAGATAAAAGTAGAACATTTGTTCAATGGGGTAATAACAGAGAACTTGCCAAACCTAGAGAAAGACATCAATATCCATGCATAAGAAAGTTATAGAACACCAAGCAGCTTTAACCCAAAGAAGTCTATGTCAAATCATTTAATAATCAAACCCCCAAAGGCCAAGGATAAAAAAAGAATCCTTAAAGCAGCAAAAGAAAAAAAAAAATGCCATACAATGGAACTCTAATACATCTGACAGCAGACTTTTCAGTGGAAATCTTATAGGCCAGGAGAAAGTGGTACCACAGATTTAAAATGCTGAAGGAAAAAAAAAAAAAATTTTACCCTAGAATAGTAAATTCAGTAAAAAAATCCTTCAGACATAAAGGAGAAGTAAAGACTTTTCCATGCAAACAAAAGCTGAAAGGCTTCATCAACACCAGACCTGTACTACATAAATGCTAAAGGGAATATTTCAATCAGAAAGAAAAGGACATTAATGAGCAATAATAAATCATCTAAAGGTACAAACCTCACTGGTAATAGTAAGTACCCAGAAAAAAACAGAGTATTATAACACTGTGATGCATAAATTATTGTTAAGTAGAAAGATTAAATGATAAACCAATCAAAAATGACTGTAACAGATTAAAATGGCAGAAAGGAGGCATGACTAGTTTGCAGCTCCCACTTGGACAGACAGAGTAGTATGTGGAGTTTAATCACATTGTAAACTTTTGCTCCAAGAACTATTGCAGAAACATACCAGGAAAGCTGAGAGAATTTAAAAACCATTTAAAGGGACTGGATTACCCTGAAGTCTCCCTGAGACACTGGAAAACTGAGTGTGTGCTGAGTCTGTCCTGCAGACTCTGGCAGGCTGATGGATGAATGGAGTTCGCAGACACAGATAATTTTGCCTGTGAGCAGGAGTAGAGGACCACACAGCTTAGCACAGCTGAGGAGAAAGTGCGACCAGATAAGCTGGAGAGGCTCACATTTATTTAGTACAGATTTAATGACAAAGGACTAGAGCAAACACTGTTTGTGGGTAATTAACACTGTCAACCTCCCAATTAGGGGGCAGTCCTGTGTAAATGATCAAAGGTTCCTTTCCAGAAAAATAGGTAAACAAACTTCTCTAGATAAATTCCTTTGCATTCCTTTGTTATCTGCCTGCTGCCATTAGCTCAAGGTAAGAGAATTAGGCTGCCTTCAACCATAAACCTTTCCTGAAGCTTTTGCAAAACCTCCCAGCCTTCCAAGAAGGTTTATGTTCTTTTCTATAATTTTTTCCATCACCCTGACTGATCTCATACATCTCCCCCTTTTCTGTTTTTTGCGTCAGGTTTTGTTGATTGGAGAATACAGACGTGTGCAGCAACAGGTTTTTCAGGCACAGTGATTATAAGTTGTGTTCCGGCTTTGCATCCTATAGTTAGTAAATAACATGAGACAAACATGAGTATAATCGGTAACATTCTTTTACAATCAAGGAGGGACCCCAAAGAATGGGTGCCTATCCAGAAGAGATGTTCTCACACATGTTTCCATATGGCTGTTTGTTGGGCATGCACGATGTTTGGTATTTAGGGATTTGGTGTTTAGGGTGTTTAGAGCTATGGTGTTTAGGGATTCTAGAATTTTAGTTTTAAGTTGCTTCATGTCTGCTATTAAATTATCATGTCATGTTCCCCAGAGGTGTTGTTTTACCTCATTCCAACTATGTACTGATTGATTCCAAGGTAGAGAGGTGACACAGATATGTTTACGCTCCCAGTTGCAATTTAATTGCTGTCGGAATGACAGTGCATCTTGTAGCTCCCCTACATATTCCAAGGCAGCCTTGAGGACTTGCAGACATGCAAGAATCTTTTGATTTATACCCTGCTATAGGAGAAGTTCATTAGACACATTTCTGTCCAAGTTATCTACAAACGTAGCTATTTGTACTGATTCAGTAACAGAGACCACAGCAACACTAGCAGTTCCTAAGATGACTATGGCTGAGACTATAAAAGATATAAGTGTACCTATGAATTTTTTGTGTCTGACTTGAGACACGTTCTAAGGTGACAAGAGCAGAGGAACCTTGCCATTCATGTGTCAAATTGACTGGTAGGGATGCTCAGAGTGTCTCCTTAGTACCGTGACTCTAGTAATATTTAAATCAGGTATATTGTAATTAGTGATTATTAGTTCGCATGTGGTGAACCAAGCCTGTCCCTGCACTCGGGTCACAAACATGGAGTTTTGGGGTGTAATGGAAATATTGGTTCCCATAAGGAAAACATGGATGGGTAGTGCAAATTAGTTACTGATCTGTGTGATTATGGATAAAGGTCATAGTATAATTGTTACTGGAATTATGATATGTCCCATGCCAGGTGCTAAGATGTCACAGGTGCCATAAAGTGTCTTGGGGTGGCATGGGCTCTACTTGGTTTCTGGGATACTCCATCGCCCCATGGACCCAAATCACAGGGGAATGGGTCGTGGCTACAAAACTGTGATTGATGTCACTATGGACATGGACATCAGCATGGTTGCCCTGAAAATGGCGTGGGGGCTCCAGTCTAAGATGTTATAATTGCCTAACTGGAGGCTATGGGCTTGTCCCCCATGGGAGACCTCCCAGCCAAAGTGGAATCCATTACTTTCCCAGCTTCGTTCTTTAGCACAGGGAGGAATGTTGGGGAAAGTGGCACTGGTTACGTTGCTCGGTTTGAGGCTACCTGCTACCAAATATGTTAAGGCATTTCCTTTGCCTTGATGTAGCCATAATTGTGTTGGTGTGGGTATACAGTAAGGATTAGAACTTTTATAACTTACACATAGTGGGAGGATAGTGGAGTGATATGTAGTGTTACCTGGAACCTTAGTCCAATGTGTGCCATTATTGAAAGACCCCACCAGGGGTATGTCAATTCCTCCTAGTCAAGCAGTCACATTGATAAAGGCTGGGAAGGGAGTGTCTGCCTAAGTAACAGGTGGAAAAAAGGCAGATTTAGAAGATGGCCTCAACAGAGTGTAGCAGGTACAGGTAGCAGGCAAAGTGAGAGAATGAAAAAGGAGCAAATTATCTGAAGTGAATGGTGTCTGTGTCCGAAGCAGGATTTGTTCAGCCTTCTGAGTTGTCTTCTTTAGCATCCCCTAGGTAATGTTTGGGGGTTGTGTCATTTGAGGAGGCCACATCGTCCAGGTCTGCAGGTTCTGCAGGGTCATTTTCTTCATTTCTGGTACTGGATTGGGTAAGGTTTGATGGGTCATACTGAAATCCAAAGAGGGCCTGAGGGGATTTGAACACAAGTATATCCTCTTTCCCATGTCAACAAATTGTTTGGGCCACACCATACATTACTATTCACATCTTTCCATAAAACTGGGGGTTTTATATCTTGAGAGGTTTTAGCAAAGTGCTTTTCTATATCTGATTGAAATTTGTCATTTATATTTAAGAAATTAAGGGTAAATAAGGCTTGTGCTTGTAGTGTTTCAGAGTCCTCACTCAATTCACCCTTTTTTGTTTTCTGAACTTATTTTTAAGGGCGGAGTGGGCACGTTCTACTGTGGCCTGTCCTTGGGGGTTATACAGGATGCCTGTGGAATGTTGGATATACCATGTGTGACAAAATTGTTGAAATTGCAAGCTGGCATAAGCTGGACCATTATCAGTTTTAATTTTTGTGGGCTACCCCATAAACCCAAAAGTTAAAAGAAGATGTTCAATAACACATTGGGTGGACTCTCCCAGAAGAGCATGTGTGCTAATTAGGTAAGAATTGGTATCAATGAATACATGTACATATCTTAGTTGTCCAAATTCAGGGATGTGTGTAACATGTTTGCCATAACTGATTAGGTTCTAGTCCTCCAGTGTTAACACCTATAGAAGGAGGGGACGTGAACTGGCAATCTGGGCATTGCAGGATAATTTGTTTAGCTAGTCTTTGGGTAAGTTGAAATTGTTTAGTTAAGTTTCTCCAATTTTGGTGGAAAAAATGATGTGATTGGATGGCCTGATCAAGCAGTGACATCATAACCTGCAAGTTTGCTTGATCATTGCCATAAGCCAGTGGGCCAGAAAGTGAGCTGTGGGCTCAAATATGTGTGATAAAAATAGAATGTGTTTATAGATCTAGTAATTGCTGAAGTTGAAGAAAAAGCACACAGGGTGGACTCGAGAGTGGACTTAATGAGGGCTGTCTCAAGGTTCTGCAATAAATAAACAATTTGGGTTTTTCTCTCTTTTCACTTTAAGAGGCTTTAATGCCATAGCCAATATTTTGGCTTTTGTGTTTCAGTCCCCACCAGTTGACATGCTCATATGAGTTCCCCGATTGTAACCCTTTCCTCTGATTGCCAGCATTGTTTGCTGGCAGTCGACATTAACATTTTCATAAGCCAGCTGCAACAATAAGATATCAGTGGCCTGGGCGTGACTAATTTGTCTCTTAATTGCCTGGGTTAACTCATTGATAATTTCAACAAATGGCTACTCAGGCCCTTGTCGAACATTTATAAAAGAACCCTGTTGAACTCCACTTTCGGGAATTTAATCCAAAGCCCCGAGAGTGCATAAAGACACTTGTGTATAAGCTTGGGGAACAAAATTTAATTGTTGTTGTACATTGACATAGGGGCCCCTCCCCTGGTGGATAGCAGATTTTATGTCTTGCCTGGCCAATCGATTCTGGTTGGCTTGTAAGTTCACACAACTCATATTCTGCCTTCCAGAGGAGATATTGATTGGGTTCTCAAGTTGTTTTAGCTAGTCCCATGGAGTCATACGGAAGTTGTCTACTATGGCTTCAATTAACCCTTTTTGTAAATGGATTAGCAGCTCCATTTTCTCTAATGCTTTTCTTATCTCTTTATAAGCATCAAAAGAAATGGGTTCATATACCCGATTGCCTTGTCAATCTTGCATTACTGGGCAGGCCAATAGCTCCCCTTCTAATTCCACTTGCCTAAGATAGGGTCCCACAGCTGTAGCATATCTCTCGTCTTTTTACCAATTTATTGGGGAAGGGGGAGTCAGGCAAAACCTCTGTTTCCTCTTTGGTATTTTTACCCGGTAATGCCAGGGCTGAGGGAGAAGAAAGAGGCAGTAAGGTAGGTGACACTTCCTCTTACCTTCCCTTTTTAGGTTCTTCTGTGTAGAGCGGGGCCAAGCAGCCTTAAGGCCCATAATGTTAAAGATGTTTCATGGCTGGAATTAGTGCCCTTATAAAAGAGGACCAAGGGAACTGGTTTACATTTTTCCCCCATATCAGAACATCACAGTGGGCACCTTCTGTGAACCAGAATGTAGAGCCATCCCCGGATTCCAAATATAAGGATGATAACCATATACCAAATCTGCTAGTGCCTTGATATTGGAGGTCCCAGCCTCCAGAAATAAATTTCTGTTGTTTAAAAGCTACCCAGCTTATGGTATTTTGTTATAGAACCGCAGATGGAGTGAAATATTTCCATAAAAGAAAATTTTCCAAATTAAAATCCCTCTTTACAATTCTACCATCTATATTTGCTGTCTAATAAATTTCTAGATGTATTTTTATTTGCTATAAGTTAGAACAGATTCTCAGAATATATCTTCACTTGTATTTAAACTGTATTCTGTGAATGACTTATATTCAAATATGTTGTATAGGTGAAATCTATCATTGTTCTACAAATAAGCTGCATGTACTTACATTAACACTTCTAAATTAAACTTAATATTTTAGTTATTTAACTCTTTATATTAGAAGTTACTGGCACACCTAAAATTAAGGTTTAGCATTGGGTACAAAAGTATAAACATTAACGCCTCACCAGGTTTAATTTGGCAAAGATGATGTTTCACATATCTTGGATGCACTCATCACCTCCATCTTCTTCATCACCTCCACTCACCAAAATCACGTGTGTATGTTCTCTATTGATAACATTGTCTTTTTCCTATAATAATAGCTTCCAAAGAGCTTAGCAGCTATTAAATAAACCATTATCATTTATTATATTGAAATAAGGAAAAGCTTCAGAGACAGCTATTCTAAGTTCAACTTCTAGCTCTGATACTTACTATGATCTTAGGAAAATAACTTAAGCTCTTTGAGTTTCTGTTTTTCTGGCTATAAAATTTAAATAAGTTCTACTATATTGGCTGGTGGTTAAGATTAAATGAAAGCACATATGGGCTGGGCATGATGGCTCATGCCTATTATCCTGGCACTTTGGGATGCCAAGGCAGGAGGATCGCTTGAGGCCAGGAGTTTCGGACCAGCCTGGGCAATAGAGTTAGACCTCATCTCTACAAAAAAAAAAAAATGAAAAAATACTTAGGTACAGGGTGAGGTGCCTGTAGGAGGTTAAGGCAGGACGATCACTTAAGCCCAGGAGGTCAAAATGGTATGAATGATCACACCACTGCATCCTAGCCTGGATAACATAGCAAGACCCTCTTTCTAAAAATAAAATTTAAAAATAAGAAAATAAAATACAAAAGCATATGTGTGAAATACTGAGCATAGGGCCTGGCACATAACAGGTACTAAATAATGCAGCTCATAATATTATTTCTACTGTTATTCAAAGCCTTACTTTGTCTAAAATTGCTTATCCAAATTTAAATATAAGTTTAAAATGGTTCATTCTCTTACCTAGAGTGGAAGTGAGGCTAAAGTGGAATATTCCTGTGTGTGTCACTTTAATATATCAGCTCTCTCTGTATATTCATTCCACAAATTAATGTCTTGCAATTTTTGATGATTCTACTTACATTAATGACCTCTGAAAAAAGATAAATCTTTCCATGTACACTTTAGTATTCATTGTGCCTTATCTTTTCCTTATACCTAGAATATGTAAATTATAAATAGAATTTCTCACCCACCTCTAGTAAACTTCTCTAAAGAGATTGACATTTAATGTAGCTGAAGAAAATGAGAAAAGATGTGAGTTTAGCAGTCTTCATTATTTCAGGAGAACCTTTATGGAAAGTGTTCTATCATTTGAGAGAAATGAAGAACTTTCTATTCTTTTCAAGGAATTATTATTACAAAGAAAACTTTTTCTGGTGAATATTTTTTTCCAAGCAACTATGACCCTGATAAAATTGAGGAAATCTATGACAATGAAGAAATATTGTTGATGGATTGAATTCATTAATAAATACTGCATATTTAAACAAGTCATGTCAATCTCCTTATTTCTTCAAGATTTCAACATGCAGCGTTCGTAATAAAGTAATCCATAAACACTCTTGGCAAATGTTAGTCTGCAATACCGCATTTCTTAGACATGATTGTTGACATGCCCAAAGTTCTAAAATGGAAGGAAAGAATATAAACATATACTACCACAGATTGAATGAATGCTTAGGGCTCAGTTTCTAATGCTGAGTACATTTTCAAGTCCCTGGGGAGAAGGGGAGTTAAGAGCTCAAGCACTGGGAGTCAACCCAAAAAGATGGGACTTAATTGATCGAGCACTTACTATGTCAACTTACGTGACTCTCAGATAGCTAGCAATATTACTATTTTTTGAATGAGAAATTAAGACTCAGAGTCACATAATTTGTTCATGGACTCACTGGTAAAAATTCAGGTCTGTCTAGCTTTACAGCTCACATCACCCAAGAGCTAGTGTTAAAGCTGAGATACCAATATCCTTCAGCTCTTATCTGCTTTGCCTATCAACCAGTTCTTGGGTCTAAGGCAGGAAACAGGTAATTACTTATTAAGTGACAATTTTAAGATGCCTATACATGTAAAGTTTAAAATTTTGAAAATGGGAGACCACAGGTTATTACTTTAACCATTCTCTTTTCAATTTCTTCATTTTTAAATGGAAGGTTTGGACCAAATAAGCTCTAAGGCTGACAGTGTATTACTTGATTCTGCCACTCACATATTCTCAATACCAGTTTTCTAAGCAAAAATATATCACGACGGGATACGGTGCTACGGCCCTGTAGGGCCCAGCGCGCTGGGCTCGTGCTTGGCGGGAGATCCTTGAAGAGCCTTGAAATGTGAGGAGGAAGAAGATAGCTGTTGCAGAAGTAGTGACCAAGGCAGAAGATGGCCAAGGAAAAAAAAAAAAAAAAAGAAAAAAAATATATATCACAAGTGAGAGAGACATATTTGCCTGAAAAACAACTCCAAAACATCTGTTATTATTTAGGTTTGGGACACATTGGCTTATCGTAAAGAATATGAATGACCCAGGATGATAGAAAGCCCACCAAGTCAGCAAAGGGAAGACTGTCTTTGGCAGGTCTCCATCATCTATTTTGGGGTCCTCTAAACAGTCTTAACATTCATTTTCTCTTTTGTCATGTATCCTTAGAGCTGTTTCCTTGAAATCTTACTCTAAACCTCCTAGAACTATCAGAAATGTACCTATCAAACTAAGTCCAATCTTTTGCCAAATTCTTTGGATGACAATCCAAGATTGTCACCCACTGCAGACACTATCTGATCACTGCACTTTCTCTCTGAGCTTAGGCGCAGTCTTAGAAACACAGCACAATGCTGCAGGATAGCCACTACCAGTTGATTGCAGTTAATGCTAAAAATTTTTTAACAGCTGTTAGGTGTGCTAAACTAATTTTTCCTTAAAAAAAATAACTGACAAAAATTAGCTTTCCATGGGAACCCTTCTTCAGAGACATCTGCACATTTGCCATTAGTAAGAGATTCTTGGCAATATTTAAAATGTTAAGTCCTTTATTTGTAAACTAGTGGTAGGATTCCAGACCACAGGAAAGACAAGAAGCAAGGATTATTTAAGTAAAGGCAATGAGACAGGTTTTGTGATACCACTCAATAGGCACCACCACAGAATTGGCTCTATAAGGAAGTAAGCTCTTCAGTCTGGCCTTTAAGATAAAATATGGAAGGTGTGCAAGTACAAGATGCAGTGATGATTTTTAATAAATACTATTTTCATAGAAAACTTAATTCTTGCCCAAGTCACAGAAACAGAGTTCAAAGAGGCCTTAGAAAGACTGTGACTAGATCCCACCAAAAACTCAGGTGGTAGCTGTTCATGCACATGCGTTCTTGGCATTCAGTATTGTACCAGGAGGCTTGTCATATGTATAAGCATCTCTAGTGTTAGAAAAGTTTTTTCTGCATCAAGTCCAGGTATGTTCTATTCATTGGTATGAGTTCTGTCCAAGTAATACAGAGTAAGACTGATTCATGCCCACTCCAAATCTCCTCCTCTTCCGGCAACTACGTCTTTTGAAGAAGCCATTCTTCTCCCTCTGTTCCTGCTTTGATTAAAGTGTTTTCTGGCAAAGCAGTAGAGAAAGAGTTGTAAGGCAGTTTCCACTGCCATGATAGAAACTTTGTGATGGTGGCAAGTTCCTGGGTCCCCCGATTTCGTATCTGCTTCTCTTAGCACAGTATTGAATACATAGCAGAATCCAGTATTGGGTATATAATTAAATTCACTAATTATACTTTGTTTCACTTCCATTTTCTAAATCTACCATCTATTGTTTAAGGAAAACAATACTTCCTTGTTATCCTTATTGGTAAATGAGAGTGTTTGAAGAAAATGGTTAGAGGACAAAATAGCTTTATGAGTTAAACACCTGTTATCTGCAGGCCAATGTGTTAAGTACTTTATATAGTAATTTAATTCATTTATCTAAAGCCTTTGTGACTTGATATTAGCCCATCCTACACAAAGAAATATGTGTCATAGAGTACAAGGAACTTATCTGGGGCTGTACAGTAAATTAATGGCAGTAGGGATTTGAAGCACCCATTCCCATCCCCTTCTCACTCTGCACCTTCAGCTTAGTGTGAGTGCCTGTGCAATGTGCACCCATAGCACAGGCCCTGCACGTATGACATTGAAATGTAATTGCATGTTTCCTGTCTGTCTCCCTTGCTCAGCAAGAAACAGGAAGCAAGTCTATCTGGCTCATATGTGTATCCACAACATCTGACACACAATGGAATTCTGATAAATATTTGTTGAATAAATGAATGAGAATCCCAAAGACTATGCACTAAACAATCTACCAAAAGAACTCCATGAATATCTTCATATATTACCTATTAAATGGCCATCATCTTCAAATTTAGACATTGGTATGCAAAACGTCTTCAAAGTTTAGAGAACCATCAGGAGAGCCAAGCCATGAGTCCATGACCAGTCTTTATTTCTTGAGTTACTGCTCCTTTGATATCAATGTCAAGCATTTATACCACTAACATAACAGGAATTTTGGCTTGGAATGTAGAGAGACAAACACCATTGTCATTGTTGCCTTGTACAATCTTCCACCTCTCTGAATAACAGGTTTTGTAAGGCATGCATTTTTAAGTTCGAGACCAGCCTGAACAACATGGCAAAAACCCGTCTCTACTAAAAATACAAAACTTAGCCAGATGTGGTGGCGCATGCCTGTAATCCCAGCTACTCAGGAGGCCATGCCTAAGAGGTAGTGTATGCAGTGGTTAAAAATATTGTTCCATGAAGCTGGAGGCATCACACTACCCAACTTCAAACTTTGAAGTAAATACCATGGGAGCTAAACGTTGAGTACACATGGACATAAAGACAGGAACAATAGACACTGGAGACAACTACAGAGGGGAAGGAGAGAGAGGGGTGTGGGTTGAAAAACTACCTACTGGGTACTATGCTCGCTATTTGAGTGATGGGATCCATACTCCAAACCTCAGCGTCATGCAATATATACATGTAACAAACCTGTACATGTATCCCCATCTCTAAAATAAAAGTTGAAATGATAAAATATATAATATTTATATAATTCTGGAACTATATATTATGTATTTTATAATATAAAATAATATATATTTTATAATATATTATAATAATTTAATATATATTATTATACATTATAATGTACATATTATATACATATTATATATATATGTATATATATAGTTCCATAATTAGAGAACCTAAATTCAAACTCTGGTTCTGCCAATTACTAGTCATATCACAAAAATCTTAGGTTTCATGTTTGTAAAATAAAAATGAAAACGATATCTACTCATAGAGTTATTAGATTAAATGAAATAATGTATGAAAAGTAGCTAGAACAATGTTTGGTTCATTGAAAACATTCAATGTCATCTACTAGCAGTAGCAGTATTTGTAGCAGTAAAGGCACATGCCCAAAATTCTCGGTTTTCTTTCCGGTAGTGGCAAGCACATCTTAGAGCACTGTGCCTATGCAGTTGCTATTCAGACTTCCAACTTTTCGTGGAGTAGGGAATGGTGCAGGTTTGTGAGCAAAAGATGCTGATGGAATGAATGAATCATGATTGCTTAATTTTGTGATCACGTTGGTTTATAACAGCAGTCTGAAAAGTAACTTTACAATTTTGTGTTTATTGCTTGCTGCAATATATGATTTCAGGAAACACTTACAGGAAAACCCTTTTACTTTGTTCTCAGGAAATGAGATTCATTACCACACAGATAGGAAGCCTGTAAGTTGGTTATCCCTAGAAAGAAAAAAATAGTATTTCATGCATCAAAAAAATAGGAAATGTTATAATTTGGATGATAGAAAATCATATATTTGAAAAAACTATTAGGGGTAATTGTGCTTTGCTTCTTGTAGATCCAAACCTACCTTCCATTGAGGTCCAGGTCTCTCTTCACTGACATTGTATATAATTCCTACATCTATGCAACATTTTGTTACTAAAGTTTGTATTTCAAGCCTTACATAAGCCACACAGGAGAGGACATCTTTATATGTCCTTCTGAAATCACAAACATATCACTTTTTGTTTACATAAATGCTATAGCAATACTCTTGGTTTGTATGTCAATCATATCTCAGTAGAGCAATATTCTTAAAAGATTATTGGAAAGGGTCACTGATGCCTGTCTGCCCAGCTCAGTTCCCAGGGAGTTACCCCCTCTTCTTTCTGTCAGCATTCAGAGATTCCATCATCTCTCCTTTGTGGTCCAGACAGCTGAATATATTAGTAGGAAGGCAGAGGACTTAAGTACCTTTTGGCTCTCTAGACAACTGGTTGAACGGCAAGAGAAGGGCTAGCACAAATGCAGCATTGCCACGCCATAAGGAATGGCTGCTACCCAGAAAAACCACAGAAACAATATTGGGGTCTGTTAGCTACATGTCTGGTTCACGTAGGATGAACCAGAAAGAGACAATGAAGCAGGAAGGAGAAAGGCAGGGTGACCAAATAAGCCACAAATACATTTGACATTTGATTGAGGCAGGAGCTATTACCTTTGGTGCTTTTTACTTTAGATATTTCATGCATCTGGCTTCAGGTGACAATTTTTGGACTCTGAGGTGGGGGATGAAAATAAAAATACATAGGAAGAAAAATTTAAGACACTTATTTAAATTTAGATAAGCATGCTCCCCCTCAATTTTGAAGAAAATTAAATCATTCCCACATTGTATAGGGAAACAGTAAACATTCTTTCTTCTAGTGAACATGAAATATACACCCAAAGCCCCTTTACAACCTGCCAATAAATTCACCCTTTTCTTCACATGGCCTTAATGTACACAATTACTCAGATAAATGCTAGATATTGATTAATATCGTCTAATTAAAATTAAGTATATTTTTTAAAACTAATAATGTGCACCCCCCCAAAAATTTCCACATACTAAGTGTCACTCAGAAAAGTAGAGGGCTCACAACCAGAATGAACGCTGTGTGTGAGTTTGTGTGCCTGTGCCTGTGAGTTTACATGAATTATGAGTTTGGAGTGGAATGCGTGTTCCTAGAAAAGAAACAGTGAGAAATGAAGTTGGAAAATAGTTAAGAGACATTTCCCTGGAGCCATCCATTGGGGCTAACATTCACAGGTCGCTGAGATTCACACCACAGCAAATGGCTACAGACTACCTTCACTGGAGTGAGAGCAAGCAGGGGACATTTCTCCCTTTTCTCCCCAACTACCCTTACCTCCACTCCCTCATTATTCTCTACTGTGGGGATGTTAGCACAAGGCCTGGGAAAGTCAGGCAGCCACTCCTGAAAAGCTTCACTTTTTAATACCCTTCCTGCTCCACTCCGTTTGGAGCTGCTTATGATTTCCTTTGCAAGTTGCTTTGACGCTGTCTTACTAAGATAATGAGTGGTTCAAAACCAAAAATAAGAACCAAAGGTGTAATTCAGGGATAATTATTACCATCCTCATTTACAGATGGTGAACTGCCATTCAGTTCAAGTTGCATGTCTTACAAAATTGCTGGGGTTAGAACCCAGGTCTTCCTGATAGCTTTTTCTGTACTAGGGAGACATGCTCAAAGTGTATTTCAGCGATGTCTGCATATTAGTTGTGTAGCAATCGTGCTCTCAAATATAGTCCTGGTAGACCCTGCGGAGAGGAAGCAGGGTCCTGCAGGGTTCTGTTTTATTTTATTTAACCAGGAACACCAGTTGAATTCATTAGAAAAGAAATAAAACTACCTCTTTATTAAAGCAGACCAACTTCTCTTCATCCCTCTCTACTTTGCAGCACTTCTCCACCGCATTTCCGAAATTTGTTAACAAAGACTGCAGCTCCTCATTTGTGACTTCATGCTTCAGCTTCACTAAGTTGACAAGAAACCTGTAGCCAAAAGATGTCAAATAGAATTAACTAACAATCTCCTTCTGAAGCATCTCTACTCCAAAATGCTTGTTACAGAATCACATGTCTTGGGTCTCAGCTTGGGTGAGAGTAAAGAGTTGAAATATCCCACTTTGAATGGGGCTCCTGAAACTTTCCCATTAAATTTAGAGAATGGTTTCCACAGTAACATTCTTAAAGGGTTTTGTCACACACAAAATTATATAAAAAATATTAACAAGGAGGAAGAGAGGGACAAAGAGAAGTTGGTTAAGGAGCACAAAAATACAGTTAGATAGAAGTAATAAGTTCTAGTATTCAATAGTATAGTGGGAAAATTACAGTTAAAAGTAATTTATTGTATATTTCCAAATAGCTAGAAGAGAAGAATTGCAATGTTCCCAACACAAAGAAAAGATAAATATTTGGGGTGATGGATATTCCAATTACCCTGATTTGATCATTACACATTATATGCAGTTTTCGAAATGTCACATGCACCCCCAAAACATATACAACTATTATATGTCAATTGAAAAATGTCAAAGAAGCAATTAAAAAAAATAAACTATGACAAATAAGTGTGACAACAGCCATAGACAATAGTGATTTCCTTAATTTCTAGTAACTTCTAAAATTCCAATATTCTAGTAACTTCTAGAATTCCAAACTTCAGGTGACAACCCCTGTCTTAAAAGCACATTTTAGAGTACATTTTTAGAGTAATTATTTTAAGTAACAAAATTTTTATGCACAAGAGCAAAAAGGATAATGTCATAAGTCCTGTGTGCCCATCCTCAGATCTAAGAATTAACAAAAGTTTGCATTTTCTCACTTTCATTTTTAAATTGAAAACAGGATAGTTAAAAAAAAATAAAATAGACCAGACTAGAATAGCATGGACTGGAAAATACAAGAGTGTATTGCACTGCGAATCTATGAATATTACATATAATCAGAGTAAGTATTATTCTATTTAAAAATGAAAACAAATATTAGGCATTTATTATGTGAAGTATTATGGTATACATGACTACCTCTGATCTTTCCAGAAAATTCATGTCCAAAACAACCTCCAGTCCCTCATATTCAGTAGCTGAATGTTGTCTCCACTACATTTGAGGCAGACTCTGTCTAAATTTAAAAAAAAAAAAAAAAATAGGTCTAATTCCTTGGCATTTTAAGCATTTGTTGAGAAAATAAAAGTAAACTTTCTGTCCCTTTGGGCCTCTCCTTTTCAAACATTAAGTGATATTCTCCAGACATTCTATCAAGGAAATGAAATTCATTAGCGGCCTGCCTATGAGCCTTTCTGCTGGCTGCTGTAAACTTTCTAAAGGTGATGTTAGACTTGAACACTCCAAGTCTCTTTCAAATGAAAAGACAAGCTAGATATAAACAACGTCAAAAAAAATGCCCTGATATTTTTCCAAATAGAAGAGCCTGGACAATTTGGTGGAAGGAACAGGATTGTGATATCAAAAACACATATCCACTAGATAAACCTTCTCACTAATACGTGGTGTGTCTTCAAACTGAAAAAAAAAGACGAATGGAAGAGATTGTTTGTACCTGTCTGTCTTCCTCTGAAGCTCCTCATTCTGAGATTGACACATGTCTGTGTGAAAGGTAAATAAATCTTGAGAGAAAGGTGGAGGCACATAGGTTTTATGAGCTGTCAAACTCCCAAAGCAGGGTCCTCTGAAGGCAAAGTTTGATTTACAACAGTGGTCCACAGCAGGGTTGATAGTTCGATTTTCATTTACTCCACATAACTCTCCAAGAACTAAATCTGCCTGTACCAACAAGAGTTGCAACTCAGATATGATCTTAAAAGAATGGAATTTTTAAAAATATGATTAGATGAATAGTTAGATTATTCTAAGATCACTGTTAACCTCACTCAAAAAACACATACACTCATAAAATATCACTATGTACAAAAAAAAGTAGAAGCTGGGGTCCTAAATGGCAATATGACCAAAATCCAAGTTGTAGCAACTTAGATGCTTACAAATTAACTTCTTGGTAATATATAAACAAGCTTTCGATTGCAAACAGCCAGCTGCAAACAGCCAACAGAAAAGGGCGATCAAACACTGTGGTCCTTGGGTTTCTTCCCCCTCCTGGATTCTCCCTCAAGGTACTCTCCACCCCAGCCCTAAAGAGATGTATTCAATGCCTGAGTGCTGGATGAAGCAATTGGGGCAAGAGGAAGAATCTAACTTTACTTAAAATTATAAAGTTTCCTGTATCATTTTGAAACAATATTATGATTCCTAAATCATTTATCCTAACAAATCCCTTCTAATATAATGAAAAAAATCAGAAAGATAATTTGAAGAACTCTCCAAAAATAATTAAGACATTCTTTTTTACTTCTTAGGGTTTTCACAAAGTGAACCAAAAGGAAAACTTGACAATTTTTGCTTAACAATATTAAAAACAATAAAGAAAGAAATAGGGATAATCACTGTAAATCAATGAGTGCAAGTATTAATTTTTTTTTTTAAGAAGAGTATGGTACACAGGCCATGCTTACCAAATTTTCAACACAGGCAAACTCCTCACTTAGTGTGCAGCAAGTAGTGAAAACTGTCACCATTTTCTTTCCAAGAGAGGCCAGTTCTTCAGTGGAGAGCTGAGGAGCTATCTTTGTGAGTCTGATAAGGTAACTGAAAGAACGTTTGTCTGTTTGGTTTTGAACAAAAGCAGATACCCGTTTTCCCTTGAATTACTGCTGAAGTCCAGACCCTTCAAGGCTAGGGACAACCAATATAAGTGCAACATGAATCTTAGCTCTCTTATAAAATAGAGAAATACGTCTTTACTTCCTGTTTTTCTGCACCCTGCTTCCCATATCTATTTTAGCTTCCTTTCTAATTTCATGGATGTCTCAGAAGCTCTTAGATTTGCCTCCCTGTGTTTTCTTTAAGTATAGGAGCTCCTTGACAGCAAATACATTGGCTAGTATCTAAAATCCTGCTTAAAATCCTTTGCATCATTAGAAAATATTTTACAGAAAGAATTTAATCAATATATGTTGGGAAAGAATAATCTGAGATGAAGGAAACTAAGATTTTTAATGAGCTAAGTTCAAATTGTCAGCTAACAGCCAAATCGCAGAAATAGTAAAGTCAGATTCTTTAATTGTGTTTTACTTTGATTTGAAGATGTTTGGTTTCAATAAATAATACATTAGCATGAGGCCAGGCACAGTGGCTCACTACTGTAATCCCCGCAATTTGGAAAGCCAAGGGGGGATGGATTGCTTGAGCTCAGGAGTTCAAGACCAGCCTGAGCAACATGGCAAAACCTCGTCTCTACCAAAAAACACAAACATTAGCAGGCATGGTGGCTCACATCTGTAGCCCTAGCTACTTGGGGGGGCTGTGATGGGAGGATCCCTTGAGCCTGTTAGGCAGAGGTGCAAGTGAGCTGAAATCCCACCACTGCACTCCAGCCTGGGTGACAGAGAGACCCTGTCTCAAAAATATAGAGTAATAATAATAACAACAATAATAATGATAATAATAAAACACATTGGCATGATAATTGAAACAAACAAACAAACTGCAATATTATTCACAAATGCTCACAAGAGCACTAAAAACTGAGTATTAAAGTGTTGCGCAAATCCAGAGTTATTTCTATAAACTCAGTTAAGATGGCCTTAAGGCAAAGCAATACAAACCATCTCTTCCCCCACAGAAACTGTAACGACCTGAAATATGCAATGTCCCATTTTCAAATGGGTGAGGATCCAGGGATTCTAGATTGGCAGTGAGAAAGCCAATGTCAAACAGAAACCAATGGAGAATCAGTGTCTCCAGAATCCTGTATTTCTTTTATTTTTAGCTTCCTTTCTAATAAAAGATTGATGTGACAGTTCATTAATTCTTCTTTGACTTTAAAAAAAATTATTCCAAGAGTTTATGAATGGCTATAACTGAAAGACTTCAGAGCTAACTTTTTTTTACTTTGAAGGATTATTTAATTCTGGTAACACGTGTTAGCCCACTTGCGCAAGCAACCTACTGGTATTTCAAACCATCCTTCCCCAAATTCTGGGAATGTTTACATTCTTGTTGTATCTTCTTGAGGCTTTTCTCAGTTGTCTCATTGAATTTGTCTTCCTGAAAATAAGAATAATCATGGTTACGAACATTTTACCTAAAATTTAATCATAAGCTTTACATCAATGTGTAGAATAGTATTTCTTATTTCTGCAGTATTTTCAAACTCTCATTATTATACTAAATTCAGGGCACTTTTTATATGTGTGTGTCAGAATTTAGTTTTTTTAATTATATATATAAATATATTTTTTGCTAAATTTAAAAGTCCAAATTTTTTATTATCATCTTGTACATATTTCAGAGGCTTCCAATCTGCAAAATAGAATTTAAATTGCATGTTGACACTAATGACATTCAATTCTCACTTAGTGGCCAGAGCAGTTGTTATCTCCATTTTTAAATATAAGCAACTGGTCTTGTGAAATTAAGTGAGTTGCTCAGAATGCCCCAGCTTGTCAGTGTTGCTACAGAACATTTTAAATCATGTTGCTCTTTATGATTTTTCATTGTTTATATTTGAAACTTAAAACCTCCAACAGTTTTCTTCAAATATCTGATGGACTCTCTTACGTGGCATAAAATTGCACATTTATTGAGTGGCCACCAGAGAGAGAACTAAACACCACTGGATGGCTGCTGTGGAACAAATTGTATCTCCATGGAAAGAGAAAATTTGCTAGTGCTATGATTAATTTAAGGATCGGAAACAGATCACCTCATTAGGGACAGTTACAAAGCTGGGAGCTAAGACTTATTCCATTGCTCAAATTTGAATGAGTATAAACTGATGTTTGTGGCAAGCGAAAAAAAAATGGTTTAATAAAGCAAAAGTAGCACATAGCAAAGTAATGAGAAATAAATAAAAAATGTTAAATTATTGATTTCTGTAATATATAAGAAATACATATGAATTTATATGAAAAACACTAATTTTAGTAAGAAAATGGGTACCACACATGAACAGATTTTTCATAGAAAATGTGTAAATAGCGGGCTGAGTGCGGTGGCTCATGCCTGTAATCCCAGCACTTTGGGAGGCCAAGGCGGGCGGATCATGAAGTTAGGAGATTGAGACCATCCTGACAAATATAGTAAAACCACGTCTACTAAAAATACAAAAATTAGGGCGTGGTGGCGCGTGCCTGTAATCCCAGTTACTTGGGAGGCTGAGAGAAGAGAATCGTTTGAACCGGGGAGTCAGATGTTGCTGTGAGCCTAGATCACGCCTCTGCACTCCAGCCTGGCAACAGAGCAAGACTCTGTCTCAAAAACACACACACACACACACACACACACACATATACACACACACACACACACACACAAAACCACTATTATTTACATATAAATCCAAATCCAACAAAGTTAATTTCCATGTGCAATGTTGGTAAAAGTGACATTGAAATGAACATTTCCAAGCACTGTTTTGGGTCTAGACACCAGCAAAAACTTTCTAGACAGTACCTCAAAAATTTGTGTCAAATGTATTTTTAAAAGTTCAGATATTTTGATCCAATAATTTTCCTCCTAATAATCTATCCTAAGAAAAACTCATAAAAATTAATAAAAATAAATGGAAGAAGATGTTCATCTCAGGGTCACTTACAAAATGAAAAGCACCCTAAGTAAACATCCAAAATGTCCAACACACAGTAGGAAATCAGTTAAATAAATTATATAATTATAATGGGATACCGTTATTTAAAAAGAAGTATATCTTGAAGTCTGTTTAATGACATAAAAAGTTTTCTATGCTAAAAACAGGAAGAGTCCAGATAGTTTCCCTAGAGGGAACACAGCCCTCTGACACCTGATGTTAGCCCCATGAGACTCATTTCAGGCTTCTGGCATCTTGTGAGAGAATAAATTTTTGTTATTTTAAGCCACTTACTTTGTGACAATAGCAGGAAACCAAGGAAGCACAATTTATAACCAAAAAAAAAAAAAAGGTTTTCTATGATACCAAATAAAAAACAAGCCCAAACATTTTCTAGGAATTATACCAATCTTATTTTTTAGAACATACACACCCACACACACGCACACATACATATGTACTGAAAGGTTGAACAAAAATGTTAATTTTAGCTATTTCCTGGTGGGAGAATCAGAAAAGGGCTTTTTGTAACCTTTGATACTTTCCTAATTATCTACAAAAATCAATCATTACCTTTGAAATAATCAAATATTCAATATGGCTTAATAAATAAAATACAGAACACTTTCCTAGTCATCTACAACGATCCATCATTACTTTTGCAGTCATATAATATCCAATATGGCTTAATAAAATACAGAATACATAAATAAAAATGTAAATTTAAAATGTTTAATGCCAAGAAATTTTTGAATTAACACACTGGATTAGTAGTCCAAAACATTATGCATCAGCCAAATTGATGACACTGGCCTTCCCAGTTGATCTTTTTAGGCTGAATCTACAGTAGACTCAGATTAGTCAATCACATTTTCTACCCCCAGACTGGAGCAAAACTCTGATAGCAATTTTTAAGTGTTTTATAGTTGTTCTTTTTTAATTTTCTGAACCTACAATGATGGAACCTACCGCATAACGGTAACAATCTGGAGGGTTTTCTGTGTTGCAGCAATTTCTCAGGAGATCTTTATACATTTGAAAAACTCTTAAAAGCTGTGATATAGACAAGTCTGGATGTCTCCTCGAGTATTCAAAATTAAACCTGCAGTGTGTAAAATATTTTTGCATATTAGAAATTAGAGAAAGAGCAAAAAGTTCAATTCCACTATTTTGTAATCCAGTCAGATCTAATACTGACTCTGCTTTCAGAAGCTAATTTTCTCCTCTGGTTTGGTCACAGAGCAATTTAAGAGGACATTTTGGCTACAGAAGATCATTTTATGAAAGTTCTCTTCCATGGTTGATTTTAAACTAACAATGTTTTTTATTTGGGAAGAGAGAATTAGTAGAGTTATTTGGAACTAATTATTGGAATGATTTGATCCATAAAACATGGGAAATAATATATTGTGAAATAATTATGTTTGAAAATACATTCATACTTCCAGGTTGGGATACTGGGAATACGGCTTCCTTTCACCCGCAGTGTGGTCTTGGTGAGAGACAGGGAGCAAGCTTTGCTGATTACTACATCCTGTCGCTTACCAAATATTGGAGTGTTTACCCTTCAGCTCCAAATTACTGGCAGTGGCTTCCAAATCCTCTGTCAAAGACTTCAAGAGCATAGGTGGGTGTGATTTGGGAAGAAAGAGAGAGGAACAAGGCTAACAGTTATTAAGCCCTTAGCAGGTGCGAGACACTAGATCAAACTTTAAGCATAACAGATACAGATGTGCTTCCTGGATTCTGTATACACTTTCTCATTTCACTTCACTTAGTCCTCAAGATGTGTACTATTTTACAGCTGAGGAAACTAAGCCACAGACTAGTTAAGCACCTTCCTATTAATGGAAGATATAAAATTTGATCCTAAGTCCCCCCCGGGATGTTTACTCCATTCTTTTTTAACCAAGCTAACTCTTTTCTCGAGAGAGAGATGTCATCTCTAAGTATCTCAGCTGAGCTATTTACAGTCTTCATTTAAAAAAAGAATCTCATCTATTCATTCACAGTAAGTTAAGATCTTCCGTGCTTTGGTAGAGCAACACCTGATGGCTAGGTAACTCTTTTCATCCCCATCCCGCCCCTTTTTTTCAGGATTTGACCTTCTTGATTAATCTTGGTTTTTCTGATACCATCTATACAGCTTCCCATTTGCTTTTCAGTTCAATTTGTGAGATATATTCCCATATCCCATGGCAGTGGTGCTTAACCTTCAGAGAATCAGGGCTCCTCTTAATATTTGATGTAAGCCATGGACTTCTTCTCAGGGGGGGAAAACACACACACACACCTAAAAACATGACTCAAAATGCTGTGAAGAAAGATCCCTGGAAGCTTACTTGAGGCTGGAGAAGGCACTGAAGAACACCTCCAACAGTTTTCTTCAAATATTTGATGGACTATCTCTCATGTGGCATAAAATTGGACATCTACTGAGTGGCCACCAGAGAGAATTTGCTAGTGATATGATTAAATGCCTGAAATGTTCACGTTGAGAAAGGCTCTACCTTAAAACAGAGCGCACTCTGACTCGGCTTGCTCACTGTTACTCTCTCATTTCTCCCCATGCTTCAAACACTTTTTATATTGTAATAGTGATGATGATAAAAATGGCTTTTATCTATCAAACACATATGTCAGGTACCATCTATCATTTTGTTTAATTGAACTTGATTTAATATCCACAACCGTGAGAAGCCAGAGAGGACAGTAGTTATAAGACCAGGAGTTTGGAGCCACACTGCTTGCATTTGAATCCTGGCTGTACCACATGTGTGACTGGGTAAGTTACTTAACCTCTCTATGCCTGTTTTATTACCTAAAAAATAAAGATTATAAAAGTATACTATGAAAGGGTTGTTTTGAAAATTTGGTTGATTAGTAGATGAGAGGCACTTAAAATTTAGCAAAGTATTCAATAAACATTAGCTGTTATTATGTCCTAGATTTCAAGCCAAATTCCCTTCCAGAGCTCCAGGTTCACATATAAAATTATCTCCTGATAGTCCCAATTACTTCTTCCACTGGCACTTCATAGTCATCGTGCTCATACTGAAACATATTATCTTTCTCACAAAACCTGCTTTTTTTTCACCTTGAATGGGAAAACTACCTACCCAGTGATCCAAGCCCCAAACTGGAATTTTCTCCAGATGAAGATTCTAAAAACTAAAAGTGATTTTGTCCTTCCTTATTCTTCCATGAAAACCATTCAGTGGCATCCCATTACTCAGCATGTCTGCATGACCTGGCCCTAGCTGTCTCTCACCATCCTGGTCTCTCACTGCAGATACCCTGCACACAGCCATATACACACCAAACCATTATATACTTCATGCTCTGCCTTCTCTATCTAGATTGCCAAAATTTCTTCAAGCACCATTTCCCTATCAAGCCTTTTCAGGATCCCCATATACAACTGACCATTATTCTTCTGTTTCCCCATATTACCTAGAACAGGGTGCTATCAGCAATAAAATAACATTTTTTGCACTTATTTATTTATGTGGGACTCTTCTCACTTCATACTCTCTATGGATGAAGGCTTCCTGAAGATAAAAACCCAGTAAAGTTCCTGGACTATATTACATTGCCACATTGCCATAACTTTAAATAAATAAGTTTTTTCATTTGTTTTTTTGTTTTTTGTTTGTTTGTTTGTTCGAGATAGAGTCTTGCTTTGTCGCCCAGGCTGGAGTGCAGTGGCGCAATCTCGGCTCACAGCAACCTTCGCCTCCCCAGCTCAAGCAATCCTCTGCCTCAGCCTCCCAAGTAGCTGGGATTCCAGATGAATAAGTATTCTTATACACATTTAATATATGACAAAAAAAAGCACAGAAAGGTTAACTTGTCCCAGCAACTCAACAGAATTCAAATATAGTCCCTGTGGCTCCAAGTTCACTAGTCTTCCCCTTAACTGCTGTAGGTGGCATAGCATAGCAGTTAAGCCTGCAACTTGTTAGGCCAGGCTTCCTGGAGTCAATTCTTACCCTGTCACTTTTTAACTGTGAATCTGAACAGTTCACTTCATTATGTTTCAACTTGCTCATCTGAAAAATTGGGAGAAATTGTACTTATTTTGTATGATTGTTGTAAGAATTAAAATAGTTAAACTGTATAAAGTGTATAGTCCCATGCCTGGCACATATTAAGTGCTCAGTAAATACTAGCCATTATTTTAATAATACAGTTGTTTTTTCTTAAAATTATGTGAAAACACTGTAGTCTATAGTCATGATTTTTAAAAATTATATGATACCTAGTGAAATAAATTGTACCATTTCCTCCCACCTAAATTAGCCAACATAAGTCAAATCTTACAAGTTTCTTTCTGTTTGCCTTATAAATTCAATAAAGAGTTATATTACTCAGCAAAGAAGGTGTCCGGGTCAGCATCTCGTTCTTGACACACATTTTCACTGTCAGTAAATTTTGCTTCTCTTAGAGATAAATCCTTTGGTCTATCATCTTTACTCGAGTTAATTATGCACTGGTCACGCTCTGGTATTTTCTTTTCACAGCACTCTTGGATTTTACTGGAGAAAGCATCTTGCTTTGAACAAATATGATTCATAATCTTGCTCTATAACAAATAAGAATGAGAGAATATTTTACTTTCAAAATTTCTTCAGGACTGGGTTTTATTTCATAATAGAATGATGGCATGCACAACCAGTCATGATCACAGCATCTGGAATCACTTCATCAACTAAATTTATAGATAATATTTATTTAAATTTTGGATTTACTTAATGCACATGAAGTTTTACAATAAAACTTTACTTTTCAGGATGTAAGATGATACACTTATTTTAAAATAGCCTCTACTACACATTTGCATCCATTATAAAGTGTTAGTCTTTTAAATAACCCTCCTACACTGACACATTGACATCTTACATTCTTTTTTTTTTCTTTTTTTGTTTTTTTTTTGTTTTTTTTAAAAGATCTTTGATCTAAGAACAGCTGGCATCCCAGACATCTTACATTCTAAATGTCATTTCTTTTCCATGAGAGTCCACCTGTGCTTTCAGTGGAGACCACTGAAAAGACATGTTACTATAATATCTATAATCATGGTCTTCTCTTGTGGCCAAGCACATGGCAAAAACTCAATAAATATTTGATAAGTGAATGAAAGAATGACAAGTGAATGAACTACAGCAACTACCCAGATGATGATTCATCAAATAAAAGAAGCTATTCCACTCATGGTATCATTTCCTAATGTATATCATTCTCTAATGGATACCATTCATTTGAAGCTGTTCAGGTTAGCAAATATTGTTCAAGTATAAAGCCTTACTCTGTCCCCATCCCTACCCTTTACCGCAGTTCTAACCTCTACATAAGAGTTGGGAATTAGAAAGAGGGTGGGGTTATCTTATTTATGCATTAGTTGAATAATTTTTAAAAACTAATCTGGGCCCTTCCAGACTCTAGAATGAGACTGTTCATTATCTCCACTCTCTGTTCCAGTGCCACTTGAACTATGTTGAGTTCCAGCAACATACCACACTCTTTCAAGCCATCATCACTTTACTCGAGCTATTTCCACTGACAGGAATCTTCTGGTGAACCCAGAGGATAAGAAGTAAGATGTAGCTCACGACTGAGGTTAAAAAAAAAAAAAAAATGAAATGGGGATTGGCACCATGTTTCCAACAAGCCACATAGAACTGCGAAGCCAATCTTCAAAAAGACATTTGCATCTCATTAATGCCGTCATTGTTCTAGGCAAAGCATCTCTTATTCTCTAGAAGTTACTTCTATTTTCAGTTAACTGTAATGCTGTTCCTCTTGTTTCTCCAGAAAGATATTAAAAAGAAGGAAATTTGAGACATAATCCCTTAATCTCAGCCTCAAATTTCACAGAAAATCTATAATTATATCCTAATTCAATGCATTAGATTTTACATTATAGAACCTATATCACCATGAACAATCAAGCAATACAAAAATAAATCACAAAAGAGTTTGCTTTAACTTGGGTACAGTTAGAAACAAAAATAATTATTCGGAACATCTGTTGTCCATTGCTTGAAATAACCAATTTTCAATACCCTAAACTTCAAGTTATTGAATTGACGTGCTATTTTCACTGTGAGCCTAAAAATCTAATCTCTCTCTTTCTTTTTCTTTCTTTCTTTCTTTCTCTCTCTCTCCCTTCCTTCCTTCCTTTCTTCTTCTCCCTCTTTCTTTTCTTTCTTTCTTTCTCTTTTCTTTCACTTTCTATCTTTCTTTCCTTCTTTCTTTCTTTTAAACAAAGTCTCATTCTGCTGCCAAGGCTGTTGGGATTATATCTCACTGTTCTGTATTCTTGAACTTCTAGACTCAAGCAAGCCTCCCTTCTTAGCTCCCTGAGTTCTGAGTAGCTGTGATTACAGGTGCAAGCTATCATACATTTATTTTTTTAATAAAATGTTAATACCTTTGAATGCATGAACAATTTTTTTTAACTTCAAGTTCTGTGATAGATGTGCAGAAAGTGCAGGTTTGTTACATAGGTATACATATGCCATAGTGGTTTGCTGCACCTATCAACCTGTCACCTAGGTTTTAAGCCACTGGTGCATTAGCTATTTGTCCTGATGCTCTCCCTTAACCCCCCACAACCAAATAGGCCCAGGCATGTATTGTTCCCCTCCCTGCATCCATATGTTCTAGTATTCAGCTCCCACTTATGAGTGACAACAGAAAGAATGAACAATTAAAACTATGCCAACAATATTTGTACCAACACATTTCCTTGGAGAATCACTTTAAAGGTTTCCAGAGGCTGGGGATTGAGGAGATGTTAGTTAAAGGACACAAAATTTTATTTAGCGAGAAGGAATATATTCAAGAGATCTATTGTATATCATGGTAACTCAATAATGAGTTCATACCACTATATTGAGTACCTTAAAATTGCTAAGATTTGGAGTATTCTCACCATAGAAAAAATAAGTATGTGAGGCAATGCATATCTTAGTTTGATTTAGACATTCCACAATATGTGTATGTATACATTAATATATATGCCTATATATCATGATATATATACATACATATATATATTGTGTTGTTGTGTATCATGAGAATATACAATATTTAATTGTCCATTAAAGACAGGAAAGGAAAGGGAAAGTGGAAGGATAGGAAAGGGAAAAGGGAGGAGAAGAGAAAAGGGAAGACAGAAGGTCAGGGAAAGGGAAGCAAAAGATAAAGGGAAAGGAAAAGTTAAATTAATGTATCCACTTATTTGGAAAGGCTATACCTGAATAGCATAAGGAAGCTCAGGGAAATCAGCTCTTAAAAACATAATGATAACAAGTAATTCCCTGAGCTTCACTATAGGTTTCTAATCTCTCTGAAAGAGGACTTATAATGTTAGAGAAAACTTCAGTCTGGACTGAATAAATTTTGAAAATTTTGAAATTCTTGAAGTTTCACATCAAGAAATTCAGCCATATAATATACAATCTACTGAGTAATTTTTAAAACTTCCAAGTATAAAAAAAATCCCAAAGGTTTATTTGTAAAAATTTTATGTTTTATTTTAGATTATCATTCAAAAGTTACTTCTCATTCTGATTTCATTGTGGCAAAGTAATCACACATCAGGGCAACTTGAGGACAAAAAAAATGGTTGCCAAAAATCACTATTTTAACTTGGTTTTAAAGAATATTTACCGTGTGATGGATGCAATGCACAACATCCCCTTCACAGCATTCATTATAGTTGGAAGAAACATCTTCAATGAGAGAAATAAGCTCCTTAAATTCAATCTTGGGGAATTTTTGACTGAGTATCGCAATATTTCTGGAAAGAGAATTGATAAACCACAAAAATAATTTGAACAGCAAGTAGAACAAGTGGGAGTAATTTGCTAATACCATATGAATGGCTCCAAAGAGCATTGCCACTGTTGTTGTTGCAGTTTTTATAGAAGTCTTCAGCAAACAGTTGGTGCACAGCCTACATGATCACTTAGAAAATCTTAGGCTGATATTTTAAGATTCCCAAAGTCCTGGATATGAGCAAAAAAGAAAAAAAAAACCTGAGAGGTGTGCTTTCTTCCATAATTATTATATCAAGACATGCTATGTAAGGCCACCACTTCCTACTGTAAGCTCATGGCAGCCACAAATAATTCAACTTGAAATCTCAAAATTTTTCTCAAGACATTGTGCTAGTACCCACTACTAATTGATTAGGGTGAACCCTAGAGATAAAATTTATCTTTGCAGTCTGTCTCCTCATTGTTAAAGTCAAAGGACAATGGATGAATTATTTCTAAAGCATGTGTGGGTTTTAAAACACTGGTTTGAAACTCCCAGACAAGTTCAGATTCCCAATTAATCTAAATACATCTCAGATACAGCCACAATTCTTATTTGGGTCTCCCCCACCTCTCAAAACTTCTCTCATCTTGACCTAAGGTCCTGGTTCTGAGCTACCCAAGTAGGCTCAGACCCACCTCAAAGCCCCTGGGTACTAGGGAGAATATAAATTAAAAGTCATTAACCATTTAACAAAAATGGGCACGCAGACAAGGAAATGTAAGCAAAGACAAGATATATAGTATAAAACTCACATAGAGTTAATGATTTTGGTTCCAAATTTCAAAAGTGCCCCACAAACATTGTTTTGATAAGAAGAAAATGCTTTTAAATATTGCATGACAGGTACTGCCTGAAGAAGAAAGAGAAAAATATTTTGAAACAATAGCAAAATCTCACTATTCTCTTATTTTTTAATCACATTTCATTCAAACTATTACAAAGCTTTTTCAGAGAAAGAAAATCTACAGGAATTTTATGTTCCGTTACCACACATATTAAAGAAATATAACTTATGGCACATCACAAAGGTAGGACTAGTCTTCCTGATGATTGAATTGCACTTGGTAGAAAGGTGCGTAGTGCTCCCTTGGTGAGGCAGCATGTTGTGAGCTTGGCCATCTCTACTGAGATTATTCCACTTCATTTGTAATCAAAAGACGAGAAATTGTTCAAGATAAAAAGTAAAATGTTATCTTTCACCCAGGGCATTCACTCACCAGGGCTTCCTTCCAATTTACAAAGAAAACAAAGCCAGAAGAGAGACCTTGGAAATGACTAACTGTCTTTCAAGAGTCTCAGGTAAAGGGAATATTTACATCAGCACCTGGTGACCAATGGTTTGAAAATCATTGAATATGACAACAGAACATCATATATGGTAAGCAAGCCTTTTGCTATAAGATAAGTCAGGGTCTGGATCTGTGGTATTGAGTGATTCCTTATCCTCTTCATGAAACAAATGCTATACCCACTCTTGTTTGAAAGCAGTTGACTTTGTTTTGTTCTTCACAACATGATTTAGCCACATCCCCAAAATGAGCAGCAACAGTTAGAAGTGTAGGGGCGAAGACAAACGGGTTCCTCTGGCAACTTCATACACAAAGCTATAAAAAAAAAAAAATGAAAAAGAGAGAAAAGGAGGGAAAGGGAGAAACAGGAAAGCAATGAATGTAGACAAGGGAAGGGAGGGTAAGATGGGAAGGAAAAGAAAAGATAGAAAGAGACAAGAAAAGCAAGTTGTAAACCAAGGTAAAGGAAGAAAGGTTTCCCATTATAGAAAACTTCAATATAAGGCAGTGTTATCCAGTTCCTGGTAAGAGTCCTTTGAAGTCCTTATCATTGAAGTTGCTCACTCCAAAGAAAGAATGATGATTGCAGTTTTAATCCTAAACACTGAGCTGTGGCTATTCTCCTTCCAGCCACATGCTACTAGCCAGTCAGCAGTTCTCTCTTCCATGTTCAAAGAACAGCTATCTGTATACCCTCTATCTGAGATTCAGGGGTCCTGTTTACTTTTGTTCAGATAAACTTGTGATTTAGATGTCAAGGTGCATACCAACCTTCCAGAAAATGTCTCTGCTTCTACAATGACTGCACTGTTAAAAAACAGATGTTTTGCTAAACATCCCGTAATTGAATGTCTGCCTGACGGGAAAGCTGCAACTTCCCATTGGGAAGAGTATATTATTTCCTCCACTGTGCATCCTAGCAATTTAACACCATGCACACACCTCTGCTCTAGGACTTACCAATTAGAAGATACAGTTCATTAATATAAGGGTCTTGTAAGCAGGGTCTGTATCGTGATCATAGTTATATCCTAAACACTGAGCACAGAATCTGACACACGGTATATTTTGAATGAAAGAAACAATCAATCAATTAATGAACCCAACCATATTTCTTTGAGATATTATTCTTTGGTTCTTTGAGGTATTAAATTCAGCCTAAGAATAATTCTTCAATTGGGTCATTTTTTACTAATATTAAACTTACTGATTTAGAAAGGATTCTTTGTTACTTTGAAGAGCCTGGCATTTCTCTTCAGGATCCAGGGTAGGGAAAGGAGGCAGAAATCCCACATCAGCTTTCTTGTTAGAGAGGAAACAGAGTCTTCTTTCAGCATCAGCCTTACCGCAGCAGTGTGAAAAATTATGCTTTTGTGGCAGCCCCTCCATAGCACATATTGCTTCCTGTAAAACATCATTCTATACAACAAAGAAGAAAAGGACACTTTTTAGTCATGGTAAAGTAAAGCTTCTGTACTCTCTGAGAAAACACAATGAACAATTTTCCCACCACTACCAGCAGAGCTGCTTCTCCTCCTTCTCCTTCTCCTTCTCCTTCTCCTTCTCCTTCTTCTGTTCTTCTCCTACTTCTTCTTTGGAATGGGGTCTTGATATGTTGTGCAGGGTAGATTTGAATTCCTTGGCTCAAGTGATCCTCCAGCCAAAGCCTCCTAAATAGCTGGGACTGCAGGTGTGCCCCATTAAAGCATCTTTACCCAAACCCTTGACAACCATCCTGCACTTTCAGAATCTTTGTCCATGTATCTTATCACAAGACACTTTAACCTCTTACTCTTCCCTTGCTGCCTACATTTCCCTTCTACCAGGTTTTTCTACCCATCTGCCAAGGTAGACATGCTGGCATGTTAATTACTGATAGAGTGTTTAGAAGTGGTGTTTAGTTGTAGATTTTTGGAGATACAGATGGTGATTCTACTTGCAGGAGATCCAGAAAGGGATGTGACAATAGAATACATATTGAGAAAAGCAGCTAAGGAGGGTATCTCTTTACTTTCATATGCATTTTCAGACTATGGCTTCCTCCTCTGCCTGTATATATAGGGCATACCATATACATACTGCAAATATACAGCAAGCTCCTTCTGTGCATCATAATACAGAATTATTATCTTTCCTGAGGAAAGTACCTTGTTCTAAATATCAATATTAGACTAAACAAAAATGCTGTGCACAGAATATATTTTATTTCCTATTTTCAAGCCAGAAATTAACTCAGTGTTGTGCAAATAATCTTGTGTGTTTAAGAAACACAAGCAATTGGCTGGGCACAGTGGCTCATGCCTTTAATCCCAACACTTTGGGAGGCCAAGGTGGGAGGATCACTTGAGGTTGGGAGTTCAAGATCAGCCTGGCCAACATGGCAAAACCCCATTTCTACTAAAAATTCAAAAAATTAGCTGGGCATGGTGGTGCATGCCTGTGATCCCAGCTACTTGGGAGGCTGAGGCAGGAGAATTGCTTGAACCCAGGAGGTGGAGTGAGCCAAGATTGCCACTGCACTCCAGCCTAGGTGACAGAGCAAGACTCTGTCCCAAAAAAAAAAAAAATAAAGAAAAGAAAAAAGGAAAAGAAACACAAGCAATTTACTTACAGGTAATTTTGAACACTTTGGGAGCATGCTGTTAGCCATACAGCTGTCTTTGTATTCTACCATGTCTTTAACCAGCTTTTCCATTTCTTCAAAGGTTGCTTCCTGAACATACTGAGCAAAGGTAATGATGGTGCTGCAACAGTTCACATGGGGCATACAAAGATCAATTGCAGAGTTTCTATTTATGGCCAAGAAAAGTCACAGGAAAATCCTGAATAGTCTCAGAAAATTATCTATTGTGATGGCTATAAATTTTACACTTGAGGCTTTGCCTGAATTTTATAATTAATGTTGTCTTTACTTCTTGGATATGATTTATATTTAGTTAAATTACTTTTGAGAAGCATTAATATTTATAGAATGTATTTGATTATTTAAAAATCCATCATCAAAAGGTATTTAGCACAACTCACATGTATTCAACATTCTCTTCTATAAATTTCTGAGTGATATTGAAGTTATCTGTAAAGCAAGAATATTTAGGTTATTACATAGCATGGTTTTCTAACATTTTTCAAATAAGTATGCATGGCATTTAAGTGTATAAAATACAAAATAGACCACTGATGACAGGAGATAATTTTGCATATTTAACAAGAAACAAATAAGTCATATGAACAAAACAGGAAATGCTAATCACTGTTGATTATGTGTTCAAGAAATATTTACTAAATTGAATCAACCTAAATAAATCTTAATCTGACTAGACTTTAAATTTGCCATTGATGGCTCCCCCAGATGAGAAATGTCAAATACATTACCATGTTAAAAGTCTATCATTTATGACTAGAGAAGTGATATGAAGTGTAACTAATGGGTGATGCAATGCCATTACAGAGCCTGATGAGAGATGCTGTAGCATGCTGGTGGTCAGCATAGTTTATAGCACTACTCCGTCATAGATGTTTAGGTCATCTCCAGGTCCACCTAAAATCATGGATTCACCCCAAATGAACATATACTAATTGGAGCATATTTATGTTTGTTCACATAAACTACATTTTTTTTTTTTTTTTTGCAAATTGTTGTGCTGGGCCTTATGAAGCAATCAACAATGACTAAAATATCTCCCCTTGACATCAGGTTCCTAAGCACTCTTTAGTGGAAATTATTCATGCATGTGACAATAATCTAATTTAGAATGTGATTAAGTTGGAAATGCTTTATGAATCCTGGGTAAGAACAGAAAAAGTGTTATAGGAGGAGTGACATATGAGTTGAGCATGAGTAAATATAAGAGTTTCGGCTAGCAGAAAAATGAGAACCCTGTCTGTCGGCATGGAGAGAGAATGATGTGAGTAAAAGCATTAAGGTAAGAAATCTTGAAAAGTATTTAGGGAAAGTCAATCTATCTTGATAAGAAAGTGGGTCATAAAGAGGAATAATGGGACCTAGAATGGAAAGGAGCTGGGTCCAGTTTATAGGGGTCTGGCATATAAAGAGGAGAGTGGGCTTCACTTGGAAGTCATGGAGAGCCCTGGAAAATGTTTATATAGTATAGAAATCTGATCATTTCTATACACTAGAAATACGAGTCAGGTAGTGGTTTATCTAAATCATGGAACTTTCCACAGTGCCTGACAAATAGAAAAAGGTAAGAAATAAATTGTCAAATAAATGGGCAAAAGAAGGGTGGATGGGACAAAGAAAGAAGGCCATAGGAGACTTTTGCAACTGTCACACTGAGAAATCAGAAAGATCTAAATTTTGGTAGGAGTAATGAAAAGGAAAAGGAAAACTTGGATATAAAATATGAAAGAGGCAAAAATCAAGATTTTGAAACAGGTTGTTACAAAGGAAAAGGAGCAGGAAAACTCAAAAATGACCACTTTTCAAGCCTGTCTCACTAGCAGGTATTGTAGCGGCATATCAAATTGAGTAAGACACTATCCATGCCTTCAAGGCCACTACCACGCTTAGGGCATGTTCGTTAAGTCAAAGAAAGGAATTCCTTCTAGGCCAAAGGATTAGAAAAAGACAGCTCCTCTAGACAGATGAGGTTCAAAATATACCACTTTGGATGGAAGAAATAAAAAAAAAAAAAAGTCATCCATTCCTCCAGACTGAGATGGCCTTGGACAGGCTCAGGATAAATGTTCAAACTGTAGAGTTGAAGCAGGAACTAGGTCCTGCATTCCATAAAGATATAGTTGGGAAACATTCTGGACAACTGAAGGTTCCAGAAAAATCCCAGTTTACACCTATTTTTCCACTGTTACCATAATTGCAAGAAATACCAATATTAAAATCCAAAGTGTGTCTCCCAGCAACACTTTCTGTCCTGTCATAGACTGTTGATCATTTTTCAGATGTGACAACTGTTTCTTCATAGAGACTTGGTAATATGACCGTCAAAGTACAAATTCTGAAAAGGTTAGTTTTAGACAACTGGTTAGTCTATAAAAATTAGTGATAGGGTAAAAAAAAAAGCAAGTCAAGAATTAACTTGAAAGAAAACAAAATTTTAAAAATAGAAATTATCCTAACTGGTCATGCTTTAGCTGATATCCAGATAAATTTCTTACCTAGATCCTGAAGTTCTGTGGGCAGCATTAGGGATTCAGTCAAAAAAAACAAGAAAAAAATAAAACCTGTAAGTTTTAATTGTTTCATCTTTTTAGAAACCACATTTACAAGAGAAAGTTATGTTGTTGAGGAAATCAAGTTTTTATATTCTTTCACATTATCAGTAAAATTGTAACCTATTTAATCTATTTCTGAAATACTGAGTATTTGATATTTTTTTGATCACTCTGCAGAATTTCTTGCTAATTATTACCCAGAAAAAAATTATCTTTGTATTTAACTGGAAAAATCTATTGAGTTGGAACAAAAGTCCACAGGCTAAGTAGGCACAATACCTAATCAAATAAACAACCAAAAAAAAAAAAATCTTAAGATATTGCAAATGTTAAAGAAAAAAGGGCTAGAACATATATAATCAAGCAAGCTATCATATGCATACATATCCAAAGGAAGTAAAATCAGTATCTCGAATATATAAATATATACACCTACTGTGTACTCACAAAAATTAAAAATTAAAAAATTAAGGTATACTGCACTCCCATGTTTATTACTGCATTATTCACAATAGCCAAGATATGAAAACAACCTGTCAGTCAATGTATAAATAAATAAATAAACCACACAAACACGCACACAATGAAATACTATTTAATCTTTAAAAAGAAGGAAATTGTGCCATAGGAGACAACATGAATGAATCTGGAGGACATCATGCTAAGTGAAATAAATCAGACACAGGAAGAAGAACACTGCATAATCCTACTTATATGTGGAATCCAAATATCAAACTAGAAACAGCATAAAATGGTGGTTATCAAGGGCAGGAGGTAGAGGAAATGGGGGAGATGCTGGTCAAAGGGTTCAAAGTTTCAGTTGTGTAGAATGAATAAGTTCGAATGTGCAACACAGGGACTATAGCTAATAATACTGTATTGTATACTTAGAATATGCTAAGAGACTAGCTCTTAAGTATTCACACTGTCTTAAAAGAAAAAAATAGGTAACTGGCTGGGTGTGGTGGCTCACACCTGTAATGCTAGCACTTTGGGAAGCTGAGGTGGGTGGATCTCTTGAGGCCAGGAGTTCCAGACCATCCTGGGCCAACACAGCAAAACCTTTTCTCTACAAAAATTAGAAAAAAACTAGCTAGGAGTGGTGATGTGCACCCAGCTACCTAGGTGGCTGAGGCACAAGAATCACTTAAACCCGGGAGGCAGAGGTTGCAGGGAACCAAGATCATGCACTGCACTCCAGTCTGGGCAGCAGAGCAAGATTCTGTCTCAAAAAAATAAATAAATAAAGTAACTATGTCAAGAGATGGATATGCTGATTAGCTTTACTGTAGTACTCAAGTCACTACGTATGTGTATCCAAAACATCACGTTGCACACTTTAAATATATATTTTTTACTTTTTTTTTTAAGACAGAGTCTCACTCTGTTGCCCAGGCTGGAGTGCAGTGGTGCAATCTCAGCTCACTGCAAACTGCCCCTCCTGAGTTCAAGCAATACTCCTGGCTCAGCCTCCTGAGTATGTGGGATTACAGACACACACCACCACTCGGTTAATTTTTGCATTTTTAGTAAGAGAGCGTTTTACCATGTTGGTCAGGCTGGTCTCAAACTCCTGACCTCATGATCTGCCAGCTTCAGCTTCCTAAAGTGCTGGGATTACAGGCGTGAGCCACCGTGCCCAGCCTTTAAAGGAAAGACAGTTCTTTTAAAAGCAATGGAAGCCAATGAGACAACTTGACAAAACAAATGATTACTGGAATATATTATAATACATTATTTTTTTATTAATGAATCTATGTCAATACAAAATTTAAATAAAAAATGGGGAAAAGGAAAGCTCTTCTCTACAGAAGAATGCCAACAAATCAATCTAGTAAGAAACAAAGCATAAACATTTGTAACCACCATATTTATAGCTGATTTAGGCCCGTTTCATGAATGCATGATAAAGTCATTGGTGAAAAATTATTGGGCAATAGCATATTTATACTTTCAAAATATCACCTCACAGGTTACGTATTAATTCCAAAGGGCAAAAGACACTTTTGCAGGTGAATACATAAACAATGATATAGTCACTCTATGGATTATTATGTACCTTTAAAACTAATGAATATTAAAAATATGTAATATCGGGAAATATTTACTAAATGACTTTTGGTAAAAGAGTAGAATGTAAAATTTTATATGTTATGTGTAGAAAATGGCAGAGTGAACAGATTCACTAAACCAAAGAAAGGGAGGGAGAAAGATAAGAGAGAAACAGAAAGGGAGATTGAGAGATCGATTTTGTCTCCAACAGAATTATGCAACTTTGGTTGCAGCTGGTGAATAGTCCTAATTGTGCTGACCTCTCATTGTTGCCTCTGTTCTAATTGGCTTTTCGTCAAATGATTAAAAAGACAAAACTGTTGCTAAGTATATTCAATATTAGTCAGAGATCCATTCACTTTTCATTTTCTTCTCAGATATGTTACTTCTTATTTCCAATTACTGATTCACATCTGGCAAGTAGAAAATAGCTCTAATTCATCCATTCCACAAATTTAGTCCTCCTTACCATTAATAAGCATGAGATATTTTTATGGCCATATGAAGTGAAATAGCAGTCTGTGCCTGCTTAGAAACTGAAAGTATCTAAGCTGATTTTCTTCTTGGTTATTTTATATTTGCCTCAAACGATCTAATTACTGGCTCCTTCATTAATGCGTAATGTATTTTGAAATTTTCTCCAGTAAATACACCAAACAAATTTTGCTTCAACAATATAAATGCACACATATATATTCAGATGCTGAAGAAAGAAAAACAGAGAGGAAGGCAGTAGTATATGAAAAGCTTGAGAAAATCCTGGAAACTATAAAACAGATAGAATTAAATTAATGTAGAAAATAGATAAGAGGGAACTTCAACTCAAACCCTGGGAGATGACATCAATTCTTCCCAAGAGCATTCCAGAACTGTTTCAAATCTAAAGAATATAAAGAGCAGATATGGGTCATGGGGGAAATAATCAGGAGAAGAAGCTAAAACGTTACATTCTGAACAGCTGAATTACAACAGGACATTACTTCCTTTTCTCTCTTGCTACCACCACACACAAACATATAACATACTTGGATAACAATGCTTGATATCTTTTACATCTAGGTCAAAATCCAAAAATGACTCTTTCTTAGTTTGGATTTCTCAAAAGCAGACCTCTAGGGAAAGACTTGTACTTTATTTGGAAGGCAGCTGGAGGAGGCACAGTGAGGAAGGACCAAAAAGGGAGAAAAGCAACCAATAATTCAAGTGTTAATGAGAACAGTAATAGTGTAGGCAACTGGAGCATAAGCCTGTTCAGAACTATGTGGGAAGTGGAAGATGCCCTAGAATCATCCTGACAGAGGACTGAGAGGTTGGGCCATTATTCCATTGACTAAAGACTACATAGGCAAGAATAATAATCAAGACTAATCAGATATACATGAGCAAGAAAAATAATAATTCATGATTATCCATAATTCAGGGGAAAAAAGAAAGCTATTGAGGTATGGGGCTGTGCAAAGCAGCACTATCAGATAAAACACATTCTAAAAGCATCATAATAGTTAAGACAGTGTGATGACATTGGCAATATGCAGATACAACAAAATGAAAGTCTAAAATTTGATCCAAATTTTAGCCTGTCTGTACAGTAATATACTTCTGAAAAAAATCAGAAATCCAAATGCAGAAAATTTTTTAAAAAAGAGAAATTATAAAAGTATTATAAGAAACACAAGTGATGGGAAGAAAACTTTCCTAATTACAATGCAAAATAAATTCAACTACATAAAAAAATTTTAAAGACTGCATGAAGACTTAGCTGGTCAAGACATCCTACTAGACACAGTCAGGTGGAACAGCTGCCACCGAGGGACTGAGATGACTGGCACACCCCTAAGAGATGTTCAGGAGGAAGGCACTGAGAGTGGACAGAGGAAAGACGCAGAAGCTAGGCTGAAGTGGGAGGAAGCTAAGAACCTGCATGGGGTTGCCATGCACTAGGGTTCACTCCCATTCCCCAACAACTCTAGGGGAATGGGTGAGTTGAACTGGCAAGGAAAACCCGCTTTCACCACAGGACTCAGGAATCCTGACACAGGAGACCCCTCAACCACCATGAACACTCAAGTTGGCAGAAAGAGCTGCTTAGAGAAGTGGTAGGAATAGTACACCAATCCCTTTGGCCTACACACCAGTTCAACAGCTGATGTGTAGGCCAAAGGGATTGGTACAGAGGCATCTGTAATAGAACACAGCCAAAGATGCCCATCCCCTTAGGCTTCACTTGCTCCCATAGGAGACTTTAGCCCTAGGGGAACTGTAGGACCTAAACTATACAGGGTGGTCTTGCACCAGACAGGGCTGGTCTGACCTGAGCACTCCTTGGTCTGCTGGGCAAGCTCCAGTGCCCTGGGGCCCACATCATAACTCCTGCACTGGCAAACCATGCCTAACTGGCAGAAAGCTCCAGCAGAGCAGCCACCATGGCCATGCACTAGCCTGCCTGCTCTCTCTCCACACTGTGACATCTCTCAGACACACAGCAACCCCTCAACCCCCACCTGCACCACTTTGCAGGCACATGTGTACACAGGCAGGTTTTGTCTTCCCAGCTCTGCAAGTGTGCGTGTGCATGCGCCCTGTCTTGCCACTGCTGCAGTGGGGGAAATGCACTTCATCCCCCCTCCTCCCACCAAACAGGCATTGCAGTTGGAACCTTGGTGGGCACAGAGCCAGACAGCCTGCACCCTCCAGTACCCTTCCCTTGCACAAACACAGCCACAGGAGTGAAACTAGGCACAGAGAAGAGCAGACCCTCCTCTACTCTGAGCAACCACCCCTGCCTGTGGCTCATAGAGAGCACAAACAGAACTGCACCAACCAGTGCCCTGCCTTCCTACCAACACCACCACCAGTGGGACCATGTGCACAGTAAGCATCAGGGGTCCTCCACCCTCCCCAAACCATCCTGCTTCTGTCACTGTGGTGAACGCCCACGTCCTACTACAGCTGACAAGTGTGCACCCCACCGTGCTGACACATGTTGCTGCTGTCACCACTGCTGGCACACAGGAATTAAGACAGATCCTAGGCCAGACACAGTGGCTCAAGCCTGTAATCCCAGGCTTTGGGAGCACTTTGGGAGGCCAAGGGCAGATCACCTGAGATCAGGAGTTCAAGATCAGCCTGGCCAACCTGGCGAAACTCCATCTCTACTAAAAATACAAAAAAAATAGCCAGATGTGGTGGCCTGTGCCTGTAATCCCAGCTACTCAGGAGGGCTGGAGAATCACTTGAACTTGAGGGGTGGAGGTTGCGGTGAGCCCAGATCATGCCACTGCACTCAAGTCTGGGTGACAGAGTGCGACAGAAAGAAAAAGAAAAAAGAAAAGAAAAGACAGATCCTGATGCCGTCACACTACAAACCACTTTATGCTGCTGGCATTTGTGAATTAAGACAGATCCTGATGCCACTACCTTACAAAACACTTTGGCTGACACCACTTGATCACCTGATATGGTTTGGTTCTGTGTCCCCACCCAAACCTTACCTTGAATTGTAATCTCTATAATACCCACATGTCAACAGGGTAAAGTGGAGGGGTACCCGGTGGAGGTAATTGGATCATGGGAGTGGTTTCCCCATTTGTTCTCATAATGAGTGAGTCTTTCATGAGATCTGATAGATTTATAAGTGTCTGACATTTACCCTGCTTGCACTCACTCCTTCCTGCTGCCCTGTGAAGAAGGTGCCTGCTACTCCTTTGCCTTCCACCATGATTGTAAGTTTCCTGAGGCTTTCCCAGCCATGTGGAACTGTGAGGCAATTTAACCTCCTTCCTTAATTAATTACCCAGTCTCAGGTATTACTTCATAGCAGTGTGAGAATGGACTAATACAGTAAATTGGTACTGCAGAGAGTGGGGTGCTGCTATAAAAATACCTGAAAATGTGGAAGTGACTTTGGAACTGGATAACAGGTAGTGGGTAGAACAGTTTGAAGGGCTCAGAAGAAGACAGGAAGATGTGGGAAAGTTTGGAACTTCATAGAGACTTGTTGAATGGTTTTAACCAAAATGCTGATAATGACATGGAAAATGAAGTCTAGGCTGAGGTGGTCTCAGATAGAGATGAAAAACTTCCTGAGAACTGGAAAAATGGTGACTCTTGTTATACTTTAGCAAAGAGACTGATGGCATTTTGCCCCTGCCTTAGAGATCAGTGGAACTTTGAACTTGAAAGAGATAATTTAGGGTGTCTGGCAGAAGAAATTTCTAAGCAGCAAAGCATTCAAGAGGTAACAGAGCATAAAAGTTTTGAAACTTTGCAACCTGATGATATGGCAGGAAAAAAAAAAAAAAAACATTTTCTGAGACGAAATTTAAGCCAGCTGCAGAAATTTGCATAAATAATGAAGGGCTGAATCTTAATTGACAAAACAATGGGAAAATGTCTCCGGGGCATGTCAGAGACCTTCCTGGCAGTCCTTCTCATCATAGGCCCAGAGGCTTAGGAGGGAAAACTGGTTTCATGGGCTGGGTCCAGGGCCCCTCTGCTGTGTGCAGCCTCAGGATTTGGTGCCCTACTTCCCTGTTACTCCAGCCATGGCTAAACGGGGCCAATATACATCTCATGTCATTGCTTCGAGGGTGTAAGCCCCAAGCCTTGGCACCTTCCATGTGGTGTTGGTCCTGTGAGTACACAGAAGTCAAGCATTGAGGTTTGGGAACCTCCACCCAAATTTCAGAGGAGTATGAAATGCCTGAATGTCCAAGCAAGAGTTTGCTGCAGGGATGGAACCCACATGGAGAACCTCTAACAGGACAGTGCTGAAGGAAAATGTGGAGCTGGAGCCACCACACAGAGTCCCCACTGGGCACTGCCTAGTGGAGCTATGAGAATAGGGCCACCAACCTTCAGATTGCAGAATGGCAGATCCACCAACAACCTGCATTGTGCACCTAGAAAAGCCACAGACACTCAATGTCAGCCCATGAAAGCAGCCAGGAGGGGGAGCTGTACCCTGTAAAGCCACCGAGGTAAAGCTTCTCAAGGCCATGGGAGCCCACCTCTTGCATCAGCATGACTTGGATGTGAGACATGGAGTCAAAGGAGATCATTTTGGAACTTTAGGGTTTAACAACTGCCCTATTGAATTTTGGACTTGCATGGGGCTTGTAGCCCTTTTGTTTTGACCTATTTCTCCCATTTGGAATGGCTGTATTTACCCAATGCCTGTACGCCCTTTGTATCTAAAAAGCAACTAACTTGCTTTTGATTTTACAGGCTCATAGGTGGAAGGAACTTACATTGTATCAGATAAGACTTTGAGCTTGGACTTTTGCATTAATGCTGGGATAAGTTAAGACTTTGGGAGACTGCTGGAAGGACATGGTTGTGTTTTGAAATATAAGGACTGGAGATTTTGGAGGGACCAGGGACAGAATGATATGGTATGGCTCTGTGTCCCCACCAAAATTTCACCTTGAACTCTAATCCCTATAATCTCCATGTGTCAAGGGTGGGACTAGGTGGAGGTAATTGAATCTTGGGGGTGGTTTTCTCCATGCTATTCTTGGGATAAGAAGTGAGTCTCACAAAATCTGATGGTTTCATATAGGCATCTGGCATTTTCCCTGCTTGCACTCACTTCATCCTGCCGCCCTGTGAAAAAGGTGCCTGCTTCTTCTTTGCCTTCCACCATGATTGTGAGTTTCCTGGGGCCTCCCCAGCCATGCAGAACTTTGAATCAATTAAACCTCTGTCCTTTATAAATTACCTAGTCTTGAGTATTTTTTCATAGCAGTGTGAGAAAGAATGGAGTAAGACACTACCCATATGAATGCAGTAAATATCAGTCCAGAAGCACCTCAGCCCTTCACAGCACAATAGATTCCTTACTTTGAAGAGCCAGATAATGAAGTCAGGGCCTGATACAAATCCCCAAGAATTAGAGCACACAGTCCAGGATTTGGGATCTTCCATAAATGAAGCAAGTCAGCTGAACCTACTTTATGCCACAATCAAACCCTCAAGGTCATCAAACAGGATAACAGAAAAAAGAAACCCAAGCAAAGGTCAGAACTTCAAGGATTGAAGAACCACCACCCCACAAAGATAAAAAAGAACCTGCACAAGAACTCTAACAATTAAAATACCCAGAGGGCCTTCTTTCCTCCAAATGACTGCACTACCTCTCCACCAAGTGTTCTGAACTGGGCAGGGATGGCAAAAATAACAAAAATAGAATTCAGAATATGAATAGAAAGAAAGATCATTGAGATGCAAGAGATGATGAAACTCAATCCAAGAAAACTAAGAAGCATAATAAAATGATACTGGAGCTGACAGACAAAATAGCCAGTATAGAAAAGAATGTAACTGCTATTATAAAGCTGAAAACCACACTACAAGAACTTCATAATGAGTTCACAAGTATTAATAGCAGAAAAGACCAACCAGAGGAAAAAATCTCAGAGCTTAAAGACTGACTTTCTGAAATAAGACAGTCAGACAAGAATAGAGAAAGAAGAATGAAAAGTAAAGAACAAACCTCTGAGAAACATGGTTATATAAAAAACCAAATCTATGACTCATTCGTGTTCCTGAAAGAGATGGGGAGAAACATGTTATGTAAAAAGACCAAATGTATGACTCATTCATGTTCCTGAAAGAGATGGGGGAGATTATAAGCAACTTGGAAAACAAATTGCTGGATATCATCCATGAGAACATCACCAACCTAGCTAAAGAAGACAACATTTAAATTCAAAAAATGCAGAGAACTCCAGTAAGATACTCCCCAAGAAGATAATCCTCAAAACTGATAATCATTGGATTCTCTAAGGTTGAAATGAAAGAAAAAATGTTAAAGGCAGCTAGACAGAAAGGGCGGATCACCTATAAAGGGAAGCCCATCAGACTAATAGCTGATCCTTCAGCAGAAAGGATCAGAAGAGATTGGGAGAAGATCTGTTCTACAAGTCAGAAGAGATTGGGAGTTAATATTCAACATTCTTAAATAAAAAAAATTCCAACCCAAAATTTTATATCCAGCCAAACTAAGGTTCATAAGCAAAGGAGAAATAAGATCCTAACATCATGATGACAGGATCAAATATGCACATAGCAATAATTACTTTGAATGTAAACAGGCTACATGACCCAATTAACAGGTAGGTACAGGATGTAGAGCTGGATAAAGAACCAAGACAATTGGTATGCTGTCTTTAAGAGATCTATCTCACATCCAACGACACACATGGGCTCAAAAGGAAGGGATAAAGAAAAATCTACCAAGCAAATGGAAAACAGAAAAAAGGCATGTGTTGCAATCCTAATTTCAGACAAAACAGACTTTAAACCAACAAAGAAAAAAAAAACAAAGAAGGGCACTACATAATGGCAAAAGATTCAATTCAACAAGAATATCCAACCATCCTAAATATATAGATGCATCCAACACAAGAGCACTTAGATTCATAAAACAAGTTCTTACCACCTTCAAAGAGATGCAGACTCCCATACAAAAATAGTGGGAGACTTTACCACTCCTCCACTGACAGTATTAGACAGATCATCAATGCAGAAAACTAACAAAGGTATTCAAGACCTGAACTCAGCCCTGGATCAAATGGACCTGATAGACATCTACATAGCTCTCCAACCTAAAAGAACAGAATATACATTCTTATCACCACATGGGGCACATACATACTCTAAAATCAGCCACATAATCCAACACAAAATACTGCTCAACAAATGCAAAGAACTGAAATCAACAACCACTCTCTCCGACATGGCACTTTCAATTAGAAATCAGGACTAAGAAATTCAGTCAAAATCATACAATTACATAGAAATTGATAACCTGCTCCTGAATGACTTTTGGATAAATGGAGGCAGAAATTAAGGCAGAAATCAATAAGTTATTTGAAACTTATGAAAACAGAGATGTAACATACCAGAATCTCTGGAGCAGAGCTAAGGTAGTATTAAGAGGAAACTTTGTAGCACTAAAATGCCCACATTAAAAAGTTAGAAAGATCTCAATTTAACAACCTAACAGCACAACTAAAAGAACTGAAGAATCAAGAGCAAACCAACCCCAAAGCTAGCACAAGACAAGAAATAACCAAATTAAAGCTGAACTGAAGGAGATTGAAACATGAAAAACTATTTAAAATATCAATGACCCCAGGAGTCTGTTTTCTGAAAAATGTAATAAAATAGACCACTAACTACACTAATAAAGGGGAAAAAAAACAGAGAATGTCCAAATAACCACAGTTAGAAACAACAAAGGTGATTTTATCACTGACTCCACAGAAATACAAATAAATCTCAGAAAATATTATGAACACCTCTATGCACACAAACTAGAAAATCTAGAAAAATGGGATGAACTCCTGGAAACATAACAGTCTCCAAAGACTGAGACAGGAAGAAATTGAATCCCTGAACAGAACAATAATGAGCTTCAAAATTCAATCAGTAATAAATAGCCTACCAACCAAAAACAGCCCACAGACTCACAGCCAATTTCTACCAGATGTACAAAGAAGAAGACTCCTATCTAACTCATTCTATGAGGCCAGCATCATCCTGCTACCAAAACCTGGCAGAGACACAAGAACAAAAACAACAAAAACTTCAGGCCAGTACCCTTAATGAACATCGAAGCAACAATCCTCAACATAGTACTGGCAAACTGAATCCAGTAGCATGTCAAAAAGCTTATTCAGCACAATCAAGTAGGCTTTATCCCTGGGATAAAAGGTTAGTTCAACATACAAAAATTAACAAATGTGATTCATCATATAAACAGAACTAAAGACAAAAACAACATGATTATCTCAGTAATGCAGAAAAGGCTTCTGATAAAATTTAATGCTCCTTTATGTTAAAAACTCTCAATAAACTAGGTATTGAAGGAACATACCTCAAGATAATAAGAGCCATCTATGACAAACCCACAACCAACATCATACTGAATGAACAAATGTTGGGCATATTCTCCTTGAAAACCTGCACAAGACAGGTATGCCCTCTTCACCACTCCTATTCAATATAGTATTGGAAGTCCTGGCCAGAGCAATCAGGCAAGAGAAAAAAAATAAATGTCATCCAAATGGGAAGAGAGGAAGTCAAACTATCCCTGTTTGCAGATGACATGGTCCTCTATCTAGGAAGGACTATAGTGTCCACCCAAAAGCTCCTTCAACTGATAAACAAGTTCAGCAAAGTCTCAGGATACAATAACGATGTGCAAAAATCACTAGCATTTCTATACACCGACAGTAGTCAAGCTGACAGACAAATCAGGAATGCAATCCCATTCACAAGTGCCAAAAATAAAATAAAATACTTGAAAATACAGCTAACCAGAGATGTAAAAGATCTCTACAAGGAGAACTACAAAACACTGCTCAAAAAAAAAAATTAGAGATGACACAAATGGAAAAACATTTGAAAATTCCTATAAGAAGTTTTGAAATATACAATATATTATTATTAACTGTAGTCACCATGCTGTGCAATAGATCTCAAAAACTAATTTCTCCCACCCCTATCCTCTGGTAACTATCATTCTACTCTCTACTTCTATGAGTTCAGCTTATTTCAGATTTAACCTAAGAGTGAGATCACACAGTATTTGCCTCTTTGCAACCGGCTTACTTAGCATAATGTCTTTTGGATTTCTTCATGTTGTCTCAAATGAAAAATTTTCTTCGTTTTTAAGGCTGAATAGTATCTTATCCCACAATTTCTTTATTCATTTATATGCTGACCAGCGGTGAGGTTGCTTCCATCTTAGTTATTGTGTGTAATGTTGCACTGAATATAGGAGGGCAGACAACTCTTCAACATACTGATTTCATTTCCTTTGTATATATAGCTAGAAGAGGGATCGCTAGATCATATGGTAATTATATCTTTGCTTTTTTGAGAAATGCCATGCTATTCTTCATATCTCCAGATCCTTTTTCTCCCCAACCTTGCCAACATTTATCGTCTTTTTCTTTTTGATAATAGTCATCATAACAGTTGTGAAGTAATATCTCATGTGGTTGTAATTTTTGTTTGCCTGATGATTAGAGGTGTTGATCCTTTTTTATATTCTTATTGGCCATATGTATATGCTCTTTTGAGAAATTCCTATTTAGGCACTTTGCCCCTTTTTAATTGGGTTATTTGGGGTTTTTTTCAATTGAGTTATTTGAGTTCCTTATATATTTTAGATATATAAGGATATCCAAAATATGTATGTATGAAGATATATAACTTATCAGATATATGGTTTACAAATATTTCCTCCCAGTCCATAGGTTGTCTCTTCACTCTGTTCATCGTTTCTTTGCTGTGCAGATTTATAGTTTGACACAACCCCGTTTGTTTATTTTTGCTTTTATTGTCTGTTTTTCAGGATCAAATCCAAAAAATCATTACTCAGAACAATGTTATGAAGATTTTTCCCTATGTATTCTTCCAGTAAATTTATAGTTTTAGATCTTACATAAAAGTATTTAACCATTTTAAGTTTATTTTTGTGTGTGGTGTAAAGTAAGGGTCTAATTTAATTCTTTTGTGTATGAATGAAGACACTGTCGGTTTTCCATTGTGTATTCCTAACATCTTTGTCAAAAATCAACAGAGCATAATGCATGGGTTTATTTCTAAGTTCTCTGTTCTGTTCCACTGGTTGATGTGTCTTATTGTTTTGTTTTGTTTTGTTCTTGTTTTGGACAGTATCAAATGTTTTGATTACTATGGCTTTGAAATATATTTTGTAGCCAGATAGTGCAGTTCCTGCAGCTTTGTCCTTTATATTTAACATTGTTTAGGCTATTCAAACTCTTTTATAGATTTATATATATTATAGGGTTTTTTTTTCTTTTTTGTGAAAAAGACCATTTGAATAGAGATTACATTTAATCTGTAGATTACTTTGTGTAGTATAGACATTTTAACAATATTAATTCTTCCAATTCATGAATGTGGGATATCTTTCTGAAACTGAAAACTTCTCACGGAATGTTCTGTATATGTGTATTAGGCCCATATGTTCTGAACATGTGGTTCAAATCCAGTGTTTTCTTATTTCTGTCTGGATAATCTGTCCATTGCAGAAAGTGGAGTTGTAAAGTTCCCTACTAGTATTGTATTGCAGCCTAGCTCTACTTTCAGATCTATTAATTTTACTTCAGGTCTATTAATTTATCTGTGTTTTCTTCATAAGCATTTTTTAGTTTTCAGTAAATGTTAGTTATATGTGATTATATTTGACAACATAATCTTGCATACAGAAATCCCCCAAGCACTCCACTGGAAAATTGTTAGAAATAATAAATGAATTTTGTAAAGTTGTAGGATAGAAAAACAATTTTACTTATTTTCTATTTGAATACCTTTTATTTCTCTTTCTTGCCTGATTTGTATGTTCAATAGAAATAGTAAGAGTGGGCTTTCTTGTCTTGATCATGATGTTAGAGACAAAGCTTTCCATTTTTCACTGTTGAGGTAATATTATCTGTGGACTTTTCATATATGGTCTTTACTGTTTTGAAGTACATTACTTCTATACCTACTGTGTTGATTGAGAGCTTATACCATGTATGGATGTTAAATTTTATCAGATGCTTTTTCTGTGTCTATTAAGATGATAATATGGGTTTCGTCCATTATTCTGTAGTGTGTGGTGTATCTCATTTAGTAATTTGCATATGTTGAAATATTCTTTCATTCCAGGGATAAATTCTACTTGATCATAATGAATTATTGTTTCATGGTGCTATTGAATATGGTTCACTAGTGTTTTGTTGAGGATTTTTGCATCTGTATTTATCAGGGATATTGGACTATAATTTTATTTTCTTGTAGTATCCTTATCTGGCTATAGAATCAGGGTAATTCTGGCCTTATAAAATGAGATTGAAAGTATTTCCTCCTCCTTTATTTTTTGGAAGAGTTTGAGAAGGATTAACATGAGTTATTCCTTAAGTGTTTGGTAGAATTCAACTCTGAAGCTATTCAGTGCTGGAATTTTCTTTAATTGAAGACTTTTACATTACTGATTCGATCTCCTTATTCATAATTGGTCTTTGCAGATATTCTGTTTCTTCATGATTCTGTCTTGGTAGGTTATATGTTTTAGGAATGTATACATTTCTCTATGTTATTGAATTGTTTGGCATAAAATTGTTCATAGTATTTTATTCTTTGTATTTCTGTAGTTATCAATTTTAATATCTCCTCTTTACTTTTTGATTTTGCTTATTTGACTCTTCTTTTTCTTAGTCTAGCTAAAGATTTGTTGATTTTATCTTTTTAAAAACTTAGCTTTTAGTTTTATTATTCTTTTAATCATTTTTCTATTCTCTATTCCTGTTATTTCTGCTCTGATGTTGATTTTCTTTCTTCTACTAACATTGGGCTCAATTTGTCCTTCTTTTTCTAGTTCCTTGATGTGTAACATTATTTATTTGAGAGCTTTCTTTTGTTTCTTGATTTAGGTATTTAGTGCTACAAATTTTCCTGTTAGAACTGCTTTTGCTGCAACCCGTAAGTACTGTATACTGTGTTTTCATTTTTGTCTCAAGACATGTTTTAATTTCTCTTTCATTCTTGATGATTGGCTTTGTTCAGGAACATGTTGTTTAATTTCCATATATTTGTTACTTTTTCAAGATTTCTACTGCTATTGATATCTAGTTTTATACCACAGTCAGAAATGATACTAGATATTATTTGTATAATTGTGGTCAGAAAAGATACAGAAAAAAAAAGCTATGATTCAAATCTTAAATTTGTTAAGACTTGTTTCATGATCTAAGGTTATGATCTATCCTGGAGAATGTTCCATGTGCATTTGAGAAGAATGTGTATTCTGTTGCTGCTGGATGGAATGTTCTATATATGTGTGTTAGGCCCATATGTTCTGAACATGTGGTTCAAATCCAGTGTTTTCTTATTTCTGTCTGGATAATCTGTCCATTGCAGAAAGTGGAGTTGTAAAGTTCCCTACTAGTATTGTATTGCAGCCTAGCTCTACTTTCAGATCTATTAATTTTGCTTCATTTATTCAGGTGCTCTTATGTTGGGTATATATTTATCATTTTTTATATCTTCTTGATGAACTGACACTTTTATCATTATATGATAATTTTTTGTCTCTTTTTACAGTTTTTGATTTAAAGTCTATTTTGCCTGATATAACTGTAACTATCCCCACTTTTTTGTTTTCCATTTGCATGAAATACCTCTCCTCCCCATTTACTTTCTGTCCATGTGTGTCCTTAAAAGTGAAGTCAATCATTTGTAGGCAGCATGTAGTCTTGTTGTTTTTTATCCATTCAGACACTACATTTTTTATTAAAAATTTAACCTTTTTACAGTCTAGTAATTATTGATGGATAAGGACTTTCTATTACCATTTTGTTCATTGGTTTCTGGTTGTTTTGTAGATTTTTTGTTCTTTTCTTTCACTCTTGCTGTCTTCCTTTTATGGTTTGATGACTTTCTGTAGTAATAGACTTTGATTCAGTTCTTTTTCTCTTTGTGTATTTACCGTAGGTTGTTGTTTTGTGGTTACTATGTGGCTTATATAAACATATTATACTTTAAACAGACTATTTGAAGTTGATATCAGCTTAATTTTTATTGCATGCAAAAACTCTACACTTTCACTTCCATACACATAATTTGTTTTTTATGTCTTATTCTACATCTTTTCATAATGTATATCTCTTCACAAATTATTGTAGTTGTAGTTGTTTAACAGTTTTGACTTTTAACCTCCATAATAGAGATATTAATGATTTGCACACCATCATTACAGTATGAGAATATTCTAAATTTGACTATGTGCTTACTTTTACAGTGAATTTATACTTGGCAGATGTCCTCACAGAAGTATTTTTTGTGTAAGATTGTGGTGGCCTTTGTGCAACGTTGTGATTTTTGCAGAATATTTTGTGACAGTCTTGTTATTACACATTCATACAGGAGACCCATCTCTTCATGGCATTCTCAGCTCTATTTTTCAGACTATTTAACGCATGTGACTCTATTCTGATTCTGAAAATTTCCACAGAGCTGAATTAGTTTCTTTTCATGGTGTTTGTAATTCCTTGATACTTCCTAACCCTTGTGTGTTTGTATTATATACATTTGAAAAGCAGCCAGCTCCTTTGGACATTATAGCTGGTCTTTGGTATGGAAAGAATTTCACTCTTTAGTCTAGCCTGGGATTCTGAATGGGCCAACTGGTAATGACCACAGGCAGGGAGAGCTTGCTGTTAGTTCTGTAATTGGACTGGACTTTTGTTCTGACATCAGATGGGGCTGCTCACTGGGCTCCATTTTCTGTGTGACTACTTGCTAGGAACTTCAGCTAAAGAGAACTGAGGGATAGGCATTGCTATCATCTATGACCAGGCAGGTTTGTAGGCTGTATTTCCTGTCCAGGCAGTACTGCTCTTTGTGTTCTTCCACTGGACAGGGCACTGGGCCCCGTGTTCAGGCAGATTTGCTGCTTGGGACAGACATAAACAAAGCCTATGAGCCATAGAAATGCATAATTGAAATTTGCCTGACTTCCTGGGCAGAAGCTTAAGATGAGCTCTGAGGCTGGGTCAAGTTTCTGTTATGACTTCCAGATTGGGTAGGACCAGCCCCTATGCTCTGCAGAAATGTGCAAGTTTTTGTTTGCCTGGGCAAGTTTTTATCTCTCCCTTATTTCTAAATAATAGTTTTTATGTATAAGGTATTCTTGGTTAAAAGTTTTTTCCCTTCAATACTTTGAATATACCATCCCACTCCCTCCTGGTCTGCAAGGTTTCTATGGAGATGTCAGCTGCCAGGTGTATAGCATCTCTCTTATGTTATTTGCTTATTTTCTCTTTTTGCTTTTAGGTGTTCCCTTTGTCCTTGACCTTTGAGAGTCAGATTACAAATGTGTCTTAGGGTAGTGTTAGCCTTCAATTTTCTTTTTCTTTTTTAAGGCTGTTTTGGTTATCCTAGGTCCTTTATATGTCATATGACTTTTACAATCAGTTTATGAATTTCTAGAAAGAAATTTGGTGGTTCAGATTGAGATTGCATTAAATCTGCAGATCAACCCAAAAAGAATTTACATTTTGACATTATTAAGTTTTTCAACCTGTGAACAAGAGATAACTCACCCTTTCTAAATGTCTTTTTAAATCTTCCTCAGCAATATTTTGTAGTACACAAGTTTGTTCACATATTTTATAACACTTATCTCTAAGCAGGACATATTTTTATCTCATATGATATTTTTAAAATTAAATTTTCAACTGTTTATTGCTACTATATAATATACAAATGACTTTCGTATATTATTCTGCAAACTTTCTAAACTTCTAATTAGATCTATTAGTTTTTTTGTAGATTCCATTGGATTTTCTACATAGAAAATTATGCTATCTTCAAATGAAGACAATTTAAGTTCTTTATTGCCATTCTAGATGCCTGTTGTTTCTTTTTCTTGCATGGTTTATTGGTAAAACCTCTAGTACATTGTTCAATAGAAGTAATGAAAGCAGATGACCTTATCTCTTTTCCTTTCCTTAGGAAAAAGCATCCAATCTTTTACAACTAAAAATAACCTAGCTGTAAGTTTTCATTCATGCCCTTTATCAGGTTTAGGAAGTCCCATTGTGCTTTTAGTTTGCTGACAGTTTTTATCAAGAATAAATATTGAATTTTGTCAAATGTGTTTTCTGTATCTATTGAGAGCATCATGAATTGTTTTAATTAATATATATGTTCAATTATATTTATTGATTTTTCCAATGTTAACTACAACCAATGTTAAATACAACCCTGTATTTCTGAAATAAATCTCACTTAGTTATAATAGATTTTCTTTCTGGCATTTTGTCAGATTCGATTTGTTAAATTTTGTTTAGAATTTTTATATCTATGTTCATGTGCAGGGGTCAAGATACTATGACCCATATACTAAATTCAGTTTGTGGTTCATTTTTGTATGGTTTATGACCTTAAAAGGTTTTTTACATACTCCAGTATTAAAAAGAAGAGAGTTAAAGAGAAGGAGAAAGACCAAGAGGAAGAGAAGAAGGGGGAAGAAGAAGAGGAGGAGGAGGAGAACGAAGAAGAAAGAAGAGAAGAAGAAAGAAGGAGAAGGTGAGGGAGAGGAAGAAAGAGAAGAAGAGGAAGGAGGAAGAGAAGGAGGGAAGGGGAGGAGAGAAGAGGAGGAGAAGGGAAGAGGAGGAGAGGGAAGAGGAGAAGGCGAGGAGGAGGGGGAGGAGGGAAGAGATGATGATGACTGTACATGGCCTGCAAAACCTAAAATACTTGTTGGACCTTTTACAGAAGATGTTTGCTGACCACTGTTCATAAGGAATATCGGTTCATTGTTTTATTTTTATGCATTATCTTTGTCTTATTTTAGTATCTAGGTAATGCTGACCTCATTGAATAAATCAAAAAATATTTTCATCTCTTCACTTTTTTTGGAAGAGTTGGTATAGAATTAATATTGTTTTTCCTTAAATGTTAATAGAATTCACCATAAAGCCTGGAGTTTCATTTGTGGGAATAATTTTAACTAAAATTTCAATTTCCTTAATACATAAATAACTATGTTAACTATTTTTTTTTTGCATGAGCTTTGGTAGGTTGTGTCTTTAAAGGAATCTGTCCTTTTCATATGTCATTGAATTTATTGACATCATGTTTTTTTCATAATATTTTATTCTTATTATTTTAATACTTGTAATACTATCACCTCTTTCATTCCCAACATTGGTAACTATTTCCCTGAGTAGTCTGTATAGAGGTTTATTAATAGTATTGATTGCAAAGAATCAGCATTTGGTTGCATTGATTTTATCTATTGATTTCTTCTGTATTCTATTTTATTAATTCTGCTTTGATCTTTATTATCTTCTTTCTCCTGACTGGTTTGTTTTTAATTTGCTCTTTCATTTCTAGATTCATAGGAAAAAAGCTAATGTCATTGATTTGAAATCTTCCTTCTTTTCTATAACACATAAACCTTTAGCGTTATAAATTTCCTTTAATTTAAATGTCACTGTTTTAGTGACATTCTGCAACTCTGATACATTTTTCATTTTCATCCAGACAAAATTTTTTAAAATATGCATTTGATTTCTTTTTTGATTGATGAATGTTTAGCAGCATCTTACTTAGTTGATGGATGTTTGGGGGACTTTCTAGAGATCTTACTGTTATTGATTATTAATTTAATTCCACACTATGGAGCAATTCTCTGGACTCTTCCTTAAGTCTTTGAAAGCAGCATCATTGGAGAAGACAAATTCCTTATATAGTAATCCACAAGTCCTGGGAAAGTAGGCATGAAAGATATTGTAATACTTATTTTTAACAGTACCTGGTCTGTACCCATGTGTTTTCACCAGTCATTTGCTCCAGCTGGAGTTCAGCCTTATCCCAATATTATCCTGTGGGCACCAAGCAATTTGAACTACTGCTTCTGATTTATGCTTCACAGTGGCAGTGAAGCAAGTGGCAATCATCTTGGTAATTTAGTGTATAGACAAAAACACAAGTTAAACTCTATCCCCCAAACCGATACACCCTCTTTCAAGCCAGCTATCTGAGAGTACCAACACTCCCTAATTTTCATTCTACACCACACACACACACACACACACACACACACACACACACACACACACACGAGTCTTTAACATCCTCAGTGGTATCTTATGTTTTTTATGTTAATTTCTTGGACCTGTGTTTTTTTTCTCTCTCTAGTGTGGATTTTATTAGAGGGAGTTAGCAACCCCTTCCAGTTTCATTACCTTATAAGAATATATAGCCCATGGCATGTAGTATTCCTCCACATATTCAAACAAATATTTCTAGAATGCCTACTATGTTTCAGGCACTGTTCTATATGCTGAGGATAGTAGAAGTGAACAAAGCAGACAAAAGTCGCTATTCTCATGGAGATTACACTCTCATGAATGTAGATATAAAATAAACAAGTAAAATCCAGTGTTTGTCAGATGGTGATACATGATGTGGGGACCGGACATGGTGGTTCTGAATTATAAGGTAGTCGAGGAAAACACTATGATTTAGCAGATGACTATGAGTAGAAACTTGAAGTTGGTGATGAAGTGAGCCTCACACATATCTGACGGTCTTCCAAGCCAGAAGGTTCAGGAGGGCAAAATCCTGAGCAGGACATTGATTGGTAATTTGAAGAACAGCAAGTAGACCTCTATGCCTGAGCACAGGAGTAACAAAAAAGGTCAGAAAGATATTATTGAGAGGGGAGATTCCCTCGCCTCCTTCAATTTCACCTCTTCCTCTAACTTCCAGATGGGAAAGAGGGTGAAGAAGGAAAAATAAAATGAAATAAAATACCAAAGAGCTGGGAAAATGACTTCCTCTTTAGTTCCTAGCACCTCTGCTATTTGTTAACCTTGAAAGAGCTGCAAATGAATGCTATCTCTGCCGGCTGGAGCCCAGCACTGGGTCACACACACACGTCTCCATGGAACAGGCTCCCTCTTGGAAACACCTCTGCCAACAAACAGCTTGTTGCTTTTGTCTTATCTCTGTAAGCCCCCCTCCCTTGCTGGTCCCCACCTGTGCTGCATATGAATTGGCAAATCAATAAAGCCAAAAGATTGTAAGGTCAGACACCCAGCAAATGGACAATGACACAGTTCCACCTCAGTTTCCCCTTCAGAGTTGTAAGCCTATAAAAGGGGAGAGAAGTTGCAGCTCGGGGAGCTCAGTGAATGAGACTGTAGCCCCCCGCAGCTTCCAGCCAAATAAAAAGCCACTTCCTTCCTCAGTTTGGTGTTCTAGAGGTTTGTTCCCACTGCTCCTGCTACATTTTTGGTTCCCCAACCAGTCGCGGCCCCACTACTGCCCCAGGTCCCAGGCTTGGTGCCAGTTTACTCAGAGGGAAAAAAAATTTTCTCCAAACTGAAGGTGAAAAGGAAATAAAGGGAGGATGAATACACCTGCCAGACAGATGGGTAGCAGTGCCACAGCTGTTAGGACCTGCAGTGATCTTAGCTGTCCATAAAACCTCCCACCTTGGTCAAGAAATCCTTAAAAAAAATGTTAGGCTGGTATTTTTGCATCTCCCATTTATCTACACTAGCAAAAACAGTGACACAATGGTGTATAACAAGCAGACAGCACAATGCCAAATAAGGACCTATGGTCCCACCAGGAATCCAGGCTTATGGGAGTGCTCCTTTTGAAGACTTGCAAGCAGATTTCACCAAGATGCCTAACTGCAGAGGTAACTGATATCTGCTGGTTCTGGTATGTACTTACTCCAGGTGGGTAGAAGCCTACCCAACATGGACTGAGAAGGCCAGTAAAATGACTCATGCTCTTTTGAAAGACATCATCCCTAGATTTGGACTGCCTTTGTGAGTAGGCTCAGACAATGGGCTTGCATTTATAGCTAACCTGGTGCAGAGTACAGCGAGAATGCTAGGAATAAACTGGAAACTACATACCACCTACTGGCCTCCAAGTTCAGACAAAGTGGAGTAAATAAACCAAATTATAAAGAATAGCTTAGGGAAAGTGTGGCAGGAGATGGGGTTATAGTGGGTACAGGTCCTTTCTATGGTTTTAAGATTAGATGTACACCTTCTAAAGAAACTGGATATTCCCCTATGAGATCCTGTATCATAGGCCTCCCTCCATTCAGCAGGGACTCCCGGGGACTCACCGGGTATTAGGGGAAACTGAATTATGTCAGAAATTACAGGCTTTGGAAAAGGTGGCAGAGAAAGTGTATGAATGGCTTAATGAAAGATACCCTGTCAGCTTATTCTCCCCCAGTTCACCCCTTCTCACCAGGTGACCAAATTTGAATCAAGGACTGGAACGTGGCCCCCCTAAGACAAAAGTAAAAAGGACCTCAAACTGTCATTCTAACAACTCCAACCACTGTGAAAGTCAAGGGAGTTCCTGTGTGGATCCATCACAGCCACGTGAAACCTGAAGCACCAGACACCTGGGAAGCGAAGCCAAATTCGCTGAACCCATGTAAAATCACCTGAAGGAAAACCAAGACAACAAGCCCTGCTCCAGGCACACCCCAGAAGCTGACTGGTCTATACACAGTCAAAACATGAGGACTGCTTCCATGGGACAGGTACTCCTTCTCTTTGGCCTATGGACTTGTATCTTTGCTAACCCGGTAAATGTAAATCCCCCCATCTAATGATTGTTCCCAGTGCATACATAAGGTTCCTAAGGTAGAACAAAAGGTTACCACAATTCTCTTGTTCTACAGTTTTCATAAATATACCAGAACCCTCAAAGGAACTTGTATATATAATGCAACCCAGTACCGAGTGTTCAGCCCAGGAAACAACCAACCTAATGTATGTTATAACCCATCTGAACAGACCATGTCCACCATATTTGAAATAAGGCCAAGGACTGGTCCATTCTTAGGGGACATAAGTAAAGTAATCACAAAGTTGAGAAAAAAAATACCTAAGCAGGTCACCATAAAATTCAACACTTGCACCGCTGTCAATAGTAACAAAAAAGGTCTAGGGTGTGGCTCTCTTGGTTGGGAAAGAAGCTATATGGCAGAGCATAAATACATCTGTCATAACTGATGGCCATGCAGTGGTAGTTGTAACTACTGGTCATGTGTCATCTGGGCCACTTGAAAAAATAATAAAAATAACCCAGTCCATCTCCAAAAGGGGAGGAGTAATTCCTCCTGCACCTCTGGCCATGGTAATCCATTAAAATTAACAATCACCAATCCTCTGGATCCTCATTGGAGGAAAGGGGAATCTGTAATAATGGGAATTGATGGAAAAGGACCAGACCCTGTGGTTAACATTCTAATTCGGAGAAATATCCAGAGACAATCACCCTACCTGGTGTTTCAAACTTTTTATAATATGTTAAATAAACCAGTTCCAGAACTCCTCCAGAAAGAAAGAAACTTGTTCTTTCAGTTAGCTGAGAATGTCGCCAAAACTTTAAAAGTGCATTCTTGTTTTGTGTGGAGGAACTACTCTGGGGGACTGGTGGCCATGGGAAGCACACGAGCTTATGCCTGCTGACCCTGTCCCTAATACAACCTATGTGCAAAAGCACCTGAGTAACAGCTTCTGGATCTTAAAAACCTCCGTCATTGGACAATATTGTCTGGCCAGAATAAGAAGGGGTATAGCAGTCCTGGTGGGAAAGCTGGACTGTTTGGGACAAGTAAAACAGTCACTTGGTGGAGTTTAACTAAAACCAAGACCAACCCTTTCCAAGAATTTAACCACCTCCAGGCGGCCTGGACCCACCTGCAACTCCACTGGGACAGGTAGTGCCTCCTGGCTTGTACTGGATATGCAGGCACAGGGACTACACCAAACTGCCAGACCAGTGGATGGGCAGTTGTGTCCTTGGCACCATCAAACCCTCTTTCTTTCTATTACCCATAAAGACTGGGGAGATGTTAGGTTTTCCTGTCTATTCTTCACAAGACAAGCAAAGCCTAGTTATAGGTGACTGGAAAGATAATGAATGGCCCCCTTAAATAATAATACAATACTATGGGCCAGCCACATGGACAAAGAATGGCTTGTGGGGCTATTGCACTCCAATCTACATGCTTAATTGAATTATTCAATTGCAAGCTGTCCTAAAATCCTGACCAACAGAATGGCCAGGCTCTAACCACCCTGGCACAGCAGGAGACCAAAATGAGGAATGTCATCTACCAGAATAAACTGGCTTTAAGTTACTTACTGGCTGCTGAAGGAGGGGTATGTGGAAAATTTAACTTAACTAACTGTTGCCTGCAAATAGATAACCAGGGTCAAGTGGTTAAAAATATTGTAAGGGACATAACAAAATTGGCACAAGTACCCGTACAGGTGTGGCATAGGTTCAACCCTGAATCAATATTTGGAAATTGGTTTCCTGCTATAGGAGGGCTCAAGACCATTATCATAAGTGTGTTACTAATAATAGGGGCATGCATATTGCTCCCCGGCTTAATGCCCTTGCTCCTTCAAGTAATACAAGGATTTATTACTGCCGTGGTTCAAGAAAAAATGTCAGCACAGTCCTATTACATGAACCACTACCAATCTGTCTCACCAGAAAACCCCAAGTGAGGTTGAAGGTAAGAGTGAGAATTCTCACAAAAAAGCAGGGGTAAGTAAAATTCTCAAAGGGGGGGGTGAGAGGGGAGACCCCCTCACCTCCTTCAATTTCACCTCTCCCCACCCCTTCCAGATGGGAAGGAGGGTGAAGAAGGAAAAATAAAATAAAATACCAAAGAGCTGGGAAAATGACTCCTTCTTTAGTTCCCAGCATCTGTGCTATCTGTTAACCTTGAAAGAGCTGCAAATGAATGCTATCTCTGCCAGCTGGAGCCCGGCACTGGGTCACACACCCATGTCTCCACAGACCAGGCTCCCTCCTGAAAACACCTCTGCAATAAACAGCTTGTTGTTTTTGTCTTATCTCTGTAAGCCCCCCCCTCCCTGCATATGAATTAGCAAATCAATAAAGCCAAAAGATTCTAAGGTCGGACATCCAGCAAAAGGACAATGACATAGTTCCACCTCAGTTTCCCCTTCAGCATTATAAGCCCATAAAAGGGGAGACAAGCTGCAGCTCAGGGAGCTTGGTGAATGAGGCTGTACCCGCCCCCCCCCCCCCCCCCCCCCCCCCACAGCTCCTGGCCAAATAAAAAGCCACTACCTTCCTTAGTTCAGTGTTCGAGAGGTTTGTTCCCCACTGCTCTGCTACATTTTCATGTAGGGTCATTGGACAGACTTTGCATTTAACTTTGAGAGATGTGGGAAGTCACTAGAGGGTTTTGAGTGGAGAAGTGACATAATGTTCACTTTTAAGAATAGGATTGAGGGTGGAGCAAGGGCACTTGTAAAAAGACTAATTAGGAAGCTATTGCAATAACCCCAGTGAGGTATATGATAGTGTCTGGTACAAGAAGTATTGAGAAACAGTCAAATTCTGGATACTCTTTAAAGGTAGAGCTGACAAGCTTTGCTCATAGCTTGAACATGTGGGTGATATGCAAGAAAGAGAGAGGGGTCATTAATAAATCCAAAATGTCTGGCTCATAAAAACAGACAGATGGACAAGACAGAGGTACAAGTTTGGGACAAGGACTAGGTTCATTCAATTTGTAATGTGGTAAGCTTGTGTTGTCTACATGTGATCAGCATGGAGATGTGAGAGAGGAAGCTGACATAAAAGCCTGGAAGTTGAGGAAGAAATCCAGGCTTGAGCTATAAACCTGTGTTGTCAACATCTAGATGGCATTTAATGCAGAGTCTGGAAGAGATTACCTAGAGTGAATTTAGGTCAAGGATGAACAGTTCTAGGACACTCCAACATTTAGAGGTCAGGGAGTTAGGACACAGCAAAGAAGATCGAGGTGAAACAGCCAATGAGGTTGGAAGAGAGTCTAGACACCGAGTGAGGAAAATGTTTCAAGGAAAAGAGACTGATCACATCAAATGCTACTGAGAGAACTCAGATAAGCTAAAGACTAAGAATCCACTATTGGATTTTGCAGTATGGAAGTTGTTGGTAATCTTAACTAGAGCAGTTTAATGCCCTGAGTCTTTGTTATTTGCCTAACTTGTTCTGTTAACAAGGTAGAGATGTTTTAATTTACAATTGTACTTGTGTCAATTTACCCTTTTGCCTTCAATCATTTTTTTCCTTATATATTTCCACAAAATATCATTTGACCCATGCATTTCCCTAACAGTTTTACCTTGATTGTGCTTTTCCCTTAAAAAATAATAAAGTATTTTTTTCTGTTTAATGCTTTTATATTGAATGTTATTTTATTTTATTGTGGTCTTTAATCTTTTAGAATTATGCCAAAATCATACAAAGTTCATAGATGTTTCAATACAATTGAAAGAAAATGTCAAGTAGAAAGTAATCTAGTTAGAACTAAAAGGGCTAGGTATAGTGGTTCAATGCTATAGTCCCAGCTATGCAGAAGGACCTTTTGAGCCCAGCATTTTGAGAACAGCTAGGCAACATAGTGAGACTCTAACTCAAAAAATAATAATGAAGCACATTTTATTGCTCTGAAGCCATTGTTTTCTCCCAGAGCACAGGCCAAAGCATGCATGTAATTTTTAGATTTCTATTCAAAGCTTATAAACTAAACAGCTTCCCTACTGGTGGACTGATCTTTTTGTCATCACTTGCTGACTTAGCCTCTGTTTACTCTTTTCCCTGCCCCATTGCCTATCCTCCATATCTCATGGATTATCTTCCTAAAAGCTAGTTACTAATAGTACACCTCTGCTTAAATATCACTTTGGCCCTCTGTTACTCATAAGATCTTTAGAAGAGAGCCATGAGAGTCTGGCTTTGCTCTTCATAGCTTCCACATCCTGCCTGACATTCTATATCTATACTCTTCCTACCTACCCTGTACTCCCCCTAAAACTATTCATTATGCTATGTCATATCCAGTACCTCTGATCATTTTTTCCTCTTTCACAAAATGGCCTTCTCCTTTACTTAAACTGATGAATGCTCATTCATTTTCTAAGACTCTTCTTAAATGTTTATGGCACCTTCTCCAGTCAGAACGGATGCCACCCACCCTTTCGTTCCCTCAACAATTTGTTGCCCACTCCTTGTGGTCATAATCTGAGGCATTGTTACTGTGTTGCTTCCTTCTCTACAGAAGCGACTTGGGAACAGTGGCTGTACCCACCACAAGTCCTGGTACTCAGTGAGAGCTCAGTAAACATTTGTGGAATAAAAATTTAATTGATGAAAATATTAATTACATTCAATCAAGACAACTACAATATAGTTATGTTTTAAAATGTCTGTGAATACAAGAACAGAAAATCAAACACCACATGTTCTCACTCATAGGCGGGTGTTGAACAATGAGGACACATGGACACAGGGAGGGGAGCATCACACACTGGGGTCTGTCAGGGGGAAATAGGGAAGGGACAGCAGGGGGTGGGGAGTTGGGGGAGAGATAGCATGAGGAGAAATGCCAGATATAGGTGATGGGGAGGAAGGCAGCAAATCACACTGCCATGTGTGTACCTATACAACAATCTTGAATGTTCTTCACATGTATCCCAAAACCTAAAATGCAATTAAAAAAAAAAAGTCTGTGAACAGAGAACTGAACAAGATTGAGAAACAAGTAGATGTTAAATTTTCATGAATCCCAAAGAATAATAATTGCTATTCTCGTTTCCAGATTATCTGTTAGAATACTTCAGTGACGGTCATTTAATGAACAAAATGCCCTGGCAGCATCAAATAGTGTTTAACTTGGGAGTGTGTTTTCAGGTCACCAAGTGATCTAGTACCATAAATCCATTCTTGGATGGCTTTAATCTCCTATAATAACCAATACTCAATGCTATTTTAACAGAATCTGCTTCAGACAATGGTATACAAAACTAAAGAAATTATAATTTTTCATAAATAAGCAGACTGGAAAAAGAAAGTATTTGTAGATATTTTATTTCTATGATAAGGAAATCTTACATAAAATCTTCATGATTTCATTAATTCACAAAAAATGTTAAATCAGCTGAAATTAAAAAGTTCACACTAAATGACTCATTTTGTCTTCTCTTCCCCCTGCAATATGAGCAAAAATATATTAAATGCTAATTAAAATAATAGATGCAGTAGGTAACTGGTTCTATTATTTTATATCAGAGAAACATTGGATACATAGGGAAGTCTTCTGATAGCATTTGTTGAAGCCTTTTAAAAAACCTAAAAGAATTTTGCATAGATGAGCCACTAATTTAACATTGTGTGCATAATTTTGTTCCTAGTGTTTTTAAAATAAACTTTTTAAATTTGAATTCTATTTATTTTTAAGAGACTTAATGGCACTCCTTAGGATCTATCTCATTATGGATTGATATTTCTGGAAAATCAACATTGTATTCAGGCTTGTCTGAATGTTTTGTTACCTGAAGTAATTTAAACTCCCAAAGCAGCACGAGTTTTTGAAATTAGTTGTTGTCCCTGAAAATTAAGAATAAAAATAATAAGCTAAAAAGATGGATTATTATGCCAATCATACAGTTAACACTTTACAATCTGGGGTGAATTCACAGGTTTGTAGATTAACTAAGTTGAAAATAAATAAATATATCTCTGATGTCAACAATGTAGGACAGTAGAAGCCAGAGAGAAAACAATATTCATTATCAACAGATTGTTTTCTATAACAATCTCCAAATCTATGCCTATTCTTATTTAATCTTTCCCCTTCCTCTACAAATTACAAATTATTCAAAATTAAAAGGTTTGCAGATAAAGCTCTGCTAGTATTTGTTAATGTTCTCTATATCTAAATGTCTTCTAGATTGCAGGACATTAATCTTCTTGTGTCACGTTTTCAGAAATGCTTTACATCAAATCTATTTTACCAGTTTTATCTAATTTGGTTATCTATGTCCCACCCTCCCCTGATCCCACCAAGAACATACACATATACTGATAAGTACATACACTCAAATGCATCTAATTATATTATTTATAGAAAAAATCTACATTTCTAAATATTATCTGTCTTTGGATTTTATATGGTGAGATAAGTAAATTTGACCAAAAAACCTAAGTTATAGAATATCTTTTTAAAGTGTAATGTTGTTATATTCAAATATATGTAGCAATACAAACTAAATATTTGCAAAATTTAGCCAGTTAGCTTGATTGTGATAATCATTTCACAATGTATGAATATATAGAAACATCACATGTACACCCTAAACATAATTTTTATTTGTTGATCATGCCTCAATAAAGCTAGAAAAGGTAATTCTTTTAAAGAAGGTAGAATTCTCCAGTTTAAAAAAATAGCTAATTATTCTGCCAAAATTACTATGTAATTAAAATAACTCCTAAGTATCACTCTGTTGATGTACAAAAGCAAGCTTCTAAATGAGTTCAAAAACATTTTCTACAAATATTATCCTAATATTCTGTTTGCATAATTTGCTATTAAATCCTTTAATTCATTTAGCTGAATTGATAAGTAGGCCAGAAACGATCTAAATTATCATCAATTATTTATACATTGACTTCATAGGTTTCTCTACTGGGAAATAAATTAAACTTACTAATTCTGTTAATATATTTTAAAATTATAATTCTTCCTCATATTAAGTAAGAAAATGTGATTGAGGGACTGTGTTATAGAAGCTTCTCTTCCTGGATCCACTAGGGGTGTGGTTTCAAAGGCAGGAGTTTCCCGGCTCCATGCCTCCATCTGGGAACCAGAGGGGTTTCAAATGTAAAATTCTTTGTCTAGGTTTCCCATTCTCAGGCTAGGTAGAGAAAGCCAGGTGAGGCTCCTTTGTCCCAAAAACCCACGGAAAGCTCTGGGAGGAGGGGGCTCTGTAACTCAGAGTTGGCGACCAAGCAGCCAATCCAGTATCAGAGTCAAAGACCAATCCCTCCAGAGGAAGTTTGGAAGTACCCCTCTCACTGGACAAAAACATGAATGGGGGAGGGAATAACTCAAGGGTTAAAACTCCAGCTGCTCCTACCTATACAAATTCCTTCTCTGGGTCTGCTCCCCACGACAGCGTGGGGGCTGTCTTCTCTCTCGCTCTCTCTCTCTCTCTCTCTCTCTCTCTGTCTAATAAATTTCTTTTCCACCAAATTCTTTGGGTCCATGATATTCATTTGAACAGTAAGCTCACCCTGCCATTCTTCAGAGTTAGTGAGGCTAAGAACCTAAGTGGTCTGGTGGTTATGGCTTGGCACTCTCACCCAGGCGGCCCGGGTTTGCCTCCTGGTGTCAGAATCAGGCAATCTGGCTGAAGTTTTTCTCCCCTGGTTACATGATTATTTTGTAAATCTTATAAATTCCTTCAATCTATTTCTCAATGAAATTTAAATCTCTCTGAAAATATTTTAAAGTTATAGATTTGTAGGGTCTTCTTTTCATTATCCATTACAGAAAATTCCATAGCAAGTATTTTAAGTATGAAATGAGCTGCATGTACCTCTTCAGCAAGGCAGACTTCCTGTTCCTGGCCTTGGCAGCATTTCTCCAACATGCCTGCAAAATCTGCAGTGACAGCCCCAAGTTGTTCCTCTGTTATTTGTGGCTTTTGCTTCACAAGGTTAATGAGAAACCTGTGATTTAAAACAAAACAAAATACAAGAGAAGTCTGTTATGCAATGCTATTTTTCTACAACCCTCCTAGCAGAGAATTTTCAGAGCCTAAACCCTCACTCTATCAACCTGTCACTAGACTGACCACACACACCTTGTCTAATACTTTCAGTAGAAAGACTGAGGCTGAAAACATACCAAGTGTTCCATCAGCCTGGAGTTGTGCAGGTTATGGATGGAACACTATTTCATACTTGAACATACATACGTGTAGTGGAAGGCAATCTCCCCCTGCCCCACCCAGAATATCTTTTCCTGTCCTCTCTTCTTAAGTGTGTCTTATCCACACTCAAAGACCCAAATCTCTGAACCCTGTCCATCCAGTTACCACACCCTTATCTGGGCATTGGCAGCACTAATTGCCGGCACTACTCATTTAGCAAGGCTTTCATATTGGACTTAGGCCAGAGCAACAGAAATTAGACAAGAGCAATAGGAAAAGCTTGCCAGAAGAGGCAGCATTCTTATCATACCTTGAAACATACCTCAGACTGTGATAGAGAAAAAAAAGAGAAGAATGGGTTTTCCAGTGAAGGAAGACTATTAACAAAACAAGTGAGTATCAAAATGCTTGGGAATTTGAAGAACATAAGCCCCATTGACTTGCATTACTATCACCATTACAAAAGACCTCCCACAATGAATTGAAATGTACATGTCATTCCTTAACACCCAAACTGCATGGTTGAATTAAATAAGATGATTATTCTCTTCAAAGTGTAAACAGTGTAAAAAAAATTCAATAATGTGTTTCCCGTGCTTGGAATGGAAATACCTGGATTTGCTGCAAAGATACACTCTAATTCCTGAGGATAGATTGCCCACTTTTCCTTAACCCCCAAATACATATCACAATAATAGTTACAACAGAGATTATCATTACAAACAGGAAATTGTCCACCCTCATGAATTTTTCCAGACCTGCTTCTCCAATAAGGCTGTGAAGACACTGAGACAAAACTATTTTCAAAGACATTTTAAGTGCTCTGGGAGTAATGCTCTGTTAGTGAGCCCAACAGTGTTAGGTGTGTGAGTAGAAGTCTCAGTTGCTCTTTGGGGTTGTCAGTCTTCTCCATGCTAGCAAGTAACAGATTCTTACTCTTGAATCATCGTATGCAGTGCTAAACCCTCAGCTTGGCACAGATCCTTATGGAAGATGAACTTGTCACCAGAGAATGCAGGAGGGACATATGTCTCATCCACCACCAAGCTGCTGAAGCATGGCCTCCTGTTGGCATATGAAGAAGTGCAGCACTGGCCAACACCAGGGTTTACTGGAGTTGTTTCATGTCTGATACATAAGTGTCCAATAATAATGTCAGCCTGGTTAGGAGAATGAGAAAAAAAAAAAAGCAAGGAGATTAGGCATTAGTCACAAAGTTGGCCCAGGTTTTCAAAAAACTGCTGCAATGATTTCTAATGTCCAACAATTTATAATTAATATCACAGGAAAATTTGCTATGTGGGATCATATGGCACTATATTATAAATTCCAGCATTTACCCATTCGCTTGGGCTAAGCCTTAGCATGTAGTAGCAGATGGTCCATATGTGATGTTGATGATAGTCCTTTAGCTATTTGTGTCAGTGATTTTTTTGAAACACGCTTCTAGTTACATACACACTTTTAAGGGACAAAAATGTATCTGCCTTTATGTTTTCCATGTGTATTTAGTTAAGCTTTCCATTTTTCTTTTGAGAATCACTAGCTGAAGGTAAGAGAGCACAGACTTAGCCCTTTTATTCATATATATATATATACACATGTATACACTTGCGGCTACAATATCACCCTATTTGAAAAGAAATAAGACCAATTTATGTGGGTTTTTAAGGCCCTCCTAATGTAGAATCCTGCTACCCTGCACACTTCAAAGATATTTCTTAATCACCTATTAATAACTTGTAATAAGAACTAATATGTTTTGTGTGTACTTTATCTATCAGACTAGTGCTGTATGAGTTATGCAGATTATCTTGTTTAAAACAGCTGTCATATGAGGGTAGTGTAATTTTTATTCTCAAATGTCAGATGAAAAAGCTTAAGCTTAATGACATACGTAGCTTTCCCACTGTGACATAACTAAAGAGTAGTGAAAGTAGAATGTGGTTGTAGGCTGGTGGCCTCCGGAACATACACTCCTGAACTATTACACCATTCTGCATCCCTACAGCCTCTCGACATGGGGAATTGAACAAACAATTGAGGTGACATTAATCACAAGAAACTTTCCTTTTACTCTTAATCTTTGGGAGAAAAATTTTATGACATGAAGACTAACTAGCAAATAACTCCCCATTATGAAAAAAGAGGAAAAGGGATAAAATAGTTATATAATTTGGTTTGCAATTATGATTTTATGGGGAAAAAAAATTTCATTCATCCTGTAATCATATGTATGACCCTAGTGACATTAGGAAGCAAAGAATATTGGTATCACTGACTCGAAAGTCATTTTACTATTCAGAACATGGTACTTATCTTGTGCTGTACCCTATACCCTGTTAAAGGGAACAAATTATTCCTAATGTCATAGTAATAATAACATTATACTACAAAAGGTAAAAATATAAGTATATGGTTAAAATAGCATGACTAATTTTAATCTATCAAAGATAAAGCTTTTTTAAAACTTCAAAGTAAGTGAACAAAAAACAGAAATTATGAGTTGAAGTAATAAATTATGAATTAAGTTATGAATTATAAGTTACGTGTTGGTCATTCTGTCTTTCCAATATATAAAGTTGGCTCAGACATTGTTGACTAAACTGGCTGCACTTTCCCCAGCCACCTAGAAGAGCAGGAAGCATGACCACATGCCAGCCATTCAGAGCTGAGTTCCCACACCCCTCCAATTGTTACTAATCAAACAAGCCTCCTAAAGCCATCTCTACTAGAGGGGGGATTATGAGACTATTTCAAGTCAAACAGGGCAGGAATGAGATGGGACTAAATCAAGCAGTCACTCACCGCTCCCTCACCACAGGCCAATAGTTCATCCTCACTGAGTTGGCAGCAAGTGGCTGCTGTGGCTGCCATTTTTCTGGTGATGGCCACCAGCTCTGATGAGGTCAGCTGAGGGGCTTTCTTTGTGTAAGCAACAAGAAACCTGAAAGAAGCATGTTTTACTAAGTCCTGCTGAGTCATTCATGAGTTTTTAGCCTCCTTGATTTTCACAGACTCTTCTGTCATGTCAGAAGACATGAGGTCAGCTCATTTGTTTCATCCACATGGTATCTGAACCAACTTTTGAGATGTGTTCACTCTAACAAACACTCCCTGTACTCCTATTATAGCAGCATATCACAATGAAAAAGCAAACTTCAGGCAAAAGGCTGACTCGTATTCCCAACCTCAGAGTTTCATTGTTTTTAACTCTGATCTTTTGGTGCTTTAACTAGGATGGACAATGACAGAATGGATATCTTTACTGCACAAATTTGTACAGTATGGGGAACTTAAAGTCAATACCACAGATCAGACTTCACAGGCCATTCTTGTTGCTTCCAAAGGCGGGGGAATGCAGAAGGCTACATTCTCTTCCAGGATATTGGATAGTCAGATTACACTGACTTCCAGTCTGAAATAGGAACTGAAATTAGAGTAGCTACGGAGTTGCTAATTTAATTTGAATGTATATTTCTCTTGTCTCTTAATAATTTTAAATCACTAAAAATATTGTTTACAAAAACATACATGTTTTGTAAGTAATATTCTCCTAGTTTCCGGAAGAGGCCACAGCTTTGCTTTGCCAGTGCTTGGCTCTCCTGGATGTACTTCTGTAATTCTTCTTCCTGAAAACAGAAGAATCATTACCTACACGTTTTTCTCTTCTTGGATGTGTAACTTTGTGTATAAAAGTTAATCATTACACTATTATAAAACCATTCTTAGAGATTTTTTGATATTAAAGATGTTAAAGTATGAATTTTGATAATTAAAACAAATGGGTTTTGGGGAGATTAAGTTTAAACTTTGTGAATTACAAAATCATTTAATGGAAAAATTCAATCTTTGGATAAATGATTAAAGTTCTTTCTGTACAAATTCTTGCCTTTCTGAAGCTATCCAAAATTGAATAATGAATACTACCTTTATTTGTGCATCAAAGAACTTTTGGTTAACATTTTTATTTCTTAAGCAAGCCCCTAGTTGCTGACTGCTAGTTAATAACAGCTTAATATCTAGACAACTAGTTAATAGATATAACTGGCTAACTACTAGTTAACATCTAGAGGCTTTCAAACAAACAGCATTTTTAACAAATGATATCAACCCAGTTTTTCAGATTCTCCTAAAATTCTAGAGCAACTAACCACTTTATCTTGGCATTCAAGAGGGTTTTTGGTCTGGAAACACTTCTCCAATAACTCCTGGTATCCTTCAGCAACTCTTAGAATTATTGAGACAGCAAGCCGAGGATGTCTTCTTGAATATTCATGGACATAACTGAAATATGTGGGGAAAAATGTTGCAAGTTATTGGAACTAAGAAACAAAAGGAGTCATCACTTCTCTAGTTATTCCCATATAATATGGCATGTGGAAGTTAAATTCAAATAAATAAACCTGAAAATCAAATATGATTTGAATTATATGAACAGCAAAGCTATTAAGACAGAACGTGATACTTCAAATTGTCCTGTAAAATGGCTTTTTGTTTTCTTTTGCACCTCTCAACTTGAGTTTTCAATTATGGACTTTATATTCATTGATTCAACAAATATTTTTCCACTGTTTACTCTTTGGTAGCATTGCTTTAAGCAGAACAGACTCAATGATGTGTAAGATAAATATCTGCCCTCTGAAAAGCACACATTATAGGCAGAGACAGAACAAATAAACAAAAAATAGGCCATCTTATTTCAGTTCGTGATAAATCAATGAAAATAAATAAAGATGGAAAAGGGGTGATATCCAAGGTGGAGAGGCCACTTAGTGTGTCATCAAGAAAAGTCTCTCTAGGCAGCTGATATCAAAACGGAGATCAGCTGAGTAAAGGAAGCCATGAAAGTATCTGGGGGAAGATCATTTCTGGCTGAGAAAATTCTACTGCAGAGAACCTTTGCAACAACTGAAGAACTGCTTCTGTTAAACAATTAGCTTTAGATGTGCATGGATGTGTAAACTTAAAGGTAATTCTTGACTTTACTAATGGTATTCCCAGGTTATATGATTAGTTCTGTCACCAGTAAGTTGTCACTACGTGTCTATTAACTAGAACTTTATTCTAGTTTACATAATTTTATTGAGCAGTGCAAATTATGTGTGAATGTTTAATTTTAATGCAACAACAGAGTAATATCCTCAGGGAATATTAAAAAGAAAATTGGGCCATTATTTTCATTACTACATTAGAATCAGACTCTTAAATCTAGAAAGACCCTTGGAAATTATCAAGTATAATGTCCTAAGTGCTGCACAAATACCTCCTCTAATAGTGTCCATAGTTACATACTATACAATAAAGGAAAATGTATTAACTTGATTGCTTGCTTCCCTTAAAGACAAATAGAGTGAGAATGTGACCTATCAAGTATATTACAACAAACTATTGTACTACAAATGTCTCTAAACATGTTTTTATTTTTTATTTTATTTTTTTTTATTTTTTATTTTTATTTATTTATTTATTTTTTATTGCATTTTAGGTTTGGGGGTACATGTGAAGAACATGGAAGGTTGTTGCATAGGTACACACATGGCAGTGTGATTTGCTGCCTTCCTCCCCCATCACCTATATCTGGCATTTCTCCCCATGCTATCCCTCCCCAACTCCCCACCCCCCCACTATCCCTTCCCTTTTTCCCCCGACAGACCCCAGTGTGTGATACTCCCCTCCCTGTGTCCATGTGTTCCCATTGTTCAACACCCGCCTATAAAACATGTATTTAATACATAGCCAATAAGCTGTTCCCATAAAAGCTCTTCTATCTAGCATTATCTATTGAGCTATCCTTTAGAGAAAAGTTTTTTAACATGCATAGCAAAAGAGTACATTCTTAATCATGAACCCTTTTGATTACAAAGATAGTCATATCCTATTTGAAAGTTCAATGGTAGCCTTGATATGAGTTATCTTTACAGGATGACAATGCTTCTGATTTCAGAGAAATTGATGCAAAATGAAATTCAGCTTCATAAGCAAAACAGTTAAAGAGTACCAATGGTGAAAGCTTCAGCATTATATGACAAAATATAAGTTTTAAAGGTTTATTCTTAAATCTATTTTGGCTCAGAACATTCTAACCAAATATCCTCACATATTGAACTCAAAAACCATAGCCATCACTCATTTCAACAATGCAAATCTGTCAGCCACATAATTATTTGTACTTGTATGAACATACATTTACAGAGTGTGTTACCTTGCCAAGAAGATATTTTTTTCCCCTGAAGAAAATTGGTTTAAATCTTTATCTCCTAAAAACCTGTTTAGATTTGGAGATAGACCTTCAGGTTTTTCATCATTTTCTGCGTTAATTACACAATGACCACGTTCCAGTGTGGTCAGTTTGCAGCATTCTGTTATTTTGTTTGACAGAGTGTCATGTTGAGAACATATATAGGATATAATTTTTTCCTGTAACAAGGAAAATAAAATATAAGTTTTAAAGGTTTATTCTTTAATTTAAAAAAAAAATCTCAAAGCTGGCTTTAGAAAAGAAAGAAAGGGAAGAGAGGCAGGGAGAAGGAAACGAAAAAATAAGGAAAAAAAGGCCAGGAAAGAAGGAAAGAAAAAGAGAAGAAGCGAGGGGTAGGGGAAGGAGGAAGGAAAGAAGAAGAAAGAAGACATTTTAATGTGTCTCCCATTTTACTGCTTTCTCCCCCACTTTTGCCTTTTCTTATTCCTTTCTACTTCCCTGTTTGTTCAATTCTTCTTTTCATAACTGTAAGCTAAACACTGTTATTTTAATTAAAAAAACCTTTACAATTAAGAGGGAAATTTACTCAAATAAAATGAGATGCATCTTGGTATATATATTTCTATTAGCATTCAAATTTCCCACCAAACAACATTTGCAAATGATGTCATAACATGGAGAGCAAACTTTCTGCTCCACGAGAAATCAATGGCAATCATCTTTATCAGAACATACTGCAATGACAGACTATGACCTTCAGAGGGCAGTCCATAGATAATAAAAATGCAGTGCATCTAAGTGTCCAGAGAGAGGCAGAGCTTACATACACCTGTCAAGGGATTGAAGATTCTGTACATTCTCAGCAAAGACAATTAGAAGCCATTATTCAGCGATCAAAATCCAACTGATATACTGAAATTAATGTTTCCACTTTAAAGGAAAAGGGTGGTTATAAACTCCAAAAATTGAAAAATATTTTTTAAAATGACAATGAAAAACAGCAAAATTTTCAGTTAAAAATGAGAAAACTGAGCTCAAAGGAAAACAAAATATTTCTGGTTGGTTTCCCTAGTTTCCGGGTTGATACTTCTAGAAGAAAAACAAGTAAAGTAATATAGTCGCCTGTCAGGCTGCTCCTCCCACTTCTTCCCCAGCTCCTCAGGGACTGTGACTCTCAGGCCTCCCCTGCAGCCTCGGTGTCTTGCTGACTTCAAGCATCTCAGTTGAATTGCCAGGGGGAGTGGGCTGAAGGGAGCATTTTATCTTCACTTTCAGCCTTCTGAAAACCATAGTCCATTGCTGGTTATCAAGCCATTTGAGTACCTAAGAGCAGGAATTTTTAAGCTCTTGGATTTTAATCTCTTTGGTGTGTCATGGGGACCAGAGAGAAAGAGAGTAATCTGGGGGTCAACAGGCCTCTCTTGCAATATCTAGGAAGTCTAAAGTTAGCCAAAATAAGCTGATGCCATACTGCTTAAGTTACCACTGGCCATAGCACACTTAGGAAACTGTTGGTGGGTTTTTAAAATTTTGTTTTCTAATTCTCCTTGACCCACTTCTCTTTGGCATGGCTGGCCTTTTACCTTGTAGAATAGTTTCTTGTGCTATTTTTATTGTATTTGTTTATTTAACAAACTATTACAGAATGCCTTCCATGTGCCAGGCGTTGTACTATGGAGATAACAGTAAAGCAAGGCAGTCCCTAACTCCAAGGAGGTCACTGGCTTATCTCTCCTATGAATTCCTCAAAGTCAGCCTGAGCTTTTATAACAAATGTCTGTCACAGTGGCTAGCAGATAGAAAGTACTTAATATATATTTATTTGTCAAATGGAAAAATAAATGAATGAAAAAACAAATACATTAAAACTTAGTCTCCTCCTGTCCTCCAAGTCACTATGTAAAAGCCTTCTGAGAAGTTCCCATGATTTTTTTAGAAATAAGGAATAGATTAGCCTTGGCTTCACAAAAGGGTGCATAGCTAAAGCGAAAGCCAGGATCAACAAAAGATGGTTTAAGTTTTACTACCAAGAAATCTGTAAATTTACGGAGTCACCTAGTTTCCATACCCTGTAACCAATTCAAGTCAAACAGCCTTCTCCCTTTTAGAATGAGACAAAAAGAAAGAAGAGGGAGTGGAAATACATGTTTTTTAAGAAGCAAGACTCTTCACCCCATCCTGCAGACAATCCACCACGTCTCCTCTGCAACAGTGCTCATGTACGTGGGCCACATCCAGGACTAGCTTCCGGATTTCAGTAAAATTAACTTTGGTAAACTTCTGACTCAGTTTAGTAATAGTTCTAGGGAAAGAAAAAGAAATTGGAAAATAATTTATTGGTTATCTGTCAAAATGAAATAGAATTTATAGAGTATTACTAAAGTAGACGTTTCAAAGAGAAACAACTGAAATTCCCTTGTTTAAAAAGAAGAAATCTGTTTTAAGTCTTATTGATTCCAGCCGTCTCTTTCAAAGCTGTAGCTCTGTAAACCGTGACTTGGCCCACAATAAATGGATTAGAAGTAATTTATCTTTTCCTAAAACATGTCTTAAGAATTAAGAAAAATTCCTTTTGTCATTCAAACCTGATGCTGAACATTTGTATTGAATGGACAGAAAACTTGGAAAGGATAAACACTTAAAAAATGGAAAATTCCATGGAAATGAGAACCATTTTTCAGTGGGGTAAAAAATACTTCTGAGAATCCAGGAAAGGAAGCGTATGTGCAAATCAATGAAATGGGACAAGAAAGTGGAGCAGATTAAACATTTCAGGCATATCATTGTGCCAAGACAGTAATGTAGCCAAAAAAGGAAGTAAGAAATAAAAATTCTGGTTTCCTCTGCGTATTTCATTAAATTTTAAGTGTTGTCTTTGTGAAACCACTGCTCCTAGAAAAAAAATTATCATTGCTGCTTCTGATAAAGATGGATCTTCTCTATAAATTTAGACCATTTAGCTTTAGTCACTTATGGATAGCAAATGATAAAGTCATTATAATACTATCTTAATTTCTATCTTGTTACAAAGATAAATTTAAATAAAGTAGATCATAAATTATTCTTTCAATTTCTAATTGAATTGGAGGGTAGTTAAGGCATAAATTGGACTTTTTCCAAGAAAAAATTTCAGTCTTTACAACTATAATTCCATTACTAAAAATTCATTTTAGATCTCCCCTGTGTACAGTATGTTTTAATGTGTCATTTAACCAAACAGTAATCAAATAAAAAAACTCCGAATATATACACTTACTACTCTTTGATTAGCAGCTCAGATATTTTCATATTTGAGAAATGTTTCATTATAAAAGAATTGACAAGTACTTTAAATCAGTTAAGTAATTTAAAATGCTCTTTTCTCCTGATACTGGGTTCTAGTATTACTGTCTCAAGGGAATATTTCCATGGGAAGCAATAAATACTGAAAAGGGCTTCATAGCAGATTAGGAAATACAATTAATGTAAAGAATTTCTTGTTAAGGCAAAAGTTTTAAATGGTACTCAGTGAAGGCCGACTTACTCTGTAGAGGAGCTAGAAAATTATGGTCTACTGATAAGGTACAATTTCATCGCAGACCAGAACTTAAGTGTCTTTTAAAGAACAGGTAAAGAACATAAATCTTAAAAGTCTTCTCTATCTATTATCTCAGCTACGCTTTAGTAAGTGTTAAACTGACTTATCCATTAGCTTCATTCTGATCTTAAGAGTTCATGATCCTAAGCCCATTAGCCCTCGTCAAAAGGGGCCTTTATTCTCCAAAACAGCAACAGAATAAAGAACCCAAATTGCAAAACGGTAGTTCTGTAGCTCTCACCCTCTTCCCTAGATAGAGCTTAAACTTACATGGCTTGGAAGGTTTGGAGTCCAAAATTTTTCATTACTGCACACGCATGTTGATTTAACAAGCTGTTTTCTCTTAATTCTTTTGTAATTGATGCTCCCTAGGTGTAGAAGAAGATGTCATGAAAGCATATATTAATTTTTTTACAAGCTCTAATATTTAGAAAAACAACAGTTATAGGTAAAAATGAAGTTTCATAAAACACATTTTTTACTAAAAATTATAAATTCATAGGTTATTACAGAATATTATTGACTCATTTATTCTTTTAGGTTAGTATATATGCATCTGTGACAGACAAATTTACTCAATATATCTTGAAACAAAATCATAACTTTTATATTGGGGATCATAAATGAGAACTGTATTTTAAACAGCTTAAAGACAAATTGAAGCCTGCTAATTTCTTAAATGTCTTCTCAGTTACAAAAAATACTATTGTAGCACAACCTGACATTGACAGTAGTCACAATTCTTAGGAAATTTTCGTTATAGGACTGCTGGTGGCAAGTAGTTAATGGTGAATATCATTTTACCTCTCTAAACGTAAAAAGCATTTTCTTTTCTAAACCTCTTTCCTAGCTTTTTGTAGGACAAAAATACTTGCACCTCAAATTTGTTCTAAGGATTAAAAAAATAATGAGTATAAAGCATTCTCACAGTTTTCCTTCATGTTTTCTCTGCTCCTCCTTTTCTCCATTTTCTTTCACTTACTCCTCTCCCATTTACAGCACCCTCTCTTTCTCTTCCCCCTGCTTGTCTTTCCTTCTTTATCCCATCAAACTTACTTCCTTAATAATAAAATTATTGTTGACTGAATGAATAGATAATTTTTAAAAACTAGCAAATTCAATTTTGTTCACACAAAGAATATCAGACTGCTGAAATATTTCTCTATTCCAAAAATGATACTCATGGATTAAGCATGTTTTCATTTTTAACTTTGTTTTGTTTTAACGAGTCACAGTCAGACTACAGTATTGGTTCAGATACCCACACAAACATGATACCTTTGTTTGGAAGCATTCAACTGCATTTTCAACTTTGCAGCAAGATGGAATTATTTTGTCATAGCGAGCAGCCAAAAGAAGAATTGTAGGTGCATACAGGAAGGGATGACTTCTTGCTATCTCATAAATGTATCTGTAGAATAAAATAGAGCCTGAAGATTTATAAACATCTAGAAATAGAACTACTACTGCTCGGAGCTGGACTCTGGGATTTATTTAAAGATTCAAATAACAACAACAACAATAGCAAAATGCATTTGACTTTGTCTTTCTGTGTTCCTAAGGGGAAAATAGTCATATTTTTCCACATGCTGTCAAAATTCTCCTCACTAAAGATCCTGGGGAAATAAAATATCTGACAGATGATAGCAGATTCTCTTCTGAGAACAAAATAGGCAGACATGATAACCATGATTCTTATTTTTTTATTGCATTTTAGGTTTTGGGGTACATGTGAAGAACATGCAAGATTGTTGCATAGGTACACACATGGCAGTGTGATGTACTGCCTTCCTCCCCATCACCTATATCTGGCATTTCTCCCCATGCTATCTCTCCCCCAACTCCCCACCCCCTGCTGTCCCTTCCCTATTTTCCCCCCCAACAGACCCCAGTGTGTGATGCTCCCCCTCCCCTGTGTCCATGTGTTCTCACTGTTCAACACCCGCCTATGGGTGAGAACATGCGGTGTTTGATTTTCTGTTCTTGTGTCGGTTTGCTGAGAATGATGGTTTCCAGCTTCATCCATGTCCCTACAAAGGACACCAACTCATCGTTTTTGATGGCTGCATAATATTCCATGGTGTATATGTGACACATTTTCCCTGTCCAGTCTATCATCCATGGGCATTTGGGTTGGTTCCAGGTCTTTGCTATTATAAACCGTGCTGCAATGAACATTCGTGTGCATGTGTCCTTATAGTAGAATGATTTATAATCCTTTGGATATATACCCAGTAATGGGATTGCTGGGTCAAATGGAATTTCTATTTCTAGGTCCTTGAGGAATCGCCATGCTGTCTGCCACAATGGTTGAACTAATTTACACTCCCACCAACAGTGTAAAAGTGTTCCTATTTCTCCACATCCTCTCCAGCATCTGTTGTCTCCAGATTTTTTAATGATCGCCATTCTAACTGGCGTGAAATGGTATCTCAATGTAGTTTTGATTTGCATTTCTCTAATGACCAGTGATGATGAGCATTTTTTCATATGTTTGTTGGCCTCATGTATGTCTTCTTTTGTAAAGTGTCTGTTCATGTCCTTTGCCAACTTTTGAATGGGCTTGTTTTTTTCTTGTAAATCTGTTTTAGTTCTTTGTAGATTCTGGATATCAGCCCTTTGTCAGATGGGTAGATTGCAAACATGTTTTCCCATTCTGTTGATTGCTGATTCACTCTAATGACTGTTTCTTTTGCTGTGCAGAAGCTGTGGAGTTTGATTAGGTCCATTTGTCTATTTTGGCTTTTGTTGCCAATGCTTTTGGTGTTTTGGTCACGAAGTCCTTGCCTATGCCTCTGTCCTGAATGGTTTTGCCTAGGTTTTCTTCTAGGGTTTTTATGGTGTTAGGTCTTATGTTTAAGTCTTTAATCCACCTGGAGTTAATTTTAGTGTAAGGTGCCAGGAAGGGGTCCAGTTTCTGCTTTCTGCACATGGCTAGCCAGTTTTCCCAACACCATTTATTAAACAGGGACTCCATGATTCTTGTTAAAATGTCTTTTTCAATAAGCCTACTCAGATATGTTTCAGGAATCAGCAAAGCCAGACCTCTCCTAAGTACAGCAGAAAGACGGACTTTTTCCTTTGTCTGTGCAGAATGGAGTTACCCACCTGGAGAGTCACCATAGCAGACATGTTCTAAAAGCAGTCTCTCTGTTTCTCTGGCTTAGGAAGTAACATGGGAGGCAGAAGTGATGAAGAGTTAGATACAGGCTTCTACAACAGAGAACCTGGGTTCAAATGTACTAGCTGTGTATTCTCAGCCAGCTGTTTTAACCTTCCAGCCTTCAATTTCCTCATCAACAAAACAAGGGGAAGAATAATGAAGAGGAAGAGGAGAAGGAGGTTTCAAATATTGTTTGTGAGCATTAATCTGATCCTATGTGCAAAGAGACATGTTTCCACACATCCTAAGAGTTCAGTAAATCTTTGCCATGTCTCTGTATCTTGACCATGCTTGGATCTCTTAACTTTCATTTCTAGGCAATTTGGTGAGCACGAAACACCAATATATGGCTCTAGAAAGCATCAATTTTGTGCAATACTAATATATTCTTGAACAAGGTAAAATTGAGGGTAGAATGGGGAAAAAACAGGTGTATATATCTCAGGGCACTAATGGAACCTCTCGTAGGTCTGTCCTGTGGTCTGTACTACATCTAGCATGCTACGGAAACAAAATTACTCTGAATGTGGCTGTCCTAATTATCTTGCCTGGGACCTCAGCAGACAAAACACCAAACAAACATTATACCTCCTACTGGGAGTACATGAGTGTACTGCAAAAATATTAAATTAGGCTTTCTACTGCTCTCTTTCTGAGGCTTGCGTCTACCTTTAAACTGGATCCTTACTTGTTCATGAATGTCTCCCTGTCTTCTTCATATGCTTCACAACTCATGACAGGTTCCGGAACTTGGAAAAGTTGCATGGATGTTGGAGTGGGCTTTTTATGTGCAAGAAAACAGTTATGTCTTCCCTCTTCACTTTGGTTGCAGCAGTCTGAAAGTCCATACTTTTCCAAAATTTCCTTCTCATGGCACATTTCTTCCAGAAAGGCAGGTAGCTATAAGAAATATTTTATTTTCAGTGAAAGACAACTAACTTTGCCTTAAAAATCTGTAAAACACATGAAACATTTTCTAATGTCCAAAATCAGAACTATGGATTTTGAAAAATTTTCCGTACGCATTCTAATGTATTTTGTTTTAGCCTGATGAAATAGATTTCTCTGCTGCCTTTTTGGGAAATGAAACTTTAATCTCCAAACTATAAAAGAAAAAAAAGTCATGCAACATTTTGTTCCTCTTTCTCAATTTTGAATTATTTTACTTTTTCCTTTTTATGTTATCAAAAATTTGGACTAGGATATATAAGCTTTTATAAATATATAAACCATGTTTCATCAACACAGGGAGGGAAACAACACACCCTGGGGCCTGTCAGGGGTTGGGATGCAGGGAGGGAGACCATTAGGAAATATAGCTAATGCATGGTAGGCTTAACCTAGGTGATGGGTTGATAGGTGCAGCAAACCACCACGGCACATGTTGACCTTTGCAACAAACCTGCACATCCTGCACATGTACTCCAGAACTTAAAATTAAAATTTAGAAAACAAGAAACTGAGCAAAATAATATTTTCATGATTCTCATTAAAGATGTAACTTTTGGAATTGCAAATATATATGTATATATCATGGTACATATACATGTGTATATATATATATGTATATACCATGTTTCAGACATAAATCCTCATTTTACATGCCATCCTATGATAAGACAATATAAAACTACATATTCTTTTCAATTAGAAATACAAATGATTTTGAAATGAAATAATTGTTGGATTTTGAACAGAAAAAAAAGATTTAAAAAAAACACTTTTCATTGGTCATAATTACAGATTTAGCTAAAATGTTTTAAAATGGATGTGCTGCCTTCTCTGGTAACTTACCAAACTCAGATGACAGCACCAATATTCCACAGAAAGCCTCTGAAGAGTATGAGTGTTTCACGCATCTGAGGGAACTTTTATGTAGCTTTTATAGCTGCATACAGTAATATTTAGAGAATTCTGGAAAGCTTACGTCAGATTTCTAATTCCCAATCCTCATTTAAAAGGCATGCCTTTGAATTTACAAGACTAAATCAGCAATCTGTAACGTTACCTTGAACCTCTAATTGGATGTAAAGTTGCAATATTACCTATTGTATTTTTTATACGCATTTTGAAAAGATTATCGGGACAAGACAAAAATAGAGATGCAAAACAGAAATTTTTATCAAATCATAAATTTTAGAATTGGAAAATACTTTATATCTTTAAAAGGGCATCTCTTCTATAGTATTCTTGGTACATTGCCTTTCAGCCACCTAATCAACCCCACCACAACAGAGTATTCTCTGGGCATGTTCTTTTATAATTGAAGAGTTCTAATCATTATAAAGCTTGTTTCTATGTTGAGATAAAATAAATAATAAAAAATATTATTTGTTGAGCGTCTACATTGGAATACCCTTTTTTTATTATACTTTAGGTTCTGGGGTACATGTGCAGATTATGCAGGATTGTTGCATAGGTACACACATGGCAATGTGGTTTGCTGCCTCCATCCTCCCATCACCTACATCTGGCATTTCTCCCCATGTTATCCCTCCCCAACCTCTCCACCCCGCTGCTGTCCCTCCCTTGGCCCTCCAACAGACCCCAGTGTGTGATGTTTCCCTCCCTGTGTCCCTGTGTTCTCATTGTTCAACACTCGCCTGTGGGTGAGAACATGCGGTGTTTGATTTTCTATTCTTGTGTCAGTTTGCTGAGAATGATGGTTTCCAGATTCATCCATGTCCTACAAAGGACACAAACTCATCATTTTTTTATGGCTGCATAGTATTCCACGGTGTATATGTACCACATTTTCCCTGTCCGGTCTATCATCAATGGGCATTTGGGTTGGTTCCAGGTCTTTGCTATTGTAAGCAGTGCCGCTATGAACATACGTGTGCGTGTGTCTTTATAGTGGAACAATTTATAATCTTTTGGGTATATACTCAATAATAGGATTGCAGTATTCAGTGTTTATCTAAAATTCAAATTGAACTTGGTATTATATTTTGTTGTTGTTTGCTAAAACTGGCAACCCTAACAATGTGCTAGGCATCTTACATTCACTATAGTTATAATGTAATGAAGCTACTAAGACTGTTAATTCTGAAGCCAGATGGTGTAGTTCAAATCCTGGCTCTGCCATCTGTTGGTTCCCTTAAAAAGTTACTTAAATTCCCTGCACCTCAGCTTCCTACAACTGAAAGATTAGCATCTATCTTCAAGAATTATTTTACATGTTTAATAAATAAACATTTGTAAGCAAAGCTGATATTCTGCTCATAAGCTTCAGCCAGCATCTCTTGACTCACTGGACAACATTCTGATTTGTCAGTGCTATCCTTATATTGTAAAACATTTTTATTATCAATGTACACATTATACTCCCTAGAATAATGCCAGTCACATTGTGTGTGTAATAAAAATTAGCTACTACTATTATTATTATACCAATTTTCATGCCAACTCCGAAATGGAAGCTATTATTATCCCTTATTTTATAGACAAGAAAACTGCAGCTCAAAAAAGTTAATATGCCCATCATCAAGATAATTTATTTCAGAACCATAGCTGTTAGTCACCATGTTTATATGGTCTCTTTATAATAATATCTGTTGTTCTCTTCTGCCCTCTTTGACAATTCGGAATTAATCTAATCCCTCTTTCATACAATAGCTCTTCAAATATTTAAATGCATTTCTTATGCTACTTCTCTATCTTCTCTTCTGCATGCTAAATTTTTGTCGAATTATCACAAAGCTTTTTTAAAATTATTCACTCACCTTGTTTTCGAAACACCCTGAAGACTGTTCCTCTCCAGTGGGTTTCTCAATTGCAATCAATACATCTTTCACCATTTTGCTTACTTCCATGTAAGTGGCTTCTTGAACAAACTGGGCAAAAAATATAGTAGCCCTGAAACAGAAATACATGTTAATGCTTAAGGAACAGACCTGTAGCAAGCTTATTTTTCTCAAATATAATTTTTTGTTTGTTTTTTGTTTCATTTTCTATTTATGTTGTAACCTGTTTAGATATTTGATTTTAACAATTATGTAAAATTAGCTTCTAGTCATCCGAGAAGAAACTTCACTCTTTTTTCTGTTTTCTTTTCCCTTAAATATACATAGAGATGTTAAAGGCCAAAATAAGTGGATTTCCCATAAGAGTGGTTCATCCTTTTGTGATGACCCATCTGCTGCAATGCACCCATAACTGAGGGTATCTTTATTATTTATAGTTACTATAACTGTAACTGTACCCTCAGTTACAGTTATGGTAATTGTAAATAGTAAATTGTATTTATATTATTATTACAATTACCATAAGTGAGGATGTCTATATAATTTACAGTTACTTTTAAATTTAAGCAAAAAATAGGTCATTAGACCTCTGATGGTGTCTACTCCAAGTATAATCAAGGTCTAAAATCCAATACTACAGTGCCCATGGATTGACTCAAAGCAGTCCTTGTGCAGGTTTGAATATGCAAAATGTAATAGCAACATACTACTTTAAGTTATTTATCAGAAATTTAATAAATCTGGAATCGAAAGACATCCAAGAGACCAATATGCTCTCCGCAAATACAAAAACTAGAATATTTTATCACCTATGATTTGCTGCTAAGATTTAAATAGTACATAGAAAAAGAAAACATTGTAATATCACCCTATTGGTATTGATGAGAAAAATTCCTGAATTAGTATATGACTGTCACTGATCAGACACTAATCTTCAGTTTCTAAAATCTGATTTGGTTTGCCACATGGGATTTCAAGGAATCTACGGATTAATGTCTAAGGCATTAGTCAACAGTTTAACCTCTTCAACATCAAGTTGATATTCAGTATGAGTAACTTTTCTTGAAATTGTCCAAATTGCTTTTGTGCTTTTAAGAACTCATAGGGCTACCCAATTTTATTTAGGTATTTATTTATCATTGCTTTATACATTTAAAGTACATTTATATAAGCAAAACTTACAGATCAGTTAAATTTATCTCTGCAGTACATTGGTAAGAATCCAATATGGAAGCTGGAAAGCAAAATAAACTTCATGAAATGTATTTTCAACTGCAACCAGGAAAGTAATCATTGTTACATATGAATGTTTGTATTTTAGTTAGAACTGTACAGTTTTAGAACTAAAAGAACATTAGGGATAACCTAAGCATCTGAATTTTATACCTGAGAAAACTAGGAAACTAAGGACTGAAGTTAACAAGCATAATTTATAGTAGATCTAACACTAAAATCCAGATTTTGTCTTCCAGTTGTTTGGTTTTCCCCCTGTACTATAGTGCTGCAATTGTCCTGAAAATCAAATGGTTAAAAATGTGTTTCAGGAATTCTTCTGAACATAGTTATACTACAGTTTACCATTCATATCCCAGTCACAGTGTTTCTTCTTCAGACTGTCACATAATGACCCATTTTTCTGTATTAAAAATAAAGATGTTACTTATTTTACTAGTCTGAGGGAGTTTCCATGTGAAGAAGCATAATTCTGGCTTCTTCACATATAAAATTTTATTTATTCACATATATGTACATATATGTGCATATAACAAATTTTTCAAGGTTAATATGTATATCAATTAAATAAACATGCAAAAATTAATTCAACTTGAAACATACAAACCATTCTTGTCATGTTAAGCACTACTATAATTTTGTAAACCTCTTATAAAGTTACAAGTTTATCTTTCATTTAAATATATCCACCAGTTAAATATTTTTTCTCCATATGGAATAATAAATATGATAAATCAAGACAAATGAATAAATGCAAATTTTATACTTTTAAAATTTTGACATAGAGAAAAGACTAAAAAGAAAAACACAAAACATCTCACCTATTCCATATTCATTGCTATGTGGTTTTCTGGATTCAGTAAAATTTAGTAGGAAAATTAAAAAAATTGATCCCATCCACTTCATGGTGGCTAGTTATTTTGTTATTGGCAGTGGTGGGAGCAGAATATGGAAAATCATGCTGAAATTCTTTTATACTCTTTTCAGGTAATGCCTGTTAACTAGTAACCTTTTGTTGGTATATCTGTTACTGTATGATATGTCCTTAGGTTGAGAATGGGGCATTTGCCAATAATTAACAGCATAGCAGTTATTTGTATTTTATGTTCAAGGACACAGACTTCTTTGGGTGAAAAAAAAACTTGCAAATGTATTTCATTTTGCAAATATAACAAATATTCTCCACAAACTACAGAATATTCAAAGGAATGACTTGTCTCTAAGTTGCAAAATAATTAATTCTTCTCAAATTAAGAAGATAATGAAGCCATAAAGACACAGGATTTGGTATGCAATTCATTTAAATACATTAATTCTTTAAAACTATTAAATGCCTGTTATATGCCAGGCACACAACACATTGTCTGACCAATTCAGACTCTTCATTTTGCAAATATAACAAATATTCTCAAACTACAGAATATTCAAAGAGATGACTTTTCCTTAAGTTGCAGAATGATTAATTCATCTCAAATTATCATTGCATAATAATTATGTTGTTATTGTTAAGCTCAAAAACACTTTTCACTTAATATGTATGTCATAAGGTACATTTTTAAGTATTTAGTATACAATGTATTGCTTAACATAGAAAATATAGAGCTCAAACCTAATGAACCAGGTCCCATAAGAATTTTATTTGCACATGTGTCATTGTGAAGTGGGTCAGCTGCACCATTCATTTAGCAACTCAAGGTGATGATGTTAATACTAACTGATGGATGCTTATAAACTCCACCTGGTTCTAAGAGTGGTTCACCTCGTATCCTCCCTGTCTATGAGGGTTCCAAATCTTGACTACACATTATAAATTCCAAATGCCTAGTCTATAACCCAGACCAGTTAAATCAGAATCTGTGGAGCTGGGACCCAGGCACCCATATTTTCTAAAGCTTCACAGGTGTTTTATTATTCTAAAGGTAAGATTATAAAAGCAAGTGACCTACACCAGGAAATAAATTCATATGGTACATTCATAAAGTAGGATGATATACAGCCATCAAAATAATTTCATGGAAGAATATTTAATAAAATAGAAATATGCACATAATATATTGCTAACTGAAAAACAGGATGAAACAATATATAGAGAGTGGTCTCGTTTGTGTATCTTTGTACCTCCTCTGTACTCCTCTTACCCTCTAAAAAAAGTGTAGAATTAAAGACAGAAATAATGGACCACAAAGTTTTAATATTGGGTTTCTCTAGATGGTAAGATAAGTGAATTTAATTCTATTTCTCCCTCAAAACTTCTTCTATGAAAGGACAATATGCAATTTTAAATATATAACTTTTAAATCAGCTAAGTACAGTACTTAAAAATATATACTGCAAGCTACTGGAGCACACATTTAAACAAAACGGGTTTGCCATCAGTAGCACTTCCAGCAAATACAACCATTTATCATAGTGTAAACAAAGTCTTCAATGCTAATCAAGTAAAATTCTCATTCGTCAGTTTCTGTTCATTTTCTGCTACATGTGGCTAGCCTAGGTTTTGTCTCCTAAGGAATATGTTAACAAAACAGACTTTGCTCAGGCACTCTCCAGAAGAGTTAGCACCAGCCTTGTCTATGCATTTGGATTCCAGGATGGTGTTTGTAAAGTTCAGTTCTCCTACTCTTCCTCAAGGGGACTTTGCTCAAATATGTGAAAGCCAAAGTATTTGTTACTGAAAAGCAGTAGTCATGAAGCATTAGTTAAGAAGAACTGAAATAGAGTTTTATGAAGCAAACTACATAAGCTTGCCCAAGCATGAGCAAAATATCCCAAAGCCTTTCACAGTGCCTGGTTCATAGTCAGGACTCAGAAACATTTGCTGAATGAATAATAAATGTATTTGTTCAAAACAAGGGTTTAAGGTAGAGAAAGGGGTTACATTTGGCAAATCCCAGATTCTATAATGTCTGAAATCTTTATAACTTCACAAAACATATTTCAGGTTTTCTGATATGTGTATGTGTGTGTGTGTGTGTGTGTGTGTGTGTGTGTGTTTATAATCTGCAAGGGCAAGTAATCCAATCTTATCATTCCATCAAAAGATTGGAGGGGACAAATGTAAAAATGCCTGGCAAACAGTAGGCCTTTACTAAATTTTGACTCTTTCACTATTACGAATATACATATGTATGTAGACACATAACTACAAATAATATGTACGCATCAAGCCAATGTGCGTTGTGTCGGCCACCACTTCATCAAGATGCCCATGAGACTGCACTAGACTAATAAGCTTTCTATCAGTCCAGGTCCTATTTGGACTTTTCCCGTGATATGAGTGTTGGTTTTGTTTCATCCTCCAATCTCTTTTCATATTCTGCCTTACTGAGCAGATGTCTGCTATTTCATGCCATATGATCAGAGAGGGAGTGTAGTACAGTATTAAGCATGTAAATTTGGGGAACAGATTTGAATTTTTGCCCTGCTACTTAATTTTTGCCCTGTCACTTCGCTACATGACTTTGGGTGAGTTAATTAATTTCTCTGGGCTTTATCATCTATAAAATGGTGATAGTGATAATACCTCCTTCATGGTTAAATGAGGATTAAATAAATTAATAAATATAAATGCCTCAGAACAAGGCCTGTCACAAAGTGGCACTCCATAGATGGCATTTTATTTATTCATTCAACAAATGTTAAGTGTGCATTCCAGACACTGTTCTTGGATGGGGATGATCAGTAACAAGAAATAGGCACCATCCAGTTCTTGTTGAAGCTTACCGCCTAATCAGAGAAACAGACAATTATATCAGTAATCACAGCACAGTGTAATGGATGCTGTGATAAGTAGAATGAAAAGAGGAACTCCTGACATCCTTGGAGGGATTGGCTAAGGCTTCCTAGAGAAAGTAACATCTTAGTGTAGATCTGAAAGAAAATTAGAGGTGGGCCAAATAAAGAGGGAGGGCATAGTGCTCCGGGAAAATGTAAAAGGCAGTGCAAAGGCCAGCTGGTAAGGGAGAACAAGGCACACTTAAGGAATGAGAGAAAATGCATTTTCAAAGAAGCACAAAGTTTAATAGTAGAATGTACTAGATATAGGGAATTTCTGGCAAAGTTGGCAAGGGCCACATCTCAAAGACTTCTAGGGCTATAATAGACAACAAAAGGGAGCCAATAAAAATCCTATTTGTATTTTGAAACTGTCTCTTTTGTTTCAAAAGGTGATAAGACTATGATAAGGAGACAAGTTACGAAGTTTTCACAATAATACTGTCGAATAAATGGCCTGGATGACAGCTCTGGGTAAAGTTGAGTGATATGAATGAGATAAAGTCAAAGACTTAGTAACTAAGTACATTTTCAGTTTTGAATATATTGAGTTTAAGATAAAATGACCAGTTTACTCAAACAGTCCTGGCTCTATGCCTATTGACATAGTGTAATTATTAATCAGGCTCTCTTTTCACTCTCCTCTCCCCATGCTTGGGATGAGTACCTATGCTCATCCCATGGGCTAAATGTAATTAAACCTTAAGGAACAAGAGGATCCTATGGCTACAGGACATATTAAAGGAACATCTGAGGAAAAACTGCCTGATTTGCATGTTGAAACGTCTTTAAGCCTTCCAAGTGACGAGGTTGACGTGCATTTGAATACTACTTTTTATCTTCTGGAACAAGATTGAGGCTAGAGATAGGTATTTGGGAATCATAAGCTTGTAGACAGTTATTGTAGCCATGTGAGTGGTTGAGAAAAATAGATGGTAGTGAAAAGAGAACTGTGAAGAACACCAAATTTTCCAAGACAAGCAATATAGAGGAGCTTTGAGCCAGAGTTTGCATACTAACGGCAAACAATCCTGTATCTATATGTGTTATTGCTCAAAGTTTAGTCCTAGGTACAGAGTTCACAGCAATGCTTTTCCATTGATGTAATTCTGATTCCGTTACTTTTTCATAAGTCTGTGAAACTGCTCAGATGCAACATGGAACAGTAAACTGAACTTTGGTATCAGAAAGATTCAAATCTAAGCTAATTGTCTTATGGTCAACTATTAGCTATATGACATTAGGCAGATAATCTAATCTGATTCTTAATTGTCTCACATGTCATAAAAATGATCTTTCACCTGAAGTTCATTTTGATATATAAATGGAATAATATCTTCTAAATGCCTAGTACCTACAGACATTAAAAACTGACAGTAATTATTATCATTGTTAGCACGGTATTATTGTTAAATGTTAGATATATTCCTCTTCAGAGCAGTTGAGCTATACATGTGGGTTGTGAGAACATTTCTTTTTTTCTCACTGTTTCTGAGCTCCTTTTCATTTTTTGTTTGTTGGATTGGGTGGCTGGTTGTTTGAAAATGTTTTTAGATCTTCACTCTCCTTCTCCATCAATGCTTGAGAAAAACTGTACCTAACCCTCAAGGCCTATTCAAATAATTATCCATGAATGTATTTCTGATTAGTCCCTACCTAGAGAAGAGCCCTCTCATCTTTGACAACTTATAAAACCTTTTAGATTATTTTCTCATGAAACTTCTTGCTTGATGGTATATCACAGTCATTTGTAAGCTATGTAATTATTACTGGACCATTAATTTCTTAAAATCAAAGACTCATCATTGTGATTCCTGTTGTCCCTAACAGAACATCTGTCATAAGCATAAATAAATAGAAATAAATATCTTTAAAAATAGAAATTGAATGGCACCACCCCCACCCCCAGATCGTTGTACTCAGGATTTATGCACTAACTGTCCTCATTCATCCATTGATACAAATGAATGACACATCTCTCATACTTGGCTCACCATAGAACATTATTGAAATGTTTATATTTATATTTTCTCAGATATTCAAGATCCAGAGGCCCCAGAACAGATCTGAAAAGAGGACAGTACCTAGGGCCTTGAGAGAAAGTCAGTGGACCCTGTTGCAAGTTGCAGAGCTTAAAATAAGCTCCATAGAACAGATATAACCTAAATGTCATGCATGAGATGGACATCCTCAAAGTCCTTCAGCCCATTGAGTCCCCTGTTCCTTAATACTTAAGAAAGGAGAGGGAGAGAGAGAAAGCATGTTTAGCCCAGTGCTCATCCCACCTACGGGGAGAAAACAGAATTACAACCACCACCCCTACCTCCATATTTCTAAGAATTCAGTGATAAGGAAGTAAGGACTGCATTTATCCTTGGGATTACTGGTTCTTATCTCCTATTGCTGTTAAATTCTCTTCACCATTACTCTGTCTTTTCTCCTTTACATGCTGTTTCTTCCCTCCCCTAAACCCCAGATCAGATAGTCCCCAGTCACTTTTTCAAAGAACATCTACCACAAGTTTGTATCAAGGAAATAGACATAAAATATGAAAAGATCTTTTCCACTCATATCAACACCACCTGACACTCTTCATGTAGATCCCTGATCGACCCACTTCTCGCTTTCTGTCTCTCTCTGTCCTTTCTTAATGTCTTCCCATCCAGCCCAGCTTCTAGCCTCCCCTTCTATTACTGTTTTTAGGCAGAACAAACTATCCCTCCCTTTGTTTAATTTGAGCCTATCTATGTGAATCATGCTCTAGAGTATGAGATTTCACCTTTCCCATTTGCTGCCCCCCAAAAAGCTATTTTACTTAAAAATAAAGAAATATTTCTTTGCTTAAAAAAGACTATTTCCCTTTATCAAACAGATCTTGTCCCTGGTTTGTAAAGGAAAATAAATATTTTTTTTCTCCTCCTACACAGGAACAAACTGAAAGGAATCAGTCAGATTAGGCAACCAATTTCGCCTGCCAAACTTAAAAGGATAGAAGTGCCTCAAGGTCAGCAAGGTGAACTAAGACATCAATACCGGTCATGCAGAGACAGAGCAAAGTAAGTCAAGAGCCAACTGGAAACAAATTTTACAAAATTCTATGTTCCATTAACAGCGTTTCTTTTCTGTGAGTTGACTGTCTATGCTAGGCTGGGCATAGCTCCTTAAAACAGCAGAACTGGTCCACATGCTCAAATAGACTGTCAACTACTTGAGAGAAACACACTTTGAAAGCATCTCCTAGAACAATAACTTGCACAGAAAAAAACACTTCCTAAATCTTTTTTTTAATGACTTTTTCATACAGAGTCCTTCTCTTCCCAGCTTCTATAGCAATGACAGGGTATGAGAAATAACAAAGGGGGCCCATGGCCATCTGCCATCATCAGCATCATTGCTGAATATGAATACTCCCTTTTCTTAGTGTGTTAGTCCATTAGTTCATTAGTGCTACTATAAAAAAAACATTTGAAATTGGGTAAGTTGAAAGCAACAGAAATGTATTTCTCACAGTTCCGGAGACTAGGAAGTCCAAGATTAAGGCACCAGTAGGTTCTATGTCTGGTGAGGACTGTTTCTACCTAGGTGTCCCCCCCCCACAAGGCAGAAGGAAGGGAATGCCAAAAGGGCACTAGAGCACTCCCTTCGGCTTCTTTTATAAGAGCATTAATCCAGCCATGAGTGTAGACTAATTACATCCCAAAAGACCCCACATCTTATTACTATCACAGTGGATATTATGTTCCAACTTGTGAATTTTGGAGTGACACTTACTTTTAAACTATAGCATTTCACAAGGTTGAGTGATGGCTCATTATTGTAGAAGTTTCAGGAAAAATCCCTTACTTGGTCAAGAGATTTCACTGTCTGTTATGAACTAGATATTTGCATCTCTCACTTCCCGCTACCAAATTCGTATGTTGAAGCCCTAACCCTCAATGTGATGATACTTGGAGACGGAGTCTTTAGGAGGTAATTAGGGTTAGTTGAGATCATGAGAGCAGGAGCCTCATAATGAGATTGCTAACCCTATAATGTCAAAGAGCTTGCTTGCTCTCTCTACCATATGAGGACATAGCAAGAAGGTGGCCAACTGTAAGCCTAGAATAGAGCCTTCACCAGAAACTAAACTTTGCCAGAATCTTGATCATAAACTTTCCAGCCTCCAGAACTATGAGAAAATTAATTCTGTTGTTTAAGTCACCCCAGGCTATGGTATTTTGTTTTGGCAGCTTGAGAAGACTAAAACACAGGCACACAGACACACACACAGACACGGCGGGGGTGGGGGTTGGGAAGAGAGAGAGAGGGAGAGAGAGAGAGAGAGAGAAACTGTCAAAATATATAGAAAATATATAGAATAAAAAACTAGAATGATTATTTATTATTCTTAAGCAAGTCATGCCACTTCCCAGAAGAAAGATTATCTATTTCTAAACAAGCTCTGTTTTATTTAAAGAAATGTTCTTATTTTTGATGTTCCTAAAAAAGAATAAGAACATATGTGCTATCTTGTATTCTGTGGGATGTAAGAAATTTGTGAGTGGATTTTTCTGTGGCCTCACAATTTCTGTCATGAAAAAAATCAGATGCTAGGTCAGAACAAATCTCCACTGCCCTTCTCAATGCCTCCTGGTCATCTTTGCACTGAGGCAGTATTGTCCAAACTAGGCATCTGTTGTCTGCTCCATCACAAAGTTAGGGAGGCCAGCTGTGTCATCCAAGACTGTTCTGGGTATAGAAGAGCCAATCCTTCAGGCAGTGGAAAGAATAAGTAGAGCTAATATTTGGGTTTTGTTTATGGTGTTTCACTTATATTTTTTCTATCACAGTTTTTAAAACCAAAAGGTCATCTTTCCTACACTGAAGAAGTATCCTAATTTTGGCACGTATTCTTCTTGGCAGCCATTGGAGCTAAACTCTGCACTCTGCTCCTTTGTAGCCTCTGCTCTAATGTCCCCGTGCCAAGCCCAAAGATACAGGCAAGCCTCATTGGAAGCTTTGGAGCATGCATCTGCCTTGAAGGTGTCCTCTTCCATCACTTGAAGATGTTTGTGACTCCTAATACTCAACTGGATGGCTCTTCAAGTCACCAACCAAATGACTCCACCTTAAGTAGATGAGAGCCTCTCCCCCACACAAACAGAATGGCCTTCCTATATTTGGTATTTACAACACCACTTATTTCAATTCTTATTTCAAATAGCTCCTTATTTCAATTCTTCCCTTGAGACTCTTATCTGGGTTTTTAAGGAAACAGTCTCCAGGACGCAGATATCAATTGACCGAATGAATAAAGATTTTTGCAACAAAAAGAACTGAGTGAGACATGAGTGGAGACAGAGAGTAAATACAGAAAAGTAATTTGTTCATTCGTATGCAGTATTTTTCAGATCCAAGTAACTGCTTCACACTCTAATGATGAAGAAATTACACAGCACGTACATGAATTAAGTAAAATGGGCAAAATGACTGTTACTCCCCCCTGGACATCAACCATCACACATAACATTTTATAAACATAAAATCTTCCATTGGTCAGAAGATTCTATGTTTCCCAAAAGATAAATCTCAAAATGCCAACGTTCTTTTTTTGGTGCCATCCATGTATAAATGTATTTATTCATCAGTTACTCACACAAGAGAGATGATTTAGATAATTCTAGACCAATTAAAGTGATACAAAAGTGACACCACCATATGAGACATTACTAGGTTTGCCAGCTTTGGATGTGCAGCTTTTGATGCACCTTAATTTGGAGAAATTTTTATTGTTCACATTTTTAAAATAAAATGAATCATGGTTATTTTCTTAAAGCACAAATTTTCATGATTCAAATTTTTATAAAATTCAATTTATTATATTTGTTATTTTGGAAGTCCAGGAAATTATTGTAAATCAGGATTCTGTGATTTGTGGTTTAGAATAGGTTAAGCCCATGGTATAAATCAATTTATTCATCTAATTTTAATTGCATACTCACTATGTACCAGGTTACTCTAAGTATCAGGGGAGATACATGGACTTCTAATTCATGATCCCTGCTGATGAGAAACACTATCTAGTTGAAGAGAGAGAGAGATAATGAACTGTTACCATTAAATGAGTCAGTTTTTGGGGATCAGAACTTTGTGTGTTCAAATTCAAGCCCTAGGACTCAGATCGTATATATTTAAAATGGATATAATATCTACAGTAATTATAATAAAATATAAATGTGGATATTAATATGAATTTTTTAAAAAGAATGTGAGTGCTATAATAAGTCAGGTTCAAAGAGTCAAGGGCCATCAGGAAAGAAATAACCAACTCTATTCAGAAAAGTTTCCTCCAAGAAAGTAACCTCTCAGCTGGAGGAGTTGGGGGAGAGATAGCATGGGGGAGAAATGCCAGATATAGGTGATGGGGAGGAAGGCAGCAAATCACACTGCCATGTGTGTACCTATGCAACAATCTTACATGTTCTTCACATGTACCCCAAAACCTAAAATGCAATTAAAAAAAAAAAATATATATATATATATATATATATAAAGAAAAAAAAAGAGAAAGAAAGACATTCCAGGTAGAAGGAACCCATGTAGGGAGACGTGAAAAGCATGGTGTGCTAATGAACGGTATGAGTTCAAACTGATTAGGGCATTGGAGGCAGGAAGTAAAAAGAGATTGGAAGGGTAGTCAGGTCTGGACTTTATAAAGCAACTAAGAAGAGCAAAGAGAGTTGTTAGGTCAGAAGGGAAGGATAGGAATGACGAGCTTCCACATGTAGTTTCCGTATATCCAGCACATCTGTCATAAAATTGTTGTCTTATGACAATCTCAGCTACCCTTTCATAAATCTAATCCCTAAAATGTTAATAATAGTAATAAAAGTAACTGAGCCCATGTTGCTAAATTCCAGGAGGCACCCTTCACATTTTATTTTACATTAATAGTGCCCCCTGATTTATGCAGCAGTAGCATGTACTCATGTAAAGTATATTAATTTAGTCTATTAAGATTTAGAATAATGAGTATAGAAGCCAGACTGACATACTTGCTTACTGTTCAATCGGTGCACATGAAGATTCTTCTTAAGGTTCAGTCACCATCTTTTCCTTTTCAGGTTCAGGTACCATCCTCTCTTGGTACTATCTTCTTTATTGTCAAATACATCTCATTCCTAGCTAATTTCATATCTCCCATCTCAAGAAAAAAGTAGCAATGCTGTTATTACTCAAGACACAATGGCATTTTGGAGGTTGTTTATACTGAAACAAATAAATGTTCTTTCCTCTACGGTTGTCTATTACCTTTTATTTAATTTAAAGCTGGTTACATCATTACTTACATTGCTACATCATCTATCATGTCACCCTTAATTCTGGCTTCCAGTGACTCTTGTGTTTCACTGATGATAAGCACAAATGCAAATCTCTGGTCATGTTAAATTTACTACTCAGACTTTAACATAAATGAAACAACACATCTTTTGACGAGGTTTTCTTCTAAACTCTTAGGACATGATCACTGCATTTCTACAATGTGACCTATTTTAATGTTACTTGCACCCCTGCCTTCCATACACAGGGACCAACAGGAAGAATAGGTGAGGGGCCTGAGGTAAAGCAAAAAGAGTGTTCACATTCCTGCAAGAAATGTTTGGCAGAACTTTAAAACCAACTCAGGGAAGTATAATGAAACCACATTGATGGTATTGCAGAGCCATGGTCCTCAAAGCCCTTGGAAGAGATAGGCATGGCCACCCTCAAAGACTGCATGACAATTGATGTGGAGTCTGTAGAGAAATGGAGTCCCACCCTGGGTGCCTGTGGCAGAGAATACACTGGGTCAAGAATACCCATCACCACTGCTGCTACCTTTATGTATTGTATGCAAAGGCTACTTAGGTGGAAAGAGCTCCTGGGTGGCCCACACATACAGCTCAAGCTCAAGGGTGAGTCAAAGACCAGGGCCCTAAACTTATCTTATGTTCAGTGTGAGTAAGTCACCCAAAGTCACCTGTCATAACTTCACAGAAGATGGTAGGGCAAAAAATAGAGCTGACCTACATGATTTTGGAGAGTAATGTTTTGACTGGAAACTGTATGGCTAAAGACAAAAGGAACTATACATAAACACTGCACTCTAGTAAATTTGAATTTCATGGAGGAATGGGTCGATAACTCTGAAACTCCTTTGTATGCATCCTTAGGTGGAACAAATGAGTAGGTGGAGGCTAGATAGTGGAAGAGAAGTTTCTTGCTGTCACAGAGGCAAGGGAGAAGGCTAGAATAAGTCCTGTGGTTCTGAAGTCAGAGACATCAGTATGAACTCATATTTAACCATAAAGATAGCTGCATAGACACAGAAGTAATTACAGTTATTGTGTGTGTGTGTGTGTGTGTATATTTAAGTGAAGATATTAATATTAGTATTCATACCTACCTTTCTTTGCTCTGTTCCCTGAAATGGTCTAGAAGCAGTGATGCCCCATTAGCAGTGAGAATACCCAGCACTCAGATCTTTGTAAAACCATTCTCTAATAAAGAGAACCAGGCCTTCCTTAAGAAATGGCCATTTCTAGGGCTGGGAAAGGGAGATATAAGATGAGCCAGAAGCAGCTTGCCATGTTAGAAAGAAAACAAAATATTGAAACAAGTCAAAGGGATAGGGGGAGTCAACAAAAAAGGAGCCCCAAAGGCCAAAGCTGGAATAATTTGAGCAACTGAATAATGTGGCATTGAATTATAACCCAAAGTATAAAACATAAATGAGTTTATATTGACATAAATGAACAATTAAATAACAAATCTTTCTTAAGAAAATATTATAAATAGGACATGTAGATATTCCCCCTTTCAGGAGCTTATCCCTCTCCCTCTCTTTCAATGTGGGCTGGATTTCATGACTTGCTTCCAAAAAATAAGCGTGGGAAGGGGAAAAGTGATCACTTTACAGTGGAGAAACCTGACAAAGACCACCTTAACCAAGTGATCAATCTCAATATTTCCATGGTAAATCATGTTGATATCATATCATGAACCCCCCCAATATTATATGAAAACAGGATTTTACACACACAAGTGCATGCACACAGATCGATATGCCTGTACCACTGTTACATTCCAGTGTACCAATCTTCCACACTGTGCAGGACACAAACAAAAAAGCCGCAGCCCAGCTAGCCAGAGCAATGCGTTTGCCAGGCCATTCTCTAAAACTAGAGCAATGGGTTTGGGCTCTGTAGACTTAACTGTCTGAGTTCCTCTGGGAATCTGGTCCACTCTATAGGAAGCAGGGAAGCTGTAGCTCAGAGATTGCCATATTTGGGGGGACTCTTTCTCCAAAAGTTTTAAGTTCCTCTTTGGTGCCTGAGACTGGCCAGGGTGGCATTGCCATTGATACAGAGTGCCCAGACCTGGTCCTGTGTGGGTCCAGTTTGGTGACAGTGCTTACTGAACATTTTCTAGGACCATCTCTAAAGCCTTTGATCAGTCAGGGCCCACTATCTCCATTTATCTTTTTCTGAGTACTCTCTGACTTTTGTGATGATTGCAACCATTGTGAAAAAAACGTTTGATACAATCAACATGGACCAACGTAGGGGCTGCTTAGGGATAGGGGGAGTGGAATGGTAGGGAGTGCAGAACAGAACACTGCAGGAATAGAAGGAAATTTTTTGTACTAGAACCTTTTATAAGCACCACACTTAAAATGAAACTATTAGGCATTGTTATTAAGAACAAGTTGTGGAATAGCATGTACAGTATGAAACCAATTTGATAAAAACTAAAAACACAAACTAATAAGGCTATAAATGACTAAGTTTGTGAATTAACAGACAAAGATCTAATAGGCTTGTAAATTCATAGACAAAGTTCTGATAGACTTGTAAATTTATAGACAAAGTTATGATATGAGTTACCTCTGGGTGGCCCAGAATAATATTTTAATGTTTTATAAGAAATGTTCACCCCACAACTCCTGCAGTTCATTACTTCAGTGGACCTTCATCACTCCTTACTGTGTGTTTCTCCAGATCTTCTAATTCCCTCTTTAATAAGGCTTCTCCAAACTTCTTACACTCTTTGGGTGTTGTCACTCTAAACTGTCTTAAATTTCTTCTAAGATCACTCTTTTCCCCCAGTTCTGTCATCCACACTTATCATCATCTCTATCTCCTTTGTTCCTCATGATTTCTTCTAGTGTCTGAATAGTAAAGAAAAGCCATGTTTTATTTTTTTGGCAAATAGTGAGTCTTTAATAAATTTAACAACTACATTACAAATGGCCCTGAAAATGCTATTGAGTGATGGTACAACATTGCATCATAAGGGTGTTTTGTAATATTATTAGCTATTTTATTTTTTTTAATTTTTTTTTCCTTTCCATAGGTTATTGGGGAACAGGTGGTATTTAGTTACATGAGTAAGTTCTTTAGTGGTGATTTGTGAGATTTTGATGCACCCATCACCTGAGCAGTATACACTGCACCGTATTTGTAGTCTTTTATCTCTTACTCCCTTCCCACCCTTTTCTCCCGAGTCCCAAAGGGCATTGTGTCATTCTTATACCTTTGCATCCTCATAGCTTAGCTCCCTCCTTATGAGTGAGAACATACAATGTTTGGTTTTCCATTCCTGAGTTACTTCACTTAGAATAATAGTCTCCAATCTCATCCAGGTCACTACAAATGTCATTAATTCATTCTTTTTTATGGTTGAATAGTATTTCATTGTGTGTGTGTGTGTGTGTGTGTGTATGGTTTTCTTACATACACATATATCACAGTTTCTTTATCTACTCATTGATTGATGGGCATTTGGGTTGGTTCCACATTTTTTGCAATTGTGAAGTGTGCTGCTATAAACATGCGTGTGCACGCATCTTCTTTGTATAATGACTTCTTATCCTCTGGGTAGATACCCCATAGTGGGATTATTGAATCAAATGGTACATCTTTTTCAGTTCTTTCAGGAATCTTCACACTGTTTCCCATAGTATTGTACCAGTTTACATGCCCACCAGCAGTGTAGAAGTGTTCCCTGTTCACTGCATCCACGCCAACATCTACTATTTTTTTTTATTTTTTTGATTATGGCCATTCTTGCAGAGGTAAGGTGGTATCACACTGTGGCTTTAATTTGCATTTCCCTGATCATTAGTGATGCTGAGCATTTTTTCATGTTTGTTGTTGATTTGTATGTCTTTTAAGAATCATCTATTCATGGCCTTAGCCCACTTTTTGATGCGATTGTTTCTTCTTCTTGATTTGTTTGAGTTCATTGTAGAGTCTGGATATTAGTCTTTTGTCAGATGTGTAGATAGTGAAGAATTTTTTTTCCCACTCTGCGGATTGTCTGTTTACTCAGCTGACTGTTTATCTTGCCATGCAAAAGCTTTTTAGTTTAATTAAGTCCCAGCAATTTATCTTTGTTTTTATTGCAGTTGCTTTTGTGTTCTTGGTCATGAAATCCTTGCCTAAGCCCATATCTAGAAGGGTTTTCCAATGTTATCTTCTAGAATTATTATAGTTTTAGATCTTAGATTTAAGGTCCTAATCCATCTTGAGTTGATTTTTGTATAAGGTGAGAGATGAGGATCTAGCTTCATTCTCCTACATGTGGTTGCCAATTATTCTAGCGCCATTTGTTGAAAAGTTGTCTTTTCCCCACTTTATGTTTTTGTTTGCTTTGTGTAAGATCAGTTGGCTATAAGTATGTGGGTTTATTTCTGGGTTCTCTATTCTGTTCCATTGGTCTATATGCCTATTTTTATACCAGTACCATGCTGTTTTGGTGACTATGGCCTTGTAGTATAGTTTGAAATCAGGCAATTCAATCCTTCCAGATTTGTTCTTTTTGCTTAGTCTTGCTTTGGCTCTGCAGCCTCTTTTTTTTTTTTTTTTTTTTTTGATTCCATGTGAATTTTAGGACTGTTTTTTCTGAGGGAAAAGCCATGTTTTATATTCCTTTCCTATACCATAGTTTTTGTTCTTTTATTCACAGTTATTATAATGTCAAAATATTATTTTTAATATTTATAATCCATAACTTAGAAGAGTATTAATGTTTTATTTAATTAGCCCACAAGAAACTAGAAATCCTCTACTGAAGTGGAATAAGATAGAGCAGTGGAACTTCCACAGAACCTACAGAATTTTCAGGATAGCAACACATCTTTAAAAATAACAGTGCTGGACCACTTATTAGATTCTTTTCATTTTTTATTAATTGAAGCACAGAGAAAAGAGGCAAAATGATTAAAGAAATTTATGTTTCTTAGACAGGGTGTTGGCTTTACACCAACGAAAAAGAAAAACAGATGACTAAGCTTTTGATCTTTATTTTCTTTCTCTTATTGTCATGGTAGGCTGAAAAACAAAAGGGCAAATATAAGTCCTATTTGCAACATGCCTATGTTTTTCAAATCTATTAAAATAAATGCCAAATTACTTAGATCATCTTTCTGCAATTTCCACCAGTGAAAACAATTTAAGCCTGTCATAGTCATATGGCTGCTGAATTCTCCTTCTGTTGAGCTAGGCAAAAGGACACACCAATAAATGTTGTGAAGCTCCTTCTTCACCATTGGTGAAAGGGAACACCATTAGTGCCATCAGACTCAAGCTTCAAAGTCAGAGGCTTTTCGTCATCACTCCTCAGAGTTATTACTCAACCCCAATATCTTACCTAAGTTATTACAAGCAAAAACATATCTTCTCAAAGTTAGAACATTATGAAGAAAATCTTTCCGCTAGGACCAAAACAAATCACATCTTCACACCACCAAATTTGTAGAGATGCAAAGTTCTTTCTTGCCTAACGCACACTATGTAGGTATTATCATATGGGCAAAGAGGAAATTAAATCATAAAAGTGGAATAGACATCACAGTCAGTTTGGAAAATATGAAAATAACTCATGTTTAAAAAGTAGTTGAAGCCAGGCATGGTGGTTCACACATGTAATCCCAGTACTTTTTGGGTGGGGCCGAGGTGGGAGGATTGCTTGAGCCCAGGAGTTTGAGACCAGCCTGGGCAACATGGAGATCCCCCCATCTCTATTTTTTTAAAGTAGTTGAATATCTTATTTTTAACAACAACATGTTTTGTTGTTGTTCTATTTTTTAATTCTCCCAAAATAATTCAAACAAAATAGGTAAAACATGTTTATGTTCAAACATCTACATTTTTAAAGTGGGCCCTTTTGTCATAAGAAGATAAGTCCTATTAAAGCTCAGCTTGTTGACAAATTGGAAATTTAAGAGCAGATTGTTCACTATAAAGCTCACAGAAGGCAGATCCATCATATTCTCCAATGGAAAGAATGAGTTGAACTATTAGGTTGAACCATATGAAATCATTGATATTCAACTGTTTTTGTCCTATAAAGTGCTCTTTCATATGGTTTGGCCTAATTCCTAGAGTATTCCCTAATACTAATCATATAAGTTAGAATAGGACATATAAGTTAGAATAAGACAATGGGTAACACTTAGACTTTGGTTTGAATTTTGAACTTTGTCTCCACCATTCACTAGCTGGGTGACCCTTTGGAAAATTACTTAACCTATGCTTTGATGTTTATCTTCATTTTCTCATCTACAAAATAGAAATAATAATGGTTCTCAACTCAGCAACTATTTTGAGAATTTTAAAAGCTAATATATACATATATAAATAGTTTAGAATAGTGGTTGGTGCTGGTCTATATAGCTCTTGGAAATGGTCAATCTTTGCTATTTTAATAATTATTATTATAGTTACTTTTTTAAAAAAAAAATTCAAAATATAGTTACCTGAGATGCTCTTAATTGTCTTTAGGCTAAGGCAGTTTGACTTGCAGTAACAAGTTTTGGTCCCTGAATACAAAGAAATGACAGATATTAGGAACATATTAGCATTACTATCAGGATACAAAACTACCATTTATGAAGCTATTGATGATTGCAAAGTGATTTCATGTGCATCATATCCTTTAATTCCAATTCACTACTATAATCTCTAGAAGAAAGGTTACAGACATAGTTGTCCCCAAAGGAATAAAAAAAAGTTATTGTCAGGCCACAAGGGACAATATTAAGTGATTTAGACATTTTAATGTAAATTCTCCCACTAACCTATAAAATCAACTAAATCACAAACCACCACTTTTCAAGAAAATGTTTAAATAAATTAATGTTTTGATTTAATGATCAAAATATTTCAGGCCTTATAAATATTCTTACCAATATTCATAAGCATTGCAAATTTGGAAACAAAACAGGCATTATAAACATTTAACAGGATGGCAAAATAGAGCAGGAGATAAAAACAAAGAGCTATTTTATTCATTTTGTAAGACAATTGTTTATAAAATAAGATCCCTGTTCCACATGTACAGAATTTCCTTTGATATATAAATCCCTAAGCCCTAGCCTAACCAAACATGCAAAAATGAAAACTGGACATATTAAAATGAAAATAACTGTAGTACCTCCTCAGCAAAGCAGGCCTCCTTATTGTCAGCCTTACAGCACTTCTCTACAAAAGCTGCGAAATTCTCCATAACAGTTTTCAATTGCTCTTTCGTTGCCTTGGGCTTGTGTTTCACGAGCTCAACAAGTGCACTGAGTTAGAATGGAAAAAGAAAAACAGAAAAAGCATTACTCACATACAGAAAAATGGAGATAGTAAGGATGGTAGTCCCATCATTTAAGATTATAAATCTTGGAAACCCCAACTCTGAGTACTTTGGCACTCAGGCATACCTCTATAAGTCTTAATATTCTCATCTACATGATGAGGATAATAAAATCCACCTTCATGGAGATCAAATGAAACAATCAGTGTAAACCACTCATCATGTTATGTAGTGTCAGACAACTATCCTTTCAGTACATCTCTGGAAAGGAGTATGTCATTGCAATTATATATTATTCAGATTTTAGACGTGCCATATTATGTTATATTGAGTTTTATATCTATTTAAGAGCTACAACTTATCCTTAAAATTTAATTATCTTGGACTTTATTTAAAATTTTTCTCATCTATAAAGATGAGAATCTTTATATTTGGTCTTTAAACTTTGCTCCATTCAAAGCTAATAGTGGGGAGGCTATAGAAAATAAGGCTATCCAAACTCATCGTTCTCTTTCATTGACATCTGCAAAGACAACAATGCCAGAGAGAGATTTGTGTGGGCATGACACGTTTTGCAATATTACTCTTAAGCCTAGACCATGATTACAGCCCACCAGAGATGACAGCAACTTTCTATTGCTAAATTTCATGCATTCTAACCCCTGTGATAGCAATAGGGAGTTAAGCTTCAGGACTTGCATTTCTAGATGTTTTTTATTCAAGTCTCATTCTCAAATATCAAATCTTGGGTGTTTGTCTCATGTGTGGGGTCACCATAGGGCAAACTTAAAATAATTATTTACATCTAGAAATAAATTCTCCTATGGTTCCTACTAACTAATTTGCCATGTGCGCAAATTTATCCATTAATTGTTCATCTTTTTCTACTGATCATGGCCTAAAATGTTGTTCTACTATGGCTTTACTCCACAATATTACTCTGAATAATCTTAGCAATATTATAACAGAGGATTTTGTCTTTAAAAAGTTATTCATCTTATTCTGGGTACTTTTATCAGCATAATAAGGGCAATACTTTCCTATAGGAAATATAATCACTACTTCAGGAAAAAAGTTAATAATTTGAATTGACAGTTCTTGCTATCAAGACTACAAACACGTGCCGTAATGAAATACTCCTCACGTTTGTTTCTTGACTTGTTGCTCCTTCTCAGAAAGTGTGCAGATATCTGCATGGAAGGTGAATGTTTCAGCATTAAATGGTTTGGGAACATATGTTTCATCGACTTCCAGAGCAGAAAAGCATGGTCGTCCTCTCCACCAAGGATTCCGTGCAGCATTTGGTGACTCTGTCACTTACTGGTGTTTTCTCATGCAGCACACACAACTGGTTCAGGACCACGGACAGCTAAAGAACAGGCAGGAGAGCAAAAAATCAAAAGAGGTGAAGCTGAAAATTTTCCATGAACTTCTGACTTTCCAGTGCACCAAAATAAGTGTTATATTTCAACTAGCAATGTTGAATCCAAAATTGATTTGAGGCAGTGATTTCTTTATGTTTAAAACTACAAATAAGGCTTTCAAAAGTCTCTTCCTTTTAATTAAATGTCTACATTTCAAGAATAATTCACTTGAGAAAATAATTGATGAAAATAATTTCAGGCAATATGTGCTGAAACATGTGTTGCAGTGGGGGAAGAAATAGTCCTATAATGATACATTAAAGAAGAGATCCCCCAAAGAAAGTAAAAATTTAGAGAATGCTAGGATGGAACCCTGAAAATGCATAAATTTTTTAAAAACAATTTATCATCTTTGGGGCCCTGGCTGCCAATATCACACATACACATGTGCACACACACACACGCACAAAAACATGAACACACACATTACTCCCTTATGCTACTGAAAGTCAGCATTATCAATATCTAAAGGTAAAATTTTGTATTATTAATTTATTATATTTTTTAAAGACTCACATAGTCTTCTGCACAGGGCATTCTTTTTGCTTCAGGCTGTTTACAACATTTGGTGCCCACTTTTCCTAGGTTTCTTGAGACCTCTACAAGAGTTGGAGTTGATACTTGGGGTACTTTCTTGGTGTAACGAACTAATAGGCTGAAAAAAAAAAAAAGAAGTCGACGTGTTTTGAGCCAGGCAAGAAACTGTCTAACAGAAGATAAAACAGCGAACACTTGGCCAGAATCAACTAAAATGTTCCTATGTTCCATTCATCATATTATCTCCATGTGAGAATAGTGGATTAGTGTAGGGGGGAAAACTTGCTTCTGAACAACTAGTTAAACCTGGCTTTGACTTCCACCTGTACCACTTTTATAATCTTGGGAAAGTGAGTTACCTAATTCAGTGACATTAATAAATTTATTAATTTCTTTCTTATTTCAATAAAACCTGGAGAGAGCTTCACGTGCTAAATTTGAAAGATCCAAGTAGAAAATGGGAGGAAATATATCTGACTCAATAGGGATAGTTCAAGGATTAAATTAAAAGTAATAAAACATTATAATTAATCTGACATGGTATCTAATATATAATAATAACGTATTAAGAACACCAATCACCATTAGAAGTCAACATATGACTGTAATCTACTTGAGGGAAGCAACTATGTCTTGTTCACTTATTATCCCTAAAACCCATAATCAGAAGAGCACTATGTGTATGAGCCACACAATAAATATATACTGTATAATATGTCTCTTCTTGTTTTACCTTCATAGATAAGGCTCTATTGAATTGGGACACTAGTCCAGCAAGCCAATCTGTCTCTATCCCTTCTGTGGAGAGAAATTCCATAGAAACACAGGTTTAACCAGCAAAGACTAGGCACATCTCCCAAAGAATTTGAATTTAATATTCAAATATCTCATTCATTTTACTATATTTTTTGCTCATCTTATATATTAATTTTTGAGCAACTGCTATTGAAGGCCTACTACTTCCTGCTCACAAAATATTGCCATGTTCTATTTGTCCATTAACTATTCCCTAACCTTCAAGGGACATCCTCAGTTCTGATATACCAAGATTTGTTATTTGCCCTCCCAGGTAAAATACTTTCAGTCTTAAGAACAATTTGTAGACTACATTGAAATATAGGCCTCTCCACCCCATCAACTATTTTATCTCCTATCTCCTATCCTCTCCTATCTTTCTTGACAAAGAGTGATTAGAAATACGTAGTGTATTTTCATTCTTAAAAGTTCTATGCTAGGTGGCTCATATATTAAGTCTTAAATAATTGCATATTGATCAAGAATCAGTCAGTAAAAATTACTTACTCATTCTGGAATTTGTACTCTCCAAGCTGCTCAAAAAGTTCACAGTTGTGTTTCACTAAGTTCTGAGGATTTTCCACAAGAGGCTGGAATTCATCAAACTGAAACATAAAAGAATTGTGTTGATAGTACTACAACTGAGGATCAGATGCAGGTTGTTTCTCACCCCTCTGGTCAGAATGACATATTTTCTCTTTTCTTCTCAAATCCACATGAATAGATAAATATCAATGCCATGTCTGTCACATTACATTCAAACTATTTATTTGGTGAGCTTGCATCATGTAACTGGCTAAGAATATTCAGGCTCTGGAGTTCAATGACCAGTATTTGAGCCAAGTCATCTGACTCATTCTTTAGCTGTGCAATTTTACCTACCATCTCTACACTTCAGAATCCTTATCTCCAAAATAGGGCAAAGATGGTACTCATCCCACAGAGCTGCTCTGTAAACCAGTTAAGCTAATGAAATTAAACTCTGCCTCCACATAATAAAAGTTTAATAAATGATGGCTATGATTATACATATTACTATTATTAGTTCCTCTTTCCAGTTAGATTCTGGGCTCTCCAAAATGAGAGATTTTACCTGGGTCATTGGTTGTACATGGTGCCTGGCATACAGTAGCTTCTTTATAGAGGAAAGAATGAGTTTTCTTTTATTCTGAATAGTTTGGAAACCATTACATATGCTAGCGGGGGACCCTAAAATCTTCCAGAACAGATTTCCTCTCCTAACTTAATTTCTTGTAGAACTATTCCTAAATCTTCTCAAAAAGATTTGAAAATATTCTAAAGGGATATATTCTATAATTTCCCTTAAGATATTAATTCTAGTACTTGATAATAGGATGTTATCATGATGCAACAATTAAAATGCAAAAATATTGGAATCAGGTTAACTGACTTTACATCTAAGTTAAATATCTTCTAATTAACATTTAAATTTACTTTAAATTATTTTGCTCTCAGGATTGTGAAAAAAAGAAAAAAATGATCAAAATTATTTAGAGATTGCTCTATTCAGATCTTTCTTTTCTAGACTATTCTAAATTTTGTTAAACATTCTAAGGCTACTTTTTCTTAGAAAAGTAGCCTCAGAATTGAATTGAAGAATTGAAATCATCTCAAGGAAAGACCTAAATTGCACTTTATATCATTTTACATTCTTGCATTATTTTCTTTTCTCATTATTGGAATCATCAGTCAAAGAATTACATTTTTTTTTTCAAACAATAAACATACCACTTTGGCATAGCATTCATGAGGATCTGCAGTGGCACAGCACTTCTCTAGAGTGGCTTCATATGCCTTGGTAAGTCTCAGCAGCAGCATGACAGGGTAATCAGGATGCCTTCTTGAATATTCATACAAAAACCTAATTAAGATGAAAATAAAATAGACTTTGTTGGACAAATGAGCACAAAAATCACAAAGCTAACCTAAAAAGTAACTATATTCCAAAAGTCTTAATTTGACTAAACCCCAGGCAGTAAAGCTTAGTAGCTAAGGACTTGGAGTCCAGAGTTAAAGTTACCAAGGCTCAATTCCTAGCTCTGACACTTATTTTACTGTGTCACCTTAGGCAACTTATTTAGATGATGAAAGCCTTAGTCTCCTTCTCAGTGGAATGGAGATAATAATAGTATCTGTGTCAGGAGGTGGATTATGAGAACTATATGACATAATCTACACAAAATACACACTGCTTGGCACATATGAAGTGTTTGATGAATGATACCTGTTATTTTTATTAACATTTTGTTTTATTTAAACTATATCTTAAAGGGATTTTGATAAATAGATGGGTAGAGATATGTTCTTAAAATGTTTTCTTTCTTCTCTGTATGACTGAAATCTTGCAGGGTACACAATTTTATGAAATATTACTTAGTGCATAGGATACTATCATAATCCAACAATAAAAATGCAAAGTTTGTCACCACACTTTCTGACAATATGCAAACATTTATTTTGTAATTTAGTTGCATACCATTTGCCATTATACTGAACTTCTGGTCTTTTAACCAAATATAAAGTGCATGGTATCAGATTCTATGCTTCTTTTTACAGTTCTTTGCCACCATTGTATACATTAGATAGATAGACTAGATTAGATTAGATTAGTTAGATAAGTAATACATAGTTACAACATGTATTATAGATTTTCAAAAAATACACTTTGAATGAATGAAGTATATATAATTTATATATACACAAAATGTTTCTAGAGGTATTTTCAGAAATATCTCTAAGGAGTAAGGAATGTTGAGATTTTGCCATGAGCATATATTATTTTATAACAATGTATTTGACAAATTAACCATTTCAAAAACTGTTAAAAGCTGGGAAAGGGGAAGATGAAAAAACATGCTGGGCAACAGGGAAATTGTAGCAACTCCACAGAAAAGCCTAGACTATCCTCCCAGGTTGTGAGGTCATACCAAAGCTATGAAAGAATAACTTCTTTTCTACTTACATGCCCAGGAAGACATCTTTTGCCTCAGCATAGTTTTTGCAAACATCCTTACTCTCAACAAAGTCAGCAGCTAATGCAGGCAAGTCAGCAGGCATCTCATCATTTTCCACATGGGCAAGGCAGTGGGATTTTTCCAACACAGATTTCTCACAGCATTCCTTCAGTTTACTGGAGAGTGAATCTTGATTTTCACACATATACTTGGCAAGCTCCGCCTGTAAGTAAGTTAGTGGAAATTGCTCAACACAAATTGACATTGCTGCACTTTCTCCTCAGACCTTTATTAAGTTGGCAGAAGATATTCATTGTATTCTAAGACCATACACATGTGTCTTCTACGAACATACTCCGTTTGCTCCTAAACCTGGGAGATATAGATAGGACTACAAAACATTCCCACTTGACTAAAATAGACTAATCAGTAGCAGGTGGTCAGATCAGTTATTTATTAATTTTATATTTCTATTGTTAAGGCATTTAAGTTTTTTTTTTATAAAACTCAATGCTCTTTTCCAAATAATCCCCCAAAATTAAGTGCAGGCATTTTGAAACCAAATAACTAAATAATATGGAAGACTTTTGAAAAACGAGTCAAGATCATAGTCATAGTCATAGGCCCTGCTTACATACACAAAATAGCTGCCTTAAATTTTCCAGAAAGTGTCATGAGAGATTAGGATTCTAGTATTTGTCCCTAAGTTTAATCTTTGAAGAAAGGGAGAAAATCTTATAAGTTTGTAGAAAAGAGATATCATTCCAAGTATTTGCATATCTAACAAAGAGAGCTAATTAAGGGCGGGAACATAGAGAAGAAAAATATATCGTTTCCAAAAATCTCTTCAGGTAGTGGCCTTCTCCAAGTCCACCTCCCTCCCTCCAAAAAGCTTCTTAGACATCTACCTTGCAGATGTTCTATCAAGTAGAACCTTGTAATTGTTCTACTTCAGTTTAAGCCTTTATTTACAGTTAGAGCATGACTGAAAGGGATTACAAATCAGTGAATGGGTTTATCACGTAATTTATAGCCAGGTTGAAAAAGAAAAGTACCACCACCACAGGCAGGGAAAGGTTGAAGATAGGGCAGATGGAAGCACAGATGACAATCTCAACTCACTGTCAGCTATCACCCTGATAGCAAACTCATCCATTCTACCAGCTGGAGCATGCAAGCTAACAAAGAGCATATTGATGACTCTTTACCCTGTCATCTGCACATTCAAGCAGATCTCCATGGCAGCATTCCGTATGGACTTTGGTAAGATCTGTCACTACCTTGGTAACTTCTGCGAAGTCAGCTTTGGGAAATCTCTGGCTCATGCGAGCTACTAACCTAAAAGAAAATCACCCATCAAAATAGTATTATTATGCAATATTTTTTATGAAAGCACTAGGCAAATACTACTTCTGATAAGAAAATTCAAAACTAACATACAGAAATATTTTTTTTATTGTACTTTAGGTTCTGGGGTACATGTGCAGATCATGTAGGATTGTTGCATAAGTAGAGAAATAATCTTTAAAATTCATTAGTTCTGGTTCTCAACCAAATGTTCATCGTTTTTCTTTAGGGTAGAATTGTCCATTTAAGAGTGTGGTGGCAGGTAGAAATCTAGCACATCATAAAAGCAGAAATCAAAAAGGAACTCTGAATGGGGCAACAGGCTGAGAGGCATCAGGTTTGAATGTAGATGTGATATCCAGATCTGGCTTTATGAGATTAGCAGTGGGTCTCTAAACAGTTTAATCAGCCTCTCTCAGCTTCAGCCTCTGCAGTGTCACAACAACGTGCTAAACTGAAAAATTGTTTTGAGGATCAAATTAGATAATACGTTCAAAAGCATTTTATAATCTAGGGAGTACTACACCAACACCAGTTGTCTTTTTTCTCAATTGCAACATATTCTTTCTAACCTCTAAAGGTCTTTTAGAAAAGAAATCTTATAACTTCTACAGAATGAGGGAGTTTTTACTGATCATACTTATGAAAAGAAAGATCCAGCACCATCTTTAAACTCTATGACAAGATGTAGAAGTCTAATTTTCTTCTTTCTCTAGTCATTTCACAGTTGCCTAAATCTGATAAAGGAGACTTCTTTCCCAGAACCAATCACAGCCTGTTTATCTGTGTATACTTTTATGTTGGGGTTGTTTTGTTTATAAATTTGGTTGATTTTGGTGGTGTAGATAGTAGGAATGATGGGCAAATACGGTTCAACTGACAGTTTCTAGAAAGCATGCATAATGTGTATTATTTTCATTGTATCTCCTGTTGTGTTGATTTGCTGTTGACTAGCAGGTAAGGAGTGAGGCTGAGGGGGCAGCTAGTATTTTTCTTGGCTCAGATATTAAAGTATGCTCCCAGAACCAACTAAGTAATATATAAACAGAGGCCCAGGCAAAAACCTGAGATGAAGATCAGAGCTGGAGCTATGCAAAAATAAGAAGTAACTTCAACTTAGTTGGTGACTGAATTTAACTATCAGGACATAAAAGGACAAATATACAGTTTTAGATCATTGGGGGAAGATAAAATTAAATAAAGGGATTATATGTGTTGTATACTTGTATCAAAATATCTCATATACCCTGTAAATATGTGTAACTACTATGTATCCACAAAAATTAAAAATAACTTTAAAAATTAAATAAAGAACCATGCCTACAGCTCTATAAAAATAATGAACCATTAGAATAAGAGTCTATGTTTTTATAAATAAATAGAATTTAAATATCTGTCCCTTTTTTAGGACAAAAGGACACTGTCTTCTAAATTCTTTGACTATTTTTAAAAAAGATTAAATATAATGTCAAATTGTCATTGATATTCTGATTTTCACCTCTACTAGAGTTATATCTTTAGACAGACAACCAAAGAAATGTATTTGACAGCGCTTTTCAAAATGCATAAAAGTGTACAATTTTGACACTGAATTATTATCATTTATATCATTATAAAGATGCAAACTATGTTTAAAAATATTTACCATGCTTTGAAAGCTCTGTCTCCGAATTTCTGGAGACTGGCACACTTCAGTCTCTGTTTGGCAGATGAAGCCTTCCCTTGATCCCGAAGTTCATCAAGCTACAAAAAGGAATCATTTGGCAAAAATTAGAAAAAAAGTTCTACATGAAACACCCCTCCATAACCTCAGATGAGACTGTGCCAAATTAAATTTTGAAAAGGTAACTTTTGCCTAAATTCCCAAGTACTCCCTTTGGCGAATAATTACTTTGTTCCGTAAGAAAAGGAAAGATCATTCTGGTCATAGCAGAATTTCCCTATGTAGTTAGATACCACCTGGAAATATTGCCAGGGAAAAGAGCCTTGAAAGTGGGAGAAAGAGTGGGAAGAAAGCCTTAAAAGTGGGAGGAAAAATAGGAGAAATAGTACACTAATATCCCAGGGACTGCAATGTTGCTAATTTTTAAATTTTGTGTATAATTAATTTCAGTCTCTCCTCCACCAATTCTTCCAACATCAGCAGAATTCTCAGAAAAGAAAACAAAGCACTCCATAAAGTATATTTATGAAATGAATGCATGAACTCAAGCATCTAGATGCAGTAAAATTCTCTACTTTGGATTCCCTCTCTAATAAAAAGGATCATGAAAATATAAACAAGAACTGTGGCCCCTTGCTGTGCAATTTGACAAACAAGTTTCAATATTTCACTATAGTGATCACCACCATAAAAAGTGGTGAAATATTTAAACACATGCACGGTGATTACCTCTGTCAGATTATCACTGGCAAATCTTAAAAGAAGAAATGAGACTGTAGGCCTTCAAAGATGAAAGATTTGGGGGAGCTAAGAGTGGGGGAAGGCTTTTTGACCATGTCAAGAAGTTTATATCAGACACTCAGGTTCCCTAAAACTAGCCACAAAATGATCAAAATCTGAGTCTGGACTATGAACTCTTTTTTTCTACTCTTTTGCACAATACCTTTGGCAACAGGCAGGCACCTTTATCAGCAGCCTGGCAACATTCTGTAAAGGCAGCTTTATACTTTTGAGCAAAGAAAAGGAGTTCTGGGGCATAGAAGTAAGGATGTCTTCTGGCAACTTCATATAAGTATCTAAATTTTGAAAAAGAAAAACAGTCAGTTTTCTATAGCAGACAGTATTACAGAAACAATTGTAATCAACGTTCTTTCCAGAACCTCCAAAACCCAAAGATATCTAATTAACCAAGTAAGCTCAATTGGCACATGATGGGCTTGTCTTTGTTATTCGTTAAGTCTGTGAAAAAAGGGTTAAGTTTTGTGTTGTCTGTGTGTGTGTGTGTGTGTGTGTGTGTGTTTGCATACATGGTTAAATTTTGGAAATATAATGTTGCTGACTAAAAAATCAATTATAATAACTTTATATACATATCTTCATAACAAATTAAATATGCCAATCTCAAATTTTTCAGACAGATCATATTCTGTTTCAATAAACTCCAAAATATCTTTGATTCCATTTTTTGTTATGTAGAATTTTGTGCTATCAGATACTACTTCTTTAAAAACTCATCATAATAAAACTTCCAAGTCTTAATGTTGAAAATATTTTTGTTATGGTAATTTTTATAGTGAGTGTTGGCCTATGGAGTTACTCCATACTTTTTAATTTTGAAGTATAAACATCTGATCACTTACTTTTTCAAAAATGTATCTTCATGTTCCTGAAACGCAGTGCACATCACATCCACCTCTGGTCTGACCAATGGAGGGAGGTCTGGCTTGTCATCTTTGTGTTGCAGGAAGCATTCATTTCTCTCAGGTTCTTGTTTTGCACAGCAGTCAGCCATGTCACCATAGGTTTCACGAAGAGTTGCGACTGTGCATAATTTGTCTCCAAAAAGAGTATGCTAAGTGGAAGAAAGCAGGTTTCAGTTGCTTGGCAATTGAAACTATACTATAAACCTTTTTTCTTTATAGCCAAAGAACAATAGAAAGAATTTAATATACTGGTAAATCTTGATCAGGAAATCATTTAAAAATCCACTTCGCCTTCCAATCCAGATTTAGAGTTTCCCTTGATTTAACCATCTCTGTATAATTTTTATAAAATTAACTGTCACACTATAACTTACAGTGAATAAAACAGGGCAAAAAGACAGTCAATAGCTTTAAGAAAAGTTATACGACTCCTATTTCCAAACCTAAAACTAAAGGGTAAGAGCAATCATTATGACAAAAATCAAGGTAAAATAAGCTTCTAAGTAGCAGGTGAATTTAGCTAGGGGAGAAAAACATTGAGATAGCTTCTCATTTCATCTGCCCCCTTTTTAAAGGGCCATTTTTTAATATATGTCATCCAAAACTGAGGAATAACACTATCATATATTAAGTGACTATTAGGATATAAACATTTCTCTATATTTTCTATTACCTGAAATCACTTTCCATTAAATGAATCCTTTCCTTGTCTCTAATTTTTATTATGAAAGTAATTGTAACCACAGGGAAAATATATTACTCTAGACAAAATTTATTAATTTTTTTTAAAAATGTATTTTTAAGAATTCATATGTAGAGCCATAGTATTGTGTAAAGTTAAAGTCCCGACTTGCTGTGAGGGGAGAGGTAATAACAAGAAGGGGAAAGGCTCCCCTTCTTGTGTTGCCGGAAGCATTCATTTCTCTCAGGTTCTTGTTTTGCACAGCAGTCAGCCATGTCACTATAGGTTTCACAAAGAGTTGCAACTGTGCATAATTTATCTCCAAAAAGAGTATGCTAAGTGGAAGAAAGCAGGTTTCTTCCACTTAGTGGTGAGAGAAAGATAAACCTGTCCTTGTTTTGAAGATTAATCTGGAAATACTAAAAGTTTAAAGTTCTTCAAAATGATTAAGTACTCTGCTTTTGCACAGTATGTAAAAACACAAAGATATCTAAAATGAGGAATAGATAGCTGTACTATTATCCACCCAGGTAACAAAATTAGCACAGAAATCAGTTGGTGTTTTCTGATGCTAAAAACCATGCTATCATCTCTAAGAGACAGTAGCTCTCCTATGTTCATTGCAGCACTATTCGTGATAGTCAAGATGCAGAAAACCAACCTAATGTCAATCAACAAATGAATGGATAAAGAAAATGTGGTATACACAGGCACTGGAACATTATTCAGCCTTGAAAAGAAGGAAATTCTGCAATAGGCAACAACATGGTTGGCCCTTGAATGCTTTATGCTAAGGGAAATAAGCCAGTCATTGGGATCTGTAGGGGGGAACTAGGGAGGGACAGTGGGGGGTGAAGAGTTGGGGAGGGATAACATGGGGAGAAATGCCAGATATAGGTGATGGGGAGGAAGGTAGCAAATCACACTGCCATGTGTGTACCTATGCAACAATCTTGCATGTTCTTCACAAGTACCCCAAAACCTAAAATGCAATAAAATATATTTTAAAAAAGAAAAGATAAACAGGACATGATACCACTTATATGAGGTAGCTAAAATAGTCAAACTTTTGAATCATAGAGTATAATGATGGTTTCCAGTGTCTGGGGGAGGAGAAAATGGGGGGTTATTAATCAATGGGCACAAAGTTTTAATAAAGCAAGATGAGTAAGCTATACAACAATGTACCCATAGTCAACAATAATGAATTGCACACTTAAAAATGTAAGAGGGTAGATCTCATGTTAAAGGTTCTTACCATAATAAAATAAGACAAATAAATAAATACATGCTATCACATCACTATTGGCCTCTGTGAAAAGAAATCAAATCTCAGATTTTAAAAAGAGTGTTACTTTTGAGTGTTGCTGACAAATTGAGTCATTTAATAATAATTGAGAAAAAAAAAATCCTTTGAAATGCTGGGACTACTTCAAAGAGAAGAAAGAATCTCCAAAATTAGAATGTACTTACAAGTGATTTGTCACAATTTTCAGCTGACTCATCAGCAACACATGTTTTTGCAAATTCAGTTACTTCATTCACTAATTTTACGTGATCTTCAAATGGGCATTGCTGAAGATACTAGGAAAAGGCAACCAGCACCCTGAAACAAAGGACATAGAAAAATGTAGTATAATAAAACTTCAATATATAATTGGTTGCCATGTTAGAGAACAAATCACATATGGTTATATATTCTATCTTGTATACATCTTCTTCACCATTATCCAGAAAGCCTACTCATACCAGGTATTATCTGAGGTCCAGACAGGCATATGTGGCTTCTTAGGCAAAAAGGATAGTATTTCCCTAATGTTTATACGCATGTGTGTGTCAGTAGATGCACACATGGATCAAGCAAGCATGCTGTATACCAAATAGATCTAATTGTCAAGACTAGGCATTTTTAAAGTCCTTTGAGTTACTTAGAAACAAATCTCACACACCTTTTTTCTTTTTTGAGACAGAGTCTCACTCTGTCACCCAGGCTGGAGTGCAGTGACACAATCGTGGCTCACTGTAGCTTTGACTTCTCAGGTCCAAGCAAAGTGATCCTCCTACCTCAGCTTCCCAAGTAGCTAGGACTACAGGCATGTGCCACCATGCCTGGCTAATTTTTTTTTTTTTTTTTTTGAGAGACTTGCCCAGGCTGGTCTCAAACTTTTGGTCTCAAGCCTTCCAAAGTGCTGTGATTACAGGTGTGAGCCACCACACCTGATCCCTACACATCTCTTTAATTAGCCTGTAGGATTACGTTGACTTTTAAAACACAAACTATTTTCTCATTTTTTTACTAGATTAAAAAATATTTAAATAATCCCAATTAACCACAGGAGTGTTTCCTATGTAAAGGGGATTTAGTGAGTGAGCTACCAAAGGAAACCTGTATTAAAGTCCTTTCCAACAACCATGTTGTGTATGAGTTCCAGAGCTGTACTGTCCAATACAATAGCCATTAGCTACATGTGACTATATACATTCAAATTAACTACAATTGAATACAATTTAAGTTTTTGTTTCTCAGTTGCACTTGTCATATTTGAAGTACTCAACAGCCATGTGACCAGTGACTACTATATTGGATAGCCCAGATACAGAATATCTTCCTCAATACAGAAAACTCTATTAGACAGCACTGTTTTAGAATCTGGACCCTGATGACAAGGAAATATAAGCATTTTAGAATAATAAATAACACTATTAGAAACATCAAATTTGATTCATCAATATTTTAACTTACAGGGCTTTGAAATGTTCTTCTCCCAAATCTTTAAACCGATGAGCAACCTCACTCTTGTCTGGGCAGAGAGAGAAAAAAAGGGTTGTGAAATACTGGGGAAAACAAGTAATAATGTTACTTTTTATATTTCTTTCCATTTGACTTAGATTATACTTTTACTTCAAAATATTGGGCTCTGATTCCTACAGAAAAACTCGGGATGATGGTGAATTATTTCTCCTGCCTTTAAACAGAAGAATAATTCAATTACCAAGAATACTATTTTTAAAATTATTAAATATTTATAGCTTTATATTCAAACTCAGATATCATCTAATACTCTTTTAGTGTCTATTAACAACTACTGAGAAGACAGGCTGAAATGAGAGTAAATATAAATACAAGTTCTATTTATGAGATCAACAGCACAGGTTTTGTGATTTTTAAATAAAGCATAGTGCAATGAATAGATCTTTGGGATAGTTATGAATTCAATCTTCAACTCTATTCTGTGAAGTTTAAGTCATTCTGTCTAAGTCACTCTGCACTTTCCTACATGTGCAAAAGAAAATTAGCCACTAAACAATTCTTACCCTTTTTTTCTTTTACCTAGGATGTTTGAAATTTATTAATAATATAACCTTGTAAGACTTCACAAATACAAAATGTCATCCCATTTTAGAAATAAATGCCAAAAGAATTCTTTAAAAATGCAGTTAACTAAAACTTTATTTTACTAGGAAAATAGAATAAAAGTTGAACAATAGAAAAATGAAATTCTTACGTGCATCTCGTCGAAACACACCCCTGGAATAAGCCGAGCTAAAGAGAAAGAGAAGGGAAATAAAGGTTACCCACTTCATTGTGCCAAAGGCTCGTGGGGTTGACAGAAGAGAAAAGCTAGCACAAATGGAGAGAAATTAGCACTAATATACTTCTTTAACCAATAATTGTAGATTATTAACTAGACTCATCTTTGTATTTCATTGGCTGTCAACTGATTACAAAATTCATAATATTCTTGCCAAAAAATTGTTTGACTAAATCCCTTGTGTGTGTTTACCTTCTGGAACTGTTTTCTCCACAAGACCTTGTCAATGTATTAAAGTTGTGTAAAACATCTTATCAAATTTTACATAAGAGTTTAAACAATTTGTACCTTTTATTCACTACCATGCTCTTTAACTGCAATTTCCCATTTGAACATTTTAGTTCTTGTTGTTTGCAATTTAGTTCTCAATGTTTAGTAATTGGTAACCAAACTAAATACTTGCTTGGAAATAAGACATACTGAAAGAGTTAAGTCCCAAATTGCATCTATTGCTAATTCCAGGTGTGCTTTTTTCTATAGATAATAAAAATTTACACACAGGTGCTCATGCATGCACATACACATATACATACATACGTATTTTAGGGCTTATGTGTCTTATTCACTGTTCTGAAGCCATCCTGTCTGAAAAAGTTGATGGTGCCTTAGAGGCAAACTAAGAGAAAGACATAGCAACAATAACAAGTAAAACAGAACTTAGAAATTCCATGTTCCTATCCCTACTGTGGCCCACATATAATTCAGGCCCTGAGATAGAATATTTAGATTCAGCGTGATTATGTCTCATGAGTTCTTCAGTTAAGGAGAGATGGAGAGGAAAATGAACCCAAATGACAGTGATGAGTATCTTTGCCAAATTCCCTGTAGGTTATGAGAATCCTAGACCTTCACCAGGCATAGGATTCTTTCCATCCCTGTTTCATATTTTCTTCCTTTCTCTCTTTCAATAAGTAGAAAAAAACACATGTTCTTTCATGTTGCTTTAAATTTCAAAATAAATTTAACATTATGTCTAAAAACAAAGCAAAGCAAGAATAATTTTATTAATGTTTCATAAATCTTCCTTTCCTAACCACAGTTCTTATCTCTACCTCGGAAAAGCCATCCTACCTCTGCCATTTAGCTCAGAATATGAAGAACTACTGAGCTCAACCAGCAGGGAAAACAACTTTCTCTGATACTACAGAACAATAATTGATACTAAGTCAATTATTTTACTTAATTAAATAACTAAGTCAGTCAAAACTGGCAGTCAAATTTCCCCATGGCACATAGAGGCACAGAGACTAATAAAGCATTATTTTTTCCACTCAGTCTTATAATGAAAGAAAATTTGTTCTATTCAGTCTTACAATGAAAAAAATTATCTATAATCTTACACTATTTTATTTCTTCTTCAGGAATGGGTACTAATTAAATAATAAAGCAAAGAAGAGGAGAAAATCAAAGCTAGATAGATGATAGATAGATATATGGATAGACAGAAAGATTTTTTTTTAATGATTCAGGAGAGTCCTGAAAAGAAATACCAGACTTGTCTTTCTGACTGCAATTGAATAGATATAAAACAAGTCGGCCTACGGAATTATTTCCATTAAAGAAAAACAAGCATATTTTCTAAAGCCAGAAAAACCTATATCTGAAAAGAAAAAAAGAAACTATTCTGTCTTTCTAAATTAAGAAAATAAATCTTTTTGGATAAGTTATGTCAATGTTTAACTTCCTAGAAATTATTTATTAGAAGTCAGTAACCAACCCTAGCTTTTTCCTTATAGGAGTCCCTGGGAAAGGCCTACGCAAAGCTAAAATCCTTACTATTGAGTGTAATTGTTGCTAATTCACAAATTCAGGCCTTTGTCACCCACACATATACTTTGTGCATATTTTTTCATTTAACAAATGAAAAGAAAAATATTAGTCCATTTAGTTTTCACTGCAATATTATATTGTAATATATTGTTAAACACAAAAAAAAACTTTTAAAAAATCTCAAATTCATTATGACTGAATAGAAACTTTGAATCAATTTTTCTATATCTAATGAAGATCCCTAGCTTTGAAACAAAATAGATGAAACCCAGAAGAATCTTTTCTTACAGTACCAATCAGGCATTTTGCCTATGTGTATCCTACTAAAAGATTAATAGATAGTTTAGAAGTTAAAATATTTAATTCTCAATGATATCTACATACTGAAAATTAATGTTTCTTTTTTTTTTTTTTTTTGAGATAGAGTATCGCACTGTCATCCAGGCTGTAGTGCAGTGGTCAATAAGAAATACTTGAACAACTGCATTTTGTGGATTTGCAAAGTAAGAATTTCTGCATTTTTCTTTGATGGGATAGAAAAGGCACAGTTTTTAAGTAGATGAAATATCTCTGAACCAGTCTCCCATTTCCTGGCCACTCTAATCATAACCTTAAATCTGGACCCTTCTGCTACCCTCAGGACTCCTGAAGCTTCTCACTGAGTCATTCAAACCAGGTTTCCCCCTCCAGCTAGCAATCTGTTTGGTCTAGCTCTTATGCTGTCTCCCACTCTGATAAGTTATACTTCTGAGTCTTCTCTAAAAGACAAAGTAAAATATTTTCATGGAAATGCAACAACATCTAATAATATCCTCACTATTTTAACAGAGACTTTCTATGAACAATCACTTTACCCAAAGTCAGTCCAAAATACAGGAAATTTGGATTCATTTGGAGAGAAAATTGGGAACAGGAAAATCTTAGCATTTTTCCACTATAAAATAAACATATGCAGATTCTATCATAAAGAGCTTCTATTGCTTTCTACAAAATACAGAAGGGTGGAAAAGTGATAGACCATTAAGTATCAAACTAACCAATTGAAACATAATCAGTAATGTAACTTCTTGTTCACTTATGGAAATACAGTTCCCCCCTCAAAAAAAGTTAGGACATTGATGAAAATGTATATAGGCATTTCTAATGCAAATAAAAAATTGGAATGTAATCCAAACAATTGCTTCCTCATTTTCCTCCATAAGCCATTCCCTAAAATGTTCACTTGAATTAGTGAGAAATATGGAATTGGCTGCAGATTTCATAGGGAATGAGGAGGAAAAAGTTTGCATCATAAAAACCACCCTAGGTCACCATCTTTGGCTTGTCCCACATTTTAAGTCCCTCTGCCCTCAAATCTCCCATGATGAAAGAGTCCCTCTCTCTGACTTTCCTCATGTTACACTGGGCCTCTGGGATTTATATACATTCAAATTTCCCAGCCTTTTACTTTAAATTTCTCAGTCTTTGCTGTGCAGGTTAATTCACTTCAGGGTCACTTTCTAGCTGCAGACTTGGACATGCAGATCTGCATATATCACTATGCCATATGGGTCAAGTTGGACTTAATTATCTTTAAGGATCTTTCTACCTTGAACATTCTGCAATTCCATGTTTTCACTGTGACAGTCTTATCGAATGAGAAAAGGACCTGAGTAATAGGAAATAATATATCAAGTTAGGCAATTAGGAGTCAAGTTTGAGAGCTTGCTCATTCCTAAGTCTCACAATTGCTCCTCAAGTATTATGCGCTAGCTAGTTCAGCTTAATATTTTTAAAGAATAAAAAGATCATTTAAACTTATCTAAACTATATTGAGACCTTCTCATATCTTTTTATTTTTTCAAATGCAAGAAAAATATAGCTAATGTCTGCAATCTATGCTTATCCAGTCTTAAATTAACAACTAATAGAATCTACAAACATATACAGTGAAATTAATACTAATCCTGTCTCATAAGGATAGCCACAGATGGAAATTAAACAAATGAATGCACTTTGACTCTATTCATATTCTGTATTTTAAACCTGAAATTCAAGAAATTTGTAATGTAAAAGAAGTTTAAAGTTACAAAATTGAACTTTATAAACCTTCTGTAAAACAACTAAGGTTGTATAGCTAAAATAGTCTCATGTTGAAATTTTAGTGGCTAGAGTTTAGAATGTTTTTATTAAAAAGTATTTTTTTTCTCCTTGATGTCTTCTATAGCTTTAGACTTTGTGAGATGTTTTGTAATCTTTTAGTGTCAGTTCTTAGCTAAAACTTTCTCAACCCATAACCCAGCTGAACCTTGGAATTTAAGGCTTGAAATTCTCACAAGTTTTCCAAGTAGCTATGTGTGCACCGACATCAATAAACGAATTATTTGATTCATAAAAAGCAAGTTTTAAGAAACATATTAAATAAATAATTGGCATATGTTCACCTTTTTGAGAGAAATTCATCTCTAGCCTAATTATAATAAACTACATAATGTAAATGCTTTTAAAATAATTGTAAAGCATTGTTGGGGTATATAAGCATTGAATTGTTTAGTATTAGTTTTTTATTATGTAGATATTGGAAAGAATAAAATTATTTTGTTAGAAATAATACTTTGAAATTTTGGCTTGCTAAAATCACTTAACAATAATATATTGCAAAAAAAATGTGCATTTAAATAAAATAAAGAACTAATTTTAGTAATATATAATGATGACAATGGCACTCTACTTCCAAAATGCTTCTGATTTACACCAGGGACATATTCCATATATTTATCAGCAATACCTTAAGTTACTAGATAAAATACAGATAATTATTATTTTGATTCAATTTTGATTTTTAAATTTTTACTGTTTATTCAGTTATTAATGTCTGAAAAACAAATGGTTGTGTTGAAAGCATTTAATGCCTTGAAAGCAAATGACTGTGTTGATGAGTCCAAACTTATATCTGCAGTTACATAAAAAATTGGCAAAAATGCACATCAGGAGTGATGACATCTAAAAGCAAATAGTGCCCGGCATCAACAAACATGCTAATTATTTAACAGCAGCATTCTTGTTGACAGGGCACAATCCAATCCACAAGACAGTGTTTCATACTTATTTTAAGGAGCTGATTTCAAGGCACTCATAATCTAACAGGGGGAGACAAACAAATAGGAAGATAATTATAATGCAACATTATAAATTACTATGCATGTAGAATACAAGGTACTCCTGGGATAATAAGGAAGCAGTTGAGGAGAAGCTCTAAATCCAAGGGCAATCTCATGCATAAATAAGCTGTGTGGGCTCTAACCTCCTTAGTTACCTATGCAATCCAACAGACTTCTAATTTCAAATTTGTATTCGCTGTGTTTATTTTTGCTTGTGAAGATACTTTTCCTGGAGAAATTGAATGAGTAGGCAGAGGACTGAGGGAAGTACGGAGGATTTGGAGATGTGTAATTTCTAAATGTTTGAGAAAAGATTAAAGCAAAGAACTAAATCCCAGCTTCAAAGACAGTGAAACTTCTTGTAGAACTAAGAAAGCAAGGAAATGCAGGCTGGCAGGCAGAAAAGAAAAGCAGAGTTTGCAGTTATCTGGGTTTCCAGGCAAAACTAAGCATGAAAATGATCATTTGTCTCTCCCATTCCACTGCCCTCTGTATACCTCAAACATCTGTCTCTTAGGTGTCCCACATTTCCAACTATTACCCAGCCTCTAAGTTCCATGTGTCTTCTTATTAATGTAAACCCCATACCAAAACTTCCCTTTCTTAATCTGTTGGCAAATTCAGGTAGATATTAAAGATTTAAAATCTTGCTAAGCTAATTCCACAAAACCTCTCCTTATCTCAAGCCCATGCTCTTACTCTCATCAGCACTCCATTTCCTCCCCCATAACTAACCTTCCTAGAATAGACACATTTTATTATAGAAGGGACTGCCGTTTCGTCTGTTAATTCCTAATGGATGGAATTTCAAACAGGTGACAAAATGGAAAAGAACCTGAAACAGTGGTTCCACAGTTCTTTGAATCTCACCATGGGAGTCCTATCCCACTAGAACAAAAGGTTAACTGACCCTTGTAAATAACTGTTAGGGTCTGAACTTTGGTGCTTGAACTTTGGAATCTATGTTTTGCTGTTCAGAGCTTTTTTCACCTTTCTGTTTGAATCATAGAGGTTTTTAGATCAATATTGCCTTAGAATAGAAATGCTACAATTTATGTCCTACATTCCTAATATAGTAAGTTTCTTGAAAGCACTAACCACGTCTCATGCTCACTATATGTAACACGAGATCCAGCTCATGCCTTGGATAGAGAAGTCATTCAAAAATTTCATTGACTGTCAGTTTAATTTGTCAGATCAAGAGTCAACTGTACCCATATGGTAAGTGGCCATGAGCAACTTGATACTATGCATCCTCTATATTTTCCTTTTCTCATCAGAATGCAATCCAGAAATTAGTGTAGTTAAAGGGACACCATGAAGGTAAACAGGCTAGCAGAAGCTGCCTTACATCAATCCCGACCAGCAGAAGAGGTTAAAAATATTCTAGCCGCTAGTCAAAACAGGGTCTATTTAAATAGCCCAATGATATATCCAATTGGCCCAGCAGCCGCGCCACATTCATTGCCCAGAATGTTACTCAATACTTACAATGTACTGTTATGGCTGGCACTTCTTTGGCCTCCCTACTCAAATCCAAGTCCCAACCCAATACTAATTCCTAGTGATATTATTATGTATTTGATTTAGGTGAGTAGGTAAAGGGGATGCTAAAGGAGCTCAAACATGAAAATCTTTCCAGTGACTCAACCCTGCCCCATGAAGCAATGTTATTTGTTGAAGAGAAACTTGCTCATGGCCACTTACTACATGGGTGCAGTTGCTTCTTGATCAGCCAAATTAAACTAACAGCCACAAATCTGTCCACTCAGGAGATATTCTTTTGTTCACTCTCACTATACCTTAAAATTGGTCATAATCTTGGAAAACATCAAATATGAAATGTATCTACAAGCATAGGGAGGGGAGGATATTGATGACATTCCTTTACTCAATAGGAAAAATCCACCGTAGTTAGATATTAACACAGATACTTTATTTTTAAACTGAAACACACATTTTTATAATAGAAAATAGTGATGATAGTTCATGCTATTTCTAATATTCTTTGTCATCCACATCCTGAAGTATATGTAACTAATTTGTTCATATGTTACAAACTATTCTGTTCATAGTCATGATCATCTAGGAAAAATTTCTATACCCTGTGAACTCAAGCTTATTTCCTAATGCCATATGGCACAACTCCAAAATTTTGATTAGCTTTGACCTTTCTTCTATAAGGCCCTCATTGCCAAAAATCTCTATAACACACCTATTATAGTAAGATTCTAATTTTCAAATATCTTTAGAACGACCTTCAAACAGGGTCATGAAATAAATTTAGGATGTCATGGCCAGTATTGTTTAGAAAAATAAAATTAATAGAAGGGGGAGGGAGGGTGGGGGGTGGGGGAGTTGGGGAGGGATAGCATGGGGAGAAATGCCAGATATAGGTGATGGGGAGGAAGGCAGCAAATCACACTGCCATGTGTGTACCTATGCAACAATCTTCCATGTTCTTCACATGTACCCCCAAACCTAAAATGCAATAAAAAAAAAAAAAACAATTGATCAGAATAAATTGCATATGGTAGGATTAGTACCATTTTGTGAAAGTTTCACTATACATGTGTGTATCAGGTCATCATGTAAAATCTGTGTTTTACTCAGGACACTGTCAAAAAAACTTGGAAATTTACTCTTCCTCATAAAACCCACTTGATATCACCTCAGTGTGTCAGTACGTTCAAAGTCAATTGGTCATTTTCCCTCCACAACACCCATCTAATTTTTTTTTCCAAATTTATCTATTTGGTTTATGATACTGTAAGTTTTCATGCCACACCATTTGATAGCTTTGGAGTATCTTTAACAGTTCCTTCTCCTTAACTTCAAGTATCCAATATGTCCCTAAACAGTTTTGATCTATCCATTAGTTTTATTTAGTTAAATTATCCGGTTGGGTTTTTTTGGGGGGAGTTTTGGGTGTTTTTTGAGATGGAGTCTCTCTCTGTCGCCCAAGCTGGAGTGCAGTGGCATGATCTCGGCTCACTGCAACCTCTGCCTCCCTGGTTCAAGCAATTCTCCTGCCTCAGCCTCCCAAGTAGCTGGGACTACAGGCGCACACCACCACACCCTGCTAATTTTTGTATTTTTAGTAGAAACGAGGTTTTGCCATGTTGGCCAGGATGGTCTCAATTTCTTGACCTCGTGATCCACCCACCTTGGCCTCCCAAAGTGCTGGGATTATTGATGTGAGCCACCGTACCCGGCCTTAGCTAAATTGTTTTTTTACATTTATTGTTATCCACCAGGGCACTGACACCAGTTTGGTTCAGTCTCTCACCAAATCACACCTGAGTTATTACAATAAACTCTTAATTAATTATCATACCTCTAGTCTCTTATCTACTCTGACTAAAACTAAAACTTTCATCTCTTTAAAATGCTTTATTGGTTCCCCGTTACATTTTAAATAAATGCCAAGCTCCTTGCTTTGGTATTCAAAATGTGCTGTAATCCAGCTGGACAAGGCAGCCAACACCTGCAATCTCAACACTGTGGAAGGCCAAGCTGAGAGGATTCCTTGAGCCCAGGAGATTGATACTAGCCTGGACAACATAGTGAGACCCTATCTCTACAAAAAATAAAAAAATTTAAATTGCCCAGGTGTGGTGGTGCACACTTGTAGTCTCAGCTGCTCAGGAGGCTGAGGTGGGAGGATTGCTTGAGCCCGGGAGTTCAAGTCTGCAGTGAGCTATAATCATGCCACTGCACTCCAGCCTGGGCAACAGAGCCAGATCCTGTCTCCAAATTAAAAAAAAAAAAATGCAACATGCTCTGTAATCTGATTCCACTAGTTTATATTGTCCCTGAAAGCAGAAGCTCTGTATTTCTCCATCACAGCAATATCCCCAGTGGCTAGCAGATGACTGGTGCATGTGTGTTCAATGATATCCGCTAAACAGGTGAGTAGACAAATGAACAAATACATAAAAAAAGATCTCCATAATATAATCTTTTATTCTCTCTCATTTATAAATTTTCCCATTAACTCGATAATATTCCCTGTAACATTTTTTGCAAGCCTACAAAGTATTAAATGCCATACTAGATGAGAAGATGTGCAAGGTGTTACGAGGCCATCTTCCTCTTTCCCAGGGTGTCATGTTCACTTCCAGACACAAATCTCTGCTTATAGGGCTTTCTCCACCACGATGATTTCCCCTGCTTTGTATCTATCTAAATTTCCCATCTCCAGAGCACAACTCCAGACCTTCTCTTTTCCCAGTCTTACATTCTTCTCATTGTCTTCTAATAATCTCTATTACTTTGTTTTTATTCTTAGTCATATCTCTTGGATTTATAAGATTTTATTAAATTGCAATCATTTTATAAAAGTAAATATTTGCCCTATTCACTGTATCCTTCACAAAATCTCAGTTCAATACTAGACAGTAGATGGCAATTAAACCTATGAATTAAATTCGGTGAGTAAAAATTTTCCAAGTGATTGTATTATGAAAAAACAAAGAAAAGTTTCTATATCTCCATTTCTAGCAAATTAAAGATTCACGTAAGTAATCTCATACATTCCTGGCATGTAGTAAGTGCTCTAGAAATATTCGTTGAATGAATGAATTAACAAATAAATGAACAAATAAGGAGTTTCCAGTCTGATGTCCATCAACTACTTGATATCCATTAAAGTACAATAAAATTCCATGAGTGTATTGCCAATAGTAATTGAAAATAACAATAATAGAAAATTTGCATTTATTCATTATAAAGCTGCAAACACTAAAATCTCAAATACATTCATTTTGGATTAGAACTATATGAACTCTACTGAACCACTGAGTGTGTGAGGGGGAAGAGGACAGCAGGGGACGCTCTGTTTGTTTAATAGGCACTTATAAAATGCCTTCAATGTGCTAGTTCCTATTCTCAGCAGTGCTTTACCAGCAGTAGTGTATTTCCTCCTCCGGAAACCTTATTAGAATAGCAGTGTGATTACTGCATTTTACAACTGAGGAGACTGAGGTTAACATAAAGTAGCTAAGATTAAGTAACTTGCCCTGGATCAATAGCTAGTGAACAAAACAGTGAAGAGGTGTTCAAGAATATATATCTCCTATGATGCCTTTCCAAAAATTACGACAATTATTCTTCGATAGTTCTTCAAAACTATTATTATTTTGACAAAGCTACCTCCATCATTATTGGCAATAGAAAATTTAGGGGAGGAGGGAGGTTGAATTGCGACCTGAGATGAGGCTGTACCCTTTTTGTCTTGTGCTTTATTCTTTGCTTGTCTTAAATAGGCTTTCTAAGTGTCACAAAGGCCTTGCTTTGTACGTTTTCTGTAACCCACAGCAGCAAAACAGATCATTAGTAGATGGGGCAGTGCATGCCAAAGAAGAAAACAGACACTGGCAACCATGTTTGGAATGAGAAACATCCAAGGCTATTTCTAATTTCAAGGTCTCACAACAAATCCGAGATAAAATCTACTATTTCATATTGCTTTATTCTACAATTTTTTGTTTTAGACTGAGTCTCACTCTTGTCACCCAGGCTGGAGTGCAATGGCGTGATCTTGGCTCACTGCAACCTCCGCCTCTAGGTTCAAGTGATTCTCCTGCCTCAGCCTCCTGAGGAGCTGGGATTATAGGATCCCACCACCATGCCCAGCTAATTTTTGTATTTTTAGTAAAGACGGGGGTTTCACCATGTTGGCCAGGCTGGTCTCAAACTCCTGACCTCAGGTAGTCCACATACCTCAGCAACCCAAAGTGCTGGGATTACAGATGTAGGCCACCACACCCGGCCTCTCTACAATTTTTAAAACAGCCACACAAAACTTTATTTTATATTTTAACTGATACTCATTTTACTTATTACTTTGTCACTGCTAGAAAACATGTAAAAAGAATACTCCTTAAAACACCTAATGTCATTCTAACCTACACCAAGTTCTGCTTTTCTGGGAAGATTAGGTTTGAATTTGTTTTTGGTTTAGTTGTACTGATGATTACATCTGTGGAATTTGTTTAACGACAGATGGTTGCTCAGATACAAAACTGCTGGATTAAGCAGAAGCAGAGTGAACTGGAATAATAAATACAAATGCAAGCCACGTGAAGGCAGCAATCAGAATAAAACAAGGTATTCATCGGAATGAGAGTCCTTCCAGTAATAATTACCTAGGAATTTTCTGGGTAAGATATACAGTCACTTCATAGAACTACTGCCACACATGTTTATTTATTTCTTATTTATTCACCAAGTTCATTCAAATGAATATCTAGTGTCTATTATATTTTCTACATATTTCTAGCATCTGAACTGGGTACCACATGAAATATTACCGTGTATTGATTAAGAGCACGGGCTTGGAACTAGATTTCCCAAGTTTGAATGCCAGTTCCACTTCTTACTAGCTGTGTGGGTAAAGTACTTCAACACCCTGTGCCTTGATTTCCTCTCTTGAGAATAAATAATAATATTAATGTATGAGGTGGCTGTAAGGATTAAATTAGTTAATACTCTTTAAGTATAAACATTGCCTGCCACATATTGACACTCAATGAATTTTAACTAGTGTTATTATTAATGCCATGAGAAAAAGCAGACAGGGACCAGCACAGGGTCTTACTTCAAAAGTGTTCAAGTGAAATTACAATTATAGATAGTCATGCAAGGGCACTTAACTAATAAGGCAAAGGTATTTGGCTAGCCCTGGACTAATCCATAAAGACTCTACAGCTGTTCACACAGGAAGGAAGAAAGTTCTATGGGTCCAAGTGGTTAGAGATGTGACTTAACTAGGTCTTAGAACATGGGTACAACTTGGACATTTTGCTATCATCATTATTCAAACCAATCTAGTATTAAGAGAATAGAAAAGTGGGGAGGAAGGCAGCAAATCACACTGCCATGTGTGTACCTATGCAACAATCTTCCATGTTCTTCACATGTACCCCCAAACCTAAAATGCAATAAAAAAAAAAAAAGAATTCCCTATCCCTACACAGCAAAAAAAAAAAAAAAAAAGAGAGAGAATAGAAAAGAATCTTAGGCCTAGAAAAGTCCTTAGAGATAATTGATTTCATTCCCTTTGTTTTACCGATTAAAATATAAAGGCCAGTTAACCAAACCATTAGCAAATTTTTTTGATTACTTACTGTGTGCCAGCCTCTATTCTAGGTGCTGGGGATTCAACATTGAATAGAATGTACATATTCTTTGACCTGAAGGAGCTTACGTTCCAGTGCAGAAGACAGCAAGTTAACAAGTAAATAAATAAACCTTTCATGTACTGATAAGTTGAAGATGATAATAAAATCAGGTACTGAGTATGATGGTGAAAGGCTGCAGCTTTCCTGAGGGTGTCAGAGAAGGGCTGTCTGAGGAAGTAACACTTTCATTGAGATCTGAATGGTGATAATCGCAAAGGAAGTGGTCAGCAGTGGTCTGAATATTCTGAAATGTTTTTACTCTGAATATATTTTGTGAGTAGCACTGTCAGTAATTACTGAAAAATTAGATGTAAGGTGTGAGAAAGAAAAGGATTCAATAATGACTCAGATATTGACCTAAAAAACTGAGAAAATGCTGTCACTATTTGTGGAAATGGAGGGCACATGGGAAGGGGAAAATGGGAGATATACCCTAGGCTTAACAAAGGTAGTTACTAGTTCTGTTTGGCCTTGTTAAGTTTGAAATACCTGTTAGACGTCCTGGTAGAAATGTGATGTTGCATAATATATGAATCTAGAAGTCAAGGGAGAACTTCTGGCTACAGATAAAAATTTGAAAAAAAAATAGTACATAGATAGTGTTCAGAGAGATCATCTGATCACCCAGGAAGAGAACATAGACAGGAAAGAGATGAGTGCTGAGGGCAGAAACTTTCATACTACATTCAGGGATCTGAGGGTGGAGGAGGAGCCAGAGGAAGCCAATGAAAAGGAGCAGGTGAAAAGTAAGAGGAAAACCAGAAACATCTGTGATGTACAAGTCTAGAAAAGTAGACTCAGATACTTATGCAATGTAAGGTTGCTGGTTTGTAGCAGAGTTAGGACTGCTATTATTATTCTGTAAGTAATTTATAAGCACTTTAAAGATAGGAGGGACCTCAAATTCCAAGTTATTTTATTTCTGTGTCACCAACAGTACTTAAGAGAGCTAAGTATACCGTGAAACATATGGGGAGAACTCACTAAGTTATTATTAATTGCTTATACATATATGGAACAAAATAAAAACTAAGTTTACCTTGATAGGAATACTTAATCTGAATTTGTTTTCAGTTTCCAGGCTTCCATTTTTACTTATTTGCAGTCCTACTAAGTTGCAAATTAATATATCTTTCTCATGTCACTTGCTTATCCCTATGAACCATTATTGGATAATCACATCACACTCCGACTTACAGACATAACATCTATCTTGGTGATGTATATATTGGTGCCTATGCATCTTGACTCTAAGATTTAAATAATCTGCTCAGAGAACAAGATAGATTTCCAGTTGTGTTTGATTTGGACAAAAAGTAACTCAAAATCTTTCTTGAGAGTTTACATTGTTTTAAAAATAGTTTTAAGCCTTTATAAAACACAAAAATATTAATATGCACATTAATTCCTTACACAGATTTTGCAAATTAAAAGCAAAGACAAGCCAAAAACATCTCTAATACAAGATAGGAGACTGTGAGAGCTTAATAGTATAATAAGCAATATGTATTTCCATTCATTCATAGTACTTTCAAAATTTAATATGTAGAATATCCAACACCTCACACTTTAGAATCACTTCTGATCATAGTTTATTTCCTTTACCTAAAAAATATGCCCTGTAGAAATCATTCAATATATTAAAGCATAAATTTATTTACATATTTTTGAACTGTAATATCAGCCCATCCACCAATTTGAAGGCCAGTGACCTTATTTTTATACTTTAATCCTTTACCATTGATAATTTGCAAAACTCAGGCAGACAGCAAATACTCTACAACTCTAATCAACAATGAGTGAACTATGTCCATTGAAAGTATACTCTGAGCAAATGAATTACAGAAAGTCTACACACAAAAAAAATGACCTTCAAGGACTAGCCTATCTGTGGGAGAAGGAGAAATGCTGAGTCTGGCATTTGTGTATCAATTGGAGATTTCATGGGCAAAGAATCAACAAATGAGTCTCATCATTCTGGAATGCAGCTGACAGTTTACAGCTCTAAAAGCTGCAGTAATAAAAATAATAAAAGAATCATTCACTTAAATTTGACAGTGATCTAATTTAGGAAAATACTAAACAAAATTTTATAGTTATATCCCACATATTCTGCTGAGTCCATTTTTAACACATCAGTGGAGAGACATTTGTAACAAACAATGTGGTGAAGTAAAACTAGGGATTATAATGTCAGTTTTCTACAGTACCTGGGAAAATTACTTTACCTCTTGCAATGTGAAAAAATCCTTTAAAAATTGCAATGAGTGTCATATTACACGCAAATTCAAAAATGATTTCAGAGACAGTGCTTAGAATAGTGCCAGGTGCATAGCAGAAACTTGCATATAAATGTTAAAACAGGAGTTGGATCAGCCACTAAACTTGGGGTGAGTTACTTTTCAGTGCCTCAGTTTACACTACAAATGCAGAAGATAATATTTACTATGTATAATTTATAAGTTTTTCTGCTATTTAGCAGTAATTGTTTTTCAAAATGGATTACGGCTCATTGTTAATCCTCATTTATCATTCAAAAATCATCATCATAGTGGAGAGCATTTCTCTAAAGATGCTTAACTTCTATTTTAATATGACATAAAAAATGCCTTTGATGAATACAAAAATAAAGTAGAAAAATAAGTTCTAGTATTTGATACTATAGTGAGAAATTAAAGGGAATCATAATTTATATTTCAAAACAGCTAGAAGAGAAAAATTTTAATATTCCCAACACAAAGAAAAGATAAATGTTTGAGGTGTTAGATATCCCAATTATCCTGATATGATGATTATACATTATACACACATATCAAAATACATGTACCTGCAAAATATGTACAACTAAGATATATCAATTGAAAAAATATCAAGAAAAACTCTCAGGATTGCCTTATTTTATAGGATTCCCAAAATCTTTGGGGTTGACACTGCCATCACTGTCATCTGGATAGTTACAAAAATACACAAACTGAAGCCAACCTGATCCCAGAAAGTAAAATAAATATTAATAACTATGTGATGGGATAACATTTGTTGATCTAGTGCATTCTCTTTTTTCTTAGAAAATGTCAATTTTTATTATCAACCAGAGAAGTCATCGTGTGCTAATTGCTTTGGAGGAGGGGAAGTAAAGGATGAAATGCATGAACAAAGGGTTTTTTAATGTTGGTTTCTAAAACCTAAGCTGCTAGAGGAACTGAAGTAAGCAGACAGTTTGGGAGAAATATTTGAGAGAGAGAAAAGGATCTGAGAAGATGCTAGAAAGAATCTATCAGGATGGGGGAGAAAAAAACAAATATGGAGGAAAGTAATAAGAATATGATCTCTGAAAAATTAACTCAAGATAGATTAAAGATTGAAATGTAAGACCTCTAACCATTAGAATCCTAGAAGAACACCTAGTAAACACCATTCAGGGACATCAGCCTTAAGAAAGAATTTATGACTAAGTTCTCAAAAGCAATTGCAACAAAAACAAAAATTGACAAGTGGGACCTAATTAAACTGAAGAGCTCTGCTCAGCAAAAGAAACTATCAACAGAATAAGACAACACACAGAATGGGACAAAATACTTGCAAACTATGCATCCAACAAAGGTCTAATATCCAAAATCTAGAAGGAACTTAATTCAACAAGCAAAACACAAATAACACTTTTAAAAAGCAGGCAAAACATATGAACAGACACTTCTCAAAAGAAAACAAACAGCCAACAAACATATGAAAAAATGTTCAACATCACTAATTATCAGAAAAACGTAACTCAAAACCACAATAAAATACCATCTCACACCTGTCAGAATGGCTACTAAGAAAATTTCAGAAAATTACAGATGCTGGCGAGGCTGCAAGAGAAAATGGAATACCTACACTGTTGGTGGGAATGTAAATTAGTTCAACCACTGTGGAAAGTGATTTGAGATATGTCGAAAAAACTAAAAATAGCATTACCATTCAACCCAGAAATCTCATTACTGGTAATATCCAAAAGAAGATAAATCATTCTACCAAAAAGACACATGCACTTGTGTGTTCATCACAGCTCTATTCACAATAGCAAAGGCATGGAAGCAACCTAGGTGCCTATTAGTGGTGGCTTTGATCCAAAAAATGTAGAATATATACACCATGGAATCTTATGCAGCCATAAAAAAAGAATGAGATCATGTCCTTGGCAAGAACATGGATGGAGCTAGAGGCCATTATCCTTAGCAAACTTATGCAGAAACAAAAAACCAGTAATACATGTTCTCACTTATAAGCAGGGGCTAAATAATAAAAACACATGAACGCATAGAGAATAATACACACTGGGGCCTATTGGAGGGTAGAAGTTGGAAGGAGCAAGAGGGATAAGGAAAAATAACTAATGTGTACTAAGCTTGCTACCTGGGTGATGAAATAATCTGTACAACAAATCCCCAAGACACAAGTTTACCTATATAAAAAACCTGCACATATACCAAAATAAAAGTTAAATAAAAAGAAAAAAAGAGGGCTGGGTGCGGTGGCTCATGTCTGCAATCCCAGCACTTTGGGAGGCCAAGGCGGGCAGATCACTAAGTCAGGAGTTTGAGACCAGCCTGGCCAACATGGTGAAACCCCGTCTCTACTAAAGATACAAAACAATTAGCTGGGCAAGGTGGCAGGCGCCTGTAATCCCAGCTACTCAGGAGGCTGAGGCAGGAGAATCATTTGAACCCAGCAGGCAGGGGTTGCAGTGAGCTGAAATTGCACCATTGCATTCCAACCTGGGTGACAGGGCGAGATTCTATCTCAAATAATAGTAATAATAATTTTTATAAAAAGAAATAGAAAATGTGATACATATACCCCAAGGAATACTACATGGCCATAAGAAAGGACAAAATCATGCATGTTCTTTGAAGCAATATGAATGCAGCTGGAGGCCATTAACCTAACAGAATTAATGCAGAAACAGAAAATCAAATACCATATATTCTCACTTATAAGTAGGAGCTAAACATTGGATACTCATGGACATAAAAATGAGAACAATAGACACTGGAGATCAATAAAGAGGGGGAGGAAAAGAAGGGAAAGGGATGAAAAGTAACTATTGGATACTATTCTCAGGACCTGGGAGACAAGATCATTTATATTCCATACCTCAGGCAATATACCCATGTAACCAACCTGTATATATACCCCGTGAAATTAAACTAAAAGTTGAAATTACTTTAAAAAACAATAATGTTGGTTGAAGAGAAGGGGTTTGTCTGAAAGACTTTTTTCTGGAATAGCATAGGAAAGACAAGGAAAAACAATATCTTGTGAGAGAGTGAGAGTCCTTTCCAGGAAAGCCGTGGGGAAAGGGGCAGACAAGACCCCCACAAAGAAAATGACTGTGTGTCATGTCTTAAACTGTCCCAACCTCAGCAAATTCACAAAAATCAGAAGTAACCAAATGATTCCAACATTCTTAAGCTAGGTATAGAAGGAATAGAGAGTTTGAACAGTATTAAAGTGGCTGCCCAACGAGATGAGGGGCACTTCAGGGGTGAACTGCATAGACAGAGAATAGAGAACCAGACGGGCAATGACTCACATCTTAGCAGAAACAACCAAGAAATCAATGGGCCCTCACCCAATGTCTTGGCATTTCATGAATCAACTCAAGGAAAGCAAGGGATACCCAAACTGATGAAGGTGAATATTTCTCCACTTAATCAGGTTCAAAATGGAAATGAATTTGACTTAGAAAAAATTAAGGAAGGTTTTCAGGAACAAAGCAAGAATGTCACCTCAACAATGCTTTTCAATGTTGTTGCAGATGACATAACCATCTGTGTAGAAATCCAAAAGAATCAGAAAAAAAAGCAATTATAGCAGGGTTGGAGGATACAAGATTAATATGCAGAAGTCAATTGTTTTCCTGTATATCAGCAATGCATAAATGAAATTTAAAATTAAAAACAATACTATTGAAATTAACACTTCAAAAAATGAAATACTTAGATATAAATCTAATAAAATATGTACAAGATTTATATGAGAAAAACTACAAAACTCTGATTGAATAAATCAAATAATAACTAAATAAAAAGATATTCCAAGTTAATAGATGGGAAGACTCAATATTGTTAAGATGTCAGTTTTTCCTAACTTGATGGATAGAATCAATGCAATCACAATCAAAATCCCAGCAAATTACTTTGTAGCTATTGACAAATTGATTCTAAAGTTTAAATGGACGGACTAAAGACCTACAATAGCCAACTCTAAGTTGGCTGAACAAAATCAGAGATCTGATGATACTACCTAACTTCAAGACTTAAATATAATTGACAGTAATCAAGACAATGTGGTATTGACAAAAGAATAAGCAAATAGATGAGCAGAACAGAATAGAAAGCCTAAAAATAGAGTCAAATAAATATAAATACACAGAAATATAATTGTGGTCAGCTGATCTTTGACAAAGGAGCAAAAGCGATGCAATGGGTATAAGATATTTTCAACAAATGCTGCCTGAACAAGTAGATATTTACATTGAACAAATGACTAGGTACATGCCTTACACCCTTCATAAAAATTAACTCAAAATAGTTTATAGACTTACATGTAACATAAAACTATAAAACTCCTAGAATATAAATAGGAGAAATTCTAGATGACCTTGGCTTTGACAGTAACTTCTTAGATATGATAACAAAGGTGCAACGTAAAATACAGAGTTGATAATCTGGACTTCATTAAAATTAAAAATTTCTGTTCTGCAAAAGATACTATCAAGAGAATGAAACGAAAAGCCATAGGTTAAGGGAAAATATTTGCAAAAAAACAACTGAGAAAGGACTTTATCCAAAACATACAACACTCTTAAAACTCAACAACCTGATTAAAATATGGGCCTGAAACAACCTGATTAAAATATGGGCCAAAGACTTAACAGATACTTCACCAAACATGATATACAGATGGTGAACAAACATATGAAAAACACTCTGCATAATATGTCATGAGGGAAATACAAATTGAAACAACAAGGAGCTACCACAACATACCTACTGGAATGGCCAGAATCCAGAACACTGACAACACGAAATGCTTGCAAAGATGTGGAACAACAGGAACTCTCATTCACTGCTGGTGGACTGCAAAATGTACAGGTTCAGTCAGTTCGAAAGACAGTTTGGCAGTTTCTTCCAAAACTAAGCATACTCTTGCCATGTGATCCAGCAATCATATTTTTTGCTATTTACCCAAAGGAGTTGAAAGCTATGCCCACACCAAAAATCTACACATGGATATTTATAGCAGCTTTGTTCATAATAGCCAAATCTTGGAAGCAAAATTGTCCTTATGTAGGTGAGTGGATAAATTATAGTTCATCCAGACAATGAAAAATTATTAACAATAAAAAAGAAACAAGTTATCAAATCATAAAAAGACATGGAAGAAACTTAAATGCATAGTACTAAGTGTAATGAGTTAGTTTGAAAAGGCTACATATGTGCTGTATAATTCCAACTATGTGACAATCTGAAAAACAGAGACAGTAAAAAAAAATCAGTCATTGCCAGATGTTAGGAGGGAGGAAGGGATAAAGAGGCAGAGCACAGAGGACTTTTAGAGTAGTGAACCTACTCTGCAAGATACTGTAATGGTGGTGCATGTTTGTCCAAACCCATAGAATGCACAATACCAAGAGAAAACCCTAATTAATGTAAACTACGGACTTTGGGTGATGGTGATGTGTCAATGCAGGTTCATCAGTTGTAACAAATGTACCACTCTGGTGGGGGAAATTTGATAACGGGGGAGGCCATGTATGTGTGAGGGCTGGGGAATATGGGAAATCCTGTATCTGCCTCTTAATTTTGCTGTAAACCGAAAATTGCTCTAAACATTAAAGTCAATATTTAAAATTAAGGAAAGTCAGCCAGGTGCAGTGGTTTATGCTTGTAATTCCAGCACTTTGGGAGGCAGAGGCAGGTAGATCACATGAGGTCAGAAGTTTGAGACCAACCTGGCCAACATGGTGAAGCCTCATCTCTGGTAAAATGCAAAAATTAGCCAGATGTGATGGCACATGCCTGTAATCCCAGCTACTCAGGAGGCTGAGACACGAGAATCACTTGAAACCAGGAGGCAGAGGCTGCAGAGAGCCGAGATTGCACCACTGCACTCCAGCCTAGGCAACAGAGCGAGAACCTGTCTCAATAACAACAAAAAAAAGAAAAGTTACATGCTTGCATAACTGCTTTATTTACAAAACATACAGTCACCCTTGTGCATGCATCTTTAAAGACAGATCTTTATCTGTCATCATAGATACATCATTGAACATGAGAGAGTGACATAAGAGTAAACTCATTGAGATCAAGAAGAGACTCAGCTGATGCCAACAAAGAACTAACAGATAATAAAATCTTACGAAAAAATGCTTTTTTGGACATGCTCTCCCTTAATAAAACACAACTGTCACCACATATCTTTTCAAGTGTGCTTCCCTCAGTACAGTACATATGATCATAAATTAAAATCAGGAAGCTTGAATTTTACTTGAGTTTTCTTATCCCATTTGTAGCCTTGAGTACATTGAAGATCTTAGATCTCAGTTTAATTTAGTGGGTTTTTGTAATCCAAGGTGGCTCAAATAATCGGATATTTCATGATCACAGCTGAGTTACAGTGACCAACACTATTAAGCAACATTGGGTTTACCTGCCTAATGGGAGATTATTTAAAGTGATATTAGATATGTAACTCAACTTCTTGGGTCTCAGTTTTCTCATGTATAAAATAAAAGGATTAGACCACATGATGTATAAGGTGCTTTCCACAATTTTGATTCTTCTGAAACCATTAAGAAGTATGGATTTTTCCTTCCATCTCTAAAAACCAGTTCCTAAGAGTTAGAACTAAGGAACCTAAGGCAGGGAAAATGAGTCTTTACTTCCTAAAAGAAACACCTAAATAGCACTTATGATGGAACCAGCCCCCTTCTAGCACTTTACACCTATGCATGCATTTAATCCTCACAACCGAGGTAAGTACTTTTATTATGCTTATTTAGCAGATGAGGAGCCTGAAGGATCAGGCAAAGTAGTTTAATTTGTTCAAGGGTGCACAGCTAGTAAGTAATGAATGGGGTCATGATGCAAACCCAGGCAGTTTGGCTTTTAAATTCATGCTCTGAACCACTCTACTCTTATGCATGCATAAAATTCACAAAGCCCATGTACTTTATTCATCATGGCAAACAATTGTGTTAGACTCATAGAACTCTTCCAGCTTCCCTTCGCATTAAACAAGAGCATGGGGCAGGGCTGAACAAACATGTGCGTTGTCAGAGCTCTATAAACAAATGTGACTCAAGACTCCTGGCATTGCTAATTTAATTGATACTGTCACCAAAAGTAAACTATCTTTGGAAATAATAATATTATAACCCTGAAATTCCATTCAACACTATAATATTTGTTATTGCATCTTGAAAATGGAGGTCCAGTGAAGAATTCAGACCTCTTGGCCCACCTTCTTCTTACAGTCTGAATTTTATTTAACTTTTCATCCTGCCTTTTGAAGGCCTTCAATCGATCCAGCTCCTTGCCCTTAATTATAAAACACCTCTCACTCTAGACTGTTGGTTTCTTGTGATTTGGGACTTTGCCTGTCTTGATTGTCACTCTATCACAAATGGGTAGAATATTGAACATACAATAAGTATTTGTTAAACAAGTGAGTAGATATCCAACAAATGTTTGCGAATTAATGATATAAAAAGCATGGCCAGGTGCAGTCGCTCATGTCTGTAATCCCAGAACACTGGGAGGCCGAGGCAGGAGAATAACTAGAACCCAGGAGTCCAAGACCAGCTGGAGTAACACGGCAAGACCCTATGTCTAAAAAAAAATGAGAAAATTAGCTAAGCATGGTAGCACGTGTCTGTAGTGCCAGCTACTCAAGACTTTAAAGCAGAAAGATCACTTGAACCCAGGAGATCGAGGCTGCCATGAGCCATGATCACGCCACTGCACTCCAGCCAGGGTGACAGAGCAAGACCCTGTCTCAAATAATAATAATAATATATAATATAAAATACATAAAATTCATTTTTAGACAAGTAGGCAATATTCTTCTGGTTTGTCTTCCTAAATCAAAGTAAATACATTTAATAAAGAGCAGTGTTACCCCTAGTATTGTATTGGTCACTTTACTGCCTTCAGAATCAAATTATTAGATCCTCTATATGATAAATTGCTACCTGAATTATCTGAGACAAGCTTATATTTTATTTAATTTTATTCTGTTTAATGTCTTTAATTAATGTATCATTAAAGATTATTATTAATTAACTGATTATTTCATTTTATACATTTTAAGTCTTGCCATTTAATCTGACAAACAAAAAGAGGTCATTTGTTAGATCATGAGTATTTTTAGCTCAAAATATGATCCACATAATTTAATTAAACAGGCACTAGTCTTTTATTTCAGGAACTTAGAATGATTACAATAATGCTATATGTTAATCCAACAATATTACTTGTATAATGTCAAATATAAATTCTTCTATCAGCACTGGAAGGCAATGAGGAAAGCCCAGAGACAAGAAAACCTGTCCTAGGTTAAATGCTAGTATGTGGCAGAGTGAGGACTAAAACCTGGTTCTTTTAAGTTGGGCTCTACTATTATCCTCGTCATTTAAAATATGTAAAATAGATAACCTATAGAAGAGTAGGAAGATTTACCAACTCCTGCCAAAACAGCCAAGAAACGCGTATGTTAAATACAGATGTCAAACAAAATATTTTCAGACAACATCTACAAAAATACATATTTTTTTAATGGCAGGTAAAAGGATGATTAAATCAAGAGATAATAATAATTGTTGTTTGGTTATATATCATAAAGTAGAAATGCAGATCTATCTTTTAGAAACCTTAAAAGAAAACTGAGAACTTACCACACTAAAAATGGGAAAGAGGAAATCTGAATAAGCAGTAGGAGTTGCTCATTGAGTAAATGTTCTTGCATATTGAGCCCCTGTTACATGAGTTTTGATGAGATTCAGCCTCAACCAATTATCTTCAATATGTTTTCGTTGAAAGATTAAACTTATTTAACCAATGCACAAGAGATTTCTTCAATTAAAAGTGAAATGTCTGGTTTACTAAAAAAATTAAGGTCTATTTCTATTTTAACACTTAAGAAATTAAACAAGAAAAACTCTAAACTTGAGTTTAGCAATCAAGTCACAAGCACAATCCTATTTCTACAGAGAGTGTTAAGCTTCCTATTAGCTGCATTACACCATCTGACAATAAGTTGAATAAGCTTAATTAAAATGAAACTCCAAAAAGAACAATTTAAAATAATGGAACATGGGATAAAAGCAGACATAAGATATAGTCACCCAGTTTTAAGAATCAAGTAACCTATAGTGAAAATATGTAACTACCTGAACTCAAGGTAAAAACATAAATGATCAAAAAGCAAATGGTGGTACTGGGTCTCAGATGAATAAACTTGTACTTCCGCTGAAAAAGAGTCAAGGTTTTCACTGCTTCTCTAAACAAATTCTAAAGCCCACGCATGGTAACCTTTGAAATTTTAACAGAGCATCACCAGGCATTCACTGATTGCTTCAGTTTGCATGTCACTGGTCATAGAACTTTGAACCAGCCATTTTTGTTTGGAAAACTTGTAGATATTGTCTCTCTTTAAGTTAAACAAACCCTTGGACATACACAAATGCTGTTTAATGGAAGTTGTCTCATAAAAGGAAAATTTCACTGGTAAAAAATTAAATGGAATAATACACACCAAACCAAATAATCTCTGGATTTTAAAAAAAAAACTCATATATTTTATCTTTTTTCTCACCTACCTTATATATAAAAGATACCTTTTATTTCTTTTCATTTTATTCATAAAGAGAATGGTCCTATATGATCTTGAGTTACACCTATTTGAAATTAATGTTAAAATATCTTATTGTAATATCATAAATATAATAAAGATCAATTTTTGCTTTATAATATCCTTGATTGAAATGCAGAGGAGTATCTAAACAAATTTCTGGTAGTGTAATTCTGTTTTTCTATTGAACTTCATTAAAATATCAAAGGCATATTTTTATAGGAAAAACATAACTCCTTAATAAACTAAGGCAAAGAAAGTTTAAATCCATTAATTAAATAGAATTAATTTCCCATAAACATTGACAATATTCAGAATAGCAATTATATTATTGAGCTATGATCACTACTATTTACCTTAGAATAAAAATACTAACGAGAGACCAGATGCAGTGGCTCCCACCTGTAATCTTAGCACTTTGAGAGGCTAAGGTGGGAGAATCACTCGACCCCAGGAGTTTAAGACAAGCTTGGGCATCATAGCATAGCAACACCTCATCTCTACAGAAAATAATAACTTTCAAAATTAGCTGGGTGTGATAGTACACACTTGTGTTCCCAGCTACTCAGGAAGTTGAGGTAGGAGGATCATTTGAGCCCAGGAGCCTGAGGCTGCAGTGAGCTATGACTGTGCCACTGCATTCCAGCCTGATGACAGAGTGAAAAACCATCTCTAAAGAAAAAAAAATTTAAGAAATATTAAAGAGAAAATAAATAGCATGTTAAACTCTAACAGTATTCAGTTATTTTTTTTCCTTTAATGAGGGTTTATACAAAGAGTCTGTCTTATCCACAGGTGCGGTACACACAGTTACCTAATGCTGACACCTATTTGACAACTACTTATTTCTTTTTTAGTTCATTCCGCTTTATTACTATCCCCAGCACTACTCTGAAGCTGAAACTTTTCAAGTCACCATATTCAATCCCAATAGGAAAGTATTTGCTACATATGTTCCATGCATACGAAAGAACACATTTGATGGCAATTGATTAGCCTCTTTATGTTAATCTTAATGAAATTCCATTATTCTAGTTCCCTATCTTCTTGAACCAACTGTTTACTTTCTTATTTGCTGACAACTCTTCTTTTTGTCTTCTAACCAAAGGCTTCTTTGTCTCCTGTTCATTCAGTCGGGAAATCATTTAGTTGGTTGAATTGGTGTTGATTTGGTTAATATAGTAGTACTGTTTAAATGAGGAAAACTTCCAAAAGTTTAAATTTATTGAGCTGGATGTCAGTTTGCCTTTAACGATTACTATCAGTCAATATACAACATCAATAGGCTAAATAAAGTTGACTATACCTATATTTTTAAAAAGTCATTTAGTTTCTTTTTTGTTTTGGTCTATTTTCTCTCATCTCTTGTTTTCTCATTTCTGTTTTATTGTGGTAATGTATTAATGGATATATGTAATCCAAACACAAACAATTCTGTACATTACTCCCAGAAACATCTTCCTAGAATATTATATACATTCATTATTCTCATTCTACTCAAAAATGTATAGTGGTTCTCCATTGCATATAAAATAAAACCCAAATTCTAATAAAGTTCTGGACCCTGTGCTCAATACAGAAAGGGAAGCAGCCTAGAAATGAGAGCCTTTCATAATCTGAATCACTCGACCAACTTGCGTAACAGGCTCTTTTAAGGAAGTGAAAAGTCAGCAGATTGGTGAAATACAAAGTTCCAAAAGGAGAAGACTATACATAATTAATGTTTAATAAGTGTGCATCAATGAACAGGAGAGTCAGGTTTTAATTAGGACAAGGAGACATATAGAATAGATAGGAAATGGACTTGAGATGAAAAGAGTGAGAATCCAACTGTGCTGATGGGAAAAGGAAGTAGATACAATGACATGGGGAATGCAGAGATGGCGTGAGTTAGATGAGATAAAAGAAGTAACATCCATAAAGACTCGCTGAAGAGTAGTAAACTACAAAAGAAGTAAATGTTAGGAAAGAAAGCCAATTTACTGAAAGCAGGAAGGCAGAGGCAGATAAACAGACATGGAAATTAAAACATACACATATTTATAAGAATAATATAAAAAATTTTTTTCTTTTCTTATATGATCTTCTCCCTATTCAATAACTTGGGGAAGAATAAAATTGGTATAGCAGAAATGCAAAGAGAAAGAAATGTTAGTATTCATCTAACATTATCAAATTTTCAAGTGACACAATAATCTTGAGAAATTTTTGCTAAGAGAGAAAGGTTTTACTCCTTTACCTTGTTCATCTACACATCAAAAGCATAACTTAAGTGGTCTCAACCTAGAGTGTCTTTTTAAATTCTTTTTCTTTTACAGACCATATAAATCAGATAGAGAGAACTCTGAATGAGAATAAGGCCATTTCATTCTTTGCAGGAATAAAATTGGAGAACCTTTCCAGAGGAAGAAAAGGAGAAGCAAAAGAGACAACGAAAAGGAATGAAAATTGGATGCGTACATTGCTAATGTCACTCTGAGACCTATTATCCCCAAACAAACAGGCAAATAAGATGTAAGATGGAAAATCAAGTAGGTTGAGGAGAAAGCCAGTAACAGTGTTGTACTGTTTCCCATTTGGAACTCCTAGAAAGACTCCCTCACAAAGTACCCATTGGCAGCAATATGCAGAGGCCCCTGTACAGCAAAGATAAACAATTACATGGTAATGAGAGAGTTCTTTTAGGATCTATAGCATCGTGTCCTGAAAATTTATATCACATAAATTTAGAGGCATGTGCACTACGTTCATATGCCAGCATTTTTGGGTCTGAAGTGGGGGTGGGATAACTCTGTTTGGTAAATTCATCTGCCATTATATCTGAGTATAACCAAATATGGTCCTCACAGAACTTTAAGATACAGAAGGTTGAATTCTGGCATTTTTAACCACACAAGATTTGAGATATCCATACAGGATAGTATGCTGTATGGATAGTACACTGCAGAATCCTATGGAATAAGAAACTTAAATTCAAGAATACTGGGGAAAAAATAACCAGAAAGTACTCAACAGCCACACAAGATTTGAGATATCCATACAGGATAGTATGCTGTATGGATAGTACACTGCAGAATCCTATGGAATAAGAAACTTAAATTTAAGAATACTGGGGAAAAAATAACCAGAAAGTACTCAACAGCAGTAAAACTTAAAACTTTATATACTTGGCAGATCTGAGAAGCTAAATCCTAATCACTTCTCTTTAGGTTAGCTCCAAATCAGAAAATTAAAGAAAGCCTGAAGAGTCACTCTAATTTTTATCATTATACTGTCCTTCTTAGACTGCCTTGTGATAAGAACAAAGTGTTCTGGACAGGTCTCAGGCACAGTGGCCCAACCCATGAGGAGGTAACAGTCCCTTTGGCAACAGTTTAATCACTAAGTCCAATGTCATGGAAAAATCATCTAGAATCGTCACAACGTGTCTTATCCCAGAGAACTCACCCAGGCATGTTTGTCTACTCTGCTCTACTACAAAACTTTAACAATCCCATCCACAGTGTGTTGACTCTGACCATGAAATACTAACCACAGGGAGTAGAGGTCACATATAACCAAGTTTAAAGGCTCATCCCAGCGGCCCCCTCCTCAATAAACACACACACACACACACACACACACACACACACACACACACACACACACACACTTCTGGAATAGGCATGCCTTCCTTCCACCTCTTCCCCCTCTTGGTTCCAACATTTTCTTTATTTCAAACAGACCTCTGGCATTTACTTCCAGACAAACTACAAGAGTTACTAACTTTCCCTTTTTCCATATGAGTCTGCTTTCCTCACTTGCATGGAGAGAAGTTCCTCTCACTGACCTGTTTAATTCTAAGTTCGATATTCAATGGATTTTTAAAATATCTAGCCAGGCAGTCAGGGAGTATAAATGGAAAATAACCAGTATTTATTTGCCATTTTGTACTCACCAGATGAATGTGATCACATATTTGATCCCCCTGTTGTTCTAGGGGAGTAGGTTTCAATCTTTCCTGTGCCTAAAATCATCCGCGGCATAATGAGACATCATTCAGTATTTTCTTGTATTCGTCCAACAACATTCCACACTAAGAATTACCTACTCCCGATTTTAAAATGATTGTCCAATCATCTAAACGTCATTAATAATGTATCAATTCAATGTAATACTATGCCCTGTAGGAAAAGAAAAAGAGAAAACTCCTTATAAATGCATGTGAAATAGTCTCTAAGATATATTGTTCAGGAAAAAAACAAAAAAAAAAGCAAAGTACAGAGCAGAGAATATAGTATGCTACCACTTAGGTAAAAAAGAAAAAGAGGGCATGCTGGGAAGGACATATAAATATTGACTGGTTCCCAATTATAAAAAAAAACCTCTGGAAGCACACACAAGAAAATACAATACTGGTTAACTCCTGGGAGGAGAGATGGATGACTATGGAATATATACCTTTTGTTGAATAATATGAACCATGTTAATATATTATTCATTCAAATATAATTGAAATTAAAACTGAAAAATATTTAAGACATAAAGTAATTTTTTGTGAATCTAAGAACTGTTAAGTTTCATTTTACCATTGTACTGGTTCTAGGAAAATATGTCTCATGTTAGGAAAGATGCTCTCCAAAATCACATACTTTAGATTCCTTCTCATATAGTTGGCAGGGAAGAAAATTTCTGGTCTCCTACTTCTGAAAAAAGTTGCTGCTAGCCATGGTCCATACATCAACCAATTTTGAATCACACTGGTTACAATGACTGAATAGAATAAGAAACTTCAGCAGTATCCTTCACAAATTACTTCTTTCAACTTTTAAAATTCAACATTAAATCTCAATCATTGCACATGATAGGAGAATGCTAGAAATGATGTTAAAGAAATTGAGAAAAAACAAAAGAAAATTTACTGCTTGCACAAGCAACAATTTTTATTTTAGTTAGAAACTAGTCAATGAGCTGCATTGATGTACAGTTTATTGAACAGTGGCTCTGAGATCATGTGGTTCTGAGGCTAACACCATATCTAAATCATCCCTGTAGCACCCAGTACCAAGAACAATGTTTTTCAAGTTATGTTCTATGAAAACGTGGGGGTGCTTTGGATATCTGCAAATATTTGGTTTGCTCTACTTCTTTAAAAGTATATATAATTTAAACTCTATGTATGCATACATATATACACACATATGCATACATATATATGTCCTATATCAATTATATGTATTATAATACACATATAATAAATGTGTGTATATATATCCAAGTTGGAGACTTCAGAGGTAATGAAAACATTAACTTCTATGGCCAGGGAAATTCATTTTGGAACAAATCTAGGGAAGATATCTATGCATATATTTGAATTTCTTGAAAATGCCGGTGCTTAGGAGGGTTGAATCTTACAAAATGTGTTTTCTAAAATTCAGAACTGAGCATATCACACTATGTACAATTCTATTTAAAATCTTTGTTCTAGGTACATAGGGGTTCATTATATTAATCTCTCCAAATATGTATACTTTTCCTAATACAAAAAATTAAAAATTAAAATAAAAGGTTTGTTCTATTCTTCTGCTGTCCCAGCCAGATAGACAATTTCAAACTGATTCCATTTAGTTATTCCTCACGAGTCAGGGGGAAAATGTGGCTTCAAGTCGCCATCGCCCTTTGCGGTGGCTAGATCCTTCACCCTTTTGAGATTGTGTGCATTACAAAAGTCCTGGGCCACTTCAAACAGAAGATTCTTTAAGAAGAACTTGGCAGAGCCTCAAGGTACAGAGGATGTCACTCCAAACTGAACAAATGATGGAGAACAGACTGAGTTCTGGTGACTGGCCCTGACTGTGGGACAACAATTAAAAAAATGTGGAATTGGTTCCATGCAGCTTCTTAGTGCTTCATCACGGGATGGAAATCATTGCTTCGATTGGTCATGAGGTAAGGGGGAGATGGTGACTTGTGTCATTCCTATTTTCCTTCTTCTCCAGACATGAGTAGTTCATCTCTTAGAGGTGGGAAAATTTGCTCCTCAGTTATGGATCCAAATCATATTTCCACACTACCCTCTCACCCTCACCCTTTCCGATAGTAGTATACTGGCTGGAAAAAAAAATATTCTCGACTTACAAGTTTAAGAATTTTGTGAGTCCTAGTTGAGGGATTTGGTGAAAAGGAAGATATGAACTGGTACTCTAAAATGCATGCGCCATACTCTAGTAAATGTCAATCAAGCTTTAAACATACCTGCCTAGTACATGCTTTTGTCAAATTATAATCATATGTGCAAAGACAAGTGAACTTCCAATAAGTCGTACATGAAACCATCATAGTTTTATCATTTACTACGTATTTGAGTTGCTCCTTGTCTGATTTATATTTATGATAAATAATATAAATAGGCTGGGTGTGGTGGCTCACACCTGTAACTCCAGCACTTTGGGAGGCTGAGGTGGGAGGATCGTTTGAGCCCAGGAGTTTGAGACCAGCCCAGGCAACACAGGGAGACCCTATCTCTACAAAAAATTTAAAAATTATCTAGGCATGATGGTGCACATCTGTAGTACCAGCCACTTGGGAGGTTGAGGTGGGAGGATGGTTTGAGCCTAGGAGGCTGAAGCTGCAGTAAGCGGTGATCATGCCACTGCACTCCATCCAGCCTGGGTGATAGAGCAAGACTCTGTCTCAAACATAATAATACTAATATAAATGATTGTTAGAGGTTGTACGTGATGTAGTTATGAAATAAAATTATCCTACTATTCCTGTTAATCACATTATTATCAGATTGCAGGTCAGGCTGCTTTTCTTTTGCTTTGTTTTTCAACTATTATCATTTTTAATGGAACCATTGCAACTATTTTTCTTGTTATCTTGCAACCAGAGCCCTTCCAGGCATAAATTGAGAAGCAGTCTGAAAAAACACTGCAACTGTCATTCATGCACTTCAATCAAATGGCTTCATTGGTTTTAATGATTAATTTCATATTACTAAATATTTTAATTTGAATATGTAAAATAAATGTATACCAATAGAAAACTACTTTTATCTGTGTCTTTATTGGGCTCTAAATATATAAATACATTATATTTACATATTGATGTTAGAAATATTTTTAAAATAACAGCCTGGATCAATAACCAAAGAACAGGTTCAAAATAAGTTGAAAATTTCCTTTTCTAAGTAATGACTACTTTAGCTTTAACAAAATTCACAGAGCCATGTAGGATGGTTACAAAACAGAGTTTGAAAAATTTATGGTATGCAGGATAGCCCTGCAAACATCAAGCCACTTCTATCTTTCTATAAGGAGATAAACTAAAGAAGTAAGAGAGTTCTTGTAAAAAAATAATTTGATTTCAAAAACTTGGTTTTAATAATCATGTATGAACTTTTTCATCACGTGAGGGATAGCTGTGATAATCAAGTCACAATAATAGTTCTATTCATTTTTAGTAACCCTTAATGGTATTCCAAACTTCATAAACATATTTTATCATTTTAAAGTATATGTTACTTATCTATAAATCAGCAAGTATTCACATGTAGTCCTAATAAGCTGAGTACTATAAATACAAATTCTCGATACCATATAAATGAAATAACTTTCTCAACTTGTTTTGCAACTTTATTTATTTATTCATTCATTCAACAAATAATACCAGTTGAGTATCTCTTATCTGAAATATTAATACTTGGGACCAGAATTTTCAACTTCAGATTTTTTCAGATTTTGGAATACTTGCATATGTATTGATGAGATATCTTGAGAATAGGACCCAAGTCTAAACATGAAACTCATTTATGTTTCATATACACCTTTATACACATAGCTTGAAGGTAATTTTATGCAATTTTAAAAAATACTTTTGTGATTAAACAAAGTTTTCACTGTGACAAATCCCATGAGGTCAGGAATGGAATTTTCCACCTGTAGCATCACGTCGATGGAACTCAAAACTTTTGCGTTTTGGAGCATTTCAGATTTTGGCTTTTCTGATTAGGGATGCACAGCCTGTATTGACTGTCTGTTTAGAAAAGACACAATGGCCAGGCTCGGTGGCTCACACCTGTAATCCCACCATTTTGGGAGCCCAAGGTGGGCGGATCACGAGGTCAAGAGATCAAGACCATCCTGGCCAACATGGTGAAACCCCATCTCTACTAAAAGTACAAAAAATTAGCTGGGCGCGGTGGTGCATGCCTGTAGTCCCTGCTACTCGGGAGGCTGAGGCAGGAGAATTGCTTGAAACCGGAAAACGGAAGTTGCAGTGAGCTGAGATCACACCACTGCACTCCAGCCTGGCGACAGAGCGAGACTCTGTCTCAAAAGAAAGAAAAGAAAAGACACAAGCTCCTACCTTCACGGAATTTACATTCTAGCACGGTAGACAGACATTAATGTAATAGGTAAGTCAATTATACAATATTTTAGAAGGTGACTAGTACTATGGAAAAAAGTTCGAGCAGGTTAAAGAAGATTGGGTGTACAGGCAACAGAGATGTTACAATTTTAAATAAGACAGTAGACTTCAATGCGAATGCAGTATTGAGCAAAGACTTGAAAGAGACAAGGTAGATGCCACATACATAGTAGAGACAGAGGTTCAAAGCAAAGAGAATGAGCGCAAAGGCTCTGCAATAGGAGCATGCCAAATGTGTTGGAATAACATTGAGGAAGTTAGTATGTCTGAAACAGAGTGACCAAGGGGGAGTGTAATAGGAAACAAAGTCAGAGGTAAGGAGACAAGATCATACATATCGTGTCCTAGAGATGACTGACAGAATCTCAATTTTTCTTATGGGTGAAACAGAAAGCCAAGGTAGGGTCATGAGTAGAAAATGTAGCAAACTTAATACTACTGCATAGTAAATATTATTATGTAATAGAAAATTGCAAGGTTCAATGTGGGGCCAGGCACAGTGGCTCACACCTGTAATCCCAGCGCTTTAAAAGACCAAGGCAGGTGAATCACTTGAGGTCAGGAATTCGAGACCAGCTTGGCCAACATAGCAAAACCCAGTGTCTACTAAAAATACAAAAATTAGCCAGGCATGGCAGTGCACACCTGTAATCACAGTTACTGGGAAGGCTGAGGCAGGAGAATCACTTGAACCTAAGAGATGGAGGTACACCAAGAGTACACCACTGCATGCCAGCCTGGTGATAGAGTGAGACTCTGTCTCCCAAAAAAAAAAAAAAAGAAAAGGTTGAATGTGAATGAAATGTATAATAAAATGGCTCCTCTAAAATCTTACCTCCTACAGAGCTTATATTCTAAGATATTCACATAAAAACCATTTATTGAATAGTCACTATGACCAGATGCTATTCATTAATTAATTCAACAATTTATTAAGTGCCTATTGTGTGCCAGGTGCTACTCAGTGTACAGAGATAGGCACCACAGACACAAAGATTAAAGAATATCAAAACACAGGAGGGGAAAGGGCACTCTAGGAAAGCATCTAGGTTTAAGTGTTAGTATTACCATTTACTAGCTGTCTGATACTGGATACGTTTCCTAACCATTTTCAGCCCCAGTCGTCTCATCTGTAAAAGGGGTTAATAAAAGTACTCCTTATACTATAGGGTGTTCTAAAGATTGTTCTGGTCATTATGTGGAGAGTGGATAGTAAAGGAGGCAACACAGGAAGGAAGAAGGGAGAGTTAGGGAGCAATTGCAAAGGTACTGGGAGAGTTCGGGGTCATGACAAGAGTGGTGGGGAAATCACCAACCAGGATATATTTGGGAATTGGAGCCAATATGTCCTAATGGGTGGTGGTTAATTTGATGTGGCATATGAGAGAAAGAGAGGAATCAAGGATAATGTGTTTTGGCTGAAGCAACTGCATCAATGATGGAGTCATTTGATTGGATTGGTAAGACTGGAGATTTTGAAGAGAAAATTGGGTTCTATTTTGTATGTGTTATATCTGAGTTACCTATTAGATGTCCAAGTAAATTCCAAATCAGCATTTGAACATATAGATTTAAACTCAAGACATAATCAGGAGCTAAAGGCCTAAATATAAGAAACAGAAGTATATTGATGGGGATTATACCAGGAGATAAAATTAATTAATTAGATGGAGAAAGTAGAGAGAACAAAGAAGACTAAGGACTGAGCTCTGAATTACACCAATAATTCAAGCTCAGATATAAGGGAGGAGTCAGAGAGGAAAACAGAGGAGTAGTGAAGTCAGAGGAAAACTAGAAGCATGTGGTGTCCTATTTTTAAAAAATGAGGATGAGGGAATAATCAATTATCTCAAAATCTCCTGAAAGCTTGAGGAAAATAAGTCCTCAGATTTGACCATTGGTTTTGATTAGATGGGAGTCACTGTTGGCTTTGACAATAGGAGTTTCAGTAGAGTAATACATGTATCAGCCTGATTGAAGCATTGAGGAGAGAATGGAAAAGGAGAGGAAGTGGAGGTAAGTAAGGACAGCTCTTTTTTGTGGTGTTGCACATCAACAGTCCCAGCCAATAGGGAAGCTAAGGCAGGAGAATTGCTTGAGGCCAGGAATCTGATATGAGCCTGGGAAACACAGCAAGACCCCCTGTCTACATACATACATAGAGACAGACAGACAGACAGACAGACAGTTCTTTTTATAAATTTTGCTGTAAAGGGGAACAGAGAAAGAGGTCTTGGGCCAAGTGAGTACTTTCAAAGATGTTGATATTTATATTCTAATGGAAATAATCCAAAAAGAAAAGCAAAAATTGATGCAGGAGAAAGGGGCTAAACGAAGGAGAAAAGTCTTGAATAGGCTAGAGAAATGGGATCCCACATACAAACTGAAGAATAGAGTTTAGATAGAAGCCAGGACAGTTCAATCATTTAAGGAGAGAAAGCAAATTGCAGAAATAAGAGCAGGGAGCTGGTAATTTAGGGGTTGGAAAGATGAGGAATTCCTCTTCTGTTTGTTTCTATATCCTGAGTAAAGTGAGAATCACAGCTTAGAGTGATGAGGATGGGAGAGATACCTGATTTCTAGATATTTTTTCTCCCTGAGGGCCTGGGTCTCTTTGAAGGCTCTAGGGCAGGATCTGTTCCAGGCCTCTCTCCTGGCTTCTGGTAGCCTTGCATATTTCCTGGCCTAGGAATGCTTCATTCCAGTCCTCCGTTTTCATATGGTGTTCTTGCTGTGTTTCTTCACATCATCTTCTCTTGGAGCATGTCTGTCTCTGTATCCAAATTTCTTCTGTCTATGAAGACATCAGTTATACTGGATTAAGGCCACCCTAATGACTTCATCTTAACATGACTAATTCTACAAAGACTCTTGTTTCTAAATAAGGTCATGTTCTGAGGTAGCAGAGGTTATGATCACAACACATCTTCTTTTGAGGGACACAATTCAACCTATAACAGCCTCTCTCTCCCCCACTTCTCTTAGGTTTCAGCTTTCTCTAGTCTGTTAAATCTGTTAGATCTTTTCTATCTTTCTAGATTTCAAAACGTTGTTGAATATTTCTTCCATGTTGTGACTTCCTTCCTAGGTCTCTTTATATGTTTATTATGAAAAAGATAAATATTTATGCTCAATATGCTATGCTTAATTTCCAGAATAATTAGTTTAAAACTTAAATCATATCACATTAATGCCCAGCTCAACCATCCAATGTTTTCCTATGGCACTGAGAATAAAATCCTAAATCTCTATCATCATCCACAAGGATCAGCCCCATCCTAGTTCTCTGAAGGTATCTCCTAACTCTCTGCCTTCACATGCCCCACTCCAGTCACATGGCCTTCCTGCCATTCTTTAAAATTGCCAAGTATGTTCCCACCTCAAGCCTTTTGTATTTGCTATTTTCTCCTCCATCAAATATTACTGAGGCTTGCTCCCTCACAAGATTCAGGTTTCTATTCAAAAGACTCTCGCAGAGAAATAAACTTGCTTGACCATTGTCTTGGTTTGGTTTCTTCCAAAACCAACTCTAAAACAAGAATTGGATAAAAAGAGTCTATTTGGAAGGCAATCTCTGAAAGCAGAGTAAGGAAATAGGAAGATAAGGCAAGGAAGAGAAGAAAGCCAATTAGGAGTGTGCTGATGGGTGGCTCACTACGGTGGGCACCTAAGACTTCACACCACTGGAGACACTTAAGAACTATCACCAACTCTATCTCTCACTGGTTGAAGATTGTTTCTGGGGACATTAATTCCCAGCCTGCCCATGTGCTGTCAGACCTGGTACTTGCTGGTACTTGAGGCAGAGAACATAACAGGCTCCCAATGAACATTTGTTGAATGAATAAATGGAATGTGTAGAATTTTCTGGAGACACCAGGTAGAATAAGTATAAAAAAGAAACCCAGAAAAAAGATGTTAAAGCATATTAATGATTTTAAAAAACTATCTACTTAGTAATTGAAATTAATGGTAAAACAAACAAACAAACAAACAAAAAAAACAAGCTGGGCATGGTGGCTCATGTCCGTAATCCAAGCAGTTTGGGAGGTTGAGACAGGAAGATTACTTGAGGCCAGGAGTTCAAGACCAGCCCTGGCAACATAGCAAGACCCTATATCCACAAAACAAAAAAATAAAAAGTTAGCCAGGCATGGAAGCATGCAACTGTAGCCCCAGCTACTCAGGAGGCTGAGGCAGGAGGATTGCTTGTGCCCAGGAGCTGAGGCTGCAGTGAGTTATGATCATACTAATGCACTCCAGCCCAGGCAACAGAGTGAGACCATTTTTAAAAAAAGAAAATAAGATACAAGATAGTACTATAGAGTGCCTCTGGGTTTTGTTTTGTTTTGTTTTAAATATATTTATGTATAATATTATTTACAGTACTAATCCTCTGTCACAAAAGGATTTCAAAATACAGTAGCTTAAATAAGATTCAAACTTATTTTCCTCTAATGTTACATCCAGATACAAGCAGTCCGAGGCTGACAGGGCAGCTATCCTCGACATGATAATATCTATCTCTAGACTTAAGATAGCTGTTCCACCCTCTCCATCCCCTAGCTGGTAAAAAGAAGGGAAAATTCTAGGGAAAAAATAGGCCCATTCTTTTTAAAGTAATAACCCAGAAGAGGCACACATTATTTTTACAAATCCCATTGAGCAGAACATAGTCACATAGCCAAACCTAGCTCGAAGGGAGCCTAGAAATGCAATCGTTCACTAGATGTGCCCAGATAAAACTAGGGAGTCGATGATTAAAGGAAGAACGGAGAATGGTGATTGGTGGGTAAATAACAGTTTCTCTCACACATAAATATACTTGAACATGAACAATTTTGGAGAATAAGAATTATGGGAAGTTAGAATGGACTCCCAGAGGTCTGGATTAGAGAATGGCTTGCTTGTTTGGTAAATCACTGTGTATTATTTGGAATGACTGCCAAGTATGTATACACTACAGTTTGGATATTTTCTCCCCCAAAGCTTATGTTGAAATATGGTCTCCTGTATTGGAAGTGGGGTCTGATGAGAGATGTTTGGGTCCGGGGGACATATCACTTATGAATAGCTTGATGCCGTTCTTGCAGTAATGAGTAAGTTCTTGCTCTGTTAGTTCTCAAGAGTTGGTTGTTTAAAAGAGCTTGGCACCTCCCCACCCCCCTGTTTTCTCTCTCACTATGTGATCTCTCCCCTTTACTTTCTGCCATGAATGGTAGCAGCCTGAGGTTTTCACCAGATGCCCAATCTTACAGCCACGGAGTTGTGAACCAAGTAAACTTTATTGCTTTATAAATCACCCAGCCTCAGGTTTTCCTTTACAGCAACACAAATGCATTAAGACAGAATATCACTTTAGTAGCATTAAAAATCTATTCTTGCCACAGTCCAATGCATGATAAAAGTTTAAGCTTTCTGTTGACCATAACTGGTCATGCATTCTCTCCCTATTGAGTAGCAGGAAAAGAGATAAAATTTTAATTTTTGAATTACAGTATCTTCTCTCTTAGACTCTCAAAAGGGTGTGAAAACTCAGTCTTTTTTGTTTTATTTTGTTTAAATGTCTACTCTCGAGTCACTTCCACCCCTTGAAACTTTTGCGAATGGCATGAAGCTACAGGAATGGCAAGGGCTCGTGTGCTCTCATGGCACTGTGGAAAATGGTAGGTCTGCACTAGAGCTTGTCTTCAGATGTGTACTGCTCCTGAAGCGTGGCTGGTAAGGACCCATGTCAGACAATTTACTGTCTCTCAGAAAGGTTTTGGAGAAGAATGATCAGGAGTGTGAAACACACCTATCTCTGCACATTCACACTGCTCCACCCATTTATTCTGTTGGGGGCTGCCCCATGCAGGTCTCCCTGCAGAGTGGTGAACACCCAGCACACCAAAGGAATGGGGCAAACATCCCTCTGCCTTCAACATCCACTCACCAGAATAAATGTTCTCATGCCCTCAACTGATTTAGCACTGCTTTCCCCCAGGATTTCACCATGAAGAGAAGCAGTCAAGACGTGTATCTCATTGCTTTCTTACTCTCTCTCCTTATCATTCTCCTGAAGACAGAACAAGCAGATTCAGGCTTTCCCCTTCTTCCAATCCCTCTTTTCTCCTAGAATAGCAAACTTCATGGCCTAGCCATCAACCTTAGAGGCAGTACCATTTCAAAGCTGGGGAAGAAATGCAACAACCTAAGTTCCCACACCTGGTTCTTGGTATATTAAAGGGAGCTACACAATTTGGAAATTATTTTTCTTTCTCCAGTAAGACTAGATCTCAAAATTATTATAAGAAATTCTTTTTGGTAGTTGGAAGTGGCACCACTGTTTTTTTGTTTTTTTTTTTTTTTGTTTTTTTTTTGCTTTTTATATCTTTTTTGCTTTTTATAACAATACTTTTAAATGTGCATCATACAGATGCATACAATTGTTTCATCTATAACTCACCTTTTTCTGCTGGACGTTTTTAAAAATAATTTCACTTTTATTTTAGATTCAGGAGGTACATGTACAGGTGTGTTACACGAGTATATTACAAGATGCTGAGGTTTGGAGTATGATTAATCCCATGACCCAACTTGTCAGCATGGTACCCAATAGGTAGTTTTTTTACCCCCTTGCCCTTTCTCTTCTCCCCCCTCTAATGACCCCTACTGTCTATTGTTGCCAACTTTATGTCCATGAGTACCCAATGTTTAGCTCCTACTTATAAGTGAGAGTATGTACTATTTGGTTTTCTGTTCCTACATTAATTCACTTAGGATAATGGCCTCCAGCTGTATCCATGTTCCTGCAAAAGACATAGGTTTGTCCTTTTCCATGGCTGCATAGTATTCCATGGTGTATATGTACATTTTCTTTATCCAATCCCCCATTGATGAACACCTAAGTTGATTCCATGTCTTTGCTATTGCAGTTAGTGCTGTGATGAACATATGAATATATGTGTCTTTTTGGTAGAATGATTTATTTTTCTTGGTAATATACCCAGTAATGGGATTGCTGGGTCAAATGATAATTCAATTTCTAGTTCTATCAGAACCCTCCAAACTGCTTTCCACAGTGGCTGAACCGATTTACATTCCCACCAACAGTGTATAAACATTCCCTTTTCTCGGCAGTCTCACCAGCATCTGTTATTTTTTGACTTCTTAATAATAGGTATTTGACTGGTATGAGATGGTAACTCATTGTGGTTTTGATTTGCATTTCTCTGGTGATTAGTGATGTTGAGCATTCTTTCATACATTTGTTTGCCACTTGCATGTCTTCTTTGAGAATTAGCTGTTCATGTCTTCCTTTGCTTGTTGAATTAAGTTCTTCTAGATTCTGGATATCAGACCTTTGTTGGATGCATAGTTTGTGAATATTTTGTCTCATTCTATAGGTTGTCTGTTTACTCTGTTGATAGTTTCTTTTGCTGTGTAGAAACTCTTTAGTTAACTTAATCCCATTTGTCAATTTTTGGTTTCGTTGCAACAAAAATGCTTTTGAGGACTTACAGATTGATTGCCAAGACTGAAGTCCAGATGGTGTTTCCTAGATTTTCTTCTAGGATTTTTATAAAGGTTTTACATTTCAATCTTTAATCCATATTGAGTTAAATTTTTTATATGGTGAAAAGTAGGGGTCCAGTTTTATTCTTCTGTATGTAGCTAGCCAGCTATCCCAGCACCATTTATTGAATAGGGAGTTCTTTCTTCATAGTTTATTTTGTCAACTTTGTCAAGATCAGATGTCTGTAGGTGTGCAGCTTTACTTCTGGGTTCATTATTCTGTTCAATTGGTCTATGTGTCTGCTTTTGTACTAGTACCAAGCTGTTTCGGTTACTATAGCTTTATAGTATAGTTTGAAATTGGGTAATATGATGCCTCCAGCTTTGTTCTTTTTGATTAGGATTGCTTTGTCTATTTAGTCTCTTTTGGGTTCCATATAGATTTTATAATAGTTTATTTTCCTAATTCTGTGAAAAATGACATTGATAGTTTAATAGAAATAGCATTGAATCTGCAGGTTGCTTTGGTCAGTATGGCCATTTTAACAACATTGATTCTTCCTATCCATGAGCATGGAATGTTTTTCCATTTGTTTGTATCATCTATTATTTCTCTCAGCAGTGCTCATAGTTCTCCTTGTGAAGACCTTTTACCTCCTTAGTTAGATGTATTTCTAGGTATTTTATTTTTTTTGGTGGCTATTATAATTGGGATTGCATGCTTGATTTGTATCTCAGCTTGAACATTATTAGTATATAGAAATGTTACTCTTTATACATTGATTTTGTATCCTGAAACTTAAGTCATTTATTATTATTATTCCAGGAGCCTTTTGACAGAGTCTTCGGGGTTTTTCTAGGTATAAAATCATACTGTCAGCAAAGATAAATAGTTTGAATTCTTTTCCTATTTGGAACAACTCTTTTGTGTATTTCTCTTTTCTAATTGCTCTGGCTAGGACTTCCAGGACTACATTGAATAGGAGTGTTGACAGTGGGCATTCTTGTCTTGTTCCAGTTCACCAGGGAATGCATCCAGCTTTTGCTCATTCAATATGATGTTGACTGTGGGTTTGCCATAGATGGGTCCTGTTATTTTGAGGTATGTTTCTTCAATGCCTAGTTTGTTGAGGGTTTTGATAAAAAGTTTAATTCAACAATACTTAACTATCCTAAATATATGCACCCTCAACATTGAAGCACCCAGAGAGATAAAATAAGTACTTCTAGACCTATGAACAAACATAGATAACCACATAATAATAAGTTGGCCTTTAGCACCCCATCAACAGCATTAGACATATCATTGAGGCACAAAACTAACAATGAAATTCTGGACTTAAACTTGGCCCTTGACCAATTGGACATCTATAGAATATTCCACCTATCAACCACAGTTATACATTCTTCTCATCTGCACACAGAACATACCCTAAGCTCAAGTACATGATCAGCCATAAAACAAATCTCAATAAATTTAAAAAAAAAACTAAAATCATGCCAACCATACACCTGGACAACAGTGGAATAAAAATAAAAATCAATACCCAAAAAAATCTCAAAACCACACAATTATGTGGAAATTAGACAATCTTGTTCCTGAATTACTTTTGAGAAAACAATGAAATTAGGCAGAAATCAAAAATCTTTGAAATAAATGAAAACAGAGACACAACATACCAAAATCCCTGGGGCACAGAAAAGCAGTCTTAAGGGGAAAGTTTATAGTGCTAAACACCTACATCAAAAAGTTAGAAAGGTCTCAAATTAATAATCTAACATCACACCTAAAGGAATTAGAAAAACAATAACAAACTAACCCCAAAGTTAGCAGAAGAAAAGAAATAACTAAAATCAGAGCAGAACTGAATGTAATTGAGACCCCAAAATCTATCCATGGAATCAACAAAACCCAAAGTTGGTTCTATGAAAAGAAGATTGATATACTGCTAGCTAGATTAACAATGAAAAAAAGAGAAAATACAAATAAATACATTAAGAAATAACAAAGGTGACATTACAACCAATGTACAGAGATACAAAAGATACTCAGAGACTATCATGAATACCTTTATGCACACAAACTAGGAAATGAATAAATTTCAGGAAACACATATTCAATATTGAGTCAGAAAGAAATTAAAGTCCTAAAACAGAACAATATCAATTTCTGATATTGAATCAGTAACAAAACACCTACAAGCCAAAAAAAAGCCCCAGACCAGATAGATTCATAGCCAAATTCTACCAGACATACAAAGAGTCAGTACCAATTCTACTGAAACTATCATTCTACAAAGCCAGCATCACCCTGATGCCAAAACCAGGCAAAGACACAATGAAAAAAGAAAACTACAGACCAATATCCCTGATCAACATAGATGCAAAAATCCTCAACAAAATACTAGCAAATCAAATCCAGCAGCACGTGAACAGTTAATTCACCACACTCAAACAGGCTCCATTCTTGGGATGCAAAGTTGGCTCAACATATACAAATAAATAGATATGATTCACCACATAGAATTAAAATCAAAAACCATGTGATCATCTCAATATTTACAGAAACAGCTTTCTGCTGCACTACTGTACAACAAATTCCAGCTACCATGTTACTTTCCTTTCTCTTTACATTTTTTCAATAAGTTCAAATTTCATCAGCAACTCCCCAAAAATAGCAATTGGATGCTTTTGGCTAACTAAGAAGAAAATCTTCAGCATAGAAATTCATTTAAAAAAAAACAAAAAAACTTTCCTGGTCCTGGTACAGTGGCTCATGTCTATAATCCCAGCACTTTGGGAGACCAAGGCAGACAGATCACTTAAGGCCAAGAGTTCGAGACAAGCCTGGCCACCAGCCTGACAAAACTTCATCTCTACTAAATATACAAAACTTAGCCAGGCGTGGTGGCGCACCTGTAATCCCAGCTATTCCGGAGGCTGAGGCATAAGACTCACTTGAACCTAGGAAGCAGAGGTTGCAGTGAGCTGGGCAGTAGAGTTAGACTCTGTCTCAAAAATCCATAAATAAAATAAATGTAAAAGTAACCTTCCTGGAAAATCAGGGAAATTTCAAATTAAAAGATCTGTGGAGGGCCAGTGTGGAGACTCACACCTATAATTCCAACAGTTTGGGAGACTGAGGCAGGAGCATTGCTTGAAGTCAGAAATTTGAGACCAGTCTGGGTAACATAGTGAAATCCCATCTCTACAAAATTAAAAAATAGCCAGGCATGGTGGCAGGTGCCTGTAGGCACCTCTCAGCTACTTGGGAGTTTAAGGCAGAAAGATGGCTTAAGCCCAAGAGTTGGAGGCTGCAGTGAACTATGATCAGCCACTGCATTTCAGCCAGGGTGACACAGTGAAACCCTGTCTTTAAAATATATATACAGATAAAAGTTAAAGATCCATGGTTTTCATTGTTAAATGCTTTGCATTAAAAAAAATACTTTTTTCATTTGGGAAAAGTAAACATTACCTTATAATTATTTTCTTACTTTAACAGCTGAAAATCTTTCACAGTTAAAACTATCATCATTTAGTGACAGATTTATAATTTACTCATATTTTTATTATTTTAAAAAGTATTTTAAAATTTAACTTTTTCTTTGAATTTTCTATTTGAAAATATAGTGCTTATGTTATCATAGTAAGTAAAAATCAGAATGGAAATTTTATATTTACTGCATATATAATTACACTTTTAAAAAGTAGATATAATGGGGTGTGGGTATAAACTAGGGAAAAAAACATTGTAATGTGATAACATTTGTAAAATTGAACAAAAAATTTCCCCCTTGAAGTTACCAGATATTCTGTAATGTAGCTATAGCAATCCTATAGAGAAATCGTATGTTTAAAACAGAAAAAAAATGGATCTATAGATTTTCTTAGTGTAATTTTCTGATCTTTTGGGGTTTTTTCTATCTGATGGCCTCAAATTACAAATTATTTCCAGTGTCTACTCAGTTACACAACTGTCTACCAAGAGATCCACATGGCTTTTTATAACAAAGTCAAAGTAATCTTGTTTCTGCTAAACATATTTTATGAAGGATTTCAAAAGACAAATGATGCAAATACATTTTGACAGAGAGATCTAACACTGTGAAATATGTAAACATTTTTTCCTATCTGGAATATGTGAGAAGGTTCTGTAACACTATTCAAATGATGAGAAAATTATCTTGGGTATACAAAGACAGTTTAATAGGGAGTAAGAGAACTTGAATTCTAATCTCTCTTCTGCTCTAAATTGCTCTGCTTGAATAGTTTCTTAACCTACCTAAGCCTGTTGTCAGATGTAAAACCTGGAGAGCAAGAGTTTCTCTCTCACATCACATGGCTGTTAGGTAAAGACTGCATTAATTAATGTTATTTTAACATTATTGATTTTGAATCAGTAGCTAACCATCCAAAGAAAACTAGAATGTAAATTTGAAAAGTGTCTTATTAGCAGCAATATTAAAAGGACCTAATTCAGTTGCACAAGCTTAATGGAAATTAGAATTTCCATTAAAAGAAAGGCAGCAAGTTTTAAAAGAAAGTAATAAAAGGAAGAAAATAAGTGGAAAAAGACCACAGACTATTCAAAAGAAAGGCACAGAGTTGTTCAGAAATATTACCTTTAATTAACAAAAAAATGTATATAATAATTATCTATTAGGAAATTGTGTAGTGCAATAGGCTTGCCCAGATAATGTCTACCCCTTCTAAGGATCTGCAAGTGAATTTTCTAAAATTCATGTATTCAAATAACTAATCTTTTGTAAAATAGCAATAATAATGCCACAGTTTTTGTTTTGTTTTGTTTTGTTTGTCTTTTGAGGCAGAGTTTTGCTCTTGTTGCCCAGGCTGGAGTGCAATGGTGCAATCTCAGCTCACTGCAACCTCCACGTCCCAGGTTCAAGTGATTCTCCTGCCTCAACCTCCTGAGTAAGTGGGATTGCAGGTGCCCACCGCCATGCATGGCTAATTTTTAGTAGAGACAGGTTTTCGCCATGTTGGCCAGGCTGGTCTCAAAATCCTGATCTCAGGTGATCCACCCACATTGGCCTCCCAAAGTGCTGGGATTACAGGCATGAGCCACCACACCTGCCCACAGTTTTTTTTTAAGTATTAAAGTCTTATAAAAAGTTAAAAGTTGTTGCTATTGTAATCGGATTGAGAATGCATTTTTTTGGAGCCTAAACAGGCATCTAGTATGTTGCTGTCATTCCTTTACTAAGAAAATATCACTAACAGTGGCTTAAATTAATACGCTCTGCTATCTTTTTCTATTTCATACATAAACATGAAGCCTTTGTTCATGGATGCCCATTCTGTTAGCCTGTTGTAAGTTCCCAGATTATGTTCGAGGAACTGAATTGAGCTAATTATACAGATCTTTGACTATCACTTAGTACAAAGGCTTGTGCATAGAAAGCTATCCAGTTTTAATACTGGCCAAAGTCCTGCAGAATTGCTGCTGCTTCTTGTAGACAATTATTTAAATGTCTAAGGCATTTTAAGTGGTGTATAACTCATAAGGCAAGAAATTTATAAGCAATACAATTTCTATAAAAGAGAAAGAAAATTGCATTGTAAAAAATTACTTTCTTTTACTTGTAGGAATCAGAAATCTCTCAAAGTGAGTATAACAATACAGTTATTATTGGAAAAAACAATCCCCAATTCTTAGGTACTTTAGAAAGAAATTAAAGGTGAAGAAACTACACATCTAAAGAGAGTGGCTTGCATTACCTTTGTGCACCATTAAGCAACCCAAATTATTTTTGTCAGCCAGTCAACATTTCAATCATCTGGCTTCTTGGTGTTTATCCAAATGTTTGCTTTTTTACATCATGTTGACTCCACAGCCACAGTAATTCTTAAATACTCAGTTCCTCTACCTTTGGACTTCAGGGCATTAATATACACAGGCATTTCAACAATGTTTTCTATGAAAGAAAAAGTATTCAATAGTGGTTTGATACGGAAAATTATAATAAATGGCTAGCATTTACTGAGCACTTATCGTGTGCCAGGCACCAGCTTTCACACGTATTATTTTATTTTACCCTCACAGCAAAAAAAGGAAATTGAGCATTGGAGAGGTTAGGTAACTTATCCAAGGCCATAGACTTAGTTAATAAATAAGCTAGGATTCAAACCCAGATCTAACTTAATCACTTATCTCTCAACATTCAACATCCTGTTATTGCAAGAGCAGTTCATTAAACCTTGCAGCAAATTCAGTGTTTCAAGAATATAGTACATGCTGACAAAGATACGGATACCATAGCTTCTCCAGTCTTCCATAGATAACCATTATTTAATCAGTGCTCAGAGCTATAACTGAAGAAGTGGGAGAAGAAGGAGAAAGAGGAGAAGAAGAACAAAAACAAGAACAAAATGAACAAGAACAAGAAGAAAGAAAGAAAAATTAATTTAATATTTTTCCCTTGGAAAATAAAAGCTAGATTCCAAAATACATCATTTGGATCATATTGATTAGATCTTAAGTTATTATCTCTCTGATCTAAACCCATCCTTCTTTTCTTGATTTTGTAAAGTTGGGACAGAAACTTTGTGAATTATGTTTCTTCTTTGTCAGTTAATTCTTGTTAAAATCTGCCAAAGAGAACTGCAGAAGAAGATTATAAAGCATGAGGAAGGCTAATACATTTTGGAAAGAAATAATATGGATAACAGCAGCAGTAGATGAACTAGGAAACAAAGAGGCAACAGAGAAATTCACTAAACAAACAAAATGAATCTTTAAAAAATTAATAAAATTTGAAAACTTCTGGCACACTTGATCAAGAAAAAAATTAAAACCACAAAAAAACTGAAATGAAAAATAGAGAAGTAGAGCTACAACAGAAATGAAGAAAGAATAATGAGGGTTTCTGCCCGAGGAATGGCAGATGATTTAGCTCTTATGAATACTCTAACTCCCAATGGAAAATGGAGTAGAGACAAAGTGGAAATGTGGGATTATTGCAACATATAATAAAGAAAACTTCCAACATACACAAAATAGATTAGTATAATGAATCTTGAAAAAAGTCAGAACTTAAACATCTGAGGAGAGAACACTACCATAGCTGCTGGTATTTCTGAGATTGCAAAATAAGGCTCGTTCTGGGAATATATAAGAAGGTGGAAATTGGAACCAAATGCTTCTTCAGTGTAAAAAGCCATTGGTAGGGTGAAGCTGACACAAACAGCAAGTTAACAGAATGGAGCAAACAAAAGTTAGAAAATATTCCAAATACATAATGCGTAGTGATAGTGCAAGTGTGTGACAAATGTGACCTCATACACTGTTTATGGTAATAATAATAGTGTACAGTCTTTCTGAAGCCAATATGGCAATATGTTTCAAAACCATAAAAGTGTTCATACTGTTTCACAATGTGATCCACATATGGTAGTTTATTTAAAGACAGGATTCAGAGATGTGTCCCAAAATTTACATTCCTAATGGTAATAAAATACATTCAACATGTAATAGAGACCAAACAATTAAACCTGAGCAAGGATTATGACCAAATCACCTCTTCCAGGAAGGCTTCCAGACAATCTATAATGTGGAGTAGCTACCCCGACTGTGAGCTCCCATTGTCCCCTGCACTTCCCCCTAATTCACCATTCTTACGGTACTCCATAAGGTGATGGTTTGTTTGATGGTGTGACCCCTGAGACTATGGACTGTGTCTTTATCTCTGTATCTCCGACATCTGCTCAAAGACGGATTCAATAAATATTAACTGAATAAATTGAAGAAAAAAAATAGGGTGAAAGGATACTTTTTCATGAAAAAGGCATTTATTTGTAGACATGACAAAAATGTATAGGGATAAATTCATATTTCTTTTAATTTAAAAACTATCAATAGCTGGGTCTTCCACTTTATTGACAACTTAGGGCCTGTGCTGAGTTTCTTTCATTCACTCTTCCGGATCCACACCACACCCTCTCCACCCTGGTCTGTGCGACAGGAAGCTGACCTGCATGGACTGTGTCTACTGAATTTTTTGCCCTCTGGGTTCCATGAGGTTCTGTCAGTGGGAAGCCTGGTGGCATATTGGGATTGATAGGAGAATGAGGTAAGAATGTTAATTTCCTTGCTCCCTACCTGCTGGGTCATTGGGAAGCTACAGCTCTGGTTGGGCAGGCATCTCCAAACAGCCACCCACTCCTGCTCCCTCCTCTTGCTTCTTCAGGCCTAGAAATAATACTGTCTGTCCATCTTGCTATCTCTGGCATAGTTTCATTTTCTAAACTCTGCCTGCAGGTTTGTAAACAGTCCTCTTCTCAAAGTGCCTAGTTCAAATGGGCCAGAACCCTGACTATTAAAACACCTTTGTTCACAATTCTGAATAAGATCTTGAAAAGGGGGCAGATTTTACGGTTGACAGTAGAATCCTCTAGTGTTTTTTTAATCCAAAGATATAATAATGAGTATCAAGAAGATCTTTTAAGGCAGTGTTCATTAGCAGAAATGTGCTAAGAGTTTTACTATGGGCAAGGGTGAATGCTTTTGAAAATGAATAATATAAACTATAGTTAGAAAATAGCATAAAACAAGCTGTTTCATAGCAGAAAAAAAGCCATAAATCAGGAAAAATATTATTATCAGTTTTTGCTCCACAGAAATGATGCAATTTAATCTTAAAATTTTTAAGAACAATAAATAGTAAGAATCACTAGACAATAAGTGTTTCCATTATCCTATCCATTTTTATAACCTATACTTTCAATGCTTAGAACAGCACCTTATACATGAGTACTGAGAAACTGCTTATTCAATTAACTAATCAGGAAGAATACTGTAAACAAAACAGAAAATACCATCTTATACTTGCATAAAAAGGAAGATTTTACACTGAGAATATGAAATGATAATCCAGTTATTATATAACAATAAAGACATAAGCAATAAAAGACAGAACCAGAAAATAGTAAATATTCATAAATAAATACATAAAAAATTATTGATATGCACATAGACTAAAACTACTGGACTTGTACTAAAACAATAGATACGACTTTTTAAGTGAATACATCTATTAAGTATTTCACATATACTATTAATAACTTTAATCTGCACGTTCCTGTTATGTGGAAGTAATTAAGGAAGGCCTAGGAGGATGTGATAACTTTGTTAACTCAGAAAGAAGAAACAGATATTGTCCAAGAAGATGAAAGGAGAAAGAAAGTTCCGGGTAGAACACCAGCATGTGCAAACTCACAGAGACAAGACAGCAGAATGCATTTCAGGAACTTCAGACATTTCAGTCGTAAAGAAGGGGTGAAAGTTGCCAGGAGACAAAGCAGGATTTTATCATGAAGACCATGGGAAGCTATTATTTCTATATAGAAATATCATTATCTAACATTTGTTTTAGGCGTGTGTATGGTACAGTAGTGTAAAGATGATTGTTTAGTTATTTAGTTATTTAGACTAAAATGAATAATAAGGGCAAGTAATACATAAAGCACAGATGCTCGTTCTTTTCTTTCTTAGGTTGTTGCTATGCTGCTTTTTGCATCCCTGCATTATTATGCTAGTCTACATTCTAAGAAAAGTCACCTATGGCTTTGTGTCCCCCAGTCAGCTGTTTAGTCTGTCCGGCAGATCCCCACTGGCGTTTATACAAAGCATATCTTTTGGAGTCGTACATCCTTTGTCTAACGCCCTAACAAGGCTCTACAGCACTCACTGGGACAAGAGCACCACCTTGTGTTGCGTCACTGGCTGTTCACAATTCTCAACATGCTCTGTTTTCGCTTCAGCTAGAGCTACTTGTGGCTAAACCTTTGAAGCTTCCTCCCAGGAGTAGCATGGAATAGAAAATTGTTAACAAATATTTTTCCAAATATAACAAAAAGGGAGTCCACGCCCTTTTTTCAATACAGTAATTGTGTTAATGCCTAAGATTAGTATATTGGTTGCTACATGCTGGAAAATGCTTAGCTTATGTCCTCTGAACTCTTGCTATGTATTCTTGTTTTTAACAGATTTATGCTTCAAGAAATGTTTTCAATGCAACTAAAATTATGATCTAGGAGCTAAAAGTCAGTTAAGTGTAAACTTACCCTGTTCTGTCTTATAGAGGCCCACAGTAAATAAGGTTTTTGAAAGAATTCCAAGGTGTTCTTTGAAAGTACATTCCTTGATTTCTGCAAGCCTTTGCAAGCAGAACAACTATTTCAACTATTTTAAAAGAATTATTGGAGAAGGAAGTTTTCTTAAATTCCTGGAGAAGGACAATGCATAGATCCTTTCTGCCTCCTCCTCCCTACAACACTCCACAGGCAGTTTTGCTTACTTTTCTATTATTTAGGCTTTACTTTTTTCTATTTATTGCAAAATGAGCTCCAAATAAGTAGAAGTTTATTACTATTTTCTTAGAGTAGAAGCCAACATACTACCACTAAAAATGTTACTGAGCACACATGATGAACATTGCAATGAAAACTGAAAAATCCATTAATGTATTATTGTTCCCATTTCAAGATAGGAAACTGAAGCTCAGAGAGGATTACAGAAGTTCATACATCTAGTAAGTGGTACGGTCATTTCAAATCCAGGTCTCTTGGACTCAGCACTTGTACCCCAAACCATTATGCTTTATTGTCTCTAACCATAGCATTCCAAATCATAAGCATATATTAATACAACCACCTCTTAAGTGTAATACAAATAAATTATATGCAAATGTCAAAACTGACACAAATTTTTTTAAAAGTTGATCATTCACAACTTACTGCAAAACTACAGTAGCGAGTGTGGCTGGCAAGATGGCAAAATACAAACAGCTTTGGTCTGCAGCTCCCAGCAAGATCAACACAGGAGGAGGGTGATTTCTGCATTTCCAACTGAGGTACCCAGCTCATCTCACTGAAACTGGTTAGACAGTGAATGCAGCCCACAGAGGGTGAGTGGAAGCAGGGTGGGGCATAACCTCACCCAGGAAGCATAGGGGATCCGGGGAACTCCCTCCCCTAGTCAAGAAAAGCCCTGAGGGACTGTGCCATGAGGAACAATGCAGTGCGGCCCAGATACTATGCTTTTCCCACAGTCTTCACAACCCAAAGACCAGGAGGTTCCCTCGGTTGCCTACAACCCCAGGGCCCTGGGTTTTGAGTAGGTGGTTTTCCCCTCACAGCTTAAATAAAGTTTCTGGGAAGTTCAAACTGGGCAGAGCCCACCACAGTGCCACAAAGTTGCTGTAGCCAGATTGTCTCTCTAGATTCCTCTTCTCTAGGCAGGGCATTTCTCAAAGAAAGGTGGCAGCCCTGGTCAGGGGCTTATATATAAAACTCCCATCTCCCTGGGACAGAGCACCTAGGGGAAGGTGCAGCTGTGGGGAGCAGTTTTAGCAGACTTAAACGTTCCTGCCTACCAGCTCTGAAGAGAGCAGCATATCTCTCAGCACAGCACTAGAGTTCTGCTAAGGGACAGATTGCCTCCTCAAGTGGGTCCGTGACCCCCATGCCTCCTCCCATCTGGGGTCAACAGATAGCTCATTCAGGAGAGCTCTGGCTGGAATCTGGCAGGTGCCCCTCTGGGACGAGCTTCCAGAGGAAAAAACGGGCAGCAATTTTTGCTGTTCTGCAGCCTCTGCTGGTGAAACCCAGGCAAACAGGGTCTGATATGGACCTCCAGCAGACCTGCAGCAGAGAGCCCTGACTGTTAGAAGAAAAACTAACAGAAAGGAATATAAAACATCAACAAAAAGGATATCCACACAACTTTTCCATCTGAAGGTCACCAACATCAAAGACCAAAGGTAGATAAATCCACGAAGACAAGGAAAACCTAGCACGAAAAGGCTGAAAATTCCAAAACCAGAATGGCTCTTCTCCTCCAAAGGATCACAACTCCTCACCAGAAAGGCAACAAAACTGGATGGAGAATGAGTCTGATGAATTGACAGAAGTAGGCTTCAATAGGTGGGTAATAATAAAGTCCTCCAAGCTAAAGGAGCGTGTTCTAACTCAAGGCAAGGAAGCTAACAACACTGAAAAAAAGTTAGAGGAATTGCTAACTAGAATAACCAGGTTAGAGAACAACATAAATGACCTGACAGAGCTGCAAAACACAGCATGAGAACTTCCTGAAGTATACACAAGTATCAATAGCCAAATCAATCAAGTGGAAGAAAGGATATCAAAGATTGCAGATCAACTTAATGAAATAAAGCATAAAGATAAGATTAGAGGAAAAAGAATGAAAAGGAATACACAAAGCCCCAAGAAATATGGGACTATGTGAAAAGACCAAACCTAGGTTTGACTGGTGTACTTGAAAGTGACAGAAAGAATGGGAAAGATCTAAAATTGATGCCATAACAGCACAATTAAAAGAACTAGAGAAGCAAGAGCAAACAAATTCAAAAGCTAGCAGAAGACAAGAAATAACTAAGATCAGAACAGAACTGAAAGAGATAGAGACACGAAAAACCCTTCAAAAAATCAATTAATACAGGAGCTGGTTTTTTGAAAAGATCAACAAAATAGACAGCTAGCCAGACTAATAAAGAAGAAAACAGAGAAGAATCAGATAGACACAATAAAAAATGATAAAGAAGATATCACCACTGACCCCACAAAAATACAAACTACCATCAGAGAATACTATAAACACCTCTATGCAAATAAACTAGAAAATCTAAGAGAAATAGATAAATTCCTGGACACATACACCCTCCCAAGACTAAACCAGGAAGGATTCAAATCCCTGAATAGAGCAGTAACAAAAGCCAAAAGCAATGGCAATAAAAGCCAAAATTGACACAATGGGATCTAATTAGACTAAAGAGCTTCTGCACAGCAAAAGAAACGATCATCAGAGTGAACAACCTACAAACTGGGAGAAAATTTTTGCAATCTATTCATCTGACAAAGGGCTAATATCCAGAATCTACAAGGAACTTAAACAAATTTACAAGAAAAAAAAAAATTAAAATGTAGGCAAAAAATATGAACAGACACTTCTCAAAAGAAGAAATTTATGTGGCCAAAAAACATTTTAAAAAGTTCATAATCACTGGTGATTAGAGAAATGCAAATCAAAACCACAATGACATACCATCTCACACCAGTTAGAATGGCGATCATTAAAAAGTCAGGCAACAACAGATGCTGGAGAAGATGTGGAAATATAGGAATGCTTTTACACTGTTGGTGGGAGTGTAATTAGTTCAACCATAGTGGAAGACAATGTGGCAATTCCTCAAGGATCTAGGACCAGAAATACCATTTGACCCAGCAATCCCAAAGGATTTTAAATCATTCTACTATAAAGACACATGCACGCGTATGTTTATTGCAGCACTGTTCACAATAACAAAGACTTGGAACCAACCCAAATGCCCATTAGCGATAGACTGGATAAAGAAAATGTGGCACATATACACCATGGAATACTATGCAGCTATAAAAAAGGATGTGTTCATGTCCTTTGTAGGGACATGGATGAAGCTGGAAACCATCATTCTCAGCAAACTAACACAAGAACAGAAAACCAAACACCACATATTCCCACACATAAGTGAAAGTTGAACAATAAGAACACATGGACACAGGGAGGGGAACATCATACACTGGGGCCTGTCACGGGGTGGAGGTGATAGGAAAGGGATAGCATTAGGAGAAATACCTAATGTAGATGACAGGCTGATGGGTGCAGCAAACCACCATGGTATGTGTATACCTATGTAACAAACTAGCACCTTCTGCACATATATCCCAGAGCTTAAAAAAAAAAATCAAAAATTACAGTAACCAAGATAATGTGGCACTGGCATAAAAATAGGCATACACATTGGTTTAATAGAATTCATAGTCCAGGCTGGGCACAGTGACTCATGACTGTAATTCCAGCACTTTCGGAGGTCAAGGTGAGAAGATGTCTTGAGCCCAAGAGTTTGAGGTTGCAGTGGGCTGTGATCATGTAACTGCACTCTGTCCTAGGCAACAGAGTGAGATCCCATTTCTAAAAAATGTACAAAACAAAATCCATACATCTATGTTCACCTGATTTTTAGCAAAGGTGCTAAGACCATTCAATGAGGAAATTAATAGTCTTATTACCAAATTGTGCTGGGGGCAATTGGATAGCCACATGCAAAAATAATAAAATTGGACCTTTACCTCATACCATACACCAAAATTAATTCAAAATGGATAAAAGACCTAAATGTAAGAGCAAAAATGGTCAATCTCTTAGAAGAAAATATAGGCAAAATTCTTTATGACCTTGGGTTATACAATGGTTTCTTATAAAAGACACCAAAAGCACAGCAACAAAAAGAAAGCAGATAAAGGAGACTTTACCAAAATTAAAAACTTTCTTGTTCCAAAGGCCACCATTGAGAAAGTGAAAAGTCAGCCTACAGAATAGGAGAGCATTTTTGCGAGTCTTCTATTGATATGGGACTTGTATCTAGAATATAAAAAAAAAATTACAAATCAACAATAAAAAGATAAATAGCTGATAAGGTTTGGCTCTGTGTCCCACCCAAATCTCATCTTGAATTGTACTCTCATAATTCCCACATGTTGTAGAATGGACCCAGTAGAAGATAATTTGAATCATGGGGGCAGTTTATCCCATACTGGTCTCATGGTAGTGAATCAGTCTCAGGAGATCTGATGGTTTTATCAAGAATTTCTGGTTTTGCATTTTCATAATTTTTCTCTTGCTGCAATCATGTAAGAAGTGGCTTTCTCCTCCCACAATGACTCTGAGGCCTCCCTAGCCACATGGAATCCAATTAAACTTCTTTTTCTTTCAAGTCTCAGATATGTCTTTATCAGTAGCATGACAATGGACTAATACAGTAAATTGGTACCAGTAGAGTGTGGCGTTGCTGAAAAGATACCTGAAAATGTGGAAGTGACTTTGGAACTGGGTAACAGGCAGAGGCTGGAACAGTTTGAAGGACTCAGAAAACAGAAAAATATGGGAAAGTTTGGAACTCCTAGAGATTTGTTGAATGGCTTTGACAGAAATGCTGATAGTGTATAAACAATGAGGTCCAGGCTGAGTTGGTCTCAGATGGAGATGAGGAACTTGCCGGAAACTGGAGCAAAGGTGACCCTTGTCATGTTTTAGCAAAGAGACTGGTGGCATTTGCCTGCCCTAGAGATCTGTGGGACTTTGAACTTGAGAGAGATGGTTTAAGGTAACTGACAAAATAAATTTCTAAGCAGCAAAGCTTTCAAAAGGTGAACTGGGTGCTGTTAAAAACATTCCATTTTGGCTGGGCACAGTGGCTCATGTCTGTAATCCCAGCACCCTGGGAGACTGAGGCAGGCGGATCATCTGAGGTCAGGAGTTCAAGATCAGCTTCGCTAACATGGAGAAAACCTGTCTCTAGTAGAAGATACAACATTAGCCAGGAATTGTGGTGCATGCCCATAATCCCAGCTACTCAGGAGGCTGAGGCTGGAGAATCACTTGAACCCGGGAGGCAGACGTTGCGATGAGCCAAGATCATGCCATTGCACTCTAGCCTGGGCAACAAGAGCAAAAAAAAATAATAATAATCAGTTTTAAAAGGGAGAGTGTAAAATTTGCAGCCTGACAATGTGATAGAAAAGAAAATTCCATTTTCTGAGACGAAATTCAAGCCAGGTGCAGAAATTTGCATAAGTAATGAGAAGCCAAATGTTAATCCCCAAGACAATGGAAATGTCTCCAGGGCATGTCAGAGACATTCGCAGCAGCCCCTCCCATCACAGACCTGGAGGTTTAGGAGGAAAAAATGGTATCATGGGCAGGGCCCAGGGTCCCTGTGCTATGTGCAGTCTAGGGACTTGGTGTCCTGTGTCCCAGCTTCTCCAGCCATGGCTGAAAGGGACCAACATAGAGCTCAGGCCATGGCTTCAGAGGGTGCAAGCCCCAAGTGTTGGCAGCCTCCATATGCTGTTGAGCCTGCAGGTGCACAGAGGTCAAGAGTTGGAGTTTGGGAACCTCCGCCTAGATTTCAGAAGATGTATAGAAACGCCTGAATGCCCAGGCAGAAATTTGGTGCAGGGACGGGGCTCTCAGGGAGAACTTTGCTAGGGCAGTGCAGAAGGTAAAATGTGGGGGTTGGCTCTCTGTGTAGAATTGGACCTCTTGCATCAGTGTGACCTGGATGTAAGACTTGGAGTCAAAGAGATCGTTTTGGAGCTTTAAAATTTGACTGCTCTGCTGGATTTTGGTCTTGCATGGGCCCTGTAACTCCTTTATTTTGGCCAATTTCTCCTATTCGGAACAGTTGTATTTACTCGACCTGTACCTCCATTATATCTAGGAAGTAACTAGCTTTCTTTCGATTTTACAGGCTCACAGGCAGAAGGAACTTGCCTTGCCTCAGATTAGACTTTGTACTGGGGACTTTTGGGTTAATGCAGAAATGAGTTAAGACTTTGGGGGAGTGTTGGGAATGCATGATTGAAATTTTGCCTTGTTTTGAAATGTGAGGACATGAGATTTGGAGGGGCCAGGAGTAGGATGATATGGTTTGGCTCTGTGTCCCCCACCCAAATCTCATCTTGAATTGTACGCCCATAATTCCCACATGCTGTGGGAGGGGCCCAGTGGGAGATAATTCGAATCATGGGGTCAGTTTCCCCCATACTGTTCTCATGGTAGTGAATAAGTCTCATGAGATATGATGGTTTTCTGCTTTTTCATCTTTGTCATTTTTCTCTTGCAGCTGCCATGTAAGAAGTGCCTTACACCTCCCATCATGATTCTGAGGCCTCCCCAGCCAAGCGGAACTGTAAATCCAATTAAATCTCTTTTTTTTCCCAATCTCAGGTATATCTTTATCAGCAGCATGAAAATGGACTAATATAATATCCTAATTTAAAAATGAGCAAAGGACATGAATAGATAGTTCTCCAAAAATAATATACAAATTGTCAATAAGCACATAAAAAGATGATCAAAAGATGATTAGCCACAAGGGAAATGAAAATCAAAACCACCAGATGTCATTTCATACCCACTAAGATGAGTATATTAAAAAAGATAGACAATAACAAATAGCAAGAATGTGGAGATATTCAAATTCTCATTCATTGCTTATGGGCCTGTAAAATGGTGATAGCCACTTTGGAAAATAGTCTGACAGTTCCTCAAAGGGTTAAACAGAGTTACCACATGATTCAGCAATTCCACTTGTATATACCCAAGGAAAATAAAAACGTATCTACATTAAAAGGCACATACAAATGTTCATAGCAGCAATATTCATAACAGCTAAAAGGAGAAACCACCCAAATGTCCATCAATTGATGAATGGATAAACAAAATGTAGTATGTTTATACAATAAAATATTGTTTAATAATAAAAAGAAATGAAGTAGTTATACATGCCACTACATGCATAAACCTTGAAAAACATGTTAAGTTAAAAACCTAGCACAAAGTACCACATATTCCCTTATTCCATTTATATGAACTTTCAAGAATGGGAAAATTATAGAAAGTAGATTGGCAGTTGCCTGATGCTGGAGAGGAAAAGAAGATTGTTGGGTGATGGCTAAGGAATGTGGGTTTTTTGGAAGGGGTAATGCAATGTATTAAAATTGTGTTAATGGGTGCATAACTCTGTGAATACACTAAAAACTCATGAATTTTACACTTTAAGTGGGTGAATCAAATGGCATGCAAATTATATCTTAAAAAGCCATAATAAACATGTATGTGATGGTTATTCAGGAACATTTTAGTTTGCACACAGAAGCACAGGGGCATTTGGTGATGCCGAGACGAAGTCTTAGGTCAGACATAAATATGAAAACTGAAAGTCTCTAAAGCCTCATGTAGCTGCTCCTAGGAAATGTAATTAAGACATGATTGGTTTCAAAAACAAGAGAGTTAGTGAACAAAAAAAAGAAAAGTATATAAAATAGTAAAACTGCTGCAAAAGTTACCTTGATGATACTAAAGACATAAGTTCATGGGAATAAGTTACTGCCATAGACAAAAAGAGCTTACTTTCAGGTTCCCTTTGCTATGGTGAGTAGAGAGAAAAATGAATCAATGTTTTTGTGTCACAAATGAAGTATGGATAACCTTAGACATTTTTTAGCTTCTTTAACCAGTCTTACAATGACAAAAGCCAACGTATAGTCAAAACATTACTTCTGGAGAAGCCCTACTTTTGGATTAATTTTTGGAAATTAAGGATTGCTAAGGAATATTGCCATTTAGGGGTAGGCATGTAATATTGTAATAATGAATTTCTTTTGAAAAATATCCATTTTTACTTAGAATAACCATTCAGTAATTCAAGGACGTGAGATGTTTTAATGCAGGCATACAATGTTTAATAATCACATCATGTAAAATAGGGTATCCGTCTCCTCAAGCATTTATCCTTTGTGTTATAAACAATCCAATTATATTTAATGTACTACTGAGTTATTATTTGACTATAAAAATCGTCACCCTGTTGTGCTATCAAATACTAGGTCTAACTCTTTCTATTTTTTCTGTATCCATTAACCATCACCCCCAGGCCCCCACTACCTTTTCCAGCCTCTGGTAACCATCCTTCTACTCTGTATGTCCGTGAATTCAATTGTTTTGATTCTTAGATTCCACAAATAAATGAGAAAATAAATTTCTGTGCCTGGCTTATTTCACTTAGCATAATGACCTCCAGTTCCATCCATGTTATGGCAAATGACAGGATCTCATTCTTTTTATGACTAAATAGTACTCCATTGTGTATAAGCACCATACTTTATCCATTCATCTGTTGGTGGACACTTAGATTGCTTTCAAATTTTGGCTATTGTAAACAGTGCTATAATAAACATGGGAGTGCAGATATCTCTTTGATATACTGATTTCCTTTCTTTTGGGTGTATACCCAGCAGTGGGATTGCTGGATCATAGGGTTGCTCAATTTTTAGTTTTTCTGAGGAATCTCCAAACTGTTTTCTATAGTGGTTGTATTAATTTACATTTCCACCAACAGTGTACAAGGGTTTCCTTTTCTTCACCTCCTTGCCAACATTTGTTACTGTCAAGACAATAATTTCAAGGAATGTTCTGAATACATATTTACGTCAATTTCTTTAACATAAATTTTATACTTATGTTGTATTTTAAATTTGTTTTACAATTTATTTCTATAATGTTTATATATATTACTTATATGTTTATGAGTTTTAGACTAAATGTTAACTGGAAATTATTACTTTTAAAATTTCATTGATGAATTCAATTATTGATGACTTCATACAGTAACTAACTGTTGCTAAAATATGATGCAGTAACAAAAATCCCAGCCTCTCAGGGCTTACAACAACAAACATGTTGTTACTTTACATGTCAGCAGGAGGTTGCCTGTGTGTTCCACCTTCTTTTTCCATTTGTGATTTAGGTAGAGTAGCAGTCTCCATGTGGAGCTTTGTCGTTGTGGTAGCGGGAAAGAGAGCAGGCAGAACCACAGATGGCTCTTAGTGCTTCTGAACGGTAATAGTACACATTGTTTCTGCTTAGATTCCATTGGTCATAGCAAGTCATCTAGCAAACCCGGACACCACTGAACTTCAGAAGTACACAGAAAAAAACACCTTGGTCAGTGAAGTCTGACATCACAGAAAGGAGAATTGTCAGCCTTTCACAGGAAAAACAACAAACATGTAAAAACAGTAATCTGTCATCACCATGAATAACAGAGTCTGAAGGAAACATTAGAGATAATCTAATTCAATCTCACAAGTGTATAGATGAGAAATCAGAGGCCTAGAAAGGGAAAGTGATTTGCTATAACTAATCAGGATGAAATCTCTGATAAACAGTCTCACACCATAGTAGAATTCACCTTTTTATTTACAGGAACAATTGATAAATGAAAAAAGAATAGGGTAGGCCAACTTAACTGTGTATCTGCACACACACAGCAAGAGTAATAATTTCAACCAGCAAACTCATATTTATGCTACTAACTGATAAACATTATGTATATCTAATAAGGTTCTTAGAAAAAGAGAAATTACTCCTATTTATTTTTGGAAACACTAGAAATCAAGACTTGATTTCTTGTTTTGATGATAGACAAGAAAAGTATGAAGATAATGTTAATAATGCAGATTAAAGTGTGTCATGTCATGTCATATTGTAACACCAAAAAATTGGAGAAATATTCTCCCAGTATTTGAAAACTCACCCAATTCAGCAAAAAAAGTCACACACACATAATTGACAAACAAGTAACGTTTTAATATCAGTCTTTTCTTTTCACTCCCATCTTACTAATGTTCACGAACATATCAACCAACATTCATGATTAACCACATCATGTTCATCAACTACAACCACAGGGAAGCTATGGATATAGGAAGGTTGGTAAAAAAAATCAGAAAGAATTCTGTATGAATCAATTGGTTATATTAAAAGCACTATATATTTTATTATTATTTCTAAGTTGTGCTATACATTGTTAATATCAATAAACTTTATAATAAACTTATATAAATTCATGCATATATTTTTAGAAAGCTGCTTGTTAAACATTTGCCAGTAAGCACTATGAAGAGATATTCATCAAATACCTCCCAAAGCTTCTGATATTATCAACGTCTACAGATACAATGAAAAAAAAAAAAGAGTCTTCACTATTTATTGAATGCTTTTATGTTCATGCATTTAAGTACCTACAAAGTGTAAGGCTCTGTTTCTAATTTCTATGTTAACTACAAAGATGTAGTCTCCTCAAGGAGTTAAAAATTCAACATAGGAAATAATAGACATAAACATTACTATAGGGCAAAGCAGTATGAGCAATACTGCCTCCTCCCCTCCCCCCCCCCAAAAAAACATAGAAAGTGACAAAGTAATGTGTCAGTGCACTTTAGTAAGAAATGTCAAATCTGGAATTAGAAATGGTTTACATACATTCCTAAACACTCTAAAAGTTTTACTACAAACTTAGAATAATGTTTATCACAGTGCTTTGTGCATAGTAAATTATAACAATACATCATCAACATAATGTCTCTTGAACTGTATTAAAGGTAAATCTGGCTGGGCACGATGGTTCATGCCTATAATCCCAGCACTTTGGGATATGGGATCTGAGGTGGGCAGATCACCTGAGGTCAGGAGTTGGAGACCAGCCTGGCCAACATGGAGAAACCCCATCTCTACTAAAATACAAAAATTAGCTGGATGTGGCGGTGTGTGCCTGTAAAATCCCAGCTACTAGAGAGGCTGAGGCACAAGAATCACTTGAACCTGGGAGGCAGAGGTTGCAGTGAGCCGAGATCACCACACTGCACTCCTGTCTGGGCAACAGAGTAAGACTATCAAAAAAAAAAAGAAAGAGAGACAGAGAAAAAGAGAGAAGGAAAGGAAGGAAGGAAGGAAGAAGGAAAGGAAGGAAGGAAGGAAGAAGGAAAGGAAGGAAGGAAGGAGAGGAAGGAAAGGAAGAGACCTTCTGATTTCAGAAGTTCTTGAAACTTGGCTCTTACTTGAACAGTCTCCTCAGAGGAATTGGGTTACGGGAAAAGAAATAAATAAGTCAATATATTCTGGTTCGGCATTTTGAGTTACTCAGAAAGACGAACTCCAGACTTCTTCTGGGGGTTTTGGTTTTATATGCTTCATGAGGTCTCAGGGGCCTCACTGCCTCTCACCTTAATATATTCTCACCTCTTGCAGATACTTTTAAAACTCACAAAGAATAGAATTTAAATGCAGATAGATGGTTGAAATGCAAATAAGCTTCAGATTAAATGTAATCAGACAGGAAGTATGTATCGATAATAGGTTTTCAGATTTTTCCTGGTTTTGGTGACAGGAATAGAAAAGGAGAAGAAAGCTTAAAGAACCTGAAGAAAGGAAAAGACTGTAAAAATAAGAATCTAGAAATGAGACAAAACTGTGAGCCATCACATCTTTGACCTTGAAAAAAAATTGCAAACATATTTTGTGACATAACTGCAATGACAGCTTAAGTTTTATTAAAGTTTTTGTTTTGTATCATTTTTCTAAGCTCGGAAATTTATCTGAGGTATCAAAATACATAGATTGATTTCACCTTGGTTGACACATCAGAATAATGTATTGTTTTATTTAATAATGTAGTATATAAAAATAAGATACAATATCTACAGTCTACTAATTTGAAAATAACTTGTGTGGTTGGTTAGCTCAGTTTGTTAGTGTGTTATTAATAAATTATTAATTTACATAAACAACAGAATTTTTTAACTTGTTAAAATGAAAAATAAAAATGACAGTTAAAAATAAACTATTGTGTACTAAAAACCTGGGGGTGAGGGGGGGTGGGGGTGGACTCAGAGTACATCTAGAGTAGTGGTCCCCAGTGTTTTTGGCACCAGGAACCGGTTTTGTGGAAGACAAGTTTTTATGGACCAGGATGGGCGGTGTGATTTGGGAATGATTCAAGCACATTACATTTATTGTGCACTTTATTTCTATTATTATTACATTATAATATATAATGAAATAAGTATACAACTCATCATAATGTAGAATCAATAAGAGCCCTGAGCTTGTTTTCCTGCAACTAGACAGTCCCATCTGGAGGTCATGGGAGACAGTGACAGATCATCCAGCATTAGATTTTTATAAGGAGCATGCAACCTAAACCTCTTGCGTGCACAGTTCACAATAGGGTTTGCACTCCTATGAGAATTTAATGCTGCCACTGATAGGACAGGAGGTGGGGCACAGGTGGTAATGCAAGCAATGGGGAGCAGCTGTAAATACAGATGATGCTTCACTCACTTGCCTGCCACTCACCTCCTGCTGTGAGATCTGGTTCCTAACAGGCCATGGACTAGTACTGGGACCCCTGATCTAGAGGGAACTTTAAAGTCTTAACTGCATTTAAGAAGAGTATGAGGTGGGGGAAGGAGAAATGCATTTGTTAAGTAAGCATAGAAATTAGAGTGAGAAGACTCAAGAAAGTAGCAGGGAGAAAATAATAAACCTATACCCAGAAACTGAAGAAATAGCAGATAAGCAATAAAAAAGAATAGAGAATCTGAAAGCTAGTTGTTTGAAAAGGTTAACAAAATAAATAAGCTGTTAGCAATCAAGGCAAAAAATGGATAAAATAAAGAAGTCACAAAAATAAGCAATATTAAGACCAGGCACAGTGGCTCATGCCTATAATCCCAGCACTTTGGGAGGCCAAGGCGGGCAGATCACCTGAGGTCAGGAGTTTGAGATCAGCCTGGCCAACATGATGAAATCCTGTCTCTACTAAAAATACAAAAAATAGCCAGCCATGGTGGTGCATGCCTGTAATCCCAGCTACTAGGGAGGCTGAGGCAGGAAGATCACTTGAACCTGGGAGGCTGAGGTTGGAGGGTGAGACTGTGTCTAAAACAAAAAAAAGCAATATTAGGAATGAAAACGGGAGTCTAAGGAGTCTAAGCGGAAATAAGGAAATCCTTGAAATCATAAAATAATAGTGTAAGTTTTAGTCCATACTTTTCATTTTTACATATTTTATTTTGTTAATTTCAATAGATGGTACATTCACATGGGTCTAAATTTAAAGTACTCCAAGTGTATATACTAAAAACTCTTTCCCATCTGTCCTCCAACAACCCAGTATCTCTCTCAAAGGTATCCCACTGTTTTCATTAACTCATGAATACTTCCAAAGACATTTTATTCATTTACAGGTTCATACAAATATGACTTCTCTTACCATCTTTCTCACAAATAAAATAAATTTAGTTGGTAGATTTTAAAAATTTTCCTGGACAAAAATGTACAAGTATACTTTCACAAAACCTTCAAGAAATAAATAATTTCTATCTTATACAAGTTTCTTCAGGTAATGGAAAATGAGGGAGCTTCCGATAGCTGAACACATGGAGGTTCCTGGAGGGTGGCTCATACCTTCCTTCCCCCAAACCTCACCCTACACCTTTCTTCATCAATATCCTTTACAATAAACTAGTAAACATAGTGCTTTCCCCGAGTTCTGTGAGCTGCTTCAGCAAGTTAATCAAACCCAATGAGGGGGTCATAGGAACCCCAACTTGAAGCCAGTGAGTCAGAAGTTCCATAGGCTGGGACTTGGGACTGGTGGTAGGGGGCAGTCTTGGAGACTGAGGCCTCAACCTGTTGGATCTGACATTATCTCTGGGTAAAGAGTGTTGGAACTGAATTGGAGGATACCCAGCTGGTGTCCACTGCTTGGTATGTGGGAAAAAAACCCACACATTTGGTCACAGATGGCTTCTGTGTCTACAATGGTTGTGGTGTGAGAGCAGAGGAAAAGCATAGTTTGAGGAAAGTATTCCCTACACATACTGGTGTCAGTAAAGTAGAATTTGCTGGAATTGTCTTTGACTCATGGAAACGTGGTTTGGGAAGAAAAAAGATAAAAAGGTCGGGGGGTGAGGAAACTTTGATTCCTGGGTGGCCACGTGGTCACCTGTGGTATGAAGCCAGCAGCTGTGTTGAGATCAGTTACTAAAGGTGAAAGTTACCAGTGTAATTTAGAGATGGATCCAGCTCCCCAGGAACTGGTTCACTGGATGCATAAGAAAATGTGAACTAATAAGAAATAAAGCAAAATATAAATCCCTTGATTACTGTTATCTATCCTGGCTAAAATGAAAGTAAAAGGAGGTGTTGGGTCAGGACTCCAGGCTGGACCAAGCTCAGATGTAGGTGTGCCTGAGCACAGGTCACTAGCCTCAAAGTCACCCACAAAAGAGAAAATTGTGCAGTGACAACAGAAAGTAGCCCTGACACCTATGATTACCAATAAGATAATCCATGTGAAAGGAGGGCAAAACCAGGTAATAGTGGAAACCAGAGGATATAATGTGAAGGAATTGTTCCATTTTGTAGATTGATATCAGCTTCCTGAGAAACTTTTGCTAAAATGGACTATGAGAATATCTAATTTACGGGCATTTAAAACCAGAGAATATCTTGTTTTAAATGCTGCAGAGGGAAACAGCATGTTTAGGTTGATGTAGGACCCACAACTCACCATTGAACAATCACAGATGGGTGTATATGATCCAGGTACACAGGAGATAATTCCTCAGCAAATAGCCAGCCTGGTGGATTGGATAAAATTCACTGTAAGGTGTTTACCCTGAGAAGGAAAACTGTCCAACTCTACCTATAAATGCCAAGTGTAGCACCCCAGATGAGGCAGCTGATATGCTTTGTATGTAAGCCATGTGAAACTGGTTTTATGATGACGGGGATATTCACCTGCTAAGTATGCCCGTTACCCAGGTTATGGTAAATGCTGTGGTTAAAGGGACCCCTTCTTCCTGCTGAAGAGGAAGGAGGAAAATCATTACCTGGTTTTATTACTGGAATGAACATTGTGCCTAATTGGGAAATGTTTCCCCTACCTGGTACTGTGAAACAGAAGGCATGTAAATCAAACAACATTTTGAGGAGCCTTATCAGATTTTCTGTCTCAGCTTCCCCCTCATGGATCTTACAAATACTAATAAAAAACATTAGGTTAATTAGGCCAGGCATGGTGGCTCACACCTATAATCCCAGCCCTTTGGGAGGCTGAGGCAGATGGATCATTTGAGGCAGGAGTTCTAGACCAGCCTAGACAACATGGCAAAACTCAGTCTCTACCAAAAATACAAAAAAAAACAAACAAACATCAGCTGACCATAGTGGCACATACCTGTAATCCCAGCTACTCAGGATGCTGAGGTCCATGAATCACTTGAATTCAGGAGGTTGAGGCTGCAGTGGGCCCAGATTGTGCCACTGCACTCCAGCCTGGGTGACAGAGTGAGACCAAAAAAAAAAAGAAAGAAAGAAAGAAAAGAAAAAGAATTAGGTTAATTAACAAGAGATTGGTGAAAGGCAAAAGAAAGAGTCCAAGGATTTATCCCAGGAAGGTGGAAATTTTTTAAAGGTTATTAAGAATTAAGGTGAATAAAGAAAACATTGATGGGGTGAAACTAAGAAGAAAAAGAAAGAGGAGAATCAAGGGACTCACCCTAGCAGGGTGGAAATCTTTAGATGGTTATTAAGAAATGGAATGAACAAGATGGAAATTGATGGGGTTATAACAAAGGTCTTAATACAACACTGTCGAAGGTTGAGTGGGCCAAAGGGAGTGCCTTCTGGTCCCCCAACATTAAAATACCAGTTTGCTGTATTTCTCCCAGTTTTGAGAAATTCAAAAAGCTGGAATGCAGAGATTACAATGAAAAAATCTGATCTGAAATTGCCTCTGGCAATATTTGGACAGATTAATCAAGATAAAGATTGACAAAAGGGCCAGGGTCCATTGGCTTAATCCTTGACTGGGTACCCCAAAGTTTTTTGCACAAGAGAGGGTAAAATGGTCTGAGGGTGGAGAAGTTACTGAAACTAGAATATTAAAAATGTGAAACTTGACAGACTTATGAAAGTTGGTATATTTGAACACTGTATCTGATTAGGAGATGTTTCCCATACCTGGTACTGTAAAACAGAAGGCATGTAAATCTGCCCTTCAAGCAGTAATTGGATATGCTAAATGAGAACCAGCAGAATTTTCCAAGCCCATGCAGTACAGAGTCAAAGCTAGAGTGCCAGTAGGGATAAATTCTCTACTTGATAACCCTCTGTGAAGCATTCCCTAGGCCTTATGGCAAAAGCCTCTGAGCACCTCCCAGCAACAGCTACTGGGACTTTGGACTAGAGAATTTCCAGTTGAGAGGCCTTGTTATGAAATGTTAGCTGAAGCTATACCTATGACACTTGGGATACCCATGTTGTCTTGGGTGATTTCAGAGAAATAGTCTAATAGGGATCCAAGATGGAGAATTAGGAGCAGATCAGGATTGCAGCTCCTGGTGAAAGTGCGGAGGGTGAGTGGACACTGCATTTCCAGACGGATTTTTATTGCCCACAGACCAGGAGATTCCCAGGCGGAGGAGCCCGACGGGTTGCCGGCACTGCTGGTTTGGCCAGCGCGGCTGTTTGGCTGGCGCAGCTGTTTTCGCCAGCATGGCTGTTTTGGCCAGCACAGTGGTTCTCCGTACAAAATACACGGGTCCGGGCACCATTTTAGCTGGCAATTGGAGCTCTGGGAAGGCAGAGTCGCCCATTCATCTGATTAAAAAGGGGACTGAAACAGGGGAGCCAGGTCAGGAGATTCCTGGGCAAAAAGCGCCACGAATCTCAGTGCCGCTGTTTCAGCCAGCACATTGGGTCGCCGCACGGGAAATCACACAGATCCCGGCGCCTTTTCAACAGGCGACTGGAACACCTGGGAGACAGGCGACCATTCAATTAAAAAAAAAAAAGGCCCTGAAGCAGGGAGCCAGGTGATCAGGCTCGGCTGGTCCCACCCCAACAAAAACACAGCAATCGGAAATGCTCTGGACTGAGTGGGATGGTCTAGCTATGTGGGGGAAGGGTGTCCGCGATTACCGAGGCAGTCCACCACTACGGAGGTAGTTTGCCATTGCTGAGGCAGCCTGCCATTGCTGAGGCAGCCTGCCATTGCTGAGGCAGCCTGCCATTACAGAGAGAGTCTGCCATTATAGAAGTGGGCCACCATTGCCGAGGCAGTTCTAACTATACCCGTGCAAACAGGACTGCAGGGAAGTTCACACAGCATCTGGGTGGAGCCCACAGTAGCTCAGCAAAGCCTCTGAAGGCAGACAGTGACTAGGCTGCCTTCTCGCTGGGCAGGGCAGCCCTGAAAAAAGGCAGCAGCACAACAGAAACTCATAAAGCCCTAACTCCCCGGGACAGAGCACCTGGGAAAAAAAAAGGGGGGGGGTTTATGAGTTCTGCTGCAGCAGACTTAAACATACATGCCCAGCAGCTCTGAATGAACAATGGAGCTCATAGCTCAGCACTTGAGGTCCTACAAAGGACAGACTGTCTCCTCAAGCAGCTTCCTGACCCCCACATATCCAAAGAGTCACCTCATAAAGGAGAGCTTAGACTGACATCTAGTGGGTATTCTTCTGAGACAAAGATAGCAGAAGAAGAAACTGCCAGCAACTCTTACTGTTCTGCAGCTGCTGCAGGTGATCCCCAGGCAAGCAGGGCCTGGAGTGGACCTCAGAAGTCCTATAGCAGAGGGGTCAGACTGTTAGAAGGAAAACTAAGAAACAGAAACAAATGACTTCATCATCAACAAACTGGACGTCCACTCAGAGACCCAATCTGAAAGTCAACAACTACAAAGATGACAGGTGGATAAATCCACAAAGATGGGAAGAAACCAGCGCAAAAAGGATGAAAACACCCAAAACCAGAATGTCTCTCCTCCTACAAGGGATCACAACTCCTCACCAGCAAAGGAACAAGGCTGGATGGAGAATGAGTGTGATGAATTGACAGAATCAGGCTTCAGAAGGTGGGTAATAAGAAACTTCTGTGAGCTAAAAGAACATGTTCTAACCCAATGCAAAGAAACTAAGAACCTTGAAAAAAGATTTGACGAAATGCTAATGAGAATAAACAACTTAGAGAGGAATATAAGTGAATTTATGGAGCTGAAAAACACAACACGAGAACTTCGCAAAGCATACATAAGTTTCAACAGCTGAACTGACCAAGCAGAAGAAAGTATATCAGAGGTCAAAGATCAACTCAATGAAATAAAACAAGAAGGCAAGATTAGAGAAAAAAGAGTAAAAAGGAATGAACAAACTCTCCAAGTAATATGGGACTATGTGAAAGACCTAATCTATGTTTGATAGGTGTACCTGAATGTGACAGAGAGAATGAATCCAAGCTGGAAAACACACTCCAGGATATTATCCAGGAAAACTTCCCCAACCAAGCAAGGCAGGCCAATATTCAAGTCCAGGAAATACAGAGAACACCACAAAGATATTCCTCAAGAAGAACAATCCCAAGGCACATAATCATCAGATTCACCAGGGCTGAAACGAAGGAGAAAATGCTAAGGGCAGCCAGAGAGAAAGGTTGGGTTACCCACAAAGGGAAGCCCATCAGACTCACAGCAGATCTCTTAGCAGAAACCCTACAAGCCAGAAGAGAGTGGGGGCCAATATTCAACATCCTTAAAGAAAAGAACTTTCAACCCAGAATTTCATATCCAGCCAAACTAAGCTTCATAAGTGAAGGAAAAATAAAATCCTTTACGAATAAGCAAGTACTCAGAAATTTCATCACCACCAGGCCTGCTTTACAAGTGCTCCTGAAAGAGGCACTAAACATAGAAAGGAACAACCAGTACCAGCCACTCCAAAAACATACCAAATGGTAAAGAGCATCAACACAATGAAGAAACCTTATCAACTAACAGGCAAAACAGACAGCTAGCATCAAAATTGCAGGATCAAATTCACACATAATAATATTAACCCTAAATGTAAATGGGCTAAATGCCCCAATCAAAAGACACAGACTGGCAAATTGGATAAAAAGCCAAAACCCATCAGTGTGCTATATCCAGGAAACCCATCTCACATACAAGGATACACAAAGGCTCAAAATAAAGGGATGGAGGAAGATTTACCAAGCAAATGGAGAGCAAAAAAAGCAGGAATTGCAATTCTTGTCTCTGATAAAATAGACTTTAAACCAACAAAGATCAAAAGAGACAAAGAAGGACATTACATAATGGTAAAAGGATCAATGCAACAAGAAGAGCTAACGATCCTAAATATATACACACCCAATACAGGAGCACCCAGATACATAAGGCAAGTTCTTAATGACTTACAAAGAGACTTAAGATTCCCACACAATAATAGTGGGAGACTTGAACACCCCATTGTCAATATTAGACAGATCAACCAGACAGAAAATTAACAAGGATATCTAGGAGTTGAACTCAGACCTGGACCAAGCAAACCTAATAGACATTTACAGAACTCTCCACCCCAAATCCACAGAATATACATTCTTCTCAGCACCACATACCACCTACTCTAAAATTGACCACATAATTGGAAGTAAATCACTCCTCAGCAAATGCAAAAGAATGGAAATCATAATAAACAGTCTCTCAGACCACTGTGCAATCAAGTTAGAACTCAGAATTCAGAAACTAACTCAGAACTGCACAGCTTCATGGAAACTGAACAACTGGCTCTTGAATGTTGACTGGATAAACAATGAAATGAAGGCAGAAATAAAGATGTTCTTCAAAACCAATGAGAATGAAGACACAACATAACAGAATCTCTGGGACACATTTAAAGCAGTCTCTAGAGGAAAATATATAGCAATAAATGCCCACATGAGAAGCAAGGAGAGATCTAAAATCGACACCCTGTCATCAAAATTGAAAGAGCTAGAGAAGCAAGATCAAAAAAACTCAAAACCTAGCAGAAGACAAGAAATAACTAAGATCAGAGCAGAACTGAAGGAGATAGAGACACAAAAAACCCTTCAAAAAATCAATATGTCCAGGAGCTGGTTTTTCAAAAAGATCAACAAAATAGACCACTAGCCAGATTAATAAAAAAGAAAAGAGAGAATAATCAAATAGATGCAATAAAAAACGAAAAAGGGGGATATCACCACAGATTCCACAGAAATTCAAACCATCATCAGAGATTATTACAAACAACTCTATGCACATAAACTAGTAAACCTGGAAGAAATGGATAAACTCCTGGACACTTGCATCCTCCCAAGCCTAAACCAGGAAGAAGTTGAAACTGTGAATAGACCAATAACAAGGTCTGAAGTTGAGGCAGCAATTAAGAGCCTACCACCCAAAAAAGCCCAGGTCCAGATGGGTTCATAGCCGAATTCTACCAGATATACAAAGAGGAGCTGGAACCATTCCTTCTGAAACTATTCCAAACAATCCAAAAGAGGGAATCCTTCCCAGATCATTTTATGAGACCAACATCATCCAGATACCAAAACCCGGCAGAGACTCAGCAAGAAAAGAAAACTTCAGACCAATATCCATGATGAACATAGATGCAAAAAGCTTCAATAAAATACTGGCAAACCGATTGCAACAACACATCAAAAAGCTTATCCACCACGATCAAGTAGGATTCATCCCAGGGATGCAAGGCTGGTTCAACATACGCAAGTCTATAAACATAATTCACCACATAAACAGAACCAAAGACAAAAACCACATGATTATCTCAATTGATACAGAGAAGGCCTTTGACAAAATTCAACAGCCCTTTATGCTAAAAACCCTCAATAAACTAGGTATTGACAGAACGTATCTCAAAATAATAAAAGCTATTTACGACAAACCAACAGGCAATATCATACTGAATGGGCAAAAACTGGAAGCATTCCCTTTGAAATCTGGCACTAGACAAGGATGCCCTCTCTCACCACTCCTATTCAATATAGTACTGGAAGTTCTAGCCAGAGCAATCAGGCAAGAAAAAGAAATAAAGGGTATTCAAATAGGAACAGAGGAAGTCAAATTGTCTCTATTTGCAGACAACGTGATTGTATATCTAGAAGACCCCATCATCTCAGCCCAAAATCTTCTGAAACTGATAAGCAACTTCAGTAAAGTCTCAGGATATAAAATCAATGTGCAAAAATCACAAGCATTCCTATACACCAATAACAAACTTAAAGAGAGCCAAATCAAGAATGAACTGTCATTCACAATTGCTACAAAGAGAATAAAATACCTAGGAATACAACTAACAAAGAACGTAAAGGACCTCTTCAAGGAGAACTACAAACCAATGCTCAATGAAATAAGAGAGGACACAAACAGATGGAGAAACATTCCATGTTCATGGTTAGGAAGAATCAATAATGTGAAAATGGCCATACTGCCCAAAGTAATTTACAGATTCAACACTATCCCCATCAAGCTACCAATGACCTTCTTCACAGAACTGGAAAAAACCACCTTAAACTTCATATGGAACCAAAAGAGAGCCCACATAGCCAAGTCAATTCTAAGCAAAAAGAACAAAGCAGGAGGCATCACACTACCAGACTTCAAACTATACTACAAGGCTACAGTAATCAAAACAGCAGGTGCTGGTAGCAAAACAGAGATATAGACCGATGGAACAGAACAGAGGCCTCGGAGGCAACATAACACATCTACAACCATCCGATCTTTGACAAACCTGACAAAAACAAGCAATGGGGAAAGTATTCCCTGTTTAATAAATGATGTTGGGAAAACTGGCTAGCCATGTGCAGAAAGCAGAAACTGGACCCCTTCCTGACACCTTACACTAAAATTAACTCCAGATGGATTAAAGACTTAAACATAAGACCTAACACCATAAAAACCCTAGAAGAAAATCTAGGCAAAACCATTCAGAACATAGGCGTAGGCAAGGACTTCATGACCAAAACACCAAAAGCATTGGCAACAAAAGCCAAAATAGACAAATGGGACCTAATCAAACTCCACAGCTTCTGCACAGCAAAAGAAACAGTCATTGGAGAGAATCGGCATTGGGAAAAAATGTTTGCAGTCTACCCATCTGACAAAGGGCTGATATCCAGAATCTAAAAAGAACTAAAACAGACTTACAAGAAAAAAACTAACAAGCCCATTCAAAAGTGAGTGAAGGATATGAACCGACACTTTACAAAAGAGGACATATATGAGGCCAATAAACATATGAAAAAATGCGAGTAGCACCCCCCACAGGCAGACAAGCAACCTCATCAAGCAGCTCTCTGACACCACAGCCAGGTAAATCCACAAAGATGGGAAAAAACCAGCGCAAAAAAGGTGAAACCACCAAAGACCAGAACACCTCTTCTCCTTCAAGGGATCACAACTCCTCAACAACACAGGATCACAACTTAACCAAGAAGGAGTGTGAAGAATTGACGGAAACAGGATTTGGGAGGTGGATAATAATAAACTTTTCAGAGCTAAAGGAACACGTTCTAACTCAATGCAAAGAAACCAAAAACCTTGAAAAAAGGTTAGGCGAAATGCTAACTAGAATAACCAGCTTAAGAGAAGAACATAAATGACTTGATGGAGTTGAAAAACACAGCACGAGAACTACATGAAGCAAACACAAGTGTTAATAGCCGAATCAACCAAGCAGAAGAAAGGATATCAGAGACTGAAGATCAACTCAATGAAATAAAAAGAGAAGACAATACAAGAGGAAAAAGAGTGAGAAGAAATGAACAAAGCCTCCAAGAAATATGGGATTATGTGAAAAAAACCTAATCTATGCTTGATCAGTGTACCTGAATATGACGAGGAGAATGAATCCAAGCTGGAAAACACACTCCAGGATATTATCCAGGAGAACTTCCCAAGCCTAGCAAGGCAGTCCAAATTTCAAATTCAAGAAATACAGAGAACTCCACAAAGATATTCCTCAAAAAGAACAATCCCAAGGCACATAATCATCAGATTCACCAGGGTTGAAATGAAGGAGAAAATGCTAAGGGCAGCCAGAGAGAAAGGTCAGGTCACCCACAGAGGGAAGCCAATCAGACTCACAGCAGATCTCTCGGCAGAAACTATACAAGCCAGAAGAGAGTGGGAGCCAATATTCAACATCCTTAAAGAAAAGAACTTTCAACCCAGAATCTCATATCCAGCCAAACTAAGCTTCACAAGTGAAGGAGAAATAAAATCCTTTACTGACAAGCAATTATTGAGGGATTTTGTCACCACCAGACCTGCCCTACAAGAGCTCCTGAAAGAAACACTAAGCATGGAAAGGAACAAGTACCAGTCACTGCAAAAGCAAACCAGTTGGCAAAGACCAAAAATGCTATGAAGAAAATGAGTCAACTAATGAGAAAGAAAACCAGCCAGTAACAAAATGGCAGGATCAAATTCACACATAACAATATTAACATTGAATGTAAATGGCCTAAACGCCCCAATCAAAAGACACAGACTGGCAAAAAAAATTTTGCAATCTACCCATCTGACAAATGGCTAATATCCAGAATCTACAAAGAACTAAAAGAGATGTACAAGAAAAAACAAACAACCCCATTCAAAAGTGGGCAAAGGATATGAACAGATACTTTACAAAAGAGGACATATATGAGGCCAACAAACATATGAAAAAATGCTCATCATCACTGGTCATTAGAGAAATGCAAATCAAAACCACACTGAGATATCATCTCACGCCAGTTAGAATGGCGATCATTAAAAAATCTGGAGACAACAGATGCTGGAGAAGATGTGGAGAAATAGGAACACTCTTACACAGTTGGTGGTAGTGTAAATTAGTTCAACCATTGTGGAAGACAGTATGGCAATTTCTCAAGGATCTAGAAATAGAAATTCCATTTGACCCAGCAATCCCACTATTGGATATATACCCAAAGAACTATAAATCGTTCTGCTATAAAGACACATGCACACGTATGTTCATTGCAGCCCTGTGTACAATAGCAAAGACCTGGAACCGACTCAAATGCCCATCAATGATAGACTGGACAAAGCAAATGTGGTACATATACAGCATGGAATACTATGCAGCCATAAAAAACGATGAGTTTGTGTCCTTTGTAGGGACTTGGATGAATCTGGAAACCATCATTCTCAGCAAACTGACCCAAGAACAGAAAGCCAAGCACTGTATGTTCTCACTCATAGGTGGGTGTTGAACAACGAGAACACGTGGACTCAGGAAGAGGAGCATCACACACAGGGGACAGTTGAGCGGGTAGGGGAGAGACAATGGGGGGTGGGGGAGGGAGGGGAGGGTGGGGGAGGGATAACATGGGGAGAAATGCTAGATATAGTATGCACCTAAAGTAAAATAAATAAATTATTTAAAAATATATATAGATCCATAAATTATATATATATATATATATAAAGAAAAAATGCTCATCATCACTAGTCATTAGAGAAATGCAAATCAAAACCACACTGAGATATCATCTCACGCCAGTTAGAATGGCGATCATTAAAAAATCTGGAGACAACAGATGCTGGAGAGGATGTGGAGAAATAGGAACACTCCTACACAGTTGGTGGGAGTGTAAATTAGTTCAACCATTGTGGAAGACTGTGGCGATTCCTCAAGGACCTAGAAATAGAAATTCCATTTGATCCAGCAATCCCATTACTGGGTATATATCCAAAGGATTATAAATCGTTCTACTATAAGGACACATGCACACAAATGTTAACTGCAGCACAGTTTACAATAGCAAAGACCTGGAACCAACACAAATGCCCATCGATGATAGACCAGACAGGGAAAATGTGGCACATATACACCATGGAATATTATGCAGCCATCAAAAACGATGAGTTCATGTCCTTTGTAGGGACATGGATGAACCTGGAAACCATCATTCTCAGCAAACTGACACAAGAACAGAAAATCAAACACCGCATGTGCTCACTCATAGGTGGGTGTTGAACAATGAGAACACATGGACACAGGGAGGGGAGCATCACACACTGGGGTCTGTCGGGGGGGAAATAGGGGAGGGACAGCAGGGGGTGGGGATATGGGGAGAGATAGCATGGGGAGAAATGCCAGATATAGGTGATGGGGGGGAGAAAGGCAGCAAATCACACTGCCATGTGTGTACTTATGCAAAAATCTTGCATGCTCTTCACATGTACCCCAAAACCTAAAATGAAATTTAAAAATAAAATAAAATAAATAGTCTAATGGGGACGGCAGTGCGCAGAAGAGTTCCATAATAAAATGGACATGGTGTATAGAGTGTAAGGAATGGAGAAGTTCTTCAAAGTTTTCATCTTAGGCCTTAAAGAATAACAAATTCTGACTCGAAAGTCCCTAACCATTATTAGTGCCTATATTCTAGCCCAGCTAGTTTCTTTGACTTATTCAGGCATGCCCAAAGAGGCCTGGGCAAGTCCCAGCCCATAGTTCATGCCATTCCTTAATTTGGAGCCACTTCCTTGACCATCTCGTGAGGAACTTCCGCTTTTCTTTTTCTCTCTCCCTTTGCCTGTTTAGGAAAGTTTTAAGTTGTTAGCCAATTGGCTAAAGTATAGACCGTGAGGTCCTGCTCCAGCCAGTGGAGGTCGGGCACAGCAGTAGGGTGGACACATCAGGGTATAAATAATCCTGTCTCCTTAGTTTGGTGCACTCTCATGGCAAGACTGCTGGCGTGCAGTGCCCTTTCTGCAGATATAGGTGATGGGGGGGAGGAAGGCAGCAAACCACCTTGCCATGTATGTACCTATGCAACAATCCTGCATGATCTGCACATATACCCCAGAACCTAAAGTACAATTTAAAGAAAAAAAAAGCCTTGCTGAGAAAACTTTTGTCTGAATGCTGCTTCTTCCCTGCAACATCAGAAGATAAGCCCTTATTCCCCACATAGAGGTTCATGCTACCCAGGAAATTCAAGGAGGAGATACTCTTGAGCAGGGTGTTTCCTTTCCCCTAAGACTGATTCTGGAACTGTGTGAGAAACTGCTGGATTCTACAGTGCCTGATAAACAGCTCTCAACTGACTAACAAACAGCTGCTTGGTTTGTCCAAATAATTACTTGGAGGCAATGCTGTGTGGGATACAATAGCTATGAATAATACACTCAAAAATTCCAAGAAATAGTGCTGCAAACAAAAGCATGGCAGGCAGAGAAATCCAATTGAAATCCTTTCTAGGTACCTGCTCTCTACTTGTCCTAGTCCAGTTTATTGTGTTGTGGCAGAAAGACCTAGGACTGGCCCTCACAAGTCTCACCTACTGGTATTAACACCCTCCTATAATCCCCTTCCCTTGAGTATGGTAGGGACCTGTTACTTGCTTCTAACCAGTAGACGGTAGCAAGGGTGATATCACTCTTATGATTACATTATATGGCAAAGATGATGGATGTAATTCTTGTGATTACATTATGTTACCGAAGTCTCCATCTTAGCAGACTGGAGCTAGAAACTCTGCTTGCAGATTAGACTAGCTACATGATCTTGGGGACCCACTTGAAAAGCAAAGTGTGGGGGCTCCTTTTTCAAAAATTACCAAGAATTTCAAAACATCTACAGAATAGCCTTAAACCAAGTGTGGGGGCTTCTAAGCACAGAGGGAAAAACATACGATGTGTGCCTATATAGCCAGCTTGGCTTCTGGGTTTAACGAAGTAAGTGGCCATGTTCAAAAAGACCAGGTGTCAAGGAACTGTGGGCAGCCCCCAGATAAAAGCTAGCAAGAAGTCAGAGCCTTCAATCATATAGCCAAAATCTGTGAATTAACGTAGAAATGGATTCTTCCCTAATAGAGCCTCCAGACAAGAATGCCAGTATGGCCAGCACCTTCCAATAAACTTTGCAAAGAACTCAGCTAAGCCATGTCCAGACTTGTGACATGTGGAAACTGTGAAATAATAAATGTGGTTTGTTACCAACAGCTAATTTTGTGATAATTTTTGTGCAGCAATAGAAAACTAATGGAGATGTCACATAAAAGATTCAGGATAAGTTCCTGCTGTTGGCAAAGTTACCATTCAGCATTGGTGGCAACCATGTTAGCCTTCAGGAATAAAAATTGACATTGTTGAGTCCATGCATGGCCTCCATCCTGCAAGACTGGCAATTTTTAATGAGCCTATTAAGAAAGCAATGGTGTGGTCATGGATAACAGCCTCTCTGATTATTAAAAGCTTCCTCCATGGTAAAGGCTTTTTGATGCGTTCTCATTTGGGACAATATTCTTATATTCTGGATCCACAAGAAGACATCTATCCTTGTATTTTACTTTTCAAACTTCTTGTTTCTAAGACTCTAATCTTCCTCCTTCTAGTTCCACTAGCCAGTGACCATAAATGGGCATAGACTCTTGACTCAGGCTATGGTTTTCGTAATAACTGGAAAATTACCTAGAATACTCAAAATTCTACTTATCAAGAGGAATTAATTTTTCATGGTCCTTAAGAGCTAACACTGATTAGATTTGTAAGAAGGTGTGGTCTACTTTCACCCTGTGCCAGCAAATTATGTTGACTCATCTGTTAACCAAGGTCAGAGATATAGGTCATAGATAACTTATCATGAGGCCATAAATGAAGTTGAGAGAAAAATGACAACGTGGCAGAAGTAGCGCACTCAGAATATGAATAATATACACATGTACCCTTCTTGTGCCTCTAGATATTCTCCAGCCCAGTTCCACATATACTACTTCCTTTTGATAGTGCACTACTACCAGGCATGACCTTGGTGCTCTGATTGATAACATGGTTCATCATGGTCAGCTCAGATCAAGTAGTTATGTGGACTAATGGTCAGGAATTTACTGTCTATAATTATGGTAATCACGCCAATTTGCCTTAGTGATTAAGTACTCTAATTTCTGTCAACCTAGGATCTTCACATTCTCACTGAAATTAAGGATGCCCTCAAGAGGTATTCCTAATTCATTTCTTTTCTTACTTTTTTTTTTTTTTTTTTTTTTTGAGACAGTGTATTATTCTGTTGCCCAAGCTGGAAGGCAATGGCACAATCACAACTCACTGCAACCTCAACCTCCTAGGCTCAAGTGTCCTCCTGCCTCAGCTTCTAGCTGAGACCACAAGCACAAGCCACCATGCCCAGCTAATTCTATATTTTTCATAGAGATGGGGGTCTTGCTATGCTGCCTAGTCTGGTCTCAAACTCCTGGCCTCAAGCAATCCTCCTGCCTCAGTCCCGCAAAGTGCTGGGATTATAGGTATGAGTCACATTGCCAATGTAATGTGTTTCTTGTTGTTACTTTTTGGGCAGCCTCCTGAGCCAGAGATGGCTCAGAGAGACTCTAAATTGTTTGTTTGCTTATTCATTTTTTAAAAATAGAGACAAGGTCTTACTATGTTGTCCAAACTGACCTCAAACTCTAGGCCTCAAGTAATCCTGCTACTTTGGCCTCTCAAAGTGCTGAGATTACTGGAGTGAGCCACCGCACCCAGCCTACTGTCTAATGTATTTCTAATAGATTTGGTGAAGAGGTTATCTCTTGAACCCTCTTGAGGGATTTTATTAGGAGTGAGGAGAGCAGAATGCAGACAACAAATTAATCCAATATTTCTACCTCAAGATTTCTACCCAGGTCTTTTAATTCTTTTATTAATATCTTTTCTTCTTTATAGTAGGCCCATTTCTGTCCATGTCAGCTATGGTCTAGATTTCAGTTAACCAAACAAGAAAATAATTTAAACTACTCCCATTTATTTAAGCTAGGACATTAAAAGCCTAACTTCTGACAAGGTTACTCATATTGGTAACTTCAGATACTTCTTGAATTACATTCTTCCCTTATTTTATATCTATAAATTAATGAAATCTTCTTTTCATCACTGAACTAAAATAATATTTTTCTTAAATTATTTTAAAGTGTTAACTGTATTATCCTGGAGGTGATATAATTTCACTCCCCTAATGCAAGTTCAAGCTGAAGATCTGGTTTTCATTATTGGTCTAGACATATCAAGTGTTAAGAGTAGAGTAAAAAGAGGACTGGCTTCCTCCTGCAAGATGACCTCCTTAAGTAAGGTTGTGACAGCGTTGTAAAGCAAGGTAAGAACAATCTTATGAGTCAAATGAAGGTAAGCGCTTCTGCAGGCAAGGGAGTGTCTATGAAGAGGAGTCAGTATTTTCTGAGTCAATGAAATTAAATCCTTTCATGTACCCCATTTTAGTTTGGGGGGGACACTACTCTTTCATTATCAAACTCTAACTTTCACATACTACACCAGGTAAGACAGTGAATTCAGCTGAGTTTGGAATTGGGAAACTTACATAATTAAACTTTGAATTTGATCTTTGACTATCTCAACCCTGTGGCTGCAAGGAAGAAGATATTCTTTTAGCTCGTTTTCGATCTATGCCCTAAATTAGAATTTTGAGAATGTCATTCCTTTTTTATTTAGTTGTTCAGCTTCTTTAGAAACAACACTTCCAGCCCATTCCTAATGCCAATTTATATCAGTCAGCAGTTTTAGCTAGAAACAAAAAATAACCAAGTTCAACTAATGAAGGCAGAATAAGACATTATTACAAGGATTTGGGGGTAGTTCATGGAATCATTAGGAAGCCTAGATAATTAGGGACAGGGCTTTGCACCAAAAACAATGCTCAAAATCACACCATAGAAATGATCTATGAGAACCCCACTGTGGCCTTCACCAAACAAAAGTTGTTGCAACTGCACTACAACAATTTTTTTTTTTGGCTCTGTGTACTAAATGCCACCAATAGCATGGCTTCCATTACTGCTACAAAGTTTAGTTCTGCTGCAAAAATCAACACAGCTGTGCAGAGTCCTCTCTTCTGATGCATTGGCTTTCAATTCCAAGTAGAGAAGCAAGACCATGTGCCCACATCCTAGGTGCAAAGGAAGCTCGGGAAGCAAGTATTTGACATTCTCAGTGTTTATAGTAGAAAACCTGGTCGGCCTCCCATCATACTCATAAAATGGAAAGTTCCCAAAACATAGGCATATTAGTTAATGATCAGCCCAAGTAAATGACAAATGTCATGTGTGATTAAAATTGTTTGTACCATATGTACCCTATGATACCTAAATTCAATCTCTAGAGTTTCTAATGCAATTCTCACACATGTGCAAGACAAAAACAAAGACTTTTGAAGCATTGTATGTAATGCAAACATGTGAAAAGAAATCAAATTAGAGGATTAGGTAAAATAGGTTGTGATATGTTAATATGATTGTTTATTCAGATATTGAGAAACTGAGGATTTTATGCATACGAATTTTTAAAAGACTGCCTTCAAAGTGCTCCCAAAGAAGTGGGAGGACAGACACATATCACTAGAACATGTGTAATGCATCAAAGCCTCAAATGAATATGGGGCTGAGGTGGTGCTGTTAGAAGAATCTGCCTGTGCTTGTAGAAGGGACATCGCAGAGGAAAAAGATACATATGTAACTTGGGATTTAAAAGATACACAAGAATGTATGATGTAAAAGAGGAAGGGTAAATTCCGGGCAATACAAATTATATTTTTAAAGTCACTAAAGTGTGTTATAGTACAATGTTTTTCTGAAAAATAAATGTGTGTCATCTTTGATATTAAACAAACAGGACTTGATAGCTGTGTTGTAGCATGAAGGAAAACCTCCAGGAAGAAATTTTAAGTTTCTAGGAACTTCCCTTCAACCTCAAATTAAAGTAAAACAAAAAGTTAACGAAATAGCACATAATACTCCAAACTGTCATGGTCACATTACATCATTGAAAGACTTTTCTACAAAAAACATTTATAATTTGGCAAATCAAAAATAATTTCAAAGAAAACCAGTCACTAATACTGTGTGGAGTTACTCTTCCACCTTAAAAAAAAAAAAAAAAAAAAAAAAAAAACCTTTTGAAAATGTTGCCATCTAGTGGCTTCAAACTGAAAAAAATTAACTATACTGAGGTGAATCATTTAACCATGTTTCCTAGGAAAAGTTTCCTTAGCAGTTCTTAAATAAGCAAATATTACATTTGTGCCTCTGGTTTAGAGAAAGCGTTCAATTTAGGCTACTAGGTTTCAAACTTTTGCTTCATCATTTACTAGCTGGATGACCACAGGCAAGTTGCTTATGTAAAATGAGCATAATAATACCTACCTGCCAGAGTTGCTAAGAATTAATGAGACGATCCTAATAAAGTTGTTTAGCGCAGCATTTCATTCATATTATACACCCAGTGGGTAATAATAATTGTATTACTTAAGTGGGAAAGTTGCAAAACATGTGGGCTGTTAGTTGGATTGAAGTTTGAGTGATACAGCATTTAAAATGACAGTACTTTTATTGGCAGTTTGGCTTAGAGCATTATAGGTTTTGTTGTTTTTTTTTTTTTGAAGTAGTAGAAACATTGTATTAGTATATTGTTGCTATCCAGATAGCAGTTATCAATAACTGGCATTCTCTAATTTTGAAAGATCCTTGGATCAATTTGATTCCAATACACTATCACAATATTTGTAAAGTCCAGTTCATCCCTAATTTGATCTCTTGCCTGTTCTATAAGAAAATATACATCTTTCAATAAAAGCATATATGGAAGTGGAGGAAAAGGTAGCTTTACCAGTTGGTTAAAAAAACATTGAGGCTCATATTGAATGCAATCAGCCTTAAAACTTCCTCTCATGGAGACAAGACAGATGAAACTGGTTCTCTCTATTTATGATATCATTTGAGCTATAGTATTGCTATGACTTATTTTATTCTTCAAGACAGTCTTTGAGACTCAGTTTAACTTAATTTCACCTGTCCAATGAAGCAGAAACATCATGATTGTTAAAATATGTTTGACAAAAATGTCTCTTGAGATTTCCAATGATATGATGATAAAATTTTTATGATATCACCATTGAGAATTTGCAGTTAGTCAATCAGCAATATTCATAGTATTACTGGGCTGGGATCAGTCTTGGGGGGGGAAAAAGCATTCCACAAAAGTCCATCATGAACATGCCTTCTTGAACGTTTTTATCAAAAATGTGGATAAATTGGCCGGGCGTGGTGGCTCACGCCTGTAATCCTAGCACTTTGGGAGGCCGAGGTAGGTGGATCACCTGAGGTCAGGAGTTCAAGACCAGCCTGGCCATCATGGTGAAACCCCATCTTTAAAAAATAAAAATTAAAAAAATAAATAAAATAAAATAAATAAATAAATAAATAAAAATGTGGATAAATTGAAAATTTGTTTTTTCCAAATTGTAGAATATTTTGGGTGGATAGGTTTTGTTGGCAGCTTTTAAGATGGCTCCAGTAATTCCTGCCATTCCAGGATTCCCACCTTTGTGAAATCCCTTTCCCTTGTGTGTGAACTGCACATAGGAACTCACTTCTAATCAGTATAATGCAGCATGACTGATGGGTATCACTTCTGAAATTAGGTTACAAAAACCCTGTGGCTTCCCCTCTTGCAAGTTCTTTCTTCTTTCCTCTTGCTGACTAACTGTGATGTAAACTAGTTGCTAAGTTGTGAACTGCCCACCTGGCAAGGAACCAAGGGAGATCTCTGGCCAACAGTCTATTAGGGACCAAATCCTGCCAATAACCACACGAGAAGCTCATAAGCAGATTCTATTTCAGTCAAATCTTCTGATGAGACTGCAGCCCCAGCCAACTGCTTTATTATATTCTGGGAAAGAACTCAAGTCAGAGGTAACCAGACAAATCAATGCCCTGGATTCCACACCTACATAAACTGTTAAATAAAATATTTGGTATTTTAAGCCATTAAATGGTAGGGCTATTTGTTACACAGCAATAGATAACTAATACAGTTCAACAGAGATTGGCAAATTACAACCTGTGGGTCAGATCTGATCTGAGGCCTGTCATTGTATGGCCCTTGAGCTAAGAATGGTTTTTATGACTAAAAGAGTTTTTGTGTTTTCTTTAAAAAGAAAAGGAATACTACATTAAAAAGACCCAGAGCCCACAAAGCCTAAAATATTCACTAGCTTTTTACAGAGAAAGCTTTATAACTCCTGCAGTAAATAATAATGACCAATGACAGAATCAAGATTCAAAAAGATTGCCTTAACTGACTAGAATAAAGAAATCAAGTAAGTGAGATAAAACTTGGCCATCATTAATAAAAAGTTGTGTTCTTAGGTTCAAAAATTCTGTCTCAGAGTTATAGGATAATGATTATGTGACAAAGATTGGCAGATTTTAGTGGATTCAAGGCTCACAAAGAACTAAAACATAATGTGATGCTTAAAATAAAAGTTAACGTAATTTAACTTTGCATTAACATCCAGCTGATAAAAAATGTTCGCTCAAAACTATATGAGTCAGAGCATATGTGAAGTATTTTAACATGAATCATTTAAAACTGTTTAGAGACATTGGAAATGGTATTTGTATAAGGCTCCTCAAATGTATTTCCTTAACTTATTGCAAAATAGATTTTTTTTAAACCAACATGGTAGGTGAAACCACTGGTATCCAAAATTATGCATTCTATCTGTAGTAATCTCCATATTTTTAAACTCAGCTCTTCTTTTGATATCTATTTGTATTTTATGACAGGTTTATATGGTTTTTTTGTTTTGTTTTTTATTTTTGTTTGTTTTGTTTTTCTTTCTTTTTTAAAAAAATATATATATGTTTTTTTTCTTTCTGTTTTCTTTACATGTATTCCCAAAAAAGCAGCGAGAAAGGAAAGACAACCAAGAATGTACATGTATTTGGAGAATGGAAGTGGGAGGTTGGTGTATTTAGGAGTGTTTTGTCCTACGTATCTTCTCTAATCTCTTGAAATTTGGTCTGTCTCTGTCTATTTATGTTGGCTTATGCTATACACATGTACATATATATATATATCCCTGCAAATATATCCCAGAGCTTTGAGGTAAAAGACCCCGCACAATATAATGCTTCTAGAAACAAGCAAAAAGCAGACAACCTTCACTAATTCTGAATTCACATTTTTGCATGTTATGAATGAGGAGCTTAGAGACCAACCAAATTGTTACAGCTTATTTGAGCTGAAAGTGTTCTGAAGGTTAACTGGAGATATGATGTACCCATAGATAGAATTAGCAACATTCATTCCTTATTTACAGCAAAATCTATTGTCTCCTCACTTTTCTAGAGAGTTGCTTCAGTTTATTTTAACTTAATAGGTCACAATTCCTTGTTGTTTACTGTTATCCCAGAGAAATTGTTCTAAATGTGTCAAGCAGCGCCTGACTCAGATTCAGTGGCTTCTTCAGCTTCCACGCCAGCCAGGACAATCAAAGAGGAGTGCTGACAAAAACAGACTTCAGTGCTAAACCTTGAAAAGCAGAACTGTGGAGGCACTAATCAATTTCCTCTGAGGAAGAGTATTTCTGCCTCAAAATGTGAAAAGTGACTGCTATTTTCATACTCTAGAGGGAGGTACAGACTCGCACTAAACTGACTCAGTATGGTGGAAAGACAAGAGAGATTAAAAGAAAAGATGTAACACACAAAGGAGAAAAGAGAATCGCAGTGATAGCACTTCTGCTTATATTAAATCACTATTTGAATGAAATTACTTAAATACTTACGGTTAAAATTTAAATCTCCAATCTTTATTTGGGTAATACTCACATTTGACTTTCTTTTTTTTTTTTTTTTTTTTCCGGATGTTAAATGACATTTATTGAAATATTTTCCTTTGTGCTTCTTAACTAGCTGGGCATTCCACAGCACCACTGTTGATGTCATCTATGATGTCATGAGGGTGGCGGCCATGAACATTACAGCCCACAGACTGGGCAGTCCCTAGGATCTCTTTAATGGTTCCAGAGAGTTCTCTGGCTAAAGATCGGTGCCGCATCTGTCGAGCAATGTTGACAATCTCATCGAAAGTGATATTCCCACTGTGTTTAACGTTTTTCTGTTTCTTTCTGTCTCTTGGTGGTTCCTTAAGGGCTTTGATGATCAGGGCAGAGGCAGAAGGCACCACCTCAATCTGGGCCTGTCTGTTCTGAATGGTCAGTTTCACTGTAATCCTCAGACCCTTCCAGTCACCCGTTGCCTTGGCAATGTCATCACCAACCTTTTTTGGAGACGACTTTGATCTCGTTGGGGTCGAACTTCGGCGGCATGGTGGAGGCGGCTGGTGTCGGATGAACCCGGATTCGGGACGACCGAAGAAAGTTGCACCTTGGCCTCCTCCGAGCCGAAAGATCACATTTGACTTTCTTTTGTTCTACAAGTCCAGCACTGGTAGCCCTCAATAAAAACTTCTTTACATTTAAATCATATATCACGATACTCTATAAAAATTTTTAACCACCAAAGGTTTAGGTGGAAATCATCATGTGTTAAGCCTCTTAATTGTTAAGTGCCCCCATAAGAAATCTATTTCTTATAAATTTAAATTTGGCTTCCAGGAGATGCAAGGGGAAAAGAAGCTTTTTAAGTTGTTCTAATAGTTTAGTAAAAAGAAACAGAAAAACAGTAAATCAATAGATTGGTCTGCTTGTTAGAAAGAAAATTGAAAACATACATGGCCATTGTATTTGTTGATTTGTACAAAGTAGCTTAACAGAGATTATTTGAAGTCTTCCATATGTTTAGAAGATGACTCAATGCTCAATACCAGGAGGTCCTATTGGACAGGTCCAGAAAATACTCTTTTTGGCATGAGATACACAGTTATGTGGCTATTGCACCTTCATTTTAAATAATTTTCTCAGCTACCATGTACTAGCCATAACAGATTCAAGGGCCAATTAGAGATGAAATATTTCCAAAATTAGTATTGCTTGATGTCCATTTTATCATTTATTATTATAAATATGCTATTATTTGTATTATTTTTATTATTACATATCATTATTATAAAATTTAAATCCATATAACACTGAATTTGCCTTTATTCTTCTGATTTTATGAAGTAAACAAACAAAATGGCAGTAAAGAAAAAGAAATATGATTGGCATGCTCACCACTAACTCAGTCACTATTTCTTTTCCCTTGTTGCCTTATTATTGTGCCCATATTCATGCATAGTTTAAATTGTTGCTTTCATAATAAACAAAATGTTATGCTTTAGCTTTTTCACTAAAATTATATTAAAAATGCCTTTCTACTTGCTGCATGGACTCATAATTAACATCTCAATGTACAGACACTCAGAGCCTGTATAAATGAGAAAGTGTATCACCTGTGGAAAGCCAGGCACCATACACAAGGTGCCACTTACCTTGGCAAATTCCTGACTGTCCCTCCATCCATGCAGGCTGACACACAATTTGTTCTCTGTCCCAGAATTGATAGAACTCAAGGATATCAATTTTAGCAGCCTTTAAGAGAGTGAAAAATGATGAAACTACAATAGCAATTTATAAATTTACATTGAGAAGTATGCCCATCAAGTTTACCTCCCTGTGTTTGCTTTGACTTATCACACTTTCTCCATCTAAGCAAGCTACATGGATGTCTAATAATAAGGAGGTTGACTGATCAAGTTGGCCTCTAAACAAAAGGAGTCTCTAAAATAATTTGAATGCCTGTCCCCATATTAGCTTCAAGCACTTTAAAGCAAGATAAAGTCCTAATCAAAGCTGGATGGGCACCCTTGTTTTGTCTTCAAGATGCCTTCTTTTCATTGTTGTTGTTTTCGTTATTTGGCAACCTTGCCCTTAATTGACACATTCTTTCATTGAATGTGCTGGTAAATTGATTCTAGTTACAATTTTATACTTTGTGTTTGGGAGCCATTCTCTCTCTTCTGCCTTAATCCATCAGTATGCTTTGATTTTACTGCCTCCCTCTTGCAAAAAAAGGAAGGAAAGAAGGGAGGGAGGAAGGGAGGGAGGGAGGGAGGAGAGAGGGAGAAAGGAAAGAAAAAGAAAGAAAGAAAGAAAGAAAAGAGAAATAAAATTTATATATATATAATTTTTCTTAAACCTTAGTTATTGTGAAATACCTCACTTTTTTTTTTTTTTTTTTTTTTTTTTTTTGAGACAGAGTCTCACTGTGTTGCCCAGGCTGGAGTGCAGTGGCATGATCTCAGCTCACTACAACCTCCTCCTCCCAGGTTCAAGCAATCCTCATGCCTCAGCCTCCTGGTTAGCTGGGACTACATGCAAGCATCACCAAGACCAGCTAATTTTTGTATTTTTAGTAAAGACAGGGTTTTGCCATGTTGGTTAGACTGGTCTGGAACTCTTGGCCTCAGGAGAAGGCCTCCTCCTCCTTCAAAAGTGCTAGGATTACAGGCATGAGCCACCACACCTGGTCAAACACCTCTGTTGTCCTTCATGTATCCCAAATATTACAGGCATGAGCCACCACACCCAGCAAAACACTACTGTTGTCCTTCATGTATCCCAAATATTTCCTACAAATGGCAGTGCAATATTCCATTGAGTTTCTGCATCACAATTCATTTAAGCAATTCTCTATTATTGGCCATTTATAATTTTCCTTCCCCATCCTATGAAATTATAATGCATATCATTTTTTTCTTCTTTAACATTTTTCACAAGAATTTATATAATTCTTGTATTAGAATCAAAGGGAGAGGATCCTGTGTAACTTTTTATATTCACTGCCTAATAACTTCACAAATGGTTTGAGCAGTTTATACTGATGGCAGTAAATATAACAATTTCAATTTAATCTCATTGTTAGTCATTTTATTTTTCTGAAATATTTGCTATGTTAATAGGAATAAAAGTATCTTATTTCAAGCTATATTTTAATTACTATTGAAACTGAACATTATGAATCTCATTAACTCTTTGGTAAATGAATCAAATAGTCTTTGTTATTTTTTAAGAAGGTATTAAACTAATCGCTTTGTTTGAACTCTTTTATGGCATAAATACTGTTTTTGTCAATATTGAGGGTAATATTTTCTAATTAATTGTTTTAATTTAAAATATTCAGATTTTTAATGTTTTATAAACCTTTTCAAATTGTAGATGAACCATTTTTTTATTTTTTAAACAAAATCTTCCTCATTGTTTTAAAATATCAGATTTGTCACATATTAAAATAAATGATTACATATAGTCAGCTCACCTCTCCAGTGTTGCATAGTAGATTTTTCAGCCATGCTTAATAATGAATCAAGCCCAACTACCTCATATTCTACCATACACTACATAGAGTTGTCCTTGCAAGAAGCAGCTCAATTTATAACCAGTGCTTAAAATAAAAACTTCTTTTGTGAATTTTGATTGATGCTTACATTCAAAACTATTATCTGTTTTCTCTGTTCATTGTGTTTTAATATGCATGGCCTGTCTTTCCCTATTGAAGTAGCACAGCTCAATTTTAGTTGTAGGGAATTACTGACTATTGCTTTGAAGTGCTTTCCAGAGGACTCTCCAAAGTTATTTACGTAGACTGGATCTTTGTAGGCTTCTTTTCCTGAATATACATTATATCATATATCATATCATAATATATTACATATTACATTTTGGTTGCTTACATTATTTTGCATCTCAGTAGTCTAAAATTATCCCCAAACTAGGCTGGGTGCAATGGTTTACAGCTGTAATCCCAGCACTTTGGAAGGCTAAGGTGGGCGGTTCACTTGAGGTCAGGAGTTCAAGACCAGCCTGGCCAACATGGTGAAATCTCATTTCTACTAAAAATACAAAAATCAGCTGGGCGTGGTGGTGCATGTCTGTAATCCCAGCTACTCAGGAGGCTGAGACAGGAGAATCACTTGAATGCTGGGGTCAGGGGTGGGGTGTGGAACTTGCAGTGAGCCAACACTATGCCATTGCACTCCAGCCTAGGCAACAGAATGACTCCATCTCGAAAAAATTTTAAAAATTAAAAATAAATAAAAGTAAACCCAAACTAAAATTAGACATATTGAAATATGCTAAAGATAATATTCTTAAAAGGATAGTAAATTCTTTCCAATACTTATATAAGCTATCAATCTCTACAGATAGAAAAACGGGGAGAGAGAAAGAAGAAGAGAGAGAACAAGAGAGAATGAGGATAAAACTTACAGTCATATAACTTTTTATGGCATATAAATGAAAATATAAATTGTATTTCCTATAGGTAAATGACTGCTGTTTTCACTTCCAAGATACAAGACTTTCTACATTTCAGATTAAAAAAACTCTATGCTAGGTTCTGATCAAACTTAGACATTCTGCAGTGTAAGGTATGATTGTGTATATTTCCAATCCTTGTATTCCCGTGTTCTAAAAACAGAAACGTATAGATTTAAATATATGCCGCCCAGGGCAAAAAGAGAGTCAATTATGCAAAGGCAAGTCTTTTCCTGTTAGTCTGGTATCTTCTATGTCACTAAAAGTCATGCTTGTCTCTAAGTTGTCACAATGTGCATAAGTGGCATAGTTCATGCATGTAGAAAAGGGAAGTGAAGCTGGGCGTAGTGGTTCACGCCTGTAATCCCAGCACTTTGGGAGGCCAAGGCGGGTGGATCACAAGGTCAGGAGTTCGAGACCAGCCTGGCCAAGATGTTGAAACCCCGTCTCTACTAAAAATACAAAAATTAGCTGGGTGCTGTGGCACACACCTGTAATCCTAGCTACTCAAGAAGGCTGAGGGAAGAGAATCGCTTGAACCTGGGAGGTGGAGGTTGCTGTGAGCCAAGATCGCGCCGTTGCACTCCAGCCTGGGTGACAGAGTGAGACTCCACCTCAAAAAAAAAGAAAAGAAAAGGGAAGTGAAAAAAAAAAACACGATAGAATAACAAGAGACCCTGTATTAACAACTAAAATAATTAAGGCACTTTGGGGTGAGAACAACTAGAATTTTAAAAGGGAGAATTGCTGCAATTTCTCACTCTTTAGAGTAATAGGAGTAAAAATTGGGGGTTGAGGCTGGGAGGTGGGGGAAAAAAGTGAAGTATTATGTCTACCCTATTATTGGGTCTGACCATGACTATGTTTAAATAATCCTGGTATTCACCCAGTGTAGTCAAATCACCTTGGAAGGCAATGCTTTTCAAGTCTCGACTACCCTCACAAACATAGTTAGAGGTGGAATTTCACACCCAGAGATAGACAATACAGTTGTTTACGATAGCAAAGACCTGGAATCAACCCAAATGCCCATCAATGATAGACTGGACAAAGAAAATGTAGTACATATACACCATGGAATACTATGCAGCCATAAAAAAATGACAAGTTTGTGTACTTTGTAGAGACATGGATTAATCTAGAAACCATCATTATCAGCAAACTGACACAAGAACAGAAAACCAAACACCGCATGTTTTCACTCATAGGTGGGTGATGAACAGTGAGAACACTTGGGCACAGGGAAGGGAACAACACTCACTGGGCTAGGTGGGAAGGTGGAGGGCAGGGGGAGGGGAGGGGAGGGGAGGGACAGTCGGGGGCAGGGCAGATGGGGAGGGCTAACACTGGGAGAAATGCCTGATGTAGGCGATGGGGGGCAGGGGTGGATGTGGCATGTATGTACTTATGCAACAATCCTGCAGGATGCAGGATGCAGGATGTGTACATGTACCCCAGAGTTCAAAGTACAATTAAAAAAAATACAAAAATTAAAAAAAAAAAAGCAATACAGCTTTTCAGTAAACAAACCCCCAATAGAGGGCTTTGTTTGCAACAAAAAGCACTGCAGTCATGCCCCTTGTAACATTTTGGTCAATGATGGACCTCATATATAACAGTGGTCCCATAAGATAGCAATACTGTATTTTTACTGTAGCTGTTCTGTTTACATATGTTTAGATACATACAAATACCATTGTGTTGCAATTGCCTACAATATTCATGTACAGAAACATGCTGTACAGGTTGGTAGCCTAGAAGCTCTAGGCTATACCATATATCCTAGGTGTGTAGTAAGCTATACCACCTAAATTTGTGTAAGTACACTCTATTATATTTGTACTATGACAAAAATCACATTTCTCAGAATGCCTTCTTGTTGTTAAGATGTATAACTGTATTTGCCTTGTGAACATGGAACCAACAGAAAGCATTAAAAGTTACTGATTGACATAGCTGATTTTCTTATTTTGGGTTTCACACAATCCCTAAAATCCTGATTGAAGAAAAGATTTTTAAAAGAGAAATCTGCCAAAAAATATATTAAAAGAGTTTTGATAAGCACTTGTAACTTAAATTCTCAGTAAGACATGATTTGTTCCTAAATATCCTGTGAAAAGTAGTTTTTTAAACATCTATTTTCGTTTTTAAAATATAAAATCATAATGGTCATGCCATAAATTTATCTGAAAAAAATATGCACTTTCTGTTATTTACACATATATGAGCTTCAGTTAAAAAACAAACAAAACAAAATTTCAGCCTTTCAACTTCATGCATTAAAATAATAATTTTTTTCATAAATGTTTCATCATGTCCTTTTCTACATGTACTAATTTCAGGTTGAAGGTTGAGACAGAAGGGGCTGTGTCAAAGTTGTTCAAACTGTTGCCAATCTAATCTTTTTTAAAAAATGTTAACAATGAGTCCCTATTCCCAGCCACCTCCAGTCTAAACTTCTTCTCAGGGTCCTAGAGTCTCTGTATCTGGGCCTAACGTTCTACTTTGTTTCCAATAATCCTGAGTGCTTTTCTTCTATCCTGGTTTGGTTTACCAAGTTCATCCATTCAATAAATATCTGTTGAATGCTTACCATGTGCCAAGCATCATAATGGAATAATGGTGCAGGCACCAGAATCAAGCAGATCAGGTTAAAATATGGGTTTTACCTCTACTGTGAGGTTCCTTAACCTGCATTTGCCTTTGTTTTTTATCCGTTGAAAAGGAACAATAAAGCATCATAGGTTTGTTGTAAAGATTAAAGGAAAGAATGCACATCAAGTGCATAAAACAGTTCCTGACACATGGCCCTCCACAAATGTCAGATGTTGTTATTAGGGAGCTTACAGTGAAATAGGAAAACAAAAAATTAAAACCAAATTAAGTACTATTTCAGGGGAAGTTAGGATGTTATGAAAGGGACAAAAGACGCAACTACATTATCAGAAAAGGTTTCCTAGAAGAAACCCTAAAATATAAGCAGAAGTTTGCTTGGTAATAGGAGAAATGAGCAGTCTACAGAAGAAGAGCTACATGAGAAAAGGCCCAGGAATGCATTAGCATGATACTTACAAAAAAACAGAGAAATTCAGTACAGTTGAGGAATGAGAGATAAGGCCAGAGAAAAGGAGCAGGATCCAGGTCAAAAGATTCTTTAAGAAATGTTTGTTTTAGAGACAGAGTCTCTGTCGCCCAGGCTGGAGTGCAGTTTCTCAATCATAGCTCACTGCAACCTCAAACTCCTGAGCTCAAGAGATCCCCCACCTCAGACTCTTGAATGGCTGAGACTACAGGTGTGCACCACTCTGCCTGGCTAATTTAAGACAATTTTTTTTTTTTTTTTGTAGAGACAGGGTCTTGTATGTTGCCCAGGCTGGTCTTAAGCTCCTGTCTTCATGTAATCCTCCTGATTGCTTGAGGTCTCAGCCTCCCAAAGCATTGGGATCACAGGCATGAGCCACTGTGCCTGGCTCCTTTAAGGAATTTTCAACCTCATACCAGGAAAGATGAAAAGCAATTTGAGGATTTTAAGAAGGAAAGCAATCTGATTCTACTCAGGTTTGAAAATATGTGGCTATTGGCCAGACATGGTGGCTCATGCCTGTAATCCCAGCATTTTGGGAGGCCAAGGCAGGCGGATCACTTGTGGTCAGGAGTTCCAGAGCAGTCTGGTCAAAATGGTGAAACCCTGTCTCTACTAAAAATACAAAAATTAGCCAGGCAAGGTGCAGGCACCTGTAAGCCCAGCTTCTCGGGAGGCTGAGGCAAGAGGATTATTTGAACCTGGGAGGCAGAGGTTGCAATGAGCTGAGATCCCACCACTGCATTCCAGCCTGGGTGCAAGAAGGAGACTGAAAAAAAAAGAAAGAGAGAGAGAGAGGGAGAGAGGGAGGGGAGGGAGGGAGGGAGAAAAGAAGGTCGGCAGGACAGGGTCACCTTGAGGGTGTGACTCCACCGTGATGTTAACTTGGTTCTTGGACCTGTGCTGCCGGGAGTGGGTCAAGAACTGGATGCTCACAGCCTGCACGTGGGGCACTGTGGGCACCGTGGAGCTGGTGTGGGCCACTGACTGGTGACTGATCCTGGACTGGGTACCTTACATCAATGGCAAGGATGTAAGAAGGATGATTAATTATACTGACCCTTTGCAGACCCCTCTGGTGCCCAGTGGTGCCAGTTCCTCCCACCTCAGCACCTGCTGCATCTGGAACAGCCCAAGCCCTCGGAATGGATACGAAGAAATCCACAGCTCAACTTCAGACTTCTTATGTTTCTGAAAACAGCTTGGATGTTTCAAGTACATTGCATTAAACCTCACCGAAACCTGAAAAAAAAAAAAAAAAAAAAAGATAAGATAAGAAAAGAAAAGAAGTGGCTGCAGAACAAAGATTGGATTAGAGAGAAAAAAAGAGAATAGGATCATTTCTTGTGTCCTATCATCATGATATGCCCTGTCAGCCTTCAAAGGCCAGATAAATAACATATTCTTTGTTAAGCCATTCTCTACTGCCCAACTTTTAGTTTTATTTTTTTATTGATACACAATAGATATGTACTTTTCTCAGGATCTATGTGAAAATTTAATACATTCATATAATTTTTAAAGAGCAAATCAATGTAATTAGATCTATCATCTTAAATATGTCTTTTCTGTACGTTAGAAACATTCAAATTGTTCTCTTCTAGCTATTTTACTGATCTATCAAACATTGGGTCTTATTTCTTCAAACATTAGGGTTTACTTAAAAAGAAAAAAGACCTAATGCTTGATAGATCACCCTATTAATCTATCAAACATTAGGTCTTATTTCTTCTATCAAATTGTACATTTGTACCCATTATCAACCTCTCTCCTTCCTCTTCTCTCCTCTACCCTTCCTAGCTTCTAGTAACCACCAATCTATTCTCTGTCTTTACGAGATCCACTTTTTTAGCTCCCAGATATGAGAAAAAACATGTGATATCTGTCTTTCTATACTTAGCTTGTTTCACTTAATATGATTTCCAATCCATTCCATGTTGCTGCAAATAACAAGATTTCATTTTCTTATGGCTCAATAATATTCCATTGTGTGTATATATATATGTATATATATGTGTGTGTATATATATATACACATACACACACACACTCCATTTGCTTTATCCATTTATCCATCTATGTATATATATAAATATATATATATATACACACACACACACTCCATTTTCTTTATCCATTTATCCACTGAAGAACACTTAGGTTAAAACCATATATTTCAGCTATTGTGAATAGTGCTGCAATAAACATGAGAATGCAGGTATCTCTTGGATATATTGATTTCCTTTCTTTTGAATATGTTACAGGATTCCTTTGGTGCGGCTTCACCGGCCAGAAATCTCTGTAGCTACCCTGACCTCTGCCCAGGGCCTAGGTCAGGCCTGCTGGACTCACTCTGCCCAGTTGGCTGGCAGGCTGCACTTGGTTCACACCCCAGCCCAGATCCCACACCTGAACAGAGACTTCACAATCAGCCTACAGCTGGACTGGGAGTGCTGGACGGTTTTCACTTTGGGTGCAAGAGTCTAGATGAGGGGAACCTGGTGGTGTCCAAAAATTCAGAGATGGCAGCAACCACGGAGCCCCAAGGGGCATTACAGCTTTTGCCTGGGAAGTCCTGAGGTCTGAGCCCCCAAGAAATGTCGTGGGGTTTGTATTAACAGTTCAGTGAGCCAACCAGGAGGGAATGGCACCTAACTGCTTTGCTTCTTCATGCCTGCAGCTAGGCAAATGAGCATGTTATAGCTCTCCCCACTGCCTGTAGCTTGGTGGATGAGGGCATGTTACAGTTCTCCCTGCAGCCCACAGCTAGTTGACTAGAGGCATGTTATAGCTCTCCCCCCTGCCCACAGCTTGGCACACAGGGGCATGTTACAGCTCATTCATTCCTGCTGCCTGCAGCTCAGCAAACTGGGGTGTGTAGCGCCCAGCAGTCTTTTCACTCCCCTAGCTCTATGAGCAGGAGTGCATGTTACAGCTCTTTTTGTACCCACTATTTGGTGAGTTCCAGTTCTTGTCCTACGACCAAGAGGAATGAGGTATGAGGACACCAGAGAGTGAGCAAGGCAGAGAAGAATTTTATTGAGCAACAGAAAAACTTTCAACACAAGACGGGACCCAAAGTGGGTAGCCCTCTGTGTGAGAGGGGGGACCAGTAACCATCTGTGAGACTGAGTCCAGGGATTTTATGGGTTCTGAATGGGGGAGTGTATGCTGATTGGTCCATGGGCAGGCCTGGAAAAAGCACCATTCCGATTGGCCAAAAGGCATTGAGGAAGTTTTCACTCTGGTTGTGGACTCTATCCAGAACTAGCAGCTCAGTTTTCAGGCTTCAGGCCGTCTTTGGCTTGAAGTTCAGGTTTCACCAGGGACCCATCCTTGTCTGCCTAGGAACTTGGTCTGTCTCCTATTGCAATCAAATATATAACCAGTAGTAGACTTGCTGGATCATATAGTAGTTCTATTTTTAGTTTTTTGAGGAACCTCCATACAGATTTCCATAATGATTATACTAATTTGCATTCCCACCAACAGTGTATGAGGATTCTCCTTTTTCCACATCCTTACTAGCACCTGCTATTCCCTGTCATTTGATAAAAAGCCATTCTAACTGGAATGAGATGATATCTCATTGTGGTTTTGATTTGCATTTCTATCATGATTAGTGATGCTGAACATTTTTCATATAATGTTGGCTATTCATGTATCTTCTTTTGAGAAATATCTGTTAGAAACTTTTGCCCATTTTTAAATCAGATTATTTGTTGTCGTTGTTGTTGTTGTTTGCTGCTGAGGTGTTTGAGCTCCTTACATATTCTGGTTATTAATCCCTTGTCAGGTGGATAGTTTGTAAATATTTTCTCCCATTCTGTGGGTTGTTTCTTTACTTTGTTGATTGTTTCCTTTGCTGTACAAAAGTGTTTTCGCTTAATGTGATCCCATTTATTTTTGCTTTGGTTGCCTATGCTTTTGATGTCTTGTACAAAAAAAATTTATCCAGACCAATGTCCGGGAGCATTTCTCCAGTTTTTTTTGAATAGGAGGTTCATAGTCTCATGTCTTGAATTTAAGTCTTTAATTCATTTTGATTTTTGTATATGATGAAGTGTGTCTAGTTTCATTCTTCTGCATATAGTTATCCAGTTTTCTCAACACCATTTATTAAAGAAACTGTCTGCTCCCTGTCATATGTTCTTGGCACCTCTTTGGAAAATGCATTGGCTGTGAATATGTGGATTGATAGCTGGTTGTCTATTACATTCCATTGTTCTAGGTGTCTGTTTTTATACCAATGCCATGCTGATTTGGTTACTATAGCTTTGTAGTATTATTAATTTTTCTGAGACAGGGTCTTGCTCTCTTGCTCAAGCTAGAGTGGAGTGGCATGATATAGTTTACTGCAGCCTTGAACTCCTGGGCTCAAGCAATTCTCCTGCCTCGGCCTCTTAGCTGGGACTACAGATACATGCCATAATGCCTGGCTAATTTTTTTGTATTTTATTTTTTGTAAAGATGGGATCTTGCTATATGTCCCAGGCTTTTCTAGAACTCCTGGCTTCAAGCAATCCTCCTGCCTCAACCTCCTATAGTGTTGGGATTACAGGAATGAGCCAACATGCCTAGTCAGATGAGGACTTATTACAGCTTCAATCTCGTTACTTGTTATTGGTTGTTGAGGTTTTCTATTCATAGCTCAATCTTAGTAAGTTGGTTATGTGCAGAAATTTATCCATTTATTCTAGGTTTTCCAATTTATTGTCATCCAGTTGCTCATAATAGTATCTAATGATTCTTTGTATTTCTGTATCAGTTGTTATGTATCCTTTTTCATTTCTGATTTTATTTATGTCTTCTCCTTTTCACAGTCTAACTAAAGGCTTGTCAATTTTATCTTCTCAGAAAAACAAGTTTTTGATTCACTGATCTTCTGTATTGTTTTTTAGTCTCACTTTCATTTGTTTCTGACTGATCATTATTGCTTGTTTTCTTACACTAATTTTGGGTTTGGTTTGCTCTTGCTTTTCTAGTTTGTTGAAGTGCACTGTGTTAGAAGCAAATTTTTTGGTGCCACAAAGGAAGTAGCACTCTAACAAAAATTTTCCCAGCAAGGCAACTTTTACTTCTATAGAAGGGTGTGTCTTGTGGATGGAGCAGACAGCACACCTGAACAAGGGAAGGGAAAGGGTTCTTATCCCTGATGTAGGTAGCCCCTACTGCTGTATCATTCCCCTATTGGCTAGGGTTGGACCACACAATCTAAGCTAATTCTGACTGGCAATTTTAAAGAGAGCAGAGGTATGAGCCAGAGTGGTGGGGTGATCAGTTTTGGTGGGAAAGTCGGTTATGAAAACAGGTGACTAAAGGTGACTCAGGTCAAAGCAGGTGACCAGGGTGACTCAGGATGGAGCAGGTGACCAGGGGAACAGATGAGAATTACTGATTAGGGCTGGTAGGAAAGTTGTTTACTGAAACTAGGGGCATGGAGATAAAGAGAATGAGGAAGTTAAACTTTAAAATGGAGAACAAAGAACCCAGAAACTGAACATACTGGCATACTGATTCTTTGAAAAGAAATTTGGAACTCACAGTATTCAACAATTCCCTCCTCTTGAATTTCACAGATCTCTCTCTTCAAACTTCCTTAACATGTCTTGGCTTAGTTGTTCTGCTTGATTCTCTAAAAGACGAAGCTTCTCAGAATAAGGTGGAGGAAAGTTAAGGGAGGTTTTAGTAAGTGCTGCTTCTATGAGTCTTTGCACCAGCACACAGATTCAAGGTATGACACAACATCCAACCAGAATGAGTACACCCACTACGGCTGCAAGAGAAGTAAGAATTGATGCTATGATTCCTTTCCATTTACCAAACCATTTTTCTAGCTACCCTGTGAAGGGGTCATTTACTCCTGAGTTTGTGGCTAACTCACTGGACAGAGCAGTTCGACCTTGCAATACCTTTGTTATACTTCCTTCAGGGGTGGTATTGTTTGGGATGAAGGTACAATATTGAGTTTTAATCATAACACAAACTCCTCCTTTTTCTGCTAATATCATGTCTAAGTCTATTCTGTCTTACCAAGCCATCTGACTAGTAGCCCTTAATTGCTCAGCTATTCAATTAACAGCATCTCTAGTGCAGTCAATAAACCACTGTTGGTTGTAATAAATGTAATTTATCCAATCTACATTCTTTTTAATTGTCACCCACCAAAATATTGACTCAAATCCTGCAGCTATTTGATCTTGGGCTTTAAATTTATCTGGTACTCCTTGTGGGACTCCAGTTGCATCTAAATAAATGTAAGAGTTGAAAGACCAATAAGGAGCTTCTCTTGCTTTACCATGTTGTATTTTTCCTCCCTCTGGTTGATGAAATGCCAGGGTGAAAGGGATAGCCCATTGGACTAGAGCACAAGTGCCACTCCAGTTACTTGGCACAGTGTCCAATAAAGGTCCACCACAATACCACCACACATCTTCTTGGGGGATGAACAAGGGCTGACTGGTAAGCTTTTGAAAAGTCCTAAGCTCAGTGCATCCCTTCAGGTGTCCAGGGAACACTAAGTTTCCTCTTGTTGTGAGAGACATGAAGTGAACTTAGTGCCAGGAAACAGAAGCTGGATAGCCCTCGGGGGCTGACCCGCAGGGTGTCAAACTTTGGGATATAGCAGAGAGAGAGTTTGGCACGACTTGTTACCCCAGGCTGTGGAATCCTGGAAAAGAGCTACCATACAGCCCATGCCTGGTCGACTGGAGGACCATCCTACTGTAAAGGGGACATTCAGAGCCTCTGGCCTGCCATGCACACAAGCATAACAATTGCTTTTGTTTAATGTGTGGATGGAATATTTGATCAATTCCAATGAGGCATTTGCATCTTGATATACTGTCTCTATTGCCAATGTTTGTTTTTTAGGTCTTTAACTTCTACAATAGCTACCTTGGTCTTGTCATTAGATGGAAGAGGAACAACTATTTCATTGTGAGAGGATTTGGAAGAAGGCATGACAAAAGGTGTAGGTGGTAGGGGATCAATGAAATGTATTTCAAAAGATCCAATAGGATTTCTGAAACCTCAGTCCCCATACCATAAAACTGCCTTAAAGAAGAGAATTGGCTTAAAGAAGGGGAAGAACTTTGAGGGTTTAATATCATAACCTGTATTGGATTGCACTGGTTTAGCTGACAGTTAGAGGAAGCTGTTCCTTTAGTAAAATGAATGTATGGTTTTATGAAATTACAATTACTGTAATTTCAGGGGCAGGCCATCCTTGCTCTTTAGTGGTCCACAGAATGTTGGACCAACTATGTCATAAAAGCTCTGTATCAGGGGAGCAAGACTCCCTGTTGACACTGGGGTCTTCATCAAAATCTTCCCAGACTACATTATCCAAATTCACTAATGTCCAGTCTGAGGACAATCAGGAAGGATGGAGGTACTTTTCTGAATTGGAGAGCTGTCTTTGACTTGGCAAGTCTCCACAGGGTATAACAAGACAGGCATCAAATGTAATAGTTTGAGGCGAAATTGACTTGATTACATTAATAACGGGGTGGTCAGCAGTAGAACAAGGAAAGAAGGAGTAATAAAATAAATGAAGGAGGGTTAAACTTTTCTTAGCTTTAGTTTGGTAGGGTTTCTCCCTGGGACTATGGCCCATGACTCTGGAAGGGACAGCGTTCTCTTGACTCTGGTGTGATGGGTCCATCCTCTTTCTGCTATCCAGACTGTGGTTTCAGTAGTTAGGAGGACTAGGTAAGTTCCTTCCCAGGTCGGTTTGAGCTTTTCCTCTTTCCAGCTTTTTATGAGGACTTGATTCCCAGGTTGATACCGATGCACTGGGAACTCCAGGGGCAGCACCTGTGCTAAGAGACCTTAAGTTTTAAGAGAAAGTAGAAGACAGACCAAGTATATAATTTGTAAGAAATTGATCTTTTGTTTCAAAGGTAGGAATGTCAGAAGTGGAGTGTAAATAAGGCAATTGTAGAGAATTTCATAAAAAGAAAGACGAGTATCTTTCAGTGGGGCAGTTTGGATTCTCAACAGGGCAATAGAAAGACATTTGGTCCATGGTGACCGAGTCTCTAGAACTAATTTGGTTAAGTGGTTCTTTAGAGCCTGATTTATTCTTTCTACTCACCCTGATGAAGGTGGGTGCCAGGGAGTATAGTATTCCCATCTAATGTCTAATGTTTGAGATAGCTTTTTAATGATGTGTGTGGTGAAATGAGTTCCATTGTCTGAGTCGATATTTCCTATTAGTCCAAACCTGGGTACTGTATTTGCACTTAGGGCCTTGACTACATTACTGGCAGCTGCATTTGAAAGGGGATAGCTTCAACCCAGTGAGTGAGGTGATCTACTATGACTAGTAAATATTTTAGATGACCTATTGGAGGCATTTCCATGTAATCAATTTGGATACTTTGGAATGGCCTTAAGCTTGGATTCCTTCCCCTGAGGGGTAATCTTTTTATATCTTATTAGTTTTTGTACATACTAAGCAACTATCTATAACCTGTTTGGCCAGTGTATAAATTCCCATACACCCATAAACTCTGAGAACTGCATAACACATGGCCTGAGGCCCCCAATGGGTCCCTTGATGTAGTTGGGACAAGATTTCCCTCATGAGGGGTTTGGATAACCTTTCTCTCTGGTCTGGCAATATCCATTTTCCTTCTGAATTCTCTTTAGTACCTATCTTCATTAGTTTTTCCTTTTCAGTGGAAGAGAAAATAGGGATTATAGTAGGAGGGAAAAGTTAGGGAGTTGAGTGGAAAAGACTTTTTAGAGGAAACAGCAGCCTGTTTGGCTATCTCATCTGCTAGGTTATTTCCTCGACTTTCAGAAGAAAAGTTTTTCCGGTGTCCGAGGACATGGACAATAGCTATTTCTTCTGGCAACTGAAGGCTATTCAATACTTGGGTGATTAGCTCCTTGTGAACAATGTCTTGACCTTTACTAGTAATGAGATCTTGTTCAGTCCAAATTTTTCCAAATGTATGAGCCATTCCAAAGGCTTACTTTGAATTGGTATAGATGGTTCCTTCCTGGTTCTTCAAGTACTTTAAGGCTTGGCTGAGTGCAAACTGCTCACACGTTTGGGCAGACCAGTTATTAGACAATTTTCCTGACTCTATTTCTACAAGAGTTTCTCCATCAATTACTGAATACCCATTATGTCTTTTACCCTCAATCACCCTGGATGAAACATCTATAAATAAGTGCCATCCCATCCTGAAGGGAGTTTCTCCTAGGTCTGGTTGAACCTTTGTATGGTAATTAATTAAATCTAAACATGTATGCTCTCTCCTTAGATTTGGATTCCCTGTTAGGAAACCTGCTGGGCTGAGCAAATTATTAGTGGTTAATGTTAAATCATCTTTTTCTAACAGAATGGTCTCATATTTTAAGATTCTTGAGTCAGTAAGCCATCTCCCTGCTTTCTGGTTTAAGGTGGCTCTAACTTGGTGAGGCATGCTTATTCAGTTTTCCTACAAAGGTTACCTTTCTGCTTTCCTAGACTAATATTGCTGTAGCCGCAATGGATTGGATGCATTGAGGCCATCCACAAGTGACTGGATCTAAGACCTTTGATAGGAAGGCCACAGGCTGCTGGCAGCCTCCGGTGTTTTGAATAAGCACTCCTAAAGCTATTCCACTGTCCACATTGACAAAAAGGTGGAATGGCTTTTTTAGGGAGGGCAAGGCTAAAGCAGGAACAGTTAGGAGCCTTTCTTTCAGCTTCTCGACTTGACCAACCTCCTCAGAAGTCCACAGGAAATGGCCAGGCTTCTCCTGGGCAAGTTTTTGATATAAAAGTTTACTGTGTAGTGCATATGAGTCAATCCATAAGCGGCAGTATCAAACTAATCCCCCAAATTTTCTGAGTTCTTGTTTAGTTTGAGGCAAGGGTAGGGACACAATTCCTTCAACTTGTTCAGGCCCTATTCTTCACTTGCCTGCACTTATTAAGTGGCCTAAATATTTAACTTCAGGCTCTACATACTAAAGCTTTCCTTTTGAGACTCACAGCCCCACAAATTACAGATGGTTAAGAATATGTGTAGAGAAGTTTGTTACCTTCTCTATATCTTCACCAGATATGAGACTATCATCCATGTACTAGAGTAAGCATATTTGTTTTGGGATGACAACTTTTTCTAATACTTGTTCTAAAATTTGGCCAAAAAGATTAGGGGAATCTGTCAACCCTTGGGGCAAGACTGTCGGTCGATATTGTTGTTTCTGCCCTGAATGGGGATTCTCCCACTCAAAAGCAAATATATCATGGCTATCTTCAGCGAGGGGACATGCCCAAAAAGCATCTTTAAATCTATTACAGTAAATCATTGATGATTATATGGAATCTTACTGAAAATGGTGTAAAGACTGGGGACAACAGGGTGGGTAGTCTGGACTATTTGGTTAATAGCTCTAAGGTCCTGTACCAGCCAGTATGACCCGTCTAATTTCTTGACTGGCAGTATTGGGGTATTACAAGGGGACATGCAGGGCTCAAGACACCCATCTTTAATAAGGCCTTCAATTATAGGTTTCAACTCTATCCTGCCCTCTAGGGGAATGGGGTATTGCTTCCTCCTTACTACTTTTACAGGGGTTTTTAGCTTGATGTGGATTGGAGGGACTCGGAATTTCCCTCAGTTTTTCTCTTTGAACCAGACATTAGGATTAATATATTTTTCATCTGCAGTGGTGAGTAGGTTTAATGAGGTGAGGAATAATCTTGGGCTGACTTGTAGGCCTAACATTAAATCCCTCCCTAATAAATTAGTCCCTGCTTCAGGGATTAACAAAAACTGAATATAAGCTGATCGATACTGGTATCTAACTTCTGCGTCCTCTAAAATTTTTAATTTAAACCCTTCTCCTTTTACCCCAGAGACTAAAAGTTCTTCTGAAAAACAGGCAATATTAAGCGGGGGAGAAGCAAACAGAGGAACAGGTGCTCCAGAGTTGATTAAAAAGGTGATAAACTCATGTTTAGGTCTCACCTGTAAATTTATCAAGGGCTCCTGATGGGACTTAAGATAAAAGAGACAGAGCCCCTGGCCCCCCTGTTCTTCCTCGAAAGTCATGAATGGAAGGGCTTCTTTCTCCTCTTTTAATTCCGGACATTCTCTCTTAAAGTGACCTTCCTTCTCCTTTTTTAATTTGGGACATTCTCTCTTAAGGTGATCTGTTCTTCCACATTGTAGCACCTATCTTGCCCTTCCTCCCTCTTAGTTCTGGGATTATTCAAATTTGCTCCCCCATACCCTATGGAGGACTTGGTAAATGAGGGCCTTGGTCCTCTAGATGGAGGCTTAGGTCCTCTAAAGGAGGGTTTGAACCCTTTATAGTTTCTGGCCCCCTGGAAGCTCTGCTTAGTACATGGGTGTGGAGCCATCTGTTGGAAGGTGGATAACATAAGTTCTGTCTTTTGTTTCTGTTTTTCTTCATCCCTTCTCAAATATACCTTCTGAGCTTTCCTGAGAAGTTCACTTAGGAGACGGTCTTCCCAATTCTCTATTTTTTTGTAATTTCTTTGAAATATCTGGCCAACTTTTAGTGACAAATTGGAATTTTAACATTCCTTGACCAAGGGGGTCTTCTAAATTGAGGCCTGCATATTGCCTCATTTGCTCCTTCAGCCTGTCTAGGAATCTCATCGGTCCTTCATCCTTTTCCAGTTGTATATCAAATGCCTTACAGAGATTTTGGGTTCAAGGTACTGATACGCAAATTCCTTTTACTATAATTTGCCTGCATGTTTTCTCAGTGAGCTGGGTTGTTATTATTCCACCAGAGATTTCAGGAGGGAAATTTTTGGTCCACGGTAGGAATGTTTTGACCAGGAGAGAGCTCACATTCCCAAACTACCATAGCAGCCCTACAAATCATACTCCTTTCTTCTCCTGAAAAGAGGATGCCCAAGATAGATATTAACTCGACTCAAGTGTATAACTGAGGTCCTAAGAATTGATCAATTTGATCTGCCATTCCATAAGCGTCATCTAGTAGTGGCCTAAGCTCCTTTTTAAAATTCCAGACTTCTGAACTGGTTAAGGGAGCATTCACGAAGCCAATGGCTCCCCCTCCTTGTGGTATCTCCCTTAAAAAGGGAAAAGGGCAGGGGCTGACTCTTTAACTGCAGAGGGAAAAGGGAAGTTTTGGATATGCTTTTTATATTGCTCTATTGCACGATGGAGTCCCCTTGGTGGGGGGGGTTCCTTAGGCTGATAGGGGGAGACACTTGGGATGATAATTCCCAAGAGTCAGGATTGTAAGGAGGAGAAATAACATGGGACAGTGAAGGATCTGGAAAGGATCTGGAGTGGCAGTGGCAACCTAGGGAGAGGGATTGGGGACAATGAGTTGGGGGGAGATGGTCTAAGGGATCCCATGTGCTGGAGGAATCTTTAGACATGAGAATTGGCTCCTCAGACTTTTCATTTTGAGGTGCCAGATTAGGTTCTTCCCTGTTTTTTTTTTTTTTTAAGGGAAAAAGCAGGACAAGTCCTTGCCTCCAGCAAAGATCATAGTCCAGTTCTCCTTGAGAAACTGGACTTCTATCATTAATATATTGAATTAGAAGTTAACAAATTATATCCTCATTCAACCCAAACTTCGGCCAAAAGATTGACGGTTTGAGGATGGGTCCCTGAGTCCAAATAAAACAGCAATATTTTATCATTTGTTGCTTTTTCTTATGTTTAGTCCTTTCATTATCCTTCCAGTATTTAAACATGAGACCCAGAGGCTATCAAGATTATCCTTGTTACCATCTTTATCCTTCTTGCTCTCTGTCTTGCTTGTGGTATTTCCCATATTTGGTCCTAGTTAGGCTCAAACTATCATATCAGAAATGTTTCGTCTATCCTTCTTTAGAGGCTTACTGGGGCTATCAGGCTCAATTTCTCATATTAGAAATGTCTCACCTGTCTTTCTCTAGAGGCTTGCTAGGGCTATCAGGCTCAATTTCTCATATTAGAAATGCCTTTCCTATCCTTTAGCTCCACTCACTGGAGGCTCCTTGCACCCTTCTTGTGCTTCATCCACTCTGGCTGCTCCCCCGGAGGAGATCTAGGTCCCTCTTGGCATCGGCATGCCAGTATAATCCCCATGGCAGCATCCGCCCTAAGCCATATGAGGTGACCACGGAACTGCAGATAGGACCCACTCACTCTGCACAGCAGTATTGCTTAGTACCATTCACACAAGCAGCACCACAGTCAGTAGTCCTTGTGATTATTCACACACACATTCAACCTCCAGAATATCCCGGCCACCAAGGAAATACTCTTACACCTTTATGACGTCAGTCTGTGCACAGAGTTTCTTACCTTAGTCTGTGCACAGAGTTATCTGGTGGATGCAGTATGCGGGGGATCCCTTCCCCCAGGTCACTGGCCAGTTTCTTTCCATGTTGCTGAGAGTCCAGGTTTATTCATCACACTGGGTGTGTCCCCAGTCTCTCACCCTGAGGCCACTGCAACAAGGCAGTGAGACACGTCTTCTCACAAGAGGTGACTGGACACCTGTTCTCTGGGGGGAGAATGGGCTCCCCGTATGGGCCACCAAATTGTTAGAAGCAAATATTTTGGTGCTGCAAAAGAAATAGCACTTGAATATAAATTTTCTCAGCAACGCAATTTTTACTTCTATAGAAGGGAGCATCTCGTGGATGAAGCAGAGAGCACACCTGAACAAGGGAGGGGAAGTGGTTCTTATCCCTGACACAGGTAGCTCCTACCGCTGTGTTGTTCTTCTATTGGCTAGGGTTGGACTGCACAGTCTAAGCTAATTCCAGTTGGCTATTTTAAAGAGATCAGGGGTATGAGCCAGAGTGGCAGGGTGAGCAGTTTCGGTGGGAAAGACAGTTGCGGAACACATGACTAAAGGTGACTCAAGTTAGAGCAAGTGACCAGGGGTGACTCAGGACAGAGCAGGTGACCAGGGGAACAGATATGAACTACTGATTAGGGCTGGCGGGAAAGTTGTTTACTGAAACTAGGGGCAAGGAAATGAAGAGAATGAGGAAGTTAAACTTTAAAATGGAGAACAAAGAAACTGAACATACTGGCATACTGATTCTTTGAAGAGAAATTTGGAACTCACAGTATTCAACAATTGTTTGGTTGTTTACTTGAAGTCCTTATACCTTTTTGATATAGGTGGTTATTGCCATAAACTTCCTTCTTAGTATTACTTCTGCTGTATCCCATAGATTTTTGTATAATATAATCCTATTTTGTTACAATAAAATTTTTAGCTTCTTCTTAATTTCTTCATTGGTCCGTTGTTCATTCAGGAGCATGTTGTTTAATTTTCATGTGTTTGTGTAGTTTCCAAGGCTCCTCTTATTATTGATTTCAAGTTTTATTCCATTCTGATCGGAAAAGATATCTGATATGATTTCTACTTTTTTGAATTTGTTGAGATTTGTTTTGTGGATGAAGACATAGTCTATTTTGGAGAATGTTGCATGTGCTCATGAAAAGAATGTGTATTTTGTAGCAGTTGGGCAAAATAGTCTGTAAATGTCAGTTAGGTGTTTTGGGTCTAGTGTATAGTTTAATGTTTCTTTGTTGATTTTCTTTTCTTTTATTTGAAGATATTTATGCAGAGCTAAATAAGAGTGATCATGGCCATGGCATAGCCCTCAGGAGGTCGTAAGAACATGTGCTAAAGCTGGTCGGCGCACAGCTTGGTTTTATGCATATTAGGGAGACATGAGACTTCAAGCAAATACATCTAAGAAATATGCTGGTTCAGTTCAGAAAAGTGGGACAACTCGAAGGGTGGAGGGGGTTCTTCCAGCTTATAGGCAGATGTAAAAATTTTCTCGTTAACAATTGGTTGAGTTTATCTAAAGGCCTGGGATCAATTGAAAGAAATGTCTGTGTTAAGATAAGGTGTTGTGGAAACCAAAGTTTAATTATACAGATGAGGTTTCCAGGTAGCAGGCTTCAGAGAGAATAGATTGTAAATGCTTCTTATCAGACTTAAAGATCTGTTTTGACGTTAATGCTGGAGAGGTATAATGTCTGACCCCTACTTGCCATCATGGCCTGAAACAGTCTCTCAGGGAAACTTTTTTTTTTTGAGATGGAGTTTTGCTCTTGTTGCCCAGGCTACTGCAACCTCCACCTTCTGGGTTCAAGTGATTCTCCTGCCTCAGCCTCCCAAGTAGCTGGGATTACAGGCATGTGCCACCACAGCTAGCTAATTTTGTATTTTTAGTAGAGATGGGATTTCTCCACGTTGGTCAGTCTGGTCTTGAACTCCCAACCTCAAGTGATCCCCATGCCTTGACCTCCCAAAGTGTTGGGATTACAGGCGTGAGCCACCATGCCCTGCCTCTCAGGTTAAATTTTAAAAAGTACCGTTGCCAAGGAGAAAATCCATTCAGATGGTTGGGGGTGCTTAGAATTTAATCTTTGGTTTAAATTTTCCCCCTTCTGGCCAAGATTTGCCAGAGGCAACAATAAAGGCCAGCAAATCTTTATTTTGTTTCATAGCATTGCCAGGGTGGCATGGCAGCCTGCCCGAGGTCCATCTTATCCCTTAGTGTGACTCCCGATGGCCAAGAGCCTTAAGAGTCTAAAGACTTATAGCCAATAATTATTCCAGGCCAGATAGGAATGGATGTGGACAGGCATTCATTACCTCTTAAAATTATTATTTTAAGTAAAAAGCCAACAAACAAAAACCAAAAGGCAAAGTTACAAAACTAATTTATTTTTAACTTCTATGTGTTGAGCTACTGTAAACTTGGTTTTAATTACAGACTTATAACAGCTTGCTATACAAAACATAAGTATACAAAAATTAGCCAGGCATTGTGGTGCATGCCTGTAATCCCAGCTATTTCAGAAGGCTTGAGGCATGAGAATCACTTGAACCTGAGAGGCAGAGGTTTCAGTGAGCCAAGATCAGCCACTGCACTCCAGTCTGGGCAACAGAGGGGAGGCTCTGTCTTAAAACAAAAACCAAACAAAATAAGCATTGTTCTGGAAAAAAAAAAATCAGATTGATCGATCGATAGATAGATCTTAACAAACTCGTAACTGGGAGCATTATACCCAGGAGGCTTTGTTATGAGGTATCTTTATCTCATCAATAAATATTTTCATTTAATTCTACAGGAAGCAAAAAATTCTTTATGGTTGGGGTAGATGCAAAAGTGACACATAATAGCTTAGGTTTGTTTTACTAGGTTTGTTTAGGCATTTTTGTATCCCGTCTTACCTTGATCTAATTCTATCTCTCAAAACTGTTCCTTAGATTCTCATGCACCCACCTCTTCTATGACAGTCCCTGGGCCTAGAGGGAGAGTGCTTGTATAGTCTCAGGAGCAAAGCATTTGCAGCGGAAAACAGATCTGGGCCAGTGGGATGCCAAATGAGGGAGATTAGCATCTCTGGTCTTCAGAATATCATAATATTGGTTTCCTTGGAAGTAAAGCAATAAGAGATAAATAACATTTATATTTTGACAATCAAAAAAGTATTTGTATGTTAGAACATAAAAAGCAATCTATTCTATTAGGGCACCATCTAAAAATATGAAGAAAAATTATAAACTGGTACTCTCTACAGTATTATTGTAGCCAAGAAATAATGATTCAATCTGCACTCAAAATAAACAAAATTAGGGCTGAAACCTATTATCAAGTGTTACACTTTTCCTTTGAAACAAGTTCTCTTTCTCTAGCCTTCCTTTTCTATTAAAGACAAATTATAGTAAGACCAATTTGTGTGAAAAACAAGTTTTAGGCTTATTATACTTGGCCTTATTATTTGCTTAAAATGCAGCAGTAATTAATTGGCTATATAGGCTTCTTTTAAGTTAGCTTTGCTGGAACTTTACCTAAAAATATTCTAGTTTAGTTGAAGTCTTGGTAAAGGAACCAGTGTCTCCAATTACTCTGTTTAAAAGACTCTTACTGAATGCAAATAACTATATGATGTATGCAAATAACTATATTGTCATAAAATCACAATTCGAATTTTGGAGAACTCAGAGAGAAAGGTAAATTTGCTTACAAAAACATATTTCACCCAAACAACTCAAAGGAAAAAGATTTTCTTAACCCTTCTTTAACCAGAACAACAGCTTTCAAACAAGTGTTTGTTTACCTTGGAAATGCCATTCACAAGCCAGACAGCTCATGGGAGCTGTCTATCAGGCACTGTAGAATCTAGCAGCTCCTCACACAATTAGAAATTTTCCTAGGAAAGAAAGAGTCTTCCTACTTACGAGTATCTCCTCCTTGTATTTCCAGTAGCAAGATTCTATGTAAACCACTTTTATTTTCTCATAGAACTCTTTGGGGCACAATTATTTCTTTTAGCATAGGGATAGCTTCAGTTAACATTCTATAGCAGGGCAGTAAATGCCCCTCAAGTGGAAATTTTCTAGTCCAGTCTTTATCACTGGGAAGTACTACTCATAGTTTTTTGCCCTCACCCCCAATAAATGCTCTACAAAGGGGTATGAAGCAGAGCTTCATACTCCAGCTTCTACCCTATACTTTGTGGGCCCAGGTGATTTTACTAGTTCCCATTTAGCATGTGTGATGTTAACATTTCTCAAAAGAGCAGATTTACATGCCTTTGGTTTTATAGCACTAGATAGGGGAAACAACACCCTGTTAGAAACAATACCCATTATCATAAGACATTTAGGTAAAGGGGTTACAACTACCATACATAAATCCTGTTTAAACATCTTAAATTTCATAATTTTTTAACCTGCACATTTTTATGTTCTGGTTGCCGGAAATTATTTCTTCTCCCTAGGCCATTTTACCTTTTCTGGTGAAAAAGGGTTTGAGTTCCCAGCAGGCAGTTGCATTTATAATACCCATGAGGGATAGCAAATTTGATAAAGCTTCTGAAAGGCCCAAGTAAAAGGGGCCCTTTTTACTCCAAATTTACCATTACCTGGATAATAGGTTTATTTGGTTGGAGGATATCCTGGTTATTATAAAGCCAGTCCCACATGGCTCACATACGAAGCATATTAACTGCTTCATCTGGGGTGCTATACTTGGTATATTACAGGGAGAGTTAGGTAGTTTCCTTTTCAGGGCAAACAGACCTCAGAGTGACATTTATCTGCTCCACTAGGCTGATTGTTCTCTCAGGAATAACCTCCTGTGCATTTGGATCACATACACTCATCAGTGATTGTTCAACAGTAAGCTGTGGGTCCTGCCTCAACCTAAACAAGCCCTTATGTTCTGTAGAATTTAAAATTAAGAAATTTCATTCTTAAAGTGGTTACTTTCACAATCCACTACATAGATATTTTGAGAAACAGATGGGCCAGGCATGGTGCCTCATGCCTGTAATCCCAGCACTTAGGGAGGCCAAGGTGGGCATCAGGAGTTCAAGATCAGCCTGGCCAATATGGTGAAACCCCATCTCTAATAAAAATACAAAAAATTAGCCAAGCATGATGGTGGGCACCTGTAGTCCCAGCTACTTGGGAGGCTGAGAGCAGGAGAATTGCTTGAACCCAGGAGGTGGAGGCTGCAGTGAGCTGAGATCAGGCCATTGCATGCCTACCTGGGCAACAGAGTGAGACTCTATCTCAAAAAACAAAACAGAAAAAAAAAAAGAAACTGATGATACCAATTTACAAAATAGAACAATTTCTTTACATTATATCCTCTGGCTGCTTATTTGGTTTTTCCCTTTCCCCGTATTTACTACCTTCCTGGTAACCACAGGTCTCAGAGTTTAACTTTTGTTGTACTGGCTTCATTGTTCTTTTTATTCATTTAGTTTTATCTGTATAATTTTTCCTTCATTTTAAAGCAACTCAAATGATTTAACTAGAAAATAACCCTATTTTCTTTTTTTAAGCAAAATAAACATCCTTGTGTTTTGTAAACTTCACCAAAAACATTTTATGTTCCTATTATTTCAATGCTTAGTAAGTCAGATTCTCAGATAAAAAAATGAAATAATTTAACATAACATGACTTTAAGATTTTTAATTACTGAACAGAGTTTTGAAATTAAATTTATCAAATTAATTGTATCAAATATTATCAGGGTTATGTGAATTAAAAGGTATCTGAGCTGGCTTCTACCAGTCTAATGAGCACTTACTTTTTTTTTTTTTTAAGTTATTTGATTAGAGCTCTTACATGAAGTTTGATAGTGAAATATCATTTTCATGAAACACATATAAAGATAGAGATACAAGCATGCAGAATTAAAAGGAGGAAGGTTAACAAAATATTTTATTTGCCTGTTTTTTAATATTTTTCTCCCTTATTTTACATTACTAATTAAAAAAAAATTACAGGAGCTAACAAAAAGTGAAGGAGAAAGTTATCATCCAAGGTCTTTGTAAAAGAGAAGAAGCTGAACTTCTGAGATATCAATCTGAAGAATTTCAAAGAAACAGATTATAGATCACAGAATCTAAAAATTAAAAAACTTCTTGCATTAAGTCAATATTTCAATAAAATTTTGTTTTAACCAAATCTTTTAGTTCTGCATTCATGTTTTTTTAATATCAAAGTTCAATTTTAGGAAACCTATTATCATTTTCTTCAGTTAAAGCCAATTAATCACATAACATTTATATAAGTTCCCTTTTTACTAACCTTATCATGACTTAGACCATTTATAACATCCTTGAACTTCCTGGTTTGTCCTAAATATTCCTTTTTCTTGAGCAACCCAGTTACTTTATTTTAGGACAAAATTCACTATACAAGATTCTTTCTCATATAAAACACTTTCCTTTTTTCTTTTTTTTTTTTTTAACCAAAAATATCTCTTGATTTTTAGTTTTTAGTTTTTTTGTTTGTTTGTTTTTTGTTTTTGAGATGGAGTCTCACTGTGTTGCTTAGGCTCGAGTGCAGTGGCCGATCTTGGCTCACTGCAACCTCTGCCTCCCAGGTTCAAGTTCTCCTGTTTCAGCCTACCAAGTAGCTGGGATTACAGGTGACCCCCCTCCCCGGCCCCCCTACCAGCACACCCAACTAATTTTTGTATTTTTAGTAAAGATGAACCCCCAAAAACTAGCCAGGCTGGTTTCAAACTCCTGACTTCAAGTGATCCCCTCCACCTCAGCCTCCCAAACTGCTAGGATTATAGGCATGAGCCACCATGCCTGGTCTGGGGCTTTTCTTGAGACAGAGTCTCACTCTGTCATCCAGGCTGGAGTGCAGTGGCACAACCTTGGCTCACTACAACCTCTGCCTCCTGAGTAGCTAGGATTATAGATGTGTACCACCACACCTGGCTAATTCTTGTATCAATATTTTTAGTAGAGACAGGATTTCACTGTGTTGCCCAGGCTGGTCTCAAACTCCTGGCCTCAAGCAATCTGCCCATTTTGGCCTCCCGAATGCTGGCATTACAGGCATGAGCCACTGTGCCTGACCAAAAAAATATAAATTTATATCTATAACTTTCTTTACATCTCTTTTTTCCTGCTTCCTTTTACCTTGTTTTATATATAACCTTCAAATAGGCTTCGAATTAGACAAAGATATTTACCTTTTAATAAGAACATTAAAAAAAGTTGTCCTACAATTTTTAAATTGGAAAATTACCCAGTCACTTAATATCTACTAATAACCTTAGATCCTAAATTATATGACAAGTTTGTTTACAAGAATTTGCTCCTTACATTTACTTGATTAATTTATTTAATAGCTTACCTAGATTATTTACAAAAACTGTGAGTCATTACTTACAGTAATTCCCTATTAACCAATGTTGTAAACTATGAATTTCGGTGTTACTTAAGTAAGGAAACTTATGGTTAAATATAATGTAACTTTTACCAATAATTCAGGATTTAGCTGTCTTCATTAAACCAACAATATTACATGTCTAATTTATCAAAAATTATGCAAGCCGAAGATCATTCAGTTTGGGGCTGAGTTTATAGTTTTATAACCTTTATGGCAAATATTATAGTGTTCTGCAGGAATAAGCATGAAATCACTTGATCAATAAGTGCAAACAAAAATGCTAACAATTCTTAAGACATTTCTAATATTATTTTACCAATAACTTGAAAGTCAGCTTATTGATTAAAAATTTTACTTAAGTTGCATGAACTTGAAAAAGCATTTGACTAGTATTCTTTTTTTAATAAAGTATTTGATTTAATTGCTTTTATTTTTCTTTAAGCCAATTAATCAGAGCTCTTTTATATATTTTTAGTAGTGAAACATTGTATACACAACACATAACAACATAGATGTATTAGGCACACAGATAGAAGCATATGTTATAGATTTTGTAAGACCTCTTTTTTTCCTGCTGTCTTAGAGTTTCAAATTCTTGATAACCTGTTTCATTACCCTAGGCAGTTGTCAGCTAAATAGTCCCAAATTTGCATATTAAAGGAAGAAATTCTTAGGTGAAAAATCAGATAGTGAAATTTATCTCAAAATACAGAGAGAAAGTCTGGTGTGCTAGAAGAAGATTAAAATGGATTTAATTATTAATTACATATAAAATGCTATAATTGATCACAAGATTGTACAAGGAGACCAATTTTATTTATATAAGTACTTTTTATTTTAGTCACCATCATTTAACTGGCCCTCAGCTTTGGGCAGAGTCCATACTGTATCTGAGTCTCCAAAAAGAATTACTCTGAGGCTAGACCATGCTTTTACAGTGCACTTTTTTTTACAGAGACATTTTTCTAAATGTCTAACGTACATACTTTCTTATTTTAAAGAGCCAAGAATAGCTTCTGTTTTAATAACTATTGTAATTGGAAAAACAAATCAGACAACACAATGCAATACAAGTAAGCAGTTAAAGATCTGAGCTCAAACCTGTCTGTTTACTTTTGGGGTTTCATAAAAAGAAGTTTCTCCTCAAAAAGGAGTTTGGTGCCTTCTCTGTCTCCTTTAAGGAACCCCAAGTTGTCAAAAACTAAGAAACACTTTATCAAGAAGAACAGGGTCATAGGAATAAAACCAAAAAAAACAAAAAGTCCTTTTAAAAATACAAACACACACATACATCACACACACACACACACACACAGACGAGAGAGAGAGAGAGAGAGAGAGAGAGAGATCCTATAGCTTTTACTTCAGAACTCTAGCCATGAGATAATAAAACAAATTTATTGGCTTGCTTAAAAAAAAAAAAAGGGAAAAAAAGCCAATGGTTGGATCCAAACAGTGGTTTTTATCTCAGCAGAAAAGTAACAACAGATTTAAAGCAGGCAGAAAAGAAAATAGGGAAAAAGAGAACTTAGGAACTCTATAGTTTTCAGGTTGACCTTGGGGCTCTTTTTCCTTGATGTAAATATGCACAAAGACCATAATATTTCCATTTTACACAAGCTCTGTCAAGTAAGGGTGCCATAAAACCAACAGAGTGCCCAAAAGGGGGTCATTCTCTTTGTTGTTGTTGTTGTTGTTTTTCTTCTCAAAAGGAAGAACCGATCTGTGGCTTAGGGTCTTGGTGGAATGGGTCGAAGTATAGGCTGGTTACAGATGGGACTCCATAGCATCACAAGCGAGTCATTGCCATCCTCTTGCATGTCTGTTTCTCTTTGCAGGGGTCTAAGCACCTCCAGAAGGACCCAAAGCGGGAAGTGACTAGCTCCCTTATGCACTTCCTGGATGAGGCTTTTTAAACTAATTTTGTTGAGTGTTCTTTGTTGCTATACCTCACAGGGGGTTCAACCCCACAGACACTCCCACGAGGCCCCTGGTTGCCCAGAGGCACCTTTCAACTGGGAGGAGCAAAATGACCTTTCTCTTTGGAGCTGAGAAAACTCAGTCTCTCATTTGTCTATGAAAACAACAGTTCAGTTCCTCATGCAAATATGCACAGACAAGGCAAATACAGATTAATTTTGGAGAAAAAGCAATGGAGAAGATCCTTTAGAACACACTTTTGAACTAAAATAGAATCTGTAAACCACAACTTCCTAGGAAAAAAAAAAAAAGCTCAGAATAAATCAAGGACCATCAACCAAAGGGAGGTCACAGGCTCAGGGGGACTTACCAGTTCCACTGAATGAGAAGCTTGAAGTTGGGAGGCTTTCAGTGGGCCTCTGCTGGTACCTTAGCTCCAACTTTAGGTAATTCCTTTGGGGTCCTGAGCCTTCTCTGAATCAACACGTTTGGGTGCCAAGTTATTGTTGACCAAAAGAGTCAAACTCTGTAAAATATTTGAAGAGATTTATTTTGAGACAAATATGAGTGACCATGGCCCATGAGTCAGCCCTCAGGAGATCCTGAGAATATGTGCCTTTCTTTGTTGATTTTCTATCTGAATGATCTGTCCATTAGCGAGAGTTTGGTGTTAAGTCCTCTACTCTTACTGTATTGCTGTATATCTCCCCCTTTAAATGTTTTAATATTTGCTTTACATACTTGAGAGCTCTGGTGTTGGGTTTTGTTTTTTTATACATTCAGCCACTGTCTGCCTTTTTGTTTGAATCCACTTATATTCAATGTTATTATTGATAAGTAAGAACTTACTACATATTTTCTAGCTTCTTTTCATGTTGCTTTTTGTAATTCCTCTTTTCCTTTCTTTCTTTTTTACAGCCTTCCTTTTACTTCCTTTGTGAAAGTGATATGGGTAGTATTTTTTAATTTGTTGCTTTTTATTTTTAGTGACTGTATTATAGGATTTGCATAGTGGTTACCATAAGGGTTAGAGAAAATACCTTACAAATGTAAAAAATTATTCCCAAAAGATGACAACTTATCTCAGGTCTCAAAGAATAGAAACAAAGTAACAAAGAAAAAAATTGAAAACCCTCTACACATTAACCACATCCATCCCACATTTTGACTTTATGTTGTCTCAATTTATACATCTTTATATTGCCTATCTCTTAACACGTTGTAGGTAATATTGTCTTTAATAGATTTGTTGTGGGGGCTCCATATTAGAGTTATGAGTGAACAACATATCACAATTACAGTATTAGATTATTCTGGATTAGTCCATGTACTTAATTTTACCAGTGTGTTTTATACCTTCCTCTGTTTTCATTTTGCACATTAGTGGCTTTTTACTTGCACTGAAGAACTCCCTTTAGCATTTCTTGTAAAATCTGTTGGTGGTAAATTCTTTCAGCTTTTGTTTGTCTGGGAAAGACTGAATCTTTCCATACCTGAAGGACAGCTTTGCTGGATACAGTTTTCTTGGATGACGGGTTTTTTTTTTTTTCCCCTCTCTTTCAGCACTTTGAAAATGTCCACCCACTTCTTCCTGGCCTGTATGGTTTCCATTGCAAAGTCTGTTGCCAGACAAGTTGGGGGCTCCTTTATATGCTATTTGTTTCTTTTCTCTGGCTGCTTTTAGGATCCTCTCTTTGTCCTTGACCCTTGAGAGTTTGACTATTATATGTCTTGGGGTTATCTTATTTTAGTCAAATCTTTTTGGTGCTCTCTGACCTTTCTATACCTGGATATTTATCTTCTTTTTGAGTTTTGGAAAGTTTTCTGTCATTATTTCTTTGAATAAGCTTTATACCCCTTGCTCTTATTTAACTCTCTCTTGAACACCACAGATTCTTAGGCTTTTAAAGTAATTTTTTATATCTTAAAAAAGATATAAAAATTTTTGTTACTTTTCATTTTTTTTTCTTTTTCTCCTCTATGTATTTTCAAATAGACTGTCTTTGTGCTCACTGATTCTTTCTGCTGCTTGATTTATTCTGCTGTTAAGAGCCTCTAATAAATTTTTCAGTTTGACAAATGTATTTCTCAGTTCAAAGATTTATGTTTGATTTTTAAAATTATTATTTCAATCTCTTAGTTAAATTTATCTGATAAACTTCTGAGTTGCTTTTCTGTATTCTCTTGAATATCACTGAGCTCCCTTAAAATGGCTATTTTTGAATTCCTGGTCAAAGAGTCCACATATCACCATCTTGTTAAGAGCAGTTGTTAGGGCCCGTGCTTTGTCTGTTTGAGAATGTTATGGTTCCCTGTCTGCTGCTGTTTCCCTCCCTCCCCCAACAAGATGGAGTCTTGCTCTGTCACCCAGGCTGGAGTACAGTGGTGCAATCTTGGCTCACTGCAACATCCACCTCCCAGGTTCAAGCAATTCTCCTGCCTTAGCCTCCCGAGTAGCTAGGATTACAGGTGCCCGCCACCATACCTGACTAATTTTTGTATTTTTAGTGGAGACTGGGTTTCAACATGTTGGCCAGGTTGGTCTCAAACTCCTGACCTTGAACTCCTGATCTGTCCACCCTGACTCCCCAAAGTGTTGGGATTACAGGCATGAACCACCACACCCAGCCTGCTGTTGTTTCTTATGGATGAACATTGTGCACTGGGGGGATGTACACTAAGTGATCAGCTATTTATTCCCATCTTCTCTGTCCGGCTAGTTTTGATTTTTATTAGCTATGTTTGTTCAGAAATTCTTTGTTATTTACCCATTGATTATTTCTTTTTTTTTTTTACCTCTGGGTCACTGCCTCCTTTTCAACACTAGATGGTTGGTGCCTTAAGCCCAGATTTGCCTTAGTTTTAGTAAATGATCAGAGTGCCGTCCATGCTGAATGGGAGAGGTCCCAAAGAGGATATCCCAGTAGTATGGGAAGGCTGGCTAGGGTTTTTATCTAGGAAACCTGTAAGATGAACTTCAACAGTGTGGTACTGCTAAACAGCCACTCTGATTTGGCAACTCCTTTGGCCAGATTATAGATCAGAGTTTCCAGAGATAAGGATGGTATTTCTACCTCCCCACTTTGTCTCTGGCTTTCCTAAAGGACATTTCACCCTTCTGGTACTCCAACACTTCTTGTGCGTTGAGGCAGGGAAAGGTTTCTCACCAGAAAACTCAAGATTGTGGAGAAGCTGGCTGTTCACCTCAGTCTCACTTTTTCCACTGTAGAGACTGTGAGCTGGTGGGAAATTTTCCACACACCTGGTGTCAGGCACACAGGAGAAAAGGATATCATGGATATGGAAGTTTGATTCTTTTACCATCTGCTTGGGTTTTTTTTTTTTTTACTTCTCTGTAGTGCCAGGAAATATCTTATCTTAATATTTGAGTTCTGAGATATTGTTGGCAATAATCTTGGCACTATCTATTTCTTTGTTTTTTGTGTGTAAGGAGTGAAGCCATAAATACCACCATTTTGGAAACTGCAATCTCTTACTGGTCACTTTTTTCCTTCTAAACTCTAATCGCACATATCGTCTTTACACTGACAATGTATCTTTAATCCATAACCTCACCACAGGGCTAGTACCTGAGGAGAGGAAAGCAAAGTGGAAGATTAGGCGTCTGTCTTTCCAAGCATAGCTCTAACAAAGACGTTTACAAGCTATAAAGGTGTTGCAGGTAGGATTTCCAGAAAGTAGACTGTGAGATTGAGTTTAGCGCATCATGGGACTAAGGAGTATCAATGGGACCAATATCTGTTGAAGGAAGAGAAAGGAAGCAGGAGTAGGAAGAGGGAGGAGTCAAGCAATAGCTTTAGCCAATGCCATTGGAATCCCTGGAGCTAGAATGACCACTCAGATGGCAAGGCCCACATGGTTATTGGGTGTGGGTTGGATGTGGGACTTCCCATGTATATTACAGTGTTGTCTACTACCCCTTGAGGGAGCTTGAACTGCTCACTCAAGAAGACCAACCAAGCTCATCAAAATCTTCATTAGACTTCACACATAGTTACATACTCATACCTCCTAGTAGCTATGGCCTCCTTCTCAGGAAAAGGATAGATGAATTTTCAGTGTGTACTGACAGGTAGAAAGAAACGTGGAAGAGAAGAAGCAGCAGCAGCAACCACAACTCAATTTGCGCTGAACTCTGAACTGAACTAGAACATTTTGGAAGAAGTCCAGGAATATATGTTAGATAGGAACCTACTGTTCAAGGGCTATCATGTCAACTAACTAGAAACATAATGCTGTGAACTCTGGGAGCATTTAGACACTATGGGTCATTAGACACTGAACCTCACCTAAGCCCAGAATTCTCTTGGGTCATGGGGTAACTACTTTACTTGATGTTCCCATTTTTGAGGCACCTGTAAGTTATATTTGGCCTATTAAGTGGTGTTCTTGAAAAAGGAAGCAAATATTAACTGTGAATAAACTGTGAATGAGCTGTGAATAAACAGCATGATCTATTTTGCATCTGTGGCTCAAATCTAAAGAAATGAAAAACAGAAATGTACTTCACTCTTAGAAGATTATTATGCCTTTGGAATTATATAGATGAAATATCTGTGGCAATCCCTTGACCTTCTTTCCTTCCTTGCTAGGGCCCTCGTACTTTTTAAGAGAAGAATGAGAAATTCCAATTGTCATTATCCTCCCTCTTCTCTGCATTCAAATTATCTTCCTAGCTGCTAGCCCTGCTGGCCAAGTGACCCCAGATCCTCAACCAAATGCTTGACTGTGGACTGACAGAGGCAGTAGCTACATGCAGGCAACAACTTCCCACAGGTTTCCATAGACCTCACCATAAATCCCATCTTTGCTGTTGCACTGCAGCAGTCTGAAGTACTTGATTTTTGCTTTTCCCTGTAAGACTTGCCTGTGAGACAGGTGGAGAGTATTGGTTGGAGATGATTTTTCTGAATCTCTGACTCCCTTCTAGACCTTTATTTCTACAGCTCCATTGAGATTTAAGAAATCACATATTCTGATAATTGTTATAGTGACTCTATTGTCCTGATAGAATCCATAATGATATTCTTTCCAGACAAGTAATTTAGAGAAACCAGATATGACATAACTGGTTTACAAATGGTAATTATCTTTCAAGAATTACCTTCTTCATCTCAACCTCAATCATACCACTCCATTCATCTCCTTTCTTCACAAAGAGGCCTCCACCATCTCTATAGAGGAATTCCTGCCATAGGGTTTCAGGTCAATATGAACTCTCCCTGTGCACTTATTTCCAGAGAAAGTTGTCTATAGGCAATAATTAATTGAACAACATATCAGACTTCACTGCAAAAACTGTCTCTAAAGCCTGGATATACTAACTTGAGAGGCCTTAGAACTTTCCCATGACCTGACGTTCTTAACAAGGAACAGCACAATGAACAAGAGAGTTAGGCATAGTTCAGATGTAATCTGTCATATTCTTATGTAGAGCCAAATTTCACATCATGTATACAGCAGATATATATAAGGCAAGAGGAATCTATGAATTTATTTATGGGCAAGTTCATTCATGCCTGAGTGTCTTTGCTTAAAGACTGATAGGGCCCTATAACTACTGCTAGAAGTAAAAGGCTTCATCATGGGGCAACAACAGGCAGACACTTATGAAAAGTAGCATCTAAGGCAGTTTCAGAATTACTGGAAGCAATTTTGAAAAATCAAGATATTGCTTTACTTAAAGTGAATCCCAAACAAGTGTGTTAAGCTCCTATTAGAACACTGACCTGGCTGGATACTAAAGTCTGCTCACCCAGAATATGATCCATTAGGGCTGTCTGGTAATTTTTTTTTTTTTTCTTTGAGACTGAGTCTTGCTCTGTCACCTAGGCTGGAGTGCAGTGGTGTGATCTCGGCCCACTGCAACCTCTACTTCCCCTGTTCAAGCAATTCTCCTGCCTCAGCCTCCCAAGTAGCTGAAATTACAGGCATTCTCCATCACACCCAGCTAATTTTTGTATTTTTTTTTTTTTTTAATAGAGAGGGTTTCACCATGTTGGCAAGGCTGGTCTCGAACTCTTGACCTCAGGTGATCCACCCGCCTCAACCTCCCAAGGTGCTGGTAATCTTTTTGTCTGGCAAAACTTTCTGATGTATACTACTGCTTAAAGTATTTGCATCTTTAACCAAAGCAGGCTCAGGATGCTCCAGAAAAAAATACGCCCTGATCCCTCAGAGTTCATTAAGAAACTAACTGTTAAAAAAGAATAAAGAAAAAGAAACTGTTAACATGATTTGCCTAGGCCTTTCCCTTCATAAGTATTTAACATAATTCTCAATGCTTTCACTAAGATGGTACACAAAGACCCGTTACATTGGATCATATTCTGCTCCCTTGCTGATTAGGGAGGTGTTTCATCTCTATAACTACCTGAAAACTTGAAGTGAGACCATGTATTACAAATAGGCTTGCATTTCTAGAGTGCAGTCCTCAAAGCCTTCCAGGTCTGAATTTACCCACTTTCCTATTCACTGTCCACAAATGATGGTAAGCAAAAACGATCAACCAAATACAGAAGAAGATTACCATGACCACTTATCAAATAAACAATATGACTTGGTCACCATCTCACAACAGAGAAATTTGACTGCAACAATTTTTATATATCCCTTCTAAGACAAATATGGATTTCAGTCCTTATGCTTTCCTTCATGCCTAGTACAACATTACCTTTGCTACAGGTAAGTTCCTAGAGGAGATCCAAAATAATCCAAAGGAGCTATGCACATTGCTTGATACCAGTCTTCTGTGGTTTTCTTTATCCGCTAGGCCCTGAAGCATGTGAGTCTTCAGTTTTTATATCCAGCATTGTCCAAACCCTCTCACATGCAGGTTGCCAATGTCTATGTCTATAACCACCCTGGTCAAATTCTCTTGCCACCCCCCATTGTCTGCCTCCCTCAAAGAAATCACCAGGGCTTTCGCCATGCTTCCATTGTATGACAAATTGAATGGTCATCTATCCTCTACCTCACTATCATCAACTTAACTCTTTTCATATGCTTTTTCACATCAGTCCCCTCCCCTTCATTGCCTTCCAAACCTCAGTAAAAGGCTCAATAGACGAGCCAATACTTGTCCAGAAGCCTCCCTTATGTCCTTAAAAACTTCTCGGAGCTCTCACTCTACTCCCTTGCTTTAACTGAAATCTGACTGTTCCCTGAAGACATCACTTCCTCTAAGCCCCTCATAAGTTCATGTTTATTGACAGGTAAATTAGGGAGTTCTTGACAGATGGCTTCTATTTCTTAGTAAAACAGTATATGAGATCATCTTCTAAAAGTGATCCAGGAGGTGGAAGGTCAGAGATTTCAGGAAAGTGTTAGCCTTCATTTCCAATTAATCAGCAGCTTCTATTTACTCTTATTTCAAAATTTATCTTGAATCCAACCGTTTCTAGCTATCTCCACCACTACCACAGTGGTCTGAGCCAGCATTATGTCTTTCCTGGATCTACCAAATCAGCCTTCTGATTTGTCTTCTTCGGCCTACTCCACATAAGCAACAAGGATGATCTTTTCAACACACAAATCTTAGCTCTATCCAGCTTAACTCACTTTAATGGCATCCCATCTTTTTTTAGATAAAGGCAGAAATCCAAAGGCAGTGACAAGATGGCCAATTAGAGATGCAGCCAGAGAAATCAAAAGATAGAGTAAGCCCCTTACTCTCCCATCTAAAGAAATCAAAATATAGAGTAAGCCATCACCCTCTGAACAGATTTTTTGAGAGAAAACACTGAAAGTCAAGAGAGAGATGACTTGGACTTTGAGGTTGAAGAGAGAGGAAGTTGGGGATGCCTGCAAGGAGTCATCAAGCACCAGTATCAGTTTCTGGTCCAGAACAGGTGCTCAGGAAAGGGTGAGTGAAGGAACTCTGGGGCACCACACTACCTCCACAGGCCTCTAAGATCCTAGCTACAAGAAATCTATGCTCCCCTAGACATTTGAATTGGCAAGGGGAACTCCCTGGAGATTAGATAGAGGCAGAACTCAAACCTGCACAGAGCCCAAAAGGTTTCACAGCCTATGGGGTAGCTGCAGCAAAACATGGCCACAGGCACCCATCCCCCAGGCTTTTCCATCTTGCTCTGAGTGATGGTAGCCACTGCTAACTGCCAGGCCAGAGAGAGAGAACTCTTTTCCAAAGGATTGTGGTGCATCTGATCCACATGCCCCTTGACTCTGACCCCTCCCAAGGCCATCTGCTAGACTGCTCCTGAAAGTGGGTACACACAGCACAGCCTCCTGAGTGCCCCACCTGGCAGACTGTACGCAGTTCAGTCCCTCAGCACAGCTGGTGAATGACTTTGTCCATGGAGCCAGAGGACAAAGTCATAAGCCCAGTTCCAAATTTCCAGGGTTCATGCACACTGCCCAGGATTGTCAAGCTAAGATCTGTAGCCAGAGCTTGAGCAGGGAGAAGCCCTCACTACTAGGACAAAGAGAAAAGTGGGGCAAGGGTGCATGTGCTGATGTGGGAAGTAGGTGTCTCTCCCTTTACAAGACCAGTCTGGGAAAGGTGTTGCCTATTGGCCAGCTCAGCTTCTGCCTGAGGGATCCCCATGATGCAGAACAGCTGGAACAGCCTAGCAATCTGGGCACAGAAGGCTTGGAACAAAACTAGCTGGTTTGGTTAGCTCCTGGGGCAGAAATTGGAGGAAGACCCAGTTGGGAAAGTGACAGCTGGGCAGACTCAACAGTCACCTGCTGGGCTAAAAAGCTTGGTCCTTGGGGGTATACCAACTGCACACTTGCGACACCACAGCCCTGCCACAGAATCCTCTGCCTTTGACTCAGCGCATCACCAGGCTACCCAAGACATACCCTACAATTCACTCCAATTTTGCCAAGCTCAGAGGACCAGAAGATCCCCCTGGGAATTGCAGGTTTCCTGGTGACCTAACAAGTACTTCTCAACCTACAAAAAGACTTAGCTACACAATAATACTGGTAAACTCCAATACCCCACTGACTGCATTAGACAGATCCCTGAGGCAGAAAACTAACAAAAAAAATCTGGACTTAAATCTGACACTTGACCAGTTGGATGTCTACAGAATGCTCCACTTATGAATCACAGAATATACATTCTCATAAGGACATGAAACATACTCAGATCAACCACATGTTTGGCCATAAAGCAAGTCTCAATAAGTTTTTAAAAAAGCAAAATCATAGCAACCATACTCTTAGAGCACAGTGGAATAAAAATGGAAATCAATACCAGGAATATCTATGAAAACCACACAATTACATGGAAACTAAACGACTTGTTCCTGAATGACTTTTAGGTAAACAATAAAATTAAGGCAGAAATCAAAAATTCTTTGAAATAAATGAAAACAGAAACACAATATGCCAAAATCTCTAGGATGTGGCAAAAGCAGTGTTAAGAACAAAGTTTATAGTGCTAAATGCCTACCTCAAGAAGTTAAAAAGATCTCAGTTGAACTTACAGTAAATAAAAGAACAATAAACTCACACCAAAACTAGCAGAAGAAAAGAAATACCTAAAACCAGACCAGAATTGAATGAAATTGAGACCTCAAAATCCATACAAACAATATACAAAGCCAAATTTGTTTATTTGAAATGATAAACAAGATGAATGGATCACTAGCTAGATTAACAAACTAAAAAAGAGAGAAAATCTAAAGAAGTACAATAGAAATTACAAAGGTGACATTACAATTGATCCCAAACAAACACAAAAGATCCTCAGAGGCCAGGTGCAGTGTTTCATGCCTGTAATCCCAGCACTTTGGGAGGTCGAGGCAGGCAGATCACCTGAGGCCAGGAGATCGAGACCAATCTGGCCAACATGATGAAATCCCATCTCTACTGAAAATATAAAAGTTAGCTGGACATGGTGACGCATGCCTGTAATCCCAGCTACTCAGAAGATTGAGACAGAAGAATTGCTTGAACCCAGGAGGTGGAGGTTGCAGTGAGCTGAGATTGTGCCACTGCTCTCCAGCCTGGGCAACAGAGTGAGAATCTGTCTCAAAAATTAAAAAAAAAAATTTAAAAAGCTCCTCAGAGACTACAATGAACAACTCTATTCACAAAAACTAGAAAACCTAGAGGAAATGGATAAATTCCTGGAAAAACACACAACTTACCAAGATTGAATCAGGAAGAAATTGAAACCCTGAATAGATCAATAACAAGTTTCAAAATTGAATCAGTAATATAAAAAACAAACAACAACAAAAAACAGCCACCAACCAAAAAATGCCTTAAATGAAATAGATTCACAGCCAAATTCTACTAGATATACAAAGATGAGCTGGTATCAATTCTATGGAAAATAATCCAAAAAACTGAAAAGGAGAAACTCCTCCCTAACTCATTCTATGGAGCTAGCATTATTCTAATACCAAAATTTGGCAAGGAAACAATGAAAAAGAAAGCTACAGGCCAATATTCCTCATATACACAGATGCAAAAATCCTCAACAAAAGACTAGCAAACCAAATCCAGCAGCACATCAAAAAGTTAATTCACTGTGATCAAGTAGGTTTCATTCCTGGGATACAAAGCTGGTTCAACATACACAAATCAATAAATGTGATTGACCATATAAACAGAATTAAAAATTAAAACTATATGATCATCTCAATAGACATAGAAAAAGCCTTTGATAAAATCCAACATCCCTTCAGGAAAAAAACCCTCAGCAAACTTGGAATAGAAGGACAACATCTCAAAATAATAAGAGCTGTCTACGACAACCCCACAGCCAATATCATGCTGAACCAGCAAAAGCTGGAAGCATTCTCCTTAAGAACTGGACAAGAATGCCAACTCTTACCACTCTTATTCAACAGAGTAGTAGAAGTCCTAGCCACAGCAATCAGACAAGAGAAAGAAATAAAAGGCATCCAAACAGGAAAAGAAGAAGTCAAATTATCTCTCTCCACTGACAATATGAATCTATATCTACAAAACCAAAAATATTCTACCAAAAGGCTCTTAGAAGTGATAAACAACATCAGTAACATTTGAGGAAACAAAATCAGTGTACAAAATCAGTGGCATTTCTATACACCTATAGTATTAATGCTGACAGTCAAATAAAGAATATACTCCATTTACAATAACCACCCCAAAAATAAAATATCTAGAAATGCATTGAACCAAAGAGGTGAAAGATGTCTACAATGAGAACCACAAAACACTACTGAAAGAAACCACAGATGACACAAGCAAATGGAAAAACATTTTGTTCTCATAGACTGGAAGATCAGTATCTTAAAATGGCTAAACTGGCCAAAGCAATCTACACATTTAACATTATTACTATCAAATTACCAATGCCATTTTTTCACATAATTAGACAAAACTACTCTAAAATTCAAATGGAACCAAAAAGACCCCTGAATAGCCAAAACAATTCTAAGCAAGAATGAAGCTAGATGTATTACATTATCTGACTTCAAACTATACTACAAGGCTATCACAACCAAAACAGCATGGTACTGTTACAAAAAAAGACACATAGACCACAGGAAAAGACTACAGAATGCAGAAATAAATAAAGTCACACCCCTACAATCAACTGATCTTTGTTAAAGTTGACAAAAATAAGCAATGAGGAAAGGACCCTCTATTCAATAAACGATGTTGGATAACTGGCTATCCATAGGCAGAAGAATGAAACTGAACTCCTACCTATCACCATATACAAAAATTAACTCGAGATGGATTAAATACTTCAATGTAAGACTTAAAACTATAAAAATCCTAGACAAAAACTTAGGAAGTATTTTTCTGGACATCAGCTTTGACAAAGAATTTCTGACTAAGTCCTCAAAAGCATTTGCAACAAAAACAAAAATTTACACGTGGGACCTACTTAAACTAAAGAGTTTTTGCACAGGATAAGAAAATATCAACAGAGTAAACAGACAACTTTCAGAATGGGAGAAAATATTCACAAACTATACATCTGACAGAGTTCTAATGTGCAGAATCTAGAAGAAACTTAAAAAATTCAACAAGCAAGAAACCAAATATCCCCATTGAAAAGTGGGAAACAGACATGAACAGACATTGATTGAAAGAAGATATACAAGAGGCCAACAGACATATGAAAAAATGCTCAGCATGACTAATCGCAAGAGAAATGCAAATCAAAACCACAATGAGGCCAGGCGCAGTTACTCACGCCTGTAATCTCAGCACTTCGGGAGGCCATGGCAGGCAGATCTCTTGAGGCCAGGAGTTCAAGATCAGCCGGCCAACATGGCAAAACCCTGTCTCTACCTGAAATATAAAAATTAGCCGAGCATGGTGGTGGATGCCTGTAATCCCAGCAACTACTTGGGAGGCTGAGGCATGAGAATCACTTGAACCTAGGAGGTGAACATTGCAGTGAGCCAAGATTGGACCACTACATTCCAGCCTGGGCAACAGAGTGAGACCCTGTCTCAAAATAATAATAATAATATTTAAAAACACAGTGAGATACCATCTCACACCACTCAGAATGGCTATTACTAAAAAGTCAAAAAAATAACAGATGCTGGAGAGGCTGAGGAATAAAAGAAATACAACTGTTGGTGGGAATGTAAGTTAGTTCAGCCACTGTGGAAAGCAGTTTGAAGATTTCTCAAAGAACTAAAAACAGAACTACCTTTTGACCCTGCAATCCTATCATTGAGTATATACTCAAAGGAAAATAAACTATCCTATAAAAAAGACACATGAATGCATATGTTACTCACAGCACTATTGACAATAGCAAAGGCATGATATCAAGCTAAGTACCCATCAATGGTGGATCGGATAAAGAAAATATGGTACATATACACCATGGAGTACTATGCAGCCTGAAAAGAAGAAAAATCATGTCCCTTGCAGCAACACAGATGCAGCTGGAGGCTGTTGTCCTAAGTAAATTAACGCAGAAACAGAAAACCAAACATTGCATGTTCTCGCTTATAAGTGGGAGCTAAACATTGAGTACATATGGACATAAAGATGGCAACAATAGACACTGGAGATTGCTATAGGTGGGAGGCAAAGAGAGGGAAAACGGTTGAAAAACTGCCTTTTGGGCATTATGCTCATTACCTGAGTGATGGGATTAATCATACTCCAAACCTCGGCATCACGCAGTATGCCCATGTGACAAAGCTGCACATGTACCCATTGAACCTAAAATAAAAGTTGAAATAAAAAAATTTAAAAAGACACAAATTCTTCTAATGACCTTCTATGATTAGTCTTTACCTGCTTCTTAAACCCATTTGGCAACATGCCTTTCACAACTCTCTGACACAATGGAAACAATAGCCTTCTTTCAACTCTGAAACCACCATTGTTCTTTAACCTCAGAGACTTGCATAGCTATACTTCTTCCTTCCTTCAACTAGTTAACGCTCTCTTAAGATCTCAATTCGACCATAATTTCCCAGGAAAGCACTATTACTATGTGTAATTATACCTTGCACTTTTTCCTTACAGAACTAACATAGTTATAATTTTGTATTTATTATACTTATATTATTATATTTAGACTTGGTTATATAACTAGTTATATTATTTTATTGTATTTAGCAATAATTTTCATTAAATAATTTTTAGATTAATGTATAACGTCTTTGCCCCACTTAGCTTGTAAACTCAGTAACAGTGGAGGCTATGTCTGTTTTTGCTCATCATTATATCCCAAAGTTCTAGCCTAGCACCTAATACATACATGGTAGGTGCTCAATTAAGTGTTAAATAAATGAAAGTTTAAGCTGACAGTCTTAATCACTAAGAGAGACAATACAGAGAGTAGACTCTGTGGCTCTTCTCACAACAGATATGTCCCACTCATCACTACTTTCTCACCTATACATAAACAAGTCTCCTGACCCATAAAGTTGGGGTGAGGATCTTCCATTTCCAGGTTTGCCATCCACACATTCCAAATTCATTTTAACTGGTCCCTGTGCACATGACCCTAGAACTCCACTTGTAACTGTGTCTTTGCAACTCACTCCAACTGCCAGAGACAAGAAGCCAAAATACACAATAGGGAATGGTCTGGACTTTGCCATTATTATAGCTGGCTTTGGCACTCCTCTGGTGGGGCCAGTATTTGTAGAAGAAAACCATATGAACAACCACTGATGTGAATCCCTGTGTAAAAAGTCCAGTGATTTTGATTAAGGCACTGGTCCATGACCAAAAATGGGGGTTGGGTGCCTACGGAATAATGAAAGTGAAGTGGTTTGAAGTAAAAATGATAATTAGTACAGTGTGTGTGGGGGGGGGCGGGGGGGGGGGGCAACAAGCCAAGTTTCAGAAATAGGAAACCAAATACCAAAGTCTAGTACAAAGGACAGAAGCAGAACTATAAAATGGGAATGAAGCCAGAGTCAGAAGTCAGATTGACTATGGAGTGAGTGCAGACCTGGAACCAGGGAATCAAGTACATAATAATCATAGTAAACAGATCAGGGCAGGCAAATTCCTGGAACCATAGCCATGTTTGGCTAATTTAAGGCACAGAGCTGGAAGAGAACGTCTTATCAAAAAGAACTGAAACCTTCCAGGGGGAAGCCTGAGTAGTTGTATGGGGCCAGAAAGAAAATCCTCCCCAACCAGTTACCCTTTAACTTGAGCCCCCTCAAATATTCACCATGTGACTCACAGACAATAAAGTGAGCTTCAGGCAACCCACCCCCTCCTCACACCTAGAGTGCTACGTTCTCCAGCCTTATTGCCCGTCTTGCTTCTTTCTCCTACTGCATTCTTGTGTTGACACAACTGATGACTTCTGATTTGTCCTCTGGCTTTTTACGTAACATTAATTCCTTATATCTGATAACAGACTCAGTTTCATCCATTTCTTTTTTTTTTTTTTTTTGTCCCATGGATAATTCTTTTGTACTCATCTTTTCCTTCCTTTTACTTCTAGCTGCTCTAGGTAATTAACGAACCTACCTAATTAGATACCTCTATCTTTGGGGTCCCTTCTCTAACTTAAACTTGAGTGGTTGATGTACCTACCCAACCTTTCCTAATCCTTCCTACTGTCAGAATTGCAAGTGCAGGACTTAAGAAATATACACTTTTAAATGCATTTAGTTATCTTTTTAAAAATGGCCAATATCTTGTATTCTGTATGCAAGTTTTATCTCACTAAATAAACCTTATGTTTCTTGAGGAATGGATTGACTCTGTATTACTTCTGTAGACCTGATAATACTGAGCACCTAATCAATATACTGAATTTGCAAATAATTGTAGGTGAGGTACTGTGTGTATGGCAATATTTAACTTTATTTAAAGAAGTCTTTCTGAGAACTTAAATGCTACCAGATCCCATTCAATACATTTATAATCTCATTTATTATAATACAATAGTCTTAATAAGTCAGATATTTTACAAAATGATGTTTTTTGAAAAGTATGTATTTTATCATAGAAATTTACAATGGGAAAGACCCTCAAATTATTAAACCTAATGCCCTGTTATATTACAGAGTATCTCCTTAATATTAGTGTTGATTTCCAAGCCTATGGGGACAATCACAACAAACATAACTTATTGAGGGAGCCAAGGATGGTTTCCCTGAGAAAATGACATTCAAGACAAACTCCGAAGAATAGGTATGGGACACCTCTGTGAAAAGGAGGAACACAAAGTATGAGGTAAATTCTTGAGAGGAAGGACAGGTAGAAGTGTCTGCTGAGTTTGAGCGACTGAAAAGTTTGTGTTGTTGAAACAGAACTAATAAGGGAGAGCATGACACCAGATAAGCAAGGGACAGTGAGTTCTGAAGACCTTGGTTAGGATTATGGACTTTATCCTAAGAACAGTGAGAAGCCATTGATGGGTTTTGGGAGGGGCATCATATGAAAAGATTTGTGGTGTTTTTTTTTAAAAGTCACTTTGGACATTTGTTTCTGGTCAGAATGAATAACTGGAACCAAATTTATCCTTCCACCTGGAACAACCAGAAAAATAGACAAAATTTATAAAGCAATGGCTTTGAAGACATTGGTTATCAGGCAATGACGGACAGTGATTCTGTCATATGGGAACCAATGAAGTAAGTTATACCATAGCCCCAGCTTACTGCCTGGAAAAAGTTTCCTGGCTGCAATGTAAGGAGGGGGAAACCCTGAATTAAAACCCTGAGCTGAGAGTTTGAGGAAGCTAAGAGGCTAGAGTTGGCAGGGCAGATTCTGGAAAGGGAAAGCTACACAGATGAGAACTCCAGAGATCTGAAGAGTGTGTCCTTGGATGCATAAGAAAGATAGTATATTTGAACCCAAACATCTCAATAATTAAATTACATGTAAATAGTCTAAACTTCTTCATTTAAAAACCAGAGATTATTAAGATTGGATAAGAATGCAACATTCAACTATGCTTAACATAGAGCTTAAAAGTTAAGGGAAGAGAAAAATATACCATCCTCATACTAATCAAAAGAAAGCAGACAAAATAGATTTCAGAGAAAATATTACCAGAAATGAGGGACATAAAATGAACAAATTATTTGAAAGATACGAACTCCCAAAGCTCATTCAAGAAAAATAGATAATGTAAGTAACTCTACAGCTATTAAAGAAATTGAATTTGTGCTTACAAACTTTCCCACAAAGAAAACAGTGGGCCCACATGGGCCCATTTAAATTCTATCAAACATTTAAGCAGAAAATAACACCAATTCTACAAAAACTCTTCTAGACAATTGATGAGAAGGGAATATTTTCTAATTCATTCTGTGAGAGCAGCATTACTTGATACCAAAACCAGACAATGACATTACAAGAAAAGACAACTACAGACCAATATGTGTCATAAACATACATGTAAAAATTCTTAGCAATATATTAGCAGAACTAATACAATACTATACAAAACGGATAATACATCTTGACCAAGTGGGGTTTATCTCAAAAATACAAGGTTGGTTTAATATTCAAAAATTAATCAATGTAGTGCATTGTAAAAGAAGCTAAGAAAGAAAAATTATATGATTATGTCTACAAATACAGAAACAGTATTTGAAAATACAAAATACAGTATTTGAAAACAGAGAACAGAGAGAATTTCCTTATATTGATAAACAGTATATGTGAAAAATGTACAGTTAACATCACACTTACAATCAAGAACAAGGAAAGATGTCCATCTTACACTTCTAATCAGCATTGTACTGGTGGTTCTACCCAGTGAAGTCATGCAAGAAAAATAAAATCTCCATTTGGAAAATAAGAAGTATAACTCCCTTTATTCACAGACAGCATGACTTCTGTGAAGCAAATCCTATGGAGTGTGTAAATAAGTCACTAGAACTAATACAGGAGTTCAGCAAGGTTCCAAGATAGCAGATCAATATACAAAATTAATTATATTTCTATATATAGCAGAGCATCATTTCATGTGTTTATTTTCCATCCATATAGCTTAATTAGTGAATTGTCTATTCAAATATTTTGCCCACTTTTAAAAGGTAAACATTTATCTACCATGTGACTCAGTAATCATATGAAAGCATTCCTGGTCACAATATAATCTTGGAAATCCATGAATATGTGACCATACATGGCAAAGAGACTTTGCAGATATGATTAAGACAAGATTCTTGAGATGGGAAGATTATCCTGCATTATGCAGGCTGACCCAATGTCATCACAAGGGACTTTAAAAGATGGAAGAGGAAGGCAGAAGAGTCAGAGACAAAGTGATGATGGAAGTAGAAGTTGGAGTAATGCACTTTCAGATGGAGGCAGATGCCACAAGCCAAGGAATGCTGGCAACATCTAGAATCTGGAAAAAGTAAAAAGAATCAGCCCTGGAGTCTAGATAAGGAGTGTAATCCTATCAACACCTTGATTTAGCCCAGTGGAATCCATTTCAGACTTCTGACATCCAGAATTGTAAGATTATAATCTGGGTTGTTTTAAGCCACTATCATGCAATTTACTACAACAGTAACAGGAAATAAATACGGTTGACTTCTGAGAAGATTCTTTTGTGGAGCTTCTATTTTTACTTACATAAATTTATATTCAGAACCAGAATGTTAAAAACATGCCTATTATTATTTATTACCAAATTTATATAAATTTGATGAAAGGCTGGGCATGGAAGCTCACGCCTGTAATCCCAACATTTTGGAAAGCCAAGGCAGGCAGATCACTTGAGGCCAGGAGTTTGAGACCAGCCTGGCCAACATGGCAAATACCTATCTCCATTAAACATACACAAATTAACCGGGTGTGGTGGTGCATGCCTATAATCCCAGCTACTTAGGAGGCTGAGGCATGAGAATTGCTTCAGCCTGGGAGAGGGAGGTTGCAATGAGCTGAGACAGTGCCACTGCACTCCAGCCTGGATGACTGCAAGACTCTGTCTCAAATACATACATACATACATACACACATACTATATCAAATGCTAAATTTGATATAGCATTTAAGGAATTGCAAAATAGAGATAACTTATTTAATGAGCTTTGTCTTATATTTGTCAAAGATACTATAAGTGGAGGCAAAAAAGACAATAACTGAAAATATTTGAGCTGAAATATTTACGTATTTAATAAGACAAATCAGAACAGGCAATACACTCCATTTGGCATAATTTGCTGTGTTTACCAGATACCTTTATTAACCTGTAGAGAAAGTATGTTCCAAAATAAAAATACTGAGGTAACTGAGGCTAGTCAATTGAGAGCATCAACAATTTAAAATTCATTAGCTGTAAAATGAAATATGGAAGTTTAGAGATGCTTTTATTAAAAATTACAATCATGTCATATAAAAATATATTCTTCAGATGTAAAATATACTTGTAATAGGACATGAGACAGATTCAGTGAAGACAATGATTAAAATACACGAATATGTATAGAATAATTATTATGGTTATAACTTTTTAATGTACTGATAATTAATATTCAGCAGTTTGTTTTCAATTTTCTGGAGTGTACCCAGATTTATTTTTGAAAATATTTTATTTTATTTGAGACAGAGTCATGTTCTGTTATCCAGGCTGGAGTGCAGCAGTATGATCTAGGCTCACTGCAACCTCCACCTTCTGGGTTCAAGTGATTCTCTTGCCTCAGCCTCCTGAGCAGCTGGGAATACAGGTGTGCTCTACCACACATGGCCAATTTTGAATTTTTGGTAGATGGGGTTCCACCATGTTAGCCAGGCTGGTCTCACCTTCTGACCTCAAGTGATCCACCTGTCTCCGGCTCTCAAAGTGCTAAAATTACAGGCGCGAGCTGCCGCGCCAAGCCCTGAAAATGGTTTTTGTTTGTTTGTTTGAGAAGGAGTCTTGCTCTGTCGCTAGGCTGGAGTGCAGTGGTGCAATCTCGGCTCAGTGCAACCTCCGCCTCCCGGGTTCAAGTGATACTTCTGCCTCAGCCTCCCGAGTAGCTGGGACTACAGGAGCGTGCCACCATGCCCGGCTAATTTTTGTATTTTTAGTAGAAACGGGGTTTCACCATGTTGGCCAGGATGGTCTCGATATCTTGACCTTGTGATCCGCCCGCCTCGGCCTCCCAAAGTGCTAGGATTACAGGAGTGAGCCACCACACCCAGCCAAAAATGTTTTTAAACAGAACTATTTTATAGGTTCTCCAATATAATAAAACTAATTTGTTAACTCATACATATAATAATATTATATATATTTGATTGTTTAATGCTTCATTTTATTCTTAAAGGTATCTCCATTTGGACAATAAATCACTTAGTCAATTATATAGTCACCCTGGGCATTAGGTCTCATAGTAACAGGTACATACACCACAGCTACATTGTTCTCGGATCTATGTATTCTGGTTACTAGGAGAAATGGACTCTGATTCCTGTAGGCCAGTGCTTCCCAACCTGCAGCTGGCATCTTAACTGGGCTCTTTAATAGACCATTCCACCATCATATACAGCCATTGCTTTGTAGTTTAGTAAACATATGAGTTTATACATTATTTAAAACTAGTCATCACATGGTTGTTAGACTTTTGCCTTAGTGCATTTACAGTAAAATGAGTTAGTTCTTTGGTCAGATGTTATGTTTTGTGTCTGCTGCTAAATAAGGCATTCCATCAATTTATAACTGTATCGCTAGAAGAAGTATGGCAAGAAAGAAAGAAAAATATAGCTCCACAATAATGATTCATTCTGTGAGAACAAACTGGTGCCATCTTCATGATGGAAGAAGTCTAATGTAATCTGCCTGCCACCAGGTGGCTCACTGGTCCCCTTGGTGTATGATGTTTCATCAAATGTTCAGCATTGGTTTCTGCTGCTGGATGACTGGACTTTCAGCTATAGCAGTAGACAGATCAGCCTTGCAGAAGATGAAGTCTATGTTGTTCCGAGATCACACATAACTTTCATCTGTACCATCATGACATTCTGTCCACAAAACCATTGACTAAGCATTGGCTACCTGAAGAAAGCAACTAACTGGTAGTTGCATAAGAGGCCATATTGTCTACCTTATTAATGATAAGTCTCCTTTGCAGAGGTAGCCTTCTTTCTTATTTTTTTTTCACAGGACTTACATGAGATACAAGCGTCCTCACACTCTTGTTATTTCAGGAGATCCACTTATGTATCACTTCTCCAGATTTATTTATCCCCCCTATTTCAGACTTGTTCTTCCCAAGTTCTTGCTTGTTTAGCCATAGCCAAACCAGTAACTGCCCACAAAGAGGTATAGGGCATTGTTCTAAGAAAATTGGAAAATGAGATATACTGATCAAAGTTTTTCTCCTTGAAAAGACTTCCTTTCTGCATGCATTTCAGGGTCACCCTTTATGTAGCATTATCAGTTATACATTTTAAAACTTTTTATAGGTTGCCCTAGAGTTTGCAATCTGTGTCTACAATTAATCCAAGTCCACTTTCAAAGAACACTACAATGCTTCATGAGCAGTGCAGGTACCTTACAATAACAAAATATTTCTAATTCTTCCCTCCTGTCCCTTGTATTAGTGGTGTTGCTGCCATTAATTTTGCATTTACATAGCATATATACATATATATATATATATACACACACACACATACAGTAGTCCTCCCTTATCTGCACTTTTGCATTTCCTGGTTTCAGTTACACAAAGTCAACTGTGGTCTGAAAATATTAAATGGAAAATTTCAGAAATAAGTAATTTGTAAGTTTTAAATTGCACATCATTCCCAATAATGAGATAAAACGATACTGTCCCACTACATCCTGCCTGGAACATGAATCATCTCTTTGCCAGCTCCTCCACGCTGTCACTCCAGATCGACTATGGCAGTATTGCAGTGTTTATGTTCAAATAACCCTTATTTTATTTAATAATGGCTCCAATGCACAAGAGATGATGCTGGCATAGTGTTATCATTTTTCTATTATTGTTAATTTCTTATTGTGCCTAATTAATAAATTAAACTTTATCATAGTCATGTACGCGTAGGGAAAAAAAACAGTATATATAGGGGTCAGTACTATCTGCTGTTTCAGGCATCCCCTGGGGGGTCTTGGAATATATCGCCTGTGGATAAGGAGGGGGACTACTATACATAATCAAATACATTGTTTCTATTGTTATTCTGAGCAAAATGTTACTTATTAGATTAAGAATAAGAAAAATAAGTTTTGTTTTACCTTTACTTAGTCCTTCTCTGATGTGCTTCCTTTCTTTATATGGACATGAGTTTTTTCCCTGTACTATTTTCCTTCTTTCTGAAGAATGTCTCTTAACATTTTTTGCAAGGTCCCTCAATTTTTGCCAGTCTAAAAGTCTTTATTTCTCCTTCACCTTTGACGGATAACTCTGCAAAGTAAAGAATTCTCAGTTGGTGTTTTTTTCTGTCAACACTTTGAATATTTCACTCCAGTCTCTTACTTGCATGGTTTCTGAGGAGAAGTCAGATGTAATTCTTATCTTTGCTCCTTTACAGGTAAGGTGTTTTTTCCTCTGGTTTTTTTTTCCAGAATATTTTTCTTTTGTTTTTGAATCTTTTTATTTGTTTTCATATATCTTTGCCTTATATAAGAATATTTTTATTTTTGATTTTCTGAAATTTGAATATTTGCCTATGTGTAGTTTTTGTTTTGTTTTGTTTTTGGCATTTATCCTGCTTGCTATTCTCTGTGCTTCTTGGATCTGTGGTTTGGTGTCTGACATTAATTTGGGGGAAATTCTGTCATTATTGCTTCAAATATTTCTTCTGTTCCATCAAGGATTTCTTCTCCTTCTGATATCCATACTATGTGTATCTACACCTTTTGTAGTTGTCCCACAGTTCTTATTCTGTTCTGCCTTCTCTATCCCCGCACCCCATGCCTCATTCCCTGTCTTTTTTCTCCATGCTTTTCTTTTTTGAGACAGAGTTTCCATTCGGTTGCCCAGGCTGGAGTGCAATGGCATGATCTTGGCTCACTGCAACCTCTACCTCCTGGGTTCAAGCGATTCGCCTGCCTCAGCCTCCCGAGTAGCTGGGATTACAGACGTGCACCATCACACCTGGCTAATTTTTGTATTTTTAGTAGAGATGGGTTTTCACTATGTTGGCCAGGCTCGTCTCGAACTCCTGACCTCAGGTGATCCACCTACCTCAGCCTCCCAAAGTGCTAGGATTACAGGCGTGAGCCACCGCACCCGGCTTCACCATGCTTTTCTGTTTGGGAAATTTTTATTGTCCTATCCTTAAGCTCAGAGATTCTTTCCTCAGCCAAGTCCAGCATACTAAATAAGCCCATCAAAAAGCATTCTTCATTTATGTTACAGGGTATTTAATATCTAGCATTAAACGCCCCCCCTCTTTTTTTTTTTTTTAATTTCCATCTATGCTTACATTATCCATTTGTTCCTACATGTTGTCTACTTTTTCTGTAAAGCCCTTAGCATATTAAAAAGTTTCATTTGCTTTTAATTCCTGGTTTAATAATCACAACATTCTTACCATATTTGACTCTAGTTATGATGCTTATTCAGTCTCTTCAAACTGAAAAACACTTTTTTTCCTTTACAAATATGTCTTGTAATTTTTTGCTGAAAGGTGACTGTGATGTGTCGAATAAAAGGAATTACAGTAAATAAGCCTTTAGTAATGTGGTGGTAAGGTTGGTAAGGTGTCAGGGAGTGGAAGCATTCTGTAGTGTTATGATTAGGTCTCAGTCTTTTTTTTTTGGTAAACCTGTACCCCGGCACGGTAAACTTCGGCAGTGTTTTTTTTTCTGTGTGTGTGTGTGTGTGTGTGTGTGTGTGTGTGTGTGTGTGTGTGTGTGTTGTTTTTTTTTGAGACAGAGTTTCCCTCTTGGTGCCCAGGCTGGAGTGCAATGCCGTGATCTTGGCTCACTGTAACCTCCGCCTCCCGGGTTCAAACGATTCTCCTGCCTCAACCTCCTGAGTAGCTTGGAATACAGGCATTTGCCGCCATACCCGGCTAATTTTTTATATTTTTAGTAGAGACGAGGTTTCTCCATGTTGGTCAGACTGATCTCAAACTCTCAACCTCAGGTGATCCGCCAGCCTCAGCCTCCCAAAGTGCTGGATTACAGGCACGAGCCACTGCACACAACACTTCAGCAGTGTTTTTTCACTTGTTTTTCCTTCTTAAAATGGACAGACTTGCTAAAGGGTACTAGAGTAGTGTATTTCCCTTTCCCACATGGAAGGCTAGAACCAACCGGAGCTGAATATTTTCCTTCCCCTCAAGTCAGTTAGGCTTTGATAAAACCCCACCGGATAAGGCTCTAGTAAAAAAGTTTCTCCTTGCCCAGCCAAAAAAAAAAGAAAGAAAACCCAAAAACAAACAAATAAAAGTTTCTTCTGCGGGCAGGGTTAAGAACAGAATGCGCTGCTGTATTTAAAAATGGTTGCTTTCCCCATCCCTCAGCCAGAAGCATGAGGGGATTCTTCTCTGGTATTCATTGTGAGTTCACCTTTGTGAGTATACTATACTAGTCCTACTGAAAGTATAATTCACAAAGGTTTAAGGGATCCTCTATGACTGGGTTCCCCTGGAGTTTTTGATTCTCAGGCTTGTCCACAGTGAGGCTTCAGCATTTCATCAATTACAGTTCAGGTTTTTCTATCCCAGCACTGGTTCCCACAGAGGTTTCTTCTCTGGTTATGATTTGCTGTATCTTCCTGTCTCTCCAATTTTGGGGGCAGCAATTTTCCCTGTGTCCTCACATTTCTGAGGAATTTAAGAATTGTTGTTTTTTGTTTGTTCAGCTTCTTACTTATTAGGATGGAGTGGCAAGTTCTAGTACCGTATATGAGACTAGAAACTCTGCCTGCTTTTAAAATTCATTGTTGTGTGAAAATACCAGCTTGCTTACACTTTATTTTCTGGGTTAAGTTACAAAATATAAAATTTTTGCATATTTGAGGATTTGAGAAGTTCTCTGGGTGAATTCCTGTATTTCAAGGATCTACTACTTATTTCCTGCACAAGACATTCAGAGTTATGCAGTTTGTAAGCTATACCCAGTGCCCTAAATAGTACTGTGGTGCTATATAAATACCTCAGATATTTAATAAACATTTGTGGAATAACCTATAAACGAATGAATGAAAGATTTCCCTGGAACTCCTTGAATTCTTCCCAGTTTCACCAGATCACCCCTAGTTTTCTAATAAACTCGATTTGTCCTGAGAAAGACAGAAGGAATTGTTCTAACGTTTAATATTGTTATTAGTTATTAATATACTAACTTGGTCTGAATCTTAACCTTGGACATGTTTCTCTTGATTTTCAATTTGAAAGTACAAAATTCAGAAACTCCCAAATCTCTGTGCAGGAGTGTTCTATGCAATAACCACTCTAAGTCTTCCAAACAGTAACAAAAGTTGCTAAACTGACAAACATAAAAGGAAACACAAAACTAAAATGTGGGTAGCTTATTTGTTTAGTAACAAGAGTTAACTGCATTATTTTGTTGTAGATTATCTTTCACATACTTTTATTCTCAGAGTGTTTTTCTCTGTTATCCAGGGAATCTTTAGGTTTTTCCATTCTTTTATTCCCTTTTATTTTTCCAACCTAGGAGTACACGCAGAAGAACAATACTAATTTTAATTTTAAACTAAACAAATTTTAAGAGGTGAGATATATACTTGAGCAAATTTAACATGAAGGATATATTCCCCAAATAACATTTAATTGACTTTAAATGGATTTATTTAGGTAGCAGCTCTGTTCTACTTATGTGCCCAGTAGTTAATTACTATTTGTTTTAGACTGCAATCCCCAGCCTTAAGCTTAACTATTTTTTACTGGGCTCTGGTTCCAGAGGAGTGGACTAAGAAAATTATTAATGCTAGAGAAGGGTGGTAAGAGAATGAAGGGGATTTCAAAATCACATCATATAAGGAGTGATTAAAAAGAGAAAGATGTTTCCCTAAGGAAAAGAAGACTAGGGTAGATTCTCTATTAACATTTATCTCAAAACCCTTAGCATGGTCCACAGGGCCTGAATCATCTGTCTTCCATTTACTTCTCCAGCCTCCTCTTGCAAACATTCTCACTTTCTGTATTTCAGCTCTTTTGGCACAGTTTGATACCTCCTTTTTTAGGCCTTTTGCATATACACTCCTTTGGCTAGGAAGATTCTTCTCTACTTGTTGGCCTATTTCCTACTATAGATCTCTGTTCACATATTACTTCCTCAGGGAAGCCCCAAAACAAGTTTCTAGCTCAGGTTTCCCTCGTAGCAGTTATTTCATTTGTCCGTCTCTCACGCTAGACTATAAGCTTCAAGACATAAAGGACCATGTTTGTTATGCTAACCATTTTTTCACCTAACACACTGCCTGCTATGTAGCACGTAGGCAGCAAATACTAGGTGAATGAACATCCATGCTTATGCCAGCTAAATTGCTGATTTCAACTCAAATGCCAAATGTTTCTTAAAAACCCACACAGAAACAATAACAAAAAAAAATAGATAGGTGACGTAAACGAATGAATAATGATAGTAGGAATAATAGGAATTTATGGAAACTGTAGAGAATTGAAGACAGCAGGCCTTATATAAAGGCATTCAAGTCAAACAACCTTGAAATGCTGTGATGGTTAAGCATACAGCATGTTCATATAACACATTTGGCTATAGGCTGCCAGTTTGCAACACCTGTTTTAAGTAAATTGATATATTCATTATAATATTGTAGAGGGCATTTAATGCCATGAGAAAATGCTCACATATACTAAGTTAAAAAAAAGCATGCTCTGGGATACCTTATTGGTGGATTCAAAAATAAAAAAAAATAAATTTTAAAAAGTATGCTTAATACAGAAGTGGAATTCTGATTTCATTTAAAAACACACAGAGAAAACACTGTGTAAAGGTTTGTACTAAAATGTCAACAGTGGATATCTCTAGCTGATAGAATTATGTTTTGGTATGTGTGCTTTTTTGTAATTTATTAGTGTTCTAAGATGAACATGCATTGTTTTTGTACTCAGAAATAAATTGTTTTTACAAGGTAGAGAAGTAACTCAGGTATCAATGTGGAGGATAAAAGTAGAGTACAATAGGATCAGAGGCAGGGAGATTGACTATTGTAATAACATGGGTGAACAATGGTAAAAGCCAAGTTAAGGCAGTGGCTGAGAGGACAGTGGTTATCAACGTTACCTGGTCCTCTCTGCTGAAACGTGTGCTTCAATTTCTACTTTACTGTAGTTGCTTATGTTAGGCAAATTTTCAGGTGGAAAGCAGAGCACAAGCCAGTAGCTCCCTGTTATTTTTTAGCATTTGTTGGCATTTAATAAAACCTCCTTCCCTGTGGCTTCAAGTCACCGGGACACAGGTCCTCCCCCACAACACCACCTTAATCTTTTCCTAAGCTCTTCTGCTACAGAATTTGGCCTTCATGATGACAGGCTGCTTTGCGAGGTTTTCCTTCCCCAGCACTTTACAGTAGCTCTAGAAGAACAGAGAAAAGAATTTACAATACACTGTGGCAGGTACCAACTCCCTGATGGGAATGAGGAGATTCCTGCCAACCTATTTTCTAAAACCAAGGTAGAGTATGTTTCTGACCGGGCACTAATGGGAACACTGGTTGCCCCCATCAGTGAATCAAGACCAGCAGATTCTGAGGACTTCTGCACACTGGACAACAGCTGTGTCAGGATGCGACTCTAGCCTCAGAGAGCTCCCTGTTTTTGAATTCCCAAGTCTTCCTGGCAGTATCTATCCCTTACTTCTTGGAATTTCAACCTGGAGTAGAAACCTAGGAAATATTTCTCAGTTCATGGGTTATCTTCCCCTTCTGCAGTATCATTGAGACTGCCTCTGTTTTCCTGTAATGATTTCATTCTTAGGCAGGTTCACCCTACATGATGATCAAAGGTCACATGTAGCTTTTGGTTTTTTTTTTTTCCTTATTCCAGAGGCAGGTGCCTTTTTCTCAACAGTGCTACCCCAAATGATGAGACTATCTCTGATTAGCTTCATTTTTGCTAATCTGCCCATTCCTAAACTAATCACTATGGCTGAATGATAGGATACTTTGGTTAGCCTGATTTGTGGGCCCACTCCTGTGGTATAAAATTAGAATTATGTTATGAACGATTGCATCTGGAGAAAGAGGGACAGGTCTATATTAGGATACACTCTCAAATCTGTGGTCTAACACAAAAGAATGCATATGAACTCTAACACAAGTGTCCCTAATTGGCAAGCAAGTATCCTCCAAGTGAAGATTCAGAAAACCAGGAGTCCTATCTTGTGGCTTTGCCATCTGTAACACATAGCTTCCAGAGCAAATTTGCTCATCTGCCTCAAGTTGGTGGTGAGTGGGGTATCTTGGATTGCTCATGTGATTTTTCCATGGCCCAGAGCTGGAATAGGAATGCATCACTTCTACTCACATTCCACTGGTTAGAACCTAATTAGCACACCTAACCCATATACCTAATTGCAAGAGAGGCATGGAAATATAACTGTGTGGCCAGAATAATTTAGCAGGTACAAGAATCCACTATTCTGATCACTAAACATGTATTTTACCTCTTTTTCCACACACAGAACATACCCTGTCCCAAGGGAGACAATCTAAAGCTCTATCCAGTCACTGGAATAGGCTCAAAGTCTAGGATTTTCAGAAAATGTGCAGTTCTCTTCATTGGGTACAGATGTGACCTAAGAACTAAAAAGACAAGTTATCTTTATTGTCACTCCCTGTCCCTGCAAACTCAATATACAGTGGTAGCTCAGGGACAGATAACTATAATACACTCTCATTAAGAAAAGAAAAATGTGACACTGAGCAATACTATGCAGTATAGTAATGATGAAATACTGTATAAGCATTTTCCGCCCATCTCCTTGAGACTAAAGAAATTTTGATGACACCCCAATTCTAGTTTTCAGGAGAAACTCCATGTCCATTCTTTTCTAAGTTCCCGACAGGAGCTTCTGAAACGTTCTTTTTTTGTCCATCATTCTCCATAGACACATTTTATGTGGGTACTGGGGAGCTGTTAAGCTTTTATGCTCTATTTTCTACTTATGCAAGACTGAGGTTGGACAGTTACCCACTGTTTTAACACCTGAACAATATTTGAACCAGATTTAGTAAGATTAGTAATAAAATTCCTCTAAAAATGTAGTCTTCTGATTGATGTGCTTCCAGTAACTATACCCAAAGCTCTTTCTCACACAATTGTTGAGCCTAATTTACTGCTTTGATTCCTTGCTCCTATGCAACTTCCTCTCGATCTTTATCATAGCTATCTTGAAGCCACCTGAAATAATGACTTTGAATGGAAAGACCAAATCCTTTTCCTGATCTTTGTTGCAGGACTTAATCTCAGGGGTAACTATAACTCAAGACCTCTTCTGGTTTTTTTTGTTAGAATTTCTGTCTAAAAACAGTCACCTTTTTCAACCCTTCCAAAGACATATTCCTGTACACTCTCACTTTAGTAAAACCTTATTAAAAGTAAAATATAAAATTCAACACGTAGTATTACGTTTGCTCTTTTCAATCATTTCCTCTGGAGCTAATCTCAACAGATAGGTGATCTGATTTTGAATTATTCCATGTGAAGTTTTACTAATTACTTTGCCATTGCAAACATGGGCCTCCTTTTCCAGCCTCCCAATCACATTCTCTACCACCCACTGCATCATAAGCCGATGTAACATACTTTAGGTTATTGTCTTGGTAGTACTCCACTTCTGGTACCAATTTCTGGACTAGCTATGGTCATTCTAGCTCCTATACATATGAATTCTCAAATCTCAAATTTTTTCTCATATAAGAATTCCAAAAAGGAGTGTTTCCAATTGGGGTGGCTCTCTTCCAAGTAGTGTTTCAGCCACTCATTATTCTTCTCTTTCTGGCTTTGGCTTCTCCAATATATGGTTTTCACGGTCACCATACTCAGGGGCATCAAGTTGACACAAAAAAAAAGAGTAGGGGAGAATAGGGGGACTTCATTAACCCTAAAAATGAGCACATCATTTCCATTCATATTTTCACTGGCTAGAAGTTAATCACAGCCAGGTACGGTGGCTCACATCTGTAATCTCAGCACTTTGGGAGGCCGAGGCAGGTGGATCACTTGAGGTCAGGAGTTCGAAACTAGCCTGATCAACACGGAGAAACCCCATCTCTACTAAAAATACAAAATTATCTGGGTGTGGTGGTGTATACCTGTAATCTTAGCTACTTGGAGAATCACTTGAACCTAGGAGGCGGAGGTTGCAGTGAGCCAGTATCATGCCATTGCACTCTAGCTTGGTCAAGAAGAGCTAAACTCTATCTTAAAACAAACAAAAAAAGTTAATCACAGGACTACAACCAACCACAAGGAAAGCTGTGAAATTTAGTTTAGCTGTGTGCCCAAGAAGAAGAAATAAGTTTCATGGGCTAGTCAGTCCCTGCCAGAGGTTCTAAAAGGAAAAAAAAAAAGTTAGAAAAAAAATAAAAGAAAGTCACTTTATGAGCCTTGCCCATTTTAATAGTTTTAAACTTTATCCTACTAGTCCCAATAGGATTATCATTTAACTATTATACTAAAGAGCAAAAACTCATTTTCTTCCAAACAAGGAGATTAAAAAGAGCATATTTGGTAGCATGATAGACAGAGAAACTAGACTGCAGAGGGCTGACAAGTCACTTTCAGAAAACAAAAAGACACTGAGTATAGAATACTTTTTGAAGAAAGAAAGTTTGCTTGAGAAGGAAACAATTGAAAGCTAAAGAAGGATTAGCTACAGAACCAGAATTTGTAGAAGGTTGAAAACAGAAAACATAATAAATGGATAAGAAAGAGGAGAACTGGAACTAGAATATGTATGAAGAGTTAATCTCACATATGAACAAGGAGTCTCTCATTCCTTGATGCTGGAGAAAAGGAAATATCAGGACATTTGCAGCATTTGGAAAATTGTGAAGCGCTAAGTTAAAAGTCATATAATGAAATGGGCTGAGATTTAAAGTCTGCAAAAAGTATTTAAGAGGAAAGCAAGAAAGAGATGCTGAAGAATATAAAAGTAGGAGGGAGGGATGTAACTGAAATTATAAAATCTAAATCAATAGTGGTGAGATACACAATGCAGTGTTCTGTTCCACACTGGAACGCAGCAACGACTGTAGGAGAGGAATAGGCAGATCGTTACCACTCTGTATATGTATTTACTATGGCACTTATTACACTGTAAAGCCCCTGGAAACAGAGACTTCGATTTCACAAATTATGCACACAGTAGGCACATGATGAATTTTTGTTTGAATGAACTGATTTAGTCATTGCCAATTCTGCCATGGTACTCTGTAGAGTACTGGCAACTGCCCACATTTCATATGGTATGCCAATGCTAAAAAGAAGAAAAATGCTAAAAAAAAAAAAAAATTCAGGCATATTCAGCTAAACTTAGCAGTCTTAAAATGGCAACTATGTCAGCTGAGACATACTTTTAATTTTGTGCCAGTACATCTGTCTTTGATGTTTACTTCATTTTCCTTATGCCACTATACTCCTACTAGACCAGAAAGGGATAATTCTGAGTTCAATGGGCTTCACTATCATTTCAAAACTCATGAAAGTTCTTCAGAAACCTAAAAATGAACTCACAACCCTATCACAATATTCCTTACAAGAGAAGGATACCGACAATAACCATTATTTATGCCTGCTTCACAGATAGTTTAATCGAAGAGGGTCGAAGAGCTAAATCAGGCTCATTCAGTGAATCGTCTACAAAGTCTGGCACAGACCACGCATCCTTCCCGTGTCTTCCTCGCCTTGGAACCTTGAGTTGTAATGATCTTAGACATCTCCTAATCGACTGCCTTCGTATTACACACGTGCAAACTCAGGTACAGGATGTCTACAAGCCAAGCCTTAAACTCAGTTAAAGAAGGCTGTTTCCCCAACACAACGCCATCTCTCAGGATCCAAAGCTGTATCTCTCGGTTTGGGGGTGGAAAAAATGACCAGGAATAAAATTACGTTCAGCAGTCCAAAACGAGGCCCCCACCTCCCGCATCTGGCAGACCGGCCTCCCGCTAACAAAGTGTCTGGACCGCACCTCCGCACCTGCTTCCCACACTGCCCAGGGTCGGCTCCTCTCCCCGCCTCCCCGTCCTCTCTACACATCGCAGCACTGCGCGCCCGCGGGGCCCCAAACGGGGCCCTCGAAATCTCACTTTCGCCTTTCGGCTACCCGCGCGCCACGGCTCAGGCGACGGCTGATGGCGTCACTGCACTTCCGCCTGCGGCTGCGTTCTAGTCACAAGCCAGGAAGGAAAAAGGGAGGGCTGCAGGGCTGTGTGTGCGGGAAATAGCGAGGAAAGAGAAGAAATCCGGTAGCTCGCGGGCGCTCCGGCGGCAATTGCGCCCCACTTATCAGTCCCCGCCGTTTCCCCTCGGAAGCTGCCCCAGGCACACTTCCCCGGCGTCTTTCTAGTCTCCTCTCCTCTGGGTCTCCCAATACCCGGTTTCCCTCTTACGCCTTACCCCCTCCTTCCCTTGCTCCCTCCCTCCTTCCCTCCCGTCATCAGACTCCCCCGCCCTTAGTATCGCGAGACGAGGTGAGAGCTGGCGGAGCGGCGGCGGCGGCGGCGGCAGTAGAGGTGACCGAGGCGGTGGCGGCAGAGGCGGCACCGATTGCTGTGTCGGCCCCAGGGCGGCCGAGAGTCGCGGTAGAGCGTAGCCCCCACGCCCCTCCCCCGTCCGCGCCCTCCCTCTTTCCCTGGGGATGGAGAAGGCGACTGTTCCGGTGGCGGCGGCGGCGGCGGCGGCGGCTGCTGCGGCTGCAGAGAGAGAGGGAGCCCCCCGGCGGTGGCGGCTGTGGCTGCCCCCCCCCCCGCGGCGGCGGAGGTCGGCGGCGGCGTTGGCGGCAGCAGCGGAGCTCGCTCGGCCTCGTCTCCTCATGGGATGGTGCGAGTCTGCGACCTGCTCCTGAAGAAGAAGCCTCCGCAGCAGCAACACCACAAGGCCAAGCGTAACCGGACTTGCCGACCCCCCAGCAGCAGCGAAAGCAGCAGCGACAGCGACAACAGCGGCGGCGGTGGAGGCGGAGGTGGAGGTGGAGGTGGCGGCGGCGGCACCAGCAGCAACAACAGCGAGGAAGAGGAGGACGACGACGACGAGGAAGAGGAGGTTTCTGAGGCAAGGGCCTGGTTTCAAAGGAAGGAGGGAGGAAGGGACTGTAAGGGATAGGGGCCGAAGGTGGGAGGGGACTTGGCGATGGGACAGATTCCAGTGGGTTGATCTCTTAGGGGCCAGGCTTTCGACTGCCCCCTTTCTTTCCTCGGCCTAAATCGTGAGGTGTGGGAATGTGGGGGAGGGTAGCTGACACGTGGGGGTGGGAGGACCACGGAGTTCACAGAGTTAGTGAACAGCCTGTTATCATGGGATGGCTCACATGGTTAAGGATGGAGGGAATTGGTTAGATTCCCTGTTTACACGCTGTGGGGGTGATCTGCCTGGGGCCAGGAGGGCCACCTTATTCTGGGGCGGGATCGAGATGAAAGCGGGAGGAGTAAAATAATAGGTAGATGAGTCTCTTGGGGGACCAACTAGGAGGTTGATCAACTTCTCCCAGTTGTGAGGTGGAGGGCAACAGTTTGAGGATGTAAGGTTGTAATGGACTCAGAGCTAAGTGTTTGTGTATATGAGGAGCACGTGAGAAGCTGTACTTTTCCATACTGTTCTGCAGGGTTTTTCACCACTATCCTGACTGCTGAAGTAACCTCACTTCCTCGATCTCTCAAGGATTTTGGATGAACTGATGCTGTATTTTTATACATTTATCAGTAACTTTAAATAATTACAAATGACCATATACATTTATAAGTGGATGAAATATATTCGATCCTTACACATACATACATATATGTCTTCAAATGTTTCTTTGCGTTAGAATTAAGCCAGGACCTGTTGTCCCATAATATGGGACAGCCAAAGAGTCGGCTTTGGAGCCAGGCCTGGTTGTGATGAGTTGGAATAGGAAAGGCCTCTCAGTTTGTCCTAGTGATCTGGTTTCATAATAACTTTATAATTTTTCCTGGGTCCACAGACAGGCGGCGTTGCAGGACCTTATTCCTCAAAGAAGCCCTTACAACCCAAAGGCTCAGTAAAACATACCATACTGACAACCAACTGAGAGTTAGCTTTACTAGTTATTAGCTGTCTTACCTCTCTCTTGTCTCCTTCCTGAAATAGAATCTAGAAAAAAATCTTTATCTGGAGAGGGAAATTGTGACTTAGGCAGCAGAGGGAAAACAGCTTAAAGGCTGATTTTAAACTTAGTTTTAAGAGGAGACCAACTGATTCATCTAGAAGCACCACTTACTATTTATTCTCTTTCACAAACATGGAACTTATTTTGGTGCAAGCCTGGTTTTCTGAAAATTGCATTTATTGAATCCTGAGTTCTGTTGAAATAGAGAGGTACTTTTTAAAGGATTTGACCCATGTAGAAAACCAGATTCTCTTTTATCTCAGAGTGAAGTTATGTAAGTAGAGATGTTAAGTGTTGAAGTCTGTATGAAAAAAGATGCCACTCTTTGTTTTTATTCCCATTTAGCCTGTTGGATTCTGAGAATAGGTTTGTATTGATAGATTTATATTTGCCTACTTGGATGTTTAGGATACTGTGTTACTCTGGCTGCATTTGAAACAAGGAAAAAAAAGATGTGATGGGATCCTTATCTCTAGTAAAATTTGTCATGGTACTTAGAATCATTTAATTGTATGATTCTCAAAGGTGTGAAACATTTTACAGGTAATTCAGCCCTTGACTTTGAAAAGGAGGAAAACACGGTTTAGAGGAAAGTGGTTGTGGTGGGTAGTAGTGAAAGTAGAAATCAAAGTTTTCTAATGGCTCAGACCTGTACATTTTTTAGTGATAATTTATTTCCTCTTATTCTCCTCCTGACAGCATTCAGAAAAACAGTTACTGAATAGCAAGATAACACAGTCCTGTAGCTATGGGCAAAATACCAACATTTAAAATTTTAAATTCTCTCAAAAAATGTTAAGCTCTGGTTTAGAGCAAGGTTATGATAATTGAATGTAATACTTACGGGGGTATTCTGCTGCCAACTTCACATACTTAGGTAGTTTTGTCCATTGGAATATGGCCTAATAAACAAAACTTTTAGTAATTCCTTATAAAGAATGGCTGTAAGTTTGTAGGTATGTTTATTTTGTGGGTTAGGTTTGTTTTCCTTTTATAACATAGGAATGGTTATGTTGACTTTGACCAACTATGGTAGTGTTTCTGTGTTTTTGATGTACCTTCTGTCTTTTACATGGTGGTGCAAACAATGGGTTTGTTATTTGTTATGAAGATGAGTCAGGAGAAATACATGTAAGAAAGTATACTCATTGGCCGGGCACAGTGGCTTACGCCTGTAATCCCAGCACTTTGGGAGGCTGAGGCGAGCGGATCATCTAAGGTCAGGAGTTGGAGACCAGCCTGGCCAACATGGTGAAACCTTGTCACTACTAAAAATATACAAAAAATTAGCCAGGCGTGGTGGCAGGCACCTGTAATCTCAGCTATTTGGGAGGCTGAGGCAGGAGAATTGAACCTGGGAAGTGGAGGTTGCAGTGAGCCGAAATTGTGCCGTTGTACTCCAGTCTGGGGCAACAAGAGTGAGATGCCGTCTCATGAAAGAAAAAAGAAAGTGTACCCATTAAAAAAAATCTATACAGATGAGGGATGAGCAGACAAAAAGGAGTACAGGTTGTCTCTACCCTTATCTTCATCTTTTGACCAAAGTAAAGAAAATAAAACTGTAAGCGAAATGGGTGAGTTGTGTAGTGTTTTTCTTTTAATTACCATTTTACTGACATGTCAGCAGAAGCTTAACTTTCTGGAGCTAGGAAGTGTGCTAAAATCACAGTGTTGTCTTTTCTCTTATTCATTCTGTTATAGACTACACAATACAAAAAGTAGATAAAATGACCTTTAAAATTATCTTTCTAGTAAAGATTATCAAAAGATTAAAAAGGAATGTGAAAGTTTATAGTTTTGTGGCATTTAACGTGAAAGGATAACTTTAATGTAACAAAAATATATAGCTTTGCTATAAATAAATGCTACCTGAATGATCTCTGTATCTGCCGAAAGAGGAAAACTGGAAGAAAACGAGAATCAATTTAAATAAGAGCTTAATTTAAGTGTTGAAGAGTAAGAATATAATTCCTAGACCTTGGACTAGGTTACTGAGAATAGGATTTTACTTAAAAGTATTTCAGAATAGGATAATCATGTTTTAGATAGTTTGCATAACTTGGGGTATACTTAGAAACAAGACCAAGAACTACCTGCCTCCCTCTCCCCCTCCATTTGACACAAAATCTTAGATGTAAAATCGAACATGCATAATTTTCTTGGCTTTCAGTGAGTACCTGACCAATATGGAAAATACAAATGTATTTTCTAACATAAAAGCCGTAACGCTCTTTCAAATTAGTGGACAAAATTAACTAAATTGCTTACTTGACTATTACAAGAAAATAAATCTTATACTTTCAAGAGTTGATACTTTATTTTAGAAATAACACTGCATTCTATTGAATGCATTTTTGAATATGAATGATTCTAGTATTTTTTTGTTGTTGTTGGAGACAGAATTTTGCTCTTGTTGCCCAGGCTAGAGTGCATATGGGATGATCTCAGCTCACCGCAACCTCTGCCTCCGGGGTTCAAGTGATTCTCCTGCCTCAGCTTCCTGAGTAGCTGGGATTATAGGCATCTGCCACCACGCCTGGCTAATTATTTTATTTTTAGTAGAGACAGGGTTTGACCATGTTGGCCAGGCTAGTCTCGAACTGTTGACCTCAGGTTATCTGCCGGCTTCGGCCTCCCAGAGTGCCGGGATTACAGGCGTGAGCCACTGGGCCCTGCGATCTTAGTATTTTCTAAAGCAGAATTCAAAGGGGGAGAAACAATTTTGTTGAAGATGCATAAAGTTTAAACACAGTAGGAGTTGATCAGAATTTCATCTATTTTTGTAAGTAACCTGTGACTAAATCAAGAGATGAGCCTAGGGAAGAAATTTTAGACAAAGGGGGAGCCAGTAAGTAAATTAGTGCTGAATTAGTATTGAAAAAATTTGTAAGGCAAGGAAGGATCTGTTTACAGATGGAAAAAGTTGAAAATGAGGGGCTGGGCACGGTGGCTCACACTTGTAATCCCAGCACTTTGGGTGGTCAGGGTGGCTGGATCACGAGTTCGAGACCAGCCTGGCTAACATGGTGAAACCCCATCTCTGCTAAAAATACAAAAAATTAGCTGGACATGGTGGCAGACACCTGTAATCCAGCTACTTGGGAGGCTGAGGCAGGAGAATCGCTTGAACCTGGGAGGCAGAGGTTGCAGTAAGCCCAGACTGCGCCACTGCACTCCAGCCTGGGTGATAGAGCGAGACTCCTGTCTCACAAAAAAAAAAAAAAAGAAAGAAAATGAGGGGAGAAAAAAAAAAATTCAGAATTAGGCTGTTTCCTCAGTTTCATTTGCAAATATTTTTGTTTGTTTTTTAGTGGAAAAATGTTATCTAAATTCCACTTTTGTAAAGCTTAGAATCCTAGATTAGCCCAGAGAAGCTTGCTTGTTTCATCTCTTATTTGATGTAGCAGTATTTGTAAACTAGATGTTAAGATCTTTGAAGCAGTAGTCTGTCTTAATTATAATTTATCTTGTCTTCTCTCCTGCTTAAGCACAGTACTAGAAAAAAACAAAACAAAACATTTTTAGTGAATAACTAGTACTTAGAGAGGATTCAGCATTCATTTACGAAGAGAAGAGAAGGAATAGAAATTCTTCCCTTCTTGGATCCAGGACCTCTGAATAGCTGAAGTTTAGATTTCAACATTTTCCAGTTTCTTAATTCCTTTTCTTAGTGATGATGATCTTCTGTAGGTATTAAGGGGAAAGCCAGTTAAACTAATAGGAATTGATTGTTGAATGCCTGATAAGTACCTTAAGCCTCCTAAATTTTTAGTTTTAAAGAGTAAATAAAAATGAATACTTAATTCAGTGCCTACTGTTTGTAAAGGCTGGGTAAAGGTTAAAAGTATGGATTCTGGAGCTTGGATTTAAATCCTTTATTCATCACTTACTAGCTTTGTGACCTTGGCCAAGTTTTTTAACCACTACTGCAATTTCCTCATGTCAATAGTATAAATGGTAATGATAGTAGATACTACTTTATAACATTGTTATGAGAGTTAAATGACTTAATACAGTTTTCATGTATTGTCATTTTATTCTCATCATAACCCTATGAAGTAGGTGCTGCTATGTTTGTTTCATTATTCAATAAATATTTGGAGTTCCTACTATATGCGAGTATTGTGCTATACTGGGTGAGCAATGGTGAGGGAAAGTATTGTAAGACACCTTGATTTAACAATGCACCAATGAATAAATATGAGTTTGGGGAGGTGTGAGAGTGAACTTAAATGGTTAAATGTATATCTTGAATAACGTGTTGAGTTTTGGAAGTATACAGATACTGGCAGGGAGCATTCATTTTACAGGCAAACATACTGGCGTAGAAGGATTCTAGGCAGCTCCATCAGGGTCACATAGCTAATAAATGTCAGAGTGGGATTAACCTGGGACTGTTAGAGTCTAAGCCTTCTCATTCATTCGTTTATTCCCTCACTCATTCACACGCTCTGTTATGCTGTATGGTGTTAAATACCATATTTCAGATATTGGCAAATTCAGATTGTACAGGGGAAGATTCTTTTCGGCAGTAGGGCAACTGTTGAAGACAAATTGGTCACCCCTAGCTTTTCTTTCCATTTCTTCTGAAAAACTCGCTAAAGAAAAAGAAAACAAGAAATACAGAGTATAGAAAAACAATCCATATACCTACAACTAGAATTAAGTTGTTAACAAGATGAAAACTTCATAGTGAAAAACCACCCTTTCTAGAGGCAATTTATGACTACTTTCCTGCCTTTCAAAATAATTACTTTTCAAGTTAATATTTTCTTATTCATTTGAAAAAAAAAATGTCTTTTAAATAGAGATTGTTAACTTGGGGTCTGGATATGCTGTGAATCTCCCGATATTAAATGCAAGATTTTGGTGAAGGGGCTTATAAGGCTTTTTTTTTCTTCCTTTCTGCCCTAGCACCATAGTATATGTACAGAATTTTCATTAGATCCTCAAACAGGTCTGTGACCCTCTCCTCCCCCCTTCTACCTTGGTACTTTGGAAACATTCTCACTGCAGATTTAGAGGGGAATTTGGCCATTTATTTGGATTATTAAGAGTTTGGAAACTGCTTCTAACTAAGAAGATAATGTGGTAAGAAAGGAGGCCTATTTGTGAAGTAGATCCAAGGTTGATCTCATCATTCTGGTAAACTAGCTCTATGCCTGCTCTCTTTTCCCTTACATCTTCATGTTTTGCTCTTAGTTTACAGTGTGTGGTGTTGTCTATCAGATCTGAAAGCAAAAGCCTTGTCTTGCTCATCTTTATATCTCCTACTTTACAGTACCATGTGTCTTATGTAAGTCTTTGCATCTCTGCTAGGTTCTCATGAAGTCCCTTCTCTGTAGTAAGAATTACTCGTAAATGTTTCTTGATGAGCCACTTACTCTGGGAAATCTTTGGGACCTTAAGTCTTGAGGTAACAGAACTTGGTTGCAGCTATTATTTACAGTGAATCCTTGTGGGATGTTTTAATTGAACCCTTATTTTTAGTTTAGTCATTTTTAAACCTCACCAACTTAATTGTAGTATTGTGAAAGTTTTCAGTGTTTAATAATTATCAAAGTAACACATTTTGACTCCCAGAAATTCACTGGACTGTAGACTGCTTCTGCTGTTACCTGATTATGCCATCCAGTTGATTAGGAAAACAATTTTTAGGTCCTTGAGTCAGTGTAGTTGCATTTATGACAGTAGTTTATCTGAATTTTATAAAGATAATTTAATGGGTTAAAAATGTGGATGTAATGAGGACCTTCATAATTTTTCCATACTTGACCACAGGTGAAAAGGAGGAATTTTTACTTCCTATTGGTATGTGAAGTAGTGCCTGCTGGTACCACTTATATTTTTGTTAGGATCGGTAGGAGGCACCAACATCCATGATATAACCTACACAAAACCTAACTTTTTTCAGCTTTCATCTTTTCAAAAAAAAAAAAAAAGTAAGTCATTAGGGAATTGAAGGTGGTGAATAAATATGAATATCCCTCTAGTCCCTTGAACCTTACCTATCTGGTATGGTAGAGTTATGCTCTTCTACTTCTTACCCAAAAGCAAAATAATTTTTCTGACTTACAATGCTTCACTTCCTAACTTTTTTTGTCTTGAAAAATTATTATTCATTCATGAAGGGATGTAGAGTTGTAGGGCAATATAGGTATCATTTTTATAATGATTTATATAATTTGGGGTTTCATTTATTGAAAAGGGAAATGTTAACTTATTTTTTCCAAGCATGCTATGAAACTCCAAATAATACAGCTCTAATTATTGAAAACATAACAGACTGCCTTCTGTCCTACGAAACTTGTAAACATTACATGATCTTTTAAAGGGGTTGACTTTTTGTGTGTGTGTGTAGAGATGGCGTCTCACTTTGTTGCCCAGGCTGGTCTTGAACTCCTGACTTCAAGTTATCCTCCTGCTGTGGGTTCCCAAAATGCTGTGGGATTATAGGCGTGAGCTACCGCATTCAGCCTAGGGTTAATTTTTAAGTTTACTTCTGTGAGACTAGAGATAAAAGAGAGTGGGGGAGAAAAAAATGTGAAGATTTTTCATTTAAAACATCAGAGTACTAAAAATACAAAAGTTAGCAGGGCATAGTGGCTTGTGTCTGTAGTCCCAGCTACTTGGGAGGCTGAGGCAGGAGAATTGCTTGAACCCAGGAGGCGGAGGTTGTAGTGAGCAGAGATTGCCCTACTGCATTCCAGCCTGGGTGACAGTGAGACTCCGTCTCAAGGAATTCCTATTGGAGCCATTGTTAGTCTCTTTATAAACAATTTTTTTTGCTTTTTTTTTTTTTTTGAGACCGGGTCATCCAGGCTGATCTTGAATCACCGAAACCTCCGCCTCCCAGATTCAAACAATTCCCACTTCAGCTTCCCTAGTATCTGGGATTGCAGGCATGAGCCACTGCGCCTGGCTAATTTTTTTGTATTTTTATTAGAGTTGGGGTTTCACCATGTTTGCTGGGCTGGTCACAAAGTCCTGGCTCAAGTGATCTGCCCGCCTTGGCCTCCCAAAGTGCTGGGGATTACAGGCGTGAGCCAATGTGCTCAGCCTGTATAAACGATTTTGATATATGGTGAAATCTCTCAAAGCTTGTGAATCAAAGTGAATTATGCTGATAAGAATGGGCAACAAGATTGAGAATAAATTGAAAACTTAAATAGGTTTTCATGAGTCAAGGGTAAAAAATATGTTTTGAATAAATGATCTGAAATACAGCATGCTTTTTTGGTAAAAGTTTAGTATAATGTAGGGTGAAGTTAAAGAAGGCATTGGCGATAACCAGAATCATAATTCTCATTGTAAATAATGCTGTGCTACATCTGCACAAAATAGATGATATATATTTTTGGCTGCTGTACCATGAAAATGATGACTTAAACGAGAAGGTCTAGAGAGGGATAGTTTTAAAATGATTGTAGAGCTAGAGATGGAATCCATGATTGAGGAGGACTCTAGATTTTACTTAAATATAATTTTATTGCTTATTACTTCATGTTCAAATTAACTAGTGACTCAAACTGACTTACAACATAGAGAAGATCATGAGGTGTACCAGATAATACTATTTCAGCTTTGAAAATAAATTCATTTTTTATTTCTTGAGATTATTTGAAAGTGCATTCTAGACATGTCATATTTATGGAACTACTCTATGGCTGTGCATCTCCACAGGGATTTTTGCCTGCCCCTTCTCTCTTCCCCAAAATACTATTAGCTTGCCTAATTTAACCTTTCATTTTTTAAATCTCCATCCTCCCCCATAGAATAAAGGAATAGAAAAGAAAAATACAAAAGTGAAGAAATAAGAACCTGTTCTAAAGTTATTTCTTGGTCTGGGTTTCTTCATGGATCACCTCTTAATTAGCTTAAAAACATTTGCTTGAAACCTGTTCTGGAAGCATCTATGGAAAGGTTGGTTCCATTAGTTTTGAATTTGGAATAAATATATGTTACCATAGGGATCTGTTTCCTTTTCCCTCTTTTCCTGTCCTCCTAAATATGAAGACTGTCAAGAAAAGGAAGCCCTCCTGTTTGTTAGTTAGTGTTACAAATGCCTTTGACCCCATTATTGTCTCTTTCTTTCTCTATGCCATGTTTCCCTTTTATTTTTTTTATGGCATTAATAATGAAAATAGTCCTGTTTCAAAGCCTCTAGTATAGCACATACTAGTGATAGATGGATTGTAGTAGTAAATTCTTTTACCTAACAAATATTTCTTGAGTGTCTCCTATATGTGGCTGTTTGCAGTGTCTAATCTTAACCATTTCCTCCCTATTGAATATGAAAAAAAAAATTTAAAATTATAGCTGTATGTGTTAAACATGTATAAGTTAAATGAATTTATACATATTATAGTTAGTAATAACTTACATACATGGAAACTTAGCACAATGATATAATTCAGTTTTCCATGTGATTATTAGCTAATCTTATTAGCTATGATTATTAGCTAATAGTGATAATTGTCACTATTAGTATACTCTTTGAACTAAATTTATTTAAGAGGCATTATTAACACCTAGAAAATTACCTAGGGATTACAAGAGTTTTGAAGAAATGAAGACATTATTTCTAGATTCATAAAATTTAAATTTTGTTGAGATAAAACTAATAATAAAACTGTGAAGATGATTTTAGTCCTGTATAAATCCTGTACTTTTTGGGGACATCTATGTTTTTTTTTTTTGGTTTAACTGTGTGTCTTATGATCATAGGGATAATTTTGTTTTGATTTTTGACTTTATATCTTTTGTGAGTGTCTCCTGGAATACTCAGTGATTTTTGATATTTTGTTTGTTTTTAAGATGAGGACTGTATGTGTTATTTTTCTAGAGTGTCCTTGACAACTAGATTATACTAAAAGAGTCATCCATTCTAATTTTACCTTGAAGATTTTATAGTAAGAAAGGAGAGTATCTGTATTACTATACTTGGGATTGCTGCAGGTAGAAATATGTTAAAATATGAGAGACTGAATTATAAGACAGTGTAGGATGAAAAATCTCAAGATTTTAAGTATTGTGTTACATATAATTAAATATTATTCATTAATTTATACCTATTTGTAGAAATACATACTTGCAGAAAACTTGACAAAATCAAAAAGATGTAAAGAATACAACAATCACCTATTATTCTGTCTTCAGAATAAATCATTACCTGAAATAGTCTTTTCATTCTTTTTCCTTGGTATGTAGTAATCAAATTATCACAAAGAGCAGAGCTACCACTTAGCAATTTTGCTTGCTGAAATTTTTATTGATGAGCTTTCTTCAAATATATCAATTGAAGAGATGAGTCTTCAGATTATGATTTTTATATATTTAAAAATACAAGCTAATGAGGGTATTTATACTTGCAAAATGTCTTCTAATACCTAGGTGTTTTTATTCCATTTTTAGAGTAAATGCTGCCAACAGCTTTTACTCTAAAAGCAATGCTGCAAACATACAAATGTTTGTTTCTTGGTGAGACCGAGTGCATGTGTGTGTGTTGTGACTGAGAGTACGTTAATATTTGCTACGTTATTCTTATATACTTATGAATATTCCGTAATATAAATGTTCATGATTTATTTGATCTTTTATGTTGGTAGACATTTAGATTGTTTTCACCACATTGCTATTAGTGAACATCCTTGTACAGTTATTTTTGAGTGTGAAACTATTTCTTTGGGATGGATTCCTGGAAATGGAATTGCTGGGCTAGAGTATGCATAGTTAAATTTGGTAAATACTCTCAAGTTTTACTTGCATCAGCAGTGTATGAGAATGTTCCTAGATGTGATTAATTTTCTTCGTTTTAAAACTCTGTTAAAAATGGTGTTTTATTTTCATTTTTCTGATTACTATTAACATTGAGTATAAGTTTCTTAATCTTTGTTTTTTATTTGGATTTCTTTTGAAAATTCCCTGGCTTCTCCCTTATCTACTTTTCTATTAGGTTTGTCTTATCTTTTTCTTAGTGATTTGTTGGTAGTATTTATATTTATAGGTATTAACTTTCATAGTGTTGTTTTACAGTATTCTCTCGACATTGTTTTCACAACATAGAAAAATCTGTTGTTTAGTAAAATATATTATTCTTTATGACTTCTGGAGACCTTCCTCAATCCAGTATTTAAAAATTCCTAGAAATTTTTTTTGTACTTTGTTTTTCAAAGATACATGGATTTCTTTTTGGATACAGTATTTAATTCTTGTGTCTATTTCTTTGTTCCATAGCAGTTGACCGATTCTTGCTTCTTAAAATGTCATCCTCTCTTGGCTCATGTAATACCACCTTACCACCTTCTCCTGTTTCTATCTCACTGTTTTTTCTTGGTCATCTTTCTTCCTTCTACCCCATACAGCAAACATACTTTGATTATTTACCTTGTTGGGCCCTTTTCTGTTTTGTATCTGGTCTCATTTAGATGATTTTAACTACTGCGTCATTATATATCTATATGCCAGTCACTTTCAAGTTTACAGCTCCAACCTAAACCTCTCTTTTTTTTTTTTTTTTTTGAGAATTGGGCTCACCCTTCTGGCCACCCACCATTTGTGCAAACCTTTCTTTTAACACCTAATCGTTTACTTTCTTAGAGAATCAGTTCAAAGTCCCATCCAGTTACTACATATAGCCCAAAGTGAAAGATAGCTACAAAATGTTTTTCCTCTTAATTCAGAAAATTTCAGTAATCTACAAAACAATAAACAACTATATCTCCCTCTTTTCACCCAACCCATTGTGTAGTAGTGAATAGGAATAGGTTAATCATAATGAAAGCTCTTTTAGAGAAGGGAAGAATAGGAAGTACACAACAGTCAGTGGTCCATTAATAATGAAATCCTTCTGGGGAGGAGTTGTGACAACTTTTCCCTGGCTACTGAGTACGTTCCTTGGTTAAACTGATACTCCTCTATGAGAGGAATGCTCTTTTCACTGTTGTCTGTTTCCTTTGCTTAGTTCTTTAGGGATGCTTCCTTGATTGTTATCTTCCTTAGCCACATTTGAAATAGTAGGCATTGGAGGGTGTGACATCCCTAGGAAGTGCACAACTTTTTTAGCCCCCTACGAGTTGGTATAGATTCAGGGGCCTATAGGGTTACTTAAAGTTCAAGTGTAAGATTTTTAGGCCAGTAATGTAGTTTGGTGGTAAAACTCTTTCAAAAATGTAATAGATTTCTGTTCTGTTTTTCTTAGATAGGACCATGTAACATTAACCATAGCAAAATATCTCTTAGTCATAACTTTTGGAAACCTGCTGATTCTCATATTTACTGGTCTCTGTGCTAGGCTGGCTCCTCCCTTAGCTTTCCTGGCTACCTCAAGGGGATATAAAATAATAATCTTGGATGATGTATCAGTAAGGGTTTAACCAGAGAAGCAGAGCAAGTAGGTTTATATGTGATTGCTATGTATTAGGAGATTTATTACAAGGAATTGGCTTACATGATTATGAGGACTGACTAAGCAAGTTTGAAATCTATAAGGCAGGCAGTTAGTGGGAGAGAAGATTGTGGGCAAGTTGGAATCCATGGATTTAGGCTGAAGCTGTTCTCTTTAGGCAGTCAGGAAAGAAAGATACAGTAAAGAGAGAAAACTGTACACTCAGCTGCTGTTTGGAGTCTCATTTGCTCAGAAGAACCTGACCTCTTTTAAGAGCTCTCCTGACTAGGTCAGGCTCACTGAGGATAATCACCCTAACTTAAAGTCAGTTGATTAGGAACTTTAATTACATCTGCAGAATAATATCCTCACAGCAGTATGTAGATTAGTATTTGACTGAATAATTGAGAAAAGGTATTTGTGCTACAAAATGTCTGCTGTCCTCTCTTCTTTCTAGGAAGGAACCATCATAGGTGGAAAAGCAACACTCTCAACTTGATCTTTGCTACTACCTGGCAGAGAACCCTTGAACTCACAAAGTTATTTCCTGGTATTTAGAATACAGAAGCAGCTGCCTTTTTCACCCTGAGAGATCCAAATTACTGGACTCTTGTAGGTTGGAGTTTGCTACTGAGAAAGCTTCTTTTTAGTAGCACTGTTTCCATGTCTGTCTGTACTTGCAAACTGCTTTACAGGTGAATTGATCTTTCTTGGTGATCTTTAAATAGCCAACACACACCATATTTTGAGTTTTTCTAACTGCTTTTCATAGAACTACAGACTTAGTAGGCATATGATGCGCCCTTCCAATTATTGCAGGCAGGAGTTTTACTAAATGTTCTGCAACTGTGTGGCACAGGTCATTAGATCTCCAGCTTGAGATGTTTCCTTGCTACTTGTTCTTATCTAAGCCTGATCAGAGATTTTAGGAGTTTCTTAGAGCAGTTTCTTAGGTCGTTTAAACAAATGTCTATTGTTTAAACAACCCAGCCTATGGTATTTTGTTATGGCAGCCCTAGTAAACTAATACTAGAGAAATAAGAAACAGAAAGGTCAACATAGGTAACTTCCTTTTGAGGAATTGACCAAGGAGTTGCAAACATCATTTTCCATTATATCTCATTGACCAGAACTTACTTATACCGACATATCTAGGACTTTGCTCTTGCTGAGTGGCCATATACCCAGGTAAAACTTGTGGGTAAGTAGTCTTTTGCTAAAAGAAGGGGACTGTGGACATTGGGGGGATAATTAATGTTTTATACTGATACAATTCTGAGATTATATTATCCTTATGACTATCAAAACAAGAATAAAAGTCATTGCTGGTTCCTGAAATAATCTTGTGGGCCTACCTTGGGTCATGTCTCCATTCTTGAACCAGCCACTGTCACTAAGGAAAAAGATGCTTTGTTTAGTACTAAGACAAGTTCCTCCACCCTGTGTAGGAGGTAGACTAGTGGACTACCTCCAAAATACGTCTTGAATTTTTCTGCTTCTCTCCATCTCCACTACTGTCACCTTAACCCTGGCTCATATCTTACTTGAACTTCATAGTAGCCTCCTAATTTGATCTCCCAGCTTTTTCTGTTGACTCCCCATACTTTATTCATTCTTCATGTAGCATTCATTCTTCATGTAGATTAGGCTAATCTTTCTGAAATGTAATTTGTTATTTGACTTCTCATTGCTTTTAGAATAAAATCCAAACTCCTAACTTGGCTCACAGAACTTTGTATGGCTGCTCCTTGTTCCAACCCTTCCAGTTCCTTGACTGTCATCTAGTCACACTGACTTTCCTGTTTTTGCAACATGCAGGCTTTCTAGGTAGGGTCTTCTTACTTTCTTCCTAGTGTGTTCTTCCCCTGGTTCTTTGTTCTTTCTCATCCTTTAGTTTTCAGCTTAGATATCCTTCTTTGTTGGAAGGAACTTTCTCCCCTTACACCACTCCTTCTTTTACCTCCCTTTTAGTTTTTTGCCTTAACTGAGTAAGTTGCACTGGGGTGAAACATAGGAAAGAACCCTGTTGGTTTTTTCACCAAGCTTTATGATTACTAAATATTTAGTAAACTCTCATGTCTGTTTCTTACTTCTTGGAAAGAAGTTTGTGGGTGGAAGTAAGGTGGAAGAATTTGAGTGAATTTCTCAGTTGAACCTTGTGAAATTGTTGTTTTTATAAGCCAAAAGTCATCGCATATCTGGTTTCATATGATTCAGCCTTGTATGTTAGCATGGTTTGGTATCTTTCAAGGCAGTTCTCACTCATTGAACTTCTTTCTCAAGAGTTTTGGATATTTGTGCATTTAACTTGTCAGACATGCTTTAGAATCATCTTTTGTAAATGACTATAAAATATTCTCAGATTATACATTGAAATTTATGTTAATTTGGGAGAGAAATACATGTATAATACTGAATATTCCCATTGAGAAACATGGCATACTTGTGTATCTTCAGGCCCTTCATCTGTCTTTAATAAAATTTTAGTTTTTGTATAGATTTTGCACATTTCTTGTGGAATTAATTTCAGATTATTTTGTAGTTCTTACTAGTATCATGAATGGTGTATTTTATTCCGTTATACTTTCTTAATTAGTTATTGTTGGAGTATAGGAAGCTATTGATTGTGATATTTTGATCTTGTATATGGCCACTAAACTGAAATCTTGTATTCAGTTTATGCTGTTGAATTTTGACTCAACTGTAATATTGATTCCAGTAAATTATTTTGTTCTCTCATTTCCAGTATTTGTCCCTTGTGTTTGTTTTTGTTTTCTTATTGCATGAGTTTTGAACCACCCCCCAAAATGTTGAATGCCAGTGGTAACAGAGGTTATACTTGTCTTTCTCTTGTTTTAATGGGATTACTATTATTTTACTACTAAGTTTAATGCAGATATCTTTTATCAATTTAGGGTACATCTCTTTTCTTAAATTACTTAAGTTTTATCAGAAATAATGTACTACATTTTATCAAATGGATTTTTGGCATCTTTTGAAATGGTCAGTTCTTTCTCTGCCTCTTCAATATGTCCATATAGTGAATTGTAATAAAAGATTTCCTAATTTTAATTATGTTTTGAATACTTGGTATGATGAATTATTTTAATGAACTATTGGATTTAGTTTCATTAATATTTTAATTTATATTTTCTATGAAGATTATCATGTTAGTTTTTCAAATTTATTTGAAGAAACTGTAAATATTTTTTTCCTTACATCAGTTTTGTTAAGATACACCTTTTTACAGATTAAGTTTATGTGTATCCTTTTTACTTTTAGTCTTATATGTTGTGTTTTTAACCTTATTTGCCACTGAAATGTTAGAAAGGAGTTAGAGAAAGTGCTTTATTTGATCTTTTTATAATTTAGTTATTTTTTAAAGTGGCTTAAGTAATGTAGTACATACCTCTTTTTCAAAATAGTAACTTAAAAAAATTTAAATTGTAATAAAAAACAGAACATAAAACTTACCGTTTTGTTTTCAAGTGCATAGTTCAGTGTGTTAAATATATTCACAGAACTTTTTTATCTTGCAGAACTGAAACTCTATACCCACTGAAAAATTCCACATTGTCTTATCCTTTCAGCCCCTGGCAACTACCATTCTGTTTGCTGTTTCTATGAATTTGTCTGTCTCACATAAGTGGAATCATAGTATTTTGTCTTTTTGTGACTGCCTTATTTTAGTTAATATACTGTTGTCAAGGTTCATTTATGTTGTAGCATGTGACGGGATTTCCTTTTAGATATTCCATTGTATGTATATATCACATTTTGTTTATCCATTCATTAGTTAATGGACCATTTGGGTTGCTTCCATTTCTTGGCTAGTGTGCCTCTTAACTTTTACACTTTATTGATTTATTTCAAATTTATGTGAGTTCATTGAGGGGAGTAGGAACTTAATCTTGCATTTCCAAATAATTAATCAGTTGACTTACTTGTTTTATAGTCTGTCCTCATTTTAAGTGCTGCCTTTATTTTATGTATTTCCACAATACAACAATAAACCAAGTATCTGCTCAGTGTATACATCTTTATGAGTACTGAATTTATATGAGTACTGAATTTATATAAGCCGAAGTTCTACATACTAAAATTGGTTGCTTGTACTAAGCAGTTTCCTGTGTTTGTTAAGTTGCTAACATCTATGTGGGGTTTTATGGTTACAGGAATTTTAGATGATTTTCACTTAATCAGGTCAGTTATATTTTTTTAAATTCCATTTTTTTTTAGGCACAATGTCTCACTCTGTTGCCTAGGCTGGAGGGCAATGGCAGCCTCGAAATCCTGGGCTCAAGGGTTCCTCCCACCTCACCCTGCCAAGTAGGTGGGACTACAGGGGCATGCCACCATGCCCAGCTACTTTTTTTTTCATAGAGACAGTCTTTCTATGTTGCCTAAGTTGTTCTAGAACTTTTGGGCTCAAGTGGTCCTTCTGCTTTGGCCTCCCAAAGTGCTGAGATTGCAGGCGAGAGCCCATGTGCCCAGCCAAGTCAGAGATCTTTTGAAGCAATTTTTCTTCTTCTATTGCTTAAACCTCTAAACAGGCTTGACATCTTTTTTTTCTTTCCTTCTTCCCTTCCTTACAGATTCTAGTAAAGAAGAAAAAGTACTTTTATGAAGATAAGGGCAATGCAAACATCTATGTAGTGTTCTTACTGATTTGATGATGTCCTTAGGCTGTCTTTGAACTTGAAAATCTCCATACATGATTATTGCAGGACCTATAAACTATGAGTGTTTTGTAGTTCTCTTGCATTGTCCTTCCCATGTTCTTTAAAAAACTAGATTTCACTGTATATTTTATATATTTCAAATGAACTAGAAGTGATTTAAAACTTACATAGTTGTTCAGAAAATGTCAAAAAAGAAGAGCTTGTATAAGGTATAATGTAGACTAAATTTACTTATGTTGAGGGAGTCATATTCTTTAAATCAAACCTGTTCTAAAGTTTGCACCAAATGTTAAACTGTGAGTAATGTTTTATTTCTATTTATCCATTTAACTTTTTTATATTGGAGGAATCTTAAAGGGAAATTGCATTATCTTTTTCCAGTTTTATTAAATCATTAGTAAATGTAAACTGAAAATTTAAACAGTAGAGGAATATATAGAATAAGAGTTGAAGATTTTTTTATATTCCTAGGTGTAAATTTTAAGTGTATATAATCCTATGCCTTTTTCTGTGCATTTTCACAAACATATATACAGATGTATCTATGTGATTATGTTTTGCATAAATGAGATCATTATAAAAATATCATTTGAAACTTTTTTTTTTAAATTAATAGTCCATCATAGACTCTCTTCATATAAGTACACATATAGTTATCTTACTCCTTTAAATGGCTGTGAGTATTCCCTTGTCAGGTGTCAGGACTTAATTGTTTTCCAGTTTATGGAAGTTTTGGTTGTATCCAGTGTTCTACTGTTACAAACAATACTGCAGTGGACTCTTTTTGATATTATTTCTGTATTGTGGTAGGATATATTCCAGAGGTAAAACTGCTAGACCAAAGATATGGGAATCTGTTTCTGTAACTGACATTTTATTGTGTGTGTCAACACCATATTTTAAAAACTAGTGATTTTGTAGTGGTATAGGATCTGCTAGGTCAAACATCAGCTTTCAAGCCCTGTCATGTCTATTCTTTCTGGATATCCCTCTCTGTTGACTACATTATCCATAAAGGGACAGATCATATATCACCTCCTTCCTTAAGGTGTTTATAACACCTAGCACATTGAATAATTTTAACCTCAGTAATAGTGAGTGCTTACTATGTGCCAGCTACAATTCTAATTGCTTTATATGTATTACACTGTACTGTATACCATTTAATCTTCACAACTCTAAGAGGTACATAATATCTACATTTTGTAGTTGAAAAAATCAAGGCAAAGAATAAGTAACTTGTTCAAGGTCACAGTAAATGATGGAAATGGAATAAAAACGGGTAGTCTCACATGAAAGTCTGCTTTCTTAACTCTCATACTGTACTCATACTGTACTCTCATACTGTACTCCTCACTACTGTTCTTTTATGACCTCCCTAGTAATTGCTCAAGAAATACGTTTCGTATGCATTGTAGAGTTTCACTAGCCATTTCATTTTGCTTCTAGATTTTCTTTATAGATCTGCATGAATGCCATCTTCCTCAAATTTATGTATAGTGACCTATCACCAAGTAGAATAACCAGAGAGAAATGATGGAGTAAGGAGAGTTATGAAACACCTCCTTAGACTTTACCTGAATGTAGCTAGTTAATACTACTCTGTTTTATTTCATCTTGTCTCCCTAACCCTTGTCTTGGGGAAATTCATGGATTGATCTTGAGATAGATTTCATAGATGGAGTAAATGGAATAGATTTCATAGATGGAGTAATGGGTATGTTACTCTTCACTGTTTTTGAAACATAACCAAAACAATGTGAAGTGGGAAGAATGCTGTTTTAGACCCTCCTACAACTCTTTAATTCATGCTGTTAAGTAAGTGTGACATGTAAAAACTAAATAGCTCAGTCTCCCATAAAAGAGGCCTGTGAATACCTTCTTTTGATGGAGGTTAGGTGACCTAATGTTTGTGAAAATATTTGTGACCTATAAGGATTTTCATAAATATTAGGTGTTAAAACTGAAGTATGAGTAAGAATAGAGGGCCTTGTGAAAATTCTGACTACTAAGATGTTTGGCTATTTTACTTTAATTTAGGAAAATCCCTATTTTTTAATTTCTAATTCTATTAAATTTGAGTATTTTATTACATTTATAGATTACTAATAAATATTTTCAATTCTAATTGTGCATTTTGGTTAATTGTTTTAGGTGGAGCTGGTAGTAGATAGGTTAAGGGGTTGGGAATCTGTAATGAAGAGATCACAAATAATAGTTGTTTGGGTTAGAGGCTCTTTTTTGGATTATATTCTGAATTCATTAGGTTTTTAGAATTTAAATAGAATATGCTGTTAAATTCCTTGAGAACTTAAAAATTTGTAGTACTTTATCATACTGTTAATAAAGAGGGAGAGACAAGGGTTACGAGAAATGCAAATCCTTTTCTGATTCTTAGGTCCTTTTCTGGGAGTGTTAAAGCAAACCATATGACTATGGCATCTCTGCTATAGGCTCAGCAGATAATACTGTGGTTCTAGATAAAATAGAAAGTATGAAAGCAAAGATTTGATCATGCTATTTTCTAAATCGCAGGACCTTTAGAACATATCTCTAACTTATTTTGTGGACTCCTTTCACTTGTACCTTTTCTTCTTTTCTTACTCTGTGGCCACGTACCCACTTCACAGTCTTAAGATCCTCTCTACCACTCAGTCTAGCTTTCTGCCTGAAACGCGGACTTCAGTACCTGACTTCTCTTGGCCAGACTGAGGTCCTGTAATATGATTTAAGTTGTAAATGTGCCTTCGTATGTGGGATGTCTTTTCATATGAGGAGGTTCTTAACCTACTTTAGCTTAATCACCAGATCCCTTTGTCTTTTATGGTAACACATAAAAAACACAGGTTTGGTATTAGAGCTGTTTGTCTTATATGCATGAGCAGTTTTGTTTTGTATTCCAGGGATCCCAGAAGAACAGCTTTGCTGGGCCAGGGGTCCCATTCATTGGCTTACACAACCTAGAATGTTAAGATTCATATATCTTAATCAAATACTAAGGTCCTCCTTACCTCACTACCATAAGCACAAGTTTTCTGAAAATCTTAATCAGAGAGCAAGTAGGAAGAAGGACCAGATTCCAATTTCATTAAACCACAGGCATATGAATACTTCACAGTTTCTATGCTTGCCAAAAATTACATTTAATTGTGAAATAACCCATTGCCTTTGTATTTCTTTTCTTACAATATTTCTCCTGGAAAAAGCATGATACAGAAAGCGTTTGAAATCAAGTTGGATAACTTGCTTTTGAATCCTGCTCTAATACTATGTGATTTGGGGACAGTTACTACTTAACCTTGTTGTCTTCATCTACCTTAGGGCTAATGGTTTATTTTTTAACAGAGTTTTTCTAAAGAATGGAGGTAATTTACATTATTTAGCATACTATATTGCCTTCTGTGTTGGAGATATTTATTACTTATTTTGACATTTTACTGGATTTAGCTCCTATATAATATTTTGAAATCTTTGTTTTTCCCCAGTAAGGATCAGTTTTCTTTACCTTTAGATTATAGATAAAGATTTTCTTTACCTTTAGATTATAGGTCATGGACTTTAGATTATAATGAAAAATATAGACCTATTCTCCTCCAACATTTATACATCATACAGCATTTTGCCAATTGTTTTTGGGGGTATAGAGTTTTTGAGGCATAGATATTTGGTGTGAACCATGCAATAGGAACCTTAGCTCAAGAATACTGGATTTCAGGCTGGATGCAGTGACTCATGCCTGTAATTACAGCCCTTTGGGAGGCTAAGACAGGAGGATTGTTTGAGGTTGGGAGTTAGAGACTAGCCTGGGCAACATAGCAATAACCCATCTCCACAAAAATTTAAAAATTAGGTGGGTGTGGTGGCACATACCCTAGCTACTTGGGAGGCTGAGGCAGGAGGATTGCTTAAGCCCAGGAATTTAAGGTTACAGTGAGCAATGATGGAACCACTGCACTCCAGTTTGGGTGACAGAGTGAAACCCTGTCTGAAAAAGGAGTACTGGATTTCGTTTTTTATCTATTGAGTTCATTGACCAGCCTTTTCCCCCTACTCTGTGCCCAGTAATAACAACAATAGCTACAGAATTTTTCTTTGAGAGGTTTCTGCCGTGTAAGAGAGTTTTTAAAGATAATAATTTGCTAGAAAATTTTAAATTATGGTTGGACGCAGTAATCCCTATAATCCTAGTACTTTGGGAGGCCGAGGCAGGAGGATTGCTTGAGCCCAGGAGTTCGAAACCAGCCTGGGAAACATAGTGAGCCCCTGTCTCTATTGAAACAAAAAAAAAAAAAAGAGAAAAAACTTTAAATCATTACTAACCTTCCCTTCTTCCTTCTTTTTCTTTTTGAAACTCTTGGAATCTTAGAAAAAAGCTAGTAAAGAGATAATTGGTTTTTATATCTGCTTTTTTTCCCCCTGAGGGTGGAAAGATAAGAGGTACTAAATAAAATTTATAGCTATTTCCTTATTGTATGTTTAACAGATTTTAAAGCTATAACTTGATTTCTTCAGGCTTATTTTGTAGTCATTGACTGAACTTTAAAAAAATGGTGAATTTAGCACATTCCTTTAATTTCCTTTCTTCTCAGTGTCCCACTGATGTTGTTCAAAAATTGAATTAAATCATAATTCTGAAAAGCGAGAACAGATGTTATTATGTTAGGCACAAAAGGACCCCTTAAGAGGCACAAAAGGACTTCTTTAGCTCTGTAATTTTAATTTGTACTTGAGTGTGTGTGGGGGAAGGAGGTGAGAAACTACAACTTAGGTGCATGGATGGATCTAAACTTGAATAGTGTTATTAGTATGGCTGCAAACCTGTTTCTATCTCAACATTTTTGGTCTGCATTTCCTTCCGTATCAGCTTTATTTTCAGCCAAAGTGTCAGTCAAAGGAGATGAGAATGGGATATTCTAGCCAGACCTAGGTCATGTGGTCACCCCTGTGGTGGCTGGGAAGGCTCACCTGTACCCAAAGCACGTGAATATGTTCCTCATAAAAAGAGGGATGATGTCATTAGCAAAAGGGGTCAGGGAGAAAACATGTTGAACAGTAAAATTACAGTTCACAGTCCACTACAGGTACCATCAGAGGACCAAGAAATTTTGAAGAAGATAGAAAGTTCATGGAATCGGATTGACAGCAAAATCCCAGAGGAAACTGGAACCCAAGATAACAGAGGTAAGCTCAGGTTTTCCCAAGGAAACCTTGGAATGGCTCCAAATTTGGAGTCAGCAAACACAAATCAGTAGTAGTGGGCAGTTGGGTAATAATCAAGAATTTTCTTAAGACTTGTTTTCCAGAGTGCTAGGTCAGTTGGACTTTCCCTTCTACCCTTTCTCTAGCCTAAACAACTATGATGCCCACTCTTCAGCCCGAAGTTTCAGAATTGTTCTCTTAAGAAAGTAGGCCAGCAGTTTAGTATGACATCTACTGAGGTGTTAGAACCTGAGAGAGAAGTGGAGGCACTGTGCTACCCCAGGAGAAAAACAGTTTTGTCTGTTTCCAGCCAACTTGACTTCCTATCTAGGTACCTTTCTGGGGTACCTGCATATTCATATGCCCTACCTGCTTAAATTGTACTGTTCTTCCATTTAAAGAAGTCACTTAAAAAAACAAACCCGAATAACCTCAGGGAAAGCTCTTATACTCTGTATACTCTAAAGTAATCTTTCATTTGCAAATATAAACAGACAGGGATAATCAGACAGTTGAGGAGAATCTAGAGGATGGAAGAAGATTAAGATGAATAAAAGACCAACCAACCTCAGCTGTAATTCAGAAGAATACTTCAAAGAAAAGTGTAATTGGTATTTTATTTAAGATTTAAGAACACATTGTAATATTTAATCATAGCTGCATTAAAAAGGGGGCATAGAACCAGAAAAGGCTTTGAAAATTATAAAGAAAAATTTTAATGGATGAGCTAAATAAAATTTTAGCCTGAATCAAGACTGAATTGTTGATTTTGGAATTAGGAGGAACTGTCTGCATATGTAAATTTAAAAAAAATCTGGAAAAACTTGAGAGAAAATTAAAGAGGCATGAAAAATATATCACAGTTGTCACATCCATAAATATGAGTTCGAAAAGCAGAGATTAGGAATGATGGGAAGGAGAGGATAATGAAAGAAATAATTGAAGAAAATTTCCTGAGCTGTAAAAACATAATGAATTTTCAGATTGAAAGAGCCCATGTAGTAACAAGCAAAATGAATGGAAGAAGATCCACAATTTCAGAATTCTTAAGGACAAGAATATCCCAAAATTATTACGAGAGAGGGAAAAAATATGGAAAATCAGATAACTAAGTTCTTAGCAGTCATACTGAGTGCTTGAGGGCAATGGAACAGTAACTTCACTATTTGAGAGACAGTAGATTTTGACCTATATTTTCTATACCCAGCCCCACTATTTTATCATGTGAGGAAAATTGCATTTTCTATACTTGGAAAAACGATGTACTTTGTATTAAAATATTTGAGATACAGTAGCACAATGAAAAAATAATTCCAAGGTAGAGGATATGGTGGTAGTGGAGGGATGGGAGGGTGAGTAGGAAGAAATAGCTACCATGGCAATCTTGGGCCTTCAGAAAGAACTGAAGAAAGCTGGAAGGAAATTCAGGTTCTATTGGTCTGGAATACATGAACATTTCTTCAACTAGTAATGTCTAAACAACATAAAATTGCATTTCCTTCAGTGACTAGTATTTTTCTAATCACATTATAAGCGTACTTTATTGATTTTTCGTTTTAGAATCAACCTAGAAAATATATAAAATGGGCTTAATTATAGTTATGGAGTAGAATGCCTTATAAGCCTTTATAATATAAAAATAACATCTATAAAATTAGGGAATGGAAGGCAACCAACGAAGGATCAGTGCTCGTTTCTTCAGTGGACAGTCAGTGGAAAACAAGCATATAAAATTTGGTGAATCAAGATATGAAAGCAAAATGACATTAAACTGGTAACTGTGCTAGAAGTCTGTTAATGCTATAACATGTATTTTGCCGTGATGCAGGAGCGTAACAAGACTTACGGTTCATCTTGTGCCTTTGTAGCCTTTGAATTTCTTAAAAACCCTAAGTGGATGCATCACATTTATGATGTTGAAAAGATTGCAAGGCTGGGCACAGTGGCTCACACCTGTAATCCCAGCAGTTTGGGAGGCCAAGGCAGGCAGATCACTTGAGGTTAAGTGTTTGAGACCAGCCTGGCCAACATGGTGAAACCCCATCTCTACTAAAAATACAAAAATTAGCTGGATGTGGTGGCCGGCGAGCGCCTGTGATCCCAGCTACTTGGGAGGCTGAGGCAGGAGACTTGCTTGAACCTGGGAGGTGGAGGTTTCAGGGAGTCAAGATCATGCCACCGCACTCTATCTTGGGCAACAGAGTGAGACTCTGTCTCAAAAAAAAAAAAAAAGATTGCAGATGTATGGTCTCTACCACTCTTTATGAAGTAGATATATTCCTGGGCCACATGTGTTTTGGAAATTGTCTGACTTAGAAATAGAAGACACAGGAATTAATTCTAGGAAATTAGAAAGTTGCATAGAATACAAATTGGGACTCTTTTTATGTAGGATGCCTAATTCTTTCTTGACTGGCTCATGTGGTTGATTTTGAGTGTTAATTTCTGATCCCTTTCCATGAACTCTGACAGGAAACTCTTTTTAAAACGCAAATGTTTATTGTGAAAAATTTGGAAGTACAAAAAAATTGGAAAATTCTGCTTCCTTCCAATGCCTCTAAATAAAATGACATTTTCTCTGATGGACTAATGACCAAGATTAGAAACTTAAGTTTGCCCTTAAGATGGAAGTCTTGTGATCAAGGAGATCTACAACACTGGAGGCGGGTTATGTCTACTGGAAGAACTAGAAGAAGGGAGGTGGAAATAGAAATTGCCTTTTTTCTCCTTCCTTTTAAAGATGTGGCTGATCTTATATATCTAGCCCTCCCATCTTTGCTCAGGACCCATTGTATGTCTCTCTCATATATTGGTTGAATGAAAGAATCTTATTTTGATAGCACTTTAGTTTATCAGGTTGGCACTCTGTTTATGCTCTGCTTAGATAAAACATTTTTTGAAAGCTCTGCTTTAGATCAGGAACATGATCTTTTGGGAAGCAGATTTCTATTAGTATGTTTTTCAGATTTGATTTAAAAAATATAAGCTCTTGTAAACCTTTAGGGATTGAATGTATGCATTGCAAAATACTCTAAGACCTAGACATACTCTCTTGTAATGATTTCTCAGCAAGCTGGAATGCTGAAAAATGGAAGATGTGCAAATGTATTACCTTAAAATAATTATAAGAAATACCTAACCTTTGAATAATACCAACTGCCTTCACTGAGAGAAATGGACATGTTCTTGAAGATGATGGGAGTTAATAGGATTTCTAAAAATATGTGACCCTAATAAGAAATTGGTGATAGAGGAGTTGAAAAGTGAATGTGGGTTAAATTTGATTCAATGAAACATGCTAGTGTAGTATCTATTATATACATAAAAGTTGATAAACAATTGTCTTCTGTTTTCTTATACTGAATTAGTTTTAATTGGAGGTTTGATAGTAACTGGGTATATGAAATTAGTGGGGAAATTGAAAGTAATTGTACCCTTCATGTAGTTGTGAAGATATCCTTACGACAACCAAAGCGGTAGTTCACAGTTAAATTGTATGAGATCATTATTTCTTTATGAATATATGAGGATAGTGATGGAGTCCTGTTTATAGATTTACCTTGGGAACTTTGGAATGTCACAGTCATGCTCTGAGGTTCTCTTTTTATGAGACCACTAAAGATCGTCTATCTATGGTTGGGATAAGGTAGTGAAAATGGGCATTTTGCCATTTCTGGCCTAGTCATTGGTGGATAGAGACAATTTAATGTAATACACATTTCTTAATAGATTGAATTATGAGTTTGAAAGGTAGTCTGATGATATAGAGGGAAAATTAAACTCAGTTACTCATATTCTCACAACAGAAAATACTTCTGTGACTGGAAATATGTGAGTTTTTTCTTTATACACCAAGCAAGTAGACCTTCTGTCACAGACACCAGCTGGGTGTCCTCTAAATCAATTATATGTCTTCTAAATCAATTATATTCTGACACTATCTACCTGGAGATAGTGTCGAATCCCACAGATTGAATGCCCAGTTCTACAAGACTGTCTCCCACTTCACATGCCAATTGCAAGCCCCAGGTTGTTTTACCTGTGCTTCTGACCCACTGACTGTACATCAGGGTTCTCATGATCCCTTTCTTGAGTTTGATTAATTTACTGAGTGGCTCACAGAACTCAGGGAAACACTTATGTTTACCACTTCATAAAGATATTACAAAGGATACAGATGAAGAGATGCATAGGGTAAGGTATGGGACAAGAGGCATGGAAATTCTGCCCTCTCTGGGCATGCCACCCTCCAGTAACTTCTACTGCGTTCAGCTCTCCGGAAGCCCATCAAACCCTGTCCTTTTGGGCTTTTATGGAGACTTTATTATATAGGCATGATTGGTTAAACTATTGGCCATTGGGGATCAATTTCACTTTTAGTCTCCCCTTTTTGGAGGATGGAGGTGGGGCTGAGAAATCCCAACCATTTAATCTTCCCTTGGTCTTTCTGCTAACCAACGCTTATCCTGAAGCTACCCTAGGGCCTGTCAGTCTTCAGTCAAATCTTAGCATACAGGAAGACCCTTAACCACTTTGAAGATTCCAAGGATTTTAGGAGTGTATGCCAGGAAACTGGTCTAAGACCAGAGACCAAATGCATATTTCATGATATCACAGGCTGTCTTTTGGTACTTTAAATAATTGCAAGAGTTAATATATTTAAATAATTGCTTGCAGTCAAAACATTCAAGGTTTGTTATGAATAGATTAGGCTGGAAATAGCAAAGTGGTAACAGATATCTTGAGACCAGAGTGATTGGAGCTTGTCAGGGACCCCAGACCATCAAGGAACCAGAGGAGAGCCAGTGATAGCAATGAGATTCCATGGTTACTTACGTAGTTTTTACTTCCTGATTATTTTCCATGCCCTTGATGCTATCTTGAGTTACTTGGAGCTGTTTCTTCATTCCCCCAGAGTGGTAGAAACTGGTGACTGAAAAAAATTGTCTTTAGATTTGAGCTTTTTCTTGTAATTTAAATTTTTATCTTCATTTTGTGTGTGTGTGTGTGTGTGTGTGTGTGTGTGTGTGTGTGTGTGTGATATGTATTTCCATTGGTAGATGTGATTCGCTTTCGAGCGGAGGACAGATGTGTTGCTGACAAGATTGAAAGTGCTGTATCATGAATAGATTTAACCTATTTAAAAACAAAAACATTGAAGTAAGTAATTTCTATTATGGATGCACTTGTTTTTATTTTTATTTGAAAATATACATTTCAGACAAATGAGAGGGTTGATTGTGACATGTAAACAATAAATATTTTATCAGTTTTGTGTACATAGAACCTATTGTGAAATACTGGAAAAAGAATGAATTCATGGTGTGACCCACCATGGGTAGAGACAACAAATGCAAGTGTCCAACAGACACAACTATTACTGGGGGATGTGAAAGAGGGACCATTGCTTTGTTTTTTACTTTGCTTAGTACATTACTTATGTTAGACAAGACTATGCTTGTATTTCATTCTGTGTATAGGACACATCTGGATGAAATGTTTTGTATCTAAATATAATTCTCTTCTGTACTTTTCTAAGTTGAGTTTCAGATTTCATTTATTAGTTGGGTTAGAGAAGAATGGGAAGGGGAGTAATTAGAGAAAAAAGTCATTGAAGTTTTTAGTGTTAAACATTGTCAAGAATCAGGATTGAGTTCTTCTAGATTATAGCCTCTTAGAAGTGGACTAATTTTATTTGCCATCTATATCCAGTATATGTAGTATAAACTCTGCCTCCTAATAAGCACTCAGTAAGTGTTTGTATAAGTGAGTGATCAAAATGCCAATGAGGATGATACAAAAAATTTTTTCTAGGGCTTTTTATAGTATGAGCCTTGAGGAAAATATTGTTTAAGCAAAAAAAAAGTTATTTAAATATTACAAAATAGTACACACCCTCCCTACCCTTCCTCATATTTAGAATATAGTACTGGATACTACATTGCATTATATTATTCATAATGTTACAATTTTATGTGTCCTTAACTTAATCCTTTCTTACATATATCCGTTAGATATTCTTCCACATTTCTCGAAGCATGTTTGACTGTCTTATTTTGACAGTTCTGGTGAAGGTTTAATCATTTTTATTTTAAAATGTTATCATCAAAATTAGACCTAGAATCTATGCCAAGAAACTGAGGTTCAAACTGTTTCGTGCTCTTTGTGTTCATAAAAATTGTTTATGTGTGGCCCTGTATTCTTGTACATTAGATTTCTTAAATATGATGGATTACTTTAGAACTTCATGCTTTAAAAATGAGTAATTTGAACATAAATGTAGAAGGCAAAGAAATAAATGTATCCAGCAGTATTTTGTTTAGTGAGAATATACCCAAATATTTCCCAGACAATTCAGGGTTTTGGCAGAGGCATCTTTTTACAACTTACTCCCAGGTTAAAGAACCCATTAAATATTGGAGAGAATTTATGTTTTATCAGAAGTAGATTTTTTTAAAGCATAGATCATTCTACTCCTCATTCTTCTCCAGCTGTATACATACAAACTCTTCATTGTGGTTGAGTTTTTTTCCTTTCTTTTTTTTCTCTTTCTTTTCTTTTTTTCTTTCTTTTTCTTTCTTTCTTTCTCTTTCTTTCTTTTCTTTCTTTCTCTCTCTCTCATAATCAGTTGAAGTTCTTAATTGTCAGAATGAATTTATGTGATTTTTTTTTGATGGGGTGGAAGTTAGATGAAAGGAGGTGTAACTTTGATTTGTGATTCTTGAAAAGTAGAAATGATGAAGAACTAAGGATAAATCTGCATACATGATTTAAAACTCATGTTGATTACAGATCTGGATTTTTAATAGAGTCGTGTCAGTAACACTTTATATTTGTAGGGAAGCAGGTAGTCGCATTCACTTTCAGAATAAACTGCCTTTTTTAGAAGGCAGTTAATTGGATAACATCTACTAAAATTTTAAATACAATGCTATGAACCATTAGAAACAATGTAAATGCCTGTCAGTAGTGGACTAGTTAAATACATGATGCAATTCCATGAAAATTTGAACAGCTATCAGAAACCAAAGATAGAACTTTATGTACTAATCTGAAACAATTATGGCATATTAAATATTAAAATGGGGATACAGAAAGTATGCATAATAGCATCCATCTGTATAAAAAATAATGTTTACTAAGATGTGCTTGAAATATGTAGGTTATTTTTGGAAGAATACAATAACTGGTTGTGCCTCCCAGGATGGTTTAGTGATAGGTAGGTTTACTTTTCTCTTTTAAACTATGAATGCTTTCCATGTACATGTATTACTTTTATATAAAAATCATAATTAATAAAACTATAGTGGTAATAAAAATACTACTTTTTATTTTTTGCTACATTAGACATTTATCTAGATTCCTCAATTGTTTTATAGCTTGAGTAGTTTAGGAGAAATAAAAGGTAAAATCATGAGAATGTATTGTTTTAATAATTTATGGACTTGCAGAAATCTTACCAAGTTGTATTAGCCTTTTAATTTACATTCTGTTTAAGTCTTTAACATCTTTCACTTACCGGGTCTAGGCACTTTCACTCTTGGGTTTCATACTTACGCTGGACTAGAATTTACACAGTAGAAAGGAGAAAAATATATGATACTATAAAATGATGACTAAATTTAATAATTTTTAGAGGTAAAATTGTTTTAGTTTTTTTCCTAATAGTTTGAGTGGGCAAAATCATTAAATTTTTCCTACCACCAGTTGACTATCCTTGTTTTGTTTGAATATGTGGATTTTGAAGCCTCACCATTCCCTAAATTAAAAAAAAAAAATTGGTGGGAACAAAACTCCTATATAAGGAATTTTTTATTAAAGTTTCACCTGAAGGGAACAAACATCAACAAAGTGTTAAGTCATGCAAAACAAGGTTGCTTGCTTGTCACCACATTTATACATATTTTTTGTTTTGTTTTTCTTTTTCTTTCTTCAAGGAAACCAATGCTGGCCCTAAATAAAATTGTCAATTTTAGAAGATTATTTCATGCAGTCTAGGTGTTCACTGAGCTTTTTTGTACTTTACCTTCTTTTTTATGAGAGGTTTCACTCTTCACTTTGGATATTTGAATCTCATTTTCAGTCAATATTTTCTTTCATTTAAATTTTTTTATATGTTGGTTTCCATTTGTTTACGTAACTTAATATGTTAATTGCTGTTTACATTTTAATACTTCTGCTGTTGGCAAAATAATGAAAGGTCTTGTGCCATTGGAATGCATTTTAGATAAATGGGAAGACAATTTTCTTGACTATAAAATTAGGTTGAGGCTGTATGCCATGGCTCACGCCTGTAATCCCAGCACTTTTGGAGGCCAAGGCAGGCAGATTACTTGAGGTCAGGAGTTCGAGACCAGCCTGGCCAATGTGGTGAAACCCCGTCTCTACTAAAAATACAAAAATTAGCCAGGCGTGGTGGTCGGCATCTGTAATTGCAGCCACTCAGAAGGCTGAGGCAGGAGAATCACTGGAACCCAGGAGGCGGAGGTTGCAGTGAGATGAGTTTGCGCCACTGCACTCCAACCTGGAGTGCAGAGCGAGATACCATCTGAAAAAAATTTTTTTTAAATTAAAATTAGGTTGACCTGGAAGATGGCTTATTTTTAGGATGACAGGTTTTAGAAAAACACATATAAATTTCTCTTTATACCCTTTTGCCCAGGGTATCCTGCAGTGGCATAGGTAATAATATTGATGAAAAGAACTAAAAAACGGAAGTAAAGGGGATACATTATTTTGCTATATAACAAATAATTACAGAAAATCTGAAATTTAGATTCTCTTTATATTCAGTACTTCTAATATTTTATTTCAGTGACCTACAGCAAAAGAACAAATGTTTGTGTCATTAGAAATTACTACTATTGGTCCGGGCGGGTGCGGTGGTTCACGCCTGTAATCCCAGCACTTTGGGAGGCCGAGGCAGCCATATCACGAGGTAAGGAATTCTAGACCAGCCTGACCAACATGGTTAAACCCCATCTCTACTGAAAATACAAAAAATTAGCCGGGCCTGGTGGTAGACGCTGTAATCTCAGCTACTTGGGAGGCTGAGGCAGGAGAATCGCTTGAATGCAGAGAGTGCTGGCTCTAGGTATGCATTGGTGAATAAAGTGTTGCCTACTTTCAACAGTGTTGCCTGCTTTTTTCTAGTCTGTAAGGGAGACAGATAATAAATGATAAACAGCCATAATTGAGTGAGAAAGGCATAATTGCATATTTATTATTAAAAACAACAGTAAATGTTGGAACACATAAGAGGCACCCCATAATCCTAGAATGGAGGAAAAGGGGAGAGTGAATGGTTTTACTGACTTGGATCTTAGGGGCCCCAAATTAATTGTCAGATAAAGGATTTGGAAGGCCTATTCTTGGCTTGTGGAAAAGGAGAGTGTTACAACATGAGTTCCTTGAACTCAAACCTGTCATTGCTTGCTAACATTGGAGGAAAATTTGAGAAAGGGAAATTACATTGCTGACTTCTCGTAAGTCTAAAGATGGAGCAGTTTATTTGAAGCATAGAAATAATTGACCTGGAAGGCAAGAAATAACAAAAGCCAGTTTGTAGTTTCTTTTTAAGCCAGATTACAACAGTGGAAATTACTTTGAGGAGGCTTCACATGCCAGGCATACCCATACCTAAATATAGACATTAGCTATGGTATGAGGTAAAACATAGTATCATTTGTTTGCCATTAATTCCATATAGCCTTTGGAATCAGTTCTGGATTTTCATCTGGATTTCACTCTGCCATGTAACTGTGTGCCCTGTCTGATACTTGGTTCCCTTATCCGTAAAATAAGATTATCACATGGAGGAAATACAGTTGATGATTCTGAATAGGGACACTGGAGCAAACTGCCCGGACTCAGATCTTAGCTCTTTAACTTAATTAGCTTAGCTTGAAATAATTTGGCAAGTTGCTTAACCTCTTTTTGTCTCATTTCCACATATGTAAAATGGGAAGGATAATAACACTTCAGGGTGACTGTGAAAATTAAATGAGTTAACATATAAAAAGCAGTTAGAATAGCATATGGTAAGCAAAACGTACTTTAAAAATTATGACATAGTGGCCAGGTGTGGTGGCTCGTGCCTGTAATCCCAGCAATTTGGGAGGCCGAGGTGGGCGGATCATGAGATCAGGAGATTGAGGCCATCAGGAGTTCACCATCCTGGCCAACATGGTGAAACACCGTCTCTACTAAAAATACAAAAATTTTCTGGGCATGGTGGCACATGTCTATAATCCCAGCTATTCAGGAGGCTGAGGCAGGAGAATCATTTGAACCCAGGAGTCTGAGGTTGCAGTGAGTCTCACTCTAGCCTGGGTGACAGAGTGAGACTCCATCTCAAACAAACAAACAAAATTATGACATAGATTGGCTGAGTTGTTACGAGGATTAAATAATATGTTCATTTAAAAAAAAACTCATATTTTGCTTGGCACACTATGGATATCTCCTAAATATCAGAAACTGTAGTAGGTACTTTGTAGGATTTAATCTTTATATAAACTGTTAAGAAACCTTATCTATTGACTGCACCTAGAGCAGTTTCTGATATTTCAAGTTGGGTGAATATTGTCCCATTTTATAGATTAATAAATTGAGGCCCAAGAGTACTCCAAAATCTCCACTAAAACATGACATCACTTTGAGAGATAATACTAGCAATGTCATGCACATTATCACATCACTTTTCTCAGTTTAGGGCATAAAACATTGTTCCTTTTTGTTCTTTGAGATAGTCTCACTCTGTTGCCCAGACTAGAATGCAGTCATACAACTCCACCTACCAGGTTCAAGTGATTCTCCTGCCTCAGCCACCTGAGTAGCTGGTATTACAGGCATGCTCTAATATGCCCAGCTAATTTTTGTATTTTTAGTTGAGATGGGGTTTCATCATGTTGGCCAGGCTGATCTCGATCCAACTCCTGGCCTCAAATGATCTGCCCACCTTGGCCTCCCAGAGTGCTGGGATTACAGGTGTGAGCCACTGTGCCCGGCCCATTGTTCCTTTTTCAGTGCATTTTTCATATTCAAGACTGCATAAGGAAGAAATCTGACAATCTTAACAAATTTTACCAAATGGAAGATCAGTTACAGGAATGAATTTAATATAAATTGGTTCTACTGTCAGTCACTCACTTTATTTGCTGTTTGATGATCCAGATTTAGTGTCTCTAAATTTATCTGGAATATTTTAGTCTCTTAGAGTATTTATTATAAGAGAAAAAACAGGCGATTTCTTTGGTTAGTAAATGAAGACACTACTAGAAAATGCATATATCAAATGTTAAAGCTTGCTTCAGTAATTGTAAATCAGTTGAATGTTAACCTGGTTCTTGTAGGTATTTGGAAACAGATAAATAAAAACCAATTTACTATCAAAAAATCTACATTAGGATAATTATTTTTAATACCCTGAAGTCAACTGTAATATGTATGTTATATAATACATTTGCCTGATGTAGCAAATTTCTAACTTGGCAGTATCATGCCTCCTTCTTTGCGTCTTTAATACAGCCATTAATCTCACTACAAGGCTTTACTAAGGATAAATTGCTGCGTAACCCACTTCAACCTCTTTTGTTCAACCAGGAAGCCAGACGTGTTAAATAGCTTTTTAAAAAATATGTTGGTTTTTTTCTGAAATTTTGGGATTTTAAAAATCGAAGTGACAAAATAAGAGACTTTTATTTTGTCTATTGAAATTACTTGACAGAAGTTTGCTTTGGAATAGAGCTTCTGTGTCTTTAAAAAATACACAGTGAGTCACCCCCTGCTCTTTTGGTAGATGCCTGGCTAGTGAACAGCTAAGCTGCTTTAGGCATGTAATAGAACATTCCATTTCCTGTTCCCTTGCTGACACAGAGGAGTGTTCCTGCTGGCAATGATCTAATCATAGTGCAGTAAGAAACATGGCAGTTTGATAAAACATGGTGGAGACAGCGGCTGAAATGGAAGCATATGTTCTAGAAGACATTCTTGAGGTAGGGCTAGGTTTGTAAGTGAAATGAAAGTTGAAATCTGAACAAAGAAATCTTATCTGCGGGAATTATTTTACAGATGAATAGATTAGAGGAGAGAGCAAAAAGAGGCAGAGCATAAAAGCAAGACACCGTCAGACCTATTCCATGTGAGAATGTGTCAGTCTGGTTCACATGATTACTATATACGTCTATAATTATTTTGTTTAAACTTCATGTTTCATAAATTGTATGTTTGCTGGGGAAAAAGAGGAGACTCAGACTTAATAAAAAGCCTTGTGCTGGTGGTGACCTTTAGATTAACTCATTAGAAGGTGGGGTCTGAAAAGCAGCTTTGAGTAGGTTTAGTATCATATGTCTTAGAATTCATTTACATATCTAAGCCTAAAGCTTTGCTGCAGTTAACTATTAAAAACAGCTGGTTATTTTAGCTTTAAACTAAGCATGTTTATATCAATCTGATGGCTTAATTTAGCTGGTACACACTGGTCCTAGGTTTTTCATGTGACTTTGATTATTATAAAACAAATTATTAAATTAAACATTTTAAAACCCTTAAATTTAGGACACTGATGTTAGAGAGCTGTCAATAAAAAATTCCTGTAATTTGAATCCTGAACATTTTAAATTATATTTTCTTTTTATCTGATTGTATTAATTTTATAAGATCCTATTTGAGTATAAACTAGTCCAAGGAAATACATGTCAAAGTGAAACTAGAATTGCTTTTGGCATTGAGTGTTGAATACCATCAGAAATTTGTATTTATAGGTATGGGTATTTAAATCTCATATTCTTATCTGTGAGATTGTGTAGGGTATTTCTTTTTTTCCCTCATTAAATAAAAACTGTCTAATTCCGTTAAAGAGGCTTTATGGTGGTTAGTGGTATTCCTGATACTTAGACTGCTGAGATAATTTATTAACTATTTCACGTCTTTAGGAAGATTATTTTATTGTGGGGGAGAGGGCTGGAGAGAAGAAGCTGCAAAGGGAAGCTAGGCGGGGTTAGCAGGAGAAAAAAGCCTATGCGCATTATAAAGTGCTGCATGATCAATGAGTATTTTCTGGAGTCCCTCAGTGTGTGCTTGGAGCTGACATTGCAGCAAGTCTCATGGTTGTTCTGCAGAATGAAAACTGATTCCATTGTATTACCTACCTCCTTGCAGACACCTGCCAACATACTCTTTTTCCCTTTCCTAAAAGCTGTTGTCTAAGTTGAATTGTGGTTGATTTTTATTATTTTCCTCTTTTATTTTTTATTTTTTACTTTGTTACTATTAGTGAGTTTCCTTAAAAATGTGTGGTAAAATTATCTACTTAGAAATAGTAGTATAAACTTTCGTCAGGGGAGTTTAGTAATTACAAGGGGCCACATGACTTTTTAGTGGTTCAGTTTAACAAGCCTAATTATATTACAAAGTTCTAGTGTTAAATTTTAATTTGCTTTAAAATTTTTTTGGTTTGGATTTTAAAGAAGTGTACTTTAGAGATTTTGATAAATCTATTTGACAGTTTTTCTTAGCCATTTAAAACTTCAGCATATAACAGATTTTAGAAGTCTTATTTAAGTTCTGAGGAAAATCCTACTTGAGCATTGTTTTGTGCTTTATGTATAGATTTTTTAAATGCTACCTGAACAACTGGCTTTTTATTATTTCCATTAACATTGCTTAATGTCATGTTAAGATTTTGTATTACCTTATTTATTTGTTACTAGTTATTAAAACAAACTGCTATTTTACTTTTTCTAATTTTCAATTTATCTTAATTTGATTCCTATATACCTGTTGCATCCAATCATACTAAATAAGTAGTTTTTTCTCTTTATGTAAAATATTATATGACTTAAGTATTTGTCAGTCTTGGCAGGAACATTTTCTCACTAGTAATGAAAGAGCCTTATTCAAAATTATAAGCACTCATAATGACATAATGCTAAAAATACAAAGTGCAAAGAATAAATTTGCTAACTTTGAAGATAAATGTACCATTTTCTAAAGCACTTCATATTGCAAGTAAACAGATATGTATTACATAATGAGCATTCCAGAAAAATATATTCCCTACCCCTGATAACTCCTTGAGTAAATGTCCAGTAATGGATAATGAAGTTCATTTGTATACCACAGTGACAGTTTTATTGTTGTACTTAATATTGAGCTACTTGAAGTTCATTATCATAATTTTAACCTTTGTAATTTTATTTATTGAACATATGGAATTTTATGTAGATTATGCTCATTTACATTGAATAAACATTTGTCTCTTTTTTCCTTTGTAACTTGATCTTTTGAATCATAAACTTTTTAAAGGTACTCTTCTCGAATCTTGGTTAAAAGAAAACTTAAAGTCAGTATCATTAGTGAATATAGCACAAGTGATTTCTCGTAATACTATGGCCTACCTTTTAAACTGTGACTGTTGATCATATATGCCCACATGTATTTAAGCTGAATATTTAGATCTTTAAAATCTTAAGTAAAATATTGTCTAAAATTTGTAATAAAACTAGAAAAGGTGGATTCCAACTTACATCATTGCTTTTCAACCGTCCAACGTAAGGGATTAGAGTATCTTGTCTATTTCAAGTATTCAGATAATCCAGACAGTAATTTTTTTCTCCAAACCAAAGGCATCGAAGTATTTCTGTTCCTTCTGCCTACCTTCTGTGAAAGGAACCCAGGAAAGTAGCCAAATACAGATGGCAGAAAAAGGGCTGACAACTTGTATAAATACCTCTTTTTCTGTTCTGTTTATGTTTTCCTGAGACATGATTATAATTTTAGAATTTTGATGATTTTCCTGTAAAATTATATGTAACAATGGATTGTAGTACTTAGAATGATCAATAGGAGGAAAAAAGTCTTCCAGTTTTATATGCCAAATTTACATGGCCAAGGGCTGTGCATATAAACCTGCGGTTTATAAGTTGGCTTTTTATATGAAAATATGAAACAACTGAGAGATCATTTCAGAAACTTGATTACTGTATATTTAGTGTTATTATTTATAATTGAACCAGTTTTAGGAGTCTTACTAATCAGAAATCTTCATAGATATTTCCATCCTTTAATTTTGATTAAGTTCAGATTACTTTGTTCTGTGTATAGTATTTGATATATCTTTGCTTTAAGAAAGTAGGAATTTTTATGAAAATAAAAATGTTTATATTGTTAAGTGTAATAATAACTCTCATGCCCAATCTTGTTTGTCATTTAAAGCCAGGATGTCTAGCTTCATCTGTACTTGATGTTACAGGTTGTGATATATAAAGTAAAAGTGCCAATTCGCTATGGTTGTGTCTTATAGAGACAGTAGGTTAAGGATTTGACTGAACCCTGCAGGTTGGAACTGAATTAAGGGTCATATTTAAGCAAAGTAAGTAGGTTTGTTATGGAACCTTTTCTTGCTCTGTATTTATCTTAGCTGTTTTTGTTTTTTAAATAAAATTGAAAGAGTCTGAAGGGAGGCATCATTTCCTTCTGATTGCCAAGATTGTGGACTAATGGTAAATAGTGAATTCTAGGTCAAACAAGGGAAATCCATTTGCTGTTTAGCATAAAAATTGTTTTTGGTGATATCAAATCTACACATAGTAGACTTTTTTGGTAGATACATGCTATATTTCTTTTTATTCTGTAAAACGTACTGTCATATGTAATGCACATCGTTTCTATACTATACCAGTAAGTCTTTCATAGATTTCTAAAGTTCTATATTTATTGTAACCGTGGTGACATTTTTCACTAGAAAAACTTTTGAGTAACTCCTAGAACCTCAGTTGGTCTAATGACTGAAAAGTTTAGCTAAATATGTAAATCATTAGAGTTGATATAAGTAATATTTTCCATTTATTAAAAAGTTTGGAATCAAATTAAGAAATGTTAGACAGATTGAATCTTACAATTTTTTTTTTTTTTTGAGAGGGAGTCTTGCTCTGTTGCCAGGCTGGAGTGCAGTGGCGCAATCTCAGCTCACTCCAACCTCCGCCTCCCAGGTTCAAGTGATTCTCCTGCCTCAGCCTCCCAAGTAGCTGGGACTACAGCCGTGTGCCATCACGCCCAGCTAATTTTTGTATTTTTAGTAGAGACCAGGTTTCACCGTGTTGGCCAGGATGGTTTCAATCTCTTGACCTCCTGATTCACCCGCCTTGGCCTCCCAAAGTGCTGGGATTACAGTCATGAGCCACTGCACCTGGCCAAATCTTACAATTTTGCCTCACAAAGATAGAAATGCAGAAGAAGAAGAAGAAATGTCTGCCATTGGTATCTTTTTTTTTTTTTTTTTGAGACAATCTGGCTCTGTCACCCAGGCTGGGGTGCAGTGGTGCGATTTTGGCTCGCTGCAACCTCTGCCTTGCAGGTTGAAGCAATTCTTCTGTCTCAGCTTTCCGAGTAGCTGGGATTACAGGCATGCGCCACCACGCCCAGCTAATTTTTGTGTTTTTAGTATAGAAAGGATTTCTCCATGTTGGCCAGGCTGGTCATGAACTCCTGACCTCAGGTGATCCACCCTCCTCGGCCTCCCAAAGTGCTGGGATTACAGGCTTGAGCCACCATGCCCAGCCTCTGCCATTGGTATCTTAAACAGTCTTGAATTTAGGATGCATAGATACATATTTTAATACTAGTATTTTACTTCATTGATGCCATTTGAATAGTTTGAAACTCACTTTTCAGCATTGTCCTTAAAAAGCAGATATCTCTTATGCATTCTGAATCTTTCAGTAAGCAGTTATTTTTCTTTATCTGGACACCTTTAGGTTGTCACTTTTATGCAAATCTGTTTGTTATATGTATTTATGAATGTGGTGCTGACAAGACCATCCCCTGCTTCTCATTTTCATCTATAAACCAGCATATGGATGTGTATACACATACATACAATACATATATTCACGTATATACTTACGTATCGTCCACACACATACACATACACTCACTCATATACTCATGTTCCTACTACAGGTGGAATATTCCTTATCTGAAATGTTTGAGACCAGAAGTATTTGGATTTTGGATTTTTTCAGGTTTTGGAATATTTGCATATACGTAAAGATAACTTGGGGATGGGACCCACATCAAATTTACTTATATTTTATATACACCTTTATGCATAGTCTGAATGTAATTATGAAATTTTTTTTAGTAGTTTCGTGCTTAAAACAAAGTTTTGACTGATCTGACATGAGGTCAGATGTAGAATTTTTCACTTGTGGTGTTATGTCAGTGCTCAGAAAATTTCAGATCTTTGCCCCGGTGCAGTGCTCATGCCTGTAATCACAGCACTTTGGGAGGCTGAAGCGAGAGCATTGCTTGAGCCCAGGAGTTCAAGACCAGCCTAAGCAACATAGTGAGACCACATGTCTTCAAAAAAGTAAAAATTAAAAAAAAAGTTTCTGATTTTGGAGCATTTCAGATTTTGAATTTTTAGATTAAGGATGATCAACCTGTATATTTTGCAGTGAGGATACTCTTATTTGAAAGTTCAGTTTTTCTTGTAAGGGTGGGGCTAAAGTTGTAATATTCCTTTCATATACCAATTTTGGGAGAATTAATTGGGTAGTAGTATAAGATACATTAGTTAATCCTTGTAAAGATGAGTGATATTTTAGTGGCATGTGGAGGCTCCAAATAATGTGTGGAAAGGTAGTACAACCAGAAGTATGTGAATCAATGTATTACTCTTACATGAAAGTGAAGACACAGTTGTCCAGTGTGCCACTAGTCTCCCACTGATCCATCGTAGTCTGGTAATTAGTGCATGTTATGGAGCATTAATTAGAAAAGGTCTACATAATGTATTATTTACATATAGAGGCAACAACATTGGCCCTTTACTGGTTCTGAATTGTGAGGGGACTTTGTTTTGACACTTGATAACGTCTCATTATGATACGATATGAAGCAACTTGATCACTACAAAGTTGGTGAACAGCTAAGTCCTGTTAACATTGGTTTAGTGTAGTATGTATCTTCCAAATTTGTCAAACCAAAGGATTTTCCCAAGGTGTTCATAAATGTTAAATGCTTATGAGGTGATAACTTGTTTTCATGGGTGGTCGGATTAATACTCGCCATTAATAATTTAGTCTTGGATGGAATCAGACCTCTAATTAGTTAGATAGGTATTGTAAGTAGGATAGCACATAGTTTTATGGTGGCAATAGTAATTTGCACATTAGCTAACCTTTATTGAGTATTTAAATTATCTACATAGAGAGACTGTGCCAAGTGCTTTACAAGTGTTGTTTTATTTAATCCTGTGAACGATTCTTTGAGGAGGTAGGTACCCACTTCATAGACAGTATGTAAGGGATAAGTGAAGTAATCTGCATAAACATTTAGCACAGCTTTTAGTTACATAGTTAACCCTTAACTGTTAGCTTTTTTTTTTAATGGATAATAACCCTCATTTATCCTTATGGTGTCACCACCTATTTGACAGGAATATTTGAGCCTCAGAGATTATTAGAGCAATAGTTGTAAATTCTTTTGGTCTTAGGTCTCATTTTCACTGTTAAAAATTATTGAGAAAAAAGTTTTTTGTTTCTGAGAGTTATATCTATCAGTATATACCATATTAGAAATTAAAGTTTAAAGAGAATTAAAATTTAAGTTTAAAGAAAAATTTAAAAACATTTACATATTTATTCACTTTTAAAAAATAATAAACCATTGTGTGTTAACATGCTTTTATAAAAAATAACTATTTTCCAAAAGAAAAAACCTGTGAGAGAGTGGCATTGTTTTACATTTTTATAAATATCTTTAACATCTGGCTTAATAGAAGACAACTAGGCTCTTGTATCTTCTTTATTAATTTAATTTAATTTTTATTTTAGAGATGAGGTCTCATTACGTTGCCCAGGCTGTAGTGCGTGGCTATCCGCAGGTACAGTCATAATGCACTTTAGCCTTGAACTCCCGAGCTAAGCAATCATTCTGCCTCAGCCTCATGAGTACCTGAGAATACAGGTGCCAGCCACCATGCCCATCATATCTGCTGTCATATTCAGTCTGTTGTGATACATTATTTGGTTGAAGTCTCTAGAGAAATTTAATGTCACATTGATATGAGGATAAAAAAAGAAAAAGTATTTTCATAGCCCTTTCAGATAATTATGGATATTCTTCTTTGAAACCACTCCTAAACTCCACAAGTGGTAGTTTCTTAAAGGTTAGTTGCAATTTGGAATCTGAAACAATTATCAGTGAACTTTCTAAACTTTGTTAAAGTAAAACTCACTGGCTTATTGTGCACTTTGAATTTATGAAAGCTATGTATGATTTTTATGACACTGGTCATTTGAAAATACTGATTTCTTTTATTCTATAATATTTTTTAAAATCTCATTTTTGGCTGGGCGCAGTGGCTCATGCCTGTAATCCCAGCACTTTGGGAGGCCGAGGCGGGTGGATCACGACGTCAAGACATCAAGACCATCCTGGCCAACATGGTGAAACCCCATCTCTACTAAAAATACAAAAATTTAGCTGGGCGTGGTGGCGTGCATCTGTAGTCCCAGCTACTCAGGAGGCTAACGCAGGAGAATCACTTGAACCACTTGAACGCGAGAGGCAAAGGTTGCAGTGAGCTGAGATTGCAACACTGCACTCCAGCCTGGCGACAGAGCAAGACTTCATCTCAAAACAAAAAAAAAAGTCACATTTTCTGAGAACATCGATGTTCTCAGAAAAGTCAAAAACGGGAAGCTGTCATGTCAGATGTAAGATCTCAAAAATTCTGATTTTGCTTGAAAGTTTGAATTTTATCAGTGATGACAAATAATTTGAATTTTTTTTCCTGAAATGACAGGCTCACATCATTTGTTTTTGAGAAAATGTCTTCCAAACAGGTCAATAATTATAGTATGCCTTAAGCAAAAATGGTGTTCCATGAAAAAAAGTGAGCTACCATTTGCAATTTGCACAAGTGTTTTTCTTGAGACAGCTGCCATACTTTGGTATGTAGCAGAAGTTCTTTCTGTTTTGTCACATAGAATATCAAAGTCATATGCTCAAGATTGAAAATTTCTTTTTCTTTTCTTTTCTTTTGTAATAGAGACAAGATCTCACGCTGTTGGCCAGGTTGGTCTTGAACTCCTGGCCTCAAGCAGTCCTCTCGCCTCAGCCTCCCAAAGCACTAGCATTACAGGCGTGAGTGACTATACCTGGCCTGAGATTGAAAATTTTTAAAAATGATACTTTTTACTGCTTCATGAAGGAAACTGAGGTTTTTTTTTCCCTCTCTCTTTTTTTTTAATACAAGATTGTGAGCGCATGCAGAGAAGAATATAACTACTAACTAGTACAGATTGGTGTCATGGTCTTGATTAATGTTAAGAAACCAGCAGTTTTACCCACCATTGCTTTTGTATCATCAGTGCAAGTGTCAACACAGTGAAACAGGCAAATAACCATCTTAGTAGTTTAAAAATAATTTTGAAGTCACAGACCCTCTGAGAGTCTTGGAAATTCTCCTAGATACTGTGGACCACGCTTGCACAACTGCTGTTTAAAGTATGTTGCCCAATTTACAAGTTTACAGTCATTAAGGGAGTAAAAGTAAGATTTAGACAAGTCTGCTTGATTCAAATTATTCTTTACTATTTTATAAAATTTATTAATCACATAGTAACAACTTCTCTAGTCTCTCTGACACACCCTGTTGGTCACTGTATCTTTAAACTACAATGCAGCAATTTTAAACAGCAGGAGAAAAATTTTGTGGAGCAATCTGAGTGGTAATTTGAATATTGCTTTAAAATTATCAGTCCAAGATTAGTCATTCAGAATTTCAGAAAGTCAGGAGTTTGAGGATTCTTTAATGAAGTAGTGAGTGCAAAGAGAAGCTATTAATAGAAGTAAGTAGAATAATATTTTGTTTATGGAGTAATATTAAGTTGTAACAATATTGATATTAATAGAGAGTAATTAAAATTGAAATGGATTTATAAATTTTATCAAACCTTATGTTATAACCCTACTGAATGATTAGGAATAAATACATAAATTATAATTGATTTCTCATATTTTGGCAAGTGAAACAGATACATGAAATATTTTGTCAAATTTGAATATTTTCTATTTTGAAGACTTTATTCAAAATAGAAAAGACACTTCATCCTTCCCTTCTTTCACAGGTATCACTTTGGTTTTCATCTGGTCAAGAGTTCTTTCTCTCAGATGAGTTCTATTTTATATTGTCTATGAAAACGAAAAATAAGATTCAGATAATGTATGTCTTCCTTTATTTAAAATTCAAATTTCTTTGTATAGAGATAAAATTGAGTCTTTTAAGATTCACTTCATACCTTCTTTTGTTTATATAAATATCAATATTTATGTATACCATGTTTTTGCAACAATTTATTTTTGGTATTAGCTTTGGAACAAATAATATTTTCACTCGGAAAGAGAAAGGGAAGTAACATTTGTACATCTCTTGTCTTTCTAATTCCCAAATTCCGTATCTTCCCACCAGCCTAAAATTTTGAGAAACTGAGATGAGAAACAGTGTTAGGTTCAGTGTTAAAGTGTTTTTGGTGTTCTGTCTGGATTCTTTGCTGTCCTGAGCTTTTGTCATATAGCCTCTTTCTGTCAGTTTTGGTATTACTGCCTGCTTCATCATGATTTATTTTTCTTGCTGCAGGTTGTCCAGATATTTGTCCTTAACTCAGTGTTTGGATATTGCTGCCAGCCTAACTCTTTGATTTTATGCAGACCTTCTCACTTGTTGACCTTATTCATCTAACTAGTGTTTATCTTTACCTGGTTCTAACCTTGAATTTGTCCTGTTGCCACTTGCCTAGTCCTTGTTATATGTTCAGCATTTGTAATTTATGCACTGTTATCATAAGACCAACATATATTTTGTGTGACATGCTTAAGCAAGTTTGAGAAACTAAAGCTAAATTTGGCTTTGAACTATATGTTATTTGACTTCATTATATCTGCTCAGCTTCTAAATTCTTATATTTCATAAGGAAATAACTAGTTAACTAGTTAAGGTTTTCCAAAAACGTGTTGGGTTTAAGTGTTCACACATATTAGAAAGTTTTCATTTTTAAGATTTTGTGTCATATCTGTACAAATACTTTATTTTTTTCAAAATATCTCAGTTTCTCTGTCCTATTATTTTTTAGTTTTCTCTATGAAATAAAGTAAAGGGAAATAGCTCTAGATAGAAATATAATTTCTTCTGAAAACTTTCATTCAACACCCATAATGTTAAGATTAAGCCCTACACATATAATTTTTTAAAAAAATATTGGCAGGTGGATTGTTTCATAAATATTTTATGAATTATGGAAGAATATTATCTTTTAGAAAGTGTTAGGTAAATGGGAATGCTGAATTATGTCGAGAGCAATTTTAAGTGTTTCTAGACATTTCATGGGCTTCCTTTTTCATTGTCTTAAGCTTTTAGTATTATAGTCTGATTTTCTGTGAATAGCTTTGTTGTAGGTATCTTCAATGACTCAACATCGTACTCAGAACATAGTAAATGCTGGTTTTTCATTTTGAGTTATTCTTGTACAGTGAAGGAATCACCATCCTCTTTCCCTCTGCCCAACCCACACCTTGGGAGTGTGTTTAGACTATCCTTGTCTTTGGTTATGTGTATATATTGTATAAAGATGAACTAAAAGTAATTCATATTAAATCAACCCAGGTGTTCAGGATTTTAACAGGTGTTTAAGGATTATAAGCTTTGTATATCATTTGAAATACTATAAATTTTTCTTTATTCCTGTGTTTTTTAATCTCTAAAATTAAGTTGTACCATATAGTTTCTCTTAAGTCCCCCTCTACATATAAAAGCTTACAATTAGATTTCTTTTTTTTTTCTTTGAGATGAATTTTTGCTCTTGTCGCCCAGGCTGGAGTGCAGTGGCACAATCTTGGCTCACTGCAACCTCCACCTTCGGGGTTCAAGCAATTCTCCTGCCTCAGCCTCCTGAGTAGCTGGGATTACAGGTGCCTATCACCACGTCCAGCTAATTTTTGTATTTGTAGTAGAGATAGGGTTTCACCATGTTGGCCATGCTAGTCTCACACTCCTGACCTCAGATGATCCACCACCCTCAGCCTCCTAAAGTGCTTAGGATTACAGGTGTGAGCCACTGCACCTGGCCTATAATTTAATTAGATTTCTTAAGGTAATGGTTTCAATAACTACTAAACAAAAAGTTTGAGATGATAGTATGTATCTCCTATCTATTTCAAAACCTTTATAACCTATTCTATTATGTTATTTTACATTTAAGAATCAAACTAAAGCTCAGTTTGGCTTTGAACTGTATATTATATGACTTTATTCTATCTACTCAGCTTTATCTTTATAACACTTAATCTCAACTGTTTGCCTTTACATTATATCCTGATATCCTGTTATTGCTCATATTGTCTACCTGCTACCCTCTTCATCTTCATTATTCAGAGTTCTACCTAGATCCTACCTCTTCTCTATGGGTAGGATCATCCTTTCATATTCATCCTAGTCATCCTTTCATATTCATTACCTCCTACTCTTTTCTGTTCTGTAAAAGTAATGAGAGACCATATACATTTAAAATATTTTATGGTCTGTATTATGTGCTTGACTAAATGGTAAATTCTTTAGAGACCTTGACTCTTTAAGTTAAAAAAAAGTCATCTATATATTTATGTAAAAGACACTTCATCCTCCAAAATGAATTGAAATAGTTTATTGTAGAGTATATATGCTAAAAAAAATAAAAATATAAAGGTAAAATTAGTAAATTAAGACCAAGGGAAAATGGATTATACAGAAAAGTGTATATAATATACAATTATTAAAGTTAGATTCAGTTAAGTAGCAACCAGAGCCAAATTTGGAAACTTGATGAATTTTGAGATTTGCATAGTTCATAGCTTCACAGGTATACTAGATGATTTGGAGAACTCATATTTTCTGAAATTTAGATCTGAGGAATAATTTTTTTTGGGTCCTCGTAATGGAGGTACTCCGTGTAGTAGATAACTTTTTCAGCATTCCTAAAATAAACTATAGTCTTCATGTTGTTTCTATAGAGTATAAATCAAAGATTTGCTGATAAAATGCAGTTTGGTTGAAAAAAATAATGTAGTATAAGTACTAGATTTTCTGATGGTCTTGTTTGTTCCAATAATAACATTTAGAAAATCCAGAGCAAAAGTTCCAAATTGGTGGCTTCTTGGCCATATCAGACTTAGAAATGTATTTTGTATAGTTCATATAATATTGGCTCATACAGTGAACATGACACACATACACACACTCATTTATTTACATTTTCTTTAACTACTCTCAACACTGTTGTATAGTTTTCACTATTCAGTCCTTAAGAATGTTTCATGAAATTTGTTCATAAGTGCTTTGTGTTTTTGATATTATTGTAACTGCTAATTCTTTTTATTTTGCAATTTGTTGTTTGTATGTAGGAATACGGTGGATATTTGTGGGCTTGCTTAAATTCACTTTGTTCTACTAGGATCTTTTATTTTTGGTAGATCTTAGAATTTTCTGTCTACTTGGATCATATGTACAAATAAAGTCAATATCTACCCTCATCTCCCATGGTTATGCCTTTTAATTCTTTATTTTCAGTATTTTACCTTATTGCCCTAAGTAGGGCCTCCATAAAATATTAAATAGAATTGGTGACTATGGACCTCTTTGCCTTGTTTCTGATCTTAGGCAGATAAGTATTCAGTCTTTCACCGTTAAGTATTCTGTTACCTATAGTTTTTTCTTGATTGCTTTATCTGGTTGAAGATGTTCGCTTTAATTTCTAGTTTGCTAAGAATTTTTATTTCAAAGGGTATTGAATATTGTCAGGTGCTTTAATATGCATCTTTTTAGGTGACCCTGTGATTTTCCACTGTTCTTTACTGTGTGAATTATACTAATTGACTTTTGTATTTTAAACCATCTTTGTATTCTTGGGATAAACTCCACTTGGTCACAATGTGTGACTCCTATTGTATATGGCAGGATTTTATTTACTAATATCTTGCTAAGGATTTTAAGGCATACTGGTCTTTATTTTCCTTGTAAATATTTGATCTTTTTTACCTAAGGGAAATGCAAGCCTCATAAAGAAATTGGGAGTATATTCTTCTTTTCTGTTTCCTGAAAGTTTGAGTCGATTGCATTGACCAGTGAAGCTATCTGCACCCAGGGTTTTGTTTGTGTGAAAGTTTTTAATTAAACATTGAATTTCTTTAGTAAATAGATATAGGGCTATTTAGATTTTCTCTGTCAGATTTGATAAATTTTGATTTGCAAGGACCTTGTCTATTTCAATCTGTGGTGTTGAATTAATTGACATAGAATTGTTCATAATAGTCCTAGACTGTTTAAATAATGGTAGGATTTGTAATAGTGTTTCTTCTTTCAGTCTTGATACCGGCAATTCACATTTTCTCTTTTTAGTAAATTTTCAGTTGATTTTCATTTTATGTCACTGATTATTTTTTATTTTGTTCTTTTATTTTAAGACAATCTTTTTTTGTCACCCAGGTTGGAGTGCAGTGGTTTAATCTTGGCTCACTGCAACCTCTGCCTCTTGGGTTCAAAAGATTCTCCTGCCTCAGCCTCCTTGGTAGCGGGATTACAGGTGCACACCACCATGCCCAGCTAATTTTTGTATTTTTTAGTAGAGAGGGGGTTTTGCCATGTTGGCCAGGCTGGTCTTGAACTCCTGACCTCAGCTGATCTGCCCACCTCCGCCTCTGGAAGTACTAGGATTACAGGTGTGAGCCACTGCACCTAGCCTATTTTGTTCATTTTTTTGTTTAATTGATTTCTGCTCTTATTTTTCCCGTTTTTGAATTTGTCTCTCTTTCTAGTTTTATGTGGAAGTTTAGATTATTCGTTGTAATTTTTTTTTTCTTTTCTACTACCAGTATTAAACATTATAAATTTCCCTCTATGCACTGCATTAGCCGTATACCACAAATGTTGGTATGTTGTATTTTTATTAGCATTTAATTCTAAATGTTTTCTAATTTCCCTTGAATTTCTTTGACTCATTCTGCCTGTCTTCACTGGGGTTTCCTTGGAGAATTGATTTCTAATGCCTAAGGCTGTTAGTCACTCTATTCTCTTCTGTGCTTGTGTTGTATGATGGTACTATTTATGTAACATTTTTGGGAGAACTGAGAAAGTAGTCACTCACATTATTTTTGGCCATCTGTTCAGATAAGGAACCCTTCTGGGGAAAGGCTGTATAGGTTATTTAAAACTTGGTTATTTCATTTCTAAATATGTTGGCATGTTATAGGCCTCCCATTCACTTATGTGTGGTCAGAGAATATTCTGTACTCTTTAATTTTAGTTTTAAAAAGTGTATTGAAACTTGTTTTATGCCCCAGAATATGGTTTGTTTTGTTAAATGAATTTTTTACGGGCATTAGAAAAGAATATGTTCTCTGAATTTGTATTGAATGTTCCACAAATGTCCATTAAATTAAGCTAGTTAATAATGTTCAAGTTTTTTTAAATATCCTTACTGATTTTTCTGTCTGCTTGTTTTGTCAAATCTGAGAGATGAATGTTGAAATCTCCAAACTATAATTGTAAAGAGGCCCATTCTTCCTTTCTGATTTGTCAGTTTTTGCTTTATGTATTTTGGAGCTTCCTCATGAAGTCATACACATTTAGAGTTACTATGTCTTCTTGCTGAATTAATCATTTTATTGTTTCAAAATATTTCTCTTTAGCTTTATTAATATTCTTTCTTTTGTCTGAAGTGTAAAGTATGTGATATTAATAGTAGCTCTACCAGCACTTCTATGACTAATGTTTGCATGGTATATCTTTCTCCATTCTTTTAACCCGTTTCTGTCTTTATATTTAAAGTGTGTTTCTTGTAGACAGCATGTTGCTAGCTCTTGCCTTTTTATGCATACTATCAGTCTCTGCCCTTTAATTCGTATATTTAGTCCATTTTCATTTAATGTAGTTAGTAATATTTATGTTTCAGTCCGCCATCTTGCTAATTGTTTCCCATTTATCCCATTTGTTATTGCTTCTTTTTCCCTTTGTTCATGACATTTATTAGGTTGAGTTTTTTATTTGTTTTTCATACATCTTTAATCTGACTTTACTTTTATTTAAATTGTCAAATATTGTATATATTTTTGGTGTATAACATGATATTTGAAATTTGTATACATTGTAGAGTGGCAAAATTGAGCTAATTAACATATGTATTACCTCATATATTTATTTGTGGTGAGATCACTTAAAAATCTACTCTTTTGGCCAGGCACAGTGGCTCACACCTGTAATCCTAGCACTTTGGGAGGCTGAGGCTGGTGGGTTGCCCAAGGTCAGGAGTTTGAGACCAGCCTGGCCAACATGGCAGAACCCCATCTCTACTAAAATACAAAAATTAGCCAGGTATGGTGGCAGGTGCCTGTAATCCCAGCTACTCAGGAGGCTGAGGCAGGAGAATCACTTGAACCCAGGAGGCAGAGGTTGCAGTGAGCTGAGATTGTGCCACTTTGCTCCAGCCTGGGCATAAGAGCAAAACTCCATCTTGAAAAAACAAAAAAGTCTACCCTCTTAGCAATTTTCAAGTATACAGTACATGGTTACCAACTCTAGTAACCATGTTGTAAATAGATCTCTTGAACTTATTCCTCTTTTTAGCTAAAATTTTCTATCCTTTGACCAACATCTTTCCAGTCCACCCCCGTGACCCCTCACCTTCCCTCAATTCCTGGTAACCACCATTTTACTCTGCTTCTAGAGTTCAACTTTTTTAGATTCTACATATAAGTGACATCACACACTGTTTGCATTTATGTGCCTGGCTTGTTTCACTGAGCACAGTGTTCTTCAGGTTCCTCCATGTTGTTACGAAGGACAAGATTGATTCTCTCTCTCTCTCTCTCTCTTCTTTCTCTCCCTCTCCTCCCCTCCCCTTCCTCTGTCTGTGTGTGTCTCTCTCTCTCTGTTTCTTTCTTTCTTTCCTCTTTCTTTCGCCAGTGTTCTGTTGTGTATATGTACCACATTTTTCTTATCCATTCATCTATTGTGGATACTCAGGATTATTCTGTATCTTGGCTGTTGTGAACAATGGTGAATGAACATGGGTGAGAGTGCAGCTATTTCTTCAGTACAACTGATTTCATTTTCTTTGAATATGTACCCAAAAGTGGGATTGCTGGATCATATGGTAATTCTATTTTCAGTTTTTTGAGGAACCGCTATACTGTTTTCCATAGTGGCTATATTAATTTACCTTCCCACTAACAATGTACAAGTGTTCAGTTTTCTCCACATCCTTACCAATGCTTGTTACCTTTTGTCTTTCTTCATAGCTGTTCTAACCCTTGAAGTGTCTCACTGTGTTTTCAAGTTGCATTTTCCTGATTATTAGTGGTGTTGAGCATTTTTTCCACATCCATTGGCCATGTGTACCTTTTCTTTGGAGAAATGTCTATTCAGGTCCTTAGCCCATTTTTAAAAATCAGGTTGTTTTTGTGCCATTAAGATTTTTATGTGTTTTGGGCACTAACCCTTTAACAGATACATGTTTAAAAATATTTTCTATTTCATAGATTTATGTCTTCACTCTATTGATTGTTTCCTTGGCTGTACAAAAGCTTGTCAGCTTGATGTAATACCATTAATCTATTTTTACTTTTGTTACCTGAGCTTTTGGAGTTATGTCCCAAAATTCATTGCCTCACCAATGTCATGGAGGTTTCCCCCAATATTTTCTTCTAGTAGTTTTGCAGTTTCAATGCTTATGTTTAAGTCTTTAATCCATTTTGAGTTGAGTTTTGTATTTGTTGTGAGTTAGGATATAATTGCCTATTTTTTTTTTTTTTTTTTTTTTTGCTTGTGAGTTTCTAGTTCTCCCAGCACTACTTGTTGAAATTACTGTTCTTTTTACACTGTGTTCTTGGCCTATTTGTCAAAAATCAATTGACCGTAAAATGAGTGGATTTATTTCTGTGTTCTTTATTCTGTTCCATTGGCCTGTGTGTTTATGCTAGTGCCATGCATCTTTGGTTATTATTGCTTTAAATTTTTTATTTCATTAAAAATTATTTTTAGAAATAGGGTCTCAGTCTGTCACCCAGGCTGGAGTGCAGTGGCATGACCATAGCTCACTGTAGCATTGTACTCCTGGGCACAAGTGGTCCTCTCACCTCACCCACCTGAGTAGCTGGAAGTATAGGCCATGTGCCACCATACTTGGCTAAATTTTAATTCTTTAAAATTTTTTTTTGTAGAGGTGGTGTCTTGCTTTCTTGCCCCAGGTCTTGAACTCCTAGCTTTAAGCTATCCTCCCACCTTGGCCTCTGAAAGTGCTGGAGTTACGGACATGAACCACCCTGCCTGGGCTGCTTTGTAGTATATTTTGAAATCAGGTAGTGTGATGCATTCGGCTTTCTACTTTTTGCTGAAGATTAGTTTGGCCTTTCTTGTGTGAGTATTTTTACTCACAGAAAAATATTTTGTGAGTCTTTTGTTGAGTATTTTTTGTATTCCTTTTTGTCCCTTATTAGTGTATTGCCTGTTTTTATTATTTTGTAATTGTTTTAGCGCTTGTAGTATGTATGTGTTAGCTAGTAATTGTTGTCATATATTATACCACTCCCCGAAAATGTTTAACTTTACAACAGGTTCTTTCAGTAGTTTCATTTCTTCTCTCATGTCTCTGGTTTGAATATTGTCATATATCTTATTCTACCTATGTTGTGAATCTCCAGAATGGATTGTTATTATTTAAAGATTGTTTTCTTAAATGAGGAAAAAGAAGATATCCATTTTATGCCATTTCTAGTTCTCTTTATTACTTTGGGTGGATCCAGTTTTGTTAGGTATCATTTCTATCCACTTGAAGAATTACTTAAAAAATTTTTTATAGTGCTTGTCTGGTGGCAACAAATTCCTTCAGATTTTGTTTGAGAATATCTATTTTCCCTTGTTTTTGAAATACATTTCTACTGCATATTGAAATACTTGTTGAAAGATTGTTTTTCTTTTAGCACTTTTAAGGTGTTTTTCCTGTGTTTTCTGGTTTTCCTTCTTTTGAATAAGAAGTCAGCAGTCATTCTTATCTTCCTTTTCTCTACACATGGTTTTTACCCTCCTTAGCTGTTTTTAAGCAGTTTTTTATTGCTGTTGATTTTCAGTAGTTTCATTGTTACATGCCTCGGTACACTTTTCTTTGTGTTTATCTTTCTTGAAGATTGTGGAACATATTGGATTTGTAAGGTTATATTTTTCTATCCGATTTTGATAATTTTCAGACATTATTTCTTTAAATGTTTTTTCTACCCTCCTTCTTCTCTCTTTCTGGAATTCCAGTTACACATTTTTAGATATTTTGATATTGTCCTAAAAGTAACATTGCCTCTATACATCTTTTTTTTTAAGCAATTTTTCTCTTTATTATTTAGTTTTGCTATTTGCTGTTATAATTAGTTCAAGACACAAAGATCAGGGTTTGGAGAAACTTAGGGAGCTAAAACCTAAAACTTAGGGGCACAAAACTGTAAAGGGAGAAGTGGGAAAAGAACTATTGGGAAACTGTAAACTAAACAACCATAAAAGCTCACAGAGGATTGATTGAGAAATATCATGATCTAACCAGCCAGAAGAGATAAGCCTATAGTTTTGCTATTTCTATTTGCTATTATAATTTCTACTGCTATGTTTATTTTCACTCATCTTATTTTGTGCAGTGTCTAAATTTACTGTTAAAGGGCCAGTGAATTTTTATTTCAAATACTGTATTTTTTAGCTCTAGAAATTCTATTTGATCTTTTAGTTTTACAGACTTCATTTCACTCATTATTTCACATTTTCTTTAAATCTTTGAGCACATGCAAAAGGACTGTCTTAAAGTTATTGTTTGCTAATTCTGCATTTGTCACCTTTTTCCCTCCTAATTATGAGACACATTTTCTTGATCCTTTGCAAGTCTACTAATTTTTATTAGATGCTGGATGTTGTGATATTATTGAATGTCTGAATTGTCCTATTTTAAAGAGTATTTATATGTGGCTGTAAGATTACTTGAAAATCAGCTTTATTCTTTTAAGGTTTGTTTTGAAGCATTGTTAGATCATTTTTCTAGTAGTCTGTACCCTAAAGTTAGAAGCCCTACTGATATTTGTAGCCTTTGTGGATTTTCTACTAAATACCTATGTGTTCAATGAAATCTCTCTTCTCTGGCTGGTTGGATTTTGATGTTTCTCCACCAACCCTGTGGGAGCTTCTGTAATTGTTTAGTTTACAGCTCCTCAATAGCTCTTTTCCCAATTCTCCCTCTCTACTTTTCTGCCTCCATGTTTTAGCTGCATTAGTTTCTCCAAACTCTGATTGTTTTCTCCTGAACTAAGTGAGACTTCAGTTCTGTGCTTTTTTTTTTCTGTTCTTGCGGTGTGGGGTTCATAAACACTGCTAGGTTTGACAGAAAGGTAGGAAGGAGTAGGACTGACTTCATTGTTTCTTTTCAGTGGCCATACTCCTATGCCTGTTGTTCATTGTCTGAAAAGAGGTGGGGATGTCTACCCAAGTCCCATTTGCTCTGTTGTACCTGTAAGCCACATCATACTGTATTTGAACTACCGATTTGTAGAGAAAATTATGCTAAAATAGACCTACTGTGCTGTGGCAAATTTGCAATGAAAAATCTCTCATGGCTGTTAAAGTGCCATATCTTAGTCTTTGTAGCCCTTTCTGTTTGGTTGTGAAGTCGTTTCATTTGTGTAATATGTGCTCAGTAGATACAGTGTCACTGCAATGCCATTTTAGATGCTTTTGCCACAGATGACTGCCAGAAAGCATCCGTGTTTGTATAGCAGCATCTAATATGTTCATGTTTCACAGTGTCTTAAGGAAACCTAAACATTTTTAGTGAGAAATCCTGAAAATTGCTCCAAGCAGCTTATGTTTAGAAAAGTGAATACATTTAAAGCAATTTAAAATAAACTGTTTCAGGTTATTTCTAATGGGCATTACTATATTGTTAGCTCTTTAGGAATGAGATGGAAAACATAATTAATTACAGAATCTCAGAGAAAACCTGGAAAACATAAAAAGGTTCAAAGAAAGTTAAAAGCTTGTGTTAGAAAAAATGAATGGTGTTATATTTAGATGTGTTTCCTTTCAGTTCATTCTCTGTGCAAATACAGGTATATGCATATTTTTAGTATATTGGGATTATTATATAAAAATATTTGTTTCTTTTTTCCTCACATACTGTTTACATTTTCCTGTAGTTTTTTTTTCTGTTTATGAAAATTTTTCTATTTTATGAAAATGATTTTTCTGAAAATCACTATTTTGGTGATTGCATAACATTCTAGCCTAGGAATATAACTTATTGTGCATTTGTGTTTTTGGATTACTGGGTTATTTCCAATTTCCCTATAGTAAAAAAAGTTTATGGATACACTTTAGCCATTTTGCTAATGAAGTATGACTTCATTTTCTGGAGAATTTTTATATATTGATGTGAATCTTTGTCAACTGTGATAAACATTTTTTTTTCTGACTTATTTACATTCTTTGGATTGGGATATTTTTTGCATACGTTTTATATAAATGTGTCTTATTTTTTGTGGCTTACTTTTTTGTGTCTTTCTCCTTCTGGAATTCAGGTAATATTACTCTATATGGCTTTTTATTCAGTTTTGCTAGAATTTATTTTAAAATTTATATTCTAATACATGTAGTATTGTGATGAGATTAAGAATGTTCCCCCCAGTACTGTTTAAGCAGGTGATTAATTCATAAGGCTACACCTTATTTATTCTGGGTATCTGAGTTCAGCCTTTGTTGGAAAGGGGAGAGTAATAACAGTGGTGATTGAGGTGATGGCATCTGAAAGGTAGAGGGGAATGACTGTTTACAAGAGTACAGGAATTCGGTTCTTCAGTGCCTAGCAGAGTATTGAGAAATTACAGGTTTTTTGATAAGCATTTATTTAATAACTGAGAGAAAGGAGGAGAAAGAAGAATTCTGATTCTTTTATGTGACTTATAAATTGGCAGTTTTTGAATATCAAACAAAAACTAATGGCATTTAGAATGACTAAATGCCTTTCAATCAAGATAGGTTATTTTAATCTTTATATAATATATTACTTTCATAATGGAGTTACTAATTTTACACTTTTAAGCAGTGGTTTAACCTTGACCTGGTATTAGTATCACCTGGGGAGCTATTAAAAAATCCCTATACTCAAGCCATACCCCAAAACTATTAAATCATAGTATTGGAGGGCGTGGCCCAGGCTTAGTTTTGTTGTTATTTTTTTAAAGAGATGGGATTTTACTATGTTGCTCAGGCTTGTCTTGCACTTTTGGGCTTAAATGATTCTCCTGCCTCAAGCTCCCAAGTACCTGGGGCTCTTAAGTGTGTATTCTAATAACAATTTTTATTTATTTTTTGATAATTCTAATGTGCAGCTAAAGTAGAGAACCACTGCTCTGAGACAAAGAGGATTTAAACAATGTGCCTGAAAACTTTACAAGATAGTAAAGTTATGTCTTTACTAAATAGTGAATGGAAGCAGACATATGAATTGCCTGGTACTTTTTCTTCTTTAACTTCCCTTGTCTTCCCCTTCCCTCCTCGCACACACACACACACACACACACACACACACACACACACACTAGTACTTTACTTTTTCTTCTTTAACTTTCCTTGTCTTCCCCTTTCCTCCTCCCAACACCCACCCACAAACCACCCCCCAACACACCCCCACCCAAACTCTAGTACTTTACTTTTTCTTCTTTAATTTTCCTTGTCTTCCCCTTCCCTCCTCCCAACACACACACGCATGCACGCACGCACGCACGCACACACGCAAACTCTAATTCTTCGAAGACTGTTAGGGAAGCCATTATGACTAGCCATGAAGAAAGGCTCAGGGCAAGCATGGAGATGACTTTTGTAACAGTAACATGATTGCTGATGTCTACTCTTGAGGCATAATTTGAGCCCATGACTAGAATGGAATGTATGGGGAAGAGAGTGGGAAAATTTATAGAATTTTAGGATACTATAGCAGTTTTCTCTTGAATTTGTTCTCAAAGAGTAGTTTGTTAAAGTTTTTGATGCTGTACTCTTCAAACTCTTGTATATCTTTTTGTGTGTTACAAGTTTTAGATCATCTTCCTTACCTGGAATATTAAACCTTCACAATTCCTGACATTTGTAGTTTTATTTTGTTCGGGCTCATCTAATTTATCATACAATTCATGGAAAATGTGTTTGAGTATCATTAGGGGAAAGGATAGTTTTGATTTTGTTGGGATCTGTGGTGGGGGCCAGATGTCCAGTGAAAGGAATATTTATAATTTTGATTTAATCTCCTTTGTGACTTTGGGCAAAGCTGTAGTACAGTAAAAGTAAGTTATCCTTTAATTTTTTTCTTTTCTCTCTCATACTGGACTGATTATTCTAAGAATTATTTCTTGAAATATTAATGTTGAGTTATGTGACTATTAACATTTAGTTTTTTTCTTTTACAAAAATATGGGTTTTGGATGAAATTTTGCATATATATATTTCAGTTATTTTGCCAGCATACCATATAGACAACTTACCTAAATTTCTTGAAGATTTTTGAGCTCTTGAGTGTCAAGTAGACCTTTCCTTATATAATCTAACTTTTTATCAAAGTGAAACATAGAGCCAATGTGTATTCAAATTTGTTCAGTATACTTTGCAGTATACCAAATTTTTCATTTTCATTGAGAAACTAAATTTGTTTGAATAATTTAAAAGTCTAATTAGTCTTAAATATTTCTATTGCCAATTAAATGATGATTATTGTATCATCACTTCTCTATTTTAGTAAAAGTATTTTGCATTGACTGTTTCTATAATGCGAATACTTGTATACAGTTAATTAGCAGGTAGATGGAGTAGCCACATGTTTTAGTTTGCTTGGGACAATTCTAGTATATAACTATTTTCCTGGCATAATTTTTAAAAAAGTTTTTAGATTATATGTATGGGCACTCTAAAGTTACAGGAATGATGATGGTTTAATTCTGAAATTACATACGTTTATACACAGTTTTCCTGAGTCTTTATAGGTTTTGTACCATTAAATGAAATCAACTGAATATAAAATATGCTAACATAGTTGAATACAACAAGCCAAGAGCAGATATTTAATACAATGTTTATTTACCTGAATTTCTTCACTTTAGCTCAGTGTTCTCTCTTGAAAGTACGTTTTTGTTTTTGAGATAGGGTCTTGCTCTGTTGCCCAACCTGGAATGCAGTGGTGTGATCACAGCTCATTGCAGTCTACAACTCCTGGGCATGGCCCCCTGAGTAGCTGGGACTACAGGAGCACGCCACGGCTGCTTAAAAACAAAAATTAATAGAGATGGGTCTTGCTATGTTACTCAGGCTAGTCTCGAACTTCTGGCCTCAAGTTCATCCTCTCTCCTCAGGCTGTCAAAGGGCAGGGATTACAGGAATGAACCACGGTACCTGGCCTCAAAAGTGCTTTTTACAGGATTCTCCTCTTTAAAAGTGAAGACTTGGAATTTAATATGTCTTAGTGTGCTAGCATTTGTATTACAACTGCTTTTTTCTCTCTCTCAGTGTTTGACTGCAGAGTTGCATACGTATTGAATAGAATGCCCCAGTGCTGTTTTCTCCCTAAACTATATTATTATAATGTGGTGTTTTGCAGATTGAGGGGTTTATCAGATTGCATTTATTGCATTATAGCACAGTTATCTGTATTGCTATAAACATCACATAAGCCTTGATTTTCATAATACAGTATTTTCTGTGTGGCTGTTGGAATATAAGACTTCAGTGGTATTTGCATTGTAACTCCTTTTTCACCTTCTACAAGAGCCCTTCTTGTAGCTGGGGGATTGTGCCCACGAGATCTAATAACTGTTTCAGAGCTGCTCATTTTAGAGTGATTAGTAGGGAGTTGGTGGCTCAGAGGTCCTACTCAGAATTTGTCCTGGGTTGTGAATAACTAGCAGACTATCATTAACCAAATAAATTACGGGATTTTTGTCTTAATTATATACATATACACACATACACATACATATGTATATATTACTCAAAACTTAATCAAGCTAAAATAATAAAATCGGATTTCTTAAGTATTCTAATTCCCTAAATTTCTTAAGTATTTTCTTCAGTAATTTCTTAAAGTATTCTAATTCTCCAAAGTAAGAATTTGTAATTCTTTTGTTCAAAGCTATCCGTTGGCTCTCATTTGGAGAGTCTTTACAATGCCCTAAGATAGCAAAGATTATTATGTATGTTGGTCATTTATGTAACTAAGCTCCAAGAACACTAGGTGCACAATAAAATAGTTGCTGAATGAATAACTTTCAATATTTGGATGAGATCCAGCAGAAAAGAATACTCTTAGCTTGTCAAACAATGGTAAACAGAAGTAGCATTAGAACACTAGATACTTGCTCACTTAAAATTAGACGTAAGTATATGTGTGTGTGTGTATATATACATATACATGTGTATATATATACATATATATACACCATATATACATACCATATATATGTGTGTGTATATATGTGTATATGGTATATGTATACCATATATACATACCGTATATCTATATATCATATGTACATATACATGTGTGTGTATATATATACGTATATATACACACATATATACGTATATATATATACATATATACACACATATATACGTGTATATATACATATATACACACATGTATATATGGTATATATCGTTTGAATTAAATGAAATATATCAGAATTTGTGGCATACAATTAAATCAGTACTTAGAGGGAAGTTTTTAATACTAAAGCTTATGTTAGAAAAGAAGAAAGTTTTCATATCAGTGATTTAATAAATCCTACCTTTGGAAAAGAAGAGTAAATTGAACCAATGCAGGCAGAATGGAAGAATGAATAAGATAACAAAATCAATGAAATTAAAAACAACAGAGAAACTAAGACCAGGTGCAGTGACTCACACCTGTAATCTCAAGACTTTAGGAGGCCAGGGCTGGCAGATCACTTGAGGTCAGGAGTCCAAGACCAGCCTGACCCAACATGGCAAAACCATCTCTACTAAAAATACAAAAATTATTTCGGCATGGTGGCAAGCACCTGTAATCTCTGCTACTCTGGAGGCTGAGGCAGAAGAATCCCTTGAACATGGGAGGCAGAGTCTAAACCTGGGAGGCGGAGGCTGCAGTGAGTTGAAATTGAGCTGCTGTACTTCAGCCTGGGCTACGGAGTGAGACTCCATCTCAGAAAAAAGAACAACAACAAAAAAACAGAGAAACATGGTTCTTGGAAAGAATCATTAAATCTGATAAATCTCTAATCATACTGATAGAGGGAAGGAAGATACAAGTTATTAATACTGGCAGTGAAAAATGTAATATTGCTTCCCATCCCACCCATATACACTAAAAGGCTAACAGGGACTAGTATCTGTTAGAGAAATTGTATTTCACATTAAAAATTCTTCAGCAGGCTGGGTACGGTGGCTCACGCCTGCAATTCCAGCACTTTGGGAGGCCCAGGCGGGCAGATCACGCGGTCAAGAGATTGAGACCATCCTGGCCAACGTGGTAAAATCTCATCTCTACTAAAAATATAAAAATTAGCTGAGCATGGTGGCAGGCGGCCTGTAGTCCCAGCTACTCGGGAGGCTGAGGCAGGAGAATCGCTTGAACCTGGGAGGCGGAGTTGCGCCACTGCACTCCAGTCTGGCGACAGAGAGGCACTCCCTCTCAAAATAAAAAACAACAACAAAACTGTAGCAAAGAAAACTCTTAAGTCCACATGACTTCGTGCACAAATTACATGATTTCTTAAAGGGAAAAATAAAAACTTTTACAGAAAATACATGATGAGGGATTACATCTCCACTCACATTGTGAGACCAGCACTACGCTGATACCAAGACCAAGCAAAGACATTATAAGAAAATAAAATTAAAACCAATATATATCATGAGCATAGATAAAAAATTCCTAATGGAATATTAGCAATCAGTCCACCAATATGTAAACAAAGTAACTCATGACCAAATGGTGTGTATCATAGGAATATAAAGTTGATTTAAATAGTTTAACGTTTACTGATGTAAATGTAATTCACTATCAGCACCCTCAAGGGGAAAAAAATATATTCTCAATAGATACAGAAAAGGAACTTGACAAAATTCATCATCCACTGATAACAATACATTGTTAGCAAAGTAGGAATATAAGAGAGCTACAGTAATTAGTCAGTGAGTTTAGCAAGGTTTTATATTCCTGTATATTAGAAATGAACATTAGGAAAATGAAATTTAAAAAAAGTACCAGTTCTCATAGCACCAAAAAACGTGAAACACTTAGGCATAAATCTAATAAAGTATCTATATAGTTTATGTGCTAAAAACTAAAAAAAAAATTATGAGAGAAATCAAAGATGACCTAAATACATTAAAATATATATAGTATCTAGGCTTATGATTCATTTCAGATTAATTTTTGCATATGGTGGAAGGAGTAGATTAAAGTTCCAAGGAATAGGTTGATAGCCAGATGTTTCAGCTGTACTACAAAATATTATGTATATACTACAATGTATAGTATATACATTCTCATGTATTTTTAAAACTCAATACTGTTAAATGTCAATTACCCCCAAAACAGAGTAGCAGTGCAATCCCAATAAACATCCCACCAGATCCTGTCCTTTTTTTAATTTTCAAGATTTCTAAGATCTATATAGAAAGACCCTATAACAACAAACAGTTTTGAAAAACAAGGACTAAATTGGAGAATTTCAAGATTTATTACAAAGCTAATCAAAATAATGTGGTACTGATGAAGTGATAGACACATATATTAATGGATTAGAGTAGAGAGTCTAGGGAAGGGAAGATTATTAATACATGAACCATTGACTTTTGACGCAGATGCCAAGGCAATTTAATAGAGAAAATGTAGTCTTCTCAACAAATGATGCTGAAACGTTTTTCAACCTGTGTCTTAGAACTTCAGCCTATTCCTTGGCACCATATGCAAAAATTATCCTGACATTAATCATAGCCTTAATATAAAAGCTAAAACAATAGAACTTCTAGAAGAGAACATAGAAAATTTGTGACTTTGGGTTAGACAGAAGTATTTTATATATGGCAAAAAAACACAAACGTAAGAAAGCCCCAATCATTTGGATTCATTGAAATTAAAACTTTTGTTCTTCAGAAGATACTAAAAAGAAAATGAAAAGACAAACCGCCAGCTTGCAGAAAGCATTTGCAAGCCATGTGTCTGATGAAGGACTTATTGGATATATATTAAGAATTCTCACAACTCAACTCAATAAAAAGGTGGATTTTTTGTTTTGTTTTGTTTTGTTTTTGAGACAAGGCTTTGCTCTATTACTCAGGCTAGAGTGCAGTGTTGCAATCATGGGTCACTGCAGCCTCAACCTCCTGGGCTTAAAGGATCCTCCTGCCTCAGTCCCCTGAGTAGCTGGGACCACAGGTGTGTACTTCCACACCTGTGGTCACAACCACGCCTGGCTAATTTTTGTATTTTTTGTAGAGATGAGATTTTGCCATGTTGCCCAGGCTCTTCTGGAGCTCCTGGGCTCAAGTGATCTTGGCCTCGCAAAGTGCTGGGATTGGAGGTGTGAGCCACAGGTACCCAGCCAGGAAAAACTTTTAACAGATATTTTATTGAAGATTTGCTGACGGCAAATAAACACAAGATAAAGGTGTTCAATACCATTCATTAGCCATTAGGGAAAAGCAGAGTAAAACTGCAAAGGGCGGAAAAGCCAGAGGATACCAAATGCTAGTGAGAATGTGTAGCAACTGGAACTTTCATATATTACAGGTAGGAATGTAAAATGGTATTGTAACTTATAAAAGTCTAGCAGTATTTTATAAATTTAAACATAACACTTCTTATGTGACCTGTCCTTCTCTTATGTATTTATCTAAGAGAAGTAAAACTATGCCCACATAGTATATTTAAATGTTTATAAGCTGGTGAATAATGAAAGAAACTGTGACACATCCGATATTGAAGTGCTATTCACCATTAAAAAGGAGTGAAATGATGCATGCTAAAAACATGTATGAATCTCACAAGCATTATGTGTTTGAAAACAAAGCTACATTCAGAAACCTGTGATTCCATTCATTCTGGAAAGGAAAAAATGAAAGTAATAGAAAAGTCATGGTTATTAGTGGTACATGATTGCTGACTAACAGACAAGACAGATTTTTTTAATGTTAAAATACTGTATATCTTGATCATAGATTATATAGTTTTCAAAATGTGTAGATTTGTACCACGAAAAAAGTGAATTTTACTCTAAAATATACTTCAATAAACCTGATTTTCAAGTAAAAGTTTATTGTATGCAGAAGGAAAAAGAATAAAGGAAGAGAACATAATATGTTCCTGATTTTACTTATCTTGAGAAAACAAGCAGTTGTTTTAACTAATTCTTAACAATATATGATTTTGTTGCCAGAACTTATTTTTTCATTTAAAAAGAATGAGGTTGCATATGCATACTTTCAACTGAGTTACATGTACCAGCAAGTTAATCCTATATATCTGAAAACAATAAAAATTGTTATGCTAGCTCTTTTGGAATTTATTCTAGAAATATGGGAGTGATTTGGTAATTCTTTATATTTTTGTTTGAAAGCTTAAAGAAGTTTTTTTCTTCATTAATTGTTTGCTAAAAATCACACAATAGAAAACTGCATTTTTTTTTTTAAAGGTAAGCAATATAGAAGGGTATGGAGTAAGTAAAAAGGTACAATTCTCTCTTTAATTTTATTCCTCAATTACCACTGTTAATTACTTGGGTTTATCTTGAAATTTTTTGTGTACATTCTTGCACATGTGTATGTTTTATTTTGCTTTTTAAGTCAAATAGGTACATACCATGTTTTATTTTTTGCTTCTGCCTGCTTTTTCCCCTAATTTAATGTGGCGCTAATTCTGTATCAATATTAATGTATTCATTTCATAAATATTTTTAAGTAGATAATATTGAAGCCCCTATTGTAGATTGAGGGGGATAGAGCAAGGAACAAAATAGAGTCTTTGTTCAAGTGAACTTATATTCAGGTGAGAGGAAGACAGTAAATTGGGGAGGGGCAGGAAATGTCACTATTAGTAAGTTCATGAAGTTAAATAAGGTAGGCAAAAGAGATGAGATGTGATGGGACAAAATGAGCAGCACAGATAGTTGTGGTTCAGGCCTTAATGTGTTAATCTGCTTTATTCTTAAGGTAGCTATTGTTCCATATATAATTTATTTAGCCATTGTATTGATGAGCATATAGGTTACTTATAGTCTTTCCTGTTATAATCAATAATGTAAAGAATGTTCATATACATAGTTTGTTGCTTACGTGTGCAAGTATTTTTATCCTAAATTCTTAGAAAATTATATTTTTAAATATTGATTTTAGATTCTGCAAAATTACCCTTGAAAACATTAACTATTGTCTGTCAATGGATAAAAATATTTTAATTTGTATTAACCTGATTCCCAGTGAAATTGGACATTTGTGTTTATCTTACCAATTGCCTACTCCATAACATTTTGCCATTGTGGTGTTCGTCTTTTCTTACTAAAATTTAAAAGTTTCTTTATAATCTTCTTTTTAGTATGTACATTATATTTTGTAATATTTTCTCCTAGCTTATCAGTTTTTTTATTTTATGGCATCTTTGAATTTTTATGCTTATACTGTCCGTATTTATTAGTCTTTTCCTAGTTTCTGGGTTTTGTGTCTTTCCAGAAAAGCTTTCTTGTCTACAAAATTATAGCAACATAATCTCTTATATTTTCTTCTACTACTTACTTAGTTTTATTTATGTTTGTAGTAGCTTTTACTTTACGTCTGGGAGATATATATATGTATTATATATATAAATTTTTTTTTGGTAGGGACCTATTTTTTCCAGCTTCATAGCTATTTTCCCAAAATAGTTTGTTGAGCAGTATGTCTTTTTCCTACTGACTTGAAATACCACCTTTATCACATTTTATAAGTCCCAAATATATATGTTCTGGATTCAGTACTCCAGTGTTTTTGTTATTTTATATTATATTTGACATCTGGTAGGGCATCCCTCGCCATTGTCTTTTTCAAAAAATTTTTTTGGCAGTTCTTGTGTGTTTTCCAGATGAACTTTAGAATCAACATTTCACGTTGCATTAAAAATCCCTTTGGGATTTTGATTGGAAGTGCATTGAATTTGCAGATTAATTTGGGGGAAAATTAACATCTTTACACTATTGAATCTTCCCATCCAGGACTATGGTATGCCGCTCCATTTCTTCAGGGCTTTTTTTTTTTTTTTTGGTGGTGGTGGTTGTTCTTAGGAAAGTTTTATACTTTTTTTTTTTTTTTAATGTAGGTCTTACACTTTTCTTGTTAGGTGTATTCCTGGATATCTTTTTGTTTTTGTTGTTGTGAATTACATTTTTTTCTTCCATTTTTACGTTTTATTTTCTCCTGGGTTATTGCTGGTATATAGGGTGGCAATTGATTTTTATGTTGATCTTGACATTTAGTTTTCATTTGCTTCTCTTGAAGTTTCTAGAAGGATGACTGTATTTTCTGCAAATTATATCATTTTGTCATTTTCTTTTTATGTATGTGTGTTTACACCCTTACAGGGTTTTTAGTTTTTTGTTTGTTTGTTTCTTTGTTTTGAGGGGGTTTGTTTTGTTCTTCTGGTCTTATGGCACTGGTCACTAGTTTTGATTTGGTTATCTTGTTCCTGATTTAAATGGGATGCTTCTAAGTTTTCAACTTTTACAGTAGTATATGTCTTAGATTTGTAGTATAATATTTATTTGTTTGTTTATTTATTTATTTATTTTTGGGACAAAGTCTCACCCTGTCGCCCAGGCTGGAGTGCAGTGGTGTGATCTCGGCTCACTGCAACCTCCACTTCCCTGGTTCAAGTGATTCTCCCGCCTCAGCCTCCTTAGAAGCTGGGATTACAGGCTCGCACCACCACACCTGGCTAATTTTTGTACTTTTAATACGGATGGAGTTTTGCCATGTTTGTCAGGCTGTTCTGGCACTCCTGACCTTAGGTGATCTGCTAGCCTTAGCCTCCCAAAGCGTTGAGATTACAGATGTGAGCCACTGCACCTGACTGCAGAATACTTGGTAAAGAATAAAAGTTTTCTTTTTGGCTTAGTAAGTGTTTTTATGAAAATGGATATTGTCTTTAATCATGTACTTTTGTTGAGATGATACATATTCTTTTTCACCTATAATACCTTAATGAAGTGATCACATTAATGTTAGTCATAATGTGTTCTATTTTTAATATTTATTCAATAGATACTTATTTGGATATTGCATTGTGTAAGGAACTATGTCATACACTGGTGTTAGCACCAAGTCTGAAAGGTTCCTTTTTTATGAAGAAGAAATAATAAGCAAGTATCCAAGAACAAGATAATTTCAGGCTGTGATAATATTGTGTAGGAAATAATGAAGATGGTGTGGTAGAAAGATAAGAGAAAACCTCCGTTGATAGTATCATCTGAGAAAGTAAAACATAAGCTAAGACCTGAAGAATCAAAGGGTTGGGAAAAGCATTCCAGGCAGCTGAGCGCGGTGGCTCACGCCTGTAATGCTAGCACTTTGGGTGACCTAGGGGAGCAGTAGGTAGGAGTAGTGGTGCCCGCCTGTAGTTCTAGCTGCTCTGGAGGCTGAGGTGGGGGAATTGCTTGAACCCAAGAGGTGGAGGTTGCCATGAGCCAAGATGGCGCCACTGCACTCCAGCAGAGTGATACTCCGTTTCCAAAAAAAAAAGCATTCCAAGCAGGGGAATGTCACTGTGTATGTGCAATCAGTGAGTCAGTCAGTCAGTCAGTCTGACTAGCTGTTATAATATCTGTTTATTTGTTTGTTTATTTATTTGGAGATGGATTTATTTATTTATTTATTTGGAGATGGAATCTTTCTTTGTCGCTCAGGCTGGAGTGCCGTGGCGCGATCTCGGCTCACTGCAACTTGCGCCTCCTGGGTTCAAGCAATTCTCCTGCCTCAGCCTCCCAAGTACCTGGGACTGCAGGCATATGCCACCATGCCTGGCTAATTTTTTCTATTTTTGTGTGTGCAAGATCTGTTACAGAGAAACAGAAAAAAGAACGAATTCTGTTTCTTAGTGTTTTCTATTATTCCCTCCCTTTTTAAATTTTTTTTTTTTTTTTCTGACAGAACCTCGCTCTGTCGCCAGACTGGAGTGCAGTGGCGCAATCTCGGCCCTCTGCAACCTCCACCTCCCGGGTTCAAGCGATTCTCCTACCTCAGCGTCCCCAGTAGCTGGGACTAAAGCGCGTAGCTAATTTTTGTATTTTTAGTAGAGACAGGGTTTCAGACCATCTCTTGACCTGGTGATCCGCCCGCCTTGGCCTCCCAAAGTGCTGGGAGTACAGGCGTGAGCCACTGCTCCCGGCCTATTATCTCTTTTCTTGTACTTGTCATATGATACTCTATACTGCTACTGAATTTAATGTGCTATTTGGACCTTTTTTCCCCCCCCCCTGTTTAGGTACGTTAATAGGGCTATTTATAATGAGCTGGAGAGTTTTTCCATCTGTTTCTGGGCCTTGTAAATAAAAAAGTAGTGCTCCATTCCTTAAATGTTATAATAATGCTATGTAATTTTGATAGAAGTTACCTCTAAATTCATTTGGGTTTAGGTGCCGTTTTGAAGGGTTAGACCTATAATTAATATTTCTTCAGTGGACATAGTCTATGTAGGTTTTCTACCATTTCTTGAGTTAATTTTGATTATCCCTCTTTATAGAAAATTATCTATTTTGTTTAAGACTTTTAGATTTATTGATCTATACTCAGTTTTCTAACTTTAATAACTTCTTATATTTTTCTCTGTCTCTCATTTTTCGTAATCATTCTTGCCAAAGGCTTGTCTCCTCTTTCTAAACTTGACCCAAGAAACTGTTTTTGGTTTTATTAAACTTTTACCTCTTCTCAATTTCCTCATTTCTGTTTTTTTATTATAAATTATTTGATACATTGTGATTTGTATTCTGTTTTGAAGCTTTTCATTTGAAATCTTGGATTCTAATGAATTTAACACATTTCAGGCTCTAAATTTTTCTTTTTTTCTTTTTTTAGATGGAGGCTCACTCTGTTGCCCAGGCTGGAGTGCAGTGGCTCAATCTTGTTCACTGCAGCCTCCACCTCCTGGGTTCAAGCGATTCTCTTCCTCAGCCTCCCGGGTAGCTGGGACTATAGGTGCCACGCCTGGCTAATTTTTGTGATTTTGATAGAGACCGAGTTTCACCATATTGGACAGTCTGGTCTCGAACTCCTGACCTCGTGATCAGCCTGCCTCGGCCTTTCAAAGTGTTGCGATTACAGGCTTGAGCCACCGCGCCCGGCCTAAATTTTTATTGAAAGATGTTTATGGCTAAATCTCATATGAAATAATATGCTCATAATTTTAATTTTCATTTCCTGTTTTCTGAGAGTTAATAGTAGGCTTTTATTCCTTTTTAAATTTTCAAGTAGTGTTGTCATTTTATAGCTGAGTTTTAGTTTCTTTCGGCTTTATGGACCAAGAATGTGGCCTTGTGTAATTTCTTCATTTTGAAATTGGTTGAGATTCTCTGTTTTGCTTAAGATATCATCAGGTTTTTGTTTTTAAAGACTGTTCTCTAAGTTCTAGTTCACTATGAAATACAAGTATTACAGTTATTTAATTCTATTTTTAAATCCTTTTATCCTGCCCCTGGAAAAATGGTCTTCCATGAAACTGGTCTTTGTTGTCAAAAAGGATGGGGAGCACTGCCCTAGAACATAGGCCTTTGACATTATTTCATTTGAATCCTGGCTTTCATATTTTTAAAATAATCAGAAGTCCCCTGTGATATGTTTATGTTATATACTTCTGTTAACGGTGTAGGGTGTCCAGGTTCTTGGCGTCCGGAACAAAGAATTGGACAAAACGCATGGACAAAGCAAGGAAGGAATGATGAGATTTATTGAAAATGAAAGTACACTCCACAGTGTGGGAGCAGGCCCAAACATTGGGCTTAAAGGCCTCCTTACAGAGTTTTTGGGAATTTAAATACCCTCTAGAGGATTCCATTGGTTACTTCAGTACACCCTATGTAAATGGAAAGGATGAAGTAAAGTTAAAAAGTCGTTTACTGCTTACACCCTATTGAGTGAATATTTCCTATTACAGCTGAAATGTGAATTGGCCTTATGGTCCCTACCTCCAAACCCTATTTTCCTGTCTCACTTCCACTTTTATAACTTTAATGAATTATATATTAACAGTTATCTGAAATGTTAAAGATATGTTGTATTATACTGGTTTCTTTTCTAGCTGCTTAGTCTTGTGATTCCAAGGCTGTTCCTTTTCTTGGATCCATTTTTCTTCTTGAAGTAATATTTTCTCTAAATTCAGAAGATGTTTGTGGCTTTTAATTTTCATAGTGTTTACATACCTAAAACAATTCATTCTGCAGTTTGGAATTTTACTTTCAAAATAATTGTACATCAGAACTTTTAATTGCACAGATATCTTCTAGCATCTAGTACTGTATTTAGGAAGTCTGATGTCAATTTGACTCCTTACAGCTCCCCACCACTACAGTCCTGGAAGTTTTCTAAACTTTATATCCTTAGAAGTTTGAAATTTAACCAGGCTTATGACTACAGGTTTTATGGCGTGTAGTGTGTATCTGTGTGTTTTAAAGCCATCTTATAAGAATATCTGGACTCTCCGGCTACTTTTATGATAATTGATAAATGATAATTTCTGGAGCCGGCTAAATTCATAATTGAATTGCATCCTACTCTTGATAAATAGTTTTGGGAGAATTTTTGACAAGCTCATGAATTTAATTCTGTTACAGAAAAATCCACTTAGAAATTCTAGATTTGAGAATTCCATAGAACTTTGTCTTATTTGAAACATTCATAATTTGTCCACTTTGTAAAGTTTATAATTTATATTAAAAATTTTGTATTGAATTATTAGTAATGTCATACTCAATTGTTGGAGGCAAATAAGCATTTTGAAGCATAAGAAAGAAGTCATGTTTTATGTAAGTGCTATGGAACAAAGTTGTGTTAACTATTATATCACCGATTCCTAGATTATAGTAGCTGCCTAACTAATATTTGTTTGATAGATGAGTATGAATGAAAAAATGTAGGAATAAATCAGTGTTTTTTTTTCTGTACATAGACTTTTTGAAAGGTAAATTATCTTTAATGAGGTTCACTTTAGTTTTATTTACTGTAATCTCAGAATACCATAATGAATCACTGACCATTCTTTTTTACAAGAAAGACTATTTCTTTAAGCAGGTTTTTATTTTCTTTCAACCTTTTAAACTTCAGTCTTATACATGGATTAGTGTTCTGTGGCATTACTGAAGATTTTATCTTTGTATAGAAAAAATATTTAATTGTAATAATTTTGGAATTAATTACTCCATTAAGAATTGTGGTATTTTATACCCTTATTTAAGACTATAAAAAATACAGACAGAAGGAATTATTTCTGGGTCATGTGCAAAATAGAATAAGTTGTGATGACTTTACAATTATGAATGTTTCTTATTTCTTATGTGTAATAAGTCTGCTTATCAGTATTCAAAGAACTTCTGAGCAGATAGCCATATTTTTCCAGACTTATTTGAGAGTATAATGTTAAGCAATTAAGAATTTATTCGGTCACTGTCATAAAATGATCATAAACTGGTTTCTTAATTTTTGTATTCACTTTTTTATACTCAGTTTTTAAAATATGTTTTCATATGCAAAACATATTTCATAATGATAATACCAAAATTAAGAAACTGTTGTCTTCAATTATGTTCACACAGTCTGTGCTTTGAATATCACTAAATATGTTATGTATATGAGTTATATAATTCATCCCATAATGATGGCCCTAAGTCATTTCTAATGAACCTTTATTTTTTGTAGCTAAAGTGGTATTAGTTATGGATTTATGTCTGTAAACCCATTTTATGTTACTGAAATGTCTAAATTGATCCTAAAAATCAAACACTGACACTAAAAATAAAATTTAGAAAAAATATAAAATCTTTTTGGAGGGATTTTTCTACGTTAACTGGATTTAAGAGATCTTAAAATTTTAAGTATGATAAATTTTAGACTGAAGATAATTTCTTTTCCTGGAGTAAGTGTGGGGATTATTTGTTTTAAAGTGCTTTTATAATATAATCAAAATCTAGAACACCTATTTTGAAATGTAGATTACTGGTTTAAAATTCAGATTACCAGCTTTTGAGATTCAGTGATAAAGAGACAGGGTATTTTCCAGAACAACAAAAACAATAATAAATGTTTCTTATTTATTACTGTTTTTTCTTCTGGAAAACATCAGATGTGGGTTGGGGTTAGTGTTGAATATAAAGAAGTCTAAACTTTGGGATTGCCTGCATTTTACTTTTATAAAGTATGTTTATCCTTAGAGACTGACCCTTTTTTCCATCTTCACCTCATGTAATGCATTTGATGTACTTAAGTAAGTATGTTCCTAATTGGTTGTTTTGTCTCTGGTGTCACATTTATCTGAAACGATCTGTAACATGGTCTCTAATTATCTTCCTTTTACTGGTTATTTGCGTTAATGCTTAAATCCTTCAGTAACGTACAATATAAATTCTGAACAAAGCACAGTATTGAAAGGCGCCATCTTCCTGAAGCATCCTTGCTTTTAGCACTCGAATTCATAATTGTTTTCTCGTTTCTCTGTACAGTCACTCTATTAGTATCTGTTTAGTACTTCTTTCAAACTTGTTTGATAGTTACTTTTACATAGAATTGCCTTTCTCTATTGTGTATTTATGAAAGGTATTGATTATATAACAAAATCATTTTTGTATTTGTATAATCCAATGAGTAGCCTACTGCTTTGCAGTCAGTATGTAATTTGTAGATATTTGTTTAGTTGGATGGAGTTTGTATGTATGGTATCCAGTTAATTAAAATATACTAATTTTCTTATCCTTTGGAATAAATACCAGTTGATTAAACTACAGAATGAACCATTCTTTTCTCCTATGGCAGTGATATTTCTATTTTGAGGAGTAGTTTGAAATGTAATGCTAATGATCACAGTTGGTCCGAATGATCCCGCATTACCAAATTTCTCTGTGGCTTTGTGTTTGGAATGTAGAAGGATTTGAATTACCATTAATGACAAGCAAATTCGTTCAGCTCTAGCCATTGTTAAAAGACCTTGGTTTTCATTATTAAGTGTTTTTATTAAGTCAGGCTTACTTTGGGGAGAAAGTGAAAAAGAATTTTAATTATCTTAGAAATCTAAGTAATAGTAAAAACTAAATAATAGTTTTTCTGTTTAAATAAAAATTTAAAAAATTTTAAATAAAAATTTTAGTCTTTAAAAATTTAAAGGACTTAATATGCATGAAAGTATAGACTTGTATAATAAAACCTCTACAGGCCAGTTACAGTGAGTCATGCCTGTAATCCCAGAGCTTTGGGAGGCCAAGTTGGGCGGATCCCTTGAGGTAAGGAGTTTGAGACCAGCCTGGCCCACATGGTGAAACCTCGTCTGTACCAAAATATACAAAACTTAGTTAGGCATGGTGGCATGTACCTGTAGTTCCAGCTACTCCGGAGGCTGAGGTGGGAGAAGGAGGCTGAGGTGGCATTGTCACTTGAACCCAGGAGGCAGAGGTTGCAGTGAACTGAGATTCTGTCACTACCCTCCAGCCTGGGCGACCAGAGTGAGATCCTGTCTCAAAAAACAAGACAAAACAAAAAAAACCCTCTACGTATCCATGTCTCAGGTACAACATTTTCAAGAATTTGCCATGCAGCTTTGCTTTCTTTAAGTATTTGATGACAAATTTCCAACACTATTTCTACATACTTTAGTATGCACGTCTGAAAAATAAGGATATTTTCTTAGATAGCCAGAGTCATTCCTTTATATTATCTGATACTTAGTGTGTATTCAGATTTCTTGTCTCAAAAATACTGTTTTTACATTTGTCCTGTTTGAATGTAATTTAAGTACGATCTATTATTTTGCTGGTTATATATCTCAAGCGTCTTTAATTTTGAACGGTTCTTACTCTATTCAAAAAGATTTTTGCTCCCATTCTACTTACTTGAAGAAAATGGTCAGTTTTGCTATAAAATGTTCAAAGTTTTAGATTTGTCTTTTTGGCTTATATTCAACACAGTGATTCTCAACCTCTTTCTCCTTCATGATTTTTGTTGTTGTTGTTGTTTATTTTCTCTTGTAAGGGAATATTTAGCAATGACTGGAGACGTTTTTGGTTGTCACAACCTGAAGGACTGTTGCTACTGCCATTTAGTGAGTATAGGCCAGGGTTGCTGCTTAACATCTTGAATTACACAAGACAACCCCCAACAACAAAGAATTATCTGATCCAAAATGTTAATAGTGCTTTTACATTCCTGTATTGGCCTTACTACTAATTTCCATATGCTGGAAGTTATTTACAGGTCTAAAAGTTCTGTTAGATTATTGTTTATTGGGAGGGGACAAGATTTCCTTATAGGAGGTGCTGTGTATTTTATGTTGCAGAAATTGGGAGCATATTAGGTTTGGTTGTCCATTTTTAGTAAATTAAACAGTGGATTCAGGTTGTTAACGGCCTGATCCTTAAATGTTGATTTTAAAGTCAGCTTTCCCAGAGCATTGTGAAAGTTCAGCCATTATTATTGCAGCATTTAATTTCCTGGTGGAAAGTATATTGAACTAGTTAATTGGATAACTGGTCTTTTGGTGCTAGATATTTAAAAAATCTGCTATTTAAATAAAGTTCCTTGTGTTTTTTTCATCTGTAACATTGATTTGAACCTGGTGATTTCTAAGCCTCTTGCATTTTGATGGTTCTTTATGCATAAACATCACTTCATAAAATATCCAGCTGGTCAAAACAACACATTCAAACCACTTTAAATACAACTTTTCAAAAAGACCTATTGTAACTTTGATAGCTTTTTGTTCCCTTGAGAATGTGTTTAGTAAGGACATTTCTTTGTCTTCTCTCTTCATGGAAGTTATTTAAATATTTCATTTAAATAAAATATTTTCAAATGCTTTAAAATCTTAATTTTTAAAAATTTTTTTGAAATGGAGTCTTGCTCTGTCACCCAGGTTGGAGTACAGTGGCTCGATCTCAGCTCACTGCAACCTCTACTTCCCAGGTTCAATTGATTCTCTTGCCTCAGCCTTCTGAGTAGCTGGGATTACAGGCGTGCACCAGCATGCCTGACTGATTTTTGTATTTTTAGTAAAGATGGGATTTCACCATGTTGGCCAGGCTGGTCTTGAACTCCCAACCTCAGATGATCCACCCGCCTCAGTCTCCCGAAGTGCTAGGATTACAGGCGTGAGCCACTGCGCCTGACTCAAAAACTTATTTGAATTTCTTCTTTGGACCATTTTTAATGTTTGTTTTGTTCCAAAAGTTGGTTGTGATTCAAAATGATTTTTTTTCTATAGAATAATATAATAAAAATGAGGGTAAGTTTCAGAGGGAAAATTCATTTTAGTTTTTAATCTGAACTGTCTCAGCTGGGGACTTGGTATGGTAGAGACGTGCATGCCCATAATTTAATAAAGGAATACTTACTTTTGTGTGTTTACAATATTACATCTCTTTATGTCAGTCTTTCTTCACTTGTCTTGTAACACAAGCTCTTTCCAGTTGGAAATAGAGGAACTGCTTTTAAAGTAGGAAATTCTGTTTTTCCTCCCTGTACTTTTATACCTCTTTTTCTTTCTCATTACCTTATGCACTTTCTACCCTGTATTATGGTTCATTTTCACACACTCTCATTAAAGAAATAAGTTCCTACATAGCAAGGCTGGTATCACACATTTCTGTATCTCCCATAGTATTAAACACTGTTTTTTACACATTGAATGTTTGCAATAAATGTGTGTGTGATAAATCAATGAAGGTAGCATTTATACCACCTGGTACCTAATGTAAGATTCTGTGTCTCTTCTAAGATCTATAAAGTATACCTTTAGATGAATACCTTATTGTGATTACCCCCTCCCCTCTTCTTCTCCAAATACACTAGAGCCTTTTAGAATCTGAAAAGGAAGAATCCGAAAATCATCCCGTAAATTTCACCTTTACAGATTGTTATTTATTCAGTAGTCACTTGAGTCCTGACAGTGAGTTAGGCACACTCTGGTTGCTGGGTGTACATGACTAAACCAAAAAAAGTATTTGTTTTTAGAGAACTTAGAAAGGCTCTCTCTATATAATACTCGTGTGTGATAAATCTGTAAAAAAATTAGAATTGATACATGGCTGAGAGAGAGAGACTTGGTTAGGTCACACAGGTAGCAGCTAAAGCAATTCTGGTACCTAGGCCTTCAGATCTTAGTAGTGTCCTTGAAAGTAGCTCCGTCTTCATTAATCATAAATGAGGGGGTGCAGAGGAAATAATAAATATCAATTCCGGTTCTTTTCTGTCATCTTCATAACCCCTCCCTCTCTATAAGAATTTCATAGTCATTTGAATTTACTGTTTTTTAAGTTACCAAGTTTTGCATATAGTAAGAATAGTGTGCCTAAGAATAACATAAGAACTTTTGTGGAGAAGTTTAAAGTCAGTAAGAAAGTAAATGTTTCTGTGTTTAGTGTATCTCATTAAGGGATGGAAATGCAATTTTCTTAGTAAATTTTCACCAGGCTAGTTATGATACACTGCGGCGTAGGAGACTTTGTGTAAGACAGTCACTTCCGATTGAAATTTGATACCTTCTGTTCTCCAGCTTCTAACCTCTCTTTCCCTGCAGTAAAACCCTGTGTTTCTGTCATACAGAAATTTTATACTTGCCAGTCCATATTCCTTCTTTCTCTCATCTTATACAAATTATTTTGGTCAAAATTCTTTATATTATTCTTTATGCATGCAGTGTCTCCTCCGAACATCTTTAGCACCTCTGATCTCTACCTTTGATTTATCAGTTAACTATATACTGCTCTTTGAGGTTTTTTACTTTCTAAAATATTCATTTAAAACATTGTATTATGGTATTTCATGTGTTCATTTTACCTATTTGTTTTCATAAATTTATTTTGTTTATTTGCTTTTGTCTTCTCTTATTAAATTGAAATAATTGTAAATATTTTAGCAAATTTCAGAGATTAGAAAATTTCATTAGAAAACAGCGTTTTCTTTAGAAAGACTCATCTTCTGGACTTTTGTTTGACAATAGGAAAACATATTTTTACTGCTATAATTTTGAATCACAGCTTGCTATGCCCAAAAATTCACTTCCTAAAGTATAGTACTTTAGTCAGCCTTTACGATTCTTGCTTCTCATACTTTTGCTACTACCTTTAAAGATAACTTAAAATTATCCAGGCCTGGTGGTGCATGTTTATTTGTGTATAAAATATTTGAAATCTCAAATGTTATTTTATGTTAAACTACTTTAGTTTAATGAACTTTGAAGAGAAACTTATATTATTTCTTCCCAGATTTAACATTTAGTATTAAATGTTTTAATTAATTAGAGCAGTATTCCTGGTTACTTGATAGTTGCCTTTTCAAGATGGAACAGTATTGTTTCTGAGGTTATGATCGTTAAGGATTTATTCCTTGAGTTGTCTTTTTTATTATTGACCTTCGGGATACTAGGCATGAGCATGATTGTATTCCAGTCTGTTAGATAATTTTACATCTATTTTAGTTATTGCAGTGTTAGTAGTACCTTAGATTTGTGAAATAAATTAACTCTGATCATATTAAATAGTGGTATTTCATATCATAATTATCAATTTTTATCAGTAAGCAGAAAAGAATATGTTTTAGTACCTGATTATAAGTGGCACTATGATATGGGATAGCAAAATAAAACTTTACCCCTGTCTTAGGAGTTTGTCATTTTCTAATTCTTTAGATTTCTTATAATTGAATCTGCTATACTTATATCAGTGTTTCTTAACATAGTAAATAGACCCCTAAGAGTTCCAGAGACCGTTTCAAGGTGTCAATGAGGTCAGAACTATTTTTATCATAATATTGAGATGTTACTTGACATTTTCAATATGTTGACATTTACAATGATGGTACAAAAACAGTGGTGAGTAAAACTTCTGGACCCGGAGGCCATGGAACCAAACTGTACTAATATGATTGTATTCTTTACTGCCACATGCTTGAAGTTAAAATAAAGTGAAATGCTAGTTTAACTTTAAGAATGTCCTTGATGAAGTGATAAAATTATTAATTTTATGAAAAATCCCCTTTTGAATGCATGTTCTTTCAATATTAGTGTGTGTAACAAAAGCACTTCTGCTGCATACAAAAAGTATGGTGTTGTATGGAAGAAAAATAACTGCTGTTTTTTTAGATGTGAAGCAAGTTAGCCTTTTTCCCCCCATGAAATGTCATTTTTACTGTAAAGTACAACTGAAAAAACTACAGTTATCAAACTTGGATATTTGGCAGATACTCCTAAAAATGTTTTAAGTGAGTCTGTCACTTTAAGGAAAACAACAATACTTATTGCCAATGATACAGTTAAGCTTTCAAGCACAAATTAGAATTTTGGAACTTATTTGCCTAGGCTTGACAGCTTTCCAGTACTTAAAGACTTTTTTGATGAAATCAGTGGTGTTATTAATGGCTGTGATTTTTTGATATAGATATTTGATACTTAATACTTCTTTAGGTCCTGAAAGCAAAACATTTAAAAACTGCTGATTTAGTTAGTTTTCACTACGTAAGCATTATACACATAACCCTACATATACCTAATAACCAAATTAAAATAGAAAAGAATATTAGTAAAGAAAATTAGACTGCATATGAATAATAAAGCTTTTGAATTCTTCCACAAATATAATTGTCTTTAGTTAAGCAACAGGCTTTTCTATGTCATGTTGAACTTTTTAGGGCTGCATTGTATTTACCATTGATAATTATATTAACATATTTTTTCCCTCCCCTGCTTTCTTTTTATTTTTCTCCCCTCTTTTCCTTTCACTGTTCATTTCTCCCTTCTTCCCTCTTTTTGCATTTGTGTTATAGGTGGAGTCTTTCATTTTGGATCAGGATGATCTGGAAAATCCAATGCTGGAAACAGCTTCCAAGTTGCTCTATCAGGTACTGCTGATGGTGCAGACCTCAGGACAGTAGATCCAGAAACACAGGCTAGACTGGAAGCTTTACTAGAAGCTGCAGGTATGTACTATACATAGTAATAAGACCACCTTATTATCTATAAAGTTTGCACATCAATGTAATAAAAGCTCTTATTGTTATAAGTGAATGATATGGGTATTTAGAATGATAGTATTCATAAAGGTTAATTGATTACTTTCTAGAGAATTACATGGAACATTTTACTAAAGCATATTATAATTTTCATTACCAAAATAAAATCCACATGCTATAGTTCACCTTATAGATAGAGATTTTTTTTCAGTTGAGTTTGATTATTTATGAATTCTGTATTTGTGAATTTGCCTACCTGTAAAAATGCATTTTAACTTGAAAATCAGTACTAGCAGTTCTTCATAGGCATGTGTAAAGCAGTGAAAAATTTGAATCACCTTACATGCACACTCCCAGTAGAAGTCGAACAAAGTGATGCTCTACATTCTTGTTTCAGCTCTCCTGATATAAATAAGTGTCCTTTTGAGGCCTATTTAATGCCAAGTTTTTCACATTTTTGTGATTTTTGTTGGTGTTAATTTAATTTTTTATTTTTGTGGGTACATAGTAGGTGTAAGTATTTATACATGAGATATTTTGATACAGGCATACAATGCATAATAATCATATCAGGGTAAAAGGGCTATCCATAAGCTCAAGTGTTTATCCTTTGTGTTACAAACAACCCAATTATACTCTTTTAGTTATTTTTAAATGTACACTTAAATTATTGTTGACAATAGCCACCTTGTGCTAGCACATACTAGGTCTTATTCATTTTTCTAACCATTTTTTTTTTGTAGTCGTTAACCATCCCCACTTCCCTGTCCCCAGTGCCCCAACTACCCTCCCCAACCTCTGGTAATCATCCTTCTACTCTCTATCTTGGCTATTGTGAATAGTGCTGCAATTAACATGGGAATGCAGATACCTCTTCAATATACTGATTTTCTTTCTTTTGGGTATACACCTAGGAGTGGGATTGCTGTGTCATATGGTAGCTCTATTTTTAGTTTTGGGAGGGACCTCCAAATGGTTCTCCATATTGGTTGTATTAATTTACATTCTCACCAATAGTGTATGAGGGTTCCCTTTTCTCCACATCCTCTCCAGCATTTGTCATTGCCTGTCTTTTGAATAAAATAATTTTAACTGATGTGAAATGGTATCTCATTGTAGTTTTGATTTGCATTTTTCTGATGATCAGTAATGTTGATACCTTCTAATATGCTTCTTTGCCATTTATATGTCTTTTGAGAAATGTCTGTTCAAATCTTTTGCCCATTTTTGGATCAGATTATTAGATTTTTTTCCCTGTTGTTTGAGCTCCTTATATATTCTGGTTATTAATTCATAGTCAGTTGGGTAGTTTCCAAATATTTTCATCTGTTCTGTGGTTGTCGCTTCACTTTCTTAATTGTTTCCTTTGCTGTACAGAAGCTTTTTAACTTGATATGATCCCACTTGTCCATATTTGCCTTAGGAGCCCTTGCTTTTATGGGATTACTCAAGAATCTTTTCCCAGTCTAATGTCCTGGAAAGTTTCCCCAATGTTTTCTTTTAGTATTTTCATCATAGAGGTCTTATATTTAAGTCTTGAATCCATTTTGATTCTATTTTTGTACCTGATGAGAGATTGGGATCTAGTTTCATTCTTTTGCATGTGAATATCCATCTTTTCCAGCACCATTTATTGAAGAGACTGTCCTTTCTCCACTGGATATTCTTGGCAACTTTGTCAAAAATGAGTTTGCTATAGATGTATGGATTTATTTCTGGGTTTTCTATTGTATTCTAGTGGTCTATATGTGTACTTTTATCTCACAATCATGCCATTTTGATTACTGTAACTCTGTAGTATAATTTGAAATCAAGTAATGTGATTCTTTCTAGTCTTGTTCTTTTTGCTCAGGATACCTTTGGCTATTCTGGATCTTTTGAGGTTCCGTGAAAATTCTAGGATTGTGATACGGTTTGGCTTTGTGTCCCCACCCAAATCTCACCTTGAATTGTAATCCCCATTATCCCCTTGTGTCAAGGGAGGAGTCCAGTGGGAGGTGATTGGATTATGGGGACAGTTTCCCCCATGCTGTTCTTGTAATAGTGAAAGAGTTCCCATGAGATCTGATGGTTTTATAAGGAGCTCTTCCCCCTTCACTCCTCACACTTCTCTCTCCTGCTGCCATATTTAGAAGGTTCTTGATTCCTCTTTGCCTACTGCCATGATTGTAAGTTTCCTTAGGCCTCCCCAGCCATGTGGAACTGTGAATCAATTAAACCTCTGTTCTTCATAAATTACCCAGTCTTGAATAATTATTTATAGCAGTGTGAAAATAAACTAATATAGATTGCTTTTTCTATTTCTGTGTAAAATGTCATTAGTATTTTGATAGGAATTGTATTGAATATGTAGGTTCCTTTGGGTAGAATGTACATTTTAACGATATTGATACTTCCAACCCATGAACATGGAATATTTTCCCATTTTTTTGTGTCCTCTTCAATTTTTGCATCAGTGTTTCATAGTTTCCCTTGTAGAGATCTTTCACTTCTTTGATTAAGTTAATTCCTAGGTATTTTATTTGTAGCTATTGTAAATGGCATTACTTTCTTGATTTGTTTTTCAGATTGTTGGTTCTTGGAATATAGACATGGTACTGAGTTTTGTATGTTGATTTGTTTTCTGCAATTTTACTGAATTTATCAGTTTTAATAGGTTTTTTGGTGGAGTCTTTAGGTTTTTCCAAATATAAGATTATATTATCTGCAAGTTAGGATAATTTGAGTTCTTCCTTTCTAATCTGTTTGTCTGTCGTTTCTTTCTCTTGTCTGATTGCTCTGGCTAGGACTTCCAGTACTTTGTTGAATAGAAGTAGTGAAACTGGGCATCCTTATCTTGTTCCAGTTCTCGGGGGAATGCTTTCAACTTTTTTCCATTTCGTATAATGTTAGCTGTTGGTTTGTCATAGACAGCTTTTATTACCTTGAGATATGTCCCTTCTATGCCAATTTTGCTAAAGGTTTTAATCATAAACAGATGCTGGATTTTATCAAATGCTCTTTCTGCATCATTGAGATGATTATATGATTTTTGTTTTTAATTCCCTTTATGTAATGTATCACATTTATTGACTTGCAGGTGTTAAACCATCCTTACATTTCTGGTATGAAACTCTCTTGATCAAGGTATATTATCTTTTTGCTATGCTGTTGGATTCTGTTAACTAGTATTTTCTTAAGGATTTTTGCGTCTATGTTCATCAGGGATATTGGTCTGTAGTTTTCTTTCTTTTATTTTATTTTCTTTTTTTCTAGGGATATTGGTCTGTAGTTTTCTTCTTCATTCATTCATTCGTTCTTTCGTTCGTTTTGGTTTTAGAGTGATACTGGCTTCATAGAATGATTTAGGGAGGATTCCCATTTGCCCCCTGGGTTCTGCTGAAGAAAGTTTGTGCCCAGATGAAATTATTACAGAATTCATTTGGAAGCTGTTTTCACCCTGTGACCCCTCCCTAATTCTGCTGGCTGCCTTCCCTGAGGTCCCCTATCAGACGCAGTCAGGGATGGCGTCCCTGGGCTCGAGCTGGAGACTGGGAGTGCCTACAAGACTTTTTCTACTGCTGCTTCTACCTTTATATTTCATGTAGCTCCCTATATTCATTTTAGTTATAGGTGAGGTTAAATCCTTCTCTTGTGATCTGGATTTTCAGATTCCCCAGTGGACATATGTATTTGGAGACAGGTTTCCCCCCCCTCTCATACTTTGGGAATTCACAGTTTTTTGATTGTCTTGTGGAATTTGCAGCAATGTGCCACTTCTTTCAAATAACCTGTGAATTCTTTTGTTTTTTCTATTAACATTCCTGCCATGTTTCTTAGAACCAGAGTTTGTGGTGTGAGTCTCCACATGCTATTCTGCCCATCTGAGTGGGAGCTGCACATTAGCCCTGTCTCCTCTCTGCCATCTTTCTAAGTCCATTTTTTTTGTTTATTTTCTGTGTGAAAGATCTGTCTAATGCTGAAAGTGGAGTGTTAAAGTCTACAGCTATTTTTATATTGGGGATCTGTCTTTCCCTTTAGCTCTAGTATTTGCTTTATATAGCTTAGTGCTCCAGTGTTGGGTGCATATGTATTTAAAATTGTTATATACTTTTGCTTAATTGACTCCTTTATGATTATATAATGATCTTCTTTGTTTTTTATATTTTTGTGTTGAAATCTATTTTGTGTAATGTTAAGTATAGCTATTTTTGCTCTTTTTTGGTTTCCAGTGGCATGGAATATCTTTTTCAGTCACTTTATTTTCACTCTGTGTGTATCTTTACAGGTAAAGTGTGTTTCTTGTAGGCGACAGGTCATTGGATCTTATTTTTTATCCATTCAGCCTCTGTATGTTTTTTGATTATAGTCCTTTAAGTCCATTATGCTCAATATTGTTTTTGATAAGTAAGGACTTACTCCTGTCATTTGTTATTTGTTTTCTGGTTATTTTGTAGTGTTATCTTCCTTCTTCCCTTCCTGCCTTTTAATGAAAGGGATTTCTCTGGTGGTATGTTTTAATTTCTTCGTTTTTATTTTTTGTATCCATTGTATGTTTTTTGATTTGAGGTTACCATGAGGCTTGCAAATACTGTCTTATAACCCATTATTTTAAGCTGATAACAACCTAACACTGCTTCCATAAACAAATTTAACAAGCTAAAAGAAAACCAATGACTCCAAAGTTTATCCCCCCCCACTTTTTAACTTTTATTGTGCTGCATATGTCTTGAAAAGTTGTCATAGTTACTATTTTTAATTGGTTAATCTTTTAGTGTTTCTACTTAAGATTTGTTAACACACCAGTTACAGTGTTATAATATTCTGTATACTTAATATTATCAGTGAGTTTTGTAACCTTCAGATGATTTCTTTTTGTTCATTAACATTCTTTTCTTTCTGATTGAAGAAATCTCTTTAGTGTTTCTTGTAGGACAGGGGTGGTGATGATGAAATCTCTCAGCTTTTGTTTGTCTGGCAAAGTTCCTCTTTCTCCTTCATGTTTAAGGGATGTATTTACCAGATGTACTATTGTAGGATAAATTTTTTTTGCCTTCAGCACTTAAAATATGTCATGCCACTCTCCCCTAAGCTGTAAGGTTTCCACTGAAAAGTCTGCTGCTAGACGTATTGGAGCCCCATTATATGTTATTTGTGTCTTTTTTCTTTTTGCTTTTAGGGTCCTCACCTCCTTGATCTTTGGAAGTTTGATTTTTAAGTGCCTAAATCTACTTGGTGTTCTATAACCTTTGTGTACTTAAATATTGGTATCTTTCTACAGGTTTGGGAAGTTCTCTGTTAGTAACTCTTTACTATACCTATAAACTTTCTGTTCTTACCTCTTTATCTCCTTTTTAAGGCCAGTAACTCTTAGATTTGCCATTTTGAGGCTGTTTTCCAGATCTTATAGGCATGCTTCATTCTTTTTTATTCTTTTCTTTTTTGTCTCCTTTGACTATGTATTTTCAAATAGCCTGTCTGTAAGCTCACTCATTCTTTCTTCTACTTGATTAATTCTGCTATTAAGAGACTCTGATGTATTCTTTAGTATGTCAGTTGCATTTTTCAGCTCCAGTATTTCTGCTTGATTCTTTTCAGTTATTTCAATCTCTTTGTTAAATTTATCTGATAGAATTCTGAATTCCTTCTCTGTGTTATCCTTAATTTCTTTGAGTATCCTCAATATAGCTATTTTGACTTCTTTTTCTGAAAGGTCACATATCTTTGTTTTTCCAGAATTTGTCCCTGGTGCCTTATATAGTTCATTTGGTGAGGTCATGTTTTCCTTGATGGTCATGGTCCTTGTAGATGTTTGTTGGTTTCTGAGCATTGAAGAATTAGGTATTTATTATAGTCTTTGTAGTCTGTGCTTGTTTGTACCTATCCTTCTTTGGAAGGCTTTCTAAGTACTTAGAGGAACTTGGGTGTTGTGGTCTAAGCCATGTCTGCATTAGGGAGCACCCCAATCCCAGTATAGCTGTGATTTTTATGGATTCATAGAGGTACCACCTTGATGGTTTTCTGTAAGATCTAGAAGAATTATCTGGATTACCAAGTAGAGACTCTTATTCTCTTCCCTTTCTCCTAAACAAATGGAGTCTCTCTCTCTCTCTCTCTCTTTTCTCTCTCTCTCTCCCCCTCTCCCCTCTCCCTCCTCTCTTCTGGGCCACGTGGAACTGGGGCTGGAGTGACACAAGTACACCTTTGGCCACCACCACTGGGACTGCGCTAGGCGAGACTTGAAGCCAGCAGAGCACTGGGTCTCACTCAGTGCCCGTTGTGACTGCTACCTGGCTACCACCTATGTTTGTTTAAGGCCCTAGGACCTTACAGTCAGCAGGTAGCAAAGCCAGCCAGACTTGTTTTTTCCCTTCAGGGTAGCAAGATCCCCTAGGCCCTGAGCTGGTCCAGAGTTGCCATCTGGGAGCCAGGGATGAAGTCAAAAACTTTAGAAATCTACCTGGTATTCTGTTGTACTGTGTGTTAGCTGGCACTCAAGCCATGATATACAGTCCTTCCCACTCTTCCCCTTTCCGCAGGCAGAGGAGTCTCAGCCCATGGCCACCACCACCACCAGAGGCCACAGGGAGTACTGGCAGGCTACTGCCAATATGTGTTAAGTCCCAAGGACCCTTCAGTCAGCTTGTGGTGAAAGCTGCCAGGCCTGAGTTTCACCCTTCAGAACAGTGGGCCCCCTCTCTCCCAGAACAGCTTCAGAAATGTCATCTAAGTGCCAAGCCTTGGAATAGGGGACCTTGAGAGTCCGCTTTCTACTCAGCACCCCCAGCCCCGCCCAGTTGTGGCCAAGCTGGTACCTAATGCGCAAGACAAAGTCCCCTTCTCCTCTGCTTTTCTCAAGCAGAAGGAGTCTCTCACTGTAGCCACAGCTGCGAATGTGCTGGTTCCCGCCTGAAGCCCACACATTGCAGAGTCTCAACTGAGGCATGTGGCATACGACTTGGGTATCACTGCTGGTTCTTCATGGCCCAAAGGCTCTTTAGTCAGTAGGTGATAGATCCTTCCAGGGGTGGGTTTCTTTCTTTAAGGGAGCAGGTTCTCTTCTGGCACAGGGTGTGTGTAAAAAGGTTATCCAGGAGCTAGGGCCTGGAATGGGGGCTTCACGAATATGACTGGTGCCCTATCTTCCTGTGACTAAGCTTGTATCCAAGATGTGAGACCAAGTTGTCTCTGCTCTTTTCTCTCATCAAGCAGAGGGAAGGGGTCTCCTTTTGGAGCCTTAAGATGTGCTGCGTGAGGTTGGGAAGCGGGTGACTCACGCATTCCATTAGCCGCCCAAGTGGTGGCTCAGAAAGTTGCCTGCTCCCCCATCCCCCGTCCAGTGACTCCAAGTCCATCTTGGCACTAGCGGTTGCCTAGGAATTGCAGTCCTGTGGCTTAGACTGCCCTTCAACTTCACTTAAGGCCACAGAGCACTCCAGCCTGTGGGGCGCTGCTAGGGGATCGGGGCTGGGGGGTATTGGAGATTCAGAACTGTCTTTTCTACCCTCTTTAATGACTATTTCATCAATATGAAGTCAAAACCAGGCACTATGTGTGCTCACCTGATTTGGGGTTTGTATGAAGATGCCCACTTTGTGTAGATAGTTTCCAAACTTGGGGGAGGGGTAGAGAGATCACTGGAGCCCTCTATTCAGCTATCTTGCTCCATCTAGCTTAGTGATTTCACTGTTTAAAATGGTGCCCAAGCATAGTGCTGTCTAGTGTTCCTAAGTGTGAGAATGCTGTGATGTGCCGTATGGAAAAAACATGTTTTAGGTTCAGGCATGAGTTTTACTGCTGTTGGCTGTGAGTTCAATGTTAATGAATCAACAACATATATTAAATAAGTTATAGTTTACATCATGGAATACCATGCAGCCATAAAAAAGAATAAAATCATGTCCTTTGCAGTAGCATGGATAGAGCTGGAGCCCATTATCCTATGTGAATTAATGCAGGAATAAAAAGAAACAAATGCCATGTTATTACTTATAAGTGGGAGCTGAACAGTGAGTACATATGGACATTAAGAAGGGAACAGCAGACACCAGGGCCTACTTGAGAGTGAGAGGAAGGTGAAGATTGAAAAGTTGCTTATCAGATACTATTTTCATTACCTCGGTGATGAAATAATCTGTACCCTGAACCCCCACAACATGCAATTTACCCACATAACCAACTTGCATATATACCCGGTGTACCTAAAATAAAAGTTGGAAGGACACACACACAAAAGATATATTTAAACAGAAATACACATAAAACAAGGTTATGTGTATTAATGACAATGCTGTAGCCAGGGGCTGGCAGTAACATAACACTGTATTTCTCCCAGGAGCAGTGGTTGAGTGTAGTATTTGCTAATTCAGTGTTTCTAACAACAACAAAACAACTACTATGAATAAGAGAATTGATGATATATAATTTCCCCCACTTGTTTGTTATAGACTATAGGTCGAAACCTCTTATGTGAATCATCATGGTGGGTTTGTAAAGTGGATCATTTATATCATCCCTATAGGAACACTGTTTTAATTAGGAATTATATATATACACAATCACAGATTTAGCACTCTACATCATATAAGGAGATGATAATGAAATCTATAATCATTTTAAAGACATAAAATTTCTTAGATTTTCTAAAGTATACATAAATACACTATGAACACTAATTGTTCATGGTTTAAAAACCCCAGTTTACTACCTATTCTACATGCAATGCATGTACACTGCTGCTTTATTATAGCATAAAACTGACCCAATACTGTTCAATAATCCTTTCAGTAAACATCTTGTAGCACACTATTTAGATATTTGAAGAACTTATGGTTAAACTTGATTTCCATCCAAGGTAAAATTCTAGAATGGATTATTAAAAGGATCTTAACCAAATAGACTTGAAAACAGTAAGGGCATGTGCATAATCCTGTATTGGAGTATAGAAAACTATTTGTACAGAAGAGTAGAGACCTAATTTAGCATTTTCCAGTAATTTGATGTTGCTCTAGAAGTTTAAGAGAGAGAAATGAGGATTATGAAATTATTTAAAAACGTATCTCAGAGGAGCAGGGAATGTTTCTCCTGAAGACAAGAAAATTCAGGTTGAATATAGTGTTCTTCAGATGCTTAAAAGACTGTCATATAGATTTGTTTTCTGTGGCCCCAAGAGGCACAGCAGGATTCAAAGATGTTACATGGAAGTAGATTTTACCTGAAAGCTAATTTTTGAGATAAAGTACCTTTTCATATGATGTAAATAGTTGCTTCATTTTTCTAAGTTGTATAATTATTTCTGTTTTTTCTATTTTCTTTATGGTAGCTGACAAGCTAGCCTTCCCCCTATTTTCCTTTCTTTCTTTCTCCACCTGTCTTTCACTTTTCCTCTCCCCTCACTCCTTTATTTCCTTCCTTTTTAAATTTCACACACAAATAGAAGAGAATAGCATAATGAAACATCTTTGTGTTTATTCATCATCCAGCTTCAGCAGCCTTCAGTGTGCAGGCAGTCCTTTCTCATATCTCCCTATTACCACCTTGCTAACATCCCCCACCTACCTTAATTTAAAGCATATCTAAGCACCATACCATTTCATATATCAATATTTCAGTATGTATCTGTAAATTAAGAGTGTTTAAAAAGAAATATAGCCATGATACTATTGTGGATTTAAAGAAAAGAAAGTATTTCTTAATATTGCCAGTATCCTGTCAGTGTTCAGATTTCTTCAGTTGTTTTCTGTCTTTTTACAATTGGTTTGTTTAAATCGGGATCCAAACAAGGTTTACATAGTTTTAATGTTAATTATTTTTCTTAAATATATATACATACTATGTACCCATAAAATTAAAAATTAAAAATTTTTAAGTTTAATTATAGCAGTTCCTCCTTTTTTCCTATTTGTTGAAGAAATAGTAATTTCTCTCACTTTATGGATTTTGCTAGTTGTGCTTCTGTGTGTTTTATTTCCTATTTTAGATCCAGATACTTGATCAGATTCAGATTTATTCTGATTTTGGCAAGAATAGTCATTCATGATGGCGTGTATTTCCTTATGTATCACATAGGTACTTTCTGGTTGCTTCTTTTTTTTTCATGTTGAGATTGAACAAGGTTTAAGTATCCAGTATCTTTCTTTAGAAAGGATACTTGAGAGGTAAAATTTTTTGAGATTGTCTAAAATGCCTTTCTTACTATCCTCTTACTTAATAGTTTGGCTAGGTGTAGAGTTCTAGAAATTAGATGCCACACTTAGTTATGACTTACCCCTGTACCACTTGTCCCTCTTCTCTTTCCCCCAAAGCTTTATAATTTTGGCATTATAAAATTTCAGTCACATTTTCAATACTTTGGTTGGTTTTTCATATTTAAGATTTTCTTCAAATGTCTGGTGATCCTTGGGTTCTGTTTTTAGTCTATAGCAATGCCATAAAAAGCCAAATTGGAAAGTCTACATGCATGTTTTGTTGGTGCATTTCACTATACAGCATGGATTGGTTTCCTATTGCATTATAACAATTTACTATAAATATAGTGGTATGAAACAACACCCATTTATTATCTCTTAATTTCTGTGAGTTAGACATCTAGGGACAGTGTGGCTGGATTCTCTTGCTCATGGTCTCAAGGCTGAAATCAGCTATCCTGTGTTCCTTATCTGTAGGCTGGGGGTGGACATTTACTTCCAAATTTATTGTTATTGGTAGCAGAATTTAGTTCCTTGCAATTGTAGGACCAAGATCCTGATTTCCTTACGGGCTATCAGCTGGGGCTCCTCTCCATCTCCCTAAGGTTGCCCACATTCTTTGACATGTGGCACCCTCCATCTTTAAGTCAGCAGTGGAAATTGCTTTGATCTCTGACTTCCTTATCTCCATCCAGCCAAAGACATCTCTGCCTTTCACAAGCTGATTTGATTGGGTCAGGCCCACCAGGATAGCCTCCCCTGTCTTTAGATCAACAATGTGATATAACATAATTATGGGAGCAAAATCTGTCAAATTCACAGTCTCAAGGTTGTAGGATGTGTACATCAGGGACGGGTAATCTTGGGATCACTTTAGCATTCCTAGCAGACAGTGATTAGACAGAGATCCTTTCATTTCTTTGGGAATCCCTAAAATATCAATACTTTAGGTCTTTTCTCTGATTTTTATAACCCAGCTACGTTAATTCTGGGAGCTAAGAGTGGCAATAGAGCTGTGGATCTCACTCCTTACCATGTTAACGTTCACTTAATGCTTTTATGTAGTACTTCATCTGATCCTCCTGTATACCTGGTGTCTCCTAGTCCAGGGCCTTTCTAGTTTGCTTTCTTTGAAGAATAAATCACCTGGCTGTTCAGTTTGGCAATGGAAACTTGTGTCTGATTACTCCTCGCAGGTGTTCAGCTGATCTCCCTTTTTTTCAACCAAAGCCTCGCCCCTGTATCTGGTATATCTAATTCCTGACTCTTGTTGAGCTAATGATCTGTTTTTCTTTTGATAGTGGTGTTTCAGTTTGTTCTGTTCTATGAGTTAGTTACATCTCTGATTTACTTTGTCTTTATACATTTTGGCTTAGATTTACAAATTTTTCCTAGTTTTATCATAGATGGCGTTTCTCTTACATTGTAGTCCTCTGAGTAAGTTCTGAGAGGAAAATGGGGGAAATCATTATGCATTCAATTATCTTAAAATCAGATATTTAATAAGTTTAATAAATAGTATTAATATTAATTTTATTATAAAATAATATAAATCATATTTTAATATGCCCTCCATCTGAATTTCTATGGTTCTATTGTTCAATCGATTAGAGAATTTGGAAATAATGATCTGGTCATTGTGTTTTTTGTTTGTTTGGTTTTTTTTTTTTTTTTTTTTTTTTTGGAGACAGTCTTGTTCTCATTCTGTTGCCCAGGCTGGAGTGCACTCGGCTCACTGCAACCTCCACCTCTCGGGTTCAAGCGATTCTCCTGCCTCAGCCTCCCAAGTAGCTGGGTCTACAGGCACATGCCACCACGTCCAGCTAATTTTTTGTATTTTCAGTAGAGACGGGGTTTACCGTGTTGCCCAGGCTGGTCTCGAACTCCTGAGCTCAGGAAATCCACCTGCCTCAGCCTCCCAAAGTGCTAGAATTACAGGCGTGAGCCACTGCACCTAGCCCTTTTCTGTTTTTTGATCTTCCCTTAAATATCCAATAGCTGGATAAGACCAGAAAAAAAAGAATCACCATAATTCAGAGTAGCTAGAATAAATTAATTTTTGATTACTGTTAATCAGTTTGAAAGGTTACCATCATGTCTTTGTTTTTTTCCTAGTTATCTTTATTAAAATAGTTATCTTTATTTATGAAGATAGAAGAAGTTCATAAAGATTTAAAGTGAGATTTTCTTGTTTTGTTTTTTTCTTTTTAAGACACTGGTTAGTTTTTACTGAGCCAGATCTGTCTTCTTGCCTAGTTCCTGTTGCTGTTACTGACAGATGTTTGTTATGTAGTGATCTGGGCTGGTTGAAAAATTAGAGCTATTTTTTTTAATGTGGAAATTCGTCTGTGATCTTGATCTCAATATTGCCTTCATATATTTAACCAAAAGACGATCTGTTGAATAAATATTGTAGTAGATTCAGAATATAGTAGGACTTTTAATATTAGTGACATAAATTATACAGTAGGTGTCAGTCTTATCAGACCAAGACATATTTTATTCTTTTTACATATTAATTGTAGCAGATTTGAAACTTGACTACTCTGAACATTTTGTTACAGCTATAATCATAAAGCCTTCTTGGAAGATTTATTTTTGGTTTTGTGGCATATAACATTTGATGTCTTAGTTTTTTTATTAAAGAAAAGCATAAAAATATATCTAAAAATACTAATCTAAAAATCATTCAGGACGGCAGAAGAAAAAAAAAAATATTTTAAAGGCAGAGATGGTTAATAACCACCTGTGTGAAACCTAATTGTTGCTTTTGCAGATATCCCTATAAAGCATGCTTACCCCTAACCTTATTATTCTAACTCGGTGCTTAATCTAGGCTGCCTATGTTACTGTAAAGTACACAATAAAAGTATACACTTTCAGAACTTTAAACATGAAACTTACGTGATATTTATTGAACACCTTTTACTGTTATAAGATATACTTACCTGTGCAGATATGTTTATTACCAAGTGAGTGATCCTTTTTGTTTCTTAGTTCACTAGTTTGTTGTAAAACCTATAATAGCCTTTCTTTAATGTGCATCGGAATCATATGGGGATCTTTTTTAAAATGCAGGTTTTGGATCAGTACATCGTAGGGCCTGAGATTCTGCATTTCTGACAAGCTCCCAAGAGATAGCAGTGCTTCTATTCAGTGGACCACATGTTGGATAGCAGGGTTCTGTAATATCCATCATAACATTAGAGGTAAAGGTTTTTAATCCTAGCTGTTTATCAGAATTGCCTTAGAGCCTTGAAAATATGTAGATGCCAGGCCCTGCTTTCTACTTACTGAATTGGATCCCCAGACGTAGAAAAGCTCAGCATCTATATATTTGAAAAGCATTCCAGGTGGCTGGAGAACACCTGTAAACCCAGCCCTTTGGGAGGCTGAGGCATGTGGATCACTTAAGCCAGGATTTCAAGACCAGCGTGGGCAACATAGTGAGACTCTGTCTCTACCAAAAAAAAATAATTAGGCATAGTGACCTGCGCCTGTGGTCCCAGGTGCTTGAGAGGCTGAAGTGGGGGATCCCTTGAACCTGGGAGGTTGAGGCTGCAGTGAACCATGATCGTGCCACTGTACTTCAGCTTGGGCAACAGGGTGAGACCCTATCTCAAAAAAAAAAAAAAAAAAAAAAAGCGAAAAAGCACCACAAGTGATACTGATGGGCAGCTTGGATTAAGCACCACTGAATTAAAATAATAAAGGTTAGGGGTAAGAATGCTGCATGCTTTACAGGGATATCTGAAATAGCAACAGTTAAGTTTCAAGTAGATGGTTACTAACCATCTCTGCTTCTGAAATTTTTTTTTAACTTTGCTGTTCCGAATGGTTTTTAGATTAGTGCTTTCAGATGATTTTAAGTATATGTAGTAAGTTGTAGACATAATCATTTATGGCTTATCTTTTATATATGGTCTAGAATGCCTTTTAGGCCATATTTTGTTCACAATTGATAGCCCAGTAAACATTCTTAAGCAAAAATGGATATTGGCCCGATGCAGTGGTTTACACCTGTAATTGTGAACACTTTGGGAGGCTGAGGTGGGAGGATCACTTAAACCTAGGAGATCTAAATTACCCTATGCAACGTAAAAAGACCCTACCTCTACAAGAAAATTTAAAAATTAGCTGGGTGTCCTGCTACAGTAGCACATACCTGTAATCCCAGTACTTTGTGAAGCTGAGGCAGGAGGATTCCTTCTCCCCAGGAGTTAGAAACCAGCCTGGGCAATGCAGTGGGACCCCCATTCCTCCAAAAAAGTAAAATAATTAGCCAGACATGGTAGTGTGCACCTGTAGTCCCAGCTACTTGGTAGGCTGAGGCAGGAAGATTTTGAACTCAAGACAATGAGGCTGTAGTGAACTCTAATTGTGCTATGCACCCATCCTGGGTGACAGAGCGAGACCCCATCTAAATTTAAAAAAAAAAAAAAAAAGAAAAAAATTAACCTAGTGTGGTGGTGTGAGCCTGTGGGTCCCAGCTACTGGGAGGCTGAGTTGGGAGGATCGCTTGAGCCCAGGAGTTCAAGACTTTAGTGAGCGCTGATCATGCCATGGTACTCCAACTTGGGTGGCAGAATAATACCCTGTCTCAAAAAAATAGTAATAATGATAGAAATTTTAAAAAATTGTAGACATTTGCCAAATCATAGAGATATGGCTGGCTTCTGGCACTGCTGGCATCAATGAGTCAAAAATAATTTAATCAGGACTCTGTCCCCTTCTTTTCTATGTCTCTTTTCTCCTCTGTGTTGACTTTATTTTGGGTAGTCTTTTTCTGTATGTGGTGACAAAAGTGGCTAAATAGCTTATGACTCACATCTTACCAATTTAGCAACCTTTGAATATAGGTTCTTTCAAAGATATGACAGAGTCTAATTGTCCCATCATAGGTCAAAGACCCATTTCTGGTACCAGAGGGTCACAGAATCAAGTACCTATGAACCACATGGAATGAATAAGTTTATTAGAAAACTGGAGAAGAGTGATTTCTCAAAAGATGCTGAGCAGCCGATATATATGTCCACTCCACCATTTGGAGGTTATTTGTTAACATACACAGTATAGCTTTAAGTAACTCAAATTTTGCTTTGTTTCTCCTTTTGGGTGTGTCTATATTGGTGCAAAAATAATATAATAGGAATAGGCAAATTGTCCACGGCTGATGGTAAAGCCTTTGCAGATCCTGAAGTACTCCGGAGGCTGACATCGTCTGTTAGTTGTGCGTTGGATGAAGCTGCTGCTGCACTTACCCGGATGAGAGCTGAAAGCACAGCAAATGCAGGGCAGTCGGACAAGTAAGTACATTCTGTTGCAATCAGTATGAAATCATTTTCTTAAAAATAATAAAAATAGCTGACATTTACTGAGCATTTATTTTGTGGCTAGCTAGCACTGTATTAACCACTTAACATGCGATGTCTTATTTATATTCACAAAAACTTTATAAGGTATAGATTTTGTTTTTACTTCCATTTTTCAGATGAAAAGTTAAAGAGAGGTGAGTAACTTAATCAAGGTCAAATAGATAATAAGTGGCAGAGCACGGAGCACCTAGTGTCTAGCTGATGGCTTAGTCAATATGTTATAAAAGACCTTTTGCTTGTTTAGATTTTTTTTTAATGTATTGGTGACAAAGAATAAATGTTTTAATAGTTAGGCCATTTTCCAGTTCATGTGCATTGCTCTGACCATTTTAAAGGGTAGGGCTTTTATTTATTTGCTTTTTGAAGTTGTAAAAGAAGTCATATATCTAGTTCCTATAACTTGAATGTGAGTCCAGGTACTTTATTTATATTTTATCTCCTATAATTCCTTGTATATAGATAGATAGTACTTTGCAATTGGTACGGGCTCAGTAAACATTTTGTGACGTGGCATTTTAAGCTGATATGATGATGTTATCCAATAAAAATCACACCATCTCATATATAAACACAATTATGGATGTATATTGAAAAATGGATAGATACTTCAAGGAAGCAACCAGAAAAGAATTATTAATAAATGTTACCTTTTTCAACCCTAAGTGGCTAATTTTTTTCTCCTGTAATAAAATGAAGCCATTTTATTTATTCTAGCAATTGCCTTAAAATGATTGAGAACATCTGAATATTCTGTTATATTTGGGTTTAGAGAGTAAATCATAGCATTTAAGAATTGTCTTTTGTCTAATGGTGTGTTTTTATACAACATAAGAGCATAAAAGAGGGGTTATACAGTATTAACAAGGTCATGAATTTGCTGTTTCTCTTGGCTCTTTATTAGTGTTCATGTAGATTTTTGTGTTTCTATTAATTTGCTTTATGATTCTTTTTGTAGGTTGACTCTCTTCTTTAGTTAACCTCGGTTTCTATTCCATGGTAAATGTTGAGTTTTACTAGCCTAAAATATTATTGGTAATCTCCAAATATTTTTTTAATGTGGTACTTGCTAAGGTTGTCAAGAGAGAAAATTCAAAACCCTTGAAGGATATATTAAAACCAGTTCAATCAGGAAATAGCATACAAAAATTAAAAGTCACAGATTATTTTGCATTGAAAATACTGGAATTTAACAGCAAAAACATAGAATATATTTGTGACAATTCTATTTATTCAACAGTTTGAGAAATAAGGTAGACTTAAGGGCAGTGAGTACTATGTGCCACATTTATATGTTAGTTAAGGACAGTGCCATGTGCCAGACTTAATATGCCCTTTGCCCACAAGTTCTTAAGTTCAGCTGTTGCTAGAGTAGATCCTGTAAGGTTTTAAAGCTGGAATACACACATAGACATCAAATGAAAAATTCAAATGATAATGTAGATTAGGGTATATGCATAAAGAAGTGAAAGAGAGAGGCTACTTTGAAAGAGAGAAAATGTATGCTATTATACAGGAAGTGTCTTATGGAAAGGATTTGTCCGATGTGTGCTTAAAAAATGATAGAGAGCACTGAGTCTAGGGACTGTCAGTGTCCTGTGAAATGGGAAGTTAAACGATGTTTAAAAGACAAATTTACTTAGTGCTGGTCGAAACCTTCACTTTTGGTAAGGGGACAGTACAATTAACATGCAAATAAAATATATAGTATGACACATAATAATGTAATAACTGTGGGAAAAAATTGAAAGGGAAATGCTAAGGCAGTATTTCGGTTGGAGGTTATCTTAGTTCATTTTCTATTGCTTATCACAGGATTCCTGAAACTGGGCAAGAAAAGGAATTTATTTCTTACAATTATGGAGGCTGAGAAGTCCATGGTGAAGGGGCTGCATCTGGTGAGAGCCTTCTTGCTGACAGGGACTCTGTGGAGTTCTGAGGCAGCACAGGCCATCACATGGCAAAGTAGGCTAAGTGTGCTAGCTCAGGTTTCTCTTCCTTTTATAAAGCTACCCAGCCTCACTCCATGATAACTAATTAATTGATTTACCCATTAATTTATTAATTGATGAATTAAAGCCCCCATGACTCAGTCACCTCTTAAAGGCCCCACCTCTCAGTATTGCCACATTTGGGGTTAAATTTCACATGAGTTTTGTAGAAGTCAAATATGCAAACCATAGCAGAAGTCATGTTACATTTTTTAATAGCGTGGTCAGGGAAGTCCTCACTTAAAATGATGGCTTTTTAGGAAAGACCTGAAATAGGTAAGGGAGTGAGCCATGTCTGAGAGAGGAGCTGTCTTGGCACAGGAGAAGCAAATGCAAATATTAGGAGGTTGGAGGTTATTTAGCATATTTGATGAATAGCAGCAAGACCAATGTGGCTGAAGTGGAAGGAATAAGCGTGAGAGAGTAGCAGATAAAGCCAGAGAAGTAAAAGGGAAGAGAAATACGGTATCCTGCCACTGGGCAGATCTTGTAAGGATTTTGGCTTTTACTGTGAGTGTGATTACAGGCCAGTGGAGGGTTCTCAGTAGAGAAATGACATGTTCTACTTTCCTTTAAATCAGATCTCTGTGGTTGTCTTGTTGAAAAGAGCCTGAAGGAGAGCAAGTATGGAGTCAAGGAGACTGGTTATGAGGCTTTGCCATATCTAAGACAAAGATGTTGGTCTTAAATCTGGGTAATGGTAATAACAGAGATATAGAAAAGTGATTATCTGCAGGTACCTTTAGTATCTGAAGTGAAAGGGCTGTATTTTAAGAAGATAATAAAAGAATTGAGTTATATTTGAAATGAAAGAATATTAATATCCCTGGATTTAGTTTTAGGATTATTTTATACAAAAGTGAGAATCTTTAGAAATGTCTGCAGTTGGAATTGTTTTGGGAAGTTTATGGGGCAAACACTCTTCTCTCTGTTTAATTTTTTGCTACTCCACTTTTTCCCCCCCTCATTTTGCTTGAATTCATCTTTTTCTTTGCCTAATTTACTTCTTCTGAAATATGATTGTATAAGTAAATACATCCAAAACCAAAACAAAAAGAAGGCTCATCAATTATTCATTTACTAATATTACATTCTCCCATCTTTTCTTTCTGATTTCCCTTTACTTGATGGAAGGACTCACATAGATCTTTATAATTAGTAGAAGTTTTGCCCATTTTATACTTTTTAATTAAATTTTATAAAAAATTTTCTACTGACCAAAAAGCATAATTATGACCTATTATTTGTGTTTGATTTCTATAAACTTCTGTGTTTTAAAATTTTATGTTCTTTCTCCATTTAACAGTAAATTAGACTTTATTCTTCAGTTGCATAACTGAAAACATTTTGGAATATCAATAATTTTAATTCAGTGCCATTAATATGTAGATTCTAAAAAACTCAATGAATTCAATTATTTAGCTTTTTGTTATGAATCATATTGAAATAATAATTCTTGTAGAGCACTAATGTTAGTATTAGTCCATTCCCACTCTGCTATAAAGAACTACCTGAAACTGGATAATTTATGAAGTAAAGAGGTTTGATTGACTCACAGTTCCACAGGCTTTACAGGAAACATAGCAGGGAGGTCTCAGAAAACTTACAGTCATGGTGGAATGCAAAGGGGAAGCAAGCATGTCTTACCATGGCTCAGCAGGAGAGAGCCAGCGAAGTGGGTAGTGCTACACGAATTTTTTTTTTTTTAACTTTGTTCCTCTTTGATTGCCAAGTTTAAATTTGTGGTACACACTTAAACGAGGAGATCTGATGAGAACTCACTCATTATCATCAGAATAGCAAGGGAGAAATCCGCCCCTATGATCTAATCACCTCCCACCAGGTCTCTCCCCCCAACACTGGTGATTATAATTCAACATGAGATTTGGGTGGGGACACAGAGCCAAACCGTATCTACTATCAAGATTTGACATGAAAAACCAATACTCCGATTGGGTGTGATTGTTCACCTCTGTAATCCTAGTGCTTGAGAGTCTAAAGCAGGAGGATTGCTTGAGGCCAGGAGTTTAAGGCTGCAGTGAGCTGATCGCATCACTGTACCCCCTCCTGGGTGACAGAGCAAGACTCTGTTTCTAAACAACAGAAAACAAAACAACGAAAAACAATACTTACGCTGTGCAATTTTTTAATATTCTTATTTTGTGGTATGGTGATATTCTTTCCCTAATAGCCGCAGTTTGGCAGAAGCTTGTTCAGAAGGAGATGTAAATGCTGTGCGAAAGTTACTCATTGAAGGCCGAAGTGTAAATGAACACACAGAGGAAGGGGGAGAGCCTCCTTTGTTTAGCCTGTTCTGCTGGATACTATGAGCTTGCACAGGTTTGTATTATCAAAATAAAGCTTATTTGTTGTTGTTCTTTTAAAATCTGATTTGCTTACTAAGGAAATAATGAAATAAATCCTTCCAACCATTAGGATTATTTCAAAAAATAATTTTGTTAGGTAGATGTTATATAAATATGTATGTTCAAAATTTTTTGTGATTATCATTTTCTAATATCTTGTAAACTATTTTTCTCTCATAAGGTTTTGTTGGCAATGCATGCAAATGTGGAAGATAGGGGAATCAAAGGTGACATTACACCTTTAATGGCTGCTGCTAATGGAGGACATGTCAAAATTGTGAAGTTGCTGCTAGCTCATAAAGCAGATGTCAATGCACAGTCTTCAACAGGTCATGCATATTTCTTTTTCAGTTTTGCTAAATAGTAACCTCATTTGGTAATAATGGTTTCACATGAAAGTGATGTTTAGTGCTAATTTTTCAGTTCTCTTATTTCTTAGAAGTGCTACATATTTGCATACATCTGTGTATAATGTTTTGAATTATATAGAATATACTTTGAATGATATTTCTCCTATTTTGTTTATGAGGGCAATTGGTCTTTTAAGGTTCTTTAGGATAAAGTTAAAACACTGACCCAGTTAGAAGGACCACCCTCTTGGAAATTGAGAGGTGTAGGTTGTAGTGCTGAAACTAATGTTTCTAGTTTTTTAGGAGAGCAGTGGGAAGATAGGGAGAACAAAAGATTGTGGAACAAAAGGACACTTCATCATTTCCTACTGTTACTAAATTGTGGCCCACAGAAAAAGTATTGTGAAAACATTGTGTCTTGAAGAAGAGTATAACTTTAGTCTAAACTTTCTTATTCTTTTTTTTTTTTTCTTCAAATTTTGGCCTAGATTTTTTTTTTTTTTTTTTTTTTGAGGTGAAGTTTTGCTCTTGTCAACCAGGCTGCAGTGCAATGGCATGATCTCGGCTAACTGCAACCTCTGTCTCCTGGGTTCAAGCAATTCTCTTGTCTCAGCCTCCTGAGTAGCTGGGGCTACAGGTGCCCATCACCACGCATAGCTAATTTTTTTTTGTATTTTTTAGTAGACACAGGGTTTCACCATGTTGGCCAGGCTGATCTTGAACTTCTGACCTCAGGTAATCCACCCACCTCGGCCTCCTAAAGTGCTAGGATTACAGGCGTGAGCCCCCACGCCCAGCCTAGAAATTCTTATTTTACCCAGAAGGTTGATTTTTCTTGTAACATGGGAAATTTTTATCATAAGAAAAGAATATTTTAGAAATTATTGAATTCAAATTTAGAAATTTGAATTTGATCAGTTAACTGGTATTTGAAGTTGTAATGAAAACACATATATGTAATTAGAAGGTATAGTATAAGATGTATATGATGAATAATTTTAGGTTAAAAATATAGATATAAAAATATAGGTATAAAATACAGGTATAAAAATAAAAGCTTGTGAAACATTTCTCTGATAAACCTTAAAACAAACTTTTTCTCGTCTTAAGGTAAAACTTAGCTCCAGGGCAGACTTGCCCAGTTCTTTACAACTCTCCAAACTGGATAAGTGTATCTCATATTCCACATGTATTTGACTTTGGTTTTAAATGGAAAAGGAGAATAGGGAGTTGATTTCAGAAAGATAAAATGCAGTAGGAAAGGAATTTGATGTATAGATATATATTTACATATATGCATGTATATAATTTAATATGGTTATAGTCTTCAGTTTCCATTTTCTTAATGTAAATTAGCACTTTATTTTGGTATTTTATGTGAATGTCTTTTTATTTTTTTCTAATTAAAATAGGCAATACAGCACTTACATATGCTTGTGCTGGAGGCTATGTAGATGTTGTAAAGGTGCTCTTGGAATCCGGTGCTAGTATTGAGGACCATAATGAAAATGGTCATACTCCTCTTATGGAAGCTGGAAGTGCTGGACATGTGGAAGTAGCCAGATTGCTGCTAGAAAATGGGGCTGGCATTAATACGCATTCCAATGAATTTAAAGAGAGTGCCCTTACCTTAGCTTGTTACAAAGGTACAGTATAAACCTTTCTTGAAACAAAGTTTTTAAACATGTGAAATTATAATTATATTATGTAATCTTTTTAAATTCAAAAGTAAAACGTAATAATAGTCTATAGTATGAATTAAAGTGTTTACAGTGTTTCAGTTTATTTAGTTTGTAAATTTTTAAAGTATAGATTTAACATAAATATTGTCACTGAAAAATGAATGTTGATCTAATTGTTTTATCAGAAACAGTTCTTTTAATATGAACTGTATAATAGCTTTGCATGTTGGTAAGATTTTTCTTGGTATGAAGGGGTACATGGTATTTTAAATGATGTCACTGAACCTGAAAATATTGATAGTACAGAAAATTTAACAATCTAGAACATAGAACATTAATTATCTGCAGACCAAACATCTTTCCAGGCAATTGTCCAGCCTTTGGCATATGTGGAGACAGGCCGAACAATTGCCTGGAAAGATGTTTGGTCTGCAGATAATTAGTGTTCTATGTTCTAGATTGTTAAAACACAGCCACAGAGTGGAACATTTTGACTCCACATATATGACAGATAAATGGCTATAAATTAAGGTGTTTTACTTTTTACGAAAGTAGATTAAGATTTTTTATTAAGAAAATTTTTTATTAAAAAAAGTCATGCGATTTTGTGTTTGTTTAGCCATTTGATTCTATGTTTTATGCCATCTATCTATATAGCTGTCCCATATGATTTACATTGTAAATTCTTGACTCCTATGCATCAAGAAAAAGCTTTTGCAAAACCTAGTAAAACATTTAAGGAGGCACTCATTCTCAGTGACTAACCTTTCACATGTACAAGCTTACGTGTGAATGCTTCCTTAAATTTTGCACCCTGGGCTTTGATTTCCTCACCCTAGTTCTGGCCCTGGTGTTGTTTTGCTCTGTATGAGTAGCCAAGGTTGTGTGATGCCTTTTGGAATAATTTCATTTATAAACATGAATCCTTAGATATTTGGATTAATTGGCTAAAATTTAAGTTAAATTTGAGAAATATGCTTTATTTATAAACTGCTCTTGATTATCTGATGTTAATAGATTTTCAGATAGGGAACACAGCTGCAGTCCCTTACTTCCCTTCCCCAGCCCTGTTTGTAATTAGGCAGAGGCTGACCTTCATTGGGAGGAGAGGAATTAAGCCTTGGGGTGGGCTGATTGGGTGCCTCTTTCCCCTTCTCACAATGCTTTTGAACCCAGAATTGGCTGCATTTCACTACTGAGTCCCAGCTGGCCAGAGAGCTTTGAGATGGGGCTGCATGTAACTACTCTCCCCTTTCCCCTTTGCTTGTAGCCCCACCCTGCTATCCAAAAGGGGCATCTAGGTTGGGGCTTACAGGCTTTAATTAGAAGCTGGATAGAGAACTGAGCTGGTGGAGAACATTTCTACTACTTCCAGGTATCCATGGACCCCCTTCCCTTCCTCTCTTTCTGGTGAGCTTTCCTTGGATGTAGATTGACAACGAGGAGTTGCGGAAGAGCTAGAAGTCAGGTTGAGACTGAGCATTAATGTGGATTTTGGGGAGGGGGAGAATGACAGAGAGGAAAAGGGAGGGTAGGTAGTTGGCAAATACAAGATGTGGCAGATACTACACTTACGCACCAAAGTAAATTTTGTTTTAACTGTTTACCTGTGACTTCACTATCTCTCCTTCTCCACATCCCAGTTAAGTAAGAATTGATTGTTGCTCATTCCAGATAAAGCTGGGAAAAAAAATAAGTAATTTTTTAATTGTTTTTTTGTATAGAATCTGAAGTTCTTTTTAAATTATAATGTGTCTTCTTTTTAACCACTTATATGATATCTGTATCTGAACTTAAGCATATGGCTTGTTTGGAACTGCATAAATGTGTTACATGTGTATATTATAATTAAAAATATAAATGTAAATTAAATGGTAATGTTTTTTATACATACAGTTTCCAGTTTATAGGTAGGTTTTTCCTAAAAAGTTTTTGACTTAGGTATTGGAACTTTCAATACATTTTCTTACAGAAATAACTTGACTGATCATTATTATCTCAGGTTACTAGTTCACGAAAGCTGATTTATTCCATGGCATAAATAAAATAACTATAGCATGCCTGGGCTCTTAAAAGGCTGTAGAGGGAACATTTTGGGTGTTGGATTTTAATGGCATCTTTGTTCACCTCTAGCAGGGATTCTAGTAGCAGCAGTTTCTAGGACAATAGGGTAAGGGGTTAAACAGCAAGATCACTTGTATAATTTGTGTTCTACAGTTGAGGGTGGCTTCTAGTTGACTTCATTATGCTTATAAATTTAATGCTGTAAGTTAAATATAACTTTTCAAAATATTGTAATTTAAAAAAATATTTTGGAATAATAAAATATTTTCAAGTAATCTTATACACTTTTGGTTTAGGACACTTAGAGATGGTCCGATTTCTTTTGGAAGCAGGCGCGGATCAAGAGCATAAAACTGATGAAATGCACACTGCTTTAATGGAGGCTTGCATGGTAAGATTGGTGAAATACATGAAATAAATTTATATATTAACTAGGGTGAGACAGAGCTAATATACAATGAATGCCTTTTCTTTGGGTGCTACAATTCTGTTTGTCAGAACCTTACTGAGTCAGTTGTACAACATTAACTTCTATTAAAGTTACGTTCTGAGGCTTTACAATGCTATCATTTTCTTAGTCTCACATAACTCTATACTGGTTTTATATACTTGTCACCAAAGTGACTTTTTTTTTTTAATTTTTTATTTTTTTTTAAAGATGGGTTTTCACCATATTGGTCAGGCTGGTCTTGAACTCGTGACCTCAGGTGATCTGCCTGCCTCAGCCTCCCAAAGTGCTAGGATTACAGGCGTGAGCCCCACGCCCGGCCAAAGTGACTTTTTTAAAGATTGGTTGAGGATATGGAAAAGGAAAATATGGCCAGGCATGGTGGCTTACTGCTGTAATCTCAGCACTTTGGGAGACCAAGCTGGGAGTATTGGATTAAGAAATTAAAAGGAGGTCAACAGTTCAAGACCAGCCTGGCCAACATAGCAAGACCCCCTCTGTATTAAAAAAAAAATGTTAAAAAAAAAAAAAGGGAAATATAATTCAGAATATGTACATTATTAATAAATGTAACATATTTCAAACCAATAAATTGACTACACAGAAATTTAAAAGTAGAGCATAATTTATGTTACATAATTTCCCCTCTCTCACAGTCTTTTCTGAGCCCTCGATACTCTTTTGAAGAGCTGTGTTTTAGAGTTTGTATTCAAGAATGGTTTATAACAGTACTCTTAAACCTTTGTATCTTGGTATATGATTTGTAACACAGAAGTGGATCAGAATGTTATATAAAAATTTATGAGGAAAACATGCCAATGGTAGAAAAGGCCCCAAAAGTATCTGAAGTTTCTTCTCATCTTCCCTTCAGAGAATAAGTATGTTATTCCTGAAAGAATTCTTGAAAAACTTAACATTCTTGAAAGGATGTTAAATTTTATTTACTATTTTAAAAAATATTAGGTAGCCATTTAAGACTTAAGACTTGAGTTATCTGTTGTTTTCCTTATTGTCATCTTAGTGTTTGCTTTAGTAAATTATTATTATTTTTTTTTTGACAAAGAAAAGTTTAAGCTTTCGAGTTCTTCATCTGTAAAATGAGGATAGTATCTTTCTCTGGAGTTGTGAAGATTAAATGAGATAATGGGTGTAAAGTACGTTAATAGTATTAACAATAACAGTTTTAAAAGTTCCCCATGATAAGGAAATGTAATTATCCTTGCCACCCCCTACTGGGGGAAACAGCCTGTGCATAGATTAAGAAATTAAAATGGCTGTAATCCCAGCACTTTGGGAGTCTGAGGCGGATGGATCACCTGAGGTCAGTAGTTCAAGACCAGCCTGGGCAACATGGTGAAACCCTGTCTGCACTAAAAATACAAAATTAGCTGGGCGTGGTGGCACATGCCTGTAATCCTAGCTGCTCGGGAGGCTGAGGCAGGAGAATTGCTTGAACCCGGGAGGCGGAGGTTGCAGTGAGCCCGGATCACGCCATTGCACTCCAGCCTGGGTAACAAGAGCAAAACTCCATCTCAAAAAAAAAAAAAAAATTAAAATGGAAAAATCTGTAGATCTAGCCAACAAGCACTGGGAGTAAACATTATAAATGAAAGATATTAGTAGGAACCAGACATTTGGAAGGCCTACTGTAATACTGAATTTTTAAATTAGATTTAAAGGAAATGTAGGAGTTGACTATCAAGGGGGAACATTCAGCACTGAAGAAGTAACAAAGTAATCAAACTACTAAGACATTAGATTCTTCTCTACAAATTGAAAAAGAAAAAAAGTAGTAAGACATTTAAATTGTGTAATGTGATAAACATGATGGCAAAAATGGGCATGGCATGTTTGAAAGAATGGGAGATAATATATAGATGGAAAAAAAATTATTGAATGACCAAAAGATGAGAAAAGAGGGCCTTGAAGTTGCCAGTAATTAGGAAAGCAGTGGGAAGAGTAACCACTAAAGGAGACAGAATGTAGAATTTTCTTTTCTTTTTTTTAATTTATTTTTTAGACAGAGTCTCACTCTGTCCCCAGGCTGATTTGTAGTGGCATGATCATGGCTCACTGCAGCCTCAACTTCCTGAGCTCAAATAATCCTCCCTCCTCAACCTCCTGAATAGCTGGGACAGTGTGCACACCACCACGCCTGGCTAATTTTTGTATTTTTTGTAGAAATGGAATCTCGCCATTTAGCCCAGGCTGGTCTCAAACTCCTGGGCTCAAGCAGTCCTCCTGCCTCAATCACCCAAAGTGCTGGGATTATGGGCGTGAGCCACCATTCTTGGCCCTTTTCTTAATTTCACTGGTACTTGGATGAACAATGTGGAAAGTACTATGTACACATTGTATTCCTCTAACATAGTGTGTATCCTTCTGCTACTTCTCCAAAAACTGTTGCATTTTTTTATATTTAAACAAAAGTTTGCTTATCCTTAAGATTTTTATGAAAATCCTTCTTTCCCTCTCTAAACTTTATCCTTTAAGCATTTAAGTTTGTACCATACAGTGTTGATGTTACCTATGGTCTCATAATAGTCTCTTGTTTCACATACTTACTTTTTTTTTTTCTGATGGTTAAGCTTTTTGATTGAAGGTATCATGTTTCTACTTACTTTATATTTTCAATCTCTATTTCGCTCTCCTATGTTAAAAGAATATAGGCAGTACATAATAAATACTGATTTACTCAACTGTTAAATGTAGATTATTCCTATTTGAATGGAGATCAGTAAACTTCATTGTGTAGTAATTGAGAAGTGTTCGGATTTTTCAAGATGTTTTTAAAGGTACTGATTTAATATTTTTGATTGTATTATGATTAGGATGGCCATGTTGAAGTAGCTAGGTTACTTCTTGACAGCGGTGCCCAGGTGAACATGCCTGCTGATTCATTTGAGTCACCATTAACTTTGGCTGCATGTGGTGGGCATGTGGAACTTGCGGCTTTACTTATTGAAAGAGGAGCTAGCCTGGAAGAGGTCAATGATGAAGGTTATACACCATTGATGGAAGCAGCTCGAGAAGGACATGAAGAAATGGTGGCATTACTTCTAGGTCAAGGTAACCATATCTATCAAGACACTAAAGTACAAATGTGTAAAACCCAAGAGTAAAATTTTATAAAATTGGATTTTAGTAGTTCACCTTTCTAGTAGAGTTAACTAGAATTTTAAAAGCATAGGTTTTGGAGCAGACTTCGTAGACTGAATCACAACTCCACTGCTTGCCAATTTTGTAACTTTAGGCAAGTTTCTAACCTTCTGTGCCTCAGTTTTCTCATCTGTAGGGTTGTTGTGACAGTTAATATGTATGTATAAAACTCATGGAACAGTGCTTGTCATATAGTGCCTGTTAAATGTTAGCTATAGTTATAGTGGTAGTAGTGATGACAATAATGTTGTGACCTTGGATAAGTTAATTAACCTCAGTTTCCTTAGCTGTAAAATGGAACTAATAATAATAATACCTAAACAATTTGTAAAATGCTTTGATGTTGCCTGGGAAATAGTAAGAGCTTATTGAATGTTAACATTTTTATTATCATCATCATCATTATCATGAATATCTTTATTTTTGAATCATTATAATGAAGGGATGTAGCTTATTTTTTTGAGTTCTTTTATCACCTGACTTGTACCTTTTGTCTGAATAAGCCTGTACTTCAGCTGTGATATATCAGATCTGGATGTGGTTTTAATAATTTTATTTATTTTTATTTTTAACTACCTTAGGAGTGAGGAGAAAGGCAATTTCTTATTTAGTAGAGTAATATAAATGTTCATTTTTGAGATATAGCTTATTACGAAACAATAATGTTTTTCATATATCTGGAATAAGTTAATGACTTTCTTTAAATAATTAGAATCTTTATTTTAGGAGCAAATATCAATGCACAGACAGAAGAAACTCAAGAAACTGCCTTGACTCTGGCTTGCTGTGGCGGCTTTCTGGAAGTGGCAGACTTTCTAATTAAGGCAGGAGCGGATATAGAACTAGGGTGTTCTACCCCTTTAATGGAAGCTGCTCAAGAGGGTCATTTGGAGTTAGTTAAATACTTATTAGCTGCAGGTAGGCATTTTTGTATTTGGAAGAAGTTTTTTACATGATTTATTTAAGTAAAAATGTCATAATGCAAATATTTCTATAATATGATACACTGAATGTGTACATTTAAGAAAAAGTGATATACTTTTGTATGTATTCTGAGCAGTTTACCTTACTGCTCTTTGAAGTATCTGCAGCTTTAATTTCAAGCAGTTTTGTTGTAATTTTTTTCTTTTTAAAAATGCCTACAATATTCTCTATTTCTAGAAATGAATAAGGTTTTAATTTGTTTAATTTGAGGAGATAGGACTTATCCAGAAGAATTTTTATTTCCATCATATAGGTCTTATGGCTCTTGTATTAAGTCTATGTATTATTTGTTGACACTACTACAGGAGCTAACGTTCATGCAACAACAGCAACAGGGGATACAGCACTAACATATGCCTGTGAAAATGGTCATACTGATGTAGCAGATGTCTTACTTCAGGCAGGCGCAGATCTGGTAAGCTGTGTTACTTTTTAAACCTTAATGCTTAACAATAAGAAATTTTAAATTATGGAGATCTAGACAAAAGGTATCTCTTTACTTTTAGTTTTATGTTGACTTTTTTGCCATTCTTTCTTTCACTTAGTCACATTTTTTTCCACACTGTTTAGTGTCCATTCTTATTTTCCTTAATAGGGTTGTTCACTGCATTATCCCTTATTTTCCATAGAAAAAAAGTTTTGTGTTACAGATATTCATGCAGATTAATTTTCCCTTACGTATTTATTTAACTATTTTTAGAAGACTTTCTGATTTGATATAAAAAGGCAAATGTGGCTTAGAGGAACTTTAGTATTGCTTAGGAAATAAATTATGTCTACAATATTCAGAACATTATTAAATAATAAAAGTTTAAAACATAAATACTTAAACTTTTCCCTCAAGTACTTTATAATTTCAGAAACTGTAATAGGTGACATAAATACTGAGGTTATTATAAGAGATGTGGTAGTGAAAGTGCAGAGTAAAGAAGCTTAGAAAGCGTAAAGCAATCTGACATATTGTATTGGGGATGGCTAAAGTTTAGAAAGATAGATATGGCAGTGTTGTGGCTAAAGAGTATTTCAATTGGAAAAAAATGTTATGAGCGAAGCCTGAGAGGTAAGGAAACATAAAGCAACTGTGTGCGGGTAGAATAGGTGGTCTTCCACTCTAGCCTGTGGGGGAATAGGAATAAGACATCCAAAGGCCGATTTTAGTTAAAATATTAGCACCCATATGTTTATGGGGCTGAGATCTAAGATTAATAAGCAACTGTGCTGTTTCCTTCATAGTTTATGACAAATTCACATGCAGACAGCAGTAAGCCCCCTGTTCAGTAATTAATTTTATAGACAGTGATTTATAATTTAACCTCTCTTGTCATTTATGAAAAGAGAATGTTGAATTAGATTATTGTTGGGGCCACTTACTGTTAGCACTAAGTCTAACAAGGGAGATATAAGCACACAACTAACTAGAATATAATGTGTATAATAAGTGCTTCAAGCTTGTTAGACTTAGAGCTTTCCTCCGTGTAAGAACTGCATTCCTAGTGTTTGCCAGTGTGGCTCTGAAACATACAGCAGTGTATTTTTTAGTACTTGGTTAGTTGATGACAATTAGAAAAACCTAGGATATGGCTTAAGAAAAAAATCAGAAATTGTTCATCATTTCTTTAAAAATAAAAAAATTTTTAAATGCTATACAAAAGATACTTTTCTCAAATCTTTATTTTCTAAGATCTGAAAATTTTACCAGTAGTGTTGTTCTCAGCTATTTAGTAATCACAAGTATGCAGTAGAGTCTCCATCCTTTTGGGACCCAGAAAGCCCTTGTAGCATCTTAGAATTGATGGTTTTAGAAATATTTGTTATCATTTTTACATAAGGGAATGTAGAGATAATAGGAAGTCTATAAAGAGATGGTAATGATGTACTTACTGAAATTCATAGAGGTGGGATGCAGACTTATGAGAGGAAAATAAGTTTGAGTGGATGAGGATACTGCTCATTATATTGATTGTTCAGAGAAGGCCCTGTCAGAGTACCATACATGCATAGTCAGGTACCACAATTCATTGTGTAGAGAGAGGAACAGATTACTCAGATGCATTTAGATAAGGGCATCATGATCACATGACTATAAGTTAAGTTTTAAAATTATTTCCAGTGCTCACTTTGACAGCATATATACTAAAATTTTTTCCATAGGACAAGTTTATAATTTGAGATTTTTTTTAAATTTAGAAATGTATTTCTTAATTCTTTTTCAAAGCATTATATTTAAATATTTAGATTCAGAAATTAGTCCAGTTATTTTCCTTTTGATTTCTATGAAAAAGAACACTTGTTCACTGGCAATTAAGTGTCAATTAAGTCTGGTTTTTGGTTTTTTTTTTTAAACAGGAGCATGAATCCGAAGGTGGAAGAACTCCTTTAATGAAAGCTGCAAGAGCTGGTCATGTTTGTACTGTTCAGTTCTTAATTAGTAAAGGTAGGTTTGTATGAAACAGTTGTTTTTTTTCTCAAAAGTAGCTACCCCTGCCTTCATGTAGAGATTTAAGGGTAAAGTAGTTGAGGGTGAGAGGTTATCATATGAGGAGGGATGCTGTTGACGTTTAATGAGTGAATAGTTGATAAACATCCTGCCATGCACAGACCAGCTTCACACTACAAATAATTGTCATACCAAGTAACACACTTGTTTAGAAGCACTTGTATAAAGGGAAGGGAAATTTCTCTATGTAAAAACTGAGGATTTAGGTAACAAACTCTGCTGTGTTCATGTAATACAGTATTATATCGAAACCTGGAATTTTACGATGTTTCTGCCACTAAAAAAATTTGTGGCAAGTAGTATTTCTACTATTTCCCTGGTTCTGTGTTTCCTTTCTTATAAAATATAGGAAGTTTGTTATAAATACAGTACAAAAAATATTCACAATTGAAATGTGACAAAAATAGCAAATTGCATGAGGATTTTCATTCATGATCAGAAATTTCAGTTTGAATACCAAAGACCTTAATGACCAAATAAAATAAAAGAGAATATATTATTATTTTCTTTAAATTATTTCTTATGTGTTTACTATGAAAGTTCTAGTTGAGACAGTTTTTCTTTCAGAGTTCATCTTTTTTTTTTTTTTTTTTTTTTTTTTTTTTGAGACAGAGCCTCACTCTGTCGCCAGGCATTAGGCTGGAGTGCAATGGCCGATCTCGGCTCATTGCAACCTCCGCCTCCTGGGTTCAAGTAATTCTCCTGCCTCAGCCTCCTGAGTAGCTGGGACTACAGGCACACACCACCGCGCCCAGCTAATTTTTTTTGTATTTTAGTAGAGACAGGGTTTTACTATGTTGGCCAGGATGGTCTTGATCTCTTGACCTCGTGATCCGCCTGCCTCGGCCTCCCAAAGTGCTGGGATTACAGGCGTGAGCCACCACGCCTGGCTTATATTCTTAAGTATAGGAGAGTAGAGATTTTACTTTTGATTCTGCATTGATAAAAGAAAGAGGAAGCCAAGTGTGGTGGCTAACCCTCGTAATCTCAGCACTTTAGGACCCTGAGTCAGGAGAATCCCTTGAGTCCTGGAGTTCAAGACCAGCCTGGACAACATAGTGAGATTCTGTCTCTACAAAAAATTAAAAAATTAGTCAGACATGGTGGCTTGCACCTGTAGTGCCAGCTAGTTGGGAGGCTGAGGTAGGAGGAGCACTTGGGCTCAGGGGTTCAAGGTTACAGTGAGCTATGATTGTGCCACTCTACTTCAGCCAGGGTGACCGAGTGAGTCCTTGTCTCAAAAAAAAAAAAAAAAAAAAAAGTATAGGCTTTATACAATTTTAAAAGGCAATAATATACCATTTTCTTCATATAATAATAGTAAAGAAATCTCAAGTTTCTAATTGTTTATAGGTAAAGAAAATTTGAAATAACTTACCAGTCAAATTACTTTAAACATTTTGAACACGCACTGGTGATACATATTCATAACAGTATTTTCAAGCATGGAATTATATACACAATTGCTGTCCCCTCACTGGTTAATTTTAATGAATTTGATTCCAGATTCTATTATTTTATTTCCATTTCCCATGTTACCCACCACAGTAATCCAAATTAGGGATAGAGGTTAGGCACAATGGCTCATGCTTATAATTTTAGCGTTTTGGAAGGCCAAGGTGGGAGGATCACTTGAGCCCAAGAGTTTGAAACCAGCCTAGGTAACATGGCGAGACCCCGTCTCTACAAAAACAACAAACAAATAAATTAGGGATAGATTCCTATTTGGGAGTAGGGGTGAATTACCCATTTTCCTTGTCAGGTATTTCCTAATAGAAAAAAAAATGGTACTACTCTACTACTCCATTTAGTGTTTGTTCTCTACATATTTAACCCATAGAGGGCAGTATAGTTTATTTTTATTGAGTCATCTTTTCTACTGAAGAACTTAAATTAAAATACAAATAAAACTTCATATTTTACTTTTGATAGTTATTATGTTAGGAGTAATAGGTACTTTTGGTATCTTTTACTGGTACATACTGAAATCTTTTCAAATTATATCATGTTTGTCTGGGATTTATTTACTTTAGAGTAGTTCAAGATGGAAGAGGAGAATTAACGTAGGGTATTTGTGAAATGAGATTGGCCATGTGTTTATAGTCGGCAATTAAAACTCGGTAATAGGTATGTGGAGCCTCATAATACTGTTTTCTCTACTCTTCATGATTTTTAAATTTAACATAATTTTAAGAAAAGCCATTCTACTAATATGATTTTTCATCCCTTTTCTGTTTTAGGAGCGAATGTGAATAGAACCACAGCTAATAATGACCATACTGTACTGTCCCTGGCTTGTGCAGGGGGTCATCTGGCAGTGGTGGAACTACTTTTGGCTCATGGGGCAGATCCTACTCACCGTTTGAAAGTATGTAACTCAAATGTTTGTGCAGCATTGTGAATTAATATTTCTCTTTTGGTCATTATTACAACATACCATGTACAAGCTCCATTCATAATGGCATTCTAAGTGTAAATTTTCTCCTTTTTTACTTGAAGTACTCTTTACCAAACCTAGGATTTTAATGTGTCTGGGACCTTTTGGCTTTATTTTCCTAAGTGATTCTATAACTAACTTATTTTTCTTCGCTTTTTTCCCCATCCATATTCATTCTTTTAGGATGGCTCAACTATGTTGATAGAAGCAGCAAAAGGTGGCCATACAAGTGTTGTTTGCTATCTCTTGGATTATCCTAATAACTTGCTTTCAGCCCCTCCACCGGATGTCACTCAGTTAACTCCCCCATCCCACGATTTAAATAGGGTAAGATTTTAAAAATTAAAGCATTTTATGTTATGTCTTCTTTATCCTAACTCTTTTACTTATAGTATCTGTTTAAATTAGGCTATTTTTGTTGTAATATGTAGTTTTCTTTATAAATACGTGCTTGATACTGTTAATGAACATCTGGTGTAATATTCAGATCCTAAATGATATAATTAATGCTTTACTTTTTAGAGGTCACAATAACAACTTGAATTCAAAGCCCACTAAAAAATGTCATGGAAAACAATTTGGCACCAACATATTTTAAGTAAATATGTCATTGTCTAAGATGGCATATTAAAAATATTTTGAAAAATCTCTGTAATTTATTTTTTATTTACAACATATTACTTAATGGATTGTGTAGGACACTAATAATCACTTAGGGTCCTTTGTCTTAGGCTCCTCGTGTACCGGTTCAAGCACTGCCCATGGTTGTTCCACCTCAGGAGCCTGACAAACCACCTGCCAATGTTGCCACCACTCTTCCCATCAGGAATAAAGGTCAGTTACACTTCTAAAGACTGTTTCTTAATTGGTGTCCAGGTAAAAATAAGATTACCAAAAAATAGCCATTTTTACAAACAAGGAATTTTACTAAGTTGGCATTATTAAGTTTTTTTAACCCATGATAAAAGCATGTTATTGGGAGAAAAAAATAGTTAATAGCACTAATTTGTGCTAGAATTAGAAGTTTTAGCATGAGAAATTCAGATGCTCATCTTTGATGCAATTCTGATTATCCATGATTTCCTTTAATAACTAGTAATTTTTATTCATGTAAAATGTTAAGCTGGGTATAGTTGAGTGATACTTTTATAAATTATTTACTTAAATCTCTGCAGTGATAAAGGCATAAATTAACAAAATGTATTAAATATTAGAAATTTATTTTAGAATGACTGACTTAATATAGATTTTATATCTGGGATACCTTTTCTCAACCAATAATTCAGTTACTTCAGATATGCTTGTTTATTTCTCTAGAATTCTGAGGTCCATATTTGACTTGTGGATTTATACCATGCATGTTCTTAAGTAATGTCCCCAAACATTTTATACCGACCAGTTTGAATTAGTTTTTCTTTTTAAAAGTTTTACCTGAAGAAACAATGCAGTTTTTATTTTTCGGTTTTTGGCTACCTATATTCTTTTATGAACAAGAATGCTATATTTTCACCAGCTCTTTTCAATCACTACCATCAACTTAAAGCCTTGGCACCTTTTTCAGTTGATATAGCAAGCAATTGATTGCTATACCTGTAGCCAGATCTGTCTGTTCACCTGGCTGTCAGAAGATACAGTGGATGGCATAGTCCAGCATCTTTTCTTCCAGGGAGACTGAATCCCAATTCTCTACTGGCCAGATAGCTGTGTGAATATGTGAATTTATATCTTGCCTATATTAGTTTTGAAGGTAGTAGGCCCCAACAAAGACATATATTTTAGTTGGATTTTAATTTCTTGTTACTTCTTAGTGGTTTGGGTACTCCTTGTGTGTATGTGTGTGTGTTTAAAAGGCACAGACTATGAAATGTGAAAAAACCTGACTTAGAGGTCTGTTTTCTCTTCACCCTAACAATTTAGCATTATTATTCTGTTCTTATGATGAGTTTTAACATCTTTATGACCATGTAAAATATCTACACATAGCCCTAGATGTTACTTTAATTGCACACTTAGCTATCACAAACCTGCATTCCTCTGTTGTCTAATTTTAGCCATGTGATATTTTTAAGAATCTGAAATTAATTTACAAAGATTTTGCACATAAAATACATACATTTTATATTTGTGAAAAAGAAGGTGGATTTGCTTTTAACTTTCTAACAGTGCAATTTCACCTTTTATGGATATGACTACTTAGTGCATAACTGTTGGCACTAAACCTCCCAACAGTAACTCTGTAATGAGGATGCCATTCATGTGCACTTCTGAGGGGGTTTCTTTTTCACACAGCTGCTTCTAAACAAAAGTCCAGCAGCCATTTGCCAGCAAACAGCCAGGATGTACAGGGTTACATCACCAATCAGTCTCCAGAGAGCATTGTAGAAGAGGCTCAGGGAAAGTTAACAGAACTGGAACAGAGGATAAAAGAAGCCATAGAAAAGAATGCACAGCTGCAGTCCTTGGAACTGGCTCATGCTGACCAACTTACCAAGGAGAAGATCGAGGAGCTGAACAAAACGAGGGAGGAACAAATTCAGAAGAAACAAAAGATTTTGGAGGAACTACAGAAAGTAGAACGAGAGTTACAACTGAAAACTCAGCAGCAGCTAAAAAAGCAGTATCTAGAGGTTAAAGCTCAAAGAATTCAACTTCAGCAACAGCAGCAACAGTCTTGCCAACACCTGGGATTACTAACTCCTGTTGGGGTTGGAGAACAGCTTTCCGAGGGAGACTATGCACGGTTACAGCAAGTGGATCCCGTTTTGCTTAAGGATGAACCCCAGCAGACTGCTGCTCAGATGGGTTTTGCACCAATCCAGCCTCTGGCGATGCCTCAAGCTTTGCCTCTGGCGGCAGGTCCCTTGCCTCCAGGGTCCATCGCAAATCTTACAGAACTGCAAGGAGTGATAGTTGGACAGCCAGTACTGGGCCAAGCACAGTTGGCAGGGCTGGGGCAAGGAATTCTGACAGAAACACAACAAGGGTTAATGGTAGCCAGCCCTGCTCAGACCCTCAATGACACGCTGGATGACATCATGGCAGGTGGGTTTATATTGTTATGAGCAGGTATCAAATATGATTTGCTTAAGGCGAGTAAGAATGTACCCAAATTTTTTGCCGTTACCCAACTTGAGAACTATTTTTGGACTCCTGACTCATGTCTGTCTTTAGAAATATTAGTTCAATCTCAGAAGTTCTCAAAAGGATACAGGTGGAATTAAAGATTAGCTCATTCAATACAAATGACAAGCTTTCTGGCTTAGCTTGGTAGCTTGAGAATGTAGGATTTTCAGTAGTGGGGTTGATGTTTGATTTTTGTTTTTGTTTTCGTTTTTTTCCTTTAAGTTCAGAATACTGAGACTGAATTTTGGCATTTTGCTTCTGTATTCACACCAATAAACTGGGAAGTTGATAGAAGTTGAAGTGCAAATCTAGTAGGACACATCAGGAAGCTTATTTATGAACATAAATCCTTTACATCCTAATGGATCAGACTTCAAACCTGATGGATATTTAAAAAAAACACTTCTACAAAATTAATAAAGTACCAAACCAAATAGTTTAATTATACTGTATGTAAGTGATTTTGTCCCCTGTGAATGTTAATGTGTAGTCTCTTTCTAACTGTATCATGAGAAGATGTGGCCCCCTGAAAGTATAAATGATATATTTTAGATGTGTAGCCAGATAAATTTCATTCCATTATAACTAGTTTCATTGGCAAGAAGATATATTTTAGAGGGTTGTTTCAATGTTTCTAGTTTTTGGTACTTGTTTTTTGTAAGTTTTGTAACAAAGTAATGGGATTAGATTTTATAGGGTTGTAAGCTATAACAATGCTATACTGAGAAGGATAATTTGCTTCATTAAAAAACAAAATTTGGAAAGGAAAACAGAAGAATGAAAGGAATAAACAGTAAAATGTTGGTAACTTTCATCTGATCTCTTCCCCTTTTTTATTCATTGGTCTGTACTTAAAGGATGATTTTTCTAATTTTAAAACTGTTTCAGTAGCATTACATATGATGAGATTATACATTTTTTTCCAAGTTTCATCTTTTAAAAGAATAATAGAAGACTAAATTGTGTAGTGTTTAGATATTTAGCTAACATTCAGTTACTAAGAAACCAGCTGAGACAGATTTTATACTTATAAATATCTGTAAAGTTTACTAGTTCTCCTTTAATAGCACCTCATAGTTATAACATGTGGAATGAAAATTTCTGCTAGTCTAAGGGTTAAATAAGCACATTGGAAAAATACTAGTAATAATTAGTAGTAAGAATTGTACCACTCTTATTGATGAGTGTAAAATTTTTCTGTAGATTTGAAAATCACTACTAATCATGACTAGCTGATTATAATAATTGGGAATAGAATTTTAAAAATATTAAATATCCTGTGAAAGCTGATTAACCCTAAATTTGATACTATGTCCATGGCCATGAATTTATTAATAATAGTGTCCTATTATGTCAAACTACCAAAGGATGTATAGAGTTAAATATTACTTATCCACTTAATAAAGAGTAGGCATTACATAGTAATGGATGTTTAAAATTTTTTTTTTGATATAATATCAGAGTTTACCTGATGTGCTTGAGCATAGTTGTCAACAATGATTTACTAGTTGTACAGTTTTGTATGCTGATCAGAATTATCAGAAGTTTGTAAAGTATCTTTTCTTTTGATTCATACTTGAAACAAAAACAATTCTCTTATATGTGTTCCCAGTGTTCCGTATAAAAATTTTTTCAGTGCACATAACTTTTTAGGAAATATGACAAATGCTTGTCATAATACAAAAATATTTTACTTTTTTATTATGCTCATTTCTATGGGGAGAGGAAAGATAGTCAGAAGGAGGAAGAGTAGGATTAAAAACATTTGGCTACTTACCTGCAACTCATCCCTGACAACAGGCATGTGCACATGCACACACAAACACATACATTCATGCACTCACTTTTGCAGCCTCAATCTTAAATTTCTATGGTAGGATGTATTCTTTCAGTTGCTTAATGATGATTTCCACTTCTTTCTTAGGGCTTGGAAGTATATTATAGCCTCATTAGTCTCATCATCTTCTTTCTCTCCCTCTAGTACAGTCCCTGCTCTTAATTTCTTAGTCTTCATTTATTAGACTTATATCATAAAATTTGCCGACCAAAATTGTCTGTATTTCCTGTTCTTCACACTTGCCAACCAGAATCAGCTCCCTGTTTAACCTGTCTCAATACCTTGCCTTTGCTATCATCTCCAGTTCCCTTTTTCCTATGTTGACGTTAAAACTTTTCTTACATGTGGTTCTCCCTCTATAAATCTAACCCTGAAATGAAGCCCTACATGTAAAAATTTTTACCATAGTTCCTTCAGTACCTACATATTTACATTTGTTACTTTTACTTGTAGAGAATGCATGTGTGATTGACAGTTACTTAATTTTAGTAAACCAGTTTCATAGGTACCCCAAAGGAAATGATGAGATAATTGATTTTTGCTATCTCCTTTTAGATGAGGTGATAAGAACAAACAATTCGACTTAAAAAAAAAACTCTGTAATTTTAGTAGGTTTTTTAAAAGACAATATTCCAACTGAAATGTAAATTATAATTTAGTCATTTAACAATAAAGTTTAGATTTTTTTTAACTTGTTTAGTATTATAAAATAAAATAGTGATTCAGACAGACTGGTGTTCATCCTGTTTAAGCGACTTTTTGTATTTAGCATTTTTACTGTGAAAATCCAATCAAAGGAGGTATGGAATCAATTTTAAGAGCTCTAGATTTTATATTATTTTGAAATTTATATCTACAATATGTACATTTAAATTATCTTGATCTTTTTATAACATACAAAACTATCAATATGGAGTAACAATATCAAGAACAGTAGATGATCAATTTAATATATTAGTATATGACCTTTTCTATTGGTCTGGATCCTTAAGGATTCAAACAGTGTTTTGTTTTGTTTTGTTTTGTTTTGTTTTCTCTTTCATTTTTCCTTTGGCTTTTAAGTGGACTTAAAAATGTATAATTATAGAATGTGTGTTGCTATGATGTATAGTGTATGTTTGTGCCTGAACTAAGGATTTCATGTAAAATAGATTTCTTAAATTATAATCATGTTTATAATTGTTACAATAAGATAAATTTTAGTTTTATTCTTGACAGGATCTTAATCTCTTTTGCCTGGTTTCAGATCCAGTTGTGAATCATGATTGTTTTCTGTCTGATGTAGTTGATAAGTACTTTGGTAATACACACATCCACACTGCTGTTGACCAGTCAAAGATAAATGCCCATATTTTAATATTATAGCATTTTTCATGCGGTTGGGGGATTTGATGTTCACATATCAACTCCAGAAATAAGGCAATGAAAGAATAAAGTACCCTCAGCTGAATCTACAGTATATCCTATGCCAGCATATTTGGAGTCCTCCCATCTCCAGTACTGACCAGAATAGCCTTTTCTTAAGTTGCACGTTTTGGTGAAAATAGTATCACAGCAGTATCATACTCAGAAGAATAATAATCCATATTTGAAGAATGTTTGTGTGCATACATTTATTTCTATCCTAATCTTTTAATTTTGTCCTAAGTCAGTGTGATTGCTGGATTCATTGGTGAGCATTTTAGCCCCCTCAGAAACAATTCTTCATATGAGCAACTACACTTCTATATGAGGAACAAATTTTTGTATTTGAATATCCTGTCATACAGAGGGCTACAATGCACAATATTACTATATTCCTGTCTGCAGTTAGTAAAACAGTAGGAAGTGTTTTAAATGATTGCATAGTGAGATTTCTCCCTCTCCAAAAGTAATATTAATTTTACTAGTTCTAGAATATAAGATGTGAAATTGGCAAGTAAAAACCACATATTTCCCCTTCTGATCTTGACTGTTTTACCTTTGATCCCTTTTCTAAGTAAGATATAATGGACAACTTTCCATTTGCATTTATATTTAATACAAAAACATTTTTATTTTCAGGGTTATTTTTAATTAAGCTTTTACGACTACTTAACATAACAGGGGAATTTGTTTTTCAGTTGGATTATTATTTAGAAAATGAGTTGCTCAATATACATTATAATTTTAGACTGTCATCAGTCAACGAGAACTAGGAAAATTAGTTATTAGTGCTATAGTAGTCTTCCTGTAGACATTTTGTTTTAAGAAGTCTTTAAATACTTTCGAGTTCATATGTCTTACTGTTACTTAACAATGTTTCATCCTTATTAAGTGCAGTTATTTTGTTTAACAGCAGTCAGTGGAAGAGCATCTGCAATGTCAAACACTCCTACCCACAGTATCGCTGCTTCCATTTCCCAACCTCAGACTCCAACTCCAAGTCCTATCATCTCTCCTTCAGCCATGCTTCCTATCTACCCTGCCATTGATATTGATGCACAGGTAAGTCCCACATTTAAGAGAGAGGGGTTTTCACTGGAATTATGCTACAATTACAAACAGTAACTTTCAAAGATTTAAACCATGAAAGATTGCTTTGTCTCTAGGCAGTCTTGAGCCACACTTTTAAATTAATTAGAATTCACATTTAAAAAATAAAATGCCAAATATAGATTATTAGTGATAATTATGTGATGGTCTGAGTTTCCAAGGTCATCAAGTAACCTTTTTTTTTTAAAACTTTAGAAGAGGATATAAAAGAAATACTAATAATTAGTAGAAGATATGGTTTGAAATATATAATGGATTGCATGTAAAAGGAAATGGGTTCTAATATAAAATTTATATTTTCATATGTCATATACATGATTGATACCATATACATGGCCATCAGGATGGAGAAATGTTTGCAGTTTAGTTTTTGTATTTTGATTAGTACCTGGAGTGTGTACATTATAAAACTTTTAGTTTTATATACGATCATTTCTTTATAATAAAGCCTGAATTTTAGCAGGGAGAACACTGGGAGAAAGAGAGAAGAGTGGGTGTGTGTGTATGTTTGTGTTGGATGGGCCATTAAGGGTGTGTACTCCTAACCTATTAAAAATAAAGTTTCCTTTTTATTAAAATGTTTCTCAGTAACACTATGGAAAAGGAATTTTATTTCTGTTCTTTCTTGTTGCCCAAATGTCTGTTGTTTTATATATACTGACTTTTTTGTTGTTGTTGAGTACTTAAAATTGCTAGGGATTGACTATTTTTAAGGAATTGTCTCATCTAATCCTCAGACCATTCATGAAGTAGCTACTCTTAATACCGATCTCCCTGAAGAAGACACTGTAGCTATGAGAGAGATTAAGCATTTTGTTTAGTTTCTCCATTTAGGCTAAGAAGCGGCAGGGCTGGGAATATTCAAGTCTGACTTCAAAGACACCACTCTTTCTTTTTTTCTTTTGTAACGGGTTCTCACCATGCTGCCTAAGCTGGTCTCAAACTCCTAGGCTCAAGCGATCTTCCCGTCTCAGCCTCCCTGAGTAGGTGGAATTACAGGTGTGCCATCACATCCCAAAGACACCACGCTTAACTACCACCTACATAGCCTTTAAAAAAAAAAAAAATTTACAAGCCATATATAGTCAGCCTGATTAAAAAAAAAAAAAAAAAAAAGAAAATAATAATAAAATAAAAAATAAAAAACAAATTGAGACATTCATGTGATGAACCATAGTTATTTAAATTTAATATTGATAGCATTGCAGAATTGGTTTGAACTTGGCATTGAATTTGCATTATTTTTCTCTAATCTTTTTTGCTTTGAGGCTATCATATTATTATTATTTTTTCTTTTGAGGTGGATTCTGACTCTGTCACCCAGGCTGGAGTGCAGTGGTGAGATCTGGGCTCACTACAACCTCTGCCACCTGGGTTCAAGTGATTCTTCTGCCTCAGCCTCCTGAGTAGCTGGGATTGCAGGCGCCCACCACCACACTCAGCTAATTTTTTGTACTTTTAGTAGAGATGGGGTTTCACCACGTTGGCCAGGTTGGTCTCAAACTCCTGACCTCAGGTGATCCGCCCGCCTCAGCCTTTCAAAGTGCTGGGATTACAAGCATGAGCCACTACCCACGGCTGAGACTGTCATGTGTAGCAAGAAGTAGTTTTTTTTGTGCGCTCAAGAATTGATCCATTAGCAAAAGTAAGTACTTCGCCAAAATGTAAAAAGACATCTTTATAAAAATGTTTTTAAACAGGCACAGAAAAAGTTTGTCTAGGTATTGATTTCACTGAATATGAAATTATTGTAGTGATGGTGAAATGATTTTTCCTGGCTGTACCATTCACCAACTATCACTATATTATAAATTAATTCTGAGAAGTTACATGTAGTTTCTTAATTAAAATTTTTTTTAAACTTACATTTTAAACGTAGGCATGCTTTTATAGAAAGATTCGAATATGGCTCCTTAAACATTTACTCTTTATCTATCTGATCTATACATCAAGGTTTGTCATTTGTTGGGTTAGCCAAACCTGAATTAAACTAGTCTCTGTGGAGTTTTACCATACATGTTTAGTTAGACATTAAAAAGTTCCAACCTTGGAAAAAAATACTGTTCAAAAATAATTGTTCACATTTTTTTCCTTTAATTTTTTATATTTGTTTTTAAAATTTACTAGTTTTTGGTCAGGCGTGGTGGCTCACACCTGTAATCCCAGCACTTTGGGAGGCCAAGGTGGGCAGATCACCTAAGGTTAGGCGTTCCAGACCAGCCTGGCCAACATGACAAAACCCTGTCTCTACTAAAAATACAAAAATTACCTGGGCATGGTGGCACACACCTGTAATCCCAGCTATTTGAGAGGCTGAGGAGGAAGAAGTGCTTGAACCCAGAAGGCAGAGGTTGCAATGAGCTGAGATCATACCATTGCACTCCAGCCTGGGCAACAGAGTGAGACTCTGTCTCAAAAAAAAAAAAAAAAATTTGCTAGTTTTTATATCAAACAGATACTTAAGTGATTAAAAATGAAGATCCTTTTGTATTCAATCCATCTGAAGTTTTTGTTTCAATAAGAAAATAAAAATTTTGTGGGCTCCTAAACATAGTAGGTACTTTGATTATGTGTGATAATATTGTGCTGTGACAAATGATATAATGAAGAAATTAATACTAAGATTCCTCTTCTGTTCTGAAAAATTAAACATTCTCTAATATTTGGATCTTCCATTTGTTTATGTAACAAACCTTAACATACAGACTTAACACTTTGCAGATATTAACTTCTTTAACTTAATATTTATAACAATCCCATGAAGTAGGTACTTTTAATATTACCATTTTCCATTTGAGGAATATAAGACGTAAAGATATTAACTACCTTGCCCAACAGCTAATTGATGGTGGAGAGTATGTGAAATTATCTTTTACTTTTAATGGTATAAATTTGAATATTTTTCTCTATTCTTACTGGTTTGTAATACAGAGAATAGTTTAATCACAATGATTTAACAAGAGAAATTAAAGAGGCTAGCAAAAATTAATTAACAGTGATATATAATATGCTACCATTAAAGCATTCTACTTTAAAATTCATGCATTCTACTTGTTCATATGAACTAGTTTTAAATAGGTTATTTATTTTACTGATTATTCTCATTTATTGAATACCTTGAAGTGCTGTCCCACTTTTTAAGCTTACATATAACCTGACTGGATTAGAAAGCAAGATATTAAGGATTTCAACGGTTGTGGAAGTTTAAAAAAAAAGTTCAGCTCTTTAAGTCCTAGTAATCAAAGTAATTTAATTATATTAAGAGTAATTAATAGATGACGTACTCCCCTTTCTTTTTTTTTTTCTTAGACAGAGTATCACTCTGTCATCCAGGCTGGAGTGCAGTGGCACCATCACAGCTTGCTGTAGCCTTGAACTCCTGAGCTCAAATGATCCTCCCACCTCAGCCTCATAAGTAGCTAGGAGTACAGGCATCCACACGACTTCTGACTAATTTTTTGTAGAGATGGGGTTTTGCTGTGTTGCTCAGGCTAGTCTCGAACATCTGGCCTCAAGTGATCCTCTTGCCTCAGCCTCCCAAAGTGTTGGGATTACAGACATAAACCAATGTACCCAATATACTTCCTTTTTTAAAAACAGTTCAATGCTTTTTCACCTGAATTTCAGCCCATTAAAAGTTGCCTTTCCTTCAGTATTGCCATCTGTGTTACTACTATTTCTTATTTTTCATTTTGTATCACTGTTATAAAATTGAGTATTCATGTTGATATTTTTACATTAAATATATTTTCATTTTTTATAAGCCAGAATTCATCATAGCAGCCTCTGTTACGGTATGGAATGGTGTATATATTATGGCATCGTGGACTAACTGAAATTTTCCTTAGAATGTAAACCTGAATGAGCTCTTAACGCTCCAGACATCTGTCTCCTTATTCAGATTTGGGACTTTCTCTTAGATATGTGACAAGTAATATAACTTCTTGACTAATACAACTTTGTGCAATATAATTTGAGTCAAAGGATCCTTCCTGTAAGTGGTACTTTGCCTTCTACAAAATCATCAGCTGTATTATAATTATTTCCATGACTGGTATTTGAAACACCTGTTTTTTTCTTTACCTTGTCATTATTAATATTAACCCAGCTTTCTATTTCAGACCATTTGTCTATTGATGTACTGAGAAACAGAGTAATATTTCTTGCCATTTTGGGATTGTGTAGGTATTTTTAGGAAGATGGGAAACCTCACTTCAGACTTTTCAAATTCTTTCATTATTGTCTTAACAGATTGTCATGTTAGTTGGTTAAGTTTCTCCTTAATGCAGAAATACAATGGAGTTGCCCACTTTTAACTTCATTTGCACAAGGAATTTAAAGCTGCTTTCTTAAGTTTTCAATGTTTGTTTCTTGAAATCTCATAGTACATTATTATGCTTGTCTCCTAGTATGAACCTGAATTTGCCCAGTAATCACTAAGCTCCATTGAGTCCTTTATTATCTTTGTCAACCCTAGAGTACTTAGTAGAATGCTTTAAATATAAAAGGTGCTTAATAAATGTCAGTTGAATTTATGTTTTGTAATGTTGGAAAAAATGTTTTACTGGTCCATTAAAACTTTCCGTGCTTATCGTTTGCAAATTTTATGTACATCTCTTCATTTTCTGTTTGAGATTGATATAGCTTTCCTAAATTACTCTTTAAATCCTGGAAGAATTTTAGAAACCTTATAAACTTCATTGTAAAATTGACTCTGCTGATTGCATATGCACCAAAGTAGAGTGGACATAAGACACAAACACTTAACATTAGATTCACCACAATCTGCTGTCCCTTAGGGCCCTTTTGTGATAATAGTGGGAAAAACAGGATTTTGTTATCAAGAAGATCTTTCAGCTTTTTAAAGTCTATCTCTACCAGTTGTTAGTTTGTGTGGCCATCGGAAAGTTATTTATCAGACCCTTTATCTTCTTTTTTCTGAAATCAGATATAATTTCTTCCTATAAACCTGAAATGAAGATCAGATACTCTAACACAGTCAAAGCTGTCACTCATTTAAGTTTCATGTCCTTCTCCATTGTTGTAGTTGGTGCATCTCTCCCTTGTGGCCATCCCTGATCTCTGCAGTCAGTAGCTCTGCTCTCTGCCAGCCTCTTCTGCAGAGCAGCTTTTGCGGTCTCCCTCTTCATCACTGACTAGTAGGCTTTTTCTTTTTTCTTGACTCTTACTGATTTTGCCTTTTGTCTTTTGTTTTTCATTTCTTATAATAGAATTTGGTCTTTAGAGTTATTTACATTCTGGGAGAATATGCTTTTCCATTTTGTGATTATTATATACTTTCTACAAATACAATGTGTAAATGCAGTCAATGCTATGTATAGTCCCTTGTTTATTATGTTTATTAGTAATAGTTTTTGAATCTGTGATCTTTTACAGCTATTGCCATTCATTTTACTTAACTATCATTTATTGTTTCCTTAGTAAAGCATCACTTATAGGTAGAAAATACAAACATGAATAAGATATGTTCCTTACCTCCCAGGAATTTATAGTTTCTGTGGGTGACAGACATGTAAGGCAGATTGGTGATAAGTACTGTAATAGAGGTACATATGTGAAAATGAGGGAAATACTTACAGCAACACTGTCTAGTTGAAAAATAAGGTGAGACACGTTTGTGATTTTAAATTCTCTAGGAGTCACATCAAAAAATGTGAAAAGAAATAAAGGGAATGAATTTTATTTTATTTTTATTTTTGAGATGGAGTCTCGCTCTTGTTGTCCAGGCTAGAGTGCAAGGGCATGATCTTGGCTCACTGCAACCTCTGTCTCCCAGGTTCAAGCAATTCTCCTGCCTCAGCCTCCATAGTAGCTGGGATTACAGGCATGCACTACCGTGCCCAGCTTATTTTGTATTTTTAGTAGAGACAGGGTTTCTCCATGTTGATCAGGCTGTTCTCGAACTCCTGACCTCAGATGATCTGTCCGCTTCGGCGTCCCAAAGTGCTGTGATTACAAGTATGAGTCAACACGCCCGGAGAATTTTGAAATATATTTTATTTAACTTAATATATCCATAATATTGTTTTAACGTGTAATCAATACAACACAATTGCTGAGATAATTTACATTTTTACTTTGTACTAAAAGTCTTCAAAATTTGATGGGCTTGTTACACTTAGAGCTGGAGTGATCAAATCATTTTGGTTTTCCTAGGACTTTCCTGTTTTAGTACCAAAAGTCCCTCATCCCAGAAACCTCCTCAGGCCCAGATTTGTCACCCTACTTATATTATATCTAAATTTGGATTTCATTGAAAATACTTGATTGTATTTAGATTTGATTAAATGTGCAGTCGAAACGTAGATTCATTTACTCAAATTGTTTGAGACATCCTAAGTTTTCCAATAACCAGGCTGAATATCGGTTACTAAATTTAAAGTTAAATACAATTAAAAATTCAGTTCTTCTGTTACACTAGTCGTATTTCAAGTGCTAATAGTCACATGTTGCTAGTAGAGTACTAAAAGTATCTAGCTGGAGGTGTTGGCACACGCCTGTAAACATAGCTACTCGGGAGACTGAGGCAGGGAGAATTGTTTGAACCCGGGAGGTGGAGATTGCAGAGAGCCAATATCGCGCCATTGCACTTCAGCCTGAGAGACAGAGCGAGACTCCATCTCAAAAAAAATAAATAAAAAATAAAAGTATGAGAAATTAGATAGTTTGCTAGGTTAGCATTTAAACTAACAGAATATGAACACTGGTAAATCTAGTGTTGGTCACTATTGTTATAAGAAGGCAGAAGCAAACCATATGTAGATAGTGTCATGTCTCGTAATAGTCTTTGCCTTTAAAAATACACAGTACAATTTGGATGTTTGGTTCCTTTGTATTTTGGAGCCTTGTTCTCAAACACAGCTAAGTTACTTGGAAACAATTTTTTTTATTTCAAGATCTACTTTTCAGTTTGTTAGGTGGGTCCACAATTGCTAATTTGGCCCTACTACTGAGGATTCTACTTGACATCCTGTGTGTTTTGAGGTCTTTCTACTCTGGCTGGTGGGGAACCAAACTATTCCTGGCCCCGTGTGACCTCTGGGTATTATTCAGACTGATTGTCTCTGGTGGTCCTTCCCTGGCCTTGGATAATTTCCTCATGCACATGGGCTAATCAAAACTCAGCTGAAGATTTGACGGGAATCCACTGCACATCTCCAGAGTACCCTCTCTGCAGTGCTCTCCTCTTCAGTAATCTGCTCCATGAATTCTAGCCACCTTGACCTCTCCATATTCTGTCTTCTCAAGTTGGGGGAGACTGCCAGACTCTGTTTGGATACTTGCTCCCTGCACTGTAGCCTGGAAACTCTCCAGGCAGTAAGTTGGGTTAATCATTTCTGTCCTCAGGGATCATCTGCACTGTCTATCTAAACACCATTGTTTCAAAGAGTTTTTTTTTTTTTTTGTAAAGTTATTTGAAATAGGAAAATAAATCTGATATATGTTTCTCCATTAATGGCGAAAAGCACAAGTGAATCACAGTATTTCTTTCAATTTCTTTCATGTGATTGAAAGTCATACTTTATTTTTCTTGATACTTGCTTTAAGAATTGCCCATAAAGTTCAAATATTTATTTGTAGCCTTTAAAAAAAAACTCACAAGTTGGCTACTAATGTGGAAAAAATTAAGTAAACCTTTCTCTCCTCTCCCCTTACCTACCCTCTCCTCCTCTTCTCTTCTTTCTCTTTTTTCTTTTCTGAGATGGAGTCTTGCTCTGTTGCCCAGGGTAGAGTGCTGTTATCTCAGCTGACTGCAACCTCTGCCTCCCAGTTCAAGCGATTCTCCTGCCTCAGTCTTCTGAAAAGCTGGGACTACAGGCGTGCGCCACCACGCCCAGCTAATTTTTGTATTTTTAGTAGAGACAGGGTTTTACCATGTTGGCCAGGATGGTCTTGATCTCTTGACTTCATGATCTGCTCACCTTAGCCTCCCAAAGTGCTGGGATTACAGGTCTGAGCCACTGTACCTGGCCGTAAACCTTGCTTTCAAATGCTTGATATTGTAGAGTGGTACATAACTTTTTGTGTGCATTTGGTATGTTTGTATATTATGTATATATTAACATCTTAAATTATTTAATAAACTAATTAAAAAATAATTTTTTATAGACTGAGAGTAATCATGACACGGCGCTAACACTTGCCTGCGCTGGTGGCCACGAGGAACTGGTACAAACACTGCTAGAGAGAGGAGCTAGTATAGAGCACCGAGACAAGAAAGGTAGGGCCTACTTTTATTTGTTTTTGGAATGCTGGTCAAAAAATCTATTTAGCAACATTATTTCTTAGTCCTGTTTTGAAGGTTGTATATTTTGTTCCTTTGCTTAGCATATAGTGAGAAGATCACTATTTTTCTCCAGGTTTTACTCCACTCATCTTGGCTGCCACAGCTGGTCATGTTGGTGTTGTGGAAATATTGCTGGACAATGGTGCAGACATTGAAGCCCAGTCAGAAAGAACCAAGGACACACCACTGTCCTTGGCCTGTTCTGGGGGAAGACAGGAGGTAATGTTTCCCCTTAGTGTAATTGTTTTCCTCTGTCTGTTTAGCAAATGTGTACTTTCACTTATATTATTTTTTCTATCAGAACAGTGCTTTGGCATTTATAGATTTATCACAATAACTGAAACTACTGTCTACTAACAAACAGATGAATATCATTGTTAGCTGTAAGCTGTCTTGCCAGAAAAATCAAACATTGTTTAGAATCCTGCTCATCTAAAAGTAATACTGCTATAGGAATCCCTGTTTATTGAATTTAGGGTAGGAGAAAGACTATTCCAAGTCAAATCAGTTAAGTCCTAATGTACAGGGCATATATTCACTCATCTTTGCCTGCCCGATAGTACATGGCATAGAAGATACTTAATACCAGTCTCTGTTGCTGTCTATAAGATTAGTAGAGAACTAAGAATACTCCATTTTTATGTGTTTTGAAAACTCTTGTCTTGTTTTGATTTTCCCCACCCTTTCTCAACTCTGGAGGCAAGGTTCTCAGGTAAGATGGTAAGATTATATGACCTTTTGGTTTTTTAAGGAAACTAGAAAAACTGATAGAGATTAGCTAGACCCAAGAAAATATAGCTTTACACTCACTTGTGTATCTTGTGGCATTTTGTAATCAGCTGGATAACCCTTTTTTTTCTTTTTCAAATCCAGTCCTTTGTACAGAGGATATAAACCAGATGTGTTGTCTCCATAGATTCTCTTCTCTATCAAGGAATTATTGAATCTTAGATTTAGAAAGCACATTAGGTCATTCAGATCAGTGTCTTACTCAGCTTTAAAATCTTTTTTTTTTCTCTTTTTCATTTATAAGGTTTTCCTATTTATTAAGCCTGAAGTATGCCTTATTTGTTTCCCCACAGTTCTTAGTTTTGTTCTTTAAACAAATGGAAAGAGGTTTATACCTACTTCTATCTCCAAATATTTTTGTCCTGAAGTCACCTATTCTCTGTGTGAAACAAGTCCCGTTTTGGTTGTTAGTCTAAGAATACCTTTTTCCAAGCCCTTCACCATCATGACTATTTCACCCTTTATGTCAGTATCCTTCTTGAAATATTATATGTAAAGATACTCTGACCCGCGAACTGGGAAACTATTACCTCCCATTTGAGTATCTTAAAGTAGCCTTTTCCCCTAGTTTTCCACAGTCAAAACACATAAGGTTATATTGAACTCTAGTTAGTTAGACCCACTAGATTTTTAAAATAAACTTGTAAATAAACAATTTTAAGAGATATAATAGTTCCTATACAAAAGAATGGGAAATCTAATAAAATTACATAAGTGCAAGAAGATAGGGCTTGGTGATCATTCATTATGTAAATTGAAAAACTGAACTCTGTTAACAGTGATAATATAGGCATGGTTTTTTTTTTCCATAATTTTGTTCCCTTATATTTGGAGTAGATACTCTATTCATGGATAGTTAGATACACTTATTACTAGAATACTCCACACAAGAGACAAGGAGCCTGTCCCTATTATTTTGTTTCTTCTAGTTGTGTCACTTTTTTCTTCTATATTCATAGTAGAGGCAACAGATATGTTAAATGTATTATAAGCCAAATATTAAGATAGTGAAAAATAAACTACTTAATTTGATAAATTATTTCTACCATTCCAGAAAAAGTAAAAATTCCTATCAATCCTGGAAAGCAAATTTTGCCTTGACTGAAATTTTCAATCATTATGTAGCTTGAAAAAATACTTGCTTTATATAAGAACAAATTTTTCAGTATTGAATCAAGAAGAAATTAGTTGATTTCCTTTATTTAAAAGTAATATTAAAGGCAATAGGGCACTGTAATTTTTATGAATTATGTATTTTTGTTAAAATGTAACGTGAGGTTGTAACAATTGTAGAATTATGTTATGGTAATAATTTTGCCTATAAACACTTTGTTACTTTAATTTGGTGTCAATAGAACAGGTAAGTATTTTGAAGTGATTAATAAAATGTTGGAGTCATTTTACTATAAAGTCACAAATTTTGTTTTATATTGGATGTTTTGGGAGCAGAACAGTTTGAGAAATTTGATTAGAGTTTTCTACTGTACTATTTATAAAATAGCCTAATGCCATATTTTTTCTTGTTTTTATAACCTTGCCACATAAGTGGCCTAGTCTTACTGGCTCTGAAAGCAAAAAGTGATGGACAGAATGTCGTATCTAAAATTGGACATAGCTTTACTGAAATGCAAGATAAAGCACTGTTCATTAACATTTATTATTTACCAGCTAGTATTTTGGGATATATTAATCATAAGAGTAGGGATAGAGCTACGATCTTGAGCCAGTCTTGACTTCCCTGTATCTTATTTATAAAATGAAAATGAATATTGTGTCAAAGGTTGTTTAGGCATTAAATGGCATAGTGGACAACGATCTGTTAATGGCCAATCAGTACTTAAATAAATGCTAGATATTTTTAGGTTTTAGGAAATACAATTAAGATCTAGTGGGATACACCTGCAAATCCACTAGAATGGCTAAAATTGAAGACTGGCAATAAGAAATGTTGCCAAGACTGATGCTACTAGAACTCATGCATTGTTGAAGGGAGTGTACATAGTACAACCACTTTAGGAATAGCCTGGCAATTTCTTATAAAACCATATACACGGCTGGGTGCGGTGGCTCACACCTGTAATCCCAGCAATGTGGGAGGCTGAGGCGGGCAGATCACGAGGTCAGGAGATCAAGACCATCCTGGCTGACACAGTGAAACGCGCCTCTACTAAAAATACAAAAAAGTTAGCCAGGCGTAGTGGCATGTGCCTATAGTCCCAGCTACTCAGGGGGCTGAGGCAGGAGAATTGATTGAACCTGGGAGGTGGAGGACACAGTGAGCCGAGATCTCACCACTGCACTCCAGCATGGGCAATAGAACGAGACTCTATCTCAAAAAAAAAAAAAAAAATCTAGGTAGTGAATATATGTAAGGTTTTTCAATGTTATGTTAGAAAATTTTCATAATGTAAAAATATAGGACCTTTTATTCCATGTTTTAAAAATACTTACTGATTGAAAGGTTTAAAAATATGTTAAGTACATTCACATATATAATACGAAAAAATCTTATTCCATATTACTCTGTTTTACCGCTTTGTGGTGAAAACAGAAATATTAATTTCCAAAGCATGTCCCAGTATTTTCAGTCCAGACCCTTTCATCAACACACTATACCATTTTAGTAGATTTCTACATGGGTTTTACTTGAGAAGGTATCTCTTCGTTGGCTTCCAAGACCTCCTGCTATCATTAGAGGCTGGTTTTGGGCAGATCATGAAGGAAGAACTTTCCTTTTCTTTTATTGTATAGTATACCAGAAGAAGTTTAAAAATATACACTTTGATAACATGCCTCACCATAAGAAAATATTTTTTTTGTTTTCTTTCCAGGTGGTGGAGCTATTGTTAGCTCGAGGGGCAAATAAAGAGCACAGGAATGTTTCTGATTACACACCTCTGAGTCTGGCTGCTTCTGGTGGCTATGTGAACATCATCAAAATATTACTAAATGCAGGAGCTGAGATTAACTCTAGGCAAGTTGTATTCTTTCTATAAGTGCCTTATTTAGTAAGGCTGTTATAGATATTTATAGAATGCCTATTTTTTAGTGCCAAATTTAGTAAATACCTTTATTGCAAATTTGGCATTCAAAGTATTAGAAATTTTTGAGATGAACTTTAAGTAATTAAAACTTGACATAGAACTTGAAAAATATTGATTACTGCATTTCTTATGGTACTAAATGTAAGCATATCTTAGAAGCTTTTATTAAGCAAGTTAATACATGCTTTAAGATTGAAAGTTTATCCTAATAACTCTTTAATCACCTTCCAGCCCAAGTCATTATGTGGAGTGCAATACAAAAAGTATTCTAATAAAACATTTCTAATGTAGTCTTGGCAGTATCTCCGAGACTTACTAGGGTTGAGAAAAATGAGTATTTTAAACAGTCCTGCAAAATGATTTTAGATTAGAATTCTATATCATCTCTAATTTTTCTGTGTCATTTAAAATGTATATTTTTCCATTTGTTTTCCCCATACCTGCACCCTCAGAACTGGTAGCAAATTGGGCATTTCTCCTCTGATGTTAGCAGCTATGAATGGACATACAGCTGCTGTTAAGCTTCTGTTAGACATGGGCTCTGACATAAATGCTCAAATAGAAACCAATCGGAACACTGCCCTTACCTTAGCCTGCTTCCAAGGAAGAACTGAAGTGGTTAGCCTTCTGCTTGATAGAAAAGCAAATGTTGAACACAGAGCTAAGGTAAGGAAAAGTCTGAGATTGACACATGAATTTATTGCTTTGATACTTAAGATGTATAGTAGCAACATGTTGATTATAATTTTAGTGCTTTCTAGTAACATTTATCTCCTATGTATGTATTTAATCAGAAATCATTCTGTATAACTCAGTCAGGCATTAAATACTTGAGTGATAAATTATCTTGAAATACCTGAGTGATAAATTTTTATAGGTAACAATGACAGTAGGGTTATCAGCTGAAAAAGAGAGACTATTTTGAAAGGGAAGGGAGGGAGACATTTATTGATTACCAGTTATATGCCAAGTGCTTGCATTTTACACACTTTTTGTTTTTTTTTTTTTTTTACAATACCATTGAGATTAGGTAGAATTATTTTCTTTTAATAGATCAGACTGTAACTCAAAGGAGCTAATAAGGGTCAGTTATTAGTTGTGAATCTTTGTAACAACTGTATCATATTCCTTATTCAAATTGTTATTCTTTAAAATTTTTAAATTTTAGATCTTTCCAGTCTCTTATGTGTCATTACGTTTTATTTTCTACCAAACTTAGACTGGTCTCACACCACTAATGGAAGCTGCCTCTGGTGGATATGCGGAGGTGGCCGAGTTCTTTTGGATAAAGGTGCTGATGTTAATGCCCCTCCAGTTCCCTCCTCAAGAGATACAGCTTTAACCATAGCAGCAGATAAAGGGCATTACAAATTCTGTGAGCTTCTTATTGGCAGGTATGTTGTTACCATATCCTTCATATAAGAACACAAGTGTTACTAGTGATTACCTTCTCTCTGGACAATTAATCACTTTTGATTTACAAGTGCTTTTTTCCCCAGACCTACCCGTTGTTTTCCAACCATCCAGAGCTATGCTGCGTTGTCTGATTTGTTTCTGTGTAACCTAAAAATGTTTTTCTTTCATTCTTGTCTGTATTACTTTTAATGTCTATAATAGTAAGCTATTTGAGCATCCATCTGTTGTCATACATACCTACATCCCCCCACATACAAGTCTTAAAAGTCTGGCAGTGATCTAGGGCTTCATTGTTCATTTTCTTGTTCTTTGCAGGAATTAAGGCTTTTAGGTGTGATTATAGGACGGTTTAAGACATCAGACAGGATCCAGGGTACTTTCTACTTTCAGTCATGTAGAAGTTAACTGATAGTTTTCCGAAGATGCTTGTTTAATTTGTTTTCCCGCAGTCTTAAAGACCTTTGCATGGTATTCTAGGCAGTAGTATTTGGTAGTAACTGCTATTAACCCTTATTCACTGTGAGTCTTCTTATCTACATCATGCCCACGGAATGAATGCTAAACCTGCATGTTATCCTTAATATACTACAAAAACACATTGAGTATCCCTAATTGGAAAAGCTCTAAAATATGGAACATTTTGAGCCCTGTGATGACACTCAACGGAAATGCTCACTGGAGCATTTCAGACTTCTGATACTGGATTTCAGATTAGGGATGGTCAACCTGTATATGAACACAAATAATCTGAAACAGATACAGTTGCCTCATAGGATATTGCTTTTGTAGCATAATTCTGAGAGCAAGACATATTTAAGTCTTCAAATATTGAAGACAATTTTTATCTTTACAGAGTATTTTCACATGTTAATAGTTGATTTTTGTTAAATAGTTGATTTTTTGTTAAAATCAACTATTTTTGTTAAATAGTTGATTTTTTGTTAAAATCAACTATTAACATGTGTCAATTCATTCTATTTAAGACAATGCTAAGCTAGGTATGGTGACATTGCCTATAATTCTAGCGCTTTGAGAGGTTGAGACGGGAGGATTACTTGAGCCCAGGAGTTCCAGACCAGCCTGGGTAACGTAGGGAGACTCCATCTCCACAAGAATTTTAAAAATTAGCTGAGCATAATGGCATAGGCCTGTAGTCCCAGCTACTCTGGAGGCTGAGGTAGGAGGATCACTTGAGACCTGGAGGTGGAGGCTGCAGTGATCCATGATCTCACCACTGCATCCCAGCCTGGGTGACAGAGCAAGACCTTGTCTTAAAAAAAAAAAAAAAAGACTGCTATCTGTGTCATTGGTTTTTAGGGGAGCTCATATTGATGTACGTAACAAGAAGGGGAACACTCCATTGTGGCTAGCAGCAAATGGTGGACACCTCGATGTGGTTCAGTTACTGGTGCAAGCAGGTGCAGATGTGGATGCAGCAGATAACCGCAAGATAACTCCTCTTATGGCAGCATTTAGAAAGGTATAAGTCTTTCATCCTCATTTACCTGGATGTTTTTTACTTACACTAGGAAGTACGTGGCTTAGTGATCACTCATTTTGTGAAGACTCATTTTGTGCTTTTGCAGCTGTGATGAAAGCAGTAAATATGCAAATGATTACTCTGATGGCAACATTAAATGTAGATATATACAAGTTTTGCAGAAAAGCCATTAATATCAACCTTATTGGACATCAGAGCTAAGTAAACTTCTAAAAAGCTGTTCTAAGTAGTATTTTCAAAATTGGTTGCAGTCTTAATCTTCACAAAGTGTAAATCCAGTTAAGATACTTAAGTAAGTGCCTCTAGTTAGTTACTCTTAATGAGTGTTTTCTTTTATTACCACTACAGAGGAAAATATCACTTAAATTGTTTTGTTTTTTTGTGTGTATGCCAGGCGCCGTGGTTCATGGCTATAATCCCAGCACTTTGGGAGGCCAAGGTGGGCAGATGTAGTAAAGCCCTGCCTCTACACAAATTATAAAAATTAGCTGAGTATGGTGGCATGTGCCTGTAGTCACAGCTACTCAGGAGGCTGAGATGGGAGGATGGCTTGAGCCTGAGAGGCAGAGGTTGTAGTGAGCTGAAATTCCACCACCGCACTCCAGCCTGGATGACAGAGTGCAACCCTGTGTCAAAAAAAAAAAAATTGTTTTTATTTGATTATTGACTTTACTAGGAAAAAATGAATTAAATAATGAAAATGCCAATACCAGTATTTTAATCTACTGAATTTCAGGTATATTACATTTAAAGGTAAAAATATGAATTTTGTGAAAGTGAAACAAACTTTCTTTGATTTAATGGTTTATTAGATAATCCATTGATCTCTTAACATACAGTTTTAGTGTGTTATGGGGAATATCAGATTACCGTTACAGGGATTATAATTTTGAGTTTTTTCATTTGAAGATATGTAGGTAAAATTCCCTGTAGATGCCAAAATGTTGAAAATTTTTAATAAATAAATTTCGATAAAGTGTCTCTTCCTTTTTCTCTTACTATTCTCTCTGACTCTTGTTTTTTATTCTACCTCTTCCCTAGATGTTTTGGACTATCAATGACTGTATTTTTGACTCTCTGTATATTTGTTTTTCAGCGATCAAACTTACTTCTTCTCACTGGCTAGCTGCCTCTTCTCCAAGCAAGCTAGCATATCATTATCAAGTTAATCTTTGTGTCTCCCTAATCTCTGAAATCATTTGAAATCCAATCTTAGTCTGGTATTCAAAGCCACCACAATTTAGTGCTTGTAGATCTTGTCTCCCATTAGAATCCCTAATGTGGAGAATTATCTTCTTGCTTGATCTTTCCTTGTTCATGTCTCTCATATCACCTTTTTTCTCATCTCATAGAATACCCATGTCTTTCTTCATTTTTCCAAAGTTACTCATTCTTAAGGTGTAGTTTAAGTCTCTCCTTCTACCAAACTCTTCATCCTATTTGAGTTCACATTGAGATCTCTAATCTCTAGAGGTTGTACAAGTTTGGCAGTTTTTATCATTCATTTGGAGAAATACATATTTTTATATGTTATTACTCTATTATTTTTATTAGTTATTACTCTAGTATCTAACATGCATATATCTTTCCAAACAGATTTATTGACTTCAGATGAGCAGTACTTATCTTTTATACTCTTACGTAAATCTTACGTTCCATTATTTCTTGAATACCTACCATGTGCAACTGTGGGCTAGAGTACTATGTTATATAGAGTGCAACAGACATACTTTTTACATTTTAATGTAATTAAATTGGAGAGGTAAGATCCATACCCAAAGTCAGGTAACTGTTTGAGTTGCTTCATATAAATATAAAGACTGTAGAAGTATTGGAGAGATCCTTAAGGAATGATGCAAGTGGATTTGAGCTATTCATTAGAAGAAAGCTATTCATTTAGAGAAAAGTTTAGAAACATGCAGTCTAAAAGGAAGAGATAGAGGCAATAAAAAATATATATATACTAAAGATTAACAGCTGATTACCCAGACTGGCTAACTTTAGACATTGTGTCAGAAAGCAACAGTATGAGCTAGAGAAAGTTGGAATGGCTCTAAAGAAGTAGGAAAGGGCAAGTTTAAAGATTTTGAAGTTAGATACCAACCTGTGCTCCAGTGGATAATATAATCATAGCTTATTCTTCATGGAAGTATATGTTCTTTCACACTTACCTAGGACAGTACTATATATTTGTTTTTTATCTGAAGAAATGGAAAGCAAAATTATTATTTTTGCTCTTTTAATCATTAGAATGGAAACTAGACTCTCATAGTTAGGGAGTTAGCAAAGAAAAAAAAAAAGATTTCCACTTCTTCAGATATATCCCCTACTTGTTATTGATTTGGGGATTATTGTTTTTTTATTCAGAGTTGTTTAGAATTTTAGGTCATATTATTCTGTACTTTTTTTGGAGGGTAGGATGAAAATGATCAATGTAGTTTTAACTCATTGGAACCAAAGCCTGTCTCTTTTTTATTTATAGTGTAAATAGGCAATTTAGTCTTTACTTTGTGGCACTAATCTTAATTATAAAAGTTAGTTCAGGCATAGATGTACTGAATTGTTAGAGTCTGTTTTCAATCTGACATTGATATCTATTTTTTAGGGTCATGTGAAGGTGGTGCGCTACTTAGTCAAAGAAGTCAATCAGTTTCCATCAGATTCTGAATGTATGAGATACATAGCAACCATCACTGATAAGGTAATATGTTGTTCACTATATGAGCAAGGGACTCTATTTGGTTAATATATCTTCTATTCTAAGAAAAATTCTTAGTTTGAGTAGTAAAGCATAATATATAGCCATTTTCATTTATCTAGTATTTGGGAGTGAAGTATGCCATTTAAAAGATTCTTGCAGATTATTTACTTACCTAATGAATCAATAAAACATCCTTGCTGTAGGATTACCTTATCTTTAAAAGTAATACTTGAGGCCAGGCGCAGTGGCTCACCCTTGTAATCCTAGCAGTTTGGGAGGCTGAGGTAGGTGATTTGCAAGAGCCCAGGAGTTTGAGACCAGCTTGGTCAACATGGGAGACCCCATCTCTACAAAAATACAAAAATTAGCTTGGCATGTTGGTGTGTGCCTCTATTCCCAGCTACTCGGAAGGCTGAGGCACAAAAATCGCTTGAACCCGGAAGGCGGGGGTTGCATTGAGCCAAGAGTATGCCACTGCACTCCAACCTCAGCAACAGAGCGAGACTCTGTCTCAAAAAAAATAAATAAATAAATTCTTGAGCTAATTTAATTGTTATGTGAACACTAAGTAATTCAAAGCAACATGTTATTATTCATTAGTGCTGTCTTCTGTATATTTATATTATCCAGACTGATACCTATTTTGAGAAAGGAATCTGTCCATTAGAGTTTTATTTCCCAGTAAAATGAACATAGTACTTTTAATCATGAGCAAGTACTCTTGAACATGATATGAAAGTTAGGGTAACTAACTTTTAATTTTAACCAAGTTTGAGAATGAATTGGCTAGGAATTTTGCAGGAAATGTAGGGAAGATAAAATTGAATCCTTTAGAGATGGAATTGAGACCTTCTCCTGGAGACATTTTGATTTGGAGTTTACACTAACACTTAATAAAATCCTAACACATGCCTCACAAAACCAAAGAGGCCAACAAATCTTAAAAGTGTCTTCCTATTATGTTTACACAGTTGCTATTACAAGTAAGCTTTTCCCTATAGGTTTTAATTTAAACTAGCTAGGTCACTGCCTTTCCTGGCTCTAGATTTGTCTGTGACAATTAATATTCCTATATATGACAGGTTTTTAGGGGCAGAGGAAGAGATTAAAAATAAATATTTTAAAATATTATTTTAATATTTTTAATAATAAGAATAAGACGGTTGAGTGGCACACAGCGGTACTCTCAGGTACGCATTAGTCTCATGTACTTGGAAGGCTGAGGTGAGAGGATCGCTTGAGCCCAGGAGTTAAAGGATTCAGTGTACTATGATTGTGCCTCTTAATAGCCACTTCATTTAAGCCTGGACAACATAGCAAGGCCTATCTCCAAAATTAAATAAATAAAAATTTTATAAAAATAAGGAAATACTGCTTTGCTGTCCTAAAGTGTGACTTGAGAATGAAATTACTGAGAAAATCATATAAGTACACATAGCTGATTCCTTTATAAGTGATTCTTGTACATGAAATTGAGCAACAAAGCTTAAATATTTGAGGGCATTTCTTTAACAATTTTCAAATCTGTTTTCTTTGTTGACATTGACTATTTCCTTTAGCCTGTTAATCAGCCAACATAAATTATTATAGTTCTGTTTGCTGTATAATTTCTTATATTTAGAGGATAAATGATTTTAGTTTCTAAAGTGCCAGTTAAATGGATATTATTTTGAAGAATAGCAAAGCTGTTCTTTGCTTCTTTACTTGTATATATTCCTAAATATACCATGTTAATTATGTTTTTATTTGCATGCTTTTTTGCCTTTCTTCCTGCTTTTATGGATCTTTATTGCTTAGGTTTGAGTACCTTAATAAAGATCTTCATGTTTTTAGGAATTTCTGTAAATGGGAATTGTTCTGTGAGCCTGGAAACATCTTAATTTTTCATTATAGGAGATGCTGAAGAAGTGTCATCTTTGTATGGAGTCAATAGTACAAGCCAAAGATAGACAGGCTGCTGAAGCAAACAAAAACGCCAGCATTTTGTTAGAGGAGTTAGACTTGGAAAAGGTAATAATAATCTTTATATGTGAAAATCATCCACTTTTTTCCATCTTGTTTTCTCTTCTTTTGATTTGTAATCGTTTCTTTGTTTTGTTTTGTTTGCTTTAAATTATGTACATGGTTTCTCTCTACATTGGCTCAAAGTGTGGAGAGAATTATGCGTACATTGACATCATTAAAAGCTTCTCTTTGTAATGAAATTAACAAAATTTTGTTACAGGTATGCATTGATCTGGGAGTCAGAAAACTTAGCTTCTAGTTCTGGATTTTAGTCTTATCTCAGCTAATGATCTCTTAATTCTCAACCACATCTGTTGTTTTTTTTATCTTAGACCTTGTAAGTTATCCCCCAGCAGGTTTATCACAAGTACCAAATGCACTACCAAGGCATAACCAACTAGTGAATACAAACCTTGGAATGTCTAATGAGTACACTTTTTAAATGGGTGACCTCTACTGTACTTTTCTCTTTCAAGCAGACTACAGCATCATTCCCATCTATTCCTTTGGGGAGTAAAATACACCAAAACAGCATATAGTTGGACAGTCTTATAGTTTCTTCACTCCCCTTTTCTGCCACATTTCCTCCCATAATTCTGTACTCTAGAACTTAATTGAATAGTAATCACAGGAAAAGAATTGGTTTGGCATTGAATATTATGGAACTGCCATAATTCATCTTTTATATAAAGGTCAATAGCTGGGCACAGCGGCCCATGTCTGTCTTCCCAACACTTTGGGAGGCTGAGGCGGGTGGATCACGAGGTCAGGAGTTCGAGACCAGCCTGGCAAACATGACAAAACCTCATCTCTACAAAAAAGAAAAAAATTAGCCGGGCATGGTGGTGCACCCCTGTAATCCCAGCTACTCGGGAGGCTGAGGCAGGAAAGTCACTTGAACCTGGGAGGTGGAGGATGCAGTGAGCCGAGATCGTGCCACTACACTCCAGCCTGGGCAGCAGAGTGAGACTCTGTCTCAAAAAATAAGTAAATTTTTTTTTAAAAAGTCAAAAATGATATAAAAGTTAACATGTGCTGTTTAAATTTGTAAAGGATACACAGTGATAATTATGAATATGCCTTTTTTGACCTGTTAGCTACATTCTTTTTTACTATACTTGCTTTCTTTATTAAGCTCTACATTTCATCCTGAATCATTCTAAGTACTTTATTCTAATTTAAATTTGAAAATACTGTTTTCTGAAAAAAATGTATTTGATTTTGGAGGCTCTTCATTCTAAAAATTTCTGGTTTATATTCAGAGCAAATTAAAGTTAGCTTTTTTGGACATTTAAAAATTTTAAAAGAATGTGAGTGCATTGAGAGATATAATGATCACTGTAACTATTACTTGACTTATTTTTATTTTCAGTACCTAACATTTAATGCCTGCTAAATACAAGGCAGTATAATAGGGCCAAATTGTGTGATAGAAGTTATATGATAGAATACATATTTTATTCTTTAAAATTTTGTTTTTTTATTATTATAGTATGCTCAGTTTAAACTGTGAAACTGACAAAGACAAGAACAGCTGCTATCATTTTAAGATAAATTAAGTTAGAAACCTGGTGTGGTTGTTTTAAAACCTTCACCTCTGCATTACCCATAAGGCCTTTTAAGACCCTACAATGAATGTATTCATTCAAAATACTTAGTTATCTTGTTTGTCTGTCTCCACCACTGGAACATATGTGCCATAAAATAGTGTCTGGCATGTAGTAGGTACTCAATAAATATTTGTTGAATGAATAAATATTCACACATATTGTGATGGTGTACTTTTTTAAAAAACAGAATCATGCAAACATATTAGTCTAATCCTTGCTTTTCCCTGTCTTAGTAACTGATGGATATTGTCATTTGATAGTGATTTTAAATAAGTGGGAATAGTTGATAGTAAGTTTGTTTCTAGTTTTTTGTCACTACAAATAATCTTGTGATAAACATCCTTATACATATTTTTAAAATAATTTGCTCCTTTTATTTTTATGAAATAAGTTCTTTCATGTCGGTCAACATACAGTAGTCCCTTTATTTGTGGTTTTGCTTTCCCTATGGTCTGAAAATGTTAAATTGAAAATTCCAAAAATAAACAATTTCATAAGGTTTATGTTGCACGCCGTTCTGAGTAGCTTGATGAAATTTTGCGCCATCCTATTCTTTTCTGTCTGGGACATGAATCTTCCTTTTGTCCAGTGTATCCACTTAGTAGCCCTCAGCTATCTGTTGAAGTATCACAGTGCTTGTGTTCAAGAAACCCTAATTTTACTTAATAATGGCCCCAGAGTTCAAGAGTAGTGTTACTGGCATATTGTTATAATTGTTCTATTTTATTGTTACTGTTGCTTATCTTCCATTGTGCCTAATTTATAAATTAAATTTTGTCATGGGTTTCTATGAAAAAAACATAGTATATATACAGGATCCAGTACCATCCAAGGTTTCAGGCATCAACTGGGGGTCTTGGAATGTATTTATTCATCACGGATAAGGGGACACTACTGTATTTTTAATTTAGTAGATACTTGCAGAATGTTTTCCTACTACCACCAGCAATATACCAGCGTCATTTCCTTGTATTCTTGCCGGCATTATTTAACCTTAATGTTTATACTTTCAAGAGCTTTAGTTTTAAGGGAAGTCAAGAGAAGCTTTTTTTAAATGTCATTGTATATTTTTCCATAATATTATAAACAAAAGGTAATGAAGAATTCTTAATCATAAATTAATTCTGTCTAAATTAATTCCTCCACATGCATTGTACACTTTTATGTATAGTTTTGAGTGAGCGTGGAACATACGTAAAATTTTAAATTATAGAGGCCCCTTTTTTCCTGAACTACAGCCCATATTCTTATTTGAAAGATTTTCAGATTGGGATATTAGAGTTTGGTTCACTATTTTTTAACTACAATTTACATCTGGGAAAATGTGCTTCTGGCTTCATCGCTGGAGTTGGTCCTGACTGGTCTGAGTTGAGATTCTCCATACATAACTTATTCCTTGTATAAAAATACCTCTTTGGTCAGTCTTTCTAATTTTGAAAATTTGGTTTATAAAAACTACTGCAGAAAGCTGGGCATGGTGGTACATGCCTGCAGTCCCAGCTACTCAGGAGGCTGAGGCCCAGGAGTTCAAATCCAGCCTGGCCAATATAGTGAGACCCAGTCTCTACAAAAGAAAAGAGATCAGTGGCCACTATATTAAGGTCATTAGATTTGTTAATACTTATTCAGTAAACATTTATTTTTTGAGCATTTACTAAGTGAATGAGTCCCTGCTCTGGAGTAGTTGCATCTGGTCAAGCTACAGAATCCTCTTAACGGTTAGTTGCTTGCTCTCTTAGAACATTAACAACTGAGTTATGTTCTTGGATGTTCGAATCCCTAGAGATATTTTAAACTTACATTTTTGATATAGTTATTTCACCCCCTTCACTTGATTTTAGTTTTTTCCCTCTACCTTTTTTTCTTGTTTTTTGTAAACTTTCAGGGAGCTAGGTAATAGTATATTTTTCAAACACAACCTATCCCATTCTCGATTTCACACATATCATTCTCTGATTATTGCTTTCTATCTTTCCAACTTTACTTCCTCTAGAATTCTACTTTTAATAATCCTGCCAACACCACCGACCAATAAATGGTAAGAACCATTTATATCATACTACCCTTTCATTGTTCCTTACTCCTTTCTTTCTTATTCTCACATGAACCTCAGTAACTAAATGTGTTGAGAAAAAACAATCTTTATGACTAATTTTACTTGAAATGTATGACAGCGAAGCCTTTTATGCTGACCAGTAGCTGTACAAGATTTCCCTATCTCTTTAATGCTGACCAGTAGTTAAAATGCTACATTTCCTTAGTTTAATTTAGTCTTCCATTCATCTAGACGACTGTTTCTTACTTTCTGCCTCATCCTAAGAACTCCACCACCACTTCTCTTTCACCTTTAGTAGATGACCTTGCATCCTGAGAAAACTGAAGCATCGGAAAACTTGTAAAGACTTTGCTTACACCATCTATCTGCCCACCAATACCTGCACCTCCTCTTCTTTACCTTTAATGAGAAAATGGAAGCATCAGAAGAAAACTTCCAAAGGCTTTGCCCACCCTGTCTATCCACCCACCAACATCTACACGCATATACTTCCTACCAGTGACTAGATGATAAACTTTTTTTTTTTTTTGAGACGTCCCAGGCTGGAGAGCAGTGGCGTGATCTCGGCTTACTGCAACCTCCGCCTCCCTGGTTGAAGTGATTCTCCTGCTTCAGCCTCCCACGTAGCTGGGATTACAGGCATGTACCATCACGCCCTGCTAATTTTAACATTTTTAATAGAGATGGGGTTTCACCATGTTAGCCAGGCTGGTCTCAAACTCCTAACCTCAGGCAGTCTGCCAACCTTGGCCTCCGAAAGTGCTGGGAATACAGGTGCGAGCCACCGTGCCTGGCCTACATAAACTTTTGGTAGCCAGTCCCTTCATTGTGTACCAGATCCTATTTAGTCTCAACAGCACTGTCGTAGCAATTCTTTCTCCTATTTTTTCCTTCTCTTGAATTATTCTTGTCAGCATACACACTTACTTCTCCAATCTTAAAACACAGAAAACCTTTTGACTTCAACCCTCTTGCATCAACGTTTTAGCTACAGACCCATTTCTCTGCTCCCCCTTTGCAGCAAAGATCTCTGAGTCACCACTTTGATTCACCTCCAGTTTTCTTCCATTATCCTGAGTCTGTTCCTGACAGGCTGGCTCTCATTCCCACAACTCAATAAAATTATTCTTTTGTGGTCTCCAGTAACTTTCATGTAGCTAAATCCAGTCGTTACTTCTCCCCTCCATCTTTATCTTACTGAACTAGTAACATTTGATATACTCTCTTCATTTGGCTTTCATGCCACTACAGGCTGTCTTTTTCCTCCTACCTGTCTGAACGTTCCTGTCTCCTCTTGCTGGTTCTCTCTCTCCTCCCCTACCTTTTAGCAAAGAGCCTTTTGACTCACTATATGGTCTTCTTTATCCACTGGTGGTCTTATCCTGCTTCCTAACTTTAAATGTACACCAGCTGATCCCAAATATGTATCTCTGTCCCAGACTTCTTTGCTAAACTTCAGTCTCATATATTCAGATAACTACTCAACATGTCCATTTGAATACCTAATTAGACATCTCACACTTGACGCATTGAAATATGAACTCCTGATTTTTGCCCACCTCAAACCCACAACTCTAATTTTACAGGCCAGAAACCTTAAAGTCACCCTTAATTTCTCTCTATACTCTATTGTGTTGAAAACTCTTGTTACCTTTGCCTTAAAATTAGCACTCAGGAGGCGGAGGTAGGAGGATCACCTGAGTCTGGGGAGGTCAACACTGCAGTGAGCCATGATTGTGCTACTGCACTCCAGCCTAGGCAACAGAGTGAGATCTTATCTCAAAATACATATATATAATCTTAATCACTTCTCACCATGGTTCAAACAGTTAATTTAATCTCATACCTGCATTACTACATTAGTCATTTAACTGGTCTCCCTGATTCCATCATTGTTTGTAGTTTATTCTTTATGTAGCACTCTGAGTGATCCTCTTCAGTCATCTAAATCAAATCATATCATATCACACTTCTGTTCAGAACCCAACAATGACTCTCCATTTTCCTATTGGTAAAAGATAGTTTTTAAAATGCTCTGCAAGGCCTTAGGTGATCAAGCTTGCTGATACTTTTCCCTGAAACTCATTTTCTACTTTTTCAGCCATACTAGCTTACTTGAATATACTGGGTACAATTCTAACTTAGAGCTTTTGTACTGGCTCTTCTCTTTGCCTGAAATATTTCATGTCCTTCAGGGGTTTCCACTTCATCTCATGAGGGGTACACTGATTACCCTATTTAAAAATCAAAACCCCCCATTTGTCTCCATACACACATTTTTCATCTTTCCCCTTTTTTACATTGTACTGGTTACCTTTTAACAAGCTTTACAATGTATGTATTCTATTTGTCTGTATCCATCCTCCCCTGACCAACTAAATGTAAACTTGGTGAAGGCAAGGATGTTTTATCCGCTTTACTGATAAAACTAGAACCATGCATAGCACACAGCGAGTTACCAGAAAATTTTTGTTGGGTCCTTCCCCTGTCTTCCTTTGAAACTTCTTGATCTCTTCTGCTGTTGATATTACTACTCTTTATTGAGAAATGAAATCTTGATGCCACCTTTTGGTTTTCAGTTATTTTTGCCTCTCATTCTTTACATGCAGTAAATGAATTACTTGGTAAGTTAATTTAGACCAGTGTCTGGCACATATTAGACCCTCTGTATGTTAGCTGTATCAGCATTGTCATCAAGGTTATTATCATCATCATTACCATCACCTTTTATTTAGCTTTGGCAGTGTCTGTGTCTGCCTGCTGTTCCATCCACTTCCTCTCTGAGTGATCACTTTTCACCCCAAATTTTGCATTTGGCCTCTTAAAAGTCTCCCTGTATACATGTCTATGTCCCTCTCTTATCTTTTGTCTTCAGTACTCTTCTGTTCCAGTGTAACTTTTCCAGTTTCACATAATTTTTAATGCTCAGGTGGGATGCCTTACTTGCTCCTCAGAAACCTTCAGTGCCTCTTTGTTGATTGCATAGGAAATTCTAAACATTCAAGTCTTCCTCCTTTATTTCTCCAGGCTCATCTTTCACTATGGTTCTCTACTCCTCACATATCCCATAACCACTTTCATATATGTATATATCTTCAGTATTTGTTTAGTCTGGAGTGGCTCTCCCCAAGTCCTTAAATTCTCATCTTACAAAGCCTAACTCCCAAGTGTCACTTTGTTTCCTGAGCCCTCAATTAGAAATGACCAGTTGTACAAGTGCCCTTTCCCACTCCACAGTGAGGTTATTCTACAACTTGACCCTTTTTCTCAAAGCCTCTAACGACAGCAGTTCTCCAACAAATAAAATGAGATTTAGGCTTATGAGAGAAAGTGAGAAAAAATACACACAGTGAGACTGAATTTTTAGCCTTATTTTCTTAAGCCTCTGGACGTATTTGAATCTTCATGGTTTAGTTACTCTGTTTCCATTTGCTCTGTGGGATTTTCTATCAGTTATTAGCACCTCTCCCTATGCCTTTATCTTCAGTGTCTACTATTTTAATAACTCCTACCCACTGCCTACAGCTTCAGTCAAGGTAGCTCTGTCCTAATGGAACTTTTTCTCAAATTTAGTATTCTGTTTTTCTTTAAGTGCCTTATAATAATCTCTGTGTCTTATTAACTCTATTTTAAATTAATTCTCAGCTCAGACCCATGTGACCTGGCTTCTCCAATAAACTAACTGGTGGAGGTAACCAATGGCATCTTAACTGACAAATCCTTTTTTTTTAATTTCATTTTATTTTTTGTTTCTTTTCACTTACAAAGCATGCCAAATCCATTTACCTCTTTTCAGTTCTTATTGACACCCACCTCTTTGTGAGGTTTACCAATGTGGATCTGGCTTCCCTTCTCCCTTTCTTCTGTCTGTCTTCCTCTATCTGATTATGCCTTTCAGAAGCCTCATTTGTTCTTCCTTTATCCCTTAGATATTCTCTCTGTCACACACACACACATATATATAAACACACTCTTTCTCTGTCTCTCTCTCTCTCTATATATATATATAATGTATATATTTTATATATAGTAAAATAGTAGGTATGTGTGTGTACATACATATATAGTATTTTATTATATATAGTAAAATAGTAGGTATGTGTGTATACACACACACACACACACACACACAGAGTTATACCGTTTTCCTCTTGGTGACCTCGTTTGTTTCAGCTACCGCCTGTAAACCTATGATGTCTCTTAAATCCTGTATCTGTTGATCCACACTTGCTAATTCTGCTAACTTTTAGAGCTCCATGCCATGTAAAGTTGGGTCATTTTGTAGGCATATAGTCTGGTATCTCCCCCCAGAAAGTTTCCTTAGGACCTCTGAATTAGTACCCTGCTCTTAGTGAATTCAAAGGATTAGTAAAATATATCAGATTATCAAAATAACAGCATTAAAGTCTCAAAATTTAGAAACAAGTAACTACTTACCTCTTAAACTCTGAAGTTTTATGATCCAAACTCACTCTTGCCAAAGGGCCACCCCTAACTGACTCTATAAGCGGATAAGCAGTGATAAATTTGCATGTCTAAGACCCAGCCACATCCTATGACCTACCCAGACCTACAACCCCCATCCATCCACATCTAGGACATAATGGACTTAAATGAAATCCTGCTTTCTGAATTAAAATTCTTATACTTTTAAAAAAGTTCTCCACACCCAACCCCTCCCCCAAATCCCGCCTAAATAGCAATCATAATTAGCTCCTACTACCAGGCAAGTTAAAAAATGCAGCAAAATGGAAAACCCATCGTGGATGAGGCGAAACCCTAAAACTTCATTTGCTGTTTTGAGCCTCCCCCAAACCATTCCTTTCCCAAGATTTTACTGTCCGTACAGATACGGTACAGATAAAATATTGGTTTTGTTATTCCTAATTCTGAAGTAGACCTAATACACACCTGTAGCCATAGCTGCTTTGATAATGTTTTTCTGGTGCGTGTTTCACCTTGGCTTTCCTCCTCCTCTCCCTCTTAAACTTATCTACCCGTTCCACAGTCCAAGCTAGACAGAACAACCACACTTCTCCCTCCTTCACTGGGGTTCACGTGAAGACACAAGGCTCAAATAAGCTGAGCCACACATGCTCAATTGCTTCTTTCAAACTCACCAATCAGATATTACTCCTCCCTTGTGGTGATCCAGGGAGTAAAGGTCACCAATTACTGTTTTCTTCCTAATACTTCAGCAGAGGCGAAAGCACCTCCTTTACTGATCTTCAGACTGGAGCTTGTATATGTCTGGGAGTCCAGCAGAAATTTCCAGGGTTACGATGTAGGCAGTTTCTCTTTAACTTTTAGATGCATTCTTTCCTAAAATCCCTCTGCCTGAGAAAGTATGGGTATTCTACCCTCAGGTTCTCCTTCAGTGTTTCCCTTTTCAGGAACAAGACTTATCTGTCATCTAGCCTAAGGTAAGTACGTTGCATTGCCCCAGGGTGTAAAAACCTGGTGGTGGGCCAAACTCCTCAAGAACCTGACAGAGAGCTGGTTTGATGGTAGTGGGTTATCAGAACTTATTAATGTTAGTGTCACTAAAGTTGGTATACAACCCCCCACTGCTAAATTTGGCTTAAAAAAAAAAGAATGAACCAAAGAGAGGGTTAATTTGAAAGGCAGGACAGAGAGTATCTAGCAAAAGCACAACACTTAAAAGATGAAGTGAGAGTTTTGAATGAAAACTAAATATTATTTGGCTTATGAATTTGTGAGGACTGGTTTCACATGTTGTAGGCTCCATCCCTTAACTGACATTGTTTTGACACATTTTTAAAATACACATATAATAATTTAGAAGGCTAGATTATGGATGGAGAATAGTTTTTAAAAAATATCTTTTAGGCCGGGCATGGTGGCTGATGCCTGTAATCCCAGCACTGTAGGAGGCGGAGGCGGGTGGATCACCTGAGGTCGGGAGTTCAAGACCAGCCTGACCAACATGGAAAAACCCCGTGTCTGTCTGTCTGTCTGTCTGTCTCTCTCTCTATATATATATGTATATAGTGTGTGTGTGTGTGTGTGTGTGTGTGTGTGTGTGTATATATATGTTTATATATATATATTAATTAAAAACATCTTTTAGATGACATGTAGACATGTAGACAGAGTTTGAAGATGATTTTCATTCCTTTATGAACCAAGAAGGAAAATAACTTTTATGGGTTTTTTCTGTATTTATACAAATAGATGCACAAAAAGGGTTTTCTTCCCTCATAAAAGTGATTATTAGTCTTCAGTTTCCCTTTTTTTCTCCTAACAAATGTAAACTGGGAGCACTTTCCCAAGTATATATTTATAATATTTTCAGTGGCTGTCTAGTATTCTGTGAATTTATACTAGTAATTTATTCCTTCCCATTGATAGATTTACCTTGTTTCCATTTATTGCCGTTATAATCAATTTGCAAAGAAAATTGCTGAAGCTATGTTTTTTCACTAGAGATAGACATTTTATAGAATAAGTTGTTAGGATAAGCAGTTTGTAATTTTTGTTAGGAGGCGTTCAGATTACTTTTTGTAAAATGTAAATATTCATGCCCACAGCAGTAGAGAACTCAGTTTTTCAAACTTGTGCTGATATCTGATGCCTTTTTAAATTTTGCCAAATTAATGATCAAAAAATGGTACTTTGTCAGTTCAACTTACGTTTCCTTAACGATTAAAAGCTATGTATCTGTTTATTATTTACCCATTTTAAACTTAGTTTTGTATTGTTAATTTGATCTTGATATTGTAAAAATATTGTCTCTTTATAGTAGTTTGAATATGATTGTGATAAAACAATAAATTGAACTAGGTGACTTTGAATTTTAAGATATCATGGTTTCCTTATGATTAAATGATTATGTGACAACTTTTTCTCCAGGGTAAATTTCAACGTTATATTTCTGCTTTATTGATCTTTAACAGTTAAGGGAAGAAAGTCGGAGGCTGGCTTTGGCTGCAAAAGAGAAAAAAGAAAGGAGAAGAGAAGGAAGAAAAAGGAAGAACAAAGAAGAAAACTAGAAGAAATTGAAGCCAAAAATAAAGAGAACTTTGAACTCCAAGCTGCTCAAGAAAAAGAAAAGCTTAAAGTTGAAGGTATTTTCTTCTCTTAACCATCCCATTTGTTTTATATTCTAGCTAAAATTGTATTTACTTGATTATTATTCACTCTTGAAAATAGAGTTTTATGTTATTAAGCCCTTGAGATAGGCCAGGCGCAGTGGCTCATGCCTATAATCCCAGTACTTTGTGGCAGGTCAAGGTGGGAGAGTCACTTGAGTCTAGGAGTTCAAGACCAGCCTGGGCAACAAAGTGAGACTGTCTCTACAAAAAAAAAAAAAAAAAAAAAATTTATTTAATTAGCTGGGCACAGTAGCACACTCCTGTAGTCCCAGCTAGCTACTGGGGATTGAGGGGGGATGGGGAAATAAGGTGGGAAGATCACTTCAGCAGGGGGAGGTTGAGGCTGCAGTGAGACATGATCTGGCACCACTACACTCCAGCCTGAGTGACAGAGCAAGACCCTGTGTCCAAAAAAAAAAAAGAAAAGAAAAGAGAATATACATGCATTTTTGTTGTTGTTGATTGAATTCCTCCCTAACTATATCATGAAAAATTTCAAATCTGCTGACAAATCGACAGATGATAAAATGAATACCTGAATACAGTCCACCTAGATTAACAAAATTGTTAACATTTTACCATATTTGCTTTATTTTTCTCTTTAAGTAATTACACATTTTTTTCTGAGCCATCTGAAAATAAATTGCAGACATCTTGACATTGCACCTATAAATACATTTTTTTTTTGAGACACAGTCTTGCTCTTTTGCCAGGCTGGAGTGCAGTGGCACAATCTTGGCTCACTACAACCTCCATTTCCAGGGTTCAGGCTATTCTCCCACTTCAGCCTCCCGAGTAGCTGGGTAGGCATGCACCACCATGTCTAGCTAATTTTTGTTGTTTTGTTTTGTTTTGTTTTTTGTTTTAACTGGCAAAGACCTTTAATAGAAATGAGATGAGGGCAGGCCGCCCCTCCCCGGGGATGCCTCTAGCTTGCAGCCCCCACTCATACTCCCCCGCTAACGCAGTTAGTTCCTGGGGTATAGCTGGAAGAGCTTGCCCTCCTGTGTGGGCTCGAAGTCGTACTCTTCCAGGTTGTCAGGGTTGAAGGTACCGTCTTTGAAGTCCTTTTCAATGGCAGGCGCCACGGCTTCGCTGAAGAGCAGCGTGGCTGGCCATCGAGGCGCGATAGTTCACGTAGGGCTTGAGCTTGAAGCCAGTGAGATCCAGGACTACGAACTCCGGTACCTTCTCCTAGATCTGCACGAATCTCCAGCCTGCAGTGAGAATGTCGGTGCCCTTAGCGCCCAGGCCCTTGCGGCCCCTGAAGCTCCGCGGGCCCCGCTTGCTCATCCATTTTCTCATCCGGTCCGCGCCCAGGACCAGGCAGCGCGTCGCTGCACCCAGGACGCCCATGTGGCGTTCTGCACTGGAGATCCCGCAAGCACTCCACGCGGCCCCCGCAACGGCTCCGGCGTCCTGATTTTTGTATTTTTAGTAGGGACCGGGTTTTGCCAAGTTGTCCAGGCTAGTTTCTAACTCCTGATCTCAAGTGATTCCTCTCCCACCCCTCAGCCTCCCAAATTGCTGGGATTATAGGCGTGAGCCATCGCGCTGGGCACCTGTAAATAATGAAGCCCACATCCCAAGAATGACATTTGCTTGAATCATCATACCATTTTAGGTATTATAAATGGTAATTGCATAATATCTACAATTCAGACTATTATAGTCAGATTTCTTCAAGTGAGGGAATTATTTTTAACTAGGGTAATCAAAAGGTTATTTGAGATGGAAGTATAGTAATCCTGTCCCTTCATATCCACAGAGGATGGTTTCCAGGACCCTCGTGAATACCAAAATTCAGATACTCAAGTCTTTTATGTAAAATGGTATAATATTTGCATAAAAATTATGCACATTCTTTCATATATTTTAAATCATCTCTATTACCTCTAATACCTACTATAATGTAAATGCTATGTAAATAGTTATGCTGTTTTTTTTTATTTGTATTATCTTTTATTGTTTTGTTTTTCTAAAACTTTCAAGCTGGTGGTTAAATCTGTGGAAAGGGAGGACTGACTGTATTGTGGGAAGAAACGATTGCACCAAAAATATGTGCACGCAGTGTGTGTGTGTGTGTTTTAATTTCCACCTTCTCCAGAGTTTTATTTTGAAAATTTTCGAACTACAGAAGAGTTTAAAGATTAATATGGTGAACACCTATATGTCACCTACATTTTTAAAACATTTTGCCACGTGTGGGATGTGTGTTCTCTTTTTTGAGTAGTTTGCATGTAAGCTATAAACAACATGTGAAATCACCCCTAGATACTTGATTATGTATTTCCCAGAAAAAGGACATTATTTATATAACTGGACAACATCATTATTATACTTAAGAAATTTAATAATTATATAATAATATACGGTACATACCTATATTTTCCAAGCTGTCCCCCAAATATTTTTTATAGCTATCCGCTATTCTTTGAACAGGATGTAGGGACACAGAGTATATCAGTCATATCCAGCTCATTACCAATGAATGTGAGAGTAACTTAAATGGCTAATAGTAATGGAATAACACTCCAGGGTTTTTCTTTTCTTCAGGTGCTTATAGTTAAATACATTCTGGGAATACTTAGAACTTGCTAATTCAGTATTATTGCTACTTTTACAGATGAGCCTGAAGTCTTGACAGAGCCTCCAAGTGCCACAACCACTACTACCATAGGTATATCTGCAACCTGGACAACTTTGGCAGGTTCCCATGGTAAAAGAAATAATACCATAACTACAACCAGTTCAAAGAGGAAAAACAGGAAAAATAAAATTACACCAGAAAACGTTCAAATTATATTTGATGATCCACTACCAATTTCATACAGTCAGCCAGAGAAGGTGAATGGAGAGTCCAAGAGCAGCAGTACCAGCGAGAGTGGGGACAGTGATAACATGAGGATTTCCAGCTGCAGTGATGAAAGTAGCAACAGCAACAGCAGCCGAAAGAGTGACAATCATTCACCAGCTGTGGTCACTACCACTGTGAGCAGCAAAAAGCAGCCATCAGTTCTTGTTACATTTCCAAAGGAAGAGAGAAAATCTGTTTCTGGCAAGGCTTCAATAAAGTTAGTTCCAATTTTTATTTTTAATGTATATAGTGACATCATGAAATACCTTATTGCTGAATGTTTTTGGTAAAGCAAGCAAATTTGCAACTTGCAAAATTGGATTTTTGTTTGTGCTAAAGAAGGTATAGCTTCAATTGAATTGAAGAATAAGCTTTTATTTAGATTTTGTACTAGTGAGACATCAAATTATTTTTACCATGTAATTCCTTTTTTTTGGTTGTTAAAACTTAGCACATGAAAAGTATTGGTTGTGTTTTCAAAGGGATTATTACTGTGATTCAGCTCTGCTAAATGTGTCCCCTACATTGTATCTTCTTAAAGTTAGTTCTTTAGGTTGAGTGCAATGCCTCATGCTTGTAATACTAGCTCTTTGGGAGGCCAAAGTAGGAGGATTGCTTGAGCCCAGGAGTTCACCACCAGCCTGGACAACATAGGGAAACCCTGTCTCTACAAATAATTTCTTGTTTTAATTAGCCAATATGATGCCATCTGCCTGTGGTCCCAGCTACTCAGGAGGCTGAGGCAGAAGGATCACCTTGAACCCGAGCAGTCAAGGCTGCAGTGAGCTGTCATTGTACTCTAGCCTGGGTAACAGAGCGAGACCTGTCTCAAAAAGAAAAAAATAAAATTGGCTGTTTATATTATATGCTAAATATTGAGGAGAAGTCAAAAATAAGGTCCTCATTTGTTATTTAAAAATAAATTTTAAAAAATTGTGTAGTAGACTACCTTTGTCATTTAAAAATTCTACATCTGTTCCATATTCAATGCACTTTCCCTCTGTCTGTTAAAGATTGTCAGAGACTGTCAGTGAAGGGACCAGTAATTCTCTATCTACTTGTACAAAATCTGGTCCATCTCCCCTTTCCTCTCCAAATGGGAAGTTAACAGTAGCAAGTCCTAAGCGTGGGCAAAGAGGGAAGAAGGATGGAAAGAAGTTGTAAGAAGGTGAGTAATTGTTTTTCTCATTCTATGTGCTATATATTACAGTGAAGTGTTATTTACCTTTTAACTAAATTTCTCCTATTTTAAACGTTGCAAACAAGCTGATGGTTCAAGGCTAAATTTGACCAACAGAGAAAGCCTGTGCCATATTTCAGATGAAAAAAAAAATTGTATGTTAATTGGAGTTTGCTTTAAGAACTATTTTAGATTGTGTCTTTTTCAGCTTTGTTATCTCAAAGCCTTATATAATACAAAGAAATATTGTAAAAGCTACTTGTAAACATTTGATGAAGAAGTACTGTTGATCTCATAATAACTGTTGTCTTTAAATCATAGGATAACTTTATTTCAAGGGTTTCAGGATAAAAATATTTTGTTTTGCTTGGGATTTTAAAAATAATATGTATCAAAGAGTAGGAATACAGTATCAGAAACTTAAAACGAGTTAGACACCTGAAATCCAGAAAGAATATGATCCATTGTAACTCTTTGATAACTTATTTTAAAGACCTTTTCAGAAATTTTACGAAAATTTAAACTTTTGGTTATCTGAAACAAAAGCTATAGTGAACCAAACTTAGTACTCTTAATCCCTAAGTGCAGTATACAGTTTTTTGGTTTATTTCATCCTAATTTTAGACCAAATCATGTCCCTGTCATATCTATGTTTATTTCTGTCTCTGTCTTCACACACTACACACACATTCTCTCTCTGACTCCTTCACATACACACTCTATTAGACTGCTTGAAATCATATCATCAGAATATTCTCTATACAATAATAAGATAATCTGGTTTTTGTATATGCATTTAATGTTGTGTTACACAAATAAGTTTTTCACTAATTTGGAAATGATGATCACTGGCTGATTATCATGCCCTTTAGGGAAAAAAGAATTGTCAGGTAACTAAGTTGTATATATAAAGAACAGTAAAAAATTAGCTGGGCATGTGATTCGTGCTTGTAATCTCAGCTACTTGGGGGAACTGAGGTGGGAGGATTGCTTGTGCCCAGGAATTCAAGGCTGCAGTGAGCTATGATCACATTACATTCCAGCCTAGGTGACAGAACAAGACTCTGTCAAAAAAAAAAAAAGGAAATCTGTACCTTTCCTGAACCTGAATGTTTAAAATTAAAATGTAATTTTGCAAGTATTAGATGGATTTTGCTTTTTTTTTTATTTGAGATGGAGTTTCACTCTTGTTGCCCAGGCTGGAATGCAGTGGTGCAATCTCTGCTCACTACAACTTCCTCTCCCTCCTAGGCTCAAGTGATTCTCCTGCCTCAGCGTTTCCACCCCACACTCAGCTGAGATGGGGTTTTACCATGTTGGCCAGGCTGGTCTCGAACTCCTGACCTCAGGTGGTCCGCCCACCTCGGCCTCCCAAAGTTCTGGGATTACAGACTTGAGCCACCCTGCCCAGCCTCAGATTTTGCTTTTTAAATTCTAGTAGGATTTTCTTTTTCCACACATTATTAAATACTTTTAGCAAGTTTTCATATGTGTGGATAGTCATTTTAATGCCACTAGAAGAATACGGGGAAATAGTGAATTTTTCTTTTCTTTTTTCCTGAGACGGAGTCTCCCTCTGTTGTCCAGGGTGGAAAGCAGTGACATGATCTCAGCCCATGGCAACCTCCACCTCCCAGGTTCAAGCGATTCTCCTGCCTCAGCCTACTGAGTAGCTGGGATTACAGGCATATCCCACCATGCCCGGCTAATTTTTGTATTTTTTTTTTTTTTTTAGTAGAGATTTTGCTGTGTTGGTCAAGCTGGTCTCAAACTCCTGACCTCAAGCGATCTGCCTGCCTTGGCCCCCAAAGTGCTGGGATTATAGGCATGAGCCACCATGCCCGGTCCTGAATTTTTAATATCATTCTTTAGGTTATATATATTAGAGAATAAAAAGAAGCATGAGTAAAGCACCAAAAGGGATAGTCAATATGTGTGGGCAGAAACCCATGCCTATCTTATTTACCATTAGTATTTGCATTAGCACAGCGTATGTCTGCATAGTATCTGCTTTACGGATACAAGTGAAAAATGTATAATTAACAAAGCAAACAGTCTTTGATAGTGAGATGAGAAGCTGTAATAAAGCTTGTCTGTTGCTCCTGATTGCCTTGTCTCTGTTCATCTAGAGTAAGAGTGAATAGAAGAGGCTTATTCAACAATAGTCCATACTACAGAAAAACATTTTAGTAATAATACTCTTTCTCCTTTTTAAGATTATAACTACTATTGTTAATGATTAATCTTAATTTATATTTACCACTTTTAAACAGGTCAAAAAAAGTATCTGTTCCATCAACTGTGATATCCAGAGTGATTGGAAGAGGAGGCTGTAACATCAATGCTATTCGGGAGTTTACTGGTGCACACATAGATATCGATAAACAGAAAGACAAGACTGGAGACCGGATAATCACTATAAGGCAAAACTTCATCTCTTACATTTTTTTCCTTTATTTTATCGCACTATAGCTTAATGAAATATAGCCATATGAGTTTTCAGTGGAACTTTGTATTAAATAGTATACTTTTTAAAATGGGAATTTTATTGGTATTTGAGAAGATAAACCTTATAGTTTTCTTTTTTCCTAGTTAATATACTTTTGTGAAGTGTTTTAGAGAGTATTACAGAAATTTTGTGTGCATGTGTAGCAAAGGTTTAAATAAACAGTTTCTGTACATAAACTGTTTATATGACATGCTTAAAAATTTGTTCTGAGACTTTTAGGGAGGGAGTTTCCAACATTTTAAGCAGCGGGTTTTTTTCCTTCTCAAATTACCTTTGGATTTGTTATTCTGAGATTGTATCTTTAGAATTTGAGCTAGGTTTGAATCTGAAGTGACAATATAACTTATCTTGAGTAACTCATCGAATATATCTATGCCTGAATATTCTTAAAAGTGATGTTATAAGAAATCATAACAATATAGAAAGCTATATTTAATTACTTTAAAGCAAATTCAAGTTTCTTTGAAAAAGAGTTTTATATTTTTTAGATGGCAGTTATAAGTTTGTTTGTGTGAGGCAGATGCCCCTTTGCAGTATATGGAAGGGCTAATAGTTACATCGTACCTCGAAAATAAGAAAGCAAGTAGCAATCTCTGTATTTCGTTCATTGTCTTCTCCTTCTGAATTGTTTTTCCCTGGGTAGTTGGGTAGCCACAGTGTAGCTTATCTAGAAAAGAGGGAACCATTCCTCCTGAACTCCCATATAAAAAAACAAAATTAAAAAAAAAAGGGGGCAACCAGATACCCTTTATGGGTAATTTCTCCCTTGGGTTTCCATAAATATCAAATATTTTCCTGAAGATCCAGCACTAAGGTTTTATGTGGCTATTGTTGGCACTATCAGGATTCCTCCCTCATTTTAAGACATCTTCCCAGAGGACTTACAATAATTATCCTACTAATAGACAAACTACTAATGAATTTGTAGTAGATGGAGTCATCCCAGATACCAGGATTTAAAATAAAATACTGTTTTCTTACTCAGTTGTATTATTTTCCTTGTTTACTTATATTATTTTTAGTGTTGATTCAGTTTGAATATTTTTAGTATTAATCAAGTGTTTTAGTAACATTGTAGATTACGTAGGCTTTTGTGTGCAGTGGTTTTTCTAACTGTAGTGTATTTTATAGCAGGAAAACGATTTCTTAGTCTAAGCAAACAATAGTGAAATGTAGTTTTGAAAAATAAGTCATTTACTATTTCTCTGAAAAATAGTCATTCAGGACAATTTGTTGCTTTGTTTATAGAATATTGCAAGAATGGTAAGAAAATTGCTGCTCAGCTTTTGTTATCTGTCCTTTGTATGTGTGTATGTATGTACACAAAATTTTTTTTGTGTGTGTGTACATACATACATATTAAAAAAGGCTTTACATACTTAAAAGTAGGGAAAATTCTACCTAACTTTTTTCTCAACTTGTAGGGGTGGCACTGAATCAACAAGACAAGCAACTCAGTTGATTAATGCTTTGATCAAGGATCCAGACAAAGAAATTGATGAACTTATTCCAAAGAATCGTTTGAAAAGCTCCTCAGCAAATTCCAAAATAGGGTCATCAGCACCTACCACCACTGCTGCTAACAGTTCCTTAATGGGAATTAAAATGACAACTGTAGCTCTGTCATCAACATCTCAAACTGCCACAGCACTCACTGTGCCTGCAATTTCTTCTGCATCCACTCACAAAACCATTAAGAACCCAGTGAATAATGTGAGGCCTGGTTTTCCAGTTTCTCTTCCATTAGCATATCCTCCTCCACAGTTTGCACATGCTTTGCTTGCTGCTCAGACTTTCCAGCAGATCCGTCCACCAAGGTTGCCCATGACCCACTTTGGAGGTACTTTTCCACCAGCTCAATCCACTTGGGGTCCTTTTCCTGTCAGGCCTTTGAGCCCTGCCAGAGCTACTAACTCGCCTAAGCCTCACATGGTGCCTCGCCATAGCAATCAGAACAGCAGTGGTTCTCAGGTGAATTCAGCAGGTTCTTTAACTTCAAGCCCAACAACTACAACCAGTTCATCAGCTTCAACGGTGCCTGGTACATCTACAAATGGCAGTCCAAGTTCACCTTCTGTCCGAAGGCAGCTTTTTGTCACAGTTGTGAAGACATCCAATGCCACCACAACAACAGTCACAACCACGGCAAGCAACAACAGTACTGCACCCACAAATGCCACATATCCTATGCCTACTGCCAAAGAACACTATCCAGTATCATCCCCATCTTCCCCATCACCACCAGCCCAGCCAGGAGGGGTTTCTAGAAACAGTCCTTTGGACTGTGGATCAGCATCTCCAAATAAAGTGGCATCTTCCTCCGAACAGGAAGCAGGTAGTCCACCAGTAGTAGAAACAACAAACACTAGACCTCCAAACAGCAGCAGTTCTTCTGGGAGTTCATCAGCTCATTCTAATCAGCAACAACCTCCGGGATCTGTTTCTCAGGAACCAAGACCACCTCTTCAGCAGTCTCAGGTTCCTCCCCCGGAAGTTAGAATGACTGTTCCTCCTTTAGCAACAAGCTCTGCTCCAGTGGCGGTGCCTTCTACTGCCCCAGTGACTTACCCTATGCCTCAGACACAAATGGGATGCCCCCAGCCTGCTCCTAAAATGGAAACCCCTGCTATTAGACCACCCCCCTCATGGCACAACTGCCCCTCACAAGAATTCAGCTTCAGTGCAAAATTCATCTGTTGCAGTCCTCAGTGTCAATCACATTAAAAGACCTCACAGTGTTCCCTCTTCTGTCCAGCTACCCTCAACCTTAAGTACACAAAGTGCTTGTCAGAATTCAGTACATCCAGCAAATAAGCCTATTGCTCCCAATTTCAGTGCCCCCTTACCATTTGGGCCCTTTAGCACATTGTTTGAAAACAGCCCTACTTCTGCTCATGCCTTCTGGGGAGGATCTGTTGTTTCATCTCAGTCAACACCAGAATCTATGCTATCAGGAAAATCCTCATATTTGCCAAATTCAGATCATTTACATCAGTCTGATACTTCCAAAGCTCCAGGTTTTAGACCACCATTACAGAGACCTGCTCCAAGTCCCTCAGGTGAGTTTATATTTTCAGACATTCTGCAATTGCTCATTTGCACAAGTGATATGACAATTCTTGGTCATTTTCTAATGTTTTTACTCTCTTACTGGGCAATACAGACAAAGATTGTTGGATTCAGGTAACTCAGATGCTGTTGTATTATTTGTGTTTAGTATGGTAGGTTTTTAAAAATCTTTTAAAAAGCTACAATAGATTTTTATTTTATTTTCCATATATAAGTCTTCTGGTCAGGCTTTTTTTTTTTTCTTTTTTTTGTTTTTTTGAGACAGAGGCTTTGTCACCCAGGCTAGACCTCCACCTCCCAGGTTCAAATGATTATCCCACCTTAGTTTCTCTAGTAGCTGGGATTACAGACATGTACCACCACTCCCAGCTAATTTTTGGATTTTTAATAGAGACGGGGGTTTCACCGTGTTGGCCAAGCTGGTCTTGAACTCCCAACCTCAGGTGATCTGCCCGCCTTGGCCTCCCAAACTGCTGGTATTACAGGCATGAGGCACTACACCTGGCCTAGGCATATTTTTCTCTTTCAGAAGTCTCTTATGTTTTACTTTTAATAAGGTAATGTCACCCAAAAGTTTACATTTATTTCAAATACTAAATAACAAGAGATTTTAAAAATTGAGTTTTATTTCTGATTATCTTTTTTATTTCTAAAATTATTTTAAAAATAGAGCTACACAGTCTGATATGGTAGCCAGTAATCGTGTGCATTTTAAATTTAAATTAATGAAAATTTTAAAAATAAGAAGTTTAGCTTCTTAGTCAGGCTATCCATAGTTCAAGTGCTTAAAAAACACTTGAGGCTGGTAGCTACCATATTGGACAGCAAAGATCTGAACATTTCTATTATTATCGAAAGTTCTGTTGGGACAACACTGATACATCTAGAAGATATAAAGATCTCCTGATTGTAAGCTATTGCTTTTTTAAAAAAACTTTTTACTCTGAAATATTTTTAGACTTATAGAAGAGTTCTATAATTCCTCAGCTTCCCTTCATGTGACCATCTTACATAACCATGATACATTTCAAAACTAAAAAGATTAACATAGTATAGTACTACTAACTAGACTACAGATTTTAGGTGGATTTCACGTTTTTCCAGTAATATCTTTTTTCTGTTGTAGAATCTAATCCAGGATGCCAGTTTGCATTTATAGCTATTGGGTTTTAATGTAAGCATTTCAAGTAATTAAAGAGTGTATGTAAGAGATGACCACACTATGGTCTATAGGCCAAATTTGGCCTGCTGCCTGTTTTTACATTTTTAGAGTGTTTTTTAAAAAAATTTCTTTTAAGAATAGGTTTGGCACGGTGGCTCATGCCTATAATCCCAGCACTTTGGGAAGCCAAGGTGGGTTAATTGCTTAAGCCCTGGAGTTGCAGACCAGCCTAGGCAACGTGGGGAGACCCTGTCTCTACAAAAATACAAAAATTAGCTGGGCATGGTGGTGCACTCCTGTAGTCCCAGCTACTTGGGGGGCTGAGGTGGAAGGATGACTTAAGCCTTAGAGGCAGAGGTTATAGTGAGCCGAGATCACACCTCTGCACTCCAGTCTGGGTGACAGCCAGACACTGTCTGAAAAAAAAAAATTGATTTTTATAGTAGTTGGAATTTAATACTTTACCTTTCCAAAAATGTGATAATCTAGGTGTGGGGTTCAGAAAGACTAAAATTAAGATCAGAGAACAAAAAAAATAGATTCCTATTTTTTGAAAAGGTATAGAAGAAAGTTCCGCTCTGTAAGGAAGGTGAAGTTTTTTGGGAGTGTATAGTTGATTAGAGCCAAAATTAGCATTGAAGTTTAACTACAAGTCAATTACCTAATTCAGGTCATTTGGAGTTAAAGGTACTCATCCTTTATCACGTGGGAAGATTTTCTCCTAAACTTCTTTCAGATACAAATTTTCACTTCTCTCTACTTCTTCCTAATTCATTTTGTGTTCCATACATAATTTTCTTCCTTTAACTTTTCTTATGTAAATAATTTGATCATTTGTATTTTAAACTCTGATCTGTTTTTATAGTTTGTATTTTGAAAAGTTTTTTTAAGTCACATAAAAATGTAAGGAACAGTATAAACAGCATAATAAATACCTTTATGTTTCCACATTTATTAACATATTCTCCGCTTGTTAACATCTTTTCAAACTCTCTCCCTCACCCCCCTCCCCTTTTCCTTCCTCTATCCTCTTTTTTCCTCTTTCGCTGCTTCCTTTCCTTTCTGCCCCCTCTCTTGTCTTGTCTTACCTGTCTCTCCCCTTCTTCATCCTTCTTCCTCCTTTTCCCTCTTTCTATCCTATCTCTGTTTTCTTTTCCTCCCCATCTTTTGTCAAATCATGAGAAGACAACTTTCAAACATGATGCTTTACCCCTAAATACTTTGACATATATCTTTAGAATGTTTGCCTTCACAGCTATGCCACTATTCCTGCATCAAAGAAATGAGAATGAATTTGATAATAACACTCAACATAAAATACCATTTTCCCAAATATATTCTTTCTGCCTGTGTGTATCTCTTTTCCCTGCCTTTTGATCCACGACTCAGTCAGGTTCACACATTACTTTTGGCTGTTAGGTGTCTTTGGTCTCCCTTCATCTGAAGCATTCTACTGCCTTCCTCTGCAGTTCTTGTCATTGACTCCTTTGGCAAGTTTAATTCGGCTATTTTGTTAATCCATAATAAGATTCAGATCAAACATTTCTGAAAAGAGCATCATATAGGTGATGTTTTGAACCTCACACTGCATTTTATCAGTGACAGATTAGCTGAATGTCGTGGCTCACACTTATAATCCCAACACTTTGGGAGGCTGAGGCAAGAGGCTCATTTGAGTCCAGAAGACTAGCCTGGGCAAAATAGTGAGACCCTGTCACTACAAAAATAAATAAATTAATTAATAAATAAGCTGAATGTGGTGGCATGTATCTGTAATCCCAGCTACTTAGGAGGCTGAGGCAGGAGCATTGCTTGAGCCCAGTAGGTGGAGGCTGTGGTGAGCTATGAGCAACAGAGCAATCTCCTGTCTTCTTAAAAGAAAGAAAAAATGACAATTTGTTCCAGTATTGACTGTGGAAAGCATGGCCACGTGGTTAATATGTAATCATCAGATCTCTCCATTGTAGAATCGTATCTGCAGCCCTTTTTTCACTAGTTTTATACAACTATTTGGTCTTTAAACCTATTTAAAATCCAATATTGAACATGTATTCTATGAAAGCTAATAAAAGGCAAAACAAAAATATAGCTAGGTGTGTGGCACACACCTGTAGTCCCAGATACTCAGGAGGCTCAGGCAAGAGGATTGCTTGAGCCCAAGAGTTTGAGGCTACCGTGAGCTATAATAATGACTCCACTGCCCTCTACCCTGAGCAACAGAGAAAGGCCTGTCTCCTAAATTTAAAAAAAAAAAAAATCATTGACAGTTATTTCTTTTTTTTCTGTAGTTTTAACCCATTAGACTAAAATCAGATAGGTTATTTGTGTAAATAGCTTAGTGTGTAGACATTTGTAATACTTTTTGTAATGAACATATTTTGAAAACAAATGTGTGTATCTGTGAGAGAGAAAAGAGGAAGAAGAGTAGGTGTTTTACCTTTATCCCTAAAAATAAACATTTTTAAAAAAATGTTTTCTAAAGATAAACATTTACTCTTCCTCCTCTTTTTCTCTCACAGATACACCTACATTTGTTTTTGAAATAGGAAATCCTGGAAGTTTCACTTTCTGTTACCTATATGGTTTTGGGTTTGGGTTTTTAAAATAAGTTTGCATTAATTTTATGATCAGTAAAGGCAACAAAAGTCTACTTTGACAAAAAGCCCATGTAAAGGAAAACTAATCGATCTTTTTTAACTAAAACATTAATGCCCACTAGTGCTGAAAGTGCTGTAATCAAGAATATAATTTGTTCCCAGTAAATTATAATTTGAACTTAACAGTATAATGTGATAATTGGTCCTTTTATAATTATCTATATAGTTGTCGTTTTGTGTGTGTGAGACAGGTTCTCACTCTGTCACTCTGGTTGGCACGCAGTGGTGCCATCACAGCTTATTACAGCCTTATCCTCCTGGGCTCAAGCAATCCTCCCACCTCAGCCCCCCAAGTAACTAGAACTACAAACATGTACCACCACACCACACTTGGCTAATTTGGTGGGGGTTTTTTGTTTTTTTGTTTGTTTGTTTTTTGGTAGAGACAGTTTCACTATGTTGCCCAGCCTGGTCTCAAACTCTGGGCTCAAGCAGTCCTCTCCCAAAAGTATTGGAATTACAGGCATTTTGTTTGTTTGTTTGTATTTTGTTTTTTGAGGTGGAGTCTTCATGTATTGCTCAGACCAGTCTTGAACACCTGGCCTTAAGCAGTCCTGCCACCTTGGCCTCCCAAAGTGATTACAGGTGTGGGGCACCGTGCCCAGCCGGGATTTTTTTTTAATATGAAATAGTTTTGAATATATTTAGGGCCAAGTAGGGTGTGTCTATTTCTTGTAGGGGTAACTATTATAAATTATCATGACCTTCTACATTATAGGTATTGTCAATATGGACTCGCCATATGGTTCTGTAACACCTTCTTCAACACATTTGGGAAATTTTGCCTCAAACCTTTCAGGAGGTCAGATGTACGGACCTGGGGCACCCCTTGGAGGAGCACCCACAGCTGCTAACTTTAACAGACAGCATTTTTCCCCGCTTAGTTTGTTGACTCCGTGTTCATCAGCATCAAATGGTGAGTTTTATGCACTGTAGTTCCGTAAGAATCTGCATATATGTTTTCTTAAAAACAGCAGGTTTTAAACCTTATCATAATTTTAATAGCATAAAAATGTAATGTGTACTCTTGGCATCTGTAGAATTTCAAAAAAGTTTCTTGGTCTTTAAATGATTAGAATCAACATAGGTTATATCAAACCTAAAATATTGAAGTTTTTCTAAGAGGGATTATTATTATTATTATTTATTTTTATTAGAGACAGGGTCTCACTATGTTGCCCAGCCTGGTTTTGTCAAACTCCTGGACTCAAGCAATCCTCCTACCTCCCAAAGTGCTGGGATTACAAGTATGAGCCACCACTACTGTCCTGAGGTATCATTTTTAGAGGGAAAAAAATTAATCCTTATACCTGTTATTAATTTCTGTTTATTTTTAGTTTTGAGAATACAGCTTCCAAGGAGAAAGATTTCTACCCTTAAGTGTGAAAATTACATCCTTTTAGTTCGTCTTTAAATCTCATCTAGTCTGGGCACAGTGGCTTTCTGCCTGTAATCCTAGAACTTTGGGAGGCGGAGGCAGATGGATCACCTGAGGTCAGGAGTTCAAGACCAGCCTGTCCAACCTGGCAAAAACCCATCTTACTAAAAATACAAAAATTAGTTAGGTGTTGTGGTGTGCGCCTGTAATTCCAGCTACTTGGGGACTGAGGCAGGAGAATCTTTTGAACCCGGGAGGCAGAGGTTGCATTGAGCCAAGATCACACCACTGTACTCCAGCCTGGGCAACAGAGCAAAAGAAAAAAAAATCTCATCTGCATAAACAACACAACTGATTTCACATTATCACATAATTACAGGCAGACTTTTGAAGCAGTGATTAGATTTTTTTTTTTTTTGGAGATGGAATTTTGCTCTTGTTGCCTGGGCTGGAGTGCAATGGCATGATCTCGGCTCACTGCAACCTTCACCTCCCAGGTTCAAGTGATTCTCCTGCCTCAGCTTCCCAGAGTAGCTGGGATTACAGGTGCACACCACCACACCCAGCTAATGTTTTGTATTTTTAGTAGAGTTGGGGTTTCATTATGTAGGCCAGGCTGGTCTTGAACTCCTGACCTCAGGCAATCCACCCACCTCAGCCCCCCAAAGTGTTAGGATTATAGGAGTGAGCCACGGCGCCTTTTTTTTTTTTTTTTTTTTTTTTGAGACAGAGCTCACTCTGTCACCCAGGTTGAATGCAATGGCATGATCTCTGCTTACTACAACCTCCACCTCCCGCATTGAAGCGATTCTCTCGCCTCAGCCTCCCTAGTAGCTGAGACCACAGGCGTGTGCCACCACATCCACCTAATTTTTGTATTTTTAGTAGAGATAGGGTTTCACTGTGTTGCTCAGGCTGGTCTCGAACTCCTGACCTTGTGATCTGCCTACCTTAGCCTCCCAAAGTGCTGGGATCACAGGCATGAGCCATCATGCCCAGCCTACATTTTCCAACAAATGAAGATCAGTCAGCAATAGGGAATTTAACTCAAGTCAAGACAATTCCGTAGTAAGGTTAGATACATTTGTTTTCGAGGTAAAGATGTGAAGTTGCTTATCTCTTAAGGAAATTATAATAAGACTCAGTTTAAAGAAAAAAAAAAAAACTGACAAATTTCTTCTAAGTAGCAATACTAGAATGGGTAATAGTTAAGCAAATTAACTGAATTAAAGAGTAAAAAGTTTTAATTATTTTAGAGACACATATCAAAGTACATTGCCAGTTAAAAGCATGAGGTAAGTTGTGGCATGCAGTAAATTTATATCTTCATAGTTTTTCTTGTATTTGTCAAATAATGGCAGTCATATAGAATATTAATTATCCTTGCACAGCTCCCCAAGTGCTGGAATTATAGGTGTGTACCACTGCACCAGCCAGGTTAGGTTTTTAATTCATGCTTTTGTAGATACAGAATATCATTGAGGCCATTACATTTGTTGCCACATTCCAGTAACTATTTTGTTATAAAACATTTCAGACCCAAAGAAATGTGAAATAGTTCAAAGAATATCCATATTCCCTTCACTTAAAATTCCCAATTATTTTGTTATATTTATTTTCTCTCTCTACCATCTTGTTGTTGTGAACCATTCCTAAATAAGGTGCAGATATGACACTTCAGACCTAAAAACATGCATCACTTAAAGATTTTTTTAATGCAACCATGATACCATTATCAAATACCTAATAGGTTAACATGAATTTAGTAAAAATTATCAGTCTAGCCCGGGCGTGGTGGCTCACATCTGTAATCCCTGCTCTTTGGGAGGCCGAGGCAGGTGGATCACAAGGTCAGGAGTTTGAGACTAGCCTGGCCAATATGGTGAAACCCCGTCTCTACTAAAAATATAATTAGCCTGGCAGGGTGGCCCGTGCCTGTTGTCCCAGTTACTCAAGAGGCTGAGGCAGGAGAATTGCTTGAACCCGGAAGGTGGAGGTTGCAGTGAGCCGAGTTCGTGCCACTGCACTCCAGCCTGGGTGACAGAGAGAGACTCCATCTCAAAAAAAAAAAAAAGAAAGAAATCAGTCTCTATATTCAGATATCTTCAATTATCCCAAAATTTTTTTTTTTTTTTTTCCCTGAAACAGAGTCTCACTGTGTTGCCCAGGCTGGAGTACAGTGGTGTGATCTCAGCTCACTGCAACTTTCGCCTCCTGGGTTCAAGTGATTCTCCTGCCTCAGCCTCCCAAGTAGCTGGGATTACAGGTGCCCAACACCACACCTGGCTAATTTTTGCATTTTTAGTAGAGATGGGATTTTACCATGTTGGCCAGGCTGGTCTTGAACTCCTGACCTCCTGATCCACCCAGCTTGGCCTCCCAAAGTGCTGGGATTATAGGAATAAGCCACCGCACCCACCCTCAAAACATTTGTTATAGATGTTTCTTTCTTGAACCAGGAACCACTCAAGGCTCACATATTGCATTTGATTATGTCTCTCAGGTTTTATAATTAATAATATTAAACTTTCAAGAATACCTCAAGGATCTGTTATATATTTTTCCCAGGTTCACCAATTAAACTACATTACTTCCTTTCTTCATCATATATTCCTCTGTGTGTGTGTGTAAAACTATTTTATTCTGAACTATTTTAGAGTTAGTTGTAGACATCAAGCCCTATTGCCCCTAAATAACTTAGTTTCCTAAGAATAAGAATGTTCCCTTCCACAACTATGATGCAGTGTTTAAATTTAGCAAACTTTACATTTTATAATATTATTATCTATGGTCCATATTTACTTTTCATCACTTATCACAATAATAACTTTATTATTTTCTCTCATCCAAGATTCTAATTAGGACTGCAAGTTACACTTAATTCCCACATCTCTTTAGTCTCAAATAATCTGGAACTCTTCTCTGAGCCTTTCTGTAACTTTCAAAGAAAAACTCTTTGCTAGAATGCTTTTTGTTTTTATTTCCTACTATTTGTTCCTGATTAAATTCAGGGTATGTTTAATAAACACTGAACTAAACTGTGAGGAAATTACAGTGTAATTTTACTGTAGAAGCACTTTTTGTTCTCTTCTCTCTTGTCTCCTCTCTTTTCTCTGCTCTCATCTCTCCTCTCTTCCTCTTCTCATGAGGTCTCTCTCTGTCACCCAGGCTGGAATGCAGTGGTGTATGACCACAGTTCACTGCAGCCCCATTCAAACTCCTGGACTCAAGCAGTCCTCTTACCTCAGCCTCTCAAGTAGCTAGGACTACAGGCACTTGCCATAGCACCCAGCAAATGTTTTCATTTTATTTTTATGTATTTATTTTTTTGTAAGACGAGGTCTTACTATGTTGCCCAGACTGGTCTTGAACTCCTGGTCTCAAGAGATCCTCCCACTTTGGCCTCCCAAAATGCAGACAGAGATGCTGAGATTACAGATGTGAGCCACAACGCTTGTCCCCTCCCTTTTTTTTCTAAAGTTACTCCCACATTTTCAGGTTTTTTTTTTTTTTTTTTTTTTTTTTTTAAGACAAGATCTGTCTCTCTTGCCCAGGCTGGAATCCAGTGGCACATCTTGGCTCACTGTAACCTCCACCTCCTGGGCCCAACCAGTCTTCCTGCCTCAGCTTCCCAAGTAGCTGGGACTACAGGTGTGCACTACCACACTTGGCTAATTTTTTTTATTTTTATATTTTGTAGAGATGGGGTTTTACCATGTTGCCCAGGCTGGTCTCAAATTCCTGGGCTCAAGTGATCTGCCCACCTCTGCCTCCCAAAATGTTGGATTACAGGCGTGAGCCATCACACCCAGTGGCCCCACTTTTTGAATTTGTAAATCACATTGCTCTTTCAATTTTCATTCAGGACTCTATCATTTCTAAACTGAGGTGAATTTACCATGATATCAATGACATTTAAATATTTAAGGCACTTCATTTTATGGGCTACTTCCAAGTGCTGTACATGATTTCTTATTTGTAATTTTGCATTATTCTAAAAAGGTTCCCAAAATTGTGTACGCTTAAGGCCCCACAAAAACCTAGATCTGCCCTACCCTCTGAAACTTATTTATGTAATATATAAGCTGATGTTTTTAAATAACATGGCTCTGAATTAAATTTTGCTTTTTTTTCTAATTGAAGAAATTATAACAATTAGAGATGTGAAAATTATTTTAGTTAGGTTCTTTTCATGAAAAGGAATATAGAGACCCATCCAGGGAATCTCAAGGAAAATGATGTTTATACAAGGCTATGTAGAACCATCTTCCAAAGAGTCCAGGAATTAGGGGCACCTTTTCTCACTCTCTCTCTCTCTCTCACTCTCTCTCTCTCTCTCACTCTCTCTCTCTCTCTCTCTCTCTCTCTCTCTCTCGGAGGATTTATGGTCTTTCACTCATGGTCTGTTTCTTGTGAGTTTCTTGAATTCTGCTCTCTTTACACCTAAACTTCTTCGTAATCTTGCATATGGACATCAATGGTTCAACTTCATAGTTAATTAAACCAGTTAACCTTTCAATTGCCCATTCTTTGATGAGGAATGTGATTGGCTCAGCTCATATGTTCAGATCAGGCTATTTCAGTCAGATTACTCACTAGCCTAAAATGGATCATTCCTGGATGGGTGCATATCCTTAATCCAATAGCTGTGCAAGAGGAAGCAGAAAACAGGATCTTCTGATAAAAACTATGGCTAGAGGGGTGGCATGATCCGTGCAGAGAGTAAATTTCTTAAATGGAGCAGGTCAGCAGGCAAGCCTAGTAATTCTGTTTATTAAAATAGAATGTGTAGGAGGCTGAGGCGGGAGGATGGCTTGAGGCCAGGAGTTTGAGGCTGCAGTGCACTGTGAATGTGCCTGTGAATAGCCACTGTACTCCAGTGTGGGCACCATAGTGAGACCATTTCTTAAAAAACAAAACAATGTGGAAGGTTGTGTTATTTTGCTTTACTTTGGTTTTAGAAGGATACAGGAAATAAAAGGGAAACCAGAGTGAACCCAGAGGTTAAAGGAAGCTCCCAGGGATGAATCTAGGGGAAAAGCAGGGTTCATTTGTTCATTCTTTTTTCCTTCCTGCCTGCCTGCCCTGACTGTGTCTTGGTGTTAGTTGTTTTGGGTTGATTTTTCCTAGAGGTTTAAGTGTGGCCTTTCAATATGTAGCTAAAAAAAAAAACATGCTTTTGTGTTTACATGTCTGCGTATTCCTTGTAGTTTTGTCTGTTTTCCACTGCATGTATAATTGCAGAATTTGTGGAGATTTTAGTCTTTAGCTGAAATATTCTTTTACTTCTAATACTTTCCTGAGTTTTGTCATATTGTTTCTGTTTTACTAATTCTGAATGATGCTGTTCCTTCATGTCATTTTCTTTCTTTTAGCTCATTTTTGAATTTAGGTTATAACTTTCTTTCTGAGGTGCTTTTATTGTCAACAGGAATGCTATAGGTCTTTCTCTTTTATATAATAGGCTAATTTGGAGTTCAACTGCAGTTCTGTTGAATCTGCAGGTAACAGTTTTGATTTTCAAGCTTCAGACTCCTTTATTATTTAAACCATTTAAATTTAAATGTGCTTTAATATTTAAGCTTTTCACATAAAATATAATTTTGATTATTTTTTGTTTTTCTCAATAATGTATTGAGCTGAAATCACTAATGAATATTCTTAAATTAAGACCTCCACCTTGTTTTGATAAGTAAAAAAGATTCTTATTAGTAAAAGTGTGTTCTATGAAGTACTCACAAGATAAAACAGACTTAGGCAGTGACTCTCCTGGAGTCATATGGTGGCTCATACCAGTAGTCCTAGCTGTTCAGGAGGTTGTGGTGGGAGGATCACTTGAGCCCAGGAGTTTGAGGCTGCAGTGAGCTATGATCGTGCATCTGCAGTTTAGCCTGGGCAACAGAGCAAGACTCTGTCTCTAAAAAAAAAAATAAAATAAATAAATAAATAATGGATGAATAACAAAGAAACATATTTCTTTTTCTTAAGCTAGGTTTTCCAAATTTATTAGATAGCTGAATCTCTTTGTTTTTTCATCATAACATACCAAAAAGCAAGTGTTCCCAAGAAATACAGTTTGCAGATTACCAATACAGGCAGTTATTTTTAGCCATCTCCATTCTGTTGTTGTTTGTTTTTTAATTTAAATGTCTTATTGCTCTACTACATTTACTTAATGTCAAGGGTTAATTCATTTGAGTATTATTTAACTTAATAGTTTATTACCTGTATAGTTGAACACTTTGCAGCAGTGACATCATATTCTACCTTGAAGTCATGGAACTTTAGCCAAATTTTAATATGTATAATTTTTATTTAAGTATTATTTTTTACATTTTGTTTTTCTGAGAAGATATATATTTTAAATGTCTCTTGAATTTAAGATTTGGTTTTATAAAATTACATGTTCCATAGATGACCTGTATTTTATTTCAAAATATCTCTTCTCTAGATTCTTCTGCACAGTCAGTATCCTCTGGAGTTCGTGCACCATCTCCTGCCCCATCTTCAGTACCGTTAGGGTCAGAAAAGCCCAGCAATGTGTCTCAGGACAGGAAAGTTCCAGTCCCTATTGGGACTGAACGTTCTGCACGTATCAGGCAAACTGGAACATCAGCTCCATCTGTTATTGGGAGCAATTTGTCTACATCAGTAGGGCATAGTGGCATCTGGTCCTTTGAAGGGATTGGTGGCAATCAAGGTAGGATATTCTATCCTGATCTCTAGAAATTAAGTTTATACATTTAACTATAATGTAAACAGTATTTAACTTTCATAGTCATTTCTTTTTTTTTTTTTTTTTTTTTTTGAGATGGAGTTTCGCTCTTGTTGCTCAGGCTGGAGTACAATGGCACGATCTTGGCTCACTGCAACCTCCACCTCCTGGATTCAAGCGATTCTCCTGCCTCAGCCTCCCAAGTAGCTGGGGTTACAGGCATGCACCACTATGCCCGGCTAATTTTTGTATTTTTAGGAGAGGTGGTGTTTTGCCCTGTTGGTCAGGCGGATATCAAACTTCTGACCTCAAGTGACGCACCCGCCTCAGCCTCCCAAAGTGCTGGCATTACAGGCATGAGCCACCATGCCCAGCCTCATAGTCATTTCCAAAAGATTTGTATTCCTATTTTTTTGTTGTTGTCTTGAGTATCTAATCACTTCTTCAAGAGTTCTGTCCCCATGTGACCTTTCTCATTACATTTATTTATTACTGCTTTCTGAAAATATCTAATGCAAGCATGTTCTTTTCTTCCTTTCAGCATATTAAGAACACATTAATATTTCCTTTCAGTCCCTTTAGGTTGTACTTCGTTTTTTTTTTTTATAATACCAAGTTTTTAGATTATTTCATTAAACTATTATGTCACTACCTACAAACATGGAAATATATAAAAGTAGGTCATTACATTGAAATAATCTACAGTTCAATGTAGAAAATATTAGAAAAACAAAATATTTTCTGTTGATTTTAAATATTAACTATTTTTGTTTCTGCTTCTTTGTTTGCCTTCAGACAAAGTAGACTGGTGTAACCCTGGGATGGGAAATCCTATGATCCACAGACCGATGTCTGATCCAGGAGTATTTTCACAACATCAAGCAATGGAGCGAGATAGTACAGGAATTGTAACTCCTTCTGGTACATTCCATCAGCATGTTCCTGCAGGCTACATGGACTTTCCTAAAGTTGGGGTAAAGTCCTGATTTTGTCCTAGTTCTTTAAGGGAGGATTTTCTGACAAAATATTTTCAATATAATAGGCGTATGTATAATCTAATGTTAACATAAATTATATAATGGGTAATAATTTTTAGATATCTAAGATAAGTTGTACATTCCCAGGATGAGGTGAAGTTTCAAATATCAATTTTAAGGCTATTGATTATATTGGGAAAAATGAACAATGACTTGGATGTTAATGTATGTGTTTTCCTTTTTTAAGGGTATGCCTTTTTCTGTGTATGGGAATGCAATGATTCCGCCAGTAGCACCTATCCCTGATGGTGCTGGAGGACCCATATTTAATGGCCCTCATGCTGCAGACCCTTCTTGGAACTCACTAATAAAGATGGTTTCCAGCTCCACGGAAAATAATGGCCCTCAAACAGTAAGGCTGATCATTCAGTGAACAAACATTTATTTTGTGTTTAAGAAATGCAAAGACAAATAGGATATAGATAACTCATGATAGCAAGAGAGTATGGTGAATATGGGCAGTTGAGGAAATTGAAGGAAATTTAATACAGCTGCAGTATAGCAGAGGGCTGGGGGAAATGACCCAAAGGCAGGTTTGGGGTTAAAATTATGAAAGATACTGTGTATTCTACTGGGTAGCAGATAGTAAATGAAAGATTTTAAGTTGCAAAGTGATTATCATATGATTTTATACATTAAAGTTTACTAGTGGTATGAAAAGGCCATCTAGAGGTTATTTATTAAAGGTACTATAAATAACTGAAAATTCATAGAAGTGGTTGTATATTTTAGCTTAGTATATGTTAAATACCTTTGATTTGTTTTTCTTCTACAACCATGAATCTGTAAATACTCAGGTAATGATTTTTTTTTTAATAGATTGTAAATCAGATTCTGTTTGATGGATAAGAGGTAGGAAAATAATAGAAAAAACGTTTTATCATTTTTTCCCACTAGTTCCTAGTATGTTGCAAACTGAAGAGTACCTCCTTAGTTTCTAAGAGTTTTAATATATGCTAAATATATCTTTTGTAAAATACATGTTCTATATTCATAGGTGTGGACTGGACCCTGGGCACCTCACATGAACAGTGTGCATATGAACCAGCTTGGCTGATGAGGATCAGCTTGTTAGCCTGCAGATTCCTTTTCATTTGGAGGAAATCACCAATGGCGAAAAAAAATTTATGCTCCCAAATCATTCTACTGATGTGCTTGACTGAAGTGTGTAGGCTTTTTGCAGAAGATCTTACTAACTGACCTATTTTCTGTGATCATTTGTGACTGCCCATTCCCCATCATCATCAGTTTTACCTTAGTTAGCATTTTTCTTATCATTTTTCTTTTTTTCTTTCCCTCTTCCCCTTCGGACATAACTTTCTGTTGAAGCTGTTCTTTGGCTGGTTGGTTTTAGTACTGTAAACTGCTTTTGAGCAAACACGGAAATTTAGCAAAATTATGTAAACTTGATCCTGAAGTTTTAGAATGGCAAATAAATGTACAATTGTTTACATAACAGAAAAGGCTAAGCAGAAAGTAAATTTCAATATGTCAGTATAGAGGCTCTACTTTATGTAGAATTAAATTAATGTGAGATATGTACCTTCATATTCAGAAATCTGGATGTTTCCTTCATACATTAAACTATTAATAAGCATAACTTTTCTACTTGTGTAATTTAAGTATAAAGTAAAATAATGGGCATTATCATTGGATGTTTCCCCATATTGGCTTTTCAGATACCCATCTTGCTTTCTTTTCAGTTTATTTGTAGCAAGGCACATATAGAACAAGAAATTTCTGGCTTTTCCATGTCATTTTATTACCTTTTCTCACTTTTAAAACTAATACACACTTATCTCTTCACTCTTTTTTCTCTGCTTACCTTTACCACTAATACCAGTAAAATTACCTTGCTGATAGTGAAAAAGTTCTGTCAAGATTTTCACTGTAATGGCTACTACAGAGAGATGGACCATCTTCATCATCACCAGTGGTTTCTTCTAATTATAAAATGTTTAGACTTTCTGAGAATTTAAAAAGCCACCACTGTTCCCAGTCAGCATATACAAGCTCTTAATATTCTGTTTATTAAACAATTCAATGTACTATTTTATATTGGATTATATTGATTCTTAACATTGGCTTTTCAGTCATCAACAGTCAACATAAAAATTTCAATTTTCAGTAATTTAGTGGAAAATATCTTATTTCTTTCTTCAATTTTAAAGGCTTTCTGCTTTTTACACTTGTATATTATCAGTGAAAAGGATCAACAGTTAACTTGAGCCAAGTAATAAAAGAAATTTTGCATTTGTCATGAAGACAATTTATGGTAGATACATGAATACACAGATTACAATATAAAGTCTCCATTTAACCTGTTTATATAAGATACAGGGCCACACTAAACTACTCAGTGAGATTTATATATTCCATTCACTTGAAACAATAAACAGTAATAAACAGTAATGTATCCAAGAAGATTATGTGTCCTACCCTGTCTCATGGAAAAATTAATTATATGGTTAAAATGTAAAAGAAAGTAAACATAAAGATCAAGTAATGTATATATCAATTTTTCTTTTTTAAAAAATAGACATAAAATTTCACGCTGGTAAAACATAAACACTAACTAAAATTCATATAAATCACCCAGAGCTGATGATATTAATATGGTTCCTTGGTTGTCAAGAAAATGAAATGATTTCTTAAGTCTGAGTAAAGAATAAAGCCTGAGTAAAGAATAAAGCCTGAGTAAAGAATAAAAAGATGACTTCTCAAACATACCCAGATATTTGTAAACAATACTACATATCTTTTACTTTAAGAAGTGGTCTTAAAATATATAAATTTGTTTTTCCACCTATGTTTAATATGCCGAAATTTAAAGGGAGAGCTAAAAGACAGCCTACAAATAAATATAGCTATGAAATAAAATTAGAGCATTTTACTTAAAAAGGAATGTAATAATGTTATTTAACAAAGTATTTTATATATGACTTACCACTATTCTAGACATAAACTTTTTTTTTCTTAATTCTTCCACGTGTTAACTAGGGTTATTTTCTAGTTACGATAATCGTGCTGGGAAACAGATGCAGTCCAATATTTATTACAACACATGAGTTGTGTTGTTTCACAATACTGAATTTCTTAAGATGGGGTGTCTTATTTAAAAAGGAGGGGGGGAAAACCCTATATTTTCTTTACTTCAGAACTGTGGGGCCAAGGGGTGTAGATTAAAATGCTCCATATTTAGTTTTTGGGATTGGGCTTGTTTAGTACAATACCATGATTTTAGAAGTCTGTACTGGGAACATTTTTCAAATACATTTTTTATATTTCAGATGTAATGCAGTGCACTTTTATTTGAACAATTTAAAAAAACATAATTTTTTGAGACCATGAAGGTCTTTTTTTTTAATTTTGAAAATATGTGGTATGTGTATATACAGACTACATCAGTCTTTTAAGAAATGATTTAATTCTTGGACATTACACTTGAGTTAGTTCACATTTTAAGTCCCCAAATAGTTAATATCTCAATTACTCTATAATCACTTTATACCATCCATTTCCAACAAAATCCCACATTTCATGCCTTTTCAACATACATTTTGACATAACATATTTACAAACACTGACTTAAGTGTTTATAGGAAAGAAATTTCCCCCTCCTATTTCCCATTACTGAAAAGTTATTTTTATTAATACATGAAAATTAATTTTTTTGTAAATGACTATACTTACATTTTTCTTCTTTAGAAAGGTAAATAGCTTATTAACTAATCCTGTCTTGTTCTTCACAAAAATAATAGTCCGTCTGTGTTTTGACTCAACCTAAATATACATTTGTAAAAATGTTGTACCCTATATTATTTTTAAAACAGTACAGAGTGTTGGACTAAACAGGAAATCTCAAAGTTATAAAATGTCTTCAGATCTAAATCCCAGGTTGATGTTTTTCATAACATTCTTATTCCCACAGATCTGGCATTACAGAACATTTAAAGTGTACCAAAACATTGTTTTAAATAACAGATTTTAAAAGTAAGATTATTTCAGAATGATTAGCAAAGAAAAACCAAGTCACTGCTTTTAAAACCACTATAAGCAGAGATTCAGTATTCCATTCTCAATATATTCTTACTTCAGGTAAATGAATCTATGCAGATATCTTACACTCGTAATGTTTACTGTCCCTGATACTAAATTCTGAATGTTCCTTCATGTCTTTGGAAATACATATCCTATTGATAAATGGTTGCTTAAGTCATAGCATTTGATTAACTCAGGTGACTGGAATTTAAGATTGGAGCATCATCAGTGCTTTAATAAGTCTTAATGTGTTGTACACCTTGATTGCAAAAACCACGATCACCTGAATTTTGGATAAGTGTAAAGGAAAATGTGCCACTGTGGCTTTAACATAATACCTGTATAATGTAATGTAATACAGACTTAATATCTATGGTGTAGGAGGTTCTATATTATACTTTTAAATGAATTCACACTTTTGAAAAACAAAAGCCAACTTTGCATGTTCAATGCTTGAAAACCAATGATAAGAGAGACGGCAAGCAGATGTCTTTCATTAAAGAGAAAAAAGCCAATTCTAGATTAGGTAGCTTTGGTTTTGAGAAGTAATACCCTAAATAAGAAAGAAAAACTGAAATCTTAACTGATTCTAAGAAATCACTAACAATTGCTCATGAAAACACTTCTTAAAGGTGTATGTATATATAAGTATATATACACCCTAGTAGGCTACAGTCATTTAGTTTTTTGACAAACATCTCAGAAGGCATATTTGGGAAACAAGAAGCCTAAACGGTTATATGATAATGATAGCCTATATTCAAACTTTGAGCACTTAATTCAGGCTACTACAACAAAACTACTACAGACTGAGGAGCTTAACAGAAATTTATCTCACAGTTCTGAAAGCTACAATGTCTAACGTCAACATGCCAGCCTTTATGGTTTCTGTTGGGGGCCTTCTGTCTGGTTTGCAGATGGCTTTCTCCTTTTCAGTTTCTTCATGTAGGGCAAAAAAAGGTCATCTTGCTTTTGTCTTTTCCTTTTTGTTTCTTTGTTTGAGACAAGATCTCACTCTGTCACTCAGGCTGGAGTGCAGTGGCATGATCATAGCTCACTGCAACCTCAAACTCAGGTTCATGTGATCCTCCCCTCCTAGCCTCCCAAAGCACAGGAATTTACAGGCATAAACCACCATGCCCAGCATTGTTTCTTCTTAAGCAGGCACAAATCCAATTTGAGAGCTCTACCCTTAAGACCAGTTACTTCCCGAAGGCCCTACCTCCAAATACTGTCACATTGGGGTCTCAACAAAGCATCTGGGAAAGACAAAAACTCCATTCCTGTGTTCATGTCCAATGTAGCAAGCTCCTGTCCAATGTAGCAAGCTCCATTCCTGTGTTCGCACCATGATGGTTAAGAATTACAGAGACTGCAGAAGGAAAATGTAATATATATTCTCTTCTTAAGAAATTTAAAGTTGAGAAATTAACTGACATAACACTAGTATCAAAGACTGGAATAAGCTAATTATAAATGTTGAACTTTTAAAATGTTTAAATACATTGCACAAGTTCATTTGCAAAGAGGATTGACAAATGATTTCAGTTGGTTCACTCAATAGTTGTATGATCATTTTGTCCTGTACTCTGAAACTCAAAAGATACAAGATAATCACAATGTTGTATAAACAGTACCTATACATTAGTAGTAACACTTTCTTTTGCATTGGGCTTTAAAATTGACAAATACTTCCCCCAACATCATCTACCAAGTAGATAGCAAGTTCTAATCATCCTCATTATGTGGATTAAGAAATGCGTTTATAGACATATAGATGAAATTAGCAGAAGTTAAATATTTATAAATTTTATTTAGATCATAATATTCAAACTTAAGGAAATAGTTTTTTAAATGAGAATATAACATGAACACTATAGCAAAAATGTGTTTCTACATTTAGCAGAAATTAAATATTCATACATTTTATTTAGATCACAATATTCAGACTTAAGGAAATACTTTTTTAAAATGAGAATGTAACATGAACACAATTATGTAGCAAAAAATGTGTTCCTACACTAAAGTCCCATTTCTGACCTCTGATATAACTCCACAAAATTAAATCTTAGGGATTGCAGAACAGCTTACAGTTTTGTTTTGTTTTCTTAAGAGATGGGAGTCTTGCTTGCTCTGTCACCCAGGCTGTAGTGCACTAGCTTGATCATGGCTCACTGCAGCCTTGGACTCATGGGGCTCAAGCAGTCCTCCCACCTCGACCTCCTGGTAGCTGGCACCACAGGTGCAAGCCACCACATCTGACTAATTTTTGTATTTGTTGTAGAGATGAGGTCGTGCCATGTTGCCAAGATCTGCCCTTAAGGTATCCTCCCACCTCAGCCTCCCAAAGTGCTGGGATTATAGGCGTGATCCACTGTGCCTAGCAAGAATAGCTTTAAAATTCGGTTCAGATTATGTATGATCAGTCTGAACAGTAGTCAGTAGCAACTGATGGCTTTTCTGTTAGCATAATAAATGGAAAAATACATTGGTAGGTTCTTCTTTTAGAAGAAGTTTATATATAGTATGTGTGTGTGTGTTTAAACACATTTAAAAATTCATGTAAAAATTTATCAGTTTGGAAAGCAGATGACTTTCAGAATCCTGAGAAAGTGATCATAGGGTACCCTTGGTTAGGTGCACAGTGAAGGGCAAACGATAGCTGCCGTTTGACATTACCCAACATTTGCTGGAGGCTTCTTTGACTAAATAAATATATAAAATCAATGTTTACTCCTCACAACATATTTTGTTCTGTAGTCGGGGGTGACACTTCTGTGAGGAACCTCCTCTGTGTCATTCCAGTTTGTTGTTTCCAGGAACACAAAAGTAAAAACTATATAGTCACCGGGCGCGGTGGCTCACGCCTGGAATCCCAGCACCTTGGGAGGCCGAGGCAGGTGGATCACGAGGTCAAGAGATCGAGACCATCCTGTCCAATATGGTGAAACCTCGTCTCTAAAAAAAATAAAAATAAAAAATAGAAAAAAAATTAAAAACCATATAGTCCATGTAGATTCAACGCATTCCTTTTGACTAGAAGGCATCTAATGCTGAGTTTAGGCTCTTTAAAGCTTATATGGGATACAAGTAAATTCTAGTAAGGAATTCACCGCACTGCCATCGATACTGCCAGTGATAGTTTCCCTTAAATCAAGACATGACACTTTATCTTACTATAAGATTTTTGCTGCTATTTATAATGGAACACAAAACATTGAAGAAATTCAGTTTGCAAGTGGTGTTCAAAATACTAACTGGAACAGATGGGCCATTTAATTAAATATACAAGAGACTGAACTATGCGTCGTGCTTTAAGCATGCTTATTAACGTTCAGGGTCAGCAAGAACATGCGTCACTCTCCAGGCCGGCATTTTAGCAACGTGTTACTCTTTGGTATTATAATCTATCGTATTCTCTAGCGGAAGCAATCAGGTGCAAGTAAAGAGGCTGGGGATCAGCTTCTGGTCACAAAAAAACACCGAACAAAGGTGATTACACTACAAATGACGATTACCTTTAGTGAACTAGAACGGACAGTTACACAGTGAAGACGAACTTTAGACATGGCTCCACCCATGTCTCTGCAGTCTGGTCCGGCCTCGGAGTAATTCCGCCCCAACAGCGGGAAAGTTTCGCGCGTGCGCAGTAGGCCTGCCCAGTGCCGCGTGGGAAAGGCGGGACTTCCCTATCTCTTGCGTCATATCCACTGCGACGCAAGTCGTCACCGGATTGAATGGGAAGGTCAGTCACAGCTGCAGGCGGGCGTGCATGCGCTTTATGTCAGCTGTTCTTGACGCATGCGCCTGTCAGCCTTGGCCGGCCGGTTCCTGTCCGCTGGATTGTGAGGCCTGGGTTCTGGGCTCCGCCGTCGTGCAGAAATGCTGCGCCGGCTTGGCGGTCGGTGGCTGCGGCCACCCGCTGCCCTGCACCTTTGGGCGGGGGACCCGCCGCTTGTGCCGGTTCCTACGAGGGGCGCCAAGCGCCCCACTCTCCCAGTGTGGGCAGTGGCACCAGTCTCTGCAGTAGCTGGGAACGGCTGGTACGAGGCCCTGGCCACTTCTTCGCCGGTGCGGGTTGCGGAGGAAGTACTGCTCGGCGTGCACGCCACCACGGGACTGCCCTGGTGGGGCGGCATTCTGCTCTCCACCGTGGCCTTGCGGGGCGCAGTCACGCTGCCCTTGGCCGCCTACCAGCACTACATCCTGGCCAAGGTGAGGGGCGCCGAGCCGTGCGCGTGTCCTGCGCGGCAACCCCTGCAGTGGAAGAAAGTCGACATTCACTCAGGGTTTTCGATCCCACGATATTGCCTGCTGTAGAGCTTAGTGTTTAATCATTGTGACCATTTTATTGTGACCATTTTAGCGTTTAAAAAAATTTAGCATTAGGTGTGTTAAATAATATTTTGTACACATGTATCTGTCATTTCGTTTTCCCTGCTGAGTTTGTGCTCCGAGCACAAGTGGTTACTAAAATTCTCTCAGAGAATGGAAACAAAGCAGTCAGTGGCAGAAGAAATTGTCTTGGCGAAACCTAGAAAATTCCTGTCTTAAAAGTTTTAACAGCCAGTATGTCTGCATACTATTAGCAGTTTGCGAATTTGATTCCTATCCAAGCCCGACTAAGACTGTGTCTGGTTGGTCACAGTCACTTGATCTTTTAATGCTGAATCCTTTTTTCTGAGGAATCAGGATAGGAATACCTTCCTTGCCTACTTTGCAACGTTATGAGAGCAAGTCAGATGATATGGGTTAAAGTGCTTGATTATTCAAATGGGATAGTTAAAAAATAGTGGCTTTCATGTTTTCAGGTTGTGAGCATTGGGGGGAAAAAATCGGAAACAGAACAGGAATGAAATCAGTGAGCTACTTTAAGTTAAGTGAGCTACTTTAAGTCAGTGAGCTACTTTACAGGAAAAATTAACACAGGCAGGAATAAATACAATTTTTATTTTTGATTTGTGTCTTATCACAGTGCATTCAAGGTTCTTAACAGACTTCAGTTTTCTCCGCTTACATTACTAGGAAATCTAGAGATGGAACAGTAAAGCCCAGGGTGCAGTCCTCATGTAATACTTCTAACCCTGTGAAGTAGATGCTGTTATATATTTTATATGTGAGGGAACATGATTTTAGAGCTTACTTGCCCATGATCACATGGATAAATATACATTTTGAATTTTTGAATGAGGACATCTTAAGCAAATTGACATGTGTTTAGACTTAGGTTTCTTGACATGAACAGTAAACTACATTTTTAAATGACTCAAGGGAATAGTGTGAAAAATTATGAGTGATTATGCAGAAAGGTCCTTTATATGCTCATAACAAAATCTATTTTTTAGCTAGGTGGAAAATTTGCAGCCAGAAATAAAAACTATTGCCAAGCATCTTAACCAAGAAGTTGCAGTTCGTGCAAGTCAGTTGGGGTGGTCCAAAAGAGTTGCCAGGTAAGCTAATTATATGCATATAAGACCATACACACATGTACATAATGGTAATGTTAATTATAAGTTTGAGTTTTGGCAGTAAAGTGTTTCTTTTACATATATGCATTATTATTATTTTTTGTTTTTCTTGAGACGGAGTTTCACTCTTGTTGCCCAGGCTGGAATGCAATGGACAACCTCGGCTCACTGCAACCTCCACCTCCTGGGTTCAAGCGATTCTCCTGCCTCAGCCCCCCGATTTGCTGGGATTACAGGCATGCGCCACCACGCCCAGCTAACTTTGTATTTTTAGTGGAGACGGGGTTTCTCCATGTTGGTCAGGCTGGTCTCAAACTCCTAACCTCAAGTGATCTGCTGGTCTTGACCTCCCAAATTGTTGGCATTGCAGGCGTGAGCACTGCGCCCGGTCTACTCTTTTATATTTTAATAAGTTATTATGTGGCATGATAGTTTCATATGCTGGACTGAAGGCAAAGAAATAAATAAAGAGACAGATAAGAAGAGCATGTTCCTGTTCTTTAGGGATTCCAGCCTATTGAAAAAGACCTGTAATCAAATAATAATGTCAGTGAACTGACTACTATATAAAGATTATGTACAAGGCGGTGGATTATCAAGGAGAGTCAGGCAGGAAAGTCAAGATTATGTACAAGGAGCTAGATCATCAAGGAAGCACTGGCAGGATGAAGATACTTTGCCATTCTGTTGTGATATTGGTCAACAAATGACACATATTATTTACAATCTTGACCTTTTAGAAAAGATACAGCAGGTAATAGCTTATAGGAAAGAGGAGGTAGAAAAAAACATAAGTGCCACAGTAGAAACACTTCGATAGCCAAGGTGTTGTCCATCTATTGTGGTTATTCTGTACAGTTGTCTGCCTGGGTTCTTGGAAAGCCCCAATCTAAGGGTGCTTGGTTGTGCCCTGGTATGTCTGCATTCATTCACTGGGAACTTACAAGCTCTCCTTCAATCAACCTAAGCTACTCCTTAATCAGTTTCCCAAATTCCAATCCTTACTAGACTATGACAGATATTCTCCTTTTTACAGCAATGAAAAAAGGGCTTTGTAGTATCAATCTGTTTTATGTATGTATTGTTATCCATGTATTTTTATCTGTATAGGTGTAAATTTCCCAACTATCTTTAATATGAGATTGTGTCCTATCTTTATTTAGTGTTAAAAAGACCTGACATTTAAAAAAATCGTGGTGATTTTTGTCTTCATTTGGTAAAAATTGAAAGTTGACAGACCTATAGTTTTGAAATTTTACTGAACAGAGAAGTTGAAAGCTTCAGCCATAGGCTAAAAGAACCAAATTAATAGCTGCTTGCCTGGGTTACCAACGCAGCCTAGGTAAGACTGTGACACCTTTTAAGCAGCACTGTCAGGATGGTTGGCCAGATACATGCTTACAGATATTTCTTTCTGGGAAGACACATGTCAGATGGACAGTGTGTCAGATGGACAGCCAGGAAAGTGGGCTTTTCACACAAATGATATAATATAATACTTCTGAAGGCATGCTGATGTGCAAGTCTGATTTGTTGGATGAACTAAAGTCATCCAGGGACCAGAATATGCAAGTGTCAGGAGGAGTAAAACAAGAGATAAAATTGGAAGAATAGGCAGATGTGAAATTACGAAGAACCTAGAATGTTTTTGTGTACTGTCTTATTATACACTATAATGTGACTAAATTCAGAAAAACTATTGAATGCTTACTTTGTACAAATTGTATGATACAGGAGATTTAAAGATGAATAAAATAGAACACTTCTCCGTCAAGAATACTCTAGTTTTTGTTTTTGTTTTTTGTTTGTTTTGTTTTTGTTTTGCTTTTTGAGATGGGGTCTTGCTGTGTTGCCCAGGCTGGAGTGTAGTGGCACAATCTCGGCTCACTGCAACCTCCTCCTCCTGGATTCAAGCGATTTTTCTGCCTCAGCCTCCGGAGTAGTTGGGACTACAGGTGCATAGCACCACGCCGGGCTAATTTTTGTATTTTTAGTAGCGACGGGGTTTCACCATATTGGTCAGGCTGATCAAACTCCTGACCTCATGATCCACCCATCTTGGGCTCCCAAAGTGCTGAGATTACAGATGTGAGCCACCACGCCCATCCATTTTTATTTGTTTTTTATCTCCTATTCTCTTGGACCTGAAGGAAGACTGTAGTCTAGAAAGTAAGATTTCAGGAAAGAAACAGTAGTAACTAATATGGTTAACAGAGAAACACATTAAAAATGTCTTTGTGAGATAGTTGATTGAACAATGGAGACTATTTTGACAGGCCAAGAGCATACGAAGTATAAAACCACATAGCTCCCGAAGGTATATTCGGGGATGAAGTCATTAAGTTTGGCTGGAGTGGAGAGATTTGATTAAAATTTGCTTTTAGCTTCCATATTTCCAATATTAATTGTAGTTATACTATGTCAGTAGTGAAATTCACTGTTAAAGCCTAATCAGCCAAAGACCACCAGAGACAAAGCCTGTAGTCTGACAATTTCAGATTGTTACGAAACTTGTGTACAATACTGTAGGAATTTTGATAAAAGGACTTATTTGCCTGTTGTTTAGGCAACCCCTTAACATGGCTGTGACAGCTTGAAACCCTTATACAAATCCTTTAGCTAATAACTACAGCAGGAGCTATTTGTGCTATGGGAATAAAGCACAATTCTTAGTCAAATGACATTTTCTCTTTTCCCTTTTTTCCACTCATCTCAATCTAGGCTCACTTATCTAAAGAATATGAGGAGGCTAGTTTCAGAGATATATGTGCGAGATAACTGCCACCCTTTCAAAGCCACTGTGTTGGTTTGGATTCAGATTCCAGTATGGGTCTTCATGTCTGTTGCTCTCCGGAATTTTAGCACAGGGTCAACACATTCAGAAGGTAATTATTGTAGAAGTCTTCTTCCAAATAAGTTCTCTAACATTGTCTTTGTACTAAAAAACAAAAACAAAAAAACACATACTTTTCATAATTAGGATACATTTACTGTCTTCCTTATAAGGGTGTAGAATTTAAAGTCTTAAGTGTAAACAGATTGATTGTGTTGAGAACAACATTTTGTATCGAGAAAAATACGTATATTGTGAGTGAAAAACCAAAATAAAACCAGTGCAGATCTTTCCTGTGAGGGATACCTTATTGGAATCGTTAGACTTCTTATTTATGTCTTATATATTTTTCTCTGCTGTTTTTAGGACTTCTGTTGTTTTATTTCTAAAACTGTTTCAGCAGGTTTTTCTGTTCCGGAACAGTTAGCTACTGGCGGGATTCTGTGGTTTCCTGACCTCACTGCACCGGACTCCACTTGGATTCTGCCTATCTCTGTTGGTGTCATCAATTTATTAATAGTGGAGGTCAGCGGTTTTAAATGATATTTGTTTGCCATTTATTGGGGTTTTTGTTGCTGCTGTTCTGACATCAAATATATTTTTGTTTGAGTTGGTGAAGATAGCTCTGACTTAGAAGTGAGATCCCTTGATTCCTGGTTCTAGGTCAGACATTGGCTTAGGCCTGTACCTTAACCTCTCTGGGCCTCAGAACTCTCAAAATTAAAAGCACTGAATTAGTACATTTCTAAGGCTCTTTCAGCTTCAAAATTATATGATTTTGATACATAGAATTTTGTGATTTGCTTTTGGTAAAAACAGTAATGAAGATGCGCAATCTGGTTATTTTCTTAGAGTGGTGTTCCCTGTGGGTGTTTAATATGTGAATTTGTAGGCGGGTAATACAGTCAGGCCCTGACCGCCATTTTCTTGCTTTATGACCTTAGAAAAGTCATTGAATGTCTTTATAAGATGAAATGGGAAAAACATACACAGAAAATGTGACCTTTCAGTCATGTTTTTTTTTTTTGAGACAGGGTTTTGCTCTTTTTGCCCAGGCTGGATTACAATGTTGTGGTCTTGGCTCACTGCAACCTCCGCCTCCCGAGTAGCTAGAATCACAGGCACATGCCACCACACTTGGCTAATTTTTGTATTTTTAGTAGAGACAGGGTTTCACCATGTTGGCCAGACTGGTCTTGAACTCCTGACCTCAGATAATCCACTCACCTTAGCCTCCCAAAGCACTGGGATTTCAGGCGTGAGCACTGCACTCAGCCCTCTGAGTCATGTCTTAACCCTTATCGCAGGCTGCCTTACTCAGCAGTTTTAGGAAACTGTGCATATAATTGCATAAATTGTTCTCAGACTCTGAGTAGAACAGACTGAACTGGAAGAAATCTTAAAAATGATTTACCTCAGTATAGATCTCCCAGACCTCATGACCACTGACCCCTGTTTGTGAAATCTAATATACCCCTTATTTTTTCAGATAAGGACAATACAGATGTTAGAGTATAAGGTCTTGAGTGAAAGTTTCTTGAGGAAAGACTCCACCTGTAGTCCAAATATGTTTCCCTTAGTGCATGTAGCACAGTCACTGTGGTTGGTAGTCAGTAAATATTTGGTAGAAAGAAGGAAGTGATAAGCACAAGCTTATAGTGAATCAATGTCAATCCTCTAGTCTTTTCCTCTATGTTATCTAAGGGCTAATAAAAGTTTTTCGTAGTGGGGCATGGTGGCATGTGCCTCTAGTTCCAGCTACTGGGAGGCTGAGTTAGGAGGATTGCTTGAGCGCAAGAGATGGAGGCTGCAGTGAGCTGTGATCCCATCACTATACTCCAGCCTTGGCAACAGAGAGACCTCATCTCTAAATAAAAGCTTATTCTTACTTAACATCCACTATGTGCTCATTGTTTTGTTTTGTTTTGTTTTTCTTGAGACAGAGTTTCACTCTGTTGCCCAGGCTAGAGTGAAGTGATATGATATCTACTCACTGCAACCTTCGCCTCCCAGGTTCAAGCGATTCTCCTGCCTCAGCCTCCTGAGTAGCTGGGATGACAGGTGCCCACCACCACGCCCAGCTAATTTTTTGTATTTTTAGTAGAGACGAGGTTTCACCATGTTGGCCAGGCTGGTCTGGAACTCCTGACCTCAAGTGATCTGCTGCCTCAGCCTCCCAAAATGCTGGGATTACAGGTGTGAGCCACTGTGCCTGGCCATAAGGCATCGTTATAAGCAATTTGCATGAATCAACTCATTTACTTCTTAGAATAACCCTGTAAACTAAATATTATCCTTTTTTAATATGGAGAAAGTGAGGCATAAAAATGTAAAACTACATAGTTTAGCTCTAGAATCATAATTATGCAGAAGTCTCTTTTTTTCCCCTTCTTTTCTTTTTTGTGGAGACGGTCTTACTCTGTCACTAGTACAGCGGTGTGATCTCAACTCACTGCAACCTGTGCCTCCTGGGCTCAAGCAATCCTCCCACCTCAGCCTCCTTCCCGAGTAGCTGGGACTACAGACACATGCCACCACGCCTAGCTACTTTTTGTATTTTTTGTAGAGACAGTTTCATTGTGTTGCCTAGGCTGGTCTCAAACTTCTGAGATCAAACGATCAGGCTGCCTGGGCCTCCCACAGTGCTGGGATTACTGCCCCCTCCCCCCAATCCTTATGCGGAATTCTTAAGTGGATCTTGAAGAATCCTATGACAATAGCTATCATATAAATCATTGCACTTGTTTTTTGGTACAAAGTGTCAAAAATCCTTCATTTAAGAATTTCCTGTAATTATTAAGTGATTTTTTTATTTTTTATTTTTTTAAGAGACAGGATCTTGTTCTATTGCCCAGGCTGGAGTTTAGTGGCATGATCATAGCTCACTGTAGCCTCAAACTCCTGGGCTGGAGTGATCCTTCCACCTAAGCCAGTTATTAAGAGTTTTAAAATGGATGACCAAGCTGAGTGCAGTGGTTGGTGCATGCCTGTTATCCCAGCTACTTGGTAGGAGGAGGTGGGAGGATCACTTGAGCCCAGGAGTTTGAGACCAGCCTCAAACTGGTCTGTTTGATAGCAAGACCCAGTCTCAAAAAATAAAAAATATAAATTAATATAAATATATAAATATAAAGCCATATAAATTAATCAGTGTTTTATATATATATATGTTTTTTGCTTTTATTAAAGTGTAGATGGAGGCCAGTCAAAAATCAGTTTATATGTTATAGCTTGTCTGATTTAATATGCATTTTAATAATCATGCATGTATATGTTCTACCCCTTCAGATTTATGCTCTACAAAAAATTGGAATGTCTCGTTTTCAGACATATATTACATACTTTGTCCGTGCAGTGTCGGTGTTGATGATTCCAATTGCTGCAGCGATGCCCTCAGTGAGTAAGCACCAACATTGTGTGTAGCATGTGCTAAATCCTCTCTGACTTTAGCTTAGACTGGCTGGAATCCTGCCTGTTCTGTTGAACTGCCTCTGACTACCTGATCCCTTACTGAATCAGAGTTGCTGTAGTAACTAATCTGTCTCTATTTCTTGCCTTTTTAAAAAAAATCTTGCAAAATGTTTTACATAATACCATGAATATAGTATTTGTTCCATTTGACTACTTGGTATATTGAATTAGTTCTGTCTGTGTAGACTGGACCAAGGAATTTGGCATTTATAAAGAAACAAAACAAAGTGCTAAGACCGTTAGGGTTCATTTCTGGTATTATTTAATCTCGTAACAACTCTATGAAGTAGGTAAACTTGTCCCTGTATATACTGATTTAAACTTCATAGAAATAGAAAAAGGAATGGTTATGTTTGCAGTTAGTTCAGTCTTCTGCATGTTTTGCATGGATACTTTAGAAGTTTCTAAGGAGGCAAAAGCTGTGTTAGATTTATCTCCATGTTTACTCAGAGCCAACACATAAAGTAGAATTCAGTTGTTGTTAATAGTTAGGGTGTATCATATATAAAACAACTTCGCAGTATTTTTTTTTTTTTTTTTTTTGAGATGGAGTCTGGCTCATCACTCCTTGCCCAGGCTGGAGTGCAGTGGTGCAATCTCAGCTCACTGCAACCTCCACCTCCTGAGTTCAAGTGATTCTCCGGCCTCATCCTCCCTAGTACCTGGGATTATATGCACACACCACCATGCCTAGCTAGTTTTTGTATTTTTAGTAGAGATAGGGTTTTGCCGTGTTGGCCAGGCTGGTCTCGAACTCCTGATCTCAGGTGATCCACCTGTCTTAGTCTTCCAAAGTGCTGGGATTACAGGTGTGAGCCACCACGTCTGGCCCACTGTATTCTTTATAGGAATCTAAAGCAATATGTTTTTGGTATTAAAATGTATTTTTTAGGTTGTTACTGGATGTAATACTGTCATTAATCCTGTGCGGAATAAGTTTGCACATCTCTAAAATAGATACCATAATGCCTATGAGAATTAATGAAATAAGTGCCTATTGTAGAACTTTTTACATAACAGTAGTAATGTTGTAAAATACCCTGTAAAAGTAGAACAGCACAGATTCACTGCATTTCCACAGAGAAATCATACCAGTTATAACTGAAAAACTCCCCCAGATTGAATAAAATACGAGCAGTGAAGTTTTAGTGAGGATTGAGTTCAAAATGAGTAACGAGATCTAAAACACAATGTCTTAAAGAGCCAAAATTTATCTTCTCAATTATAGGAAATCTGGTTAGGCAGCTGAGGGATGATGGGGCAAGTCCATGTAGATGAGAGACCCAGACTACTGCTCTCTTTCTGCTTTGTTATCCACAGCCTGTGCTTTCAAGGCTACGCTATGGTCATGGCTGCTAGACTTTGTTATCATGCAGGAATAGTAAAGGGTGCCTTGAGTGCAGTTAGCCCCTTTAAGGAGCCTTGCCAGATGTTCCACCAAACAGTTGTGTTTACATCTTAGTTTATGGCTACCCCTCGCTGCAGAAGAGACAAGGAAATATAGTCTTTTTTTTTTCTCAGATGACAGTGTACCCAACTAAAAATTAGGATTTTGTTACTAAGGAAGAGGGGGAGATTGATACTTAGATGGCAACTTATAGTCTGCTATAGTTGAGCTCAGGTTGTTTTTCTGCTGGTGGATAAGTCAGATGATGACGATGGCCAATATTTATTTAACATTGACTTTGTGTTAAGCACTGTTTTAAATGGTTTGCATATGTTACCCCATATAATTCTCCCAACAGCGCAACGATAAAGGTACTATTATAATGTCCACTTGGTGATGAGGAAACTGAGACAAAGAGAAGTTAAGTAACTCATCCAAGGCTACTTAGCTATAAGTGATAGAGTCTTAACACACATCTAAGCAGTTTGGCTCCTCCTCTTAACTACTGTGCTAATCTACCTTTGAGGATGTGCTGCTTTCTGCCCCTAAAGGCTGACTTTGGAACAAATGACAAATACAGGTGCCGAATGTGGACCATATACTTGCATACCACTCTACATGAATTATCTCATTTATTCCTCATAGCAATCCTCTGAGGTAGATACAGTTACTGTCTCCACTTTATAGATGAGGAAACTGGAACAGAAGGAAAATAACTTACTCAAAGTCAAATAGATGGCAAATAGGAGTCAAACTCAGCAGTTTGACTCCAGAACCCAGACTTAACAACTACATGGTTTTGTTTCTGGGCCTGATTACCTTCTGATGCCAAAGAAAAGTCTGGAACAGGGGTAAGTATAGGAGTATTTCAAGAGGTTGTAGAAATTAGTTATTGACCTAAATAAATAGTCATCCAGGGCCACAGACCAGTACCAGTCCATAGCCCGTTAGGAACCGGGCTGCACAGCAGGAGGTGAGTGGTGGGCAAGTGAGCCTTACCACCTGAGCTCTGCCTCCTGTCAGATGAGCAGCATTAGATTCTCATAGGAGCACAAACTCTATTGTGAATTGCACGTTTGAGGGATCTAGGTTGTGCACTCCTTATGTGAGTCTCATTCCTCATAATATGAGGAATGGAACAGTTTCATCCCAAAACCTTCCTCCCATCTGTGGAAAAATTGGTCCCTAGTGCCAAAAAGGTTGGGGACTGCTGGTCAAGATGGTAATACAAAAGAAAATTGGAGATAATGCTGAGGCTGTTTGTCTCAGAAAAAGGCAAAGAAATACATTCCTGACTACACTGAGAAACTGGCTCTTGGGAAAAATTTGGATGATAGATGACTATATGGGGAAAATGAGATCTAGGGAGGCTAAGTTTGCCATCAGAAATGCTACATCTCCAGTATTCCACCTTCAGTATGTAAGTAGCTGGACAGGACTCTTAGTGAGAAAAAAGTATGCTCCATTGCCAAAGAAGGGAGATGAGATCTCTCTTGAGCCTCTGCCTAGGAGCTTCTCTCTTTTACTTTCTACCCTAAATACTTCTCTTTTTCCTTTATTTTTGCTTTTTGGTCTGTCTGTAACCTTTTTTACCTGTCTATTAAATCCATCGCAGCAATCTGATAGCTGCTGCAAGTCTTGCTCAGTCTTGACATACTTCTATTTACAAAGATTGTCATTTTCTTTTTATTGCTTGCCTGTGTCTGGACTGTGATGTCCTTACAGAATTACAGATGCTAACATTTATGTCTTCTCTTCATAGTCACTTGTTCTCTACTGGCTATGCTCCAGTTTCATGGGCCTTTCACAGAACTTGCTGCTGCGTTCTCCTGGATTTCGCCAACTTTGCCGAATACCATCAACCAAGTCAGATTCAGAAACTCCTTATAAAGACCTATTTGCTGCCTTTTATAGCAAGTTCATTTCAAGAAAGTGACATATTTTCCAGTAATTTTGGAACAGTTGCAAGAGTCACTATCACCTTAATGTATTTAGACTTAGAAATTGAGGTATTACTTGATTTGCCTTTATTTAAAATTATGAACTTCATGAAATATTCTAGGTTAAGATGTAATCCAAGCCAGGCATGGTGGCTCATGCCTGTAATCCCAGCACTTTGGGAGGCCAAGCTAGGGTGGATCACCTGAGGTCAAGGGTTCGAGACCAGCCTGGCCAACATGGTCAAATCCCGTCTCTACTAAAAAATACAAAAAAATTAGCTTTACGTGATGCTGGGCCCCTGTAATCCCAGCTACTTGGGAGGCAAGGCGAGGCAAGAGAATCGCTTAAACCTGGGAGACAGAGGTTGCAGTGAGCTGAGATTGCCCCTTTGCACTCTAGCCTGGGCAACAAGAGCGAAACTCTGTCTCAAAAAAACAAAACAAAACAAAACAAAGCTGTAATCCAGATATATTTGACCATAGTTAAAATCTTTTAAATGCTATGAATGCAGTATGTTTAATTGTGAAAGTATTAAACTAGGACCAAAGTGCCTATCTCTGTTTATAAAGTTACAGTTTGTTAGGGCGGCCAGAACTTTGGAGGATAGTGTGAGCTACTGAATGATGTCAAATTAAACTAAACAATACTGCATATTACTGTTGTGTAAAGTAAGAGGATCAGTGAGATGATTTTTTTTTTTTCTTTTTTTGAGATGAAGTCTCACTGTGTTGCCCAGGCTGGAGTGCAGTGGCACAATCTCAGCTCACTGCAACCTCCACCTCCTGGGTTCAAGCTATTCTGCCTCAGCCTCCGAGTAGCTGGTATTGCAAGTGCACACCATCACCCCTAGCTAATTTTTCTATTTTTAATAGAGACAGGGTTTCATCATGTTGGGCAGGCTGGTCTGGAACTCCTGACCTCAAGTGATCTACCTGTGTTGGCCTCCCAAGGTGCTGGGATTACAAGTGTGAGCCACTGTGCCCAGCTTTTTTTTGTTTTAAATGAGACAGAGTCTCTGTCACCCAGCACCCAGGCTGGAATGCAATGGCAGGATCTCGGCTCACTGCAACCTCTGCCTCTCGTGTTCAAGCAGTTCTTCTATCTCACCCTCCTTAGTAGCTGGGACTACAGGCGTGTACCACCATGCCCAGCTAAGTTTCGTATTTTTAACAGAGACAGGGTTTGACCATGTTGGTCAGGTTGGTCTCGAACTCTTGGCCTCAAGTGATCTGCCCACCTCTGCCTCCCAAAGTGCTGGGATTACAGGCGTGAGCCACTGCGCCCAGCTATTTCTTAATATTTTGGAGGCGGAGAGGATTTTAGACCTCTTTGAGCATCTAAGAAAAGGCTATATATATGGTTTTCTCTTCAGAAGAATTTTAGGACTCAAAATACAGGACTTCATTGATACTGGGAAGGTCTTCTGGCAACTCCTAGTTAATAAATTTTATTTTAATGGAGCATACATTGATGCTGAGTTAATGTGTGGTTGAAAAAGAAAAGGGGGCAACTTGAAATATATGTAGTAGAGTAGTCCATGCATACAAGTACCTAACATGGTAGATGATATTGCCTCCCACCCCTGCTCAGAAAGAATACAAAAAGTGTACATACCTTTTTCTATAATTTAAGAAGTCTGGAATACAGAGTGTAGCATTGTGTACTGCTAGCACCCAAAGTAGAAAATCTTAAGCATTCAGTTTGTTTAGTCAAAGAAGAAAACTGGAAGGGCAATTGCCTATTGAGGTGATTTTAAACTTTTTTATTTGTAAGTATTAAGTACCCTAATAGGCTTAAACTATGATAGAGGTTTGATATAGGAAAAATTGACAGCTATTATAAATTGTGGATCCAGTTATTTGCTTGCTTAATTTGTAAAGAGATAAAATTAGCTCTGGTTGAGATAGCAAGTATGACAGGTATTTGAGAAGGCTGTAAATCATAAATTTTCATTTAGTTAAAATATGGACCTGATTCTGGGAAACCCTATCATTCCATCTCAGTGTTTTACAGTAAAATAAAAACTAAAGTGAAATTCATTCATCATTTCTTTGATTGATGTCTCTTAAATTTTAGTTCACCTACTTAATGAAGTTATGACATTTTTTAATATAAAAAATGTACAGCGTACAGAGATGGGAATTCTGGTTGTCATGTTACTACAGTTCCCTGACAATTTATTTTAGACATAGATGGTGGCAGTTAAGACTGGGTTCTCTTTTCGTAAATTCCTAGTCCTGATTTCTGGCTGCCCTATTGAGGCAATTGTGCTTCCCAACCACATTGAAGGAACTGAAACATCCTCATTATTTGTGGATTTTGTATTTGTAAATTTGCCTGCTTGCTCAAATCTGTCCATAACCCCAGAACCAGTATTTTCACAAGTGCTTTTGAGGCCATTCATAGGCAAAAATTTGAGTTACCTCCCAGCAGAAGTCAAACAAATGGCACTCTGCCTTCTAATTTCAGTTCTCATACTGTAAACATGTATCCTTTTTGAGTCTACTTGGTGCCATGTCTTCCTCATTTCTGTTCTTTTTGTTGGTGATTTCACTGTTTAAAATGCCATCGAAATGTCCTGCTGGAGTGCTGTCTAATGTTACTAAGCTCAAGAAGAATGTGATGGGCCTTAAGGAGAAAATAAGTGTCTTAGATAAGCTTCATTCTTGATTGAGTTATAATGCCGTTGGCAGAGAATTCAGTGCTACTGAATCAACAATATGTTGTATTGATCAGTTGACAACGTGAAAGCTTGCAGAAACTTAACTCTATGTTTTCTAGGAGCAGTGGTTTGGTATTCACTAATTCAGTGATTGTGGACTTTATGGAACATAAGTACTACAAATAATGCAAATTGACTATATTTGCAACATGTACAATCAAGGATGCAGAGGCAGAAATATGTGTGCAGCTTGGGTCATAGTAAAAAGAGAAAAGAATTTGGGGAAAATTTTGGCAGTTACAAATTCTCTCTGAAATAACTTTGGCTTTGCTGTGTGTTACTGTGTACTGACGCAGATATTTTTCTCATAATGGCATGAGGGAAATCAATGTCCTTTTCTAACCGTGTTTGTCACTTTTGCTAAGACACAAAAAATAAGGTGCTATGATACTGTGAAATACATGTTTGGTCTGTATCCCCAATCCCTGACATCCAGCAGAATCTGCCTGCGGAGTTGTACGTGTCTTTTGTATGCTCATGTCACCAGCCAGACCAACATGGAGAAACCCCATCTCTACTAAAAATGCAAAATTAGCTGGGTGTGGTGGTGCATGCCTGTAATCCCAGCTACTCCGGAGGCTGAGGAAGGAGAATCGCTTGAACTCGGGAGGCGGAGGTTGCAGTGAGCCAAGATCGTGCCATTGCACTCCACACTGGGCAACAAGAGCAAAACTCTCTCAAAAAAAAAAAAAAAGAAAGAAAGAAAAGAAAGTTTCAGGATAGGGGCAGTTCTAGATCAGCTTGGGCAACATAGTGAGACCTTGTCTCTACAAAAAAAGAAAGTAGGAAAAAACACCTTTGGTTTTTCCTATCTCCAGATACTCCCTTTTCAAATAAATGAATCTTCTTTCATGTACCTATTTTACCTTGTTTACTGTGAGTCTCCTGATTTCAAAATGTATGTTTGTATCTTTTTGCAAATGCATATTGTGCTTAGGTTCCTGTTGCTTTCCCACTGTCAAACTTGCAAACTTGAAATGTCTTTTCAAATATATACAGAGAGTTTGAGAATACAGGGCCCTTCCTCCAAGATCTCAAAATAATTTCTGGTAAGTGGGGCGGGGGGGATTGCTGGGATCTTGGGATAAATCCATGTGTAAAGAAAATTGGTATATTATGAACTGAAGTGAAGCAGTTACCTGAGATTAACTGACTTCAGGATGGTACTCTGATTTTTTTCTTCAGGCAGTTTTTTTAGTAAAGAGCAAAAAAATCTGTATTTCAGAAAATTTCAAGTCTGTGGTCTTATTTCTCCAACAGTTTGCCGTAGCCTGGAGCAGTTCCAGAGCCTGAATGAAGTCAGGGCTACTGAACAGGGGCTATACATGCTCTCAAGACCCCTTGATGTCTTGCTGTCTGGCCTGCCTATATCCCCCTCAGTTGCTGAGGCTCTGCCCTGGGCCCTGCAGAGTTCAGGAAGGCTTTTGTCTCCTTAATGAGGACTGTAATGTTTGTGTTACACTTCCCCACCACTTACAGGAGATCTGTTTTTCCTGTGGGTCTCATTTTTGTCTCTAGGCCAGATTCACTCTCTTAATGAATGCTTCTCATTTAAAGAGTCAGGAAGGGACTCACTCCTGGATCAGTTTATGGTATTTACACCATTATACCTGAGCTTAAAGTATATTAATAAACAAAATTGGCATATCCGAAATGATCCCAAATTAGTTTTCCCTGGGACCCTCAGGAGAGAAATCCTGAACAAATCCTATCCTAGTCACATGTCCTAAGTGAGAAGATGAGGCTTACAAAGGAAAATCAAAATTCTTAATTGCCACCCTCACAGATAACCCAGGAGAAGTTGCAAAGCCTCATTAAGAACCTTGAGGGGAAATCCAAACTGGGGAGACTTTTCAGGTACCTTTAACAGCACTCAAGAGCTAAAGGCAAAACCTTCATGTGAGAACCACACATTCACCCGTCCAAACCCGAAGAACGGAATTGGAGACACGAAGAACAGCGGAAGCCCTGTGGTTTGTTACATCCGAAGGCTGGCTAACAGTACTTAGATATTATGCCTTGAAAATGGACCATTTTAAATGTTTTCTCACACTTCACATCTCAGAGGAGATACAGAGGCCCTCCTAGACCACACTGGGAAAATTGTAGTTTGTGTGAAAAAAAAAGACCTTGGTAACTTCTGTTTTGCTCCTATTTATTTTTTTTTAATTGGATGCATGGTCTGCACTTACTATTAAATCACCCTTATACCTTCATATTTTATTCTTTTAAGAATCCCAGGAATCACCTTTTCTTTTTTTTTTAGGAGTCACCTTGAAAATTGCCTTTATGTCAGATTTAAGTCCCAGAAGCAGTAGAAATGCAGACCCTAGAAAAAAAAATAATGTAGTTTGTTTTTTCCTCTGGATGTTAATTACGGCTACTACGGAATGCAAACTTTGGAATTTCAGGCATAACATTTGAAACCTTGCAAGAATTTAGATTTCTGTATTAAAGCTAAATAAAGCTTCATGTAAATATGATGTGAAACGTGAGTTATCATCATAAACACTTGTGCTTTATGCGCTGGTTCAAGAGAACTCAGATAACCTGGCAATTATGTGAATCTATAGATTTTTCCATTTGAACCTTCTTAGTGTTGCTTTAACTTGTAATAATGGATATTTTCTAGTTACCTCTTTATTTTTTTGTATACTGTGATTGTATTTTATGAAATCATTTGACTTTGATAAGTTGGCATTTCCTAAAGCCACAGCTTTAGGAAGGTCATAGATAATTTTATCCAAGTTTCTGGAATTTTGTGGTTCTGTACTGTGTATACAACTAAAATAAGAATATAAGTTGATATAAACATAAAAGCATAACTATGTATTATATATGTAAGAATTTGATCCACGTGCAGTTTAAGCAAAGCCCTAAAGACCCTAAATTTACATGTATTATTTTGCTAATGATGTAGAATATGAAGATTCCAGATATCTCCTTGATAACTCTTAAGAAAGTGAAAAACGAATCATTGAACCTAGGAGGTGGAGGTAGCAGTGAGCCAAGATCGCCCCCACTGCACTCCAGGCAACAGAGTGAGACTTCGTCTCAAAAAATAAAAATTAAAAACTACTAGTTGGATCAAGCTAATGCTAAGTGGGAGAATCCTTTAGATGGGTAAACCTTGGTGCTATGGTTTGAATGTCTCCTGCAAAACTCATGTTGAAACTCGATCCCCAGTGTGGCAGTATTGAGAGGCATAGGACCATTATATGGTGATTGGATCATGAGCGCTCTCTACTCATAAATTGATCAATTGACTTATGGATTAAGGGGTTATAAAGGGAGCAGAGCTGGTGTCTTTTTGAGAAGAGGAAGAGAGATGTGAGCTAGCACTTAAGCACGCACATCCCCCTCACCTCGTGATACCATGCACTGCCTCAGGTCTCTTCAGAGTTCCCCCTAGCAAGAAGGCTCTCACTCGTTGTACCCCCTTGATCTTGGACTTCTCAGCCTCCATGAGAAATAAAATCATTTTCTTTATAAATTACCCAGTTTCAGGTAATCTATTATAAGCAACAGAAAGCAGACACTTCATATAACAAAACAAGATTAAGTTGATCTGAGAACCTTATAAAACTTAAAAGTTCATAGCTTAGAAAAAGCAAGATAAATCTTAAAAGCTTGCTCTTTGGAAAGCTTTGCTAAGAAATTAGTAAATTTTAAGAACAGTTACTGAGTATATAAAAGTATATTTCAATCTTAGGTAAAAAAATCAGCAAGAGAGCATGCATGTAAACTTTGTGTTTATGATTATGTATTCAACATTCTAGATGGATCACATAATTGCAAAATAAAATTGTACAGAATTTTGAAGACAGCCATTTGAGTGTTTTTTATTTTTTTGAGTGGCACAATCTCAGCTCACTGCACTCTCTGCCTCTGAGTTCAAGCAATTCTGCCTCAGCCCCCTGAGTAGCTGGGACCACAGGCATGCACTACCACACCCAGCTAATTTTTGTATTTTTAGTAGAGACGGGGTTTTACCATGTTCACCAGGCTGATCTCAAAATCCTGACCTGAAGTGATCTGCCCACCTTTGCCCCCAAAATGCTGGGATTACAGGCCTTAGCAACTGTTTTGGGCCTATTTGAGTGTTTTATATCATCTCAGAGTAGACCTTTCACTTTCACAGCACCTGAAAGCCATAATGTTCTAAGCACTTAGAATTGACAGCTGCTAGGATGCCAACAAATAAAGCAAACTGAAGCTGAACTAAACTATCAGGTAAGGACTAATATAGCCACAGAGAGGGAGCTATTGGGTGACTCTTGAACAAATTGCCTTGACTGAAAACAATTAGTGGAATAAAATCTAAAAGAAAAGGAATTATTAGAACTTTTGAACTTTATGTAGTAATTATATTGCTGTTATTAATGCAGTTTTTAAAAAACTTTTAGTAAATAATGTTTATTAGGTATATTAGTTTGTGCTGCTTATTACTACCAAGAGAAAGATATTATTGAAGAAATTTATTGGAGATATTTTACATCTTTTTCAAAATTTTCTTTTTTTTTTCAAATAATGGCTTTTAATTCACAGACTAGAATTTTAGGATTACAGAAAGCCGGTTCCTTTCAAACATGGTTATCTTTGTGAAGTAGCATTGCGCTTAAAATCGGAAGCCCTTCAATATCAGAGAGAAATCGTATCTGTGAAACTAGAGAGGCTGCTCAGATGACTGCACCCCAGCCGTCCTTCCTGATTTTACCAGTAGTAGTGTCATAAAGACAATTGTCCACTTTCGTGAATCTTGTAGGTTGGGTTTTTTGTTTTTGTTTTGTTTTCAAATACAGTATTGTACAAAAAGAAAGCAGAGCGTGGTTGTGTCTCAATGTAATGCCTCTCTGGGCCTGAGAATTTGAAAAGGCTCACACTCCTCATATAAAAGTTCTCTTCTCTCCTCATTCTCCCCTTAGAGAAAAGTTTTTCTTGAAAGCATTGACGATCAAAAGCTGGGCCAAGGTGTTTCTCCTTGCCAGAAAGGCTCATTCCCAGATAGTCCTGTCCCACACGGGGAGCCGGGGGAGGAAAGGAGTCCTCTCACTGATGAAGTTTTAACAGCGCCCAATAGCTGAATTGGTGTAATCACAGAATGGAAAAAGAAAAGAATAAAAAGAGAGAGATCTCAGTCAATTATATAGTTGCTGTCGCTTGTTGAGTCGTCTCTAGTCTTCAGAGTACCATGAATTTAGTTTCTCAGAAAAAGTGAGAAATGAGAAATTCATGACATTAACAATTTGAGGAGTAGAAATATAATACAGACAAGAACGACAATCAAAGAGAATCTGTGTGCCAGAACAGTGAGGGAACCTGCTCCATTATGCAGCCAACTGAAAACAGCAGGGAAAACATCAAATCCCAGTTCTTCTTCCGTGGTTGCTTATAGCCAAGTGGCTTCTTTTCTGACTTTTTCAAGAGAAGGTTCTACTTCATGAGAAATATTTTTATATATGCAACAGAAGGGATTTGCTTTTTCAAAATTTTCTTTTAAGATTGTGGAAATTAGGACGAACCCAAAGCCTTTTGATAAACTAGTCTTTCCATCTGGCCTCAGAGATTGCCCCTGAGGAAAAGGATTCATTCCACCAAAAGAGGATCCTCCCTCTCCACAGTTCTCTAGCCCCATGCTCAGAAAGCCTAGGTCTTCATATCTGTTTCAGCTGAGTCCCTCCACAATCCCAATAAATAACTACATAAAAGCATTTTGATCCTGGTTGATTTACATCCATAGGAACCACAAGGTCGGCAGGGTGCAGTGGCTCACTGCCTGTAATCCCAGCACTTTGGGAGGCCGAGAGGGGTAGATCATTTTAGGTCAGGAGTTTGAGATCAGCCTGGCTAAAATGGTGAAACCCCATCTCTACTAAAAATACGAATATTAGCCAGGTGTGGTGGCACATGCCACTCAGCTACTTGGGAGGTTGAGGTAGGAGAATCACTTGAACCTGGGAGGCAGAGGTTGTAGTGAACCGAGATCGTGCAATTGCATTCCAGCCTGAGCAACAGGAGTGAGACCTTGTCTTTAAAAAAATGGAACCACAAGGTCTGGCTGATAGCACAAGAAAGGAAAAACAAATGGCGGGCAAGGAACAGCTGAAAAATTTTCAAGTTTTGTTATTCAACTATATTAAAACTAAGGAAGCACTTTCCTAAGAGGCCTTGCCTACTTCTCAGAACACTAACTTTTTGCATGGCTGTACCTTGAACATAAGGGAGACATTGACACAACTTTCCCCAAATGGTAAGTAACAGAGAGGACCTTGTTTTCTTGTGTTCTACCACTGACTACCTGCTTTATTGCCCAGTGTTTAGGTAACTGTTGCAAGGTACCCTTACCTTCAATTGCCTAGTCCTATACTGCTGGTTTTGTTTTATAAAATGAGGACCTCTGGTGTTTTAGAACAAAAGTATCAATGTAAAGACCTGAAATAAAAATCAGTGGTTTAAGGAAGCAACCACAATCATTCCTATTGAATTATTCTAAGGCAACAAAAGAGAAATTTCTTTTTTTTTTGGAACACAGGTTTTTACTTGGTCACCCAGGCTGGAGTGCTGTGGTACAGTTTTTGCTCATTGCAACTTTGAATTCCTGAGCTAAAGCAATCCTCCTGTCTCAACTTCCTGAGACTACAGGTGCATGCCACCATTCCCAGCTAATTTCTAAAGTTTTCTGTAGAGATGGAGTCTTGGCACATTGCCCAGGTTGGTTTTGAACTCCTGTTCTGGCCACCACACCTGGCCCAAATTTCTGTCCTTGAAGGTCTCTGCTAGAATTTTATTAAAAAGTGGTCACTTTGAAAAATGCCCAGTTTCTATCTTTTCTATTTTGAGATTTCATAGGCATGCTTTTCTCTTCTTGTACCTCTGACGAGGCGATTATTACGTTTGCTTTGCTTGGAATTGGAAAGGCAGTATTGTATTTAACTTAGCTTTGATTTTTGTCTTTTGGCAAATTGTAGCTCTGCAGAACAACATACAAATGGAATATGAAATATACCTAACTATATTCATTTGATAGCAGCTGTATTTTTATATATCTGCATGTTCCAACTGTTGCACAATTAATAATCTGAAGAATTTTTTTCTAATTATAACCTTCCTCTGGGAAAGGGCCACATATGCAAAGCAGCCTCCAAATGCAGAAGGAGCTGAGGAACCAAAGAACGAGGCAGACAAAACCAGTTTGCAGTAAAAAGTGATTTACTGGAGAACTTACAGAAGGAAGCATGGTCTTGGGCAGCAGCAAGACAGGTAGATCTCTGCATCAATACTCCCTAGACCCAGGGCTTTTATACCATAGAGAAAGAATGTACAGAGGAGGTACAGAGGTCCTCCTAGACTACACTGGGAAAATTGTAGCTTGTGTAAAAAAATAAGTGCTCAAAAAAACCTTGGTACCTTCTGTGTTTTGCTCCTATTTCTTTTTTTAATGGGATGCATAATCTGCTTATATTTTGTACCTATTCTTAAATCACACTTATACCTTCATATTTTATTCTTTTAAGAATCCCAGGAATCACCTTTTCTTTTTTTAGGAGTCACCTTTAAAATTGCCTATATGTCAGATTTAAGTCCCAGAAGCAGTAGAAATGCAGACCCTAGAAAAAAATTAAAGAATGTAGTTTATTTTTTCCTCTGAGTGTTAACTGCAGCTACTACAGAATGCAAACTTTGGAATTTCAGGCATAACATTTGAAACCTTGCAAGAATTTAGATTTCTGTATTAAAGCTAAATAAAGCTTCATGTAGATATTCTGTGAAACAGTGAGTTATCATCATAAACACTTGTGCTTTATGAGCTGGTTTAAGAAGAACCCAGATAACCTGACAATTATGTGAATCTATAGATTTTTCCATTTGAACCTTCTTAGTGTTTCTTAAACTTGTAATAATGGATATTTTCTAGTTATCCCTTGATTTCTTTTTTCATATACTATGATTGTATTTTATGAAATCATTTGAGTTTGATAAATTGGAATTTCCTAAAGCCACAGCATTAAAGTCATAGATAATTTTATTTATCCAAAAGTTTCTGGAATTTTGTGGTTCTGTAATGTGTATACAACTATAGAGACAATTAAAGACAACCCTGCAGAACAGGTAAGAATGCTATGTGGTCATAGCCTATAATTTGTGTGATAACATCAAGGTTGCTTGGATTTAAAGGCAGGCATGTTCGAACACAAAGGACAGTAAATAAAATAGGACTCAGGAGGCATTTTTAGGACTAGGGTTAATTAGAAGTCAACATGGCAGATTAGCATCCAAGATACTGTCAGTTTTATTGCCACAAACCTCAAATTTCCTAGATTTTCAGTGAATGATGGACACCTCTGAGAGTGGACGTGTTAAAAATATAAAATCTGTATCTATAGAGAGAATGTATAGCTTCTATGCTATTTGAAATTTATTTCATGGGCTGCTAAAGGAAAGAAATTCTCCTCTTAAAACGTTTATTATAGAAGTTTCCGTTGTACTTATAAATACTGTTTTCAAGTACAAACGTTAAATGTTCTTCTATTTTGGGGTCCAAACAAAAACAAGTTCCCATTTAAAATTAAAATCACAACAAAATACAATTTTAAAATGAAATGTCTTCTTCTTCATCTTTATTTCTAATTCTCTCCCCCAACGGAGACAAACACTTTGAGGTGAATTATTGGGACTTAGACTTCTATATTTATGTGATAATGTGTTGTTTTTACTTAAAATGTGGTTCATCCTCATTATTTACATATAGGAATGAGTTACAGTGCTGTTGGCTGTGAGTTCCATGTTAATGAATCAATATACAGCTTTCTTCTATGTGTGTTTCTATTTGAAGACAGTATATTAATATATACATATATGCACATTTATATTTATATGTATAATAGGTATGTATATTTTATATACAGGCATCCCTTGTTACATTGCACTTTGCTTTCTTGTGTTTCACAGATATTGTGCTTTTTACAAATTGAGGGATTGTGCCAACACTGCTTCAAGCAGGTCTACCAGCCCCATTTTTTCCAACATGATGTGCTCACTTTTTGTCTCTGTGTCACATTTTGGTAATTTTTGTAATATTTCAAACTTTTTCATTGATATTATATCTATTATGGTGATCTGTGATCAGAGAACTTGGGGTTTATTTTTTAATTTTCTTTTTAATTAACTGTATATGTATATATACTTCTTGTAGAGATGGAGACTCCCTATGTTACCCAGGCTGGTCTCCAACTTGTGGCCTCAAGCAATCCTCCCACCTCAGCATCCTAAAGTACTGGGATTACAGGCATAGGCCACCATGTCTAGCTTGATCAGTGATCCTTGACATTGCTATTATCATTGTCTTGTGGTGTCATGAAGCACACTTCTATAATACTAGTGAATTTAACGGCAATGCCAGTAATTAGAGCCAAAGAAATAATACGGAGACCACACTACAGCATCCATCTAGAATCTAAGCTGAAGTACCCCATCCAGTCAACACTATAGCTACATCTATAGAAAAGAAGTATTTCCCTTAAAAAACCAATCCATAAAATTGGAAGAAGCCACTATTATGCCAGATGTGCAGATATCAATGTAAAGACACAGGCAAAATTAAAAATCAAGGAAACATGACACCTCCAAAGGAACACAAAAATTCTCCAGCAACAGATTGCAGTGAAAAATAAATCTGTAAAATGCCTGAAAAGGAATTCAAAATAATGACATTGAAGAAGCTTGATGAGACAAAGAAGTACTAAAATAGCATGTAGATCATCTAAGAAAGAGCACTGGAATCAACTTCTTCCAAACCCCTGTTAATGTTCATATTTTGACCTCCTGTCTATGAATCACAAATGTTTTAGCAGCATCTAAAATGGTGAATTCTTTTCGGGAGGGTTTCAATTTACTTTGCCCAGATCCATCAAAGGAATCAATCTGTTGCTGGAGAATTACTGTGTTCCTTGGGAGGTGTCATATTTCCTTGCTTTTTTATTTTTCTTGTGTGTCTTTATGTTGATATCTGCACATCTGATGTAATGGTCACTTCTTCCAACGTAATGGATTGGCTTTAGTAGGGGAATACTTTTATCAATAGTGTAGATTGGATACGGCACTTCGGTTTTCATTCCAGGTGGATGCAGTAGTCTCTGTATGATTTCTTTGGTTAAAATCACTGTCAGTGGTGCCTGTGGCTTCGGCTATGGTTTTTAGTGGAGGCTGTGGTGAGGCTTTGCTGGGGTCAGGGGGAGTGAGGAGGGTCCAGTCTTTGGGCCCCAGTGGTAACAGTGGTGGGTTGAGTGTGCCGATCCATGGCCCCCCAGGTGGCATATGCAAGCATTTGTGGTAGCAGATCTGAACAGGATAATTCTTGTCCCTACAGGTGCCTTAAACAGGTCCTGGCAGTGGCAGGGGCCAGGCGAGTCCTTGGGTTCCTAGGCAGCATGTACCATTCATGTACAAGTGAACAAATGTTTGCTTTCAGTCTAGCTGGGCTGGCAGGTGCATCCAAAGGTGAGGTCAATCAATCCCATCTAATAAGTTTATGAGACTGGTTAAGAAAAAATCCTGGATAAGCTCTGGAAGGCCCCCCCCGTCAGTTATTGGGGGATGTGGATGGGAGGTTTTTCCCCTTCCAGGACATAACCTGAAGTCATCTAGAAGTCATGATAACACTGCCTCAGGTCGGTCCTGAGGGAAACCTGTTCCTTTTAAACACATTCTAAATCCTATTCTTTGATGGACAACAGCTAAATCTCAACTTACATTTTGCTTTTCCATTACTTAGTTTGATTACAAGACTTCTTTTGATTACAATGAATACCAACCTAATTCAAATTGGCTTAAGTAAAGAGGGAATATGTTTATTTACATAACCACAACAACTATGGGTAAGGTTGGTTTTAGGCATGGGTAATATTAGAAACCTAAACAATATTTTCAGGACCATTTCCTTTAGGTTTCAACTTTGCTTTATTTTAGCTCTGCCTAATTCTTGAGTTCCAAGTACGCATATGGCTACTAATAGATGTAGGCTCAGAATATCGCTTTCGTTAGTGTTTGCTATACTTACAGCTAATGTTCCAGGGAAGAACATGATTGGCTTGTGTGATAGATGGAATAATGGCTCCCCCAAGGCTGTCATGTTCCATCCCAGATAGTGTGAGTCTATTGCCTTACATGTCAAAGGATGTAATTAAGTTAAGGCTCTTGAGATGCTCTCCATTGAGATAACCTCCCCCTCTTGACATTATCCTGGATTATCCAGGTAAACCCCAAGTAATCATAGAAGGAAGGGAGGAGGTCAGAGAAGTGACAGGGTACCATGTTGCTGGACTTGAGGATGGAAGAAGGGAGCCATGAGCCAAAGAATGCAGATGGTCTCTAGAAGCTGTAAAAAGCAAGGAAGCACATTCACTCCTTGAGTCTCCAGAATGAATGCAGTCCCAAGGACCCATTTTAGACTGACCTCCGGAACTGCATTCACTTTTGATCCAGGGTCTTTTTGGCTTTTTGACAAAAACTATGATTTTTTTTAGCTCCAAGATTATACACGTATGTGAAATTTTCAGTGTTCAGTTGTGTTTGCACAAAGACTAAAATCAGAAGGAAAGAGTGAGAAAGAAAAGCAAATTTGATTGTAGAGCTGGATTTTGGGGAAAAGATTTTCTTACATAGTTTAATAATTTTGAAATATGTTTGATTTTCATTAGTACTATTATAATGGCACTTGTTAAAAAATGGTTATTAAAAACTATGAAAAGTTCTCTTTTCTGTCCTTTTTTTCAGTTTTCTAGTGGTGTAATTTACTACATTCAGTATCTTTGAGTGATTTGTATTCTTCTGAGTCAGGTTCATGAAATTCTACATGGCAAGAAAACTACGTAAGAATCCAAAAATAAATAGTAAAAAAGGAAAAAATGATAATAAAAGTTCACATTCAGAATAGGGAAGAAGGGAAAGCACATGATGGTTACAGGTCCCTAGTTCACATGCATATCCTGGTCCCTGACCTGGCAGTAAACTGTTGTGCTCGTGGCCTCATGTGAGACAGACACCAGGGAGGGTTCCCCCCTTCTGGATTGCACCAATCTCTTGTTGGTACTGGTTCTCCTGGCTGGGTGGTACCTCAGGAGTTAGGCTGTCCTGAACCTTGGTGATTCAGGCTTGGCGTTGTTTTGGCAATGTATTTACCTTGAAACTTTAGCATCTGCTCCTTGAATCATTTTTTTTACAATTCTACGCTCTGGCAAGCAAGGACAGAGAGTTTGTGGAGGTATGGTCTGTGGGTCCTGACCCCATTTCTGTCTCTTTAGCAACAGGGCTTAATATGGATCTGTTCTTCATAAATAATGGGCTGGGGCTGTTCTTCAGAGAGAATCTGCTCCTCATTGCTAGGCTGCATTTCAGTGGGTGGCTTTTCAGAATGAAGGTAATTATGATCATTCCTGGTGTAGGGAAAGCAAAATTTCACCTCTACTCCTTCAGGCTGGGCAGGAGAATTAGGTTGGTGTTAAGACAGACTAGCAGCAGAAAAATACACAGATTTTTACATGTGTGTGGGACCCCCCCCACCCCAAAAAAATGAAGACCTGAAGAAGTGGCACAAGCTAAATGCTTATATATTAGGTTGAACAAAGAGAAGCAACTGTGGAAAAGTAAATGAAATACAGGCCTATCTCAAAGATATGAGGTTAGTTCTGTACTGTTGCAATAAACCAAATATCACAATAAAGTCACATGAATTTTTTGATTTCCCAGTTTATATAAAAGTTATGTTTATACTAAATTGGAATCTATTAAATGTGCTATTGCATTATGTCTTTAAAAACTATGTACAGGCCGGATATGGTGGCTCGCGCCCGTAATCCCAGCACTTTGGGAGGCCGAGGCAGGTGGATCACTTGAGGTTAGGGGTTTGAGACCAGCCTGGCAACTTGGGGAAACCCCATCTCTACTAAAAATACAAAATTTTGGGGCCTGGTGGCGTGCACCTATAGTTCCAGCTACTTGGGAGGCTGAGGCAGGAGAATCACCTGAACCCAGGAGGCAGAGGTTTCAGTGAGCTGAGATCAGGCCACTGCACTGTAGCCTGGGTGACAGAGTGAGACTTCATCTCAAAACAACAACAACAAAAAACTCCACAAAAACCAACTGTGTACATACCTATTAGTTTTTAGACAGTATGCTATTGCACACTTAATAGATTACACCATAGTGTAAACACAACTTTATATGCAGTGGAAAACCAAAAAAATTGTATGACTCATTTTATTTTGATATTTGCTTTATTGGGGTAGTCCAGAGATGAACCTGCAAAGTTTCTGAGGTATATTTTCAATTACGTATGTTTGCATTAATTAAAATGAGCATGTATTACTTCTATAATTTAAAAAAATTTAAAATACCCAACTATATAAAATTATTTAATCTGGTGTCTTTTAAAATTGTGGACCTAACTATATTTTCAGTTTTTTTCTATACTTACTGGTTTACTTGAGGTCATTACTTTTTTTTTTTTTGAGACAGAGTCTCTCTCTTGTTGCCCAGACTGGAGTGCAAAGGCCTGATCTCGGCTCACTGAAACCTGCACCTCCTGGGTTCAAGCAATTCTCCCACATTAGCCTTCTAAGTAGCTGGGACCACAGGCGCTCACCACCACACCCGGCTAATTTTTGTATTTTTAGTAGAGACGAAGTTACAGCATGTTGGCCAGGCTGGTCTTGCACTCCTGACCTCAGGTGATCCCCCCGCCTCAGCTTCCCAAAGTGTTGGGATTATAGGCGTGAGCCACTGAACTCGGCCTTATTCTTTAAGCCAATTTTGGTGTTTATATTTCTTAAAATAATTTCAGAAAAATTTATTTTTAATTTTAAGTGTATTGGCATAAATACATTATTCTTTTATAATACAAAAATATTTTTATATTATTTATTCCTACTGATTTATTACGTTTATTCTCTTTTGCTCAATTTTTTAGACCTAGCAAAGCTTATCTGATAATTTACTCCTTAAAATAAATAGCTTTAGATTTTATTGTTCAACTTAATTATTGATTATTATTTCTATTTATTTCATTAAATTGTGTTTAAAAAATAAATGTGAATAACTGTTGATCACTTCTGTTGACATCAACTTCTGTGGATAACTTCCTGAATTGAAACTGTCGTTCAGGTATTTTATAATAAATAATTTTTTTGCTGAAAAAAACCCCTATACACATACTTTGATTAAAAAAATACTTCGTTGCTCAAAAATGTTAACAATTATCTGACCCTTTAGTGAGTTGTAATCTTTTTGCCAGTAGAGGGTCTTACATTGATGTTGATGGCTGCTGATTCATCAGGGGTGGCAGCTACTTAAGGTTGAAGTGACTGTGGCAATTTCTGCATCATCTGCAATTATCTACAGTTCCTTTTGCTGCTGAAGTTTGAACCTCTCAAAGCCACCCGAGAGGATTAGAATCAACTTCTTTCAAACTTCTTTAATGGTCTTTTGATTTCCTCCCTTGAATTGCCAATGTTATTAATGACATTGAGAATGGTGAATCCTTTTCAGAGGGTTTCAATGTATTTTGCCCAGATCCATCAGAGGAATCCCTATCCTTGGCAGTAATTTCAACTTCAAGTCATATTTAAGAAATATATTTTGCAAGGCAAAATTACTCCTTGAAATTATTCCTTGATTCATGGGCTGCAAAATGGATACTAGGTTAGCAGACATGAAAACAACATTAATTTCCTTGTATATCTCCATCAGAGCTCTTGGATTACCAAGTGCATTGTCAATGAGCAGTAATATTTGAAGGAAATCTTTTTTTCTGAGCTGTAGGTCTCATTAGTGGGCTTAAAATACTCAGTAAGCTGTGCTGTAAACGGATGTGCTGTCATCCAGGCTTTGTTGTTTCATTTACAGAGCACAGGCAGAATGGATTTAGCATCATTCTTAAGGGCTTCAGATTTTCAGAATAGTACATGAGCATTGGCTTCAACTGAAAGTCACCAGCTGCATTAGCCTGGAATACGTATCAGCCTGTCCTTTGAAGCTTTGAAGCCGGGCAGTGACTTCTCCTGTCTAGCTATCAAAATCCCAAATGGCATATTCTTCTGCTAGAAGACTGTTTTGTCTACACGGAAAATCTTTTGATCAGTGTAGCCACTTTCGTCAGTTATCTCAGCTAGATCTTCCAAGAACTTGCTGCAGTTTCTGCATTAGCACTTGCTGCTTCACCTTGCACTACTATGTCATGGAGACAACTTCTTTCCTTAAACTTCATGTATCTACCTCTGCTGGCTTCTAAATTTGTTTTTGTGCTTTGCTTACCTCTCTCAGCTTTCACAGAACTTGAAGAGAGTTGGGGCCTTGCTTTGGTTTAGACATTAGCTTAAGAGAATGTTGTTGGTTTCATCTTCTATCTAAACCATTACAACTTTCTCCTTTTCAGCAATAAGGCTGTTTTGCTTTCTTATCATTTGTGTGTTCACTCAAGTAGCACTTTTAATGTCCTTCAATAACTTTTCCTTTGTATTGACAACTTGGCTGTTTGGCACAAAAGGCCTAGCTTCTTGCCTATCTTGGCTTTTGACATGCCTTCCTCACTGAATGTAATCATTTCTAGCTTTTTTTTTTTTTTTTTGAGACGGAGTCTCGCTTCTTGCCAGGCTGGAGTGCAGTGGTGTGATTTCAACTCACTGCAACCTCCACCTCCCGGGTTCGAGCCATTCTTTTGCCTCAGCCTCCTGAGTAGCTGGGACTACAGGCGTGAGCTACCATACCCGGCCTCTAGCTTTTGATTTAAAGTGAGAGACGTGCAACTCTTTCTTTCATTTGAACACTTACGAGTTCATTGTAGGGCTAGTAATTGGCCTAATTTCAATATTGTTGTGTCTCAGAGAATAGGAAGGTCTGAGGAGGACAGAGATGGGGAGCGGCTGGCCAGTGGAGCAATTAGAATGTCCATTTATCTATTAAATTTGCTGTCTTACATGGGCATGCCCCTAAACAATTAATAGCAATATCAAAGATCACTGATCACTGCAACAGATATAATTATGAAAAAGTTTGAAAAATTGTGAGAATTACCAGAATGTGACACAGAGACACCAAATGAGCACATGCCATCAGAAAATCACACTAACACACTTGCCTGAAGGATCATTGCCACAAACCTTCAAGTTGTAAAAAACACAATCTTGCAAAGTGCAATAAAGCAAAGCACAATAAAACAGGGGGTTGCCTGTAAATGGGGAAACCAAAGAAAGATAAGATTATTTTATGAAGGTCCTTTTGTACAGAATTCTCTCTGCCTTGACTCCCTGTGCCTGGTGATAAGAGTATTTCTTTCCTTCTGGTATAGGAAGGGCATCTTTCATGTGGGCGTTTTATCTCCTGCTTTTGAAAAGAAATGAGGAAGTCAGAGTCCATCTTCCAGCACCTCTGGTTTCCAAGTGCCTTAAGTGGAAAGTAGTTCTTATGCCAAAGTGGCATATATTGGGATGGCATATTCTGCCATCCTTCATTACACAGAAAGAACACTTCAGGAGGTACACGGGTACATGGAAAAAGAGTTTTTTTTTCTTTTTTCCCTCTCTCTCTCTTCTTCTTTTTTTTTTTTCTACTTTTCCTCACAATAAACAAAAGTTTTCTGTTAGGTACTGTAGCTGACAGTGAGCCATGCTTCTCACATAGTGACAGGAAAATAATAGAGACTGTCCAACTTAACCCAGCAAACCCAACTTAATCCTTGGATTTTACTTGTCTTTAATTCCCCTAGTCTAGGGAAAAGAGCCTGGCTGCATCGACACTCATGATTTGAGGTAGCGGGGCTCTGGCAGGTAAAAATCTAAACTGTATTCTAAATCAGTCCCAGCTCCATTGGGTCTTTTCCAATACTCAGATGCTATTCCCCAGCAGTTTGCCATTACACACCCACTTACCCACACATCAGAAGTAGAAAAATGTGTCTTCCTGAAGAAAAGAGCCCTCAACTCTCTCAGAAGTTCCTGCCCCAGAACATGGGACACTGGCAACTGCAAAAACCGCAACTAGATAACTAGCTGTGGTTCAGGCATCACGACTTAAAGTTAAGTCAGGGAAATAGCTGTGGCTGCTCTATCCTTGTAGCTAATAATTTTAAAAAGAGGCTTAGCTGTTCCTTTTGCCATCCAGGTAATCTGCACTACTCTAGTGTGCAGCCAGAGGCTGGCTAATAATGCCTTTGCTGTCAATGCTCACCTGCAACACTTGATAAGCAACATCTGGTGTCTTGTGTCCCCTTTCACGCTTCCTTTCTCTACCACCTTATATAACATTTCTGTTAGAAGTCTCTTTGTCCTTTCTTGTTAGGTGATCAAATGCTTGGTATAAAGTTTCTCAATATTCTTTAGTCTTGCTTTAAGGTCACCAATCCATTGTGCATCAAGGCAAATGCATTTTTGGCATTTAACCTATGTATCACCTTGAAGACAGAGGCCGTAAATGTCCATAACCCCCTTCTGTTTTATAGTTTCTGATACATTTTATGCTTGCTCCATATTCTTACTCTCTACATTCTGCAGTTCAAATTCCTCCCGCTTGGGAACCAGTTTGCGCTCCTAACAAAAATCTTTTCTACCTAGTATTATTCAACGTAGGCACCAATGCCTTTTCCCCTGATCATCACAGGCCATCACATTGGTTCTGATGCAGCCTCTGCATGTGGTCAAGTTTTGCTCTTCCAGCTGCGATGGGTCTTCCCTTTACAGAAGTGATCCAGACTTAAAAAAAATTATTGGATAAATAATTTGTCCAATAATAGGGTTCTACATGCTACTGTCTGTATATTATAGGAAAGCTTAGTGAAGAAACTGAACTATTGGGTTTGAAGAAGGCATGGTTCCAGTCTTCTTAATTTGTGCACCTACCCCACTGGCTGTAATGAGAAGATCACAACAGGATCCATGTTATTTTCTCTCTTTCTATCTGGATATCATAAACCTCAAAACCACTTTCTCCTGGAGCCACTTTTCGTGTTACCGTCTTGTGACTAGTTAGCCTGCCATGGTAGAATGTCCCTTAGCTTAGTTTCAGATGTGCTAGACATTCTGTTAGATACCTCCAGGAACGCCCCAAGTAGAAGCCCCCAAATATAGCTTGGTCATTCTACCTCTTAACTTGGAGGTAGAAGACTGTGGCAATCAGTTAGAGGAACAGTAAAAGAAAGTTGGGCATTTGTTTTGACACATGTTTTTTTCCACTAGAAAACTTTATGCTTCTGTTTGTTAATTGATACGGGAAAGCCCTACACTCTTTCTCAGTTGGAGAAACACATAACAGAGCTGTAAAGAAAGTCCATTCAGTTTTTACTGCAGGTTTGAACTATCATTTAACTCATAATATCCATAAGCGGGGCTGAGAATTTAGAAAGGGCTTCCTTTACTACTCGTCTCATTCTCCTTACTCCTGTTGGGGGGCTTTCATTTATAAACTGTCACAGGGCCCACAGGGCCATCCCCTTCATCGCAGAGCACCTCTTCTGTACTCTCCTGCTTCAGCCCTCCCACCATCCCTTGGTCTTCTTAACTCCTCTTTTTCTCATCCTAATCCCAGTCTACTTTGTTGCAGGGGTCCCTGGAATAATTGTCATTTTCTGTTCCCCAATAATTCAGCTACTGGATAGGTCCAAAAGATAGGAAAGGAGGATAAAAGTGGCACTCTGAACTGAGAGTAGAAAATTCTTTTAAATAGCTCAGATAGTGTGAAGATGTATCTCCTGCTAACATACTCCCCTTCTTTTGTATCTCATTATATTCAAAGACTGTCTTCTACCATGACAGAAATCCTCTTTCTATCGCCTTAGATGTGGAAGCTTTCAGCCTCCAGGAAGGTAGGAATGAAAGAGGAAGAAAACTCATCTCACCCATGTTAAAAAAAAACTGAATGGTAAATGTTAGCTCTCCTAACTTCCTGACACCAATTTACAAACTTCATTCATATCCACTGTCTTTCCTCCTCTTTCTCTCCTGGCACTTTTCTATTGTCCAGCATTAGTCATTTCTTCCTTTGATGGATCTTCCAGCAGGGGACTTCTCTGCATTCCTTAACTTTATGCTTCTCCATCATTCAGTACTCTTGAAATCTATGTGTGTCCGGTATTCCATGCCATTCTCTCTCTTCTCTCATCTCTCTTCTCCTAGTCCCAGCCATTCTATTTTTAAGTTGTCTATACTAGCTGTCTCCACTCTCTCATTTTTTACTTCCTTCCACTTTCTATCAGTTTAACTTTGGAACTGTGCTCTAGGTCACTCATTTGCCTATCAGCTGTGTTTATGCTTCAGCTGTGTCTACTTAGTTCATCTACTCAGTTTTATTTCAGTTATAATATTTTTGTTTTAATTATTTCAAGCACTTCCTTTTTCACAACAGCCTATTTTGCTACATGATATCCTTCATAATTCTTCTGAAGATAGTAATTATGTTTCTTTTAAAGTCACTTTCAGTTTGCTGTATTTATTGTGTTTCCTTAGGAATTAGATCTTCTGTATATTTAGATGGATGCTCATATTTCAAGGTGTTGGTTGTACTGAACTATTTGGTGATTCTTGGTTGTGCTTCTGTCTTTGGTTTAACTTTCTCTGCTAGCATCTGTTCTTGTAGCAGCCTCCAGTACCTGCAGGGAACGGACGTGACATGAGATGCAAGGACCCACAAGTCTCCTCGTATGGGGAGGTGCTCCTTGTTCCTTTTGGGTGTAGCTGGCCATCCAGAACACTGCTTTTCTCTCTGAACTGCCCCACCCCATGCTGCCTACACCAACCTAAGGGCTTCCATTCATTTTTCTTGTAGGTAATAGAGAATTCTGTGGCTATTCTTTGTCATAACCAGGGTAGAGTTGTTGAATGCCCTCCAGAGCAGCCTGACACTTGCCCTAGCTTCCACCTGTCTCCATGTCCACCAAACCCCCAAGCATAGAGTGCCCTCAGAATTGTTCCCACCTTTCATCAAACTCCTTCCTCGAGTACATCTTGCTCATCGTTTCTATCATATTGATGATGCCCCTCCTTGTCTTGCAGTGTTGTTAGAGATTTATCCCTTAAAAAAAAAATCTCTGTCTGGGCATGGTGGCTCATGCCTGTAATCCCAAAACTTTGGGAAGCCAAGGCAGTAGGATCCCTTGAGCAACTTCCCAACCACTCGGTGTCTGAACTATTTTTTCCAGGCCTTTTCACATGCCTAGGAACACTGCTTCTCTCTCTGCTTTAATCATCCATCAGCTGAGGTGTCACTTCTTCTGGGAACTTTTCCTTGTCCGTCACACGTCTGTTCCTCTGTGCAGCCATAGCTCTTGCACGATTCTACACAGCACACATGATGCTGTGTTGTAACTCCCTGTGGATGTGCATCCTCATTAGCACATACCCAATGTGGGGTGCAGGGTTTTACCCCTTAGGCCTAACACATAAAGTGTGCTTAGTAGGTTCTTGAATGAATAAAATAATAATATTGATAACATAGTATCTATCACATACCTGTTAAACTGTACTTGTGTCAGCCCCTGTGCTGAGTGCTTCTCATGCTTTAGCTCATTTCCTTCTTGCTTAGGGGCTCTTATAAGCCCCAGTTAACAAATGAGGACACTGTCTCTTAATGAGGTTAAATATCGTGCGCAAGGGTACATAGTAAATAGTAATAAGGAACACTCAGTCTGAATTTGAATCCAAGTCTCTGATTTTAGCTAGATGTTACTGAGTCCTAAAATGGAGAAGGAGGGAGGAGGGCTGGTGGCTGCAGAGGTTTATTAATTAAATTTGTGTGGGAATAGTAGATGGGATATATGGATCCCAGATATTTACTTATGGTTGTTTTACAGTAACTTAAACCAAAGCATCTGAGTTGGTGAAAGTCACATTGAGAAAACTGACACTACCAGATTTCTTCAAATATTGAAGGATCTACTTTTACCAGATCCCACAGCTAGAGAGTGACAAAGATGGGGCAAGAACCTGGGACTCTAGCGTCTCTAGCCAACATGATTTCTGCCAAGCCGAGCTGCCTTCTAAATTAGGTTGCTTATACATTAGAAGTCCAGGTATTTGTCAAACATAGTCCTGAGCTGTGGATTCAGTTATGTGTAGGAAGCTCATAGCTACTCATTATTTTCAACTCTCCCTTAACTTTCCACGGTGATTGGTAATGACTTGGTTATATACAGGCAGGCCTTGGAATCTCAGAACTCTTTTTACTTACTCCAGTTAATGTTACGAAGATGAGATGTGCAAAAGACTAGTTTGACACATCATGCAGATGTGTTGCTCTTGCTGGGAGATAAAGCTGGCACATAAAGGTGGAACCTTCTGGAAACAAACTCCTTGTCCTTGACTTATAGCAGTTGGAACTGGCAGCATCTAATGTTACTTATTGCAGACATATTTTCTTTCTTTCTTTCATTTTGTTTTTTTTTTTTTTTTTTTGAAATGGGAATCTTGCTCTGTCTCCCAGGCTGGAGTACAATGGCACAATCTCAGTTCACTGCAACCTCTACTTCTCAGGCTCAAGGGATTCTCATGTCCAGCCTCCCAAGTAGATAGGCACGCCATCACAACCAGCTAATTTTTTGTATTTTCAGTATATACAGGGTTTTACCATGTTGGCCAGGCTGGAATCGAACCCCTGGCTTCAAGTGATCTACCCGCCTTGGCCTCCCAAAGTGCTGAGATTACAGGCATAAGCCACCATGCTTAGCCTGCAGACATATTCTCATTGTCAAAATGGCATGTCATCTTTTTAGTTAAGGCTTGCCTGGAATTATCGTGGTTCTAGTTTAATTATCTACTGACCGTCCAAAGTAGAACTACGACCTTAATGTTGTGCATCTTTCTTGCTGCATAGGCAGCAAGTGGAACAACAAAGGTGTTAACAAATGAGATGGTGAGACAGATAAGTCTACTGATTTGACAGTATATGTATATTTGCACATCTCCTTTTCATTTGGTCTTGCTCTGTCACCCTGGAAGCATTGAGAGATGGGAGTACTTTACTTGATTAACTAATTTTCAAGTCTGTGACTAGAGGGAGAACTCAACTGGATTTTGAATTGACTTATATGAGAGTTCCTTGAAATGAGAGTCAGACATGATTAATGCCTCTAGGTGGTGCCTGTGACCTATATATGGAGAGGCAGAGGTAGGACACTGTAGAGAATAGCCTGATTTTTGTTTTTTGGTTTTTTTTTGGTATATGTTTTTAACTTCTCAATTTCTATGGGAGAGGCAGTGTTAAAGACCAAAATAGTGCATTTGGGGGTCTGTAGTTATCTATTTCTCATTTTTTTCAATTTCCTTTTTTTTTCTCTCTCCTTGGGCCTGTCAACTCAGAAAGTTGACACAAGAGGGTAAAACCTCAGGGGGAAATTGAGAATGTTTAAAACTTACAACTAGCAGTTTATGTTTTTAGGAGTGATGAAATGCCTGTTTCATGTACATATCAGCATATAATATTTGAGTAATAAGCAAACACAGGAGGCATTCTGTTAGAATTCTAATATCTTTATCTGGACACTTACACATAACCAGTCTGTTCCTCTACCTTTTAGCTCAAGAGTATAAAGACTGCCTACTGTATTTAGTTTGTCAAGGTTAATTTGATCACTTGAGTGCTTTTTTCCAAGTTGACCTCAGGTAGGGTTGGAACAAAGGTGCATGTCCTTGTATTAGGATAAAAGGCAGGGCTAGAAGGACCTTGAGAAATCAGCAAAAACAGGAATTTTGAGATCTCTGCTTTTCATGATCAATAACATTTCAAGTACAAAGAATCTAATTACATCTTGAGTTAAGAGTCATTAAGCAAAGCACACATAAATCACATGGTCTGTAATTAACAGAGCCTACAGTGTGGCCCTGGTCAACCTGTCTCTGTATTCCAACCTGCTATCTCCTCTTTTAGTAGGGGTTTCAGTAGCTCTTCAGTAATTTCATAGACTAAAAATCTGTGGGTCAGTTTAGCGTTGGTGATGTTTTTTACATAGTGAGACATTCAAGCCACCCTTAAAATCCAAACCATCAATCACGTCACCGGTGCTTCATAAAAAGGAATATTTGAGCACCATATAGATAAGAAATATTTAATCTTAAAATCTATGATAATCTTTTAATTTAGTAACTTAACTTTAGGTAAAACTCTATATTGTTCATCTCACCAAGGACAAATGAACTCCTCTTAGTTTGCTCGTGTCCCATGAGCAAGGAGCAGAGAACTGAGTTCTTATTAGTTTCAATAGGTAGAAACTTGGATAGTTCTCCAACATTCTTCTCTCTTTTCAGTGGTTGCTAGTGAAGGATACACACAGAAACTAAGAGGCAGAATAAAACAGACCGAAATAGATTATTCCATAATGAAATTTTCAGTTCTCTATCACTGTGGCATTTTGATTTTCTGAAAAATCTATTTTGTTTCTGAACCTTATTTAGAAATATACCTGTAGTTATTCAAGGAAAAGGATAATGTTTACTGCTCCATGGCAGACATTATGCTAGACGTTTTGCATACTTGTTTAATCTTCACAACAACTCAGAAACAGCCTCAGGGAAAATTAGTTTTTTGCCTAAGTCTCACAGTGATGAGTGAGGTCCATATGCCTGTTTTCCATGCCATTGATTTTCATGACGTTTCGTTTGGTATTTTTTTAGCCCACAACTAACATCATATGATTATCATGATGTGTAGTATTTTCCTTAGAAATATGTAATAGCATTTTCTTATCATGTGGGATTAACCATCTTATTGCCTATCTATGTGTACAAATTCTCCTGAGTTCATTTTACCATAGCTGTGGTGAAAGGAGGGGCTTTTGGAAGCACCAAGCAAAGAATTAGTGGAGGGGGAAGAAATGAAAATGAGCTACATTTGCAGACTGATCAATGTAGGGGCAGTGTAGAAGAATCGAAGCCAATGGTGTATTTCTCTTTAGGAACCATTCCCCATGAAGAAAAATAGTTAAAATTCCCCAAGTAACCGATGTTCACCAATATGACCACCAGGGGGCGATCAACACTGTCAAATTGTGGTGGTTACAATTGCAGTAAAAACAGCACCACCGATTTTTTGTGATTATACCTTTTCTCTCTTTCCATTTTTTTCTTCCTCAGAATGGGTACACTAGGCAGATATTTTGTTCTCTAATGTGTCTTGACTTTGAATGCTTTTATAGGATTCCACGGAAAATAAGTAGTTCTTGTATGAAGTTTAACCATATATTATATGTGAAGGATTAATTGAACTTGCTAGTAACCTTGACCTTTTCTTTTACGATAACTTTTCCAGAACCTTCCATGAAGATGATGCTGTAGGATAAATATGTTATAGAATACTCCCTGCCTCCCATCTCCAATGCTCTCATTTTATTCAGTTCTAGTGTATCATTTATAGCCAAACTTGAATTCCTTTACCCTTAATGAAAATTTTCTGGCCCCTTAGCTCTCAGAGAACTTTCTTCTAAACTCTTACATCATTTTGGTGTCAATTCCCTACTCCCCACTTAGTCCTTTATGACTTAACACCATTCACTTTTCAAGTGTTTCTTTATTTCTTTAACAAGAGTAAAAGCTCTGGGGAGGACAAGCAATTGAAAATTTTCTCCCCAGTCTTCAATAGTCTAGGGTTGAAACTGGGGTCTCAATGACAATAATAAAACATATTTTCAGGTTCTTTCCTCACTCAATTTGTAAAAGCTACAGCTCCCCCAGGTTTCTTCAAACTAATGCTGTGCGTCCACCTTGGTTTTCTTCCATGCACTGGTTCCTCAGTCTGTGAGGCTGTCAGGATGGGTCACTGCTTCTCTTCGCCGCAGCAGTGAGGCAGGTGGGGCTCCTGCTGGACAGCTGGCTCCTGCCAGTGCTATCACCACCACCAGGGCTGCCCGTCAAAGCTGGCTCCCCACCGGTGCCTTCTGCAGAGGTGGCCTCTTCGACCTCACTCCTCAGGTCTCTGTACCACAAAGGTGATCCAAAAAGGAGAATTTCATTATTAATCCTCACTTGTGCTGTGTTCTATAGCATGACACCAAGCAATATGAACTTGTGGTCATAAAATCTTAGAGAATTTAGAAAAGTAGGAATTTTAATGTTGTGTACCTTTTATTTATCTTTCCCCCCCCTTTAAAGCTATGTTTTAAATATTTTCTGGTTTACAAAATAATTTCAAAGCCCTCAATGAGAAATGTTATAATACAAAAATATCTCTGTCTGTTGTGGTATGAGTATATGTGTACATGTGTATGCCTGTGTGCATGTGTCTACACTTGGTCTTAGGCACAAGCCTGAGATTTTGCACGTGTGTCTACACAAGACGTTTTGCTTTTGCCAAACAGCATGTTATTGTGTAATTTAAATAATTTATTTGGTAAAAGCCTGTGTCCACAAAATACGAACTCTTTCTGTTAAACCTCCAAATCAAAATGGCTTGGGCACTGATCTGACAAAGAGGCACACAGTCCAGGCTTTTCCCCGGTTTCTTTGTTCCAGGTATCCTGAACATCTACACTCATACCTCCAGTACTTCTTGTTGCTCACCTGTGGCTGCCTTCTGTAACTCGAATGCAGCACCAGGGGCCACAGGCTGCATCTCTTAACTCCCAGGAGAGTTTGGCCTTGGACTCAGTTGCCCCTGGCACGTTCCTAATATCCTACTTGCTGTTGGTTGTCCTTGCTCCTGGTGAAAATATCTATGGATCTGCAATTTGAGGTTTGAAGGAGATACTTCTCAGCATGGTGCTTAGTTGAAGTGTCCACAGCAACATTGTCTGGTCCCATGTGGATAACTTTTGATTAATGTATTGATTGATTGACTTCTTCATTTTTTCTTTCATTCAGGGAAAATGTTCGTTGAGTACTGCATGCTAGGCACAATGCTAATAGCTGGACAGAACTTTACTTCATGAGTTTCTCACAGGGCCTGGGTGTGAGGGGCTGAGATAAAACAGGTTCCAGCATTAGATGCATGCTGATCCTGAAACCTGCATCCCCTTCAATGTCTTAAGCACTGGATCTCAGTTCTGGTGATCGGCGGCATAATCTTTCTTATTTGGATTTCCTTATGGGACACAGATTTTTTGTTTATGTCTGCTTTGGTTTGGATATATCCACCCTTTCCCACCCTATTGAATCAGAAAGATTTTTTACAAAATCTTTGACTCTCAAGATTATGGGCCATTTCATTTCTTATCAGGAGGTACCATTTACTGTGTATACATTTACATGTGCAGATGGCTCTATTCAACCCCACCAAATAGACCTAAGCTTTAAATGCAACGACTTTGTTGGAAAAGGTGACAATTCTTTTACCTATAGAATCTGAGCCCAGTTCAGCTGTAATATCTTATAATAACTATGTATATAATTTGGAATTCTTCCTTCCTCCTCCTCATTCCCTTCATCTTCTCAAACTTTATATATATGATAAATGCTAGCATATATCATTATTCATTAAAAAAGATCTCCAATACCCACATAATCATCCATTATGTGAATGCACTATAAATTATTTCATCATATTATTGGATAATTTATTTTTTGAAAATAAATTTTTGTTGTTATATGAAATGCTGTGATGAGAAATCTTGGATATAAATGTCAGCCCACATTTGATTATTTCTTCAGGAATAATTTTTAGGAGTAGAATTACTGGCTCTTTTTAAATAAGACTTTTTTTTCCTACAGCAATTTATGAGAAGCTATTCCACCATATGTTTGTTAACAAAACTTTTAGCATTTATAATTTTGACATGGTAGATGCACTGTTTTAATTTTTACTTTTGTAATTACCGTTAAGACTGAGCATTTTAATATGCTTGTTGGGTTTTGTGTTTCTTTATTTCTATTCTTTTTATATTTATTTAGAAGCTTCCTTTATATGATCAACATAATGGCCTTGGGTTATAATTGTGCCAAGATTTCTTTCTTCATTGTGTAGTTTTTCAATTTTGACTCTAACATTTTTGCTATGTACAAACTTAAAACTTTTATACTTTCAAATCTTTTCATGTTTTTCTTTGTGATTTTCTAGCACTATCATTCATATTTAAGTATCAGCAAAATATTTATATATATTTTCCTATTTAATTGTTTTATCCTAAAACTACTTTCGGAACCTATAAAGTTTAATATGCTTTATAAAATAGCTTCTTTTTTTCTCCCAAAGGTTTATCAGTTTACCTTACCTCCTTTGTTGACTAATGATCAACTTTCCCCATTGTTTTATGATGTTGGCTTTTTATAAATTAGGTTCTTCTATGAACTATGGTATTTTGGGTTTGTCTATATTGTTTTATTATTCTGCTGGTTCCTAGCCCAGTATAAAGTTGATTCAATTACTGAGATTTTAAAATAAATATTAATATTTGGTGAAAAAAGATAGCTTTATTACTGCATTAAAAATACCTTTTCTATTTATAATTCCAAAATAAACTCAGAATAATTTTATCCAGTTGGAATTTTTCATTATGTCATTAAACCAGTATTGGTGCAGTCCTCTGTGCCAGACATTATTCCTGGTGCTGGGGAATGAATGAGATGTCACTGTGTACAAGGCAGATGATCATTGCCCTCATGGGACCCACATTCTTTTTGAAGAGACAGACAAGAGACAAAAACAGGAATGGATATACAGTGCAATGTCAGGTAGTGATAGCTATGACAAAGAGAAAAAGCAGGATACAGAAAGAAAATGAGGAGGATGATACTAATGTTGTTCAAGAATGTTTCTTTGAAGAGGTGGTCTTTGAAAAAAGTGAGAGAGTGAGTGAGAAGGAGTAATTACAGGCAGAGGGGAAAGCAGGTGCAGAGGTCTTAATGTGGTAGGGGGCCTGGTGTTCTGGAGGAAAAGTGGGAAGGCCCTGTGGCTGGGAGGCGGTGTGGGGCGAGTAGGTAATGAGAGCAGAGATGCAGTCAGGGGTTGGGGGCCAGACAATGCCGGGTTTGATAGGTCCTAAAAATAATGTGGATTTTAGTTAGATATTTTGATGAAGGTTGTGAAAAATTTATGAATGAATTTGGGAAAAATGAAGAAAATATGTATCCCTAAACATGTTTCATTTTCTTTTACTCCCTCCTCTTTCTCCTTCTTCTTTACATTTTATAGTTTAAAAAAAGTATAATCCCAGCATTTTGGGAGGCTGAGGTGGGCAGATCACCTGAGGTCAGGAGTTCGAGACAAGCCTGGGCAACATGGCAAAACCTCGTCTCTACTGAAAATATAAAAAATTAGCTGGGTGTGGTGGTGGGCACCTGTAATCCCAGCTACTCAGGAGGCTGAGGCAGGAGAATCGCTTGACCTTGGAAGGTGGAGATTGCAGTGAGCCGAGTGTGCCATTGCACTCCAGCCTGGGCAACAAGAGTGAAACTCCATCTCAGGAAAAAACGAACAAAAAAACAAGTGTCTTGTTTTTTTATATAGGTCCCTCACGTTTTGTTTTTGGGTTATTTCTAGAAATTCTATATATGTGTAATGTTATTGTCAATGGAATATCTATTCTATTGTATTTTCTAATATATTTTATGATATAGAAGAAAGTGTGGATGTTTACATATCTGACATCTGAATACTAAATTTGAAGAGATTTTTAATGAAATCTTTACCACTTTTGAGTAAACAATTTTAATTTCATCTTCCACTATGATGACAGTTTGTCCTCTCCATTTGCATAGCTCTACCAGATCAAGAATGATATTGGATATCTTCACTTACTTCTTGCTTATGGAAATCACTCTAAAGATTTACATTTAATGTCATTATTTTAGAATGTTTATTTACTTGCACACTAAAATTATTTCCTCTAGTTCTGGTTTTTAAAAGTTATTCACTTTTTCCCTAATGAATAGATTATTAATTTTCAAGTTCCTTTTAGTATCTTTTGAGATGATTATATGGTTTTTGTCCTTTGACTTATTTCTAGTATCAAGCAATTGTTGCACTCCTGAAATTAATCCTACTTGATTATGGTAGATGTTTGTTTCAGTTGGCTGCTTAATTTGCTCTATTCTTTTTCTTTTCTTTTTTTTTTTTTTTGATTGAGTCTCACACTGTTGCCCAGTCTGTAGTGCAATGGTGTGATCTTGGCGCCCACAACTTCCGCCTTCTGGGTTCAAGCAATTCCTGCCTCAGCCTCCTGAGTAGCTGGGATTACAAGTGCCTGCCACCATGTCCAGCTAAGTTTTTGTATTTTTAGTAGAGATGGGGTTTCACCATGTTGGCCAGGCTGGTCTCGAACTCCTGACCTGGTGATGTGCCTGCCTTGGCCTCCCAAAGTGCTGAGATTACAGATGTGAGCCACCGCTCCTAGCCAATTTGCTCTTCTTCTTTTATTTTGTCCTTTCAAATCTACATAAAGTTGACTTACAGCTTTTGTATTTTTGACACTTTTTGGCCACTTTTGCTATTTTTGGTTATGCTACCTTCATAAAATGAACTGAATTGCTTCCCAGTAAAACTGTCTGGTTCTAAATCTTTTATTGGAGAAAATTGGTTGATAACTTTCAATTTCTTTCAATTTTATCAATCTTTTCAGTGTTTGATATTTTTCTTGAGTCGGTTTTGATTATTGATATTTTCTTGTTAATGTTTTATTTCATTGAGATTTTGGAATTTATTAGCACAAACAGGTATGCAGTAATTACCTAATTTCAGAAAAATTCCCGTTTCTTATTTTTCATTGTAACGTCCTTCCTATCCCTGGGGCGTAAAAAATAATACCATAGAGGCAGTATTGAAAGACTATTTGAGAGAGTGACATTGGGTTCTACTCGTTTGCCCATCTCTCATCATCTACAAACAAATATGTGATGTGTGAAAACGTGAATTTTTAGTCATAAATTATTATAGAAAAGTAGGTAGTTGACATCATCAACTCTTTGTAGATGATGGGTCCTGTCTTCTGCTTGTGACACAGCACCACAAGTCCCCGCTCTGGTCCAGAAGGGGATTGTGGCCCCAGGCCTGACCATCAGGAGTGTCAGGCTCTGTAGTCACTGTGATATGGGCAGACCCTGGTCCTGTGGCCCTGGGTGACTCCCCCCCAACAGAGCCTCCTCCCTAGGTGCAGGAACCTGGAACTGTGGTTGGGGTGGGTATGGTAGCCATGTTGGCTGATCTGTTGGCCAGGATCTTGAAGTGGCTCCCATTTCTTGCCCTGGGCCCCTAAAGTACGGCCCCAGCTCTGTGCCCTGGGCCAGCTCCCATGCTCCTAGTACGGGTGCAGCACTACCTTGCGTCCAGCTCTACCTCAGGGCCCCTCTCTGCCCACTACTCTGTGCCTAACCATGCTGCTCCCCAGCTGGTGGGTGACTTGGCCCCTCCCCATTGCAGTGGCCCCCAGGCTAGTGAGCTCCCGGGGGCTCCCAGGGAGGGTTCAGGGAACTGTCTGCTCCTTTTCACATCCTCCCTGCAATGGCGATGGGCAAGAATGGTGATGTGGGGTTAGGGTCTGGAGTAGCAGAGGCTCTGGGCCTGGCACCAGGTCCTGCCTGGCTCTGTGAGAGTGGGGGGTGGCGCAATTGGCTGCCTTGGGGATATGGGACAGGGGATGCAGGGCACAGGGGTCCCACTGCTGCCACTGCTGCTCCTGTCCCAGCAGCTACTCCGGGGTGGCCCACTACTGCCATCAGTAGTAAACAAAAAAGTAATCCGCAAGAATATTTCATTGTTATCGGAAGCAGAGAAACGGATATGCATGGTGAATTTGGCCCATGCTGCTCATTGGTTATAGAGATTCCATGGAAATTGTGAATAAATGCTACCACTAATATTAGTACTAATAGAAGTAATGATGATCGTGACTGCCATTCACTGAGCACCTAACATGGTAATAGAGACTAGTAAACATTTTGTCTATGATGTTTTATTTATATTTCACAAGTGCTCTATGAAGTAGACATCATTTGTCCTGTCTTATGAACCAATGCCCCATTTTTAAAGATAATAAAGCTGGGTAAATTAGAGCACACCAAGAGTTGTATTTGCAAACAGATTGTAGGACTGCTCAGATGTCATCAGCCCTGACAACTGGTGGGATGGGCTTGGGGCTCTTGGGCCTGGGGCTGTTGGAGTCCCAAGCCAGTTACCTTTGGCCAAGTGCTACTTTGCCCCAGTGTGCTGTACACGTATTATAATTCTCTATGCCTAACAAGATGTGAAAATTGGCAAGCACATTAAATTACTCATCTAAGGTGACAGGGCTCGTATACAGCCCAATTAGGGATCTAAATAAAGGTCTATGTAACACTAAAGGCCATTTCTTTCCACTATACCTTACTGTCTTGGAAGATATGAGGAGTGATGTTTCAGAAACGTCACGTCCTTCAGATGAAAGCCGAAAAAAACAGCAGGAGGTGCTTAATTATGGAATATGGGTTTCACACGGAAGATGTAGATTCAAACACTTCAGTACCACTAGGGCTAGTACATGATGTAGACTAATGTGGGATTAAGATTGAGGGCTCAAGACTTCCTGGATTTAGAACCAGAATCCATCACTTACTAGCTGTTTGGCTTTGGCCAAATCACTCTGCTTTTTGTGCTTTAGGTTTCTATTTTGTGAAATGAAGAATAATTTGTTTGTTGATTTGACAAATACTTATTGAAGGTCTTCTGTGTGTCAGGCACTGTTTTAGGATCTGCAAATGCAGCAGTGAACAATGTACCTGCTTTTTTAGTTTATCCGACTTGGAATTCATTGAGCTTTTTGGGCGTATAGATTAATGTTTTTTTAAAAATGAAACTTGAAAAGTTATTGGTTAGTATTTCTTAACAATTTTTTGCTCCTTTCTCTTTCTTCTTTCCTTTTGGGTCTCTGATTATGTGTATGCAGGGAGCTTGATGGTTTTCTGTTTCTTTGCCTGGGTAATCTCAACTGACCTATCTTTCCTGTTTTCTGATTCTATCTTTTGCCAGTTCTGCTGTGAAGAAGTGCTAGAGAGAAATGTTGAGATGAGCACTACTTTAGCTAGGGTGCCTATGGAACGCCTCTTTGAGGAGATGACATTTGAGTTATTACCTTAATGAGACAACTTGTGTATATCCAAGAAAAAGAACAGCAAGTGTGAAGGTGACCAATTTTACACAGGGAACGGAAAGAACATTGAGGGATATGAGGACAGAGACAGGGACAGATCATCTAGAGCCAGGAGGCCATGACAAGTAGTTTTGGACTGGTTTTTTTTTTTTTTTTTTTGGTTGCAAGGAGAAGACAATGAAGAGTTTTTAGTAGGATATGTTGGGATCTGATTTAGACTTGAAAAAAATCAGTTTGACTATTGGAGAGCAGCTGATCATCAGGGAGTAAGATTCAAGGCAGGGAGACTATCAATGGGAATATTATAAAATACTCTAGATATGATGGTGGGTTGGGTTGGAAGCATAGGGAGGAGATGCTGTGGAGCAGCTGGGTTTGGAAGTAAGGTTGATAGGATAGACTGGTTGGATGTGAGGTGTGAGGTAAAGAAAGAAATTAAAGATGATTCCTAGGATTTAGGTGTAATCTATTGAATGAATTTCAGTGTCATTTATGGAGATGGGGTAGGCTTTGGGTATGAGCAGTACAGAAAAACTTGAGAGATATGAGAATAAATTGTACTTTGTAAGTGAATGTGAAAAAATGTTAAATGAATGTTTTACTTTTTTCTGTGATGCTTAGCCCATTTTTTGCTGAACTGAATAGTCAGCTGCCTCTCTTGTTAGCTCATTGTGCTTTCTGTAGGAATGCCTAAATATACTACTCTTCGAGCTATGATGAATAAGCTTGCTTTTTTTAAAAATACATTTTTTTCTAGGAAGTTGTATTTATTTATTTATGTTTTGATACAAGGCTGCAACCAAGGAACATTTTCAAAGCCCTATTGTTGAGAAAGGGTGAGGTTTTTCTCTTTGATTGAGAGTTAGAGACCTAATGCTTCCCTTTGTCATGGTAAAATATCCCTTTGCTGTAGATGGTGGGCTCTTCTCAGACTGAACTACAAACTTTGCTTCCATGGGTTGGAGAAAGAGGTTGATCACTCCGTCATAAACCAGTGCATTTGGTGGAAATTTCTGTGTTTCTACCTGAGCTCTCTAGATGTGCAACACAAATAAATGTTCTAATTCTGAGGACTTTATTTATTTATTTTTAAGTGCACTGCCAATTGTTCTAAAACACCCTGCATCTGCAAAGGAATCTTTATTATTTAGGCAGACTTGAATTTTTTTCACAGAGAAGCGAGAAGACTTAATTATAGTTTCAACACACATTGGCATGCTTGGAGCAATTCAGAAGGAAGTCAGAGAATTTTGAGAATTTAGGCCATGCTACTTATTCCATCTTAATAAGATTGTGACTTGATGTTTATTTTAACAGCAAATATTCCCATAAGTACCAAGTAATTGGGCTTTATTCTATGGCCTGAAGGCCAATATCTTGCACTTGGTGAAACCAACTGAAAAAGTGAATTCCAAAGATGGAATTTCTCCATGGAAAATGTGTTGCTTACAGCCTTTGGTATTCACACCTAAGGCCTCTTGGCAGCTGTTCTTTGGACAGCTGAAACAGGCAGGGTGGTACATAAAGGCAGTTTCTATGGAAACCTGAACCAAATGATATTGGGGCTTAGAATATCAAAGGAAACACCCTGAATTGTTTGGAGAGCCGAATGAAGGTTTCAGAACTTTATTGTTCTCCTTAGAAAACACTACAGCCAAGGCTTTGGAATGCTTTCTTCTCCAGGTGCACTAGAACTATGTGCACAACATAGAAGTTTGTAGTTTGTTGTGAATTTATCTGTTCTAATTATTTTACCAGCCCTTTTACAACATCCATCTCTGCCACAAAGAAAACTGTCATCTTCCATTTTTCCTTTCTCATCCTCATTTTAATAAATAGGTGAAACAATGAGGCACGCGGAATATGCTAAGTTTGTAAATTTGGTAGCAGATAATGGTTCCTTCTTTTCATAAATCATGGGTAATTTATTCAGTGTACTATTCTTTTCATTCATTTTTCTTAATATATACAAGTGACTGTGTTGCCAGGTGTCATGCAGCTGAATTTTAGTTCTGCCTATAAGAAAGGCTTTGACTACAGTAGTGTTTCCTCACATGACTGCAGTCTTTAAACTGGTTCCTTGTTTAGTGTTTATGACACAAACCCCATTATCAAAATGTTAGCAGAAATTAAAGTGGAAGAACATATTTCCTATACATATGTCTCCCCAAAAGTGTGTTTTCATTTTGTGGGTCTTGATTTAGACGTTTCTTCTGAAAAGTTCTCACTTTATAAAAGTCAAAGCATCCTGACGAATGACAATGGGACATACTCTTGGCTGATGGACATTGCCAAGATGAAAGACCTGGATATACTGTATTTTTCTGTAGGGATTTACATTCTTGGTTTTGAGAGACATATTAGAGTCAGCTGGATGTATTATGGTGAGTCATGGCATTCGAAAAGCATCATATTGTCCACAAAGTAATGAAATGAAGACTGAGTGGCTTGCACCAAGGTTTATGATTATAGTAATCTATGCATATGAAACATAGACAAAGAGAGCAGTATAATTTGGAGAAGCTCTCTGTGAAGCATTTATTTAACTCTTCATAACCTACATTTCTCAGACTTTCAGAACCAAAGTAATCAAACTACCTAGGCTATATTTACTAGAATGTAGTTTTTGAACTCTCTTGCAGGGGAGAAGGTGATTCCTTTCCCCTCACAGGAACAACTTTTCTGCTTCTCCTCTTAGGGGCATTTCCATTTTGTCCCAGCCACATGTCCAGGCTAGTTCTACATATTATCTTTACTTCTCACTTCTGCTTTTCTTTCTAACCTCTGAAGAATCAGGTACACACTTGCAAGAATTTTCTCTCTTATATTGCTATTTTCCCTAACCCCAAGAAGGGACATTTGACTTTGGATTGTGATATTACTTTGGAATGTTAACTTTTCTACATGCAAAGCATTGTGTTTAAGTAGTAAATTACAACTACGGTTTAAGTCAAACTAGCAAACTGACTGTTTACCATTTAATACAGAGAATCATAGGATGAAAAGACATAGAAAGGACTTTGGAAAGCATTTATCAGTATTTTGCTATCATTTTGACTAAAGGACTTCTAACAGCAGAGGAAAAAGAGCATATTCACCAGATATTTGGGAGCACAGAGAAGTTCCGCCCCAGAATGAGCATAATATGTCTTTGATGTCTACTATTTTTTCTTTAAAAATCTTGTAATTTTGGGAAAACTCCAAGTTATAATCTTAATTCTTTTGCACCTAGCACATGTGCATGTACCTTGAGAGGTTCGTATATTCCAATGCAAAAAAAACCACAATCTTGGAAATTGCGTTCTATGGTAGATGAGTGAACTGAGATCTGGAAATATAAAGAGATGTGCTAAAGTTCACCATGGCACAACCAGCCTGAGAATTCAAGTCCAGTGACTGCCAGCTCAATGGGTTTCCCATCAAACTCTGCCATGTTTCAACCTGATGTCTTTTCCACATGGGTTTCTGAAAACAAAAGTTTCTGTAAGTCAGGAAATTTTTTGGAACCTGGTCGCCCCCATTTAACCTGGTTTCTGTAGTATATAAGTGAAGCTGGAAAACTAATGGAACTACCAATACAAGCCTCTGATGGCAGCCTTGCTCAGAAGGGGGAGTCGTATGAGGGAGTGTGTGTGTGTGTGTGTGTGTGTGTGTGAGAGAGAGAGAAGTGGGTGAATGAGGGGTAAATAGTGTTGGTGGCAGCAACGGTGGGTAACATTCAGCAGTAGATCATCATATTTTCTCATATTTCCCATCTTCTGAAACCACTGCTCCTCCTGAAAACCATTAGTCTGGTTTTGGCTTCAGGCTGCTGGAGAAAAGCGTTATTTAGTGAGTGCTGCAGGGGCTGATTCTTGTGGAACTCATGAGAGTTAGATCTGGCTAATGTTAACATTTTCATAAAATTTGGGGATTTTCAGAGGCCTTTTGTACTCTATTTGTGAGCTTGATCTAAATAGTCCTGTTCTCCATATCTGATATAAAATTAATGGATAAAAATAAGAACTTTATTTGTTCCATATGGAAGATATAAAATATTTGAGTGATTGAATAGATGGATGAAATTTTGGGAATAACTGTTGCTCAAGTTTACATTGCCAATTTCAAGGGAGCCAACCTATAACTCCAAAGACGTATCCAATTCTTCAGACCTTCATATACAAGGGAAAACATTGTGCTCTTCTAAACTAAATTGATGAGGAAAGAAAAGGTCATATTATATACCTTGAAAAACTCTAATACAAGTAAAATATATATTCTAAGCCAACCAGACAGAAATAAGGAAAAATCTTTATTTATTCCTTTCATGGGTGAGATTAGAGAATCTTGGCTCTTCTCTTTGGTCAGATAAATTACTGATAGATATTGATTATGTGAATACTTTCATAAAATAAGCCTAGCCTTCTACTTGATGCTAGCCCCTCAAGTTGGACATACAAAAATGACTAAGGTGTAGTTACATGCCAAATTTCTTATAGTCCACTGGAAAGACAGCTGCATGGATAACTAATGATAGCATAATGTTATAAGCAATTATGCAATTGATATAAACTAGAAGGAGGATTGTTTTAATCGATATTATCTTGGGGGGAGAGAGTGTTAAGGAGAGTTGCACTGAAAAGCTAAGTTGAAATGTAAAGGGATGTAAACATTTTTTTCCAGGTGAAAAGGGGAAGAGGCAGGGAAAGAAGAGAAGCAAAGGTAAGGTGATGGAAATAGGAAAGTGCCATGATCCACTGGGGGAAATGGCAGAGAGGAAAGATAAGCATAGGTCAGACTTAGACAGGTGTTCATGGTCTGAAAGTCGGATGAGTGTGCCAGCAAGAAATCACTTGACTGAATATGGGCTCTTTAAAATTCTGTCTCAGACAGGGGCTTGTAGAATTGACTGGGTGGTGGGCGGTAGGAGAAGATTGGGGGAGAAGGGAACTAGTATTATCTAAGTCTGAAATTCCTTTTTTTAAATACAGATTTTAAAATGCTGGTAACAATAAAGTCAGGCTTTAGAAAAGCTGATTTTATCTCTGATTGATAGGCAAGATGACACAAATAAAGAGAAAATAAAGTGGCATGCAACGAGAAGGAGAGGTGTTCGTGCAGGAATTACGTGAGAAAAGAATAAAAAGCCCTTTAAAAGGAAGCATTCAGAAATAGTGATTTGCCAAGATTGTTGCAATGATGAAAACAGTCACAATAGGATCCCCTAGCCGACTAGGGGAGAACAGAGAAGCCATATTCCTATTACAGATTCATTCCGTATAATTTAATGTTAAGTGAAAAAATATCCAGATATCAAACTTAAAAAAAAAAATAGTCATACCCCTTCCCCACATACCCACAACCTTCCCCATTATCAACAGCTGGCATCATAGTGGTACCTTTGTTACAAGCAGTGCACCTACATTGATGCATTAATTATCACGCTGTCTTCATCTGTTTCTGGCTGTTAGAATACCATAGATTAAGTGGTTTACAAACAATAGAATTTTATTTCTCTTTGTTGTGGAGGCCGGGAAGTCCAAGATCAAGGCACTGGCAGATTTATTGTCTGGTGAGGACCCCTGTCTGGTTCATAGATAGTTGTCTTCCTGCTGTGTCCTCGAATAGTGAAAGAGATGACGGGGTTCCTTAGCGTCTCTTTATAAAGGCACTAATCCCAATCATGAGAGCTCCACCCTCATGACCTAATCAACTTTCAAAGACCCCACCTCTAATATTATTGCCTTGGGGGTGAGAATTTCAACGCATGAATTTTGGGGGACATAAACATTCAGTCTATAGCATACCCAAAGTCTGTAACTTACATTAGGGTTTATGCTTGGTATTGTACATCCTATGAATTTTGACAAATGTGTAATGACAGGTATACACCATTATTGTGTCCCCACAGAAGAGTTTTACTGCTGTAAAAATCCTCTGCTCTGTAAAACTTTTAAATAACCATAATTTAAAATCTATATGTGAATGTATAAAAGATTAGAATTAAATTCAGCAGCATGTTTTAAGAGTGTTGATATCTGCTTATAAATTCAGATTTCCTGCTTGTTCAGAGGGTGCTGTTTTTCTTCCCTAAAATCTGGCCTTTTATTAGATCACTCTAGGTTCATCTTTTATGTTTGTATTATTAGACCTAAATAATGGTAAAATGGAATTACTTAGGCTAGAAGATAGTTTTTTTTTTTTTTTGCATGAAAATTTATAAATACAATTAGATATGTAGGGGAAGAGGCTGCACTTACCTTCATCTAAGAGCAGTGAAATAAACGTGTTAGGGGTGTATACATAGCTCCAAAAGATTCATCTTCATATTGAGAAGCGACACATGTTTGGAGCCCCAGGTGCTCATATCATCCATATTTTCAGACACTCCGGCAGTGGTGTGAATGTGTTAAAAATCCTGACAGACCTGTTCTCTGCAAAGCTACCATGGTAGTAATGACGTGGCAGCGTGGAGTGTGCATAGATGTGAAGAACTGAGCTTTATAATTTGTTTTTAAATGTAGTTACCTTGGAGCAAACAAATTAATGATAGCATTTAAAGGGAGAAAATGCTCAGGGAAAGACATTCTAGTAAAAAATATCTGGCAATCTAAATAAGTAATGCCTGTTTCTGACTTCCTTGTTTTGTTACTGTTAATTTTGGAAATATGTTGGCTTGAGCAAGAAAAAAATTAAAAATGAAATATTGTTTGATTGTGAATGAGATAAAACATTTCCATAGCATTCTTTAAATAGAAATTATAGCTCTGAAGATAGACAGTTGTAGCATTACAGCTAGGATAAGCCAAGTTCATAGTTTCAGAAAATAAAAGGCTGATATTTTAATTAAATCCAAAACTGGAAGATTAAAAAAAATGGGAAATGATTGGTTGTGTATTGTGGGGTACAAGACTCATTCTAAGAATGCTTTTTGTTTTCCCCTTCACTACCCACTTTCCTGTGAATTACCTGTAGGCACAATTGTCTTCTTAAAAACATTGGAATACCACATTTTGGAATAATTTTCATGTTTTTGTAGTGTTTAAATGTGGACATGCTTGAGAAGTCAGAGAAAATTTAACTGTATGGAAATTTACATCCAGCTATAGATTCAGCATCGTTCCCTCTTGGTATTTGGAGGCAGTGGTGAGAAGGAGCACAGCTTGGGGTAAATATGTGGATAGAAACATGAAAGGATTTCTTGGTCCCCTTTTCTTTAGTTGACTGAAGTCCATTACATACATGACTCAAGTGAAATATGCAGATTTCTCTTCTTTAGGTATTGTGCACAGTACCAATATGTATTCTATCCCTGAGATGCTTTCGTGTAAATAAGAAATGCTACTTAACCAAAATCAATACATACAAACTAAATAGCAAACCTTCAAAGTTTCTCCATGGCATAGATTGCCAATGCTACTCTAATTCATTATTTACATAGCAAAAGTTTGTGGGAGTATGTGTGAGAGGGAGTAGAGGAGCCTGAGAATCTTCCTGCTTACATCAAAGATGTTAGGATATCAGGAACTGTTAGCAGGACTTCTTTCTGCAAAGGAGTATCCAAGACTTCTGGAGAGAGCAAACTAACTAGGTAACTAACTAGTCAACTAATTAACCACACTGGACACTTGCGTTGTGTGTGCCTTTCTGAATATATGCTACACTTAACAAAATTTACATGAAAAATTAATGGCAAGTACCTTGGAATTGGCAGGCACCCAGGGCACTGGGGTTCAAGCGATTGAACAATAAAGAGAGACAAATATTGACTACTGGTTTCTGGCAGAAATATGACCCATAGGTAGGAGCCTTAGCTGGAGATAGCTTATAGGTCCCAAAGCTTGGGCTATTTTTTGATTGCTATTGGAGAGAGAACATTTTGAGGGCATCATTGATAAATGTTCTCTAACGTAACTATGGGTAAATGTGTCTTAAGTTTCATCAGGGAAGGAACCATAACAATTGAAATAAACATTTTTTTTTTAGTGCTCAAACAAATACTTGAATCCACTTGGGGAATGGATGCTTGTATGATGGAAAGAGACCTCCAGTAAAAGTGAAATATGAGCATTGCTTAACAAGTTGGCCAGCAATGGTAGAAGCATGACTGCTGGAAGAAAGAATAGAAATAACAGTGGCAATAACAGAATTGTTTGGAAGTATAATCCAGGGAGGAATGATCCTCCAGGACTCAGTGAGACACAAAAGTGTTATGGATTTTGAAGTTCAGGGCTCAGTGTCAAAACACCACTGTGATTCTTACTGACAGCCTATAACTTCCTCCTCTCTACACTATCCCTTCTCTCACAAGTGATGGGAAAACAGGTGTCATATTCTTATTGCCATTTGAATGTTCATCTCATCTTAGCTGTATCCTAAACTGGAATGATTTCAGAAAATAAGGTTTATTTTTAAATTAAAATAAATGGTGTATAGATGGTGGATTTTGTTGAAAATATATCTTTGTGTAAATATAATTATGTAGGTATATTTAATCCTTTCTTGTGGCAATATTCAATACATGTATAGCTAATATGCAGCTAATTTATTTAGGACATTGTATTAAGTGCTGACTTCGGTACCAAGAAGTTAAGAACCAGTCTTAGCACTCAAAAAATTTAGTGGAGAGAACTGACAAAGAAAATATTAATCTGCTTCTAGGTTTTCAGTTTTAGGACTAGGTGGTGGGTTTCTGGGATGAATTATCCAAGGTAGGCTAACTGCTATAGAAAGAAAACAAAACAAGTCCCAAATTGTACAGTTTATATATAACAATTTATTGCAGGTTAGTGAAACTAGAGGGGTCTATCCACTGCATGCAGGAATTAGGGCCCTAAACTCTCTTCCATCATATTGGGCTTTGGAGTCCTTCATTAAATTCCCTGCATCTGGGCTTCGGTTACGGGCCAGGCCTGGAAGTGGCAAATGTCACTTGTAAGACAGTCCAGTGGCCAGAACTAAGCCCCATGACCCACTGACTATGAGGACTGAGAAATGTAGTCTTGCTGTTTGCCCAGAGGAAAATGAATTGGGATCAACATGACACATAGCATGGTCTCTGCCATTAGAAGGGTTTTCTCAGACATTTTCTGATTTCTGGGAGCTAGAATTGAATTTGCTTATCAGATATTAAATTTCCCCTTTTAAATACGAAATGGAACGAGGGAGTACAAACTTACGAAATACCTATGATATATATTCATGGTATCAATTAGTCCTCAAACTGTCTACTTCAATGATTACATTTGTAGTTACAGAGGCTAGGAGAAGCTAGGCAGGTTGCTTGAAGCCACTTCACTAGAGATTGGTAGGATAGGTATTTAGATCTGCAAGTCTGTTTCCAAGGCATTTGTTCTCTCATTATTCTCTGTAGGAGGGAGATTAGATCAGGATGAATAAATATTTGTTGAATGAATGAAAAAGATAAAAGAGTTAAGTTATTCCAAAAGACGAAAGTAAGCAATTCTGAAAAATAGAAGAAACGTTAATGAAATTTAATAATGAAATAAAAGGACAGAAATTATCAATGTATATGCTTAGAAATGTAAGAAGAAGGTGCTCAGTGTTTAGCTTGTAGTTACTTCCCATCTTGAACTTAGAGAGCAGTTCAAAAAAATGAATGGTTCATTTTTTTGAACCATTCACCCATTCAACAACTATTTAATGAAAACCAACCATATGTAAATCATGAGATACAGTGATAATGAAGACAGATGCAGTTATTTCCTTCATGAAGCTTTCACACATGGGAGGGAGATGAGTAACCGCTTTCAGGCAGCTTTTGTTGGATTTGGGCAGCCCTTTCTCTTCGATATATGCTGCAGTTTAAACCTGCCTAATGATAGTTTTATTTTTTCTAGGCAGGGAAGAAAACTACTTCTTGTGAAGCAGTGTTTTGGGAATTCCTTCTGTGGAGAGGCATAGTAATAAGAAAGTTGTTTCAGCTGGGTACGGTGGCTTATGCCTGTAATCACAGCACTTTGGGAGGCTGAGGCAGGCGGATCACCTGAGTTCAGGAGTTTGAGACCAGCCTGACCAACATGGTGAAACCCCTGCCTCTACTAAAAATACAAAATTCGCTGGGTGTGGTGGCACATGCCCACAATCCCAGCTACTCAGAGGCTGAGGCAGGAGAATTGCTTGAACCCGGGAGGTGGAGGTTGCAGTGAGCCAAGATCACACCATTGCACTCTAGCCTGGGCAATAAGAGCAAGAACTCTGTCTCAAAAACAAACAAACAACAAAACAAAACAAAATGAAAAAGAAAGTTGTTTCTTATGGCTGAAGCCTTTTAAGCACCAGTCTGCTTTTCTAGAAATTGTTGGATGGCTTCTCCCAAACACAATAGGGGCTTGACATTTAATTATAGTATACCAAATACACCTGATTTAAAGTATACAGGAGGATGTGTGTAGGTTATATGCAAATACTATACCATTTTATATAAGGGACTTATGCATCATGGATTCTGGTATCCATGGGGTGTGTCCTGGAACCAGTCCCCCATAGATACTGCAGGGAGGACTATGCTATCCCGTCCTGAAGTTTTCTTAAAATATTAGTTTGGAAAATCACCTTCTCCTGTTGAAATGCTAATCAGGTGTACTTAATTTTTGTAAATTATTAAATCCCATCAAAATTTCTTGAATTTTTCCAGGATTATTCACTTTGGTTTTTTTATGTAGTTAAATTATTATTTTTAGTCTTTTCGATCATTCAACAAATAATTATTCATCATGTCCTATGTATCAGGCCGTATCCTAGGTGCTTGGGAACCATCTATGAGCCAACTAGAAAAAATCTGTAGTCTTGACCTTTGTTTTTGCAGCAGAAGATAGTGCAGAAAGTCAATAATGGTTGGAGAGAGGCCACCGGAGAAGGTGACATTGGAGCCAGGACTTGTAGGAGATGAGGGTAGCCCAGTGGGTACCTTGGGGAAGAGAATTCCAGACAGCAGGAACACTCCTTGCAAAGGCCCTGAGGCAGGGCCTGCTTGACATATTTGAGGAACAGCAAGGAGGTGAGTGTTTGGAACCACGCCAGGGGAGATGAGCTCAGAACTGTGAAGCAGGCCAGACTGTGGATGCAGTGCAGGCCATGGTAAAGGACTTGGCTTTTACTCTGAGGGAAATGAAAAATCACTGCAGGTTTTATCATAGTAGGGACATGGTCTTTTCCTCTGTTTTCTTTTGTTCGTGTGCTCTTTTGCGTTTGGATATTTTGGTTATATTTATAATTGTGTTTTTAGTAGTCTCTAATCATGAGCAAGTTCAAATTTTTATCTGGTATCTGCTATGTATAGAATGCAAAATCAGAGACTGCTGCAGCTTGATTATGTAAACAATTATTCATTTGTGGATTCCATGTGTTCAAAGGATTTCAAGTTCTGACTGTCTGCCTTTGCTTGTGACCCATTTGGTCTAAATATCAGCCTGGATACATATTTATGGAGAGCTGGTTTTAGTAACCAATCTTACAATGATTTGATGTTTGAACATTTTACAACTTATCGGATACTATTTCTTCTAGATGGATTTCTGAACTTTTCCATTTTCCCCTTTGCCCCAGAATGTATTCTCCTTGTACCTGATGACTCCTCTAAACATGTTTGAAAATATGAGCAAGCTTGGATTTACCCACTTCTATTCTGTGAATGGATTGTGTGACATTCACCTGCTATGAGAAAGTGTTCAATGTTTTCCAGTTAGGTTAGGAGGGTGATTTTTGTGTCTTGCCCTAGGTCTGGAGAGGTTGTTTCCCAGTTTGCCCTGTTCACTTGAGGCCATGGGCATGAACTTTGTGGAGTGCTGAATGTCTGACTTGGAACAATGGGCCCATCTGAGAAGTATCATTTAATAGGCTTCCGTTTGCATGTAAGGAGGCTTGTTGTTAGTTACTTCTAATAATAGAAACAATTTTATTTGGCAGGTGGTGAGGTGAAGTAGGCTGCTGGCATAGCTATAAAAGCCTGAGAAAGGGTGAGAGAAGCCTCAGTCTACTCATCACACAGCACCTTAGGCAAGAGGAACAAAAGCACTCCTTTAATTGTCCACATGGCTCAGCTCTCTCACCAAGGGCTCCATTGAGACTCCAGGGTAATGAGACCATTCTGCTCCTTTTCCTTGTTGTCTGTGCCCATATCACTTTTCAGGCACTCACCAGGGCTGCATCATGATTTTCATGGGCCTTAGGTACTACTAACTTTATTGGCCCCCTTCTTTATAGAGGGGGTAAAATTATATTTTACCACTGTGTTGGTGTAAAGACAAATATATTTATATTACTTTTAAATTTTTGTGATCTAAAATATTTTTTCACTTTGATCTTAAAAGAAATAAAAGCATTTTCCTTGACTTCTAAACACATTTCCTGGACTTCTAAACACTAGACACTGTAATGGATGAGTTGGTCTTGAGTCTCTAGGGGGTGGCTGTAATTATGGAAGAAGGCTGAGGATTCAGGAGTCCTGGTCTCAACTGAGTATGAACTGATAATCAGTGAAAATCTGAGCTTTAGAAGACTCTAAAATAAGGATTGAGGTTATATAGCTTGTTTAAAAAGTCTGAGTGGCTGGGTGTGGTGGCTCACACCTGTATTTTCAGCAACTGGGGAGACCAAGGTGAGAGATTCTCTTGAGGCTAGGAGTTTGTGACCATTCTAGGCAACAAAGTGAGATCTTATCTCTACAAAAATTTAAAAAAAAAATGAAAACACCTGAGTCTTTTAACAACTGTGAAAGGAAAGAAAGTGGGGGTTTGCTGTTGCTTTTGTTGCTGTTTTTGAGACGGAGTCTCACTGTGTTGCCCAGGCTGGAATGTAGTGGTATGATCTCAGCTAACTGTAACCTCTGCCTCCCAGGTTCAAAAGGTTCTTGTGCCTCAGCGTCCCTAGTAGTAGTAGTTGGGACTACAGCCATGCACCACCATGCCTGTCTAATTTTCTTTTGTATTTTTACTAGAGACAGGGTTTTACCATGCTGGCCAAGCTGGTCTCAAACTCCTGACCTCCAACCATCTGCCCACCTTGGCCTCCCAAAGTGCTGGAATCACAGGTGTGAGCCACTGTGCCCTGCCAGAAAGTGTTTTTGTTGGTGATGTTCATCTTTATCCCATTGTTTGTTTTTATAGAATGGCTGCAAAGACTTTGTCTTTTGGTGAATTATAACCACACAAAAATGATCAAGGGTTACACAGAAAGATTAGGAACGAAAGACATGAACCAAAGGCTTTTCTACCTCCACTATTGCAGCATGGCATATTTTAATTGAATAAATGACTGATTACATCAATGAATACATTACTGAGCACTTAGATGTTCATTACTGAGCACTTAGATGTTCAGGACACTCTATGTGGTGCTAGGGTCCTAGTGAGCAAGACTGGCCTGCTACTTGACCTTAGAGTCAGTAGTCCTGAGTTGTGGCGGGGACAATAGGAGAGAGATGAGTGACCAGGCAGTTATAATACAGAGGGTTTCACCTGATCAAAGGGCAAACACAAGGTTCTGCGAAAGCTCTTGGGAAGGGTGTTTAACACAAATTTGCAAGGCATGGGAGCAGATAAGGCTTTCCAGAGTAACTGAAATTAGCACTGAGGCCTGGTAGGGTAAGTGGGAGTTAGTCAACTGACGATAAGAAGGAGAGGAGGAAGAGAAGAAAGAGGAGAGGATGATAATCTCAAGCAGCCTGAAGAGAGCTAAGGGTGGGGTGGAAGGCAAGAATTGGGACAGCAGACAAACAGGATGCATTGAAAGAAGTACAAGGAGCTGGGCATGGATGGAGCATGGAGTGCATTTGGGAAGAAGAAACTGTAGAATTAGGCAAAGTCCCTAGAAGCAGGATTTTCAAAGCCATGGTGAGCGAGAGTTTGAACTTTAAGAGCAGGAGGGATCCCTTATAGCGTTTTAAGCAGTGGGAGTGACATATTTATGTTTGCATTTAAGAAAATCCTTTTAGGAAGTGTAACAAAGAGTAGCTGATTCAGGTGGGCCTAACAGACAATTTGCAACTGAGACCCTTGTGTTTATGAGGAGACAATGTAAACAGGGTTTGATATCGAATGCAGCCTATTCACATCTGGGTGTGATAACTCTATAAAATTACTGCCCAATTTGGCCTTTCTTATGACCACATTCATGTAAGTTCCACATCTTAGTACATTTACCTTCTCTTCTTTTCCTTTTCCTCTGCCTTTTGTCCTGTAATCTTCCAAATTTTTGCCATAACTTCTATCCCTTTCTAGAAGAAATAGCTCAGGACCAACCTCCTGGTAAGACTGCATTGCAGCAGGAGACGTGGGACCAGCAGCCTCTGGCAGCACCTGCATTTGGCTCTTGGATGAGAGCCCTAGACAAAAATGTGCTGTAGTTTATTTGGGCATCACCTGATTTTTGAATTGGCCAAGAAATGCCACTGCCTTAGTAATTTGCAGAGAAAAGCAGATTGTTAGTAAGTTGTCACCATTCAACCCCTAAAGCTGCCAAATTTGCCTCAAGCTGGACCAGAGGTGGTTCCATCTCTCAGGTTAATTTGGGGGAAAAAATTCCTGGAGTGGTGCGGAAGAGAAAGGTGGGTAGAAGTCTGAGGTGCAAGTCCTATAGCTGTTTCTTTTTTAAAAACATACACTCTCCATCTCCTCTAATTATAAAGTCGTGCAATCCACAGATGTTGGCTTGGCAAGTGTGAATAAGGCAGTCAGAGAAATGAAGCAGCAGAGGGTTCAGTGTGCCAGTCACTGGGGCATGAGTTTTCACGGAAGCAACACCTTCCCAGTTCACTGGTGAACAGTAAAAACATTTTGCTCTCTGTCCTCCTTTTTTTTATTTGGGGTTTTAGAAAACCATTGGATGGGAAAGTTGGGTTGGGCTGGTGAAAGGGAGAAGGTACTGAAAGATGTTTTTCTATAGAACAGCTGGGCTCTCTGTACCAAGCTTGTGCTTGATTTGGGTTCTATACACTCACATTTGAATTACATAAAAGCTAGGTACCAGAAGAATTGAAAAGTCATCTGGAATAAAGATAGGAGCTGAACATGACCTCATGGGAAGAATGTTGCTCAGTGGAGACAAGTGGGAAACAGATGTGGGGGGCTGACACATTGTTCCTTTCCGGGGAAGGGCTGGAGGGGGACATCATGCCAAATGCTGGTAAAATGTTTTGAAGGGAAAACCTAACATGGCCAGAGCATTTGGAATTTTTTTGTTGGTTTCTTTCTACTGCCACATTTTCCAACTCCTTGGGCATAGGAAAGGGTTCCTTGCAGGCTGTTAATTCTCTAATATGTAGGCCTTTGTCTCATTTACTAAATCCAAGCCAAAGATGAGCAAATTCGAAATTTATTGTCTCACAGTTCTGTGAAGATTGAGGTTACACTGTCACAAGACAACGAAATTCCAGAAGCTAGAAGAGAGGCTTGGAACAGATCCTCCCCTAGTGCCTTCAGAAGGGCATGTCCTGCTGACAACTTGATCTCAAACTTCTGGCCTCCAGAACCATGAGACAATAAATTCCTGTCACTGAAGCCATTCAGTTTGTGGGACTTTGGTATGGCAGCCCTAGAAAACAAAAATACCACCTTAACCCCTTTAATAAAGTGTCACAGTCTATGTCTCCAATGCTTTCTCTCTTTGTCTCTTTTGCAAATACTTTTTTCTAGAGCATAAAGATAGCTAGCTCAGATGGAACTTGTCCGTAGTATTGTTACCGGTGGTTATATTTCCATGCATGCACGCACTGCATTTGTGGTTGAGGTGAGCTTTGCTAAGTTATGTAAAACTGAATGTTTCAAAATGATCTGTAACATAAGCTCCTAATGAATATGTTCTTTATTTTAAAATAAGGAGAAACTGTTTGTTTACGAGACTTAGAAAAAATGCTTCTATATTTTAAGAGGGATTTGAAAGACAGTTAAATGTTCTCCACATTTAAATAACTGTTAGAATAAGTGTAATTAGGCAACTTCAGGTAAATTACTTACGTCTCCAAATAACATGTATATTTCAAAATGGTTAGTAACTACAGTTTTCTGCTTACATCAAGGGTTGCTTTAAAAAAACAAACTAAAAAGTGTAAAAACCTTTGTGAACTATAAAATACTTGCACTTTTGTTGACTTAGTTAAATTTATCATTGTTGCTTTATTTGTGATTTGTACTCTACCTGCTTTAAAAATGAATTTGAGACCTCTTATAATGAAATATATAAACTCTAAGATAATTAAGATAGAAAGTAAATTATAAAACCACCTAAGGGAAAGAGAGTACAAGTATACCCCAAATCCTAAATTAAAATAGTGTGGCAGAGAGTGCCTTAGTAAACAGCTAGACTACCATTCTTAGACTTCCTTGCAAATATGATGTGGTCATGTGACTGCAAGTTAGTGAATGGAAGTGATGTGTGATACTTCCAGATCTGACTCATAAGCTTCTCACTGGCTGCTTCTTCATGCCGTAATCCATTCACAAAGGATGGAATGGTGACGTGAAAACCACAATGATCCTGGAAGCCACATGTTGATTATGGCAGAGCTCTTTTAGCCTTGACTAACTTTGAGGAGCTGATCCCTTCTCTCCTCCACAAGGCCATCATGAACATTTGACCTGGGCTGCATATGACAGTATCATGAACCTCTTCTATCACTTCATTTTGGGTTTGTTTGTTATAGCAGTTTAATCTATTTCTCTCAGAGAGAGAGAGTGTGTGTGTGTGTGTGTGTGTGTGTGTGTGTATGTGTGTGTGTCAGACCTAGCTCTGATAATATCACTGGGTGTTATCAGAGCTAGGTCTGGGCATTCCTGGAAATCAGTTCCCCAACCCATTTAGGATAGTTTTCAAATAGTTTTCATTTTGAGTTTGATCAGAAGATCATAATTACACATTCATTTTTCTAGAATAGTTTTCTAGAATACTGATTCATGAGGACTCAATGAGCTCTTAGTATGATAATCCTTTTAAAGCGTTTTGCCCATAGTAAGGGCTCAATACATGATAGCTATTAATATTATTTATAGTATTCCATAATCCTCCATGTTCTGAAACTAATATTTTTGAGTGCTGAATCGTAACTTTCTTCTGCTCAAGTACTGAAAAGTTCACCGTGACTAATGGCTGATATTTGTATATACGCAGCACTTATCATCATTGTATTTTCATTTGTGTGGATATTTGACTGATGTCTGTCTCCCTCAATAGGCTACATCTCCATGAAAGCAAGTGCTCTGTCAGTTCTTCGTTATCATTGTATGCCCAGCACTTAACAAAGTGCCTCGTACACAGGGAGCACTTGATAAATATTTGCTGAAATAATTTGTTCACTTATTTGAAAACATTTCAGATATTGTGCTGGACATCAGAGATAGAAAGGTGTTTCAAAGAAAGTTTTCTGCCATCAATGAATGGAAGTCTAGTTGAAAAATCCTCATAAGAAGGATATCTAACCAATTAGGAGAGAGGGGATAGCTACAAAATGCTTCAGAGAAGATGGCAGTTGAGCTAATCTTGAAATAGGCCAGAAAAAGAGAAAGAATAGTCTAAAAAGAGCAAACACACACACACACACACAAATGATAAAGATAAGAAAAGAAAGTCTTTCTGTTTAATTGGAAAAGGGTCTGCGAGAAAGTAACAAGAACAAGGTGAAAAAGTAAAGAGACATGGGAACATGTATTCTGAGCCATATTAAAGATTTTATATTTAATTATGAAGGCAATCTGGAGACATTGAAGGATTTGACACAAAGAGAATAACCTAAAAAAACAAATGAGGTGGACTAGATCTCTAAAGTGTCTTCCAATTTTAGCCGTTTGAGTCAGAAATGTCGAAAGCTAAATTGAATGCTCAAATCCTCTGTGTGTGTGTGTGTGTGTGTGTGTGTGTGTGTGTCTGTGTGTGTGTATTTGAGTATTTCAGAACATGGAGGATTATGGAATACTATAAATAATATTCATAGCCATCATGTATTGAGCCCTTACTATGGGCAAAACGCTTTAAAAGGATTATCTATTGCAGATAAATGAACGTGTAATTATGATCTTCAGATCAAACTCACAATCAAAACTATTTGAAAACTATTAAAACCATCCCAAATGGATTGGGGAACTGATTTTCAGGAATGCCTAGACCTAGCTCTGATAACACCCACTGTTGCCTGGGAATTGACCTCTTTCTTCACAGAGAGAATGAAAAAAAAGCAATGCTTCTCAGATCTGGGAAAACTTCACTCCAAATCAGTGGTACCACTGGCATCTGTATATTCTTGTGAGCACTAAGGGAGGCCTGGAAAAGTGTATCACCACCTGAGAGTTTACAGATCAGATAATACCCCTAGCTCTATTACTTATTATCTTTGCAACATAATCCCTCTAAGTCCTAAACTTTCCCATCTGAAAAATGGGGATAATTATTGACTAGGGGTGTTATATAATCTACCTAAATTAAGTTACAGAAAAATAAAGAAAGCTCTATTTTCATAAATATGAGAATGAAAGGCTCATAGAGACAATAAGAAAAAAATAGGTTTAAAACTTTTGCTATCTAAATAAAGGAAGCACTCAGGTTTTTCAGGTGATGCATTTTTGGCTCTTAATTTTAGGTGAAATTGTGAATTTTATGATCATTTATTCACAGATAGAGTGAGAAGATTACATAGGACATTGTTTTTTGCTCTGCAGAAGATTCAGGCAGATATAGAAGCAAACATAGGATACAGTGCTAAGTACTATGATAGAGGATCTGTTAAATGTCATATAAATGCGAAGAAAGCAGGAACAAGATTTCCGTGGATGATCAGAAATGACATTAATGAGGAGGTGGCATCTCACTTGGCCCTTTAATATGAGTGGAAATTCATGGAAAAGATAAGAGGAGTGATACGTAGGCAGAAGTGCAGAATGTCTAGAGCTAGGAGGTGTTACTGGGCATATAGGAGAAGGGTGAAGAGTGGAATATGGTGGTCATAGAGGGCAGTGGGGAGTAGCTGGGAAGGAAAGTAGACCACATCATGAAAGGCCTTATAGGTCATGAATAGACATTTAGATATTATCTTGTATAAAATATGAAATGAGGTTAATGAAGAAACTTGGGGCAGGAAAAGGACATAAACAGATTGGCATTTGCAAATAGTGCAGTGGCAATAGAAAAGAATGAGTGCTTTCAAAAGGATATTTCCAAAATAAATTTAGAAGATAGAAGCTATGGGACACGGCAGGAAAAATAATTTAGGTGAGAGGAAAGACTATAGCTATGCTTTCCAATAGAATAGCTACATGTGGCTATTTAAATTTAAATTAGTTAACACTAAATATATTGAAAATTCAGTTCTTCATTCACACTAGCTCCCTTTCAAGTGCTCCGTAGCCACAGGTGGCTTGTACTACCATACTGGATAACACAGACACAGAACATTTCCATCATCACTGGAAGTTCCATTTGACAGTGTTGGACTAGAGAATTGCTCGGTTTAAATTTGGGCAGTGAATGACAATGGCATATCAGAATAGTGTATATAAGAAAAAATTTTGAAAGAAAAAGGAAAGAACTTCTATTTGGAGACATTGAATCTGAGATGTGATTGGGAATCTAGTTGAGGATGTTGATTGAAGCTGTGAGAAATTGGGTTTGGAGCTCTAGAGAGAGGCAAGGATTAGAGACAGATATTTCAAGAGTCTCAAACTTAAAAGCCATGGAAATGGGTATGAGAAGAGGACACCCCATAGACCTCCCTCACTTAAAGGAGTGCAGGGAAATAGTAAGTATAGTATGAAAAAGCAATCCAGGGAGCAATCTGAAAAACCATAGAAGAATTCTAAGAGTCAATAACAAATTAGGCAAAGATGTCCAAAGCTTTGAGCACCAAAACAGGATTTGTCCTTAAAAGACTACTTTGGCTTTGGAGGTCAGGAAGTCATTAGTAATCTTGCCTGGAGTAGTTGCACGAAGTGATGGGAGAAGAAGCCAAATTGCAGCAAGGCTAGGATGAAATTGGTGTGTGGTGGTGGGTAGGTGATATAGGAGATACAACCTCTCCCTCCTTCAGGAAGTTTGGCTGTGGGGTAATTAGCTTGAGGGACAGGAAAGGATGAGGGAAAGTTTTCATTTTTTAGAAAGTATGAAATGTGAATTTTCTTCAACTTTAAGGAGAGTGGGTGGAGTGGAAAAGTCATACATGACCTCAGAGTAAACGTATAATTACTGAGCCAAGTGTCAGAGATAGTGGAAGAAAAGATGAGTGAGCCTTGGAGAGGAAAAAAGACACTTTGTTTCTCAGAGCCAGGGTGGAAGGAGAGAATGATTAATACTTGGGGTGGAGGTAGAGAAATTTGGAACTGTTGACCTCTCAGTTTTGTCATATAATGTTTTAAACTATGATTTTATAGACTATGCAGAAATATCATGTATATGGCTTATGTTGAACCCTGATGAGAGCTAAAGGCATGACGCCAACATGTAACTCAGTTCATATAATTTTGCAGCATGGAAAGCTAATGAGATCTAAATGGACAATATTCCAGATTGGAATGACTTGATAGGACATTTCTTAGGCAGCTCCTCATATGTTTGGACTTCAGTAGAGCAAGTTAATAATTGTCAGCTTAAAGTCAAACTTAGTGGTAGGTGAGCACTAAGAAGAACAAAACAGATAAATAAATCCATACCTGGAAACGTTGCAACCAAATTAAAGCATCATGTGACAGCAATTAAAACCTGAAAAATTAGCAATGGTGAAAGAATATTGCCTATGAAGGTAGGTACTCAGATGAGCTTGACAGAAGACTTCTCAATGGCAACACTAGACACTAGGGGTCAGAAGAAAGAAGAAAAACATTTTTTTTATTTTTTTTTATTTTGAGATGCAGCCTTGCTCTGTCACCCAGGATGGAGTGTAATGGCATGATCTGGGCTCACTGCAACCTCTGCCTCCGGGTTCAAGTGATTCTCCTGCCTCAGCCTCCCAAATAGCTGGGATCACAGGCGCACAGCACCATGCCCAGATAATTTTTTTGTGTGTGTTTTAGTAGAGATGAGGTTTCACCATGTTGTCCAGGCTGGTGTCAAACTTCTGAGCTCAGGCAATCCACCCTCCATAGCCTCCCAAAGTGCTAGGATTACAGGTGTAAGCCACCACGCCCAGCCAAAACATTCTTGAAATAATTTACTAGTTAGACATTCTCACTGAAAAAATTATACAAGGATGTATTTTAGGAATAAAAGCATTGAATGTAGAAGGGAATCAGATGCAAGAAGCAGTGTGACCAAAGAAATTGATGAACATGAAAATATATTATTAACACTAACCCTATAAAATAAAAATAATTCTGATTAAATTTGAGGAAAAATACAAAATGAAAACAAAATACTAGCGCATTATAACATGTAAAATAGGAAGGATGTGATCGGAGTAAAATATTTTGAAGACTTTATTATTCAGGAAGAAGATAGATAAATTGTTTCTGATTTTAAGTCAAACTTTGTGGAAATTGCGAGGGTAACAACTAAAGTTATAGAAATAGAATATATGAAATTCAAGAAAATTCAAAAACTTGAAAATAAAAAAAATAAAAGAAAACAAACCAAACAACAGAATAGGAAAGGAGAATTGTAGAGAAATTTTTGCATTGTGGCTACTGGCTCTTTTTTAATTTTGATGAAAACATTTTGACTATTGGTTGAATGATTCTGAGTATATGGCTTGAGGAAAATGAGAGAATATACAGTGTTCTTCCATGCCTACTAAAATGTCAATGAATATAGCGCGGTGTTAGTGTTATACGATATTAGTTTGGAGATGATATGATCATATACATTCCAACAGATTAAGAGAAAACTATTAGAAGTGAAAGGAGAGTTTAGCAAAGTTTTGGGCACAGGACAACTGATAAAAAATCAATAGTATTTTCATATATCAGCAATTATCAACTAGAAAATATAATAGAAATAATATGCTATTTATAATATTACTCCAGATGAATAAATTTCTAGAAATCCACCTCACAAAGAAAGCCAGTCTGTTTGTGGAGAAATTTTTAAAACTCAATTAAAAATATACAAGAGATTTTAAATAAACAGACTGATTTAATGTAGCAAAGAAATCAATTTCCCTGAAACTAATCTATAAATTCAATACAATTCCAGTCAAAATTTTATCAATATCTTTTTTTTTTTTTAGGTTTGGGGGTACATGTGAAGAACATGCAAGATTGTTGCATAGGTACGCACATGGCAGTGTGATTTGCTGCCTTCCTCCCCATCACCTATATCTGGCATTTCTCCCCATGCTATCTCTCCCCAACTCCCCCACCCCCCCGCTGTCCCTCCCTTTTTCCCCCTGACAGACCCCAGTGTGTGATGCTCCCCTCCCTGTGTACATGTGTTCTCATTGTTCAACACCCGCCTATGAGTGAGAATATGCGGTGTTTGATTTTCTGTTCTTGTGTCAATATCTTTTAAAGAATTTAAAAAACTCTTTCTAAAATTTGTTTGAAAAAGTAAAAGTCCATGAATAGCTAAGCCATATTTGAAAATGAAGAGAAAGAAGAGTGTTTACCATACCAGATATTAAGACACTCAACAATAATACGGTTAAAAAACATAGTGGTTAAGGAATGGACAAATAGATCATTGGAACAGAATGAAAAGTTCAGAAATTGATCTGTATATATGAAAAACTTTTAAAAAAGCTAACAAAGTAACACATTAAAAATAGTGAAAGAATTAATTATTTTAGTGATGTTAGGAAAATTCTTGCTCTGTGAAGAAAAATAAGCTCAGATCCCTACTTTACACTGCATATACAGGCAATTTTGTATGGATTAAAGACATTTCTGCAAGTTAAAAATTATGAAAGTAATTGAATAAAATATTTATGTGACCGAGGGTTGGTAAAAGACCTTTATATAAGAAACAAAAAATGTGTAATAAGAAAAAGTATTGTTCAGTTTGACCATCTTAAAATGAAGATTTTCTTTTCAATACACACCATATACAAAGTTAAAAGATGAATGAAAGTGGAAAAAGATAAAAAAGATGCTACAAAGTCTGAAACTCGAAATGGACCAATATATAGAAAGGCATCAACTGTAACATTAATAAGAAAAAGAATAGAAAATTAGAAAAAATTGGCTGAAGATATAAAAAAGCAACTTAAAGAGGAACATCTGAATGGTTAATAAGTTCATATAGAGAGCTCAAATACTGTAGCCAGAGAAATTAAATTAAAGCTAGAGTGAGATGCCATGTTAAGGCTATCAGAACAGCAAGGTTATAAATGTGCATAGGAAATATTAGTCAGGACATGTGGTGATAGATACTTTAATATTGTCCTGTGGTGTGTGAGGTGGTATGTTCATTGTTATTATGCCCGAGTGTCTAGCATATTCTTTGATGTTTATCCCAGAGAAATTCTTGTACAAGTCAATGAAAGATACTGTTAAGTAATGTTAAAATGTGAAATAATGTGTGTGTTAGAACTGACAAAAGCATGAAATGTTTAGGAGAAAGTAGGGCAGGCTGGTCAGGTACCTGTAACATTGTTATCCTCTGTCTTGGGTTTGAGTCTTGAGAAAAGTCCATAAAAACCATCTGAATAGGTCTGGGTTATATGTGCAGGTCTTCATGCAAATTGTGGCTTTTGGTTTGAGCCACATCTAACAAGGTGTGGGAGGGGAAAGGAACCAAGGTGGAGGATGGTGTCTTGAGAAATGAACCTGAGATGTTATGCCTGATTCCACAGTGCAGGAGATGTGAAAACGGTGAGAAGTAGAGACTTGGACTCAGGGCAATGAGGCAGTAATGTATGGGGACTTCCTAAGAACAGGCCAATGTCTGGGGCCACTGACTTCAGTAGTGGGTGTCTGCATTAGGCGAGGAGTGACCAGCCACATGTCAATGGAGGTCATCACAAATGCCCAGGGGTTAAACCTGACCTAACTACTTCACAGACCCAGTTACCAGGAGATGCATAAAAACCTACAGGTGTGAAAGTTAAGCAGTCTTACTAAAATCATACCAGCAGACAACGTATTAGAGAGGAGAGAGGGGGAAGGGGAAGTATTCTATGAAGACTGAGAACTTACTCAAAAGAAAGTTATCCTGAAATAAATAGGAAGATACGGAGATGTCTTTAATTGGCATAAGAATTAGATGAGCTTTAAAATAAGAAGGTTTATTTCCCCCCTATATATCTGAGTGTAAAGTTTGAGGTATGACCGTGCCACATTGCCATATGAATTTTCATTGCACCAATTAAGTGTGTGATTCAGGCAATTCTTTTTCATGCTTGACCTAAACAGATGGAAACCCAGTGGATCCAAGGTACAGGACGGTTCAGAGCAGGAAACACCTTCCCAAGGAAACAAGAATCAGGAGGTCATGGTATTTTTGTGTAATGGGCTCACTCACAAACCAGTAAACAGGTCCTTGTGGGATAAAAGCAGGTTCTGTGACTTAATAGTTCTAACAAGCTGAGAACCTTGAGTCAGCTGCACTCAGGTGATTTCAGAGCTCCAGTGGAGGCTGGTAATTCCCCCTGTGCCCATACCTTTTCTTATCTGCCCATAGATGCTATTCTTTGGTTTTCAATTCTTGGCTAAAGTCTTTCTTTTTCATCAAAATGCATGCATCATGATTTAACATTGATTTAAAGTAATTTTCTCATCTTCTTTTTTAAAATTTTTTTTTAATTGCATTTTAGGCTTTGGGGTACATGTGAAGAACATGCAAGATTGTTGCATAGGTACACGCATGGCAGTGTGATGTGCTGCCTTCCTCCCCCATCACCTATATCTGGCATTTCTCCCCATGCTATCTCTCCCCAACTCCCCACCCCCGCTGTCCCTCCCCTATTTCCCCCCAGCAGACCCCAGTGTGTGATGCTCCCCCTCCCTGTGTCCATGTGTTCTCATTGTTCAACACCCACCTATGACTGAGAACATGCGGTGTTTGATATTCTGTTCTTGTGTCAGTTTGCTGAGAATGATGGTTTCCAGGTTCATCCATGTCCCTACAAAGGACACAAACTCATCGTTTTTGATGGCTGCATAGTATTCCATGGTGTATATGTGCCACATTTTTCCTGTCCAGTCTATCATTAATGGGCATTTGGGTTGGTTCCAGGTCTTTGCTATTGCAAACACTGCCACAGTGAACATTCGTGTGCATGTGTCCTTATAGTAGAACGATTTATAATCCTTTGGATATATACCCAGTAATGGGATTGCTGGGTCAAATGGAATTTCTATTTCTAGGTCCTTGAGGAATCGCCACACTGTCTTCCACAATGTTTGAACTAATTTACACTCCCACCAACAGTGTAAAAGTGTTCCTATTACTCCACATCGTAAAAGTGTTCCTATTACTCCACATCCTCTCCAGCATCTGTTGTCTCCAGATTTTTTAATGATCACCATTCTAACTGGCATGAGATAGTATCTCAATGTAGTTTTGATTTGCATTTCTCTAACGACCAGTGATGATGAGCATTTTTTCATATGTTTGTTGGCCTCATGTAGGTCTTCTTTTGTAAAGTGTCTGTTCATGTCCTTTGCCCACTTTTGAATGGGCTTGTTTGTTTTTTTCTTGTAAATCTGTTTTAGTTCTTTGCAGATTCTGGATATCAGCCCTTTGTCGGATGGGTAGATTGCAAAAATTTTTTCCCATTCTGTTGGTTGCCGATTCACTCTAATGACTGTTTCTTTTGCTGTGCAGAAGCTGTGGAGTTTGATTAGGTCCCATTTGTCTATTTTGGCTTTTATTGCCAATGCTTTTGGTGTTTTGGTCATGAAGTCCTTGCCTATGCCTATGTCCTGAATGGTTTTGCCTAGTTTTCTTCTAGGGTTTTTATGGTGTTAGGTCTTATGTTTAAGTCTTTAATCCATCTGGAGTTAATTTTAGTGTAAGGTGACAGGAAGGGGTCCAGTTTCTGCTTTCTGCATATGGCTAGCCAGTTTTCCCAACACCATTTATTAAACAGGGACTCCTTTCCCCATTGCTTGTTTTTGTCAGTTTTGTCAAAGATCGGAAGATTGTAGATGTGTGGTGTTGCCTCCGAGGCCTCTGTTCTGTTCCATTGGTCTATATTTCTATTTTGGTACCAGTATCATGCTGTTTTGATTACTGTAGACTTGTAGTATAGTTAAGTCTAGTAGTGTGATGCCTCCCGCTTTGTTGTTTTGCTTAGAATTGACTTGGCTATGAGGGCTCTCTTTTGGTTCCATATGAAGTTTAAGGTGGTTTTTTCCAGTTTCGTGAAGAAGGTCATTGGTAGCTTGATGGGGATAGTGTTGAATCTGTAAATTACTTTGGGCAGTATGGCCATTTTCACGATATTGATTCTTCCTAACCATGAACGTGGAATGTTTCTCCATCTGTTTGTGTCTTCTCTTATTTCATTGACCAGTGGTTTGTACTTCTCTTTGAAGAGGTCCTTTACATCCTTTGTTAGTTGTATTCCCAGGTATTTTATTCTCTTTGTAGCAATTGTGAATGGCAGTTCATTCTTGATGTGGCTCTCTTTAAATCTGTTATTGGTGTATAGGAATGCTTGTGATTTTTGCACATTGATTTTGTATCCTGAGACTTTGCTGAAGTTGCTTATCAGTTTAGGAGTTTTTGGGCTGAGATGATGGGGTCTTCTAGATATACAATCATGTCGTCTGCAAATAGAGACAATTTGACTTCCTCCTTTCCTATTTGAATCCCCTTTATTTCTTTTTCTTGCCTGATTGCTCTGGCCAGAACTTCCAATACTATATTGAATAGGAGTGGTAAGAGAGGGCATTCTTGTCGAGTGCCAGATTTCACTGGGGAATGCTTCTAGTTTTTGCCCATTCAGTACGATATTGGCTGTTGGTTTGTCATAAATAGCTTTTATTATTTTGAGATACATTCCGTCCATACCTAATTTATTGAGGGTTTTTAGCATAAAGGGCTGTTGAATTTTGTCAAAGGCCTTCTCTGTATCAATTGAGATAATCATGTGGTTTTTGTCTTTGGTTCTGTTTGTGTGGTGAATTACGTTTATAGACTTGCATATGTTGAACCAGCCTTGCATCCCCGGGATGAAGCCTATTTGATCATGGTGGATAAGCTTTTTGATGTGCTGTTGCAATCAGTTTGCCAGTATTTTATTGAAGATTTTTGCATCTATGTTCATTATGGATATTGGCCTGAAGTTTTCTTTTTTCTTGCTGAGTCTCTGCCAGGTTTGGTATCAGGATGATGTTGGTCTCATAAAATGATTTGGGAAGGATTCCCTCTTTTTGGATTGTTTGGAATAGTTTCAGAAGGAATGGTACCAGCTCCTCTTTGTATGTCTGGTAGAATTCGGCTGTGAATCCGTCTGGACCTGGACTTTTTTTGGGTGGTAGGCTCTTAATTGCTGCCTCAATTTCAGACCTTGTTATTGGTCTATTCAGGGTTTTGACTTCTTCCTGATTTAGGCTTGGGATGATGCAAGTGTCCAGGAATTTATCCATTTTTTCCTGGTTTACTAGGTTATGTACATAGAGATGTTTGTAATAATCTCTGATGATGGTTTGTATTTCTGTGGAATCTGTGGTGATATCCCCTTTATTGTTTTTTATTGCATCTATTTGATTATTTTCTCTTTTCTTTTTATCAATCTGGCTAGTGGTCTATTTTGTTGATCTTTCGAAAAACGAGCTCCTGGATTTATTGATTTTTTGAAGGGCTTTTTGTGTCTCTATCTCCTTCAGTTCTGCTCTGATGTTAGTTATTTCTTGTCTTCTGCTAGCTTTTGAGTTTTTTTGGTCTTGCTCCTCTAGCTCTTTCAATTTTGACGATAAGGTGTCAATTTTGGGATCTTTCCTTCCTTCTCCTGTGGACATTTATTGCTATATATATTCCTCTAGACACTGCTTTAAATGTGTCCCAGAGATTCTGGTATGTTGTGTCTTCATTCTCGTTGGTTTCGAAGAACATCTTTATTTCTGCCTTCATTTCATTGTTTATCCAGTCAACATTCAAGAGCCAGTTGTTCAGTTTCCATGAAGCTGTGCGGTTCTGAGTTAGTTTCTGAATTCGGAGTTCTAACTTGATTGCACTGTGGTCTGAGAGACTGTTTGTTATGATTTCCGTTCTTTTGCATTTGCTGAGGAGTGATTTACTTCCAATTAAGTGGTCAATTTTAGAGTAGGTGGTATGTGGTGCTGACAAGAATGTATATTCTGTGGATTTGGGGTGGAGAGTTCTGTAAATGTCTATTAGGTTTGCTTGATCCAGGTCTGAGTTCAAGTCCTGGATATCCTTGTTAATTTTCTGTCTGGTTGATCTGTCTAATATTGACAATGGGGTGTTACAATCTCCCACTATTATTGTGTGGGAGTCTAAGTCTCTTTGTAAGTCATTAAGAACTTGCCTTATGTATCTGGGTGTTCCTGTATTGGGTGTGTATATATTTAGGATCGTTAGCTCTTCTTGTTGCATTGATCCTTTTACCACTATGTAATGTCCTTCTTTGTCTCTTTTGATCTTTGTTGGTTTAAAGTCTTTTTTATCTGAGATGAGAATTGCAACTCCTACTTTTTCTGCTCTCTATTTGCTTGGTATATCTTCCTCCATCCCTTTATTTTGAGCCTTGGTGTATCCTTGTATATGAGATGGGTTTCCTGGATACAGCACACTGATGGGTTTTGGCTTTTTATCCAATTTGCCAGTCTGTGTCTTTTGATTGGGGCATTTAGCCCATTTACATTTAGGGTTAATATTATTATGTGTGAATTTGATCCTGCCATTTTGATGCTAGCTGGCTGTTTTGCCCATTAGTTGATGCAGTTTCTTCATTGTGTTGATGCTCTTTACCATTTGGTATGTTTCTGGAGTGGCTGGTACCTGTTGTTCCTTTCTATGTTTAGTGCCTCTTTCAGGAGCTCTTGTAAAGCAGGTCTTTACAAGATGAAATCTCTGAGTACTTGCTTGTTCGTAAAGGATTTTATTTTTCCTTCACTTATGAAGCTTAGTTTGGCTGGATATGAAATTCTGGGTTGAAAGTTCTTTTCTTTAAGGATGTTGAATATTGGCCCCCACTCTCTTCTGGCTTGTAGGGTTTCTGCTAAGAGATTTGCTGTGAGTCTGATGGGCTTCCCTTTGTGGGTATCTCGACCTTTCTCTCTGGCTGCCCTTAGCATTTTCTCCTTCATTTCAACCCTGGTGAATCTGATGATTATGTGCCTTGGGGTTGCTCTTCTTGAGGAATATCTTTGTGGTGTTCTCTGTATTTCCTGGACTTGAACATTGGCCTGCCTTGGTAGGTTGGGGGAAGTTTTCCTGGATAGTATCCTGAAGAGTATTTTCCAGCTTGGATTCATTCTCTCCGTCACATTCAGGTACACCTATCAAATGTAGATTAGGTCTTTTCACATAGTCCCATATTTCTTGGAGACTTTGTTCATTCCTTTTTACCCTTTTTTCTCTAATCTTGCCTTCTCATTTTATTTCATGGAGTTGATCTTCGACCTCTGATATCTTTTCTTCTGCTTGGTCAGTTCAGTTGTTGAAACTTGTGTGTGCTTCGTGAAGTTTTCGTTTTGTGTTTTTCAGCTCCATCAATTCACTTATATTCCTCTCTGTTTATTCTCGTTAGCATTTCGTTAAATCTTTTTTCAGGGTTCTTAGTTTCTTTGCATTGGGTTAGAACATATTCTTTAGCTCACTGAAGTTTTCTTGTTACCCACCTTCTGAAGCCTAATTCTATCAATTCATCACACTCATTCTCCATCCAGCCTTGTTCCCTTGCTGGTGAGGAGTTGTGATCCATTGTAGGAGGAGAGGTGTTCTGGTTTCGAGTGTTTTCATCCTTTTTGCGCTGATTTCTTCCCATCTTTGTGTGTTTATCCACCTGTCATCTTTGTAGTTGTTGACTTTCAGATTGGGTCTCTGAGTGGATGTCCAGCTGTTGATGATGAAGTTATTTCTTTCTGTTTCTTAGTTTTCCTTCTAACAGGCCCCTCTGCTGTAGGACTGCTGAGGTCCACTCCAGGCCCTGCTTGCCTGGGGGTCACCTGCAGCAGCTGCAGAATAGTAAGGGTTGCTGGCAGTTTCTTCTTCTGCTATCTTTGTCCCTGAAGGATACCTGCCTGATGTCAGTCTGAGCTCTCCTTTATGAGGTGACTCTTTGAATATACTGGGGTCAGGGAACTGCTTGAGGAGACAGTCTGTCCTTTATAGGAGCTCAAGTGCTGAGCTGTGAGCTCTGTTGTTCATTCAGAACTGCTGGGCAGGTACATTTAAGTCTGTTGCAGCAGAACTCATAAACCCCCCCCCCCCCCCCTTTTTTTTCCCCCAGGTGCTCTGTCCTGGGGAGTTAGGGCTTTATTTATGAGTTTCTGTTGTGCTGCTGCCTTTTTCAGGGCTGCCCTGCCCAGCAAGAAGGCAGCCTAGTCACTGTCTGCCACAGAGGCTTTGCTGAGTTGCTGTGGGCTCCGCCCAGCTGCCATGTGAACTTTCCTGCAGTCCTGTTTATACGGGTATAGTTAGAACTGCCTCAGCCATGGCAGCCCACCTCTTTAATGGCAGACTCACTCTGTAATGGCAGGCTGCCTCGGCAATGGTGGGCTGCCTCAGCAATGGTGGACTACCTCCATAGTGGTGGAGTGCCTCGGTAATGGCAGATGTCCCTCCCCCCACAGAGCTGGACCGTCCCAGGTTCAGCTGTGCTTGCTGTGAAACTTTCAATCCAGAGTGTTTGAGATTGCTGTTTTTTGTGGGGGGTGGGACCAGTTGAGCCTGATCACCTGGCTCCCTGCCTCAGAGCCTTTTTTTTTTTTTTTTTTAGTTGAACAATCGACTGTCTCCCCAGGTGTTCCAGTTGCCTGTTGAAAAGGGGCCGTGATCTGTGTGATTTCCCATGCGGCGACCCACTGTGCCAGCTAAAACAGCCGCACTGAGATTTGTGGCGCTTTTTTGCCCGGGAATCTCCTGGCCTGGCTCCCTGTTTCAGTCCCCTTTTCTATCAGTTGAATGGGTGACTCTGTCTGCCCAGAGCTCCAGTCATCAGCTAAAATGGTGCCCGGACCTGTGTATTTTGTACGAAGAACCGCCACGCCAGGGTGCTGGCCAAAACAGCCATTCCGGCCAAAACAGCCACGCCAGCAACCCATGGGGCTCCTCTGCCTGGGAATCTCCTGGTCTGTGGGCAATAAAAATCCGTCTGGAAATGCGATGTCCACTCACCCTCCACACTTTCGCTGGGAGCTGCAATCCTGAGCTGCTCCTAATCGGCCATCTTGGATCCCAGCATATTCAATTTTCTCACCTTCTTTTGTCACCAAATATTCCTCTAGTTATTTCAGCAGTAATGTCTACCAACAAAAGAATTTATTATAAGATAGTTGTTTTCTATTCTTGATTAATCAAATAAATAGAACAGTTCAAATTATAAGTTTTGGTCTGCTTGAGCTAGCTACTGCTGCTTTACTGAGTGCTTGGTATATTTGAAGCCAAAGCCTCCTCTAGCTCCAGTGTTCACATTTATCACTTCCAGGAACTCCAAAATGGAGATGTAGTGGACAGGAAGCTAGTACAGTGCAGTTTTTGGGAAGGAATATGAGTGGTTCCTAGATCAGTTAACACCCTAGCTTTTTATTGTCACCTAGTTTATTTGTTTAACTGAGCCTCCTTCATTTAAAAGAGTTAATATGACCTTCTGCACTGTTTTAGGGGAATTTAGATAGTTATATTTACATAACAGTTTCTTGTGTTGCTGTGTTTGTCCTTGTTATTCTACTTTCAGGAATTATTTAAAAGAAAATTATATAATATGTGGAAACATTTATGTCTATTGATCTATTCACTGCAGCATTATTTTAAGTGCAAATAAAAAGAAGCAAAGAGGTAGTTCTTTCTGACAATCTCTGATAACTCTCTGGCTCTACATTTTAAGTCTCAAAGTTTGACAATTATCAGACTATGTCAGCAGGGGTTCACCCACATATTTGAAAATCTTTTTTTGAGTAATTTTCCCCTTAATTTCATATAATTTTTCCTTGTCTATCCCATGCATCCTTATAAGTCTGTGGCCATGTCTCTGTCTTATGTACTAAGTTGTGACTATATCAGACACTTACTGTGGTATGGACTTCAGAATCTCTGTTGCTGTCAAGCCAGACAGTAGAATGATGACTGAGACTCTCTCTCCCTTCCCCTTCCACCTCTCTTGTTCCCTGTCTACCCTTCTTACTTCTCAAATACACACAATCAAGTAAGCCTCACCCCCACCCTTTAGTCTTGCCTTTATCTTCCTTATTCTCCATCTGTATGGTCTCACACTTAGTTTTCTCCTGTCTCATGTATAAACTAAAGGATCTTTTAGCTTCATTCCCAGAACTCTTTGCTTCTGGCCCCATCTCCTTGATGTCCTGGAATCTAAAGGGCAGGAAGCAGTAAGAATGTGAGATCATAAATCTGTGGATTTCTTACTCAGAAAAGGAATCTCCCTATGGTAGGAATAGAGGGATAAGGAAGATCAGCACTAGAGTGGGTGACTAGTCCTGGGTCTTTGGCATCTGACCACTGCCCGAATCCTTACTGGTACCATGACTCTAAGCATCTCTCAAACTCCCAGCTTAGTAGAATAGTTTTCAATGGCTAACACATCTTTTAGGGTCACTTGAATCTATAGAAGGCTGTACCTTTTATTGTTTCTGAACAATTTTACAATTCTTAAAGTTGTAAAAAACTGATGGCAGTGCAAATGATTTCTGCTCATAGAAATGCAAACAGATTTTGTCCAGTGATGATAAAATTTGTTCTGTCTTATTGTAGAGGCAAGCACAGCATTGCACCTATTCGCAAATTTATTTCAGCATTCCTGATTGACTGTGTGTCTATTCTGTGAATTCTTCTTTGAACAGTTTTATAAGCTCTTACTGGTTCTTTCACTAATAAATAATTTAAACAAAAACTTCGACATGGCCAGGTACAGTGGCTCATGCCTGTAATCTCAGCACTTTGGGAGGCCAATATGAGCAGATCACCTGAGGTCAAAAGTTCAAGACCAGACTGGCCAACATGATGAAACCCTGTCTCTGCTGAAAATACAAAAATTAGCTGGGCATAGTGGTGGGCACCTGTAATCCCAGCTACACAGGAGGCTGATGCAGGTGAATTGCTTGAACCCGGGAGGCAGAGGTTGTGGTAAGCCATGCACCATTGCACTTTAGCCTGGGCAACAAGAGTGAAACTCTGTCTCAAAAAACAAAAACAAAAACAAAACAAACAAAACTTTTGACACATGTTCATTTAAATGTAAATGAGGGTCATAATTTTGGTCTTAAAAAATTACCCTTTATAGTTTCATGGGTCTGACTGAGATACCACCTGGATCCACCTGACAAAAGCAGGTCGATAGCACTGCTGGAGAAGTAAGCCTCATGAGCAGATGAAGCTCAGGTGTGGGCAGATCAAGCCCTTTTCTTGGCTTATAAAGTAAATTTTATGGACTCTTTCTCTAGGGTTTTTTCCCCTCTGATTTGATGTTCTGTTTTTGATTTTGATTTGAGCAGGGCCAATAATTTAATTTATTCCTTCTTCTAGTGGCAACAATGATTAGTAATTTGATTTTATGGTCTAATTATTTGGCGCTATCTGTAAATAGATGATAGAAAACTATTTGCTATTGAGTGAGAGACACTAAAGAATTCAATTGAGCTTTTATTTGTCTATGTTCTTTGTCTATTTTAAACTAAAATCAAACACTCTTGAAATCTCCTAACTTTTTATGGCAATATAGTTATTTGCATAGATTCTGTAAGAATCTGCCCTTCTTTTTTTTTAAAAAAAATCAAAACCAAGATAGAGTCAGACAAATCAATTGTGTAGCCAAGGCTTTACCTGCAGTATTGTATTGGAGAATGAATGATTCTATTCTCAGTTAATCATGTATGACCAGTCACTTTAAGGTAGAAAGGGTAACTTTACTTTCACCACCAAAACATATCTCCACTCTCCTTCCCAAAAACTGGCCTTATATCTGACTTCCAAGATTCCAGGTTTTCAGATGGCAAGAAAGATCACGTCTTCTCGGGTCAGCAACCTCACTAAATTTTGGGGACCTCAAGAAAAAAATAATTTGGCCAAATCTATAGATGCTGCTGTTGAAATATAATTAATTAATTAACACTTTTAAAGCACTTATATAAATAACCAGACCAAAGTTGTTGAGTTTTATTTCATGATAACAACAACATGAGATTATTATGATCATGGGGAAGAAATATTCCAGGAAAATTTGTGAAAGAAATTAAAATGGATGAGAAGAAATTAGTAAAAGTTCTTTCGGTGGGATGCTAGATGTCTCATGCATCCTTCTAGGTTATCTGATTCTGTGAAAATTTGCATTGCCATTACCTTTGAGCTACTTTATAATACTTAGTTGTAGAAAACTGATGGTAGTTCCTGTTCCTACAAATGCAGTGAAATGGCTCATGTCTGTAATCCCAGCACTCTGGGAGGATGAGATGGGCAGATTTCTTGAACCCAGGAGTTTGAGACCAGCCTGGGTAACATGGAAAAACTGTGTTTCTACAAAAAATTAGCCAAGCATGGTGGTGCACAACTGTAGCTCCAACCACTTGGGAGGCTGAAGTGGGAGAATCACTTGAGCTCAGGAAAAGTCAAGGCTGTAGTGAACAATAATTATGCCACTGCACTCCAGCCTGAGCAATGAAATGAGACCCTGTTTAAAAGAAAATAAGGTACAATTGATTTTACCTTATACATCAATTAGCAAATTCATTTTAGTATTCCTGATTGCTTCTGTATCTATTTGAGTTGTCTTTTGAAGCAGTTATTTTCACATATTATTGATTTTCTCATTAACAAATCAATTAAATATAATTTTGACATGTGTATTAGTCTGTTCTCCTACTGCTATAATGAACTGCCTCAGCTGGATTTGTAAAGGAAAGAGGTTTAATTGACTCACAGTTCCACATGACTGGGGATGCCTCAGGAAACTTACAATTACAGAGGAAGGTAAAGGGGAAACAAAGCACCTTCTTCACAAGGGAGCAGGAGGGAGAATGAATGCAAAAGGAACTACCAAACACTTAGAAAACCATCAGATCTTGTGAGAACTCACTATCATGAGAACAGCATGGGGGAGACTGCCCCCATGATGCAATTACTTCCACCTGGTCTCTCCCTTGACATGTGGGGATTATGAGGATTATGGAGATTATCATTCAAGACGAGATTGTGGGGGGGGGACACAAAGCCTAACCATATCAACATGTGTTAACATTATATGAGAGTTATACCTTTATATGAGAGTTATGATCTTACTCTTAAAAATTAACTCTCCATAATCAGTGAGGAGGAGGAAGTTAAAATGTTTAATTTCTGACTCGTAGGATTGATTTTGCCCTAGTTTTATCTAATTTAGCTTCCTAAACAAGGAGACTCTAAATTAGAGTAAAAAGTAAATAGTTATTTGAGAAGTTTTGGCAAATCCATTGTTGAAATTTCTCTCAGAAATTGAGAAAGTGAAAGACTCTAAAGTGGGTAACAAATATTTTTCAAAGTGAGCTAGTTTCATATTTGTTGAATAAATATGTCTGTTGATAGATCACTAAAGAAATTTTAGCGATAGATCACTGTGTTAGGTTTATAGCACTTTTATAACAAAGTACCACAAACTGGGTTGCTTAAAACAACAGAAGTTTATTGTTTCACAGTTCTAGAGTGTAAAAGTCTGAAATCAAGGTGTCAGCGGGCCTCCTCGAGTCTGTAAGGGAGAATCTTTGCTTACTTCTTTGGCTTCTGGCACTTGCTGGCAATCCTTGGTATTCCTCAATGGCTTGCACCATTCCATTCTCTGTCTTTGTCATCACATGGCTCTTGTGTGTCTTCACATTATTTTTCCTCTGTGAGTGTCTGTGTCCGAATATCCTTCTTTCTTAAGAGCACCAGTCATATTGGATGAGGGGCCCACCCCTACTTCAGTATGACCTCATCTTAACCAGTTATACCAGCGACAACTGTATTTCCAAATAAGGTCATGTTCTGAGGTACTAGGGGTTACAACTTCAACATATGCATTAGGGTAGTGGGGGAATACAATTCAACCATAACAAGGAGAAGTCAGAATTCTGGTGGAAAGAAATTACTGACTCATAGCCAGAGAATTAATCGACCAAGAACCTTGATAATTTCACATGTTCTTCTCTGTTTTCTTTTGAGTTCTGAGTCAATACAAATTGGGGGTTCAACTGGGTCCCCCAGCTATTCATCCCTGGTTGGAGAGCTGTGTAGGAGGTAGGTCCATCAGAAGTGTAATTCTATTTCAGAGGTGGCTTGGTGTGTGGAGCTTACCTGGTATAAAGGCATTGGTAAAGTGTGGGTGAGCCAAATGGCGAGGTAGATGAGTCCAGATACAAATTGAAAAGGACCTTTCTGCTCTGGATTCACTTGCCAACACATCACAGAAAGCAATTCCTGCTGGACCTGGGTAAAGCACCTTCTCTCCAAGTAGAATGTGACCCTCTCCTTCCAGAGTCACAGATTTATGAGTTTTCCTGTTGGTTTCTTTATTTTCATCTCCCTAGTTGCCCAGAGGAAAATCAGGATAATTCTGAAAGTAGAACTTTCAACCCAAGCTCGTTTATTGCTCCTAGGTTTGTGGTTTTGAATATTACTCATACATTTATACCCACAAAGAAAGCCTGAGCCGTTGAAATGTGGTCATTAATTAATCAATTAACCTAAGTAAATCCTTCCCCTGTTAGACATTTCTTATCTCATCTTTCCAGGGAGTTTGAGACCAGGTTTCCAGTAATTTCTGATGATGAAGGATCCTCTGGCTTAGGACTCGCAGTAGAAAAGTTCATGGAAAGCTTAGGGTGTTAACCTCTTTCCTGGCGATGTTCCAGCTGGTTTTAAATCTGTCTGCTTGCTTTGGCTTTCCCACATTACCTCTTTATGTGGCTATTACAGGAACCTTCCTCTCAGTGTCCAATAAAACCCACCCTATCCCTTCTCAATCTTGCTACAAAAGGTTGGAAAAAAGCAGATGGTGATCTTACTTTAATTGAAGGCCACAGGCTAGATGGAGGCAATTAGGTACATGAACTTAGGAGTGGTCTTTATTTTCACACTGGACTGTTCCAGTGAGGAACAATCAAGACAGAGCTCCTTGGAATGTCCCTTTACCTAATGAGCCCTCTGGAAGAAATATGAGTCCCATGATAATTTGAGGTTCACTTAGCAGTTTAAGAAAGGATTAGCAGTTTGTGTGTGCTAAGAGTCAATGGCAAAAAGAAAGTTGTTCTTGAGTTGTGGGTGGTCAAATGTCCACGGAGCTATGGAATTGTCTGAATGCTGTATCTACAGCAATGAGGAAAAACACAAGGACATCTTCTTGGCAGACAGCTGTACTAGTCATCCAGGCAAGTGCTGAGCACTGATGAGGATGCTCAAATGTAGAGAGCACCACACTCAGAGCTCAGACATTGGGATTTTTGTCCCTGTTCTGCCATTGGCCAGCTGGGGAACTGAGTGTGATCCTTAGACTCTTTGAACCTCACTTGCTTTTTTTTTTTTTAAACACTTTTTACCATTTACTCTGGTCGAAATAACTTTTCCACAGATCTTTTCTGTTGCTTGAAAGCTCTTTTGACCAAAACTTTGTTAAAATCCACATATATATATATTTGGGTATTAATAGTAATGTTATTGATATTGTTATTGATATTGTGTAATGGGGGGCAACTATGATGGGCACCTTAATTTGAGTGCTTTATATATGTTACTTTCCTTAATCCTTATAATGACTGTATGAAAAGGTATTATCACTATTTACAGCTGGGAAACTAAACCTCAGGTAGGTTGTTAAAATGTCCAAGTGGAAATAGATAGTTAAAAAGCTCCTAGCCAGTGTTAAAACCAGTGAAAATGGGACTCATATGAGTTTGAAGAATTGTAAAAGTAGGGTAAGTCTCTGAAGGAGTGTGCCAACAGGGGCTCCCTTTTTAAGAGAAGTGGCAGAGGAGGACATTTGGGGGCTAGAAGAGACTGCTGAGCATTTCAAAAAAAGCCAAAAGAAAAAAAGTTAAAAAGTACAGAAAAGAAGGTGCTAGAAATAAGATTTTATTTGTTGTTTACATTGTTTTTACTGCTTCCTTCATAATTATCAAAATAACACATGCACATTAAAGAAAAATCAGACTGTACAGAAAAAGTAAGGAACTGAAAAATATATATATAGACTTTCTATCATAATTATTTTATTATTGCATATTACCTTCTAGTTTTGATCTATTAAGTGATTCAATTTTTCTAAACTTGCAATCCGGTAAATAAATTACAAACATTTTTACATGTTATTAAACGGTTTTCATCATTATCATTTTACATGGTGACATAATTCACCATATCATGTATAGTAAGTGATTTCCCCCTGGTTGAACATTGAGAGGCATGCGCTTTTGTGGATAATTTGAACTTGACTCTTCATAGATGGTACTTTGATGCATTAAATTTGGGGATAGTATGGATTCTAGAAACAACCATCTTGAGTTTCATGGACATATAAATTTGTTAAAGATGAAGGTTACCCAATATCTATTCTACCAGCCATTTGTAGAAGATGAATGTTAGAAAGTTGAAATTAGATTTCCTTTAAAAAAAGTAAAAAGGAGTGAAAATTACTCTTTGGATGTCAAGAAGAGTCAAAGAGATGTTTAAGGTAATAGAGAGATTAGTGACAGTACTAATATATTTCTGTCTTCTAGATAAGGCATTCAGCATATTCTATGCAAAATGAAGCCAAAATTTCAAGTAGAAATGCAATAACTTTAAGAAAACTTTTCTTGGCATTATATGCTCACACATATACTTTTATATTCCACAAGGTTGAAAACAGTGAAAATTCTGAAGTATTGAGGCCACAGCCATAAAAAAATTAAGGTTTTAAACCAGATTTGCAAGAAAAAAGAAAATATGTGTTATGGTATGCTAAATGCTATTCTACACAGTACTTTTTCATGCTGGCAAATGTTCTACTTCTGCCAATATGAACAATTGTTTTTGCTGGCAAAAACAGTTTAAATAAAAACAGAAGCAAGCCACCATTTCTTAACACAGTAAAACTGAACATTTCAAATATTTAATGGAAATTATTTACACAGTAATTTCATTGTTGTTTAAAGGAAGTAGTAGGAATTCCCTGAACACTTGTGTTTATGACAAAAGTAAAGTGGTAATTAAACTGTAAGGGTATTTTTAAGTTAGAAGTATAATAAATAGGAGATGATTAGAAAGAAATAATATACTTATGAAACATTATTACTGTTTGCTTTAACCTCCTCTGAGCCTCACAGACTAGGTAAGAGTCTGGAACAGACAGGGTGTGTTGTCTACAAGGTATTTATTCACTTTATCTTGTTTAAGAGACTGAATTCTTCTCAGTGCATCCATGGGCCCAGCTGAAGTACTTCTCCAGACTTACTTACAATTAGGAGTAACTACATGACATTTTCAGCTGATAAAATAATTGAAAAAAACTGCCAGATTCTACTCCTTTATGCTTTCTTCCTTCTTGTTCTTGCCTGAGAAACAGATAGTGAGGTGGAATGTAATAGTCAACTTGAGACTGGCCCACAGCTAAGATGAGAGATTAAGTCCCACAATAAGAATGACAGAGTGACAAGGAAATAGGTCGTGCAGCACTGCTGCCACCATGACCCCACTGCACAGCTTTTCTCTGCGCTTCTTTTTTATGGAAGGAAAATTATGTGAGGCTGTTTGGTTAAGCCACTGTCATCAGATTTCTGTTACATACAGTACACATAACTCCCAAATGGTGTAGAGCCCTTGACATATCCTCATTTTGTATTCTGTACTTTTATTTATGAACTAGACATTATGGTAATGGTGTGCTTAATGATTTTCTTCCTACAATCCTTTGAGCTATTAATTATAGTAATGAATTAACATTTGTAAACCATTCCTTCTTTCTCATTATTGCATTTGATGACTATTAAGTTGTCTGACAATTGTGTGCATTTGATAAATATATATTTCTATATATTTCCAGATAACTGGAGAGTTGTTTTGACTCCAAAGTGTTACATACACACACTCCACACACAGACACACACACACAGCACACAGAGAAATACAGATTTCTTTATATAATTGTATGTGCATTCTATATATTTATAATGAATATATAAAGTTATGTGTTTTTAAATAGTTGTTTGGTTTTAAAATACTCAGACATTAAAGAATTACTGTGTGAGAGTAATTACCACTATTTCCTTTCTAACTAGGATTTGTATATTGTTGTAACAATGGACATTTATGTGTTGCAATGAACTCTACAATCTTAGGGAAACAAAAAAGAGCTGACGTGACTGAAAGGGAAATAAAGAATCTTAATGACTTTAGATTTCCGCCTGCAGTATTTTCCAGACCACCTGAACAAGCATTTTGTAAAAGCAAAACAAAAACACACAACATCTTAAACTCAGATAACTTTGGGGGAGTATAGCATGTTATATGATCTTTTTGGACCACAGGCACATTAAAGTTGCCTACAGTAGACAAATCTGTTTAATGTTTTAAAATTCAGCATTCCTAGTCTTAAGTGATCATGAAACCCTTCTATTCAAATGACATCTATTAACACACAGTGGAAATGCTGTTACATGATGCATATTCTGGTAAATTCTGCAATAGAGGGATGGGAAGCAAGAATTATCACCACTATTATTTAATGTTAATCTAAAATATCTAGTGTAATTATATGATGATCAGAAATAAGATGTACGGCTTCTGAAAATAAAATAAAATTTAAGACTTTTTACAGAAGACAGAAATTTGTATTTTAACATGAGAGGGAGATATGTATCTAGTTTCTTATTTTATCTCTGGCAGCCAGAATACCTATGACTTATTTTAAATTTAAATGTATTCATTTATTTTTAGAGATGAGGATCTCATCATATTGCCCAACCTGGTCTCAGACTTCTGGCCTCAAGGCATCCTCCCACTTTGGCCTCCCAAAGCACTGAGATTACAGGCATGAGCCATTACAGCCATCCAGCCGATAATACCTATGTCTAAAACATAGGTGCTCAGTAAGTGCTTGTTGAAGGAAGGAGGGTTTGCTGTAAGGGAGGGAGGGAGGGGAGAGAGAAAGGGAATCTCTCCTGGGAAACCAGGACTCCAGAGAAACATCCTGGACAAGCTGCCCAGGAGCCATTGTTTTATAAGCTTTCTGCAGACTTGAACGTGCCTCATAAATTGCTTTTTCTCCAAATTCTCATTATTTGAACTTTTGGTTTTTTACTCTAATGATAGAAAATATGTGTATTTGATAGCTATGAATTGGAATCCTTCTAAACATAGTACTGCAAGCAACTACTACCAATTGATTGCGGTAGGTGAGAGAGCTAAAACCTGATTTCCATCTCTAACATAAGCCTCTATCCTTTTTTCCTGGTCAAATAACAGCCTTATTTCATAATCACTAGCCTCATTTCTGTAGCATTATCTGAAGACAAGTTATCTGCTTTTAAAAAAGATCTCAACTATTGTTGTGATGATTTTTAAATGCCCCAAAATTATTTGTATTCTTCCCTTCAATAGGTGGAAGATAATTCTCCTTCCCTTGAGTGTGGGCTAGAGTAAGCTTAATGAATTTCTTCTAATGAAAATAATATAATGAAAGTGACAACGTGCGACTTTGAAGATGATATAACAGGCACTGTGGGTTACTGCTTACTTTCTCTCTCTCTGTCTTGTAATTCATTGCTTGGAAGAAGCTAGTTGACACTCAGGAGAAGGGCATGTGGCAAGGACTTGATGCCTCCTGCCAGCTTCCTTCCATGTGAGTGATCCACCTGGAAGTGGCTTCTCCAGCCCCAGTCAACCCTTCAAATGAGACTTTATCAACTGCCAACATCCTAACTGCAACTTTATGAGAGGATCTGAGCCAGGGCCACGCCAATAAGCCACTCTTGAATTCTTGACTCACAGAAACTGAATAATACACTTTTATTGTTTTAAACCACTAAGTTTTGGGGTAATTTTTAATGCATAAATGGATAAACAATAGTACTATATTAAAAGCTTTTAAAGAAATAGAGCTCATTTGCAGCCCCTTTCAAAGCCCACCTTCTTTTCCATTCAGTTTTATCAACAAGATATTGATGGACAATAAGGTATTGTCCAGAAATAGGGTATTGTCCATCAATACCTTATTTATTCTTTCTTCCAAAGTGAAGTTAGAAAAATGTTTCAAATAAAGGGCCAAATAATAAACATTTTAGGCTTTGTGGACTATATGATATCTGTCAAAACTATTCAACTCTGCCATTGTAGCACAAAATTAGCCACAGACAACATGTAAATGAAGGAGCATGGCTCTGTTCTAATAAAAATGTACAGTAGTTCCCTCTGATCTGAAGGGGAGACATTCCAAGAGCCCCAGGGTATGTCTGAAACCATAGATTGTATTAACCCTAATATACTATAGTTTATCCTACACGTACCTATGATAAAATTTAATCTATAAATTACACATATTAAGAGATGAACAATAACTAAAAATAGAATAATTATAACAATATACTCTTCACAATTTCATCCATAGAAGACTCATTCTTACTGTAGATCTTAGCGGCCTCAGCATACAATTTGTTTTCTTTCCTGAGTCCAGAACTGGTACCTTTTCAGGTAAAGGAAACACAAACACTTTACAGCTTATCTTTGGCATATCTGAATTGCCAGTATCACTACTCTTGTGCTTTGGGGCCATTATTAAGCAAAATAAGGGTTACTTGAACAAAAGCACTGGGATACCACAAAATGGTCAGTTGATCTGATAACTGAGATGGCTTCTAAGTGACTAATGACTAATGTAGCATCTACAGCACAGGTACACCGAACAAAGGGATGATTCGCATCCTGGGCAGGATGAAGCAGGACAGCACGAGATTTCATCATACTACTGAGAACAGCACACAATGTAAAACTTACAAATTGCTTACTTCTGGAATTTTTCATTTAATATTTTCCCAGCATGGTTGAATGTGGGGTAACTGAAACCATGGAAACTGAAACTGTGGATGAAGGGGTACTATTCTATTTATGGACACTGAAATTTGAGTTTCACATAATTTTCACATCAAGAAAATGTTATTATTCTTTAGATTTTCTTTTAACCACTTAAAAATGTGAAAACTATTCTTAGCTTGGAGCTCACTTAAAACCAGGCAGTGGGCCAGATTTGGCTCATTGGTATAGCTTACCAAGTCTTATGCTAAATCAATAGATTTCTTGATCTTTAGCTGGCACATGGATGCCCAAAATAAAGGATACTTTTTCAGACTATGGCCACATGACCTTGTTATGGTTGGTAGGATGTAGGTGGAAATGATATGTGCAAATTTTCTTACAAGGAAGTGGTGAACTCTCCTTTTTCCCCCTTTTTCTACTTTTCTTGGCTGAAATGAAGATCATCTTAGACCTTGCAGATGACAGAAATGTCCTTGGGATGGTGAGACAGATAGAAACAGCCAGAATTCTTGGCTCTGCCTGGTGCGTAGCCATACTATTATGAGAGTGAGAAAGAAACTAGTCTTTCCTCTGTTTTTACATCCTTTTCACACATTACCAAATCTATATTCTAACTGCTTCAACTGCTTAGTCTTTGGCTAACATCTCTTGTTAATGTCATGACAAGTTAATGTGTTGTAATTTCAAGAAGTGCTGTAGACAGCGGTTAACAGCTTTGTGTAAAGTTTAAAAAAAATTATTCTTGGTTACTAGCCAAGTCAGGATAGTTTGAGTATAGGAAAGCTTTAACATTTTCTAAAAACCAGAATTTCTAAAAAGTTGCAGGTATTTTCCTTTTCTTCTGAGTGTTGATTTCCTGGGATTTGGAAGTGAACAAATATGCCTTTTCACCCACCTCCACCACACTTCAATGAAGGAACAATATTAATTTGGGAAACATAAATAAGCCACTTATTATAATCTCCAAGGAAGAATTAATTCACATTGTCCTTTATGGAGCTTATTTATATACATGAATGGGTTTAAAAATTCATGCCTCCGCCTCCCCAAGTATCTCATGGTCCTATGGGTGTTTCATATTCATATGATAACAGAAAGAAATTGTAGTCATAATTGGCATATTTATCTTGTAAGTATTTCAAATTTTCCACAGTAGAACTTGGGGGTCCCAGACTGTGTGCCACAGTGAAAAAAGATCCCACAGCCTCAAAATCTGAAAACCACTATGAGACTCATAATCATCCACTGGCAGCACCAGAGCATCAGGCATTGTCCAAACACAATTGTTTGAGTTTTGTGCTGACACAAAGTATTTCCCATTCATCTCTCTCCCCTTTTCTCTCCCTCTTTTTCTTCCTGCCAAAAACTCAACTTGCTTTAAGTAGGCACAGCCTTCCAAGTCCTGGCTGTTAGTGTCCCTGAGAGGTTTCAGAGAGAAGCAGTCTTGGCTGAGAGTTAGAGCTAGAGGCCAGCCAGTGAAGGGAACAATGTCTGGGTTTTTAGAACAGCTGGAGCTTTGGAGGGAGAGAAGCAGCTTGATGAATGAGGAAGGAATGTGCTTGTCACTTCAAGAGGCAAGAAACTTAGACTTCCCTCTTGCTTCTGCCAAGAAGTGTTTATTGGAAAGGGCAGAGTGGTAGTGATGGCAGGTGACTTTTGGTTTGGATTTTATGGAATTTTTCATATTTATTTTACCTTTTCAAAGGGCAGATAAATGTACAAATCCCACACTATAACTATTTTGAATTCTGTTCATGTTTTTATTGGACATGAATGTTGTTCCTCAGAGTTATTTTTAAGAATGCCACCCCTGGCCCATTTTGGAACTCTGCTTGCTTTCCTTGCATGTAAGTTAATATTTGTTATAGGGATTTTGGAGAAAAGTATCAGAGGGTATTAAATGGAAAGCAAAGGCCTTAGGTGGAAAGGATCCTATTCTGAGAGCATGAGCTGAATTTACACTTGGGAAGAATGAGATGGCCTACTTAGACAAAATAATGATGTTTTAGCTGAAATCAAAGGTAAACCCATGAAAATTCTGACAAAGTTGGACAAAAAAAGGTTTTAAGATGTCACATTTCTTAGTCATGTTTTGATTTCTCTCTGATTTTCCTGGATTCTTATGGCAATGGATAGAATAACAGAGACTACATTCCCTTTCTGAATTCTATTTGTTAGACTTGGAAAATATGACCTGATTTTAACTGTCACTTATAAAATGAACAAAAATATCAATATTAGTATTCAAATAATAATAGTTGTTACTATTTTAAGACCTCTTGCCTCTCTTTCTCGACTCTCAACATTTTTGCCTGTTTCAGGATTGGAATAAATATTCTTGAGTTCCAGCTGTGTGACAGGCCCTGTACCTAGATCCTTTCCTTGTAAGAACCTGTCAAAAAGGAATTATTACATCATTTTAAATATGAAAGACTTATGCTTAGTGAAGGTCCTCATAAATTGTCTAGTATTCCCTGATATTCTATTAAATGGTAAAATCAATGAATCCTGATTTAAACATGATTTGGATTCCAAGGCCCATGCTATTTCTACTGCCCCATTTTGTCTATACAATAAAATATGGGTTGATTGTGTTTAAATTGAATAATCATTGAAAACTGGTTGATCAGAAGTAACCCGTATATATTATTTAGTACTACTCTTTTCTTAGTGTCTTGTGATTTTTTAGTAATGGGACTTCAATGCAAGGATGCAATGAACCACAGAATCTTCAACCATATAGTCACTTTGGACTTCCAAATTTCCAAGACTGAAATTAATATTTCTGGAGAAAAAATAATTCATTTTTGAGAGTCACCTTTGTGTTAATTATGGTGAGAATATTGACAATGCATTTAGGAATTGACGAAATTCTCAGGACTCAGAGATCATCATTCCTTTGCTATATTTACTAATTCAGTAAAGTCAACACAAATACTTCTTAAGGAGTGACTTAATCATTACAGAAATGTAAGGGGGTTTCTTATAATCCAGGGTACTTAATTTAACAAGACTCTTACTCCAATAAGCAATCTGGGTAATCAATATATTTCTTTGTGAATTTCAGATGAAAGTCATTTGTACTGTAATATAAAAGTCTCAATGGACTAATACTTGACAATAATACTGACCTCTTTCTCATAAGGATCAAATAAATGGAAGCTTTATTTTACAAATACTTTTAAAAATAAGACACATGTTGTAGAACCAGTGCTGTCAGTATAATACAACTTTGTTATTGTCAATTTGGTTAAAACATGTAAAAGCTTTTATCTCTTCATCAGCATGCTACTTGTAGGGCAAAGTGGATCAGAACAATTGTCTGGGGTGATACAAATTTACAGGTCCCAAATTGTTGTTGCCTTTATTGTCAACATTTAATATGTCTTTATGAACATACGTTTATGTGTCTAAAACTGAAAAACCTATTTACAGATATACTCAGATATTTTAGTGATTCATTAAATAAGTTATTGAATGAAAGAATATTTATTAAGAGGTCATTTTTAATAGATTTCCTAGTTTGGGGTGAGTTACTTCTAATAGTTTAAAGGTTCATATTTTTAATATTAAAGAACAACTAGATGGAAACACTGTCTGGGTATATCAGCTTGTCAACATACCAAGTCAGGGCTTATTTAAGACTCTGGGTGGCCACTGAAAATGGTCTGGCCCTCACTTTTTGGCCTAGAAACTTTGTTTTGTTACTGCTTGAATTTGTCCAGCATCAGGAAGACTAAACAAAGCTTGGCAGACAAATAAAAGCTTTATGTGTAGCAATTTAACAGACAAATTAACCGCACAAGCAGCTGGAGACAGTCTGGTGAAGATCTGGCTTTCCATTTTACTAGATCTTGACCTTAGTCAAGTTATCTGCCCTCTGTCAGTCTCAGTGTCATTATCTGAAAAATTAGGATAGTAATAGTACCTTACAGGGTACTGTGAAACTTCAGTGAAATTTGGATATAGAACCAGTAATTAGAAAGCTATCTGGGATGGACACAGTGACTCACATCTATAATCCCAGCACTTTGGGTAACCTTAGTGGGAGAATTGCTTGAGTCCAGGAGTTCAAGACCAGCCTGAGAAACATGGCAAGACCTCATCTCTACAAAAATTACAAAAAAAGAAATCAGCCAGGTGTGGTTGTGCATGTGTATGGTCCCAACTACTCAAGAGGCTGAGGCAGGAGGATTGCTTGAGCCCATGAGGTCGAGGCTGCAGTGAGTCATGTTTGTGTCACTGTGCTCCAGCCTGGGTGACAGAGCAGGACTCTGTCTCAAAAACAAAAACAAAAACCAAAATGAAACAACAACAACAAAGGTAGCTTTCTGATTAATGAGGACAAAAGATTAGTTTACAGACAAATAAGCTTCTTTTAAAATTTTGCTTTTATCTAGAATAAACTCATCTTAATATAAGTAAGCTATGGTTATCTTTGGCATAATTTTTCGACCCTTGCCCTTTCTCCCGCCACTCCCCACCCCTTTTGGAATCCCCAGTGTTTATTATTTCCATCTCTATGTCCATGTGTACCCACTGCTTAGCTCCCACTTATAAATGAGAACATGTTTTTATTTTCTGGTTCTGAGTTAGTTAGTTAGTTCACTTTAGCTTCATCTATGCTGCTCCGAAGGATGTAAGTTCCTTCTTTTTTATGGCTGGATGATACTAGTTTTATGGAATTAGTTAAGAAAAAATCATTCCTGCTAGACTTTCTGGAGTAGTTTCAGTGAGACTAGTACCAGCTCTTCTTTGTATGTCTGGTCTTCCATGATGTATACGTACCACATTTTCTTTATCCAGTCAACTGTTGATGTACACTTAGGTTAATTCTATGACTTTGCTATTACGAATAGTGCCGTAATGTACATACAAACACGGGGTGTCTTTTTTACATAATGATTTCTTTTCCTTTGGGTAGATACTCAGTAGTTGGATTGCTGGATCAAATGGTAGTTCTATTTTTAGTTCTTTAATAAATCTCCATACTGTTTTCCATAGAGGTTGAAATAATTTACATTGTCACCAAGAGTGTATAAGTTTTCCCTTTTCTTTTTTTGACTTTTATTAGTATTATTATATTTTTAAAAGATACAAAATTGATTACTTCTCTTATTTTTAGCAGGTTTTCATTTTTCCAAAAATTGCACCAAGGTAAAGCAAAGCTCTAGTTGATGCAGGTGTGTTGTGTAGGCATTAGTAGTACTTCTGTCACTATGCATTCATTGGAAAGTAGTGCAACCCCATGAAAAGGATGGTGTATTAGTCAGTTTTCAAGCTGCTGATAAAGACATACCTGAGACTGGGCCATTGACAAAAGAGAGAGATTAGTGGGGTCTGATGATTAGTGAGGTCAAGCAATTATTCCTATGTTTATTGGCCACTTGTATTTCTTTTTTTGAGAAATGCCTGATTGTGTCCTTTGCCCACTTTTTAATGGGGTTGTTTTTTCTTTGTTGAATTTGAGTCCCTTGTAGATTCTGGATATTGGTCTTTGTCAGTGGCATAATTTGCATTTTGGTAGTTTGTTTACTCTGTCGATGATTTCTTTTGCTGTGCAGAGGTATTTTCTTTTTCTTTTTTTTAGTATACTGAATTCCCATCGGTCTATCTTTTGCTGTGCAGACTTTTTTTTTTTTTTATTAAATCTTATTTCTCTATTTTTGATTTTGTTGCATTTGCTTTGGGCATCTTCATCATAAATTCTTTGCTTAGGCCAACATCCAGAAGAGGTTTTCCTAAGTTTTCTTCTAGGATTTTTATAGTTTCAGGTGTTACATTTAAGTCTTTAATCCATCTTCAGTTAGTTTTTGTATATGGTGAGAGACAGGGGTTCAATTTTGTTTTTCTTCAGTTTTCCCAACACCACTTATTGAATAGGATGTCCTTTCCCCATTGTTTACTTTTGTAGACTTTATTGAAGATCAGTTGGTTGTAGATATATAGCTTTACTTCTGGGTTCCCTTTCTGTTCCATTCATCTATGTGTCTATTTTTGTACCAGTACCAGGCTGTTTTTGTTATTATAGCCTTGTAGTATAATTTGAAGTCAGGCAATGTGTCATCTCCAGATTTGTTCTTTTTGCTTAGGATTGCTTTGGCTATTTGGGCTCTTTTTTGATTCCATATGAACTTTAGAATTATTTTTCCTAATTATGGGAAAAATAAATTTGGTAATTTGATAGAAATTACATTCAATTTATAGATTGCTCTGGGCTGTATGGTCATTTTAACAATACTGATTCTTCCAATCCATGAATGTAGAATTTTTTTCATTTGTTTGTGTCATCTATGCTTTCTTTCATCTGCATTTTGCAGTTCTCTTTGTAGAGATTCTTTCACCTCTTTGGCTAAATGTATTCCTAGGCATTTTATTTTTGGCTATTGTAAATGGGATTGAGATCTTGATTTGGTTCTCAGTTTACATATTACAGGTGTATAGAAATGCTACTGATTTTTGTATGTTGATCTTTTATACTGAAATTTTACTTAAGTTGTTTATCGAGTTTAAGAGTCTTTTGGAAGTGTAAGCTTTTCCAGGTATATAATTATGTCATCAGTGAACAGAAATAATTTTACTTCCTCTTTTCCAATTTGGCTATCTTTTATTTCTTTCTCTTTCCTTATTGCTTTGTCTAGGACTTCCAGTACTATGTTGAATAGGAGTGGTGAGGGTGAACATCCTTGTCTTGTCCTAGTTCTTAGGGGGAATGCTTTCAACTCTTCCCCATTTAGCATGATGTTGGTAGTGGGGTTGTCATATGACTCATTATTTTGAGGTATGTTCCTTCAATGCCTAATTTGTTGAGAGTGTCCATCAAGAATGGATGTTTGATTTTATCTAATGCTTCTTCTGCATCTATTGAGATGATCATATGGTTTTTGTCTTTAGTTCTGTTTATGTGGTGACTCATGTTTATTGATTTGTGTATGTTCAAATATCCTTGCATCCCAGGAATAAAGCCCACTTGATTGTGGCAACTTAACTTTTTGAAATGCTTGTGGATTCAGTTTGCTAGTATTTTGTTGAGGATTTTTGTGTCTATGTTCATCAGGGATATTGTCCTGTAGTTTTCTTTTGTTGTGTTTTTACAAGATTTTGGTATCAGGCTGATACTAGTTTTGTAGAATGAGTAAGAAAAGAATCCTTCCTGCTAGATTTTTTTGGAATAGTTTCAGTGAGACGAGTACCAGATCTTCTTTGTATGTCTGGTAATATTTGGCTGTGAATTTGTCTAGTTCTGGCTTTTAATTTTTGCTGTTGGAAGATTTTTTATTATTGATTTGATTCATTAAGTGTTATTGGTATGTTCAGGATTTCCCTTTCTTCCTGGTTCAATCTTGGGAGATTGTATTTTTCCAGGAATTTATCCATTTCCTCTAGGTTTTCTAGTTTGTGCACATAGAGGTGTTCATAGTAGCCTTTGATCTTATATCTGTGATATCAGTTGTAATTTTACCTTTATCACTTCTGATTGTACTTATTTGAATCTTCTCTCTTTTTTTTGTTAATCTACTAGTAGCCAATCCATCTCATTTATCCTTTCAAATAATTAATGTTTTGTTTTATTGATCTTTGTATTATTTTCTTGTTGTCAGTCTCATTTAGTTCTGCACTGATCTTTATTAATGCTTTTTTTTTTTTTTTTGCTAGCTTTGCCTTTGGCTCATTCTTGTTTTTCTAGTTCTTTGAGGTGTGACATTAGGTTGTTAATTTGAGATCTATTTTTTTGATGTAGGCATTTAATGCTATTAACCTTTGTCTTAGCACTGCTTTTGCTGTATCACAGAGGTTTTGGTATGTTGTATTTGTCTCTATTTTCATTTGTTTTGAAACATTTTTTTGATTTTTGCCTTAATTTTATTATTTGTCCAACAGTCATTCAGGAATAAGTTGTTGAGTTTCCATGTCTTATGTAGTTTTGAGTGTTCCCTTGATATTTATTTCCAATTTTATTCAGTGTGGTCTAAAAAAATACTTGATATGGCATCAATTTCTTTTTACTCTTTTGAGACTTGCTTTATGGCTAAGTGTATGGTCAATTGGAGAATGTTCCATGCATAGATTAGAAGAATGTATATTCTGTAGTTGTTGGATACAATGAATGTTCTATAAATGTCTATTAGGTTTATTTTTTCTATAGTCCAGTTTAAATCCATAGTTTCTTTGTTGATTTTCTATCTCAATAATCTGTTTAGTGATGTCAGTGAGGTGTTGAAGTCCCCAGTTACTGTATTGTTATCAATCTGTTTTCTTAGGTCTAGTAGTATTTGTTTATGAATCTGGGGTGCTCCAGTGTTGGGTGCATATATATTTAGAATAGTTATATTTTCTTGTTGTATTTAACCCTTTATTATTATATAATGACCCTCTTTGTCTTTTTTCAATTGTTCTTGGCTTAAAGTTTGTTTTATCTTATATGAGGTTGGCTACTCCTGCTTGCTTTTTTTTTTTTTTTTTTCCATTTTCATAATATATATATTTCCACCTCTTTACTTTGAGTCTATAGTTGCCTTTAGCTACTATACCAGGTGGGTCTCTTGTAGGCAGCAGTTGATTTGGTCTTGTGTCTCACACTCCTCACCACCCAATTTGCCACTCTATATCTTTTAAGTAGAGCATGTAGGCCACTTACATTCAAGGTTAGCATTAATGTGAGGTTTTGTTCTTTCATAGTGTTATTAGCAAGTTGCCTTGGAGTTTCAATTATGTAATTGCTTTATAGGCTCTATGAGCTCTGTACTTATGTGTCCTCTTATAATAGTGAGTGTTGTCTTTTACTTTCCATGTTAGAACTCCTGTGAGGATTTCTCATAGGACTGATTTAGTGGTGATAAATTCCCTTAACATTTGTTTGTCCGGGAAAGACTTTACTTCACCTTTATTTATGAACCTTAGTTTGGCAGAATACAAAATTCTTGGCTGGCATTTTCTTTTCTTTAAGGAGGCTAAAAATATGCCCCCAATCTCTTCTGACCTGAAGGTTTTTTTCTGAGAAGTCCACTGTTAGTCTGATGGGATTTCGTTTATGAATAATTAGACACTTCTCTCTTGACACTTAGAATTTTTTCTTTTACATTGACTTTGGATAGTCTGATGACTAAATGCTTTGGTGAGGTTCTCTGACAATGCTATCTTCAAGGAGTTCTCTGAGCTTCTTATATCTTGATGCCTAAATACCTCCCAAGACCAGGGAAGTTTTCTTGATTTATTTCCTCAAATAAGTTTTTTGTACTTTTCACTTTTTCATCTTCTTCCATCAGAACAAGTATAATTCACAGGTTTGGACACTTTACATAACCCCATATTTCACAAAGCTTTGTTCATTAAAAAGCTTTTCTTTTCTTTATTTTTATCTGACTGGGTTAATTTGAAAGACCTGTTTTCCAGCTATGAAATTCTTTCTTCCACTTAGTCTAGTCTACTGTTATAGATTTCAGCTATATTTTGCAATTCTTTCAATAAATTTTTTATTTCCAGAAATTCTGTTTGGTTTTTAAAAAGTGGTATCTGTCTCCTTTAATATCCTGAATATTTTTTTTGCTTTGTTTCCTTTGTATTGGTTTTCAAATTTTTCTTGAATATAATTGAGCTTTTTTAAATCACTATTTAAAATTCTTCAGTATTTCAAAGATTTCATATTAGTTAGGATCCGTTGCTAGTGAGTGAGTGTGATCCTTTAAGGATGTTTTTATATATGTCTATTCATACTTTCGAAGATGTTTTTCTGGTTCATTCTCATCTGGGTAAACTCTCTCTCCTTATGTTTTGAATTTGCTTTCATTTGGATGAGGTTTTCCTCCCTTGAGGAGGTATCTATAATGTATGTTATGGTAGGGTCCTTTGGCTTTGCTTCTAGGTTCTTTCAGTGAAGAGTATGTATAAGTTCCTTGATTGTAGATAGCATTTTTGGTGGCTTTCCCACATGCTGGTTGTAGTAGTGATGTACTGGGCATGTGAGTAGGCTCACTGCCTCCTGTGGGGGCCAGGATGCAGAGGTCTCAGGAAACTTACCTTTGTCCACTGCTGTGTACTGTGTCAGCAGATTTTCTATTGTGTTGTGCAGTTTAATTTCCACCCAGTGTGTGATGCTTATGAATAAGAGCTGGCTGCAGCCTATGCAGTTAGGTATATACTTGATCCTTGTTTACTGGGAGAAGTTGTCTCTTGCTTCAGGCAATGTACTGGATTGATTTTTATCAATGGAATGCCATCATTGGGGCTGCTTATCCATCTTCTCTGCAGGACCTGGCATGTGCTTCTCTCTTCCAGTAGGTTCCTGTTTTCCCTCTTAAATTAAAGCAAACAGAGTTGATCTTTACACGCTATTTTTCTATTTCCAATTGGCTGAGGCATTCTAAACCATCATCTCAAAAAAAAAAAGGGCAAATACTTTCAACATGGGATTTATAAAGGAAAATGTTAGGATCATCAGACCTAAAATCTACATTTATCTAGCTACCATTGCATCTTCAATGACTAGCAAAGAATGTGTCACATAGTAGGTACTCAATACATATTTATTGTATGAATGAATGAATAAATCACTGTGAGATGATGTTAAAAATTTACCTATAGATGGAATCAGTGCTTCCCACTGCACAAAACCAACTTAACGGGAGAGGGCAAGGAATCCCATTGATAGAGCCCACACAGGTCAGCCCCTAATGGCACAGACCAGGATGGGGAAAGTGGATTTAGAAAAGAGAACTGAAAAAACCAACACTTGCACTAACAGTCACTGAAGTCATGAGGAGGCAAGTGAGTAGTTGCATCTCTTATCTTATTCAGGGCCACATAAGAATGAGTGTTGATTACCATAAACATATGCCCCATATTTTTACTCTCACCTGTTGAACTTACATTGTTATTATAATTTAGGGAGTTAAAATGTTATATAAAAAACAATGATTTTGATTAGTGTACAGTGACAATACAGGTTAAACTTTAAGAAAAGACCTACAGAGTGACAATAAGGTTAAACTTTAAGAAAAGTTGAAACTTGCCACACTGTGTATGTCAGATACCCTAGATCAAATGGCAAAGAAGAAAAGTAAAATTAAAAACATTGCCAGTTTAAGGAGCTGGGGAAATACGCTGTGCTGAAAGAACCCACCACACATTTGTAAACATAAATCAACTTTAAGACATACTTTTCCTTGGACATAATGGTTGAATAATTAATTTTCTTTATTGGACTGTTTTATGAGCATAATCAGAATACTTTCATCACCTAAAGAAACACTTGGTTATTTTGGGGATTATAATGACTTTTCTCTGCTTCAGAATTGCTTGATGTTTCACATGCTGTAATTTTTAAAGCAGGGAATAAATGTAATAATAATTTTATTTGTCTAGATTAAATCAATATTTAAAAATAAATGCTTATGCTTACGGATAATTTTTCAACAATAGTTTTGTGATTTATGGACTTTCCAGGAACTAGATGAAGTTTTTATACATAGAACTTTGACATACTTTATTGAGGAATATACAAAATTAAGAAGTTAGCAGACAGAAGCATACATGAATAAAGACAGGACCACAGGAAAGATACATGAGAAATAGATAAGGAAATAGCTTCAAGAAAAGGATATTTGAAGAATTATGTGGACAACACTGACTAATTGGGTATCTGTCTTTACTAAGCGCTTGAAAAAAATGAACTTAATAAATATAAGTTAAGGTTATGCATATTGGATTCAAAAAGACAGGTTACAGTACCCTTAATAGCTCCAACGCTTAATAGCAGTAGATAACCTTGGGCAGATTTCTTAATTCATCTGACCTTCAGTTTTCTCATATGAAGCATACAGATAATAGCAGCAATTATCTCATGAGGTGATTGGGAGGATTAAATGAACTCAGCTTTGCACCCTGATGCACAGTAAATGTCCAGCAAATACACATTATTTTTGTTGCTCAAAGTCAAGGACATTTAAATAATGGAGTAGATCATCAAAAAAGTAGATTTTCCCCTTCTTCCCTTGAGACCACTGGAACTATGACAAGATCACCCCTCTCTGTAAATGGTATTTTTCTTCAGATGATCCATTTATGTATATTTCTTAGCCCACAATCCTAGAAGTAAAGTATAAATAAGGAGCAGCTGCTGCAAAAATCCTTTTTCCTCTGTCAGTTCTGGCTTGCTCTCTCTGGGAAGGGAATTTTTGCTATTCAAATTCCATGTTTGTCACTCTGAAGTGAGTTGAAAACAGAGCCTGGCTGCTGATGGGGCTATATCGTGGTTTCCAATAGGAAGCCAACACCTGAGCTTATGTTGCCCACTTGTCTCCTGAAGTGAAGCCTGGAGACAGGGGAAATCAGTATCTCTTTGATATTTTCTCCAAAGCCAAGTGTAGCTACTCTGTACATGCAGGTGGAAGAGCCGGGGAATGAACATTCCCCAGGAGCAACTATCACTAATAACTATCTGGAAATGGAGGATAAATCTGTTAGTTTTTTAATCCCTTGAATGAGGAAATTCTATTTTATAATGTTTTCTCACAGGAATAAGTCCTAGTCACCCACGCAGCAACTCACCCTTCATTGGTTGCCCTTCCTTATCTTGCTACCCTGCAACCACACACCCTCCTGTGTTTTGGGGATCACCTCTCAAATAAATTGCTTGCATTAAAAATCCTTGTTTCAGAACCTGCTTTTGGGGGAGCCAAGCTGAGGCAGGGTGTCAGTGTCTATCTTTCATGTTTTAAGGAGAACAAACATCACAGTGGAGATTACAGGAGATTTGAGGTGACTGGAAAGATAGAATTTATGGGGGATAGAATTTGTGGGGAAATAAGAAGGTTGAATGTCCATTTTAATTATAACCATATCATTGAATGCTAAGTGCCAAGCACTGGGCTAACCTCTAGGGATATAAGCAATAGATCCTGTCTTGTAAAGACTCATATTCTCCTAGTAAAGAGAAACAGCAATTCATTCATTATCATACTCCAAGGTGATCTGTAACTCAGCAAAGCTGAGTGCAAAGTGCTTTGGGAATATAGACAAGAGAGGAGCTTAGAAGACTGGTAGAGGTGTATTTCAAATGCACGAAATAAGTGATATTTGTGCTAAAGTACAAGCAAGACTGTGGTGGAAATAGGGTGAGGAGAGAATTCTAGGCAGGGAAAACAACTTGCATAGAGGTCTGAAAATGTTTGAAGTGTTTGGTTGGACAGTTCGAAGGAAGTTCATTTGGGGTGGAGAAGTGGCAGAAGATAAAGCTGAGAAAGAGGTAAGAGCCTGTCTATAAGAACTCTTGCCTCCTAAACTATAGAACAGATGAGAGGAAGGAGAACTTGATGCATCAGAAAAAAGGAAGTACAGTGCCTCATCTCATCCTAATGCTTCTTTTTTTTTTTTGAGACGAAGTCTTACTCTGTCTCCCAGGCTGGAGTGCAGTGGCACAATCTTGGCTCACTGCAGCCTCTGGTTCCCAGGTTCAAGGTTCAAGTGATTCTCCTGTCTCAGCCTCCTGAGTAGCTCGGACTACAGGCACCTACCACTATACCCGGCTTATTTTTGTATCTTTAATAGAGATGGGGTTTTACCGTGTTGGCTAGCCTTGTCTCAAACTCCTGACCTCAGTTGATCTCCTGCCTCGGCCTCCCAAAGTGCCGGGATTACAGGTGTGAACCACTGTGCCTGGTCATGCTTTCTTTCCTAAGTGTTTCCAGGGGAGGAGAAAAGGAAGAAGTAAGAGACTCTTAAGAGAGGCTGCATATTTTCAGTTACCATTCATGAGTCATTATTACATCTTATACACTATGTGAAGCTCTTTACAAACATTGTCCCATTTAACCCTCACATTAAGCCTGTGAGGTAGGACTATTGTTGGGCGTTTTTACTGATGAGAACATTAAAACTTAGAGACCGCCTAGAAAATGTTAAGGTCTGGAGCTCACATTTGCCTGACTCAAAATCCCCTTAACCACTAAAGTATTCTCCTTTTCTTTTGGAAGAAGCAAATGTGGAGTTAACAGAAGCTGCTGTGGTCATATTACTTGGGTCGGGGGTGGCAATATGTGGAGGCCAGTGGAGGGAGAGGCCCATTTGCTGAGTTCTGCTTATTCAGGAGCAACTGAATTTAGAAGAAACCAGAAGGAGCAGTAATCATGTTTTTTGTTTTTTGGTGAAATCTACGTAAGGTATTTTGGACATGGGAAGTTTTATTTTTGCTTTTGTTTTAATCAAATTTATTCTTAGCAACTACTAAATGCATTCGACAGAAGAAGAGAGAATAAAAAGTTGATTAAGTCGCAACAATAGCAATACTGGTTCTATAGAGTGAATGGGTTTCAGCCTGTAATTCATCAGTTCCTCTTGGAACCTCCATACAACATCATTATAATTCTATAGCACTTTGAAGTTCACCTTTTGCAAAATCCTTAGATAACTAAAATCCTAGCTTTCCTGCTATGCTCCCAGTATATCTGAACTATTTATTTGTTTTGAAGTTTAATATTTGTCTTTAGGACCTAATTACTTGAATGGAAAAGTTTGTCTTGAAATTATCTGTTAACACTTGGGGGAGAAAGTTGGGCCTAATTGGTATTACTTTTTCATTTTTTTTTATAAACACCATTCTTAAATCCAGGTAAATGAAAAGTAAAATTGGTCTTATCCTTTGATAAATAAACAATGACACTCCAGACATAGAAATGCTTTTGAGAATTTTAAGTGGCTTGCATTTTTATGCCATGCTGGAGTAGAACAGGGAGGGAGTAGAGGCAATATGGGAAATGAGATGAGACCTTTTAAACATGTGACCAAAGCATTAATGTAAAAGCTCTATAAATTCCAGAATAATCAATTATTAATCTTCTTCTAGACTACTAATCTTATTTATAACAGAAATTTAATATAGTCAGCATAAAAACATTTTAGATTTTCAAATAAAACATTTCTGCAATAGATTTTAAAATATCCACATCTTTAGCTGCTGCTAAAATCTACCATCCCAGAGTTATAGGAAGATCAGAGAATATGGAGACTGGATGTTTTCAGCAGAGATTGTTTCAGGTAGTGTCCTATAAGAAGCATTTAAGTCATTTGCCTGTCAGCTATTTTACCCAAGTCTTCCTTCTAGAACTGGAGCCATGTTTATTCTATAGCATAGACTTTAAATGGTCTCTGAGAAACAATCCAAAAAGTTAACTTGCTTCTCCTGATGATCGTTGATGGTAATTCCTCTTTAGGCTGAAGAGGGGGAAAAAAATCTGATGCACTCATCTGAAAACTTTATTTTCTATGGGAATTTGCTTTGGCTAATGCAACTTTTAAGACCTGTTGGTTCACTCAAAGGTCAAGGAACATTTATGTAAGGGATCTTCAATAACATTCTTTCAGCTTGGCGAGCAGCAAATGCCCTGATGCCAGCTTTTTCCCCCCTCATTTGAGTATTAAATTTGTGTATGGCTTCATTTGACTTCCCACCAAATAGTGAAACTGTTTTCAAAATATGCAGATAACATCATGTGAACTTAGAGACATTTATTTTACTTTCACTCCTTTTTTAATAATTTTCCTTCTTGGTTTATCGAAAGCACTGCTTTTGAAATATTGACCATGACCAAAGCCTGGACTGTGAACATTTTTTAACCTGACAAGTCAGTTTGCTTTAATGATGCTCCCTAAAGGGATGTGTTTATCTGCATTTCCAAAGTGTGTTCTGTAAACTTTTAATTCTGATCGTTGGTTATCAGGATGGTAATAGGTGTCACTCAGTGAAAATGTTCTGTGGTTAAATAAGTTTAGATGATTCTAGGAATGTGGAGATCAGAGCACAGCTCCCTTTCTTCTACTTCAATTTGAAGTGACTTCACTCTCTTGAGCTAGGTATCTCTGGAGTCTGTGGGCCCTGGGGTGTGGTTAAGGCCTTACGCACTGTGGGATACTTTTGGTGATAACTGGTATGGGGCTTTGTTGGATTATGGAGTGAAAATCAGGGGCAGTTAATCCTGGGAAAATCTTGAAGATATGGCCCACTTTGATTCCAGGTGAGTGTGCTACGTCCCACCTTACTGAGTGTCCAGAGACCAAGAGACAGTGGATTGGCTAATTTGCCTCTGCCTTGTCATTCAGGGTAGGAGATTGCAGAAATATTTTGCAGTGCCTGCCTAGTACCCCGCCTTTTCATCACAGGCCCCATATCCTAACAATCCTTTGCCTCCAGTGTTCTTTATGCTATCTCAACAATAAAATCTAAGTCCCAAATAAGCTACAAAGAAAGATAACAGCCTACCTAAGAGTGTCCGACCATCCCTCAAGAGAAAAAACAGTTAAGCCATCAGAAAATATGCCATGGTAATAGTATAGAAACAGAAGTACCAGGGAGGCAACAGATGAAAACTTGAATTAAATTCTGAAAGTACTTAGGGAGATCAAAGTGCTGTACAGGAAATACTTTCTGTAGCTTAAAAACATGACTTGAAAATTAATATATTCAGCACATGAAGTAATGGTCCCCGTTGAGACCCAAGTTAGTAGTCCCGAAGACCAAGTGCAAGAAATAATGTCAAACATAGAACCAAAAGCTATATGGAAATTATAAGAAATGATAACAGATTCAAGGGTAAATCCAGGAGATTAAAAATCTGGGCAATAAGTGAGGAGAAAAGAGAGCAGATACAGTAGAAGCAACAGATAAACAAATTCCAGGGAAACATTTCTCAGGCTGAACCTAGTCATGAGTCTGCACATTCAAAATACTCACAGGGATCCAGGCTGGACTGATGCGAAGAGACAATCATCCAGTTATTTGTAGGTAAAATTCTTAAAATCTAATATATATTAAAAAAACTTTTTATAACCTTTCAGAAAGAGGGATTACATTATCTCCTGAGAAAAAAATGAATCTAATGCCACTGGAATACCCATCTGTAAACACAGGAAACTAAAAGATGATAGAATGACTTCAGAGAAAAAGGATAGCAACTAAAGAATTCCATATCCAGCCAAGATATTAGTCACCTGAATATAGATATTCAAGGGTAGGTAACACCTCAAACTGTGAGTCATCCAAGTAACCCCTCTGAGAAAAATACTTGAGACAGTCCAGATAAAATATAACTGAACAAAAATTAAGAACTCAAGCCAAAGAAAAGATAAAGTGAATAGAAAAAAATAATGAACAATGAGCCTTGCCTTACAAACATATTCATTCATTTAATCAACAAATATTTACTGAATGCCTAATAAATGCCAAACGTTGTTGATGATGGGGGTACTGCAGTGGATAAGATAGAGAAGAATTGAATTTTTATCAATGACTACAAAATGTCTGCAAATCAGTAACAGAATGTAAGAATTGCTGAAACACAGGAAGCACTTTATTATAAATATTTAAATAAATACTAAAATATTTCAGCAAAACCTAAGTGAAGGGTTTGGGGAAGATTGAATTCATTCTAGAAGCCCTGTGTGGTAGGAGAGGGAAATGACAGGCATTGCAGTTTGGGGGATGTGGAAGTGAGTGTTCCAAAAGAGCCCTTTTCTATTGGAGGAGTGTGGCAAACTAGTTGTTTTAATTGCAGATATCAACTGTGATGGGCAGAAATCTAAACATGGCCCAACTTCTCCTGCCCTAATCCCCAAGACAAGAAACTGTGATTATGACAGGATATCATGCCTATGATTATGTTATGTTAGATATCAAAGGAATTTTGCAGATGTAAGTAAGGTTACTAATCAGTAGGCTTAGAATTAATCAAAAGGGGGTTATCAGAGGAGGCCTAATATAATTACATGAGCACTGTAAAAGTAGAGAGCTTTCTCTGGCTGGTGGCAGATGAGAAAGTCAGATAGATTCAAAGCACAAGAAAGATCTGATGCATCACTCATGGCTTTGAAGACTGAAGGGGACACATGAATGAACTAGTGAGTGGCCTCCAGTTGCTTAGAGCAGTGTCTGGCCAACAGCCAGCAGATAAATGAAGACCTCAGTTCTAAAAATGCAAGGAACTAAAGTCTCCGAGCAATCTGAATGAGCTTGGAAGTAGACCCTCCAGACAGGAGCCTGGCATGGCTGACACCTTGATTTTGGGGCTGTGAGACCCTAACACAGAGATTCCAGCTGACCCGACCCAGACCTCTGACATATAGAACTGTGAGATAATAAATGCATATTATTTTATATTGTTGAATTTGTGGTAATTTGTTATATATTGAAAGAAAACTAACATATCTGCTTGACATATGGAAAAATGCTCAACATCACTAAGTATCAGGAAAATTCAAATTAAAACCACAATGTTATACCACCTCATCCCTGCAAGAATGGCCATAATAAAAAAAAAATCAGAAAAAAAAATAGATGTTGGCATAGATGTGGTAAAAAGGGAACACTTTTACACTCTTGGTGGGAATGCAAACCAGTACAATGGAAAACAGTATGGAGATTCCTTAAAGAACTAAAAGTAGATCTGCTGTTTGATCCAGCAATCCTATTACTAGGTATCTACCCAGAGGAAAATAAGTCATTATATCAGAAAGATACTTGCACACACATTTATGGCAGCAAAATTTGCAATTGCAAAATTATGGAACCAGTCCAGATGCTCATCAAAGAATAAGTGGATAAAGAAAATGTGAGATACACACACATACACACACACACACACCATGGAATACTACTCATACTACTCAGCCATAAAAAGGAATGAAATAATGGCATTCCCAGCCACGTGGATGGAATTGAAGACATTATTCTAAGTGAAGTAACTCAGGAGTGGAAAACCAAATATCATATGTTCTCACTCATATGTGGGAGCTAAGCTATGATGACGCAAAAGCATAAGAAAGATACATTGGACTCTGGGGACTCAGGGAAAAGCGTTGAGGTGGTGAGGGATAAAAGACTACACATTGGGTACAGTGTACACTGCTTGGGTAATGGGTTCACCAAAATCTCAGAATCACAAGAACTTTTTCATGTAATCAAACACCACCTGTTCCTGAAAAACATTTTGAAATAAAAATGTTAAAAATTAAAAAAAGAAAGTTGTAAAGAAAAAAAGGAAACTAATATATCAGCTTGCGAAAGTATTAACGAGACTTGATTTTTACATATTTTATGTTTTCAACTAATGACAATTTTATAATTTAAATTTAATAACAATTTGCAAACTAGTTTATAGTAAATAACAAAGATCTAAGCTGAAATAAACAAGGAAAATAATTTACTTAGAGGCCATTAATAGACTATAATGTGGTATACACACTGTGTAGAAGTATATACTTTCACATTAGGAGTGCATAGAGGCCATTACTCTTTAATTTGTTGATTCTTCTTCCTCAGTGTGACCCTTATTAAGTGTGTTAACTCAAGCAGAAAGTGGCCTTGAACTCAGTTAAGTGGGGCTTTTTCACCACAGACCTGTAATTAACATAGAAAAATGTGATGCCTTTTATAGCAGTTTGCCTGATTACTAAATTTTCTCATGCTTTTTACTGTAACCTTTTAGATTTGAATAGTATATTTTATTATTTAAATTTTTGTCATGCCAATTTCTTAGCATCTTCAGCTTTGTCCTCACTCACAGTTTATGTACTTCTCAACTTTTACAAATGCAAATAAATCATCTTATTATTCCCATCTTTGGAAATATAGCATTTCTTAAACAATGCAGATACAACTTTTAGATTTACTTAATTTCATGGCTTCTTAATTAGAAAACATTGTAAAGTTTACAGAGCTTGAGGGACAGTGGAAAATAGCAAAAAGAATACTGTACTATATGAAAAGTAGGAGAACTGAGCTCAGTCTTCAAATTTCCATTACCTTATACTGGGACTTTGGGCAGATCTTTTCTCTGTGCTTTCAGGATTTATCTTTTAACATCTGCAATTCAAGGGAATGTTTTCATGCTGTAGAACCCTAGATCCTCCCTGGAAGTTCCAGATTTGCTCCCGTAATAAGAAGTCAAGAGTCAAGCAGGCAGCTTTTGTATGCCTATTCCTGTTTTTTTTTTTTTTTTTTTTTTTTTGTTGTTGTTGTTTGTTTTGTTTTGTTTTGTTTTGAGACAGAGTCTTGTTCCATCACTAGGCTGGAGTGCAACGGTGCGGTCTGAGCTCACTGCAACGTCTGACTCCCTGATTCAAGTGATTCTCCTGCCTCAGCCTCCTGAGTAGCTGGGATTACAGGCACATGCACCACACCCAGCTAATTTTTGTATTTTTAGTAGAGACGTGGTTTCACCACTTTGGCCAGGATTGTCTCGATCTTCTGACCTCGTGATCTGCTCGCCTCAGCCTCCTAAAGTGCTGGGATTACAAGCATGAGCCACCGCACTGGCCATTCCTGTTTTAATTAGTGTGGTTCTTCTTTTATCTGTTTTATACAGTGGGCTTCTATATCAATTTTCATTTCAAAAAATAGCTGCATAGCTTTTACAAAATAAACACTGGGGGATTAGATAATTTCTAAGATTTATCCTGGTTCAAATATAGGTTTCCTTCTCCACTTGTATTCTCCTTTCTGAATTTAGTAACTGAATAAATTTAGATAACAAGGAGTATGTATAAATATATCTATAAATATATATAATTGTATTATACTGAATTATATAATTTCAGTTATTAATGTAATATAAACTAGTTTTTAAATTATTAAATTTAAATTATGAATATTTATATATTACATATAAATTATTTATATAGTGTAATATATTATTTATATACTACATATAAATTATTACTAGTATATTATTTATATATTATATTATTCTAATATATATTAGGATTCTCCTGAGAAACAGAACCAGTGAAAGCTTGGTAAATCCAAAATCTACAGGATAAGCTGGCAGGCTGGAGATCCAGGAGAGAGTTGAAATTCAAATCCAAATCTGCTGCAGATTCCTTCTTGCTCAGAGGAGGTATGCCTTTGTTCTATTAAGAGCTTCAACTGATTGGATAAGACCCACCCACATTTTGGAGGGTAATTTGTTTTAGTCAAAATCTTCTGATTTAAATTTTAGTTTTATCCATAAAATACCTTCACAGAAACATCCAGAATAATGTTTGACAGAATAATATATTTATATGGGTACCGTGGCCTGGCCAAGTTGACACATAAAATTAATCATTGTATACTCTGAAGAAAATAATAGAACACTGTACTTAGTTACTCTTTTGCCAACAGACAATGCATAGGTACTATAAGATAAAATATTGAGTGGATTTTATTTTTCAGAAGATAACAGAATGAGAAAATCAAAGTTTTGTTTGGATAAGAAATAAAACATGCTATTTGTGGAGGTTAAACTTATTCTGGAGTTTAAAATGACTTCTGATTTTTAAGTTAAACTGGTTGAAAAAAATTTCTCCCTTTTCAACAAATGCTGGGCATACTGTTACAGAGAAACATCTCCTCCCAAATGACACCTTCCACTCAGGAACTATCTCCACTGTCCTTAGAGATTCATGGATTAACCAATGTCCTAATCCTCACTTAACCCTTGCTCCTTTCTACCTCTCTGCTTCCCCTATCTTCTTACTGTTTCCTTCTGTTATTCCTTCCATCTTGTTCATCTGTTGCCATTGTCTTCAGCAAATTTTGAGCATTATGGTATTTTATAAGGAATAAATTAACATACTTCTAGTAGATTGTTTTTATGTAACTTTTTAACATTTGTTCATTTAGTTCTTGTCCTTAATGTAAAAGGAAAGGGCAAGGTAAACTCATTTTACAGAACAATGGAAAAATTAAGCAGATGTTCAATTTTACTGATAAATATAATGGATAATAAAGATTCCCTTTCCTCTGAGGTCCAAATGAAATGTACATAATTTAGTAATGTATGTCACAGAATAGAGATAGTCTGTGTAATGCTGTAGTTTCTCTTATGATAGGTTCCTCCCCTACAAAATGACATCTTATTTCTTATTTAATTATTTCATTTTCTGTACCTTAAGACTTTTAGAGATAGCCAGATGCTACTATGCTGTTTAAAAAACTGTTACACTATGGAAGGACATGCATAACATATTTTCTTATAATGACACTGTACTGCCAAATTCCCCAAGCAGCAACAACAGTTTTTCAAGTCCTCCTAACAGCTCATTTGTATTCTTCCAACCTGATATCTTGCCTAAGAACTGCTTCTTACATTGGGCCAAGGTTATAACTGATTTATCTACTTTGCAGCCTCAGGAAGAGACTGATACTTTATCTCCTGGAAAAGAGATGATAAATGAGACTTTCAATATTTTTTTAAGACTGAAAAGGTGTGATATAAAGTTCTGGACAAGATAGTAAAAAGTAATTAAAAACTAGGAAAAAGGAGTTGGTCAGGGTGAGCAGTGAAGACAACAATCTGTTGAGCAATACTGCTGCCTCCATCTTTCAGGAGGTGGCCAAGGGCCAGTTCAAAGCATCACCAGCTTTTGAGAAAGATTTCACAGCCTGCAAACCAACATGATTTAGGTCATTTTAGAAATGAGAATCATACTCAAAATAAACTTTGAGATTTTTCTAGTTGACTTTGAGATAGGCAAAAAAAAAAAAAAAAAAAAAAAAAAAGCCCATTTGCAGAGGATAAAGGAGAAAGGAACAAATTTTTAAAATGTGAATACAGTAATCTCCCCTTAGTTATAACCCCCAGTGATGCCTGAAACCTCAACTAGTACTGAACTCTCTATATATTATGTTTTTCCTATACGTACATACTTTTGATAAAGCTTACTTTATAAATTAGGCACAGTGAGAGATTATCAACAATAACAATACAATATAACAATCATAATGATAGAAACAGGAGACAAATTCCTAGGTAGCCAGGGATATGTTCCTGGGTGAAACCTGCTCTTCACACCAGGGACAGTTTAAAATCTGAAAAAAACTGCCAGTTCCAGATAGAGTCCACAACCACAGTGAGAACTTTTATGCCCATCTTATCCACTCTCTCTCAACTGGTTCTTTCCGGATGATGCCTTTTAACCAATTGAGGTCCTTTTTACTAGACTATTCATGGGCCAATTACTATGCACTCCCCCATTGTAAGCCCATAAAAACCTCAGACTCAGCCTCACAGATGGCTACCCACTTTCAAGGACCCCTCTCGCAGGACTATTGCTCATCCTTGTGTTGCTTAATAAAATTCTTCTCTGCCCTACTCACTCTCCAGTGCCTACATACTTTATTCTCTTGGTCACCCAACAAGATCCTAGAACTCGCTGAGCTATAGGTAGTGGGAACAAAAGAGCTGTATTGCTCACAGACCTGCAGGTGGGCGGGACTAAGGAGCTGTAACCCTCCCCTGTTGCTTGCCGAACTGTGAAAGTGAAAGATGTTCCTGGCCAGTTTGCCAAGCTGCAAGCAGTGGGGAATAAAAGAGCTGTAACCCTCTCTCTTGCTTACTGAGCTATGGGAATGAAGAGCTGCTGGGCACCACTCCCTTCCTCTCGCTGAGCAATGGGAAAGAGCTTCCAGATGCCATTCCCTCCTGCTTACCCAACTACAAAAGCCACAACAATAACAATATGTCAGCATCATTACTTTTGCACTTTGGGGTCACTATTAAATAAAATAAGGGTTACTTGAACACAAGCACTGTAACACTGCAGCAGTTGATCTGATTAATCAAGATGGCTACTGTAACTAACCAATGGGTAGAGTAGACAGAATACCTGACAAATGGGTGATTCATGTCCCAGGCAAGTTGGAGAGGGATGGCATGGGATTTCATCACGCTGCTCAGGATGGGATGCACTTTAAAACTTATGAATTGTTTATTTTTGAAAATTTCCATTTAATGTTTTCAGACCACAGCTGGTCTTTTCACATAATCCCATATTTCTTGGAGGTTTTGTTCATTTATTTTCACTCTTTTTTCTCTGATATTGCCTTCTTGCTTTATTTCATTGAGTTGATCTTCAATCTCTAATATCCTTTCTTCTGCTTGATCAATTCGGTGACTGAAACTTGTATATGCTTCGTGGAAGTTATCTTGCTGTGTTTTTCAGCTCCATCAAGTCATTTATATTCTTCTCTATGCTGGTTATTCTAGTTAGCATTTTGTCTAACCTTTTTCAAGGTTCTTAGCTTCCTTGAATTGTGTTAGAACATGCTCCTTTAGCCTGGGAGAAGTTTGTTATCACCCACCTTCTGAAGCCTGCTTCTGCCAATTCATCAAACTCACCTCTGATCCAGTTTTGTTCCCTTGCTGGTAAGGGGTTGTGATCCTTTGGAGGAGAAGAGGCGTTCTGGCTTTTGGTGATTTCAGCCTTTCTGTGCTCATTCCTTCCCATCTTCATGGATCTATCTACCTTTGGTCTTTGAAGATATCTACCTTTGGTCTTTGGTGAGTCTGGATGGAATTTCTGAGTGGATGTCCTTTCTGTTGATGTCTGAAGCTATTTCTTTCTGTTAGTTTTCCTTCTAACAGTCAGGCCACTCTGCTGCAGGTCTGCTGGAGCTTGCTGCAGTTCCACTCCAGATCCTGTTTGCCTGGGAATAACCCATGGGGGCTGCAGAACAGCAAGGATTACTGCCTGTTCCTTCCTCTGGTAGCTTCATCCCAAAGGGTACCTGCCAGATGTCAGCCAGGGCTCTCCTGTATAATGTGTCTCCCAGTTAGTATACACGGGAGTCGGGAATCACTTGAGGATGCAGCCTGTCCCTTAATGGAGCTCAAACACTGTGCAGGGGAGAGCCATTGCTCCTTTCAGGGCTGCTGAGCAGGTACATTAAAGTCTGCTGAAGCAGAACCCACAACCCCCTTTTCCCAGGTGCTCTGTCCCAGGAAGGTGGGGCTTTGTAAGTCCCTAATGGACTGCTGTCGTTTTTTTCAAAGATGCCCTGCCCAGCAAGAAGGGAATCTACTTGACAATCTGCCTGCAAAGGCCTTGGTGAGCTGTGGTGCTGGACTCTGCCCAGTTGCTGTGTAACCTTCCTGGTGGTTTTGTTTACATAGGCAATGTTGAAACCACCTATCAGAGCCTCAACAATGGCAGGTACCCCCCCCCCCCACCAAGTTTGAACATCCCAGGTTGAGCTCAGACTGCTGTGCTGGCTGCAAGAATCTCAAGTGAATGTATCTTAGCTTGCTGGTCTTCATGGGGCTAGGACCTGCTGAGCCAGCTGACTTGGCTCCCTGGCTTCAGCCCCCTTTTCAGGGCAATGAGCCCTCGCTGGTGTTCCAGGTGCGACTCAACTAAAACGGCTGCCCAGTTTTGTGCTGGAAACTGGGAGTCTGGTGTTGCAGGTGCCAGAGGTAATCTCCTGTTCTGCGGGTGGTGTAGACCATGGGAAAAGCACAGTATCTGAGCTGGAGTGCTGGAGTGTCCAGAAAAGTCCCTAATGGCTTCCCTCAGCTGAGAGAGAGTTCTCCAGCCCCTTGTGCCTCCCAGGTGAGGCGATGCCCCACCCCCTGCTTCAGCTTGCCCCCCTTGGGATGTTCCCCATGTCTAACCAGTCCCAATAAGATGAACCTGGTACCTCAGTTGAAAATGCAGAGATCATTCATCTTCTGTCACACTCTCGCTGGGAACTGCAGACTTGAGCTGTTCCTATTGAGCCATCTTGGTGGAAGTCCCTCAAAACAATTGTTTTTACTGCATGAATTTGGATAACTAAATTTTAGGGACATAGGGTCACATTGTAACACAATAGATTTTAATGTAACACTAATAGTGTATACGAAACTAGAAGAGACAGATGAGAGGGCTTGTGACTATTTGAACCATTTTTTTTAAACCTTGTGATTTTGTCTTTTAGCTTATTAACAATTTGTTTCTTTTGACATTTAAAAAAAGTAGAATGGTTTTCCTTAGTTTAAAATTTATATCAAATAAGTACTTGAGCTTACTATTTGTTATCCACATAAAATTGAACATTACTTTTTTTATATTTGTATATTGAATAATATAGAATACACATAGAGTTGTATACCTACCTATACCAGTTATGGATGTTCTTTTCTCTCCCAGGAGTTCTCCTTTTACACATTCAAATCATATTCATATTAGAGTTCTTTCCTTTGCTTCCTCAGACAGCAGCATTCACATTGAAAGTTAAATGTGATTTGAGAACATGTATAAAAATACAGTTGGCAAAGGTGCAAAGAAAAAAGAGTGAAAGAAATTCTGTATCAGAGAAAGGGATATTTTATGTGCAGGAACTACAGAAGGCAATGTGATGTTTGGTCGTATTTCTCCATCATTTGAAGGACTGTCATAAAATGTGTTAATCATTAAGGAAGACAAACTCTTTTTGAATACTTCATTCATATGTTATCTTTAAGTAAATCTGAAGCCACTACTTGTTATGCTAGTGATTTCCTGTCTACAATGGAGAAAAAAAGAATTACTATTTTTAATTATAGTATAGTGAAATCCTTGTCAGTGGGGCACATTGCATTCACTTGAGAACTATTTTACTGTTTTTATTTCATAAATATTAACAACATACTTTATCCATTTTGAAAGGTTTCCAGTTAAAGGTTTAAAGTGTGGAGGGCTGAAGCTGAGGAGTGAAAAGAAAAAATAGATAAGGTCTCAAAATTCTCTCTTCAGTACTAGCCTGAAAATTCTCTGTATTTTGAATTCTTCCTCTAGACAAAGAATTGAAGGAATTGTGACATGTATTTTTTAAAATATTACTTAACTAAATAGGAAAAAAATAATGGATCGCCGGTAATTTTTTTTTTTTTTTTTTTGAGAGAGGGTCTCACTTTTTTGCCCAGGCTGGAGTGCAGTGATGGGATCATAGCTCCTCACATCCTTGAACTCCTGGACTTCGAGCACTCCTCTCATCTCAGCCTACCAAGTACCTAGGACTACAGATGTGCGCCACCATGCCCTGTTAATTTAATTTTTTTTTTTTTTTTTTTTTTGTAGAGATGGGGTCTCCCTGTGTTGCCCAGGCTGGTGTTGAACTCTTAGGCTCAAGCAGTCTTCCCACCTCAGCCTCCCAAAGTGCTAGGATTACAGGCATTGAGCCACCAAGCACAATCCCATTTTTTTTCTTTTCTTTTTCTTCTTCTTCTATTTTTTTTTTTTTTTTTTTGAGACAGAGTCTCACTCTGTTGCCCAGGCTGGAGTGCAATGACAGCGATCTCGGCTCACTGCAACCTCCACCTCCCAGGTTCAAGTGATTTTCCTGCCTCAGCCCCGCTAGTAGCTGGGATTACATGTGCGCACCACTACACCCAGCTAATTTTTGTGTTTTTAATAGCGATGGGTTTCACCATGCTGGCCAGACTGGTCTGAACTCCTGATCCACCTGGCTCGACCTCCCAAAGTTCTGGGATTACAGGTGTGAGCCACTGCACCTGGCCGCACAATCCCATTTTTATTTTTAAATATAAAGATGGAGTTCCAGTATTTAGAAAAAACTCTTAATTCATCTTTATATTAAGCCCAATCAGTATATATCTATCATTTGTATTTCAAATTTTGTTACTCTTTTAAATACACCCCTTTACAGAACCATAAATTTGTCCATATATATCCTGAAAACTTCTGGCACAGAAATGCAATTGGCAGAGTCATTTATGAGGACAAAACTTGTGAACTCTAAAAGACGGCCATCCCTACTAGCACAGACTAAAAAAGAAAAAGATATCACTATCTGTGTCATCTTCATCTTTCTTCTTACAGCATTCCTAGCCTTAGAACATTCCTGTATCATCTTTACCTTACAACACTCCTAGCCCCTGAGATGTAGTAGGAGCTCAATACATGTTTTAATTTAAAGAAACACATAAATACTGTCATAATTACACAGTGCATTATCTTATTTGATCTTCAATTCCCTGAGGTCACTACCATTTTAATCTCTGTTTTATTAGTGAAAAAATCTTGACCGGTGAGTTTATGTAGCTTGCCCAAGGTCATATAACCTAAGTATATGGTACATTAACTTGTGTTTGCTACAGTGTTCTGAATACACATACTTTTTTAGAAGAAAGGGAAATTCAAAGTCTGCAGTGAGAGGGCTTTTTGAGTTCTAGTGGTTTCATTGTTGCAGACTTGTGATTGGTGTGTAAAAGGTGTTCAGCAGATTTGAAACGGATGTATGAATGCTCCAAGTTTCTGCTTTTGGCAGCAGATTTCTTTTTCTTTTTAAAGCAAATATCCAAAATGAGAAAAGGAGAAAAAAAAATCTTGGAAATCTTTATTTTCTTTTGAGAAGCCTTTTGAATATATGGGAGAAGAAATTCTCAGCAATTCTAGGCGGGTGCTCAGGCGTGCACACTGGTGACTGTTGATAGGTCCAAGTATACCATTTCTTTTAACAATGACATCAACTTATTTTCTTTTAATTTTCTACTCAATTTTCTGTTCTATGTTTAGATTTTTTTGGTAACATTAAACTGTTTTTGAAGCAGTTTCTAAGGAAACCTCTTATGCAAGGCACTTAAGTCAACAATTAGAAAGTTGTTATGTGTAAATTAAGTGAAATAGGCTGTGTGCCTAGAAGGACAGATGGGAAGGGGCACTTTCAGAGATTTCAGCTAGCACGGCCTATTTTTTTTTTCCAGCAGCCATCTGCAAAATAAGCTTTTCAAGGTCCCCCAAGGATGTTCAAGGTCAAATTGTGTGAACAGTTTTTAATTATCAAAATTCATGCATAAATAGTCATTTAATATCTTATTCCCCAAATAATACAAACACTATGATAACTAATGTACCTGTCTTGTTTTTAACAACCAAATAAACAGAATGTAGCATTTTACCTATGTAAATAAACATTTAGTAAATACATAAAATAATACTATAAAAACACTTAATAGAATTCCTGGCATACAGCTATCACTCAAAAATATTCGTTATAATTTAGCCACCAATCTTTCAATTCTCTCCTCCTATTTAGCCCTTTACATATTTATGTTTTCTAGAGCTCTCATCTCCTTTATATTATACTTCACAATCTTCTCTAGGCAATATCATTTACTCCACGGTTTTTGTTTTGTTTTGTTTTGTTTTGTTTTTAGAGACAGGGTCTTGCTCTGTCACCCAGGCTGGAGTGCAGTGGCGCCATCATAGCTCACTATAGACTTGACCTCTCGGCTCAAGCAATCTTCTTGCCTCAGCCTCCAAGCAGCTGAGACTACATGTGTGCACCACCACGCCTGGCTACTCCATGGTTTTAACTATCCTCTATATTCTGACAGTGTAATGGGGGCACTTAATTTACATCAAAACAACTGAGAGATGATCTATGAGGAGTGATATTAAGTCCTGAAACTTTCCGCATGATGAGAATGAGTTTTATTCCTAGAGGCCAGAGAACTGTACAACCACTGTAGGAAACTAAATGTTCTGGACAAGGCTATGTTGGTTTTAAGTCAGCCACTAAACATGAGGTATCTGAAACATGGCATTCCAAATAAATCCCCCCACTTACAGCTGCTGTCTTCACTTGTTTTGAAATCCCATTCTCTCTGATTTGTTCTAGTAATGTCCAGGCTTGACTGAGGCTCCATCTTCTCTTGCCATTCACACAAGCCATTGACTAAACTGCACTGTTTCTTCACAATGTTGGGAGGAAAATTCATCACCTCTACCCCCAATGCTACAAGCAGCTAAACTGGGACACATCCATATTATTCTGGGTCCCAGTGTTAAATCTCTCTAATTGACATTCATATACTCAGCCATTATTCCCAAAGCAAAAATTAATAGTGCTCTCTTTCACTCTCAAAAATGTCTTTGTTTATATGATAAATTCTATGATCACCTCCTTAAAGTTCACCCAAGTTAGAATGATACGGTGATTGAAGAGTGGGGATGCTAATTCCAGTCCCTTGATATGCTGGCACCTAGCCTCTCTCATTACAACTGAGGTCCTGGCATTGAGCCAAGGCCACCAGTTCAAGGCCAACTTTTCTGTTAACTTGAATGACTTCTTTAGAGCTGTTGGTGCACTTAGCAGATAGCTGGCCTCCGCTGGGAGCTCCTCGGTGCTGCAGAAATATTCTATTTGCAGTGAATCCAAAAAGCTGGGGGATAAGAAGGTCTCAATCTCTTTCATCCAGGAAAGCTCTCACTCTCCTAATGTGAAGTTAAGCACCTTTCTCTGGTATGCATGAATTATGCATACCAGATAGTGTTACTTTGCCAAGCCTAGAAACTTTCCACTTTTACCTTCTATCATGTATCACGTGACTAAAATAGTCAACTGATATGATTCTGTATGGATAAAGATTTGTCCAAGGTTACAGATCATCTCACTCAAAGATTTAGAAGCACCTCATAATTTTTAAATGGCAGCTTCTCTTGCTTTTATTTATGCATACCTATTTATATTATATACACACTCATTCATATTTATAAGCATAGAAAGAATTTTGAAGGTTATTCTTCAAATATGTATAAAAGCAATTTTTTTCTCCCAGTCAAACTAAAGAATAAAGGAACACATCAAAATCATCCTGGGTACATTTTCACCAGCAAGTATTTCTTGAGTGCCAGCAATATGCTAGCCACTGTATGTATAAAGTAACATAAGCAATGAAATAATTGAAATTTGAAAAAAAATCTTTTTTTGTAGTTTGTGGCTCCCTAACCAAATTAATTGCACATTCATCCTTTTCCTATGGAATATCATATTTATTTCCAGTATAGCATATGTCACACTATATTATAGTCATTTGCTTCATTTTATTGCCACTACTAGATTGAAATCTCCTTGAAAGGAAACTCTGCCTCTTTATTTTTATAATGACCAATGCTTGGCTTATCATAGGTGCTAATTGTTTTTTTTTTCCTTGATGTTAATTTCTTAACTTTCCCTTATGTAAATCAATTTAGAGCTAAAATAACTTAGTGGAGTTGAAATCTGTGAGAAATGGCTTCAGCAGCAGGCTGAAAAAAAAGAAAAGCAGTTATAGAAATGATTGCCTAAGTTAAAGTGCCCAGAACAGAATTGAATATGAAATTCCAGACCTTGATGTAAAATTAAACTTCAAGCTCAGAGTCAGAGGACAATGTGTAAGTTTCAGAATGATTATAGCTTCCAGGAAACTTAACAGAGTTGACATATGATGACCTTTAAGTTTACTCTGAGTAAGAACCATGTGTTACCATATCCATGTATTCTGTAAAGATAGTACCTTAAAGTAGATGCTAAATAAATGCTGTAGAAAGAATGGGTCTGCATTTATTACATAATTTACATTAAGTGTTCTACTAGAAGTAGTATTTATTTTAATATTTAAAGCTTATTTAATAATAAGAAAGCTATTGCTAATTATAAATATAGTATATGCTTAGGAGTTAATGTTTCTTTATAAACACAGCAGTTATTAGGTGCTCAACACAGGCAAAAGAAAAAGAAGACCATAATTTCATCCTCTATGACTGGCCTACCAAAATTAGGCATTTTCCCTCCTATCATTTGTTAGTCTCTCTCTAATGCAGCTCCTATTTCTCTGCTGATGTTACTTATAGCTACTTATATACCTGTCAATTTTACTCACTGTGGACCCCTCAAGGGACCCATGTGTGGCAGCTGAGGTTCTGGCATTGAGCCAATGTCACCAGTCCTTGACTATCTCTTTCAATACTATTTCTTCTGATACTTATTCAAACAACTTCAGGAGTCTCAGTTTCCTTGTGTATAAAGTGGTAAAAATAACTCTTTCCCTCATAAGAATGTTGTGAAGATAAAATGAGTCAATGTATGAATAAACTACTTAGTGTCACCTAAGTTTCTGCATATTTGAAGTCATCCCTTCCATGATAATCAAATAAGCCCTCTATTCGATAAAGTAGGAAACCCAATGCCTTTCCAATATTTAATGGGCATTCCCAAGAAAGGTTCTAGTCTCCCCCACATCTTGCACTTGGAATCCCTGCTCCAACGTTTTCAGTACACCTTGCTCCCAATCTTAACTATACTGTTTGTTCTCTACCCCCTGTTCTCATAGCTGCTCTTCTGTCTACCCTGGTGTATTAGTCAGGGTTCTCCAGAGAAATAGAACCAGTAGGTTTTGATATTATCAGATTTATTATAAGGAATATAATAAATGGTTATGGAAGTAAAAAGTCCCACAATCTGCCATCTGCAAGCTAGAGACCCAGGAAAGTAAATGGTATAAATTCTATTCCAAGTCTGAAGGCCTAAGAATCATTTATAATGGTGTAAGTCCCAGTCCAAGGAAAAGACTGATATCTCAGCTCAAGCAGTCAGGAAGAAAAAGAGAATTCACCTTTCTTTTACAGTTTTTGTTCTATTTGGACTCTCAATGGATTAAATGATGCCCACCCATGTTGGGAAAGACGTTCTGTTTTACTCAGTTGACTAACTCATATTCTAATCTCTTCCAGAAACACTCTCACAGACATACCAGTAATAACGTCTAACCAGATATCTGGACATCTCATTGCTCAGTCAAGTTGACACATACAATTAACCATCGCACTTGGTATGGACAATTCCTTCTGCCTCATTCCTTTAAAGCACGATTCACACATCAGTAATGTGCTTAATTGATTTTCACTGGTTCCTTGGTAATTTTGGGATTATGAGGCAGAGGTGCTAATTGCGATGGAGAGCGGGAAACAGCACCTTCAGTATTTACCCTCACCTCCCAGAAATGCATCACTTTTGTCAGCTTTGGGGATTTTTGATTGCCTAGGTGTGTGTCTTTTTAGGTGCTGTTCTCTCACCAGGCAGCTAAGTCCACAATCAGGAGTATTGTGTGCGTATGTGTGTGTTGGGGGATGATGGGAGGGGAAGGATGGCTTGTATTAAATGACCTCAGCCTTAGAATTTACCTCTGCTTTTGAATGCCCCTTTCAAATGCAAATCCTTGTTCTTGCATGTGTAGTCTCATAAACTATTTCTCCAATCCTCCTAGATATTCTGTAAGTTCCCACTATCTGTTTACAAAAATACTTTATTGAGTATAATTTACATTCAATAAAATTTACACATTTTAAGTTCATAATTGATGAGTTTTGTTAGATACCTATGTGAAGAGGAAGACAAAGATGGCTGAATGAAGGCCTCTACCAACTGCACCCCTCCAGAGAAACATCAAATTTAACAACCATCTATACAAAAACACACCTTCATAAGAACCAAATGTCAGGTGAGCAATCACAGTACCTTTTTTTAACTTCATATTGCTGAAAGAGGCACCAAAGAGGTTAGAAAAGATAGTCGTGGATTGCTGATGCCACCCCTCCCCCATCCTCTGGCAATGGTTGCATGGAACAGAGAGAGAATCCGTGTGCTTAGGGGAAGGAGACAGAGTGATTGTAGAACTTTGCTTTGAACTCAGTGCTGCCCTGTCACACTGGAAAGCAAAAGAAGGCTGAACTCAGCCAATGCCCATGGAGACAGCATTTAGACGAGCCCTAGACCAAAGGGAATCACTGATCCCAGCAGTTGGAACTTGAGTTGCTGCAGGACTTGCTACTGTGCGCTAAAGTGCTCTGGGGTTCTAAAAAAAAATGTGAAAGGCAATCTAGGCCACAAGGATTGCAATTTTTAGGCAAGTTCTAGTGCTGTACTGGGCTCAGACTTGGGGGAGCATGCCATCTAGGGAGACAGCAGGTGGGGGTGGCTTAAGGGAGTGATTGTGCCACCCCTCCCACAACCCCAGACAGCACAGCTCACAACAACAAAAGTGACTCCTTCCTTCTGGTTGAGGAAAGAAGAGGGAAGAATAAAGAGGGCTTTTTATTGAATCCTGGATATGAGCACAGCCATAGTAAGATAGGACACTAGACAGAGTTGTGAGGCCTCCATTTCAGGCCCTTGCTTCTGGATAACATTTATAGATATGCCCTGGGCCAGAAGGGGAAATTGCTACCTTGAAGGGAAGGACCTAGTCCTGGCAGGATCCCTTACCTGCTGACTAAAAACACCTTGGGCACTGAATAACCAGCAGCGTTATCCAGGTATTATGCCATGGGCCTTGAATGCAGACTCTAAGACACGTTGAATTCTGGTGAGACCCAGCACATTCCCAGCTGTGGTGACTATGGTGAGAAACTCCTTAAGCTTGAGAAAAGCAGAGGGAAAAGTCAGGGGACTTTGTATTGCACCTTAGATACCAGCTCAGCCACAGTGGGATAGAGCACCAAGTGGGCTCTTGGGATCTCCAATTACAGGTTTTGGCTCTTGGATGGCATTTCTGGGCCTTTCCTAGGCCAGAAGGGAGCCCACTGTTGTGAAGGTGAGTCCCAGGCCTGGCAGCCTTTATCATATGCTGATTGAAGAACCTGTGGGCCTTTGAACATTGACAGTAGCTTAGCAGTATTCCCTGTGGGCCTTAAGTAGTGGTGGCCATGGGGGAGAGGTGCTTGTGGAAAGGGAAGGGAAGAGTGGTTTGAGTGTGAGCTTAGCTACAGTGAGTAGAATACCAAGTAGATTTATAAGGTTTTTGACTTCAGTCTCTGGCTGCTGGCTGGCATCTCTTGACCTACCCGGAACCTGAGGGAATGCACCATCCTGAAGGGAAGGACACAAGTCTGGCTGGCTTTACCACCTGCTGATTGTAGAGCCCTGGGACCTTGAGCAAACATAGGCTAGGTAATAATAACAGCAGGCTTTGGGCAAAACCCAGTGCTGTACTGACTTTAAACCTGATCCAGCACAGTGCCAGGGGTGGTGGTCACAGGAGTGCTTGTGTCACCCCAATCCCAGCTCCAGGTGGGTCATAACAAGACATTCCATTTGTTTGAAAAAATGGAAGTAAGGGAAGAGAACAAGGTTCTTTGCCTAGTAATCCAGAGAATTCTTCTGGGTCTTATCTAAGACCATCAAGGCAGTATCTTCTAGAGTCTGCCAGAACCACATTGTTGCTGGGTTTGGGGTCCCAACAACAATGTAGACACAGCTTAGATCATAATACTCAAGTCCCTTCAGATACATGGACATCTTTCCCAAGAATTATGGCTACAAATCAGCCCAGACAGTGAAAACCACCGTCTATACCTAACTCTTAAATGCCTAGACACTAACAAGCATCCACAAGCATCAAGATCTTCCAGGAAAATATGAGCTCAACAAATGAACTAAATAAGGCACTAGGGACCCATCCTGGCGAAACAGAGATATATGACCTTTCAGACAGAGAATTCAAAATAGGTGTTTTGAGGAAACTTAAAGAAATTAAAGTCAACACAGGGAAGAAATTCAGAATTCTATCACATACATTTAACAGAAAGATTAAAATAGTTAAAACAATCAAACAAAAATTCTGGAGTTGAAGAACAAAATTTACATGGTGAAAAATGCATCACAGTCTCTTAGTAGCAGAACTGATTAAGCAGAAGAAAGAATTTATGAGCTTAAGAAAGGCTTTTTGAAATATAAATAGTCATATGAGACAAAATAAAAATAATGAAGCACAACTATGAGATCTAGAAAATAGCCTCAAAAGGGCAAATATAAGACTTATTGGCCTTAAAGACAAAGTAGATAAAGAGATAGGGGGTAGAAAGTTCATTTAAAGGTATAATAACAAAGAACTTCCCAAACCTAGAGAAAAATATTAATATCTAAGTACAAGAAGGTTATGTAACACCAAGTGGATTTAACCCAAAGAAAACTGCTTCAAGGCATTTATTAATCAAACTCCCAGATATCATAGCTAAAGAAAGAATCATAAAAGAAGCAAGAGAAAAGAAAGTAATAACATACAATGGATGATCCAATATGTCTGGTAGCAGACTTTTCAGAGGAAATTTTACAGGCCAGGTGAAAGTGGCATGTAAGAGAGTGGTGTACCTAAGTGTTGAAGGAAAAACCTGTTACCCTGCAAATATGCTTTGAAACGTGAAAATATCCTTCAAACATGAAGGAGAAATAAAGACTTTCCCAGAAAAACAGAAGCATCAATACTAGATCTATCCAACAATAAATTATAAAAGGAGTACTTCAATCAGAAAGAAAAGGATGTGGCAATAAGTAATCACCTGAAGGTACAAAACTTACTAGTAACAATAAGTACACAGAAAAACACAGACTACTTCAACACTACAACAGTGATGTGTAAACTACTCTTGTCCTAACGAGAAAGACTAAATATGAACCAATCAAAGATAACAACTACAACTTTTGAAGACATAGTACAATAAGATATGAAGAAAAACAACAAAAAGTTAAAAGCAGGAGAATGAAGCTTAAGTATAGAGTTTTTATTAGTTTTCTTTTTGCTTCTTTATGCAAACTATTAAATTGTTATTATCTTAAAATAGCAGGTTATAGATATTATTTTCAAGCCTCATGGTAACCTCAAATCAAAAAACATACAATAGATGCACAAAAAATAAAAAGTGAGAAATTCAACCATACTACTAGAGAAAATCACCTTCACTAAAATTAAAGACAGAAAAGAAGGAAAGAAGAAAAAAAGATCAGAAAACACATAACAAAATGGCAGGAGTAAGTCCTTACTTATCAATACAAGCATTGAATATAAAAGGAATAAATGCTCCAATTAAAAGACATAAAGTGGCTGAATGGATTTTAAAAAAAAAAGACCCAATGAACTGTTGCCTAGAAGAAACACACTTCACCTATAAAGACAGACAAAGACTGAAAATAAAGGGATGGAAAAAGATATTCCATGCCAATGGAAACCAAAAAAGAGCAGGAATAACTATACTTATATCTCACAAAATAGATTTCAAGGCAAAAACTATAAGAGACAAACAAAGTTATTATGTATGATGAAGGGGTCAAATCATCAAGAGGCTTGAACAATTTTAAATATATAGGTACCCAATATTGAAGCACCAAGATATATAAAGCCAATAACATGAGAACTAAAGAGATAAAAGCCAATAAAATAATAGCTGGAGACTTCATTCTTCCACTTTCAGAATTAGACAGATCTTCCAGACAGAAAGTCACCAAAAAAAAACCATCAGACATAATCTGCACTATAGACCAAATGTACCAAATAGATGTTTAGAGAGTATTTCATCCAAAGGCTGAAGAATACACATTCTTCTTCTCAGCACATAAATTATTCTCAAAGATAGATTATTATGTTGTCACAAAACAAGTTTTAGAACATTTTTAAAAAATTGAAATAATATCAAGCATCTTCTCTGAGAACAGTGGAATAAAACTGAAAATCAATAAGAAGAGGAATTTTGGAAGGTATACAAACATATGGAACTTAAATAATATGCTCCTAAAATGACCAGTGGGCCAATAAAGAAATTAAGAAGAAAACTGAAAACGTTTTTGAAACAAATGATAATGAAAACACAACATACTCAAACCTATGGGAAACAGTGAAGGCAATACTAAGAGGGACGTTTATAGCTATAAGAACCTACATTAGAAAAAGGAAAACTTCAAATAAATGACCTAATAATGCATCTTAAATAGAAAATCAGGAGGAAACCAAACTCAAAATTACTAGAAGAAAAGAAATAATAAAGATTAAAGCAGAAATAAGTGAAATTGAAATGAAAAAAATACAAACACCTCATGTTTTCACTCATAGGAGGATGATGAACAATGAGAATACCTGGGCACAGGGAAGAGAACAACACTCACTGGGCTAGGTGATCGGGGTGTGAAGGGGAGGGGAGAGGAGGGACAGCAGTGGGATGCAGGGAGAATGGGAAGGGATAACATGGGAGAAATGGCTGATGAAGGCGATGGGGTGGGGGAATGGAGACAGCAAACCATCATGGCATGTATGTACCTATGCAACGGATGCATGATGTGCACATGTACCACAGAGCCCAAAGTAAAAAAAAAAAAAATAAAAAAAAAAAATCAACCAAATGTAAAGTTCATGTTTTTAGAAGACAAAAAATTTGACAAACCTTTAGCCAGACTAAGAATAAAAGAAAGAAGACCCAAATAAATAAAAATCAGAGTGACAAAGGAGACATTACAAACTTTACCACAGAAATTGAAAGGATCGTTAGTGCCGCCTATGAGCAACTATATGCCAATAAATTGGAAAACCTAGAAGAAATGGATAAATTCCTAGACACGTAACCTACTAAGATTGAACCATTAAGAAATTTGAACCTGAATAGAGGAATAACAAGTAATAAGATCAATGCTATAATGAAAAGTCTCCTGGCAAAGAAAAACCCAGGTCTCGATAACTTCATTGCTGAATTCTACCAGACATTTAAAGGACATATACCTATTTTACTCAAATGATTCTAAAAAATGAAGGTGGAGGGAATAATTTCAAACTAATTTTACATGGCTAGCATTACCTTAATACCTAAACCAGACAAAGACACGTCAAAAACAAAGGACAGGCCAATATCCCTGATAAATATTGGTGCGCAACTCCTCAACAAAATGCTAGCAAACTGAATTCAACAACACATTGAAAAGATTACTCATCATGATCAAGTAGGATTTATCCTGTGGATACAAGAATGGTTTGCTATACACAAATCAATCAATGTGATATTTCATATCAACTGGATGGAGTGCAAAAACCTTATGATCATTTCAATTCTGAAAAAGCATTTGATAAAATTTAACATTTCTTTCTGATAAAAATCCTCATAATACTGGGTATAGAATGAACATACCTCAAAATAATGAAAGCCATATGTGACAGGCCCACAGCCAGTATTATACTGATTGGAGAAAAACTTAAAGCCTTTCCTCTAATATTTGGAACATGACAAGGATGCCCACTGTTACCACTGTTATTCAACATAGTACTAGAAGCTCTAGCTAGAGCCATCAGATAAGAGAAGGAAATAAAAGGCATCCAAACACAGAAGAAGAAGTCAAATTATCCTCACTTGCACATGATATAACCTTATATTTGGGAAAAAACCTATAGACTCCACCAAAAAACTATTAAAACTGAGAAATAATTCAATAAAGTTGAGAATACAAAATCAACATATAAAAATCAGTAGCATTTCTATATGCCAATGGCAAACAATCTGAAAAAAGAAATCAAGAAAATCAAGAGAGTAATCCCATTTATAATAGCTACAAATAAAACAAAATACCTAGGAATTAGCCAAAGAAATGAAAGATCTCTGTAAAAGAAAAGTATAAAATATTAACACACAAAATTGAAGAGGACACAAAAAAGGAAAGATATTTCATGTTCATGGATTGAAAGAATGAATATTGTTAAAATGTTCATACTACCCAAAGTGATCTACAAATTCATTGCAATCTCTACCAAAATACCAATGACATTCTTTGCAGAAATAATAAAAAAGTTTTAAAATTCATATGGAACCACAAAAGACCCCAAAAGTTTGTGGTGCTTTGTGTATATGTGGTACTACTCAGCCATAAAAAGAATAAAATCAGCTGGGTGCTGTGACTCATGCCTGTAATTCCAGCACTTTGGGAAGATGAGGTGGGTGGATCATGAGGTGGGTAGTTCAAGACTAGCCTGACCTACATGGTGAAACCCCATCTCTACTAAAAATACAAAAATTAGCCAGACGTGGTGGCATGTGCCTGTAATCCCAGCTATTCAGGAGGCTGAGGCAGGTGAATTGCTTGAACTCGGAAGGCAGAGGTTGCAGTGAGCTGAAATCATGCCACTGCTCTCCAGCCTGGGTGACAGAGCAAGACTCCATCTCAAAAAAAAAGAAAAAAGAAAGAAAGAAAGAAAAAAGAAAGAAAGAAAGAAAAAGAAAGAAAAGAAATCCTGTCATTTACAACAACATGGATGGAACAGGAAGTCTTTAAGTGAAATAAACCAGGCACAGAAAGACTAACTTCACATGGTCTCACTTATTTGTGGAAGGTAAAAAATAATAGCCAAAGCTACTCTGAGCAAAACAAAACAAAACAAAACAACAAAACAAAACTGGAAGGGTCACATTACCTGACTTCAAATTATACTACAGAGCTATGCTAACCAAAACACCATGACACTGTCATAAATAAAGACACATAAAGCAATGGAACAGAATAGAGAACCCAGAAACAAATTTATACATCTACAGTGAACTGGTTCTTGATGAAGTTGCCAAAAATACACACAGAGGAAAAGATAGTCTCTTTAATAAGTGGTACTGGGAAAATGGGATATCTATATGCAGAAGAATGAAATTATTTCTCTATCTCTTGCAATATAGAAAAGTCAAATCAAAATGGATTCAATACTTAAATTTAAGACCTCAAACTATGAAACTACTAAAAGAAAACACTAAGGAAACTCTCCAGGACATTGGATATGGCAAAGATTTCTTCAATAATACCCTAAAAGCACAGACAACCAAGGCAAAAATAGGCAAACTGGATCACATCAAGTTACAAAGCTTCTACAAAGGAAAATAATCAATCAACAAAGTAAAGAGAAAACTCACTGAATGGGAGAAAATATTTGCAAACCATCCACCTGACGAGGGATTAATAACCAGAATATATATAAGGAGCCAAAACAACTCTATAGGAACAAATCTAATAATCTGATTAAAAAATGAGCAAAATAGCTATATATATATTTCTCAAAAGAAGACATACACATGGCAAACAGATATATGAAAAGTTGCTCAACGTCATTGATTATCAGAGAAATGCAAATTAAAACTACAATAGGATATCATTGTACCATAGTTAAAGTGTTTTTTATCCTAAAGATAGGCAATAACAATTGCTCATGAAGTTGTGGGAAAAAGGGGACTCTCGTACACTGTTGGTGGGAATGTAAATTAGTACAACCATTATGGAGAATAGTTTGGAGGTTCCTCAAAAAATAAAAATAGGACCACAATACAATCTACCAATCCCACTGCTAGGTATATACCCTAAAGAAAGGAAATTAGTATATCCAAGAGATAGCTATACTCCCATGTTTATTGCAGCACTATTCACAATAGTGAAGATTTGGAACCTAAGTGTATATGAACTGCTGAATGAATAAAGAAAATGTGGTACATATACACAATTGAGTACTATTCAGCCATAAAAAAGAATAACATCCTGTCATTTACAACAATATGGATGCAACTGGAAGTCTTTAAGTGAAATAAGCAGGCACAGAAAGACAGACTTCACATGTTCCTACTTATTTGTGGGGAGGTAAATATTAAAACAATTGAATTATTAGAGGTAAAGAGTAGAATGATGGTTACCAGAGGCTAAAAAGGGTAGTGAAAGGGTAGGGGTATTGAGGATGGTTAATGGGTAAAATAATTAGACAAAAAATAATTAGAATGAATAAGACTTGGTGTTTGATAGAACAACAGGGTAACTAGTCAATAATAATTTAATTGTATGTTGTAAAAACTAAAGTAGTATAATTGTACATTGTAAAACAAGTAAAAGAGTTGAACACAGGAGACAGTTGAGAGAGGATCCAAGATGGCTGAATGGGAACAGCTCTGGATTGCAGTTCCCAGTGAGAACAATGCAGAGGGTGAGTGAACACCACATTTCTAAATGAGTTATTACTGCCCACAGACCAGCAGATTCCTGGGCTGAAAAGTGCCACAAGTTTCCAACACAGCTGTTTCAGCCAGTGCAGTGGGTGTCTGCACAAAAACTCACAAAAATCTGGGTGGCTGTTTCAACTGGCACCCGGAATGCGTGGGAGATAGGGCTGCCCATCCAACTGAAAAAAGGGAAAATAGGGGCTAGGTGATCTGGCTCAGGAGGGCCCACCCCCCACAAAGACCAGCAGTCTGAAATGCTCTGAATTGAGAGTTTCGCAGCAAGCGCAGCTGGACCTGGGACGGTCTTAGCTCTGCTGGAGGAAGGGCATCCACCATTACTGAGGCAGTCCACCATTACCGAAGCATCCACCATTACTGAGGCAGTCCACCATTACCAAGGCAGTCTGTCATTACTGAGCAGACCACCATTACTGAGGCAGTTCTAACTATACCTCTATAAACAAAACTGCAAAGAGGTTCACACAGCAGCTTGGCAGCGCCCACGGCAGCTCAGCAATGCCTCGCTGGCAGACTGTGACTAGGCTACCACCTTGCTGGGCAGGGAAGCTCTGAAAAAAGGCAGCAGCATGTCAGGAACTTATAAATAAACCCCACCTTCCCAGGACAGAGCACTTGGGAAAAAGGCAGTTATGAGTTCCACTGCAGTAGACTTAAACATACCTGCACAGCAGATCTGAACACAACAATGGAGTTCACAGCTCAGCACTTGAGCTCCTATAAGGGACAGACTGTCTCCTCAAGCAGCTCCCTGACCCCCGTAGATCTAAAGAGTCACCTCATAAAGGAGAGCTCAGGCTGACATCTGGTGGGTCTCCTTCTGGGACAAAGATAACAGAAGAAGAAACTGGCAGCAACCCTTACTGTTCTGCAGCTGCCGCAGGTGATCATCAGGCAAGCAGGGTCTAGAGTGGACCTCCAGCAGTCCTACAGCAGAGGGGCCTGACTGTTAGAAGGAAAATTAAGAAACAGAAAGAAAGAACTTCATCATCAACAAAAAGAATGTCCACTCAGAGACCCCACCTGAAAGTCACAAACTATAAAGACCACAGGTAGATAAATCCACAAAGATTGGAAGAAACCAGCACAAAAAGGATGAAAACACCCAAAACCAGAATGCCTCTCCTCCTCCAAGGGATCACAACTCATCACCAGCAAAGGAACAAAGCTGGATGGAGAATGAGTCTGATGAATTGACAGAAACAGGCTTCAGAAGGTGGGTAATAACAAACTTCTCTGAGCTAAAAGAACATGTTCTAACCCAATGCAAAGAAACTAAGAACCTTGAAAAAAGGTTTGAAGAAATGCTAACAAGAATAAACAGCTTACAGAAGAATATAAATGACTTAATGGAGCTCAAAAACACAACAAGAGAACTTCTTGAAGCATAGACAAGTTTCAATAGCCGAATCGACCAAGCAGAAGAAAGATAACAGAGATTGAAGATCAACTCAATGAAATAAAATGAGAAGGCAAGATTAGAAAAAAAACAGTGAAAACAAATGAACAAAGCCTCCAAGAAATAGGGGATTATGTATGTTTGATAGGTGTACCTGAATGTGAAAGAGAGAATGAATCCAAACTAAAAAACTCTTCAGGATATTATCCAGGAAAACTTCCCCAACCTACCAAGGCAGGCCAATATTCAAGTCCAGGAAATACAGAAAACACCACAAAGATACTCCTCAAGAAGAGCAACCCAAAGGCACATAATCATCAGATTCACCAGGGTTGAAATGAAGGAAAAAATGCTAAGGGCAGACAGAGAGAAGGTCGGGTTACCCGCAAAGGGAAGCCCATCAGACTCACAGCAGATCTCTTGCCAGACACCCTAAAAGCCAGAAGAGAGTGGTGGCCAATATTCAACACCCTTAAAGAAAAGAACTTTCAACCTAGAATTTCATATCCAGCCAAACTAAGCTTCATAAGTGAAGGAGAAATAAAATCCTTTGTGAACAAGCAATTGCAGAGAGATTTTGTCACCACCAGGCCTGCCTTAGAAGAGCTCCTGAAAGAAGTACTAAACATAGAAAGGAACAACAGGTACCAGCCACTGCAAAAACATACCAAATGGTATATACAACATTGACACAATGAAGAAACTGTGTCAACTATTGGGCAAAACAACCAGCTAACATCAAAATGGCAGGATCAAATTCACACATAACAATATTAACCTTAAATGTAAATGGGCTAAATGCCCCAATCGAAAGACACAGACTGGCAAATTGGATAAAAAGTCAAAACCCATCGGTGTGCTGTATCCAGGAAACCCATCTCACATGCAAGGACACACATAGGCTCAAAATAAAGGAATAGAGGAAGATTTACCAAGCAAATGGAGAGCAAAAAAAAGCAGGAGTTGCAATCCTAGTCTCTGATAAAATAAACTTTAAACCAACAAAGATCAAAAGAGACAAAGAAGCACATTACATAATGGTAAAAGGATCAGTGCAACAAGATGAGCTAACTATCCTAAATATACATGCACCCAAAACAGGAGCACCCAGATACATAAAGCAAGTTCTTAATGACCTACAAAGAGACTTAGACTCCCACACAATGATAGTGGGAGACTTTAACACTCCACTGTAAGTATTAGACTGATCAATGAGACAACATAAACAAGGATATCCAGGACTGACTCAGATCTGGACCAAGCAAACCTAATAGACATCTACAGAACTTTCCACCCCAAATCCACAGAACATACATTCTTCTCTGCACCACATCACACCTACTCTAAAATAGACCATATATTTGGAAATAAATCACTCTTCAGCAAATGCAAAAGAATGCAAATCGTAACAAACAGTCTCTCAGACCACAGTGCAATCAAATTAGAACTCAGGATTAAGAAACTAACTCAGAATTGCACAACTTCATGGAAACTGGACAACTGGCTCTTGATTGTCAACTGGATAAACAATGAAAGGAAGGAAGAAATAAAGATGTTCTTCGAAACCAATGAGAACGAAGACACAACATACCAGAATCATTGGGACACATTTAAAGCAGTGTCTAGAGGAAAATTTAAGCTATAAATGCCCACATGAGAAGCAAGGAAAGATCTAAAATCAACGCCCTATCATCAAAATTGAAAGAGCTAGAGGAGCAAGATTAAAAAAAAAAAAAAACTCAAAAGCTAGCAGAAGACAAGAAATAACTAAGATCAGAGAAGAACTAAAGGAGATAGAGACACAAAAAACTCTTCAAAAAATCAATAAATCCAAGAGCTGGTTTTTTGAAAAGATCAACAAAATAGAAAGACCACTAGCCAGATTAATAAAAAAGAAAGAGAGAATAATCAAATAGATGCAATAAAAAACAATAAAGAGGATATCATCAGCAATTCCACAGAAATACAAACTACCATCAGAGATTACTACAAACAACTCTGTGCACACAAACCAGTAAACCTGGAAGAAATGGATAAATTCCTGGACACTTACATCCTCCCAAGCCTAAACCAGGAAGAAGTGAAAACCCTGAATAGAGCAATAACAAGGGCTGAAGTTGAGGCAGCAATTAATAGGCTACCAACCAAAAAAAGCCCAGGTCCAGATGGGTTCACAGCCGAATTCTACCAGATGTACAAAGAGTAGCTGGTACCACTCCTTCTGAAACTATTCCAAACAATCCAAAAACAGGGAATTCTTCCCAGATCATTTTATGAGACCAGCATCATCATCCTGATACCAAAACCCAGCAGAGATTCAACCAAAAAAAGAGAAAACTTCAGGCCAATATCCATAATGAACATAGATGCAAAAATCTTCAATTAAATACTGGCAAACCAATTGCAACAGCACATCAAAAAGCTTATCCATCACGATCAAATAGGCTTCATCCCAGGGACGCAAGGCTGGTTCAACATACACAAGTGTATAAATGTAATCCACCACATAAACAGAATCAAAGACAAAAACCACATGATTATCTCAATAGAAGCAGAGAAGGCCTTCAACAAAATTCAACAGCCCTTTATGCTAAAAACTCTCAATAAACTGGGTATTGACAGAATGTATCTCAAAATAATAAAAGCTATTTATGACAAGCCCACAGCCAACATCATACTGAATGGGCAAAAACTGGAAGCATTCCCTTTGAAATCTGGCACTAGACAAGGATGCCCTGTCTCACCACTCCTATTCAATATAGTATTGGAAGTTCTAGCCAGAACAATCAGGAAAGAAAAAGAAATACAAGTATTCAATTAGGAAAGGAGGAAGTCAAATTGTCTCTATTTGCAGACAACATGATTATATATTTAGAAGACCCCATTGTCTCAGCACAAAATCTCCTGAAACTGATAAGCAACTTCAGCAAAGTCTCAGGTTACATCAATGTGCAGAAATCACAAGAATTCCTATACACCAATAACAGATAGAGAGCAAAATCAAAAGTTAACTCCCATTCACAACTACTACAAAGAGAATAAAATACCTAGGAATACAACTAACAAAGGATGTAAAGTATCTCTTCAAGGAGAACTACAAACCACTGCTTAAGGAAATGAGAGAGGACACAAACAGATGGAAAAACATTCCATGTTCATGGTTAGGAAGAATCAGTATTGTGAAAATGGCCATAATGCCCAAAGTAATTTATAGATTCAATGCTATCTCCATCAAGCTACCTATGACCCTCTTCACAGAACTGGAAAAAACCATCTTAAACTTCATATGGAACCAAAAGAGAGCCCACACAGCCAAGACAATTCTAAGCAAAAAGAACAAAGCAGAAAGCATCATGCTACCTGACTTCAAACTATACTACAAGGCTACTGTAATCAAAACAGCATGGTACTGGTACCAAAACAGAGATATAGACCAATGGAACAGAACAAAGGCCTCAGTGGCAGTGCCACACATCTACAACTATCTGATCTTTGACAAACCTGACAAAAACAAGCAATGGGGGATAGGATTCCCTGTTTAATAAATGGTGTTGGGAAAACTGGCTAGCCATGTGCAGAAAGCAGACACTGGACCCCTGTCTGACACCTTACACTAAAATTAAATTCAGATGGATTAAAGACTTAAACATAAGACCTAACACCATAAAAACCCTAGAAAAAAACCTAGGCAAAACCATTCAGGACATAGGCATAGGAAAGGACTTCATGACTAAAACACCAAAAGCATTGGCAACAAAAGCCAAAATAGACAAATGGGATCTTTTAAACTCCACAGCTTCTGTACAGCAAAAGAAACAATCATTAGAGTGACCTGGCAACCAACAGAATGTAAAAAAATTTTGCAATCTACCCCATCTGACAAAGGGCTAATATCAAGAATCTACAGAGAACTAAATCAGATTTACAAGAAAAAAATAAACCCATTCAAAAGTGGAGGAAGGACATGAACAGACACTTTTCAAAAGAAGACATTTATGAGGCCAACAAACATATGAAAAAATGCTCATCATCACTAGTCATTAGAGAAATGCAAATCAAAACCACAATGAGATACCATCTCACACCAGTTAGAATGGCAATCATTAAAAAATCTGTAGACAACAGATGCTGGAGAGGATGTGGAGAAATAGGAACACTTTTACACTGTTGGTGGGAGTGCAAATTAGTGCAACCATTGTGGAAGACAGTCTGGTGATTCCTCAAGGACCTAGAAATAGAAATTCCATTTGACCCAGCAATCCCATTACTGGGTATATATCCAAAGGATTATAAATTATCCTATTATAAGGTATGTTCATTGTGGCACTGTTTACAATAGCAAAGACCTGGGACCAACCCAAATGCCCATCAATGATAGACCAGACAAGGAAAATGTGATATACGTACACGATGGAATACTATGCAGCCATAAAAAATGATGAGTTCGTGTCTTTATAGGGACATGGATGAATCTGGAAACCATAATTCTCATGAAACTGACACAAGAACAGAAAAACAGACACTGCATGTTCTCACTCATAGGTGGGTGTTGAACGAGGAGAACACATGGACACAGGGAGGGAAGCATCACACACTGGGGTCTGTTGGAAGGGAATAGGGGTGGGACAGCGGGGGGTGGGTAGGGAGGTTGAAGAGGGATAACATAGGCAGAAATGCCAGATATAGGTGATGGGGGGAATGGAGGCAGCAAAACACATTGCTATGTATGTACCTACGCAACAATCCTGCATGTCTTGCAAATGTACCCCAGAACCTAAAGTGCAATAAAATATATATATATATATATTTTAAAAAGAGTATAACACAAAGGATAAATGCTTGAGGTAATACATGTCCTATTTACTCTGATGTGATTATTATGCAATGCATGCTTGTATCAAAGTATCTAATGTATTCCATATATAACTATTATATATCCACAAAATTAAAAATCAAAAATTTATATATTTATACATATGTATATCTGTGTGTAGCCACTGCCACTGAAGCTATAGGATAGTTTTGTCATTTTTTTTTTTTTTTTTTTTTTATAAAGACGGGGTTTCACCATGTTGGTCAGGCTGGTCTTGAACTCCCGACCTCAGGTGATCCGTCCGCCTTGGCCTCCAAAGTGCTTGGATTACAGGCGTGAGCCACCACGCCCGCCCAGTTCTGTCATTTCTTAAGTCCCCACAAGGGAATTTTGCAGACAGCCCCCTTCCCCAACCCCCCAACTCTTTCAATCACTAGTCTGCTTTCTTTTATTTATTTTTTATTTTTCCATAAGTTACTGAGATACAGGTGGTATTTGGTTACATGTGTAAGTTCTTTATTGGTGACCTGTGAGATTTTGGTGCACCCATCACCTGAGAAGTATACACTGTACCCAATTTGTAGTCTTTTATGCCTTGCCCCCCCCTCCCACCCTTTCCCACAAGTGTTCAAAGTCCATTATATCATTCTTGTGCCTTTTCGTCCACATAGCTTAGCTTCTACATATCAGGGAGGTCATACGATGCTTGGTTTTCCATTCATGTGTTACTTCACTCAGAAAAATATTCTCCAATCTCATTTTCAGGTCACTGCAAATGCCGTTAATTCATTCCTTTTTATGGCTGAATAGTATTCCATCACATATACATATACCACAGTTTATCTGGTCATTGATTGATGGACATTTGGGTTGTTTCCACAATTTTCAATTGCAAATTGTGCTGCAATACACATGCCTGTGCAAGTATCTTTTTAATATAATGACTTCTTTTCCTCTGGGTATATACCCAGTAGTGGGGATTGCTGGATCAAATGGCAGTTCTACTTTTAGTTGTTTAAGGAATCTCCTCACCAGCAGTGTAGAAGTGTTCCCTGATCACCATATCCACACCAACATCTACTGTTTTTTGATTTTTTGATCATGGCTATTCTTGCAGGAGTAAGGTGGTATTGCATTGTGGTTTTGTCTTTCCCTGATCATTAGTGATGGTGAGCGTTTTTTCATGTTTGTTGGCCATTTGTAAATCTTGTTTTGAGACTTGTCTATTCATGTCTTAGCCTACATTTTGATGGGATGGTTTGTTTTTTTCTTACTGATTTGTTTGTGTTCATTGTAGATTCTGAATGTCAGTCCTTTGTCAGATGTATAGATTGTGAAGATTTTCTTCCACTCTGTGGGTTGTCTGTTTACTCTGGTGAGCATTCCTTTTGCTGTATAAAAGTTCTTTAGTTTAATTAAGTCCCAGGTATTTATCTTTGTTTTTATTGCATTTGCTTTTGGGTTCCTGGTCATGAAATCCTTGCCTAAGCCAATGTCTAGAAGGGGTTTTCCAATGTTATCGTCTAGAATTTTTATAGTTTCAAGTCCTTAATCCAGTTTGAGTTGATTTTTATATAAGATGAAAGACGAAGATCCAGTTTCATTCTCCTACATGTGGCTAGCCAATTTTCCCAGCACCATTTATTGAAAAGGGTATCCTTTCCCCACTTTGTTTTTGTTTGCTTTGTCAGAGATCAGTTGGCTGTAAGTATTTGGGTTTATTTCTGGGGTCTATATTCTGTTCCATTGTTCTGCGTGCCTATTTTTATAACACTATCATGCTGTTTGGTGACAATGGCCTTACAGTATAGCTTGAAGTTGGGTAATGTGATGCCTTCAGATCTGTTCTTTTTGCTTAGTCTTGCTTTGGCTATGTGGGCTCTTTTTTTGGTTCCATAGGAATTTTTGAATTGTGTTTTATAATTCTGTGAAGAATGAAGGAGGCATTTTGATGTTGATTGCATTGATTTGTAGATTGCTTTTGGTAGTATGGTCATTTTCACAATATTGATTCTACCTATTCATGAGCATTGAATGTGTTTCCATTTGTTTGTGTCATCTATGATTTATTTCAGCAGTGTTTTATAATTTTCCTTGTAGAGATCTTTTGCTTCCTTGGTTAGGTATATTCCTAAGTATTTTTTTAAAGCTATTGTAAAAGAGGTTGAATTCTTCTTCATTTGATTATCTGCTTGATTGTTGTTGGTGTATAGAAGAGCTACTGATTTCTGTACATTAATTTTGTATCCAGAAACTTTGCTGAATTCTTTTATGAGTTCTAGGAGCTTTCTAGAGGAGTCTTTAAGGATTTCAAGGTAAACAATCATAACATCAGCAAACAGTGACAGTTTGACTTTCTCTTTACCAGTTTGAAAGTCATTTCTTTCTCTTGTCTGAAAGCTCTGGCTAGGACTTCCGGTACTATGTTGAAGAGGAGTGGTGAGAGTGGGCATCTTTGTCTTGTTCCAATTCTCAAAGGGAATGCTTTCAACTTTGCCCCATTCAGTACTATGTTGGCTGTAGGTCTGTCATAGATGGGTTTTATTACATTTATGTATATCCTTTGTATGCTGATTTTGCTGAGAGTTTTAATCATAAAGAGATGCTGGATTTTCTCAAATGCCTTTTCTGCATCTATTGAGCTGATTATGTGATTTTTGTTTTTAGTTCTGTGTATATGGTGTATCACATTTATTGACCTGAGTATGTTAAACCATCCCTGAATCCCTGGTACAAAACCCACTTGATCATGGTGGCCTTATATTTTTGATATGTTGTTGGATTTGGTTAGCTAGTGTTTTCTTAAGGATTTTAGCATCTATGTTTATCAGAGATATTGGTCTGTAGCTTTCTTTTTTGGTTAAGTCCTTTCCTGGTTTTGGTATTAGGGTGATGCTGGCTTCATAGAATGAATTAGGGAGGCTTCCTTCTTCTTTCCACACTATATGTGGAATAGTGTCAAAAGGATTGGTATCAATTCTTCTTTGATTATCTGGTAGAATTCTGCTATGACGCCATCTGGTCCTGGACTTTTTTTTGTTGGTGATTTTTAAATTACCATTTCAATCTCGCTGCTTGTTATTGATCTGTTCAGGGTATCTAATTCTTACTGATTTAAGCTAGGAGAGTTGTATTTTTCCAGGAATTTATCCATCTCTTCTAGGTTTTCTAGTTTTTGTGCATAAAGCTGTTCATAGTAGCCTTGAATTATCTTTCCCATTTCTGTGGTGTCAGTTGTAATATTTCCTGTTTCATGTCTTAATGAAGGTATTGAATTTTCTCGCAATCTTGTTAATGGTCTATCAATTTCACTCATCTTTTCAAAGAACCAGATTTTAGTTTCATTTATTTTTGTATTTTTTTGTTTGTTTCAATTTCATTTAGTTCTGCTTTGATCTTGTTTATTTCCTTTCTTCTGCTGGGTTTGGGAGTTGATTTCCAACTCCTAACGTTGAGAGTGCTTGATGTAATTTCAATTTTCTTAAATTTATTGAGGCTCATTTTATGGCCTATCATATGGTCTACCTTGGAGAAAGTTCCATGTGCTGTTGAATAGAATGTGTATTCCGCAGTTGTTGGATGAATTGTTCTGTATATAATTGTTATGTCCATTTGTTCCAATGTATAATTTAAATCCATTGTTTCTTTGTTGACTTTCTGTCTTGATGACCTGTCTAGTGCCATCAGTGGAGTATTGAAGTCCCCCCACTATTATTGTGTTGCTATCTCATTTCTTAGGTCTTTTAGTAATTGTTTTATAAATTTGGGAGCTCCAGTGTTAGGTGCATAAATGTTTAGGATTGTGATATTTTCCTGTTAGACAAGGCCTTTTACCATTATATAATGTCCCTCTTTGTCTCTTTAACTGCTGTTACTTTAAAGTTTGTTTTGTCTAAGAATAGCTACCCCCTGCCCACTTTTGGTGTCCATTTGCATGAAATGCGTTTTTCACCCCTGTAAGTTTATGAGTTCTTATGTGTTAGGTGAGTCTCCTGAAGGCTGTAGATAGTTGGTTGGTGAATTCTTAGCTGTTCTGCAGTTCTGCATGCTTCAAGTGGAGCATTTAGGCCATTTACATTCAATGTTAGTATTGAGATGTGAGGTACCGTTGCATTCATCATACTATTTGTTCCCTGTGTACTTTGGTTTTTTTTGTTTTTTGCTTTTTAACTTGTATTCTTATTTTATAGGTCCAGAGCTCCTTTTAGCAGTTCTTGTAGTGGTGCCTTGGTAGTGGTGAATTGTCTAGCATTTGTTTGTCAGAAAAAGACTATATCTTTCCTTCATATATGATGCTTAGTTTCACTGGATACAAAATTCTTGGCTAATAATTGTTTTGGTTGAGGAAGTTGAAGATGGGCCCCAATCTCTTCTAACTTGTAGGGTTTCTGCTGAGAAATCTGCTGTTAATCTGATAGGTTTTCTTTTATAGGTTACCTGGTACTTGTGTTTCACAGTCTTAAAATTCTTCCCCTTCATCCTAAATTTAAATAATTTGATGACAATGTGCCTAGGCAATAATCTTTTTGTGATGAACTTCCCAGGTGTTCTTTGTGCTTCTTATATTTGGAGGTCTAGGTCTCTATCAAGGCCAGGGAAATTTTCCTCTGTTATTCCCCCAAATATGTTTTCCAAACTTTTAAATTTCTCCTTTTTCTCAGGAACACTGATTATTCTTAGGTTTGGTCATTTAAAATGATCTCAGACTTCTTGGAGGCTTTATTAATATTTTCTTATTGTTTTTTTCTTTGTCTTTTTTGTATTGGGTTAATTCAAATACCTTGTCTTCAAGCTCTGAATTTCTTTATTCTATTTGTTCAATTCTGTTGCTGAGAATTTCCAGAGCATTTTGCATGTCTGTAAGTGTGTCCAATGTTTCCTGAAGTTTTGATTATTTTTTCTTTATGCTATCTATTTCCTTGAATATTTCTCCCTTCACTTCTTGTATTATTTTTTGGATTTTCTTGCAATGGGCTTCACCTTTTTCTGGTGCCTCCCTGATTAGCTTAATAATTAATCTCCTGAATTCTTTTCAGGTAAATCAAGAATTTCTTATTGGTTTGAATCTATTCCTGGTTTACTAGTGTGATTTTTTGAGAGGTGTTAAAGAGCCTTGTTTTGGCATATTACCAGAGCTGGTTTTCTGGTTCCTTCACATTTGAGTAGGCTCTATCACAGGGAAGGTTTAGGGCTAAAGACTATTGTTCAGATTCTTTTGTCTCATGTGGTATCCTTGGTGTAGTACTCTCCCCCTTTTCCTATGGATGTAGCTTCCTGTGAACTGAACTGCAGTGATTGTTGTCTCTCTTCTAGATCTAGTCACCCAGCAAGTATACCTGGCTCTGGGCTGCTACTGGGGGTTGTATGCACAGAGTCCTGTGATGTGGACTGTCTATGGGTCTCTAAGCCATGGATACCAACACAGTATTTCAGGTGTCTCCCAGGTCCTGCAGGACAGTCTGCTTCCTTCAGAGGGTCTGTGGGTTCTCTTGGGATTGCTGGCTTGTTTTCATAGTGGAGCTGGTGCTAAAATTCATGATGTGAGCCTTTGCATGCTGCTCTGTCAATCCGAGTTGGAGCTGCAATCTAGTCCTGCTTCCCATCTGTCATGATGATATTTTGTCACTAATCTGCTTTCTGTCATTACAGATTAGATTTTCCTTTCTAGAAACTTATGTGAATGAATTATGCTGATGTCTTTCTTTTTGAAATTAATTCATCATGTTGGATGTATCACTATTCTTTTTTATTGCTATAGCATAGCATCACATTGTACAGTTATTCCAACTTTAGTCTATTCATTCACTTGCTAATACACACCTGAGTTGTGTTCAGTTTTGGACTCTTATGAACCAAACTGTTATGAACATAAATGTATACAACTCTTTACATAGAGATATGCTTTTATTTTTTTTTATTTCATATCAAGGAGTATAATTACTAAGCTATATGGTAAGTATATATGAGAAACTGGCAGACTGTTTTTCACAATGGTGGTACCATTTTATATCTATATGAATAATAAATCTGACTACTAGTGTAACTGTAATAGGTTCACTGCCTGAAGCACATGGCAAGTCAATATGTTGAAATACTGGATTGAAGCAGATAAAGAGGTTTAATTGTAGTGTCACTGAATGAAGAGATGGGAGGAAACCTTAAATCCATCATCCTGGGAAGTTTGGGAGTACAGTTCTCAAGGATTTTGGAGTGGTCCAAAATGTGGAGATTGTTGATTTGTCCAAGAGTATAGAGTGAGTCATGGGACAGAGAGATGAATAGGCTGTATTTTCATACTGATAATGTTCCTATGGGGGGGTCTTCAAACTGGTTGCTAGAATTTAGGGTCTCAAAAGTATCTTAAGCAATCCTTAAACAAAAGCCTTATATTTCTAATGTCAGAGATCCTGTCTTTAGAGACAATGAAAATGCAAATATTCCGTATCCACTGCTACATGACTGTTAGCAACAAGGAAGAGGGCTAATGTGTAACCTAATTAATTTCATCTGAGTTATTACATTTTTCCCTTATCTCTTTAATGTATGTTGCATCTGTACTGATGTCTTTATTTTTACTCTTTAAGGGTAGCTTTTGTCTTCTCTCTCCCATTCTCTCTTTTTCTTTATTTGTTTTGCTATAGGTTTATCATTTTTTAAATAGATTTTTTGATAGAACTAGTTTTGCTAAGTTTGTTTCCTCTATTTTTACTATTTATTTCTTCATTGTTATCTTTTTATTTTTTTCTCTTCTTCTGACTTTAGTTTCACTTTGTAATATTTTTTACTAACTAAAAGAGGAAAAAGCTAAAAAAATATTAAACTGAGCCTAAGAGATCCTTGGGAAAGTGAAAGGTAGTCTTATGTATGTGTAATTGGAGTCCCAGAAATAAAGTGGTTGGCAGAAAATTATTGTGAGGAATAATGGATGAAAAAATTTAAATTCGATGAAAATTATAAATGGACAGATCTAACATTCTCAACAAATTCCAAGCAGGATAAACATACAAGTCCACAGAAAACCATACAAAGCCGTATTATAATAGCAGTCTGCAAAACAATGTGTGCTGAGCTAAATAGTGTCCCCCTAAAATTCACGCCCACCCAGAACCTCAGAATGTGACCTTATTTGGAAATAGAGTTTTTGCAAATATAATTAATAAGGTGAGGTCATACAGTATTTTGTGAGATCTTTTCACTCCAACTTTTGAGACACAAACTATCCCAGTGCTGGATGAGCTCTGCAAATGGTTCAATTGTTTGCCACACTGCTTTTTGGTGGTTCTAAACTCCACCTTATGGAATGTGACCCCTTGCAATCACAGATTAGTATTCAGAAAAAGACTCAAAAAAACTGCCTGCAGATCTCTGGAACTCCCTTTTCTCAGGTATTCTGCCCTACAAACTCTAGATGCTTTCACCTTCCCATATTCTGATCTTTATTTTCTCAATGCAGTGATACAGCTGGGTTCCGTTTGTGCTTTTCTGTCTGTGCTGAGGCAATGGGAACTTTTCCAGGCAGCAAACTAGGGCTTATCTTATTTATTTTCAATCTATCAGAGATAATAGTCCTGTGCTATCTGTTGTCCAATGTCTGAAAACAATGATATATTTTGTCTGGTTTTCTGGTTTTTTAATGTGGGAGAATAAATCTGTCCCCTGTTGTTTAAGGGTAGAGGCAAAAGTCCAAATAATAACATCATTTAAAAAATCAAGAGTTATAAGAGAATAAAGAATTTTTAGTTTGCTAATTAGGAAAACAAAAAGAAAATATATATTTACTATAACTCACATTTTATAAAAGAAAGGATATTTTAACAATAAAAATTTAAGAAAAACATATTAGGTAGGACAATCCTTTCTATTAAATAAATGAGATTTTATAAAAGTTTAAATTCTTCATTTTTCCCTCATTTAGTTACATATGAGTAGAGTTTACTTATGATCGTTCCAATATGTTAATTTGTGGTCAGAAGCCACTGATTCAGGCCTTCTTTTCCTATGTCATTTTTATAGAAAAAGCACTAAGATTCAGATAAATTAATTTAAAAAGTGATATATATTTGGCAATATAGCTAAGGTTAAAACTCAGGTCTCTGTATTCCTAGTGTCATGCTCCTTTTCTTACATTGCCATGAAGTTTTCCATGTGTATCAACATGTTCAAATTGAACTACTAGACATCCCAGATATTATCTTCCCATTGAGGTATTACTATTATTATTAATATTATTTTACTTTTATTTCTATTGAGGTATTATATCTAGCAAAGTTACCTTGATTAGTTTACTTAACCCACATTAGTTTCTAATGTGGGTTAAGTGAAACTACTTAAGAGTTCATGTTATTTTTAGCTTCCAGAAATTAGGAAATATGCACAATAAGGCAGTCAAAATAAGAACCCCAAGATCTCATAAATCATTTAAACATAATCATACAGTATTTATTGAATTAAATTCCATTTGAATACTACTGAGTTGATGACCATCAACCTTAAAGAAAATAATTTACAGAACACATATTCCAACTCTTAAATCAATGAGAAGTTACCTACAAAGATGACTTTATTTTATAAAGAACTTGAAATTTTTACTTAGCTTTCTTCAGGCAACTAAGATTTGTATTTTCTGAAACTAAATTTAAAATATATTTCCTACCACTTCTCCTCTCATTCACTTGCTCATTGCAAGTAAATTTAAAAGTCATATTTGATTCTTCCTTCTCACTCAGCTTTCACATTCAACAGTCTCTAAGTTTTGTTAATTTTACATCCATATATGTACCAAATCTTGTATTCTTTCTCATCTCCATTACAAACTACTCTTATTTCTCACTTTTAGTTGAATTTAACCTATTGTCTGTCTTCCTCACGTTTTTGTCTGCTCCTATTCTTTGCTCATCAGATGAGGAGATCTTTTAAAAATTCAAATCTGTTCATCTGACTTGTGGGAGAGGTAATAATCCACACCAAACCTTTGATGGGCTCCTAACCAGCCTCTTTGAGTTAGGTGGGCCACATGACTAGCCCAACGACTGGAGGTAAAAGTGACATATGTTAGTTTTATGCATAAATATAGAAAAACTGGAGTCTGATTCACTATCATAGTCTGTGTTGTGCTGCTATAACAAAATGCCACACACTGGGCAATTTAAGAAGAACAGAAATTTATTTCTTATATATCTGGAGCCTGGGAAGTCCAAAATTAAGAAGCCAGCATCTGGAAAGGGCCTTCTTGTTATGTCACCCCATGGCAGAGGACAGAAGGGCAAGAGAGAGAACACATTCCCAGGAACCCTTTTATTAAGGCATTAGATCCACCCATAAAAGTGAAACCATCATGGCCTAATCACCTCTCAAAGGCCCCAGCTCTTACTTCTGTTACAATGGCAACTAAATTTCAATGTGAGTTTTGGAGGGAATGAACATTTAAACCACAGCATTGACAAACAGCCTTTCCTCTGCTGTGGGTACTTTAGAGTTTGCACATTTCAGATGGTGAAACTATGACAGTGGAGTTTCCTTTAGCCTGGGTTTTTAAGTGACTGTATAGAACAGTCCTTATCAATTCCTTATCAATCCACAATAGACATATAGCATGAATGAGAAATAAATAGTCTTTCCTTAAGTCACTAGGATTTGGGGGCTACTAAACATAACTCAGTCTATGCTAGTTCTCATTGATTATGGCATTAATATATAGTCCTGAATTGCTAAAAAAAGCCTTAAATTATTCTGATTCTCCATATGCCACTTTTCATCTTCATCACTATGTTCAGTCACACTTATTTTTCTCTTAAATATTCTTTCCTCCTTGAGCTGCTGCGTATCCTGGCAACTTTAAGGGTAACTGAGTGTCACCTTCTGTATACTGACAGTCACTGTGACTGTGCTAATGGATTGAGGTAATCATAACATGTCAGCACATATTGGGTAGAATTTTTACTGAATAGTGTATTTTTCTCAGTTGGTACAGAAATAGCTTTGTTGAGCCCTGAATTGATATAAATAGTTCCTGGGGGGGTAGGTGGGAATCACAGTATAACATTTGTTTTTAATAATCAAGAGAAACAATTTGAGGTAGGTTTTTGTTGTTGTTGTTGTTTTTGTTTTGAGACACAGTCTCCCTCTGTTGCCCAGACTGGAGTGCAGTGGTGTGATTGTAGTTCACACAGCTCACTGCAACCTCTACCTCCCAGGCACAAGCAATTCCCGAGTAGTTGGAATTACAGACACCTGCTGCCACGCCCAATGAATTTTTGTATTTAGTATTTTTAGTAGAGATGGTGTTTTACCATGTTGGCCAGGCTGGTCTTGAACTCCTGATCTCATGTGATCCACCTGCCTTGGCCAACCCGTGTTGGGATTACAGGCATGAGCCACCGCGCCCAGCTCAGTAGTTTTAAAAATAAAAAATGTAATGAAAAAGAATTCACTGGAAAGACATTTAAGTATCTCATAGAACCCAAGAGCATCTGGGCCTATGGCCTATTGGACAAGGAATATAAAAAATTAATCTCTAACCCAGGCAATGATCTTTCTTTGGTCTTCAATTTGCTCACCATTTCTGTTTTTCTACCCACTGGAATTATCTGCTTCTTTGTGCACATGGAGGTAGAAGGCTACCCATTGTATAATTCCGCTTGAGCTCCCATGACAGAATGCCACACATTACATGATATAAACAACAGAAATTTATCTCTCACAGTTCTTGAGGTTGGAAAGCTTAAGATCAAGGTGACATCAAGGTTGGTTTCTGGTGAGATCTTTCTTCCTGGCTTATAGAAGGCTGCCTTTTCATTTTGTCCTCATGTGTGTGCATGTGGAGAGAGGAAAAGAGAAATCTCTTCCTCTCCTTAAAAGAACACCAGCCCTGAGATTAGGTTGTCATTTCTACAGCTTCACTTAACCTTAATTACTGCCCAAAAAGACCTTTTCCAAAGACAGTCACATTAGAGGGTTAGAGTTTCAACATATAAATTTTGAGTGGACATAATTCAGTCTATAACACCTTTACTTCTCAAGCTGGCATTATCTTGGTCTTGGTCATATGGAAGAAGCTAAGCTAATTTTTTTTTTCTTTGTATTTTAGTAGAAATGGGATTTTGCCATGCTGGCCAGACTGGTCTCAAACTCCTGGCCTTGAGTGATCCACTGGCCTCAGCGTCCCAAAGTGCTGGGATTATGGGATTACATGCATGAGCCACCACATCTGATCTCATTTCTTCTTTATTTGAGATATATTTTTAAAGCATTTCATCTCACATAAAAAAGCTAACTGGAAGGTAATGCAGTCATATTAATCGCTCAATCAGATTAATTGTATCAGGCATTAGCAGCATGATGGAATCTCTACCTTGGGGGCCAAATTAAAGAAGAGTCACTGTCTTTGCCTTGAAAAAATAAAAGCAGAATGTGTGCATATAAGTGGAATTATTAGAAGGATTTGAATGGGTTGGATTATTTCAATATTATAAAGCCTGGTTGGGAATAGGAGCAGGTAATTGAGAGAATCTTCTTAGAGGATGGGCAAGACCAGAGCAAGGAACAATTATGTAGGGGAAACCTGTGCATATTAAACCCTCTCAGGGCCATTGTGGCATAGACAGGTAGACAGGAAACATGTTACGTTTTGTAGAAAAGGCAAAAATTCAGCACATCCTCTGTAAGGTTCAGAGGAAAAATAAAAATGACTCAGCAGAAATGACAGTGAGAATTATACGAAATAGTGGCAAGTGTTTTTACATGATTTTGTATGATTAACAGCCAGAAAGGTCATCCTGGCCAGTGTCCTTGTGGGGCCCCTTCCATTTTCCTTCACTGTGAGTGTAGATGCCAGAAAGCCAGAATTTGGTCCTTACAGAAAAAAAAACACCAAATTGAGGGAACAGTTTAAATGTCCAGAGCATTAGGAATGAGTATTATCATTCTAATACATTTGAAAAGTAGTAAGATGAAGAAAAGCATCTCACATAGTGTCCTAGGAAAGACACACTAAAGTTGAATTAAGTGTGGAGATATGGAAAAATAAAAAGTAAACTAAATTAAAATAGTTATGAATCAAGAATACAAGGCTTTCCAAAATAACCTACTTTTTATGCTAATATACTTTTTGGAGAATTAAAAGTAGTATATGGCCACTGAAATTATTATAAAGTATATTGATGAATAGAAGAAATAAATGTAAGTCAAGCTGAAATGGATTCTACATGTATGTGAATAACTGCATTTTTTATAAAAACAGTCCACTCCTGAGAATCACAGTTTATATTTCTGATGTATTTTGCGGAGCTGAACATTAACAATAATTTCATTCAGGATTTTGTCTTTGTCTTTTAATCATTAATTAATACAGGTTTGTCTATTCACCTAACAATACACCCCTGTGGAAAATAAACATCTGTAGTATGACCCTTATTATTCCCTTGGCAGCCAGGAAACCAAATTAGGTAGAAGGTGAGACCCAGTGTTTCCAACTTCCTCTCTTCTTCTACGTGCAAAATGGTCTGGGTTTAATGGGAAAGATTTTTTTCTCTAAAATCTTGGAAAAACTTTACTTGCACTGAACCTCATGAAAGATTAGAGTTAGAGAAGAGAAAGAGATACATTTTAAGAATCTGAGTGAAAGAAGGTATAGATTTATTCAATTGTTGAATGGGGCACGTCGCATGTTTATAATAAGTTCTGTTATTTTGCCTTTCAGAGAGGTTGGGCAAGTTCCTTGATAAGTAGGCAGACAATGGCATTAGTGAAATTGGTTTTGTGGACACTAAGCCCAGTTCTTGGTCTACCAATCTCTACATGCCTGTGCTTCTTGACCTGTGTTAGTCCGTTTTCACACTGCTGAGGCAGGAGAATCACTTGAACCTGGGAGGCAGAGGTTGCAGTGAGCCGAGACTGTGGCACTGCACTCCAGTATGGGTGACAGAGTGAGACTCTGTCAAAAAAAGAAGTAAAGAAAGAAGAGAGAGAGAGAGAGAAGGAGAGAGAGAGAAAGGAAGGAAGCAAGGAAGGAAGGAAGGAAAGAAAGGGAAGGAAGAAAGACCTGAGTGAGACTGGGGGGGAAAAAAGAGGTTTAATTGGATTTATAGTTTCACATGGCTGGGGAGGCCACAGAGTCATGGCAGGAGGTGAAAGACAATTCTTACATGGCAGCAGCAAGAGAAAATAAGGAAGAAGCAAAAGTGGAAACCACTGATAAACCCATCAGATCTCATGAGACTTATTCACTATCGCAAGAATAGCACAGGAAAGACTGGCCCCCCATGATTCAATTACCTTATCCTGGGTCCCTCCCACAATGCATGGGATTTCTGTGAGATACAATTCAAGTTGAGATTTTGGTTGGGACACAGCCAAACCATATTATAGATTTATTTCCCCTGGCCCCTCCAAATATCATGTCCTCATATTTTAAAACCAATCATGCCTTCCCAACAGTCCCCCAAAATCTTAACTCATTTCAGCATTAACCCAAAAGTTCACAGTCCAATGTTCATCTGAGACAAGGCAAGCCACTCTGCCTATGAGCCTTCAAAATCAAAAGCAAACTAGTTACTTCCTAAATACAATGGGAGTACAGGTATTGGGTAAATACAGCTGTTCCAAATGGGAGAAATTGGCCAAAACTAAGGGGTAACAGGCCCATGTAAGTCTGAAATCTAGTGGGGAAGTCAAATTTTAAAGCTCCAAAATGATCTCCTTTGACTTCAGGTCTCACATCCAGGTCACACTGATGCAACAGATGGGCTCCCATGGTCTTGGGCAGCTCCACCTCTGTGACTTTTCAGGGTATAGTCTCTCACCTGGCTGCTTTCATGGGCTGGCATTGGGTGTCTGCAGCATTTCCAGGCACACTGTCCAAGCTGTAGGTGGATATACCATTCTGGGTTCTGAAGGATGGTGGTCCTCTTCTCACAGCTTCACTAGGCAGTGCTCCAGTAGGAACTCAGTGTGGGGTTTCCAATCCCACATTTCCCTTTAGCCCTGCCCTAGCAGAGGTCCTCCATGAGGGCCCCGCCCCTGCAACAAACTTTTGCCTGGGCATCCAGGCGTTTCCATACATCTTCTGAAATCAGGTGGAGGTTCCCAAACCTCCATTCTTGACTTCTGTGCACCCACAGGCTCAACACCATGTGGAAACTGCCTAAGTTTGGGGCTTCCACCCTCTGAAGCCACAGCCTGAGCTGTATATTGGCTCCTTTCAGCCATGGCTGGAGTGGCTGGGACACAAGGCACCAAGTCCCTAGACTGCACACAACACAGGAAATCTGGGTCCAGCCCACGAAACCATGTTTTCTTCCTTGGCATCTGGCTCTGTGATGGGAGGGGCCCTGAAGTCCTCTGACATGGCCTGGAGACATTTTCCCCATGGTCTTGGAAATTAACATTAGGCTCCTTGCTACTTATGCAAATTTCTGCAGCCAACTTGAGTTTCCCCCTAGAAAATGGGATTTTCCTTTCTATTGCATAGTCAGGCTGTAAATTTTCCAAACTTATTCTCTGCTTCCCTTGTAAAACAGAATGGCTTTAACAACACCCAAATCATCTCTTGAATGCTTTGCTCCTTGGAAATTTCTTCCACCAGATATCCTAAATTATCTTTCTCAAGTTCAAAGTTCCACAAATCTCTAGGGCAGGGGCAAAATGCCACCAGTCTCTTTGCTAAAACATAACAAGGATCATCTTTACTCCAGTTCCCAATAAGTTCCTCATCTCCATCTGAGACCACCTCAGCCTGGTCCTTATTGTCCATATTGCTATCAGCATCCTGGGCAAAGCCATTCAACAAGTCTCTAGGAAGTTCCAAACTTGCCCACATTTTCCTGTCTTCTTCTGAGCCCTCCAAAGTGTTCCAAACTCTGCCTGTTACCCTGTTCCAAAGTTGCTTCCACATTTTCAGATATATTTTCAGTAATGCCCCACTCTGTTGGTACCAATTTACTGTATTAGTGTGTTTTCAACCTGCTGATAAAAGACATACCTGAGACTGGGAAGAAAAAGAGGTTTAATTGGACTTACAGCTTCACTGGGCTGAAGAGGCCTCAGAATCATGGTGGGAGGTGAAAGGCACTTACATGGGCAGCAGAAGAGAGAATAAGGAAGAAGCAGAAAAACCCATCAGACCTTCTAAGACTTACTCACTATCATGAGAATAGCACAGGAAAGACTGGCCCCCATGATTCAATTATCTCACCCTGGGTTTCTCCCACAACACGTGGGAATTCTGGGAGATACACTTCAAGTTGAGATTTGGGTGGGGACACAGCCAAATCATAATATTCCCCATCTCAGGTATGCTTGTAATAGTTGGAAATTCTGGGATTGATTTATCTATGCTTCTCATTGCCAAAAGCCAAATAGCATTCATATTTCATTGCCAGTTTGACCACAAGTCTAAGCTTTTACCAAAGATTCCAGTACCTGAATCCAGAATTTATTCATTACATATTTTTTTCTCATAAGGTATTATTTATATGAATCTTTTGAAATTGGATAGCATAGCTTTTAATTTAATCAAAAACAACAACAATGCATCAAATGCTACTTATGGGGCAGTAGCTGTATGAGAAGAGTGGTCTTTTCAGGAAAAATTAAAAGTGTATTCTTAGGGATGGGCTGCCAATTTCCTAACAATAAAATCAGACATTGGAGCAAACAAGTTCTGGGTACTCTGTAGCTTACAATGCTCTTTGAATTACAGATTGAAGGGTTCCAGTTCTGGGTAATGGGGAATGGAGAGAGAAGCTTGGCAAAAGAACACAATAGCAGCCTAGGAAAATGACCAATTCATTATTTTAGTCATTAACTTTATTTATTTATTGTTCCATATAATTATCATCATGGCTAAAAACAAGGCAGAAATTCTTTTACGATCTTACTGGTCTACTTACTGATATATTATGTTCCTCTTGAACAATAAGAAAAATAAATCCAGGAAGGTGAAGTGTAGGAGAGATGTTTTTTTTTCTCCAAATTGGCAATTACAAGATGCCAATTACCAATGGAATGCACAGCTCTTAGATTACTTTGGATTCTCAGTGGGGACTAAGAAGGAAGGTCAGGTAAGATACTTTACGTCAAAGACTGACATTTACTAGAATTAGACCAAACCCTATGAGGAAGGGGAAGGCAGAGCTTGCAACAATTTCATTCCTAAAAGAATCTCTGCCTTGTTTTTAGCCATGATGATAATTACATTAGCCCTGGATATTAGCCCTGGATGATAATTATATGGAGCAAGAAATAATAAAATCAATGGTTAAAATAATCAATTGGCCCTTTTCCTAGGCTGCTATTGTCTTCTTCTGTCAAGTTTCTCTCTCCATTCCCCATTACGCAGTGGCTTTATCCTTCATTATAATGACTTTTTCTGTGTCACTTTCCCCTGAAGCTCAATCAAACACTAAGGATGAAACTAAAAATTGTATTTTGGTGGTAGTGTCAGTGAATCATTATTGTTCAATTTGTTATCCCTCCTAGGTAACATTTATAATTTAAATGATAGTTTTCTGCTCCTCTTTTCCTAAACAGTGACCAATAAAAAGCGATTTTGGCTCTTCTTGGTGTTACTGTACTACCACACCTTGACTCTGCTAAGAAGATAGATTAAAACAGTTTTCTATGTCTTAGAATTAATTCAACAGATAATTATTTATTAGAGACGAGATTTGCCTTGTCATTGAGACTGCAGTGCAGGGGCACGATCATAGCTCACTGCTCTTTCAAACTCCTAGGCTCAAGGGACCCTCCTGCTTCAGCCTCCTGAGTAGTTAAGACTGCAGGTGTACACTCCCACACCAAACTAATTTTTCAAAAAGTTTTTGTAGAGATGGGTTCTCACCATCCTGCTCAGGATGGTCTCTAATTCATGGGCTCAAGTGTTCCTTCAGCCTCAGCTTCTCAAAGTGCTGGCATTACCAACATAAACCACTACCCCTGGCCTCAACAGATATCTAATGAAAACCTACTATTTGCCAGGGGTTATTCTAGTTGCAGGAATGCAAAGATAAAGAAAATACAAACTTTGCCTTCAGTGAGCCACTAAAGATATTGCTAGAGCAAATGTATTATAGTCTTCTGAGCACGCAGGCTTTTGGTGTAGTTTTCTTTTTCTTTTCTTTTCTTTTTTTTTTTATTTTACTGTAAGTTCTGGGGTACATGTGCAGAATGTGTAAGTTTGTTACATAGGTATACATGTACCATGGTGGCTTGCTGCATCCATCCCCCCTGTCACATACATTAGGTATTTCTCCTAATGCTATCCCTCCCCTATGCCCCCACCCCCTGCTATCACTCCCCTAGGCCCTCACCCCTCGATAGGTCCCAGTGTGTGATGTTCCCCTCCCTGTGTCCATGTGTTCTCATTGTCCAACACCCATTTATTAGTCAGAACATGTGGTGTTTGGTTTTCTGTTCTTGTGTCAGTTTTCTAAGAATGATGATTTCCAGCTTTATTCATTTCCCTGCAAAGGACACGAACTCATCCTTTTTTATGGCTGCATAGTATTCCATGGTATATATGTGCCACATTTTCTTTATCAAGTCTATCATTGATGGGCATTTGGGTTGGTTCCAAGTCTTTCCTGTTGTAAACAGTGCCACAATAAACATACGTGTGCATGTGTCTTTGTAATAGAATAATTTATAATCCTATGGGTATATACCCAGTTATGGGATTGCTCAGTCAAATGTAATTTCTATTTCTAGATGGTTGAGGAATCGCCACACTGTCTTCCACAGTGGTTGAACTAATTTACACTCCCACTAACAGTGTAAAAGCATTCCTATTTCTCCACATCCTCTCCAGCATCTGTTGTTTCCTGATTTTTTAATGATTGCCATTCTAAGAGGCATGAGATGGTATCTCTATGTGGTCTTGATTTGTATTTCTCTAATGACCAGTGATGATGAGCTTTTCTTCACATGTTTGTTGGCTGCATAAATGTCTCCTTTTGAGAAGTGTCTGTTCATATCCTTTGCCCACTTTTTGGCGGGGTTATTTGTTTTTTTCTTGTAAATTTGTTTATCTGTAGATTCTGAATATTAGCCCTTTGTCAGATGGGTAGATTGCAAATTTCTTTTCCCAGTGTAGTTTTCTTAATGAAGCTGGCTCAAAGATTTTATAATGCCTAACATATAAGAAGCTTCCTAGAAATACTCTCAGAGTACTTGTAATTGTTTGTTCCATCATCTTCCCAAGTTTCACTGCATTCAAGGTAGCTGCTGAAAACCTCTCTCATTTTATCAACTACATTTATTTTCTCATTAACTCACCTATTCTGCCTTCCCCAAATGGCTCAACCACTATTCTTGCTCATACTTCCAGAGCTCAGGAGTGCCCTCTTCCCTTCTACTCCCCTAAAGTGTGACCGTCCTCATTATGAACAGCCCTGGAGAAATCTAGGTCTTCTCCCATTCAGCTTTGTATCCTCATAAGCAGTTCTTCTCTTGAAATCATGATTGATTAAATGCAGTATATTTATTGCATACTACTACTAATATTATTAAATGAATAATCAATGCATGACTGTCATCATATCATGACAGGAAATATAGATAATGTGTAAATGAATGAATGTGGCTGTGTCCCAAACAAAACTTTTCTTCCCTCAGAAAAACAGGTTCTAATTTACTGACCCCTGATGTAAAGACCTGTAGGCCATTGTAAGGACTACATTTTGTTTTTTTCTCTGAGGACACAGGATACTTTTAGAGGGTTCAGGCCATAGGAGTCACATCATCTGCCATTTAAAAGGAACCACTCTGGTTCTGGGTTGAGAATTGACTAAAGGGAAGCGAGGATCCAAGGAAGAGAACAGGTAGGGGGGGATTATTGCAGAAGAGGATGGTGGCATGAAAGCAAGAAGTCATGGGATTCTGGGAGACATTTATAGGATTTGCCGATGGATTGCATCTGGGGTTAGTAAAGGTGTGGGAGGGAATGGCCAGTTGGAAAGCAGTTAGATATTCCTAATGAGGGGTGGTGCTGGCCTGAACTAAAGTGATGGTCTCTTAGTTTTATGCAAAAAACTGACTTCTTACAGTTATGAAGCAGGGAAAAGGTGAAGATGGAGAGTTGTTCCCTGATACTATTTTTAAATAGGAAAACTATTGATCTGCCTAATTCCTGTCTGTGAGTTTTTTTCTGGACTGCTAAAGCAAACTGAGGAAACTAAAGACAGAATATGAGGAGTCGTTAATAAAATCCCTTCCAGCTCTGTGGGTGCAAATTGTAGCCAGAGTTTTGAAAATCCTCCTGTCTGTAGGGGGTGATGGTTGCATGCCTAATAAAATAAAGAGTAGGCAAGTTAAGTTGATTCCTTGTCTTCATTGCACAGTTTAGTATGTGGAGAGCAGAACCTTAGATATATTCCTAATGAGTTATCAACATATGTAACGAAATTTAATGCCTCTGATTTCGGATACATCATTATTTTTTTACCTGCTAAAAGAAAATCACAGCCAATTAAACTGATACACAATGCTTCTTATCACCTCAAGTGTGAGACAATTTCCGATTTTAGAGTTGCCAAAAATGGTAAAAAATATATCTTAAAATAAATGAAATATAGATTGCTAAAAAAGAAAACACAACAACGTAAGCTGAAAATCAAATGAAAACAAGGGCTTTTATACTGAGTGTCTTCATTACACCTTAGTGTTCTTTGGAGATTCACTCTAGTATTCACCATATACGAATTTTCACAATAACTAATATAACTTATAAAATATATTTTAATAAATATTCTGTTAAAATATAGTATGTATTTTAATAAACCTATTATCAGAACTTCAAAAGAGCATGTTGAATAATATTCCACCTTTTTACAATTAACTCAAAGTCTTGATAAATATCATTTGGCTTCCAAAACACTACTGTCCTTATTTTACTCCTACAGAGAAGGCTGTCTTTCTCATTTCTACTAGTTCTAAACTCATATCCAGTCTTTTCTTTCCCCATGTGGTTCTCAGGTGATCTCATCTAGTTTTACAGTTTATCACCAGCCAGAACCTTCTTCTTATTTTTCTCTCATATCTAATTATACACTTGTCTCTTCCCCTGGATGCCTAATGAACTTGATGCCATAGAGCTTGATATCTATGAATGATCTGATTTCTCCCCTAAACCCTCTTCCTCCTACAGATATTTTTATTTCAGTAAATGACATTTCCATTCTTCAGGTTGCTCAGGCTAAAAAATTTGGAGTCATCTTTGACTCCTCTCTTTACCCCACATATACAAGTCATTCATAAACTCTTTTCATTCTACCTTCAAACGATATTCAGAATCGATCACTTCTCACCACCTCCACCACTATCACCATTGTTTCTCACGTAAACTTCAGTAGCTTTTCCTTGCCTTCTTAAAACCCATTCTCTACATGGTGGTTACAAGAATCTCTTTAAAATGTGATCAGATTATGTCACCTCTCTTGTCAAAATTCTCCAGTGGCTTCACAACTCCTTCAGAGTAAAATCCAAAGTTTTTACCATGTTCTGCAAGATCTCACATGAGGCTGGCCTCCACTTCCCCTCTGAGCTCATCTTCAATATTTCTTCCACTGTCTAACTCTGTTTCACCACCGGCTTCTTCTGTGTGCTTCTAACCCAGGCTTTCTTATCCGTGGCACTATTGACATATGCTTTGTTGTGGAGGAGTTTTTCTGTGCATTTTAGGATGTTTGGTAGCATCCTTGGGCTCTCAGTGCATCTCTGAGTTGTGACAATCAAAAATGTCTCCAGACACTGCCCAGTTTCCTCCATGGGACAAAACTGTCCCAGTTGAGAACCGTGGCTCTAACATAACAAGTACGGATATTCTTTAAGACTTTTGCACCATCTGTTTTCTCTGCCTAGAACACCCTTCTTCCAGATACTGCAAGACTTGCTCCCTCACTTAGGTCTCTGTTTCAAGTATCACCTTGAAACCTGTCCATTCCCTATCAATTTTACATGATTTTATTTTTCTCTGTTCCATTTACCATTACCTTATTATAGCTATTTTCTGTATCTAGGTGTTGCCTTTAATGTGGATGTAATGCAATTGGGATAAATTCTTGACTTTGTCTACTCCACCCCAGGGGACGGGGATGTCTTATCTGGTTGGTAAATTTGATAAGAACATGCTGGATATTTCTGGTTCAGTCCTCATTTTTTCTCCTAGAGGTGTGTTTTAGTGGAGGCTGCTCTGGTTTTAGTACTGTCTCTACTGCATGTGTAAGTTTGCCTCAATCTGAGGTTCAATGATATTTTTTGGCCTTGGTAGCCACTCTCTTATTTAGTCTTTACCAATAATACAGGTGATATTTTGGGCTCTGTATGTGTTGCCACTCTTATATTTCAGTTTGTTCAGGACTTCATCTGAAAGAAATGGAAAGTCAATGATATTTACAAGAACCTCTGAAACCCTAATGCTTGATTCTTTTTTTTTTTTTTTTGAGACAAGGTGTCGTTCTGTTCCCAGACTGGAGTGCAGTGGCATGATCTCGGCTCACTGCAACCTCCATCTCCTGTGTTCAAGCAATTCTCTGCCTCAGCCTCCCGAGTAGCTGGGATTACAGGTGCCTGCCACCACGCCAGGTTAATTTTTGTATTTTTAGTAGAGATGGGGTTTCACCATCTTGGCCAGGCTGTTCTTGATCTCCTGACCTCGTGATCCCCCTGCCTCGGCCTCCCAAAGTGCTGGGATTACAGGTGTGAGCCACTGCACCCGGCCTCTTGATTCTTTGGGAAAGAAAGGACTGGAAGTTGGGGGAAGTACAATAATAATGGCAGATTCTGCTGTGGTTAGTGTGCAGCTTTTGGTTTGGGATTTTATCATGTGGGGAGGGTATACTGACCTAGCTCTTTGTAGAGGATTATACTTGGACAGTTTTTTTTTTTTTTATTGCATTTTAGGTTTGGGGGTACATGTGAAGAACATGGAAGATTGTTGCATAGGTACACACATGGCAGTGTGATTTGCTGCCTTCCTCCCCATCACCTATATCTGGCATTTCTCCCCATGCTATCCCTCCCCAACTCCCCACCCCCCCACTATCCCTCCCCTTTTTCCCCCTGACAGACCCCAGTGTGTGATACTCCCCCTCCCTGTGTCCACGTGTTCCCATTGTTCAACACTCACCTATGAGTGAGAACATGCGGTGTTTGATTTTCTGTTCTTGTGTCACTTTGCTGAGAATGATGGTTTCCAGGTTCATCCATGTCCCTACAAAGGACACGAACTCATCATTTTTGATGGCTGCATAATATTCCATGGTGTATATGTGCCACATTTTCCCTGTCCAGTCTATCATCGATGGGCATTTGGGTTGGTTCCAGGTCTTTGCTATTGTAAACTGTGCTGCAATGAACATTCGTGTGCATGTGTCCTTAGAGTAGAACGATTTATAGTCTTTTGGATATATACCCAGTAATGGGATTGCTGGATCAAATGGAATTTCTATTTCTAGGTCCTTGAGGAATCGCCACACCATCTTCCACAATGGTTGAACTAATTTACACTCCCACCAACAGTGTAAAAGCGTTCCTATTTCTCCACATCCTCTCCAGCATCTGTTGTCTCCAGATTTTTTAATGATCGCCATTCTAACTGGCGTGAGATGGTATCTCAATGTAGTTTTGATTTGCATTTCTCTAATGACCAGTGATGATGAGCATTTTTTCATATGTTTGTTGGCTTCATGTATGTCTTCTTTTGTAAAGTGTCTGTTCATATCCTTCGCCCACTTTTGAATGGGCTTGTTTGTTTTTTTCTTGTAAATGTGTTTCAGTTCTTTGTAGATTCTGGTTATCAGCCCTTTGTCAGATGGGTAGACTGCAAAAATTTTTTCCCATTCTGTTGGTTGCCGATTCACTCTAATGACTGTTTCTTTTGCTGTGCAGAAGCTATGGAGTTTGATTAGGTCCCATTTGTCTATTTTGGCTTTTGTTGCTACTGCTTTTGGTGTTTTGGTCATGAAGTCCTTGCCTACACCTATGTCCTGAATGGTTTTGCCTAGATTTTCTTCTAGGGTTTTTATGGTGTTAGGTCTTACGTTTAAGTCTTTAATCCATCTGGAGTTAATTTTAGTGTAAGGTGTCAGGAAGGGTTCCAGCTTCTGCTTTCTGCACATGACTAGCCAGTTTTCCCAACACCATTTATTAAACAGGGACTCGCTTCCACATTGTTTGTTTTTGTCAGGTTTGTCAAAGATCAGGTGGTTGTAGATGTGCTGTGTTGCGTCAGAGGTCTCTGTCCTGTTCCATTGGTCTATATCTCTGTTTTTAACTTCTGCAGCCTGGGAAAGAGGCTTTAAGCCTTACGCCATGCCATATTTTGTCCTTGGTGATGACTACATCACTGACAGATATTTCCATAGTCCCCTGTCTTTCTGCAGAGTCCAGGTGGCAGGTTCTGGTCCTAGCAAGGGCACAGGGGCCTCTTGGCACATGCTGGCTGCACGAGTGGCCCTGGCAAAAGTAGCAAGCAAAGGTGCAGGAAGCATGGGCCTTCTGGAAGTACAGGCCTTGGCAAGCCTGAGGACTTTAGCAGATCCACGGGGCTTCAGGTGAAGTTGCTCCAGCTCACAACACAGGTACAGCTTTGCCTCAGATGCTGTTAAGGTGAATATCTGAGGAAAGGGTGAGGTGCCCTTCCAAATACAGCCATTCTGGACATTTGGGAAGGAGACATACTCGCTGCCTTTAAGCAGCAAGGCAACTAACTAAGTCCCATGTGTGCTATAAGTCCCATGTGTGCTACAGAACACTACAGGGGGCTTAGTATTGTGTTTCTTTTTGTTAGTGCCAGGCTTGGTAGGCAGTACTACATTTGTGTTCCCAAATTCTGCTTAGGATTCTCAAGGAAGATATTATACTGTAAAAGGTTAAGTTTGGATTTGTGTGTTGTCTCCACAGGATCAAGAGTTCTCTCTCACCTTGTGGTCTCAATTTGGTTATTGATCAGTTATTTAGTATGAGGGAAAAATCCTCTATAGGAGGCAGTTTTTTAGGTCTAGACAATTTCTTGACTAAAAGTAGAGGAAATAGGTGTTGTGGCCTAGGACCAAAACTGTCTGATTACAACAGAGAGTGAACCTGATGACCCTAGATAGAGCCCATGCCCCCTTTACTAATGGGGTGCCATAACTAGAGGCTCAAAAGGGAAGTGGAAATTAGATATGCACAGAGGAAAAATAAGGCTCCTTGACAAAGAACTGATGACTAGAGTTCACACCAATGCAAAATTTCACCCACGTAAGAAGACAGCAATTTCTCAATGCCATTATGGAAAGAAGAGACAGAATACATAGGTGGATTCCCCTTCCCCTGTATCTTAAATGTTTAATGCCAAAATCAGCCTCTCACTGGAAGATTTCTCTCAACTGGGGGGTAAGATTCTAGGGCTTGCACTTTGGACACCAAATTTAGACTGACTGGCTTTCTGGTAAAGCTATCTAGCCCCATTTTTAAGATTGACATTGAGTCTCTGTAACACTAAGTATTTAGTTAAAAAGACATAATTTGGGATAATAATTTTGGAGGGGTAAGGATTTGTTTATCTTCTAAGTTAGTAAGTGCTGGCTGGTTCTGTGATATACTATGTATCCAATTAACTTTTTGGACTCTGTAACAAGGTACATCAAAGGCTTGGCATTAAGTTTCTGCAGCCCTGAGGAAACTACTCTCTTCTCTTAAGAGACAGCAAACACTGAAGCTGATTAAAGGTCCCCCAAATTCACTCAGGCATTAAGAATTCCTTTGGACTAGAATAAGAAACTTTGGAGTAAGAGTTTTGGATCTGAATTTTGTTGACCTTTATCTTACATGGCAAAAGTATTTGATCCCATTGAATTTAAATACTTCTGGATGTTAAATTGAAAGGAGATTCAATATTTGAATTTTAAATTTTTCTCTGCAATTACATAAGAACGGACGGAGCTTATATCTAATTGTGGGGCATCTCTCTAATCTGATCCTTCTATTTCGTTTTTGGAGAGAGCTTCCTGTTGAGCAGTCAGCCTCCTGGCTCTGCATTCCGTAAGTCTTAACTTCCATAGTTCCGCATGAGGAGATGTCCTTCCTTGTCTAGGCTTGCATATGAGTGGATGACAAAGTTTATCCAATTTTGGAATTTGAAATTATGAGCTTAGTTACTTGTCAGTCACATCTTTGAAACTGGCCTCTTCAGTAATAAAGATGATATCATGACCTACTGTCAGCCTTAATCTTTTGTCTTATTTTTCTGTTTGCTTGGAACCAGAGCAGTGAAGAGAGGTATTATTATTGAACTCCCTTACCCATACCCATACTTACCACTTCCTGATATAGTCTGTATTTTCCGTCTATTTTATGTTTCTCCCCAGTAGAATACAACTCCAGGGTAAGAACTTCTTTTGTTCTCTGCTGTATCACCAGTGCCCAAGACTAACAGAAGGTAGGCTGTCAGTAAATATTTGTTCAATGAGTACATCAATTATTATGCCATGATAAACAAGGGTAATGACCTCAGAAATGATTGAGGTTTTCCTGCATTAAGTATTTCCATGTATATTGTGGATTGCTAATTTCCTTTCTCTGCTCATTCTTAAGGGTTCTATAAAGCTTTTACTTGTTCCCCATCATCTTATTTTATAGGCTTCTGGAAGCTTAGAATAAATAGTTTAAAAATAACCTAAGAATTTTTCCTTAGCAATTTTTGCGTGAAATAGCAAAACAAACAAACAAACAAACAAAAAAAAAAAAACAAAACTGAACCAAACCAAAACTCCCACAAGATCACAAAAACCAGATTAGCCTTAAATCAAAACTACATTGAGATACCATCTCACACCAGTTAGAATGGCGATCATTAAAAAATCTGGAGACAAAAGATGCTGGAGAGGATGTGGAGAAATAGGAGCACTTTTACACTCTTCGTGGGAGTGTAAATTAGTTCAACCATTGTGGCAGACGGTGTGGCGATTCCTCAAGGACCTAGAAACAGAAATTCCATTTGACCCAGCAATCCCATTACTGGGTATATATCCAAAGGATTATAAATCGTTCTACTCTAAGGACACATGCACACGAATGTTCCTTGCGGCACTGTTTACAATAGCAAAGACCTGGAACCAACCCAAATGCCCATCGATGATAGACTGGACAGGGAAAATGTGGCACATATACACCATGGAATACTATGCAGCCATCAAAAACGATGAGTTTGTGTCCTTTGTAGGGACATGGATGAACCTGGAAACCATCATTCTCAGCAAACTGACACAAGAACAGAAAATCAAACACCACATGTTCTCAGTCATAGGTGGGTGTTGAACAATGAGAACACATGGACACAGGGAGGGGAGCATCACACACTGGGGTCTGTTGGGGGGAAATAAGGGAGGGACGGGGGGTAGGGAGTTGGGGGAGAGATAGCATCGGGAAAAATGTCAGATATAGGTGATGGGGGAGGAAGGCAGCACATCACACTGCCATGTGTGTACCTATGCAACAATCTTGCTTGTTCTTCACATGTACCCCAAAACCTAAAATGCAATTAAAAAAAAAAAGCAGATTAGCCTCTGGTGGAAAAAGGAGAAGAAAGTGCATTTGCTAGGTATATTTGTCTGGGATTTTTGATGTTAACTCAATTTTTTTTTCCTTTTCTTTTCCTTTCTGACTTTTAGCTTATTCTGATGATTTAAATTTGCAGAATAAATGACGTCTGGATAAATGAAGTTTTATGTTCATTATTCTGAATTTGAGAATGGTGCATGCATGATTTGAAGTTGACAAGAAGGAGATTCTGTTTTGCTTTCATCAAAGCAAATAAATAGCTAAATTATCCCATTTACAAGTTAGGCCTTAGTTTACATTGATTGGGCCTTGTCTTTCAAATGTCCTCTTAACATGCTATTGGTCAGACTCAGATCCTTTCTTGCATTCTGGATTTGGACCCACTCACACATTTTTTTATTCTTAGACACATATTTCTTCAGTTTCTTTTCTATGTGGTCGGTTCATGGTGATATTAGAGTTTTTAATTAGGAATAATTATGAGACAAAACCACAAACTTACACTTAATTTTGTGTGTGTGTGTATGTATGCGTGTATGTGTTGTATATAGGGGTTTTCTGTTCAAGTTCAGTTCAGAATAAAATTTTACATTGCTCTTTGCTGTTGCTATTGTCCCGTATGCCTAAAGTTTCATGTGAAACCTCAGGAAAGGATATCTAGGATAGAATTATAGAATTCCTCCATTTAGTGGTCAGGCCATCTTAATATCATCAAAATTCCACAATAAACTTATTAGGAGTATTAAAATTATTTTTTTCTCTCTTGTTTTTTTTTCTTCAAGTTTTCACATGCAGCACTGATATTAGGATTCTTTTTGTTAAAACCAACAGGAATAACCTGTGGTAGGCAGCTTGTGAGACCATCCTAATGACTCCCAGCCTCCTAGCATTCACACCCTGTGAGTTCCCTTCCTCTTGAGCGTGGGCTGGACTTAGTGACTTGCCTCTAAGGAATAGAACGTAACAGAAGAGATGGGGGTCATGTTATTGCAGACTGTGACCCCTGTCTGGCACTCTCGCACTTCTAGCTTGCTCCTCTCATGGAGCCAGCTGCCATGTTATTAGCTGCTCACCCAGCAAGGAACTAAATGCAGCCAGCAGGGAACAGAGGCCCTCAGGTCAGCAGCCTGCAGATAACTAGATCCTTCCAACAGGATTCTGCTTGGGAGTCTGCTCCCATGAAGCCTGAAGATGACTACAGCATTGCTGACTCCTTGATTGCAATCTCCTGAGATTACCTTCAACTGGAGGAGCTAGCTGAGCCATGTTTGGATCCTAATGGAATGGTGAGCTGATATAAGTGTGCTGTTTTAAGCCACCAAGCTTTGGGGAAATTTGTCACTCAGCAATAGATAACTAATACACATCCAAAATCTATCAAGAAAAATCATTTTTAATAATTTATCAACTTACATCTTAGGATTTCATTCAATTTTAATTAAAAGCAAAGAACAAAAAAAGTCACTTGACTTCCGAAAGGATTTGTTATTCAGTCATTAGAATCATTTAGTTTCTGTTTCCAGGAATGATATGCAAAAGGCTTTATCAAGATAACAAATAATTATTAGCAATATTTAGTGAGCTATTTTAAATTTAGAAGGACCTTGTTTAACTCAATATATCCAATATACATAAAATGAAAAAATTAGAATACAAATTTTTTATAGTATTCCCCCCCCTTATACACAAGTGGTATGTTCCAAGACCCCCAGTGGATGCCTGAAACCTCAGATAGTATGGAATAGGATTGCCAGCAATTGGAACACATTTCTGTTCATGTCTTTTGCCCAGAAATGTAATGCCTTTTCAATCTTAGCTAAGTACTCATCATGCACCGTGGCCAAAACTTTTGTGGTTTGAGGTATGATGGCAAAACTAGCACAAATATCTTTTTCCTTTATCACAATTTCAAAGATAGAAGATTTCTTCTAACAGTAGATCTTAGCAACCTCATCATACAATTCATTTTCTTTCCTTAAGTCAAGAACTTTCACCTTTTTACTTAAAGGAAGCACTTCATGGCTTCTCTTGGTATATTAAATTGCCAGCATCATTAACTAGTCTTGTGCTCTGGGGCCATTATTAAGTAAAATAAAGGTTAGTTGAACACAAGCACTACAGTTACCTTGAAAGTTCATCTGATGACCAATATGGTGTGAAAGGCAAATAAATATCGGGACCCCAAAATCACTAAGCCAAAGGGAAAAGTCAAGCAAAATGCTGCATTAGGCACACCTGCCTCCCACTTTATTCCTGAATAAGATAGCTGCAAAGATTTTTTAAAAGCTGCATACCCCTCTCACAATTTGCCCACTAGGAAATTCCTTCTGGGCCCCAAGATATTTACCTTAAAACCATTCTGTTGAATTTAACCCGACAATGTAAATTGATAGTTTATCTTCACAGATCAGAAGGGCAGAACTCTAAGTTATACTTCTGCTCACCTGAGACAGATGCATATCTGATTGCATATCCTCTAATGTGAAAATGCAAATTCACTGAGCTAGAGGAAGGCATAAGTGACTATTCCTCTACCCTCCTCACATACAAATTGTGTATTTGGTGAAAGGCCAAGGACTTAAAAAAATGCGACTGTTTGTCTCCTATCTACCCACACTTTTGACAATTTCTTCCTCTTTCCCCAATATCTACCCTTTCCCCTTTAAATACTGAAATCCTCAAAATCATCTTCAGAGAAAGGCATAGACCTGCCTCTGAGGTGGGTACCTTAATCTTGGCAAAATAAGCTTTCTAAATTGCTTGAGACTTGTCTCAGATGTCTGAGATACTTTCTGATTTGTAACAGCTGCTGTGATTAACTAACCAACAGGTAGAGAAGCCAGCACAGTTACACTGGACAGAGAGAATTCGCATCCCAGGCTGGATGGAGTGAGACAATGTGAGATTTCATCACACTACTCAGAATGGTATGCAAGGCAAAACTTATGAATTATATATTTCTGGAGTTTTCCATTTAATTTTTTGGGCCCCGGTTGACCAAAGGTAACCGACTGCAGAAAGTGAAACTCTGGATAAGAGGGGTGCCTACAGTGTAACAGTTTTTCGATATTTTTTCTTTTATCTTTTCACATTGCTTTAAACATACTTTTCTCAAAAACTTTGATGTGTGCAGATTTAGCCCAATTTATAGAATATATTTGCCAAAACCTAATTTGCAAAGTCATACTTATGTTCAAATTAATTAAGCAAGTTGAATTGACTGTGTCAGAAAAAGCCTGACTTTATTTTAAAAATTCAAAGATATTAAAATGTATTTACAGAATATTATATAAACCACTGAGAAATAAATTATGGTGCTTGCTGTTATAGAAGTTATTATAAAATTATTTTAGGCAAATGAAGAGGAAAAAGCGTCCTTGGGAAGTTTTTGTTTCTTTTAAAGCAGCTCCAGAAAAGTTTCTTGTCTAAGCAGGAAAACCCCAGCTCTTACAGCCAGGCTGGCAAGCTTTAATATGCAAACGCAGGCCATTAAAAACTGGATCCACCCAAACATAGCAATTCCTGCCCTCTCTTTCCTGCCACTACATCTGCCTGGCAACATGGCTGCCGCCACAAATCCCCACATATGTAAAACATCATGGTGCCCTTTATTTGCATATTGCAAGGTAGAGTAAAAGGGCCAGTTTTTTCACGGCTACATAAATAACATACCTGGTCAAACCAATCCCCCTGGGTCCTATGCAAATCGAACATCGCCTTTTCCAGCGGTCCAGCTGGCTGTTTTCCACCACACTCGGAGTTTCCTCTCTCAGCTTAAAGCCCTCCTCCTGGCCTCACACCTGTAATCCCAGCACTTTTGGAGACTGAAGGGGGCGGTCAGGAGTTCAACACCAGCCTGGCTAACATGGTGAAACTCCGTCTGTACTAAAAACACAAAAAAATTGGCTGGGCGTGGTGGTGCACATCTGTAGTCCCAGCTACTTGGGAGGCTGAGGCGGGGGGAATTGCTTCTTCCCTGGAAGGTGGAGGTTGCAGTGAGCTGAGATCTTGCTACGGCACTCTAGCCTATGTGACAGAGCACGACTTGGTCTCGAAAAGAAAAAAAAAAAAAGCCTTCTTTCTTGCCTGTTAAACTCTGCGCCTTAAAACCACTCCAGGTGTCCGTGTTGTTTTATCTAAATCGATGCAAAACCAAAAACCCTGGTGTTCCTCCAGTTACCAAAGCCATATCAATACTTTGTAAGATCCTATTCAAGAACCAGCTAGAAAGTGTGGAATTCACTTTTGCCTCCAACAGCAAAAAGACAGATTGGCTATTCTGATGGAGCAGGGAGAATAAAGTGTGTTTGTCAGGTGCTCACCTGGGAAAATGAACTCCAGGAAGAATTTCTGAATTTGGTAGTAGATAATGTTATTTTCCTTATCACCAGGGTCACAATGTATGATTTTTCAGACTGAAGCTCAAATCTCTTTGGCATTTCTACCTTTGAGGGAAATAGAGTTGTCTAAAAATAATGCATTAATCCTTTCTGTAAAAAGAAATGTTTATTGCTACTCTATGGAGAAAGATAATCTGCATAGAATAGGAGGACATCCTCCAATGAAAATATAATTTTTTACTCATTGGATTGTAGGATTTAAGTGGAATGCTCTATGAGAAAATTCCTTGTGTAAGTTCTTAAACTTTGCTGGTACCATTTCTTTTTAAATGCATTGATTTAAGGATATTAGGCCATGGTGTGCATGTGAAAGTGATTGCAGCAAGGGGTTAGAATGTCTTGGGATCAAAAGATTTGAGCAAAGCTTTGTGGTTGCTAAGGATATTTCAGCCTCGTTAGATCAAAACAAACAAACAAAAATTACATGATGTCCAAATTACAAGAGCCTAGACTTTGTTTCTCTAGAAAGAACAAAATACTGGCCCTTAAGATAACATGGAAGAGAAAGCTGGCTGAACCAATAGGCTGTTAAACTTTGGAATGGGTTAAGTGAGGTTGTGAAATCCCTTCTCTGGCTGCCTACAAAAGTAGAGGATTTTCTCATCCGTCTGGTATGTTAGGACAGAGATGGGATAGGGGTACAGGGCATCTCAAGCTCCATTCAATTCTAAAACTGTCAAATTTTGCAGTGGAATGCACCGTGTTGGGTAATACAGAAATAAAAACATCTATCATGAAAGCATTTTGAAAATTAGAATTTGTAATTCTTAGAAAATTTCCCAGGAAGTTATCAGTAAAATATCTATAATGTATTATTACCCTTATTCATAATCTTTATTTTAAAATGATGTCTACAGTTGGCTGCTGACTTAATAATAGTTTAACTTATGATTTTTTGACTTTCAGGACAATCCCATCATAAGTGGAGAAGCATCTGGACTTTTATGCCTTACACAAATATAAATGCTTTTATATTTGTATATGTACATGACCTATATAGTGCATCTTGTTGTAATTATTGTATACACAACAGATCTCTTCTCTACTAGCCTTGTGCTCCTTCTTAGCAGGTGCTATGTCTTCTTTATATTCCTAGAACCTACACAGCCCTGGGACATAGTAGGGGCTGAATGAACTTTTGATGAACCAACCCGACCTGGACAGACCTATCATGAGTCTGTTTCTACAACACTCTGTACCTTTTCTGGTAGAATTAATTTTACTCAATTTTCGGTCATTGTCATTCCTACTTAATATTTAGTAATAATATTCAGAAACAGTGTATTTTCACGGCAAGGCACAGATGCTAGACTAAAAATCTGCCTTTGTATTGTTAGGTGTGTGATTTTATGTGAGTTACTTAATGTTCCTGTAACCGGGTGGCAGGACGCAGGGGGAGAGCAGAGAGGCGTCCCCAAGATGCTCCCAATTCCGTGATCGGGAGGGGGAATGCACTCAGCTCCCTCCCTGTCCGATTCTTTCCCCGTTGTGTCCGAGGTTCTTGGGCTCCCTGGTCCCAGGAATGGGGGAAGAGGCCCTGGCGGCGCGGTGAATTTACTGGTCAAGTAAATATTGGACCCAAAAGTTTTGCAGAGAGCGATTTATTAGTCAGACAGAGAAAGAAAAGTAGAGAACTCCCACGCTGTTGTGGGAGGGGATCCCAGAGAGGGAAATCTGTGCAGGTAAGGTGCAGTGCGGTTTTAAGTTTGAAGTTATTCCCGCCTCGTTCATGTTTTTGTCCAATGAGGAGTTCTTTCAGACTTCCTCTGGAGTGATTGATTGTTGACTCTGATCCCAGATTGGTTGCTTAGGCCCACAACAGAGCCCCTCCATTTAAGGCTTTTTGTGGGCTTTCTGAACAAAGGAAGCTCATCTAAAATTTTACCTAGCTGGGGTGGAGGAAAGTTAGACAAAGAACTCTAGGTTCCAGGATGGGGGAGGTAGATGGAGGCATGGCTCTGGGAAGTTCTTGCTCTTGAAACCACTCCCCTATTGGACCCAGGAATAGAAGTTAACATAGTCCCTTATTCCCATGTCTCAATGTCTTCATCTGTAAAATGAAGATATTGACAGTACTCACATCATGGGGTTTGTGGAAGAAAAATTGTGATTAAGTAATGGTATGGTTTGAATGTGTGCCGTCTAAAATTCAAGTGTTGAAACTTCTTGGCCAATGTGATTGTATTAAGAGGTAGGGTAATACCTTAAGGTAATACCTTAAAAGTGGGCCTTTAAGAGATGATTAAGTCGTGAGGGCTCCTCCTTCATAAATGGGATTAAGGCCTTTATGAAAGAGGCTTCATGCAGTGTTTGGCTTTCTTGCTTTTCTATATTCTGTCATGTGAAGACAGAGCTCCTCTCCTGTGCACCAATCAGCAACGTGGTGCCAGCTTGGAAGCAGAGAGCAGCTCTAACCAGATAACCAAATCAGTTGGCACCTTGATCTTAGATTTCCCAGTCTCTAGAGCCATGAGGAAATTAATTTCTGTTATTTATAAATTACTCAATCTCCAGTATTGGTTGTAGTTGCACAAAACAGATGGACTAAGACAGATATCTAATGAGTTAGCATAGTACCTTGCACACGGTAAGTGTTCAACAAATGATACCAATTCTTAATGTACTGTTTTAGCTTCACTAACTCCTAATACATATTCCTTGTGGGTGTGAAGCATGCAATACCGGTTGAATTAAAACAATTTAGGATTTGAGGGAGAAATATGTGATGACTGCAGTAGATGAAGGTTTGTACTAGATGATCCCTAGTAAGTTAACATATGACTTAGTATTTAACATGTTTTAATTCAACATATTTTAATTACTTTTATCATCATAATTATTACTGCTTTAAAAATAAGGTGATTTTACCTAAATCCTCATGAGTCCTCTCTACATTCTAAGAGGTATGTACAACCTTATTAAAACCATATTTTTCCATGTAAATTTTCTGAAGTTAGTAACTCATGCTTTCATAAGGAGTCTATTCTCACAGGCTGGCATAGAATTTGATGATTTCGTTTCAGAGAAGCATAATTTTTATAATATGTGAGATGCATTTATAATGTTATATAATTTTTTTAAATACTAATATATATTTTCTCACAGTTATACTCTGGGAGTAATTTTAAAACAGTTTTTGTTTTTAATATAGGAATAGTTTGTAGGAACTACTACTATTCATTAATCTTTAAAAGTTAATCACAGCTCTAGCATTTTCATGTCTCAAAGAACATTATAAACAAAAACTAGGATGGTGGGTGAGCTGGTCATTTGCCTATTTGCTCTCAGTTTCTGACTCTCCTTTGCCCATTTCATTGTTTGAGATGTTTTGAAAATACTTTCTGGGTTTGGGCATAGAAGATTGGAGATTGGAGGACAAGAAGCCTGGATATATCTACCTCTCTCTTTTCACTGGATTGGGGGAGAGCCCCCTCTGGCAGTGGGTATGTCTAGTCATAGTGATGGCTTTTGCAGGACTGGCCCTCTATCATTGTTCCAGCCATCCCTGGACAGCCAACTCATGAAACCACCTCTTGCTATTGCACCACTTTGCTTTTGGGCTTGATCTTCTCACCTCCTCCTTTTTTGTTGTTCCATTGGGCCTAGAGGTGGTTATACCCTTCTTCTGTTGCTAATTTCTGGGTGTTTCAGCTCTTCCAAACACCTCTCAAGTGTGCAAGTCTTTCTCTTGGCTTAACTGACATGAACTCTGACATTCACAAGAGGCAATTCAGGAATTTTAGCAATTTAAATAAGCAGAAACCTTTGTGTTTTTATTTATGTGTAGAAGGTACACAGCAAGCAATTCAGAAGTTTCTGAATTTTTTTTCCTTTGAGCATAGGGAGTAATGCTTTATTTCTTAGATCACTTCTAAGGATTTAGGTGCTTTCGACAAGGATTTCTGTGTAGCTCTTCCTTTATCAAAATTCCCTTGCCCCTTCTCTGTGGCTGAAAATTTGCATAACCATACTTTTATAGTTGATGGATGAAAGGACAGAGGAGAGAAAATGTAGAGACTCTGAACATCCCTCTTGTCAGCTTAGAAACTCTACTTCAACCTCAGGTACTTCTAAGTTGATTTTTAACTTTCCTGGCATGAGAAATAGCTTTTCTCAAAAAGGGGTGGGAGTTTTGGTGGACTGATAAGAGGGTGTTTTACAAACTGAGGAGGGGGACACATCATAGCTGTGAAAGATCTTTCTTCTCCTGACCTGATCTGCTCTTTCACAGGGAAGTATATTAGAACAACTGATTTATATCATGGGAATGTTATCAATAGTGAACTGCTCAGAGTGTTCTGAATATACGTACTACTAATCTTAAGCAAAGAAATTGCCAGAAATAGTGGCCAAAAACACCAGGTTCTTGTTTACTGTTATCTGATTGATGCACTCCCAGGGGTTGGATTGAGTACATTTGCTGCCTCCAGGATATATTTTTGATTGTCTCTAATTCCTGTAGGCTCTTTTGAAAGAACACAAAGTCAGATAAGCCAGCAATAGTGATTTCAGCTGAGGAGGACTAATGTCTTCCATTTAAAAGTGTAATTCTTTACAAAGTAGGATGCTTTTTGGAGATAAAGGGCCAGGGGACCACATCTATTAATCCCCCAATATGCTAAAGATTTATAGCCACATAAATTCTTGCAGTAAAGGGAAACTCAACAACTACAACAACAAAATTCTTCCAATTTTGAATGAGACAATATTTCCTGCCAATAACTTTCTAACTTTCCCATAACTTAAATTTATGGTTTGAGATAATTTTTTGAAGAGAAAAATAAATTGCTACTAAATTCTGGCATAGGTCTTACTTTTTTGGGACATATCCTGTAAACATTTTTATAAAGATTATTTAGAAAATTCTTCACAACTTTACATGTATATGTGTATTTTTACCATTTTCATTGCCAAAATAAACTAGCCAAGGGTCAATAGCTGTATTTCAGTCTCAGTCTTTTTTGGTTTTGTTTTGAACATTTCCCCTCGAATCTTATCTGGGAAAGTATTCCAGAAGAGCAGTGGTGGTATTATTGAATTAAAGGCTTAGAGCCTAAGGCTCAGCTCAGTAAATATTTGCTTATGATCTAATTTGTGCCAGGCATTTGGGATATTTAAGATGAGTAAGGCAAGTCCCCAAGAGAGTGGGTTTTCAAATTTTAGCTTTTATCAGAATCACCTAGAGAAGTTGTTACACCATGGATTGCTGGCCCCACTACCAGAGTTTCTGATTCAACAGGTCTAAAGTGAGGACCAAAAATTTGAATACCTAAGACTTTGCCGAGTGATGTTGATGCAGGCAATCTGTGGATCACGAAAAAATCCAAAAAATAGATGATTAAAATGTGGCATATATGCTTAAGAATTCACAAGGATACACAAGGTGGAATTCGGAGTGTAATTAAGTCAATTGTAGGAGGGGAGGTGGTGATCAGGAAAAGCTTCTGGCCAAGAGTGACACCTGAGCAGGATTTGGAAGTGTAGTTGGAATTCTGAGAGGAACAATATGGGATGGAGAAGGAATTTTTGTTCGGTAGCAATGTATAGAAATGTACAGAGGGATGCCAGAGTGTGATTTTTATTCATTCATTCAACCTATTTTAGATAACTATCAATTACATTTGAGAATAAGGTGATGACTGATGTGTTGGCAGAAACTCTCACTAGCAGATGACTGTCTGCAGCATGAGTAGCAGTGTGGAATGATAAGAGATGGACCTGGAAAAACAGCCTTGGAGGCCATTAGTGACTTATTGATGACGTCTGCCATACTAAGGAGCTTGGATTTTGTAGATAATGCAGAGTATTTTGGTAAGATCACTCTGGCAGCAGTGCAGAGGTTGCATTTGAGGAAGTCAGAACATTCTAATAATGGGGTAAGAGAGACCAGTAACGAGGTTATTGCAATAATCTGGGCAACGGATTATAAAGGACCCGGCAAATTTTGTGAGTGAGCCATATAACATTTCATCACAGGTTTAATGAGTTTTTCTCCTCCATAAGCTCTCCACTTGTCTCTCTTTCCTATTACAATGATAATTGTTTAGATACTAGGTGTTAACTTTAGATCAAATGTTGTATGGTTATACATGGGCTCAGTCAGTATGAAGGTAAGTTTACTCTCACGTAAACACCTAAGCAAGTAACAGGAAATAAGTTAGTCAATTAGGGAAATAAATTTGACTAGGTATTTCATGAATGTCTTAAAAGCCATCTTTAAATAAGTTATTTTCTGTTAAGCTCTTTAAGTTTAGCCAGTGCTTTATTGGCATTCTAAATTTAAAACTGTCTTCAGATATTATGGAATAGTTTGGGTCATCAGTAAAATTTTATATAGAGTACAGAACACAGAGCCTGTTTTTTCTTCTGCTAACTCCAGGGAATATCCAATCAAGATGGATTTCTGTCTCCAAAACTGTGAGAAAATACATTTCTCTTGTTTAAAACACCTGATCTGTGGAACTTTGTTACTGTATCCCTGGCACAGCTAGGAAGCTGATTTTTCACCAAATAGGCTGATACCATTATTTTGATCTTGGGAGACTATATGGAATTCTGATCTACAGACCTATGAAATAATAAATGGGAGTTTTAAGCTGATAAATTTGTGATAATCTGTTATGTAGTAATAGAAAACTACATAAACTGTATAAAAAAAATACCCCACCAAGAAGTGGGCAAAGGATCTGAACAGACACTTCTCAAAAGAAGACATTTATGTGACCAACAAACATATGAAAAAAAGCTCATCATCACTAGTCATTAGAGAAATGCAAATCAAAACCACAGTGAGATACCATCTCACACCCGTTAGAATGATGATCATTAAAAAGTCAGGAGATAACAGATGCTGGAGAGGATGTGGAGAAATAGGAACACTTTTACACTGTTGATAGGGGTGTAAATTAGTTCAATCATTGTGGAAGACAGTGTGGTGATTCCTCAAGGATTTAGAACTAGAAATACCATTTCTGGTTCTGGGTATATACCCAAAGGATTAGAAATCATTCTGCTATAAAGACACATGCACACATATGTTTATTGCAGCACTATTTACAATAGCAAAAACTTGGAACCATTCCAAATGCCCATCAACGATAGACTGGATAAAGAAAATGTGGCACATACACACCATGGAATGCTATGCAGCCATTAAAAAAAATGAGTTTATGTCCTTTGCAGGGACATGGATGAAGCTGAAAACCATTATTCTCAGCAAATTAACGCAGGAACAGAAAAGCAAACACTGCATGTTCTCACTCATAAGTGGGTGTTGAACAATGAGAACACATGGACACAGGGAGGGGAACATCACACACTGAGGCCTGTCGGGGGGTGAAGGGGAGGGAGAACACTGGACAAGTGCCTAATGCACGAGGGGGCTTAAAATCTAGATGATGGGTTGATGGGTGCAGCAAACCAACATGGCACATGTATACCTATGTAACAAACCTGTATGTTCTGCACATGTATCCCAGAACTTAAAGTTTAATTTAAAAAAACTATATAACAGACTAAATTATTAATTTATGAACATGTCATTTAAATTTATGAACAAGTCATTTAAAATATAATTTTAGAATTCTATTTTAAGGTTTTTAAATCTTGAAAATGTCAGTAAAAATTATTTACTTTAGGTGGAAATTTATCTGGTTTTGGAATTAATGCACTTTTTCAAATTCAAAATATTTTGACATTTTTCTCTGTCATATGAACAAAGGGAAACCTATACTATCATGCAATCTTTATTCCTATAAACCGAGTTTGTGCTCAGGCTTCTTATGGAAGGTGATGATGCTAAACCTAAATCCAGCTTAAAATAAGTGGGTATTTAGGGGAGAGAGGGCCAATGGCTCCAGTGGGTAGAGATTTGTACCAGATAATTGTTCATTTTTTGGGGGGATTAGATAAATATTTTTATTATCTTCTCAAAATATTTAAATATGTACATTTGGAACCTGATCTTTATTTCTCAATCTCACATTTAATAGATAGCACTCTAGTTTCATTACAAATTAGATTGTTCAATGTAAAGAATTAGGGCTTAGAACCCATTAAGTAAGTTATGATGCACTTTTAAATGGTTTACATAAATATTAAACTCTGATTATATTTTACTTTTTTAATTGAAAAATAAAAATTATATGTATTTATGATATACAGTATGATACACACACATATTTTGGAATAGCTGAATTGAACTACTTAACACATCCATTACCTCACATACTTCTTTTGTGTGTGGTTAGAACACTTAAAATCTACTCCTGGTAATTTTCAAGCATACAACACATTGTTATGAACTATAGTCACCATGCGGTACAATAGATCTCTTGAGCTTATTCTTCCTGTCTGACTGAAATTCTGCATCCTTTTACTAACCATAGCCCCAGTTTCCCCCACACACCTTAACATTAAATTGTCTATAATTCAACACATTTTAAATACTCTTTTCATCTAGTTGTTACATTTTAAAGATGAGCCCAGAATATCACAAACTCTTAAAAACAAGTTCTCGGATGGAGTGAAATCCCAGGCATCCCAGAAATTGTAAAGTGGTTCAATGAGCTGCATATCACCCATGACCCATAGCTTTCCCAAAAATCTGCCTCCATAACATCTCACAGTCATGAGGACAAAGTTTGGCTTTCCTAAGTGTCTGATCCACTACACCAAGTTAAAGATAAATTTGTAGTTTTAGAAATGAAAATGATCAAGGAACACTTTTATTCATAGTGCAAATTTCTACTGTGAAGGTGATAGATGGGGTCAAATGCCGAGCCTATAAGATTGTGGAGAGGAATATTTGAGTTTTTGTCACGTACTGCAATTTCCTCTGAATAATTTTGGAGCCTGAGTAAGCAAGTCACAGACATTTATCAAAATAGCATGCCTGTCTCATTTTTCCTAGGAAATGACTTATTTTTTGACATATTTGGGAGTAACTAATTTTTTCATTTCCTGACCATTGTTCACTTACTCATTCGTTTGATACATTTCACTTGGTTATTTCCATATATTTGTCCACTTTGTGAATTATTATGCATAATTATTCTTTTCTCATACTCTGCATTTTAAGTACTTTCCTGATTGTGAACTCTTTTCACCAGATTTCAGGGAAGTAAAAGAAAAATAAATACATAAAGTAAAAAATATAACTGGCTATTATGAGAACTAATGACAAATCTAAAGGAGGTTTGAGATAATAGCAGATCAAAATCATTGGCTTACCTTTGTTCATTGATGTATTATTATTACCTGAAATGGCACTTAGAAAGCAAATGGTATTTATTAAATAAATGAATGGGAATTCTGGATTACTTGTGGGCTTGTTTTCATTGTTGAGCCTAAATAGTTTCCCAGATGTATATTGGCTCATATTTTCTTTGTTGTAAATTTTGTATTCACATTCTTTGCCATTTTACTGATTAATGGTTTTGTTAACTTGTAAAACATTATACACTTATAAAATAGTAGAAGTGTGCCAGAAATGTTGTAAATATTTCTTTAAATATATTGTTTATCATATTAGTCTTTAAATTACAGAACTATTAGTTCATGTAAAAATTTTTTTACTTTAAATTCACAAAGACCTTCTCTCTTCAGAGATCAGATATTCATCTGTTTTTCCTTAATGTTAAATATATCATTTAAAAACAATTAATATATTAATTTACTTGGCATTTATTTTGGTATATGCTCTATTTGACTTTAGGATCTAAATTGATTATTTACTGGTAAATCAGCTAATCTGTTTAGTTTCAAGGAATTTATTCTGTCTGTTTGGGCAGAGAGGAAATTTATTAAGTGGATAATGGGTAAGTCACAGAATTACCAAGAGGTTTGGAGTACCAGAGTGGAGGCTATGCAGATAGCATAATCAAATACTATCCTGCAAATCTGTTCTCTATGAGCCCCTGCTGCAGTTCACACAGTGAATGCCACTGGCATTGAACACTGGATATTCAGTCACTTGGAGCCTAGGACACTCAATCTTGCTGCAAAAACCACTGCTGAAAGAATGAATTCTTTGTGCTCCTCTCTTCTTTGATGTATTCAGCACTCAATTCAAGATCTGGGGCCAGTGTGTTGTCTGCTAGAGTATAGGGCATAGTTCAGACTCAAACTTAAAGGAGATTGGGAAAGTAAATACCTGCATTTTTTAAATTACACTTTAAGTTCTTGGGTATATGTGCAGAACGTGCAGGTTTGATACATAGGTATACATGTGGCATGGTAGTTTGCTGCACCCATCAACCTGTCATCTACATTAGGTATTTCTCTTAATGCTATCCCTCTCCCAACCTCCAATCCCTCGACAGGCCCCATTGTGTGCTGTTCCCCTCTTTGTATCCATGTGTTCTCATTGTTCAGCTCCCACTTATGAATGAGTACTTGCAGTGTTTAGTTTTCTGTTCTTACCTTAGTTTTCTGAGAATGATGGTTTCCAGTTTCTTCCATATTCCTGCAAAGGACATGAACTCATCCTTTTCTATGGCTGCATAGTATTCCATGGTGTATATGTGCCACATTTTTTTTATCCAGTCTATCATTGATGGGCATTTGGATTGGTTCCAAGTCTTTGATATTGTGAACAGTGCTGAAATAAACATACGTGTGCATGTGTCTTTATAGTAAAATGATTTATAACCCTTTGGGTATATATCCAATAATGGGACTGCTGGGTCAAATGGTATTTCTCGTTCTAGATACTTGAGGAATTGCCACACTGTCTTCCACAATGGGAGAACTAATTTACACTCCCACCAACAGTGTAAAAGTGTTCCTGTTTCTCCACATCCTCTCCAGCGTCTGTTGTTTCCTGACTTTTTAATGATCGTCATTCTAACTGGCATAACTTAATATCTCATTGTAGTTTTGATTTGCATTTCTCTAATGACCAGTGATGATGAGCTTTTCTTCATATGTTTGTTGGCTGCATAAATGTCTCCTTTTGAGAAGTGTGTGTTCATATCTTTCGCCTACTTTTTGATGGGGTTGTTTGTTTTTTTCTTGTAAATTTGTTTAAGTTCTTTGTAGATTCTGAATATTAGCCCTTTGTCAGATGGATAGATTGCAAAAATTATTTCACATTCTGTAGATTGTCTGTTCACTCTGATGATAGTTTGTTTTGCTGTGCAGAAGCTGTTTAGTTTCATTAGATCCATTTGTCTATTTTGGCTTTTGTTTCCATTGCTTTTGGTGTTTTAGTCATGAAGTCTTGCCCATACCTATGTCCTAAATGGTATTTGCATAGGTTTTCTTCTAGAGATTTTTATGGTTTTGGGTCTTATGTTTAAGTCTTTAATCCATCTTGAGTTAATTTTTGGATAAGTTATAAGGAAGAGGTCCAGTTTCAGTTTTCTGCATATGGCTAGCCAGTTTTCCCAAAACCATTTATTAAAAAGGGAATCCTTTCCTCATTGCTTTTGCCAGGTTTGTCAAAGATCAGATAGTTGTAGATATATGGGGTTATTTCAGAGGCCTCTGTTCTGTTCCATTGGTCTATATCTCTGTTTTGGTACCAGTATCATGCTGTTTTGGTTACTGTAGCTTGTAGTATAGTTTGAAGTCAGGAAGTGTGATGCCTCCAGCTTTGTTCTTTTTGCTTAGGATTGTCTTGGGTATGCAGGCTTTTTTGGTTCCTATGAAATGTAAAGTAGTTTTTCCAGTTCTGTGATGAAAGCCAATGGTAGCTTGATGGGGATGGCATTGAATCTATAAATTATTTTGAGCAGTATTGCCATTTTCACAGTATTGATTCTTCCTATCCATGAGCATGGAATGTTTTTCCATTTGTTTGTGTCCTCTCTTATTTCCTTGCACAATGATTTGTAGTTCTCCTTGAAGAGGTCCTTCAAATCTCTTGTAAATTTTATTCCTAGGTATTTTATTTTCTTTGTAGCAGTTGTGAATGGGAGTTCACTCATGATTTGGTTTTCTGTTTGTCTGTTTTTGATATATAGGAATGCTTGTGATTTTTGCACATTGATTTTGTATCCTGAGACTTTGTTGAAGTTGCTTATCAGCTTCAGGAGTTTTTGTACTGAGACGATGTGGTTTTCTAAATATACAATCATGTTGTCTGCAAAGAGAGACAATTTGACTTCCTCTTTTTCTAATTGAATATCCTTTATTTCTTTCTCTCGCTTGATTGCCCTGGTCAGGGCTTCCAATACTATGTTTAATAGGAGTGATGAGAGAGGGAATCCTTGTCTTGTGCAGGTTTTCAAAGGGAATGCTTTCAGTTTTTGCACATTCGGTATGATACTGGCTGTGGGTTTGTCATAAATAGCTCTTATTATTTTGAGATACATTCTATCAATGTTTGTTTATTGAGAGTTTTTAGCATGAAGGAGTGTTGAATTTTGTTGAAGGCTTTTTCTGCATCTATTGAAGTAATCGTAGTTTTTGTCACTGGTTCTGTTTTCGAAGGATTACATTTATTGATTTGCATATGTTGAAGCAGACTTGCATCCCAGGAATGAAGTCGACTTGATCGTGGTGGATAAGCTTTTTGATGTACTGCTGGTTTTGGTTTGCCAGTATTTTAATGACGATTTTTGCATCAATGTTTATCAGGAATAGTGGCCTAAAGTTTTGTTTTTTTTGTTTTGTCTCTGCCAGGTTTTGGTATCAGGATAATCCTGGCCTCATAAAATGAGTTACAGAGGAGTCCCTCTTTCCTATTGGTTGGAATAGTTTCAGAAGGAATGGTTCCACTTCTTCTTTGAAACTTTGGTAGAATTCAGTTGTGAATCTCTCTGGTTCTGGGCTTTGTTTGGTTGGTAGGCTATCAATTCCTGCCTCAATTTCAGAATTTGTTATTGGTCTATTCAAAGATTTGGCTTTTTTCCTGGTTTAGTCCTGGGAGGGTGTGTGTGTCCAGGAATTTATCTATAACTTCTAGATTTTCTAGTTTATTTGCATAGAGGTATTTATAGTAGTCTCTTACAGTAGTTTGTATTTCTGTGGGATTGGTGGTGATATCCCCTTTATCATTTTTTATTGTATCTATTTGATTCTTCTCTCATTTCTTCTTTATTAGTCTGGCTAGCGGTCTATCTATTTAGTTGATCTATTCAAAATCCAGCTCCTGGATTCATTGATCTTTTGAAGGGATTTTTGTCTCTCTATCTTCTTCAGTTCTGCTCTCATCTTTGTTTTTTCTTGTCTTCTGCTAGCTTTTGAATTTGTTTGCTGTTGCTTCTCTAATTCTTTTAATTATGATGTTAGGGTGTTGATTTTAGGTCTTTCCTGCTTTCTCTTGTGGGCATTTAGTGCTATAAATTTTCTTCTACACAGTGCTTTAAATGTGTTCCAGAGATTCTGGTATATTGTATCTATTTCTCATTGGTTTTAAAGAACATCTTTATTTCTGCCTTAATTTTGTTATTTACCCAGTAATCATTCAGGAGCGTGTTGTTCAGTTTCCATGTAGTTGTGCAGTTTTGAGTGAGTTTCTTAATACTGAGTTCTAATTTGATTGCACTGTGGTCGGAGAGACTGTTATGATTTCCATGCTTTTGCATTTGCTGAGGAGTGTTTTACTTCCAATTATGTGGTCAATTTTAGAATAAGTTTGATATGGTGCTGAGAAGAATATATATTCTGTTGATTTGGGGTGATGAGTTCTGTAGATTTCTATTAGGTCTGCTTGGTCCTAAGTTGAGTTCAAGTCCTGGATATCCTTGTTAATTTTCTGTCTCATTGATCTGTCTAATATTGACAGTGGGGTATTAAAGTCTCCCACTATTATTGTGTGGGAGTCTAAGTCTCTTCGTAGGTCTCTAAAAACTTGTTTTATGAATCTGGGTGCTCCTGTATTGGGTGTATATATATTTAGGATAGTTAACTCTTCTTGTTGCATTGATCCCTTTACTATTATGTATTGACCTTCTTTGTTGTTTTTGATATTTGTTGATTTAAAGTCTGTTTATCAGTGCCTAGATTATCAACCCCTCCTTTTCTTTTGCTTTCCATTTGATTGATAAATCTTCCTCCATCACTTTATTTTGAGTCTATGTGTGCTCTTTTCTCTTAAGATGGATCTCCTGAATATAGCACACTGACGGGTCTTGACATTTTATCCACTTTGCCAGTCTGCGTCTTTTAATTGGGTCATTTAGACCATTCAGTTTAAGGTTAATATTGTTATGTGTGAATTTGATTCTGTCATTATGCTAGCTGGTTATTTTGCCCATTAGTTGATGCAGTTTCTTCATAGCATCAATGGTCTTTATAATTTGGTATGTTTTTGCAGTGGCTAGTACTGGTTGTTTCTTTCCATGTTTAGTGCTTCCTTCAGGAGCTCTTGTAAGGCAGGCCTGGTGGTGACAAAATCTCTCAGCATTTGCTTGTCTGTAAAGGATTTTATTTCTCCTTCATTTATGAAGCTTAGTTTTACTGGATATGAAATTCTGTGTTGAAAAATCTTTTCTTTAAGGGTGTTGAATATTGTCCCCCCGCTCTTTTCTGGCTTGTAGGGTTTCTGCAGAGAGATCTGCTGTTAGTCTAATGGGCTTCCCTTTGTGGGTAACTCTACCTTTCTCTCTGGCTGCCTTTAACATTTTTTCCTTCATTTCAAACTTGGTGAATCTGATGATCATGTGTCTTGGGGTTGTGCTTCTTGAGGAGTATCTTTGTGGTATTCTCTATTTCCTGAATTTGAATGTTGGCCTGCCTTGCTAGGTTGGGATGTTCTCCTGGATAATATCCTGAAGAGTGTTTTCCAACTTGGTTCCATTCTCCTCATCACTTTCAGGTATACCAATCACACATAGATTTGGTCTTTTCACTGAGTCCCGTATTTCTTGGAGGCTTTGTTTGTTTCTTTTTACTCTTTTTTCTCTAATCTTGTCTTCTCACTTCATTTCATTGAGTTTATCTTCAATCTCTCATATCTTTTCTTCTGGTTGCTCCATTTAGCTATTAATACCTCTGTACGCTTTATGAAGTTTTCATGATGTGCTTTTCAGCTCCATCAGGTAATTTATATTCTTCTTTAAACTGGTTATTCTAGTTAGCAATTTGTCTCACCTGTTTTTCAGAATTTGTAACTTCCTTGCATTGGGTTAGAACATGGTCCTTTAGCCCACATCTAAAACCTACTTCTGTCAATTTGTCAATTCATTCTCCATCCCATTTTGTTCCCTTGCTGGCAAGCAGTTGTGATCCTTTGGAGGAGAGGAGGTGTTCTGGTTTTTGGATTTTTTAGCCTTTTTGTGCTGGTTTCTCCACATCTTCATTGATTTGTCTACCTTTTGTCTTCGAAATCAGTGACCTTTAGATGGGGTCTCTGAGTGGATGTCCTTTTTGTTAATGTTTATATCATTCCTTTCTGTTTGTTAGTTTTCTTTCTAACAGTCAGCCCCCTCTGCTGCAGGTCTGCTGGAGTTTGCTGGAAGTCCACTTCAGACCCTGTTTGCATGGGTATCATCAGTGGAGGCTGCAGAACAGCAAAGATTGCTGCCTGTTTCTTCCTCTGGAAGCTTCATATCAGAGAGGCACCTGCCAGTCAGAGCTCTCCTATATGAGGTGTCTGTTGGTCCCTACTGGGAGGTGTTTCCCACTCAGGATACATGGAGGTCAGGGACCCACTTGGGAAGGCAGTCTGGTCCTTATCAGAGCTCAAATGCTGTACTGGGAGATCTGCTGCTCTCTTCAGAGCTGTCAGGCAGGGACATTTAAGTCTGCTGAAGCTGTGCCCACAACTGCCTATCCTCCCCAGGTACTCTGTCCCGGGGGAGTTGGGGGTTTTATCTATAAGTCTCTGACTGGGTCTGCTGCCATTTTTTTCAGAGATGCCCTGCCCAGAAAGGAGAAATCTGGCCACAGAGTCAGTCTGGCCACAGAGGCCTTGCTGAGCTGTGGGTGGCTCCACCAACTTTGAACTTCCTGGCAGCTTTGTTTACTCCATGAGGGTAAAACTGCCTACTCAAGCTTCAGCAGTGGCAGACACCCCTCTTCCCCACCATGCTCTAGTGTCCCAGGTTGACCTCAGACTGCTGTGCTGGTAGTGAGAATTTCAAGCCAGTGGATCTTAGCTTGCTGGACTCTGGGGGTGGGCCCCACTGAGCTAGGCACTGGAGGGAATCTCCTGGTCTGCTGGTTGCAAAAACCATGGGAAAAGCACAGTATCTGGGCTGGAATGCACCATTTCTCCCAGTACAGTCTCTCATGGCTTCTCTTGGTTAGGAAGGGAAATTCCCTGACCCCTTGCACTTCCTGGATGAGGCAATGCCCCACCCTGCTTCAGCTTGCTTTCTGTGGGCTACACCCACTGTCCAACCAGTCCCAGTGAGATGCACTGGGTACCTCAGTTGGAAATGCAGAAATCACCCACCTTCTGCGTTGATCTCACTGGAAGCTGCAGACCAGAGCTATTCCTGTTTGGTCATCTTGCCAGCTCCCTCTACCTGCATTTTTAATGATGATGGTGTCAGGGTAAGTTTATCCTGCCTCCGAAACTCATATGGTGGATAAGGAGAATCTCTAAACATTAGGGTGGGATTCAGATGCTGAGATTATGTGGTCTTCTTTCTTGAAACTATGGATCAGTTCATCATAATATATGCTAAACATACTTGCAATAAACTCTTGGCTTGTGGGGGAATATTGGGTTGTGGGGGAAGGGAAGGGGCCTTTGATATGAACACCTACTACCCCTGGTTTAGATAGAGTTAAAAATATAATCTTTGTGGTGTAACTGCTGAACATGAATTTTGTCTTTGGCATATACTGGTCTGTGATCTTAAGTAAGTTAATTAACACCTTTCTTAGCCTTAGTTTGTCTGTCAGTTTGTGATGATTATAATTAAAATGAGGATGACATCCTTAGCATAGCACCTGACACGAAATATGAACTTAATGCATGTTATTATTATCATCGTAGTCATCACATGGTCAGTTTCTTTCTACTGCAGCAGGCTATTGTCTCAAGTCATCTGCTTTGGCTCCTTACATTTTAGTGAAAGATGCAGCCCCTATTGTGAGAAGCTGGCACCAACTCAATAGATATCAGATTCAAAAGTCACATCTCTTAAAATGTTTTAACATCTGCGTAACCTCTTCATACCATAAAGAGGCCATGTTTTTGGAATTTAATATATACAGAAATATAAGTTGCATCCTAATTCTGTGTGAGTGTTATTTTTAATTATGCAATTTTCTAACATACACAAAACTGGGAAGAAAAGTTTATTGAATCACTCTCTATATTTCACCCAGATTCAATAATTACCAGTATTTTGCCATATTTGCTTCACTTAAGTTGAATGAATCCATTGCATTTGACTGGAAGTAAGCTCTGAAGGCTTTAATAGATATGTGTTCAATGTTTTTGTCAAGAATACTTTGAAGGTAGACCTGGATGCTTCATGTTGTGTCACAGCAGGAAGCATACAACATCTGGCCCCACTTTTATGGTGCTAAGATTGATCAATGTGTTTGGATGGTGACAACCTGATGCCTCTGTTATAAAATTCCTCATGAATACTTTTATCTAATGGTGTCATCTACTGTCATTCTTTTTCTGGCTCAAATATTTCATTAGGAGTTATGACATGGTGATTTTTCTAATGCCACCATTTCTTGAGCATTTGTTAGTTGGAATTCTCTTATCATTCAGGGCTATCTGGCTACTTTGAAATATAGGCAAATCAGGTAAAGGCAAAATAAATGCTTAACATTTTATTTTAATAATCTTAACTAGGAGTTGGTTTCCTAGTTACTTTCAATGGTATCCAATAGGTTTTTGATCTAGGGAGTGAGAGAAAATCCTTTCTCTATTTTACATGAGTTTCTACACAGTTGATATATTTCAGTCCATTGCATTCAAAAAGTTTTTGAGGCTCTGATTGTTCCATCTTTGGCTAATGGGAGCCCCTTCATACGGGCTTCTGTGTTCTTTTGTTCTGGCCTATTGGTCATGAGCTACATTGTACAGTATACCAAACACCAGTGGGAAGTCATAAATTCTGAGTATATGGTAATTTTCAATAAATTACATAAAAGTATAAAATCACATAACTAAAAGAAATACATTCATAGTGATACATAACAGGCAAAAAATGTAACAAATTTATTGGGAAATTGAGTTCCTTACTAAACATGGAACACATATTGGTACTGCATTTTAATGAATATTGTTCACTAAGCAGCAATCCATGAGATAAAAGAAATGTGAAAAAGTCTACATAGAACATGCAGATGAGAAAATATATCAATAAACATTGGTACAAATTAAATAGCAAAATAAAATATGTTTACATGAATTTCTACACAAGTAGCAAAACTATATGAAAATAAGTTATCTGATGAAATAACTAGTATAATAGATAAAGCAAAAAAATAATTTTTTCCATTGTTATTATTATTTTTTTTATTGTACTTTAGGTTCTGGGGTACATGTGCAGATCATGCAGGATTGTTGCATAGGTACACACATGGCAATGCGGTTTGCTGCCTCCTTCCCCCGTCACCCACATTTGGTATTTCTCTCTGTGTTATCCCTCCCCCCAAAATAATTTTGAAGCAATTACAATGTCATTCACCTTCATATACTACAGGCAAATATTCCAAGACATATTAATGTTTTATTCAATTTGTGCTGCTATAACAAACTATCATAAACTGCGTAGCTTATAAACAACAAAAATTTATTTATCACAGTTCTGGAGGCTGAGAAGTCTAAGATCAAGATATCAATCCATTTGGTGTCCTGAAAGAGACCCCTTTCTGATTCACAGAGGCTGCTTTCTCATTGTATTCTAACCCAGTAGAAGGAGTGAGCTAGAGTTTTGGCATCTCTTTCAGAAGGGTACTAATCCCATTAACTCTGAAAGACCCCCACCTCCTAATACTACTATTAGTGATTATGTTTCAACATATGAATTTTAGGAGAACACAAACATTTGGCCCATGGCAATTAGGCTATTTTATTGAGTATTAGTAAGCAGTTCAAACAGGAAAACTGAAGAACACTAATGGAAATCTGTGTTCAGTGAAGATCACACTACATAACAAACAGCAAACAATAAAGGTTTTAAAATTTTCAGAACACACTCATCTTCAAAAGTATATAGAATATCAATCACAAAGCTTGATAATACGTCATATCCAGAAATTCTGTGGCATTTGTTCTCTTTATTACTGGCATTTATTTCACTAGAAATTAAGTCATAACTATTTTCAAACTATTCTTTTGTAAATACTATTACCTGTGCTTATCCGAGAAATCTATACTGATGAACTTGAGTCTAATTTTGTAGTAATACTATATTACCTTAAGTGATGAATTACAGGAATAATAAATAATAAACCTAAGTATAAGGCAAATAAACCTCAATCTAATTATGATCTGTTGTTTGAGTTGTGGCTTGCTATTTTTGATAAAAACAATAATACAAATTTCCCAAATAATGTGAATTTCTTTCTTTTCTGTGATGTTCTGTATTGTACTGTTCCATTTCTAGAGGTAATATTATCACTAGATATTGTTATTTCAAAATTACTAGATCATTATTCCTAGATAATCGTCCAAAACCTATCAGCTATATGTGGGTCTTCCAACCACAATATAGGCTTTTTGCATACAGATAAGTTTGCAACCTTTGTTGTCATTATTGAAAGAACTATGTCTGAATGCAGGACAATGAAGTTGCTTTCCTCAGAATATTCAGATATAGACATTTTCAGGGGTAGTCATATATACCCGAGGAGCCACATTATTCAGTGAGTTCAAACTTATATGTTCCCCAGCACCATATTTAAAACACCCCCTTTAAATTAATGAAGAAGTCTTTAAAATTATTACACATTCAGGGCCTAGTTCCGAACCTGCAACATGTCCTAAGTGTTCAAGACTTCCTTATGCTCAGTGTGTCTTTGTAAACATGGAATTCAAGGAAGATCCAATGATTAATCAACTTTGATGCATGTTGGCTTTTCTCAAATTATCATACTGTATCTCAGGAACAGTGAATTAAAGCAATTTATCAATTTTCTGTCTGTGGAGCCTACATTACTTTGGTTCTCAACTTTCTTTTGCAGAGAATCTAAAAAGACATAACTTTTTCTTGGATATGTTATTTTGGTCTGTGTAAAAAAATATGCCTGAAAGACATTCAATGGCTTTTTATGATTATGTGTTCATATGTAGTCTTTGGATGGCATTATCATGCAAAACTGATGACTTCTGAGTGGAAAAAAATGAAAACAAATCCAAATTGTGCAAATAAAAAAGTAATTTTCTTTCTTCTCAGTAGATATTTCCAAAATAAGACTCTTCGTTGTTTGGTTTAGTGGAGTGGACTTTGACATAGAAATGTTTAAGCCATCTTTGACCTCAAGTTGATTATGAATATTTAGTTTTTTTAAAGGCAAAATTTCTGAAAGTCCTAACTTACAGATGTGTATAAAAACAGACAGAATCAAAGCTACTAAAATTTGCTTTGCCCAGTCAGAGCAAGCAGATGTTAGAGCATGAGGACTGAATAAGGCTTCTTACATTGAATTTGGGTCACTTCATTTCCTTAGTTCTCAAGGCAATAGGGTCATCTTTAATAAAATTTGCACTACTAATGTCATGTCATCAAGGAATGAATTTAAAATGCTCATTTCAAGGTCTAAGAAGCTGAAGAAATGTTCAAAAGAGGTCTACAGAGCTTCTGACTCTTTAAAGACTGAGACGTTGATGATGATTAGTCAGTTTTAACATCATCTTGTGAAGCACTTCCATTGGCATCTTGGTAAAAAAAAAAAATGCTTGTGATTTTTCAGGAGCAAGGCTTTGGATCAGAAGATTTACCTTATGCACATGGCCAAAAATACTTGCCAAGTTAAATGAAGCAATGAATGAGTATCTCTCTTTCAAATTGTTCTGAGTGGTTTTTTTTTTTTTTTTTTTTAATTTTCCTCTGAAATTTACTCAAATGCATTAACTTGTTCTCTGGAATGCCAATGAGTGTTCACATACTAGAATAAAATTTTACTCGTATTACACTTTTTGAAAAAAATTCTTAAAAAGTTGTTGATCCAAATATCAAGCCCTGATGAAGTTGACAACTTTCACAGCAGCAGAAAACATTTCTTTGAGTGTTGTTGGCCAAGTCTTTGGTACCAATGCAAGCCAATTTGTATAGCAATGCATTCCAGTGTCATGGGTTGCTTCTTTCCTCATCAAAGCAACAAACCTAGATGTATTGCCAGGCATCACAGGTGCTCTATTTTGCACAAAATACCAGAATTTTCTTTCAGCTGAAGTTTTGCTTGGCAAAGAAACAATGTTGACAGCTCTTGGAGTTTCTAAAATGGGCTCGCAAAATAGGAATTTCTACAAGAGCTCATTTGCCCTTAAAGATGTAAATAGTTTTATCTGGTTGAGTGCTGAAGGGAAATGAGATTTCTACCATGATTTGATTCAAGACATTAAGAGAAATGTCAGTGATTAGATAACAGATTTTTACGGTGACATACTTTTGATTTCAGTTCTTTGGTCCACAAATCAGCTCAACAATTTGTATGGCACATGTGTCAACAGTCTCTCTAATCCTGCTATGAAAGTAAATTGGTCAATTAACCTGTCAGTATAATCGGTAGCCTTGTAGGTTGCTTCAAGACAAGCTTTGGGTGTTGGAGTCAAATTATTATTTCTGTAAAACAGCCTCATTTTTGTAGTGAAAATTCACTGAGTCCTATATATCTTCAGGATGAACATAATGGATAACTGTTAGCTTCTTTTGCTAAGTATCTCTGTTGGGAATAACCTTGGCACATAGGACCAGCGAACTTCCATGTTTCAACAAGTTAGGTGCTGAACATAAACCAGAGGATACATAAACCTCACTTCCTTCCCTCTTTCTCTCCATCTCTTCCTCTTTATTTTTAGTCAGGGCCAATGATTATCATCATCATCATTATAACAATAGCATCTATATATTTTGTGGATTCTTACTCTGTGTTAGGTTCAACACTGTAGGTTAGATACTATTTTTATTTCCATTTTACAGATGAGGAAATTGAGGCACAGAAATAAAGTAATTTGTCAAAATCATATAGATAGTGAGGTCATATTCTAATCTAGGTAGTCTGGCTCTTCAACTGAGTTCCTAACCTCTCTGCAAAACCATTTTCTTATTATGTATATTAGCATACTCAGGTCCCTGTATGTATTTGGAATAAACATTATAATTTTACTTTAAAAATTTTTTCTCACAAAATAATTTTCAAAATAACAGCAAAATAAGAAATATTTTTATTCTTGGTAAGGCTATTTCATGGACCACAGATTAAAAATTTGTGCCATAAAAATTTTTTCCTCCAAAATAGTCTTCCTTGTCAATTGGCTGTTGTTGAGGCATTGGACTCTTACACTGTTTCGGGATAATGAGTTTAAACTTCCAAAAACCATAGTTGATTACAAATACATTCTCACTGTTTGCAGTAGATGCTGTACTACTTCGTTCTCATGTAGCTCTGAAGAACTTCCAGGGACTTGATAATTTATTAAGAAAAGAAGTTTTTTTAAATCATTTCTTTTTATTATATATATACTTTAAGTTCTAAGATACAAGTGTAGAACGTGCAGGTTGTTACATAGGTATACATGTACCATAGTGGTTTGCGGCACCCATCAACCCATCATCTACATTAGGTATTTCTCCTAATGCTATCCCTCCCCCTTGTCCCCCACATCCTGACAGGCCCCAGTGTGTGCTGTTCCCCCTCCCCTTTGCCCATATGTTCTCATTGTTCAACTCCCACTTACGAGTGAGAACATGCAGTGTTTGGTTTTCTGTTCTTGTGTTAGTTTGCCGAGAATGATGGTTCCCAGCTTCATCCATGTCCCTGCAAAGGACATGAACTCATCCTTTTTTATGACTGCATAGTATTCCATGGTATATATGTGCCACATTTTCTTTATCCAGTCTATTATCGATGGGCATTTGTGTCGTTCCAAGTCTTTGCTATTGTGAATAGTGCTGCAATAAATATACATGTGCATGTGACTTTTTAGTAGAATGATTTATAATCCTTTGGGTTTAGACCCAGTAATAGGATTGCTGGGTCAAATGGTAGTTCTAGATCCTTAAGGAATCACCACACTGTCTTCCAAAATGGTTGAACTAATTTACGCTCCCACCAAGAGTGTAAAAGTGCTCCTATTTCTCGATGTCTTCTCCGGCATCTGTTGTTTCCTGACATTCTGGTGATCGGCATTCTAAGTGGCATGAGATGGTATCTCATTGTGGTTTTGATATGCATTTCTCTAATGACCAGTGATAATCAGCTTTTTTTTTTGTATGTTTGTTGGCCACATAAATGTCTTCTTTTGAGAAGTGTCTGTTCATATCTTTTGCCCACTTTTTGATGGAGTTTTTTGTTTTTTCTTGTGAATTTAAGAATCTGGATATTAGCCTTTTGTCAGATGGATAGATGGTGAAAATTTTCTCTCATTCTGTAGGTTGCCTGTTCACTCTAATGATAGTTTTTTTTTTGCTCTGTAGGCCTCTTTAGGTTAATAAGATCCCATCCATCAATTTTGGCTTTTGCTGCAGTTGCTTTTGGTGCTTTAGTCATGAAGTCTTTGCCCAAGCCTATGTCCTGAATGGTATTGTGTAGATTTTGTTCTAGAATTTCTATGGCTTTAAGTCTTACATTTAAGTCTCTAATCCATCTTGAGTTAATTTTTGTATAAGGTGCAAGGAAGGGATCCAGTTTTGGTATTTTACATATGGCTAACCAGTTTTCCCAACACCATTTATTAAATAAGGATTACTTTCCCTATTGCTTGTTTTTGTCAGGTTTGTCAAAGATCAGATAGTTGTGTGGTGTTATTTCTGAGGCCTCTGTTCTATTCCATTGGTCTATATATCTGTTTTGGTTCCAGTACCATGCTGTTTTGGTTACTGTAACCTTGTAGTATAGTTTGAAATCAAGTAGTGTGATGATTCCAGCTTTATTCTTTTTGCTTAGAATTGTCTTGGCTATACAGGCTCTTTTTTGGTTCCATATAAAATTTAAAGTAGTTTTTTTCTAATTCTGTGAAGAAAGTCAATAGTAGCTTGAGGGGGGATAGCATTGAATCTATAAATTACTTTGGGCAGTATGGCTATTCTCATGATATTGATTCTTCCTATCCATGAGCATGGAATGTTTTTCCATTTGTTTGTGTCCTCTCTTATTTCCTTGAGCAGTGATTTGTAGTTCTCCTTGAAGAGGGCCTTCATATCCCTGGTAAGTTGATTCCAGGAATCAGGGATTTTATTGTCTTTGTAGCAATTGTGAATGGGAGTTCACTCATGATTTGACTCCCTGTCTATTGGTGTATAGGAATGCTTGTGATTTTTGCACATTGATTTTGTATCCTGAGACTTTGCTGAAGTTGCTTATCAGCTTAAGGACATTTGGGGCTGAGATGATGGGGTTTCCTAAATATGCAATTATGTCATCCATAAACAGAGACAATTTGATGTCCTCTCTTCCTATTTGAATACACTGTATTTCTTTCTCTTGCCTGATTTCCCTGGCCAGAACTTCCAGTACTATGTTTAATAGGAGTGGTGACAGAGGGCATCCTTGTCTTGTGCCGGTTTTCAAAGGGAATGCTTCCAGTTTTTGCCCATTCAGTATACTATTGCCTGTGGGTTTGTCATAAGTAGCTCTTATTATTTTGAAATACATTCCGTCAATACCTAGTTTATTGAGTTTTTAGAATGAAATGGTGTTGAATTTTATCAGAGGCTTTTTCTGCATCTATTGAGATAATCATGTGGTTTTTGTCATTGGTTCTGTTTATGTGATGAATTATGTTTATTGATTTGTGTATGTTGAACCAGCGATCCATTCCAGGAATAAAGCCAACTTGATCGTGATGGATAAGCTTTACAATGTGCTGCTGGATTCAATTTGCTGGTATTTTATTGAGGATTTTCGTATTGATGTTCATCATGGATATTGGCCTGAAATTTTTTGTTGTTGTTGTGTCTCTGCCAGGTTTTGGTATCAAGATGCTGGCCTCATAAAATGAGTTAGGAAGGTGTCCATCTTTTTCTATTGTTTCCAAACAATCCCAATAGTTCCAATAGTTTCAGAAGGAATGATACCAGCTCCTCTCTGTACCTCTGGTAGAATTTGGCTGTGAATCTGTCTGGTCCTGGTCTTATTTGGTTGGTAAGCTGTTAATTCCTGCCTCAATTTCAGAGCTTCTTATTGGTCTATTCAGGGATTTGACTTCTTCCTGGTTTAGTCTTGGGATCATGTACGGGTCTAGGAATTTATCCATTCTTCTAGATTTTCTAGTTTATTTGCATAAAGGTGTTTATGGTATTCTCTGATGGTAGTTTGTATTTCTGTGGGATCACTGGTGATATCCTCTTTATCATTTTTTATTGTTTCTATTTGATTCTTCTCTCCCTCTCTTTTTTAAAAAATTAGTCTGGTTAGCAGTCTATCTATATGCTGAGCAAGAGGGTGAAAAACCCCTTATAAAACCATCATACCTCATGGTCTGATGGTATTATACCATCACTCACTATCACAAGAATAGCAGCATGGGGGTAACTGCCACCATGATTCAATTACTTCCCACTAGATCCTTCCTATGACACATGAGTATTATGGGAACTACAATTGAAAATGAGATTTGAGTGCCAAATTTTATGTCATCACATTTCAAAACATAATCATGCCTTCCAAATAGTTGCCCAGTGTCATAACTCATTTGAGCATTAACCCAAAGGTTGAAGTCCAAAGTCTTATCTGAGACAAGGCAAGTCCCTTCATCCTATGAGCCTTAAAATCAATAATAGCAAGTTAGTTACTTCCCAGATACAATGGGATTACAGGTATTGGGTAAGTACACCCATTCCAAAAGGGAGTAGTTATCTAAAACAGAGACTGCAGGCCCCATGCAAGTCCAAAATCCAATAGGACAATTATTAAACATTAGCATTCAAAAATGATCTTTTTGACTCCATGTCTCACATCCAGATCACACTGATGTAAGAGGTGCACTCCTGTGGCCTTGGGCAACTCTGCCCTGTGGCCTCATAGGGTAGAGCCCCCATTCTGACTGCTTTTACAGGCTGACCTGCATACCTACAGCTTTTCCAGGTGCATGGTAGAAGCTGTCAGTGGATCTACCATTCGGGGTCTGGAGGATGATGACCATCTTCTCACAGCTCCACTAGGCAGTGCCCCAGTGGGGACTCTTTGTGAGACCTCCAACCCCAAATTTTCCTTCCCCCACTGCCCTAGCAGAAGTTCTCCATGAGAGCTCTACCTCTGCACCAAACTTCTACCTGGACATGCAGGTGTTTCCATATATCCTCTGAAATCTAAGGAGGTTCCCAAACCTTAATTCTTGACTTATGTACACTCATTGGCACAATACCACATGGAAGTTGCAAAGGCTTGAGGTTTGCATCCTCTGAGGCAACTGCCTGAGCTGCATGTTGGCCCCTTTTAGCCATGGCTAGAGCTGGAACAGCTGGGATGCAGGGCACCATGTCCAGAGGCTGCATAGAGAAGGGGAGCACTGGGTCCAGCCCACAAAATAATTTTCCCTTTTTATGTTTCCAAGCCTATAATGGAAGGGGCTGCTGTGAAGGTCTCTGACATGCCCTGGGAGACATTTTCCACATTGTCTTGGTGATTAACATATGTCTCCTTATTACTTATGCAAATATTTGCAGCAGGCTTGACTCTCTACTCAGAAAATCAGTTTTTCTTTTCTTTTGCATTGTCAGGCTACACATTTTCTAAAGTTTTATGCTCTGCTTCCTCTTAAATGTTTGGCTGTTTAGAAATTTATTCCATCTGTTCAAAGATCCACAGATCTCTAGGGCAGGGGCAAATGCTGCCAGTCTCTTTGCTAAAACATAGCAAGAAATCAACTTTATTCCACTTCCCAACAAGTTCCTTATCTCCATCTGAGAGCTCACCTCAGCCTGGACTTCATTGTTCATACCTCTATCAGCATTTTGGTCAAAGCCATTCAACAAGTCTCTAGGAAGTTCTAAACTTTCCACATTTTCCTGTCTTCTTCTGAGCCCTCCAAATTGTTCCAAACTCAGCCTGTTACCTAGTTCTAAAGTTGCTTCCATATTTTTGTGTATCCTTATAGCAGCACCCCATTTCTGGTACCAATTTACTGTATTAGTCTGTTTTTGTGCTGCTATAAAAAAGCTTCTTGAGACTGGGTAATTTATAAAGGAAAGGGGTTTAATTGATTCACAGTTCCACATGACTGAGGAGGCCTCCGGAAACTTAAAATCATGGTGTTAAAAAAAAGCAAATATGAGGGGAGTGGGGTTAAAAAAAAGAAGAAGAAGAAAAAGCAAAAATATCTTTCTTCTCATGGTGGGAAGAGAGAGAAGTGCCAAGCAAAAGGGGGGAAAAGCCCCTTACAAAATTACCAGATTTCATGAGAATTCACTCACTATCATCAGTACAGCAGCATGGGGGTAATTGCACCCATGATTCAATTACCTTCCACTGGGTCCCTCCCAGGAGATATGGGGGATTATGGGAACTACAATTCAAGATGAGATTTAGGTGGGGACACAGCCAAACTTTAGCAGATGCCTTGCAATGTTAGTCACAATATTGCCTTTCTGACATTCATGACTTTCTTTTAAATGATTTGTTTAAAGAAAGGTAGCCCTAGAATTCTGCATCTAGAATGAGAAAGTGGGAACCTTTTTGATAAGCACAATTGCATACAGCTGTGCCTGCCTCTTTCTGTCTAGGAAGAAATCCAAATATATCTTCACAACTCTCTTGACTAGAACCATATAAATAAGTGATGTTTGCTGGAAATACATTTTTTTTTATTGTAATGATAACAACATGTACTCATTTAGGGTCATCTAAATTAAATAAATCCCTATAAATAACTTTTGCATTTGAGGGGCTTAAATACCTCCCACCTCTTCTAAATTTTTTAAATTAGCTAATGCCAAAGTTGATAATGATCTTTCATGAATTTCATTCAGCTTGGTAGAACTGTGATTTTTAAAACAATGTTTTATCATTTCTTTTATTGGCATTGGCTGATGCTCATTTCAAAACTAATTTCATAGTTTTTGGACAGTAATCTAGAAGAAATAAAATGTCCAGAACTAAATTTTGATTTTGCCGCACTTCTGCTTCTCCTATGGTCTGGGCCATCTAAGCTGATTACTTTTTTTTGACCATCTACATGCAATCTGTTACCAAATTCTGCTCCCTTCATGCTTCAAGCTGTCCCCATAATCTTTTTCTGACTATCTCCACTGCTATCTCTATTATTCACTAATATATTTTGACTGATTTCAGTTAGTCAATTTAAGTCATTTAAACATAAAGTGGGTTCCCTGTTCCCACCTTGGCATCCCACACTTTATTCTCTACCCAGCAGCAGAATCATGCTTTTATAATGTAAGTTGTATCATGTCATTCCTTTGCTCAAAAACTTCTAATGGCTTCAGACCTAATTTAGGATGAAATCCAACATTTGTGACCAGAATTTATATGGTCTTGTCCCTGGCTACTCTCTAAATTAGCCAGATTCCCACTTCAATGCCACTGCATAAAAAATGATCCCGCAAGCTTCTGTAGCTCAATGTCACACATTTGTTTTTTCATTTACAGGTTTGCAGGTCAGCTGAGGCAGCTCTGCTGCATGCTGCAATGTGGCTTTGTTTGTATTCTGCAGCCCTCATTCTGGGACCGTTGTCTTCCTAGGGCACATTTTCTCTGTTAAGGGCAATGGCGCTAGACACAAAGCCAAACGAATGCCCTTTATGCCTTCTGCTTGAGGCATGCTGGCGAACACTCTTACGACCTCTTATCGTGTTTCCCCTTTTAATTGTCTTAGCTAATTGTTTTAATTAATATAGATATATAGTAGGCCTTGAAATCAGGCAGTGTGATTTCTCCCACTTTATTCTTCATTTTCAAAATACTTAGCCTATTCTTGTTTCTCTGTCTTTTCATACAAATTTTAAGGTAAATTTTTCACAGAAATTGCATTGAACTTACCAGTTAAAGGAGAACTGACATCTTTGTTATGTATGTGTTAATGTATGGTGTACTAAAACATCTAATTCATGATGAAGATCTTTCTTTCATTAGCATTTTATGGTTTTCAGCATATAGTTTCTATGGTGAGATTTGCAAGTGTTTGTTTTCTTTGGAGTCACTGCATGGTATTGTTCCCAGTTTTATTTCAAGTGTTTGGAAGCTTGTTTCTTAAACCTTTGTTATATCCTTTAGACTTTATTTATTTCTAGTTCTGTTTATTTATTTTTTAAATAATGTGATCACACAATAAAGTCTGTGTAATTTTTACCCTTTTGAATTTAGTTAGGTAATTGTTTTGGCCAACTACCTGATAGTTTTAAATATGCTGTGACTGCAAAGAAGGATAATGTTTATAGAATATAAAAGTTGAATCTGATTAATTTTTAATTAAACATTATCACTTACATTACTAAAATTCTTTAGGTTCTTAGATATTGTTCTACTTAGTTTTTTCACATACAGTCTATCAAGTAATAAGCATTATAGGTTCAAGTACCTAATTCAAATTAGTTTTTTTCTGCTATTATTGGGAATTTAGAATAGGAATTGCTAATAAAATGCCACTTTTGTTCGGATGTCTTCAAAAGTTGAGACCATTAGCTCTATTTCTGAATTTAGAGATTTTTTTTTCTAAGAAGCTTCTAGGTTCAATTCATCTAGATGGCAAAGATTTATGTCATTTTCCATCCAAAAAAGCCCAATCCTTGATTTACTGTGCAATTGGACTTAGATCTATTGTTATTGAGCTTACACAAAGACTGCATATCCATCTAGTACTTAATTGCTCCTTGCTCTTTCTCAGGTGCCGTGGGGTTGACAACACAGTGACTTTATCAAACTTGACTCTAGGGTTAACTCACATTGGAATCATCATCACTAGCTGGTTCAACCAAAACTGACATGTGTTTCCTTTGTTCAGTGATGAAAATGTAGTCTCCTCTGTCAGCTTCGTTCTATTTGCTCCTCTTCATATTCCCATAAGCTTTTTCTTTCTAAGTGGCTATTCTCCTGATTGATTACCACACAACTGTACCTTCTGGAAGTACTGTTCCTTTTTAGCAACTTATGTGTAATCTCTTCCCAGAACGCTGGAAAGGAGAAAGTTTCTTTTGTTTTTTGGGTTTAATTTTTTGTAATCAGTAAGGCTACTTCAAATGTATTCTATATACATACATACACACCAAAGCTTTATATTAGCCATTTATGAACTCATGGGAAGGCTCCATCAATTCTAGTCATTTTTGTAATAAGGAATGAGTTTTCTAACCAGAGAAGGGCCCTGTTTCTTGTATAAAGAACTATAAAAGGAAGACTCAGCAAAAGTTACTCAGAGCCATATGATTCCTCTGTACAATATTGATTTGAAAGACACATTCTTACCTACTTTCATCTTTTCTTGTGACACAGGTTAGCGTGCACTATGGCATTAGCAACAGTCCTCACTTTCTGTGCTAATCTTAGCACAGCTGAGGATATGAGTCAACTACCGTTTATGTGTTAGTAAGCAGTTGCAGGAACACACTTGCTTGGACTGGCTAAATAAAAAGTGGCCAGGGGTCAGTTCTGTAGACCACCCTCCAACGTGATTATAATCAGGAGTTATCTTATACTCCTGTCATCTTACTTCAGAGCACTTGCCTTTGCATTCTCTTTCTTGACTGGAATCTAGTGACTAGATGCTGGTTAGCTGATACCTTTACCAAAACTAACTTTGGTCTGACTTTACACATTCCCTTGCACAGAAACTGAACATTTGTCATCTTTGCTGAAATGGTGCTTAATGGTTAACCAGCCCCTCTTTGGAACTCCACTCTCTTGGTTTTCATTTACACTACTTTGTAGACCATTTTTTCCCTATATCTTCTGCCTTAAACATTGGTGGTTGTTGGGGTTTAGAGAGCAATAATCATGTCTGTTTCCAATGTGGGTTCTGAGCCAATGGAATAGTAGACACAGGAGGCAGATGGAGATCAACATATCAGCAATGTTATAATAAGGCTGGACTAGAAGATGCAGCCTGAGAACACAATTGTTCCGACAGAACAGGATTAACTTTTTCACCTACTTGTAGGTAGTGAAGCAGGAATCCCTTGGACCTCCCCCTTGCAGGGCACAGCCTGGCTCAGTAGCTTCCTGCAAGAAAAGTAAGAATATGTACTTATTCTATAGGCCATGTAGTCTAAAGGTAAACAAGCATTGAACCCTGGGCTATAGTTATGCAGCTCATTCTTCTGTTTTACTGATTGATAAATCACTCCGTCTTCCTGGAAGGCCTTTCTGAAAGTGTGTGAGAAATATATTTTTAGCTTTGCAGATTATCTAGCCTGAGACGCAGATATCCTGTAGATATATAATTAATTAATTCCCCTCTTGGTTCCACAAAAAATAAGTCATCAATTCATCATACACTCCTAATGATGATGACCGTTTCTACCTGTATATTTATATCTAAGCCTTAATGATTGATCCTTTAGAGCTTTCATACTTAAGTAATTCTCATTCCAGACTTTCATTCTGAAGTGATACAAACATTTTTTTTTAAAGACATTGTGTTAATTCTGTATGTTTTTTTCATTTTTAAAAACTGAAAAATAAAAATTATATATACTTATCCACAACATGTTGTATTGAAATATATTCATGCAGAAAGGCTGAATTGAGCTAATGAACATATGCATTATTTCACATACTTATCATTTTTTCTGGTGAGAAAACTTAAAACTTTCAGAAATTTTTGAGAATACTATATATAGAGAGTATTCTGAATATGTGTGAATCTGAAGGTCAGTTTGGGAGGAGTATTCTGAAATCTGAAAGATTTATGTTATAATACCATATGTGTATGTGTGTATATATATAGCATTCTAAAAAAATATATATATATATAATTATTAAGTAAAAAATATATATTTTTGAGACAGAGTCTTGCTCTGTCACTCAGGCTGGAGTGCAGTGGCATGATCTCAGCTCACTGCAACCTCTGCCTTCCAGGTTCAAGGATTCTCCCAGCTCAGCCTCCCGAGTAGCTGGGACCTCAGGCATGCGCTACCGCACCTGGGCAATTTTTGCATTATTAGTAGACGCGGTGTTTTGCTATGTTGGCTAGGCTGATCTCGAACTTCTGGCCTCAGGTGATCCACCTGCCTTTGTTTCCCAAAGGGCTGGGATTACAGGTGTGAGTCACCATGCCTGGCTGGAATACAATATATTGTTATTAACCACAGTCACTGTGTGTAACAGATCTCTTGAACTTATTTCTATAAGTATTTTTTAGGCTTAGAAAACAGATACTTTGTGAGAATATTTCTAAGCCTAGGAAGTATGCATTCTCTAAAGTTGAATATGTATTAGAAATACAATAAAGATGATGTTTTTAAATTTTTTATAAAATTATCCCAAACTTTCCTAATGACCTTTGTGCTAGAATTTCTAATGAAAATAGAATCTCATCAGGCCTCAGAACATTAGTGCTAATGGGCCCTTGTATTTGCATGAATCTGAAGGTTAGTTAGTTTGGGGAGAGTGTTCTGAAATCTGGAAGATTTGTGCTTCTGAGTAGAAAGTCGATGAAACTTCTAAGATCTTTTTTAGTATTCTCAGATGAGTCTCTGTTGTATAGCAAAGGGTTCTGAATGGGCCCCATCTCCAAAACTGAGAAACTGAATTAACTTTTAACCTCTTTGCTTGTAGGCTTTTTTTTTTTTTTTTTTTTTTTCTGGAAACTTCAAACTTGAGCCCATCCATTGATGTGTAGGACTTTTGGCTGTTTCCTCCATATTGGAAATGGCTTTCCATGAGTGAGATTCTTCTGTTGACAGGTAGCAAGGGGAGACACGTTTTGCATTGGGTAAAAAGGACAGACAATAAGCATTTTATGCAGTTTAGGCCTGGAAGGCAGGAAGTACCCAGAGGATGAATCAACATTCAGTGAGCTCCTCCTATGAGATGAGAATGATCCAAGCCATGTAGGGAGATACAGAATACTCTATTAGTTCATATTTTCCTCTTCTTGTCATATGCCTCTTGTTTTCTGCTTGAAAACTTAGCATGGAAAGAGAAATTCATGTGGGGCACTGCATTACTGTGTCGAGTAATATTCTCAGTAGTGGATTAGTGTTTCCAGAACATATAGGTCATTCATTTGCAACCCCCCTCAACTTCTTGTAGTACTCAGGCTTTTCCCCTTTACATTCATGTATGCTTTACAGATGAGCAATAAGAACAGATAACCTATCTGAGTGTCTCTTTTACTTTCTTGGTGGTTGGAAAAATACCTGCAATTGTTAGGACTTAGCTTGATTTTTCCAGTGTGTGACCTAAATCCAAAGTCTATATTTAACTCATTTGCTAGATGCTATACTAGGTTGTACAACTTCTTTTCCCACTCTTTTCCCAAAAAACCTATTAGAACATTGACATAAAGACATAACCATTTACTGATTTCTTCATTCATTCATTCATTCATTCAACTGTAGTTATTGAGTAATTATATATATGTCCAAGCAACAGGATTACATGGATGAGTAAGATATGGTTCCTGACTTCGAGATACCAATTACACAATAAGGGAAACAGACACATAAACTAGAAGCCACAGGATAATCTGATGTGAGTGTTAACAGAGGCATGTACAAAGGTAAAGGAATCAGCTGCCTCAGGATGAGAAGGAAAAAATGGAACATTTTGGCTGTGTCTTAAATAACATATAGGGAGTTTGCCAGATGGAAGGGGAACCTACATAAAATAAAAGGTGCTCAGCAGTTGTGTAATTATTTAGCCTGTGAGAGCATTGTTTGTTTGGGGCTAGATAAGTAATGTGTTTAATTTAGAAATTCATAAGCATGGAATGGCAGGTTTTCTTCCCAGTGGAGTGAGGTCTCCAGAGCAAAGGAGAGGGAAGAATTGCTCTTATCCAGGGAAAACATTGCAAAGTCAAGTGTGCTAAAGATAATTCCACATTTAATCAATTCAAATACTTATTTTTCCATGTTAAGTTTTTTGTATCAAGTTCTAATTTAAAATTACATCAAGGTTCCAATATTCCTTTGGTTGTGTATATATTGTTGATCTAGGACACCATGACTCACATAATCTTGGTTTGAACATATCTTTATTTGAGTTTTCTCTCCTTCTTCAAGGAATATATACTGAGTGTGAGCAGTCAGACCAAAACTTCCGATGTGGTCAAGAACAAGGACTGGGTGAGCCAAGAGTGAAGGGGAAAGGGATGTTAGAAGAGTCTGTGGTCAAACCAACAGCATACTTAGCCCCATTACCACAAATGATTGCTGAATTCTTTACGGTAGGGGAACTGAGGTAAATGAGTGCTCTTGTACTCAACAGACCACACTGGAGACTTGTGTGACCACTAGCCTCCATCTGTGTTGGATAGACTAGCAACCCAGGGAACAGAGGAAGCTGGCATGTTGTGCTGTCTTTCTTTGTACAGTGAATTTGTTGCTGTTGTTGTTTAAACTGTTTTTATGATAAATATCTCTCCCATTTCTGATATTTCTTTCCATTTTCCTGTTGAAATTGAAATCTTCCATGCAAGTATGTAAGTCATTGGGTGAGCTCACTATTTAACACTGTTATACCATACTGTAGTTGATATTTTTGATAGTGAATAAAGTGGATCACATGCACACTTGCATGTTAACTTCCTCTTTGTTCTAAATGAGTCAGTTGAGATGGGAACATAATATGTCAGAGTATTCATGAGTTGATTCTACTCTAGAAAAGATGCTGGCACATTACATTGGCAATATAAGCAACAAAAATTTCTATAAAGATATTTTTTAGCCTTTCCATTCTCTATACCTCTAAGCACATTTTTATTGACCTTGCATGCCTTTGAGGAGACCCTATAATTCCCCTGCTTTTATAACCTACAGTTGAAAATCACTCTCAATAATTCATAACTATTTAACAAATGATACACTCTGGCAGTTACTGCTTTTCTCTCCAGTAAAGCAGCCATTGTTTCTATACTTGTTGTGAACATCTAAAAAAGAGAAAGGAAAATGGGAATCAAAGCATTTTGTAAGACCAGTGATATAACATGCTTCAGGAATCAGGATCAGATGAGACATTCTAAGAAGAACTCTATGTTATTAACTGAATTCTTACAACAACTTTAACCCCCAATGTTTAACTCCTAATTTCAAGATGAGGAAATTGAAATGCAGAGATTTTTAAGTATCTTGCCCAAGACCCAGTGGAGTTGCTGAAGATTGAGCTAAGACACTCCAGACTCTCAACCATCACACTACATGTCATTTTTTATTTTAGTGGGAAAACAACCTCTTTCCTTGATTGAATTTAAGTGAAGAAAATGAATTACCTTATAAAATATATATTTGTTTTAATTCTTTTGGTTTTATAAAGGGGCTGAGTTAAATATGCTTATAGCTACTAAGTTTCAAAGATAATGCAATCAGGTGGTTGTACTCTATGGTGAACTAAGCAACTGTATTGACACCCAAATGACTAACACTTGGTTACACATTGTATCTGGTACTGACCATAGTAAACAAGCCCCTGAATAAACTCAGGAATTTAGACATTTAGTCTTTGTACATTAACAGGATCCTCCTATAAATTAGAAGTGATGCAAAATAATACAATAAGAGTGGCTATCATAACTCCCATAGAAAGAGAGTATTGAATGGTAAATAATAAAGGATGCTTAGGTTAAAACACTCCGACACTAGCGTGGTATTGTAAGTCCTTTAACTTCTCTGTGCCTTAATTTCTTCATGTAAAACAAGTAAGAACTGCACCAATATCATTTATTATTGTGAAGATTAAATTATACACTATATACAAACCACATTCAAAATACCTGGCATGTAGTACAAGCCTTGAGTGAATGTTAGCCATTTTTACTGTATTCTTGAGAATAAGTATTATGGATTGCTTTTTGTCTTAATTAGGCTGTGAGTGAATTCAACCATTAGCAACTTATTAATGAGTCATTTCTTTATACTGGTTATCAATATTCAACTAATTAAGTTGAGGTGATAGTTGATGTTGTATGTATGTGTTTACAGAGTGAATTACCATGATGGGAGTCTTATAATGCAATTAAAAAGGTGTATCTCCTCACATGAAATTCTATGAATAGGTGAATTTATAACAAAGCCAGAAAAAAGTCAAGTTTGTTTATGTGTAGTGGAAAAATAAGATGACTTTGGGAAAACAGTTTTTCTTATGTAAAATGTTTGTCCAAGGCTAGGCTAGTTCTAGTCACCTCCAACTTTAATGATTTTAGTCTATATTCCACTACACAGACAGATATTTTGAGCTCAAAGATTTTTTGGCTTAGATAACTATAACAATTTATAGACCTTTCAACTCTTCTCTGAACTGTACCAGAAAAACATACTTCTAGTTGTGCTAGTAACATGTCAACAATCTCTGAGAAATGTAACAAGCTTTTTTGTCTGCTAAATCCCTTAATTAGAAGTGGATTAGAAATGACTGTCCTAGAAAAGACTGCAATGTTCCATACTTTTTGCATTGGTAATCAGTCCACTATAAAACTTCAGAGGCAATTTTAAATGCTGCATATTTCACCTATTAACATTTACAAATGGTTACTAAATGAATAAATAAATGAATGAAAAAAATAAAAGGATTTTGTGTGCCACAAGTGTATTCTGAAAAGGCTAGTCAGTCTCCTGAAAACTCATACTACTAATAGAAAGTATTAAAAATAATAAACTTTTATTGAATTCTTTCTTTATTATACTTCTGTGACTTTTACTGGAATGCTAACCACATGTAGCTTATTAGAATTTTTGGGTCTTAGTTCATTGATTTTTTTCTCTTGTATTAGGAAGCCACCCTAATACACAGGCAAGGGGTACAACCCCTATTTCCCTGAATGTCCCAGAATTACTTTTATATAACTGATAGATTTATAGCTGCTGGCCAGATTATAGGAAAGCATCTGGGGATACAAAATTTTTCTGTGCAAACTTGAGCCATATCTTGGAGGTAAGAATGGGCTGGGTCCTTGCAGGATGTCACAGACTTGGAATGTGCACCACATGCTCTCCTGGGGTGGCGTAAAGACTTCTTTCCAGGCCCCACTATTGTGTTTGTTCACATTTTAACTGTTGCCATCTTATGGGTGTGGAGTACATGTGCTAATTTGCAGAAGAAACCAAGAAATCATTCACACCACCTCAGCTCATGTTCTGTAAACAATGTTGTCCTTAAAAAGAGGGTTGATGGCTAAGTTGTGCCAAATGGGATTTGTAATGGAGAACGTATCCTTCCAATCCAATTCTTTTTGTGTGTTCTTTAGTAGACAAAACGGAAAAGTGACTTTTCCCTCAATGCTAAACTATTTAATTGTATATGTAACACTTGCGTATAACATTGATAGCTTTATTTTTTTCTTGTCTTTTCCTTCCTTCGTTCCTTCCTTCCTTCCTTCCTTCCCTCCCTCCCTCCCTCCCTCCCTCCCCTCCATTCTTCCTTCCTTCCTTCCTTCTCTCTTTCTCTCTTCTTTCTTGACAGGGTCTCCTGTCATTCAGGTTGGGATGCAGTGACTTGATCCTAGCTCACTAAAACCTCCTAACTTCTCGACTCAAGTGATCCTCCTGCCTTGGCCTCTCAAAGAGTTGGGATTATGGGTATGAATCATAGTGCCCAGCCTTTGTTTCTAATAATCGTCTACAAAAGGGATAGAAGCCTAAAGATGTGATTGAGTGAATGAGGAAACCGATTTTGTTGCTTGCACTCCAGGAGCTAGGGAGCTAGGAATATTATATAGTTTTTTTCTTTTTTTTTTTTAAATAAATCTATGTGCACCAGTAGGGAGAAAGTGTCTCCTTGCAGTCATAAGGAATTATAATGCCTCTTACCATGGATAGTGGTGTACTCTCACTTTGTATCACACTATCAAAATGGAGTGACAAGAAGGATCCTAGAGAGAAAAACCAAGACAACAGATAAACACCTAACAATGGTCTGCCTCCTTTGTGCCAGGCACTGTGCTGAGTAAGCACCCTTATCTTCTCTTTCCATATGTCCTCAGCATAGAAGTACATTATCTTCCTCATACATAGTTGATATATTAGCACAACTGGATTTATTTTTTCCAGGTCAGTTCAAAAAATATTTTTATAGGCTATAAATTATTGTCCTATGTAGTAGAGAGGCTTCTACTAACCAAATTTTACACATGAAGGTAATGGAGCTAAGAAAGATTGAGTAAATCCCTGGAAATTCTATAGCTAGCGTTTGATTCTGAGAGTCTGAAATACAAATGGCAATGCCAGACTATGTATAAAACTAGAACTCTGCTGACCAACATGGTGAAACACCATCTCTACTAAAAAATACAAAAAACAATTAGCTGCACATGGTGGCATGTGCCTGTAGTCCCAGCTACACGGGAGGCTGAGGCAGGAGAATTGCTTGAACCTGGGAGGCGGAGATTGCAGTGAGCCGAGATCATGCCACTGCACTCCAGCCTGGTGCCTGGCAACAGAGCCAGACTCTGTCTCAAAAAAAAAAAAAAAAAAAAAAAGAAAGAAAAAGTAGAACTCTGACTCACAACCTGCAGCAAGCAGCCCAGGAAGCCAACCCACTATCTGTAGTAATGCAGACTTATGAAAATTTACTTATAAATTGTTTTCTAAGAGTTTTATAGTTTTAGCTCTTACTTTTAGGCCTATGAAATTTTTCAGTGAATTTTTATTTATGATGTTAGGAAGAGGTTCAACATTTTCTTTTTTGCATGTGAATATACGGTTCTCTAGCATAATTTCTTGAAGGAAATATTTTTCCTCATTGAATTGCCTTGGTACCCTTTTTTGAAAAATCAATGGACTATAAATGTAATGTCTTATTTCTGGACTCTCAGTGTATTCCCTTGGCCTACCTTATTTTGGCAATACATCTGTCTATATGTCTAACCTTATTTTGGACTACATCTGTTTATTATTATAGCTCTGTAGTAAGTTTTGTCATTGGTAAGTATGTGCCCTCCAAATAAAATCAAGTTTTTCTTTTGGCTATTCTGGGTACCTTAAATTTCCATATAAATTTTAGGATTAGGTTGTCAATTTCTGCAAAACAAAGCCAAGTAGAAATTTGGCAGAAATTATATTGAATATGTAGACCAGTTTGGTGATTATTGATGTCTTAACAATGTTAAGTCTTCTAATATATGAACTTGGGCTGTCTTTCCATTTATTTAGGCTTCCTTTAATATCTATCAGCAGTGTTTTATAGTTATCAGAGCATAAGTTTTACAGTTATTTTGTTAAACTTATTCCTTAAACTTTTTTTCCTATGATGACATTATAAATGGAATTATTTTCTTAATTTCACTTTTGGGTTGTTCATTGCTACTGTTTAGAAATCCAGTTGATGTCTGTATATTAATCCTGTATCCTAAAAACTTGCTGACTTGTTGGTTGGTCTAATTGTTTTTTGAAAAATTCGTTAGAATTCATATATAAGATCATGTCATCACTGTATATGATGTATACAAGCTATGCTACTTCTTCATTTCAAATCTGGATTTATATACCTTGCTGAATTGCCCTGGTTGGTTAGAACATCCTGTAGAATGCTGGCTAGAAGTGGTAAGAACAGACATCCTTGTCTTGTTCCTGAACATAGGGTGAAAACATTGTCTTTTACCGTTTAGTATGATGTTAGCTCTGGGTTTTGTTTTGATACTTTTTTTAAAGTTTTATTTTAGGTTCTGGAGTACATATGAAGGTTCCTTACATGGGGGTAACTCATGTCACAGGGGTTTGTTGTATAGATTACTTCATCACTCAGGTATTAAGCCCAGGACCCAATAGCTATCTTTTTTGCTCCTCTCCCTCCTCCCAACCTCCACCCTCAATTAGACCCGAGTGTCTGTTGTTTCCTTTTTTGCATTAGTAAGTTCTCATCATTTAGCTCCCACTTATAAGTGAGAACATGTGGTATTTGGCTTTCTGTTTCTGCATTCATTTGCTAAGGATAATAGCCTCCAGCTCCACCCATGTTCCCTAAAATGACATGATCTTGTTCTTTTGTATGACTGCATAGTATTTCATGGTTTATATGTAAGTCATTTTCTTTATCCAGTCTGTCATTGATGGGCAATTAGGTTGATTCCCTGTCTTTGCTATTGTGAGTAGTGCTGCAATGAACATTTGCATACATGAGTCTTCATGGTAGAATTGTTTATATTTCTCTAGGTATAGTGTTCTCTTTTCTCTGCAACCTTGCCAGTATCTTTTATTTTCTGACTTTTTAATAATAGCCATTCTGACTGGTGTGAGATAATATCTCATTGTGGTTTTGATTTGTATTTCTCTAACGATGAATTATATTGAGCTTATTTTCATGTGTTTGTTAGCCACATGTGTATCTTCTTCTGAGAAGTGTCTGTTTATGTCCTTTGCCCACTTTCTAATTGTTTTTTTTCTCTGTTGTCGATTTGTTTAAGTTACTTATGTATGCTGGATATTAGACCTTTGTCAGATGCATAGTTTGCAAATATTTTTTCCCATTCTGTAGGTTGTCTGTTTACTCTGTTGACAGTTTCTTTCACTGTGCAGAAGCTCTTAAGTTTAATTGGATCCTACTTGTCAATTTTTGCTTTTGTTGTGATTGCTTTTTGTGTCTTTGACGTGAAATATTTGCCCACTCCTATATCCAGGATGATATTGCCTAGGTTATCTTCTGAGTTTTTATAATTTTGAGTTTTACATTTAAGGCTTTAATCCATCTTGAGTTATTCTGATATGGAATAGGGAAGGGGGACTAGCTTTAATCTTATGCATGTAGGTAGCCAGTTATCCCAGTACCATTTATTGAATAGTAATCTTTTCCCCATTGCTTATTTTTCTCAGCTTTCTTGAAGATTAGATACTCATAGATGTGTAGCCTTACTTCTGGGATCTCTATTCTGTTCCGTTGGTCTATGTGCCTGTTTTTGTACCAGTGCCATGCTGTTTGTGTTACTGTAGCCTTGTAGTATAGTTTGAAGTCAGGTAACATGATGCCTCCAGTTTTGTTCATTTTGCTTAAGATTTCATAGGCTATTTGGGCTCCTTTTTGATTCCATATGAATTTTAAAATAGTTTTTTTCCTAGGTTTTTGAATAAGGTCATTGGTAGCTTGTTAGGAGTAGCATTGAATCTGTAAATTGCTTTGAGCAGTATAGCCATTTTAATAATATTGACTCTTCCTATTCACAGGCATGGGATGTTTTACCATTTGTTTGTGTTTTCTCTGATTTCTTTGAGCAGTGTTTTGTAATTCTCATTGTAAAAATCTTTCATCTCTCTTGTTAGCTGTGTTCCTAGGTATTCTATTCTTTTTGTGGCAATTGTTAATGAGATTGCCTTTCTGATTTGGCTCTCAGTTTGACTATTGCTGCTGTATAGAAATGCTGGTGATTTTTGTACATGGATTTTGTATCCTGCAACTTTGCTGAAGTTGTTTATCAGATGAAAGAGGTTTGGGGCTGAGACTATGGGGTTTTCTAGATATAGAATCATGTCATCTGCAAACAGAGATGATATAGTTTTCTGTCTTCCTATTTGGATGCCCTTTATTTCTTTCTCTTGCCTAGTTGCTCTGACTGGGATTTCCAAGACTATATTGAATAGAAGTGGTGAGAGAGGGCAGCCTTGTGCCAGTTTTCGAGGGGAATACTTCTAGCTTTTGCCCATTCAGCATAATGTTGGGTGAGGGTTTGTCATAGATGGCTCCTGTTACTTTGAGGTATGTTCCTTCAATACCTAGTTTATTGAGAGTTTTTAACATAAAGCAGTGTTGAATTTTATTGAAAGGCTTTTCTGCATCTGTTGACATAATCATGTGGTTTTTGTCTTTAATTCTATTTATGTGATGAATCGCATTTATTGATTTGTGTATGTTGAACCAACCTTGCATCCCAGGGATGAAGCCTATTTGATCATGGTGGAGTAGCTTTTCAATGTGCTGCTAGATTCGGTTTGCAAGTATTTTGTTGATAATTTCTGCATTGAAGTTCATCAAGAATAATGGCCTGAAGTTTTCTTTTTTTTGGTTGTGTCTCTGCCAGATTTTGATATCAAGATGAAACCTCATAGAATTAGTTGGGGGAGGAGTCCCTCCTCAATTTTTTGGAATAATTTCTGTAGAAACAGTGTCAACTCTTCCTTGTACCTCTAGTAAAATTAGGCTGTGAATTTATCAGGTCCTAGACTTCTTTGGTTGACAGGCTATTACTGATTTAATTTTGGAAATTGTTTTTGATTTGTTTAGGAAATCGATTTCTTCCTGGTGCAGTCTTGGAAGAATGTATGTGTTCAGGAATTTATTCATGTCTTCTAGGTTTTCTGTTGGTTGTTTTTATTTCTGTGAAGTTAGCAGTAACATTCGCAGTAACATTCCCTTCATCATTTCTAATTGTGTTTATTTGGATCTTCTCTCTTTCTTCTTTATTAGTCTAGCTAATTTTTAAAATCTTATTATTTTTTTAAAAAAACTAATGCCTGGATTAATTGATCTTTTGAATAGTTTTTCATGTCTCAGTTCCCTTCAGTTCATCTCTGATTTTGGTTGTTTCTTGTCTTCTGCTAGCATTGGGGTTGATTTGTTCTTGCCTGTCTAATTCTGTCAGTCATGATCTTAGATTAACTTGATTAATTAATTAGTTAATTGGAGATCTTTCTAACCTTTTGGAGTGGGCATTTAGTGATATGAATTTCCCTCTTAATACTGCCTTGTCTGTGTCAGCTCTGGGTTTTTTATAGATCGTTTTTCTCAGGTTGAGAAAGTTCTCTTTTATTTCCTAATTGAGTTTTATTTATTTTTAATCATTAAACCCTAGTAGACTTTGTCAAATGCTTCTTCTGTATTTATGGAGATGATCATGAAGTCTTTGTTTTTTACTCATATATATTATGTTGTATTGATTGATTTCTTGATGTTAAAAAGCTCTTGCATTCCTGGCAGAAATTATACTTGGTCATGGTAAAATATCTTGCAAGTTTCAATGTGCTGGTAATTTGTTGAAAATTTTTGCGTCTTTGTTAATGACATGTATTGATCTGTAGTTTTCTTTCCTGGTGATGCCTTCACCTGAATTTGTCTCAGTTACTACTGGCCTTATAGAATAAGTCGAGAATTACTTCCTCCTCTTCTAATTTTTAGATGACTTTGTGAAGAATTAGTGTTAATTCTTTAAATATCTGGTAGAATTCATCAGTAAAGGCATCAGGGTTGAGCTTCTCTTTGTGCGAAGTTTTTTTAAAAAATTACTAATTAAATTTCTTTATTTGTTATAGGCCTATTCATGTCTTTTTCTTTCTTCAGGTATTTAGTAGCTTGTATCCTTCTAGGAATTTATTCACTTCCTCTAAATTATCTAATTTATTGGCATATAATTTTATATTTCATTAAGTCTTGGTTTCTATAAAATTAGTAATGATGTCCCCCTCTTTCATTCCTGATTTTAGTAATTTGATTCTTCTGTCTTTTTTCCTTGGTCAGTATAAGTTTTCAGTTTTCTTTTTTTTCCTGCTTTTCATTTTTTTTCACTTTTTTCCTTCACTTTTCATTTTTTCACTTTTTGGCAATCCTGTTCTCAGTGATTGGCCAGTCTTTCTAGGTGCATTACCACTGTAAGTCCATTGTGAAGTATATTTACTTGGCTTTTCCCAAGGAAGGCCATCTACCTACAAACTGAACTGTAGAAGATTTTAGCAAAGACTGAGGATATAGCTTTGGGAATTGAGAATATATAAAACATTTAATAGATAATATGTAGTCATTTCTCCTTGAACAACTTGATGTTACTGAGATGAATTTACTTGATTAAAGAGAGTGGAGTAAGAAGAAATTGAATTACTCCTTGTCATGTGCTGTTTAAAGAGTTCTTTAGAGCATACAAGAGGTCTTAAAACCTAAAGTAAATCTGGAACTCCTGGTTTGGATAAATACTTCTATTGTCGACTCACTCCCATGGCTTATAAACTTGCAAAATGATGAGGAGAGACATTCAAATAGAAGGGCAAAATGGCAAAGTATTGGCAGAACATATTAGTCATGCATTGCTGTATACCAAGCTATGCTAAAACTCAGTAGTTTAAATCTTACTGTTTTTCATGAATCCTCAAGTCAACTTATCTAAGCTGAGCTCAGCCGGACAATTTTGTGGGTCTTGGATCCGGTCATTTTTATGATTGCATTTGGCTGGAGGGGGCTGTGCTCCATGTGTCTCTTATTATTCTCCTGCCATGTCCAGCACCTGTGCCTAACATGTTCTCATGATAGAAGAGATACAAGAGAGAAATTGGAAATATGCATGGCTTCTTGAAATCTAGGTTTGGAACTGGCTACTACAACTTCTATCTCACTCTCTTGGCCAAAGTAAGTCACATTAGGCATGGAAATTTACTCTGCTTTACTATGAGGAGCTGCAAAATTACATAATAGGAAAGGTGAAAATGTAAGATTAATAGCATAATCAACCTATTATAGGGAATAGAAGTTAAGAGAGGGAGGGGGAAGTTCAGAGAGATTCCCCAGTTGGGTTGTAAGTTGAGTTTCATTTTTGTTAGACTGGAAAAGAAAGGAACAAACTTTTGCAAAATATACTAACTGTCTTGCTAAGAGAGGGCGTGCAATATGGAAAACTAGAAAAGCATGTGATGTAGCTCACCAGTCATCCTGCAAGTTAGCAGACTGATTCTTATTATACAATATGTATCCTTTCATGATAATGAAGGTTTGTTTTGTGCTTTCTTACATAGGCATCTTTTGTATGGGCATAGAGCAGTTCAGTCTGGAAAGCAAATAACTAAGCAGTTCTAATTCTTGAGAGGTTTAATCTTTACTTTTCTTAGGAATGTGCAGAATCAGCAAGTTTTGTTTGTATTTAAAATGGAGAGGATTCTAGTGAAGTTGACTTGTTAACTCCACAACTATCTTAAAACTGTGGAACTTTCCCTCTGGAATTATTATATGTGAATGGATTCCTACATTTTACAATGGAAAAGCATGAAATCATAGCCGGCTTGGCTACTACTATTATTCATTTAGCAGATTTTATTCTTTTAACAGTTAAACTTCCATTATGCTTTACTATTTGTTACATACCACTTTTATGTGTTTCATAGTTTTATGCATTTTGCAGTTAACTATTTGAAAGGGCATTCAGTCCTGAAACTAAGAGTGATTTACCATTCTTGTACTTTTGTCTTTAAATGCTTTGTGTATTTTGTTTCAAAGACAACAATAGATTCTAGTATTAAACAAGACTAACAACACACTTCATTTTCTTGCTCCCGGTATCAATACTGTAAATATGGGTATGCATGTTTGCATGTTTGAGAATAAGCCTTTGCTATTGTGAATAGTGCCACAATAAACATATGTGTGCATGTGTCTCTATAGTAGAATGATTTATAATCTTTTGGGTATGTAACCAGTAATGGGATTGCTGGGTCAAATCGTATGTCTGGTTCTAGATCCTTGAGGAATTGCCACACTGTCTTCCACAATGGTTGAAGTAAAATACACTCCTACCAACTATGTAAAAGTGTTCCTATTTCTCCACATCCTCCCCAGCATCTGGGGACCCATATTTCCTATCTTTTTAACAATCACCATTCTAACTGGCATGAGATAATATCTCATCATGGTTTTGATTTGCATTTCATTAATGACCAGTGATGATGAGCTTTTAGTCATATGTTTGTTGACCACATAGATGTCTTCTCTTGAGAAGTGTCTGTTCATATCCCTTGCCCAATTTTTGATGGGGTTGTTTGTTTTTTTCTTGTAAATTTGTTTACGTTCTTAGTAGACTCTGGATATTAGTCCTTTGTCAGATGGATGGATTGCAAAAATTTTCTCCCATTCTCTAGGTTGCCTGCTTACTACGATGATAGTTTCTTTTGCTGTGCAGAACTCTTTAGTTTAATTAGATTCCATTTGTCAATTTTGGCTTTTGTTGCCATTGCTTTTGGTGCTTCAGTCATGAATTCTTTGCCCATGCCTATGTCCTGAATGATATTGCCTAGGTTTTCTTCGAGGGTTTTTAGAACCAGAAATACCATTGACCCACCAATCCCATTACTGGATATATACCAAAAGGATTATAAATCATTTTACTGTAAAGACACATGCACATGTATATTTATTGCAGCACTATTCCCAATGGAAAATACTTGGATCCAACCCCAAATGCCCATCAATGATGGACCGGATAAAGAAAATGTGACACATATACACCATGGAATACTATGCAGCCATAAAAAGAATAAGTTCATATCCTTTTCAGGGAGTTGGATGAAGATAGAAATCATCATTCTCAGCAAACTAACACAGGAATGGAAAACCAAACACCGCATATTCTCACTCATAAGTGGGAGTTGAACAGTGAGAGCACATGGACACAGGGTGATGAACTTTACATACTGGAGCCTGTTGGGGGGTAGGGGGCTAGGGGAGGGACAGCATGAGAAAAAATACCTAATGTAGATGACAGGTTGACGGGTGCAGCAAACCACCATGGCACCGTATCTATGTAACAAACCTACACATTCTGCACATGTATCCCAGAACTTAAAGTATAATTTAAAAAAAAAAATCCTAGAATGTGTACTTAAAAATATGTGTTGTTTATTGAAGAAAGAAATCCAGTCTTTTCTGAGTAAGAATTTTGGGCCAGGCACAGCAAAATGGTGAAACTCTGTCTGTACTAAAATATAAAAATTAGCCAGGCATGGTGGTGGGTGCCTGTAATTCCAGCTACTCAGGAGGCCGAGGTGCGAGAATCACTTGAACCCAGGAGATGGAGGTTGCAGTAAGCAAAGATCGCACCACTGCAGTCCAGCCTGGGCTATGGAGCGAGACTCCTTTGTCTCAAAAAAAAAGAAATTGTAATTGTTTCATGAAAAATTAATTTGTGAGTTTTATGATAAATCACTCCCATTTATTTTTTTACAGTCTCATTTATAAATTTTATCTAGTCTGATTTTTCACTTTACTCTCCACACTTTACTTGACTTGTAAAAAATTTCGTTTGTTTAATTTTTTTGTAATGGTAGTATATTCACATGATTCTCTGACCCAGGAACAACCAAAATTTACCTTTCTTGGATAACCTTTCAGGAATATTTTAAGTAAATATAAGAAAATACATAGGTGCATTTATCTCTCTTGTATTCTTCATCACTAATAATATATTTGCGCACAGTGTCTCAACTTTCTTTCATTAAGAAAACTCTTGGAAATCATTTCATGTCAATATATGGTTTCCACATCCTTTTTTTTCAGAGCTTATCATCCCAGTGTTTAAACCAGTCTTCAATTAATGGACAGCTGATAATCAATAACTTTGTATTTAAATGACTTATGACTATTTTTAAAATCATGTTTGCCCTCAGCACTGTGGATAGTCACAAGACTATTACAGATTCTGAAATGAGTGAGCCAAAATATTATGAAAATAATAATATTACAAAGATACTTAAAAAACTATAATAAGAATTTGGGTTTAGATATTCTGGCATGGGTTTTAAAAATAATTGTCATTATTTTACAGTTTATATCTTATTTTGCTCATAATACAAAGACTTTTTTCCATGTATCCTATCCATAAATAAAGACACATAAGAACAAAACTTATATTTTTGTTTTCTCTCTGCTTTTCTTGTGGGATATGAACTATTTCTGCCTTTTTAAAAATAGCTTCCAAAGTGCTAATTAAATTCTGTGAAGTGCATTTAGTTATGTTATCTCTTTCCCATTTTATTGGAGAGCAAACTGATATTCAGAGAGACTGAATAAATTGCACATGCCATAGAGCTAGCAACTGACAGAGCCAGGACTTGAATCTTGTTCATAAACTAAAATAAATTAGTCCTATGTTTTTTTCTCCCATGAATGACTGCAGAGTGTGTCTTATTGTGTGATAATAATATCTAGATGAATGTAAAATGTGGTAATGAATGTAGAATCTGATTTGATGAGATATCAAACTTGGACAATGCAATGTCCAAAGCAAATCCAGAATCTAATTAGAGAATAATGAGGTTAATAGAATCCAATTAATGCTTGAAGAAATTAGGAACATAGATGACCTTGAGTATAGTAATTCTGAAATCATTATTTCTCTGTTTCATAGAATGTCAGAGTCTATAATCTTTCAGCCTGTGTCAGATACTAATACTCTCTCCCTAAACTGGTTAGGTGATTTGACTTTACAACAACTTTGGATTAAGAATACACATGAGATAAGTCAAGCCTATAACATGAGTACTTTTGCATTAAGTTCAGGATAATCTGTGTTTGCCAGTGAAAGTGTTTGCTGTGTTTAAGAGAACCTGATAACTTTGTGATTTGAAGCTCTAAATAAGTATATGAATATTTTTAAAGTATTGAAATAGAAACTCATTTAATCTAGTTGATAATGTATTAATTTAAAAAGAGTTATCTAAGTGTTTTGTGAAGTTTTGACTTGTTAAAATTGTAAGTCTCTCCCGTCTGATACTTTTATAAAAATATGTCATAATATGGGTTTCTTTTCATGCATTACACTAAGAACTTATTAGGTTCAGTTTAGCGTCTTTCTGAGAATTTTTCTTGAATTATTTCATTAATAATTTTGTTCTGTTGTTTTTATTATTCTCTTTGTCTCTTATTTAAATGTTGAATCTCTTCTACTTGTCATTGATTTTTATCTTGTTTTTGTATTTTCTTTTCTTTGTCTTTTTTATTTACTTTCTGAAAACTTTCCTCTAATTTACTCTTCAACTCTTCTCTTGAGTTTTTCATTTGTTATCATATTTTTGATTTCTAAGGATTCCTTTCTATTTGGTGAATTAAACGAATCATCATGATATTATTTCATGAATGTCAATTCTTCTCTTAGCTCTCAGAGGACATTAATGATATTTGATTAGTTCAGGTCTGCATTTCCTCTATCACTTATTTTTGTTTGTTTGGATTCTGTCTTTCACATTAGAGACCTTCCTTAAATGTCTTATGAATTTTGGCTCTTGGTCAAATATGTTGGCTGTGTGTGAAGCACTAAAGTGCTGACTAATAGTTTTTTGTAAGTGGATAGGGCTTGTTGATTTGGGTTCCATTGTCAGGTGACCTAACTGGAACATTTCAATGGAGAACCTCCAATGTAAGTATTTGTAGGCCTTTTCTTATGGGTAGGCAATTTCCTCGGAGAAATTGGACTCTTATCTGGATAGCATAATTCTCACTGCCAACAACCAGCATGCCCTCTGCCTGGTGTGCCTCAGCCTGATAGAACTTTCCAGAGGAAAATCCCTCAGTCTTATGTGGAAGAGAGTTGTGAAGAGGATCCAGTGATTTAATTGTTTCTTATATTTTCAACAAATATTTCTGCTCTTAGTTATACCTCTACCTTCTCATCCAGAGGCATCTGGATGCCACAAAGTCCTGAGCCTTCTGGGAGCCATGGTTTCCTTCTTGGATCTATCTACTTTCTTGGGTCTATTAAGGCAGTAACCACTTATCTTTTTCTTGCTTTTGCTGTAGATTCCTCTTCCATTCTTTTGGTCTTTGTGCATTTTTGTATTTTTGTTGTAATATTTTACTATCATTTTATTGGAATTTCATGAGTGAGCACCAATTTATCCATCATATTTAATAGGAAGCTTTGCAGAGCTTTTCAGACATGTTCACATTTATTAACAAAGATATTTTCTGTCCAGTCTTAATGACATTTACTTTTTAACTACTACTTGTTAAAACTATTATTTATTGTTTTATATATTCTCAACCCTATTTGTGCATTTGACAGAAGCCCATACATCTGTAGACATGCACAATGTGTTAGACTTATGTGAATAGTTATGTCAATGTGATTGACGGGCAGACACATTTAATAGCTTATCAGTCATTTGATTGATGGCTGAGTATATGCCACACACATGTGCTAGATTCACTGACAGCATGGGCTGCCAGGTCCTTGGACAATGGTGTTAAAAAGAAGAAACAGGCTGGGAGCAGTGGCTCGTGCCTGTAATCCCAGCGTTTTGGGAGGCAAACATGGGAGGATTGTTTGAGCCCAGGAGTTCAAGACCAGCCTGAGCAACATGGTAAGACCCTGTCTCTATGGTCTGAATGACAAAAATAAAAATTAAAAAAAAATAATTAGTTGATTAGCAATCATAGGCTGGGCTTAAAAATGGAAGAAAAAAGGCTTATAATTGATAATATACATGAATCAACACTATATACATTTTCATATATATTTATATATTAAGGCAAGTTACCAAATTTTGTCAACAAGAAAACAGATTGGAAAAAAAAAAGCTTGTGGATCCTTCTAGAATCATCATTGGTCAGACCTTTATTATATTTTTCTTTAGGGGGCTATAATTTAAGCAAGATGTGGGGGACCTTGGAAAGACTTCAAAACAAAGCAGTCAAAAGAATTAAACTCTCCCAGAGCTACAGTTGGGGGAGAAAAGCATAAAAGAATTGCAATCATTTAATCTGGTGAAGACAAGACTGAGAAGGGACAGGATAACAGTCTTGATGCTAGTGAAAGAATTATGTTTTAGGGATGCAAAGCATTGTTTTTTCTCCCACTTACATTATGGATTGGTTAAGAGGAAAATTGCTAGTTTATAATTAATTGAATTTTGAAATAAGAACTGCATAATCCTTTCAGGGCAAGCAGTGTTTACTGAGTTGTTGACTGAGCAGGGACTGCTGAAGACATAGGGTGCCATCAAATACAGAGGACACTGAGAATGAAATTGGGAGGCTTAGATTGATTTCTTTGTGTGGCATTAACTAACCGCGGGATCTTTAGTGAGCCACTCAATATTCCAGTGCCTGATGTTTTTTCTTTGCAAAGCAAGAAAATAAACCCAAATTTGAATTTTGATATAGTGTTATTGTGATAAAGAAATAAACCCATAGCAGAGAGTTCCTGTCTTTGCCACCCCCTCAGAAATGCAGATATTCATCCTTTCTTTGAAACAGGCTTTGAATAGACATCTCAACTCCGGGAGGTTCTTCCAATCAGGGCAGCATGGCAGGGCAGCTAAGCACATAGGCTTTAAGAGAATACTACCATGGGTTCATATTCCAACTTAGCTTCTTAGCTGATGAGAATCCTTCGACCAGATATTTTTGTTCTCCAGGCCTTATTTTCCTCATCTTTGAAATGAAGATTATAAGAATAGCAATTCAGACCAGGTAGAATTAAATGAGTTACAAAATGCAGTGTATTTAAATCAAGAGCTGGAATACAGGAAGTACTTGATGAACATTATTATTACATTGTGATCTGTGAAATTTCTGCATCCGAGCACTAGAAACCTTTATACCTTTCTAGTAGTATTTATTTTTTTTAATTAAAGTAATATTTTCATTTGTTTTTGAGCTATTTGTGTCCTTGCCTTATCCTTTCCACTGGATTTTAATCTAGTTCCTGAGAGTAGAAATCGTTTTATTCAGTTTTGTTTTCCTAAACATTTAGACTTGCCTCACAGTAGCTGCTTAAATGTGTTGAATGGAGTTGAAAAGTTCAAAGTACATGTAAAGTATATCATATCTAATGAGATGAATTTCTATGTTCTATGTGAAATTCTGTATCATTATATTACACTTTTGTTTGTTTGTTTTACTGGAGTGGTGTCATGGAAAGAGATTGAGTTTTAGAGTCAGAAAGACATGAATTCAGTTTTCATTCTTCCACTAATTGGATCTGTGAGTGACTTTACTTTCCTGAACATCAGTTATAAAATTCAGGAAATATCAAATACCTTACAGGGCTGTTGTGAAGCTTAGAGACAACATATCTAAAGCAGCTGGTACGTATCAGGTACAACAAATGAGTAGCTAGTGTTTATTTGTAATTATTTTGGTAACTATCTCAATTATCTCCGTCCTTTGAGAGGCAAACCTCAGCTCCTTGTGATATTGGTAAGATGACTGATCAAACAATCTGTGTGATCTATCATCCCGAGGTCTCCACTTCTGTCTCTGACATCAGCAGGCTCTACTTCCAAGGACTTCTGTCTATAATGTTATCAGGGACCGTCTTGCCTTTGAATGAGGACTTAAAAGTTGGCTGATGTTTCTTTCTGAGCTGAAGGGCCTGAGAACCAAGAAAGGGATACAGACATGTTAGCAACTGGGCTGGTGTGTGCTGACTGCCTTGATGGCAGTCTGCAATTGTGCTGCTTCCCCAAGCCACAGATTCCAATTCTGGAAGCAGAGAGAAGAGACAGAAAGCAGCAGCAGAAGTGAGAGCTCTGACTTCCCAGTGCTAATGGGGCTGAAAGGGGGACATTGACAGCTGAGACTGAGCTTACTTGTTCTTGATTCCGTGGCCAATATTCCAGTCATTTTTCAAGAGTCAATTGATGAGGCCCTTTCTCTACTATACCTCAGGAGGATGGCTTAATATTACTTTCAGGTTCCCTGTAAAATAAGTATGTATTTTTATTATAATGTCTATAATATTAGGTTGGCACAAAAGTAATTGTGTTTTTTGCATTAATGGCATCTATAAACCTTTATACCTTTATACTAATACTTTTTTGCACTTACTATACAAGTTTGCTTCCTTTTACTATATTGCAAGTTCCTTTAGGGTAAACCGGGTTATTCATCTTTATATTCCTAAGGCCTACTGCTTGGTCTGGAACATAGTATGTATTTAATAAAAGTTTATTAACTTACTGTATGAATGATCCAGAAGTTGGCAGTTCAAACCCTCAGGTGTCCACTGATTTTCTCTGTAAACCAGGCAGGGACTTTTCCTCGGTGATTCACTACTCTGGTTTCTAATTGTGGAGGCAATATGCCTTTCCTTTTCCAGAAGTATTTTAAGAACCATTGAAAGTGTTGTTGAAAGAGATTCCACATCCTGGATGGAAGCACCCCTAAGCACTGAGTGTGACTGTAATAAAATGACCATGGATTGTATGTCAAAAGCCACTTTCACTTTATATTTCAGTATTTGTTATTTATGTAACATCATTTTATGATAAGAATATAAAGTTTAGCAGGGGGAAAAAAACACATGTAGCTTCAGTGATGAGTTTATTAATGTATTAGCAATTTGAGGTAGACATTTATTTTTGCCTGAGTCAATAATTGTGGAATTACTTTTTTTTAGTTGTTTGATTACTCAAGTTGCTCTCCTTCTCTGTTGTTTCAAATTATATTTTGCCTCGATTCAGGAAAATTTTTTAAAAACTTTCATAATATATAGATTAAGCTTTGGAAATCAATTATAATAAATTCAACAACTATTCTATAAGCACTGATTGAGTAAAAGTTGACTTTCCAGTTGTGAAAAGGAATATAAAATCTCCATTAAACTACAGGAAGGTAAGGACACATTCAGAGATCAATGTAATTTAAGGCAGAATATTAGAAGTAACATGAATCATGTGCAAGGAGACTGGTATAGGAATTCAGAAATGGCAGAGGTCACAAGACAATTATTCATATTTAAGAGGAAGACACTTTCAGCTTATACCATAGTTGGGATAAGCAAATCAATAACCCAAATATGAATTAGTAGAGGTATTAGGTCACCTTTTTAATTCCACGTGTTCTTTGGTTCTTGGCTTCTTGGGACCTGTGGTAAATTTATCCTCTGATTTGTAGGTCGGGCAGGAAATAAGAGGTGTGAGAGCTGCAATTTCTCCCTTTCCAGCTTTCCCAGTGTAGCACTGTTTCTTGACCTCATGGAAACTATGCAGACAACAGTCTTGAGACATCATAAAGCTGCATATCTGAAAAAAATGGATAGGTAAAATGTTGGCGATTGTTGAAGCTGGCTGACGGTTCATGAAGGCTCTTTGTATGATCCATCTCTGCTCTTTTTGATATTTGAAAATTTCCATAATGGATAAAAAGGAGCCACAGGATACCTGGAGGTTCATTATGAGGGGAGTTCATTTTGTGCTATTAACTACTATACCAGGCTGGAAGCTGCCTGTGCAACTCATAGGAAGAGAATAGAATATGCTTCCTTCTCCATGTGAAGCTCTAGTATATGGCATGGTCCTTCTGAGAGCTAACTGAAATCTTCTCTCACCCTTACAGGTAGGAGATAATGCCTAGTTGGTGCTTCATTATCTCAGTTTAACTTTACCTGTAGAGTTAGTGTCATGCAGCGTGGAAAATATTAGATGGGGAAACCAGAATATTTGATTTCCAGGTCCAATTCTGTCACTTATCAGCATTTTGGAGGACAGGACACACTGTTTTTTATTGAACTCTCATTCTGGGACAGCATTTATTGAAAATACTGTGCTCCAAACAGTGGTCATATATTACCTCGTATGTAACATCTGTGTAGACATCACCACTACCTACCTCATTTGGGTTGTTTTCTGACTCAAGCAAGATAATGCATGTAAATAACTTGGAACTTTTTAAATCTTAGAGTTTCTAAATATATAAGATATTATAAAGATTAGCACTAGCATGAATGACTTATTAAAAGTTGACTATTTAAAAATGCCTAATAATAGAAACTTGTCACTATATAGTGTTTTAAAAGAATTGACATCACATCCTTAAGTTTCCACATGGGCTTACTGAAAAGGCTTCCTTTCGAAGTCTTGTACCAGTAGGTAGGAATAACTATTGATTAAATCATTATATATTCTAATCAAAGCATCATTACATATATAGATAGTGGAATAAACTAGTAGTTTTCTTAGTTTTCATTTTACAAAATTGTAAGGCATTCTTGAATTTGCACATAATACATAATTCTTGTTCCATAGGTCTTGGCAGAAGCCACTGGATTACTCAATGATTTTTTTTTTTTCCAAAAATGAAAGGAAGAGGAGGAAGCCAGCTGTCGCTTTGACACTTGTAATTGTACCCCAGGGAATAGCAATAGTTGTATATGGGCTGTTTAAGTTGAAAGGAACATCAGTCATGCAAATTTCACATCAATTGAAAATAAAAGAAAGGAGAGAAATGTTTGTCAAATGGAAAAGGGTCACATTACGTAGAATAAATTATTTCTAATAGTCTATGAAAATATAGCTAACAAGCAATGTGAAATAAAAAATTTAAAGTATTTGATATAAAGTTGAAAGTGGTACTTCAGTACCAAATTGGGATCATTTCCATTTAGCAATTCAGGAAAATCTGGTAACACTCTGGGTGGTGTGTGCAGCAATTCTTAGCGAAAATTTTAATCCCTGTTTGGAAAAATACCAGTTGTAATGATGTGCCTCTTCAACATAAATTGGCTGTGGATCCTAAGATTCTGAAGCCCACATTGATGTGAGGTGATTATTTGAGGACATTCCACTGGGCTCTGGGATTGAGTGTGATGGTAGCATGACTTTGTAAACCAATTTTATACATCTCATCATACAATCTTTTGTTTTCCTGCTTAAAAACATAATAATATTCGTCTAATTTTATAAGCTTATCTAGTTGAGCCAAAAATATCACACACGTCTGTAATCTGAAAGAAATTTTCTTAATCATGGAGGAAATTAGGTAATAATACAAATGAAATCTGAGAGCTAATTTCAGAGAAGGCAAACCTAGTGCAGCTCCATGGCTCCCTCAAGGTCACCCCAGCTCATTAGCATAAGAGGATTGGACTGCAGCCTCTGCAGGCCTCATTTTTCTTCTCTGCTGCATGAAGACTGAAGTTCTTTTTAGCTGTAAAACACTGCAGCCCACACTGCAAAGTTCACTTTCTTCTTATTGCTTTAAGATTTTATTTTGAAGAGAACCAGTTTTGAAAGAAGTTGTAATTATGCTGTATTTTCTATAAAATGATGCTTTCTTTTTATAACTTAGTAAAACAGGTTAGAAAGGCTGGTCATTAATTTTGGAAGATAGAATGTGTAACAAAACTTCTGTGTGTTTTTAGAATACAGTAGCTAATTAGATAATTCACTGTAAGTAAAAAAAATTGCTTTGGTGGTGCCATCAAATATCTAATTTATGCAAGACTAAAGGGAACTAAACAGTTTATCACAGAGAAGTACAGTGGTTTAGGAGTATCCATTCTCGTTCTGTAGACAAAGACTTTGCAACTTTGGAAAATCACTTAAAAGCTAATCGATTTCGTTTCTTCATTTGTAAAAGGAGAGTCTCGAATTGGTTGACTTTAAGGTTCCTTCTAGTTCTATGATTCTGGACTTTTGAGACTTGTCTGAAATCAGACACTGTCACTTGATACATATTAGTGATACATTCCTTCTGCATTATTATAGAACAAAAGATTATTTTTTATTTTTAGAACTTATTAGTGACATCTTTATATTTAAAGTTGACATCAGACTCTTTTAAAAGTGACTCTGTAGAATACATCTGAATATATTTCTCTCACATATGTTTTGTCAACAGCCTCTTTCACGCTGCTGTTTCTCCTTGAATCTGTTGGTCCAAGAATTACCTCTTGAGCTGCTAGGGATTCTCTTTTGAAATTGGGAACAATGGTAAATCTTCAGTCTACAGTTCTATGTTATATAAGTGTTTTTTAATAAAGTAAAATATTTACATGAACTATTTTGGGCAGGATGCAGCAAATCAAATTTTATAAGCTAAGAGCTTAAATTTAGATATCTTTATTTTCACCTATAGGTTTAGAATAGGACACCACACAGAAGCAAATACTAAAATACTAAAACATCCAGATGCCTACAAGAACAGGAGAGGAAAACCCAAAGAAACACACACACACACACACACACACACACACACACACACACACACACACACTCTCTCACTCCACTACAATAAATAAATAAATAAAAAGGAAAACGCTAGCATTTGCCCAAAGTTATATGTATAAGTATAACTTCCCAAAAAGGAAGGAGCCAGGCACCTCATGATTTCTCAGCAAGAATGGCATATTGGCTAGCATCTGTTTTGATTGTTAGTACTCATGCTGTGCTGGTCTTTTTTGTTGTTACCTCATGATCTGTGGAAAGGATTTCCTAGACTTGAATGGTAAGCTATAGCCATTCTACAAATTTTGTTTTTATTGATTTTCTCCTACAATCATCAGAAACAGGTTAGAGTTACCAAAACTATCACTCAGATGAATAAGATTCTCAAATATAACTAAGCAAACAATCAAGAATCACCATGTATTTAAGGGAAGAGCTGCCCAAAACAGAAAGGCTAATATTGAGGAAGTGGAGCTAATGGAAGAATAAGAAAATTTATGATAGGCATAATTGATATTCTCAGATTTGAATGGATATTGCATTCCTAAAAGACAAACAGCCTGAACATAGTGAGACCCTATCTTTACAAAATATTAGAAATGCTGGGTGTGGTAGCATATACCTGCAGTCACCGCCAGTCAGGAGACTGTGGTAGGAAGATTGCTTGAACCAGGGAAATTGATGCTGCAGTGAGCTGTGATATCATGCCACTGTACTTCAGCCTGGTCCACAGAGTGAGACCCTGTCTTAAATACATACATACATACATACATACATACATACAACCAGTCCCTTAAAGGGAGGAAAATGTAGTTAGAGCTTTTGTAAGTAACCATTGTAACCATTACAAGACATTTCAAATGATAGGCTGAATAGCTGAAAGGACAGAGCTGAAAATCAAATTACTATACTGAAAGATGAAGTGAGTCGTTCACACAGGAAGCAATGCAAAATTATAAAGGCTTAATCGGAAATTATATTAGTTTTGTATTGCTGCTGTAACAAATTATCACAAATTTCCTGGCTTAAAACAACCCAAATTTATTATCTTATAGTTTTAGAGGTCAGAATCTTAAAGTCAAGGTGTTAGCAGGGCTCTGTTCTTTCTGGAGACTCTGGGAGAGAATCTTTTTTCGCCTTTTCCAGCTTCTGGTGCCAGCTGCATTCCTCGGCCTGTGGCCCTTTCCTCTGTCTTCGAATCCAGCAGTGAAGCAGTTTCCAGTCATTTTCTCCTTTTTCTCTCTGATCTCTGCTTCTGTTGTCACATATCCTTTGACTCTGATACCCCTATTGCCTTCTCATAAGAATCCTTTTGATTACGTTGGGTCTACCCAGATAATCCTGGATAATCATCCCATTTCAAGATCCTTAACTTAGTGACAGCTGCAAAATCCCTTTTATTGTGTCAGGTTAACATATTTACAGTCTCTGGATAGTGGTATGTGACAATACTGGTGCGCAAGGGCTGGGCTTTATTCTGCCTACTACAGAAAGTATGAGAAAAAAAAGTTAAATAAAATGCAGATCCTGAATACCCATAACTGTTAAATAGAAATGCCTTGGGAAAGTAAGGAGAAAACAAATGGGAGAAAATGATCAATTAAATGAGAAATGAACATTTACTAGAGCTCAAGAAATCGGTAAGTCTCCAGGTTTCGAAGACCATGTGGTATTAAACAGGAAGTATAGAAAGAGAGCCACAGCTAGACATCAGTGAAATTTCAAATCTCCGAGGATAAAGAGAAATGTCCAAAAACTTTCATAGATAAACAACATTTACATGCAAATAAATGAAAATCAGATTGCTCTTAAACTTTTTTAAGCGAGACCGACTAAACAATGGAATAACGTCTTCAGAATTCTGAGACAAAATTATTATAAACTTTGAATTGTATTCCCAGCCAAAGTAGAATTCAAGAGTGAAGACTAAGGATATTTTTGGATGTGTCAAAGACAATTCCACTCATTGCCTCTCCCTATTTGAGAGGATCCTAGTAAAAGCAAAAAGGAGTAAAGTAAATGGCAAAGGACACAAGTAAAAACACAGATCAAAGATGCTAGCAAAACTAATTGTTAAGTCTAAATAATTGATGAATATGTTAAAAAGTAAAAACAATCTGAAAGTTAAAACTACAGATGATTCTAACATGAGCATTGGCAGATGGTGGGGTGGTTTGAGTAGGGTAGGAGGGAAGTTTAGAACTCAATAATTTTTTGTCTTGTTGGGGGATGAACAAATATCTTAATGTAGTTTATCTTTAAGTTTTCTTGATTAAAAGTTTTAAAATTAAAATAAAAATTGGATTGTAATGTTATGTGTTAGTATGTTTTGAAACAGATATTCTTATACACAGTTGGAAAGTATATATTTTTGTCTACTTTTTAAGTGGGCAATTTGGTAGCTTCTTTCAAGGTTTGAAATGAATAAACCCTTTGCCCTAGAAATTTCATCTCTAAAAATCAATTCTACAGAAGTGTTTATCTATCTGCAAAATGATTTGCAAGAATGCATATGTAGCATTATTTATAACAGTCAAAAATAGAAAATAATCTAAACTCATAGGAATGAATTAGATTAATTAGGAACAACTATACTCTGATTTAAAAAATTAAGTAGTTACAAGTATTTGCAGACATACAAATATTATCAAGTCATATTTTTGAGGAAAAGAGGTTATGAAGGGCAGCTATAATTCTATTTATTGTAAATGATCCTGAAAATGTATATATATTCACAAATACATAATTGTATGCAATTACAGAATTGTGTCTGAAAGGATATAAACCAAAATGCTAATAATTATTATCCTTGGAAGGAGATTTTATCTGGCAGAATATTTGCTTTTAATTTCTACTTATATTATTTTATAATAAAAATATATTTATGCATTATGCACATTACTCACATAATATTTAAAAATTTAGAAAAGCAAATAGCAAAATCTCCTGAAATACCACACTCAAGGACAATTACTGTCAACAGCTTGGTGAGTATAATCTGGACCTCTTGATTATACATATGGGTATGGAGATGTATTTAATTTTCCATAAAAAGTGTATAGCTACATTTTAAAATAATTCTTAATTAATTTTTTTGGATATAATTGTAGATATACAGCAATTGGGAAAAATACTCAGAGAGATTGCCTATTAACTTTTCCTTGTTTATCTCAATGGCAAAGTCTTGTAAATATATCAACTATGATATTGACATTGATAGTCAAGCTACAGAACATTTATATCTTCACAGACATCCCTCATGCTGCCCTTTTACAGATCCACTTTCCTTCCACCTCATACCCCTCCTGGTAGCTCTAATATGTTTGCTATTTCTATGATTTTATCATTTCAAGAGTGTTATATGAATGGAAAATACAGTATGTAACCTTTGGGATGGACTTTTTCACTGGGAATAATTCTCTAGAGATTTGTCCAGCTTGTTCTTACATGTATCAACAGTTTATTCCTTTTTATTGTTCATCAATGACATGGACATACCACAGTTTCTATAATCAGCCACTTGTTGAAGGACTGGGTTGCTTCCAGTTTTTGGCTAATGTTAATAATTTTGCCACAAACATTTGTATATAGGTGTCTTTATAATCATAAATCTCAATTTCTCTGGAGTAAATACCAAGGAGTGCAGTTGCTAGGTCTTACAGTAATTGCATGTTTAGTTTTTTTAAAAACTGTCAAACCATTTTCCAGAGTGATTGTACTATTTTACATTATATCTTCCTTCCAATTTGCATGCCTTTTTTTTATTTTTCTTGTTTTAGTGCATTGACTAAAACTTCCATCACTATATTGAATAAGCATGCTGAGAGCAGAAATCCTTGTCTTGCTCGTGGTCTAGAGGTAAATAATTCAGTTTTTCACCATTAAGTATCATGTTAGCTGTAGAATTTGGTAGATTTTTAAAAATCAAGTTAGGGAAATTCCTATATTTCTGTATTTATAAGAGTTAAAAAATGATAATTTGGTGTTAAACTTCGCTAAATACTTCTGAATTAACTGATGTGATTTTTCTGCTTCAATCTGCTAATATGGTAGATTATATTGATTGATTCTCAACCACTTAACCAGCCTTGCATTTCTGAAATAAACTTCATTTGAATATGGTGTTTAATCATTTTATAGGTTGCTTACTTCTATTTACCAACATTTTGTTAAGAATTTCCTGTCTATACTGATGAGAAATGTTTGTCTATATTTTCTTTTTTTTGTTTTTAAACATTGTCTCTTTTTTGAGTGAGTCTCTTAATCCTGAGTTCTAATTTGATTGCACTGTGGTTTGAGAGACTGTTTATGATTTCCGTTCTTTTGCATTTGCTGAGGAGTGTTTTACTTCCAATTACATGGTCAATTTTAGAATAAGTACGATGTGGTGCTGAGAAGAATGTATATTCTGTGGTTTTGGGGTGCAGAGTTCTGTAAATGTCTATTAGGTCCACTTGGTTCAGATCTGAGTTGAAGTCCTGGATATCCTTATTAATTTTCTGTCTCATTGATCTGTCTAGTATTGACAGTGGGGGTGTTAAAGTCTCCCACTATTATTGTGTGGGAGTCTAAGTCTCTTTGTAGGTCATTAAGCACTTGCTTTATGTATCTGGGTGCTCCTGTATTGGGTGCGTATATATTTAGGCTAGTTAGCTCTTCTTGTTGCACAATCCCTTACTGTTATGTAATGCCCTTCTTTGTCTCTTTTTATCTTTGTTGGTTTAAAGTCTGTTTTATCAGAGACTAAGATTGCACCCCTGCTTTTTTTTCTCTCCATTTGCTTGGTAAATCTTCCTCCATCCCTTTATTTTGAGCCTGTGTGTGTCCTTGCATGTGAGATGGGTTTCCTGGATATAGCACACTGATGGGTCTTGACTTTTTATCCAATTTGTCAGTCTGTGTCTTTTGATTGGGGCATTTAGCCCATTTACATTTAAGGTTAATATTGTTATGTGTGAATTTGATCCTGCCATTTTGATGCTAGCTGCTTGTTTTGCCTGTTAGTTGATGCAGTTTGTTCATAAAGTTGATGATCTTCAAAGTTTGATATGTTTTTGCAGTGGCTGGTACTGGTTGTTCCTTTTCATGTTTAGTGCTTCTTCCTTCAGGAGCTCTTGTTGGGCAGGCCTGGTGGTGATGAAACTCTCAGCAGTTGCTTGCCTGTAAAGGATTTTATTTCTCCTTTGCTTTTGAAGCTTAATTTGGCTGGATATAAAATTCTGGGTTGAAAATTCTTTTCTTTTAGAATGTTGAATATCAGCTCCCACTCTCTTCTGGCAAAAACAATGGCAACAAAAGCCAAAATAGACAAATGGAATCTAATTAAACTTAAGAGCTTCTGCACAGCAAAAGAAACTATCAATAGAGTAAACCCGCAGCCAATAGAATGGGAAAAATTTTTTGCAGTCTACTCATCTGACAAAGGGCTAATATCCAGAATTTATGGAGAACTCAAACAAATTTACAAGAAAAAAACAACCCCATCAAAAAGTGGGCAAAGGATATGAACAGACACTTGTCAAAAGAAGACATTTATGAAGCCAACAAACATATGAAGGAAATCTCATCATCACTGGTCATTAGAGAAATGCAAATCAAAACCACATTAAGATACCACCTCATGCCAGTTAGAATGGTGATTATTAACAAATCAGGAGACAACAGATGCTGGAGAGGATTAGAGAAATAGGAATGCTTTTACACTGTTGGTCGGAGTGTAAAGTAATTCAACCATGTGGAAGACAGTGTGGCTATTCCTGAAAGATCTAGAAATATAAATACCATTTGACCCAGCAATCCCATTTGGGTATATGCCCAAAGGATTATACATCATTCTATTATAAAGACACATGAACACATATGCTCACTGAGGCACTGTTCACAATAGCAAAGACTTGGAACCAACCCAATGCCCATCAATGATAGACTAGATAAAGAAAATATGGCACATATACACCATGGAATACTATGCAGCCACAAAAAAGGATGAGTTCATGTCCTTTACAGGGACATGGATAATGCCAATTATATTTTGATGGTTTTATGGTGTTGTTGAGTTCTATATCCTCGCTGATTTTTTCTCTAGTTTTGTTTGCTTGTTTGTTTTGAGGCAGATTCTTGCTCTGTCACTCAGGCTGTAATACAGGGGCATGCTCAGGCTCCGTGCAGCCTCAACCTCCAGGGCACAAGCCATCCTCCCACCACAGCCTCCTGAGTAGCTGGGATTACAAGCCTGTGCCACTACACCTGGCTGATTTATATATATATATATATATGTATGTATTTTGTACAGATGGTGCTTTACCTTGTTCAGGCTGGTCTCAAACTCCTGAGCTCAATCGATCCTCCCACTTCAGCTTCCCAAACTGCTGGAGTTACAGGCAGAGCCGCCACACCTGGCCCTTTTGTGTAGCTGTTCTAACAATTGTTGGTAGTGGAATGATGAGGTTTCCAATTGTAATTGTGGATTTATCTATGCTTCCTTTTTCTATCAACTTTTGCTTCACAGACTTTGCAGTTGGGCTATTTGGTGCATTGATACTTAAGATTCTTATGTCATCATGGTGGATTTACCCTTTTATTATTATATAATTCCCCTCTCTAGCTCTGGGAATCTATTTTCTCTGAAGTCTACTTTATTTAATACTAATACAGACCCTCTTGCTTTACTTTGATTGATGTTTGCATAAAATACATTTTTCTATTCTTTTACTTTAAACCTGCCTATATCATTATATTTGAAATGAGTTTCTTATAAAGAACATTTCATTCAATCAATGCCTTTTGGTTGATATATTTAGACCTTGATATTAATGTAATTATTAATCTGTCAGGGCTTAATTCTGCCATTTTTTTTTTGTTTTGTATGTGATTTCTGGTTTTTTGTTTCTTTTTTTTTTCTTTTACTCTATCTTCTGTGTAATACTGAGAGGTTTTATTCAATTCCATTTTTATTTATCCATAGTGTTTTTGAGTGTTTCTCTTTGTATAGCTTTTTAGTGGCTGCTTTAAGTATTATATCATATAAAAGCACAACCTACTGGTGTTTATATGAGCTTCAATGAAGTATAGTAAACTTATGTCCATTTATGTCCCTTTCTCTTCTTTCATTTGTAATATAATTGCATTAAATATTTTCTCCACATATGTTTAGAAACATATCAAATAGTATTATAATTTTTGCTTCAGTCAAGAAGAAGCAAAGATTGTTGTATTTGGTCATATTTTTGTTTACTGTGTTTGTTCTTCTTTTTGGATGTTCCAAAGTTTCCCCTTTTAGCATTTCCTTTATGTTTAGTGCACTTCCTTTAGCCATTCTCTTAGGATAGGTCTGGTAGGGACAAATGCTCTTACTTTCCCTTCATTTGATGATGTATTGATTTCCTTTTCATTTCTGATGCATGTTTTTGCTGGGTGTGATTCATTTGCCAGTTCTTTTCTCTCGGCTTGTGAGAAGTATTATGCTCCTTCCTTCTGTTCTTCATGGTGTCTGATGAGAAATCTGCTGTCATTCTACGTGGGTTTTTTTTCTATACATAAGCAGCCATTTCTCTCTCACAGTTTTGTAGATTTTTCTGTGTGTGTGTTTAGATTTCAGATGTGTCTTGGTGTGGATTTTCTTGGGTTTGTCCTATATGAGATTCACTAAGCTTCTTAAATCTATAGATTTACATTTCTGGCTAAATTTGGAAATTTCCAGTCATTATTTCTTCAAGTACTATTTCAGCCCTACCTTTTTTCTTCTCTCCTTTTGGAACTTTGTCAGACAATTGTAACTTCCTTGCCATACTGGTATTGGCATCTATTAATTGTCCTTTCATTTAGGTTGAGATTTTCCCAGTTCCTCATGTAATGAGTAATTTTTTATTGAAATCTAGACATTTCTGTATTATGTTGTGAGGCACAGTATCTAATTGTTACCTTCCATTTTAATTGACTTTTTTGGATAATACTTTGGCAGGAGAAGGGTGCTGCCACCTCATTATGACTTCACACATATGGAAATAGAAGTTCAAGTTCCCCACTTGGCCTCTGCTGATACCCAACAAACGGTAGTGCTCTTCTGCCTGCTGGACAGGAGTAGGAGTTGTAGCTACCCTGTGATCTCTGCTCACTCCTTGATTGGGGTGGGCTCCTTGCTGCTGAATGATCAGTTGTCAAAGTCTGAACTCTCACTAGGCACCCTTTGACACCACCATGGGGAGATGGTAATGAGTGCCTCATGACCGCTGGATGGGAATGGAAGCAGGTTTCCCACATGGTACATACTATCATCACATTAAGTGGGCCTCATTACCAGCCAGTGAAGATGAAAGTCCCAGCTCCCTACTTGGCTTTCTCTGCTATTTGGTGGGGTGTTGGAACACTTCATTATAGCCTCTGAAGGCTACAAGTCGAGGCTCCTCACTCAAACTGTGCTGGCATGAACAGGAGTAAGGACAGAGTTTTTTTGTGGTGTTTTCCTGGAGGAAAGTGGTTATCTTTTTACAGGATAGTATTTTCTGGGATGAAGCAAAAAGCAAATCCAGCAAATTCACCACTGTATCATTTTTTGGGTCCTGATATCCCCAGGCAGTCTGACAGTCTGACTTCTTCCCACATTTCAGAGTTTTTACATTTCTTTTATTTATAATGTACAAGGTTCTTAGTTGTACTTTGTAAAAGGAACAGGAGAAAGTATGTCTACTTTATTAATCAAGAAGCAAAAATTCTTGATAATGCCATTTTGCAACTTACTTTTTTACATGCTAGTATGTTATGAAGGTCATTCTACTTAAATGAATAGTGATTGATATCATCCTTTCAATGGATGAATATTATTCATTGTATTACTATTACTATAGTTTCTTTTAAACTAATCTATTATTATTATTATTATTTTTAGAGACAGAGTCTCACTCTGCCACTCAGCTGGAATGCAGTGGCACAGTCTTGGCTCACTGCAACCTCACTTACCAGGCTCAAGTGATCCTCCCACCTTAGCCTCTCAAGTAGCTAGGACTACAAGTGTGTGCCACCACACCCAGCTAATTTTTTTTTTTTTTTTTTTTTTTTTTTTTTTTTGGAGACAGGGTTTTGTCATATCACCCAGGCTGGTCTCAGACTCCTGGACTCAAGTAATTCTCCTGCCTTAGCCTCCCAAAATGCTAGATTTACAGACATGAGCCACCACTCCCAGCTAATCCATTATTAATATACATTTGATTGCATAATAAACAATGCTCTGATGAACATCTCTTGATGTAGATGTCTGCGTTCTCTTTTCTATAATTCTGACATCCCCAAAACTATGTAAATCACATATATTTTCCAGTGTTTGATGAAAATTCATTTTGTGTCACCACCTGACTGGAACTCATTGAAAGTTATTTACGGTCTTTACTCATCCTGCTTAGTTTTAAGATATTTGATTATGGGTTCCTGACCAGACTCTGCTGGGATTGTTATGAAATATGTAATGCATCTTATTATTTTCTCAGATCCAAATGTTCTGAATTCTTGCACATGTCTCTTAAATATTCTTAGGATAACTTTCTAGGAGAGTGCTAGCCAAATTTTGGGTTAAACTCTGAAACTGTACTTCTAAAATGCAATTTTAGTATACTATGTGCACTTAACAGAGCATGTGTCCATTTGTATATGTTCTTAACAACACCGGATATTATCATACAATAGTTTAAATTTACAATTTATTATTTGCGAGATTATTAATAGAATCAATAAATGTACATTTTAGAAAAATCTGGAAAATACAAAGTAGTATAAAGAAAAAAATTTAAAACACTTGTATCTTTTGTCAGTGGTAATAACTCACTATCATGAGTTATTACAAACATTAATATTTGGGTTATTCTCTTCATATCTACTTTTAAATACAAAATTGGAATTTCACCCTATGTAGTGAATTTTTATATTCCATTTCTCATTAATGCTGTATTGTAGACAATTACCTTTGTCTATAAATATTTTTATAGAACGTGATTTAAATAATTGTATATTTTTTCATGAAAGAGATTTAATATGAGTCATATAGCTAATTCCTTATTTTTGGGTAAATGAATTGTTTTCAAACTTTTCCAATTGTAATTATATTGTAATAAACATGATTGTAAATGTTCTTAAGTTTAAGTGTTAGAAAGAGGAAAGCTTGGCCACAGCTTGGATAATATATCTTAAAATTGAAATTCCATCTTTGCAAACATGTTTCAGTTCACTCTGATTATGGTCTGATGTGGTTAGACTTTGTGTGCCCACCCAGATATCATCTTGAATTATAATCCCCGCAATCCCTATAATCCCCACATGTCAAGGGAGAGACCAGGCAGAGGTGGTTGAATCATGGGGGTGGTTTCCCTCATGTTGTTCTCTCGATAGTGAGTGAGTTCTCATGAGATCTGATGGTTTTATAAGTGTTCGGTAGTTCCTCCAGCATGTTCATGCTTCATCCTGCTGCCTTGTGAAGATGCCTTTCTTTCTTTTTGCCTTCGTCATGATTGTAAGTTTCCTGGGGCCTCCCCGGCTATGTGAAATTATGTCAATTAAATCTCTTTCCTTTATAAATTATCTAGTTTCAGGCAGTTCTTTATAGCAGCATGAAAATGAACTAATTCATTAAATTGGTACTGTAGAGAGTGGGGTACTGCTATAAGGATACCTGAATATGTGGAAGTGACTTTTGAACTGGGTGACAGAAAGAGGCTGGAACATTTTAGAGGGCTCAAAAGAAGACAGGAAGATGTGGGAAAGTTTGGAACTTTCTAGAGACTTGTTGAATGGCTTTGACCAAAATGCTAATAGTGATATGAGCAATGAAATCCAGGTTGAGGTGGTCTCAGATGGATATGAAGAACTTGTTGGGACCTGGAATAAAGGTGACTCTTGCTATGCTTTAGCAAAGAGAATGGAGGCATTTTGTCTCTGCCTGAGAGCTCTGTGGAACCTTGAAGTTGAGAGAGATTATTTAGGGTAGGAGTGGGAGAAATTTCTAAGCAGCAAAGCATTCAAGAAGTTATGTGGGTGCTCTTAAAAGCATTCAGTTTTATGCATCCACAAAGGGATGATTTGGAATTGGACCTTATGTTTAAAAGGGAGGCAAAGCATAGAAGTTTAGAAAATTTGCAGCTTGACAATGTGATAGAAATGAAAAGCCCATTTTCTGAAGGGAAATTCAAGCCAGCTGCAGAAATTTACACAAGTAACAGGAGCCAAATGTTAATCAACAAGATATTGAGAAAAATGTATCCAGGGCATATTAGGGGTCTTTATGGTAGCCTCTCCCATCACAGGTCTGGAAGCCTAGGAGACAGAAATGGTTTCCTGGACCAGGTTCAGGGCCTTGCTGCTTTGTGCAGTCTCAGGACTTGGTGCCCTGCATCCCAGCCATGGCTAAGAGGGGCCAACATACAACTCAGACTGTTGCTTTGGAGGGTGCAAGCCCCAAGCCTTGGTGACTTCCAACTGGTGTTGGGCCTGTGGGTACACAGAAGTCAAGAATTGAGGTTTGTCCTCTGCCTAGATTTCAGAGGATGTATGGAAAGGCCTGAATGTCCAGGCAGAGGTTTGCTGCAAGGGTGGAGACTTCATGGAGAACCTCTGCTAAAGAATGCAGAAGAAAGATGTGGGGGTGGGGCCCCCACTCAGGGTCCCCCACTGAAAAACTGCCTGGTGAAGCTGTGGGAGGAGGGCCATCACCCTCTAGACCCCAGAAGGTGGATCCACTGACAGCTTGCATTGTGCACCCAGGAAAGCCACAGACTCCAATGCCAGCCTATGAAAGCAGCTAAGAGGGGGGGTTGTATCCTGCAAAGCCACAAGGGTGGAGCTGCCCAAGGCCATGGGAACCCACCTCTGGCATCACCATGAGCTGGATGCAAGACATGGAGCCAAAGGAGATCATTTCAGAGTTTTAAGATTTAATGACTATCTTGCTGGATTTCAGACTTACGTTGGGCCTGTAGCCCCTTTGTTTTGACCAGTTTCTTCCATTTGAGTTGGGTGTATTTACCCAATGCTTGTACCCCGACTCTAGGAAGTAACTAATTTGCTTTTGATTTTACAGACCTATAGGCAGAAGGGACTTGCCTTTTCTCAGATGAGACTTTGGACTTGGACTTTTGGGTTAATGCTAGAAAAAATCCAGACTTTGGGGTACTCTTGGGAAGGCATGATTGGTTTTGAAATGTGAAAGGGACATGGGATTTGAGAGGGGCCGGGGCAGAATGATATGGTTAGGCTTTGTGTCCCCACCCAAATATCATCTTTAATTGTAATCCCCGTAATTCCCATAATCCCCACATGTCAAGGGAGAGACCAGGTGGAGATGGTTGAATCATGGGGGTGGTCTCTCATGCTGTTCTCATGATAGTGAATGAGTTCTCATGAGATCTCATGGTTTTATAAGTGTTTGGTAGTTCTTGCATTTATTCTTATTCCTGTCACCTTGTGAAGAAGGTGTGTTTCTTCCCCCTTTGCCTTCTGCCATGATTGTAAGTTTCCTGGGACCTCCCCAGCCATGCTGAACTGTGACAAATTGGACCTCTGTCCTTTATAGATCACCCAATCTCAGGCAGTTCTTTATAGCAGTGTGAAAACAGACTAATACATGGTCTTATTTATGTCATAAAAAATGATACAAGAATAAAAATTGTGAGAAATTTGTTTTAGTGTCTTCCTCTCCTACTTTCCTCTCTTGTTCTCCCTTGTTCCTCTCTCCGGAAATATTTAAATACAAATAATTGATTCCTGTTGTCAGGAAACTCTACCAGCTCAGCGGCTTACACCTCTAATCCCAGCATTTTAGGAGGCTAAGGCAGGAGAATTGCTTGAGCTCAGGAGTTCAAGACCAGCATGGGCAACTTATTGAGATCTTGTTTCTAGAAATAATAATAATAATAATAAAATAACCAGATGTGGTGGTGCAAGACTGTCATCCCAGATACTCAAGAGGCTGAGGCGGAAGAATTGCTGGAGCTGAGGCTGCAGTGAGCCGAGATTGCACCACTGCAACTCCAGCCTGGCTGAAAGAGCAAGACTCTGTCTGAAAACAAACAAACAAACAAACAGACAAACCCTGCTCGAACAAGAACAAGCAGAGGAGACAGGCTTTGGTTCTCACACTAACTCACTCTAAGTCACTTTGGAACCAGGTAAAACCACTTGGAAATTTTTGCTTGTATTTTCTTCAATTAAAAAGTTAGTTAAGTTAGTAAAAGAAAGTAGAAAGTTAGTTAGAAAGTAGTTGAATTAGTAGTTATATAAGGTTATTTTTAGCTCCTAAACTTTGTTTTCCTTGCTTCTGGCTATCACTGAAGTGATGACTGCACCATTTTTTCCCTAGGTTTTTTACCATCATTGTTTTATTTTTATTTATTATTATTATTAAAATTTGTTTTGCATATGAAGGATATGGGTGGGTGCGTCCTTTTGTTGCCATGTGAAGATTTCTCTATATTTACTTTATCTTTCCTGGGGTGAGTGGAATAGCCATCACCACCCTGAATTTCTCAATACACTATGCACACATCACTGTATGGAATGTTGAATATGTCATAGCTCTCTCCTTTCAGAGCCATTCGACCATGTGCAAATCATTTAATCTGTTTTGGCCTCAGTTTCCTTATCTGTAAAACAGAGAGAAAGCAATCTGTCTCACAGCTCTCCCTCAAGAATTAAATAAGGTAATGAGTGGGAAAGCCTTCTGTAAAATGAATAGAAGTCAGGTATAGAGCAGCTGAATAACCTGCTACAGCAGTGGTCTCCAACCTTTTTGGCACCAGGGATCAGTTTCCTGGAAGACAATTCTTCCATGGACAGGGAGTGGGCTAGGGTGAGTTGGTTTGGGTATGAAACTGTTCCACTTTAGATCATCAGGAGGTATTAGAATCTCATAAGGAGTATACAACCTAGATCCCTCACATGTGTGGTTGACAATAGGGTTTACGCTTCTATGAAAATCTAATGTAGCCACTGATCTGACAGGAGACAGAGCTCAAGCAGTAATGCTTGCTGGCCTGCTGCTCACTTCCTGCCGTCTGGCCAGGTTCCTAACAGGCCATGGAACCCCTAGTGCAGGGGTTCTCCAACCCCTAGACCACCAACCAGTGGGGACTCCTGTGCTAGAGGGACCTCTTACCACTAGATGGCAGGGTGGAGGCATCAAGTTTGCCCTCCTTACTTAGCTATTCCATACTCTTGACAGTATCTATTTCGCTCTCTTTTTCTTTTATTATTGTTTATTTATTTTATTTCAATAGGTTTTTGGAAGACAGGTGGTGTTTGGTTACATGAATAAGTTCTTTAGTGGTGATTTCTGAGATTTCGGTGCACCAATTACCTAAGCAATGTATGCTGTACCCAATGTGTAGACTTTTATCCCTCACCCACCTCCTATCCTCCGGGAGTTCCCAAAGTCCATTAAGTCATTCTTATGCCTTTGTATCTACATAACTTAGCTCCCACTTATGAATGAGGACATATGATGTTTGGATTTCCATTCCTGAGTTACTTAACTTAGAATGATGCTCTCCAATTTCATCTAGGTTGCTGCAAATGCCATTATTTTGTTCCTTTTTATTGAGTAGTATTCCATGAGATATATGTATATACATATATATACACTACATTTTCTTTATCCACTTATTGATTGATGGACATTTGAGGTGGTTCCATATTTTTGCAATTGCAAATTGTGTTGCTATAAACATGAGTGTGCAAGTATCTTTTTTGTATAATGACTTTTTTTCCTCTGGGTAGATACTCAGTAATGGGATTATTGGATCAAATGGTAGGTCTATTTTCAGTTCTTTAAGGAGTCTCCACACTGTTTTCCGTAGTGGTTGTACTAGTTTACATTCCCACTAACAGTGTAAAAGCGTTCCTTTTTGACCACATTTTTGCCATCTATTATTTTTTGAATTTTTTATTATGACCATTCTTGCGGAAGTAAGGTGGTATCACATTATGGTTTTGATTTGCTTTGCCCTGATAATTAGTGACATTGAGCATTTTTTCATGTTTGTTGGCCATTTTTATATCTTTTGAGAATTCTCTCTTCATGTCTTTGGCCTACTTTTTGATGGGCTTGTTTGTTTTTGTCTTGCTGATTTGTTTGGGTTCCTTGTAGATTCTGGATATTAGTCCTCTGTTGGATGTATAGTTTGTGAATATTTTTCTCACTCTCTGAGTTGTTTGTTTACTCTGCTGATTATTTCTTTTGCTTTGCAGAAGCTTTTTAGTTTAATTAAGTTCCATCTATTTATCTTCGTTTCGGGTGCATTTGCGTTTGGGTATTTGGTCATGAAATTTTTGCCTAAGCCAATGTCTAGAAGGGTTTTTCCAATGTTATCTTCTAGAATTTTTATGGTTTCAGGTCTTAGATTTAAGTCTTTGATCCATCTTGAGTTGATTTTTGTATAAGGTGAGAGATGAGGATCCAGTTTCATTCTTCGACATGTGGCTTGCCAATTATCCCAGCACCATTTGTTGCAGAGGCTGTCCTTTCTCCACTTTATATTTTGTTTGCTTTGTCAAAGATCCATTTACTGTAAGTATTTGGCTTTATTCTGTATTCTGTTTAATTGGTCTATATGCCTATTTTTATACCAGTATCAGGCTGTTTTGGTGACTGTGGCCTATAGTATAGTTTGAAGGTGGGTAATGTGATGCTTTCAGATTTGTTCTATTTTTTTTTCATACAAATTTTCCGATTTTTTTTTCTAGTTCTATGAAGAATGATGGTGGTATTTTGATGGAAATTGCATGGAATTTGTAGATTGCTTTTTGCAGTCTGATCATTTTCCCAATATTGATTCTACTCATGGGATGTGTTTCTATTTGTTTATGTTGTCTATGATTTCTTTCAGCAGGGTTTTGTAACTTTCCTTGTAGAGCTCTTTTCCTTTCTTGGTTAACTATTTCCTAAGTGTTTTATTTCTTTTGCAATAAAGGGGCGAGTTCTTGATTTGATTCTCAGCTTCATTGCTGTTAGTGTATAGCAGGGCTACTGATTTGTGTATATTAATTTTGTATCCTGAAACTTTGCTGAATTTACTTACCAGTTCTAGGAGCTTTTTGGAGGAATCATTAGGGTTTTCTAGGTATACAATCATGCCATCAGCACACAGTGACAGTTTGACTTTCTCTTTACTGATTTGGATGCCTTTTATTTCTCTCTCTTGTCTGCTCTGGCTAGGACTTTCAGTACTATGTGGAATAGAGGTGGTGAAAGTGGGCATCCTTGTCTTGTTCCATTTCTCAGGGGAAATGCTTTCAATTTTTCTTCATTCAGTATTATGTTGGCTGTGAGTTTGTTATAGATGGCTTATATTACCTTAAAGTATGTGCCTTCTATGCGGATTCTTCTGAGGAGTTTAATCATAAAGGGATGCTGGATTTTGCCAAATGATTTTTCTGCATTTATGAAGATGATTATGTGATTTTTGTTTTTAATTCTGTTTATGTGGTATATCACATTTATTGACTTGAGGATGTTAAACCTTCTCTGCATCCAGGGTATGAAACCCACTTGATGATTGCAGATTATCTTTGCGATATGCTGTTGGATTCAGTTAGCTAGTATTGTATTGAGGATTTTTGCATCAATGTGCATCAGATATATTGCTCTGAAGTTTTCTGTTTGTTATGTTTTTTCCTAGTTTGGGCATTAGGGTGATACTGTCTTCACAGAATGATTTAGGGAGGATGTTGTGTTTCTTTATCTTCTGGAATAGTGTCAATAGAATTGGTACCCATTTTTCTTTGAATGTGTAATATAATTCAGCTCTGAATTCATCTGGTCCCAGACTTTTTTAGGGGGTAACTTTTTAATTACCATTTCAATCTTGCTGCTTACTATTGGTCTGTTCAGAGATTTTATATCTTCCTGGTTTAATCTATGAAGATTGCCTATTTCCAGGAATCTATCTATCTTTTGTAGGTGTTCTAGTTTGTGCACATAAAGGTGTTCATAGTGGCCTTGAATTATCTTTGGTATTTCTATGGTATTGGTTGTGATATTTCCCTTTTTGTTTCTAATTGAACTTATTTGAATCTTCTGTCTTCTTTACTTGGTTAATTTCACTAATGGTCTATCCGTTTTCTTTCTTTCTTTCTTTTTTTGAGACAGAGTCTCACTCTGTCACCCAGGCTGGAGTGCAATGGTGCAATCTCAGCTCACTGCAACCTCCACCTCCCAGGTTTAAGCAATTCTCCTGCCTCAGCCTCCTGAGTAGCTGGGATTACAGGCGAGTGCCTCCACACCCATCTAATTTTTGTATTTTTAGTAGAGACAGGGTTTCACCATGTCGGTCAGGCTGGTCTTGAGCTCCTGACCTTGTGATCCACCTGCCTCAGCCTCCCAAAGTGCTGGGATTACAAGCGTGAGCCACCACACCCAGCCTCAATTTTCTTTATCTTTTCAAATTACCACCTTTTAATTTAATTTATCTTTTGTCTTGTTCTTGTTTGTTTGTTTAAATTTCATTTAGTTCTGCTCCGATCTTAGTTATTTCTTTTCTCTTGCTCAGTTTGGGTTTGGTTTGTTCTTCTTTCTCTAGCTACTTCAGATGTGATCTTAGATTGTCTATTTATACTCTTCCAGACTTTTCATTGTAGGTATTTAATGCTATGAACTTGCCTTTTAGCACCACCTTTGCTGTATCTCATAGGTTTTGATAGGTTATGTCATTATTATTAGTTAGTTGAAAGATTTTTTAAATTTCCATCTAAACTTTGTTGTTGACCCAGTCATTTTTCAGGAGTGGGTTATTTAATTTCCATATATTTGCATGGTTTTGAGTATTCCTTTTGGCATTGATTTAGAATTTTTTTCCACTGTGGCCAGAGAGAGTACTATAATTTTGATTCTTTTAAATTTGTTGAGACTTGTTTTGTAGCCTACCACATGGTTCTTTGAGAATGTTTCATGTGTTGAATAAAATATATACTCTACATTTATTGGGTAGAATGTTCTGTAAATATCAGTTAAGTCTATTTTTTCTAGGTAATAGGCTTAAGTCCATTTTTTCTTTGTTGACTTTCTGTCTTGATGACCTACCTAGTGCTATCAGTGGAGTATTAAAGTCCTCCACTATCATTGTGTTACTGTCTATTTCATTTCTTAGGTCAAGTAGTAATTGTTTTATAAACTTGGGAGATCCAGTATTAGGTGCATATATATTTAGTATTGTGATATTTTTCTGTTGGACTAGCTTTTAATCATTATATAATATCCCTCTTTGTCTTTTTTAACAGCTGTTCCTTTAAAGTTTGTTTTGTCTGATATTAAAATAGCTATTTCTGCTCACTTTTGGTGTCCATTTGCATGGAATATCTTTTCCACTCTTTTACCTTAAGTTTATGTGAGTAATTATGTGTCAGGTGAGTCTCTTGAAGACAGAAGCTACTTAGTTGGTGAATTCTTATCCATTCTGCCATTCTGTATCTTCTAAGTGGAGCATTTAGGCCATTTACATTCAACATTTGTATTGAGATGTAAGGTACTGTTGTATTCATCATGCTGTTTGTTGCCTGAATACCTTATTTTTTTTGTTTTTTTCCACTGTGTTGTTGTTTTATAGGTCCTGTGAGATTTATATTTTAAGGAGATTCTATTTTGGTGTATTTTGAGTATTTGTTTCAAGATTTAGAGCTCCTTTTAGCAGTTTTTGTAGTGCTGGCTTGGTAGTGGGGAATTCTTTCAGCATTTATTTGTCTGAAAAAGACTGCACCTCTTCTTCATTTATGAAATTTGAGTTTTGCTGGACACAAAATTCTTGACTGATAATTGCTTTGTTTAAAGAAGCTAAAGGTAGGACCCCAATTCCTTCTAGCTTGTAGGATTTCTGCTGAGAAATCTGCTGTTAACCTGATAGATTTCCCTTTATAGGTTACTTGATGCTTTTGCTTCTGAGCTCTTAATAGTCTTTCCTTCATCTTGACTTTAGATAACCTCATGACTATTTGCCTAGGCGATGATCTTTTTGTGACGAATTTCCCAGATGTTCTTTGAGCTTCTTGTATTTGGATGTCTAGATCTCTAGCAAGACCAGGGAAGTTTTTCTTGATTATTCCTCAAATATGTTTTCCAAACTTTACAATTCTCTTCTTCCTCAGGAACATCAATTACTCTTCTGTTTGGATGTTTAGTCCCAAGCTTCTTGGAGGCTTTGTTAATTAAAAAAATTTTTTTTTTCTTATCTTTGTCAAATTGAGTTAATTTAAAAGCCTTGTTTTTAAGCTCTGAAGGTTTTTCTTTCATTTGTTTGATTCTGTTGCTGAGCTTTTCTAGTACATTTTGCAATTCTCTAAGTATGTCCTTCATTTCCAGAAGTTGTGATTGTTTTTTATTTATGCTACCTATCTCACTGGAGATTTTTCCATTCATATCCTGTATCATATTTTTGATTTCTTTAAGTTGGACTTTACCTTTCTCTGGTGCCTCCTTGAATGGCTTAATAGTTGACCTGCTGAATTCTTTTTCTGGCAATTCAAAGATTTCATCTTGGTTTGAATCCATTGCTGGCGAACTAGTGTGACTTTTTGGGGTGTTGAAGATCATTGTTTTGTTATATTACCAAAATTGTTTTTCTGGTTCCTTCTCATTTGGGTAGAATATGTCAGAGGGAAGATCTGGGACTCAAGGACTGCTGTTCAGATTCTTTTATCCCACAGGATGCTCCCTTGATGCTGTTTCCCCTAGTGATGGTGCTTCCTGAGAGCAGAATTATTTGGAATTCAGAGGTACCAGGCTTCAGGTTGGTAGTGGAGAGTGTCTGCAAAGAGTTCTGGGGTGTGATCTGTCTTCAGTTCTCTCCACTGTGGATATCAGCACCTGCTCTGGTAGAGGTAGCAGGGAAATGAAGTGGACTCTGTAAGGCTTCTTGATTGCATTTTTGTTAAGTACACTGGTTTTGTGTTGGTTGGCTTCCAGCCAGGAGGTGGCACTTTCAAGAGTGCATCAGCTGCGGTAGTATAGAGAGGCCCAGGCAGTTGGCATGGCCATAGAGCTCTCAACAGATTATGTTTTTTTGTCTTCTGCTACCAGGGCAGGTAGAGAAAGAGCATCAGTTGGGAGCAGGGTCACATGTGTCTAAGCTCAGACTTTCCTTTGGCACGGCTTGCTGCAGTTACTGTGTCTGTGGGGGGATGGTGATGTAGTTCCCAAGCCAATGGAGTTATGTTCCCAGGGAAATTATGGCTGCCTCTTCTGTGTCACATAGGTCACCAGGGAAGTAGGGAAAATCTGGAAGCCACAGGTCTCACCTAGCTCCCATGCAGCTCACAACCCAAAAGACTGGTCTCACTTCCACAGTGCAACAGCACCAAGTTTATTTCCAGGTAGCCAGTGATCAGGGCTGAGAACTTGCCCAGGCTACAAGCCTCCTAGCTAAGAAACCAAACAAACTCACAGTTCCTTGGCTGTCCCATGGAGCCTGCAGCAGCAACCTACATCCTTTAAAGGGTCTGTGGATACTCTCTCCTGATATGTTCCTGTGGCAGTTCTTGGAGCAAAAGTTGACAATGTGCATCTCCACATGCTGCTCCAACCATCAGAGTGGGAGCTGCAAGTTAGTCCTGTCTCCTATCCACCATTTTCCCCAATATACCCTCTATTTATTTCCCACTTTCATTAATCCATCCACCTTTCAGGTTTTACCTCCTTTGCTCCCAAGACCTCCAGACCAGCATTGTGCAGTTCTTCTTTTACGTTGTCAAAGGAAGAATTTTTGGCCACATGTTTGGAATTGCCTATCCTCACTCTTCAGTTGGCTTACTAGCCTTAACTACTCAGGAGCAAAGTCAAGTATCTCTGCCATTCTGGCCACATAGGGAGCCAATACCATAAAACTTTTTTACATGGGCACATGTGGCTTGACATTTTTGGTGGTCTGATATCAAGGGGACTTTTGAGGTCTTGAGTATCAAGGAGAAGAACTCTCCATCCTTAGCACCTGGGAAGTCAGTTTCACACCCAACCCTATCTCACTGGAGTGTGAGTGGTTTAGTACTTTACAGCAGACTCCAAAACCTTCTGTAGTTTATGTGTGATCAGGACAGTTGCAGATAGAATTTCCATTGTTTGTTTTTTTAAGTAAACTCCTAATTGGAATCAATACCATCAAAACATGAATAAATATAGTTGCTTTCTTACTTGCTATTGTTAGAAGATATACAGATATGCAGTGATACCTCCAAGTCCTAGAGCAGGCCTGCTCATTGACAAAGGTGCCCCAAACCCAGTATTGTTCTTTCAAATAGGCAATGTAGATGGTCTCCAAAAGACATGATCTGTTAAGTCATTATTTTAAACTTCATTCCTAAAAATGTCATCTTCTTAGTCCAGCTGGAATACACAAATTTCTACCATTTGGGCTTAAGGCATTGTATCTTATTGTCTGCCCCATAAAAATGCATGTCCCATGACATGGATTTTACATATTTTTTTCTCTTGTGTTAGCACAAGGGAACTGTATCTCAGAAAAAAAAGACTGTTTTGATGGGGTCAGAGCATAGGATATTTTAGAGGAAAAAGAGAAACTATTGCTATAGATAGTATCTGACAAATATATGTGTTCCTAAGGGGACAGAATAGTATAGGGTTAGGGGTTATCAGTAGATTAAATGAGACAAGGTGTATTAAGTCTGTAGCCCAGAGACTGACATAATGTAAGCACTCAACCAATATTATTATTACTGCAGTGTGCCTCACATGTTCCAGTGCTGGGGCTACAACAGAGAACAATACAGACTTGGATTTGCCCTCACGGTGCTGAAATTTGGTAGCTAGACAACTAACTAATAATTACAATAGTGTTTATGATGAATATTATGGCATGAGAAGGTCGGAGTAGGGTGTTTGGAGAGCATGGAGCAGAGACTCACATTTAGTATTTTGCCTAAGAGAGCTTTCTAGAAAAGGTGATTTTCTATTCTGAGGCCCTAATGAGGAATGAGTGATGTGGGAAAAAGGAGGAGAGGAGAGTTTCAAATATAGGGAATATATGTGTGAAAATCCAGAATTGGGACAATCAAGGCATGTTTCAAGAGCTACAAAGGAGTTTAGTTGTTGGGGAGGATAGAGTACCAGAGGGTCACTATATTTAGATGATGCTGAAGAGTTTGGCAGCAAAAAGGAGAGTGGGAAATTTCCAATCTCCTTCTGTTGTTTGAAGCTAGAACTACCACAAAATCAGAAAAACCTTGCTTATCAGTACAAATCTGCTAATTGTTTTTGAAACATTAATGCTGCAATTAACTTTTCTTGAATTTGGGAGAAAAGGGAATGTTCTGGTTACCACTTTCGTGTTCTGAATCACCTGCCACAATTGAAATATTGTTGCTTCTTTCTTTACAAGTCTTTCTTTTTCTCTTCCCTCAGAAGGTTCAAAGAGAGCCAAAGGTCTCTTTGTCTGTCACATTTCTTAACATACACCATGTGTGGGCTTATACAGAAGAACAAGCAAAGACCCCTTAATATAGAAGAAGACCCAGTCGAAGAAATAGAAAGCTCAAAATATTATAAGCTTTAAGAATAATAGGTATATAGAAAATTAAATAACACAATTTATCTCATCTCCACTCCTACCCGTTATTAAGGTAACCAATGTCAATACATTAGTATGAATTTCTTCTTACGTCTTTCTCTAAGACAAATGCAGATAAAGCTATATTCACAAAAGAGCTGTTTCCTTGTTTTTAAAAGGGATAATAATACCTTGCATATTACTTTGCAGCTTGCATTTTTATTTAATAATACATCATAGACAACACTCCAATTTTAGAATTATAAATATTTAATCCAATCTTTTTCATAGCTACATATTATTCCTCAATATAATGTGCTGTAATGTAATCAACCTTTCCACTATTGATGGACTTTCAGATTGTTCTCGGGGGTGGTGTGTGTGTGTGTGTCTGTGTATGTGTTTTGCTATAAAATACTGTAATAAATATGTGTATTTATGAAATTTTTCTATGAGTTGTCATGGCAGATGTCAAAAGTGGGCTAAATGAGTCAAATTGGTGTACATTTTAGTCATCATTAGATTTTGCCAGATATTTTTGCAAAAATGTTGTGGCAAATAGTGGTAATATTCTGTGTTCTCATTAGACTAGAATACCATCACTCTTTTTAATTGTTACCAATCTGATGGGTGGCAAATTATATCACATTGTTATTTTAATTTTAATTTTTTTTTTGTTCCAGTGGGCTGGAGCATATTTTCATTTACTTATTTGCCTTTTTTATATATTCTTTGTACATTCTTAATTAATAAGGTTTGCTCATTTTTTTATATTAACTTACCCTTTTTGTTTGTAGACTTTTATCATGTTGCGAAATTAATCTCTTGAAATATTGTGCCCAACTCGTTTTCCCAATCTACCATTTGTCTGTGACTTAATATTGGGTGAGTACAGGGTCATCATAGTCTATGGAGAGCAGGTAGTAAACATACTACCTGCTCTCCCCTAACCCTATGGTATACTAAATTATTAATCAACCTTTTTGCATTAATTATTAATGTAAAAATAAACTCTCATGAAGCAGATATGATGACAAATGACTCTTTGTGTAAATATTTTAAAATAATCTAGCAATGTGAATTCCAACACTGTCATTCTTCTTAGGTTATAAGGAAAATGCAACACATTTATTTTCTTTAAATTAGTTTTTGTTTTCTTTTTAAAAGAAATCCTAAGTATTTGAGGGGAAAGAAAATGCTTTTTGCTCAATGGGAAGGTGTGAAACTCAGCTGCTTGCAATCAGATGAATTAATAAACTAAAAACAATCAAATCACAGTAGAAAAGAATAGGTTTTCCAGTTGTACAACCGGTTGCTCAAAAGTTCAACTTCACAGATTGCTCTGGCTTCTGATATAACATTATAGCACACTCCATCCTGTAGTACACCAATGAATTCATATATTTTCTCAAGAATCCTTGTTAGAATTGTGGTACACATTAGGGCTGGACTAGCAGCAAGGATCCTGGAGGTGAGAGGGGGACAAGAGCAGGAGCAGTTATTGTGAGATACTTTTTCTTCCTGTGATACACATGGTGCCCCCTTAGGATACCATGTTATATCTGGACAATATACAAGAGGGTTAATCTCTATCTGTCTATTTTTCTATCTATCTATCTATCTATCTATCATCTATCCATCTGTTTATCTAATCTGTCTGTCTATCTATATTTTCTGACAAGACTAGAAGTTCTGGGCTATAGGACCCACAAAACCTGTCACTTTTTATGCTACCTAATTTGGCATAATGGTAAACACGCTACTCTGAGAGGCAAATAGGTAACTGAGCTCAGAATTGTTATTCTTTTCCTCCCTATGGAAATAAGGATTTACAAAATACTATGCAAGCTCTTTTCCAGTTTTTTTTTTTAATTAACTTTGCTTTTTCTTCAAAGTTTCAAATCCCTGCTAGTGTTGTTTCTTTCAGGCATCGGATGTTACCTGTATTCTCCAAGTGATTTTTTTTAAGCTTTTTAAAGTCCTGTCCATTTTTTTTTTTTTTTTTGCTGCTTAATCTTCTAACCAATGAAAATTCAACACTAAACGTTGGGGAAGGAGCAGGTGAGAAGAGTAGGAAGTTTTTAGAGCAAAAGAATGAAAAAACTCAAGGATTTTAATCTTCACTAAGGCACTTGGAATAATATTAAGATTGTGTACCTATAAATCACCAAGTTTTCAATGTTTGTACTCTGGGATACCTACACATTGCAGTCAAATAATTTGCTCACCTGTTAGCCTAACTGGGGGCAGAAATAGCACAGAGGGGTAAGGGTGTAACAGCTGGTAAGTGACAAGAGGGGTTGTGAATGCTTGATCTTTACAAGGTAACGTCCCCTCTCACTCTGTGGGATGAGGGTGAGACTGCCCAGCAAGGCTCCTCTGTGGGTACTGCTTCCAACCAACTTTAATCACACATCATTACTTACAGCTAAAAATGTAACCACAGAAAATTACTGTAGACTAATCTATCCCTAAATTAGTAAACATAACCTTGAAAATAAACAGACATGATAGAGGATAAGTAAGCGATTGGCATGTTCCACTGGTAACCACACGATATGAGTTGTATTTCTACCATTCTTTAGAATATAAATATATATGATGCAGTGTGAGCGTGAGTGATTTGGAGGGCATGTTCCATTGGTAATTTACAGTATTAGTTGTGTATCTAGTATTCTTTAGAAATGGATCTTCATATGTTAAATATCAGTGAGCATTCCCCCTACCACCCTCCACCAGTGCACATTTCTGTTTGCTTCATTCTAGATGACCACTTTCCACAAGAAACCCACTCGTGACAAGCATTTTTTGAATTTTAGAGGAATTTTCTCACAATCTGGCATATACAGAAAGAAATTACAAGCAAACTACTGCCTTCCTTTTCATTATCTCCTGGCTTCATGAACACTTCTATTTCCTATTAACTCTTTGCTCCCTCTGTCTGAGAAATGTCCCTCAGGATAATTCTGTCTCAAGATACTCCACATTTTCCCTTCTAAGAATGCCTAGTGTTTTTCTTTCTTCTGAACCATTGGGAGCAGCCAATACCCAGCTTTTGGGTAGAGGGAATAGTGATTCTCAGCTTCGATTCTCCTCTTTCTTTCTCCCCTTCCCCTCCCCCTCCCTCCTCTCCCTCCCCTCCCCCTCCCCTCCCCTCCCCTCCCCTCTCCTTCCCTTCTGTCCTTTTTCTTTCGTTCACTTTAAGTTCTGGGGTACCTGTGCAGATTTTGCAGGATTGTTACATAGGTATACACATGCCATGGTGGTTTGCTGCCTCCATCTCCCCCATCACCTACATTAGGTATTCCTCCTAATGTTATCCCTCTCCAATCTCCCACCCCCTGCTATTCCTCCCCTAGCCCCCCACCCCCCCAACACATCCCAGTGTGTGATGTTCCCCTCCCTGTGTCCATGTGTTCTCGTTGTTCAACACCCACTTATGAGTGAGAACATGCGGTGTTTGGTTTCTCTTCTATCTTATCAAGGCGTCCTGTAAGCCAGCAGCACTCGAACATGTTGATCTCAGAATCCCTTACAGCTTTTGTCTATGGGAGTGATTTCTATCAATATTTATCATACTCATAATTTAAAAATATTTTAAATAGAATTTTCTTTAAAATAACAGTAGGTGCATTATGTATTAATATACATAATATTTTAAATGAAAAGTAACTGATTTCTAAGACAAAAAAAATAGTTAAAGAATAGCATTGGTTTTCTTTTTTTGCACATTTCTTTAACGTCCAGCTTGGTAGACATAAGCTGCTTCTGTATTCTGCTATATTGTTTAGGGTGAACCATGCAAAGAAAATTTAGGCTCATAGTTGGAAAAGAGGAGTATTTTAAGATTTTCAGGTAACGGGGTTTTTTTTGTTGTTTTTTTTGCAACTACATCAAAACTCGACAAATGGCAGTTTCTTTAAGGTATGTGCAATGCAGAAATCTGAAACCATATCAATAAACATGCACACTATTACAGTAAATTTATGATCTGATCTTGCTTTTTGAATCTTACATAAGCTGCTTCTGTATTCTGCTATATTGTTTAGGGTGAACCATGCAAAGAAAATTCAGGCTGATAGTTGGAAAAGAGGAGTATTTTAAGATTTTCAGATAATGGTTTTTGTTTTTTTTTTGTTTTTTTTGTTTTGCGAGACTACATCAAAACTCAACAAATGGCAGTTTCTTTAAGATTCTGTGCAATGCAGAAATCTGAAACGATATCAATAAACATGCACACTGTTACAGTAAATTTATGATCTGATCTTGCTTTTTGAATGGATCTTTTACTCAGACATTAGTCATTTAAAAACTATTGATTTCCTGAATTATGTAGGCCTTTTAAATGCAGTTGTTAATACCACCATCAATCATATAGAAAAGTCTTACAGCAGTAGAAAGATGCCAAGATTCTAGAGGCAAATACTATTTTTTAAGATCTTAATTCCATTTGCAGTGGTAATGCTTTATACATACTTAGTGTTTTTAAACCACAAAATATTAAAAACTTGTTTTCAATGGTCAAGACTTAAGAAAATAAGTACATTTTACTGTATCATTAAGGACATTTTAAATGTAAGTGCACCCTCCCCTCTTTTTTCTGTAAGTGTGTGGGAGTAAGTAAATTAACGACTACTTCTATAGTTTGGTACCAGTGCCTTGACTCATGCTAAAGCACCAAAAGCTTTATCCTCCGTTGCTTTTGTACTATCAGTGCAAATGCTGAAACAGCAAAACAGGCAGTGGCTTTTAATTTTATTTTGAAAACATTTTGAACACATTAACCCCTGAAAGGCTCTTAGGTACTCTCGAGGGTAACTGAATGTTACCAATGTAGCCAGTGTTAAGAACTGCCCTTCTAGATCTCAAATTTTAATGCACACACACATTGCTGGAGGATCTTATTAAAATACAGATTGTGATTTAGTAGTCTGAGGTGCGACCTGAAAGTTGCGTTTCTAACAAGTTTCCAGGTGAAGGTAATGCTTCCTGTAAGTGACTGCATTTTGGGTAGCAAGTCTGTAGCCCTGCATTGCCCAAAATGATACCCACTGACTACATATGGCTACATAATTTAAATTTAAAGTAATTAAACTTAAATAAAATTAAATATCCCAGTTTATCAGTCATATTAGCCACATTTTGAGTACTCAAAACCACCTGACGCTGGTGGCTATCATATTAGACAGAAAAAGCATTCATCATTTTCATCATCTTAGAGTCTAATGGACAGTGCTGCTCAAGATTATTTACATGGAGTTAATAATGATAGGCAAATGTAACTGAATTCACTTAAATATTAATTAGAAGATACCCTTTAAAACATTGGCAGGGGTAACTTATTATGAATAACTACCACTTTTTTTTCTGATCAATGCAGCAAAGGCAAACAATTTCGGATTTTTAGAAATGCTTTAAACTCAATAGCTTCACATTGCCTGACTAATTTCAAACCTCCCTAGTGCCATATCATTATGAGCTACATAAACTGACAATTTGATGACTGGTGAATATATTCCATTTTTATGGGAGAAAGGATTCTATTTAAAAGATAAAATAATTAAGCATATTTGATATGAAGAAAGAAAAATCCATTACTCACTGTAAATAATTTTTATATCCAAAACATGGTCCTTCATAAAACTCACAAGGAACAATTTCAGTGGGAAAAGTTCCACTGGGGAGAATAAAAGGCTATGCCTCAAAGGTTAGCACACAGGATAGTGTTTCTCCTGTGCGCGTCACTGCAGACAGCGTGCTGAGAGGCATTGCTTGGGGTTCGTTTGGGCAGCTCTTGCTATGGATGAGAGCTGGCCAAACTCTGTATACACCACCTGAGTCAAGGAAACATTCCAAGTTAGGCTTTCCAAAAGCATTCCTAGTCTGCAAAGCTTGCAAGCTGAGACGAGCCTAGTTGGAGTGAAGAGCAAGTGTAAAAACTAATAAAAATAGGAAGAGAAAAGAAGGGGAGGCCTTTTTAGGATCTCACACAGGAAAAAATTACTATGTACCATGTACCATGAGCTCTTCTTGAGGATATTTTCTGTCTCCTCTATATCGGTAAGTACAATAAGTACTGTATACTGTAAAGAGTAAGTTGTGAATGTAGCACACCTAAAACACAGCTTGTCAATGTGGGGCTACAAGAACATTTCCTTTATTTTTTCCTTTTTAAAAAAATTTTTTTTCTGTTAAGAACATCTCAATAACAAAGCAAACACCTTTTAGTCAAGCATGGTAGTTTCAAAAGTAGATGTGGAGCTGGATGCTTTTGGAGAAGAGAAAAATTTCTACACTCTTATTCTTCTCTCTTTTGTACCTAACATATTTCCATAAATTTTTTCAGTGAGCAATAATGAGACAAAGAGAGTGTTCCATCAGTCTCAGCCACTGCTGTGCCAGTGCCCAGAAACACAAGATTATCAGCTCTTGTAATTTCATCTTCCAGAGAGGTGTTCTTGTCGGCTCAATTCTCATTTTAGTAGATGTATCCTTGGTTTTGAATCTTCTCGGACATCAGTAAAATCTCCCCACAGGGAACAAACTGATGGACTCCCTTGGAATCTGCATATAAACAACACAGGTTCCTATTGCTGCATTAATTGTCAGTCTCGGTTTTGAGAGTCTGTGTCTGCTACCACCATTCTCTCAGTCTCTTGGCCTCCACATACACAGCTTCAGAGAACAACTCTTGACTGTGTGCTCTGTCTGGGACCCTGCAGGAAAGTCTCAGTGATGATTATGATTGTGAAAAGCAAGGCTGGGGACATTGTTTTTGTTACTTAGTTCAGACAGACAAAGCTACACAGGGACATTCTATGTAAAAAGTGGGATTTGCTCTTTGGGGTAGAAGCGGGACAGAGAGGAAACAGCTCTTCACAAGATAACCTTCCGCTGGAGCTCAGTGCACAGCACATACTCCTCTTAGGCAGATGTGGCCTCTTCAGTTCACATAAGTCCCCACCTGAGCCACTTGTCTCAGTTACCCTACCCGCCTGGGCTCTGCATTTGCTTGTGAGACTGCTGTTTCAAAGCACCCATCAATCTCTTGTCAATCTGATTGTCTATTGTACCTGGGGGCATAAGAGTGATAGCTGCTCAGTAGTGCCGTGGTGAGAAACTCCAGCTTGTGAAGAGAGGGAACTAGGGGCCACATTCTCTGCAACTTCTCAATGAACAGTTGGCATTTACTGAGTACCTACTGTTAGGAAAGCAGGAGCCCAGGAGAGACAGAGTAACACCATTTTAAGTTCCACTCCATCTTGAGACTAACAAGGCACATCTCTTGCCAGTCACAACCAATGGTCATAAGATGTTTACAGTTGAGGAAACAGCCTGAAGATACCTACAAGGAAGGACACACTCCTACAACAGAGATTCCAGATGTCTCAATACCAATAGCAATATATGCTTTCAAGACAGAAACAGTTATGCTTTGATGTACTCACACACTAAAATGTCAAGGATAGTTTTCTTTAAGTCAATAGAATAATAAATTGTGTCATTCTGTCTGCTCACAGCTTAGTCTTTACATAGACAACACCCCTATGTAAGAGAATCTTAAAACAAAGATGTTGCATTCCTCCTCTTGCTTTTCTGAGGGTGCCCTACTTTGTAACAAAGTGGCTTTCAATAAACTGTCTCACTGTACTTTGCAAGTTGCCTTGAATGTTTTCCTGTGTGAGATCCAAGAACGCTTTCCTGGAGTCTGAATCAAGACCCCTTTTCCAGTAACACTACTGATAAAGTTTGGCTCTGCGTCCCCACCCACATCTCACCTTGAATTGTACTCCCATAATTCCCACGTGTTGTGGAAGGGACCCGGTGGAAGAAAATTGAATCATGGGGGCAGGTCTTTCCCATGCTGTTCTCATGATAATAAATAAGTCTCACAAGATTTGATGGCTTTATAAGGCAGAGTTTTCCTGCACAAGCTCTCTTTTTGCCTGCCGCCATCAACATAAGACGTGACTTGCTCCTCCTTGCTTTCCACCATGATTGTGAATTCCCTAGCCACGTGGAACTGTAAGTCCAATTAAACCTCTTTCTTTTGTGAATTGCCCAGTCTCAAGTATGCCTTTATCAGCAGCGTGAAAATGTACTAAAACAACTACTATGTACCATGCCATGGATTAGGTGCTAGCGGAGCACCTTCTGTACTTTGTAAAATGAAAGAAAAAAAAAAGAATGTCTTATGAATTTTTTACAACAATCCAAATCTACTAATATGTGTTACAACTAGAGAGGCTTAATATTAAATATAATGGAGTAAACCCTGAAGACCAGCATGAAAGGCTTTTAGAATCCTCCATGTATTTCTCCTTAGAGACATAATGGTTTCGGTGTTCACACATTGTTATACAGACTTTTCTTTTGTTTCTTTTAGTTCAGCTTCATTATCTTAAATGTTCATGTTTTAAAAATATTATGTAGAATTGTGTACATAAAGCCATGGATTCTCAGACTTCACCGTTGACCTAACGAATTTCCAAGGGTAATTTTCTCCATAACCAAGTTTCACCTTACAAGCTAATTTTTATATCTGCACTTGGGTAAGATACAAGTTGACTATATTTATGAAATACTGTGAGTATTAGCATTACTTTAAAATCGTATTGTTTAGAAAGTGGACATATCTTGTGATAGGTGAAATTTTAATCCTGAGTAGTTTGAAATAGTCGTTTGACCTTTTTCCTCCAAAGTTTGTATCAGTTGACAGAATTGTTAGATAAATGAGGGTGTTTGTTTTATGGCTGAAACTCACAGGGTTGTTTTCTTTACTTGCAACATTGTTGAATTGTTTTCAGACAAATATTACAAACTACTTGCTCTCAGAAAGAACAAATCCTCATCAGCTATAGAAAAACAAGGATGGCAGATGTACAAATGTGTGAAGTGACTATTTTAAAGTCTTCATACCACAAGAGCAATTCGTTGAACTATTTTGGAGTGCACTTTGAAATTAATTATCAAAGATAAAGTTTCACCTAAATTTGTAAGTTCCCCACGGGGCACTACCCAGGTCATTTTGGATTATGTAGTTGTTTAATAGCAGAGGGCTTTATGTTTTATGAGAAATATCAGCCCTTTCAGTAGATTTCAACCAGGCTGTGAGGACAGCCCTGTGTCCTCACAGCACAGTTGAGGCAATGAAGTAGCCGACTGTGGAACTGCTCTTTTTTGCTTAATCCACCATTCTTTGGCTTCCTCTTACTTGCAGTCAAACACGTCCTAGCTGACACATCTCAGAAGCTAGTTTGCTGAGCATATTTTGAAACCCACGAACTCACACAGTACCTGACACATTGTAGGAGCATGATAAAGATGTGCTGAACAAATGTATGTACGGAAAATAAATACATAAACAAACCCACCAAGGCTGTTGTAGAGGAATAATAAAACAGATACAATTCAGACTGATTTTATGTTGATAGAAACCCTTGTAGCTCCAAGATTGTCAACATTTAAAACAAACATTTAAAACAAGTTCTTGTCTACTGTTCACTCTACTCCAAGAATTCATTTCTGAGCAGTGGTCATATGAGAGGTTAGGGTTAAATTGGTTCTACCTGTATGAGAACCAGAGGATACGTTCATGTATAGCCTATGTGAACATAGCCTCAAGTTATAGGGGCCTAGCAGAGGGCATGCAAAGAGTCCTTAGGTTTCAACTTTTGCTGTTATCATTAAATAAGATGTGCATTTAAATGCATATAATTTAAATGAAAATGAATAAAGGTGTGTACCAGACAGTTTTACATTTATGCCCTTTTGCTAGACAATATTGCCCAAGGTGATAGTAAACTTTTCACTTGAAACTTACAATTTTCTTGTAAATAACACAATTATATCACATTGTGTTTTTCAGTGTTGAAGATGCCATTTTGTCTACCATGAATACTTAAAATGTGTCAGAGTTTTTAAACCTTGTTTTGGTATTTATTTTTAAACATGGGAAACCTCAAATTAAAAATAGTTTGAACCTTCTAGATCTCTGAGAAGCCCCTGTTTGCAATCTAAAGCATGTGAAGTTTATTTTAATCAACAACTTAGAATAGCAACTTAATTCGCCCATAAATTAACTATACAATCTAATTCCTACCATAAGCTCTTTTTAGAGGCAGCCTAATTCCTAGTTAACATGTTGACTCTCTCTTCTATCTGGTATCTAGCTTTGTCTCCGAGATAACTGAGAAATGGTGCTGGTCCATGTGACGTCAGCCAGGAGGTATTATCTCAGTTGCTGCAGAATCACCCACACTGTATTAAGATTTCCTCTTCATTGTCAGCTTTTTTAGGATGCCAGAGACTCACAGATTCTTCGAGATGTCATTAATTCCAGTTCCTTAATTTTAGATATGAAGAAATTGAGGACAGGAGAGTAAAATGATTTGCTCAAAAATGTCAAAGGTGATAAGTGGAAGAACCAGTGCTAGAAAACCATCTGCCATTTCCTTTATGTGACAACCCCTTGAGAATCACACTGTCTCTTACTCTCTTCCATTGGGTATCTGTTTTAGCTCGTTTTTGCACCACTATAAAGAAATACCTGAGACTGGGCAATTTATAAAGAAAAGGGGTTTAATTGGCTCAAGGTTCTGTCGGCTGCCCAGGAAGCATAGTGGCTTCTGCTTCTGGGGAGGCCTCAGGAAACGTACAATTATGGCTGGAATAAGAGCAAGAGAGAGAGAGTGGGGAGTGGCTACACACTTTTAAATAGCTAGATCTCATGAGAATAGCACCAAAGAGCTGATGCTAAACCATTCATGAAGGATCCACCACCCGCCCTCCATGATCTCCCACCAGACCCACCTCCAACACTGGGGAGTATAATTGAACATGAGATTTGAGTGGGGACACAGAACCAAACCATACGAGTATACTTTCTCCTCTATGTACCTTTTCAATACTTTCTCCTCTATGCACCTTTCTCCTTGATGCATCTTTGCTGGTTTGGCCACCCTGGGTGAGCAATGATGAGCAGAAAACATTCATTCTGCTGCTTTGGAAATTCTTTAAATGATCCACACATCCAAGATTACTCTTTGCCAGTAGCACTGTGCATGCATATCTTCACTGGAAACTCTGCATACCAAAGGTCTAGGTCTCATGCCCTATATTTTATGCTTTGCTTCCTTTAACTTTATTTCATAATCTACTATAAACCACCAAATAAACAAAGGATAAACTTCTTTTCATCTTGTGAAACAATCCATCATATGCTAACATTGCTGACGTTAATCAAATTTAGTTGTTTAAAGTACTGATAAGCTTACAACATATATCTTCTGTAATTAAGGCTATTTCCCCATCAGGCACCAGTGGAATTATTCTGTGGTGATTAGTCATAGGCTGTAATAATTTACATTGTATGCTCGTGGTTAGGATTTTTTAAATTGTTTAAAACTGAAAGCTATAATAAGTTTTTCAGTGTTTTTTTTTTTCTTTTTTTACAATGTTTTGTTTGTAGATGGAAATGCATCAAAAAGTTCTCCTTTCTTTTTATATTTCTTAGCCTGTCAGTGGAAGACTTTGCATATGGTCCTAGTTACCATAGGGAAGGAGACATTCCATTGAGGTCTTGGATGTTGCATATGTTACAGACCCAGATGGGCTGCAGATGACATTTACAATGAAGGTTATCAAAAAGAAAAGGCATCCACCTCTTATGATTTTTGCAGGTGTTCTTTGATGGTGTTAGACCTTTATATCTTTGTATTAGAACTTAAATGCTGATTTGTTGCTTCTCATTCTGGGAATAATTTATGGTGAGCACCAAAACTAAAACACTGTATTTATACCATTTTCTTGAGATGTAAAACATAAAGGATTTTTCCATTATCAAAACAAAATAAAATAAAATGAAGGTTATCTTTGGGTAGCTTTATACTAAGATATACCAAACACAATTTAGTTTGATGATTCATGTTTCAGGGATTATTTTTCTAAACTTTTATGTGGTTATGGAAGTAGTTGAAACATCTCCAGGTTGATAAGCAATTGCGAAAATTCAAATCCATTTTTTATTTAAGGGTTTAAGTTCTAATTACTCATTTTCATTTTAAAGGAGGCAAAGGTGCTCATCTAGTTAAAATGAAAGCAATGAAGTACAGTGTACCACTGGCATTGTTGGGACTTTTTTCGTAACTTGTCTCAGCCACCATTTAAAAAAGCAGTTATTAAATACTCTATTAGAATAGTTCTAGGATTAGCCTATGTTTCACCTGTTATTTCATAAATAATATTCTGTCTCATATTGTTTTAAGGATAAAAAATTATAACGTTAAATATTCCTTAGGAAATGTGGGAGTTCAAAAAGAATGTAGAAGACATAATATATAATTTTAAATAGAGTAGAAATACCCAGAGTTAAAATGCTTAGAAATACAAGTAAACAGAAATTTAAAAGATAGACATAAGCACATATTGTGATGATCAGGTAAGTGCACTAAGCAGAGTCAGGCGGGCAATTCAAAGAGAGTAAGTTGCTAATAGTCACTGAAGTACCTGAATAAAGATGCTTAAACTAGAACATTTTATGATTGAGGAAGATTTTTAATACATACATTTAAGATTTGGAAGGGAAGAGGAAATAAATTTCTCCACTCCTGGAGGGTTAATATAACCTACAAAGAACAGGAATTGGGGAAGTATTAAAATCCTCCTTAGTAAAGGTCGTAAATTTGAGGAGGTCACAAATGCTGGGTGTTACTTGGTGCCAAACTTGTACAGAAAGGTAGGCGTAAGCTCCATTGCAAATACAGGTATTAGCATGAAACTATATTCTTCATTTAGTTATTTAGGTTCCACATTGCCAACATTTACGGAAGTTGTTGCTAGATGTTCATAATTAATCCTAAATGGTGAGCCAATTTTGTAGAAGAGGAACAATGTAAGCTGAGGTCTTATTTCAAGTATAGCGTGTGTGAGGTTAATTTTATATGTCAATTTAGCTAAGCTATGGTATCCTGTTGTTTGATCAAATACCAAGCTCGATATTATCATACAGGAATGTTGTTGCTGTGATTACTATTTAGATCAGTAGACTTTCAGTAAAGCAGATTACTCTCCACAATACTGAAAGGCCTCTCTATCAGTTGAAGGCCTTAGGAGAAGAAGGACTGAGATTTCCTGAGGAAGAAGAAATTCTGCCTCCAGACTGTCCTCATGCTCAAGACTTCAACCTCAACTCTTCCCTGGGTCTGCCGCCCGCTCACATGTCCTGCAGAATTTAATCTTGAGCCATTTCTTTAAAACAAGTCTCTCTAGCTGTCTCTCTCTCTTTCTTTTTTCTTTCTATACATCTTATTGATTCTGTTTCTCTGAAGAACTCTGAACAATACAACATATGAACATTAGCTATTACTCATAGTGATTGGTTTTTCCTCAAGTGTGCACTAAGATCTTATCTTTCAGTGGTTATATATACTACCTCTATTTAAGAAACAATGTCAAAACTGCAAAAACGTAGTCAACTTTAAATGTATATGTCTCTTAGTTACAGATTTATATTTATTTGTACCATACTAAATAAAAAACATTCATGACATTTAAAAAATATGGTATAGATATTCCTATGTTTTTGTTACATTTAAACTTAATTCACATATATTAGAACTATTTTGAATTCACATTTCATTTAACTGTTTATGAAACTATAATTTATTTTCCATTCTCCCTTCCTTCTCTCCCACCCTTACTTCCCTCTCTGTCTTCCTCCTTCTCTTTTATCAGCTCTGTAATTTTGAGGTTTGTTTATAATCTTTCAATATGTGAACAATTTTATTTGCCATTAATAGAAAATAACACAATTTCATCACACACTTAATTCTCTGATTTTATACCTTATTAAGAAATAATTTAGTGAAAAGTACAGAAATATAGATAATCAAGTTTCAGAAATTTTATTCTACTAATAATACAGAAGTCTTCTGATTTGTAGTCTCATCCTTTATTCTCAAAATTAATATTATTATTTTTCCTTTTTTTTTCCTGCTCACCTCCCTCCTCCCACCCTCCACCCTCAAATAGTCCTCATCATCTGTTGTTTCCTTCTTTGTGTCATAAGTTCTCATCATTTAGCTCACACTTGTAAGTGAGAACACATGGTATTTGGTTTTCTGTTCCTGTGTTAGTTTGCTAAGGATTATATCTTCCAGCACCTTCCATGTTCCTGCAAAAGACATAATCTTGCTCTTTTTTATGTCTGCATAGTATTCCATGGTATATATGTATTACATATTCTTTAACCAGTATGTCATTGATGTGCATTTAGGTTGATCCCATGTCTTTGCTATTGTGAGTAGTGCTGCAGTGAACATTTATTTGCATTTATGTGTCTTTATGGTAGAATCAGTTATATTCCTTTGGGTATATACTTGGTAATGGGATTGCTGGATCAAATGATAGTTCTGCTTTTAGTACTTTGAGGAGTTGCTATACTGCTTTTCACAATGTTTGAACTAATTTACACTCCCATTAACAGTGTATAAGTGTTCCCTTTTCTCTGCAACCTCACCAGCAGCTGTTTTTTTTTTTTTGACTTTTTAATAATAGCTATTCTGACCTGTGTGAGAAAGTATCTCATTCCAGTTTTGATTTGTATTTCTCTAATAATCAGTGATATTGAGCTTTTTTTCCATAGGCTTGTTGATAACATATATGTATTCTTTTGAAAAGTGTCTATTCATGTCCTTTGCTGACTTTTTAATTGAGTTGTTGGATTCACAGCTGAATTCTACCAGATGTGTGAAGAAGAGCTGGTACCATTTCTACAGAAACTATTACAAAAAATTAAGAAGGAGGAATTCCTCCCCCAACTCATTCTAAGAGGCCAGCATACTCCTGATACCAAAGCCTAGTAGAGACACAACAGAAAAAGAAAACTTCAGGCCAATAGTCTTGATGAACATCAATGCAAAAATCATCAACAAAGTACTTGCAAACTGAATCCAGCAGCACATCTAAAAGCTAATCCACCACAATCAAGTAGGCTTTATTCACAGGATGCAGGTTTGATTCAACATACACAAATCAATAAATGTGATTTATCACATAAACAGAATTAAAGACAAAAACTACATGGTTATCTCAAACAGACGCTTAAAAGGCTTTCAATAAAATTCGACATTGATTCACATTAAAAACTCAATAAACTAGATACTGAAGGAACATACCTCAAAATAATAAGTGCCATCTATGACAAACCGACAGCCAACATCACACTGAATGAGCAAACTCTGGAAGCATTTCTCTTGAAAACCTGCACAAGACAAGGATGCCCTCTCTCAACTCTTGTATTCAACAGAGTATTGTAAGTCCTAGTCAGAGCAATCAGGCAAGAGAAAGAAATAAATGGCAGCCAAATAGGAAGACAGGAAGGCAAACTATGTCTCTTTGCAGATGACATGATTCAGTATTTAGAAAACCCTATAGTTTCAGCCCCAAACTCCTTCAGCTGCTAAACAACTTCAGCAAAGTCTCAGGATACAAAATCAGTGTACAAAAATCACTAGCATTTCTATGCATCAATAATAGCCAAACCAAGACCAAAATCAGAAAGACTGTCTTATTCCCAGTTGTCCCCCAAAGAATAAAATAACTAGGAATACAGCTAACTAGGGAGGTGAAAGATCTCTATGTTGAGAATTACAAAACACTGCTCAAAGAAATCAGAAAAAAAACAGAAATAAATGGAAAAATATCCTATGCTCATGGATAGGAAGAATCAATATCATTAAAATGGTTATACTACCCAAAGCAATTTACATATTCAATGTTATTCCTATGAAACTTAGGGTGTTGCTTCACCAGCTGAAAAACGTTGTGGCCAGTGGTACCTCTGCTTTGGTTTTGCTTGTACCTGCTGGGCTTGTTGCACCCACTCAGCCCAGTAGGCTGAACTTGGCTCGTGCTGCTGGCCCAAATCCCATGCCTGCCAAGGGTGAGCCAGGCATGGAGTAGCCAGGGGTGTGTGAGTGAGTGAGTGTGGCATCTGGCCACTGCACACAGCCAGGCATGCTGGCTCTGTCAGGGCAGGCAGCTGTAGAGCCTGGAATAGGTGTCAGCTTCATGCAAGGCTGTGGCTGGACCAGATGTACTGCATGTAGCTTCTGCTGTGGGCACCCACATCTGGACAAGGGTAATGAGGTGGTTCCCAGAAGCCTAGAGATGCCAGGAACCACAGAGCCCCAAAAAGTGTGTCACAGCCCTGGCTCAGGGAGTCCTTAGGTCTGGCTCCCCCAAAGGGCTGAAGCTCTTCCTTCTTTTTGTCACCTACAACATGGCAAGCTGGTGGGAATGTTTTAGCCCCATTTGTGTTACAGCTCTTTTAGTCGTGTCATTTGGCAGGTCCCAAGTTTTTTACCTGTGTCTAGGAAGAATGAGGTACATGGACAACTGGAGCTTCACTGAGCAAGAGGAGCTTCACTGAGCAACACAGCAGCTTTCAGGAGACTCAAAGTGGGTAGTTCCTGACTGCAGGCAGGTAATCCCAATGAGTGTCCAGCTCTCAGCGAAGAGGAGACTCACAGTAAATAGCTTCTTTCTGCAGGCAGGTTGTCTCAATGAGTGTCCAGATCTCAGCAGAGAGGAGACCTGTAGTGGGTAGGAGAGGAGACCCATAGTGGGTAGCTCCTTTTCACAGGCAGGTTGTCCTGAAGAATTGAGGAGACCTGACGTGGGTAGCTCCTCTCCACAGCTGGTAGTCCTGATGTCTGTTTGAGTCTGGCTGACTCTGGGGTTTTTATGGACTCAGAAGGGAGAAAGTATGTCCTGATTGGTCCATGGGCAGCCATGGTGGGCATGAGTGGGCCTGGAGAGAGCACCCTAAGTTCTCACTCTGGGCCATGGGCTCCACCTGGAACTGGTAGCCCCACCCCCAGGCTTCAGGTGGTCCCTGACTTGAAGGTGGGTTTTTACCAGGAACTTCCCCCTTTCCACCTAAGAGTCTTTCTGCCTCCTGCTGCCATCAACATGCCATCCATGGTGCCCAGGCTGTTCATGCCTAAGGGCACCTGCAGGCCTGTGCTGAGCCACCATCAGCCGCTTCCTTGGTCTCCCCTCCCTGAGCTTGTCAGTGCCCAAAGTTTCAGAGGGAGCCGAGGTCACAGAGGAGCTGGTATGTCAGTGCCACCCTGAATGTGTGCACACCCAGCCAGGTCACAACAGCACCTGGGCTCGGCTTCAACTTTGCTTTGAAATCAGAGTGGGCACCAGGAGCAGGGAGAGGCCAAGGAGTGCGAGCGGGCAATTCCAAGCCTGTTGGGCGATGGGGGGACTTCTGGGCTTCTGAGAGCACAGGGATGCCCAGGTCCAGAGCTGTAGCTGAAAGGATGTAGCTGTGGCTGCACAGATGTAGTTGTGGCTGGGAGCATGGGGCCCTTTCCCCACTGACTCACTACGGGTGGGCTCTCATCTATTCCCACCCTCCTTGGCTCTGCCACACCTCTTCCACTGTACCCAGTGTCTTCGCAGCGGCTGCTCTAAAACTACCAATGACTTTCTTCACAGAACTAGAAAAAACTATTTTAAAATTCATATGGAACTAATAAAGAGCCCAAATAGCTAAGGCAATCCTAAGCAAAAAGAAAAAGCTAGAGGCATTACACTACCCAACTTCAAACTATACTACAGGGCTACAGTAACCAAAACAGCATGGTACTGGTATAAAAACAGACATATAGACCGATGAGACAGAATAGAGAGCCCAGAAATAAGACCACACGCCTATGACCCTCTGATCTTTATCAAAGCTGACAAAAGCAAGCAATGGGGAAAAGACTCCCTATACAATAATTTGTGCTAAGATAACTACCTAGCCATATGCAGAAGACTGAAGCTGGACCCCTTCCTTACACCACACACAAAAATCAACTCAAGGTGGATAAAAAACTTAAATGTAAAACCCAAAATTATAGAAACCCTGGAAAACAACCTAAGCTGTACTATCCTGGACATGGGAGTGGGCAAAGATTTAGTGACAAAGCAATTGCAACAAAAGCAGAAATTGACAGGTGGTATCTAATTTGACTTAAGAAATTCTGCACATCAAAAGAAACTATCAACAGAGTAAACGGACAACCTATAGAATGGGAGAAAATATTTGTAAACTGTGCATCTGACTAAGGTCTAATATCCAGCGTCTATAAAGAACTCAAACCTAATATTATATATTAAATTAGTGTGTTAAACCATATGAAATTGCTGATATTCAATCACTTTCTGACCTATAAAAATATTAGTTTTATTACTGAATTTATCAAATTTTGAAGAAACTCCACTGACACGTAGAACTCCCTACATTTGAGAGTGAAAAAATATGAGTACATGTCCTGAAAATGCAAGTGATGCCCAAGCCTCACTGAACCATCTTAAGAAGTGTACTGTTCTCAGTTGCTCTAATATAAGAGAGCTCAATCCTGTGACGTAACTAGGAAGATCCTTTGAGCAGTACCATAAAGAAGACAGCTCAGTGAATAGGCAGATTTATTGATAAATTTTAATAGTATAATAATGAGTTCTATTTTTAAGAACAAACCTTTGAATGATAAGGCTTACAAACATCATAATTTTAATTATAGCTGAGAAGTATAATTCCCATTTTGAAGGTTAGGAAGACAAGAAATTGATTAACTTAAAGAAGGGAGGCTCTTTTACAAGATATGATAAGAGGGTCAAGACCAGGTCATGGCTCTGAGATACCAAGAAAAATTAGGATTACAAATAAAGAATCAGCAGTATATATGATAAAAGTAGGAACAGAAACAAATCAATATAATACAGTCATGAAGTAATTTGGTTCCATGAAAATATATAAGAATTTTAAGAAATGATTGCAAGTCATGCTTTAGAAAAAGCTATAAATGTGTGGTTTATTGTTGAAAACATTTTGAAAGTTTTATAATTCCAAATATTTTACTTTGTGATAGTTATTTTTATTAATTATTGTCCTCCTCAATTTAAATCATATACAGAACAATGTGTGTATAAATTAATAATGAATTATTAATTCATACACAAAAATAATGTTCTGAAAAAGTTAAATGAGGTAGAACTGAAATAAGAAAAAGATTTAGTTTGAAACAGAATATTTTATGTCTAAAAATAAATACAAATTTCCTTTTGGGCTCATACAGGGATGCTGCTCTGAATACATAGGTGAGCTATACTATTTGTGTTAAAACAATGGTCTGAATTTTGCTACACTAAAACTTGTAATGGCACATGTGGTTCACTGAGGGTCATTCCTTCAAGTACATGATGTTCTGTGTGAAGTTTTTGAAACTAGTAATCTTAATGGTACATAAAATGGTAGGATTGAAATGAGGTCTGGACAAGATGCCCCAAGATTAAACACTAGAAGAAAAAACTTTACTACTGTGTTGTTTGACTTGTAATCATTCCTATATCTTTTGGTTTTAGTTTTTTGTTTGTTTGTTTTTAACTCAGCTATAACCTAAACATTTGGGTTAATCTCATAGATACTTAAAGTCATCTGCTTATTTGATCTTTGTAATATAATCATGGTGTGATTTAAAAAATGCTGAAAATAGCCAAGGGCATATAGATTAAGAATAAAGAATTAGAGGCAATATCCTAAGTATTTTTAAACCCTGGGCTTTCTTGTAGAAGGGAGAAGTTTTCTTCTGTATTGCTTTAGACTAGAAATTTATCAACCAACAGTCTTCAGGTTTTAAGGTAGCCAGATAGGGTTTTAAACATGGAGATATTTCACATAAAAATCCAATTTTCCATCTTTTTTTGAAAACTGAGAACATTTTGGCAACATGGGGCCTGCTTTCTGACTGAAATGACAGCAATCAGTTATGGCACAGCAGCTCTTCTTTTAGACCAGGCAAGAGCTTGTTCATTTGCCACAGTCCCCTCTACTCCTTGGCCAACTTCATGGAACTGTTATTCACCTGGTTTCTGTAGGTATCTTAGTATATTTTAGTTCAGTGTTATAACACTAGCTTTCTAACAGCGAGACATGGTGCCTTGTGAGGCAGTGGGTGCCCTTGCTCTGAAGTGTTAAACAGGGTCTGAGTACAGAGGAAATTGACAAATAGGCATGAGATTTGACTGGATGGCATATTAGAATTACTGTCATCTTCACACACTTTTGATTCCTTTCATTAGCATAGAACCATTTTCTGAAAAGTAATAGTCCTTAAAATTTTTAAATTTATTTTATTTTATTTATTTATTTTTTGAGATGGAGTTTCGCTCGTCGCCCAGGCTGTAGTGCAATGGCGTGATCTTGGCTCACTGCAACCTCCCTCTGCCTCCTAGTTTCAAGCAATTCTCCTGCCTCAGCCTCCCAAGTAGCTGGGACTACAGGCATGTGCCACGACGCCCAGCTAATTTTGTATTTTTAGTAGAGAAGGGTTTCACCATATTGGCCAAGTTGGTCTCGAACTCCTGACCTCAGGTGATCTGCCCGCCTCAGCCTCCCAAAGTGCTGGGATTATAAACCTGAGACACCATACCTCGCCTAAATTTATTTTAATATCATTTTAATAAAAATTATAATAATTTTCTTTAATAAGAAACCAAGACACAACTAGCATATATCTTAAATAATGAATGGAAAGTGTTTATCCCTAAACCTAAGACCTGACTGTCCAAACATGCCTATTTGTCCATTTGGCATTTATTTATTAAGCATCTTCTATATGTTTAGGATCCTGGAGATGTAGAGCTACAATGGTGAACAGACAAAATATTTGCATTTATGAAAGATTGTATTTCTGCATAGGAAATAGAAAATATATAAGCATACAATTTCAGAGAGTAACAAGTGTTGTGAAGAAAATAAAACAGAGTGAGGCAATCTATGCATGCTCATTTAAAAAAGATGGTCTGGAAATGCATCTTAGGAAAGTAACATTTGAAAAGAGAATGAATGATTAGAAGGGGTTAGTTATTCAAGGATATGAGTGAAGAGCATTCCAGGAAGTAGAACAAGGGTAAGTGACAGGAACAAATTTGAATTTTTCAAGGCACAACAAGAAGGCCACTGAAGATTGAATCTGAGCAAGGGAGAGATGGCAAGAAAGGAAACCAGGAATCTGAGAGCAACGGGAAGACATCAGTTTTTAATTAGGCAAATGATGTGATTGGAGTTAGAGTTTGAAAGATTTATCTGGCTGATCTGCAAAGAATAAACACAGAAGGGCAAAAGGGAATACAGGGAGACTACTTTGAAAGCAGTTTCCATAGCTCAGGATGGGCAACGATGGTGAAATGAGGAGACGTTATGATTCGAGATTCATACTGAAAAGAAAACTGATGGGATTTGGTGATGAACTGAATTAGAGAAAGGAGAGAAGAATCAACGTTAATGTCTACATTTTTGAATCAAGAAATTGGATAAATGATTGCCAAAAACTGAAAGAGTGAAGACTGGAAGAGCAGATTCTCTCAACAAAAATCAGGTAACACATTAAACCCTTCCTGGAAAATGATACAGAGAGAGATCGTGGATACTAGGCATGAATATACAAAACGACTCTCGTTCCTGGTCCTGGAGAGTTCATAGTCTAGTGGGGGAAGTACACATGTCAAAGAAGTCAGTACAAATTAATATCCAATATGACAGAGATGCAAACAAAGGGGAAGAAGAGGGAGCTTTCAGGATTCTCATTTTTTCCTTATGATGAAAACGTATACAGACAGTTTAACAGTGAGCCCAGTTGGATGCAGCAGGAATGGCTAGCAGCACAACTTGTGGAAAACATTATTACCATTCACCTACTCTTTTGTGGGGGAAAGATTGGTTTTGATTTAATCTTTTCTCAGAGGTCTTATTTTCTGACATGTCAATCATTCTGGTAATTCTCTGACTATCCCTTTATATCTCATGTTGGGAAGAATACGAAACAGAAAAGAAATTCATTGATCCATTCGCTTTCATCTACAAATTCTCTCATTTTTACTCCCCTGTCTCTTTCTCTCTCAGCAGCAACCCACATCTAACATGTGTTTCTTACGAGTCCATTATGAGCCAACTACTTGTTTCTTTCCTCATTTCTTTACTTTCTGGCACATTAATCTTTGAGTAAGCTAAAATTGCCAGCTGTTATTTTAAAAGCATTCTTAGATTTCCTCCCTTTCTGACCCAATGTTTTATTTTTTTCACATCTCCTATCTGTCTCTTTCATCTTGTTCTCTGTTATGCACTTAAATTACCAATAAACTGTTTTTGCCATACATTTTGCTTCTTATGATTTAGATAATTTCCTCTTTTCCTCCATGTGTACTTAACATTCTCATTTCTTATTCTTCAAGTTGATCTTCTATATCTTCCTTAGATACCATTTTTCTTTTTTTTTTTTTTTGTCGCTTGTTCACTGTCCATATCACTTAATTCTGTTCTCTGTAACATGCTCTGCAGCCTACCATTTTCTCAGTAGATCCACATTAAACAAATACATTATGAAACAAGTTATATTAGTTTTATTTTATTTTATTTTGTTTTATTTTATTTTATTTTTTGAGGCGGCATTTCACTCTTGTTGCCCAGGTTGGAGTCTTGGTTCACTGCAACCTTCGCCTCCTGGGTCAAGCAATTCTCCTGCCTCAGCCTCCCAGGTAGCTGGGACTAAAGGTGCCCACCACTACACCTGGCTAATTTCATATTTTTAATAGAGATGAGGTTTCACCATGTTGGCCAGGTTGGTCTTGAACTCTTGACCTCAGGTGGTCTGCCCGCCTCAGCCCCCCAAAGTACTACAAGCTTTAAAAGGAACTTAAAGTAGTTTGATAAATTGGTAGAACTAAATATGTTCTGAACATCATCATAAACAGCTAATCCTGTCAAACAGCAATATCTGCATTGTTTTTCTTCTTGCTCACTGGACTTTCCATGGATACTTAAAAAAAAATTCTTAGAAACAGTTGCTCTACTTGGCTGCTTTTAATTGAGCAGAGACTGAATAAAGGTTGTAATTAAGTAAGATCCAGTAGTACCAAATAAAAATCTAAACCAAATGATTAGAAAATCAGATTTGGAAAAGATAATATAACATAAATGAAAATACACATGAAGAAAAAAAGCAAGAATGAAGTACATTTCCAAGGTCCCTACTGTTTAGTAGATACTTATAAGCCTCTTACTAGAAATTTCTGTCATTGTAGCTTGAGGAGGAATTGTACTTCTCCTTTGAAACTGAACAGGTTTCCTTTTTTCCCTCTGCACTGCTCGGAAGACTGATGTCCGGTTAGTGAATTAGTGGCTCAAATTAGCTTTTTTTTGTTTTAAATCTACTATTCTGTAGACATTTTTAGGTCTATAAGTATTTCATTTCCTTATTTACTATGTCCTTTTAAGTTTTTATTTTATTGCCTATTATTTATCCATGTAAGCCAGCTCAGTCATTTCTGATGTGACACAGGATATAAACACTCTTTCTTAATATATCTAACCATTTGGTGTCACTGTTCACCCTGTTTCTTCCTCAGTGTAACTGACTAGAATACGAGCCATTTGGTTAGAAAAGCTGTCACATTTGGAAAGGCGGAGCCAGTCAGAGATAAATTAAATTGTTTTTCTTTGTCTGCCTGCTGTTCCAAGTCTCTGCCGGGGTTGCCAGTTATTTGGAGGGGAGAAGTGTGGGGCTTGTTCAGCTGTCGGTGAGCGCACAGGAGGGTGGGCAGATTCATACCAGCCTATCCTTTGTGCTGTGGAGTCAATTAGTGAAGGCTGGGTGGGCACTGGGGGGAGGCTCCACCAGGTAATCCTCAGAGGAAGCGGCTGATGCTTTCTGAGGAAAGAATGTTTTGTCACTGTTGTGAAACTGATGGTGATGGACTACTAGGCAAAGCTCATATTTTCCATTTTCGTATTTCTGGCAGTAGGAGTCTTTGTGGACAAAACAACCCTAAGAAACACCATTCACTAAAGCTGAATTTGCCATAAGGTTAGTTAGGTCATCCAACAGGGGTGAGTTGCTGAATAGTAAGAATTTCTCTGTATGAGTCATTCTCTTGAGATGGCCTGGGAGTGTTAGGTCGGATGCCTTTGTATTTGAATGAGGAGAATGATGTGGGAGATGTTAGAATGTAACTCTTAAGCATGGCAGGGATGAGAAAGGTGTGGATGGAGTAAATCCATGTTTCATTAACAAAAATCACCGAGGAAGAAAACTGATCCTATGGAGAATGGTGAATGATGGATATATGAACCATGGAGCTCCCTGTAAAATATAGAAAGCTAATACATGATGTTTAAATTCAGAGGTCAGTTCACCAATCAGTGTTAATGCATATTTACTTCCAGACCTATAGTAGAATGATGACTCAGCTGCTGGGAAATTAGTCTAGTGGTTTTAGAACTGTGACTGTTCCTATGGGACAATGAATTCGAAAACTATCATAGGAAGAAATGACCTTTTTTCCCCTTTTCATTTATTGCATGCTTATCTGCATGACTGCAACATAATATATTTTTCCTACAGTTGTTGGAGCTTAGCAAGGTTACGGTATTATAAAACACTTATGAAGATCTCATGTACTAGGCCCATCTTCATTATGTTTCATGGTTTTGAAAACAGGCTCAACCACTTATTAGGTGTGTGACTTTATTCAAGTTACTTCAGTTCTCTGAACTTCATTTTTCTCACTTGTAAAATAGGAACCTACCTCATAAGATTGTTGTGATGATTACATGAGTTTATATGAGTAAAAGATGGTTGAGCACATAGTGAGTTTTCAAATATTAGCTCCCCTCAATTCCCTTTAATTCTTACAACATGGCTTACTACTGCCCAGAGAGCATTCTAAGTGCTTTATATTTATTAAGTCACTTCATTCCTGTAACCCATGTGATGGGCATTAGTAACATCCCCATTTTGTGAGTGAGGATACTGAGGCAGTGCTTAAACTCAGGATGTCTGGCTTGGTGTAGGCTTTCTTACCACCACTCTAAGGCTCATAGATACTACATGCAGTCATGCCAGCCTCAGACAGCTAGAAAGAACCAGAGCTAGAAATCAACTAGTATTTTCCCATTCTAGGTCAAGACTCTGTGTTTTTTTGTATAATTTGGAGACTGATGAAAGTTAAGGAATTAAAGCAAGAGTCTACCTAACAAATCAGAGATATATTAACATTGTACTCCAATGCATGAATACCTTTTAGCTTTGCCAAAATGAGAGTTTCTAAAAATGAATAATTAAATATATATAGAAATTAACAAAATACGGAAAACAAGCAAGAATATAAATTACATTAATGAAACAACATAAAATAACAGAATAGATTAAAGGAAACATAAATACGGGCAGATTCTCAAATCAAAACTCCCAAAGCTTATTTTAATATGGCAAAACAAACCAGGAGCAAAATAATTAAATTATATTTGTTTGCTATTATGTTTTTGTTCTTCTGATAATGTTATATAAGAATACTTATCAAAATATAACAATCTTCAAAGAGATAAAATAATTGAACATTTTGAATTATTTGTTTTTTGTATCATCTCTGGTCCAAATTCAGCGAGAACACCTTCCATCTACTTTTTTGAAGATTCAAATTGAAAATGTTTTAATATTCTCTTCAAATCACTTGTCATTTATTGTTGTTCAAAGGACTATGAAAACTTTGTGCCTCAAACTTAGTGCCTACAAAACCAACATATAAACAACACGAGTGATCCTTTTACTCCCAGATTTCTGTCTTTCTTGTTCTTTGTCTCCCACTTTGCAAAACCAGGGAAGACTGTTCATTAGAGATCTTCCTTTGCATAGATGTAAATGCTGGGGGCCTTGTAAAAAAAAGGTCTAAGACAAACCAAAGTCTCTGCACTACTAAAATTAAGGAGAAAAATAAAATATCAAAAAATTATAAAGAAATGCAGGAAAATAAGGTGCTTTTAGTCATCTTTTTAATACTGCAATTACTACTGAAAATAGAAATCATAGAAATAATAATATCACATGATAGGTAACATTTATTGAGGACTTCAGCTAATAGAATACCAAATACTTTATATATATTCTATCGCATTTATTCCTTCAGTACGTCTTTATTAAGACCTACTTTGTGCTAGGCACTCTTCTAGGAGCTGGGCTTTCATCAGCAAACAAAAAAAAGTCTGCACTCTGTAGAAGTTTATATTCTGTGACTAATTAGAGAAAAATGATACTAAATTTTGGCAAACTGAACTAATGGTAAAATCAACAATAGAGCTGGATAACTGAGAAAGGAGAGCTAATCTGGAGAAAAGATGAGGATGTCAATTTCCATTAGGTTAAATATAAAATTTGACATTATGGTTGATCACTATAATGGAAATGCCTATGGCCATTTGTAAATAGGGGAGGAGCAGACGGGAGGTAAGAACTGGAGATGAAGACTTGGGATTACCCTCTCAGAGGAAATAGTTGAAGCAATGGAATTTATAAGTTCAGTGACCGAAACAGTATGAGTGAAATGTATGAAGGGCACAGGACAGAACTTTGAGAAACAAAAAGGGGCTGAATGATGCGTCAGTGTACCTAAGAAGAGAGAAACAGAGCAGGGCAAGAGGAAGAGACCGAGACAGCTCTGAGTGCAACAGAATTCAAGGGTTGTGAAGCCATGAAAACATCACTATTCTTTGCCAAGAGAATGGTTGCTGTCAATATCAAAAGAGCACTTTAAGTAGAGTGAAACCAAATGCAAGAGATCACAGAGGGCAGGTAGGCAGGAAACGGAAGCAGCAAGTAAAAGGAAGCAGAGATGGGCTCATAGAATGGGTAGAGAGTCCACTTGATAACATGGCATCCCTGTCCACGTGAAGTCTCTGTGTACATAAGACTACTGAGACTGAAATTGATTTTAGCTCAATTTCTCTGTGTACATAAGACTACTGAGACAGTTCTTTATGAAATAGTGAAAAAGAATCAATTTTTGTGTATAGTAGTCAGCTTTCAGAATACAACCAAACACCTCAAAGAGGTATAAGTTCGTGAATATGAAATAGAAAATCTGAGCCCTCTCCGACGTGAAAGCTGTATTTTCCTACCTTTCTTCATGCAGAGATTTACACTTACTGTCAGTCAGAAAAGAAAATTCTCCCCTGGTAGATAGGAGGATTTGAAGCAAGGGAGAAAATGAAACATAGTCCCAAAGTTGCAGCTGTATTAGGAAAACATCATTTTGGCAGGAGAGATACTGTAATTTGTCAAGGAGGTTAATCTTAGCAATGAAAAGTCCTCATCAAATGGTGAAGACTTTATCTCTTAGATAAAAAGGTTGGCTGTGGATATGTAACTGCTACGGGAGTGAAAAGAAACCCAAACAATCTGCAAGAAACTAATGAATGGAAAATGTGATAAACGTGGAGAATGTACACTTAGATTTTTTCAGTGTTGGCCTATTCTTTAAGCACCACAGTACAACACGTTTAAAAATGTTCATATAGACTACAGACTTAAATATACTGCAATGACATTCTTTTAACCTCTCTATAGATTGCTCATGGGTACAGAAATAATCAGTGATTTTCCTTTCTCTTTCACTCTAATTATATTTATTATATTTTCAAAATAAGCAGAAAGTAATCAGCAAGGATAAAATTCAAAACAACACACAAGAGCTAGAATATTTTCTCAAACCTTTAAATGACATTCCAGTTGAAACTATATTTAATGGCAAGTGATTTCCAATTATACTCTGCAATTCTTGTCTCATTGAGTTCTTCAGGAAAACTTGATTTCCTGACACAGCCACAAAGGCTATGCTTTAAATGCTGACACCCCTCTTTGTGTTTAATTGCCAGAAATGGCGACAGAGGTAAATGGCTCCAGAACACTGAGATTTCAGCTTTGATAAGGCTTCATGTTGTCACTTCAAGGTGAGTACCAACTACTTTGTATCCCCGTGCTATTTAGCAGAGTGACAACTGGGTAGTACATAGTCATGAAGCCTGGTTCTGGATATGGACACAAAGAACGCTGTTGTATTTTCAACTGTAGTAAATAACAGTTTAAAAGTCCTATAAAGAAAGCAAATAGAATTTAAGAGCTCAATACATATTGCTAATTACCAAAAAATTCACACAATTTCTAGTTATTGATGATTTAAGAATCTTTGTAAGAAGATGATATTCAGTGTCTCTAGCTCACCACAGTCAGAAATTTTGCTTTGAGTAACGAAGTCTCCAGGGCGTGGTGGGAGGGGGCACTCTATGGAAATACAATACATATGGCTGGTGCTGCCTCAAACGTACATAAACTGCCACTGCTTTATCAAATTGTAATATCTCTCCTTTCAAAATCTTAGACAGCTTGTGCTCACCATCTGCTCTTTGTCTGTATTCCTTCTGTGCTCTTCTTAATCTAGAAGAATGGTTCTTGAAATTCTTACAGGACTCTTTAAAAACGTTTGCCACATATTTTGAGAAGCATCTGGTTGGAAGAAGTCCCGCTTTCTGTGTTTGTTCCCAGTTGTCTGGTGTGTGCCATGTTTCTTGTGAACTTAGTTTTGTTAACTTTCAGAGTAAATGCTTTCGCATTTGCTGCAGCACATATTTATGGTTAGACTAATAGCCCAAAGCAAGTTGTTAAGGGCTGTGCAAATGAAAGACTCCGTGTAGGGAAAACTTCATTAATTTACCTGCCATCTAATTTGCACAAGGTTACCTGGAAATTGGTGTTTGTTTTTTTTTGCTTGATGATTTCAAGATGAACCTCATCCCTTTAAGGAATCTTTGATACCTTTAATACTTGCTCAAACATCTGCTCTGGTTTCATCAGGGAGACTTTAGGATAGCTATAATTCACTTAGCTTTCCTTCAACCAGCAAGGCACCTACCTGTCAGTAAGACAAATTTCCAAGGAACTAAAAAATGGAGAGCGTTATAAAGAAGCTCTGAACCTTAAAAGGGACAGAACTTTCAATTAAGTGAGCTATGGAAATTGTTACTGGCCACTTTTTATTATTTTCATAGGTTTTTTTGGGGGGGATATTAATACACATATGCTAAACATTTGAAATTTCAAAACATACAAAGAAAAAATTAAAACCACACATAATTCCCAGAAATAATCAATAACTAACACTTATATGATATTTACTATGTATTATAACAAGTACTGTTCTAAGGCTTTACTCATATTAAGTCCTTTAACTCTCATAACGATTTCAGTATGACACTTTCAATAGATCCCATCGTTGCCTTAATAAAAGATAAGATGCCAGAGTACAGTTAAAATATTTGCCTACAGTCACTTGGCTAATAGGTAACAAGGCTAAGATTCAAATGCAGGCAGTGTAATTTCAGAAGTCTAACTTTTAGCTGCTATGCTGTACCATTAACACACATTTACCACTCTTAACACTTACATGAGATTCTTTCCAGACTGCTTTCAATCAAGTTTTTAATACAGGGTTGAGATCAGAGTATATTTAATTATTTGTCTTAATTTTGTTTACTTAATTAATTTTGTAACAAGTTCCGTCCTACACTATTTACAGACTTATGGTAATTATTTTTCTTAGTCCATTTTGTGCTGCTTTAACAGAATACCTGAGACTGGCTAATTTATAAAGAACAGATTTATTTCTGATAGTTCTGGAGGCTGGGAAGCCCAAGGTTGATAGGTTTGCATCTGACAAGGGCATTCGTGCTGCATCGTCTCATGGCAGCAAGTGGAGGGGCAAAGGAGCATGCATGTGTGAGAGAGGTTGAGAGAAGGTGAGGCAGTAAAGAGAGAGGGAGCCAATCTCAACCTTTTATCAGAAACCTACTCTTTCAATAATGGCATTAATTCCTTCATGAGGGCAAAGCTCTCATGACGTAATCACCTCTTGAAGGTTCCACCTCTCAACACTGTTGCCTTGGGGGTTAAAACCATAGCATTAAAACTTAGCAGCATCTTTGGAAGAAAGACATTTTAATTGAGTAAAGCAACTGCCCCCCCTACTTCGTATATCACCTATTTACAAAAACTTGCTTTGTCTACTAAGTAGTAACATAATACAAGAGAAAGAGTATGAGTGCCAAGTCCAGTGCAAGTGAATTGGAGTAAATGATGGTAGGTAAATCCCTTAGCCTCTTTTAGTGGCAGTTTTTCTCATTTATAAAATGGGTTAATGATATTGATAATTTGAAGTACAAGGTTGTCATGACTACTAGAAGATATACCTGTGAAGGGTACCTAGGAATGTGTATAACTACTTGCAAATGTCAGTAATTACTTTTAGTAACAGCAATAATAAATCAGCATGTCCAAATTGACTGACAATCTCTCAAGGCAAAGGAGGAGATCAAAGAGGTTTATTAAAGCGATGAACATAAAACATTGTCAGGAACTATTGAAGAATACTTCAGTAATGGTGATAGAAGCACTGGAAAAAAAAATACACCCAACAGCATAAATAAGATTTTCATGTATTTCCTTTGAGACTTTTCAATCAAGCTTTTTTTTTTCAACTTGTCATTTGCCTCCTTTCTAGTCTAAGATCAACACACTTTGCTAAATCAACTTCTTGCAACTTTCCTCACTTTCAATTTGTTACTTGCCCTTCTACCTCATTTATCCTTTTTTTTTTTTCACTTTATTTGCTTACTTAATTTCTGTCTTTTCTTATCTAGCTTTGTCTCCCCTTCTCAATGTCATTGATATGTGAAGTGCTTCTGTTTGTAGACGAATGAGGTCTTGGGGTTAGGGACTGGAAGCTTGTAGTGGACCTTTGAGAGATGCCTGCCCGTTCGTGTTCTCTACCTTCTCACAGGACCACACCCACGCAATTTCAGCTACAAAAGAATGGGCATTTGTTATTGCAGTCCACAGGGAAGAAGACTTGAGACCCTTTGCGCCAACAGTACGCTGGCATGCAAACTAAACGCAAGAATCAACTTGATCAAATTCATTGCTTTGTAACTGACCTGGTTAAACCACTTTAGAAGTAGATAATATTCAAAATCTAGTAAAATGATAAAGAAGTTGGAATTTTTAAAAAAAATCTCAGTTCTTTCTGAAATTGGTTGGAAATATCTCCAAAAATTGCAGGCAACATTTTATGTGAAACACTTTATTTCTTCAGTTTTTGCCATCTTTGGATATTGTCAGTAGTAGCTCGGCACATACTGACATGTTTTTGTATTTTCTTTTAATTTGAGGTTTGGCACTTGCATTAGGAATCTTAGCAAGCCTGAATGGCAGATCCAACTGAGGTGGAATACCTGTCTTGTAAAGTTGTTATGGATATATCCTTGAGAATATGAGAAAAGAAAGCCTACATTCTGAGAAGATATCACCAGTCCCTGCCCACACTTTGAATCCATGGTGTCTTGCCCCAGGGAATGTACTATAGAAAATTCTGCAGAGGGTAAGTCTAGACAAAATATTTTTGGATGCTTTGAGCATATCCCTCCAGATTAACTACTATTGCCAAGGGGTTAATTGGACACAAAGATCCCTCCCCATGAGGTTTGTGAGTATGTGATATAATTCCATCTGCTTCTTGAAGCAGTTTATGGGTTTGGCAGTATGAGATATTGGCCTGACAATTGTTTAAAAAATCCTTTTTAGCCTGATACAGGTATAATTTTTTTTATAGCATCCAGATTTATTTTCTTCAACATCTAATTTTAAATTAGAAACCACTCCAGTCCTGTGTCTGGAATACAAAAGTTATTCTGAATGTGAATACTGCATAGCCATCTTTTGACCAAAGAGGTGTAACTTTCATACTGTAGTGGAGGAGTAGAACTTTCTTCGTCCAATTTTATTGCTATGAGAATTGGAATGTTATAAATAGTGAAAGCAGTCCTTCAGTATTTCTTGACTATACTTCCTTTGTTTCAAGGGATTGTCTATGAACTGTCTTTGGTGGATTATAGGATCTGAGACATTCTCTTGGCTTATGTCAGCATGTGTTCATTTTCCATGAATAAACTTCATACAGGTAAACCTAAGTTTAAAAAACAAAGGAAGTAAAGACAAGATTAATGGGGGAAAAATTGGGAAAAGTTAGGCTACGGGAGGGTGAAAGTTAGAGAAGGGGAGAACTCATTTCATTTCCTTGCCTTAGTTATGGAAGGGAAGAATTTGCTTCCTTCTAAGCCTTCATCACTCACAACCCTAGTTTTTAATTTTACATGAGGATCTGCCTTGGCTGTCTTTATTCTCAGGTAGAGATTCCCTTCAGGTTTGTCTGCTTCAACCTCCTCTTGTTCTGTGAAACATTTGGCTTATTTCCCCTCAACTTTTATTTTAAGTTCAAAGGTACACGTGCAGGATGTGCAGGTTTGTTACACAGGTAAACGTGTGCCATGGTGGTTTGCTGCACAGATCATCCCATCCCCCTGTATTTCCTCCTCCTATCCCCCATCCTCTGACAGGCCCCAGTGTGTGTTGTTCCCCACCATGTGTTCATGTGTTCTTATCATTCAAATCCTACTTATAAGTGAGAACATGTGGTATTTGGTTTTCTGTTCCTGTGTTAGTATGCTGCAGATAATGGCTTCCAGGTCCATCCATGTCCCCTGCAAATGACATGATTTCATTTTTTTATGGCTGCATAGTATTCTATGGTATATATGTACCACATTTTCTTTATCTAGTCTGTTACTGAAGGACATTTAGGTTGGTTCCATGTCTTTGCTATTGTGAATAGTGCTGCAATGACCATACACCTGCATGTATCCTTATAATAGAATTATTTATATTCTCCTGGGTATATACCGAGGAATGGGATTGCTGGGTCAAATCCCATTTTGCTCATTCAGTATGATATTGGCTATTTCTGTATTTAGAACTTTGAGGAATCACCCCACTGTCTTCCACAATGGTAGAACTGATTTACACTCCTACCAATACTGTATACCCATTCCCCTTTCTCTACAACCTTGCCAGCATCCGTTATTTTTTGACTTTTTAATAATAGCCATTCTGATTGGTATGAGAAAGTATCTCATTGTGGTTTTGATTTGTATTTCTCTAATGATCTGTGATGTTGAGCTTTTCATGTTTTTTGGCTGCATATATGTCTTCTTTTGACAACTGTCTGTTCATGTCCTTTGCCTACTTTTTAATGTTTTTTTTTTCTTGTAAATCTAAGTTCTTTGTAGATGTTGGAAGTTAGAACTTAGTTAGATGGGTAGATTGCAAAACTTTTCTCCCATTCTGTAGATTTTCTGTTCACTCTGATGATAGTTTATTTTGCTGTGAAGAAGCACTTTAGTTTAATTCGATTCCATTTGTCAATTTTTGCTTTTGTTGCAATTGCTTTTGGCATCTTCGTCATGAGATCTTTGCCTGTGCCTATGTCCTGAATGGTATTGCCTAGATTTTCTTCCAGGGTTTTTATAGTTTTGGGTTTTACATTTAAGTCTTTAATCCATCTTGAGTTGATTTTTGTATATGGTGTAAGGAAGGGGTCCAGTTTCAGTTTCTGCATATGTCTAGTCAGTTCTCCCAGAACTGATTATTCTTAAATAGGGAATCCTTCCCCCCATTGCTTGTTTCTGTCAGGTTTGTCAAAGATCAGATGGTCGTAGGTGGGTAGTCTTATCTGGGTTCTCTATTCCATCTCATTGTTCCTGTACTAGTACCATGCTGTTTTGGTTGCTGTAGGCTTGTAGTAGGTTACTGTAGGATTTGATGTCAGGTAGCATGATTCCTCTAGCTTTGTTCTTTTTGCTTAGGATTGTCTTGGCTATTTGAGCTGTTTGTTCATTCCATATGAATTTTAAAATAATGTTTTCTACTTCTGTGAAGAATTTCAGTGGTAGTTTAATAGGAATAGCATTGAATCTATAAATTGCTGTGGGCAATATGGCATTTTCACAATATTGATTCTTCCTATCCATGAGCATGGAATTTTATTCCATTTGTTTGTGTCACCTCTGATTTCTTTGAGCAGTGGTTTGTAGTTATCCTTGAAGAGGTGCTTTACTTCCCTTGTCATCCATATTCCTAGATATTTTATTCTTTTTGTGTTAACTGTGAATAAGAGTTTATTCATGATTTGGTTCTCAGCTTGGCTGTTATTGGTGTATAGGAACACTAGCGATTTTTGTACATTGATTTAGTATCCTAAGACTTTGCTGAAGCTTAAGAAGCTTTTGGGCTGAGATAATGTGGTTTTCTAGATAAAAGATTATGTCATCTGCAAACAAAGGTAGTTTGACTTCCTCTCTTCCTATTTGAATACACTTTATTTCTTTCTCTTGCCTTATTGCCCTGGCCAGAACTTCCAATATTATGCTGAATAGGAATGACAATAGAGGGCATCTTTGTCTTCTGCCTCTTCTCAAGAGGAATGTTTCCAGCTTTTGCTCATTCACTATGATATTGGCTGTGGCTTTGTCATAGATGGACCTTACTATTTTGAGGTACATTCCTTCAATAGTTAATTGAGAGTTTTTAACATGAAGAAATGTTGATATTAAAGGCCTTTTCTGCATTCACTGAAATAATCGTGTGGTTTTTGTCTTTAGCTCTCATTATGTGATGAATCACATTTATTGATTTGCATATGTTGAGCCAACTCTGCATCACAGAGATGAAACCTACCTGGTTATGATGGATATGATTTTTGATGTGTTGCTGGATTTGGTTTGCCAGTATTTGATTGAAGATTTTTGCATTGCTGTTCATTAAGGATATTGGCCTGAAGTTTTCCTATCTTGTATCTCTGCTAGGTTTTGGTATGCACATGATGCTGGGCTCATAGAAGGGGTTAGGGAGGAGTCCCTCTTTTTCAATTTTTTGTAATCGTTTCAGTAAAAATGATACCAGCTCTTCTTTGTACCTCTGGTAGAATTCAGCTGTGAATCCATCTGATCCTGGGTTTTTTTTTTTTTTGGTTGGTAGGCTATTTATTACGGCCTCAATCTTAGAACTCATTATCAGCTTATTCAGGTATTCAATTTATTCCTGGTTCAGTCTTGGGAGGGTGTATGTTTCCAGGTATATATCAGGTATATATTCATTTCTTCCAGATTTTCTAGTTTATGTGCCTACAGGTGTTTATAGTATTCTTTGATGGTTGTTTGTATTTCTGTGAGGTCAGCGGTAATATTCCCCTTATCATTTCTAAGTGTGTTTATTTGATTCTTCTCTCTTTTCTTCTTTATTAATTTAGCATCTATCTATTTTTATTAATTTTCCCAAAAAAGCTCCTGGATTTGTTAATTTTTAAAAGAGTTTTTTTGTGTCTCTATCTCTTTCAGTTCCACTCTAATCTTGGTTATTTCTTGTCTTCTGCTACCTTTGGGATTTATTTGCTGTTGGTTCTCTAGTTCTTTTAGTTGTGATGTTAGGTTGCTAATTTGAGATCTTTCTAGCTTTTTGATGTGGGCATTTAGTGCTATAAATTCCCTCTCTTAAAACTGCTTTAGCTGCATCCTAGAGATTCTGGTTCATTGTGTCTTTGTTCTCTTCTTGATTTCTGCCTTAATTTCATTATTTACCCAGGAGTCATTCAGGAGCAAGTTGTTCAATTTCCATGTAGTTTTGTGGTTTTGAGTGAATTTCTTAATCTTGAATTCTAATTTCATTGTACTGTGGTCTGAGAGACTGTCTTGTATTATTTTAGTTTTTTTACATTTGCTGAGGAGTGTTTTACTCCTGATTATGTGATCAATTCTGGAGTAAGTGCTGTTGGGTGAAGAGAATAATGTATATTCTGTTGTTTTGGGGTGGAAAGTTTTGTATACATCTGTCAGATCCACTGGATCCAGAGCTGAGTTCAACTCCTCAATATCTTTGTTAATTTTCTGTCTCGGTGATCTGTTTAATATTGTCAGTGGGGTGTTACAGTCTCCCACGATTATTGTGTGGAAGTCCAAATCTCTTTGAAGGTCTCTGAGAACTTGATTTGTAAATCTGGGTGGTCCTGTATTGGGTGCATATATATTTAATATAATTAGCTCTTCTTGTTGAATTGAATCCTTTTCTATAATACCCTTCTTTATCTTTTTTCATCTTTGTTGGTTTAGAGGCTGTTTTGTCAGAAACTAGAGTTGCAACCCATGTTTTGTTTTGTTTTTTTTTTGTTTTTTTTTCCATTTGCTTGGTAGATTTTCCTCCATCCCTTATTTGTAGTCTGTTGTGTCTTTGCATGTGAGATGAGTCTCTTGAAGACAGCATACTGATGGGTCTTGGCTCTTTATCTAGCTTGCTAGTCTATGTCTTTTAATTTTGCTATTTAGCCCATTTATATATATATGGTTAGTATTTTTATGTGTCAATTTGATCCTGTCATCATTATGCTAGCTGGTTATTTTCAGACTTGTTTATGTGGTTGCTTCATAGTATCACTGGTCTATATAAGTCAGTGTGTTTTTGCAGTGGCTGGTAACAGTTTTTCCTTCTGTGTTTAATGCTTCCTTCAGGGGCTGTTACAAGGCAGATCTGATGGTGATGAATTTCTTCAGCATTTGCTTGTCTGAAAAAGATCTTATTTATTCTTCACTTATGAAGCTTAGTTTCACCAGATATGAAATTTTGGTTTATAAATTATTTTCTGAAGAATATTGAATATTGGCCTCCGATCTCTTCTGGCTTGTAGGGTTTCTGCTGACAGGTCTTCTGTTAGTTTGATGGGATTCCCTTTGTAGGTGACCTGAACTTTCTCTCTGTCTGCCCTTAACATATTTTCTTTCATTTTGACCTTGGAGAATGTAATAATTATGTGTCATGGTGTTGATCTTCTTATGGAGTATCTTACTTAGGTTCTCTGCATTTCCTAAATTTGAATGTTGGCCTCTCTTGCTAGGTTGGGGAAGTTCTCCTGGATGATGTCCTGAAGTGTGTTTTTCTACTTGGTTCTATTCTCTTCATCTCTTTCAGGTACCCCAATCCATCATAGGTTTGATCTCTTTACATAATCCCATATTTCTTAGAGGTTTTCTTCATTCCTTTTCATTATTTTTTCTCTATTCTTGTATGCTTATCTTATTTCAGAAAGATAGTCTTCAAGCTCTGAGATTCTCTGCTTAGTGTATTCTGCTATTAATACTTGTGATTGCATTGTGAAGTTTTCATAGTGTGTTTCTCAGCTCAGGTCAATTATGTTCCTCTCTAAACTGGCTATTTTGGCTGTCAGCTCATGTATTGTTTTATCATGATTCTTAACTTCCTTCCATCGGGTTACAACATGCTCCTTTAGCTCAGTGAAGTTTGTTATTACCCACCTTCTGAAGCCCTCTTCTGTCATTTTAGCTATCTCAACCTCAACCCACTTTTGAGCCCTTGCTGGAGAGGTGTTATGGCCATTTGGAAGAGAAGGGGAACTCTGCCTTTTTGAGTTTTCAGTTTTGTGTTGATTCTTTCTCAGTTTTTGGGCTTATCTACCTTTGATCTTTGAGGTTGCTGACTTTCAAATGGGTTTTGTGGGGTCTTTTTTGTCAATGTTGTTGTTTTCTATTTATTTGTTTGTTTTTCTTTTAACAGTCAGGGAATTCCTCTATAGAGCCACTGTGGTTTTCTGGAGGTCCACTCCAGACCCTAGGGGCCTCAATTTTTCCTGTACCTGGATGTATCACCAGTGAAGCCTGCAAAACAGCAAAAGATGGTAGTCTGCTCCTTCCTCTAGAACTTCTGTCTCAGGGAGGTATTGACCTGTTGCCACCCCAAATGCACCTGTAGGAGGTGTCTGGAGACCCCTGTTGGAAGTTCCCACCCAGTCAGGAGGAACAGGATCAGTGAGCCACTTAAAGAAGCATTTTTGCTGCTTTTTGGTAGAGCAGGTTTGCTGTGCTGGGCTCTCCAGGGCTCACAGGCTAGACTGACTCAGAAACTCAAACAGCCAAGATGTTGGCTTACCCCATTCCCCCTTCCCTCTAGCACTCCATCCAGGGGAAATTGGAATTCTGTTGGCCATAGAACATGGGCAGAGGTAGTTCAAGGCCCCAGCCCGGAGATCTTACCTGGAAGGAGGAATTGACTGAGGTCCTGCTTAAAGAAGTCTAGCCACTATCTGGCCAAGCAGCTGTGCTGTACTGGGGGAACCTTTTCTTGTCTGAACTCTTTGGACTTTCCAAAGCTGTCAAACTAGAATAGCTGAGTCGACCAAACAGCAGAGATGATGACCTGCCCCTCACAGGGGATACATCCCAGTGAGAGATCAGAACTCCATTTGTAGAAAACTCGCTGGGGTGGCTGAAGCCCCAGTAGGGAGGTCCTGCCCAGTAAGGAGGAATGGATTGGGTTCCCACTTAAAGAAGCAGTCTAGCAATGCTCTGGCAAAACAACTATGCTGTGTTGAGGGGACCCTTCCTCATCTGGACCATTTGGACTCTCCAAAGCCAGCAGGCTGAAACAGCTGAGTCAACTGGATGGCAGAGATGGTGGCTGCACCTCCCCCTCAGAAGTTCTATCCCATCTCAGGAAGACTCCACTCAGTTGCTGTTGGCTGCCTGGAATTCTAAGCCAGCGGGTCTTACCTTGTGAGATGCTATGGAAGTGGGGCCACAGAATGATGCTGCTTGGCTCCCTGATTTGGCCCATTTCGCAGGGGTATGTACAGACCTCTCGCATTGCCTAAGTTGCAGACACGTTTGTTGGGAATCCCCGAGCCAGCATATGTGAAGCTCCTGGGTCTCTGTGTGTGCCTGAGCATCTGCTCTACCAAGACTCCACACAGCTCTGTGTGTCAGACACAAGGCCCTGGTGGCATGGGTTCACAAGAGGATCTCCTGATCCATGGGTTTCAAAGATTTGTGGGAGAAGCATGGTTTCCTGGATGGGGTCACTCACTGCTTCCCTTGGCTAAGGGAAGGGAAGCCCTTCCCTTCCTTTGGCTCCGTGTTGCTCCCAGATGGGCCACTGTCCCCTTCTGTCTGCTTTCTTCATTCTCCATGGGTTGAGTTGTTGGCCTAATCAGTCCCAATGTGAGGATCTAGATATTTCAGTTGAAGGTGCTGTATTCACTCACCCCTTTTGTTCCTCTTAGTAAGTGCTGTAGACCACAGATGCTTCTAATCAGCTATCTTAGTCAACTCCCTGCACCATTTGGCTTTTTATCATGACTACTCTTTGGTCACAATAGGTCTATGTAAGATAAGATTTCAGATGATAAATCTTTGTTCTGACTGGGATTCCCTTTAAATTTTATGTCTAATTTAATAATTTCATTTGGCTTCACTTACCACCATTGCTGGCAAAGGGCTCTGTTCCTGCAAATCTGCACCAACTACCTGGGAAGCTTGCTACCTAGACCTAAATCAACTTTTAGGCTTCACTTATATGAAGAGGGATATTGAAAATTCATGAATCATTAAACTCTCAGAGAAACAAAACTGTTAGGCCAGTTGGCTATGCTCTATGTTCACCTGCATTTCCATTCAGAACATTCTTCTAGCTCTCCATCATCTCCTGCAAATTTCTTTCTCATTAGCCATCACTGGTCTGCATGTCCTTTAAATTTCACCTTACTTCCCCGCTCTTTCCTAGCTCCCCTTTTTGAGATGGCAGCTTGATTTCAGACTGTTGTGCTGGGTCTTGCATAATATCCCTTTTAGGTGGTGATTTTTTAAAATACCTCCATGAAAAGGCCACAAAGCCAGGACACTAATGATAGCTTTGGTTTCCTCACAACTTTAGATACCAATTGAATATGTGTTCTTTTGCTGGTTAACTAACGAATAAAGAGTTGACAGTCATATGGCAGGGTTTTGACTCTAGATTAAAGTGATGATCTACTCAGGGCACTGATTCTATGTGATCAGCTGCATCTGGTTTGAGCAGGCAGTAAGCTTTCATGTGGTAGGAATTTTCATATGGCCCTTATCCATTATACTGACTGGCATGCATAATGTCAATTGAATGGTTTCTGAATGAGTAGACACACGTTGGGGACAGTTTGAGGGCATAGGTAGAACTTTAGACTCACTCCACATTCTATCAAAAGCTCAACTATGAATTCATAAGAAGATAAAATGAAAGTTTCAACCCAGGAAAAACTGCTGTATGTCAGGTATCAAAGTGACTATGAAACAGATCTCCGTAGGTGACATTATAATTGTATTGAAATTATACCTGGGATTTAATTTTTAGAGGTATTACTGAGTGATGACACAGAGAGGCCAGTACTGTTGAAGAAGATTTTTGTTACATTTCCTGAGAGAGAGGAGCATGCCACACCTTGCAGAGCCACAGGGGGAAGCATTAGGTTTTGGTCAAGGGGCAGAAGTAGGTGCAAGGGGAAAGCTTGTGCCAGAGCTTTTATTGAGGTTTCTTCAGGAAAGGCACAGCTGAGCAGAATAAATGGCTTGGGCTAGTTTGTATAATGACAATATATCAGCAGGCTCTGTTGTACAGAAATGTAGTTGTCTGGTACCTAACCTTGGGTGATTTAAGGCAGGGAAAATAATGACTTCTAAGTAAGTTGTTTACTATCTTTAGAAATAACCTAGCCATGAAAAAAGCAATTTCTTCCTAGGTCACTAGGCCCCTCAAGATGTTCAAACATCATAATATACAGAATGCTTTAAAAATATTAATATAATAATAAAAATGGTTGCTCACCAGTTCTATGATTCTTACCAAATAAAAGATGAAAAAGAGGTCAGGAACTAAAAGATATTTGTTTGGAAACAAAACCATTACCATAAAATGATATTTCCCTTGCCTCAGCACACATGTGCAACGTGGAAGGATTAAAGAGTTCAGCTTTCTTTTCTTCAAGCATAGTGAAGAGATGAAGCAGGATAGTTCCCTAACCCCTTCATGGGCAGGAACTGTAGTGCAGGGGCACCGGCGGGGGTGAACTCCACTCACTTGACCTTCTGTGACCCACCACTCATAGGAGGGGGAGCACAAGTAAGAGGGTACAGGAACTTGGGCAAGCACTTTTAGATGCCAGCAAGAGTGCACTCCATACCAGCCCCATGGCAATGTCTAGGGGAGGGTGTCTCTGAAGCCCCAGAGGGAGTGTTACAGTGCCCTTTAGCTTTACCATCTGTAGATGGCTTAAGTGAAGGGTCAATGAAGCTCAGTGAAGGGTCAGTGTGACAGCCTTTTGCACCCACACTTGTGGCACCCAAGTTGTTTTCTGGTGTCCAGGAGGAATGAGGTTGCATAAATGAATTGAAGGTGGTAAATGTAGGGGATTTTATTGCCAATGGAAATGGCTCTCAGTGGGAAAGGGAGCAGAAAAGGGGACAGAGTGGGAAGGTAATCTTTCCTTGAAGTCCAGCCATCACTGGCCAGACTTCTCTCTGAAGCTACACCATCAAGCTGTCCCTCTGAGGTCAAGCTACTTTTCTCTGATGTACAACCATAATCTCCCATGTCCAGCTGCTTCTCCTTTTCTCTTCTTCTCTGCCAGCTGAGCCTGGGGTTTTTATGGGCACAGGATGGGTATTTGGGCGACCATGGGTGTTTTGGAAAAGACAACATTCAAGCAGGAAAACAGGGATGTCAGTGCTCACTTTGGGCCATGGTATTAGGCTTTTCAGCTTGAGGGTGGGGCTCTTGCTGGTAACCCACCCCTCCCAGAATTTCTCTGTCTCCTGTCCCTATCAGAGAGATGCTACAAGATACCTCTTGGGAGCTTGCTGATATCATCTTAGCTCCTGTCCAATGGGGCTACCTGGGAAAAGAGTAGGTCTCTAGTTGTGAGAAGCTCCAGGTAAGCCTTGAATTCCTAGGGGCTGAAGAATGGTTTCACAATGTTACCAAAAATAGGCATACATCTGCTTAGGTCAAGAGAACTGCAGGAGAGGGAACCTGAGTGATGGAAGCTGCCAAAGGGCCCTCAAATCTCCACTGAAAAAAGAGCTTCAAATATCTGCCAGTGCTAGGGAGCCTGAAGGTAGCATATGAGAATATCTGTTCAAAAAACCCTTTATTTATTTCTTAAAACTTCTTTCTTTCCCTATTTACCCTGAAAGTTTTCAGAAATAGTTAGCAAGCTATGCAAGATGGAGATTGAGTACAGAAAAGTAGAGAAACGTCATTTTTCTCCATTTCTACTGCAAGTTGCTAACACAAAGTATATTAGAAACCTAGTTCTGATTAACTTCCTGGCAGAAGGTTTTTAATTTCTGAGTTAAGACTATATTTTTGATTTAAAGTGACTATCACTGCCTATTCTCTAAGAGCCAGCTGAAAAGTAATGAGACCTGCCCAAGTTTTCATTAAGGGATGGGATAAAAGCAACAGAGGACAGAGCACAGTGGCTTACACCTGTAATCCCAACACTTTGGGAGGCTAAGGTGGACAGATCACTTGAGGTTGGGAGTTCGAGACCAGCCTGACCAACATGGAGAAACTCCATTGTCTCTACTGAAAATACAAAATTAGCCAGGAGTGGTGGCAAATGCCTGTAATCCCAGCTACTCAGGAGGCTGAGGCAGGAGAATCACTTGAACCTGGGAGACAGAGGTTGCAGTGAGCTGAGATTGCACATTGCACTCCAGCCTGGGCAACAGGAGCAAAACTTCATCTCAAAAAAAAAAAAAAAAAAAGAGGCAACAGAAGACACAAGGAAGTATTCTGCCATATAAAATAGCTACAGTCCCTTAACAGAGCTGAGAAAAAACACATTTTTGAAAAGATATGCCATGGTGAAGAGAAGAAACTTATAGAAGTTTCTGTTTTGTATCTTTAATTTTAAAAAATCAAGAAAATACTATCTTTTTGTATGCAAAATATTCCTTGAAAAAAACAGTAAGTTGGGATATAGGTTAAGAGGGGTAAGAAACCAGTGAATCCACTGAAAAATCATGGAATTAAAATATCGAAAGAACATATAAAGAACCACAGTCACATGGCAGAAAACAGAATCACAGAGATAGAGGACTAACTTGAAGCAATACTGAGGAAAGAGAGCAACAATGGCTATGGTTAATAAGTCCTTTCTGAACACAAAACTCATTACAGAGGAAGAAACTGAGACTTGGCAAGGTCACCAAGCATGCCCAGGCAAACAGCCAGTCAGGGACATGGCAGAACCCAAACTCAAATCTGTCAGACTCCAAAGCATGTCTGTTTACCATTATGCTGTGCTAAATACAAAGATGTGACAATATTTAGATCTGAAGGAGAGTAAACGAAGGACCAACTAACAGACAACAGGTGTTTAAAGGGAAAAATGCAGAACAAATTGAACATTAAAAAACATAAAAATAGAATAGTATAGTTTGAAGTCAGGTAGTGTGATGCCTCCAGCTTTGTTCTTTTTTTCTTAGGATTGTCTTGGCTATACCAGTTCTTTCTTGGTTCTGTATGAAATTTAAAGTAGTTTTATCTAGTTCTGTAAAGAAGGTCAGCAGTAGCTTGATGGGAATAGCATTGAATCTACACATTACTTTGGGCAGTATGGCCATTTTCGGAATATTGATTCTTTCTATCCATGAGCATGGGATATTTTTCCATTTGTTTATGTCCTCTCTTATTTCCTTGAGCAGTAGTTTGTAGTTCTCCTTGAAGAGGTCCTTCACGTCCCTTGTAAGTTGAATTCCTAGGTATTGTATTTTCTTTGTAGCAATAGTGAATGGGAGTTCACTCATGATTTGGCTCTCTGCTTGTCTATTGTTGGCATATAGGAAGGTTGGTGATTTTTGCACATTGATTTTGTATCCTGAGGCTTTGCTGATGTTATCAGTTTAAGGAGTTTTGGGGCTGAGATGATGGGGTTTCCTAAATACACAATCATGTCGTCTGCAAACAGACAATTTGACTTCCTCTTTTCCTATTTGAATACCCTTTATTTCTTTCTCTTCCTGATTACCCTGGCCAGAACTTCCAATACTATGTTAAAAAGAAGTGGTGAGAGAGGGCATCCTTTTCTTGTGTTGGTTTGCAAAGGGAATGCTTCCAGCTTTTGACCATTCAGTATAAGATTGGCTATGGGTTTGTCATAAAATCTCTAATTACTTTGAGATATGTTTCTATACTACAAGGCTACAGTGACCAGAACAGCAAGATACTGGTACCAAAACAGATATTTAGACCAATACAGCAGAACAGAGGCCTCAGAAATAACACCACACATCTACAACCATCTGGTCTTCGACAAACCTGACAAAAACAAGCAATGGGGAAGGGATCCCCTATTTAATAAATGGTGCTGGGAAAATTGACTAGCCATATGCAGAAAACTGAAACTGGACCCCTTCTTTACACCTTATACAAAAATTAACTCAAGATGGATTAAAGACTTAAACATAAAACCTAAAACCATAAAAATCCTAGAAGAAAACCTTGGCAATACCGTTAGGATGTAGGCATGGGCAAAGAATTCATGACTAAAACACCAAAAGCAAATGCAACAAAAGCCTAAATTGACAAATGGGATCTGATTAAACTAAAGAGCTTCTGCACAGCAAAACAAACTATCATCAGAGTGAACAGGCAATCTATATAGTGGGAGAAAAAGTTTGCAATCTATCCATCTGACAAAGGACGAATAACCAGAATCTACAAAAAACTTAAACAAATTTACAAGAAAAAAACAAACAACCCCACCAAAAAGTGAGGAAAGTATATAAACAGACACTTCTCAAAAGAGGCATGTATGTGGCCAACAAACATATGAAAAAAAGCTCATCATCACTGGTCATTAGAGAAATGCAAATCAAAACCACAATGAGATACCATCTTACGCCAGTTAGAATGGTGATCATTAAAAAGTCAGGAAACAACAGGTGCTGGAGAGGATGTAGAGAAACAGGAATGCTTTTATACTGTTGGTGGGAATGTAAATTAGTTCAACCATTGTGGATGATAGTGTGGTAATTCCTTAAGGATCTAGAACCAGAAATACCATTTGACCCAGCAATCCCATTATTGGGTATATACCCAAAGGATTATAAATCATTCTACTATAAAGACACATACACACATGTGTTTATTGCAGCACTATTTACAATAGCAAAAACTTGGAACCAACCCAAATGCCCATCAGTGATAGACTGTATAAAGAAAATGTGGCAAATAGACACCATGGATTACTATGCAGCCATAAGAAAGAATGAGTTCATGTCCTTTGTAGGGACATGGATGAAGCTGGAAACCATCATCCTCAGCAAACTAATGCGGGAACAGAAAACTAAACACTCCGTGTTCTCACTCATAAGTGAGTATTGAATAATGAGAACACATGGAAACAGGGAGGGGAACATACACACCGGGGCCTGTTGGCAGGTTGGAGGAAAGTGGAGGATGAGCATTAGGACAAATACCTAATACATGCAGGGCTTGAAACCTAGATGAGGGGTTGATAGGTGCACCAAACCACCATGACACGTGTATTATTATTAGCAAACATACATGTTCTGCTTGTGTATCCTAGAACTTGAAGTAAAATTTAAAAATATATATATAATAGAACAAAGCTTTTTCTGAACTGGATAAAAAGTTAATTCTCCAAATGAAATGATCTTATCCAGCTAGAGCACTGGGCAATTGATCTAAAACAAAGAAGTGTTTCTTTATACAGAAATGGGGGTGAGAAAGATGAAAATAAAATAGTTAAAGAATTGGCAAAAATGGTAGTGTTTCCTTCTGTTAAACACGTGGTGAGACAACTATTCCTATTCATGGAAATATCAGGTAATATATGAATTATTGATGCTAAGAAAATAATCTAATATGCAGACATGAAATCATGTAAGGAAGGCAGACATTAATTTTATAATCAGAAAAGATATTAAATGTATAAAAATTTTAAAATGCAAGCAGAATTAAAATAATATTTTAATATTTAGTGTAGATTATTAAAATATAAAAAATACTTGCTTGCTATTCATACAGCCTCTTGTCTGAGGCTTTTTTTCATTGGTGGAAAATATTGTAGTATCCCCCATAAAAATTCTAATAGAAAACTCTAAACGTATTTGACATATAAACTAACAAACAGAATAGGCCTGTGTCGAGGTTGGCAATATTCTTTGAATTCTTTGAGATAAACCTAGTGAAGCAGGATAGGACAACAGATGGTGGCAGAAGAGGTGAGTTCTACTGTAATTCTGCTATTTACTGTCTTATCTTGTGCAAGTCAGTTTCTCTCTCTAAACCATATACCTATTCTAGGAGACCCACAGTAAACATTTCTTGCCCAAGTCACTTGGCAAAGCCACATAAGTATTAAGTGTTGGAACAAGGAAGGCTTTGTGGAAGCAGGATGGCTAGAAGATAATCAGAACATTTAGAAAAGCAGGAAATTCCAATTAGAGGGAACAGTGAGAAGAAAAGGAAAGGAGTTTAGACCACATGGGAAACTGGCTTTTCCTAGCCAGTACAGACAGAATATAGACAATAGAATAATATGTCGATTTTTTTTTTCTTTTTTCTATTTTTAGACGGTGTCTCACTTGGTTGCTCAGGCTGTAGTGTTGTGCAATCACAGATCATTGCAGCCTCAACCTTCTGGGTTCAAATGATCCTCCAGCCTCAGCCTCCTGAGTTGCTAGAGTTACAGGTGTGCACCCCCATGCCCAGATAATATGGTTTGTTCTTTGTAGAGACAGGGTCTCCCTAAGTTACCCAGGCTGGTCTTGAACTTTTGGGCCCAAGTGGTCCTCCTGCTTCGGCCTCTCAGAGTGCTAGGATTACATGTGTGAGCCACTGTGCCTGGCTGACAATGTAATATCTCAGCTTTCCATAATGATTTATAGTTTTGTAATCTAATTAGCTATACATATTCTTATTTGGCCCTCCTGAAGATCTTAGAAGTTTGGAAGAACTGGTTTCATCATTTTCCAAATAAAATGACTGATGGACAAGTAATATTAGATATTCTTTTTTAAGCAAGCAGAAGTTCAGGATATTAAGTTAGGCAACTCATAGTAATTTGATGGAAGATAATGAAAACAATAAAAACCAGTTTAAACTCAGCATTAAAGTGATGGAAATTCAGTGTCAAATCCCAGAGGAATGATTGACAGAGGAGGAAGTAATATAGGTTTACATAAAAAGTATTTACATACTGAGGCTGGATAATGGTAAATGAAAACAATCCTGGGCCAGGCTCAGTGGCTCATGTCTGTAATCACAGCACTTTGGGAGGATGAGGAGGGCAGATCACCTGAGGGCAGGAGTTCAAGACCAGCTTGGCCAACATGGTGAAACCCCATCTCTACTAAAAATACAAAAAATTAGCTGGGTGTGGTGACAGGTGCCTGTAATCCCAGCTACTCGGGTGGCTGAGGCAGGAGAATCGCTTGAACCAAGGAAACGGAGGTTGCAGTGAGCGAAGATTGCACCATTGCACTCCAGCCTGGGCAACAAGAGCAAAACTGTCTCAAAAAAAAAAAAAAAAAGAAAAAAGAAGAAGAAAAGAAAAGAAATAAAAAGAAAAAAGAAAAAAACAATCCCCAAACAGCGTTTTCAAAACTGGGTGGCAAATTTGTTTCCCATAGTTCAGAAAGCCTGAATGAAACAATTAGAACCATTCAAAGAGGAAATTGATTTGGCAATGTTCCAAACCTTAAAGGTTGATGATAATGGGAGATTTCTCTTCTACTTCAAAGCAAGACCACACCTCAACCATTTTATACAGATAAAAATTTTCTCCAAGAAGACATTAAGAGATTTCTAAACCTTGTACACTTCAAACAAGTCTTTGTTGGGCCAAGATGGATCGGAATAATCTGGAGTCTGTCGGTTCTGGCTGAGCTCAGCCAAGTAGGAACTCAGAAACCAGCTCAGATTATGGTTAATGTTGGATACCAGCCCTCTGTCAAACTAAGAGGGTCCTGGTGGAAGCTTCAGAGCAAGGAAGGCTGGGTCTTATCTCTGGTTCCTATAGGCACAACTGAGTCTTTTGCATGTTTATAAGGACAGTCTCAGGTAGCTGAGGCCCTCTTTTTCCTAGTCAAGAACTCATCTACCCACTTGAAAGGTATTTTAGACATCTGAGACAAATGTGCAGTTGTTTAATTCCACAACTTATCAGAGAATGTCGGGCAGTATAAACATATTTTGAAAATGTTTATTTATTTAAATACATATACATTTGCACTTGTAGAAAAGTGTTACTAGAAGTCAAATAAGTTTTTTAATGGGTTTTAATAATGTAAATACACCTACCTATACACAAAAACTGCACACACACCGAGATTTACCAGAAAGAGGGCCCATTTTATTTGCTAAATAGGCATGTGCTCAAAGACTGTGATGTTATTTCCCTTTTCTGGATTAATTTGGGGGCTAGGTAGGGTGAGATCTGGTGGGATCATGCCACCCATGAAATCCTTGCCTAATGGTAAGAGAATTTCCCCAGTCTCTTTTTCTAATTGGGAATGTTCCAAGCAGGTGACATGCCAACCAAGTTTCTCTCTTCCCTTTGGGTTGCTCATATACTTCATTCAACAGTCTCTGGAAACATCTCAATCATCATTTGAAACAACAGTCTCCTTATTTATGGCTCCTGGGTGAGGAAATACTCTTCTTAGCAGTAGATTCATTTTGCTTTTGTTCAACATCAAGGCAAAGCTATAATCTTGTTTGATGTTTAGAATTAATTAGCCAAGCAATAGATTTCCTTCTTTCTGATGATCCAATGGGTCCATTTGAGGTTTCTCAACTTATTATATGTTGCTTCATGTTTCCTTAAAAGCACCATATATCCCACACTTAATCATAGCATAAAGATTGACAATCTCCTTGGAAATTCTTTAACCACATGGAAGTTTTATGATATAATCAGTGCTCTGAAAAGTTTTCAGGCAGAAATTCTATTATTTCTGATAATTGAACATATTGTTATGTAAGAGATGACAAATAGATGGAAGTCAATGTGGGTTTTGTCTGTTTATTTTTTGTTTTTTTTTTTGTTTTGTATGCTTGTTTCTGGATAACTTTGAGTTAGGAGCAAGAGTACATACAGATGTAGAATCACCTAAATGTTTGGAGATAGTTTTTATAAGACTTTTTCCAAACTCTCCATTTTCCCTCAAACACAAATAAATTCCAAATTACTAACCTATTGAGCCTCTACTGTAAGAAAACTGCCAGCTGTTGCTTTTTTACTTTAATATGAGAGACTCTTTCCTTCTCCATTGAGACCCTTTCAAAGAAATTATAACTATCTATGTTGTATTTGGCTACATAGGTGGAGTTGATCAGCCATATTTTTATTGTGGCAGATTTTTTCATGTTTACCCTATTCCCTTTTGAGGAATATGGTGCCTTTGTCATTGGTTTCTTGGCAGTAATACAGAATGATAAAGAGAATATTAGAATAAAAACCAGGAAACCAGTTTTCCTTCAGGTTCTGCCATTACTAATCTAGATGAACTTCAGGGGGAATCACTCGACCCTAATTATGTCACAATTCTCTCATCTGCAAAATGAGAGTGTTGAACTTGATTTTTTCAGAATCTGATTCTATGAGTGGGCACAATCTCATATCACTCCTTGTTTACACATTTGTGCCCAAATAAACTTGAAGTTACTATTTTAATAACTGAGAGGATAAAGTAACACACTTTTTTTTCGGAATTTCAGAAAATTAGAGAAAACTAAAGGAATATGATTTAAATACTAAATATCACCCTTACACCAACCAGGGATAATTACTGTCAATGTTTGTTATATTGGTTGCCAGTGTTTTTCTTTTGCATATGCACAGGTGTTTTCACAAATATATTTTGTAGTTGAATAAAAATATATTTATAAAACTTAATCATACTGTACGTATGGCATAGCTTGTTGCTTTATTTCACTCATTATTAATTATGATCATATTTCTGTTTTGTTAAATGTTCTTCACATATATTAGTTTTAATGGCAAAAGTGTTTTCTTCTAGCACAGTTCCCCAAGGAAAGAAATAATCCAGGAAATTTTAGCTTTAATTATAATATTTCTATAAACATTTATTTAAAAAAAATTCTTCCTATTTGGATAGTTAGGTTGTTGTAATTTTTGCTACTATAATTGATGCTGTGTGGACATACTTGCATATGAGTATTTGAGAACTTGTCTGATTACCACTTCAGAAGAGTATATGAGTTATCTTTTGATGCACAAATTACCCCCAACATTTAATGTATTGAAATAGTCACGAACATTTATCGCACAGTTCTTGTGGGTCAGGAATTTGGGAGGAGCTTAGCTGGATGGGTGGTTCTGGTTCAAGGTGTCTTGAGAATTACAGTCAAGAGGTCAGCTGGAGCTGCAGTCATCTGAAGGCTTGAATTGGAGGCAGATTTTTTCTTACCCTATTCCATTTTGAGGAATATGGTGGCTTTGTCATTGATTTCTTGGCAGTAATCCAGAATGATAAAGAGAATATTAGAACAAGAACCAGGAAACCAATTTTCCTTCAGGTTCTGCCATTACCAATCTAGATGAATTTCTAGGGTCTGCTTCCATGTGGCTCACTTTCACTGACAAGGCCTTAATCCATTATCTGCTGGACTCTCCATGGTTATTTAAGTGTCCTCACAACATGAAAAGTGGCTTACACAGGGCAAGTAACTAAATAGAAAGCAAGGCAGATGCTACAGTCTTTTATGATGTAGGCTAACCTTAAAAGTCATGCTCCATAATTTTTTCAATAACCTATTGGTTACACCCTGTTCAATATGGGAGGGGTCCAGTCAAGGATGGACATGAATTTAGGACATGAGAATCATTGGGGGCCATCTTGGAGGCTGGCTACTGCAGATAAATTCTTAAAAATTCCATTATGGGATCATATTAACAAGTGATTTTAGAAGAAAACAATTTTAGTGATCATGTTGTTTAATATGTAGTTATTCATATGTAAACAAAATATACAATCTTATGTCCTCCAGTTCTCTAGCCCTCTTGGTTTACCTTGTTCTTTTATATTTAATATTTAATTAATGGTTGAATCTCCTATCTGTATAGGGATATTGTGAGAAACTCGGAATTCTTCTCCACCCAAAAACCCAAGGATTTTACAAGTTTTACTGCTTTGGTCACCTATTTCTGTAAATTTACAATTTCATTGACTTTTCCATCTCCTCTCTGGATTTATTTTCCTGTAGTTGCTGCCCAATTCCCAGACTGCTTTGTTATACGTAGGTTATAATCTCCATTATTTCATCAAGTATTTCAAACAAAAGATTGTTGTATATAGTCAATTTTTATTAATGAATTGGGGTAATAAGGACAATTGTAGTCCCACATGGTATTTAAAAATTACTCAAAGTTTAACATTAAACATTGCTGTCCCAAAATTGTATCGACTGTGTCTCCACTCAAGAGATTTACTACTGGCCCAAATTTACAACTTAAGCCCAAATTTACAACTTCTTGGTTTTCCTTCCTTTTTGCTTACTTACATCTCTTCTATTTATTCTTAAGTCCTATCCCAAGTTTATTTGAGGAAACTAAAATTTGTTTGCTTCATTATGCAGAATAATTCAGTTCTATTTCTAGCATAACATTTTCTTCCAAATTTACTTATAGGAAGTTACACCTTTGACACCCAAGAGGTCTATAAATAATTTTTTAAGGATTCTCAATGTAGGCCCCCAATCTCTTCTGGTTCGTAAGGTTTCTGCTGAAAGGCCCACAGTTAGCCTGAAAGGGTTCCCTTGGTATGTGGACTGCCCCTTCTCTTTCATTGCCTTTAAAATCTTTTGCTTTTTATTGACTTTGGAGAATCTGATGACTATGTCTTGGGGATGGTTGTCTTGTATAGCCTCTTACAGGGGCTTTGGAATTTCCTGAATTTGCATGTCATTGTCTCTAGTGAGGTTGGGGAAATTTTAGTGGAAATATCCTCAAATATGTTTTCCAAGTTGCTTACTTTCTTTCTATCATGTTCAGGAATTTCTATTAGTCATAAATTTGGTCTCTTTACATAATCTCCTATTTCTCAGGAGTTTTGTTCGTTTTTCAAATTCCTTTTTCTTTATGTTTGTCTACTTGTGTTTATTTGAATAAGCAGTCTTCAAGCTCTGAGATTCTTTCCTCAGCGTGGTCTTTTCTGTTTGATGCTTCCTGTTGCATTGTGAATTCCAGTAGTGAATTTTTCATTTCCAGAAGTTTGGTTTAATTTTTCTTAAAATGGTACTGAACATTGCAGGATTCTATCTGCAGAAGTTCCACAACAGGTAAGCGGAGACTGCCAGTGAGAGAACTATGGTGATGGCCACTGGCAAGCACTTTGGCTGCGCAGCTGAGGCTGTGCTATAAGTGGGCATGGCCAGACAGGGACCCTGGGAGAGGCTGGTAGACAGAGGGGTACTCAAATCAGACTGGTCCAGTTTTATGGGCAAGATAGCACAGCTCTGTCCAGGTCGAACAGCAAAAAAAGGCTGTGGGGGATGGGTGCCCATGACCATGCTCCGTTACACCTGTTCCTGTGCCAAACACTGTATAGGCCGGAATTTTGTCTCTGCCAACTCTCTGGGAAGTTCTTGCCAATTCAAATGTTTGTGGGAGTCATGAGGTTTCCCACAGCTAGGATCCCAAAGGTCCGTGGTAAAAGCAGGCCATTCCATGCCTATTTCACTCACTACTTCCCTAGGAGCTGCTTGGGGCCAGGAATGAGTGTTGGTCCTTGGCAACTCTGTGCAGGGTTCCCAGCTTCCTCCCCTTTCAGTCTGGGATCTGTGTCCTCCCTCTGTCTACTCTCAAGGCCTTGTTTCTGAAGATATTCTGAGTGTGCCAATCTACTCAATGGTCTGGTCTCTGTTGGTGGGAGAAGCTCTTCCTGGCTATGTCTAGTCAGCCATCTTGGCTCTCTCCTCTTCAATTTCTTGGGTAAATATTTTATGGTTTTCATTGCAGAGATATTTCACTTCTGTGGTTAATTCCTAGGTATTTTACTTGTAGCTATGGTAAATGGGATTACTTTCTTGATTTATTTTCAGGTTATTTACTATTGACATATAGAAATGTTATGGATTTTTGTATATTGGTTTTGTATCTTGCAATTAACTAAATTTGCTTATCAGTTCTTATAGTTTTTTTTTTTTGTGTGTGTGTAGTCTAGTTTTGCTCAAATATAAGATCATATCGTCTGCAAACAAAGATAATTTGACTTCTTCCTTTTTAAATTGGATGCCCTTTGTTTCTTTCTCTTGTCTGATTGCTCTAGTTAGGACTTCCACCAGTAGGTTGAATAGCAGCATTAAAAGTCAGCATCCTTGTCTTATTCGACATCCTAGAAGAAATACTTTCAGTTTTTCCCCCATTCAGTATACTAGCTGTGGGTCTGTCATATGTGGATTTTCTTATGTTGAGATATATTCCTTCTATAGCCATTTTTAAGAGTTTTTATCATAAAGGAATGTTGGAATGTATCAAGTGCTTTTACAGCATTAGTTGAAATAATCACATGGTTTTTGTCCTTCGTTTTGTAAATATGATGTGTCACTTTCATTGGTTTACATACATTGAATCATCCTTGCATCCCTGGGATAAATCTCACTTGGTCATGATGAATAATCTTTTTAATGTGTTGTTGAGTTCAGTTTGTTACTATTTTCTTGAGGATTTTTGCACCAATATTCATTAGGGTTATTAGCCTGTACCTTTCTCTTATGATATGTCTTAGGTTTTGGCATCAGGGCAGCTAATACTGGGTTTATAGTATGAGTTTGGAAATAGTCTCTTCTCCTCTGTTTTTCTGTAAAAGTTTTAGCAGGAGTGGTATTAGTTCTTTAAATGTTTGGTAAAACTTAGCAGGAAAGGTAGTGGGTCTCAGGCTTTCCTTGCTTGGAGACATTTTGTTATGACTTCAATCTCATACTTCTTGTTTGTCTATTCAGGTTTTAGATTTCTTCGTGGTTCAATCTTGGTAGATTGTACATGTATAGGAATTTATCCACTTCTTCGAAGTTTTCCAATTTATTGGCATATAGTTGCTCATAGTAGTCTCTAATAATCCTTTGAATTTCTTCAGTATCTGTGAAAATGTCTCCTTTTTCATCTCTAGTATTATTTATTTGGGTATTCTCTTTTTCTAAGTTAGTCCAGCTACAGCTTTGTTTATTTTACCTTTCAAAAAGCGTACTTTTTGTTTCATGGATCTTTTGTATTGTTTTCTTCATTTCAGTGTCAATTATTTCTGTTCTGATCATTTCTTTTACTAATTTTCAGTTTCATTTGCATTTGCTTTTTTAGTTCTTTAAGACTCATTGCTAGGTCGTTTATTTGAAGCTTTTAGACTTATTTGATATAGGCACTTATTGCTGTAAACCTTCCTCTTAGTACTGCCTTTGCTGTTCCTCTTAAGTTTTGGTAACTTATGTTTCCACTTTCATTTGTTTCAAGAAAGTTTTCAATTTCCTTCTTAATTTCTCAAATGACCCACTGATTATTTAGGTGTATGCTGTTTAATTTCCATGTATTTTTATGATTTTCAATGTTTCTCTTTTTATTGCTTTCTAGTTTTATTCCATTGTGACCAGAAAAGATACCTGAGATGATATATATATTTTTGTTTTCGAACTCATTTTGTGGCCTGACATATGATCTATACTTGAGACTGTTCCATGTGGTGAAGAAAAAATGTATTCTGTAGCCAATGGATAAAATTTTCTGTAAATATCTGTTAAATCCATTTTGTCTATAATGCAAATTGAGTTCAATGTTTCTCTGTTGATTTTTTTGTCTGGAAGATGTGTTCGAAGTAGAAAGTGGTGTGTTGAAGTATCTAGTAATGTTCGCATTAGAATCTATCCCTTTCATTAGTTCTAAAAATGTTTATTTTATATATCTGAGTGCTCCAGTATTGGGTGCATATGTGTTTATAATTGTCAGATTCTCCTGATGAATTGACCCCTTTATCATTATGTAATGACTTTCTTTGACTCTTTTTATGGTCCTTGCCTTGCAACCAATTTTGTCTGATAAAAGTGTAGTGACTCCTGCTTATATTTAGTTTCCATTTGCACGGAATATCTTTTACCATTCTTTATGTTTTTAGATTGGAGTGATTAGTCCATTTACATTCAAAGTTATTATTGATAAGTAAGGACTTAATATTTTGATATTTGTTTCCTGGTTGTTTTGTGGCCTTGTTTTTCTTCTTTCTTACCTTCCTAGTTTCCTTTTTGTGAAAGTGATTTTCTCTTGTGCTGTTTTAATTTCTTACTTTTTACTTTTTGTGTATCTGCTGTAGGTTTTTTGGCTTGAGGTTACCATGGGACTTCCAAATAACATCTAGTGACCCATTATTTTAAACTGATGGCAACTTAACACTAACTGGTATTAATGTTAGAAACAACTAACAAATAAGCAAAGAGAAAATAATAACAACTCTACACCTTAACTTCATTCTACCCCTGACCCCTGCTTGTTAACTTTTTTCTATTTTTATCTTATCTCATTTATATATTATTATATATATATATATATATAATGTCTATGAGTTGAACAGTTGTTATAGTTATTTTCGATTGGCTCATCTTCTAGTTTTACTGAAGATATGAGCAGTTAACACTCTACAATTAGAGTGTTATAATAGTCTGTGTTTTTCTGTATACTTATTAGTGATACTTACTTATCAGTGAATTTTTTATCTTCAGATGATTTCTTATAGCTTGTTAATGTCTTTTTCTTTCAAACTGAAGAACTTCCTTTAGTAGGACTAACCTGGTATTGATGACATCCCTTAGCTTTTATTTTTTCTGTGAAAACCTTTATTTGCATTTCATGTTTAAATGATATTTTCACTGCATACACTATTCTAGGATAACATCTTTTTTTCCCTTAATCACTTTAAATATAACTTGCCACTTGTTCCTAGCCTGTAAGGTTTCCATTGAGAAAGCTGCTGCCAGACATATTGGAGCTCCTTTGTATGTTATTTATTTCTTCTCTTTTGTTACCTTTAGGATCTTTTTCTTCATCCTCGACCTTTGGCAGTTTGATTATTAAATGTCATGAGGTAGTCTTACTTGGATTAAATCTGCTTGCTTCGTGTTTTATAATGTTCTTGTACGTGAATATTAATATCTTTCTGTATGTTTGGGATAGTCTCTGCTATTATCCCTTTTAATAAATCTTCTGATATCTCTCTCTAATTTCTATTTATTGCCAATAACTCTTAGATTTGCCCTTTTGAGGCTCTTTTCTAGGTCTTGTAGTTGTGTGTCATTGTTTTTTATTCTTTTTTTCTTTTGTCTCCTCTGTGTATTTTCAGATAGTCTGTTTGAAGCTCACTAACCCTTTCTTTTGCTTGATCAATTCTGCTTCTGCAAGACTGATGCATTCTTTAGTATGTCAATTGAATTTTTCAGCCTCAGAATTTCTGCTTGTTTTCTTAAAATCATTTCAATCTCTGTTAAATTTGTCTGTTAAGATTCTGAATTCCTTCTCTGCATTATCTTGAATTTCATTCTATTTCCTTAAAACAGATGTTTTGAATACTCTGTCTGAAAGATCACATATCTCTGTTACTCCAGGATTGGTCCCAGGTGTCTGGGTCAGACCTGCAGCTGGCATAGTACTGGGTTTGCCCAAGGTCTGTGGTGACAGTTGCCTGGTTACCACTGATGGCCCAAGGGCTCTTTATTCAGCAAGTGGTGAATTCAGCCAGACCTGTGTCTTTCCCTTCAGGGAAATGGGTTCTCTCTGGCCCAGGGTAGGTTTAAAAGCACTGTCTGATAACTAGGGCCTGGAGTCAGGAACTTTAGTAATCTACTGGATGTTTTATTTTACTGTGGCTGAGTTTGTACTTAACTTGCAAGACAAAGTCCTTTTTACTGTTTACTCTCCTTTTGCAGAAGGACTCTCTCCCCATGGCTACCATAGCTGGGAATGTGCTGGGTCACATCTGAAGCCAGCATGGTGTTGGGTCTTGCCAAAGGCCCATGATGAGAACTGCCTGGCTACCACTGATGTTTATTCAAGGCCCAAGTGCTCTTTAGTGAGCAGTTGGTGAATCCTATCAGGACTGGGTTTTTTCATTCAACGCAGCGGGTTCCCTTCTGGCCTCGGGTGTGTCAAAAACTGTTGTCTGAGAGCTAGGGCCTGGAATGGGGACTTCAGGACTCTGCTTGGTAGTTTATTTTACTGTGGCCAAGCTGGTATTCAAGTTGCAAGACAATGTCGTCTTTACATTTCCCTCTCATTTCTTCAAGTAGAAGGAGTTTCTCTTGAAGTTGTGAGCTGCACTCTCTGGAGTTGAGGGAGGGGTAATGCAATCACTCCCATGGCCATCCCAACTGATGTCTCACTAGGTTTTATGTACCCCAAGTCCACTGGTTCCAAGCCCAGCACAGCACCAGGATTCTCCCAGTCTTGCAGTCCTTGTGGTCTAGACTGCCTTTCAGATTTAATTTGGACCCCAGAGCCCTTTAGCCCACAATGTCGAGGCTAGCTAGAATTCAGGTTCTGACTGTTGAGATGGACAATCCCCTCTGGCTAGGGCTGGTCTAAATGCTCCCTCCACAGGTGCTGGCTGAAGTCTGCCCTATGTTCTTTCTGCTGTGACAAGACTACAACTGAGTTCCAACACAAAGTCCCACAATCACTGTGCTCTGCCTCCTCCAAGCACACAGAATCCTCTCTGTGCCAGATGGCCACTTCCAGGGAATATGAGAAGGGTGGTGTCAGCAATTCAAGACTGTCTTTCCTATCCTCTTCAGAGCCTTTTTCCTTGCTATAATATTAAAACCAGGTACTGTGATCACTCACCTGATTTTCGGCTGCTATGAAGGTGCTTTCCTGTGTGGACAGTTGTTCAATTTGGTGTTCCTCAAGAGGCAGAGGGGGATGATCACTGGAGAGTTCTATCTGGCCATCTTGCTCCACCTTTTCTTTAGTCTTTTTTAATCTGGAACTGTTTCTACGTCTTTGTGTTTCACAGCATCGACACTTTCAAAGAATGCAGATTCCTTATGTTGTTAAATAGCCCCCAGTTTGAGTTTGTCAGTATTTTCTCATGATTAGACTCAGGTTGTGTGCTTCTGGCAGGAAGTGCAAAGGTGATGTTATGTTTTTCTCAGTGGATTACATCAGAGGCACATGCTGTCGATCTGTCCCATTGAAAATGATGGGGGATTTATTTTTAATATCAATTTTTTTCTTGATACTCAGAATTCTTCTAAATGATTAAAATGTGATGGCTTTGTAGGTTTTTGGAATTTCTTCATAAAGTTAATTTATTATAGTTCTGTTTTTAAAAATCAAAGAAATTAAGCTTCTTGCCTATAATGCTCTTTCGTTTTTTTACTTACTGAAGCCTTGTTAGATTTAACTCAAATTCCACCTCCTCCATGAAGTCATCTTTTTAATCTTTTTAGCCTAATCAGAAGTAATTCTTTTTTGAATTGAAACCTTGAACAAAAGAATCTAATGTCAAATCTGGTATATTGTAGGCACTCAGTGAACTATCTATCACTTTCTGCTTTTTTACTTCTCATATGACATCTCACATACACTGTATTTTAAATATTTATTTGTATTATGGGTTTTTAGATTCAAAAGGAATATCAACCATAAGCTAATGTTATTTCATTTTACTTATGAAGGAATCGAGCAACAAAAGTTTGTATAACATTCTGATGTTAAAAAGTTCAGCTTTAGTGACATTAAGTCTAGTATTTGGAGTTCCTAGAATCTTAGAATTTTAAGATTCTTAAAATATTTTAAGAATCTTAAAATAGAATTTTAAAACTGACAAGGGCTTTTTTCTCTGGAGATGCTACAGAGGATAAGGTGATGATTTAGCAGTTGTAGCTCTAGGTTCCTACCACTCAGTTCAACAAAGTTTCTCTGACTTTATCTATTTTATATCTTGGGGTTTTCTGTAAGAATTCTTATGAAAAAAAGGAGTCAGCTGCTAAAAAGAAAACAAAAGATAAAGATATGGGAAGAATCACTCTATCCCTTATCAACTGAGCGCACAAATGTCCTGCTAGGGGATCTTCTAATCTATACTTTAGATCCTATAGACATGGAACTTACTAAATTCTCCCTTAATAAATATTTACTGAGCACTTTTCATGTACCAGATTTTTTAAGATATTGACAATACAGAGATGAACAAGACAGATGGATACTACTGCCATGTAGATTATAGATTTGACACATAGAAAGATCTTGATGTCAAGTTGAAGTCCACTTGCAATTCTCTTCCCAGGGTCCACAAAGAAAAAGCCAATTGCCTAATGTATTTAAAATCTTTAACTGTATAAAGGCAGATTGGTACTGTCTTTACTTCTCCAGGGTAGAACTCACTTCAACTGTTTTTTAGGACATAGTGTCAAGTCCCTATGCCACTGAAGAAACTCATCCTCAATACCTCTGCCAGATGAACACGAATCTCTGAAGATAGCCAGTACTCCAGATATGGCCCAACCAGTAAAATGCCTGTACTACTCACCTCACTTTTCATACTGTTATCTTATTGATGCAGTCTAATATGGCATTTATTTATTTGTTCATCCAATAAAAACAACAATCTTGTTCATGGTCTTTGCAATTTAAAGGGAACTGCACATATTTTATTCTTATTTAGTGTACTTAGGTATAAATCTCCAATATTTGAGTCTTTTTCCTGTTTTTCCAGGTTATCGGCTATCTTTTCAAACTGTTTGCTGTCCAAATTTGGGTTACACATTATCTATAATGTCACATAATCTATAATGTCAATGACATTGATTTTAGACCGGGCGCAGTCATTCACGCCTGTAATCCTAGCACTTTGGGAGGCTGAGGTGGGCAGATTGCCTGAGCTCAGGAGTTCAAGACCAGCCTGGACAACATGGTGATACCCCATCTCTACTAAAATACAAAAAATTAGCCAGGTGTGGCAGCATGTGCCTGTAGTCCCAGCTACTTGGGAGGCTGAGGCAGGGGAATTGCTTGAACCTGGGAGGTGGAGGTTGCAGTGAGCTGAGATCGCCATACTGCACTCAACCTGCGTGATAAAATGAGATTCTGTCTCCCATCCCACCCCCTTAAAAAAAAAGACTGATTTTAACAAGAACAAGGCTTAGAGGAGAATCCAGTAGACTGTCATCAAAGACCTTCTTTCCCGCATCAGAGCTGACCTCATTTCACTAATCGACTGTCTTTCTATGCGTAATTATTTAGCTAGTTTAACTAATTATACTACTATCCAATATGCATTTTTTTCATTTCTCCCATATTAAGGCATTTGTTCAACATATTCTTAAAATTGAGAAGCATTATGTTTTTGAGTTTTCTGATCTACAAATATAATGACCAATGCCAAAAAAAAAAATGATATTTTAGGAATGCCTGTTTTTACTGAGTCCCTATTGGTTCCTGGTGATAAATGCTTCTCTTATAAGTAGTGAATTTTAATAAACCCTGGAAATTCTATAACACATTATAATTAAACAAATAATTTTCACAGTGCTGCCCACTGAGTGTAACTTTCAAGAGGAAAGATTTTTAGTGAGAAGGATTCCACTGTGTAGACGTCCTACATGAGGACTCTGGTAGCTAGAGAATGACAATTTTAGTTAAGCAACTGTCTACTGTCCCAGTCTCATCAGACTTAGATCACTTTAATTTTTCACCTGTGCCTTTTTGATCAGTCAGTAACGCTAACTTACTAAATAAATTATTGAGGCTGGATATTCTACCAAACATTTAAAAAATACACTTTTTTATTCACTTGTTGGAAAAAGAAAATTTTTGTGCCCTCTTAACAATGTGGGGTCTTGCACAGAGTAGTAGCTCAAACACAATTTAAAAATAAATATTTGTTAAAAATATACATATTGATGTTCAGTCATAAGGTGTGGACTTTTGAAATTACTATGGAGACATTTGTTCATGGAGGGAAATGCCTTGATAGAGATTAGAACATTTCTTTGTCTCAACAGCTTTTGTAAATACCAGCAATATATATGGGAGTCAAGGTGTTGAGTGAGATTAAAGAATGAACACTTATTAAAGCATCTAATTTACCCCTGATAGGGGAGAATTATTTTTGCTACATGTTTCTTGGAATAATTTTCCAACCTCTCTTGGAATGAACAAGAGTACTTTTCAGCCTGGGTTTTATAGAAGAGCATTTTACCATATCTGTCTTTCCCAGATATAGCTCCTTATATGCCTGACAAATTATATATGGAAGTGGAAAATTGCTATTTTTATTGGCCTAAAGTATAGCCTTTTGTGCTAAAGCAGAAACAAAAAAAATGAAATACATGTTTTGCTTTCTATTGCTTACAAAAATTTTCACTTAAAAAACTATGTTTCTAAAACTATTTGCTATTTGTGGGTAATATTGAACAACATTTTCAAAAAATTCTTGAAGAAATTCTAAAGAGAAAATAATTATGAGGCTTCTCTTTTTAATTCTACTTTTTAAAGAAAAAGTAAATGTATAAGAATAAGATGAATAACAAACTCCGTTTTTATTGACCCACAATTTACCAGCTCCTTCATACAATTGCCTCACCTTCCTCCCACTAAAATATGTAGTACTTTTTGAGTTCAAGCTTCCTTATTTCCAAATATTATTCCATTTATTTCCATTTGGTAAGAATATAAGGCAAGGGAAGTCAAAGAGGGGAATGTATACTGGAGTGGAATTCTGGAATTATGCTATCAGTTGAATTTTATTTCCCCAAATATGACACATTGGAATAACAATCCCCAGTATCACAGAATGAGACCTCATTTGGAGATAGGTCATTAACAGGATAATCAAGTTAAAATGAGATCTTTAGGGTGGGTTCTAACCAGTGTAACTGCTGTCTTTACAAAAATGGGAAATGTAGAGACAGAGATGGACATACATAAGAGAGAGATGAAATGAAGAGACACAGGAGAAGATGGCCATCTATAGGCCAATGAAAGAAGCCTGGAACAGATCTTGCCCTCACAGCCCTCAGATGACAACAAAATTGCTGACCTCTTGATTTCAGACTTTCAGCTTCCAAAAGTGTGACATAATACATTTCAGTTTTTAAGCCACTCAGTTTGAGTTACTTTTTTAGAACGACCCTAAAAAACCCATACAGTTTATATGGAATTGTTTACAAATGTAAGAATGCTTACTACAGCTAACAGTTATGTCTATGTGCCAGGTTATTAGAAAGCTCTAAGCAATCTAAACATATTAACTCATTTAATCTTTACAACAACCCTTATGAAGTAGGTACCATTAATTTTTAGATGACAAAGCTGAGTCTCAGAAAAGTTAATACAGTTGTCCTAAGTCACCCAGTTAGTAAGAGCTGGAGTTGGAGCTTGAATTAAGGTAGCTTTGTACTCCGGCATGTATTCTTTTACCACTATATTAGATACCACACATCCCCTAGAGAGAAATAATCAAATTAATTAAAGTAATCCTAATTATGTTTCCATAATTAGCAAGATTCCATTTTCATGGGTGAGATTTTCAGTGTTAGTGTTTTAGTTTCCTGTAGCTGCTATAACAAATTACTGCAAGTTGGTTGACTTAAAACAACAGAAATTTATTCTCTCACAGTTTTGGAGGCCAGAAGTCTGAGCTCAAGGCCCACAATTCCTCCAGAGGCTCTTGAGAAGGTTCTGTTCTTTATGTTTTTCAGCTTGTGGTGGCTGTCAGCATCCCCTGGTATTTCTTGGCTGTATTACTCCAATCTCTGCCTCTGTGGTCACACTGCCTTTTGCTCTTCTGTCTGTGTGTATCTCTTCTCCGTGTCTTTTATAAGGGCACTTCTCATTGGATTTAGAGCCCAGATAATCCAGGAAGATTAGCTTATCTAAAAAACCACAATTTAATTACATCTGGAAAGGCTTTTTTTTTTCTCACCCAAATAAGGTGACATTTAAAGTTCCAGGGAGTTGACATGAACACATCTTTTGGGGGAAGCCACCTTTTAATCAACTGCAAGTTTATGTTGTATTTCTTTAAGTTAATGTGCTTTTCCTGTGATCATGGTGCAGCAATATCATTTAAGTAAGCTAGTGAAGAAGTACAATGACAGAAGGGAAGGGTAGACGAGAGGAGAGAAGGATGAAAGAAAGGAGAGAAAAATATTATCCTTAGGAAGAATAAACATTAAAAACTGCTATGTGTATCAACATTTGCCACCAAAGTTCAGCAAATGTTGCTATTTGAAAAGAATTTAAAACAAGTAAAAACTGATAATTAGGGAAATATGGTTAAGTGTTTGAATAAATATATTAGAAAAATGGCTTTTTAGGGCCATTGAGATGATCTACTTTAAAATTACAAGCCCTTAAAAACAGCATTATCATAAGAAAAAAATGTAATTAATCATCCTGATCTTTAATAGATCTATCTCTCTGTCCTTGTTTCTATGGCAAACAAAATATAACATTTCAGTGCAGTTTTGTGCTACTACAAGACTAAGAAACAGTTTGTCATGAGACTAAAAAACAGTTTGTCATTGGCAAGCTTTGTGAATGCAAAACAATAGTGAGTCTTCTGCATGTGAATGTTCATAACTTGCCAAAACCTAGTTCAAAATCTGGATTTATAAGAAAATAAAATGTTATTTATAACAGGAAAGTTGGAACTTTCCTAAAAGTTTTCACACCCTAATGATAGTATACAATGAGCATGAACAGGCAATTCACAAAAGAAACAATATAAACACTAGAAAAAAAAAGTTGAAACTTAGTAATAAGCAAATAAATGCAAATTAAATATTTTTCACCAGAGTGGCAGTGATGAAAAGAATAATAATATCTGTTATTGTAAAATGGGTAAATGAAAAGGCATTTTCCTAATTGTTGGTGGGCTGTAAACTAGCATCAATTTTCCCAAAGGAAAATCGGATACATGTACATCCAAAGACTTTGAATAGTGCAGATATTTTGACCCAACAATTTTACCTATAGACAATGTACTCTAAGGAAATAAGAATGCGTGTGTTCAAATACGTATGCGAATGTATGTGGCTTATTTTAGTATGTTTGTATTAGTCACAAATTATAGATAACATGTAGGTCCAACATCAAGATATTGGCTGAATGATGTAATTGACATATCAGAATCTGTGCAGCTGCTGGTAAAAATGATACAGATCTATACTGATTGGCAAGAAAAGGAATTGTGTTAATGATACACTGGCACGTGAAAAAGGTTACAGAAAGAAATGCTTCAATTGGTGTGAAAAGCATAATTTATTTATATGTTTTATTCAGATCTTTCTATATATGTTTTACTTTTTTTTTTTTTTTTTTTTTTTTTTTTTTGAGACAAAGTTTCACTCTTCTTGGTCAGGCTTGAGTGCAATAGCACCATCTCGGCTTACTGCAACCTCCGCCTCCTGGGTTCAAATGATTCTCCTGACTCAGCCTCCCGAGTAGCTGGGATTATAGGCGCCTACCACCATGCTCAGCTAATTTTAGTATTTTTAGTAGAAACGAGTTTTCACCATGTTGACCAGCCTGGTCTTGAACTCCTGGCCTCAGGTGATCCGCCCGCCTCGGCCTCCCAAAGTGCTGGGATTACAGGTATGAGCCAATGCACCCTACAGTTTTACATATTTTTTACACAGAGAAATATCTGGCAGCAAAACATAATATTATTAATTTAATATGAGTATAATCTCAGAATGTTAGAATCAATATATATTTATTAATATAATTATGTTATAAATATTATAAATAATATTAAGAATATTATGTAGAATAGATAATGAGATTGCATAAAACTTTTTTGGTATTTTTATTGTTTTCTAACTTTTAATAATGAATTTGAACTACATGTAAAATAAATATACTCTTTAGTGAGTTCTCTATCACAAAAGGAACCAGTATGTTAGGCAATGTTCACAAAGACATTTTGAGATTTGTCTCATTAAATTTTGCATTGTGGACATACATAGTTAATAGAAACTACACATGAAAAATTTCTTAAGGTAAAATTTTATAATTTGTTGCCATAGAAAATAATACATTTTAAAAATTAAATACAAAATCCAATAATATGCTTCTGCTTCTTTCTAAAGAATAGGTGTTTAAAATTTACAATAGATATGTGATTGTCAGGATTATTTAGGGCAGAAAGAAATAAGATAAAATGAAGAGGAAATAGGGCAGATTTTAAAATAAGATAAAGATTTTTCTGCTATTCTTGCTACTGCTTGCTTTATATTCTAGAATAAAACACTGCCAGAACCTTTACTCACATTCAGCTCAATTCAATACATGTTTTTTGAGCTCCTAAAAGTCATCACACCAGTATCACAATCCTCAAAGAGACCAAGCCCTGACCCTTCCATATTCAAGCAATTTCCTGATTCATGCAAAAGAGGAACTTTACTAGTAGCACTCGGAAATGTTATACTGGCAATGTGACTCTGAGGAGTTCTTATTTTTTTATTGTATGAAATTACGGAGTTCAATGTGATGTTTTCATATACGTATACATTGTGGAATGATTAAATCAATTCAATTAACATATCCATCACTTCACATTTTTTTCGTGGTGAGGACATTTATAATCTACTCTCTTAGCATTTTCAAGTACAGAATACATTGTTATTAACTATAGTTACCATGTTATACAGTAGATCTCCAGAATTAATTCCTTCTGTCTTAATGAAACTTTGTACCCTTTGACATCTTCCCATTCTCCTTCAACCCCCCAACTCCCAGTAACCACCATTCTACTCTCTACTGCTATGCGTTCGACTTTTTAAGATTCCATAAATAAGTGAAACCATGAGGTATTTGTCTTTCTGTGCCTCACTTATTTCGCTTAACATAATGTCTTCCAGGTACATTCATGTTGTTGCAAATGAAATAATTTTCTTCTTTTTAAAAGCTGAATGATATCATATATATAAAACGTTTAAAAATATTTGTAGTTATTAGTTTTCTTTCATTTGCACTATACTTGAATGCCACTATAGGCAGAAGGTTGAGTTTAAAAGCCAATGCTTTCTCAAATTAAACATGAACTCTCTGTACCTTTTCCTTCTTTGGTTTTAAATTGCTCCAAGAAAAATTATAGATAAGATAAATAAGACTAAGAAGTAGGCTCTCTCTCAGGGTTGGGTGTCTTAGCCTTCAGTTAGTTTGATCACCAAGTTGAAGGTGGTTATAACTGCAACACATCTGTCATCTCATGTTTTGAATCTGTTTATTTAAATATAGTTAAAATATGTATTACTCGTTGCATATCCATGTTAAAAAAGTAAGGTAGAGCACAGAAGGCTTAAAATGAGGGAAATCACTGTCCATTTTTTCACTATTACCCATTCCCACTGCAGATTCTTTCCAAGCAACTATTTTAAACTATTTTCTGTTTGTTCCCTTCATGTTGCTAAATAATATACCTATATATATTGCATTCTCTGCTTCCTGATATTGAGGATAGGATATTCTATTAGACTACCTTCCAGCTTCTTGCTAAGCCTTGCAAAATAATCATATGCTTTAAGTTTAGGTAAATAAATGAACACTATTTGCATTAAGAAGAAGAAATACATGATTCCTCAGTGCCAAGTAGTGACCTTAGAGCACATTTTTTTCCAATAAAACTTTTGTGCCCCAAAGTTGCTAATTATTTTACTTTTTATTAGAGGATTTTCTCATAAAGTGATTACATTTCCCAACAGAGTTTTATCAGAGACATTTTGCTGTAAAAGAACAAAAAGACCTGGGTCATAGGTCTTCTATTATTATTATTATTATTATACTTTAAGTTCTGGGGTACAGGTGCAGAACATGCTGGTTTGTTACATAGGTATACATGTGCCATGGTGGTTTGCTGCACCCATCAATCTGTCATCTACATTAGGTATTTTTCCAAATGCTATCCCTCTCTTAGCCCCCCACTCCCTGACAGGCCCTGGTGTGTGATGTTCCCCCTCCCTGTGTCCATGTGTTCTCATTGTTCAACTCCCCCTTATGAGTGAGAACATGCAGTGTGCTTTTCTGTTCTTGTGTTACTTTGCTGAGAATGATGGTTTCCAGCTTCATCCATGTCCCTGCAAAGGACACGAACTCATCCTTTTTTATGACTGCATAGTATTCCATGGTGTATATGTGCCACATTTTCTTTATCCAGTCTATCACTGATGGGCATTTGGGTTTGGTCCAAGTTTTTGCTATTGGCTGTAGGTTTGTCATAAGTAGCTCTTATTATTTTGAGATATATTCCATTAATATCTAGTTTATGGAGAATTTTTAGCATGAAGGGCTGTTGAATTTTGTCCAAGGCCTTTTCTGCATCTATTGAGATAATCATGTGGTTTTTGTCATTGGTTCTGTTTATGTGATGGATTACATTTATTGATTTGCTTATGTTGAACCAGCCTTGTATCCCAGGGATGAAGCCAACTTGTTCATGGTGGAAAAGCTTTTTGACATGCTTCTGGATTCTATTTGCCAGTATTTTATTGAAGATTCTTGCATCAGTGTTCATTAGGGATATTGGCCTGAAATGTTCTTCTTTTATTGTGTCTCTGCCAGGTTTTGGTATCAGAATGATGCTGGCCTCATAAAATGAGTTAGGGAGGATTCCCTCTTTTTCTATTGTTTGGAATAGCTTTAGAAGGAATGATACCAGCTGCTCTTTGTGCCTCTAGTAGAATTCAGATGTGAATCCATCTGGTCATGGACTTTTTCTAGTTGGTAGGCTATTAATTACTGCCTCAATTTCAGAATTTGTTATTGGTCTATTCAGGGATTCAACTTTTTCCTGGTTTGGTCCTGGGAAGGTGTATGTGTCCAGGAATTTATTTATTTCTTCTAGATTTTTCTAGTTTATTTGCGTAAAGGTGTTCATAGTATTCTCTGATGGTAATTTGTATTTCTGTGGGATTGGTGGTAATATCCCCTTTATCATTTTTTATTGTGTCTATTTGATTCTTCTCTCTTTTCTTCTTTATTAGTCTGGCTAGTGGTATATCTATTTTGTTGATCTTTTCAAAAAACCAGCTCCTGGATTTATTGATTTTTTTTGAAGGATTTTTCATGTCTCTGTCTCCTTCAGTTCTGCTCTGATCTTAGTTATTTCTTGCCTTCTGCTAGCTTTTGAATTGTTTTATCTTGCTCCTCTAGTTCTTTTAATCGTGATGTTAGGGTGTCGATTTTAGATGTTTCCTGCTTTCTCTTGTGGTCATTTAGTGCTATCGATTTCCCTTCTGGTACATTGTGTCTTTGTTCTCATTGGTTTCAAATAAATTCTTATTTCTGCCTTAATTTCATTATTTACTCAGTAGTTAGTTATTCAGGAGCAAGTTGTTCAGTTTCCATGTTGTTGTGTGGTTTTGAGTGAGTTTCTTAATCCTGAGTTCTAATTTGATTGCACTGTGGTCTGAAAGACTGTTACGATTTCCATTCTTTAGCATTTGTTGAGGAGTGTTTTACTTCCAATTATATGGTCAGTTTTAGAGTAAGTACAATGTGGTGCTGAGAAGAATGCATATTCTGTTGATTTGGGGTGGAGAGTTCTGCAGATGTCTATTAGGTCCACTTGGTCCAGATCTGAGTTCAAGTCCTGGGTATCCTTGTTAATTTTCTATCTTGTTAATCTGTCTACTATTGACAGTGGGGTGTTAAAATCTCCCACGATTATTGTGTGGGAGTCTAAGTCTCTTTGTAGGTCTCTAAGAACTTGCTTTATGAATCTGGGGTGCTCTTGTATTGGGTGCATATATATTTAGGATAGTTAGCTCTTCTTGTTGCATTGATCCCTTTATCATTATGTAATGCCCTTCTTTGTCTCTTTTGATCTTTGCTGGTTTAAACTCTGTTTTATCAAAGAGTAGGATTGCAACCCCTGCTTTTTTTTTCTTTTTTGCTTTCTTGTTTGGTAAATCTTCCTCCATCCATTTATTTTGAGCCTATGTGTGTCTTTGCATGTGAGTTGGGTCTCCTGAATACAGTACATCGATGGGTCTTGACTTTTTATCCAATTTTCCAGTCTGTGTCTTTTAATTGGGTCATTTATCCCATTTACATTTAAGTTTAATATTGTTATGTGTTAATTTGATAATTGTCAGATTCACCAAGGTTGAAATGAAGATAAAAAATGTTAAGGACAGACAGAGAGAAAGGTTGGGTTACCCACAAAGGGAAGCCCATCAGACTCACAGCAGATCTGTCAGCAGAAACCTTGCAAGCCAGAAAAGAGTGGGGGGCAATATTCAACTTTCTTAAAAAGAATTTTCAACCCAGAATTTCATATCCAGCCAAATTTAGCCTCAGAAGTGAAGGAGAAATAAAATCCTTTACATACAAGCAAATGCTGAGAGATTTTGTCATCACCAGCCCTGCCTTACAAGAGCTCCTGAGGGAAGCACTAAACATGGAAAGGAACAGCTGGTACCAGCCACTGTAAAAACATACAAAACTGTAAAGACTACTGATGCTATGAAGAAACCACATCAACTAATGGGAAAAATAACCAGCTAGCAGGTCTTTTCCTTGTTTACGTACTCCTGGATATAAGGATTACTACATTCTTATGTACTAAAGGGTACACAGAAGGCAAGCGGGATATGCAACCATGCATGTTTAAAAATGTCTTTATTCAATGCACACTTATGATTGATGGTTTGCTAGGATGTAGAAATAGGTAAAGAGCTCTAAAATATAAGAAAAAAATGTAAGAGACAAACTTAGGATATCTAACATTTAACTAACGGATGTTCCACGAAAGAGACCACGAGAATTGGGAGCAGGACATTATTTAAAAAAGGGTACATCTAGATATATAGATAAATAGATAGATATAGTAATAAATATAGTAGTTAAAGAGCCATAAGTTCTAGATGGAAAGAGGAAGCTAGAATTTTCCCCAGGAATTTTGTAGAAATTTTACATTGCCTTCTAGCATCCAGTTTTGTGGATGAGAAGTCTGAAGCTACTCAGATACTTGTTTCTTTCCAGTTGCTTCTGTTTACTCTCTGGGAGCTTTTAGAGTTTTCATTTTCCCTTTGGAATTGTAACATTTCATAACGTGCTTTTCTGTTAGTATTTTTGAAAATTATTTTGCTGGAAATTCAGTTTGCCCTTTCAATGCAGAGCTTTATGGTTCTTTATTCCAGCAAGTTTTCGTTTTGTTTTGGTTTGATATTTTTTTTCTGTAACTCCTATTCAGTCAGATGTTAGACCTCCTAGAATTGTCTTTTTGAAAAATGTCCTTGACTTTATTTTCTCAATTTTTTGCATTTTTTAGGCACTCGAACGTTTAATTTTCAAGAACTCTTTTTTCCTTCAATTGTTTATTTTTCATAGCAGCATGATTAATAAAATTTAATTTGTTGGGTGATATAAATTGGAGGATATTATTACTTGTTCTTGCTATTATTACTGTCCTATCTCCTCAGTTTCTCTTGTGGGAATTTTTTTTCTGTTTATCTTATTTGTCTTTCATATTGTGACACTATTGTTTAAAACATGTTAATTGACAGTTCAATTTTCCATTAAAAGCTGACTGTGACCTCTGTATTTGATTTCATTTTCAGTTAGCGTTCCTACCTATTAGTGATCACACTGAGAGCCGTGGGATTCACATAATGTAAGAAACCGGGCATTTTTTCCTCTAATCTTCTTCATTTTCTCTAGAATGAAAATACCTTTATTTTCATGTCTAAGAATGAGGTTTCTGATTACCATTCCATCTGAAGTGGGGTGTGATGTTGTGGACATGGACTTGGGATGATTATATGCAGACTTTCAACTAATCCCAGGGTTTCAGCCCGTGGCCTCATTACCATTCCCAACATTAGCTTCCCACCTGGGGTTCTGCAGGGTATGTTGCTTCCGTTTTTCTCTGAACTCTTTCTTCAATCACTCTAAGCTAAGGTCTCCTCTGAGGTGCTGCATCATTTACCACTCTTCTATCAGCTTTTTGTTTTCCAAAGTTTTGTGAAATCTATAATCCACTGATAGCCTCTTTCCGATCTTTTGGTCATTCTTGGTTTAACTGCATGTGTCTAAATCATCAAGCATTCATTGAGCACCTGCTTTGTGCTTGTGTGCCATGGGAGGCACAAGACAACTAGAAGAGGCAAAGACCTGCCCTGAATAAACTTAGAATTTAGCAACTGATAAAAGAGCAATGCAAATGATAATGAGTAACAAGTAGTATGACATAGCACTGAACCATATGTCGCAACTGTACAGTGCTATGGGAGCTAAGAGTACCTGGAGTGAGCTCTGGATGACAGAAACGTTTTGAACTTGTGGGAGGAAGAGAATTGCCGACAATTACATATCATTGATCTTTCTGGTTTTTTTTTTTTTTTTTTTTTTACTCTAATACAACAATTATATGCATTATTAATGAGGCTTACTGGCTAGTGTAAAGGTTAAATGTTGAAGAGTAGTAGGAACAGATCATCAAGAGCCTTAAAGTTTAACCCTCATGTGGTAGTGATGATGATAATTTTTAAAGTACAAGAATAATTGATATGTTGTGTGGCAGCTTATCTCTTATAGCTCTGCTATATAAATAAATAAACCAAGGTGCTGATAATTAAACTTGGCCTTGACAAACAAAGGAAGGGGCCCAGAAAGACAAATACCCATGGACTCACTCATACAGGGAATCTAAAACAGTTGATCTTATAGAGGTAGAGAGTAGAATGATGGTTACTAGTGGTTGAAATGGTGAGGGGTGGGCATTAGGGAGATGTTGGTCAAAGGATACAAAATTTCAGTTAGATAGGAGAAATAAGTTTAAGAGATTGTACAACATGGTAACTATAGTAAACGATATATTATATTCCTAAAAAATGCTGACAGAGTGGATGTAAAGTGTTTTCACCAGATAAATGATAACTATGTGAGGTGATACATAAGTTAATTAGCTAGTTCATCATTCCACAATATATCTATGCTTCAAAACAATATTTTATACATGATAGACACATACAATTTTATCCGTTAATTTAAAAAAATGAGTTCTCTGGTCTGAGGTCTTTTTCACTGCATGTGGTCTAAATCTCAACTCTAATAATAATATAAGGTTTTTACTCCTTTTATGCAGGAAAATTCTGCACATATTCAGAGATGTTACTAGATGAATGTTACAATGTAAAATTGTGAATGCATGCTTTACACAGAATTATTTTGAGTAATGTCTTTGTCAGTCTTCATTCACTGATTCATTCATTCACTCACTAATTTGTTCAATATTTTATTCGTTCTTTTCATGCAGGTACTAAATGCTAGAATACAAATATGAATGAGCCTCTTCTCTCAAGGGCCTTATTTTGTGGATATAAACAGACAATTTCTTGGATTATTTGGGTTATTTCTAGGCCACGTTAGTGTTTCTCTTTTGATCTTTTTTGCAGATCAGTCACAATCTGGAAAACAGAGTTTACTTTTTCCCTTTCTGATAACCCTTAGCAAGAGAACACTATGGCCAGGTATTAGATTTGGCAAACAAATCCCCAAAATATATCTTCTAAAATATTTTATCCAAAATATTTCCTAAAGAACAACATATCTGGCCGGGCGCGGTGGCTCACACCTATAATCCCAGCACTTTGGGAGGCCGAGGTGGGTGGATCACGAGGTCAAGAGATCGAGACCATTCCTGGTCAACATAGTGAAACCCCTTCTCTACTAAAAATACAAAAATTAGCTGGGTGTGGTGGGAATTGCTTGAACCCAGGTGGCGGAGGTTGCGGTGAGCCGAGATCACGCCATTGCACTCCAGCCTGGGTAACAAGAGCGAAACTCCGTCTCAAAAAAAAAAAAAAAAATATATATATATATATATATCCAGACTATTTTCCCTCTTGATTTTTAAATCCCAGTGTCTTTTAATGGATATTTAATCTACATGTTTCTGGCTCATTTACATATAACTCAGCACAACATTATTTTATGAGAGTGGTTCAATGTCCAAGAATTTTCATGAGTTTCTGTTATTCACTCTTTTTTAGTACTTCCCCCCCACTACCCCTACCACCTCATTCACCTTATTGAAACCTGGAAATCCTATTATATCTGCACAGCCTTAAAGTTCAAGTTCTGTTGAAAATCTGAAATTCAGAAGGTTTGATGTCAAAGGTATATTTTCATTACTGTATTCCATATCTATTTCTCCCATTGTATGTTTCAGAAAAGTTAGAGAACAGAAAGGGAGGAAAGGACCATTGTTTTTTTCTACCAAGACTTTGATACATACCTGTCTTCTGGATCCTTCTCACATGCAAGTGTGAACATGAAGACAGAACACGACATTATTTTTCCTTGAAGAATATGCTGACATGGGTATTTTTTGTTAGAATTGAGCTTTTAAAAAACTGTGCTGAATCAGAAGGAGAAAGTAGTGGTGGAAAGTTTCAGCACCATTCTTCCTTCCCCCTCCTTTCCATCCCCAGGAAAAAATAATAATAAAAAAAGTCCCACTGAGAATATGCAGCACATTCCAAGAGAGTTGATCATAATTGTGTTTTAGCAGCCCTTAAATTTTATAAAGAAATGTCCACATTAACCTGGTGGAGCCTCTAGTTTCATCTGTTTCACCTTCCAATTGCTTCTATTATTGCCGTGGCCATTATCACTGTTACTACTGCAGGCATCTCACTATGTTTTCAAACAAAAGCCTGGCTCCCATTTCTGAAAATGTCATAAGAACTAAGCTCCCTGTAAAATTTTAAGAAAACATTTTTAAACTAAATCTGTGCAGGTTCAATCTGAACTTCATTAATGGCTCCCTTCAAGTCAAACATGGTCTTGCTAGGCCCATTAGTGTGAGCTGGAGACGCTAAGGGCCCACATAGCTTCTTGGAGTCCAAGAATGCCTCACTTGAGCTGGCAGCATGCCCCAAAGTGTGCTGTTTGAGGCTTTACTGAGTCCAGGTAAAATTCACATCTCATTTCTTTCTCTTGATTCTGTCAATCAAGAGGAAATATAAGATAGTGCTAGCCTGCCTGAAGAATCAGCAGTCAGATGAAGGGTCTTTTTTATTGGCAGGACTGAGAGAACTTTTCAGCATGTGGCATCTGTTTAGCAGAATGTTCTGATGTTGCTCTGTGGCATCCTCACTTGTGGCTCGTTAATTTAAAATGCTATGATCATTCTATGGCCAAATATATAATAAGGCTCCATGGGATATAGAATTCTTCATAGGGCCTGGAATGCATCTGCATCTTCTTGTAGAGAAACATTTTTAAGGGAACTTCTTATTCTTAGGCTTGATGACTAGACCTTGTGATGAATAGGCTTGCATTTGAGTGGCCTATTTCTGATGGTAATAGTGATGACTTTCATTTACTCATTCAACTGGTTCTATGTAGCAGGCACCATCCTTGGCACTGGGAGTATACTGGTAAATAAAAAAGACAAAATATACCTCAAGGAACTTGAAGTAGAATGGTGGAGACAGATGACAATAACACATTTTTTTTTTTGAAATGCTTTGAATAACTCCCCTAAGAAAATTAAAGCAGGATAACAGGATGAAGAATGATGGGGTATGTACTAGAGTGGTAGGCGTGGGAACCATTTCATTAGATAGATAAGCCAATTGGGGAAGAACTCCCAGAAAAGCTGGCAATTAGAATGTATCTAGATGCAATAAGAGAATAAACCACAGAATATCTGGGAAAAACTAATTCCAGGATGAGTAAATAGTAAAGGGGAAGTGTTCTAAAGTTGAAATAAGCCTTGTATACTTGAACAGCAATAAAAATCCATCTGGGTAGAAAAGACTGGAGTAGAAGAAAGTATCAGAAGATGAAGTTGAATTTTTCACTGTCACTGTCATCAAGCGTGAAATGTATCTCTTGCTCTTTGACTTTGGGATCATCCACTTGATTTTCTTTGGCCAGTGGAAAAAGACAGAGACAATAGGATGCCAGTTCTGACTGGGGACTTTAGGAGATGAGGCACAATTTCACTCTATTACAGCTAGTCCACTGTTACCAGGAGAGGGAGCAGAGACACATGGGGAGAAAGTCTTCCTCACTGCCGCAGCCTGAGCAGTTCTGCCCCAGGAATGGCTGGCTAAAGCAGATCCCCTTAGCGAGTTCACAAATTTGTGAGAATAAATGATTATAGTCTTTGAGTTTGTGGTTGTTTTTAATGCAGCATTATCATGGCAATGGTTACTCAATATAGGAACCTGATCATTTAGGATCACCAGGCCCTTGTTAAAAAGTTGGATAGTACCTGAAGTATAATGAAAAGTCACTGGATGATTTTGAGTAGGGAACGACATAAGTTGAATTAAGTTTTTAGTAGATCATTAAAAGTCTTCACCTTTTTGAAGAATAAACTGTGGAAAAAAGAGTGATCCCAGCTAGTTCAGAAGCAATAGTTCAAGAGAAATATGGAAGTGGTCAAAATGCTCCCTTGTTTATTAAAAAAAAAAAGGGTAAAAATAGCAAATTCTGATTTCTGTCTTAGAACTGTGGTAATTGTATGACAATCAGTGATATCAAAGGCATTAATTTGTTCTGTATTAAGAATATGTGCTGTGCTCTGCAAGTAGAATGAATTTTGCTACAGTACAACCAGTCAAATTTAGTAGAACTATTTTTCGTTCACATAGAAAACAGAAAATGCAGCTTGAAATTAGGAAAAAAATATTTCCTAAGCTTTGAAGTACAAAAAGATAAGCCAGAGCATGGAGAGAAGAAACTAAATAGTGTTTTGGTCCTGTGTCTAAGGGCCTGGAGAACTGTACAGCCATAACACAGTAAGAAGGAGAGAGAGCAAGCATGCTTGCACTTGAACAGTAGGTCAAGAGAACCATTGTTGCTGTCATGTCTCTAAGTAATCTTGAGTAAGTGAAATCGTATCTCTTCCTTGGGTTTCCATGTAAATATTTTTCTGATACCCAGAAAAATAGGATAATAAGTGCCTTAGCGGCTTATAAGCTTATCCCAAGAATTATGTATGCTAAAACACTTTGAAAAAAAATATATAGTGGTATGCCTATGGAAAACACACTTATAAAACTTGAAAACCAGTGAAGATATTTGTTAGTAAAAGATAATTAGTACTATACATGCAAGAATTCCTTCTTATTTACCTCAAATATTGTAATTATTAACACACCTAGAGAATTTCCATTTTTACTGGATAAGAGTTGGATTACATCTGAGTGAGTATGACCTAGCACACTTCCTCTTATATTCAAAATTTGAGCTAATACAGCCTGACACCCAAATAGAAAGTGGTTTATTATTGAGGAGGTACTAGGGAAGGATTCTGGCTCTGCTGGATTTTATTTTTTCTGTATTAAAGAAAGAAATTAGATTCTATGTTTTCTGTATTAAAGGAAGAGTCACCCAGAAAATGAAATTAAAATGCTTTTCTCTCTCTCTCTCTCAAAAAAAAAAAAAAAAAAACTTCTACCAAAATTACAGATTCTTTGTCAAGCCTAGGAGTAACTTCACTGGCAGTACACATGAATTATCTATTCTGATATTTGTCCTAAAATAGAAGACAAGGAATAATGAGAGCTCTCATGCTTCCTTTTTCAATTTCTCCTTACCACTTTATAACTCCTATGTCATTTGAGGGAAAATTCTACTTCACTTATAAGGACAACTGTAAAACCTTCATGTGAACTGACATTTTAAAATGAAACTGCCCACTTGTATTTTATCATTGGTCGAAACTACTGTTGGTCTTGTGTTCCAAATTAAACCAAAATAAGACTGCAAGTGGAAAAGTTGGGTGAGGCCATGAGGACTCTGTCCAGAGGGGGAGTGATCTGGCCAACTGACTTTCCTTCTCAGGTAAAGGGCATCTCAGACTTCCCCACAGAGGTAACTAGGAGGCAGAAGATTTTCTTTCTTTCCTTTATCCTTTCATGTCCAATAAGGAAAAAGGAAGTTCTAGAAGGCGCCCACTCTCCAGCCTGGAATTTAGCTCCCTACTTTAGCACTGTACTTTTGTCTGTTACCAGGGCTCCTCTACAGGGACAAAGTTGCCTTGTGCTAGCTACAGTGTACTGTGTCAGTTCCAATCGTCAGACAGCAACAAACCCTTCTCATGAATTTTCTGGCCTTTATATCATCAGATGTTGTGGGAAATTATAGGTGTACAATTCAAACGATCTCTTTGAGAGCCAACTGACTCACAAGTATAAATTATGCCTAATACTTTTCTCCAGCAGCCAGGAGGTCAACTAGGGTACTACTTGATGGCTTTTTCTTTATGGTATGAATGGTTTAATACTCTTGTTCCAGCTGAGTTTGAACTGCTTATTTCCTGATTCCATGTTTGCTTTAACAATTTTTTTGCACTAATATTGTTTATAGCACTTTATGAGCAGTGGTCTTTAAACTTTAAGGAGAACATATGCCCAATTTTGTATATAAATAAATATGTGTATTGTGGTGAACTGGGGATCAGAAGATTTCATGATATTCTCAAAGACGTCTGTAATGCAAATATGGGAAAGGTACTATAACCTTGCTAATAAAAGAGTCACTTGCATAGTCAGCTCAAGGATGTTAGCCTTAGGCTACTAAGGCAACATTGGACCCACAGTCCAATAGGCTAAAATAAAAGCTGGGCCACTGCCCATTGTGCTCCAGATTCCATCATCCAACTGCTTTTGAACTTGAGCTTCATTTCCTCCTTTGGGTTTCATATTCTATAATCCTTTGGCTTGTCACCTGCAGACTCTTTTAAAGTACACTACCTTATTATTGATAGGTCATTTGAATAATCTATCACTGTAATTTGTTCTTCTTTGCTCCAGGATCAAAAGAAAAGAAGAAGAATGAAGGAGGACTAGAGAGGGGTTAAGGGGAAGATGGAGAAACTGAAAACCTTTCCTTTGTTCTCAGTTACACTCCCTTGATATTACTTCCCAGTTCTGAATCCAGAACCATGGATTCCATGGTTCCAGGGTCTCTGACTACCTAGGATTGAAATTTAGACGTGCAATATAAGTTTTGGTAGTTCTAAGAATAGGAGGGACTTTCAGACCTGTCTTTCTTGTACGAATTCACTAACTCCATTCCTACCACCCAAGCCATAGGGAGCATGTCTTTTCCAACCTCTAACAGGCCAAATGGGTTACTTTTCTCTTTTTACTTGGTGTCATATTTGGATTGACTTGATCAGCCCTAGCAGGCATCTACGCATGATTTGGCATTTCCTATTGTTTGGTTTGCTAAAGATGAGCCTTCCATTCTGGGCTGCTTGGACTATGAGATGGTTGCATCTGACGCCTTCTAACTTTTGCTCTATTCTCTTCAACTGCTTCATCAGACAGGATCTCACAACAGCTCTCATCTGACCTCCAGAGACATGTTGATTTAGCAGGTTACATTTTCTTTTCTTTGGAAGCAGTCCAGTGGATTGAGAGCTACAAAATGTTTAGGTATTTCCTGTCTTTAAACATTAGACAAATAAACTGCTGGTCATCAGTTTAGCACTTCTAAATCTCATGCAAAAAATTACAAACACTAAAGTGCTCAACTTTTATTATTTTATTTATTTTATTTTATTTTTGAGACAGAGTCTCGCTCTGTCACCCAGGCTGGAGGGCAATGGCACGATCTCAGCTCACTGCTATCTCTGCCTCCCAGGTTCAAGTGATTCTCCTGGCTCAGCCTCCCGAGTAGCTGGGACTACAGGCATACACCACCATGCCCAGCTAATTGTTTGTATTTTTAGTAGAGACAGGGTTTCACCATGTTACCCAGGCTGGTCTTGAACTCTTGAGCTGAGGCATTCTGCCTGTCCCAGCCTCCCAAAGTGCTAGGATTATAGGCATGAGCCACTGCACCTGGCCTCGACTTTTAATAATTGGAATAATAATAAAGATTTTTTGTGAATCCAGGAGGAAAGTGAAAATGACTTTTTAAAATATCACTGGAAATTCTAGGGTGAAAAGTTGGCCATGTAATGTATTCCCTAAAGGGATATAGATCATATATCCCATATAATGACTCCTCAGACTCTGAAAGCAAAGCTAGGAGTAAGCTCAATTCAGATTCTAGTTCTTACTCTGCCGTGCTGATTTTGTGAGTCACCTTGGGCCTTAATTTTTAATTCTTCAGTTCTCATGATTTTTCAGCTAAAACACCGTAACTACTATAATTTTTGTTCTTTTAAAATATTCATTGACATGGAAACACATAGACAATATCACACACTCACTACATATCACAGAGAAGGCACATTTTACCATCTTCTGAAAGTCTGAGATTTTGGAGGAGTGAGTTATTTTTTGAAGTTGCATTAATGTTACTTAGATCCTAGGTTGACATTTAGGACACTGAACCAAGAGTGGCAAGTTGGTGTCTCTACAAAGCCAAAAACAAAAAAAAACCTGGAGAGAGGAAAATAGAATAGAGCATATGTCAGTGCTGACATGGATTATCTTGTTGACATGTTTTAACAAAATGTTTACTTTAGAGCACTCTGTTCAGCAGAATTGAGTTGAAGGTTGCCAACCAAAATGGTTAATTAGTGTCTAATCAAGACAGCTAAAATGAGTAGTTTCCATCTTCTAGAATGTCTCATGTCTATAAAGTGTTTTAAATAAGTTTGGCCTGCCTGACAGGTGTCAGCTGTGAGTGGGCCATTTGTAAGACCACACGAAGCGTAAGGCCGACTGCCTGGGACCTCTGATTGAACTTGTCAGCAGAATCCGTCACCTCCATCCAGACACCAGCTCTGCTCTGCCGCACAGGAACTGACCTACTGAACTGCGGTCACAGATGCCACTTCCAACTCCCAAGGTTACCTTACAGTTTTGAAATAGTCAACAATTCTTGACTATTTTTTTTAAGGCAGTCAGTTCTTATGGCAAAATTCTTATCTAACACTTGGCATCTTTTTCTTTTTCCTTCCTTCTTCCCCCTCTTTCTCCCTCGATCCCTTTCTTCCTTCCTTCCTTGATACTTGTTCTTAAACTTTTTATTTTCTAAATCTAATCTTGTTTTTAAAGCTCAAGATGAGGCATGAGAACCTGATTTAGAGGTGTATCATATTTGAGCTACTGAGAAGGCCTGCAAGATGCAGAAAATAAGGGTGACAATGGAAACTGGGGGGGAAAGGTTTTTAGTATATTTTCATGCTCTGAGTAAATAAAATCCATTTACTCCCTAAATTTACATTTTAATAATCAATAACAGTATTCTCAAACATAGAATCTGCTGAAGTTTGGTGTTTAGCGGGCTATTTTTTAAGATGGTCATGAATCTTTGTCTTCTATTTTTTTTTTTTCTCTCTCTTCAAATACCCTTGCTGCTCTATTTTTGCTTTAGACTTCTTTTCCTCATAATATTTTTGAAACCAGAATTTTTAATTTTACTTTTTTGGCAACATTAAATTCTTTTTCTTTTAATTTATTTTACCTTAAGTGCAACCCAGTCACTATTTTCAGAGGGTTTTTCCCTTTCTTTTCTTTTCTTTCTTTCTTTTTCTGTTTTTTTTTTTTTTTTTTTTTTTTGAGATGGAGTCTTACTCTGTCACCCAGAGTGGAGTACAGTGGCACAATCTTGGCTCACTGCAACCTCCGCCTCCCAGGTTCAAATGATTCTCCTGCCTCAGCCTCCTGAGTAGCTGGGATTACGCGTGGATGCCACCATGCCTGACTAATTTTTATAATTTTAGTAGAGACAGGTTTCACCATGTTGACCAGGCTGATCTCAAACTCCTAACCTTGTGATCTGCCCACCCTGGGCTCCCAAAGTGCTGGGATTACAGGCATGAACCACCACACCCAGCCTTCAGATGATTTTTTTCTAAAACACATGCCCTTTCCTTGCTCAAAAGTTGTCAACAACTCCTCACAATCTATAAGACAAACCTTCCCAACATTTCACACAAGGACCTTCACTAGCCTATCCTTTATCACTACACTTGTAATCGTTTTTCCCATTTTTCTTTGTTATTCTTCTTTGTTCATGTTATTTTCTTCACTTTCCGTTCTTCAACTAGTTGTAACCAACCTTACTCTAGAATTTCTTGCAACTTGCTTTCAATTGGGACATTCGCTTCCCAGTTTTTGTATGCCAGGCTTGTGACGATTTTCATTATGTGGCATAGATTCCTGCTTAAGGTACATGCTTGGGGGGTATATATACTGATTGTATCTATATGATAAAAATACTATGTAATGGCGTGTTGTTCATTCTTCTCAACAAATGAGATTGAAATTGACCATCATAGAAATTAGCAAATGAAAATCATGCTTTGATTTATTACTTTGTTGATTCTCTAGACATAAGAAAGTAGTGGAGAAGATGTTACTGATGGAGCTTAAACTTAGCAAGTGTGTTGTGTTTATTGTTGTTATTAATGTGAAATAGCAGCAAAGTTGAGAAAATACTTTTCCAATATTCAAAAACTCTTTCATTATTTAACCAAGAACATTATTACATGATTGTCAAATAGGTGAAGTTCAAACAAATGCCTTTCTCGTTTCATTTTATATTGCTCATTAACAAAAATGAAAACTTAGCTTATGTGCAAACTACACTTGCTCATCAATTGCAGCCATAGGTTTGGCTACAGAAATAGGATTTAGGTAAAAATCAAAGAAAACTCTCATTCTGTGAGAATTAATTGGTTATACAAAATTTTAAGCGATGTCATATATTTTACTAGTATTTCTAAATGGTTTGCTGAACATCTTTTATATCAATAAGTTTATAATAAATGTATATAAATATATATATGAAATGATAGATTTTTTTAAAGATTGTTTCCCCATATATATAATATTTAACTACTCATCTTTACTTTCATTTGTTTCCTGGTCCTATTCTTTTTTTTGTTTCTTTAAGTAAGGATTCTTCCTTTTCCTTATAATGTTAGCTATTAGTATACAGCCAACCAAAGAGTCAGTCAGTTGTCTAGGGAGGTTGGTAATGTAATCGCCCAATGGGTTCACCTTGCCCTTTGCCTAGACAGAACCGATTTATCAAGACGGGAATTGCAATGGAGAAAATAATTCACGCAGAGCCGGCTGTATGGGAGGCCGGAGTTTTATTATTACTCAGGTCAGCCTCCTGAGCATCTGGGGATGAGAGTTTTTTGTTTTGTTTTGTTTTGTTTTTTGAGACAGTTTTACTCTGTCACTAGGCTGGAGTGCAGTGGCGCAGTCTCAGCTCAGCACAACCTCCACCTCCAGGGACTAAAGGTGCACACCACCACGCCGAGCTATTTTTTGTATTTTTAGTAGAGACAGTGTTTCGCCATGTTTGGCCAGGGTGGTCTCAGTTCTTGACCTGGTGGTGCACCCACCTCGGCCTCCCAAAGTGCTGAAATTACAGGCATGAGCCACTGCGCCTGGACTGAGGATCAGAGGTTTTAAAGATAATTTGGCGGGTGAGGGCTTGGGAAGTGGGGGAGTGCTGATTGGTCAGGTTGGAGATGGAATCATAGGGGGTTGAAGTGAAGTTTTCTTGCTGTCTTCTGTTCCTGGGTGAAATGGCAGAACTGGTTAAGATAGATTCACTGTCTGGGTGGTATCAGCTGATCCACCTGGTGCAGAGTCTGCAAAATATCTCAAGCACTGAGCTTAGGTTTTACAGTAGTGATGTTATCCACAGGAGCAATGTAGGGAGTTTCAGAATCTTGGAGTCGGAGGCTGCACAACCCCTAAAATGTAATTTCTAAATTTGTAGCTAATTTGTTATTCCTGCAAAGGCAGACTGGTCACCAGGCAAGAAGGGGGTCTTTTTGGGAAAGAGCTGGTACCAATTTTGTTTCAGAGTCAAACTATGAACTGAATTCCTTTCCAAAGCTGGTTTGGCCTATGCCCAAGAATGAACAAGGACAACTTAAAGGTTAGAACAAAGACGGAGTTGGTTAGGTCTGATTTATTTCAGTGTCATAATTTACTCAGTTGTAATTTTGCAAAGGATGTTTCAGTAAGAATGGAAGTATATTTCCATGGCATTTATATAATTCTTATTTAGAGAACTACTAATATAAAAATGTTGGTATTCATGATGACTTCTCAAGTGGATTGCAACTTCTCAAGTTGCCGCCTTTTGCTTGAAATGTCTATGATATTAGTGCATCTGCAGTAACTGCACATCTTACCACTTGCTGTACAGTCAGTGTAGTGTTTTTTTTTTAAGGGAGAAAACATAGAAAGTGGATATGGATACGTGTCAGGGTCACCATCACCTGTGGGGGTCTGTCCTGCAGACCCTGACTCAATGATGGATGAATAAAGTACACTGACACACAGATATTATGCTTTTCTACTTCAGGTGAGGGTCCATGGCTGCTTACAGACTCCCTGGAGAATGCTGTAAAGAGATAGCAGCTGCCAGCTGCCACCAGCCAATGAGACTCACATTTATTTAGTAAAGTTTAATTGACAAAGGCTTGAGTCAACACCACTAGAGGTTAAAGATTAAAGGACAGGTTCTGATGCCCAAAGCAAACACCATTAGTGGGCAATATCCCTGGTCGACCTCCCCACAAGAGGGCCATCTGTCTCAAAGGTTAGTTTTAAGACCACACGAGTTAAAAAGCTAGCTAGGTAAACTACTCACATTCATTTGTCTTTGAGCCCTAGTCTCTCTGGCTCCTGCAAATAGACTCTTGCTGCCTTCAGCCAAGAACATAGAGAAAACCTTTAGGCCTTCCAAAAGGGTTTGAGACTATATTCTATAACTTTCTCTAATATTTTTCCCCTAATAATTTGCCACCACCTTGAGTGAATTGCCACAGATACATGGCTTTAGAAATAAAAATAGGCAATATAGGAGAATTTCCCACTAGATTTAACTAATCAAGTAATTGATATTTTGGGCTTGTGAAATAAAAGGAAAAACTCTCAGTGGCACACATTTAACTTGATACCACACTTTTTTCAGTAAAATACTTTACTGGAAATCAGGGTTAGTTCTGAGTTTTGTAGGGTCTGTGACTTACACTGCTTAGGGTGCCCTCTTATAAAAAAAAAGGGGGGGCACAGTATTTTACACAGTAATATGTAATATATTATTTTCATAAAAGTTGATATTTATTTAGAATACAAAATTACAACAAATTATAAATGTTACAAAGTTGACACATGGCCATGAACATTACATTAGGAAAAATAAAAATTCATACTACCTTTTTGTATGATGATGATTTTTTAATTACATCTATACAGAAGATAGAAAGATAATTTAATCTTTCTTCTAGAAGGGTTGATAAAAAAATTTTTTTAATTAGTGAAAATTTTTCCTTCCGTTTCATAATTTGTTATTGTAAATGTCATGTAAATTTTTAGGAATGCTATCAAATTTGGGAAAACCTCTCTCATGTTTCTTTTACATGTGAGCTGTAATACTTGAAAGGGGGTGTGTGTGTGTGTGTGTGTGTGTGTGTGTGTGAGATTAATGGTAAATACTATTCAAATTTATGATACTCATTAACTAATGTGTCATTGCTGTCCTTGTTGTAGTGACATATGAGTTTTACAACATTGTCAATGTCAATGTTTTGTGTCAAATAAAAAAAAAGAGCCAGCAAAGTATAATTGACCAAAGGAAGAAAATGAGCAAAGCTATGTTCCAGCAAAGGTGAGGAGTCCAATTTGGAGATGATGCAGGGTGCAGGTAAGACAGGAAAGACAAAAAGGCAAAAAAAAAAAAAAAAAAGTATTTGAGTCAGAGAGGAGGAGAGAAATGCTATCACATCCTGCAAGAACTTGAGGATGAACAATCATAAAAAGTTCTGCTGATATATAACTAAGCATGTGAAGAAGAGCAGGGTCATATAATATAAAGAACATTATAGAGCAGGCAAAGCCAGGTATGAATTCTAGCTCTGCCATTTGCTGCCATATAAAACCTTACTACCATTAACTAAACTATATGTGGAAATGACTGCAAGCCACATAAACGTATCCCACCAGAACAAACTAAAAGTGTCTTCAAATCTTCTGTGGCCAATCCCAAAAATGCTTGCGGCTCTTCCAGCACCACCCAACATAAGAAGAAGTGTGACAGAGGAAAAGCTGGAGTGGAAAGTGTCAATGGAATTAACCAATTGCAGTGAGAATATCTTACACTTTTCAATTTTGTAATTAAAAAAAAAACAACAACAACATTTCTAGGGCCCACAAACCTATAGGATTGTGCAAGTGAGAGGCCCAGATGGTAAGTTTATCAGTTTCACAGTAAATGAGCCTCTGCTGGCAATGTCATGGTGGAAATGACATTTTGGGTGCTTCCTACATAACCATGATAACCATACATTAAGATGGAAATTGAGGGTAACTCTGAAGTGGCTGCCATTCTTGCTACTCCTCTGTACTTGCAGTAAGATCACAGTTCTGTGTCTGGTAATGACATTTCTAATCATTATAGAGAGGGGAAAAGCAATTGTTACTGGGTATCTGCAATATGCCAGAGATCATTGTATTTATTTGTTGCTTCTGCCATGCTTTAATTGATTGGAAAAGGCTAAGGAACAGTGGAGAGACTATATGAACATATTATCCAAATTTTATGATCACTCTTAAAAGTTCAACACATCTTAACATGAAGTAGACATTACACAATAAAAAATAAAAATAAAATTTCTTATTTTCCAAAAATTAGATGAAAAGAACCAAATTTCTATAAATAAGAAACATTGTGTTTGCAGTTCATTAAGTTTTTTGTTATTGGATTAAATGCTGAAACTCATAAATGCTTGTTATAAAAGGCTTTTCTTTTATCATATTGCTGCTTTTCTATATTCCTACTCCAAATATGATTTCTTTCCTCTGCTGAGCCAGTGGTTGTCTACTCTGGCTGTAGAATAGAATCACTGGAGTACTTTTTAAAAAAATACCCATTTCCTAGGTATACTCCTAAGTGTTTGCAACTTTAAAAACCAACCTAAATAATTTTAATGCACAGTTAGGGCTGAAAAACAATTTACCAATTAAAAATCAGAACAAGACATTTTTAGGTAAACTTCATTGGTTCCATTACTGTGCCAGGATTTAAGAGAGAGGAAACAGAGTCAAGATTCTGTTTATTTCAGTCTACAAGCATTATAGCTCCACCTACTGGGAGGATGGGCCTTTAAAACGGAGTATCTACTCTTTCACAAATAAGTTGCTTTCATTTCAGCCATTGGCAAAATAAACTCGGATCTGATTTAATAATAACAAAAATTAGTTATTATATTAGTCCACTTGTGCTGCTATAACAAAAGTACCTTAAACAACAGAAATGTATTTCTCACAGTTCTGGAGGCTGGGAAATTCAAGATCAAGGTGCTGGCAGATTCAGTGTCTGGTGCAGTCCTATTTTCTGGTTAATGAATGGCACCTTCTCACTGTGTCATCACATAGCTGAAGGAGCAATGAATCACTCTGGGATCTCTTTTATAAGGACACTAATCCCATTAGGGTTCCGTCCTCATGACCTAATCACTTCCCAAATAACATAACCTAATAACACCCCACCTCTTAATAACAAACACTTAAAATTTTTGGGGGAGGATGCAAATACTGAGTCCACAGCATTAACTGAAACCTGTATTTTATAATTCAAATAGAATTCCTAGTTTTTTGGCTGTGATGAAAGGTAAGGCAAATGTCGACAAACATATCAACATATTTTTTCAAATGTTGACAATTTCTTGAAGTAGGCATTCCATTTTATCTTTACTTTATATCCCAACTTTTTAATAGATATTTCAAAGAATTCCATTCAATACCTATTGATGAATGGATGGAACAATTATCACCACAGAAAAATAGTAAATGGGATGAAAATTTGTGCTTTGTCTCCTGATCTGTAAGACACACCTTCTTACTCTAAGGAACTATTTTGGAATGATTATTTTCACTTTGACCTTTACTTGTTAAAAATTAGTTTTAGAAGTCCTTTGGTTTTTAAGTTTTCTGTTGGGGGAGAAGAAAAGAGGCCAACGGATAAGATGATAATGCTGTCTTTTCTTCTTCACTTATGATCTGGCATATTTCTTTAAAGTGAAAATTCTCGTCATTAAATATTTGCTTTTAGTTTGTATAGAAATACATGATAAATGCTTACTTCTTTTAATTTCAGTATTTTCAAAATACTGAATTTGTTTTCTAAACTCCTCCAGTGGTGATCAATGTGGGTACTTTATAATATCAAAATGAATGCATAAATGTAAACATATTTGATATGTACAATTTTTATAGTCATTATTTTTATTGATATTCAAATTATTCCTATTGTCACCAGTGGGAGCTTTTTCAAGTTGGTTTTCAAATCCTTTAGATTTAATCCTAGGAGACTTTCTCTCCTTTTGCCTCCTCATTTTCTGGAATGACAAGTGTTCTAATCTCATAATTTATATTTCTGCCCTAGATCTAGAATCATCCGTTTTTTCCAAGGAGCCCTAGTTCATTTAGCGGAAAATGGTAGAGAGCCATCTCTTTGCTGTTGAGTTGTCATCGCTGGCCATGATCAATAGCCAGATCTCAGAAATACATGTTTTTAGAGATAAAATGTATTATGAGTTTATACAAATATTATTCAAATTGTATTTGGAGCTGTCTTAGTCAGCTTGGGCTGCCGTATGAAATACCAGAGAGTGGATGTCTTAAATAATAGAAATTTATTTTCTCACAGTTTAGACTCTGGAAATCTGAGATCAAGGTGCTAGCAGGGTGAGATTCTGGTAAAGTCTCTCTCTTTGGCACATAGATGGCCACTTTCTTGCAATGTCCTCATATGGCCTTTTCACAGTATGTAACAGGGTTGGGGAGATTTTATTTGTTTTTCTCTTCTTATAAGGATATTAATCGCACCATGAGGGCCCCATTGTCTAATCTAATCTAATCCTAATTATCTCTCAAAGGCCTCATCTCAGATACTGTCACATTGAGGATGAGAGCTTCAATATATAAATTTAGGGGGACATAAACATTCAGTTCATAACAGAACTATAGGGTTATTACTAGTTTTATTCAATTTAAATAAGTATTTTATTTCTCCAACATCAAAAATCCTGGTTCTCAATGTTATTAACATAATTAATAAATTGCCGTAATAAAATCTGTAAGCTCATTCTATTTTTCATATACTTTCCCATTCTCCCACAGTTTTTCATAGTTGTAGTAAGTCTCTATTGTTAAAGCACATAGCCACTTCATACTGTATTTACTGTCTTCTACCATCCTTTAGGCTGAAGCTTACACTCCTCAGGAGGTAGTCATGGGAATAATATTCCCTGTGTTTCTGCATATTCTTAAAAGATTTTGACCTTTATATTGAATAGCAGTTTCAATTGTTATAAAGTCTTTACTCATATTTACTTCCCTTACAAATCTCAACCTACTACTCTATGGTCTGCCAACATAAAGAATTTCTGCTAATATTATAATGATGGGTTGGGCATGGTGGCACACACCAGTAATCCCAGAATTTTGGAAGGCCAAGCTGGGAGGATTTCTTGAGCCCCGGAGTTTGAGACTGGGCAACATGACAAGACCTCATCTCTACAAAAAAAAAAAAAAAAAGCTGGCTGTGTTGGCTCATACTTGTAGTGGTAGCCATTTGGCAGGCTGAGATGGAAGCAGAAGGATTGCTTGAGCCCAAGAGGCCGAGGCTGCAGTAAGCTGTGATTGCGCCACTGCACTCCAACCTGGGCAACAGAGTGAGACCTTGTCTCAAAAATAAATGAATTAAAAAAATATATAATATAATGATGATAATCACTTTCTTACCTTTACAGATGTCTTGTCTTATTGGAAGCCAAGAACATTTTTCCTTTTCTTAAAAGTCTAGTACTTTAAGCAGAATATATTTTGGTGTTAATCGTCTTAAATTGGTACTCCCAGATATGAAGTATATCATTTCCAACGTAGATTTAAACATTTTTCATTGTTATTTCAGAAAAATCTTCTTGATTTATGTGTTTTAGTATTTGTTGTATTCAACTTTTGTTTTTTTCCCCTTCAATTCCTAGTGTGTGTGTGTGTGTGTGTGTGTGTGTGTGTGTGTGTGTGTGTATGTTGGATTTTATTTACCTATCTTTTATATCTGCCCATTTTACTTGAATATTTTTTCATGCTTATAGAATAAGGTATTTACTATCGTGTTTCTACACTTTATCTCTTAAGGTATTGTGTTTATTCACTTGTATATTCCACCTAACTTAGATTTTGTTTCCGAAATAATTTTTTTCTCTTATTTCTAATTCTTTCCTGGTTTCTATCAGGTCTCTTAAATCTTTTGTCTCCTCAATTGCCTTATTTCTGCATTTTCCTGATTCAGACTTATTTAGTTTATCATAATGTCTATAGTTTTCTTATTTTCTATAAGAAATTATTTCCAAATACAGTGGTGCAAGTGTACATATGTCTGACTGACAAGTCTTCCTGCTGTGCTTTTATTGTCTATAGGGACAATGTTTCTCTCTGTGCGTGTGTTTTTTATATAATACTTTTATTTTGAATTCTGATGTGATCCTTTTAATTTTAATTTTAAAATTTTACTTTTTCTAAACTTTAGGCAGACGAAGAGGTCTAGGTTAGTGTCTTAGTCTGTTTTGTGCCTCTATAACAGAATACCACAGATGGAGTAATTTATAATGAATGGAAATTTATTGGCTCACAGTTCTGGAAGCTAAGAAGTCTGAGGAGCCAAGTTTTTTGATTTGGGTATTACACAATGGACAATAATTTTAGGAGGAGATAACCTGCTTGATAGAAAGCAAAGGAATTCCTTGACTGGCAAAGCAAGTTCCTTGGAATATCCCAAAACCAACTTCTCAAACTCTTTAGAATTGACCTCACAGAGTTACTTACTTGCCCACATGTTCTTTGGGCCTTTAATGTCCATATAGTCTAAAAGACCATTTAAGTCGGGCAAGAGTCTCACAAGAAATGACATAGCTTTTAAACTTACACAGGAAAAGTGAGGATTTTTCTGTGTCTAGTCTATAAATACAAAATTCTACAGGTCCAAAACAGGTATAGGTGACCTTGAACTAGGATCTTCGACTTCAGAAATTTGGAATATACTCCCTTATATGGTATAAAAATATCCAAAATGTTTTGGGTTTCAAGAGTTCTTGGCTAGAAGTCACATTGATTTTCCTCTGTAAATCTGACTTTGGCAGATTTGAGTTATTCCAGAGGAAGCAGAAAAATGTTTCCTGACCTAGCTGCCTAAATAGCTTTGTTATGACCTCTGAGACTCAGTCAGTGTCTATTGTTTTCTTTTTGTAAGACTTCGGCTACTATGTTAACAAAATAGTTAAGTATTTATATTGTATAAAGGTGCTATTTCACTCTGCAGTATATCATTTTGAGCTCAGGCAAAGAAAATGTTTCCTAATTCTCTCTCTGAAGGTGGTTTTGCCATTGGCTATTAGAAGGAATATGTCCCTAAACAGCATAGTGAAATGGATAATTTTGAAAGTAAAGAATAAGCAAAGTAGAATGCAGTTACAGTTTGGGAACAGAACAAGAGTAAATCTGGCTGTGGTAGAATTACATGTTAGACACTTTCTCCCAAGGCAGTTGCTGGTTGTAGAGAAGGGAATACAGAGCTTCCCTTCTATACAACCAGCAACTGTTGAGGAAAGAGGAAAGAGCAATGCACTCTGGTCCTGCTTTAGCAGCAGTCATCTACTCTGCTGCATTTAAGCGTGGGCAAATTCTCTGGGCCCCATGCAACTTGAACTAGCCATTCTCACCATTTTTTCCTTGGTCTTTTTTTTTTCTTCTTTGGCTGCTTTCATAATCCTTAAAGCTGAAGTTGTGGATGGGTAGTGAAGTGTTTGTATATTCCATCATTCATCAAATAGGTATTACATGCCTTCCAAGTGCCAGACACTATGCAGGTGTGGTAGGTTTGTTGGGGAGCAGAGATGTGGGAGGTTATTTGAGTTCTCTTCTCCCTTCACAGCTTAAGCCTAGAGGGATGATGACTAAACCGTTTAATGAGATATTGGAAATTACTCAGACCTAGCCATTTCTATGATGATCTGATTCTTCCACTGAGAGAATAAAGATAAAAGAATAGCATTAATATTATGTTTATAGCATATTAAAGCTTTCCTAAGGCATTATACAGGGAGGGGGGTCCCATCCCACCTTGAACCCAAGTTACACCTACCACTGAGATTCATGCAAACATAGGAAAAATTAATGAGCCAACATAGTGGGTGGTCTGGAGGTATCTGTATAAATTGATGATCATGGGAAAAGGCTGACTTCCAAAAAAGAAAAAAAAAAGAATGGGATAAAATTGGGGATGCAGAAGATACGAAGATGTCAGTTGTGAACATTTGGCTTCTGGCACTGTCATGGACTCATTTCTGAGCCTTACAGAAAGAGGGACTTTAAGCAAGATTTTGACCTTGAGAAAACAAAGAGGGCTTCTTTAGCAGGACATGGATATCTAGATTGTGACAGTGGTAGGGAGAAGAATATTTCCCTCACCTCTGCTCAAATACGGCACTGTGAGTTTATTAATATCGAGAGCATGAGGACACAGCAGTCTTGGCACAACCATTGGAAGTCTTTTGTGTGTTCCCACAATAGTTTCAAGTTAAGGGCATCCCCCCAATAAATGCATAGGCAGTGGACCTCAATGTGTGAAAAGGAGGAGGAAGAATGGGTGAGAGTCCAAGTGGTGAATGCAACGGAGGGAATGGCTGTTACGCATGTGACACAGTCTCTGAACATTAGCAGATATAAACAGGCAAAACTTCATGGGGAATAGAGTTCTTTTAAAATATGAGTCATTAGTATTAACATGGAATGAAACTGGTAAGACCTGGAGAAATTTGGATCACATATACTTGCAAAGAGTACTTGAAGAGAGGACAGAAATATTTAACCTGTTCTAATCTGATTACTTATCAGTTTTGTTTTTCTAACTCTTTGTGGTACATTAGAAGGATCTGAACATTCAAAGAGCCCCAATATCCCCCACCCCCCACCTTCTTATTACCATCTCAGAAGCTAATGAGATGGTAATGTCAAATAATAGTTAATGTCAGACTTACAAGCAAATGTACCTGGAATCAGCCAAACCCAGCCCAGATGACCAGAGCCTACCAGCCTATCTATAACCTAGTGCTATCTTCATTTCTAGGAGCATTTGAAAATTAAGCTTCTCTCTGCCTTTAAGGAAAGATAAACTAGTTTTTCGGTAGTTAATCCTTTGGGTCTGATTATAATGTGCCATCGAGATCTATTAAGAAAGCAAAGAGGAGAATTGACTCAAAGACAGGGATAAAAGGAGTAAGAAGCTATGACAGAAAAATAAGACAGAAAATTGTGGGTAGAAGAAGGAAAAATAAGTACAGAAGACATTAGCCCCAACATCTGGAAAACTATCCTAGAACATTTGTCCAAGAAGCAGGGTGAGTTTTGGAGACAGTGATTATTGCCTTGCAACTGTCAGGTTAGTGAACCCAAGCAGACAGTTTTGAGTGATATGCCAGTTAGAAATTTTTTACAAAACACCACCTCCCCCCAAAGAAGACTTAGTAGCCTAAAACATCAACATTTTTTTTTTTTTGTCTCACCAGATTATAGGTAGGCTGCTGGGCTCTGGTGATGTGGGCTGGGCTGGGCTATTCCCAGCTGGGTTTTCTCATAGGTCTGACATTAGCTGTTAGGTTAGCTGGAGCTTATTGTTGTTCTAGGAGAACCTTGGCTGGGATGATTCCTCCATGTGTCTCTCACTTCCCTCTAGTAGGTATCCCTGGTATGTTACCACAGCAGAGACAGGGAAAAGGAAATGTGCAAGTACTTTTTAAAAGTATCTGTTTGAGTCAAGTTTGTATTCCCATTGGCCAAAGCATGTCACATGGTCAAGCCCTGCATTACTGTGGGATGGTACCATCAAAGGCATGTGTACAGGCAGGTAGCATTATATAAATATCCAGGTGCCATTTGGAAAGTTGGCCCCTCACTGTTTACACAATGGAGAAATTCTCACATCTGCATGCAAGACCTGTGCCAGGTGCTCCTACCACTCATAAAATCGACATAGGAGGGAGCTGGGCTTGGTTGGCACCTGTATCTCACATTTGTCTTTGGCCATGATGTTGAAAGGTTTTGGTTACAATATTTTGGTTAAAGTTGCTCAGTAAAAAGTTAAACTGTATTGGTAATATAATCTTTCAATTGCATTTTTGAAAACAACATTTAATCTCATAATTTTCAATAGTGGTAAAATCTCGGTTTCATTAATTTCTAGTTTTTAAGCGAAATTGCTTACTTAGATCTTTGTCTTGTTCTCTCCATTCAGAGTAGAAGTTTAATATAGCATATCATCTTGAGCTGCTTTATTTGAATGTAATATTAATATTTCTAATGCTGTAAAAATGTGCGCAACTAACGTATGTTATCCATTTATTTTATCCACAAAACTTTTTATAAAAACATATTATAAAAATAAAAATATGGTTTAAATTAGTCATAAAACATAGAAATTAAAAGCTATAACTACAACTGACAATGTAGATGGATGTTCATGTAATATGCAGTATTTAGTAAAAAGTAGGTTCCAAAACATTATATACAATATTATATACTTTTTATATAATTAAAAGCAAAAATATGAACAATATTTTTAGCAATACTAATAAAATAAACTTTATTTTTGGAAAAGGAATGGAATAATATGCAAAGGATTAAGGGTAATAACTGGAGCGGGAGTGGAAGAAGGAAAGAGTGGGGGGAGAAGCACATTGGGAGGTACAAGTTTTGTTAATTTTCTAAGTCACATGATAGGTGTAGGGATACATGGGCCTATTTTATATGTGTGTGTGTTATATATATATATATATATATGCTATATAAAACAAAGAATACATACATAGACCAGAGAAGCCATACATAGACCAATGGCAACAGTATGCTATGAACAAAAGATTATGATGAACTCAACTCCATACACCTGAGTTTATTTTTAAATGCAGCATTACTTAAAAAATGTTTAACTGGTCAAGCCAAATGACTTAATTTTGAGGATACATAGTATATTTTATACATACCTCTTTAAAAGCACAGTCTCTTTTTTCGTTCATGCCTTTGAAGAAATGTCCTCAGTATATATGAAATACTTTATATTAAATGGCTTTTAAACTACTGATCTCTAATAAGTACCAAACTATTAATACAAGTTATTGCAAATATTATCACCTTTTAAATTTGATTCAATAAACTCCCAGTCAAATGTGAATTTTATAGACATGGTTTATTTCCATACTAGCTATTTTATGACAAGATTAAACACAAATTTTGTTTTCAACACCCTATCTCTTGGCTGTCATGAATAATGAAATTAGATAGATGTAGCAAGTTTATTTTTCCTAAATTTCAGAATAACAAGGGTAAAGACTCTTCAGTTGAAATGTCTATTTGAAACAGTAAAGGAGAACATAAAATGCTTATAAATTATTTCAAGCAATGTCAGCAGGACAAATTAGAAGCTAGGAAGTGAGACTACACTGACTATTCATTGATTAAATTAAATGACTTTATCTGAGGCAGGGGAAGAGATGTCATGAAATACCTCACCACTGCAATCTTAGTAAGTGAGAGATTAGATGAAGGCTTTGAGAGAGCAGAGAAAAACAAACCAGAGCACTCACCCCGGGAGTGATGGCAGATGCTTCCCTTCAAAGATGATTACAACTGGAAAGATTAGCCACCATAAGGTTCTATGGAGAATTCCCTCATTTAAGCAGATGCTTTACAAGAATTTATTTAAAGAAGCACAACTGTCCTTGTGTGATACTAAAATTAAGCTGAATGAATTCCTCAAGGAATTGACTGTAAGGAAGACGCCAGTGAAAGGCAGTCTGGGAACTCAAGCATTAAGGATTAGACAACGGAGATGTCTTTTTAGAGGACAGTTACCCAGTATTTCATAGAGTTCACCAGATATATGAAGGACAATTATGGGAGCAGTAGCACAAGACATCTAAGAACCCAGCGTCTAAAGATTGCTTTTATTTTTGAACATTCACTCTTTATTAGGAAAGAATACAAATGTGTTGTGTTCTGGTTTGTGTCAAAGGTTCTCTCTTCTGGGATTCCATGCTACCCTTTATCATTGCTCTCAAGTATGTTCACATACTCTATTACACACACACACACACACACACACACACACACACACACACAGAATCTTCACATACGAAGTTAGTCTACTTTCAAAAAGATTGTAAAGGCTTAGAGTTTAATGTCACTCCAGATTTTTAAAAAAATATCACTTCTCTTCCTGAGTCTGTACAAGCTTTCTAAGTGAAGGCGAGATTAAATGTGAAATTTCTTGGGCTCATCTCCCTGACTTAAGTACAAGATTGGCTGGAGAAAAACAAAATGCCTTAAATTCTTTTATTGTACCAAGGGGTTGGTGACCTTGGAGGGCAGATCACCAAGCCTGGTGATGTAACAACAGGCTATCATGGTCTTTCTGAAGTAGGGACAGATAGGTTTAGTATTAGAGGGCATTGACTCTGGAATCAGCGTTTTTTTTTTTTTTTTTTTTTTGCTGATGCCCACTGGGGTCCTGTCAGAGTCAGTATAGAACAATACACACTGACAAGGTACATAGTTGCCCCAGAAATGACTACTATTGTCACTGACACTAAATCATAATATATCAGCATTGAAAATTTCCAAAGGAATCAGGCTTCCATAGGAGTGTGGGGGGAGACTGGAACATAGGACATTGTTGGGTCCTATGAGGGCCCCATATATACACCTAATTAATCACAAGCATGGACAGAACAAAAGTCCCCTAGGTACTGAACTTGATTTTTAAAAGACAGACATTCTTAGATACGGACCCCTAGAAGAGTAGCTTTGTCAGGAACTAGGTTGGGGAGTGGTGGGACTGTGTGTGGTGGTATGATCCCTCCTCAATGATCATAGAAACAGAAAATCTTGCTTATCTATGGGGTTAGGAAAGAAGTTAAATTGATTTCTGCGATGATGCTGAGAAGAGTCACACTAGGAAGAGAAAGGTCAGGGTCTCTCCACTTCATGCTTTTTCTGCTCAGAATATTCTTACCCAGGCCACTAACATTTAGTTACCCTGGCTAGACTACAAGTAGAGGCCTGGTCTGTGGCCTGCCCCCTTCTCTTCCCACTGTGGCTCTATGTCATCCCACGAAGGCCCTCATGCACATGCATTTGGATACCTGGCCTGCAAGCACAAAGCTCCATTCTAACCCCTCTCCACCGGGCACCAGCAATCCCTTGGCTACCCATCTGGCCCAGTCCCGAAACAGTCTACCCTCAGAGAAAGAACCTGGAGAAGAGGCCTGCATAGGCCCTGGAATGGGCCGAGGGCTATTTGAGTATGAAGTACAGTCTAAAAAAGGGAGGTGTGGACACTGGTGGCAACCTCCTTTGCGCATATAGGCTCCTTGCTTAGTGAGTGGTGCATGATTGCACACCATGGGGCAGGGGCCTATCAAATGCAGAGTCCAGGCAGGGGTGCTTGTTGCTTGCTCTTCCCCCAGTTACTCTCATGGTTTTTTCCCCATCTCTTCTCTTACTTTCTTCTGAGTGCAGAAGATTTGGATAATTTGTAATGGCTTTTGAGCTTTCCATTTTAGCTCTGGAAGCATTTACTTAACAGAGTCATCTACTGTGTTTGTAAAGTACAAATGAGTACATTCACATTCTATAGTAAACACATCCTTCAAAAATTTAAAAAAGTTTTTTTCAAAACTTTTTGGTGTCATGAGAAACAAAAAAGTATATGTTGAAGGAAGTGAAGCACAGAAGATTGCTTGGTGAAAGGAAGACATCTGGGGCTTTGTGGTATGGGCTAATTCCATCAGAATGAGCACCTTGGGCCATAAGGACGTTTTTCCTATCATGGAAGTCTTCCCTGCCCTCTACTCTGGGTGGCAAGGGCTAGTTATAGTGAGGAAGAAGGGTAAAATATTTTCTCCCTCTCTGTGATCGAAGATTAAATTGAAGCAATTCGCAGACGCTAATTTTTTAAGTTTCCAGAAGTTTACAAGTCAAACTTGTGTTAAACATAATAATTGTTAAATAATATAAATTTATAATTAACATATTTTAAAAAAGGTAATGAGTACTAAAAACTCACATTTTAATTAACTTACTCTATTGTATTTCAATGTTTTAGAGGTTGTTTATCCTAAAATAGTGTGCTACTGCAGTTTTCATCCTAACTCCATGTTTGGTGTTATCACATTGGTAGCTTGAAATTGGCCATGGAGGAAATATTTACATCACAGAAAATGGCGACAATACAAAACAGGACTTTTTTTTTCTCCAGAGAGACAGTTGTAAAACTTTTTATTTACTACCGCCACTGAACAAGGGGCTGGATTAAGGCAGCACAGATGTACACAGAAGGAACGATATAAAAGACCTTAAAAGGTGAAAACTGCAGTAGTTGGTTGTTTATTGAATGTAAGAAAAGGGTTAAAGGAAAAATGAGAAAATACAAGATTATTTTTAGGGTGTTTTTTTTCACTTGGTTAGTTGTCGTTAATCAAAAGCGGGTGCATGTATGTGTATACATAATTATATATATGTGTGTGTCTGTGATCTGTGCATATATAATCACATATATATATATATATATATATATATATATATACATGACTTGGATTAGATTAGAAAGTTAGTTTTGCCTATGTTAGGTGTGACTTCATCTGCCAAATAAAATAGGCAATTGGATATGGATCTCAGAGGACAAGTAGAGACAGCAAATATAAATGTCAGAAGCATGGGCACAAAGGTTTTGGTATAGGTCATGAAAAGGTGGGCAATAAACCATGGTGAATGCGTGCAGTGAGCAGATGACAGAGGAACCTGATTCCTGGGAAAATTGAAGTTTCATTGCTGAATGAGAAAGATGGTCCATCTTTGCCATGGCCCAGAAGCTGTTTTTTGGATCTCTGCTGCAGATGGCATGGCGTTGCTCCAGAACTGTGTGTCCATGTTGTGATTCTTCTACTGGTGTTTGACATGATTTCCACATAGCATCTCTTTTCATAGTGGATACCTTGGGTACCATAGGGTCTGCTGGCCATTTGGCCCATATAACAGGGATGCTCACACTCCAGCCAGTACTTACAGAGCTCTTTCCTTACCTGGTCTCAATGAAAGCTAGTACCCTTCGGAGTCACTCAGTAAATGGGCTGGAACAGTATTGTCAAGTGTAGAATAAGTTGCCTCCATAAATTAAACAAGCTTACCAACATTGTGCTACTTTCTTTTTAGTAGGAGTTGTGAGATACAATAATTTGTTCTCTGCTTTGGGGGGTATCTCCCAGACCACTGAACCCTAAGAATTTACTGATATGGTAGGTTTATTTCCCACCATACACAGAGTGTATATGTCTTTTTATCTGGTCTAATTACCATAATGTCATTGATAAAATGGATTGATGTAATATTCTAAAGGGTGTCCAGACAATTAGATCCCTTTGGACTATATCAAAAATGAGGGTAAGAGAGTCAGCATAGCCTTAGAGCAAAACATGTATGTTCTTATTCATTTCACAGAAACACAAACTATTTCTGATCCTCTTTTCTAATAGGGATGGAATATAATGTATTTGCCAGATCAATGGCTGGATACCACATGCTGAAACTGTGTTAATTTGCCCTTATCAAGGTACCATGTTTAGTACAACAACATTGAAGTAACTGTGTTTAAGATTTTATTCATCCATTTTCATCTGCCAAGATCTTTCTGTTTTTTAAAGGTCACGCTCACAAATTAAATGGGATATGACAGGGAACTACCATCTTTTCTTTAAATCTTCAAAGGTGGAGTTATCATCCACTATTTCCCTTGGGATATGGCAATTTTAATATTTATTAGTTTGATTGGAGGGAGCCAATTTCCGACATTTCTACTTAATTTTCACCACTAGGATAGTTCTTACTTCAGAGATCAGGGAACTATGAGGGTTCTATGAACTTCCTTGAAAGCTGAATGGACACCGTATCCAATCATTCTTGAAACATCTTGGTATTATTTTTTCCCCAATTCTTGGTTACCTAAAAAAATGCCAGAGACCTTGATGTTTTAGAGTCCTTCCTTATAGAGATAGTTTTGAGTTTTGAGTGTAGACAGCCTGGAGCATAGCTCACTAATGCTAGTGGAAAACTGTCAGTGTGAAATCTGCCTTGCCAAGTGTGTGGGAGCTCCCCCTCTGGAACATTACCCCAGTGGCCAGGGAAACATCCTCACCCCATTTCCACAGGAGCTGCTGCTTGGCCTGCACTCAGACACTCAGAGTATGGACCTGCCTGACCCACACACCCGCACCTTGCTTTGATCCTCTACTCATCCTGGTAGCTTAGTACAAAGAACAGAAACTTTTGAGAGTTGAATGGCCTCAGCCATCACCTAGAAACCAGACTACCTCCCCTGGGTAACATAAGGCTAGCACAAATTCCTGGAGGCCACCTCCTAGCAGGTGCCACCTCCTGGCTGGAGACCAACTGACACAGTCCACTACAGCATCTCCAACACTGCACCCAGGAAGGAGAAAACTTGTGCATGACCTCAGCTATCACCATTTCCTGAACCACCTGGCTAACCAAGAGGTCCTGAGTCTGTCCACATGACCAGTTCATTACCACTACAAATGGCATTTAAGAAAGTCAACATGCTAAGGCTGTCTATAACCAAGGAATCTCACAGAGCCATTGTCACTTTCCTGGCACCCCCATCAGAGGTGGTACTGGTATCCACAGATGGGAGACTTGAGGACAGGTCATGTCTCTGGATCTCCCAAAGATATTCCCTAGCACCAGCCTGAAGTGCAGTAGTCCCTTTGAGTGGTAACACCCAGAAGAGCAACAAAACTCAGTAGTCTGGCTCTCAGGGACTCCTACTCCTACGGGAAGGGAAAGTGCATTATATCAAGGTAATACCCAGTGGGACAAAAGAATCCAGATGGCAGGCCTTGAGTCCCAGATCTTTCCACTGGTGGAAAATTTATTTCAGCAGAGACACAGTTGCAATGCTGGGTTCATTGCAGGGAAATCTGCACTGAACCCCAATAATCAGGCAGCCCTAGTGCTCCTGAAGGGCCTTAGAGAAGGAGGCTTTTTCCCCCTCATCCACCCCTGCAGACACAGCTGGGGCTTTTCCCACAGGAGCTTGGCATAGACAGCATTTCCGGAACAATTCAGGGTGATTGCATTCCCACAGGAGGTGCCCTATCCAGGTGGAGCCTTTCATAAGAGGTAGTCACAATTCCTCTTTCCTTGGAATATCAACATTCCTGCAAATGAAAAGAGGTACCTGTCTGATCCAAATAGCTGAAATACTGGGTTAGGAGTGTGTCTGGGAGGTGGATAGCTTTCCTGCTGGCCTGGCACAGGGATGAGGTGGCTCTGGCCATTCCCTCTGATAATATCTCAGAGTGTTTCACAGATAGCTCCTCCAGCCACCTCTGTCAAGGCTGGGACCTCTGTCCACCATTGGATAATGCATTTTCCCCCCCCTGCTTTAGCCACACCCAGTTTTTACTTATAGATATCTCCCCTATTGGCCTGTAGCCTGAACTATTCAACTCAGTACATTGAATACTGGTGAAAAAAATAACAAATAAAAAAGTGCACACAATGGGAGAATAAGATAAGCATCAAGAAACCTGTGCTATTCCAACTCTATAGGAAACAGTGAACTTGCTCACCCACTGAGCACATTGCTACTACAACCAGCATCTGAGAAAGCTATCATACAAAGATGCTCTATAACCAAGAAATTCATACAGTCTTCATTCCTGAAAGCACCAAAAGCCAAATTAGTCTACAATAAACTATGAAAATTAAAGTCACATTCTTAAGGGGGGAGAAACTTTTAAAAAATAGTCAAATCAAAAGTAAATTAAAGAATAACTAGAAAAAATTTTATACCCAAATGAGAAGGAACCAGAAAAATAATTCTGGTAATATGAAAACACAGGGTTTTATAACACCTCCAAAAAATTACATTAGCTCCCCAGCAATGGATCCAAACCAAGATGAAATATTTGAAATACCAGATAAAGAATTTAAACTGTTGATTATTAAGCTACTCAAGGAGATTCCAGAGAAAGGTGAAAACAAACATAAATAAATTTAAAAAACAATTCAGAATATGAATAAGGTATTTTCTAAGCAGATAGATATTTTAAGGAAAAACCAGTTAGAACTGCTGGAAATGAAAGACACACTTGGTGAATTACAAAATGCAGTGGAAAGTTTCAACAATAGAATAGTTGAAGAAAGAATTTCAGAGCTCAAAAACAAGGCTTTTGAATTAACTCGATCAGACAAAAATAAAGAAAAAATGATAAAAATAAATGAAGAAAATCTCCAAGAAATATGGGATTATGTAAATGGCTAAACTTAAGAATGATTGGTGTTCTTGAGGTAAAAGACAAAGCAAAAAGCTTGGGAAACTTATTAGAGGAAATAATTGAGGAAAACTTCCCTGGCCTTGTTAGAACTTTAGATGCTCAAATACAAGAAGTTCAAAGAATTCCTGGGAGATTCATTGCAAAAAGGTCATCACCAAAGCATATAATCATCAGGCTATCTAAAGTCAGCATGAAGGAAAGAATTCTAAGGGCAGTGAGACAAAAGCATAAGGTAACTTATAAAGGAAAACCTATCAGACTAACAGCAGACTTCTCAGCAGAAACCTTATAAGCCAGAAGGGATTGGGGTTCTATCTTTAGCCTCCTTAAATAGAATAACTTTCAGCCAAGAATTTTGTATACAGAAAAACTAATTTTCATAAATGAAGGAGAAATAATGTCATTTTCAGACAAACAAATGCAAGGCAATGTGTTACTACCAGATCAGCCCTATAAGAAATGCCGAAAGGAATTCTAAATCTTGAAACCAACTCTTGATATGCACCAGAATAGAATCTCTTGAAAGCTTAAAAGTCACAGGACCTATGAAACAATAACACAATAAAAGAAACAAAGTATCTATGGAACAATGAACATGATGGAATGTTAATGAAACAGTACCTCACATCTCAATATTACCATTGAAGGAAAATGGCATAAATGTTCTACTTAAAAGATACATATTGGCAGAATGGATAAAAAAAAATTACAAACTAAATATCTGCTGGCTTTAAGAGACTCATCTAACCCATAAGGATTCACATAAGCTCAAAGTAAAGAAGTAGAAAAAGATATTCCTGCAAAAGGAAAGGAAAAACAAGCAGGAGTAGCTGTTTTCATATCTGATAAAACAGGCTGTAAAGCAACAACAGTAAAAAAAGAGAGACAAAGAAAGTCATTATATAATGATAAATGAATCAATATAATAAGAAAATATTACAGTCTTAAATATATATACCTCTATCACTGGAGCTACCAGATTCCTAAAGCAATTACTACTAGACCTAAGAAATGAGATAGACAGCAAAACAGTAATAGCATGGGACTTCAATATTCTACCAACAGCAGCAGACAGATTATTGAGACAGAATGTCAACAAAGAAACACTGGATTTAAACTAGACTCTAGAAGAAATGAACTTAACAGATATTTACAGAAAATTCTACCCAAGAACTGCAGATTATTTGCATCAGCACAGGGGACATCCTCCAAGATAGACCATATAATAAGTCACAAAACAAGTCTCAATATATTTTTTTTAATTGAAATCTTATCAAGTATCATCTCAGCCCACTGTAGAATAAAACTAGAAATCAACTACAAAAAGAATCCCCTAAACTATACAAATGCTGGGAAAATAAAAACCTGCTCCTGAATGATATTTGAGTTTACAATGAAATCGAGATGAAAATTTAAAAATTCTTTGATATTATTGATAATACAGACACAAGGTAGCAGAACCTCTGGGATAAAGCAAAAGCAGTGCTAAGTGGAAAGTTTTTAGTACTAAATGCCTACATCTAAAAGTCTGAAAGATTACAAATTGACAACCTAGTCATACCTCAAGGAACCAGGGAAACAAGAACCAACTAAACCCAAGCTAGCAGAAGAAAAGAAATAACAAAGAACAGAGCAGAACTAAATTAAATTGAAATAAAAAAATACAAAACATCAATGAAACAAAAACCTGGTTCTTTGAAAAGATAAATGAAATTGACAGATCATTAGTTAGATTAACCAAGAAAAGAGATGATTCAAATAAGCTCAATTACAAATGAAACTAGAGACACAGAAATACAAAAGATCATTTAAAAGTACTATGAACACTTCTATGCATACAAACTAGAAAACCTAGAGAAAATGGATAAATTCCTGGAAACATACCAATCTCTCTAGATTAAATCAGTAAGTAATAGAAACCCTGAACAGACCAATAACAAGCAGTGAGATTGAATTCATAATTTAAAAAATGCTAACAAAAGCCCAGGACCAGATAGATTCACAGTTGAATTCTACCGAACATTTAAAGAAGAATTGGTGTCAATCCTACTGAGACTATTCCAAAAGATGGAGACATAGGGAATCCTCCCTGATTCACTCTATGAAGCCATATCACCCTGATACCAAACCCAGGAAAGGGCATAACTATAAAAGAAAATAACAGACCAATATCTTTCATAAACAGAGATGTAAAAACCCTCAAAAAATACTAGCTAACCAAACCCATCAGCACATCTATTCCCCTTGAAGCAGCTGGATTTGTTGAATCGTTCTGTCCATCCAGAGAACCCTGACTAACACATCAAAAAGATAATACACCATGATCAAGCGGTTTTCATCCCAGGGACGATTTAACATATACAAGTCAATAAATGTGATACATCACATAAACAGAATTAAAAACAAAAATCACATGATCATCTCAATAGATGCAGAAAAAGCATCCAATAAAATCCAGCATAACTTTATGATAAAACCCCCAACAAACTAGGGATAGAAGGGACTTACCTCAAATTACTAAAAGCCATTTATGACAAATTTTCAGCCAACCTCATACTGAATAGGGAAAAGTTGAAAGCATTCCCCTTGAGAATTAGAACAAGACAAGGATGCCCATTTTCACCACTTGTATTTGACACAGTGCTGGAAGTCCTAGCCAAAAAAATCAGGCAAGAGAAAGAAACAAAGGGCATCCAAACTGAAAAAGAGGAAGTCAAACTGTCACTGTTCACCAAGGATATGATCATATACCTAGAAAACCCTAAAGGCCTCTCCTAGATTTGATTAACAAGTTCAGTCAAGTCTCAGGTTACAAAATTGATGTATAGAAATCGGTAGCACTGCTATACACCAACAGTGATGAAGCTGAGAAATCAGAAACTCAATCCCATTATCCACAGCTACAAAAATAAAATAAAATAATACCTATGAATATCCTTAACCAAGGAAGTGAAAGATCTCCACCAAGAGAACTACAAAACACTGCTGAAAGAAATCACAGGTGACACAAAGAAATGGAAATACATCCCATGCTCATGGATTGGAAGAATTAATATTGTGAAAATGGCCATATTGCCCAAAGCAATCTACAGATTCAATGTAACTCCCATCAAAATACCAACAATATTTTTATAGAACTAGAAAAACCAGTTCTAAAATTCATATGAAACCAACAAATAGCCCAAGTAGCCAAAGAAATCCTAAGCAAAAAGAACAAATCTGGAGGCATTATATTACCAAATTTCAAGTTACACTATAAGCCTATAGTTACCAAAACAGCATGGTACTGGTATAAAAGTAGGCACATAGACTAATAGAATAGAATAGAGAACCCAGAAATAAAGCCAAATACTTACAATCAACTGATCTTTGATAAAGCATACAAAAACATAAATTGAGGAAACGACACCCTTAAGTTCTGGGAAAACTGGCTAGCCAAGTTTAGAAAAAAATGAAACTGGATCCCTATCTCACATGATATACAAAAATCAACTCAAGATGAATCAAAGACTTAAATCTAACACCTGAAACCATAAAAATTCTAGAAGAAAACCTTGGAGAAAATCAACTCAAGATGAATCAAAGACTTAAATCTAACACCTGAAACCATAAAAATTCTAGAAGAAAACCTTGGAGAACGTCTTCTGGACATTGCCCTAGGCAAAGAATTCATGACTAAAATCTCAAAAACAAAAGCAGTAAAAACTAAAATAAATGGGACATGATTAAATTTAAAAGCTTCTTCATAGCAAAAGAAATAATCATCAGAGTATACAGACAATGTAGAGAATGGAAAAAATGTTTGCAATATATGCATCTGACAAAGGACCACTATCTGGAATCTACAAATAACTCAAATACATAGACATTTTTCAAAAGAAAGTACACAAATGGCCAGCAAACATATTTTAAAATGCCCAACATCACTAATCATCAGAGAAATGCAAATTAAAACCACAATGAATTACCACCTTACTCCTGAAAGAATGGCCATTATTAAAAAGTCAAGAAACAATAGATGTTGGCACAGATGTGGGGGAAAAGGGAATGCTTATACACTGTTGGTGGGAATGCAGATTAGTACAAAACAGAATGGAAAACAGTATAGACATTTTTTAAGGAACTAAAAGTAGGTCTACCATTCAATCCAGCAATCCAACTACTGGGTATCTACCCAAAGGAAAAGAAGTCATAGATGAAAAAAACACAAGCACATGTATGTTTATTGCAGTCCAATTCACAATTGCAAAGATATGGAACCAATCTAAATGTTCATGTCCTTTGTAGCAACTTGGATGGAGCTAGAGACCATTATTCTAGGTGAAGTAACTCAGAAATGGAAAATCAAATACCATATGTTCTCACTTATAAGTGGGAGCTAAGCTATGAGTATGCAAAGGCATACAGAATGTTATAATGACATTTGAAGACTCAGAAATAGGAGGAAAGGATGGGGGTGTGAGATGAAAAAAAATACATATCAGTGCAACAGATACCACTTGGGTGACAGGTGCACTAAAATCTCAGAATTCACCAATATTTAATTCATCCATATAACCAAAAAATACTTGTACTTCTAAAGTTATTAAAATAAAAACTATATATATATATATATATATAAATTCTATATTATGATAAAGTTCTTTCATATCAAATGACTTTCTTTTATCCAACTTAATGTTTCATTCCCTCAATCCAGAACCCTCAATATTCAGGTCATTGCACATTTTCCATCTTTCTAAGATGTGACAAGATACGTCTGCCAGATAAAATATCAATTTCTATGTAGATTCTATTCCCATATCTTAAATGGGACTAGGGATTTTATTCTTGTTATTGCTTCAGTTGCCAGGAGAGGATGTATACACAGATCTTGAGGGAACACACGTTTTTCATGTAAGGTCCTATCTTAATTTAAGACCTATGCACAATATTAAGCAATGGGCCTAGTATCTTCACACAAGATGGAGTTAGTTGTTTCTGTAGGCCTAGCATGTTCATAAAAATTGGAAGTTAAGGTTTTTAAGGCATCTATCCAGATATCCCCATCCCAAGTCTCATTGTCCTAATCCTTCCTGATTATGGTTCTGACCTTGACTTGGTGGGCCTTGTAGGGTTGAGAATTCAGCCTTCCTGAATCTCTGCTACTTTTACAATAAGTCCTGATTCAGTGTCTTAACTCTATCTGCCCCTCATTTTCAAGAGATTATGAATTTCTTTAAATGCTTCCAGAATAGCCTCTGACTTCTGCATTTTACCTTGAATTGTTTCTCCCTGAACCTCTCATTATCTCTTTAATGACGTAATGGTGTTGGGACAGCCAACTAATTTCATTTCTTACATAACTTTTTCTTCTGTATTTCTCAAATATCAGAAATCAGAAAGTGAGTCCTTACATCTTACGTTAGCTACATGATCTAGTCCTGACTAAATATGAGTGGGGGCTGAGGGTAGGTAAGAATATGTTTGATACTCAGAAACACAGAGGTGTCTTTTGGTGCTCCTCTGCCCACTTTAACAGTGAACAGTCAAGAACAGCAGCCATGACCTGAGAAAGGGCATAGTAACCTGGAGTTGAGACACCTCAGGGGTAAGGGTATGGGTCACTCCACCAGCAGAGGTGTCAGCTGCAGGTGAGGGCATCTAAAGTGAGAGGAGGAGAGGGGTGATAAACATTAGGTAAAGGCTGGAGGTCAATTACAGTCTTGAGGAGCAGCTCCTATATCTGCTGACTTTCTTATTGTTTCCCCAGGAAATGACAGCAATTTTGGAGAAGCTCTTCCCAAGTGAGGCAAACTTGCTGTAAGAACAAGTAGATCTGAGCAAGGACAGGATGCTGTTGTAGTGCCAACTGTGGCATTCAGCCCAGACTCCCTCTTCAGGGGTGACATACCCAACCTCATTGGCTGAGAAGTATAGACTACTGCCTATTCAGAGACATGTCCCTCTCTGGGAAGAACTTTCAGCTGTAGGGAATTGCTGTGTCCAAGGTTAAGTCCCTTGAAAGGGGATGACCTGTCAATGACTGTCTGACGTGGGGACACAAAAGTCAAAGAGTTTGACAAAAGTCAAAACTCTTTGCCTCAAATGAGGACAACTCTGAAAGATCATTTCAGCTCCAGAACTCACTGTGGAACTAACTGGCTGAACCTTGATTGCAAAAACATTGAGGGTCTGCTTCTCCTCTGTCCAATCCTGCCCTCCTCACTTTCTCCTGAGAGGACTTCCCAATTAATTTCTCAAACAAAATTTTTCATCTCAGAACCCATTTCTAAGGAATCCTGGTTCAGACCCTACTTCATTAAATCAGTGTAGTCAGCTTTCTGTTAACACAGGCAGATGCAATCCCCAGTGGGGATTTAGTTTAAGAAAGATTCCTGAGAACTGAGGTCCTTACAGGTACATAGTAAATCACAGGTACCTATGTCATTCTTACTTAACAAGTAGTCTTTTAGTTAAAAAAGTCAAAGCTCTTATTTACGTGGAAGATAATTGATATTATCTGTACCAGAACTGATCTGTTTTTGAAAAATATGGATAGGAGAAGTTAACTGAAATCTTACCCAAGCAAGGAAATAGGTCAAGTGTCAGGACAGAGATATAATCTCTCAAACTTAGCATCAGATGCAGGAAAGAACCAATGACTGCATAGATGTCATATAGCCCTGAGCATATACACTGGGATAGTTATTACCTAATTTTTTTGCTTTTTCTTTTCAATTAACTCAAATTAATTTTTTACACTTATGAATTACTTTTTTACACTTATGAATTACTTTCTTCTGTTTTACAAGAGTTTTCTTTTTCTAGTCTTCAAGTTGAAAGCAGAGATCATTTATTTTAATTCATATGTTGAAAAAATCAGTCATAATTTTTTTAGAAAACAATCACATTTTATCTCAGAGTCACTAAATTGACTCTTTCAGAAATAACTGAGACAGGTTATACTGGTAAGTGTGCAGACAAAAAATTTTAAGCCGTTAATTTTTTTAAATTGCTTTTATGACTTGACCACAATATTATCTCAAAAAATTGTGTTTTATTTGCATTTCTGGCCATTTTTTTGCCCTATGTTTATTCCCACTGCAATTTAAGCAGTGCAGTCACTTGAAATATGACACTCCATTAAAAAATAAAATTATTTTCCCAAGTGTTTGAAACTTTAGTATCAAATAAGTATTTCTAGAATTTTTAAAGTTTAAATCTTTACACAGTGAATCACAGCAGGATTGTCAGCTAAGGACTGTATCTCGAACAAGCTTAAAGTCTGAAAATAAGATCAACTAAAGTTATTTTTGTGTATCCATCTAATCTTCATTTTTCAATCTTAAGAGAAATTGTGAAAACAAAAATACTAAACATAAAACACTTTTTAAAAATCTTCTAAAGATATTATCCTTTCTATACTATCTTTTCTATTTGTTAGAAAATCTTCTGCAAAGCAATGATTGAATCCAAGATTATTCTTCTGACGTAATGTTTACAAATCCCATCTATTTATATTCTCTGCCTCTCTGTTTCTTGTTTTCCTTTTGATTCCTGTTCTCTTTTTTACATTCAATCTTTTCCACTATCAATACATTAATTCTACTAGTTGAAGTCTAGCCCTGTCATTACTATGGTAATGGTAGCCTAAGTGGAGAGAAAAAAGTAAAGAAAAGAAAACAAGGGAATGATGAAATTAAAAAAGACACAGACAAAGATCTCTTGTAGTATATATTTACCCATATGTATATTAACTTCATGAATCTTCTCAATTTTCCTTCTTCCATTGAGACCCTTTGTTTCCTTGGTTCAAGACCCAAGAAAATAACAGAATCTGCAATTTGATATTGCATAGGCACAGGATTGAACCCAAATCTTAAAACTTAATAGTGATTTGACCTTGGGCAAGTTTTATTAAGCTCTCTGAAGCTCAGTTTCCTTCTGCATAAATGGAGTACTTTCCTTGCAGGGCTTTTGAAACTTGACATATGCATATAACACATTTAGGACAGAGCCTGGCATTCATTCATTTATTCATTCTCACATTTGGCAAATATAGAATGACCACTCTCTATGTGGCAGGCATTATGTTAGGCTCTGTGTATTTAGGTTTTGGGGAAATAGAAACGGTACATTTCAGACATAAAATAAATGTTAACTGTTAAAAGACTAGAAAGCTTACTTCAGGAAATAGCTTAATGATTCTATGAGAAAGTAATGGAATGTGAGAATCAATAGCGAATGAAGAAGTAAACATGAAATTATTATTTATTCATCTCAAGTATTGATTGTAAAACAAATGAACAAAAGAGAAACGTAAAACCTTTTTAAATTATTAGTATGTTCTGGGGGAACTTACATAGTTACACACAATGTTAGAAAATATTAAATCTGAATATGAATATTAATTCTGTTTACTTTAAAAGTAAACACTGGGAGAATAAAAGTATAATATTTAATATTTCCTGTCTATAAACAATAAAGTAGAGAAAATAATCTTTCTACAGAAGTAAGTGGGGGAAGTTAAAAACTTGCAGAAATAGAAAGCAGATTAAAATGTTAAAAGTAAAAGGACACAGCATATACTTACTGACAATAAATGAAAAAAATTGGAACTCAAATACCTGGTGTTGCAGCAGCATTTGAAAACCATGACAGAATCTCAGCACTCCCAATCCTGGGCCTTCACATTATGAAATTGCTGAACCAACTCTGGAAATGCCTGCTCTCAGTCTTATCAATTAAACAATACACATCTTTCTGATTTTGCCTCTGTTAGTCGAATGTTTTTTCTTTATTCACAAACAAAATTATCCTCAACCAAAATAGCTGAGAAGCAGTGGAACTTACAGGACGAGAGAATCCTTATGACAGTTTGTGAAACTCCCATTAAAATATGAACAAGGTATATTATGTAATAAAAGCTAACTGAAAGGTTTACACAAATTCCCTTAAAATGTATTGTGATATGTTAGTACATTCTTATAACACATTCATGCCCATAATTATTTTACCTACTAAATAATGTTTCATTTTGTTGTAGAAAAAATGGGTTCCTGTCACACGACTTATGAAAATTTAGGCATAGGATCTGAAGAGGCCAGGCTCCTCCCCCATGCAAATCAGGTGAACTTCCCAAGGCTCCACCCTGTCCTCCCAGGGCACAGGTGGGCATTACTCAGAGAGAATCAAGAAAAGGCAGGCTTCATCCAGGACCAGCAGTTAGGTTTTTCAGCCTTCAGGCTGTTTAGGCTTGAAGGCAGTGTTTTGTGGGGGGACCCTTGGCTGTCTCTGTTCTATCAGTTTGAATGATTTTTATTTAACGAATTTAATGAAATAATTAACATTCTGCATTTCCTTAGTAAAATATGTCTGAGTTCTGTCACCTCCTGAGGACTCGTGATGTGTAGTCTACTCTCCCAGAAATGTATGTACTACAGTTCCACTTGTTGAGTTATAGTTTTGTTTGTTCCTAAACATTTTATGTCGGTTGTATTTGTTATTTTAATAATATATTTTAATTAATTATGCATGCAAATCAATGAAGTATGAATGGGAAATAGAGAAATGTTTGTTTTGAAAATTAAATGATTTAGAATGACTCAATAAAGAGGAATAGCTGAAAAAATGATGTCAAATTAGATGTAGGCAACATATTTAGGAGATATTGTAAAACCATGGAAATCTAAAGGAATTTAACATGTTTTTTGCTTCACCAAAGTATTTAAATTCCTTCATCCTTTAAAAGAAACTGAAACTGGAAATCTTAGTCAACATTATGTGTGTGATTTAGGCAAGAAAGACCAGGTGAAATTCCCATAAGTGATACTTTCTCAAGGAAATGGCTTTCATCCTACATCAAAAGATTGGAACTTGCATGTATATTTATTTATGTTAACATAAAATGTTTATGATACTTTTCATTTTTTCATTGTTCCCCAATTGAACTAACTTTTCTGTTGAGTTAATTGACTACTAGACCCATTCGCAATGGTTAAAAGCATTTCTATTGTTCTTAATGCATTTATTTTATTTCATAATATCCAAAGTTAATTAATTTTAGTAGGTGAATAAGTCATTTGGGTTTGCTTCTGACCCTCAAGAGTATTTTTGTCTTCTGGAAACTTTTGATGATTTTTCTGAAGTTGGGATAGAACTCTGACTTTATCATGAATGTTCTAATAGCCATACTAGGAGATTTCATGTATGAATACATAGCACAGTCAGGTAGGTTTTTCTGTGTTGGCAATTTTTATAATATGCACCCTTTCCATATGATTATACATATAAGCTATTTCTAAATTCTTTGTGAATTCTAAAGCTTCCTCTGACACCGGTAACTAATTTACCTCATTTTACCAGCAGTTGACCTGTGATTAGCTACAAGAATGATTTTTGCAGGCATCAGTTTTGCTTTGGAATAGCTGGCTTTGCCTATATAAGGAAAGAGAAGTCTACTGGAGGCAAACTTCCTAAATTACCACTGAATTTCAAAATGTTTGCCTAGTTTAGAGTGTACAAGTGAGTGTGCTTTTTCTGATACAATTCTGTCTTGTCATTTTGTTAGAGTGAATAGCATCTCAAACATGGGGGGAATCATTTGAACACCACCCCATGTGGCTTATGGCAACCTGGCATATATTTGCAATTCAAAAGGTTAATAGCAAGCATGTGGGTGCCATTTGTTCTGAAAATCAAGGGGCTCAGTTATTAAATACACCATAATACATACTTAACCAATTAGGGCATTACTAGAAAACCTGACTTCCGGAAGGAGGCTACTTCACAGATTTTACAGCCAAGTGTGGGGTGAGGGGATTACCAAATGCTGAAGTGTCAGTTCCAAAGTTTAACTCCTAAGTTGCCAGGCTGAAAATAGCTTTATGAAGTTTTTCTCTCCTTCGTTTCTATGTTGATTTAACAGTAGAAAGCGTTTCCATATGGCCCAGATCCAGTCACTGCAGAGAGCTGGAGAGTTACAAAAACTGGCATTTACAATTATTTCACGTTATCTTTTTTTCTTAAAAATTACCAGATTTTGGCTTCATTTTTGGAACCCTATTATACCTGCGTAGTAATGATTCATATCCTCCTTTTTTTGTATATCTACAAAACGGGAAGTACCTTCCTCAAAACATTCTCTGGCATCTTGCTGATACTTATAACAATTATTATAAAACTTGTCCTTCTGAAAAAAATTCTAAAAAGTTGAAAATACAAACAGATGCTGGGGCGGGGGGGTAGGACACACGCTGCCAGTACTATAGAAGGCTGCTATGGTAGAGTGAATATTGGATAGAGGTGAGAAATTTAGGAGTTGCGATAGTTATCTAAGACTTAAGCTTCTGTGGACAAATAGCTTCACCAAGTGGCAATAAAACTCCAGATATTTTCAGGCTACTGACATATAAAAGGATATCATACTGATTGGTGTGCAAGGGCATAGCTGTCACTAAATTGCTAAGACAAAAGAATAGTTCTTAACTAAAAGGAGGCATATAATCACTTGGTATAAGGAAGGCAGGCATGATAGGACTTCTCCAAGCCCGTTCTCTGCACTGAGAGGGAAGGATTAATTTCTGAAGTATCACTTACAAGGTGTTTTCTAGGTTTTTGACCCTGAGCATATGTCAATAATGTTGTTTACCACATTACATTAAAATGGCCTGCAGTCTGCCTAAGGCTCAGGAACGTGGAATCTGGAAGCAGACTGCTACTTGAGATGGGTTTCTGGCTCTGGCACCTATAATTGTTCTGTGCCTCAGTGTTTTTTAATTGTGAAATGGAGGGAGTAATAGTGTATTTACCTTGTAGGTTGAGGTAAGGATTAAACAAGTTATCTGTAAGTACATGGACCAGGCCTGATCTAGACAACATCCTCAGTGCACATTAGTTATCATCTTCATGTGCCTGTTTCTTTCACTAGGACTAGTTTGTTAGGTCCTGCCAGGCAGTTGCCACGCAGTATTCGCCTTTGTGTTCTTAGTAAATTATCTGGGCATTAAGGAGTTTTGCTTTTAATTGGAGAGACCATCTTGTATTGTGGGGTTTCTTTCTGCTTTTGGCATTTGGTGGAGAGGGGTGCTGTGGTGGGGATCAGTAGGGAAGGAGTGGATCAGAGTGCTATGGCAGAAACAGGCTGACAGCTTGATGCCCACACAGAAAAGTTTTCTGTTTTCTGTCTTCCTCCTCCGCATGCCTGCTGTGCAGCTTAGAAAGAAGAAAAGAAGAAAAGGAGAAAGACAGTGGCCTTTGGGTTGAGATTGAATGTGTGGGAACGTGGGCAATAATGTGAGGAAGAGAATGGAGAGATTTGTTTGCTAAAAATCTATAAAATGAAATTTTAGACACATTGCAGCTATTGATTTCTAATCTTACCCTAGGGACCAATAATCTTGATGAGATTTCCCAGTAAGTGTGGGGTTAATGAAACCTCATGGAAATCAGACAAATAAAATCAGAAAGTTACAATTAAATTCCAGGCCTCAGGAACATCTGTTTTACCATTCTTTGTGCTTCAATAGTGTTTACTTTATTTATGCTTCTATTATGTCACTGGTTATTTTGGACTTGTCTATTGTAATATCTGTCATAACAGATGTTACGGGATCAAGATTTATTTATCTTTTAACTCCCAGCATCTAGCGTGGTATCTTGCAAATTGTAGGTAAACAATAAATGTTTGAGGAAGAAAAATAAGAGAAAAAATTGAGAAAGGAAAGAAAAAGAAGACAGAAAGGCAGGAAAGTAAAAAGGCAGACAGGAAAGAAGGGAGGGGAATGTAGGGAGGGAGGCAGGGAGGCAGGAAAATCCAGGCTCTGCTTATTTTCATAGCTGTTGTGAATGATTGCAGAAAAATTCTCTTCTTCAAGAGGCCTAGGAAACAGTATCATATAATCTTTCCCAATAATATATTCCAGAGAATAATAGCATTATTTGAATGGACATATTATGAAGACCATAGATCTTTATATAATCTAATTTTTAGTATGGAAGATCAAGTTTTAGGAATATAAGAAATAAGTTAAAAAGAAGTTTATCTGATTAAATTTGACAGCACAAATACATTTACGAAGCCATATTCAGTAGTTGGGTAAAAAGAGAAGATAATGTTTGCCAACAAACATTTTGAATAATGTAATGAAAATGCCATTGCATTATTCATTGAGTCCTTCTAAAGCACAAATATGAACTTTTCACCTACTTTAATTTCCTCATAGGTTGTATAAACTAAATCATTACACTTTTGTTAAACCAGAACACCTTTCAGAATTTTTTTAGGCTCTTGAGGTTGATGAATTGTTTATTGTTAAGCATTTTGGCTGCCAGAAGGAGACATTCTAATGAGACTTTGGAAGCTAAATATGTAAAGTCTCATGAATTTGAAAAAATCGTGCACTTGTTGAGAATTGGTTTGCTCAGATTCAAAGACTGGCTCAGCAGTGTGCCTTTTTTTTACATATATTGCTAAGTATCTTCATAACTTCAAGTTACAAGGCAGAGTAGGCCAGTACTTTCTAATACTACTCTTTCACCACTGAAGGAAAAATATCTTTTAAAAGAATTTCAATGTTGTTAAATATCTGCTAGAGATAAAATGGTGACAAGACAGGAGGCACAATCCTTTCATAAATACGTTAAGTCAAGTAAGATGTTCAGATATGAATGATAAAGGAAAATATGCCACTTAATTCTAGTTCCCTTGGATACTAGAACAGAACAAGTTTCTTCTAGATTTTGTGTTGTTTACTTCTAGATTGAGCAAATACAAATGGGCTCAAAAATACATGGGTTAACTCTAAGTATAATGTCTACTTCTTTAGAGATTCATAATACAAATGCTCATACAATTTATCTTCCTTTCTTATTTTAAAAGAGAAACTTGAGGTGTTTCTATCACATGTAACTCCTAGCTATATACTATAATATAGTATTATATTGTACTAATTATATACCATAATATAGTATATTATTAACATGTGACTCCTACCTATATATGTATACATTTTGCATATGGCTATTTCAAGCACCTCAGCAGTGCCCGGCAGGAACATAGGCAGCATTCAATAATTGTTTGTTGAGCTGAAATTAGTAGTTAGCACTCAAGAAGTGTTATTTGAATGAATGGATGGATGATGACCCACGAGTAATGCCCCTTTTGTTGCCTGTCACAGTTATTCAATATGCATTAGCATGAAATATCAGAAGGTCAGTTAGTCTTAGAGTCTATTCAGAGAATAAAATGTTGCTGTCTTTAAATTCAGCAACTCTGCCAATTTCAAGGACCATAAATATATGCTGTATACAGCAAATAGCATTTAATGACTGAAAACCAGAACACATATTTAACTTTTACATCAACCAAGTGTCTGCTTTTCCTAATCAAAGAGTTATAAACATATCTTTTTACATTCATTGAAAGGAAATGCTCATTTATCTTTTTTTATATACTGGAGAAAAGTCTATTTCATTTTCTTGGAATTTAAAGATTGTTCAATTGATTTTCCTCACTCTTTTAAATAAAAAATGGTCAGGGATTAAACATAGAATGTTTTCATGTAACATGATTTTTTTTTTCAGGAGTAACAGCCAACTGTGCAAAAACCATGAGAATAGAAACCATTTTCTCATTGCACTTAATGGCCTTGAGTCTTGGTAGGAGGGTATCCTTGAGTCCTTTTCTGGGGAGAGTCTTACAGGTGGAATCTTAGCAGCTTTGAGATATGTGGATTAGTAACTGCCATAGATGAGGTTCAAGTTAAACCTGTCTTGCTGACTTCAATTGTACAGCAAAGGCTGCTCTATGCCATGCTGAGATTATTATTAGCAATACTAGTGACTACTCAACAGATTTCACAGAACACTAAGCAGGCTAAGATACATTCCTCAAACTGAATTGGCCAGCAAATGCTTTTTGAAAATGCTTTTCATTTAAATTAATACTTTGGGAAGCATGTATAGAAATATTCTCACCTCTACTGACTAGTAAACGATTCAAGAAAGTATCAGCAAAGTAATTTTGAAAAAAGAAAATCTAATAATGAGAGTGGTGAGATGTTCATCTATGCAGAGGGAAAGATCAGAGTAAAGAGACAAATACTGGAGTTAGAAAGGGCATTGGAGATAATTTATATGTAGTTCACCTCTCACATAGAGCCTTTGCTTGACCAAATGTTAGTCAGGCTCCTGAACCTTCTCGTAGGCCCATCTGTGCATTTCCTTGTAATATCCAGTTTTAGCAAGAATCCTGCTAATTTATAGTTTAGCAAGTTTCACCCGCATCTTAGAGACATGATGACCCTTGATATCTGATTGGGTTCCTCATCGCACATCTGCCCTCCGGTTATCTTCCCGGCCTGTCCTTAGCAAGAATCCTCTTAGGTCAGTTTCGCCAGATTCCTCCTTACTTCTGATGCTTCCTTTAGGAATTTTTCACCCACCAACCCCCATCCACCCTGCTCCCTGACTATAAATGGCTATTCACTTGCCCATGCTGTATTTGGAGTTGGGCAAAATAACTTGTCAAATGTGGTGATAAACAGAGCTGTAACTTCAATTCTGAACTTCATTTTACTTATCTGTAATAGGACATCTTAAATTAACATAACCCGAAGCATCCTGTAACTTTTAAAGAACTACTTGTAACTGAGGGTGAGACATTTTGTCCTGTAATGAAAATGGAGCCTTCAATTTTCTAATGCTAGTGGAGAAGGAAAGGAGAAAATGGTGCCTTTAAAGCATAGTTTAAGCAAGTGGAAGGAAAAAGTGACTTTAACACATCTAACTTTCAGGCACATGATTGAAAGCATGATATTCAATGAAGAAAAGACTAAACACAAAATGATGCTACATGTTGTTTAATGGCCATATAGTGATGAATAAAGAATTGCATGGAAATAACAGACATACAGTTCAGGATATTAGTTACATCTAAGGGAAAGGAATGGTGACTCAATCTGAAAGGGGTAGCTAGGGTTTTCTATTATAATAATATTTTATTTTTCAAGCTGGCAATGTTATTCTTTAAACCTGTGTGTATCTTAAATATTGCCCAGTAACTTTTCACAAGCTTATGCAAGAGCAGTCTGCAGTTAAGGATGTGATTATAGACTCATGCATAACTATGCTCCATCTACCACCTTTCCCATCTCACCACCTAAATACTGGGTTAAGAGATATAGACATAATATTAATGTTGTTTAGCTTATCAAGATTTAGTGTTTCACATTATGAGGCTGATTATCAGACTTGCTACTGGTGACCTCTCTTTTCTTTCCCACTCCAGTTCTCACTTTCTTCACAAGATACATCTCCCCTGACTTCTGCTTGGGTCCTGGCACTGTTCGGCCCATGCACTTATTCTTATACCAACTCAAATCAGTAGACTGTCACACTTATCTACTTGTTGGCCTTCCTTTCTCAATTTTAGGGAAAACTCATTTTTCTGGGTTCAAATCTCTTCTGGTATAAACTACATAAATTCTAAGAACTTCTGAATTTTTAGCAAGCAATTCATATAATACATTCTTCCTGCTAATTCCAATACATGTAGATCTAAGAAATTGAGCACTTACCACTCTGAATACAAAAAAACAATAGGAACATACTATTTTAATAAAAGTAAGCATTTTTTAAATTGAACTGGGGTACTAGTAGGTACATGGTTTTATTTTCATTGAACACTTCTCAATCTTCTGATTCATAAAGTTATATTGAATTAAAGTTCTGAGAGTATCTGCTGTGTCCCAAGGATTTCACTAAGCCGTTTTATCTAACTCTTTCTCCCTGTCTCCATCATCCAGCTCCTGTTCTTTTTGAGCCATCAGAAAAAAAAAAAATTGAAATTCTATCTTGTTACAACCAACTCTCCATCCAGATTTAAAGGTGTTATAGCACAGATTCCTGTGTCAAAAAATCTCCTGGGAGTGATTATAAAGTGTGAGGCTGTGTGAGGAACTGCATGGCTTTCTGGCTACAGCATGGCAGCAGCCTGATTTCCCAGGAAACACCAAAGGGGCATGACTGTGCAGGGAAGTGGAGGCCAAGTTTGTACTTTGTCAGGAAGAAAAATCTAGTTGGCAGTATAGAGATGTCACAAAAAAGACACCAGGCCTAATCTTTCATTTTCTGATCCCTTCCTCCAAACCCAGGACTGTGGCATGTACTCCAAGGCAAGCAACATACTATATAAAGAGAGAATTAGTTTAAAATTTAATCTATGGCATCATGAAGCAGGTCCAGGGTCAGACACTATAAGCTCTGGAGATTCCCAGGAGCACATGTCCTGCTTTAAGATTATCGTCTTTAAAAAAACTTAAAGAGTTTTGGCTTTTCTGATTGGCCTCCACTGCCAGCCTTGATGTTGATGGTATAACCATAGATGCCCTCATTTCCCCGCTGCTAGTCTTAAATGCCAATTGTATGGAGATGACTTTCAGTGGAGGCATTCCCCTTTTATGATCCTGTATATTTTGGTTCAACAGCCTGTTGCATCAAAGTCATTCCTCAAAACAACTGGTAGTTAAACCACAGAAGCATGGGATTTTTCACATTGCTAGTTGGGAGGAGCAGTTGGGAATTCGGCTTGACGTGGACTTCTAATGGAACTATCCTGGATGTAATAAGGTATCTCAGCTACATACCCCCAGTAGCATTTTGGCTTGGAAATTGGGAGTATTATTGAGAAGTTAGTAGGTTCTAATAAAGAGTCCAGTGTCATTCTCTGGTTTTATTCTATGTCAGCTCAGGCGAGTTTTCAGGCAGCAATATTGATAAGGGAAAGAGGTAAGTGACAACTGAGGCAAGATCCCTGAGAAATTTGTCAAGCTATATGTTTACCAAATTGCACATGTAGGGACTGTGAAGGGGTTTCATGAGGATGTTACAAAGATAGTTTAGACCATGTAAGATGTAGATATTATTTTTGAAACTGATATTTTCTCTTTTCAAATTTTTCTGTTCGTAAGTTACCTACTTTTTTCCCTTGAGGTTTCTGTTTTTACCATTAATTCAACAAGTTTTGTGTTTACATGAGTGAACTGTAGTTGTGATTCAACACTACAGTTGTGTGACATGACAACACTATATTTATTCTAGGCACAGTAATCATATATTTCAGTTCTCACAGAAAACTTATGAAGATGGTGATATTCTCATGACTATTTTACAACTGAAATGGATAGAGAAGTTAAACAAGCTATTAAAAAAACACACAGCAATTGTGTGACATGTCAGATTGTAATTAATGGGATCTAAGAATTTTTTGTTGAAATTTGTAGGTTTTAAAGCAGCTAGATATTTTTTATCAGAGAAGTATTCCTCAAATATTTACTTGTTTGTTTGCTTTTTTCCTGTAATGGAAATGAAATTAAGTAGTAAGTAGATTTTCTGAAGAATAGATATTTGAGAAGTCTATTTTCTTCCCTTTAAATCTGTGCTTGTGCAATTTTGTGTATAAATTTCTTTTCAGTTTATATTATAATCTAAGCATTATACATAAAAATCTTCCTAAGTATCTTTTGCATGATATTCCTTTAAATAGTTATAAAAACAGCTACCTATTCGTCTTTTCTATTCTGCAAACATAAATAGTTTTGAAATTTTTCTGTCACAAATAGTGGTGTAAAATATCTTAGTGGTTAAATGCCTGTGTATTTATAATAATTTCTTTAGAATAAATCCACAAAGGTAATACGAATGGGTCAAGGAATATGAATGTTTTTAAAACTATTGATGTAAAACAATTCTCCTGTGTACTGTAAAATAATACGTGGATGTGAGTCTGCTGTGTTATCCTTCGTAAATTATTCATATAGTTATAAATTGACACAAAATTATACATCATATTTTCAGTATACTTCAGTTTAGTTTATAGAGTCAAATGTGGAATGATGAATGAAATCCATGAAATATTTCTCTGATAATTGAAGAGGTAGAAAAAGTTGCTTATGAAAAAGTGCTAACATTCTTTAATAGATGGTTTCAGATAAGCTTCCACAACAATGAACAAGTATCTAATTGTATCTAGTTAAATGTTTATGTTATATTGGTAAGTAAATATGTTAGCCAGCAGCAGAAAATTAGATAACATTTTAGAAATATTGGTACATAGATCACATAGTGTTTAGGCTGCAAAAGAGATAATAATTTGAGATGAAGCAAGAATTTTTGAAATGCCCATCCAAACTGAACCATGAGAGGAGTCATTCCCTAGCATTTTGCAGTCACTCCTCATTCATTAGCTACCAAACATGACTGAAGCATAGCAGTTCTCATATATGTCACCTTCAAACTGTTTGAGCAAACCCAGTCACCCTATATAATCCTTAAACTTCTAAATTAATGAATTTCAATAAACAACTGTCTTCAAAGATGGTGTGTGTCACAGACCTAAGTAAATTTAGAGTCAAAGAGGATCTGCCTCAATAAAATGTCAAATATGTGACCAAGAATATAGAGATAAGATGGATAGTCTAGTCTTGTGTGTGTTATTTCAACTGCAAGGAACTTCAATAAAATAAAAATACTAGCAGAGTTTTTAAATTTTTAATTTATGACTTTTAAATTTTTTACAATTTCAGATTATAGAAAATCAGATCTGGAAACCATACCTCAAGCAACTTAGTGGTGAGTAAAGTCATAATCACCAATTGTCATTCATTGTCAATAAGAAATAATGGGATGACTTATTACCAACCTGTGTATTTATATATTACATGTTATTTTCATTACTATGTTTACTTTATAAACAGGCTTTTCCTCATCTCTAGAGAATAGCAGCATTTTTAATGTTTCCTGGTCCTTTCTGGGGCAGCAGATATTCAACATGCCCTGTGAGCCTTCCCACTCTACTACTATACCATGTTTACCCAGCCTTTATATCACCAAAGTTAACTCTCCTGTTATGGTTTCAGCTCTCTCCTTTAACCTTAGCTAATGGAACCATAAAAGATTTCGCTTTCCTTCTCAATACTTTCCAGCTTTGGCCTTCATTAAGGACACTGAGGGACATACTTAGTATGATTCTAGAGTTTCAAGCAAGCTTCTCTATAGGGAATTTGAAGACTGAAGTCAACCATGGGTATGGTGAATAGGCATAAATTACATCGCCCACATTTTCCACAATGATCTCTATGTACTTACGTATTTCAATTTATTTCAATGTAATAAAACACATTGTGGAATGGTAAAATCTAGCTAATTAAAATATGTATTTACCTCACAATATTATCATTTTTGTAGTGAGAACATTTAACATTCACTTTCTTCATTTTTCAAGAATACAATAGATCATCATGAACGGTTGTCACCATACCGTACAAATTAGATCTCTCAATTCTCCTATCTAACTGAAACTTTGTATCCATTGACCAACGTCTCCACAATCCCCCATACCCAAACTGCCCCAGCCTCTGGTAACCACCATTTTACTCTCTGTTTCTATATCAACTTTTTTAGATTCCACATGTGAGTGAGGTCGTGCAGTATTTGTACCTGGCTTATTTCACTTAACATAATGTCCTCCAGTTCATTCGTGTTGCCACAAACAACAGGATTTCCTTCTTTTTATGGCTGAATGGTATTCCATTGTATATATATACCACATTTCCTCTATCCATTCATTCACTGATAGACACTCAGGTTGACTATCTTGGCTATTGTTTATAATGTTGCAATAAATATGAGAGTGCAGGTATCTTTTTAAGATACTGATTTTATTTTCTTTGGATATATAACCAGTAGTGGAATTGCTGGATCATATGGTAGTTCTATTTTTAATTTTTTTAGAAACCTCAATACTGTTTACTCTAATGGCTGTACTAATTTACATTTCCACCAACGGTGTGCAAGAGTTCCTTTTTCTCTGCAGCCTCACCAACATTTGTTATCTTTTGACACAATGAACTCAATTTGAATGCACTTTCCCACATATGAAGTGAGAAATACATTTTGCTAAATCCTGAATGGGTTTTATTAGCCATTGAATACGTTTTTTCTGGTAAGGTCCTTGACGACTTTCTCCTTCTACTCCACTCCAAAAACTAACATGCCATGTTATACTGAAATGGATTTTTATGCCAAGCTAACTTTCTCCTCTACTAGTCTGTAAACATCTTAAGAGCAAAACAGAAATTTGTCTTATTAACAACTCTATCACTAGAACCTAGATGAGTATCTGGCCCTTAGGAACACTCAATAAATAGTTTTGAGTGAATGAATATTGGTCATTTTTTGTTTTAGTAATTAAACTATCTCCATTTCAACTTACTGGCAGCCCTTGTGAATTACTATAACACAGGCTGAGTATAATACAAAAATGTTAGGAGGCTGGGCCAGTGATCAGGAGACAGGTGAGGAGGGTTCAGTAATTTTAATATCAGGATCACATTTTAACTTGTTTTCTTCTCATTAGCAGACCCAATTCAGGGGGTGTCCTAACTGGGAAACAAATTGGGTCAGTGTGTGATGTTACATAGAAAAATAAACAATCTCTCTAATAATAATGTCAGGAAATAGATTTATTTTATAGTGTATCATCCATGATGTATTAATATTGTCATAAACTATATTAAATTATCTAATCCTATCTAATCCTTTAGGGAATGGCTTTTATGTTATCACACCTAATTTTTAAAATATATATTGAAATTTATAAACTGATCACAGTGACACAGCTAGACAGAAGGAGACTTGAACCTAAATTTTCTCCAAGTATTCTTTCCATCATGTCACAGATACAAGACCCTAGGGGGAAGCACTCAGAGATGGATCAGGCATAAACTCCCCGAGATGCACACAGTCCACAGGTAAGATTATTAGTCATGATTCAGGTAGAAATTGGAGATGCCGTCAGATAAATACATGTAACTTGCAGTGGGAGGCTAAGGCAGTGAGAACTGACTTCTACCTGGGAGATGAGGAAAGTCTTCGTGGGTTGCTGAATAAACAGGATTTTTAGGTTGCCAAGAATTTGGACATTTGGATTTTAAAGGAAGATAAGCTTAAATGGAGGAAAGCACGTAAGCAAGGCTAGAGCTTGGGTTAAGGATTGTCGAACGGTAAGTAGCTTAGCGTGGCAAGATCTTAAATGGGTGTAGTGTATTATATGGTTGGAAAGACCATTTGGGACCAGATTGTGAAGGAACTGGAATTCCAGAGTGAGGCACTCAAACTTATTATGGAGACAGTCATTACTCAGAGCAGAAGTTTTCGGACCACTGAAACTGTGGAGCAGGGGGAAATAATATGCTTGGACTACGGCCACACCTTGTATACTCTATTTTTATCAAATCAAATATGTGCGCACCTGTTTCTTTGGCTGGTGTCAGGAAATCCTCTTATATTTCCCCAGGGTAGGATTTTCCTTGTATACCTCAGAAGGGGAAACTGAAGATCCTATGAGCATTTCCAAGAAATGGGCTGTCCCAGGGCAGTAAGCCCTGACTTCTGCCCGACAAAACAGGTCTGCTTTGAGCAGGGTGTGCACTGCACATATTCAGTTGATAGCAATGGGAAAAGCAGATATTCCATCTGTCCAATGATCAAACACATAAAATCACACAGGAATGTACAGTATGCTGCTTTGAACAACATAGGCATTTGCCTAAACCAGAGAGAAAAGACCTGCCTGTTTATGTCCCCTGGTAAGAACATTAGTGAGGGGGAAGCTTTGATGTTTAAGCAATCATATAATCGACTCTGCTGTTGGATCCAGAAGCCCAGGGTTGGTTTCAGGAATGAACACCGAACATTTTTAATGGCACTATGAATAAATGGAGGCATGTGGTGAAGAATGTTAAACAGATAGACTATTATCTCTGAAATATTCTGATTTTGCAGATTTTGAACTTTACCTCCCCAAAGTCACATTGTTAGTGTTGGTAGATTTAGGTGTTAGGTGCTATTCCCTGAAACAAACAAACAAACAATTCAGGTTCTCAAATATGGCGGTTAAGAATATTTTGTGCAAATTTTAAGAGGACAAGGTCGACAGAGAGGATTTAAACTACAGGAGAATACATCTGTCCTAGGATTTTATGATTAGAATTGGAGGCAATTCCTCACCCCTTTACTTTACCCCATATATCCAATAAATTTGCCCAGTTCTATTTACTCATCTTTGACAAAACTATAATCATCTGGCCCTTTCTGTCACCAGCTTAGTTGAGGAACTAATTGCTTTCTTTCTGAATGAGTGTAATAGTTTTCTAACTGGGTTTCCTGTCTCCATTCTCCTTTTTCTTGTATCCAATCTGCAAACCATCTCTTCTTTTCCCTACCCAATCTGCAACCATTCCAAATGAACGTTCTTAAAATACTATTCTTACTCAGTTACTCATCCGTCCTTACCACTTCATGGTGCTTCATTGCCTACTCTGTAGCTGAGCATTCAAAATATTCTTGACTAAGTTCACCAAATAGCTGATACTTCTCCATTCCAGTATTTATCAACACATACCCTGATTTGTGCTACACTAATCTCATTTTTCTATTTTGCACTTTTCGGAAATTCCCTCTCTCTCTGCATTGCCATCCTCTGATTAATATGCTCTTTCTTCTAACCTTCCTCTTCATCAGCCTGAATCTCAAATTTTGTCTGATTACTCCAGTACACTTTGGTTTCTACGTTTGAGTATGCCTTTTCAAATTTATGTGTGAACTCTTAACTCTGGCCCTAAAATATGGACTGCCTTATTTGGTTATTTATCCACTATTCAGCTGAGTATTGTCTCCCAAAGCCATTTTATGTGCCATCAGGTCAAGAACCACTTACAGTTCCACTTTTGTAAACTTCACAGTGTTCAGTAGTTTTATAGAGTTCGCTAACTGAAAAAAAACTCCCTTCCCAGAGAACGCACCCAACATACCAGTGCTAATCTGGAATCTTGCTCTTTTCTCTGTTTCATTTTTCATTGTAGAAGTGATAAAGAAATGTTTTCATGGTTGAGTTTTATGAATTTTAGTAGAGGGCTGGAGAAAGGTGATATAATAAGAGGACAAAATAGGAAGTAAATTAATCTTTGCAATTTGAAAATGGTCTTAACATTTCCTCTTTTTTTTTTTTTTTTTTTGAGATGGAATCTCACTTTATTGCCCAGGCTGGAATGCAGCAGTGCGATCTCGGCTCGCTGCAACCTCCACCTCCCAGGTTCAGGCAGATCTCCTGCCTCAGCCTCCCTTGTAGCTGGCACTACAGGCACATGCCACCACGCCTTGCTAATTTTTGTATTTTTAGTAGAGATAGAGTTACACCATGTTGGCCAGGCTGGTCTCCATCTCCTGACCTCAGGTGATCCACCTGCGTTGGCCTCCCAAAGTGCTGGGATTGCAGGTGAGATCCACTGCACCTGGGCATTCCCTCTCCTATTAATCTTTCCCTAGGACAGTCAGTTTTACTAAAGTATTTAATAAGAGATTTGAGGTCCTGGATGAAGGGATGGCCCAAATGAGAAACACCGTAGATTTTATCCTCAACCCCACTTCTGGTCGTCCAGGATTAGAACACACTGCTCACTGCAAGGTTCCTGATAAATGTCACAGGCCATACCTCCCCTGGCCATTAGAACTAAAACAACTTCATGCTACACTGAACTAAGTGAATAAGCACTTATGCTTTCTCCTTGAAGTCATTATTAAAGCATTCATTCAAAAAAATAGCTTTTAGATCACATCTTTCTACACCACCCACTCTACTAAGGATAGAGGTTAATTAATACAAAACTAGTTATGTTGAAATACCTGCAATAAGTTTGGGAACTTGAAGAGAAATTTTATTAAGCAACCTTGTAGCACTTATTTCAGTCACCCCATGTTGGTACCTCTAAGCCCCTGAGTCCTGAGTCCTATATTCACTCCCCGATCCACTTCTTTCTTCTCTTTCCTTTTTTTTTTTTCCTAGAAATTATCTGTACTCATCTCAGCTTTACTGAATTAAATTTTGGGATTTAGGGCACAGAGAGCCACATTTTAAACCAGGATTCCCTACAAAAGCTTGGGAATCACTCTTTTAGCATAGACTAATGATTCTCACCTGGAGGTGATTTTGCTCTTCGAGTGGACGTTTGGCAACATCTGGAAACATTTTTGTTCGTCACAGCTAGGACAGGGGTGAAAGCTATTAGTATCTAGAAGGTAGAGGCCAGGAATGCTGCCCAACATCCTATGAAGCACAGGACAATCTCTAGCGCATTGTGAAACTCTGTCATCATGTGCCTATAGATGATCAGTACGTGCTTCTTGAATAACAAACTTGTGAAGTGGGTTGAGAAAAGCAAAGCCAGCACTCTTAATGAGGACTCAGCTTCCTTCCTTCTGGGATATACCTGGTGGGGTTGCTTCACAGCTTTGAACCTGCCTCGTTGCATGGGGGCCCAGTGTGAATGGGGTTATGAAGGCCCAGGACATCCTAAAGCCCATCTATTTAAGTGGCATCACATTTAGCACTCTTTATGTGAGAGGAACAACCTTATTTTTAAAAATATTTACATTGTAATGTTTTTCTCCTTGTAGTTCTTTACATAGTTTTCTAAATTTTAAAACCATCTAATATTAATATGTATTTCCCTAGGCAACTCCAGTACTTCTGGGGTAGGACATAGCATGATTCTCTATACCACAGACAAGGAAGTTTAACAAAGTGGTTCCATGATTTGCTGGCGATGTGGTGAATCAGCACCTTCATTAGGAATAGAACCTACTATTTTCCATGACTAAGCCACCAACAGGCATTACCTCTCAAATACTTATTTTGATATCTTTTGTTCCTCATTAGAAAATAGAGTCTTCTGAAATCTAATAGTATGTGCTTGATATATCTCATCATTTATCTTTTTATTGCTCTATCCTAAATGAATTGTCAGTCATCATAACAATGTAGCATTTCACCTATCTAGAGAGAGGATATGTTTAGATTGTCTCTATGGAAGAAAACTAGCAGCTCACTCTGACAGTGGTCAATTTGGAACCTTATAGCTAGCAATCTCAGCATGGGGGTTATTTTTAAATGTAGGCCATTTAGAATTTTTGACAGTGTTGTATTGGTATAATAAGCAAAATGTTTATTTTGTAAGAATAATTATGCACAGTATTTTTATACATAAGTATGTATGTGGAAATATACTATGTATATATGTATACATACATACACATAAATCTGTAAAATACAGACTAAAGATATAAAAATTAAGTACAAGATGGCTTGAGAAGACTCATTTCTTATTCTTCTCTTACACTACAGTTTCACTCTTTTGACTTTTGTTTGGATGAAAAAGCACCCAGCTGATGTTGATAAAGGGATAGTCTATGCACATGTTGGGGCAGAAAGTATGTAGAAACTCTCTACCTTCTGTTACGTTTGTGAACTTAAAACTGCTCTAAAAAATAAAGTCTATAAAAAATTCTTTTCAAAGCCCCCAGCTTGGCTGCTCTGTATTGAGGTTCTCTGGCATTTGGATAATGCCTTGACTGTATAGCATCAGGAAAGAAGAGCACACAGACTCAGTTACAGTTTTCCTTCTTAAAATAAATTCTTATTTAAAAAAAATTTATGCAGAAACTTTTAGATATAACTAAAATGTTACATTATAGATTCCTCTACAACTTCTGTAAAAAATTTGGATACAGACTCTATTATTTTTCTTTTTTTAATATTTGAGAAATTCAGTTCTAGTCTGCTCAGTTCAAAAGTAAAAATTAGTTTAAGGCTGGAAAGTGTTTAATAACATATAAAAACATTTTTGGGTGGCATCTCTGTAACTGATCTTTCTTATTTTCCTTCTCTTATCACCTTGATTTTCAAACATGTTTCACTATGGACAAGGGGATTAAGAGGAAATAATTTTTAAAAGAAATGTATCTAAAGAGAAGGGGAAGGAGAAATAAAAAGACTAATTATTAAGGGTGTCTCATATTTTTCTCTTCATCATTTAGTACAAGGATAAATTTCACTGCTGTCTAATAAAATGAACCAAGAGTGAAAAGTTCAAATATTAGGCTTTCCTGTAGTGCTGGTTTCAGAACGGCCTGAGAGCCAACATCAGCGGAGTGGCTGAGGGTGTTCATGTTTCTGTCTAGTCTGTGGTGGACTGCTGAGATGGCTACTTGAGGGCAAATAAAACTCCCAAAACCAAAATTTAACCTGCACCTCAGAAGATGAGTGACCTAAGGTTAAAGAACCTTGCTTCAAGTCTCCGGTTACTTCCCCTGCCTTTCACCAACCCCTCTCCCAAAATTGCCTCTTCAAAGCTAAACAAACAAAAAAGGCAAAATCCCAGACTTCTCAACAAAACGTATTTTGTTTTCTATGCAACTGTTGTGCAGGCTATATAAAAGTAACAGTCATGGTAGAAGAAAACTTACATTAAATTAACGTTCCCCCAAACAACTTAAAATCAATGGATGGTTTTCCTCCAGAGAAATCCATAATTACCTTGGCTTCAGCACAGCAGAAAATAACAGAGTATCGTAGGCAGATTTTTGGGTTGACTATAGTTCAGATCAAGGGCCAAATATGCTGCAAACCTCTGTAATGGCAGGTAACTATAGAGAACTTACCAAGCCATTGAGCAATTTAAGTGGTCCACATCAAAACTTCCAAATAGTTTGGAACAGCAAGTGTTCATTTCTCATGGAATACCCTGAAATGACCAGTACAAAACATTAAAATAATAGCCTAGTTATTTAAGCCTGTGTCCTTAGGCTAGGGTTGCCAGATAAAATATAGGACATCTAGTTAAATATGACTATCAGATAAATAATTTGTTTTCAGTATAAGTATGTCCCAAATATTGCATAGAGCATACTTATATTAAATATCATTTGTCATTTATCCAAAATTCATATTTAACTGGGTATTCTATATTTTTATTTGATAAGTCTGCTAACTTTACCTAAGAGGATATTTTCACACTTTAAGAATTCTGTTATTAAACACTAAAATAGCTATCTATGTATATATTTAAATTTTAAAACCTATGCAAGTATATCAAATGTATCAAATTAAATGCCAGTGCTGGAAGGCATAATCTGGGCAAAGGCAGCTGATAAATTTCTTTCTTTAAAGAGAGATTTCCTAAACTGAGGTATACTTAACCTATCTCACACATGTTTTGACTCTCATGGTGCATAATTATGACATTTTGGGTCATGGGCAGTGATCTTTCCAGAGATTATTTGTCAATACTGAATATTGAGTTTACCTTTGGAGCTGTCACAGGCATTGGTTAGTTCATCTAAATGTGATCAAAGCAGAATTATTTGATATTTGCAACTAACTAGTTGATCCCAGGATATACATAGTCCCAGAATAATAGACTTTTTCTATGGGTTCTCAAGAGTCGTAGTGGAAGTTAATACAGAATTTTGCTTCAAATACCAGCAGTATCATATGTTAGTTGCATGAATCAGATATATTATTTAATCTCTCTAAGCCTCAGTTTCTTCATCTATAAAATGAAAGTAAGACACTAACTAGCAATAAGCTAAGATCAAGAGAGAGAATGTATGTATAACAGTGACTGACATTTGTTAATGTTAGGCCATAGACTGCCTGGGCACCAGGACTCCTTATGTACTGTCCACACTGTAGGATCAGCAGCAAGCACAGTGCTTGAGACATGGGAGGAGCTCATATATGCATTGACTAATCCTTCTATAAATAATGGTAGAAGTAGAAGTAATCCTAGTAACTCACTCGGGTATTTGACAAATTCAGAAATTTAATAGTTTTTAAAGACAGAATTGCCCTTTGTGAGTTGCTGGAAGATCAGGTTTCTGGAAGCATAGAAGCTAACTTTTAAAACAATACGTTTATTCAGGAAAATCACCAGCAAGGTTCTTGAATTATCTCAGTGTAAACAAGCACTCACACATTGCGAGTATCATAAGGTTGTCTGTTATTTAGTGAAAGCTGGATGTATCTTAATTTTGTATTTAAAAAATTAGTGTAATAATTACATAAAACATGGTTTCTGATATCCAACTGTAAACATCCTTCATAAGGTGTTGTTTAAAATGAATATTGTTGAGCTCAGAAAATAAAAGTAATCTGTAGACTACTCTTTTGCCCTATGTGGGCCGTATAGGTCAGACCACTACACCCCATAATTGGTGAAGGGTTGTGCCTTCTCTCGGAAAAAATGGAGGATGTTTCTACCTTTGCTTTTACTGGGGCAGGAAGCAAGAAGTTTTAAAGTGGAGAGGAGAGGACCCTTTATTCTGTATATCAAGAGTTGCAAGACGACCTGGAGACATGTATATGTCCAAAAGCAAGCACCATGGAAGCTAGTGGAGTAAGATGATAACTGCAATGTGGAAGCATCTCAGGATCTAGATGGGGACCCTTAGGTTGTGTTTAGTTCCTGTAAACCACCCCTACACTGCCCTGTGCCAAAAGACCAACTGCTATTATCCATGTGGGACTCTGAAATTTGTAAAACTATTGTCCCTTTAACATTCAATGAAGCTTTGTAAAACACTGCAGTAGGAATCTAGCCACATTTGGAGAATTAACCAAGGGATCTATGTCCCTGTTTGGAGAAATTGGGATGAGGTATATATTAGTCCATTTTCATGCTGCTGATAAAGACATACCCAGGACTGGGAAATTTACAAAAAAGAAAGAGGTTTATTGGACTTAACAGTTCCAAATGGCTGGGGGAGGTTTCAACATCATGGCAGAAGGCAAGGAGAAGAAAATCACATCCTACATGGTTAGCAGCAGGCAAAGAGAGAGTTTGTATAAGGAAACTCTTGTTTTTAAAACCATCAGATCTCATGGGATCCATTCACTATCATGAGAACAGCATGAGAAAGATCTGCCCCCATAATTCAGTCATCTCCCCACCAGGTGCCTCCCACAACATGTGGGAATTAATGGAGCTACAAGATGAGATTTGGGTGGGGACACAGAGCCAAACCATATCATTCTGCACCAGCCCCTCCCAAATCTCATATCTTCACATTTCAAAACCAATCATGCCTTCCGAACAGTCCCTCAAAGTCTTAATTCATTTCAGCACTAACTCAAAAGTCCACAGTCCAAAGTGTCATTTGAGACAAGGCAAATCCCTTCTGCCCATGAGCCTGTAAAATCAAAAGCAAGTTAGTTACCTTCTAGATACAATGGGGATACAGACAATAGGTAAACACAGCCATTCCAAATGAGAGACATTGACCAAAACAAAGGGGCTACATGCCCCAGGCAAGTCCAAAATCCAGTGGTGCAGTCAAATCTTCAAGCTCCAAAATGATCCAGGTCACACTGATGCAAGAGGTGGGTTCTCTGGTCTTGGGCAGCTCGGCCCCTGTGGCTTTGCAGGGTACAGCCTCCCTTCCAGCTGCCTTCATGGGCTGGTGTTGCTTAATGATAATAATTATCTCATTCAGAATTTGTAAAATCATTAGGAGTTACTAGGAAGGGAAATCTAAGTATAAATGCTTCTCCCCTCTTAAGTGGCCTATGACCTCTCTTTTAATCTTTTCTATTATAAAAACGTTTTGTGTTATACCAAGGGAGATGTGGTTTGTGCATAAGCAAAACTTTAATCATACCTAGGCATGTGACATCAACTGGGGGGGGGCAGGCTGCCAGGAGTCTGCTCAGATGAGCAACAAGGGAGATTCCCAAGGAAAGCAGCATCAGTCCCAAGCTTGGCCCAATAATAGAACAACTAAGTTCGAGAGGAAGAGTAACTCTGGGTCTGATCATGTCACTGGTTATGGTGGGTTAATTTTATGAATCAACTTGACTAGGCTAAGGGATGCCCAGACAGCTAATAAATACATTATTTCTGGGTGTGTCTGTGAGGGTGTTTCTGGAAAGAGATTAGCATTTGAATCAGTAGGCTGAGTAAAGAAGATCCATGATCACCATTGTGGGTGGGTATCACCAATCCATTGTGGGCTCAGATGAAGCAGAAAGGCAGAAGAAGGGCAAATTTACTTTCTCTTCTTGAGTTGGAACATTCATCTTCTCATGCCCTTGGACCTTGGAGCTTCTGGTTGGTTCTTGGACCTGCAAACTCTGGGACCTACACCACTGATTTCCCTGGATCTCAGGCCTTTGAACTTGGAACAAAATACACCACTGTCTTTCCTGGTTCTCCAACTTGCAGACAGCAGACAAAGGTTCTGTTTCTCTAAGGAATCTTGACAAAAATACTTCTATTAGTCATTCATTCTGCCTCCATGGACATACATCTAGGTCTTGTGGAAGAACTGTAAGTAAAATCAGAAGAAAAAACCCATTGTTTTATTAAAACTCTTGCATGGGCAGAAGCAGCTTTAATTCTCTTCTTAAATATGCCCTATTCCATTACCTTTGGCCCATTGAGTGTTCAAGTATATGTTGAATATCCCTTATTCGAAATGCTTTAGACAAGAAGTGTTTCAGATTTCAGATTTTTCAGATTTTGGAATATTTGCATGTACATAATGAACTATCTTGGGATGAGATCCAAGTCTACACAGGAAATTCATTTATGTTTCATATATGTCTTATAAACATAGTCTGAAGATAATTTTATGCAATATTTTAAATAATTCATGTATAAAATGAAGTTTGTGTACATGGAAACATCAGAAACCAAGCATGTCACTATCTTAGCCACCAATGTGGACAATCTGTGCTTGTTTGGCATCACCAACATTTCTGACTCTGAATTACTATGCTGCCAATAAGCAATCATTTGCTTGACTTAGTAACATATAAGTACTTATAAAAAATGGCATACCATTAATACAATGAAAAAACAATTTGTTTAGAGTAACTAACAGCACAATAGCATCATCATGATATCTGCATCAGCTATCCAGTAACAGCAACAACAAATTGTGTGTTGTGTACCTGTGTTTTTATTGCAGCCCATTAAATGAGGCCAGGTATGCTATTTTCCACTTATGGCATCATGTTAGTACTCAAAAATTTACAAATTTTAGAGCACTTCAGATTTTTTACCTTTGGATTAGGGATGCTCAACCTGTACATTCACCATGGTGTTCATTGGGAGATTGACAACAAATTTTGGAGCACTTCAGATTTTGGATATTTGGATTAAGGATGCTCAACCTGTACATTGATCATGGTGTTCATCATGAGACAGACAAATTTACAAATTTTGGAGTATTTCAGATTTTGGATTTTTGGATTAAGGATGCTCAACCTGTACCTTCACCATGGTGTCCATCGGGAGACAGTGGTGTTTTGTAAGATACAGCTTTGAAGTCTGGTAGAAAAGACTAACAGGTGGAAAAGTTGTAGTTTTAAAAAGCAGCAGCAGTTGTTCCTGGAAAGTACAGAAATACAAAGAGGAAGCAACAGTGGGGCCTGGGAAATGAAGCAATATCCAGTGTGAGAAGCAATAATTGGTAGTTTTCTGGCAGTACCGAAGATAGGGGTAATGGTGCCCAGAGTGTTGACATTACCCAGAAGTGTTAATGTTACCTGGTGATCAGCTGTACCAGCAAAGGTAGTCATGTGTTCTCAGTGTTCAATGAGACAGCTCTCTGCACTCTTTTGTAACCACATATAAAACTTCTCCTGATGAGTTTCCAAATATTTGGGCAAGGAATCTTTTCAGGAAATGAATGAGAGGAAGAGCCAAAGAAATAGAGATTATATTTAATTCTCATAATATCAGTAATTCATCATTGTAAATAAAATTTTGTGTAGTTTAAGATATTCACATTCTTATAGATAAGAAAAAACTAAATCTCAAAAAAGCTAACCACCTTGTAAAGGGCAGAATTGGAACAGGAATTCAAACATTCTGATCAATTTTTGATGCTTATTCTACTATTATACAAGTGTTCTTAATTTCAAATATTTTATATACAGGTATTTGACACCCAAACCCTTTAGCAAAATACATGATGTATGAATTAATAAATTTCTCATTTTCTATGTGTCAAGTGCAATATATTTCATGCCCTCCTAGATTATTTCATTAGTGCTAGATTCATTCATTAAAATTTTATTCATTAAAATGTTTTGAATTTTATTTATTTAAAGAATGTCTCCCCATCTTTATTTGAATAAATAGTTATTAAATTTAAGATTAGAATATGTATCCCAAAATCTGGTAAGATGTAAGAAGATACATTGCCTTAAAAAAAAAGGTAACTGGAGACTTTAAAGAAGCATAAAATAGTTCAATCAGTTTTTTTAAAGCTACCTTTGAAAAGGACATTCAAGCAAGATGTCAATATGTGGCTAGATAGGGTCAAAACTATGAGACGTGCCAGATTAGTCCAGGAAAACTAGAGCAGGCATCAGGTCCAATCCACAAGCAAAGAGGCAGCCAAGATCAAGAACTGGAACCTTGCCAGAGGCTGAGCAGGGTGGATGCCAGAGGAGTAGCCAAAAGAACAAGCCAAGGATGAGTAAGTTGAGAAAGCAGCAGAAGAAATAGGAGAAAAGAGCACAGGAATTAGGTGGGCTATCTATCACCATTGCTTCTGAGCAGTGTGTCTTTGGCACGATGAAGCCTCATTTAACGCTCCAAGCATGTGCTCACTACATAGTGTCTTAAAGGTAATTTTCTGCACCTGATACCACACAATTCCAGTCTAATCTTCTACCCCTTAAAGTACAGTGTTTGGAGTGGCTATAGAAGAACCTGGGCGTCTGAATTATCAGGATTGCTATTATAGTGTGCAGTAGGCTTTCTGGCCCATTTTGTAGACCTGTGTCCATCCATATCCCCCAGCCACTGCCTTGGCAAAGCAGAGAACCTGACAGAGCCTGGAAAATATGATTATGTTTCTAGTCAATTGTTTTGGAAGCAGGAGAAGTAGGATTCCAGATGGAACCTGCAGTCCAACGTTTTACAGATAAAAAAACTTGAGGAACAGTGTGTTCAGCTTAAGCCTAGAGTAATCCATAGAAGAATGACCTTGGAATTAAAATCTCAGAATTCAGAAATAATCATGGAGATTTATTTTGGTTTTAAGTGGCCAGGTAAAGGACTATGCCAGCAGCATTACTGGATTTGGTTCATGATTAAGGGTCCTATAGTGTCTTGGTATCTTTGACTATCGTTCTTATAGTGGGAGGCAGGCGGTCTTGAACATGTGTTTCCAGGGTCTGTGAGAAGTGCAAGTCTTTTATTTTGAACCTAAGCCATTTTAGTCAGCCCTAAAATAGATGATGCTCATGATGAAAATTCTCATAATCACTGTTTCTAACAATGAAACCTTTAGGCTTTCTTACTCTTGACAAAAAAATTGGAATCCTCAAGCACAAAAAAAGGGGGAGTGAAAGGCAAAGGTAGCATGAATGGCGGAGGCAAGTGCTCTGAGAAGGCAGCGGGTGCCTTCTGAATCACTTGTTTTCTTCAGAATGGGAAATTGAGTTAAGAGTTGTGGAGGAAACAGCAGAGAGTCAAAAGACTGACCTCTGTAAGAAAACTATGTTTGGTCAGCCTTTTCAAGCCCTCCCTGCCAGGTTATACTTGCAGTGTTGCTGTGGGAATATGCTGTTGTTCTGCACTTTTAATATCTTTACATCACTAGCCAACTACATTATTTGGAATCTTAAATCATTCTCCCTGCAGTTTCAGACGCTACATTTTTTTTTTTTGAAGTGAAGAACATATTACTGAAGCAACTTAAAAATACTTGTATAAGAAATAACAGGGCCATGTAACAAACCTATACATTTACCTCCTGAATTTAAAAAAAAGGAAAAAAGAAAATAACATGGTTTTATAGAACAAAAAGAAGCAAAATAAAATAAAGAGCAAGATTAGTTCAATCATTCTATGCAGAAAGGGTGCTTTAATTGTATTTCTTATATGTTCTGCACATATAGGAAGGAAGGCATAACATGCATGGAATGGTGATGACGGAAGAAAACAGATTTAACTTTGGCAACTGACCTGCTCAGAGTTTTGCTTCTCACTTGTTTATCACATTAGCTGGGTCAACAAATGTGGACAGCATGGTCCAAAATGGAAATGCACAGTGGCTGCAGCCTGAGTGTGAATGTGTAATTTTCAATACTGTGATATAACGCCATAGGGAGGAGGAAGGATGGCAAGTGATAAAGCTGATAGGTGCACCCCTGTAGGTGTTGTTCCAGTGGATGTGTTGGCTCTTTGTCCTCTGCTTTGGATCATGGATAAGAGCAGAGGACAAGTGCACCTTCGTTTGAGGATATCATGGCAGATAGAGCCTAGTGGGACTTCCACGATCACATCATTGTGCAATCCTCTCCCACAATGAGTGTGAGCAGAACCTACAATTTGCTTCCAATGAATAGAATACAGCAAAAGTGAAGAGACTTTTAGGATTTAATGTAAGTCCCTAATCAGATGACTCTGAGTTAATCAAAAGGGTTAGTATCTTATGTGGGCCTAATCCAATGAGGTGAACCTTTAAAACTAACAAACGTAAAACAAAAACAGGACCTAGGCTTTCCCTGAAGCCAGAAACTCCAAGCATAGAGACTCTCCCTTTTTCTTAATATTTCTGTCTTTCAAGAAGCAAGCTGCAATGAATTCTACAGACTCAAGGAAATAAATTCTACCAGTAATTTAAAGAAGTTTGAAGGTTGATCTTTTCCTAGCAGAATCTGCAAATGAGAATGCAGCTTGTTCGACCCCTTGCTTTCAGTTTTGGGAACCTTAAGCAGAGGACCCAGCTAAGATGTGCCAGACTTTTGACCTATTCAGACAGTGAGCTAATAAATGGGTATTATTTTAAGCCTCTAAGTTTGTGGAAATTTTTAATGCAGCAATAGGAATCTATACAGACATCAAATAGGGTCTCCTTAAAGGAACAAGTGTGCAGAGGCTTGCAGTTCAAGATGACCTGAACTTGGATTGGGGAATTTCAGATCTTTTTTCTTAAGAGGGTACCATGTTGAACATGGCAAGGAGCAGGGGGAAGATTACATGTAATAGGTTGTTTCCTTTTTTGTGTGAGTACAATGAGAAGGAGATGCCATGGCCCATCAAAAGGATGACCTAGAAAGTTATAAATTTTCAAGAGGAGCAAAAGGTTTTTCATTCTACCTTGGAAATCAGGGAGAGGTGAATATCAGTCTCCCAGCATTCTTGGCATATCGAATGGACAGCTTCATGCAGCCAGGCCCGTTTGAGACGTGAGGGTTGGCATAATGGTGCAGTTGAAATGCATACACACATGTCCCCTGGTAGATGGAAACATAGGCATATTGGACTTTCACTAATGAAGGCCTTCTCTAGAATAAATCTATGATGGCAGAGATTAATTTGATGCCATGGGAAAATGGACCAGCTCACTGATAAAATGAGATTTAAGTAGGCAGGGGGTCTGGATAACTACTAGTGGTTTTGAAACATGGTGAGTTTTCTTGTAGGGATATAAAAATGATTTAGAATTTGAATCTAGCAAAGAGCACAACCTGTGTTTATGTCTGAGTTTTCATCCATTTTTCTGGGTTCTGGACCTTTGTCTTGTAATGGAACAAACATGACCTTTTAGTCTAAGAGTTGCTTTTCCCACAAAGGATCTCCACTGAGACTATCTACCTCTTCATCTTCTTCAAGTGATAGTTAATAAGGTTTGTGACCTAGACAGCATACATAGCTCCAACATCTTTCATGTAAGTACTTAGCTGAATTAAGGATCTTGATATCAATCCTTATAATACACAGAATATCCAAGAGTGCAACAGGAAGCCAGCAGGATGTCTGTGAAGGCATTACTTATGCCAACAGGGCAAGATTCTCCCTGGAGGGGGAGATTTTTCCACTTACAGGGTACAAAAGGCATAAGCCCTATATACGTGACGAAGGGCCTTGCACAGCCCCAGGGGTGGGTGCCATTCATGTTCTTGTGTAGAGAATGGCTTTCTGGACTTAGGTAATGCACAGTCTGTATGGATGTACACAGGGACCCCGGTGAAAGGCTGGGGGATGATTAAAGCCAAGGGCTGGCTTAATCATTGTGCAGAAGCGCAGGTTTAATCTGTGACCTGAACAATATGTCATGTTCTGCCTGCCAGGGTTGAGGTTCTGGGATTTACTTGGAGATGTTTTTAGAAAATGGTATACATCAGAGCCTTACCTGAGAGAGACAGCTGAGAATCACTGAAGGACAGCAACCAAAATCATGAAAGATCGGAATATAGAAAGCAGTTGCTAAGGTAATCTGACTCATTAGATCAGATGTTGTCTATCATCAATATGACTGTAACAGACCAGACACAAATCAATATCTGACAGATACCATTTCATTTAATGAATTGATCATGCTACAGTGAAATCTAAATAATTCAAACATAAGAGTATGTTTGCATTCATGTTTGTCATCATGTAGTCATATATAAAACATGGATTTCGCCTTTTCTTTTTTTTTTTTTTTTTTTGAGAGGAATTCTCACTCTGTCGCCAGGCTGGAGTGCAGTGGTGCAATTTTGGCTCACTGCAACCTCTGCCTTTTGGGTTCAAGTGATTCCCCTGCCTCCTCAGCCTCTTAGTAGCTGGGACTCCAGGCATGTGCTACCGTACCCGGAGATATATATATATATTTGTATTTTAATAGAGATGGAGTTCCACCATGTTGACCAGGATGGTCTCCATCTCCTCACCTCCTGATCCACCTGCCTCGGCCTTCCAATGTGCTGGGATTACAGGTATGAGCCACAACACCTGGTCAAATTTTGACATTTTTAACACTGAAAAAAACAATGAAACCTTAGGAAAGTGGTGGATTTATGCTTTCCAATTACTGAATTCAAGAATGTGCTATTTCTGTAGCAGCGAAAAATGAGAAAGTTTTCTTCAGTCCATTCCTCAGAAACAAGGAACCAACTTTTTCTGTCCCAATATAAATGTTGTTTTTTATTTAATAGGGTTAAATTCACAACTGATAGCTCTATAAAATGTACTTCATTCTAGAAATGTTGGCTATAATTTAGATTCTGCTTATAGCAGATGGGTAGAAATACTTCAATCATGGCATTGTGACCTAAATAACTTACAGGCAGCCATGATTGTCTAAAAAAAAATGCCAGCAGGGTTGCCTTTGCATAGTGCTCCTTTGAAAATAATGATACATGGAGACCTTTGTTTAAACAATATCAATAATTATATTTAGTTTTCTTTCTTTTTTTTTTAAGAAGCCATGTGTGCTGTTTTTATTATGCTTCATTTTAGGTACTTAATTTTTTTTTATTGTACTTTAAGTTCTGGGTACATGTGCAGATCGTGCAGGTTTGTTACATAGGTATACATGTGCCATGGTGGATAGCTGCATCCATCATCCCATCATCTATATTAGGTATTTCTCCTAATGCTGTCCCTCCCCCTAGCCCCCCACCCTTCAACAGGCCCTGGTGTGTGATGTTCCCCTCCCTGTGTCCATGTGTTCTCATTGTTCGACACTCACTTATGAGTGAGAACATGCAGTGTTTGGTTTTCTGTTCTTGTGTTAGTTTACTGAGAATGATGGTTTCCAGCTTCATCTATGTCCCTGCAAAGGATATGAACTCATCCTTTTTTGTGGCTGCATGGTATTTCATGATGTATATGTGCCACATTTTCTTTAGTCTTATCATTGATGGGCATTTGGGTTGGTTCCAAGTCTTTGCTGTTGTGAACAGTGCCACAGTAAACATACATGTGCATGTGTCTTTATAATAGAACAATTTATAATTCTTTGGGTATATACCCAGTAATAGGATTGCTGGTTCAAATGGCCTTGCTAGTTCTAGATCCTTGAGGAATCACCACACTGTCTTCCACAATTTTTGAACTAATTTACACACCCACCAACAGTGTAAAAGTGTTCCTATTTCTCCACATCCTCTCCAGCATCTGTTGTCTCCTGACTTTTTAATCATCACCATTCCAACTGGGATGAGATGGTATCTCAGTGTGGTTTTGATTTGCATTTCACTAACGACCAGTTTTTCATATGTTTGTTGGCTGCATAAATGTCTCCTTTTGAGAAGTGTCTGTTCATATCCTTTGCCCACTTTTTGATGGGGTTGTTTGTTTTTTTCCTGTAAGTTTGTTTAAGTTATTTGTAGATTCTGGATATTAGCCCTTTGTCAAATGGGTAGACTACAAAAATTTCCTCCCATTCTGTAGGTTGCCTGTTCACTCTGATGATTGTTTCTTTTGCTGTGTAGAAGTGCTTTAGTTTAATTAGATCCCATTTGTCTATTTTGGCTTTGTTCCCATTGCTTCTGATATTTTAGTCAATTCATATTTACTTTTAAGATGACACAATAGAATAGGATTAAAAGAAATATTAGCTTCTACAGATAATTTATATGTATGCCTTTTCCCTCTGTTCTTAAGATGTTAATGTATTTACACATAATATCACCACCATCTCCTTTCTTCCCTCAAATAATAATAAAGCAAAATCCCAAATGCCCACCATTTAGCTTAAGAAGCAGAACCTTGTATGACCCCTGGGATCATACAGTACATACTATGCTGCAACTTGCTTTTTTCACTCAACATTTCTCTTTGAGATTCATCCATGTCAGAGCTATATAGTTTTCTACTGCATTAATCTATTACAGTGTAGTATTCACCCAGTTTCCTATCGATGGACATTTGTTTTCAGTATGCTGTTACAAACATTCTTGCTCCTATCACCTAGAGCACGTATACAAAAATTTTTCTAAAGCAGTATTTCCTAATCTTCTTAATAGGATACCACACTTAGAAACTAGCATTCATTCTGTGGTTCACTGGCACAAACAAATAGGGCTGCTCTGGCCAGAGGCAATTGCCCAGGCCTTCTCACACATTGCAAGGGCTAAGGAGAGAAATTTGGCATTCCTGTTCCTAAAGTGCGCCATTTACGAAGATGTGCTCTTAGGAAAACATCTGAGAGTGGAATAGCTAGGATGTAAGGTATGCATATGTCAAAAGTATTTCTCAGCTGCTCCTTCGACTTATCCTCTCAGGTAGCAGCAGAGCAGCAGCAGATGAAAGTTCTTGCCACTTGCCAACACACATGTTGCCTCAATTTAAAAATGTTTTGAGTTAGGTGGATGCAAAATAATCTTCTTATTCTGATTTTTAAATATTACATTTCTCTGATTGGCTATTTTTCACGTTAGGGCTATGTATTGATTTCCTAGATCTGCCATACAAATTACCATGAATTTAGTAGCTTCAAACAACAGGAATTTATTATCCTACAGTCTTGGAGGTCAGAAGTTTGAAATCAAGGTGTTGGGGAGGATTGACTCCTTCTGGAGGACTTAAATGAGAAACATTCCATATTTCTCTCTTAGCTTCTGGTAGTCTCTGACAATTCTTGATGACCCTTGGCTTGTAAATACATCACTGTATTCTCTACCTACTTTCTCACATGACCTTCTCTCTGGGTCTTCATATGGCCATCTTATAAGAGCACCAGTCATTGGACTTAGGGTTACCCTGATCCATTATTAATCTTAACTACATTGGCAAAAATTCCATTTCCAAATAAGATCATGTTCTGAGGTTCCAGGTGATCATGAACTTTGGGGAAGCATTATGCAATTCAGGGCAATATACTTGGAATTTTCTCCCCTATAAACTGTCTATTCGTATCTTTTGCACATTTTCTCTGTTGTCCTTGGCCTTATTCTTCCCCATTTTAGAATTTAATTGTCCATAAAAAAATTTAACCTTTTTTGATATTAGTTGCTAATACTTTTTCCAGTTTGCTATTTCCTTTTGATTTTTTGTTTATGGTACAACCTGGATTTTGAGTCATACTCCTGGGGGTTAATATCTCACATTTATATCTCTGATATCTTTGGAATTTATTTTGGTGTATAATATGAGAAATTAATCTAGTTTTCCATATCCCTATATAGCCATCTAGTTATTATTTGAAAATTCATCTTTTTCTAGTGATTTGAGCTGTCTGCTTGATTAGATACAGTTTCCATTTCATGTGAGTCAATTTACAGATTTTCAATTTGTCCATTTATTCTCATACTAATACCACATTGTTTTATTTACAGAACACTTATATGTTGATAGGTAAGTCCAGCTATTCGTTCTCACACATTTATTTCCCTACAATATTTTTTCCTGGCTATTCTTACATTTAAACTTTAAAATCATCCTATCCATGAGTATGGCATGTTTTTCCATTTATTTGTGTCATCTCTGATTTCTTTGAGCAATGTTTTGTAATTCTCATTGCAGAAACATTTTTATTCCTTTTGTGGCTATCATGAATGAGATCATGTTTTGATTTGGCTCTCAGGCTTGGATGTTGTTGCTGTAGAGGAATGCTACTGATGTTTATGTTGATCTTGTAGCCTGAAATGGCTGAAGTTGTTCATCAGCTGAAGGAACTTTTGGGCGGAGACTATGGGGTTATTTATTTATTGCATCTCAACTCCTTCAGTTTAGCTCTAATTTTGGTTATTTCTTGTTCTCTGCTAGCTTTGGGGTTGGTTTGCTCTTGTTTCTTTAGTTGCTCTAGGTATGATATTAGGTTGTTAATTTCCAACCCCATTAAAAAATGGGCAAAGAACATGAACAGACACTTTTCAAAAGAAGACATACATGCAGCCAACAAGCATATGAAAAAATGTTCAGCATCACAAATCATTAGAGAAATGCAAATCAGACCACAGTGAGATACTGTCTTGCACTAGTCAGAATGGCTATTATTAAAAAGTCAAAAAATAACAGATGCTGGTGAGGCTGTGGAGAAAAGGAATGCTTATACACTGTTGGTGGGAATGTAAATTAGTTCAGCCATTGTGGAAGGCGATTTGCTTCAAAGAACTCAAAGCAGGGTTGCTATTCAACCCAGCAGTCTCATTACTGAGTATATATCTAAATGAATACCAATCTAAATTGTTCTACCATAAAGACACAGGCACACATAAGTTCATTGCAGCACTATTCACAATAGCAAAGACATGGAGTCTACCTGGGTGCTCTTTAGTAGAGGATTGGATAAATGTGGTACATGTATAACATGCATAAAATGCAATACTATGCAGCCATAATCTTGTAAAAGAACGTGATCTTGTCTTTTACAAGATCATGCCTTTTGCAGCAGCATGGATAGAGCTGAAGGCCATTATCCCAAGTCAACTAACACGGGAACAGAAAACCAGATGCCACATGTTCTCACTTACAAGTAGGAGCTAAACATTGAGTACGTATGGACACAAAAAGGGAACAACAGATACTGGGACCTACTTGAAGGTGGAGGGGAGAGAGGAGGGTGAGGATTGAAAAACTACCTATCAAGTACTATACTTACTACCTGGGTGATAAAATAATGTGTACATCAAACCCTTGTTATACCCAGTTTACCTATATAACAAACTTATATATCAAAGTACTCAGTAGATAGTTTTTCTACCTATGAGTTCTATACTTATTACCTGGGTGACAAAATAATAGGTACAACAAACCCCTGTTACACCCAGTTTACCTATATAACAAACCTGCACATGTACCCCTGAATGTAAAATAAACCTTAAAATTAAAAACTTGTCTGGCTCCAGAAAACAGTGACATTTAAAAAATTGCTGTTGCATTGTATTTAGAAAGTAACTTAGAGAAAATTGACGTCTAAATGATTTTGAGTCTTTCTGACAAGAATATTTTTATATATGGCATGTCTTACAGTGTTTTATAGTTTTCTTTTAGAGCTTTTTCACATTTTGTGTTAGGTCGATGCTTAGGTATTTTATTTTCTCTCGTTCTCGTGTAAATTTTCCTTCTATTATTATCTTCTATATGGTAATTTTTACATATTTGAATTTATTTTATATTAATGTTGTTTCTTGTTACTTTACCAATTATTTTATTGTTTGTAATTCCAACTTATTATTATGGGTCTTTCAGATATATGAACATATCATCTGTAAACAAAGACAATCTTTTTTTTTTAATTTAATTTAATTTTATTTTTTTTTATTGCATTTTAGGTTTGGGGGCACATGTGAAGAACATGGAAGATTGTTGCATAGGTACACACATGGCAGTGTGATTTGCTGCCTTCCTCCCCATCACCTATATCTGGCATTTCTCCCCATGCTATCCCTCCCCAACTCCCCACCCCCCCACTATCCCTCCCCTTTTTCCCCCTGACATACCCCAGTGTGTGATGCTCCCCTCCCTGTGTCCATGTGTTCGCATTGTTCAACACCTGCCTATGAGTGAGAACATGCGGTGTTTGATTTTCTGTTCTTGTGTCAGTTTGCTGAGAATGATGGTTTCCAGGTTCATCCATGTCCCTACAAAGGACACGAACTCATCGTTTTTGATGGCTGCATAATATTCCATGGTGTATATGTGCCACATTTTCCCTGTCCAGTCTATCATCGATGGGCATTTGGGTTGGTTCCAGGTCTTTGCTATTGTAAACTGTGCTGCAATGAACATTCGTGTGCATGTGTCCTTATGGTAGAACGATTTATAGTCTTTTGGATATATACCCAGTAATGGGATTGCTGGATCAAATGGAATTTCTATTTCTAGGTCCTTGAGGAATCGCCACACTGTCTTCCACAATGGTTGAACTAATTTACACTCCCACCAACAGTGTAAAAGCGTTCCTATTTCTCCACATCCTCTCCAGCATCTGTTGTCTCCAGATTTTTTAATGATCGCCATTCTAACTGGCGTGAGATGGTATCTCAATGTAGTTTTGATTTGCATTTCTCTAATGACCAGTGATGATGAGCATTTTTTCATATGTTTGTTGGCTTCATGTATGTCTTCTTTTGTAAAGTGTCTGTTCATATCCTTCGCCCACTTTTGAATGGGCTTGTTTGTTTTTTTCTTGTAAATCTGTTTCAGTTCTTTGTAGATTCTGGTTATCAGCCCTTTGTCAGATGGGTAGACTGCAAACATTTTTTCCCATTCTGTTGGTTGCCGATTCACTCTAATGACTGTTTCTTTTTGCTGTGCAGAAGCTGTGGAGTTTGATTAGGTCCCATTTGTCTATTTTGGCTTTTGTTGCCAGTGCTTTTGGTGTTTTGGTCATGAAGTCCTTGCCTACGCCTATGTCCTGAATGGTTTTGCCTAGATTTTCTTCTAGGGTTTTTATGGTGTTAGGTCTTATGTTTAAGTCTTTAATCCATCTGGAGTTAATTTTAGTGTAAGGTGTCAGGAAGGGGTCCAGCTTCTGCTTTCTGCACATGGCTAGCCAGTTTTCCCAACACCATTTATTAAACAGGGACTCGCTTTCACATTGTTTGTTTTTGTCAGGTTTGTCAAAGATCGGGTGGTTGTAGATGTGTTGTGTTGCATCGGAGGTCTCTGTCCTGTTCCATTGGTCTATATCTCTGTTTTGGTACCAGTACCATGCTGTTTTGATTACTGTAGCTTTGTAGTATAATTTGAAGTCCGGGAGTGTGATGCCTCTAGCTTTGTTCTTTTTGCTTAGAATTGACTTGGCTATGCGGGCTCTCTTTTGGTTCCATATGAAGTTTAAGGTGGTTTTTTCCAGTTCTTCAAAGAAGGTCATTGGTAGCTTGATAGGGATAGCATTGAATCTGTAAATTACTTTGGGCAGTATGGCCATTTTGACAATATTGATTCTTCCTAGCCATGAACATGGAATATTTCTCCATCTGTTTGTGTCCTCTCTTATTTCATCGAGCAGTGGTTTGTAGTTCTCCTTGAAGAGGTCCTTTACGTTCTTTGTTAGTTGTATTCCTAGGTATTTTATTCTCTTTGTAGCAATTGTGAATGGCAGTTGGTTCTTGATTTGGCTGTCTTTAAGTCTGTTATTGGTGTATAGGAATGCTTGTGATTTTTGCACATTGATTTTATATCCTAAGACTTTGCTGAAGTTGCTTATCAGTTTCAGGAGATTTTGGGCTGAGACGATGGGGTCTTCTAGATATACAATCATGTCGTCTGCAAATAGAGACAATTTGACTTCCTCCTTTCCTATTTGAATACCCTTTATTTCTTTTTCTTGCCTGATTGCTCTGGCTAGAACTTCCAGTACTATATTGAATAGGAGTGGTGAGAGAGGACATCCTTGTCTAGTGCCAGATTTCAAAGGGAATGCTTCTAGTTTTTGCCCATTCAGTATGATATTGGCTGTTGGTTTGTCGTAAATAGCTTTTATCATTTTGAGATACGTTCCATCAATACCTAGTTTATTGAGAGTTTTTAGCATAAAGGGCTGTTGAATTTTGTCAAAGGCCTTCTCTGCATCAATTGAGATTATCATGTGGTTTTTGTCTTTGGTTCTGTTTATGTGGTGGATTATGTTTATAGATTTGCGTATGTTGAACCAGCCTTGCATCCCCAGGATGAAGCCTACTTGATCATGGTGGATAAGCTTTTTGATGTGCTGTTGCAATCGGTTTGCCAGTATTTTATTGAAGATTTTTGCATCTATGTTCATCATGGATATTGGCCTGAAGTTTTCTTTTCTTGCTGAGTCTCTGCCAGGTTTTGGTATCAGGATGATGTTGGTCTCATAAAATGATTTAGGAAGGATTCCCTCTCTTTGGATTGTTTGGAATAGTTTCAGAAGGAATGGTACCAGCTCCTCTTTGTATGTCTGGTAGAATTCGGCTGTGAACCCATCTGGACCTGGGCTTTTTTTGGGTGGTAGGCTCTTAATTGCTGCCTCAACTTCAGACCTTGTTATTGGTCTATTCAGGGTTTCGACTTCTTCCTGGTTTAGGCTTGGGAGGATGCATGTGTCCAGGAATTTATCCATTTCTTCCAGGTTTACTAGTTTATGTGCATAGAGTTGTTTGTAATAATCTCTGATGATGGTTTGAATTTCTGTGGAATCTGTGGTGATATCCCCCTTTATCGTTTTTTATTGCATTTATTTGATTATTTTCTCTTTTTCTTTTTTATTAATCTGGCTAGTGGTCTGTCTATTTTGTTGACCTTTTCAAAAAACCAGCTCCTGGATTTATTGATTTTTTGAAGAGTTTTCGTGTCTCTATCTCCTTCAGTTCTGCTCTGATCTTAGTTATTTCTTGTCTTCTGCTAGGTTTTGAGTTTTTTTGATCTTGCTCCTCTAGCTCTTTCAATTTTGATGATAGGGTGTCAATTTTAGATCTCTCCTTGCTTCTCATGTGGGCATTTATTGCTATATACTTTCCTCTAGAGACTGCTTTAAATGTGTCTCAGAGATTCTGGTATGTTGTGTCTTCGTTCTCGTTGGTTTCAAAGAACATCTTTATTTCTGCCTTCATTTCATTGTTTATCCAGTCAACATTCAAGAGCCAGTTGTTCAGTTTCCATGAAGCTATGTGGTTCTGAGTTAGTTTCTGAGTTCTGAGTTCTAACTTGATTGCACTGTGGTCTGAGAGACTGTTTGTTATGATTTCTGTTCTTTTGCATTTGCTGAGGAGTGATTTACTTCCAATTATGTGGTCAATTTTAGAGTAGGTGCGATGTGGTGCTGAGAAGACTGTATATTCTGTGGATTTGGGGTGGAGAGTTCTGTAAATGTCTATTAGGTTTGCTTGATCCAGGTGTGAGTTCAAGTCCTGGATATCCTTGTTAATTTTCTGTCTTGTTGATCTGTCTAACATTGACAACGGGGTGTTCAAGTCTCCCACTATTATTGTGTGGGAGTCTAAGTCTCTTTGTAAGTCATTAAGAACTTGCCTTATGTATCTGGGTGCTCCTGTATTGGGTGTGTATATATTTAGGATCGTTAGCTCTTCTTGTTGCATTGATCCTTTTACCATTATGTAATGTCCTTCTTTGTCTCTTTTGATCTTTGTTGGTTTAAAGTCTATTTTATCAGAGATGAGAATTGCAACTCCTGCTTTTTTTGCTCTCCATTTGCTTGGTAAATCTTCCTCCATCCCTTTATTTTGAGCCTTTGTGTATCTCTGCATGGGAGATGGGTTTCCTGGATACAGCACACTGACGGGTTTTGGCTTTTTATCCAGTTTGCCAGTCTATGTTTTTTAATTGGGGCATTTAGCCCATTTACATTTAGGGTTAATATTGTTATGTGTGAATTTGATCCTGCCATTTTGATGCTAGGTGGCTGTTTTGCCCGTTAGTTGATGCAGTTTCTTCATTGTGTTGATGGTCTTTACTGTTTGGTATGTTTTTGGAGTGGCTGGTACTGGTTGTTCCTTTCTATGTTTAGTGCCTCTTTCAGGAGCTCTTGTAAAGCAGGCCTGGTGGTGATGAAATCTCTGAGTACTTGCTTGTTCGCAAAGGATTTTATTTTTCCTTCACTTATGAAGCTCAGTTTGGCTGGATATGAAATTCTGGGTTGAAAGTTCTTTTCTTTAAGGATGTTGAATATTGGCCCCCACTCTCTTCTGGCTTGTAGGGTTTCTGCTGAGAGATCTGCTGTGAGTCTGATGGGCTTCCCTTTGTGGGTAACCCGACCTTTCTCTCTGGCTGCCCTTAGCATTTTCTCCTTCATTTCAACCCTGGTGAATCTGACGATTATGTGCCTTGGGGTTGCTCTTCTTGAGGAATATCTTTGTGGTGTTCTCTGTATTTCCTGGACTTGAATATTGGCCTGCCTTCCTATGTTGGGGAAGTTCTCCTGGATAATATCCTGAAGAGTATTTTCCAGCTTGGATTCATTCTCTCCTTCACATTCAGGTACACCTATCTAACGTAGATTAGGTCTTTTCTCATAGTCCCATATTTCTTGGAGACTTTGTTCATTCCTTTTTACCCTTTTTTCTCTACTCTTTCCTTCTCGTTTTATTTCATTGAGTTGATCTTCGACCTCTGATATCCTTTCTTCTGCTTGGTCAATTCGGCTGTTGAAACTTGTGTATACTTCACAAAGTTCTTGTGTTGTGTTTTTCAGCTCCATCAATTCACTTACATTCCTCTCTAAGTTGGTTATTCTCATTAGCATTTCGTCAAATCTTTTTTCAAGGTTGTTAGTTTGTTTGCATTGGGTTAGAACATGTTCTTTTAGCTCACAGAAGTTTTCTTACTACCCACCTTCTGAAGCTTGATTCAGTCATTTCATCACACTCATTGTCCATCCAGCCTTGTTCCCTTGCTGGTGAGGAGTTGTGATCCCTTGTAGGAGGAGAGGCGTTCTGGTTTCGGGGTGTTTACCTCCTTTTTGCGCTGGTTTCTTCCCATCTTTGTGGATTTATCTATGTGTGGTCTTTGTGGTTGGTGATTTTCAGATGGGGTCTCTCAGTGGACGTCCCGTTTGTTGATGATGAAGTTATTTATTTCTGTTTCTTAGTTTTCCTTCTACCAGTCTGACCCCTCTGCTGTAGGGCTGCTGAGGTCCACTCCCGGCCCTGCTTGCCTGGGGGGATCACCTGCAGCAGCTGCAGAACAGTAAGGGTTGCTGCCAGTCTCTTCTTCTGCTATCTTTGTCCCAGAAGAATACCCGCCAGATGTCCGTCTGAGCACTCCTTTGTGAGGTGACTCATTGGATATATGGGGATCAGGGGAGCTGCTTGAGGAGACAGAGTTTCCTTTATAGGAGCTCAAGTGCTGAGCTGTGAGCTCCGTTGTTCATTCAGAGTTGCTGGGCAGGTACGTTTAAGTCTGCTGCAGCAGAACTCATAAACCCCTTTTTCCCCAGGTGCTCTGTCCCCGGGGAGTTAGGGCTTTATTTATGAGTTTCCCTGGTGCTGCTGCCTTTTTCTCAGGGCTGCCTTGCCCAGCGATGAGGCAGCCTAGTCACTGTTTGCCTACAGAGGCTTTGCTGAGCTGCTGTGGGCTCTGCCCAGCTGCCGTATGAACTTCCCTGCAGTCCTGTTTATACCGGTGTAGTGAGAACGGCCTCGGCAATGGCAAACTACCTCTGTAGCGGCAGACTGCCTCAGTAATGGCGGACGCCCCTCCCCCACAGAGCTGGGCCGTCCCGGGCTCAGCTGTGCTTGCTGTGAAACTCTCGATCCAGAGCGTTTCCGATGGCTGTTTTTTGTGGGGGTGGGACCAGCCGAGCCTGATCACCTGGCTCCCTGCCTCAGAGTCTCCCAGGTGTTCCAGCCGCCTGTTGAAAAGGCGCCGGGATCTGTGTGATTTCCCGTGCGGCGACCCACTGCGCCGGCTGAAACCGCGGGGTGCGGAGATTCGTGGCGTTTTTTTTGCCCGGGAAATCTCCCGGCCTGGCTACCTGTTTCAGTCCCCTTTTTTAATCAGATGAATGGGCGGCTCTGCCTTCCCGGAGCTCCAATTGCCAGCTAAACGGCACCCGGACCCACGTATTTTGTATGGGGAACCGCTGCGCCGGGACACCGCCCAAAACAGCAGCGCCGGCGAAAACAGTCGCGCCGGCAAAAACTGCTGCGCCGGCCAAACCAGCCGCGCTGGCGACCCGTGGGGCTCCTCCCCCTGGGAATCTCCTGGTCTGTGGGCAATAAAAATCTGTCTGGCAATGCGGCGTCCACTCACCCTCCGCGCTTTCACTGGGAGCTGCAATCCTCAGCTGCTCCTAATCGGCCATCTTGGATCCCCCTCAACAAAGACAATCTTAATTCTTCATTTTTAATTATTATTGCTCAAATTGCTGTCACTAATTTTATTGGCTCAACTTTCAATATTATGTTAAATAATAAGCTGGATAGTGGGCACTCCTTACATTATTCTTTGCATTAGTGGGATTACCTCAGTGTTTCTTTATTAAGTAAGATGCTGACTTCTATGTTCAGAAACATAATTTATCACAGTAAGAAAATATTCATTGGTTTCTGTTTCATCAAATTTCTTATAAATTGGTGTTAATTACGTGAAATGCATTTTTGGCATATATAGCCATTATCATATAAACTTCTCCTTAATAAGGTGAATTTTTTAAATGAATTTCCTAATGTTAAAATACCCATTTCAAAAACAATTAAATTGTTTGCTACTATTTAATTTTTAACATTTTATTGATTTTCAAGACATGAAGCCAAAATTATTGCTAGAGATAAAGCCTGAGTATATACTGATAAAAGTTTTAATTTTCTGGGAGAATATGATAATTACATATTTATATACAGTTGACCCTAAACAACACAGCTTTGAACTGCGTGGGTCTACCTACATGTGGATTTTCTTCTGCCTTCAACACTTGTGGGACAGCAAGAACAACCTCTTCTCTTCCTCCTCCTTAGCCTACTCAACCTGAAGATGAGGAGGAAGACATTTATAATCAGCCAGTTTTATTTAATAAATAGTAAATATATACCTCTTCCTTATTTTCTTTGCTTTAGCTTACTATATTATACGAATATGAGATATAATATGTAAAATATGTTTTAATTGTCTGTTTATGTTATTGGTAAGGCTTTCAGCTATCATTAGACTATTAGTCGTTAAGTGTTGGGGGAGTCATAAGTTACACGTGGATTTCTGACTGGATGGGATGTTGGCACCCAAACCCCCTAATTGTTCAAGGATCAACTGTACATTAAATAACTTTCAAAATTTGACAGAATTGCATAGAGTAATTAATAAATTATCATTATAATAGAAAATGTTTAACACATTTCTCCCAGTAAATAACAGGTCAAGAGAGAAAATAAAGTTACTAAGACCTAAGCAATGTAATATGAACACTTTGACAAGATTGCATTTCTTTACAAGCAAAAATTATTTAGACAGTATCAGTAAAATATCTGGGAATTAATGCAACCAAAGATGTGCAACATCTATGCAGCACAGTATATACTTTTATTGAAAGACACTGAGAGAAGACTAAATGTGATTAGACAGGAGGAACCAATTTCACAAATTGACATTTTTATGAATTTGATTTATAGGTACAATTTAATTCCAATCCTTTCCTAAAAGTTGAGAAACTGGATCTAAAATGTAAAAAATAAGAAGATAGGTGAAAAATAATCAAGACAGTTTGGAAATAGAGCAAGCACAACTGTATTTAATCAGATTGTGCTGTACTTGTATATATATGTGTGTGGTTACTATATCAATGTTAACTTTACCTCATGAAAAGAATTGGAAAGTTGTGCTTTAAAATTTTTTTTTAATTTTTGTGGGTATGTAGTAGATGTATATACTTGCAGGGTATATGAGATATGTTAATATGGGCACACAATCCCTAATAATCACATCATGATAAATAGGATTCATCACCTTAAGCATTTGTCCTTTGTATTACAATCCAATTATACTCCGTTAGTCATTTTACAATGTGCAATTAAATTATTGTTGACTATAGTCACCCTGAGGTGCCATCAAATACTAGGTCTTATTCGTTCTTTCTAACTATATTTTGAAACTATTAACCACCCTCACTTCTCCGCCACACTCCACTACCCAGCCCAGCCTCTGATAATCTTCATTCTACTCTTTATCTCCATGAGTTCAATTGTTTTAATTTTTGCTCCTACAAATAAATGAGAATATGTGAAGTTTGCCTTTCTGTGCCTGGCTTATTTCATTTAATCCAATGACCTCCAGTTCCATCCACGTTGTTGCGCATAACAAGATTTCATTCTCTTATTTTTGCCAAATAGTACTCCATTGTTTATATGTATCATATTTTCTTTATCCATTCATCTGTTGATGGACATTTAGGTTGCTTCCAGCTATTAGTTGTTGTGAATAGAGCTGCAATAAACATGAGAATGCAGATAACTCTTTGATATACTGATTTTCTTTCTTTTTGGTATATACCTAGCAGTGGGACTGCTGGATCATATGGTAGCTACATTTTTGGATTTCTGCGAAACCTCCAAATTGTTTTCCATAGTTTTGTACTAATTTCATTCCCACCAACAGTGTAAAACTTGCCACACATCCTCACCAGCATTTGTTATTACCTTTTAGACAAAAGCCATTTTAACTAATGTGAGATGATATCACATTGTAGTTTTTATTTGCATTTCTCTAATGACCAATGATGTTGAGTAGATTTTCATATACCTGTTTGCCATTTGTATGTCTTTGTTTGAAAAATGTCTATTTAGATCTTTTGTCCATTTTTCGATGAGATTATTAGATTTTTTTCCTATAGTGTTATTTGAGTTCCTTATATATTCTGGTTATTAATCCCTTGTCAGATGAATAGTTTGCAATGTTTTCTTTGATTCTGTGGGTTGTCCCTTCCCTTTGTTGATTGTTTATTTTGCCGTGTGCAAGCTTTTTAGCTTGATATGATCCATTTGTCCATTTTTGCTTTGGATCCCTGTGCTCATGGGGTATTGTTCAAGAAATCTCTACCCAGACCAATGTCCTGGACAGTTTCCTGAATGTTTTCTTGTCACAGTTTCATACTTTAAGGTACTAGATTTAAATCTTTAATCCGTTTTGATTTAATTTTTGTATATGGTGAGATATAGGGGTCTAGCTTTGTTTTTATCCGGTTTTTCAGCACCAACAGTTTATTGAAGAGACTGTTTTTCCTGGATGTATGTTCCTGGAATCTTGGTTGAAAATGAATTCACCGTAGGTGTTGAATTTGTTTCTGGATTCTCTGTTCTGTTCCACTGGTCTATGTGTCTGTTTTTATGCCAGTATCATGCTGTTTGGTCAGTATACCTCTATGGTATAATTTGAAGTCAGGTATTGTGATTCCTCCAGTTTTGTTCTTTTTACTCAGGATGGCTTGGCTCTTCTGGGCCTTTTGTGATTCCACATATAGTTTTGGATTTTTTTTTCTATTTCTGTGAAGAATGTCATTGGTATTTTGATAGGGATTACATTGACTCTGTAGGTTGCTTTGGGTAGTATGGACATTTTAACAATATTGATTCTTCCAGCAAATGAACATGGAATTTTTTTTAATGTTTTAGTTTCCTCTTCAATTTTGTTCATCAGTGTTTTGTAGCTTTCATTATAGATATCTTTCACTTCTTGGTTAATTCCTAGGTATTGAATGTTATGTGTGACTACTGTAAATGGAATTACTTTTTAAAATTTCTTTTTCAGATTGTTCACTATTGGCATATATAAATGCTACTGATTTTTGTATGTGTTCATTTTTTGGTGGAGTCTTTTTCGAAATATAAGATTATATCATCTGCAAACAAGGATAATTTGACTTTTTTCTTTCCAATTTGATGCCCTTTACATCTTTCTCTTGTTCGATTGCTCAAGCTGGGACTTCCAGTCCTATGTTGAATAACAGATGTGACAGAGAGCATCCTTGTCATTTTCCAGATCTTAGAGGAACGAGTTTCAGTTTTCCTTCATTTGGAATAGTAGTTGTGGGTCTGTCATATATTTCTTTTATTATGTTGAGGCATGTTCTTTCTGTACCCGGTTTATTGAGAGTTTTTATCATGAAGGATGTTGAATTTTATCAAATGCTTTTCCAGTATCAATTGAAATGATCATATGCTTTGTGTCCTTCATTCTGTTGATGTAATGTATGACATTGATTTGTATGTGTTGAACCATCCTTGCATCACAGGGATAAATCCCATTTGGTCATATGAATGATATTACATATTGTTGAATTTGGTTTGGTAGTATTTTGTTGAGAATTTTTGCATCAATATGCATCAGAGATGTTGACGTGTAGTGTTTTGTTTTGTTTTTTTTTTTAAATGTGGCTTTGTCTGATTTTGGCATCAGGGTAATACTTGCTTTCTAGAAAAAGTTTGAAAGAATTCCTCGCTCCTCTATTTTTTGAAATAGCTTGAGAAGAATTGATATTAGCTGTTTAAATATTTTGTAAAATTCATCAGTGAAGGCATAAGGTCTTGACTTTTTTATGCTGAAAGACTGTTTATTATAGCTTCAATCTTGTACTTGTTACTGGTTTGTTCAGGTTTTAGATTTGTTCATAGTTCAATCTTGGTAGGTTGTATGCATTTAGAGATTTGTTCATTTCTTCTAGGTTTTCCAATTTATTGACCTATAGTGGCTCATAGTGGCCTATAATAATCCTTTGAATTTCTGAAACATTGATTATATTATCCCCTTTTTCATCTCTGATTTTATTCATTTGGGTGTTCTCTCTTTTCGTTAGTCTACTTAAAGTTTTGTCAATTTTGTTTATGTTTTCTAAAAGCTAACATTTGTTTCATTGATATTTTGCACTGTTTTCTTCTTTTAAATTTCATTTATTTATACTCTGATCTTTATTATTTCTTTTATTCTCCTAATTTTGGCTTTGGTTTGCTCTTGCTTTTCTAGTTCTTTAAAATGCGTAATTAGGTTGTTCATTTAAAGTTCTTCTACTATTTTCATGCAGGCACTCATAGCTATAAATGTCTCTCTTAATTCTGGTTTCCCTGTGTGCCCTAGATTTTGGTATGTTATGTTTCCATTATCATTTGTTTAAATAAATTTTTCAATTTTCTTCTTAATTTCTTCACTAACCCACTAGTCATTCAAGAGCATATTGTTCAATTTTCATGGATTTGTATAGTTTCCAAGATTCCTCTTGCTATTGAGCTATACATTTTTTTTGTTTGTTTGTTTGTTTCGAGATGGAGTCTCACTCTGTTGCCCAGACTGGAGTGCAGTGGTGTGATCTCGGCTCACTGCAACCTCTGAATCCAGGGTTCAAGTGATTCTCCTGTTTCTCAAGTATCTGAGATTACAGTTGTGTGCTACCATGCCCAGCTAATTTTTGTATTTTTGGTAGAGACAGGGTTTTACCATACGGGTCAGGCTGGTCTCAAACTACTGACCTCAGGTGATCCACCTACTTCGGCCTCCCAAAGTGCTGAGATTACAGGTATGAGTAACCACATCTAGCTGAGTTCTACTTTTATTCCATTGTGATCAGAGCAGATACTTGATATTAAATATTATTTCAATTTTTTGAATGTTTTAAGACTTCTTTTTTGGCTTAACTTATGGTATATCCTTGAGAATAATCCATGTGCTGAGATCAATGTGTATTCTGCAGCCCTTGGATGAAATGTTCTGTAAATATCTATTAGGTCCATTCAGCTAATAGTGCTGCAGATTAAGTCTGATGTTTCCTTGTTGGTTTTATGTCTGAATGATCTGTCCAATGTTGAAAGTGGGGGTGTTGAAGTCTCCAGCTATTATTGGATTGGAGCCTATCTCTCTCTTAGCTCTAAAAATATTTGCTTTATGTATCTGGGTGCTCCAGTTTTGGGTGCATTTATATTTACAATTGTCATATCTTCTTGCTGAATAATTCATCTACTTCATTATTCTTGCTGAATAATTCATTCATAATTCATTATATGAAGATATCAGTATATAAAGATAAACAGATAATTATGTTTTTTATATGAATGATGAATTATTCAGCAAGAATAATTATCTGTTTATCTTTACATAATTATCATTATATAAAGATATATAATGATCTTTGTCTCTCATAGTTTTTGTCTTTAAATCTATTTTGTCTGATATAAGTATAACTGTTCCTGCTATTTTTTGGTTTCCATTGTTATGGAATATCTTTACCATTTATTTATTTTCAGTCTATCTGTGTCTTTACAGGTAAAATATGTTTCTTGTAGGCAAGATTATTTGGTCTTGGTTTGTAATCCATTCAGTCACTCTGTCTTTTGATAGGAGAGTTTAGTCCATTTACATTCAATGTTGTTATTGATAGGTAAGGACTTACTCCTTCCATTTTGTTATTTGCCTTCTGGTTGTTTTGTGGTCTTTTCTCCCTTATTTCTTTTCTGCCTTCCTTTTGGCAAAGGTGTTTTCTCTGCTGATATGTTTTAATTTCTTGCTTTTAATTTTTTTCTATATCCATTGTATTTTCTTTTTACTTGAGGTTACCATGAGGCTTGCAAATAATATTTTATAACCAACTATTTTATTTTGCTATTTTAAAAAAAAGTTTTATTGAAACATAATTCACATGTCATACAATTTATCCATTTAAAGTGTACAATTCAATGACTTTTAGTATAGTCACTTGATTGTGCATCTGTTACCCAATTGACTATTACATTTTTTATTACCCCAAAAAGAAACCCTATGGATCCCTTTAGTCATTCTCATCCCCTTTATCCCACCCCATTCCTCTTCGTATCCCCTACAGTCCTGGGTAACCACTAATCTTTTTGTCCCTACAGATTTGGCTGTTCTGGACATTTTACATAAAAAAAATTGTGCAGCATGTGGTCCATTGTGAATGGTTTCTTTCACTTAACACAGTCTCTTCAAAGTTCATCCCTGTTGTAGCATGTGTCATAAATACTTCCTTTGTATAGCTATTCCTATAATATTTTATAATAATTTTCATTGTGTAAATATGCCACATTTGTTTATTCATTTATCTCTTGATGGACATTTAGTTATAACCCATTATTTTAAACTGGTGACAACACTGATTGCATAAACCAACAAACAAGGAGACAACTGATAAAAACTCTATGCCTCAACTTCATCCTCCCACTTTTTAACTTTTTATTGTTTCTATTTACATCTTATTGTCCTGTCTATGTCTTACAAAGTTATTGTAGTTATTATTTTTGGCCAGTTTTATCTTTCAATCTTTCAACCTAGGATATGAGTAGTTTACCTGCCACATTTACAGTGTTATAATGTTCTGTATTTTTCTGTGTACTTTCTATTACTAATGAGTTTTATACCTTTGGATAATTTCTTATTGTCATTAATGTTCTTTTCTTTCATATTGAAGAAGTCTGTTTAGCCTTTCTTATAGGACAGAAATCTTTCAGTTTTTGTTCTTCTGGGGAAGTCTTTATTTCTCCTTCATGTTTGAAGGATGTTTTTGGTAGGTATACTATTCTAGGATAAAAGTAGTTTTTCTTCTGTACTTTAAATATGTCATGCCACTGTCTCCTGGACTGTAAGGTTTCTACTGAAAAGTTTGCTGGCAGACTTATTGGAGCTTCATTTTATGTTGTTTCTTTTCTCTTGCTACTTTTAGGATCATTTTTTATCCTGGACCCTTGGGAGTTTAGTTATTAAATACCTTAAGGTAGCCTTCTTTGGGTTAAATCTGCTTGGTGTTCTAAAACCTTCTTGTCCTTGAATATTGATATCTGTCTCTAGGTTTGGGAAGTTCTTTATTATTAACACTTTGAATAAACTTTCTACCCCTATCTCTGTACCTCCTCTTTAAGGCCAATCACCTTTAGATTTGCCCTTTTGAGGCTATTTTCTAGATCTTGTACTTGTGCTTCAATCATTTTTAGTCTTTTTCTTTTGTTTTCTCTGACCATGTATTTTCATATAGCCTGTCTTCAAGCTCACTAATTGTTTCTTGTGCTTGATCAATGGGAAGTTTTATTTTTTTTAATTAACTCCCTGGAATAGTTTAAGTAGCACTGAGATCATCTAGTCTTTAAGGTTCTATAAAATTTTTCCTTGAAGCCATTGTTTTAGTAATTTTGGAGAAGGGATAGAGAGTAAGCTCTTTGACAACTTCTTCTATTTCTTCTATGAAAATTTGACTGTTTAAAGTTGCTACTTAATTGAAGCCATTTTTATAAGTTATATTTTCCTTAAAAGCTATGTATTTTATCTACTTTTTAAAAATTAAGTTGCATACAGTTGCACAATAGAATCTTAAAATGTTTTAAAATCCTTTCATTTTGGTGAATATTATACGTTTTTTGCTTCTTATTTCATGTATTTTTCATTCTCTCCTTTTTCATCTTTGTATATTTTGTTGTTTTCTTCAAGAAATCACTATTTATTTTCTGTTTTCTAACTCAAATTGCCTTAGTAATTTTTTTCATTTATTTCAGTTTACATTGTTGGTCTTTTTCTATTCTTTTTGAATTACATTTTTTGTTTTTAGTATATTGCTATATGCTTTTAATGCCATAAATTTATTTGGAGTGCTGCTTTAGCTATGTCTCACAGATTCTGAACATGTTTCTGTGGGTTTTGTGGGTTCAAACTCTACTTCCGGTACCAAACAATGTTGTGTCTTAGTTTTCTATAGCTACATAACAAGTTAGCACAAACTAGTGGCTTTAAACAACATAATTTTTTTATGCAATTTCTGTGGGTCAGAAGTCCAGGAATGGTTTAGCTGGGGCTTCTGTTAAGAGTCTCTGTAAGGTGCAATCAAGGTGTCCACTGAGCTGCGTTCCTTTCTGGCTTATGGTGTTCTTTTTTAACCACAAGGGGTTAACAGAATTCAGCTCCTTGTGATTGCAGGACTTGTGGAACTACAACTCTCCTTGTGATTATAGGATTGTAGGACTGAAATCCTTTCTGGAGCTTGTTCTTTTTTAACCTCAAGAGGTTAACAGAATTCAGCTCCTTGTGATTGTAGGGCTTCTGGGACCACGATTCTCCTCGTGAATGTAGGATTGTAGGACTGAAGTCTGCTTCCTTGCTGTCTGTCAGTCAAAGGGTGCTCTCAGCTCCCACAGGCCCCTGCAATCACTTGCCATGTGGTTCTTTCACAGGCTCTTTCACATGCCACTCCACTTCTTCAGAGCCAGCAAAGGAGAGTCTCTTGTTCCAATCTGTGAAGACTGATTCTTAAGAAATGTAACCTAATCAAAAAAGTGATCAGAATCCCCTTTGTCATATTCCCATCACTCCTCATCTTTGATATAATCTATTGACAAGAAGGAAGTCACAGATTCAGCCTATGTGAAAGGGAGAAGATTAAACAAAGATGATTCTTATTATGGGGCAATTTAGGATGTGTCAGCCTATCTTTATAGGTATTTGACTTTTCGCTGAATGTTTGTTTGTCTTTGGTGTTCCGCACTGCTACTCTAATGGTTTAGGTTTGGTTTTAATTTTTGTACAGCTTATCTTTGTATTTCTTGTAACTATGGATTTGTGTTTTTTTAGTAATTCTGAAAATTCTCAGCCATTTTCTCTTCAGACATTGCCAGGGGGGTGCTTCTATTTGAGACTAGATAAATTAAAGCTTGGATTTTCCATGAACACATGAGTAATATAATTTGAAACCTAGATTTGTATGAAAGCAGTGTTGTGATTTTCAGTTTCTAGTAGAGACTATTATAAGTGTCATTTTTTCTTACACCCAGATTCCCAGAGACAAATGGATTTCCTTTTAGTTTCCAATTTTTCTCAGTCAACCTGTTCACAGAAGGTATAGCCTATTTGGTTGTACCAGCTATATAATGGCGTTTCAAATGAGCTACAGGTCCTAGAGTTGGTTTACTGTCCCTCCATAGGCATCCATTGATTCCTGATTATCTATATTTCTGGAATTGTAATTTATCCCCATTTATCGCCTTGCTTTCTACTTTCTCTTACCATTCTGGTTTCAAGTTATGATTCATTCATTTGGTTGGTTATGTTTTTCATGGTCTTTAGTATTTTTTTTCTTTAAATTCCTGGTGATTTAGAAATTTACTTAATCTAATTTTGTCATTATTTACACAGTATCTCATTGTTTTGGAATGGGAAGACATTTTACAATATAGTCATATTGTTAACGTGGTAGTACACATTTCTTGGCTGTTTTCAGTCATTACTTTTAATCTAATCTTTGCTTTTTGTCTGAAAATTGAGTAGAACATTTCTTTCTATTCATCCTGGATGTTCATTTTAGGTTTCTATGCTTTCCCTTCAGCTGACCTGTGTCTTTCATATTTCAGCAAATTTATCACATAACACAGACATTTGATTTGTTCATTTCTTCAAAGAGGGAGAATTTTTTTGTAATATTTTTCATTGTGTATCCTTTATTATGGAGGCGGGGTAGATAGAAAGTTGGTTTGCTAAAATGGGAAGTAAGAACTGTTTTATTAGAAAACATCACTCCTCATCTTTGATATAATCTATTGACAAGAAGGAAGTCACAGATTCAGCCTATGTGAAAGGGAGAAGATTAAACAAAGATGATTCTTATTATGGGGCAATTTAGGATGTGTCAGCCTATCTTTATAGGTATTTGACTTTTCGCTTTGACTTAAAATGATTTCTCATAACTTTAATAAATATGTAAATTTATTTGACCACAAGTTTTCTTTCTTAGGCTTAAAACAATCTCTGCCTTATAAATCTGAAAATTAGAATGATGAATTTTACCAACTGTCAAGATAAATTTGTTATGTTTTGAATTATGATGGGACTTTGTGGGTAAATGACTTGAAGATCTTTTTTCATCTTCTACATTGCAGAGCTGCATCTATTTTAAAATTAGATAAAGTCCTAGAAGTTATATATTCATTTAGTGTGTGTGTATATATATAGGTATGTATATATATATAAAATATTTGAGGTTGCTAATAAATTGCTAATTCTCTACCTACATATTCCTTCTGCTTTTACAAGGTGGATAAGACTACAATGTTTGCATTTCAACAAGCAACCCAGGTGAATATGATACACAAAGACTTGTGGTCTTAATCTAAAAAATCCTGTAGTATACTGGTTCAACAAGCCTTTTAGTCAAAATTCCTTCCTTCTCTTTTTATGCAAGTCTTTCACAGTGCCTTTGACTTTAGGAGATGTCAGAAGACTGGCAGATACTGAACTGAACTGGATTCTAAATAATTTGTCTACATGCTGATTACTTCCAGGCCTAGATTAATTTGTTTCAAGTTCTGGGTCTTTGGAATTATACTGAACCTACACATTTTCATTTTATTATGTTTTTAATATTGCAGTTATAAATTATAATTTTGACATTTGATAACCTTCTTGGAAATATTTAAATGTCTCCTTTGGCTTTACAATCCTACATTTTTTATTCTTCCGATTCACTATTAGGCCTTTTTCTTTTTCCCTTTCTCCTTTTGCAGTCATGCTATTAAGGTTATGAGTACCTAGCATTTATTTTGTTTCTCTTTCTAGTTATGCTACTTAGATATTTTTTCACTGTTAGTTTCTTTAATTAGTTTACAATTTGTTTTTTCACTTCTTCATATATCTCACGTAATAATGTTATTTATAGCACCGTCCAAATTTTACATAAAATACAATTGAGTATGATTAACAAGATTTAGTTATATACTTACTTTTTTGTGATCTGATCCATTTGTCTTTTGATTAGTACCATTTTATAACTTTAATAGAATACCTCTTTGTTTGCTTTTTTCAGTTTACATGCATAGTTTATCTAGTGTTGAACTGATAGAACCATAATTTGATTTGTAGGTTTTTTCTATAAAATCAGTAATTTATTGTAACAGTAGTATTATATTTGATAAGCACCTCAAAGTAGGTTATATCTGGCCACTGTCAGGGCAATACTAAAATATCTTGCACTTATGGAGTTAGTCTTCTAAAAGGGAGTAGATTAATAGCACATGGAGTCATTCATGTCTCATGTCTTTATTGTTTAAATTAAGTCTAGGGTGATGATTTGCTATAAAAACTCTGCAGACACTGAAAGTTTCAGAGGGGCCTGAGATATTAAATCTAGTGGCTTAAGATGTCATCCTACTGTAGGAGGGATAGGAAACACAAAAAACTAAACATGAATGAGATGAACCAATGACTCTTTTCTTTTTTAAAGACGTCAAGCAAATTTATCTCATAGTGAAAAGGAAAAATACAACTACCCAGGGGCTTTCTTGAGCCTGTCCTTTGCTCTCCAGTGGCCACAACCAGGTATCTTGGAGATTTAGCTACAGTGCTTAGGCATTTGGGGCAAGAGCTCTCTCTGTGTGAAACACGGCACGTATGCAGAGAACCACAGTCTATTGGAGGAAAAGAGCTTCAGACTAGCAGGAACACAATTGCAGCCATAAGGTTGAATTGGGAAGGAAAAAACGTGATGTGGTGAACTTCAATCCTTGCTTTTTTGTTTACTAAAAATTTCATTTCATTCTATTTAATAAATCTACAGTTCAATAGACTAATAGATTTTTTGCACCAGAATTGACTATTCTCATAGCTTTTGTGGGTTTTTCATAAAATCAGGCAACAAACATTTAGTTTCTGATTTTGATCTTGAAGATCAAATATAGAGTATCAGCTAATGGAATTACTTAAAATACATACTTATACCAATATATTCATACATCCTCCTCAAATCATTAGCTGCTGTGGTTTGGTGCATTGTTCTCTACCAGGGATTATTAAAATGATGATTGATTATAATAGTAGTAAATGTGTTATTAAAGTTGTTTGTGGAGAAATGGTCTTAACATCTGAAATCTTTAGGATTCCTCTGCAATACTATTTTGGATTTGTTCAGCAAAATTCATTTGTCTTATTTCCTGTCTCTCTCAATGAAGAGCATTTACCACAAATATCTGTAGATATGTCAGAACTAGCTTACTGTAACTTGAAACTGCATTTTTAAAAGAGAAAAAAGTGTATGTTCTTCCCTAATAATACTAGAAATGACAGATCAAATTTAAATACTAAAAATTTGAGTTGGATAGTTTACTCAGATTTTTATACTTTTAAATCATTAAAGCACATGAAGGGAATTTAATATGTTTATGAATAAATGAAATGAAAAGGTAAAAAAATCTTTATTTCTCAACATAAGCTTCATAAAGGTTAACACTTTGCAAGTGATGACAACAGCCATGCAGTTTATCCCTAAAGAACTGAGGGTCTTGGGAATTTAACATGTCAATGCAATCTTTTTACATTATTAATTGAAGAAAAATGAATTCTCTTCACAGATATTTTAAGATAAAGAAACAAAAAGAAGTCAGAAGAAGCCAAATTAGTACTGTGATGAGGATATCTAATGATTTCCCATCAAAAATCTCAGAAAATTGCCTTTGTTTGATGAGAGAAATGAGTGGGAGGATTGTTGTGGTAGAGAAGGATTCTCTGGTAAATCTTTCCTGGGCATTTTTCTGCTAAAGTTTTGGCTCACTTTCTCAAAACACTCTCATCATAAGCAGATGGTATCATTCTTTGGCTCTTCTGAAAGCAGATGTTTTCGTTCTTTGGCTCTTTAGAAAGTCAGGAAGTGAAATGCCTTGAGCATCCCCCAAAACTACTGCCATGACCTTTGGTCTTGACTGGTCCAATTTTGCTTTGACTGGACCACTTCTATCTCTTGGTAGCCATTACTTCGATTGTGTTTTGTCTTCAGGGTAAACTGGGAAAGCCATGTTTCATCTCCTATAATAGTTATTTGAAGAAATGCTTCAGGATATTAATTTCACTTATGTAAAATTTCTGTTGAAATCTCATTCATCTAAAATATCTGCAGTTGGTTTGGGCACCTCAGTTTTGGCGTACATCAAGTAGAAAGTGGTTCTCTAATTTTTTCAGTCAGAATTGTATAAGCTGAATGAATTGGCTATTGTTTCTGCTGTTAATCATACTTTCTCTTCAGTTAGGGCATTAACAAAATGAATTTTTTCCTTGCAAATTGATGTAGATGGTCTGCCACTGTGGGTTTCATCTTCAACATCTTTTCATCCCTTCTTAAAATAAGTTATCCATTTATAAACTGCCAATTTCTTTGGGGAATCATCTTATAAACTTTTCATAAAGCATCAGTGATTTCACCATTCGTCAATGTAAACTTCACCAAAAACTTAAAAATATAGAGGCTCTTTTCAAACTGATTTCTTATTCCTTTCAAGTGCCTTAAACTAGAACCTGTTCAGACATATGGTAAGTTAGTACAAGTTTACAAGTTTATTTTGGTGCAAAATAATTCAGCAATTTATTTATAGTTTTTCATAATACACATTTTCTACAAACATTTTGAAGTTTCCTCATAATACTTGCTTATTTATACTGCAAACCCTATTTTGAAATTGAGAAAGCATTTTAATGATGATGTGCTTTCTCACACATACATATTTCTGAGGAAAAAAGACACCATAAAAAGCAAGTGTGTGTATCATTACCAACAGCAGCAGAAGAGAAAAAGAAAGAACAACAAAATCTGTATGTTTCCAAATAAGTAAAGTTTTTAAGTGAAATAAAAAACTAGAAATAACGTTGTTGAGACCTTGGTTCTACTGGATGTTGTGTTTCTAATTCTGATCTCTTCAGCTCCAGCTGATATTTTAGAGTGTCTGAAGCACTTTTGTCCATCCCAATCAGAACATTGTTATGTAGACAGAAATGAGGAAAAGAAGTCATGGGTCATACTGTAGAGTTTGCCTCCCAAGTGCATCTTTCCTCATTTATTTATACATATAGTCACATTCATTAGGAAAATCAGGACAACTGTAAGAAGAAATTTCTAATATCTCAAATTCTGGTCCAGAATGGTATACAGGTAGAATGGAGCATAATTTATTATTAAATGATGAGATTTTATTGATAATGGATTGATAGTAATAACAATAAAATAATGATAACAATAGTTGACATTTGTTTAGTACTTCTTAGGATGAGACATATATTTTACATGTATTAGTGTATTCATTTCCACAACAACCTAGAAAATTAGGTGCAATAATTATCCACATTTAAGGAAAGTTTTACAACCTGAACTGTATGTTGGCCCCTTTTAACTGCAGCTGTAATGCAGGGCCCAAAGTCCCAGACTGCACAAAGCAGCAAGACCCAGGGCTCAGCCCATGGAACCATTTTTAGCTCCTAGGCCTCTGGGCCTGTGATGGGAGGGGCTGCCGTGAAGACCTGTGACATGTCATGGAAATAATTTTCCCATTGTCTTGGTGATCTGGCTCCTTGTTACTTATGCAAATTTCTGGAGTTGGCTTGAATTTCTCCTCAGAAAATGGGTTTTTCTTTTATCACATAGCCAGGCTGCAAATATTTTGATCTTTTATGCTGTGCTTCCCTTTTAAACATAAGTTCCAATTCCAAACCATGTATTTGTGAATGCATATAAATATCACTTTTAAGAGCACCTAAGTAATATCTTGAATGCTTTGCTGCTTAGAAATTTCTTCTGCCAGACACCCTAAATCATCTCTCTCAAGTTCAAAATTCTACAGATCTCTAGGGAAGGGGCAATATGCCACCAGTCTCTTTGCTAAAGCACAGCAAGAATCACTTTTGCTCCAGTTCCGTCTCTGTCTAAGACTACCCTCAGCCTGGACTTCATTGTCCGTATCTCTATCAACACTTGTCCATATCACTATCAACATTTTGGTCAAAATCATTTAACAATTCTCTAGGAAGTACCAAACTTTCCCACATCTTCATGTCTTTGTCTCAGAGCCCTCCAAATTGTTCTAACCTCTGCCTGTTACCCTGTACCAAAGTTGCTTCTACATTTTTGAGTATCTCAACAGTGGTACCCCACTCTACCAGTACCAATTTACTCTATTAGTAAATTTTCATACTGCTATGAAAAATATCCAAGACTGGGTTAATTTATAAGAAAAAGAGGTTTAATGGATTCACAGTTCTGCATGGATGGGGGAGGCCTCTCAATCATGGCAGAAGGCAAAGGGGGAGCAAAGACAAGTCTTACATGGTGGCAGGCAAGAGAGCATGTGCAGGGGAACTGCCCTTTATAAAACCATCAGATCTCATGAGACTTATTCACTATCATGAGAACAGCATGGGAAAAACTCACCCCCATGATTCAGTTATCTCCTACCAGCTCTCTTCAACAACACATGGGGATTATGGGAGCTACAATTCAAGATGAGAAATAACCAAACCATATCAGGGTGCTTGTGAAACTAGCAACCTGATGTATTTATATTAATATAGAAATTTTCCCTCATTCTCAGACAAAGGTTATGAGCAAAATAGGTGTAAATCCCAATAGATTTAGAAAAAGTGAATAAGTTAATACTTTTCATAGATTTCAAAGGAGCTAAACAAGCATCAGTTCAGATTCTGACTCTCTATCTCTGTCTTTGTGTGTGTGTGTGTGTGTGTGTGTGTGTGTGTGTTACGTTTACATACATTTAGAAGATACACTTAAATTAAGGCACAGATTTTATATTACATAGATATTCTCCCTGAGTACATTTCTAAGCCTTAGTTTTCCTATCTATAAAAAGAATTATGATAATATACCTCATAGTAAGCTTCAGGAATTAAATTTGATAATACAAGTGAAATATTACCCAGAGTGCTTCTTATATAACACAGTATTTACCATTTCCTCTTCTTGCTTCTAATGGCAAAGAATTCAGAAACATATGCTGTATGAATACTAGTCTTTTATAAAGTCAGTTGGGTATCAAATGTTAATTTTTGTGTAATTCATTCATTGCACAAAAGCAATTTCATAATAGATACTGTTATAAAAGAACTTTGAGATATTTAATATTTTAATATACTTAAGTGATTCATATATAAACAACTTGACAGTGAGATGACATATAAAACTATACGGATATAGTAAAGAATTAAATTATGTGAGCAATAATAGGGCATAATGCTATATAAGCTAACTGTTCTGCAGAGATTAAAAAGAAATTCACTGCTAGGCATTATGGCTCACATTTGTTATGTCAGCTACACAGGAGGGATCACTTGAGGCCAGGAGTTTAAGATTACCCTGGGAAATATGGCAAAACTCTGTTTCTAAAAAAAAATGAAAATAAATTAGCCACAAGTAGTGGTGCATGCCTGTAGTCCTAGGTACATGGGAGGCTCAAATGGGAGTATTGCTTGAGTCCAAAAGGTCAAGGGTACAGAGAGCTGTGATTGCGCCATTGCACTCTAGTCTGGGCAACAGAGTGAGACCTCATCTTTTTAAAAAAAAAGAAAGAAAGAAAGAAGAAAAGAAACTTATGGAAATAAAGTTTATGGAAATAAAGATTATTGTAGAGTCAGGCTTTTAGAAAAAGCTTTGAGTAGACCCTGGAAGGATAGGTGACATATCTATAGATCTATATCTATAGCCAATCTATATTTCTATCTATATATACATACACATATCCATATGGGCAAGAAATGGGAGGGAATTTTAGACTAGAGAAACTCTTGAATTAAGTTACAAACATAGGAATAACTCCACATGTGTGTGCAGGCATATAAGAGAGATGCATGAATGAGAACTTGTCTTGGTCACAAAGTTCTTATTAGTCAACAGTGAGAAATAAGGTTGGATGGGTTTCTGGAGACAGGATTATACATTTCTGAACTCCAAGTACAAAAGCAATGTTTCATCATTGGCTTGGCACGCAGCCAATTATCCCAACAATTTCAGCTAATAATGTTGACATTGGCCATACATACCCCATTTGTGAGTATGAGTAATGGATGAAATATTTCCACTTATTTTATGTATTTTTCCTAGGTTTATTGATGTTATTAACATATATTTGTTTTTAATTAAAGGTAAAACATATTCATTCATTCATTCATTCATTCACCTAATCAGGCATCAGTCTGGAGATAATATGAAGAAATTGAATTAAATTTAAAATATGCATTGCATATTTATTGTGTATCACACATTGGACTAAGTACTGAGATAGTAGTGAATAAGAAATAAAACTTAGGCCCACACAAGAGCATATAACCTAATTGAAAATATTAATTTCAAAAAAAGTACAAGGAGTTTTGAGAAAGGCATCTCAGGCTACTTTAACCTAGTCAATAGAGGAAGTAAAAATTAACAGAGCAAGTCCTACACTTTCTCATAATGGAGTTATACAATAATTGCACGCATCTTCCCTGTTGTCATCTCATTTACTTGTTGGAGGTACTTAAAAGGATGGCAGGTTTTATTTATGAAAGTTTCTTTGTGTATTGCTACCTGCTAAGTGATTTTGAGAAGAGGTAAACACACCGAGAAAACCAAACAGCTCTTAAGGGGTTGTTGGGAAGTAAGGTAAAGACATTTAAGAATGCATTAGAAGTGAACTAGAATTTCCTTTTATTCCAGATTCAGAGACTATTCAAACTGGGCTTAGGTGGTGGTTGTTACTAGATGCTCAACAGGGGGTCTTCTGTGCTACTGCATTAAACTTCTGGAGGATAGTTATATGGACTTTGGTGATTAAGGCAACTCGGTGGCTATGGCCGCTGATTTGCACATTAATAGTTAGGACTCTGGAGCTTCCACTATCCAGCGGGTTCGGCCAGTGTCAAGACACCAAATCTCAGCCCTCATGACACAGCATTGGGCAGAATTGGTTTTCAGCAGGTGTTGCTCTCAGGTGCTTCTTCAGAGGTTGAAGCAGAGGCCATATTTAAGCCTTCGTACAGAATTCAGATACACCGAAGTTCCAGACACTGTTTTTCTGGTTTGAGTGTTTGTCTCCCCAAATCTCATGTTGATATTTGATCCCAGTGTGTTGGAAGTGGGGCCTAATGAGAGGTTCTTGGGTCACGGGGGGCAAATCCCTCATGAATAGATTAGTGCTCTCCCCCTGTAGTGAGTGAGTTCTCAGTCTATTAGTTCCTGCAAGAGCTGGTTGTTAAAAAGAGACTGACACCTCCCTCCTCTCTCTTGCTTTCTCCCTCAACATGTGATCTCTGCACACACTGGTTCCACTTCACTGACATGAGTGGAAACAGCCTGATGTAGGTGCCTGTGCCACGTGTCTGGCACGACTTCTTTTCTTTATAAATTATCCAGCTTCAGGTATTCCCTTTTATAGCAACACAAAATGGGCTGCTATAAAATATTAGTCTTCTGCAACTTGTTAATAGATAATTTTTGAAAAAAAATGGGGGAGGGTAGGAGGAGAGTGAGGCTTTTCCTTAGTTTTGCACAGTTAGGAAACTTTGATTGAAGACAATTAGAATTTTTACACTCTGGAATATGTTAATGTGTATTGTGAGGCTTAGACTAAGTTATGATACGCAACATTTCCCTAAAGTCATTATGGGCCCTGGTAACAACTTGATACATGAGTGTTCATATGCAGTTTAGGAAAGTCTACAACACACTGTAACAGCATGACCTTGATATTTTTATTTCTTGACATCTGTGGGATCCAAATCACTCTTCTTATTTCATATTCTTGACACAGTGCCTTTGGCCTACAGCTGAAACCAGTCCTGACTTGTCAAAGGAACTGACTGAAGCCGATAGTGCTTTTTTTTCTTTTTCTTTTTTTTTTTTTTAAAGGATGCCACACAAAAACTTTGAGAAACCTTACTCTCAGGAAGTCCTTAAATGCTATGTCCAAAATAAACTAAATGCCTCATGCCCTAGCTTCAGTCATTTATTTCTTCTTCTGACCTCAGTGGAAATTAAAAGCAGCTGACAACTATTATATAATAATTTTCACATATTTATTTACTGTTAGCAAAGTACTTCTCGGTTGTCTTTTTTTTTAAATGATGAATTGTCCTAGTTCCTTTTTAAGCTGTCACCTTGAAACACTTGTTTTATTTCTAGAAAATAATCCCACCCCCTGTCTGTCTGGTAGCATAAGCCCTGCTAGAAATGCAATTGTTCAGAGATGTGTTAAGAAACTTCCTATATACCTTTTTGGAAGAAATTTGCATATTCCTGCAACACATCTGTGATGGTTAATTTTATGTATCAACTTGATTAGGATAAAGGGTGCCCAAAAAGTTGGTAAAACATTATTTCTCTCTGTTTGTGAGGGTGTTTCTGGAAGAGGTTAGCATTTGAGTAAGTAGACTCAGTAAAGAAGATGCTGTCACCAATGTGCATGGGCATCACCCAATCTATTGGGGGGCCCAAATAGAGCAAAAAGGTAGAGAAAGGGAGAATTCCATCTCTCTCTTCTTGACCTTGGGCATCCAGCTTCTCCTGACCATGGACATTGGAGCTCCAGGCTCTTCAGTCTTTAAACTCTGGGACTTGCAGGACCCTCTGGTTCTCAGGCCTTCTAACTGAGAATGAAATACACCACTGAAACAACTTTTTAAAAAATTACGACAGTGAGAAAAATCTGACACAGGAAAATTATAACAGCAACAGAATTCTGACCTAACTCCATCTTCCTTCTAATCTCCAAGCCGCCCTTGTTCATTCCTGGACCTAGGCTGAACTAACTATGGGAGAAATTTAGTTTATAGTTTAACTTTGAAACAAAGACGATAACAGCTCTTCTCTGAAACAAACTCCCTCCTTGCTTGGGGGACCAGACGACCTTTGTTAAACTAACAAATTAGTCACAAGATTAGAAATTATGGCTCTGGACTCATACAGCCAGAAACCACAAGATTAGTTATCTCCTCAACTGCTCCTATAGATAACATTATTATTGTAAAACCTAAGATTGATATTTAAGGTATTTTTCCGTGCCTGCATATGGATGTACCAGCTGGTGACAGGCAGACCCATAAATTGGCTAATTTGGTCTTGTGGTCCCCACCCAGGAACTGCCTCAGAGCAAGAGGACAGCTTTGACTCCCTATGATTTCATCCCTAACTCAGCCAATCATCATTCTCTATTCCCTAGTCCCAACCTGCTAAACTATCTTTAAAAAAACCCTAGCCTCTGAAGTTTGTGGGGAGGCTGATTTGAATAATAATAAAACTCCAGACTCCTATGTAGTTGGCTCTACATGCATTAAACTCTTTCTCTATCGCAATTCCCTTGTCCTGAAAAATCAGCTCTATCTGGGCAGGGGGCAAGAAGAACCTGAGGGGTGGTTATACCACCAACTTTCCTGGTTCTCCAATTTGCAGGCAATAGATGGTTGGACTTCTCATCTCCATAATTATGTAAGCCAATTTCCATAAGTTTCTCTTTCTCTCATATATATATATATATATTTACATACTTATACATATATATAAAATATATGCCTGTAAAAATATATATGTGTGTGTATATATATATGAAATACATATATACACATATATATTTTAATATGCACACATATTTTATATATAAATATATATTAAATATATACACACATTTTTACAGACATATTTAATGTAAATATAAATATGTATGTTAAAATATACGTATATGTATGTAAATATATATGTATATGTACGTAAATATAAATATATATGTAAAATTTCTCTGGAGACCTCTAATACAACTTCCTTGGCTGCGTTTAAACTTCAGTCCATTTATGGACTAGCCACTGATATTTGTGACTACAGTTATTAAATTTACTCCTGAATTAGGGTTGCCAGACAAAATGAGAAATACACAGTTAAATTTGATTTTCAGGTAAACAACTGATTTTTAAAAGAAGTATTTAGCATATGCCCTATATACCAAAAAATTATTTAATGTTTACTTGTAATTCAAATTTCACTAGGGATTCTATATTTTTATTTGCTAAATCTGGCTTCTCTAATGAGATAATTTGAAGAGCACTTGTTCATAGGAGGAACAATTAATTCTCTTGATTTTAGTTTAAAATGCACCACATTTTTTGTCTGTATCAGAATTAGTGTGCTAATAACAAATTAGAAGATTAGAACTTATGGAAATTATGAACAGAAAACTTTCCAAAGTAGTTGAATTATCTTTTATTAGCTTTTTTTTTTTTTTTTTTATGAATTTACTACTGATGTCAACGTTCGAAAGAGTTTCTTACCTACCACAGGTGGGAAGCTAGGAATTTGAAATGCCAGTGCGGCTGTGTAATCTTAGGTAAGTAACTTAATGTCTGTGAATGTCAGTTTCCTCAACTGCTCATGGAGATAATAATACCTACATTATAGGCCTGTGGCAAGGATGAGAACAATTTAGTTTTTGTATGAGCCTGAAACAACATCTGGGCTTCCTTTAGCAACATTCCACATATGTTGATGAATTGATGGTATGTTTGGGAACCAAGGATATAACTGAACTAGACAAAGTCCCTACAGACAATAAGCACTTAGAGAAACAAAAAGGCAAGGGAAGTTTAGGTAATAGTATGACCTAAAAATATACGTGGTAAATATAAAGGGTCACACCAGAAGGGAGAATGTTACTTAGAATGAAGGAGGTGGGAGGATTGCCCTGCAGTAGTAACATTTAGACTGAGATTGGAGTGAAAGAAGGAGGGGGCCCTGAGGAGATCTGTATGCAGGGTATTCAAGGAAGGATTATGAGTACAAAGGCAGAGAGAACTTGGATTGCTGGAAGATTGGGATAACCAAACGGTCAGACTAGAGCATGAATGAGGGCCGGCTTTTTTCTAAAATATAATAAAAATTATTTACTATAAGACAGAATGAAGAAACCCATATACAAAATACAAGCCCATATCTTTCAATTAGGTTCAACATCATTAAATTGTATTTCAATATTGGTACTGATATCATTACCAGTATAAGAAATAAATAATTATAAAAACTGTTACACATTCATTGCCAGCATATATAGAGGCGATTAATACACCCTGCTCAGTAAGATAGGCCCACCAATCTTACTTGTGGGTGTTGTGGCAATGTCAAAACACTGTGTAAGTTTCTTATTCTCACCTTTACAGTTGGGTATTGGTCTACGGGCCACACCTTGCATAGCTGGAGTAAGAGAAAGGCAGATGTAACACCAGCCATGATAAGAAGTCAAGATTTAATTCTAAATACTAGCCAGATAATAAGTTATATAATAACATGAAGAATGATGAATAATAGTGAGATTTGCTTTTTCAAGTCAGTTGTGAATGAAATAGGATTCTATTTATCCTAAACTTCTAGGAAGCTTAGGTCTAAGCAGGGTGAGCTCATTATGGAAGAGGTCCATTATGGTAAAATGTTCATGTTTTCCCAAGATGTCCACCATTTCTGTATCACTAGCTGGTTCTTCCTTTCAGTGACATGCTGGAAAGAGAGATTTAAATGGGGAGACAAGATAACTCAATTCTAGTCTGGCTCTGACTAGTAGCCAAACGAATAGCAAAACTTTGCATGTTACTTAACATTTCTCAGTTCTAGTTTTCTTACTTGTGAAACAAAAAATAGAGTGGAGGACTCATTACTATGTAAGGTATTTTGAATTCTAAAATTTTATAAATCTATTGTTCTAACTGTGTCTTTTTTTCAATAGAATAAACTTTTCAGAAAGGAATTTACCAAATTAAGACCAAATTAATCAAAGCAATTGAAAATTCTTTTTAAAGCAAATCAAAATAATTGTACTCAAATTAATGAAAATAAAGCTAAAATCAAAATAATAATTTGATTTTTATGAAACTACTTATAAATATTTATATAGGCAAACTTTCTAATAATTACCATATCTGCACTGGGTTTGCTATTTTATTAGGAAGGAGTTTTCAGCATACTCTGATTAAGCTGTCTATAGATTAGAAATTAGTATTTGTTTACTTCTGAACTCTTTTATTCTTATTTCAATATTCTTCATCATGTTTTACATTTCAGGTTTATGGATTTTTATATGAGTATTCTCTGCTAATTTAGAGTGGTGCAAAAAATAATAAGCATCCCTTTCTAGAACATTTTAAATGTAAATTTTAAAGTGGCTTAAATAAAGATGTTCTGGAAATTACTTATTCATCAGTTAAATATTTATTGAACCTCGTGTTAAATATTAGAATAATACAAAAATAAATGGTCACCAATCAATCCTATATAGGTTTGTTGGAGATTTTGGTTTGTTGGAGGAGAAACTAGAAGCAAGTCAATCTAGAAGGTAAAATTTTTTAATTGAGTAAAGTACAAAGTGCTCTGGGAACCCAAGGCCCAAAGTGGTTAATTCTGCCTTGGATAGTTAAAGCAAGACTTTGGAATACTTGAATAGGGTCTTGAAGAATGACTGGAAAAGGCATTTTAGTCAAGAGATTAAAAGTGTGTGCACAGGTATAGTGGTAGAAAAAGACACGTGGGAGAAGACAGGTAGTTCTGACAGGAATTTGGAGGCAACAGGCATGTACTGCCAAAGTTTGATTTGGAAAGTTCTCTATCATGTTTCCAAGTTTGGAAATTATTTTATAATAAATGGGAATGCACATTACAGGATTTAAGTAGAGAAATAAGGAGAAGAGTCATTGAGAGACAACAGTATCTCATTTTACCAATAGGACCTCCTTGAATCCTCATTAAACTTTCAGGTAGTTTTGACTTGCTAGCTCATAAATAAGGAAACAGACTCGGCGAGGTTCCTTAACCTCCCCAGAATAATAGAACTAGTAAGTGGCAGAGTTGGCATTTGAATCTAATTGTTTGACTTCAAAGTTCCAAAGGCCATTAGCTTTCCAAAGGCCAGGCACTTTACCATTCAGCGCACTGCCTCCAGATGGGGTGGATATGTTGGTGGTGGGGAAAAGTTCTCCTCTGTCTTGGCTTTCAGGCCACCCAACTTTTGACACTCCCTTCGAAAGGTTATTCCCCCAGTGCATTTTGTGTGGAAGGGGATGAGAATCTACCTAACTTGAGAATGTTGTGCCCTTCCTTATCAACAATGGCTTCATGGGGCCTGCCATCAGGCTTTTCATCCCCTTCCAGCAGGTCTGGCGAGCAGTTCACAGGCTACATGGACAAATTTAATTAAATTCAAGTGAGTGTTGTTACTAAGACCTGACAGGCACAGTTGTGTGCAGCTGAATAATTGAGTTGTGCAGATTTTTTTTTCTTTGCCTTCTTGGTGGTAGGCTTTTTTGGGGGAGTTTTGTTTTGTTTTCTTTGGGTTTCTAAAGATGACCCTGACACTTTTCATAAAGCTGTTTTCTAGTAGGAACGCCCTCCATCAAAGAGACGCAGTTTGGTTGCCAGGCTACCATGAGAAAAGAGAACTCTGAAGTGACAATGCCGACCTTTTATTGGAGTATCCAGGGTCTATACTTGTTTAGTACAAAAGTACCTCCCATAGACCTCACAGCTAGAACTCCACAGTGTCACTACCTGAACCCCAAACTGTGAGACAAGGAGGCAGAGCCTCGCCTGGCACAAGCTCACAGAGATGATTGAAAAACAAACCATGTCAAATCAGTAGTGAGGAAAAGAAAAGGTCACTTGAAGATCTATTTAAAAAAGATTACTGATGATAAACACAGATGAAACTAATTAAGGAGTATTTTTCAGATGCAGCCTTCCAGTGCAGTGAAAAAAGCATGTCCAGTTGATAGAAAGAAAGGAATAGTTTGGTTTTGTAGCTTATTTACTTCCACATTTGGGAGCAGATCACTTGCAGTCTGTCCCTGAATCGTAGGAGCCTTCAGCATCTCAGAGTTTGCTTTCAGATTTTTTTTTAATGATTTTTTTTCTTCTGGATTTTTAAATATCAGAAAGTTTACAACTCAGGGGTTTCTCAGTTACTGGTTCCCCTGGTGTAGACAGTAATCATCCAGTCTTTGTATTAATTTCCAGTTTTCCGTGTTAATTTCCAGTATGAAATACAAAACAGATGTAAATGATAAAGTAAACATTTTAACAATTTCTGTTGTTCTTGACATGTGACTCACTACATGAAAGAATGTGTACTGGTAGGAATTTTCAGTTTTTCACCAGTGTTTAGATTTTAGAGTGGGCATCTGGCCTGAAAATGTTTGCATATACTTCACTAAAGTAGGTCATGTCATGCTACGGTCCAAACTAATTGAAGTGTATATAAAATAGGTATGCACAGTACATGAAGTTTCCTTCTTTTGAAAATATTTTGATCTTATTGTTTCTTCCAACTTGATAATAGTGTGGAGCTCTAGTTCATAAGATGTTATCTTTCACATAGGTTATTTTTATATTACTTTATCTTGTTCAGTTCCTATTATATAGGTTGGGGTAGATATTGTTATCTACCTTTTACGGATGATGAAATGGAAATTAAATGACTATTCAAAGTTACAGACGATCTCTGCCAAAACTAAAATTTTTCTCAAAAAGACTCCTGAATCCTATGCTAGGGTAGTTGGGGGGGGAAATTCTGATCCTCAGGTACTAAGTTTTGTCTTCTGCTTCTTTTTTAAAGAAATGGTAATATAAAGGTCCTTTCTGTCTTCTCTGGAACTTGGAAAGTCTTCGCATTTTCTGGAGAACTCTCTGAAATAATCTATGATCTGGACTGTTGACCAGAAATGAATCCTTCCACAGGTTTCTGTGTTTTTCTTTCTTCAATCAGAGAACATTCTAGGAAGGTTTCAGCCTTCACTGTAAAAAGTGTGAAAATGTGATTAGTCAACTAATTTGCAATTTGGTCAAAGGTGTTGAGGTGAAAATTCTCTGAAATATATAGATTAGTTATCAGATAACTAAAGCATCTGTTAGCATTAATTTAAGAAAATTTTTAGTGAGCACCACTATAAAGGTTAGTGAAGATAAATTCCAAACAAACAATCTTAAGAGGTCAGGGCTCTGAAAGTGACCCAGTGGTGCTCCTGGGTTGGTGTTGGCACAGTTTGTAAAATGCCTGCAAGTGATTCTTATGGTCTACCATGTGTATTTGGAATATAACACAAGGCTTTCTCTCAAATCAGGAGATTTTATTTTGTTTAGAAAGGTCTATAGACTTTTGGGATATAAATGTAAACATTTCCTTTACTGAAAAAGTTTGTACTGAAAATTTATAGAAATGGGGAAGTTTGATAATATAATTACATGTGTTAGTTCTGCTCAGAGCCATTTTTTTGTCTTCTGATATTATCATCTTGATTTTCTTCTGGGGATAACCTCTCTCTTACCTGCAAGCTGTCTGTTCGGGTGGGTTAACCCATTCTCTTTCCAAGCTTTGCATATGTCCCAAGCCTAGCCAGTCAGCTAACAATTATTCCCTTAAAGATATGTGATCCAAAGTAGTGAAAAGGTACTTTTTTTCTTTTGGGGTTGTTAAAGTTGGAGCTATGGAAGATTAATACATGAAAAGATTTTGAAATTAAATTGAAGCCAACACAAAGGAAAGCAGAGATGGGAGATGAAGACCAAAAGTGATGAGATGGAAGGACAGAGAGAAAGAGTTAGTGATAGAGAATGAAAATGATAGTGTTAGAATGAGAGTTGCCATATCTTGATAACATTATTTAACCCTCTGAGATCCAACTGTTTCTCAAATTGACATCTAGACTTTTCAGCTACACAAGTCAATAAAATGGTATTTTGTTCAAGCTTTCTTGAATTAGGTTGTAGTTACTGACTAATGAGAGTCTGGACTGATAGGCAGGAATGGGGAATGGGGTGCTCTGTCAGGAGTGAACAACATGAGAAAAGACATGATGATGATAAAGAGGGGGGCATGGTCAGGAATAGCAACTGGCTAAACTGAATGGAGTATATGGTATGTACACGGAAATAATAGGGAAAAAGTTGGGAAAGAAAGTTGGGAAATTATAGCAGACTTTTTATGACCAAGAAATGTATTCTTAGTTGTCTAGGCCAGCAATGTCCAAGAAAAATATAATGGGAAGTACATATATAGTTTTAAATTTCTGTTAATCACTTCATAAGGTAAAATTCATTTTAACAGTACACTTTAACACAACATATTCATACATGACCATTTTAACATGTAATCTCTATTAAAATTATTTTAAAGATATTTTACTGTGGTTTTTATTTTGAATGTCTTCAAAACCCACTGTGTATTCTATACCTCCAGCTCATCTGGTTATGTTTTGGTAACCATATTTCAAGGGATCTGTAGCCATAAATTGTTGGTGGCTACTGTATTGAAGGGCACCATGAAGAGCCACTGACAGTTTTGGGCTATCATATTGTGAGGGTTGTGTTTTAAGAAGTTGAATCTCATGATTTCCAAGATGATTTAGGGAAAGAAAGGCTGAAGCAGGAGGACTTTCATTGAATTATGCAAATGTTCCAGGCAATAGAAACAAGTAAAAAAACTTAAAGTGATAGAAATTTTAATTAAATGGAGATATATTAAAGACTTTACAGGGGTGAAAATCTATGGAATTTGACAAAGATTTAAAACAAGGGTGACAAATCTCATTTGAGGAATATTCTATAAGATAACCAGTATTCCTCTAAACCATCAAGGTCACAAAAAATACGAAAAGTATGAGAAACTGTCACAACTAAGAGAAGACTAAAAGTAGACGTGAAAACTAAATGTAATGTGGTGTCTTGAATACGATCCTGGAACAGAAAAAGGACATTAGGTAAAAATCAAAGAAAATCTGAATAACTTATAGACTTTAATAGTAATGTATCAATATTGGCTCATCACTTGTGACAAATCATCATACTAATGTAAAATGTTAATAGGGGTAACTGGATGTGGGGCTCATGGAAATGCTCTGTATTATCTTTGCAATTTTTTCTGTAAATTACAAACTATTCTAAAATATAGAAGTTTATTTTCAAAAAACATTACATATCAATAATTGCCTTTAAGTTGAAGAGTAGACTTTTTTTTTCTCTTCCTATAGACAAAATGCAAGGTCAAGGTCAAGTAGGACTTTGAAGAAAGATGCAGTTACAAGGGAAGAGATGGTTTTCTAAATATTATAAATAGATATAAAGTGAGATATTCTGATATGTTAAAGTGATGGAGGGCATTATGTCTTTGAAGATGGTGTAACAGATTTGAACTAGTAAATTCAGCAGAGATAGTGAATGTCATGAGTAAGTACATTGTATGAAATGTTTTAAATCATCAATGAAGAATGAAGCAAAATGTAGTTAATGTAGGTAAAACAGAATCTATTTAAGTGATTATGTAAAGTAAAAATAATATTTGTATTGCTTAGATACTGTGAGAACCCATAAGTTCAATTCATCTGCAATGGGAATCAGCTGATATTACAGAGCCGGTGCCTGTAAAGATACAACTACTTACACCAAAGCGGAGGCATCTGTCAGGGAAGGCTATTCAGCATATCATTCTCCTTGACTATCTAATATCTACTTTTTGTCTCTCTTACTAAAAATTTTCCAATTTCATTAAGGGATGCAACCAACACATCTAAAATAATTCAGTATCCTAGACATCCTAAACTTAGTGGTGGTCAGACTACACAGCTGTGGTTAAAAAGGATTACAGAGAATTTGCTGGATTTAAGGAAGGTTTTGTCTTCTTGCTTAGAGGTACCAACTACTCTTCATTGCTTTTTCCCTTCCTCCTTATAAGATAGGTTCTATACCTAGAGTGTAGTAATAACTTTGTGACCGTGAGGCTATAATCCTGAGGATGAGGTCCAACACCACTAAAGAGAACAAGATGGAAAGATGGACAGCCAGGTTGTTGGTAGTATTTGTAAGCAGCTGCACTAGCCTGGATATAGTATCTTCTTGTTATCCAGACAAATAGTGTCACTCTTAGTGGAGTTTTATTCCATGTAGTTAGAGGGATTCCTTACGGAAGCAGTGTACTCAACTGATAGTGTATCTGCAGGGAAGACTCCCCCATCAAGAGCAAAGGAGGAAGACAGTATAAGATTTAGTGAATGAGATTAGCTCATAATCAGGCAATCAATAGGAAGACTAATATAGATATATCATCCCAAAATTCTGGTAATCTAGCTTTTAAATAGCCAGTTTCCCCTTCTTACTTAGAAAAAGCTTATCTGCAAGGGGATGGTAGATTGTGTCATCTCTGCCCTCATTTCCTTGTTATCATTAGGCCTGTCTTTGTATTCAGCGAATCTTGAAAGGAATTCATGGCAAATGGATAATGCATTTTCTTAGAACGTTATCTGTTAAATATTTAGGGAAGATTTAAAGATTTAGGAAAATACATTTTGGAATGTACAAGTCAGGGAAATTCTCTATACCTGATGACTTCTATTCCTCTGCCAAACAGTTCATATAAGGGTAAAACAAACAAATAAAAACAATGCAAAACAAAACCAGACTGCATGAGCATAAAGCTGAAGGTTTCTTCCCCAGAAGTGTCATAGCAGAGTGTAGTGAGGTGGTTCATGAAATTTTTGAGAATAGCTCTCTAGGTATGCATTATCAGTATCTCGTGTTAAATGAGAAATTATTGTTAGTTGCATTCATGAGTGCCTCCTTTTTTCAATTGCATAACAAGTGTTCAGGTAAAAGTACTTGAGATGTTCGTAAGACACTGAATACCAAAAGCTTAGGAGGGAAAAATGTCATAGGTAGGAAGGAGAAGACAATAAAAAAGAATTGAGAAAAATCCTTTCTGATGATTTATCTTGAGAGATTTTTATCATATATTTTTCTATTTCCTTAACTTTTATCTGAAAACATTCAAGTCTTTCCTTAATATTTTTTGTTGCTTTTTACCATCAGGAAAGTATATATATCTTACAGTAATATCATTAAACAGTTTCCATCTACAAATGAAATTGTTCCCTTTGTTATAAAAGCTGCACCTCTAATGTAGTCTACTCTTTAGATTTAAAATATTATTCCTTTACGTACATTGCGGTAGAATGTATAATTGTTAATCCACAGAGAGAAATATGTCTTCTCTGAACAAAAAGGCTAAAGTAATCTCTGAAGTGCTGGCACAAAACACTCTTTGCAGCTGTTCTGGAAGTTGCCAGAAGCTGGGAAAATGTGAAGACAGTATATGCCTCTATGTGACTTTTCTTCCAGTCATGGACCAAAGTAAGTCTAGCATTTTCCCAGATGTCAGTGGACAAACTGACCCAGTTGTTAGGCACTGCTTTTAGAAACATCACAGCCAGAAGTAGACATAAAATTGAAAGCATAGGATTATATCCTAGGATGGCATCTTAGTGCCAAAATGAAAAAAAAAACCTTTATATTAATAAAGATTGTTAATGAAGCACATACGACTACTGATGATATGACTCCCATTAAAATGACCAGGGAATAAAAAAGTAAGACATAACTTTTATCAATTCTGATAACTCATGATTTTCTCACATGAGATTCGTTGAGGAATTTTTGTTTGCTTGGATGAACAGAATTGAAGTAAAGAAATGGTTGATTCGACACATGATCCTCTATAGGTGAAGTACTGGCAACTTGTGCAAAAGACCTGACAAAATCTCAGTAGGCTATCAGCTCTTTCTCCTTCTTGCCTATCTAAAGCCAGTGTGACAATATGGATCCTATTACTGTTTCTGGGAAGCACAGTTGATTCCAGGAGGTCATGGCAAGTGGAGATGTCCAAAGCCGCATTTATTCCCTGCCTACTTGGCCCACTAGGTAAGGAGTGGGGCTTTTCTTTGGTTGGTTAGTAAGAAATGCAACTGTGCCAGGCAAAGAATGGTGGCCTTCTGCCAGTAATTCCTGGCCACTACTTGCTGTCTTTGGCTTCAGATACTTCCTATTTCTCTCCAGGCCACTGTACTTCTGAACTAGCAAAGTATTATTACAGTAAATCTCAACTTTTTATATTTATGTGTTTTATGCTTGAAAGACTTAGAGACCTACATAGTTTTGCCAGTTCCATATCAGCTTGTAATTATGGCAACAAAATAATTAATTTCCATTGCCACAGGTGTGCCTGAAAAGACAGGAAAATCATCAGTTATTTTAGTTCAAAGGAAGGGGACTGCTCTGAAGCATTGGAGCTTACTGTTAAAAAAAAAGTAGTAAATTTTGAACCTCTTTTATGTATATTCAGTAAGATTCAAAGAAACACCATATCTATATAACCAACATGGTCAGTAATGGAAAAAAAAACCCTAACTCAACTATAATTTAAAGAAGAGTTTAAAAATGATTGCCAAATTAAAAGCAGTAAAAGAGTTTGTGAAAAAAGGTTTGCCTATAATAGCAAATTGAATTTTTGAAATGTTCACTAAATTCTCTAAGAGTCCAAATATATACAAATAAAAATGATGAAAGAAAAGATGTAGACAGAAGCAAGAAATTTAATACACATATAACAAAAATTTCAGAAGAAGAGAGCCAAAGAGAAATACAAATAAAAAGATAATTAAGGGAAATCTGAATTAGCTGAGTCTGTTTGAAATTTAAAATGGGCTCACTAAACACAAGGCAAAATAAGTTTAAAAAGAAAAATTAGTAGCCCTAATTTAAGGAAAATAAATTAAGCAATTTTTGAATGAAAGAGATGATTTCCAGATAGTCTCAATAGTTTAAAAACTACATAAAAAATAAGAACAATGAAAATTCAGTGTATCAAAGGTTATGGTAAATGGCCAAACAAGCCATTCTAGAAAGTGAGAGCCTACACATTTATAGTATTAAACATGAATGAATAAAACTAATTTTAAAAATATGTCAACACATTTGAAAATGAGCAGTTAAATTTAAGAAAAGTAGGAGAAAGATGCTAATTTATACAAAAGATAAATAAGCAATTACAAATTAAAACTCTATGAACAATCATAAAAGCTAACAATGGGTTCTTTTAAAAACATAAAAATATGTTGGTAAATCTAAACAAAAAATGAATAGAAACATTAATAAAGTGATACATTGGCACAAATTTTAAAATAAGATGCATATAAGTCTATTAATAATGGTAAAATCTTAGACATGTATAAGATTTTATAGAAACTATAAATTAGTAAAATGGACTGCACAATAATGAGAAAGACCAGCCAGCCAGAGAAATGATTAAAAATTGTATTTTTTTAAGGCTCCTGTCCAGATAGTTTTACAGGTGAATTCTTCTAAATTACTTTCAAGGATGAATGACTACACAGAACCTAAATAAACAAGAAAAACTCAGCTAGTATAAACCTAATACCAAAATTTGATAATTGTGGGTTTTTTCTCCTTTTGCTTGTACTTTCTTCCCTTCCTTTTCTTTCCTGTCTTCCCTTTTGCTCTTGTTCTTTTTGTTTGCTTGCTTATTTTCTGATTTTCTGAAGTGTATATAGCTAAGACATTTTTAAGAAAAAAAAAGAGATGAACCATGAAAGTCATCCTAAGATATTTTAATGTTATATTAATTAAAATAAAGTTACCAGATTTTGTCTCTCCATGTATATACATATACATGATATATATACATGATATACATATACATGATATATATATACATGATATATATATATACACATGATATATATATGATATATACATGATATATATAGATATATAGATATATATAGATATATATGACATATATATGATATATACATGATATATACATGATATATATATGAATGATATATATATGATATATATGAATGATATATATGATATATATATGAATGATATATGAATGATATATATATGATATATATCATTCATATATATTCATATATATCATATATATATATATGAGATATATATACAAGTTACTTTTTTTTTTTTTTTTTGAGACTGAGTCTCACTCTATTGCCCAGGCTGGAGTACAGTGATGATATCTGGGCTTGCTGCAGCCTCCATCTCTTGAGTTCAAGCGATTCTCGTGCCTCACCCTCCCTAGTAGCTGGGATTACAGGCGCACACCACCACACTCAGGTAATTTTTCTATTTTTAGTAGAGACAGGTTTTGCTATGTTGGCCAGGCTGGTCTCGAACTCCTGACCTCAAATGATCTGCCTGCCTCAGCCTCCCAAAGTGCTGGGATTACAGGCATGAGCTACCATGCCTGGGCTGTTACTGTGTTTTATAAATATATGTGATGTTACTATCTTATTGTGATATACAAATATAAATATCTATTTTATTTTAATTACAGTAGCATTAGAGTATCTTAGGATATATATATACACACACAAATAATAATGTTTGTATGATACTATGTTACTACATATATATGTCTACATGTGTGTATATGTATAATATTACATGTAAAAATAAAGGTAGTTGTATAATGCAAATATCACCCAATAAAATAGGTAAATGAACTTAATTTAAAGTGGAATTAACTAATAATGATACAGACAAATATCAAGTTCTTATATACCTGGAAATGGAAGTTAGACTAGGAAACAATTACACATCTGACAGGACAGTGAGTTACCATTCAATCCAAAAAGACTGGGAGAAAGTGAGTTTGGCTTAGATACAGTCTTTACATTCGTGGTTTTTCTGAAAGCACTGTTTATTGAGATAAATAGAAGCTACATACTCAGTTCTGTTAGTTAGCAACTTAAAAAGCCTCTGCTTTGCATGATTTATAAATAATTGTTTTATTTTGTTTTGTTTTCATCTGGCTGAGTATAAAAGAGCTATATTATTGGAGTATTTGTTAAAATGTCATTGCAAAATGTTTTACTTACGTCAATACAGTAATTGTTTCAGAAAAACTTCCTAACATGGCTCATCATTTGTGTATGGCTTTTTTATTTTTATTTTGGTAACAGTGAGTTTCTTTGACTGGTTAAAATAAGAGTTCACTTTTGAAGTTGCTGATGCTCATGGGAAAATATTAGGCAGTAGATGCAACATGTAATATAACGAATTAAATGTATGATGCTCTTTAAAAACAAATTATAGTTTTTGAAGAAGTATAGTTTAGACATACAGCTTATGTTATTGAATTAGGCCTGGAGAATGGGATATTTTATGAGCAGCACTTTTTAAATGAAGTGCATTTTTCAGTTTATATGACAGTTATCTGCCAGTGACATTTTTACCTTGTTTTTACTTATAGGGAATGGAGTTTGGGTTATGTACATGCTTAGCATCATGCACACATTTCAATAACTCAAAAGAAAAACATACAGTGGGAAAGTAAGGAGTATCTTGTTAGTCCATGTGATAATGACTTGAAGTGACAACCAATACATAGAACAGCTCCTGTTTTGGAGGCTCTGTTTTTCCCAAATAAGAATTGTTTGCACCTAAGATTCTGATCTGGAATTATGCCTCCCCATCTAGAATTTAAAGTGCCTCTCCGCTGCCACAACAAGATGATAAAGTTCCAGATTAGAGTGCTGTAGGGCTAAGCAATTAGATTTTTCTCTCCAGATAAATATAGTAGACCATTGAAAATTCTAAAGTCTATAAGGAGAAAACCTCTGGAGCATTAGAACAAATCATTTGGCAATAATTTTCTTGAAGGAAGCTATGAATATTTGCAGTTGCAAGTCATGAACTCCCAGCAAAGAAGCTTTTAACAGGGGAAAGCAACTGGTCTCTTTGAAATTAGCATGAAACAAATTCAGCTCGTTTCACACAAATATCAGCCAAGCTTGAACGATAATGCAAGGAAGTAAATCCAAACCCAGGGAGAAGTAAGGCAGCGTTCTTTTAGCCAGTCCCAATTCATACCCGTCCCTCAGTGCACAGCAAAATGGCGGTTTATATTAGTTCCACTGTATACTCTGAATTTGTTTGTGCTTCCACTAAACATGTGGTAAAATACCTCTGGACTCTCCATCATGGTAGGGGCTTAATTTTTCCCAACAAATATTATTTTTTGTTCCTTAATTTTGTAAATTCTCAACTTAGAGAATTCTCCTAGCTATTGCTACAAATAGGGGTGAACACTATTTGCTTATTACAATCTCATGCCTAGATGGAACAAATTTAGGTTTAGTATGTATGATTTTGCACCCATTATTGGGGGACATTCAAGCAATGTTACATTTTGTTATTTTATTTAACTCTAATTAAAACCATTTTTAATGCTCAGATCTTTGGGCTGACTGAACATTAAGCCTCAGTTACTTGGTCTCACTTCCTGGAATCTTACACTCATTAAAATACTGAAATGACCTCCCTAGGCTTGGGTAGTACAGTTTACCTGAGACTCTCTGTCCAAGCCTTCCTGCCTTGGTGGGGAAACACAACTGCCCAGGTTTCAGCTTCCCCAGGTCTAGCAGCAGCCCTTGCCCTCCAAGACCCTGCTGTCTCTATTGCCCTGGGCCTCACAGGCCTTAGGGCACCCCAGATATTAATGTCTCTGTCTCTGTCTCTTTTATCTATTAAAGTCACCTACTTCTTTACCCTTAAGCTTCTCAGAAACAAAAGCAAGTAGGACAAGCTGTATGTAGTACATGTCTGTCTCTTTTGTTATTTCCTTGAAGCAAGAGAACACAGAACTTGTTGTGTGAAGGAGACGAGGGATGGAGAAGGATGGTTAAAAAAGAATATAGAGAACAAGACACAAAATAAATATTTGCTGCTTCATAGGTTGTCAAAATCTTTTATAGAATGCTCTCTTGATAAAGCTTATCTCTATCTGCATATTAATAATACCATCTAGTCTCAAGGAGGATGAAAAAACATCATTTTCTAGAGTGATCAAAGGGATTAGTGGAACATTTATATACCTAGAAACAGTGTTTATGTATATGAATATAAGTAACAACAGACAGAAATATGAGAAAGATTCTATGTGGTTTCGAAACATATGCTATAATATTAGCATTAATTAAGACTTAGTCTGACTTATATCAACCAAATACTTTTATAATTAATCTAAGTCCCTCAAACTGCAGTACCTTGAAGTATCTTATGGTTATTTCTTTCTTTATTTTTTTGAGACAGGGTCTTGCTCTGTCACCCAGACTAGAGTACAGTGGTGTGATCACAGCTCACTGCCAGAGTAGCTGGCACTATAGCCACTTGCCACCATGTGAGGCTAATTTTTGTGGGGTGTGTGTGTGTGTGTGTGGAGACACAAGGTCTTACTATGTTGCCGAGGTGGGTATGGAATTCCTGGGCTCAAGGGATTTGCCCGCTTTGCCTCTCAAAGTGCTGGGACTACAGGTGTGAGCCTCCATACTCAGCCAGTTATTCCTTCAATAATAGCATCAACCAAATGGTCCTTCAGCCTCCTTTGCTTTGATGGATAACCTCAGTCAGTTCCTTGAATCTCAGCTCACTGCAACCTCTGCCCCCTGGGTTCAAGTGATTCCCCCTGCCTCAGCTCCCCGAATAGCTGGGATTACAGTCATGAGCCACCACTGAGCCATGATGCCAGGCTAATTTTTGTATTTTTAGTAGAGATGGGGTTTCACCATGTTGGCCAGGCTGGTCTCAAACTCCTGACCTCAGGTGATCTACCCACCTTGGTCTCCCAAAGTGCTGATATTACAGGTATGAGCCACAGCACCCAACCTAATTCCTTGAATCTTAATACCTATTTTGTGTAAACTACTAACAACAGCAAATTGTGGACAAATTTATATCCTCAGTGCAGGCTCATTGCAGGAGCAGTTCAGAAATGCAGCACCTCAAAAGGAAATGGCTATCATGCGTTCCTGTGGGCACCAGACATTCCTGAAGGAATTGTAGATCATGGACTGTGATCTATTATTTTTAAATTAATGATTGACTTTTCTTAAACTGATTTTTTTTATGTGCTCACCATGTAAGAAAGCACATGGTTCAATGAACTTTTAGTAAAAACACATTTAATTTTTGAATCAATGACACAGAGATGCTTTTGTGGACTTATTTCTACTCAGTTCTGAATTATATGTTAACTGTGTATAATAGACGTTTAGTAAGGAATAGGGGACAAAATTAGATGTTATTCTAAATAGCTCATGCTTGATTTTAATGTCACGTGGTTCCTATTTTCTGTAATTATCTGTGAATAACATGTCCTATGGCCTTGCAATTCAAAATGTTTTCTGTGGACCAGAAATATGAGCATCACCTGAGAATTTGTTAGCAATGCCCCACCCCGACCTACTGAATCAGAATCTGCATTTATTAGGATAAAAATGGTAGAAAAGTTTGAGTAACACTGCTTAAGGTTACAATTTAGACTGACTTATCTGGGAAGCTTTTGAAAAATATAGATGCCAAATTTTCACAGTGGATCTATTGAATTAAAACAGCTGAGAGTTGCATACAACACGTGCATTTAAAAAACCTCCATGGGTCAACTTCTTATGTGCATATTAACACATAAAACTACATAGTAAGTGTTGACTTATATTTTCAGGATGAGCTGTCACAAGCTAACGTTAGTTAAAATGCTGAAACTCTTTGAGTGACCAAGCCAACAGATTTGAGGATTAACTCAGGTTTATAGACTTGTGTCATTTTCTTATGCTGTTAATAATTTCTGTTACTAATTATAAAATAATTTAAACTAGAGAATAAGTATTTATGATATTTTCCCCAAATGCATGAAAAGCATTAAAATGTTACAAGAATATTTTATTTTGTGTTACATTATGTTGATAGTAAAAGTTCTATCTGAAATGTTCATGTTTCTTCTATATGGCATAGGACTACTAAACATTTTTATAATCTCACATTTGAACTGTCCCCACTAAGCACTTATCATTTACAGTTTACCAGAATAGTGGCAGCTCCTCGGTTCTTGCTTTTTTAGTGTGACATAATATAATATAGACCTATAGACCTTACACATAAATCTGAGTGTTTTTTTTTTTCCTTTAACATAAGTAACCTTTTTAAATAATAGCAACAAAATAAGAGTAGTAACAATTTGTAGCTTGATTGTTATAATCTGGATGAGAATCTATTCAGACAAAAACCCAAACCTTTTAGATTAAAGTTTTTTGTTTTGCTTTTTTTTTTTTCTTCCTAACAAGCTGGATTCTAAGATTGGGTGTTGAGAGACACAGTCCAGCACTGATGGTTAGTTTCATAACTAATTCTTCATTTCTTCCTTGAATTATTTTATTCTTCCCATTTTCTCTTCGTTAATTATTTCTAGTTCTAGTCTGGAAAAAGTTAATTGCTACCTTAAGGAATACATATACTATTCTGAGAATTAAATAACTGATCTTATTTAAAAGTTGTGCTTATGAGATAAAATTGGGGGTGACTTTCAGTAACTCAATGGGATGCAACGAGTTGTTTTTCCCTGAAAACAAAACATAACCCAAACCAAAAACTTTTATAAACATTTTATGAAAACTTTGCCAGCTATTAGATAAATAAAAGAGGGTTCAAGAAACTAATAATAAAAATAAGCTGTTTCTGTTAGCTTTAATGTACCACATGCTCAAATATATTGTCTTACATAGTAGAACTGTGATTTACTTCACAGTCACTGGATTGAATGCTCAAAAGATATCTGACTTTTTTCTGCCTTCAGACAGCATGAAAAGTTGAGACTTTATCCTAATCTCAAAGATCTTTCAGACATTTAATTACAGAATTTGCTTTGTTAACTAGTTTTGTTGACAACTCTTATTAATAAGTGGAGGGATTCTCTCAAATGTAATTTCAGTATAGCTTTTACCCCACATAAACTCACTTTGTCTTGTTTTGACTCCAGTGTAAATTCAGAACACTTGACTACTTTCCTGATTTCTACGACCAACAGTGTCCTATAGGAGAATCCTATTTATGAGCTGTAACTGCTAGTTTGCTAAAATTTTTTCCCTCTCAATAAAGTCTATTGAGTTCAGTTGAAAATTGTAAATCGTACTTTTATTTTTTTTAAATAGTAATTGATTCACAGTCTTTGGTACTGTGATGTACCTTATAAATGTTTTGCAGGATTCACAGCTATAGAAAACAACTCACAGTTTGGAAGTTACCACTGTGGTGGCACTTTAAAATATGAGTGTTGGTATAATTAATATGAGCCAGTTAGCTATTTAATTAAGTTTATCAAATATTTATTGAACGGCCTGCTGTGTAAAAAGTACTATACATCTCTCATTTTCTTTTCTTTTTTTTTAAAAAATATATATTTTATTGCGTTTTAGGTTTTGGGGTACATTTGAAGAACATGCAAGATTGTTGCATAGGTACATACATGGCAATGTGGTTTGCTGCCTTCCTCCCAATCACCTATATCTGACATTTCTCCCCATGTTATCCCTCCCCCAACTCCCCCACCTCCTGCTGTCCCTCCCCTAGTTCCCCAACAGACCCCAGTGCTCCCCCTCCCTGTGTCCATGTGTTCCCATTGTTCAACACCCGCCTATGAGTGAGAACATTCGGTGTTTGATTTTCTGTTCTTGAGGCAGTTTGCTGAGAGTGATGGTTTCCAGGTTCATCCATGTCCCTACAAAGGACACGAACTCATCATTTTTTATTTTCAAACCCTGACTCTCTAAGAAAATACACTGACTAATTTAATAGTCTTTAATACTCATTTTTAACCAGCATTCCACTAGATTAGAATTCCTTGAGCTATCAAGAGAAAATCATCGCATGAATGCAAAGTAACCTGACAATAATTCTAAATGCTTTGCTACAAAAATAGTTATAATTATTAAGTTATGCTATTATAAGAAACCTTTGAAAGAATTTTAAATTTTAATTTCTCCCTTGTTTCTGTTTTAACTCCAGGAAGACTCTGATCTTACCTTACTATTCGAGTTTCCGAGCCAAAAATATTTTAAAGGCTCAAAGAAACAGAGAAATACTGTAAAACAGAAGACGGTAGACAACAATATCTGTTTCTGTTAGTTGAGTATGAATAGCTAAATATTTAATTGCTAAACCAAAGTTTATCAAGGAAAGAAAGAGGTTATTTATGGTGCTAATTATAGTTAAGCATGTAATGAATAATACCAAGTACAGAAAAAGGAGAAAGATCAAGGAATACAAGGAATAATTTTCCCTCAAGACTTTGTCCCATTGTGGAATTATTCTTCTAAAAGCAAGTGATTAAATAAGGAATCCTGAACACCCAAATTTGTTCTTGAAAGATATTGGGTTTCCTCTGAAGGAAATGACTATAGGAAGAACACTGCTTCAATCACTCGGTAAACAATGAACTAGATGACCTAATAAGGCTTTTCCATCTTTGATATCTTGATACTTGTGTTTATACATTTTCCTGTTGTTTAATTTTTTTTTTTTTTTTTTTTTTTTTTTAATGAGACAGAGTCTCACTCTGTTGCCTGGGCTGGAGTGCAGTGGTGCAATCTCAGCTCACTGCAACCTCTGCCTCCCAGGTTCAAGCAGTTCTCCTGCCTCAGCCTCCCGAGTAGCTGGGATTATAGGTGTGCACCACCATGCCTGGCTATTTTGTATTTTTACTATAGATGGGGTTTCACCATGTTGGCCAGGCTGGTCTCAAACTCCTGACCTCAAGAGATCTGTCTGCCTTGGCCTCCCAAAGTGCTGGGATTACAGGTGTGAGCCATTGCCCCTGGGCCCTGTTGTTTGATTTTTAAAAATCTTTCTATGGAACTTCTGAAAACTTCTGTGAAAAAGACCCAAGTTGGAAATAGCTTATTCACTGACAGTAGAGAAACAATGAAAACAACTCCCTACTTATTTCACTGAAGTAGTAATAAGTAGAAGTCAATATTCACTTGAAGCAGAGACAGTAAATATTCACTTCTTCATTCATTTAACAGTTATTCTTTCAGTGCCTGTTATGTGCCAGGCTGTATTCCATGAATACAAGTTTGACATCCTAACTCTTTACCAACCTAATGTCTTGGTTAAAAAAAATAGGCATAATGTACATATAACATACTTGATTCTCTGATCCATAAATGAAAGAAATCAATATTACATAAAACGGGAGGGTGCTGTGTGAGAGGAAGAGACTGAGGATGACTCTTGCTTTCAATGAGCAACAAAATAATTCTATACATGCTGCTCTCAACTCTGTTTCTCAGTTTGTGTGGCCTGGAGCTGTGCTCTATGAGGATATAGGGTGTGGGGAGTGGAAAAGATGGACTTAGGCCCAACTTCCACTGTCCTATAGTCGTGGGTCCCGTGTACCTACTCTAATATTCCTTTGAGCTACTTCTAGGCATCAGGAATCCTAAGACCAGGAATAAAGCTCATCAGCAGACAGGAATAAAAGGACACAATTTTACCTGGAGATGTTCAAGGTGCAGTAAAGTGCTGTGCAACTTTTGTGTGATGGAAATTGTGTGAGATATTGGTGATAGAAAGTAAACAAAACAAAGATTAAGACCTTCAAGGAACCTGCAATTTAGAGAAGGAGGTGGATATAAATCTAGCCACTTACGATGCAGTAAAGTTTTATACTTATATTTTGAACAAAGTTGATTGCAGAATTCTCAAATTTATTTGATCATGGGAAGAAATTAAAAATTGTAAATGTAAAAATTGTATCTAATAAATATTGACAGAAGATTGTTAGTTATAGTAAGAGTATGGGAAAGGTAAACAACCAAAAGGAAAAACCAAAAAAACAAAAAAACAAAAAAAACTAATAAATGAATTTAAAATGAATGCTTTGCTGTAAGAAATGACAAAAATTTTATTCATTGCTTTAATACACAATAAATATTGGGTATCAAAACTCTGTCAAATTATGATATTAACCAGTCAGCCTTCAAAAGAAAAGCCCCCACAACTCTCTGCTTACTTAAGTGCTGCCCATATGAGGATGCACAGGTTAAAATGTCAATATATCAACTGATTTCATGAAACTTATTTTAAAGGAGATGATGTTCCATTAGGGAGACTAAATGTATATGGCTACATTTGAAATTATTTATATGCTTCAAATATATTTTGAAAGAAAACATACTACAAGCATTGGTGTAATACTTTTGTGGAGTTCCTATTAGCACCTCCCGTAATATGATGCTCTTTGCCATGTGGACAGGAAGAGAAAGGGCACTATGGACTGAGAAATCACTATGAGCGAGAATGTGAACCTGAGGGTGTGTGGAAAACAACACTATAGCCTGAGCCAAAGGGATCTGACATGAGGAGGCTGATAGGGGTCAGTTTTTGAAAGGAACTCAGTGACTCTGTCTCTGACTCCTAACATCCTCTCTGGTAAAATTAAAAGTCAATCACGTTTCAGCTGTTTACATTTTCCTGTTTTCTTTAGGCCCTGCCATATTTCATTACCAATGAGCCATCTGTACATATGCCATCAGTTTTATTTACACTGAAGCCCTTACATGTTCTAGACAATGTGCTAGAGTTGACATGTAAGATCATGTTAATTTTCATGAAGAATTTGCAAAAGTAGTATTATGAAACCAATTTTATAGTTGCGAAAACTGAAGCTGAATCCTTATGAGAATCCAGCCTACCTAACTTGAAGTTCATTTTGCTTTAATAGCTGAGCTTTGTAATGGCATTTCCCTATGTGGGTTCCACAGAGGATAAAGCATGAAAAAAAAGAATTCTATGGTCATATACCAAGGAGACCAAATTGTGCTACATCTCCCCCTTGAAGACTCACAGTTTTTTTTGGATTAATAGGCCCCCTGAAGTCTGAAAGAAGGAGATCCATTTTGTTTCCTTCATCTAAGTATTTCATAAATTCAGTTGACTGTCAGAGAATTTTCCTTTTCCTGGTAAAATGTTTAATATTCCAGGAAATACTTTGGGGAAACCATTCCTTAGAATATATTGGGAGAACCCTATTAATTAGAACTCATTTAGAATGAAAAAAAACAAAAACAAAAAAGCCTTACTGTATGCTCTTAAATTGATCTTTGTCAAAGTGAGAGTCATGACTTATTGGATTGTGAAATCAATTAAGTCCTCATCTGCAATTGGGATGGGGAGGAAAGAATGGCAAGAAAAATATCAAGGTTGTTACATGCAGTACAGGTAAGTACTGAATCATGAAATTTTTACTGGCTCGCTATGCAATATGCATTTCTCTCTGTGGTCATGGCCAAAAACGTCTGAAGCCACTGCTTTCCTGAAAGTCACATGAATTGCTTGCTGTGCCAGGAGTTAGGTGATAACTAATGTCTGAATGTTGTAAAATTTACACACAAGGGCCTACTGTAATACCATGGTTAAATACATTATTTGTTATTACCTAAAATCAGAGGATTTTAGATCTCAAATATCTCATAGGGGAGACCAAAATAGATGTTTAGTCTGACTTGTCAAGATCAGACAGCTGTCAGCTGGGTCTAGAACCTAGATCTCCTGATGTGTATCTCTAGTATTCTTTTACTTGTCAGTGTAAACTGACAAATTTTTAATGTATGGAATGCTTAGGGTCATTTCTTTTTAATGAATAGAAAAACCTGGTGTAAAATTTAGCTAATCACTCCTGGATAGCTAATCAATGACAGGTTACAAAAATGCTACGGGTTTTAATTGAAATAAAAAGTAATATAGAGATATTTCAGTGCTGGGGTGTAATTCTAATTCCAATTAATCAGTAATTGACCTAATATGCTGTTTTACCAGGTGGGGCCAATTAGTTATCTAATTTCTCATTTGTATATGTAAATATCCTCAATATATGAGTTTGAGAAGACTTAGCAGATAAAACATAAGTGAACACCAAATCTTTCGATGCTTAAGTTAAAGGCATAACTATCACTGTACCTCTCTAGGAATAAACAATGAATCGAAGTTATAGGAAACCCTCCAAACTCACATTGCTTTTAAAAAAGAACAGGAACTATGACTTACCCAAGCATTTCAAAGCAAGATAAACACTAGCTCGTTTTATTGTAGGGAGGCCTCTTCAAGACTGTCCAGTTGAAGTCTTGAAGTTCATACCTAAATTTGTGTCTACTCACTCCTGACTCGCGGACCTGTCAGTGGAGGTTGGAGCTATTTCCTTTTCCTCCTGTCTGCTTTCTGGAAAGCACCCACAGGTGTCTACGCTTGGGAGGTGGGCCTGGGCTAGGATTCCAGCAAACTCTCAGGTTGGTGTCATTTCCTCTAAAGAAGCGCCAGGCCACAGTGGGCAGATATCATTTGAAAACTTAATCTGGGTGTAAGGAAGAGTCCCTGAGGCCTGTGTACTCTAGTGATAAACCGAAGCATCCGGGTGAGTCAAGAAAAGGACGTGGTATCTTTTAAAACTAATATAAACGAATAAAGCCTAAACAAGAGCTTACAGAGGACACCCACTCTCAAAACGTCAGGGGTGACTGGTGCCTGGAGAGGAGATCACCGAGTGGTTATGATCTGGAGGTTCCACGGCTTCTCTTCGGGGAGAATTCCCTGGCTGGGAGAACAGTGGAGGCTGGAGGAGGTGAATTTCCTACAGCCCAGGACCAGCCCTAGGACCCTCCCCCTTCCTATAATTAACTCAACTGCGCGTCCCCGCCAGTCCGGACCCGTGGCGCCGGGACCCTCCCCTCCTCTCGCCCTAGGCGGAGAAGGAGAGGCTCCAGGGTAGGAGGTCGAGCACCGGCCACACGAGCCCCCGAGCGGTCTCCAATCCTGACCCGGTGCGAGGGGCGCGGGTTCGGGCCCCGCATGACGTGGGCGCTACGGCGGGAGGGGCCGTCCTGGGAGCTCCGGCCGCCTTATTAGCGCCCGGCGGGTCGCCGGCAGCCAGCAGACTGCCGCGCTGCGAGCAACAGGAGCCGGCGAGCGGCCCACTCCTCCCACCTCCTCCGCCTGCCTCCTCCTCCTCCCCTTCGCTCCTCCCGCCCCCACCTCTGCGTGTGCGGCGGAGTCGCCCTCTCCCTGCCTCTTTCTCCCCGCTCCCGCTAGCTCGTCTCTCTCGCTAATACTTCCCCCTGCTGTGCTCCGGGGAACCCAAGCATTCTCCGCGCTAACCTTAGGGACCAATGGTGGTCGAAAAGCCTCGAAAAAGCTGCTTTGGGCAGTGATAGTTGGAAAGCCCCTCGTCCCTTCCCCCTCTCCGGGGCGCAGCCCGTGCCCGCCTGCAGCACCTTCTCGCTCCTGCACGCTCTGTTTGGGAGGACGGGGTGAGAAGGTGAAGTGGAAAGAACTGCAGAGCGGAGGGGGCCAGTCTCAGAGCTCAAATTTCATTTTCATTGAAGCAAAGCACAGAAGATCATTTTTTTCTATTTTGCATTTTTTCCTTTTCCTTTTTTTTTTCCTTAAAGAAACTTATTTTGGGGGGGTTTGCTCTGGGCATTTGCTTTGCCCAGTAGTTGGAAAGTGAACTCGACTCGTGATGGTTCTCCTGTCACTTTGGTTGATAGCAGCCGCTCTGGTAGTGGTTAGGACTTCAGCTGATGGACAAGTAAGTGGAAAATAATAACAATAAAAACTCAAACCCAACCTTTTCCCGAAAAGTTCCTCCCCTTCTCTACCCTCCTCTCTTTCCTCCTCCTCCTCCCTCCCTTCCCTGTTATCTTTTGCGTTCAGGAACAGTGTTTTGAGGGCTGGGCGCAGCGTGCGGGCTTTTGAGGGTGGAGGGTTGAGTTGCACGGGAGGCTGTGACTCGCACTCCAGGAGTCCAGGCTTGTCACACCTAGGGCTTCACCAGTCTGCGACATTGGTAACAACTCCTAGTGACAAACCGCAGCCAGTTCCCATCCTCGCCGCGCCATCCGGGCTTCTCCTTTCTGGAGGGCGGTCTGGGCGCTTGAATGAAGTTCTGGACGCTGGGTCTGGGATCCCAGCGCTCTGGCTGCTGCCTCCGGAGTTGGGTTCCCGGGGCTTTCTCTCGTCCGAACTGACTCACGGTTTTTTCGGGCAGCCGGAGGCGGGGGTTTCAGGAAGTCCTTGAGCCGGACAGGGAGAGATCCAGTAGACACGTGTCCTGGGAGGACTGCGGCGGGGTTAGGGTTTGACAGTTGGGGAGGGGGGCTGGAGACGTTTCCTGCCCTGCGTTTTCCTGGGCAGAGGCTGCCGGCGCCGGCCGCCTTCTCCCCTCCCCCTCTGCACAACTCCTCCTCTTTTTAAAGCTAAGTTTAGTGCAGCTCTGTTTCTTTTCGGCCCTGCCCCCAACCCTTTGGAGACTCAAGGTGAAGCCGGATGCTCTCAGAAGAGTCCTTGAGAAGGCTCCGCCAGGGGAGCCGTTTGTAGTAAATCATATCAGCACTGGCCAATGGGACTTTGGGTACAGAATTTCTCTGTTACTTTTCCTGGCTTCTCCCGGCGGCCTGGTCTGATCGACCTTAGGGTAAAAAGTAGAGAATTGTCTAGTTGAGTCCTGACCTTAAATCTGATGAATCAGGCCCCCTGTTAGGCTTCTTTTGACCAGTTTAAATTCATAGACTGTCTTTTCTAATCCAGATCCAGTACGAGTTTTCGTAAGAGAGTATTGAGTGTATTTATTTTTGCTGGCTTCGTAAGTGTTAAAATGTAAAGGGGTAAATAACTCCCTTCCCCAAATTGTTATGAAATTGGCTCATGCTCCTGTCACGAGAACCTTCTACAAACCAAGGTGCAGCCTTTAGGCACCAATCCCAGTCTCTAGCATCTCCTGATTAGTTAGCTCCTGGAAAGCATTAATGGTAGAAATAAAACTCACAAGGTGATAAGATGAAACCCAGTAACTGTTTCTTTTTCTTGCTTTCCCCCTCCTTTCCAGGCTGGTAATGAAGAAATGGTGCAAATAGGTAAGCTTTGTTCTCAGATGTCACTCTTATCTTAAGTTGAAAGTAAGGGAGTGAAGTGAGCTAAGCAAAATATTGTTTCTGAAATGTTTCCCATTGGTGGTTAAAAAAAATAATTTGTAGTCCGGAAACATTTCTGTTCTTCTTTTCCTCTTTCTGGAGTAAGGTCCCACTTTCCCTCAGGCTAAATTATAGTGAGGTAAAAATTCTCCTGCAGATGGGCATTGCAAGCATCGGTTTATTACTGTCTTTGTACAAGCCCCCGATATGCAGTTGGAAGGTGATGGAGAGCCTGGAGGATGATATGGAGATGAAAGAAACAAAATCATCAACTTCTGTAGCATTTAGGAGGAGCACATTTGAGTACAACAGAAGGCAAGAATGCTACATAGAAAAGAACAATGAGTACAGAGGATGGAAATTTTTCTCTTGCAATCTTTCTTGCTTTGAGTAAATCGTCTGATGACTTCTGTTATTCAATCTGCTTTAATATAATTATCCCTAATGTGAAAGATACTGTTAGACCTTTTGCTAATATCTAAAATCCCAGTACTACCTGATGCTGTGAAGATTCTTACTCCTACTTTATGGGTGAGGAGACTGAGATTCAAAGAGTGTAAGTGACTTGTAACAGATCACTCAGAAGTCCATGGTCTTTCTTGAAGCTGTTTAGAGTAATGTATTTGTTCTGAATGCAGAGACTGAAAGTCACCTGGCAAGAAGCCAGACTACATTCAGAGTCTTTTCATACACATTTTACTTGGATTACTTTGAAAGATAATTTTTCTTTTTGGCAGAGTATTAGTCTCTGAAAATTCTGTATTTGTCAGGTGATATTGTAAAGCCGTCTTTTAGAAGAAAAGTTTTTATTAGTGCTGCTGCAAACATAGTTACAAGTCATTGGCTGTTTATTAAATGCCAGGCACAGTGTTGATTGTTTCATGTACATTATGTCCACTGATTCCCACAGCCACACTATGAAGTGGGGGATACAGATGAGGAAAATGAAGCTTGAGAGGTTGCATAGCCACCTATTACAGTACACAGTGGAGATCCACCCTTGTTAACTAAGAAACCCAAGAGCCAGGCCCAGAGGTGTGTATGTAGCTTGTGATGTATGACCATATATCCAAATGCTCCTTCCTACTCAGTGCTTTTTTATTTTATTTTTTATTTTTGAGACGGAGTTTAACTCTTGTTGCGCAGGCTGGAGTGCAATCAGTGGCATGATCTCGGCTTGCAGCAACCTCTGCCTCCCAAGTTCAAGTGATTCTTCTGCCTCAGCCTCCTGAGTAGCTGGGTTTACAGGCATGTGTCCCCATGCCCAGCTAATTTTTTGTATTTTTAGTAAAGACAAGGTTTCTTCTCCATGTTGGTCAGCCTGGTCTCGAACTCCCTACCCCGGGTGATCCGCCCCCGCCTTGGCCTCCTAAAGTGTTGGGATTATAAGCATCAGTGCTTACCATCTGATGTTAATGTTAATATATTCCATAAGTTTAGACCTCTATGGCAAGAGCAGAACCTTGGGGAGGAAAGGCACTGATAACTGCGCTAAAAAATAGTGTTTATGAAGAGATATTTGTCATTTGTAGTTGATAGCCTTCAGCCATCAATCCTTATCTTTTTCGTGAATTTTTTTTAACCAACTCTTCAACAAGTAGAAGAAAGTTTGTCTTATTTTTAATTACTTTAACATTTGATTGCTTACACATCCAGTTTTTTCAATATGCAAATTAAAAAGATGTTAAGGGCACCCATTCCACCAAAAACTTTCATAAAATATATATAACTTTGATTAAATTTTAAGATAGAATTAGGATGCGCTCATATAAGAAGCCCTGGATTGAACCAAAGTTTGGTTCAGTTGTTTTGCTAAGGTAGATGACTTTGATAGCCCTTTCAAAGGTGTGCTTAAATAGTACAGGTGTGCTTAAGTAGTACAGACGTGCTTAAGTAGTACAGGTGTGCTTAAGTAGTACAGGTGTGCTTAAGTAGTACAGGTGTGCTTAAATTTGGCAGGAGAGAGACAGTATGAAAACGAGGAGATGGAGTACTCTTAGGTCGTAGTGCTGAAGATTTACTTGTCCCTATATTCCTCCGTTTTATGGGATTTCTCTCTTTTGTTATCGCCATTCTTATTTATTATTTTCAAGTTGAATGAGTAGAAGAGAAGAACAGATTGAAAAAAACAGATTTTGGCCCACAGGTCTTGTGATAGCAAAAATATAACTATCATTTCACTTTGGTTTTTGTGTCATATGTGAGAAAATCTTATATACAATAATTAGTTTTACTCCCCTGTCCCCATGTGTAAAGGCACTGCTAACCTGGAAATTTGGTGAAATGCACTCCTGAACACATAACCTTTTTTTCCTATTAATTGATTTAGAAGTAGTTTCATATAACTGCCTGGGGATGTGTTATTTGATCAAAGATATATTAAGAAAGACAATGTTTGTAGATTTTATTTATTTATTTTTATTGCTCCACAAATTGGCTTAAAAAAATTCCGTGGCTCTGAATAATTTCTAAATAATTTAATGTCTCAGGAAGAGTTAGATATAAATTAGTAATCAACCACAAGTTGTTAGGAAACTAAATTTAAAAAATACTTTCTCTTGAAAGGTAATGTAGATGTAGGAGAGTGCATGTAAGTGCACTTTGCTGATTTTTCACAAAGTGCATGCTCCTGTGCAGTCAGCAGCTGGATCAATCAGTTGAACATTACTGGCACCCCTGCACGTCCTTCATGCCAGCTGCTAAGCATTCTCCTCTTGTGAAAGGTGACTGCTCTCCTGACTTCTAACAGGATAAATTAATTATGTGAGTTTTGCATGCTCTTTATAACTAGAGTCACAGGGTATGTACTTCTTAGTATTTAGCTTAGAAGGTCGATTTTCAAAAACATACGTGCTTCAACCCTCAAGATGAGGAAGCCTTTTATTTAGGTAAAGAGAAGGCAGTTTGTGATGGGGACGAGGTTGGAATATGTGAAGATATACCACCAATATAGTGCTTCATACAGGATATTGCCTCTTTCCTTCTCTCTTCTGCCAGTGGAAAAATACCTCCTTGGTACGTGAGAAAGTAGTATTCACCTTAGAAAAAAATGGGTAAATAGGTTTTAAACCTTGACCTAGTTGTTTGCCTCTTTATCAACCAGATAGGAACTGCCTCTCTAACCACCTACCTATACCCCACCTACCTACACCCATGTATATATACATATATATCTGTGTGTTTTGAATATGTTCCTGTATATATGTGTAAGTATGTTTCATGAGATCATTGACATATTTCTAGGGCATATCAAGGAGCACTTCCATTTCTGACTCAGAGTGTGGCCTTGGTAGGATGCCTGAGGTAATTGCGGGAAACTGTCCCAGCTAGTCCAATTGGGTAAGGAGACTTGCTCAAGGACATGTGTGGCTTAGGAAATGATCTTAGTTCTGTAGAAATTGGAAAATCTGAAAAATAATTCTTTGAGTCCTTTTGTTTCGTAAGTCACCACTGAGATGGCCTGAATATCATTTGAGGAAAAAGCACTGTGATCCTTTAGTGTTAAGCTGCCTTCCCTTTCCTGACCCCACTTGGAATTGGGGCATATCTCCCTCCCCCTGATTCCTCTTGGAATTTGGGCATCTGTCCTATTTCTGTTCCCCAGTTGCAAATTCCATTACATCCCAATCTTAAAAAAATACATTTGCTAATCTTGTTCTCTCAGGTATCTAGTTTACTGAGAGATAAGTTTTCACCATTTTCAGGTTTTGGTTTGTAAAGTTTAGTGTGAGTCACTTACCTAGTTGTTGACTAGTAAGCATTGTCACTAGATTAACCTTCATGACAGCAAAGACTTTGTTTTGATGCCAGTTGTATCTCCGGTACATAAAAAAGTGTTTGGTAGCTTGTGGGTCCTCAAATATTTGTTATTCAATGAACAGATCGAGCAAGCAGTATATTATTATATTAAAGTCTATCTGTGCTCTGAATTTCCTTGAATGTTCTTGTTTTGTGCCTTTCTCCAGACTTAATTGGTCCCTAAGAAAACGAAGATGGTGACAATGGCTATACGATTAATTATTCAATTGTATCAAAGCCTCTTGGGACTTCTCTTCCACCCTGAAAAGCACAGGATAGGCCTATCAGTTTTTGTATGGTTCTGTTTGTATTCAATATGTATTTGGTAAATTGAATCAAATTCTATGTACAGTTTTAGAGTACCAAGTTTTTTTTCTACTACAGCCTACTTGGGATCATTTGCTCTATTGCTGGCATCAGGAAAGATAAGCTAAGATTAAAATCTGTCAGTCCAATTTGCCAGCAGCAGTACTAGAAAGTGTGGTGAAGGAGGTTTAAGGGGATCCTTTGTAAAATTTAGAATTTTAGCTACTCAAGCCATTATTCTCTCTTGTAACTAAAGATGACGGAGTTGGCTTTACTGATTTATCTTCTATCCTTCCATTGAGCATAATTATGGTTAATGTTAACTGCTTGAAGCTTTTTAGGTAAAGATTTTATGAAGTGCAGCATGCTATCTGTCACCAGGAACTTCCTGTTGTTGTTTAGCTGAAATATTTCTTACTCATTCTTTTGCTGCTTTTCCTTGTGTTTGTACCGAATAATCACAATACTGCTCAGAATTGTTAAAACACCCTCAAGGTCACCTCTGCTTCCAGGACGATGATCTTTAAGCATTCTTTGCTTTGAGAAGCCAACCCAGATTACCTTGGAAATCCATTAGGGATCATTCCAAATTGCCCGGTAAAATCATGAGTGGTTTTGATATGAAGAGTTGGGTTCTTGTGTTTGGAAAGTATATATTGACAATGATGACTTCACTGGAACTTTGATGCTTCTTAAGAGGATTGCTGTTATCAGAATTTTGAGAATCGTCTCTTTAGTGTTCCTGTAATAGAGATCAAATTTTATTCCTAAACTATACTACTTGTATTATTATAAGTTGTTGAATTTTTCTTTTTAATTGTCAGTTTTTCCCAGATTGTTGATGTCTTACAAGTACCTACTATAATTATATTCTTTAATTTTTCTGCGTTCTTCAGATTTTTGAAAATCATTCCGATTTGCTAACTGCTATTATAATTTAGCATGTTCTTTTTCAGACTTCTTTCAATATACACAGTATATTTTTTGTATAACTTTTTGTTTTGTTTAGTATTTTAGTACAATTTTTCCATATAATTACAAACTCCTTGTGAACTTCATTTTAATCTCATCATACTAATAAACTCTAATTTGTATAATCATTTTCCTAATAGTATTTATTTTCCCATGGTAGTGAACGTTGTCACACAGTGTTGTGTATACATGTATCATTGCCTGTATTTCATGTGACTACTGTAGGAGACAGCTGCAGAAATTGGTTACTGAGTAAAAACAAATTAACATGATACATTTTGACAAATGGCTTTTGAACAAGTCTGTATGATCTGAACTCCTACTAGCAACAAAGGAAAGTACTGATTTTTAAAATTTCACTTTAGAATTAATTCTGTCTTCTTTTTGATATTTGAATGTATTTTTTAAACATTTGGTTATACGATCTGAAAGATACAGTAAATTAATCATTTGTCTAACACTCAAGTACCCAATAAATATGAATTATTATATTATACAAATGTCTTTATAATTTTATTAGTACTACGAGAAGACTCATCTACCTCATAGAGTAGAATTTGAGAGTTGTATATTCCTTAAAATGGATAGTGAAGCATGGGAAGTTTCCTAGCATAGCAACCTCTGTTCCCGCATATAATTTATCCATCCTAATTTTCCAAAGAAGTTGACATGTGTTTGCTGACTAACTGTAAATCCCTAGGAGAAATTTTGTGGTAAATGTCAGTTTCTTGTTTATGAAAATGATTGCCACAAATTCAGCATGATGAATCTTCGTGGAATTTAGAACAAATTGTGAGCAGTGTGAAACAGTATATCTTGCTCTTGAAGTGATTGATAAAACAAAAATAGCTATTAGGAAACTTGTAGCAAGTAGAATAGGATTAAATATATGATTCCTCAAATACTGTGGTCATAGATATTATATCACATTTCCAACAATTTTTCTTAATATTTAGTAAGTATATTTTTATATTAGATATGCAAACAAAAAGAATGCTTGATGGCATTATTCATGAGTTCCAGTTCTTTTTCCTTTACATGTAAAAACCTTTGTCTTTAACAGTAAAGTTCATTTCTTCCTCCCTCCCCTCCCCCTCGCCTCCCCTCCCCTGCCCTTCCCTCCCTTCCCCTCCCTTCCCCTTTCCTTTTTTCTTTCTCTTTCTTTCTCTCTCTTTCTGTCTTTTTTTCTTTCTTGACAGGGGTCTCACTTTGTCACAGAAGCTGGAGTGTGTGATGCAGTCATGGCTCACTGCAGCCTTGATCTCCCTAGCTCAGGTGATCTGCCTGCCTCAGCCTCCTGAGTAGCTGGGACTACACTGGCCCCATTTCTTAATCTAAAATCTAAATTGATATATCCAGGAGATGACCTATTAATATTCGTATTTCCTCTATCAAGTGGTCAGGAGCACTTAGCTGACTGTGTAGTTTAAAATCCTAACTCCACCACTTTCTAGCTGGTGACCTTTACCTCTCAAAATGTTACTTTCTTGTGTGTAATATAGGCATAATACTTTTTTTAAAAAAATTTAATTTTAAGTTCCAAGGTACATGTGCAGGACCTGCAGGTTTGTTACATAGGTAAACGTGGGTCATGGTGGTTTGCTGCACCTGTCAACCCATCACCTAGGTATTAAGCCCAGCATGCATTAGCTATTTTTCCTAATGCTCTCCCTCCCTCCACCCCACCCCACAATGGGCCCCAGCGTGTGTTGCTCCCCACCCTGTGTCCATGTGTTCTCATTGTTCAGCTCCCACTTATGAGTGAGCTCATGTGGTGCTTGGTTTTCTGTTCCTGAGTTAGTTTGCTGAGGGTAATGGCTTCCAGCTCCATTCACGTTCCTGCAAAGGACGTGATCTCATTCCTTTTTATGGTTGCATAGTATTCCATGGTGTGTATATACCACATTTTCTTTATCCAGTCTATCATTGATGGACATTTGGGTTGATTCCATGTCTTTGCTATTGTGAACAGTGTTGCAATGAACACTTTGGCTGTACAGAAGAAGCTCTTTAGTTTAATAAGATCCCATTTGTCAATTTTTGCTTTTGTTGAAATTGTTTTTAGTGATTTCATCATAAAATCTTTGCCTGTGCCTATGTGCTGAGTAGTATTGCCTCGATTTTCTTTAAGGTTTTTATACTTTTTCTTTTTTAAATATAGTTTTGGGTTTTACATTTAAGTCTTTAATCCATCTTGAGTTAATTTTTAAATAAGGTGTAAGAAAGGGGTTCATTTTCAATTTTCCGCATATGACTAGCCAGTTCTCACAACACCATTTATTAAATAAGGAATCCTTTTCCCATTGCTTGTTTTTGTCAGGTTTGTCAAAGATTAGATGGTTGTAGATGTGCAATGTTATTTCTGAGTTCTCTGTTCTGTTCTACTGGTCTGTGTGTATGTTTTTGTATCAGTACTATGCTGTTTTGGTTATTACAGCCTTACAGTATAGTTTGAAGTCGAGTAGTGTGATGCCTCCAGCTTTGTTCTTTTGTTTAGGACTATCTTGGCTATATGAGCTCTTTTTTGGTTCCATGTGAATTTTAAAATAGTTTTTAAAAATTCTTTGAAGAATGTCAATGGTAGTTTAATGGGAATAGCAATGAATCTATAAATTACTTTGCCATGGTCTCATGAAAATACTGCTATTTACTTCATAAGGTTCTAAAATGCTGGTACATTATAAATAAGATAGAGTCATAGCTATTGTTATTAGTGTGTTTTTAACTTGTGCTGTTTCTTTCTTTTTATTTTTTAAAAAGCTTTTACTCAAAGAGAGGTACTTCATTCTAATCCCTACATTTTAGATAGATCTGCCTACCACCATAAATTTCTTGTAAACTCTCCAACCAGTCAGCTCACCGTGTGACCTGTCTTTGAGAGTTCTGTTTTCATGTATTATCTTCATGTTTGTATCTCAATGTAGTATTGCTTAATTAATTGTAATATAGCAGTAGAGAGAGGCAGTTGAGAAAGGAAGGGTGCAAAGCCAGTTATTCCATATGGATTCAACACCAACTATATTTATGTATACCAGATACAATTCTTTTACTTTTTACACCTTATTTTGATGGAATTCCCTTCATTCCATTTTACTAAAAGAAGTCATGTATAAGTCATGACTCCTTTGGATGCAAGTGACAGGAACCCAGTTCACACAGGTTAAGAAAACAAAATTGATGAAGTTTCAAAGTCAGGTATAGTTGGATCTAGAGTTTAAATAATACTGTCATGGAATCTCTCTCTTTCTTTCTCTCTCTTATTCCCTGATTCTCTTTTTCCTTGTGTATTTCTCATTTTTTCTCTGTATTTGCTTTATGTCTCTTTTAGGGTAGGATTGGTTCACCTCCCCGCACACCTTCCACAAGTTGTGGCAAAGACTGTTGCTGTCATCTCCAGTCTGTCATTCTACCTTTCACCCCAGATGACAGACACCTCTTTTTTGACAGCTCCAGTACATTTCCTGGTAGAGATTTTATTGACTACTTGACTTTAGTCATAAGCTTATCCTTGAATCATTCACTGTGGTCAGGGGATGCAGTACTTTGATTGGGCTGGATTGGGCATTTTACCCCTGATTTATAAGGAGTGTGACTGGAGTGTGAGATGACTAACCTGAAGGGAAATCATCGTACAGTAATACCCCAAATTCAATAGCTTTCTAGAACATTGGATGGGAAATGGTAGCTGTGGCAGGCAGAACAATGGCACACCAAAGAAGTCTGTACCTGGATCCTTGGAACCTGCACGTATGTTATGTTACATGCCAAAGGGGGATTAAGTTTGCAGATGGAATTAAGGTTGCCAATCAAATGACCTTAAAATAGAGAGATTATCCTGGATTATCAGTGTAGGAGTCTTTATAAATGGAAGAGGGATGTGAAGGAGAGAGAACCGAGAGAGGTGGCAGCGGGAGAACTTAGTCCTCTGTTGCTGGTTCTGAGATCGGAGGAAAAGGGACCATAAGCCAGGCAACGCCGGTGGCCTCCAAAAGCCGGAAAAAGCAGGGAAACAGATTCTCTCTTAGAGCTTCCAAAAGGAATGCAGCCCTGCTGATGACTTGATTTTAGCTCAGTGGCCTAGTAGAATGTTCCAGTTTCTTATACGTTTGTCAAAAAGTATGAGCCAGTCTATTTTAGATTTGGAAAATGTATCACAAGTAAAGTTTCAGTGAAAACCTTTAACAGTACTATCCATATTTTTTATTTATTTTATTTTTCCCAGCCTTTGGTCCTGGAGACAAATGTTAAGTTTCATAACTTCAAATTCTATACTCAATATTAATCTTTCCAAGTCTTACCTAGCAAAAAAGACATGTGAGAAATATTAATTTTTAGAGTGCCTAATACAGCTCTCAAGTCTGTAAAATTCCTAATGATGCTAAATAAGCACAAGTGCTTATTTAAAAACTGAGATTGGAATGTTAAAATTTTGGCATTTGGGCTTCACTTAAAAACAAAGCATATTTAACTTGTTATTTTGTTACTGATTATTTGGTCATTTTAAGACGCAGCAAATAAAATACTTGGATGTTTTTCTTCAAAGTGTGCATTTTCTTCTTTTGAAATATCTTCTCTTACCTGATTTCATGTTCTAGTACACTAAAGAATGTGTTGTTCTTTCCTAAATGGCTTTCTTGAACATAAACATTGTGAAATTGCAACAAATATTTATTAAAAAGCCAGATTTTTAAAAACAAGAAGAATTTAAGTACACAACTATTTGTTCTTTCTTAATGAATAAAAAAGTCATCACTTTTATTTTTCAAATAACTTCATTAAAATCTCATACTATGAAAATAGATTTGCAATTAAAATACACGCCAAAGAGGGTGTAGGCCTTGTGGTGATAAGAGCCTAGAGGGGATGAGTGAGGAAAAAAGAATTTGACTGTGTTCAGAATTTCAGCATGTGTCACAATTAATTTTTAATTGCTTTTGGGAGAAGATGTGTCCCCTTCCCTTAAGTGTTTACAGCTTTGCTGAGCCCTCTGGCATTTGGCGTCCTCTTTAATGTCCATTCTTTGCCCTGCTTGCCTCTTTCCTGGAGCAGCTGGCTCCCATCATTTCTGAGGAAAGTCATTCTCTTACTCTTGGCTCCAGATTTGGAAATGTTGTTGTTGGAGCTGCTTCTTTAGCTGATCTTGAAAATGCTTATTTGATTTTATTCTTGAGTCCAGATTATTGCATACAGAGAATTTATACCTGATAAACGAAACGGCCTGTGTGAACTGCCTCTTTATAGTAGATCACCAGCCAATTTTTGGGAGAGATCCCAATCCTTTAGATTGGGTAATGGGGCATGGATTGTTACAGTCAGATTGGATATTAGGCCTCTGTTGATGTGAAATTTAAGGCCCTTCTAACTGTATCACATCAGGCTGGATGGGATTATAGGGGAGAGAGGCCTGAGGGGTATTGGGACTTGGAAGGAATCTGAAACTGACTTTCTTTTTCTATAGCTCTACTTACAGGTGATGATGGTGATGATGACATCATCTCACTTTTCATTTATTAAAGTGTTATTAGATGGGCCAAGTCCTTTGTATACTTCACCTCATATGATCCCTATTATTATCTTTATTTTTACAGATAGCCTCTGTGAGCCTTGATTTTCAGAATTTGCTTGAAAGATGCCAAAGAGTGCATCAATCAGGAACTAGAATTCAAATGTATTGCTTTCTGACTCCAGACCATTAGCGTTCAAGACCTTTGGTGCTCAACCATCCTACCCAATTTCCTTCTTGTTGGGAACTGTAAGCCATATTGCATCAATCACAAGTATGTCAATATTCTATGTGCCTGGGGTAGCTTTGGTATTAATTAGACCCTTAAAAATTTGTGTGACATATGAGAGATTTATACTAAAGTTGCTCAAGGTTCTTGCAGTATTGCCTGTATTACTGAAGACTTTTGTTCTTTTACACTTCTAAATTGTGGTCTTTCCAATGTATTGGGGACATCAACTATCCCCCAAGGGGGTATTTGTGTCTCATTCTGCTACATACTTAGAAGGAAACCAAAATATCTGCTTTAAGTTGGAGTATATGTGGCTGAACATGTAAAGGAGTTAAGATAATTCTAGAGCATGTGTCGTACTGTGCACCTTACCAGCCCCCCACACAGAGTACTCTCTCCCAAGAAGCTCCAGACAGAGCCATTGGTTAGACTTTCCTCCCCCTCCCCTCCCTTCCACTCTCCTTCCCATAATGTACACTAAGGCTATGTATTACTTCTATTCTTACACTGCTCTTAGGTTGGTGCAAAAGTCAATGCGGGTTTTGCCATTGATGTAAAGAATTACCTGCGACTCGGCAATTTATGAAGAAAGGAGGTTTAATTGAGTCACAGTTCCACAAGTTATACAGGAGGCATGGGTGAGAGGACCTCAGGAAACTTACAATCATGGCAGAAGGGTGAAGGGGAAGCAAACACATATTCATGTGGCAGCGGGAGACAGAACGCTAAGGGGAAAGTGCTGCATAAACAACCAGATCTCATGAGGACTTATTCACTATCACGAGAACAGCAAGGGGGGAGGTCCACTCCCCCTGATTCGGTTACCTCCACCAGGCTCCTCCTCTAACGCGTGGAGATTACAATTTGACATGAGATTTCAGTGGGGACACAGATCCAAACCATATCAAGCCATTTAAACACAGGTAAGATATTATACTTTTGCCCCCAAAAGCTTATAGTTTCTGAAAGGATGAAACATAAACATATAACTCTTTTCCCACAGAGATTTTTAAAATAACTTTTGTACAGACAGTACATAATTTTTTGTTAAATGACTTGACAAGGAGTGCTATGGAAGCTCAGACCAGGAGGTCTGTACTCTGGACAAGTTGCCAGGAAGGTTTCTTGGAAAATATGGGGCTTGAGATAGGCCTTGGGGGCCCCGTTCAGTTTGCCTTGGTAGAGAGAAAACAGTGGTCCTCTACTGTAGCGATGATACAGAGTAGGACTGTGAAGGTAGGCATGCTTAAGCCAGGTCTTGTGAGCACATTAGACAGAATGTTTCAATAGGCTAATATGAGAGATGATATTGAAGAGAAATTAGGGACAGAGTGCAGAGGGCTTTAAATACCAAACCTAAATTTTTATTTGGGTTAAGTTATTTAATCTCTGATTTTCTGTTTCCTACTTTTTGAAGTGGGAGGATTTGATTAGTAGATGGTCTTTAAGCAATTTTTAGGTCTGACATGGGAAAGATTTTGTGAATCTAAATCTTTTATCCTAAAGTAATGGTGAGCTATTGAGGCTAGTCAGACGGAATAACATAGTGACGTTAGTTGCCAGCATTTATTGAATAGTAACTATGTGCCAGACAGTGTTGTAAGCTCTGTGACTTGATTAGCTCATTTAAATTTTACAACAAGCCTACCGCGTCTATACTATTACCCGTAATTTACAGATAAGAACTAATGTGGTGACCCAAATCACTAAGGTAGTAAGTGGTAGAACCTAGGTAGTTTCAATCTGGGCCTTTAAAATAATTTTCCTGACAACAATATAGATGGTATTTTGGAATAATTTACATAATATTTAGTAGTGAAAAATTCTATGTGGGGAATTTAGTACTTGCAGCTTTTCAGTGTGAGGTGATGAGATCTTAAAAGCGATGAGAAGAAAAGGGGTTAGTTTGAGAGAAATTGCTAAAGAAAAAGCAGTAGGACTTGAATGATGTCATATGGGGGAAATGTCATAAGACGTGTTTGAAACAGCTCTCTAGCCTGATTTGGGAGAATCAGCACATCATGAACAGAAATAGTGAAGTCAGGAGGGCAAGCTAAATAGGTGAAAATTCAGTTTGGTTTAGATATATTAAGGATGAAGAGAGAGTAAGACAAGTTATTCTCAACAGAGAACAGAGCCGTTCAAGTTATAGTTTAAGGGAACTTTTTTCCCCTTTAACCTATATTTATTGAGGGTTTACTGTGTGCAGGATATCATGCTAAAATACAGGTATGTGTAAAGGGATAATGATTAAGGTTTGGAAACCACTAGGAAAATCTAACATGGTTGACATTAACATAGAAAGTAAAACATTTTTAAGTATATGGAAACAGAACATTGCCTCCTCAAGGCTTTTGATGTAGGTTGTGCATATTAACTGCGTATGTCTACACAAATTTGTATCACAGATACACTCATTTACATATATACAAAACTGTGGTTATTTTACACAGCACAAGGAGGAAGAAGACAGTACATTAAACTCTAGAATGAGGAATTTAGATAAAAGAGAATTCCCTGACAAGAAATTTCTTTTATGTTATAGTTAGGCTGCCAGTGGAGATGTGACAACAATTTTCTTGGGGGTAGTTCAAATTACTGAGGAGATCCTGAATAAAAGCATACCCTTCTTGTCTGCCTAGCTTCTAAACAAGTTGAGAAATGGAACAACTAAAGATGTAGGTAAAAATAAAATAGCTTTTACAGAAAAAGCTGAAGGGGAGAATAAGGCTCCCTCTTTGACAGTTAAGAGCACTGGCTACCAACATACTCTACCCTGTGCCTGCCAGGCCTCACCAATCCAGAGCAGGGCTTCCCCCTGGCTAGTGAAAGAGAACATGCACTCCTTAGCAGGCTCATTCCCAGGAAGCAGAATGAGGAGGAGGAGGCGCTGAGCTTTGCAAATTTCTTATGCTTCCCAGACTTCCCAACCACATAAGTCACTCTTCTTCACCAGGGAAGGGTGAGTGAAGGGGTAGAGAGCAGTCTGGAACACTCAGAGAAAAACCTTTCCTTCCAGAGAGTAGGAAAAGGTTAAAGGTGCTCTACCACTAACTTAAGGAAAATTAATTGCATCTACTTGGGATGCCTGCACTGTAAGAAAGAGCAGGGATCAGGGACCCTGACTTCTGGCTCTTTTAAATTTTTGACCTGTATAGTTATAATTCCATGAATATCCGAACGGATTGCTGAGAGGGGGCTAATTTCCTGCTGCCTGCTCCTAAGAATGAGGGGCTTTGTGTCTGTCTTACAGGAGGTCTGTTTTAATGATTAGATCCATTCTTGTTCTTGGTAGCTTAAAAGGTAAGACCTGGATACTAAGAGAAGTTTGGTTTATAGGGCAGCAGAAACTATGAAAAGTATACACAAGTTTGCAAGCAAAATTCTGGCTTTAGAGGTACATGACTTGGGCAATTTGCCATCATCAGTGCCTTGGTGGTAAAATGACTATTTAGCAAAAAAAAGATGGATGCCATTTTCACATACCCCTTCAGGCTCAAACTGCTCTCATTCACTCATTCATTCATTAATTCATGTCTTCATTCATGGATATTTATTGAGTAACTTCAAGTTCTTTTTAGGCAGTGGGGAAATGGGGTGAAGAGAACAGATAAATCTCTGCCTTCACAAAGTATATATGCTAGTAAATATAAAAATACATAAATAAACATATAAGTAAAATTTATAGGATATCAGATGGTGACAAGATTTATGGAGAAAGATAAAACACTTAGAAGGGGGACAGAGAGTGAGATGGTTGCTGGTGGTCAGGAAAGACTTCACCGAGAAGTCACATTTAAGCAAAGATCTGAAAGATTTGAGAGAGTGAGCCAGGCAGCTGAGAGAAAGATTCTTTGGCAGAGGAATCAGCCAGTACAAAAACCTTAAAATGTGATAATCCTCAGCTTCAGGCCCTAGAACCTTGTGAGCCATTTTACCTTGAGTGGGATGGGTTTGAGGAGAAAAGTGACATGATGTGACACTTTAATTATTCTGGCTCTATTTTAAGGATAATCCATTAAAGGGAAGAGCAGAAACAAGGAGAATACTTAAGAAGCACATTCAAAATTGAGGTGATGTTGGCTTGGACTACAGTTGTAGCAGGGAGGTACTGAGGAGTGGTCAGAGTCTGGATGTATATGGAAGCTAGGATCAACAGAATTTGGTGAAAGATTGAGTTTGTGGTACATGAAGGGTTAAGGATGGTTTTAATTTTTTGCTCTGAGTAACTGGAAGTATAGAGTTGCTATTTACTGATTTGGGAAAGGAGGATCAGATATGAGAGCAGGAAGATTGGGAGTTTAATTTTGGAAATGATAAGTTGAAATGCCTTATGAATATCTACATGGAAAGACTCCATAAGCAATTGGATTTATAAGAGAAGAGCTAATAGCTGAAGCTGGGGCTAGAGATACACAATTTTAAAGGCATCCAGTCTTAAGATAGGAGGAGCTCACCAGCTACTGAAGGTAGACACAGAAAAGAGTCGATTTATCCGGTTCTGTGATCTTTAGTGTTTCCAGGCCGTGGAAACAGAGGGACACCAGTACAGGAGAATGAGAGGGTGAGACCAGTGAGGTAAGGAGAAAATGATGACCTGGAAGCTAAATAAAGAAAATATTTTGAGAAGGAAAGAGAAACTGGGTCAGATGCTGCTGACATGAAAAGTAAAAAGTTCAAGTCTTGGCTATTGACTTCAGCAACATGTGATCAGTCGTGACTCCAAAAGAAGCTGATTGGAATGGCATGTGTTTAAGAAGGAGCAAGAATAGAAAGAATGGTATTGGAGACATCTAATTGATGTTTTGAAGCTTTTTGCTATCAAGGAGAGTGAAAGAATGGGTTATTACCTAGAGGAGGGCATGTCAGCCAAAATATTATTTGTGAAAGATGGGAGATATGATATCAGCTTCTTTATCTGTTGGTGGGAATGGTCTAGTAATGTGGGGAAACTTGAGGAAAGAGAGAGAGGACATTGCTGAAAAGACAGTAGTTCTTGAAAAGGCAAGAAGGGCTTGAATGTTGTGCATTAGTAGAGGGTTTGCTCTTAAGTAAGATGACCGAAAATTCATCCATAGTACTAGCACGGAGACGGCCTGTATGTGCACTGATACTAGTGAGATGTGGATAAATCATTGCATTGGGTCATGTTTGGGTAATAAGCTACCAATAATAGAGTTTACAGTGGCTCCTGTGGCTTACATTTAATTAGTAATAGCTGATATTTATTGAATCTTCTGCATGATCTCATGTAAAACCTCACCAAACCTATGAAATTGGAACTATTACTAACCTCCAGTTAACAGTTGAGGAAACTGAGCCTAAAAGAAAATAGAGAACTTGCTGAAGATCACAAGTGGACTCAACTTACTGCTTTCTGACACTGCAGTTCATTCAATAACCATTGGCTTTCCTGCTTTGTGAAAGCACTTGGGCCTGTAACCTGTGAAAATTATGAATGCAGTAAATTAATATTGAATATAATTTGGTTTATTTCTGTGATTTGATTGTAATCTGAGATTAAAATGCTTTTGATTGCCTTGAGCTTCTACCCCTCCTCCCAGTTTCTCCCCCCCAAAACCTAGACTTTAAGAGCCTTTTGCAGAAAATTTTGATGCTAGATTAGAGGAAAAATTGGTTGACTGGCTATAGGTAGGTAGAACATTGTTATTCTTGTAGTAGTTCTCTTTTATAAATCAGATCTTAAATTGAATTTGACAGCAAGATGCTCCATCTATTCAGAAGTGAATGAGAGCAGAGGAGCATGGCCTTCAGAGTCAGAATGATGAGAATTGCAATTTTCCTTTGGCTCTGTGCTTATAGAACTAGGCCGTCTAGTTCTGCTTTCTCATTAATAAAATAGGGGTAACAGGATTTACCTACTGTGATTGTTGTGAGTATTAGAGATGATGTAGTCTCAAACACCAATCATAGAGCTTGGAGCTTTTTCGCTAATAAATGGCAGGTGACTGGGCAGTTCCTTTGTCAGTTCCATTAACTAGCATCCAGGAGATGGTAATCTAAAGGGTTGCCAAGTCCATCTTTTTCCTCATTACCTTAATTACCAACAGAAAAATGACTCATACAAACATTTAATTTAAGAAATATGTACTTTATAGGAATGACTTATTATTTCGCATTAGGGAAAACAAAGCTTTATAGAAACATACCATTCTTATTTTGAATAAAAATTTAGAATATATTATCTGACAGTGGAAAAATGGAACATACATCTAGGACATATGGCTTACTGTATGCATGAGACTTTGAGTATCCTCTTGGGTATGGAGAAGCCTCCCTGAATTTTTCTAAATGTTCTTGTTCTCCAATCACTTAATCCAGGCATCAGTACAATATGCTGATTTAGACTTTGGTCGTGTGAATTCCCTTCAGTGGTGATGGGAAATCCATACCTTGAAATTAAGTACTGCTTCCTCCTTCCTTTGAACCGTCAACCGATGGTTAGAGAAAAAGTTATAACAGAGATTACTGTGGCAGCCAGACACTCATGGGCCTGGGTATATGTCTTGTAAGTCAGTGTGTGCGTAGCAGCTTAGACAAGGCCAATGTTCTCTGGTTACCTGTATTTCTAACTTAATATGCATCAAACATATCCAACTGACAAGACACTCTGACACATACAAAATCTTGTTTGATGATATTGGGAGTACCAAGTTGACTGGCGGAGTTCTTTGTCTTTAAGGAATGTATAGTTAATTTGGGCTAGGTTTTGTCAGTGCACGTATAAGGGCTTGATTCATCTTACTTTGGAAACTTTCCCCTCTGTCACTCTGCACCTGTGACACTTTTGCTCATTCTCTTAAATTTTGAGGTTTTTTTTTCTCTTTAAGCCAGAGTTTACAAAAGTATTCACCATGGATTTGGTTGTGAGGAAGACCAAATCTTTGTGCCTGAGTGCCTGTGCTTATGCTGGTGCTGAGTCTAGTTCAGCAGGGATTGTTACTGTCTTGCCTGAGTGCCTGTGCTTATGCTGGTGCCGAGTCTAGTGCAGCAGGGATTGTTACTGTCTAGCCACCAGTTTTAGAATCAGGCATCACTTGGCTCATACTACAGTCCTCATTGCTTCTTTGCCTAGTAAATATTTACAAGTGTTGCTTGCTCTATTCATTTAATAAAAAGGGATAGTTTGTTTAAATACATTCGGTAATTGTAAGAGGCATAATGATAAACATGCACAGAAAGAATTTCCATGTTGCACAAGTAAACACCTTTATTTGTCTTCTGGTACTTTATATATTGCCTGAGGTTTGTAAAAAGCAACAAGATAATGAAAACAGTGACTGTGCAAGGATACTTGATGAGCATAAGACATAGGTCCATTTACAGATCTTATGCTGTAAATGCTTTATTGGATGACAAAACTTGTGATTTCCATAGGTGAGCAGTATTTGTGCATCATATCATATTTTTTAGGGCACTTTAACACACTAGAGGACTAGCCTAGGGCTAGAATTGTGAAAGCGGGGAACTTTTTAGTTCATGTTTTTAGATTTCCCTTTCAATGTCTTCTTTTTTTTAGCCCTTGTTGCCCGGCTTGTTTCCTTTTCTAGTATCTGTTTTCCTGTGGTCTTAAAATCATTTCTATTAACGGTTCATTTAATGTGTTCTCTTTCTCAAGGGTGTTTGCATTTTGATAGACAAAATACCCATATTTGGGTAAGCCAGGGGGAATTAAGTGCTAATTGTGACATTCAGTTTAATATGTTAAGTGGCTACCCATATTGTAGGTGGGTTCCAAATACACTTTCATATTCAAGTAGATATCTGTCCCACTTAAGGAATAAGGTGAAAAACGAGAATGCTGTTCACTCTTGACTAACCAGTACCTGTATATCCGATTTAAAGATGATCATTTCTTCTTCTTTATCCATTCTTCTAATTTTCTAAAAGTGGAGGTTTATGGAACACAGCATGGTATCATAGAATGAGTATATGGGCTTTGGAGTACAACTTGGATTTATATCCAGGCTTTGCAGTTGTTTGACCTTGGACATAAGCCCCCCTACTCCTAAATCTCAGTTTCCTCACCTGTGAAGTATGGTTGTCAGTGTTGTTATGATGGAAAAAATGGGTATAAATCACAGCATTGTAAGCTACACTGTATACATTATAGGCTCATGTCATGTAGTTACTGTAAATAGTCTAAATTCCAGGATTTCTACAGAGAAAAAATGAAAACAATCAAAGTTTTTCTATCTAATAACCTTGTTAAAAGTTTTCAGCAGATGTCAGTTATGCCAATAATAAATTAATCATTATTAATTTATATATAAATTATTATTATGCCGATAATGAATTGTTTGATTTTAAGCAGGCCATTTATAGTTTATGGACACATTATATTTGTGTTTGCAAATGTATTAATGAGATGTGAATATTTACAACATAATACTATTTTAATTAAAAAGGGATTCATTGAACAGGGTTACTTAAGTGCATTTGAAACATGATTTTTGTTCTCAAAGTTTAATATTTATGAGATGATTTGGGAATGTCCATATTGAGGTATGGTCTTGTGAGATGGGTACATTTTATCTGTGTTATGTTCTCCTGCGTTCTCTTATTGCACAGGGTTCGACAATTCTGTTTTTCACCCCACAGATTTACCAATAAAGAGATACAGAGAGTATGAGCTGGTGACTCCAGTGAGCACAAATCCAGAAGGACACTATCTCTCCCATACTCTTTCTGCGAATCACAAAAGAGATCAGCGAGGGACGTGTCTTCCAACCCTGAGCAGTTGTTCTTTAACATCACAGCATTCGGAAAAGATTTTCATCTGCGACTAAAGCCCAACACTCAACTAGTAGCTCCTGGGGCTGTTGTGGAGTGGCATGAGACATCTCTGGTGCCTGGGAATACAACCAATCCCATTAACAACCATCGACCAGGAAGTGCCACAGATAGAATCCGGAAAACAGAGCCTTTGCAGACTAACTGTGCTTATGTTGGTGACATCGTGGACATTCCAGGGACCTCTGTTGCCATCAGCAACTGTGACGGTCTGGTAAGGCTCCTTCCATTTTGTGTGTTTGAGGTTGCGGGTGCTGGGAGGGGAGCCATGGCTTTTGCATGGTTTGGAAGGTGGAGGTGGAAAGGAGGCTTCATTGTTATGTTATATTTTAAGTTCAGAAGAAGACACTAGAAAGCATTTTGCGGTCAAAGATGTATATTCTGGCTTAATTGGTGACGATCTAGTTTCTTGGAATAATGTGAAGACAACACTATTCCAAGAAACAAAAGACAATTATTTTAGCATTTTTTTTTTTTTTTTTTTTTGCTAATGTTTTTCCTTGTATTACACTGGAGGATTTTATTTTCTTATTTTGTTCAAAGTGTTCTGAAAACTTTCTAAAGAAACATAGATTCTTTCAAAATGATAGTATTTTATTCCTTATGTGGAACCTTTAGATATCTTCATAAATAAAGCGTTTTGAAAGCGTTCTCTAGCTTCCTCAGAGAATGCTAACGTGGGAAATGAGCAGATTCTGTCAGAATATGTCCAAGTAGCATTACTTTATGAACGCAAGATGCAACGCTTTCTGTGTGGTAGCTATGATTCTTCATTTTGAAATTCAATACCCATATGTTGCTTTTCAGTTTTGTGGTTGAGGCCAATAGTAATCAGCCCTTCTTTACATACTCTGTATTGGTGAACTATTTTTATTTGTTTTGTATTTCCAGTTGTTATTTGAAATGCGTGTCAGTGTTTATGCCTCTTCCATACACAGTTGATTACAAGTCTGTATTACAGAAGAGCAACCATTTTTATTTCAATGGCTATCAGGCTGCTGTTTCTTGGGAGTTCAGAGCTGTTACTTTTGTTTTGTCACTGCTTCTGGGAGTTCTCAAAATATTTCTTTCATTCCTAATTATAATTATTCTATAATATTTTGGCTGGTCCTGCTATGATACTTTGAATATTCCGCTGTTGTCCTCTTTATGCATAACTCCCTCCCAATGGAGTTAAGATATAATATTTTATCAAGTGCTCCTGAGTTCATCATGTTTTAGTTTATTTTTTGCAAGCTTGTACTGACTCTTGATGTTCTGTAGGGTTGTAAAAACCAGCGTGGAAAACTGTATGGCATGCATGTAGCAGATCCACTTCTGCAACATGAACACCACTAGTTTAGGATTATACTTCAGAATCCGTGCTGGGCTAGCTTCTGGGGTTTAAAGGCACAAAGAATCTACCAAATTCCTCTCATTCTGCATAAAAGGTTGAATAGAACTGGATTAACTTAAATCATTGAATAAAACCAGTAAGAAAGCACTTTGTAGAAGACTAAACAAGATTCAAGATATTGACTGAGAGAGCTGTGATTCAATGCTAAGACGTAAAAGGAAGTAAATTATATAAAATATATTAATACTTTCAAGTACACTATCTTGAGTATAGATCTTAATTTAGTGTTACTTAAAAATTTTAGAGTGTAAGAAATTATTTAATTTTTATTTCCTCTTAACTGAGGAAATAAAAATTAAATAATTTTTATTTTTTGGGATACTGGCTTGAAAATCAGTTTAGGGCAGGCAAAAGGTAAGGGAATTACTTTAATGCATTATTACAGTGATTTTTAAACCTGACCAAATAATCAGTGGTTTTCTTACTGTACACATCAAATTATTTAATCATAGATGCAGAAATCTGGGGCAATAGTAAGTTGTTACAAGGAAGAGAAAATAGATATGAATTGTGAATGAAAATTACTGGTATTATTAATTTCTCATTTTAAGATATGGTGTTTTAACTATATCATGCCTATGTCAGTATAATATAGTGGTGTGTGTGTGTGTGTGTGTGTGTGTGTGTGTAAAACTTCTATTCATCTTAAATGACGTTCTTTGATTCATTAACTAATAAATTTAAAAAATTTGCAGGAAGCTGGTTATGGGCACTATCCTGGGCACTGTGAAATAGTGAAAGAAATAATTACAGTTACACCCTCAAGGAGCTCAGAAATGTAAAGTTTTGCCATAGAATTTAAATGTCCAAAATCTTTGGTAAAAGAACACACACATAAAATATGTGTAAATATTTATGTAATTATATATAATTAAATGTATAACATTTTTATCATATATGTTTTATATAGTATATGAATTATGTTTACTTTAAATTATGGTTAAGGAAAGTATCTTCTGGAGAGATTTAATGAGTGGAACAGAATTTTTCAGCAGAGAGAAGTGGTCTAGACCTTGAGTTTGATCAGGAGAAGAGTGGATATGGCCTTATTAGGCAGTGCTGAGGATGTGGCCGTGTACAAATGGAAGCTTTTTCTAGAGTTTCCAGCTCATAGCAGCCGTGTGCTGAAAGGAAGAAAGCAGATCATGCAGAAACAGAAGCAGGCTTAGGAGAGCAGATCAACAAACTGAGGGATAACACAGTAGTTGCTTCATTGAGTTGGGGAGGATTTCTTAAAATTGAATTGTTTTGAACAAGATAAACCTTTAGAAGAGATCATTTCAAAGTTTAATTGGTGAGAATGAGAATGTGGATAAATTTGGCTGATCAGCTGGTGCCTGAGTCCTTTAACTGGCTATGTGTAGGGATTTAGGCTTGACCTCCTTGACCTTAGGGAAGGAAGCATGGATACTGAGATAACATAGATGCCAGAGAATTAACCTGATGGCATATAAAACCATTGTCTTGGGAGGCTTTGGGGTTATAATAAAATCCAAGTTGTCTTAATAGAACATACAGCCACTTCTGGCCTAAAAATACCAATGAGAAAATCTCTGCCTGTCAAGAGTATAGCTATTGAAACCCTACCTGCATGGGAAATTTAATCAGTTTCATGAGATTAATACTGGACTGGTATAGAAGGGATTCTAGTGATTCAATTTTCTACATGTGTTCTTTGAAACTGTTGCACATAGGTAGTAGCCACAGGTATTTACTCCTCACTAAGTTGGGCGGGGTTCATGGCAAGACTCTCACCATGAATAAAATTTCTTCTCTTTTCCTTTTCTGCTGCCTTGTCAGTTGCTCGGTGAGTTTGAAATGGGCAGCACACCAGACATATTTAACAGAATGCTTTTAATTTAATTAAAAAACCCCAGTGCTCCTTAAATGTGCTGCACAGACTCAGGTTTGTGACAAGACAAATACCAATAGCGAGGCTAAGTGTTTAGGACCTTTTATAGCAATTTTGACAGCTAGTGTATGTCTGTTAGGTCTAATAATAACAGTTTTGAAAATGGGCTGGTATTTTCTATCTTTTTTCCTTTTATTATTATAGTAATTAGTTTTTATTTTATCAAATTGTATTTATTTTGTATGTACAAAATACTAGTCTGGAACTGACTAGGGAGAAAATCTGTTTCTTCACCACAGTTTGAGAAACAGGCAATGACACTTAGCTGGTTTCGCCCACTCTGGACATCATCAGGCAGACCTATTCCAGGTAATTGTATGAAATGATTGCATGAAAGGCAATTTAACATAGGCTTTATCAAAGAGGACAGAAGAATGCCTTGAGTGACCTACAGAGCTATGGTCTGGAATATGATCTAGACATAGACATTACTCATTCAGTTTCTGAAATCAACAGGGTCTCCTGTACAAAGCAATTGACAATGAGTCCTACCCAGTGTGAACAATCAAGAACAGTATCTTTTTCTGCCTAGCATTGACTCTTTCCTGTTCTCAGTCAATATTATCATGAATGAGTGACTGCTAATCCTTTATCAATTACAGCTTTATTCTTGCTCTAGTCTGCCCTACTTATAGGAAAGAATTATTGAGATATTCAATCATAGAATTATCCCCCACTTTCTGACAGCATCCAATCTAGAAAAATGCCCTACTTCTTTAGACTCTTCTCAAAATTAACCCAACCAAAGCGCAAATACTATTAATAATAGGTTCTTTTCAACAGTTTCTTACTGAGATGCTCATGGTTCTCTCTGCTGTACAGTCTCCATCTCAGCAATGTGTAATAAACCCAGCTTGTTAACTGAAGATGTGCTTCTGGTGGTCTTTGCCTAGAGTGTGTTGATGTGCTTTACCTCTCTACTTCTACACCATTGAAATGAGAGTCTGGTGGTCAGGAGTCATGAGAATGGCAGGCATTTTACACACTTTTTGGGAAGACACTCTGGCTGAGAATCCCAGATGAAAATAGATTTCTCCCACAGAGTCCTGGCATTTACTCTCTAATACCATAAAATCTCCCCTGTGAGTAGTGGTAGCTCACAATCATATTTTGTGGTCTACAATTTGTCAAAATAAAGGTTTTTTGGTTAGTAGGCTTTCTGTCATGTGTTTCATAATCTAAAGAAACTGGATTTTCTCAACTTGCTAGAACAGTATCGCCTTGCTAATTCCCCTGGACTGTCATCAGAGGGAACTGGTTGTGAGTGGAAGAACTGACTGGCTAATGGCTCTGCTGGGCTACCTAGCTCAGTGATTTCCTTGTGGGCTGATTTTAAGATCAAGAGGATTTATCTAGGACAGAGGTTTTCAATGTTCTTTTTCTTTTTTAACATTTGTAATTCTTCTTTCAAATGAAACCACTAGGGGTTATCTAATAAAAAAGAAAGTGTAAATTGGATAAACTCAGGAAAGGTCTGGTCAGAACACTCTCCCCTCCCGCCTTGTCTTCAGTCCAGACCACCGTTGGGCTCCCTGAGGCATCTAACAGAGATCTTTACTGGTAGGGTTGAGGTTCTTGGAAGCTTGAGGTTAACAATTTGGGAACCATAAAGAGAGCCTCTCTTCTAAAACATCTGATAGTCACATCTGGTTAATATCAGAGTAATTTTATCTTTGTTAGATTTTGAGCAGGACTAAATGAAGTCTTTGTGGGCAACTGCAAAGTTACAACAAAAACAGCCCTAGTTACCTGCCTTAAGACTTTCACTGTGTGATTTGATCCCTTAAAAAGCATATTCTTGCCATGCCTGTTTTAGTTAGTCTAGCTGCAGAGGCACTTTTTTAAAAAGTCCATTTAAAAAAGTATTATGAGCCAGTATGCCCATGATTGAGAACATTTGACTGGTGATTACCAGCTGTGATACAGCTCGATCTGGTGAATGAAATGTCTGATACTAAAAATAGGCATACGTTTGTAGCTATATAGTGGATTTAAAAAAGAAGTTTTTGAGGGCTGATTTTGACATGTTGGTATTTGCATATCTGCTTCAATGAGAGAACCTGATGTCTAAAGACCTGTTGCCTCTCACCTCTTCCTCCCGTGAAAGATGTCCACAGAAGATGTTGTGTATGTTATTGATGAGACAGAAGAGATATCTGTGCCCTCATGGATTACATGCTGATTTGAGACCTTAGAAGGTCTGAAGAATAAAGGACTGAAGCAGTGTTTCACCTCCAGGTACCTACACCAGGCAGGCTATTTTGGCAGTGCAGGATTGGAAGATGTTTAAAGCTCTTAGAGTGATAAGAGTCCTCCAGTTTAATTAGTCTGGAAGAACCGGTCGTGGCCTTATTGCTCCCTTCCTAAGCTTTGGTCAAGCAGTGGTTCCTCAAGAGCTGATGTGTGCCTGCCTATGCCAGGTCTGAGGTATTGGATACATCATCCGTCTTGCCTCCTCCTTCAAATAGGCAGGCAGTTTGTGCTTATTCAGGATGAAGAGGGAAGGTTTGGCATAGTCCTTGATCATTTTCACATCTCATATGTAACTTTTATATGGCTAGAGTCATACATATGTCAAGCCTTTTTCAATTTTTTTGTCTATATTTCTCTTTTGTGACTAATTATCTTATACAAAGAATATCCAAGGATGTGATCTTGGAATAAAATAGGAAACCAAAGAAAAAAAAAAAGTCAAAAGTGTTTTCAAATTTACATATTTTTAAAAATAGTTATTTGTAGTTAAATTATTCATGTTTATTTATTATCATAAGTTCCACCTGGTCACAGTTTGTTCTTTTATGTACATCAATGTGATTATAGTTTTTCCAAAACATCTCTGATACAGTAATTTTTAAAAATTAAAGATGGTTAAAAAAGGGAAAATTGCACGTTTCTTTTTGGATAGACCTGGACAAACAGAAAATAAAAGGGGCATGGAAGTACTTTTGTTTTCTGGTATTGATCTGGAAAGTAATGCTGTCTATTCTTTTCAATGCCATGAAAACCATAAGGTCATTATAACTAAAGTAAGTTTTTGAAGATACTAAAAATATGCTTTAGGCACTGTGAAAATATTGCTTGATCACATCTGAAATATTTCCTTCTGGGTAAATTGTAATTAAAAGAAGAACATAGGCACAGCACAGAGTTGATATGATACCCTTGTATATAATTATGCCCTGAGGTCACAGCCTCCTTGCAAACTAAACTCAGTCTTGATGTTTGACTTAATAATCTTCAATTCTAGGAATCCTGATCCAAGTTAAAGCATTCTGAAGCACTAGTATGTAAGTTGTTACACTGATTGCTGTGGTAAATACTGAGACTGGTCAAGTATAACTCTTCAAAGAGTACTGGAAATATGTTGTATGCTTTAATACTGCTAGAAATATAGAGAGATTAATCAGAAATACAGTTTAAAAGGGAGACTTTACTATTGTCACTCTATAACAATGAAATTGCAAAAAAAAAGGGGTTAGTAATCAATTTTGCTTTTTATTAAGGTAGACAGGGTGAATTCTCTGTCTCTAAAAAAACACAGTTTAAACACTTTGTTTTCAAAGGAATTGATTAATTTTTGAGCAATACTAGAGTACTAAATGTATCAAGAGATTGTTATTAGGTTTATGGTGCTTTGTCATCCTAAATAAGTTGGCAATAAACAGATTCAGATCTTCTATAATTGTGATATATTTCTGAAAATTCTCATGTATTGATTGAAGAAACAGGAATATATAATTGAACTGAGATCTAACTCCAGATTCAGTAATAACAAAAAATAAGACATATATATATTCAGTAATACTGAAAAATAAGACATATATACACACACACATATACTATATATTAGCCTGACAGGTTTTGAGATGTACTGTCTAGATTGTAATAGCCTCCTTTTCCTTCCAGTATTTTTTATGATAAAATATGCATAACATAAAATGTACTGTCTTAATCATGTTTTAAGTATACAAGTTCAGTGGTGTTAAGTACATTCATATGGTTGTACAACCATCACTACCATGCATCTCCAGAATTCTTTTCATTTTGAAAAACTGAAACTCTATACCTATTAAAAAATTATTTCCCACCCTATAGTCTCTGACAATCACCATTTTCTACTTTCTGTCTCTATAATTTTGACTTCTCTAAATACTTCATATAAGTGGAATTATACAGTATTTTTCATTTTGTGACTAGCTTATTTCATTTAGCATAATGTCCTTAAATTTCATCCATTTTGAAGCATATGTCAGAATTTCCTTACTTTGTAAGTTGTATAATATCCCATTTTATATATGTACCACGTTTTATTTATTCATTTATCTGTTGTTAGATACTTGGATTGCTTCCACACTTTAGATACTATGAATAATGCTACCATAAACATAAGTGTACACATATCTTTTCAAGACTCTGTGTTCAGTTCACTTGAATTTATCCCCCCAAAGTGATATCGATGGATCATATGGTCATTCTATTTTTAATTTTTGGAAAAAACTGCCATACTGTTTCCCATGGTAGCTGTATTAGTTTGTCTTCACACTGCTGATAAAGATATACCCAAGACTGGGTAATTTACAAAAGAGAGAGGTTCAATTGGACTTATAGTTCACGTGGCAGGGGGAAGCCTCACAATCATGGTAGAAGGCAAGGAGGAGCAAGTTACATGTTACATGAATGACAGCAGGCAAAGAGAGAGCTTGTGCAGGCAAACTCCCATGTTTTAAAACCATTAGATCTTATGAAACCCACTCACCGGCACGAGAACAGTGCAGGAAAGATCCACTCCCATAATTTAATCACCTCCTACTGGGTTCCTCCCACAACATGTGGGAATTGTGGGAGTTTCAATTCAAGATGATATTTGGGTGGGGACACAGCAAAACTGTATCATTCTACCCCTGGCCCCTCCCAAATCTCATGCCCTCACATTTCAAAACCAATCATGCCTTCCCAACAGTCCCCCCAAAACCTTAACTTACTTCAGCATAAACTGAAAAGTCTACAGTACAAAGTCTCATCTGAGACAAGGCAAGACCCTTCCACCTATGAGCCTATAAAATCAAAAGCAAGTTAGTTACTTCCTACATACAATGGGCGTACAGGCATTGGGTAAATACAACCATTCCAACTGCGAGAAATTGGCCAAAACAAAGAGGCTACAGGGCCCATGCAAGTCCAAAATCCAGCAGGGCAGTCAAAATTTAAAGCTTCAAAATGATCCCCTTTGGCTCCAGGTCTCACATTTGGGTCACACTGATGCAACAGATGGATTCCCATGGTCTTGGGCAGCTCTGCCCCTGTGGCTCTATAGTACAGTGCTCCTCTTGGCTGCTATCATGGGCTGGTGTTGAGTGTCTGCGGCTTTTCCAGGCATATGGTGCAAGCTGTTGGTGGATCTACCATTCTGGGGTCTGGAGGATGGTGGCCCTCTTCTCACAGGTTCACTAGATCATGCCCCAGTAGGGACTCTGTGTAGGGGCTCCCACTCCACATTTCCCTTCTGCACTGCCCTAGCAGAGATTCTCCATGAGAGAGTCACTCCTGCAGCAAAATTCTGCTTGGACATCCAGGCATTTCTGTACATCCTCTGAAATCTGTGTAGCGGTTCCTAAACCTCAGTACCTGATTTCTGTGTACCTGCAGGCTGAATACCATGTGGAATATGCCAAGGCTTGGGGCTTGTGCCCTCTGAAGTCATGGCCCACGCTGTACCTTGGCACCTTTTAGTCATGGCTGGAGCAGCTGGGATACAGGGCACTGAGTCCCTAGGCTGTACACAGCAAGAGGACCCTGGGCCTGGCCCATAAAACCATGTTTTCCTCCTAGGCCTCCAGGCCTGTGATGGTGGTGGAGTTGGGGGCTGCTGTGAAGACCTCTGACATGCCCTGGAGACATTTTCCCCATTGTCTTGGGGATTAACGTTGGCTCCTTGTTACTTATGCAAATTTCTGCAGCTAGCTTGAATTTCTCAGAAAACGGATTTTCTTATTTTATTGTCAGGCTGCAAATTTTCTGAACTTTTATGCTCTGCTTTCCTTATAAAACTGAATGCCTTTAACAACACCCAAATCACCTCTTGAATGCTTTACTGCTTAGAAATTTCTTCCACCAGATACCCCAAATCATCTCTTTCAAGTTCAAAGTTCCTCAGATCTCTAGGGCAGGGGCAAAATGCTGCCAGTCTTTTTGCTAAAACATAACAAGAGTCACCTTTGCTCCAGTTTCCAACAGGTTCCTCATCTCCACCTGAGACCACCTCAGCTTGGATTTCATTGTCCATATAATTATCAGCATTTTGGTCAAAACCATTCAACAAGTCTCTAGAACGTTTCAAACATTCTCACATTTTCCTGTCTTCTTCTGAGCACTTCAAACTATTCCAACCTCTGCCTGTTACCTAGTTCCAAAATCACTTTCACATTTTGGGGTATCTTTTCAGCATTGCCTGATTCTACTGGTAGAAATTTACTGTGTTACTACGTTTTCACGCTGCTGATAAAGATATACCCTAGACTGGGTAATTTACAAAAGAACAAGGTTTATGGACTCAGTCCCATGTGGCTGGGGAGGCCTCACAATCATGGCAGAAGGCAAGGTGGAGCAAGTCACATCTTACATGGGTGGCAGCAAAGAGAGAGCTTATGCAGGCAAACTCCCATTTTTTAAAACCATCAAATCTCATGAGACTCATTCACTATCTGGAGAATAGCACAGGAAAGACCCACCCCCATAATTCAGTCACCTCCCACCAGGTTCTTCCCACGACATGTGGGAATTGTGGGAATTACAATTCAAGATGAGAATTGGGTGGGAACACAGACAAACCATATCAGTAGCTATACCACTTTACATTCCCACCAACAGCGTACAAGAGTTTGATTGTTCCACATTCTTGCCAATACTTGTTATTTTCTATTTTTAACTTTTTTTAAAAAAATTATTTTTTTATTTTTATTTTTTTATTATACTTTAAGTTTGGGGGTACATGTGCAGAAAGTGCAGGTTTTTTACATAGGTATACACGTGCTATGGTGGTTTGCTGTATCCATCACCCTGTCACCTATATTAGGTATTTCTCCTAATGGTATCTTTCCCCAGTGCTCCCACCCCCTTATCGCCTAACCCCTGCCCCCCAACAGGCCCCAGTGTGTGATGTTCCCCTCCCTGTATCCATGTGTTCTCATTGTTTAACACCCACTTATGAGTGAGAACATGTGGTGTTTGGTTTTCCGTTTTTGTGTCAGTTTGCTGAGAATGATGGTTTCCAGCTTCATCTATGTCCCTGCAAAGGACATGAACTCATCCATTTTTATGGCTGCATAGTATTCCATGGTGTATATGTGCTATATTTTCTTTACCCAGTCTATCATTGATGGGCATTTGGGTTGGTTCCAAGTCTTTGCTATTGTGAACAGTGCCACAATAAACATACGTGTGCATGTGTCTTTATAACAGAATGATTTATAATTCATTGGGTATACACTCAGTAATACCCAAAGGATTATTTGGGTATACATTTGCTGGGTCAAATGGTATTTCTGGGTCTAGATCCTTGAGGAATTGCCACATTGTATAATAGCCGTCCTAAATGTTGTGAGGTGGATAGTGTCTTATTATAGTTTTGAGATGCATTTCCCTTATGATTAGTGAAGTTGAACATCTTTTCATGTGCCTGTTGGCCCCTTGTATATCTTCTTTGGAGAGATGTCTATTGAGGTTCCTTGCTCATTTTTGAATCTGGTTGTTTTTTGTTGTTGAGTTTTAAGAGTTTATATATTCTAGACATTAATCTCTTATCGTATATATGGTTTGCAAGTGTTCTCTTCCATTCTGTGTGTTGCTTTTTTACTCTGTTAATAATGTCTTTAGATACACAAAAGTTTTTTTAAAATTTTCATGAAGTCCAATTTATTTTTTCTTTTGTTGCCTGTGCCTTTGATGTAAGATCTATTGCAAAATTCAATGTTGTGAAGTTTTACTCTATTTTTTTTTTACAAGAGTTTTTAGTTTTATGTCTTACATTTAGGTCTTTGACCATTTTCTATTAATTTTTGTATATAATATTAGGTAAGGATCCAGCTTTATGCTTTGGGTATGTGGATATCAAGTTTTCCCAGATTTATTTGTTGAAAAGACTGTCTTTCTCAATTGAATGCTCTTGGCACCCCCTTTCCAAAATCATTTGACCATATATACAATAATTTATTTCTGGACTTTCTATTCTATTCCATTGTTGCATATGTTTACCTTTAGGCTAGTAGAACACTGTTTTGATTACTATAGATTTGTAGTAACTTTTGATATCGGTAAGTGTGAGTCCTCCAGCCTTCTGCTTTTTTTCAAGTTTTTTTGGTGATTTGGGTTCCTTTGAGACTCCATATGAAATTTAGGATGGATTTTTCAACTTCTGCCTAAAAAAGTCTTTGGCATTTCTTGCAGAAGGTGTAGTGGTAATAAACTCTCTTAGGGTGTATTTGTCTAGAAATGTTTTAACTTCTCCCTCAATTTTGAAGGGATAGTTTGCCAAATTAGTATTCTTGGTGTACAAGTTTTTTTCCTCTTAGCATTCTGAATATATCAGTCCACTGCCTCTAGAATCTGAAAGTTTTTGATGAGAAATCTGCTGATTGTCTTGAGGATCCCTTGTATGTAATGAATTGCTTCTCTCTTTCTTCTTTAAAAATTCTCTCTGTCTTGTCTTTCAGCAATTTAATTATGATGTGTCTTGGTGTGAATCTCTTTGAATTCTTCCTACTTGGAGTTTATTGAGCTTCTTAGATATTTATATTTATGTCTTTCATCAAATTAGGGAATTTTTCAGCTATTATTTCTTCAAATATTTTCTCTGCTTTTTTCTTTCTCTTCTTTCTTGATCTCTCATAATATGTATGTTGGTCTGCTTAATGGTGTTCCACAGGTCCTTTGGGCTCTGTTCACTTTTCTTCAATCTTTTCTCTTTCTCAGACTTGGTATTTCCATGGTCGTGTCTTCAAGTTTACTAGTTTTTCTGCCTGCTCAAATCTGCCTTTGAATTCCTCTAGTGAATTTTTCAGGCCAGTTAGTTTCCTTTTCAACTCCAGAATTTCTTTTTGGTTTCTTTTTAGAGTTTCTTTCTTCCTTGATATTTTCATTTCTTTTCATACATCACTTTTTTGACTTTCTGCATGTCTAATTTTTTAGACATCTTTAAGACAGTTGTTTTAAAGTAATTTTCTAGTAGATCTGCTGCTACTGCCAGTAGGTCTTATTTAGGAACAGTATCTGTTGTTTTTTTCTTCCTTTGAATGTATCAGTCTTTTCTGTTCCTTTGCATTCCTTACGATTTTTTTTTTAACTGAGCTTCTGAACCTAATAGTGTTGAATCTCTGGAAAACAGATTTCCTCCCATTCCTCAAGGTTTGCTGTTTGCTTTGTTGTTGTTTATTTGTTTGTAGTTGTTGTAGGCTGCCTCTTTTCTGAAGATTAGCCTGCACTGTAAACTTAAGGTCTTCTCAGGTCATTTGTGAGCCTCTGCCTTTCCCTGGGCATGCACAATGATGTTCTAATTTTTCTTGTATATGCAGTTGCTTTTGACAATCCTAGTATTCAGTTTCTGATTCATGAAAAGAGAAAAAGACAAAAATGAAAAAGAAAAATACTGTCTCTTTAAATTCCCTAAAAATCATTTCAGTCAGATGAGGAGGGGTTTGTAGCAATGGAAGGAGTAAGTAAAAAGGCTGCCACTCTTTGTCTAAACCTCCATGATCAGAAGCATCAGTAATCAGGGCATGGATCCAAGATATTTGGAGAACAAGGTCCTTTTTGCCCACATTGGCTCCTGCAGGTTGTATGCAAGCTGCTGTAGGAGTATGTGCACAGTTGCCTGCCACAGGGCTGCCGGTTGGAGTATTGGTAACTGCTACTGTTCTAAGAGTTGAAGTTGACTAAAACTAACTGTAATTTATTATTCCAGTCTTCCCCTGGAAGTGGTAAGCCTTTAGTACACTATAGAGTTCCAAAATCCTGTCATCAGACAGATTCTGCCAGTATGATTGTTGCCTAAGTGGGGGAAATTCTTGGTGCTTCCTATTCTATTACCTTTTTAGAATCTTGCCGGTTACATTCTAATTTTATAAAACGTTTAGAATAGATTAAATTTGTTTTTTTTTTAGTGGGAATAATCAATAAGCACCAATGAAAAGGAACAGTGGCCAAATTATTCTGAGTTGTGATGTTTTGGGAAAGTTCAGTTTTAAGAAAATTAAGTGCCTTTGATGACAGAGGTCAAGCCATTTGTAAAATGGTCGAAGGAAAGGACTCATGTTGGGATTGATCACTGTTGTTTTCAAATTAGACAAACTTGGACTGTAGTTCCAGTTCTATCACTTACCAGCCTTATGACCTTGAGCAAGTTCTTTAACCTTTGCTAAGGTCTCTTTCCTTCAGTAAAATGGAGAAAGTAATGCATGTCAGATTAAGGCATTGCCAAGAGCATTAATGCATCTTCCACACAGTCTGGCCCTTAGGAAATCAGTGTTACTGAAGTCCTCTTCTTTTCCATTTACAATGATTCGTTTTAGCATTTTTTGATTAATCATAATAATGATTAAGTTTGCAAAATAAGGTATGCTGCAGTAACCCATCTCAGCCTGTGAGCCAGTTTGTGGAAAATATAGTCTTCCACAAAATTAGAACTTTAGTGAAAATTCTTGTAATTTTAAGATAACCTTTTCTACGTCATGTAGGGCTCCTTTAACGTCATCTTCTCTGAGAGTTACTCTACTATCTGCGCTCCTGAAGATGTCTAAAGATAGAAAACCCATTATTTTCCATCTTATTTCTATATAGCTCTACCACATAGAAAGTTCTTATTCCAGTTACTTGAATTTTCAGAGTTGAGACAAAGACATAATAACCATGATAGACTTCTTATTGCTGTTGTCATTACAATAATGAGGTTTTACACAATTGACCACCATGTAGTGCACTGTGTCACGAATAACCATATAGAAGATGATCTCTGTTGTGGGAAACAGTTCCTTCAGTGGTGTGGTGTAGTTCACACACCCTAGCTGGAATAGAATTAACCTGGCATAAGTCACAATTTTAACTTTTGTCTCAGGCTTTCCGTTTGGGTCAAATATTTATGTCAGGAATCTCAGAATGAGACGTATTTGGGATAGAGGGTAAAGGGTGCATCAGATGGTTTATAGTGTTGTTCAGAATCTTCCCAACCTCATTCATTTACTATCTTTTTTCTTAAGTGATGGTGTTTAATATGCTACCTATATCTTTTCCTTTTTTTCTGGTCTAGAATCTTCCATGAAACAAGCATCTAGCAAGGAGTGTGCATTCTCTGCACCTCTGTGGAGGCAACTGAAAGGGATGAAGAAAGTGGTGGCATAGGGATGCCTAGTGCCAATTACCAGAAAATGCATTTTTTAGCATTGAATGGCATTATCAAAGTGTATCTTTGGGATTCTGACTAGCTGATAAAACTTTCCAACATCAGTTTAAAATGTAGGAGACTTCTGGAAGGTCTACGTCTGTCTGGTGATGCCTTTAAAAATAGAAGATATTTATAGATTGAGAGGACTGTACTTAGATGCTGGGGGTGTCTCATGAACCTAATGGGATCCAGTCTTAAAGTAGACTTCTGAGCTGATCATATGAAGCCTGAGACAAAATGGAGAACAGCACTTAATGAGAGAATTTGTGAATGTTAGCAACCCAAACACAATGGGAAACATTTCATTTAGCATTATCAGTGTAACATGATGCTTTTAACATAGTGATTGGACTCTTGGGGGGTAATACTTCCTCTGGGCCTGCAGAATATTTGATCTTGCTTAGGGTGTGCCAATATTTTATGTTTTCCTTCCTGGCTTCTTATAGTCCTTCATTTTGCATACTTGGGTCTGAGAATGGTATTAACTGGCTGCCTGGACAAGAAATCAGACCAAGCATAGTGATGTGGGTCCAGATAAAATAAGTCACCATGAGGTCTCTGTTTGGTCAGCTGTACCTCACAGCCAGCTTTAGCTTCAACTGTGGTGTCACTCCTAGACTTAGCATATAAAAATGAGAGAAGACTTTGAGGCATATTGGTCCTAGACGCTAACCACTGATCTAAAATTTTTGGAAAGGGATGTCTTTTTATATGCTGGGCTTGGAAAAAACAATTTTAAGAACGTGTTTGTCTATGAGAATGTTCTGAAATATGGGCTGTATTCATGGCACCATGTTGCTACTTTTTTCCATACTTAAAAACTAGGAGTTTGAATTAGGTCAGTGATTCTTTTTGTTCCATTTGTTGAACCTTATTTAAAGTATTTTGTAAACCAAACTGTATAGTGATCATTTTTTCTATCTTTTAATAACATAAACACATACAAAATTGCTGGTCAGAGTTCACCATGAGTACAAATTACTCTCCTTCTACACTGATTGATTTCCTTTTCCGATAAAACAAATGATTCATAGACCTGTATTATTTTGTCCAGTCTTATGAAACAATGACATTCACTCTTAGATCTTCATTACTGCTTCCACTGGTCCCTACAGATCTAGGGAGCTAAACTTAGGAAATCATTAACTATTAACTTTCTGAGGTTCCCCTCTGGGACTGTGATGTTCTATGACTATATTTAAATTTGTGTTCTAATTTTTCCTTATGGTCAGTGTCCTTCTGGCCAAGGAAGAGATCAAAGCATCAAATTAACTATTACTCATTAATTATGGTCTGCAATAGAAATTGCATGTAAGAATGTTGACTTTTCCAAATGTTGAGATAGAGTGACTTTCCAATAGCACTTTTCTACTTTTAAAATTTATTTTTAATCCACTAATTCTGAATAAGCTCTGTGTACTGGAAGGCTTCAAATGACCTAACTGCTATTACAGTTTTGGAAGATGTTTCATCTTGACTTCTAGTGAGACATGGAAATAACCAGTGTAAAGAAAAATATATATACATATATAAATATACACACATATATGTGCACACACATATGTATACATACATATATGCGCACACATGTATACACACATATGTGCGCGTACATATATGTATATACACACATATATGTGCACACATATGTATCATATATACATATGTGCACACATACACACATATATACAAACATACATATGCACACATACATATGTATACATATATGTACACACACACGCACATATGTATATATGTTTGCATGTATACGTGTACATATATGTGCATATACTGCACTGCCAGTCATATCAGAAGTATAGTACCTACAATTATGTACTTGATAATGATAATAAATGACTGTTACTAGTTTATTAACTGTTCTATACTTTTAAATCAGTACTTTAGAGTGTACTTCTATTATTAGAAAAAAAAGCTAGCTATAAAACAGCCTCAGGCAGTTCCTTCAGGAGGTGTTCCAGAAGAAGGCATTGTTATAATAGAAGATGACAACTCCTTGCATGTTATTACCTCTGAAGACCTTCCAGTGGGATAAGATGTGCAGGTAGAAGACAGTTTTATTGATGATTCTGACTCTGTGTAGGCCTAGGCTAATGTGTATGTTTGTGTCTTAGTTTTTAACAAAAAAGTTTAAAAAGCAAAAAAAAAAAAAATAATTAAAAAATTAAAAATAGATAAAAATAGAATAAGTATATAAAGAAAATATATTTTTGTATAAATTTACAATGTGTTTGTGTTTTACGCTAAGTAAGAGTCAATTTTTTTAAATTAAAAGTTTATGAAGTAAAAAGTTACAGTAAGCTGAGATTAATTTATTATTGAAGAAAAAAAAAAATAAATTTAGTGTAGCCTGAGTGTGTTGTTTATACAGGAGTCTACAATAATGTCTTAGACCTTCACATTTACTTACCACTCACTGACCCAACCAGAACAACTTCCAGTCCTGCAAGCTCCATATAGTGCCCTGTATAGGTGTACCATTTTAAATCTTTATTTTTACCATTTCTTTCTATGTTCACATCTGTTTAGATACACAAGTACTTACTTTTTTACTATAGTTGTCTATAGTATGCAGTATAGTAGCATGCTGTATAGATTTGCAGCAAGGGAGAAATATGCTGTGCCATGTAGACTATGTGTGTAATATGTATGTAGTAGGATACACTATGTAGGTTTGTGTAAGTACACCATATCATGTTCACATAGTGATGAAATCACCTAATACATTTCTCAGAACATATCCTAGTCATTAAGCAACACATGACTGTATTATATTAACTAATGTAAAGATATATATATATATAAAGATACACGTATGTGTGAGTATATGTGTGTATATGTGTTTACACACACACTCTTAAAAGCAGAAGGAACTGTCCCTTAGATTGACTGTTAGGGAAACACCAAGCTACTTCAAGATAGGAGTGTTGTGTCAGCTCTATTGAGGAAACCATTTCCCTGGAAAGTCCTCCCACGTTGCATATGAGGAATATTATTGTTTTCCCTAAGGGGCTTCTGACCTTAGCAGGCATCAGGATCTCCTGGAGAGTTTGTTAAAACAGATTTCTGGGTGCCACCTCAGAGTTTCTGATTTAGTAGGTCTGCAGATGGGACTGAAAGTTTGCATTTCTAACATGCTCTCAGTTACTGCCAGACTCCAGAACTCTACTGTCTGTTTCTTGCTTGTGTGCAATGATACTGGATACTGTTTTTTCCCAGCTGACTTCCTTTTTCTGGTAAGGAATTTCAACTTTTTTTTTTTTTTTTTTGTCTGTAATACTGTCTGGCCTTTTCCCACTGCTTAGTCATAATCCCTGCCAGTTTGACTCAGCACCTGTCAGTCCCAGATTGTATTAACTATGCACAACTTTAACTTCCTGTTTTAGTCCTATTTCCTGGGAGCTGCACGTTCTTTGGAGGCACACATGAGAACCGTCTCCTCAGACCATGTTCTGGCAGCATACAGAAACTGTGTGAACTTAGACAAGCCACCTAATATGTCTGATCCTTGGTTTCCTCATTTGATTCAGGCAAAGATTTTCTGGTGTTAGGTGGAACTTTGAACTGGATATTGGTGCTATTATTTGGTGGCCAGTAGTCATTAAGAAATGCTCGTGAGTTTCTAAAGCCATTTTACCTCCATGAACTGGGTAGAACTGTGATACACGCAACAGAGAAAGCCTAAGATCTTCAATTGTTCTGCAGTTCAACAGTCTGAGGACCATCACTCTCCTTGGGCTCCCACTAGCCAACCATGTACCCTGTTCTTACACCAGCTCTGTGCTTTATCCGACCCTCTTCTCTATCTCTGCTCTCATCCGAGATGATCTCATCTGGTTCTGTGGCTTCAATAGCACCTATACAGTGGTGATTTGTATGTGTCTGTGCTCCAGAATCATACGTATATTCTGCAGCCTATTCAATATCTCCACTTGGATGTCTAAATTTAACCAGTCCAAAGATCAACCCTTGATAGACACACCTGCATGCTTTCCTCCAAAAAGAAAAGTTGCTGCCCATTTCTCGGGCCAAAAACCTAGATTCTTACTATCCTAGAATCTTCTTTTCCCGTCTCAAGTATCTCCTGTCAGATCCATGATAAGTTTTTAGTTTTTTCTATGAAATATGTTTGAATCTACTTATATTTCCAATGCTACAACTTTGGACAAAACCACTTTCATCTTTTCCATGGATATGACAGTGACCTCCTGTCTGGTGTTTTCAGTCCATGCTTGCCCCTCTTGTTCACACAGAAGCTAAATTGGCATTTCTAAGTTTGATAAAATTTTCTGTTTACAAAACTTCAGTGGCTTCCCATTAAAATCCAAAAATTTTACCATGACTTTTAAGACTCCATGTCAGTGGTTCTGGTAATCATTGTGTATCATAATTACCTGAAGAGCATACACACACACACACACACACACACACACATGTGCATGTGTGTGTTTGTGTGTACATATATAGATATATATTTTTTTCTTTGAGATCCCATCTCCAGATACAAAGATTCATTTGGTCTTGGATAAGACTCAGCATAAGCAGTTTAAATGCTCCTATAGATGATTCTAACATATAACTAGGGTTGAAAATTACGGTTCTCTTTAGAGGCCACTAATCTTAGCAGGCATCAGAATCCCCTGGAAGCCTTGCTAAAACAGATTTCTGGACACCACTGCAGAGTTTCTGACTCAGTAGGTCTGTGAGAGGGGCCTGAAAGTTTGCATTTCTAACAAGCTCCCATATGATACTACATTTTGAGAGCCACTGTTCTACAATATCTGGTTTCGGTATACTTCCCTGACATCACTTCCACTCGATTCCTTACTTCGTTTACTGTGTTCAGCCATTCTGGTCTTTTTTGTCTTTCAAACAATTAAAATTTTTCCTGCTTCTGGCCTTTTGGATCAGCTATTCTTCTGTCAGAATATTCTTTTCTAGACTTTTATAATAAATAGGAGTTCATACTCATCATTTGAGTGTTAATTTAAATTGTATTTCCTCAAAAAGGATATTCCTGACCATTCTAGCTAAAGCAGAAACCCTAATTACTCTACCATATATTGGTGCTTTTAATCTTCTTTTTAGCCATTATTGACATCTCAAGTTTATCTTAAATTTTTTATTTACATTTATTGCTGAAGAGGGCATGGGTCTACTGAGGACAAGAACTCTTTTCCCTGGGTTTTAAACGATTCTTGGTTTATACTCAACAAATTAATATTGACAAACTGATTGGTGTGGATATTGGGATGGAAAATTGAATACCACTCTTGAGAGGTGAATTGGGGGCTTTTCTTTGATGTTTTCAGTTTTCCCTTCTATGTAACTTTCATAGAGTGTTATGAACTTGAAAGTTTTGAGGTAGCTAAGATTTTATATAAATCCATTCCATCCTCCTGAGTAGTGTTTTTATGCCTTTGTTTTCATAAGTTCATTTTTCTCTCATTTTTCATCTCATCTACTTTCACATACAAGTTAGTGAAGAAGGAGGATCTTTTTTTAAATTAATTTGTATTTTTAATTGACAAACAATAAGTGTATATATTTATGGGATAAAAGTGCTATTTCCTTATGAGTATACACTATAGAATGATAAAATCAGAGTAATCAACATATTCATTGCCTCAGATATATACCATTTTCTTGTGGTGAGAAGATTTAAAATACTCTCTTTTAGCTACTTTGAAATTATCTTGACCAAATCCTTACTTGAGTTCAACCTAATAGTACGTATATAGTGTATGTCTTAAATTAATGTTCGCCTGTTAAGCAACAGAAACCAATACAAATTAGGAAGAAACTTTATTTTTTTAAGAGAAAATTAAAAAAAATGGAGACACCATAAAAATATACTTGGGATTTTTTTCCTCGGACAAAATAAAATGCGTATGTACTGAGTTTTCAGTCAGTGTTACTACTACAGAAACTTGTAGTTCTCTTCTCTGAGCACTGGCCAAATGTACATTACTTGTTTAATTCCTCTGTACTGAAGTGGAAACTCCATGAGAGCGGGGACTTGGTCTGTCATGCTTACTTCTGTATCCACCAATCCAGGCACTACATCTCATATGGTAGGTGCTCTGATGAGTTACTGACTGAATGAAGACACGGAAGATCAATTTGACGGCACTATAATCTGCTCCATAGTGCCGTCTAGGATACAGGATCCTTAATGGGATGAATTCTTCCTCTGTGTAGAATCCCTCTCCTTCCTTCCTCTTGGTACCCATAACTCTGCCTTGTACCCCTGCACTTCTTTTGCATTTTCTTAATAATGTTAGAAGGGTTCTCAAGCCAAGTAAAGAAAGCCATGCCTCTTTGGTTTCTGGATTGTTTGACTTCTTTTAGACACGTATTGGTTTTTCTAAGTTTTGTTCCTCTGGGAAACTTCCAGGATTCTTTATTTTTCTGTGACCAGATTCTTTCTCTGCTTCTTGGGAGGATATAAATAGATTGACATCTGGATAGAACTTGGCTGAGTCATTGATTCATTCAATAGGTGTTTATTTAGTACCTGTTGTGTACCTGATACTTTCAGTGCTGTGGATGCAACAGTGAGCAAAAGTAGGCATAGTATTTCCTCCCATGAAGTTAGAGTGGGAAATACAGGTGTTACTTTTTAAAAAGTCACCCAACAAAGTAAATAATAAGCTGGCATAAATGCTATAAAGGAAAGGTATGCTCCTTTTTGAAATAAGTAACAGTGTTATCAGACCAGGCTAAGGGTTAAGGAAGGGTTTTCTAAGGAAATGCTAGTTGAGCTGAGCTTTTAAGGATGAAGAAGAGTTCCCTAGGTAAAGTACCTGTCAAGGCCGTTTTGGGAAGTAAGAGAACAAGGAGACCACAGGGTCAGATTGTCAGGGTTGACTGAGATAAAGTTTGATTTTTAGAAGAAAACTATTCTGCTACTTTCTCCTCTTGAGCTACCGTAGATGTTTTATCATAATGCTAATACTAGTTGAAATTGATGAATACTAACTGTTGTGTGCCAGGCAAAGTTCTGTCCTTTACAGAAATCATCTTAATCTTGTTAACAATTGCCATTGCCACTTATAAATTAGGAATCCAGAGAATATCTTATCCTGTGTTTCACTGAAGACCCAGATACCTTAATTCAGAACCTGTGCTTTTGACCATTATTTTATCCTGGTTCACAGTTGTCATTCCTAATATTTGAGATAGTGTGGGCAGCTTGAATTGAAATGTACATGCATATATGGATCCCCCCCCCCCACCATGTATTCTCTATCTCTATATATGTGTGTAGTGTATACAAAGGTATGCATGTGTATATGGTTATATAAAAGCCCTTGTGGGTATTTTGATGTGTACACAGCAAAAACCGACATGGACTCTACACAGACAACCACACACACACACACACACACACACACACACACACATTTCATTAGCATATTTTACTAATTACTAATTAGTAGATTGTTTTATATGTATATATATTATGTATATTAGCATATTTTGAGGAAAATTTAATTAAAGGATTTACAATCCAGCAATTTAGCAATGACAAAAATTGCCAGATGGAATAGCTAGATGATAATTAGTAATTAATAAATGGAACTGAGCTGTTGTCTATCAAATTTGGGTACTCTAACTTCAGCAGGTGAGTGAATTTCATTAGGGCAAGTGAAAATCTTATGTGTCTCGCCTTATCCTCTGCTGCTAAAGCAGCTCATCTCCATCCACAGTAGCTGCTTATAGCTTTAAATAGCACAACCCTGGACTCTCTCTGCCAACTTTTCTCAAGCCAGCCAGGGTTACGGTGGGGCCAGGGTAGTACTGACTATGCTGTCTGTGCAAGGCCAGGGAAGAGGCCAGGGAAGGGGTTATTGAGTTGGCCAGTTGCCTGGGCACTGGTGTAGGGAAGCCATGGAGCAGCACCGCAATTTCCTGCTTTGTGTAAAGCCCTTGAAGGGCTAGTGCTGGCTAATCCCAGACTTAAATTCTTTTGTGATACCTCACTGGCCCCTCTCTACCCCCTTGTTTTTCTTAAGGAGGAATTTGATTTGTGCTATTCACAGGTACATGGGGGATGATTTAAGAGGATCATAACCCTCTCTTCCCTGCCAGTTCAGTCATTTTGCCTGGAATTTCCACTGCTAGAAAATGCAAATATCACACTCTTTAGTTACAAGTTTCTGGCTTAGGTCAGATCACTTAAGTAATTCAGTAAACTTGCTTCTGGGGGGATACTGAGTGGATGGGAGAAAGGGCAGATGAGGAGAGGAGGTCTGTGAACGTGAACCATAGGTTAGGAAGGATGTGAAAATTTGAGCAAAGCCTTTCACAGATCATTAGGAGGAGATGAACGAAGAAAAAGACCACACATTTTTGTTCTTTACTGTTTTACTTAAGTTTCATCTTGCCTTTGCTCATTTTTCTTTCTTTGGAGGGTGAGACAAAAAGAATGAGCAAATGTATTCCTAAAAGTTTAAGTGTCAGTTCTATCAAGATGATTAAACTATTCCATCCTAAAGTATGACTTACTTGTCTACTGCTGTATACTAGCTTGTTTTCTGAGTTGTCCTAATTGTGTTAGTGGTTGTTTTATTTTATCTTATTTTTTAGCTTTAAATGCCCCTTTAATAAGTGGTGAAGTTTCAGGGAAAAGTCTGAGGAAAAGGATTTTTTCTAAGTTATATCAGTGTGGTGGAGCACTTTTAAGTGGAAGGAACCTCTGGTCCCTGCTTACTTCTGGGTCTTTTATCTAATTCAAGTGCTTGTCTAGAGTTTTTCTAGCACATAGTATTCTTTCTCAAGAAGTGGGATTTCTTATACAAGAGGGATTTGTCTGTCCTGACTAAATAGAAGTGGGATCTTTAGGCCCTACCTGTTTTGACCCTTAATAATTTGGAGCAGTTGCACTTCCCGGTGTGATACTTGGACCATTCTGGAGCTGTGAGTGCACCTAACAGGAGAATGGAGATATCTGGGTTTCAGTTGCAGAGCTACAGGGTCCTTGGGTGTTATAGAATCATACTTACTGTTTTATAGATGAGGAAATGGTTTTCCAGAGAAGTTGAGTCATGGAATCTGTGTACACATTTCTAATTAGCAGTAGAGAAAGAACTGGAGCCTAGGTATCACAGCTGCTGTCTCCAGCATTTTTCCTAGCTAGCACCTGGTTATGAATCCAGAGTACTTCAAAGGGGTCTTACGGCAGCTTCCTCTTCTGTCCAGTTCTAGTTCTCTTTTTCCTTCAACTGACTCAAATGTTTGGTTTGGCAATGTAAAATTATTACCCATTGCAGTATTTTATTTGAGCTGGCTGCCATATGCCTCATGAAGCATATGCCAGTTATATACTTTAGAAAATACATACTAAACTAACAATGAAGATTTTATTTAATATCAGCGAAGATAGCCTACTGGTTAAGGGCATGGACTCTGGAGTTAGTTTGAATCTCAGCTTTACCACATACCAGGAATAAAACCATTCTAAGTCTCTGTTTCCTCATTAGTAACATGCTGATAATAATAATAACAATAATAATAATAAAGCCTGATTCATGGGTCACTGTGAGCAAGAAATGATTAAACACATAATATAGTGTTTTATTGACACTATATTACGTGTTTAATCATTTCTTGCTCACGACATTAAAAAATTCAATGATATTCTTTTTAGATGAACTTAGTTTGTTATTTATACAGCACTGTTATTGCCTCAACTTTAAAAATCATAGACCCTTCTCAACATGTGTGTATTTAGAAAATATCTAGTATTGTTTGCACAAAGAAACAGCAATGTATGACAATTCCGAGTATCCAGTGTGTGCAGGTACTTGCATACCTTCCTACCTTTCTCCTGCCTGTCTTCCTCCCTTCCCATAATTCTTCTCTTTTCTTTTTGTGGAAGGCTCTCCTTTTTACTTATTTCTGAAAAGACTTCAGGAGACCACATGTCAGGACAATGCCAGCTAAGTCATTTAAGGAGGGATCAGAACAAAGGAAGCTAAAAGTAATCTTTTCAAGTATATGAACTAAACAAAATTAAACACTTGGGAAATAAGGATTGCTCTCAAGTTTTTGGCAGTTAAAGCCTAAAAGGGAAATACATTAGGTTACATAGTTTTAGTTTCCTAACAATAGAAAATAATAAACATTAGATCTTTAGAGGCAAATTATTTATTTTTTCCCCAATAGGGTCAAATTCAAGTCACAATTGTAGAACAATTGTAGATTAATAAATGGTATTTGATAAAGACACATAATTTTGCATCTATAAGTCACATTTTCATGTTATTTTCATCTTTTAATACAATCTAATTATAATCAGGTCATATGTTAAGGATATTGTTCACCTCATGCACGGAAATAATTAAATGTCAAAAATGAGTCACTTTTGAGTGGGTTGCATAGTGGTAAGTTCACTAATTTTTTTGAATTAACAGAGGCAATAGAGATGAGTCATACAATTATTTAAAGAACTGTTTAAAAGTTTTAAAGATACATCTTTATTTTTAATCTTGATTAAAATGAGTGTAATGTATGATATTCTTTCCCATGTTATGCTGGGCAGACAATAAGTTTTCTATATATTTATATTTCATTTTAATTTGAGTGACATATGTATATAATTTTACTGTTCGGTTTAATTTGTTTTCATAATACTGGAAAATAAAATGTCCATCAAATATATAGGATAACAGTATCTACAGGGTTTTGATTTTGTTTTTTTTTTTGATGTTAATTGTGCTAACAGGTGGGAACTTTAGAAATCATGCTTTTCAGAAATAAAGTAGTATTACTCTGGGCATGTAATTGCAAAAATCATAAAAATTTAAGGAAATTATTGCCTAAAAATTTACTGGACACTGGAAATTTTTGTTTGTTTTAATGCACATGTCAAATATAGATTGTACACTGTGCCTACTTTTTGTTTCCTTTTATATTTACCTTTTGGAATAGTAAATTCTTAACTCTTGCCAATATGAGAGATTACTGGGTAATACCTAAGACTCTCATAAGGTTAAAAATTAGGTTATTAATTTCAGACATTATTTTCTTCCATTTATTTTGATAGAAGAAGCTAGTCTAAAAATAAGAATCTATTATTTTCTTTCTCATGGGGTTAAGATTCGTGTTTTATGTTTTTATGACTGAAAACAATACTGTTAATTAGTTGCTGGTGTTAAGAAACTAGCTCACTTGGGTACTGGTTTGGTCTTAGGTATTTATTTCCTTTTTTCAAAAACTGTCTGAAGTTAACGCATTAACTTTTATAAGGTCATAACCTTTGAAAATGTTTTAAGCATTTTTAACACTGTTGGAAATGAAGATTGTTCTTTTTTTGTTCGTTATGATTATTTCTGTATCAGTTTCTAAGAAAGCTGTTATACAAGGTGTGGTGATTGAATAGAACAGAATCTGTGTTTGGGAGACTTGAATGTTCCACTTGATGTTAAGTGTAGTCATGCAGTATTTAATCTAAAGTTAGTTATAAAAATGGTCTAATTGCAGAGGTTCACTCTTTTTCACCATAGTAGTTGATATGACTTGTAGACTTTGTAGGTCACTTCAGTCTGTTCCTGGCCTCTGAGTTTCCTCTCACTTAAGTGTTCTTTCTGTGAAAGTGTCCTCAACAAGCAAGGGTCTGACATCTCATGAGGATTGTAACCAGGACAATGTAGTAGGTGCTATTTCAACCATTGTGTGGAAGGAGGACAGACATTTCATGGAACTGGAAAGTTGTTGACTGGGGGAGAAACTGATTGGTTTAGGTTTTATTTAGTGACTTTGCAAACTTGAGCAGGTGCTGAAAAGATCAAGATCTTGTTGTGAATATTGAGGATGAAGTTTGTCCTACCACACCTACTCAGAAAGTCAATGGTGGGAGGAAAGGTTTTTTTTCAATTATGGATTTGTGTGTAGGAGAAAGGATGTACCATTTCCGATTTGATTGTGAAATGGCCCTCCCTTGGGGTTCATCTTCTTTTACTATATCAGTTCCAGCAATTTAACCTGCCATCTCAATTAAGGTTCATTCCTACAGAAGTCCGCCGTGTTTTTACTTGAAATTTTTGAGTTCTTCTTGCCTGTTTGGTTAAGGGACATACACAGCTCTGTTTTCAATGGGATGTTTTAGAGCCACCTCAACTAGAAATCTAGATGTTCTGATCTTAGTCCAGAGACCTAAGTAGAGCAGTACTTAGTTAAATAGCTTGGAAACTTGTTGAAATTTTTTTATTTGCTTACTGAAAGCATTCATTTATATGTGGTTACTATGGCTAGATTTTCCTGGTAACTACTCTATTTTAATAATGGGGATAGCTAATTAAAAGATATGGTTAACTTCAATTGAATTAGAAGTGATTATTGACAAAGACAGAATTTAACATAAGCTGGAGGTAATGTACAGTATTTGAGGTACTTTTATGTATAATATAATAAATAGTCATTTTTAAGGATGTTTCTTATAGGATTTATTTTTGGAACAATTTCAGGTAAGTCTAGCTTTCACAGTGAAAATAAGATAGACTAACATTTTATTGAGTTCTGATTACATTCTATGCACCATGCTAAATACTTTATATGTTTTTTAATCCTAGAAATGACCTGCTGATCTTGGTACAAAATTCTCACTGTTTTTAACACCTTTGAAACTGATTTCAAAAGATCAGTTAATATTTTTAAGAGATTGTGATTTTTGGAAAAGTAGAGAAAAGAGGTAGTTCACTGCATAGAACTGGTCTTAAAATGGTAGGGCCTCGATTACCTGACATAAAGGTTGTAAATATTGACCTGGCATGGTGACTCATTCCTGTAATCTCAGCACTTTGGATGGCCGAGATGGGTGGATCACTTGAGGTCAGAAGTTCAAGACCAGCCTGGCCAACATGGTGAAACCCTGTCTCTACTAAAAATATAAAAATTACCCAGGCATGGTGGCAGGCACCTGTAGTATCAGTTACTCTGGAGGCTAGGGCAGGAGAATTGCTTGAACCTGGGAGGTGGAGGTTGCAGTGAGCCAAGATCATGCCACTGCACTCCAGCCTGGGCAACAGAGCAAGACTCTGTCTCAAAAACAAAACCAAAAAAGAAAAGACTGTAAATATTTGAATTAATTTTTAAATGCTGTTAAGTAATCATTAATTTGGACTACTTTTAAAATTTTATTTTAGTTTTACCCTTGAGATCTGTGTGTAATAAGCTATGTTAAATGTTTTGGTGAGGACATATATGTTACTTAAATATGGGCCTTACTCTCAAGGTTTACCATCCAGTAGTGAATAATAACTACAGGATGAGTCTAGGTGGAAGTATAGACAAGTATGTGGCATCGCTGTGGATTGGCTGAGTGAGCTCAGAGAAGCCTAGCTGGATAAAAATCTGACAAATTTTCTGTGAGAGAGCTTACTCAGCGAAGAAGAGCCAGCTATTCTTAGCTCGATTTAGTGTTGGACCTTGAGACAGAGCAATTCTAAGCATAGGATGATATTTGTTTTCATGTTTTTTTTACTACTCTCACTCTTAATAGATTAATGTCTGAGCCCCATGCAAACAAAGGTGAGCATCTAAATAAACACTGCCATGAGAGAAGCCTTATTCACTAACACATGGGAAACATGTCTTGGAGTCTCCTAGAAGTGATTGTGACTTGTATGGGCCTAGTAATCCTGTATCAGCAGGTTCAAGAGTTGGTGAGATTGAAGTTATTACTATTAATGGGACCCATCAGTGCCCATAGATGGGTAAGGCCTGGCAACAACATAGGGGTTATAGAAATAACTCTTACATCAATTAAATTGAGAGGGGTTACTGAGAGGGAGAGAGAGAGAGAGAGGGAGGGAGAAGGAGAGGGGGAGAGGAAGAAGGAGAGAGATGGGCATTCAGAGGACAGAATAGAATGATTGCTCAATCCTGGAAGTCAAGGAAGGGTTTAATAATATTTATCCTCGGTGAAATAACTCAGAAATAGAAAACCCGGGAAGTGCAGTGGGCCGGGGAACTCCCTCTCCTAGCCAAGGGAAGCCACTGGGGACTGTTCCTGGCAGCCCGGCACAGATAATGCGCTTTCCCGTGGTCTTCACAAGCCGCAGACCAGGAGATTCCCTCTAGTGCCTACAACACCAGGGTCCTCGGTTTCCAGCACAAAACTGGGCGGCCGTTTGGGAGGACACTGAGCTAGCTGCAGCAGTTTTTTTTTTTCATACCACAGTGGCATCTGGAATGCCAGTGAGACAGAATGGTTCACTCTCCTGAAAAAGGGGGCTGAAGCCAGGGAGTCAAGTGATCTGGCTCGGTGGATCCCACCCCCACGAAGACCAGCAAGCTAAGATCCACTGACTTGAAATTCTCACAGCCACCACAGCAGTCTGAGCTTGACCTTGAACATTTGAGCCCAGTGTGGGGAAGGCGCATCTGCCATTGCTGAGGCTCGAATGGGCAGTTTTAACCTTGCCTGTGTAAACAAAGTCGCCAGGAAATCCGACCAGGGTGGAGCCCAAGGCAGCTAAGCAAGGCCTCTGCAGACAGACTGTGTCACTAGATTCCCTCCTCACTGGGCAAAGCATCTCTAAAAAAGGCAGCAGCCCATCAGGGTCTTATAAATAAAGCTCCCACCTTCCTGGGACAGATCACCTGAGAAAAGGGGCGGTTGTGGGTTCAGCTTCAGCAGACTTAAACATTCCTGCCTGGCAGCTCTGAAGACAGCAGCAGATTTCCCAGCACAGTGTTTGAGCTCTGATAAGGGACAGACTGCCTCCTCAAGTGGCTCCCTGGCCCCTGTTTATCCTGACTGGGGAGACACCTCCCAGCAGGGGCCGACAGACACCTCATACAGGAAAGCTCTGGCTGGCATCTGCTGGGTACTCTTCTGGGACAAGGCTACCAGAGGAAGGAACAGGCAGCAATCTTTGCTGTCCTGCAGCCCCTGCTGGTGATTCCCAGGTAAGCAGGGACTGGAGTGGACCTCTGGCAAACTCCAGCAGACCTACAGCAGAGGGGCCTGTTAGAAGGAAAACAGAAAGAAATAGTTTCAACATCAACTTTTAAGGATGTCTACTCAAGACCCCATCCAAAGTCACCAACTTCAAAGATCACTGTTGGTGGGAGCGTACATTATTAGTTCAGCCATTGTGGAAGACAGTGTGGCAATTCCTCAAGGATCTAGAAATAGGAATACCATTTGACCCAGCAACCCCATTACTGGGTATATACCCAAAGAATTATAAATTGTTCTATATAAAGACACATGTACATGTATGTTTATTGTGGCACTGTTCACAATAGCAAAGACTTGGAAACAATCCAAATGCCCATCAGTGATAGAGTGGATAAAGAAAATGTGGCACATATACACCATGGAATACTATGCAGCCATAAAGAGGATGAATTCATGTCCTTTGCAGGGATATGGATGAAGCTGGAAACCATCATTCTCAGCAAACTGACACAAGAACAGAAAACCCAAACACTACATGTTCTCACTTATAAGTGAGTGTTGAAAAATGAGAACACATGGACACAGGGAGGGGGAAACATCACATATCAGGGCCTGTTGGGGGATGGGGGGCTAGGGGAGGGATAGCATTAGGAGAAATAACTAATGTAGATGACGGGGTGATGGATGCAGCAAACCACCATGGCATGTGTATACCTATGTAACAAACCTGCACATTCTGCACATGTACCCGAGAACTTAAAGTATAATAAAAAAAAATTTAGTTATTATTGACTAGAGTCACCTTGTTGTGCTATCAAATAGGTCTTATTTATTTATTTTTTGAGATGGAGTCTCGCTCTGTCACTCAGGCTGGAGTGCAGTGGCACGACTTTGGCTCACTGCAACCTCTGCTTCCTTTCAAGTGATTCTTCTGCCTCAGCCTCCCAGGTAGCTGGGACCACAGGTGCATGCCACCACACTTGGCTAATTTTTGTATTTTTAGTAGAGGTGAGGTTTCACCATATTGGCCAGGCTGATCTTGAACTACTGACCTTGTGATTCGCCCACCTCAGCCTCTCAAAGTGCTGGGATTACAGGCATGAGCCACTCAGCCTGGCCAGGTCTTATTTATTCTTTCTACTTATTTTTTGTACCCATTTACCCTTCCCAGTCTGGTAACCATCCTTCTGCTCTCTATATCCATGAGTTCAATTGTTTCGATTTTTAGATTCTACAAATAAGTGAGAACATATGATGTTGGTCTTTCTGTGCCTGGCTTATTTCACTCAACATAATGATCTCCAGTTGCAGCCACGTTGTTGCAAATGATAAGATCTCATTCTTTTTTATGACTGAATAGTACTCCATTATGTATATATACCACATTTTCTTTCTTTTTTTTCTTTTTCGAGATGGAGTCTCGCACTGTCACCCAGGCTGTAGTGCTGTGGCACGATCTCAGCTCACTGCAATCTCTGCCTCCTGGGTTTAAGAAATTCTCCTGCCTCAGCCTCCCAAGTAGCTGTGACTACAGGTGTGTGCCACCATGCCCAGCTAATTTTTTTGTATTTTTAGTAGAGATGGGGTTTCACCATTTTGGCCAGGATGGTCTTGATCTCCTGACCTTGTGATCCACCCGTCTCAGCTTCCCAAAGTGCTGGGATTACAGGCGTAAGCCACTGTGCCTGGCCTGATTTTCTTTGTTCTTTCATCTGTTGATGGGCACTTAGGTTGCTTCCAAATATTAGTCATTGTAAACAGTGCTGCAACAAACATAGGAGTGCAGATATCTTTCTGATATACTGATTTCTTTTCTTTTGGGTATATACTGAGCAGTGGGATTGCTGGATCATATGGTAGCTCTATTTTTAGTTTTTTGAGAAGCCTCCAAACTGTTCTCCATTGTGGTTGTACTAATTTACATTCTCATTAACAGTATACAAGGGTTCCCTTTTCTCCACATCCTCACCAGCATTTGCTATTGCTTGTCTTTTCGGTATAAGTCATTTTAACTGAGGTGAGATAATATCCCATTGTAGTTTTAATTTGCATTTCTCTGATGATCAATGATATTGAGCACTTTTTTATATGTCCATTTGCCATTTGTCTGTCTTCTTTTGAGAAATGTCTATTCAAATCCTTTCCCTATTTTTTTGATCAGATTATTAGATTTTTTTCCTATAGAGTTGTTTGATCTCCTCATATATTCTAGTTATTAATCCCTTGTCAGATGGACAGTTTGCAAATATTTTCTCCCATTCTATGAGTCATCTTTTTACTTTGTTGATTGTATTCTTGTGCTGTGCAGAAACTTTTTAAGTTGATGTGATCCCATTTGTCCATTTTTGCTTTGGTTGCCTATGCTTGTGGGGTATTGCTCAGAATATTTTGCCCAGATCAATATCCTGGAGATTTTCTCCAGTGTTTCCTTGTAATAGTTTCATAATTTGTGCTCTTAGATTTGAGTCTTTAATCCATTTTTGATTTTTGTCTATGGTGAGAGATAGGGGTATACTTTTATTCTTCTGCATATGGATATTCAGTTTTCCCAGCACCATTTATTGAAGAGACTGTCTTTTCCTCAGTGTACATTGTTGGCGTTTTTGTAGAAAATGAGTTCACTATATGTACATAGATTTGTTTCTGGGTTCTCTATTCTGTTCCGTTGGTCTGTGTGTCTGATTTTATGCCAGTATCATGCTATTTTGGTTATCATAGCTCCGTAGTGTAATTTGAAGTCAAATAATGAGATCCTTCCAGTTTTATGTTTTTTTTTAAATTTTTTATTATTTTTTGGCTGAGGATAGCTTTGGCTATTCTGGGTCTTTAGTGGTTTCATATAAATTTTAGGATTTTTAAAAAATTTCTGTGAAGAACATCTGTTGGTATTTTGCTAGGGGTTACATTGAATCTATAGATTGCTTTGGGTACTGTGGATATTTTAATAATATTGATGCTTAAAATCCATGAACATGGCATATTTTTTATGTTTTGGTGTCCTCTTCAATTTATTTCATCAGTGTTTTATAGTTTTCATTATAGAGATCTTTTATTTCTTTGGTTAAGTTAATCCCTAGGTATTTAATTTCATGTGTGGCTATTTTAAATGGCATTTTGTTTTTATTTCCTTTTCAGATTGTTCACTGTTGGCATATAGAAATGTTACTAATTTTTGTATGTTGATTTTGTATCCTGCAAATTTACTGAATTTATCATTTCTACTAGTTTTTGGTGGAGTGTTTAGGCTTTTCCAAATAGAAGATCGTATCATCTGCAAACAAGGATAATTTGACTTTTTTCTTTCCAATTTGGATGCCCTTTGTATCTTTCTCTTGTCTGATTGCTCAAGCTAGGAATTTTAGTAATATGTTGAATAACAGTGGTGACAGCGGGCAGCCTTATCATTTTCCCGATCTTAGAGGAAAGAGTTTTGAGTTTTTCCCCATTTAGTATCATACTAGCTGTGGGTCTGTCATATTTTGCTTTTATTAGGTTGAGGTGTGTTCCTTCTTTACCTAATTTTTTGAGAGTTTTTATCATGAAGAGATGTTGAATTTTATCAAATGCTTTTCCAGCGTCAGTTGAAATGGTCATATGGATTTTATCCTTCATTCTGTTGATATGATGTATCACATTGATTGATTTGCATATGTTAAACCATCCTTGCATCCCAGGGGATAACTCCCACTTGGTCGTGACGAATGACCTTTCTAATGTATTGTTGAATTATTTGGTTTGCTAGTATTTTGTTGAGGATTTTCGCATCAGTATTCATCAGACGTATTCACCTGTAAGTTTTTTGTTTGTTGTTGTTCTTGTTTTTTTGTGGCTTTGTCTGGTTTTGGTAACACATTAACACTGGCCTCATAGGATGAGTTTGGAAGTAGTCCCTCCTCCTCCGTTTTTCAGAATAGTTTGAGAAGGATTGGTATTACTTCTTTAAATGTTTGGTAGAATTCAGCAGCAAAACCATCAGATCCTGGGCTTTTCTTTACTGGGAGAGTTTTTATTATGCTTTCAGTCTTGTTACTTGTTATTGGTTTGTTCAGATTTTGGATTTCTTCATGGTTCAATCTTGGTAGGTTTTGTGTATCTAGGAATTTGCCTGTTGGTTCTAGTTTTTCCAATTTATTGGCACATTGTTGCTCACGGCAGCCATTAATGATCGTTTGAATTTCTGCACTATCAGTTGTAATGTCTGTTTTTTATTTCGGTTTTATTTATTTGTATCTCCTCTCTTTTTTTCTTAGTTTGGCTAAAGGTTCATTCATTTCATTTAACTTTTCAAAGAACTAATTTTTTGTTTCATCTTTTGTATTTTTTTTTAAATTTCAGTTTTATTTCTGGTCTGATCTTTATTATTTTTTTCTTCTAATTTTGGATTTGCTTTGCTATTGCATTTCTAGTTCTTTAAGATGCATCATTAGATTGTTTATTTGAAGTTTTTCTCTTTTTTGACGTAGACACAGGTATACATTTTCCTCTTAGTTCTGCTTTTGTGTATCTCAAAGGTTATCTCATGTTTCCATTATCATTTGTTTCAAGAAAGTTTTCAATTTCCTTCTTAATTTCTTATTGACCCACTGGTCATTCAGGAGCAAATTGTTTAGTTTTTATGTATTTATGTAATTTCTAAAATTCCTATTGTTATTAATTTCTAGTTTTATTCCATTGTGGTCAGAGAAGATGCTTGATATTATTTCAATTATTTTGAATGTTTTAAGACTTGTTTTTTGACCTAATATCATCTATCCATTGGCATAGTAAAAGAATGTGTATTCTCCAGCTCTTGGATGAAATGTTCTATAAATATTTATTAGATCCATTTGGTCTATAGTGCAGATTAAGTCTTGGCTGAAATTTAACTTGGTAAAAAATGATACAGTACATATTTTTGTTAACTCAAATTTTGCCAAAATAGTATTCCTCCTAAGAAAGTCTTCTAGAATCTATTAATGAATAGCTATGACTGATTATGATTCAATATTGATATTATGAAATTACTCCTGTTTATGATTGAATCAGCCAGATGATATTTGTAAAAATGTTCTCTCAAAAATGTATTCTTTTTTCTCTCACTCTTCTTTTTCTTGAAAAAAAGAAATGAAACTAATTTAAATCAGAAACTCATTTAAATCCTTTTTTGACTCATCTTCCTAATGTAAAATTGGACCGTACTCATTGTTTTCTACAATTGCCTTGAAAAATATCTTAGATAAAAATAACTCTTAATTTTTTAGTTCAAGTATTATTGGTGGGAGATTTTAACTACTAACCCATTTTAACTCTTCCATTCAGTCTGCTTATAGGCCTCTAAAGAACCATTACTATGAGTGAGTCATTGCTGAAGTACTGAGTCAAATCTGACACCCCAACTGTTATTAGTAATTTACAGAGAGGAGATTTGCAGGGTCAGTGAAAGTGTGTGTGTAAGGGGACTTCTATGTTTTACTTTAATGACTTATGAATATCTTACAATGTGCATGTGTTTGTTTATTGCCCTTCAAGATGTGGTTTTGAATTGTGCATGTAACCGTGCATATTACTGTGTATGGTGAATGATAATTGTGCACAGTCCATGTTATTATGCATGTTATTTGCGTATTTTAAGCTAAAAATGACATACTTGATGTTAATAGAGACATGTATGGCTTAAATCAGTGCAAATGTATTAAAGCAGTATATAGATAGGCAATAAGTGTTAAGTATGCAAGTCAAAAGAAACAAGGGCATTTGACCCTGTACTGAATATTCATAACAGGAGATTTCAAACCTTTAGTTAGAAAATAGACAAATAGCCTGTGGAGGGCTTTTTTGGGCTAGCAGGATAAATACAAGAGTAGCTTTTGATTTTTGACAATCTGAAAGGGTTTCATGGATGAAGTGGTGGGATTTTTGTAGTGCTTTAAATGCTTCTTGAGAAACAGTACCCTACAAATAGTGTACTGAAACAAGGTGTGTTCGCAACATGTGTCTCTCTTATCAGTTGGGGTTTTTTGGTTGCTGGAAAGAGAAATGCTATATGGCTAACATCATGAAAAAATGAAATACACTGGAAGCATATTAAGTAATTCACAGAAATTAAAGGCAGGATTAAGCAACCAAACTTTAAGAACAAGAACTGGGACAGTGAGAGGACTCTCAATTAAAACATGGTTCCTGGGAAATTGGAATAGTTAGGTTCCAGCTGTTGTGTTTGGCCCTTCTCTAGATTTAAACTCTCAGGAGTAAGATTCTGATTGGACAATCTTGTATTGAGTTACCAAGGCACAATAACTAACAGCTCATCAGAGCTACTGAGACTGAGGGGGGGGTTGCTCTCCAAAAGAGGCATAGGTGTGTTTGCCATAGGAAGAGGAAAGAGCGCTGGACAGGCAAATATAATGGACCTGCCACAGACAGTGATGGTGCTTTGTAGTTCCACACACACACACACACACACACACACACACATATTGCATTTTAGGTTTTGGGGTACATGTGAAGAACATGCAGGATTGTTGCATAGGTACACACATGGCAGTGTGGTTTGCTGCCTTCCTCCCCCATCACCTATATCTCGCATTTCTCCCCATGTTATCCCTCCCTAACACTCCACCCCCCACCGCTGTCCCTCCCCTAGATCCCCCCCACAGACCTCAGTGTGTGATGCTTCCCTCCCTGTGTCCATGTGTTCTCATTGTTCAACACCCACCTATGAGTGTTCTTTTTTAAAAAGTGAAAAAAAAAAAGATCTGAGTGGTCTCTGAAACTATATTTATACACACTTATATATGCAGACATACACATTCACACATACATATTTTATATACTGCTTTTAGATAATCTCTGCCACTTTTTCCTTCATTCACTATTCTTGTTGATATATTGAGTGATACACTACAGTCTTTTCTCTCCTCAAAGAAAAAAATTAGAATGGATTAGACGCTTTTAGTGTGCCTCAGCCACTTGGAAATAGCAAGATAGTGCATAGACACCAACTCTGTGAGCTTTAATTCAAGAAGGAAAATGGGAATCCACTGGTAGCATAAAGGACATCCCAGATCCTGGTGGGGAGATGTGGGCAAACAGCCCTATGACACAGACTGGCTGATAAAAGTAAGTGAAGCCCCAGTAGGTAAGAGAGTCAGAGAACCTCCCTCTGTGACATACTTCGCCACTGGGGATTTGAGCAACCCAGGTTAAGGAAGACCACTCTTTCAGGTCCTGGAGGTAACTTAGGGAGAGGCTCAGAGATGCTGTGAGGGAAAGACACCAGAAAAAGTTGCAAACATTTTCCTAGATCTGTGACTGAGAACAAGACACAGTATTTAATCTGGGTTCATATAAAATCAGCCATTCTGTGGTGAGCTGGCAGCATGGCCACGTAGCCAGTTTAGTCTTGGACCAGCAATTTAACTGCTTGCTCCGGAGCAGGGTAGGGGCCACCACACAGAACTGTGGAAAGTGCCTCAACATTTGGCACTGGAATTTTGCTCTTCCCCATCACAGTTCTGGATGATGAGACCTGCAGCCAGGGCCAGCTTGACAGCCTGGATCTGGTCTTCATGAGCCATTGCTGGGTGCTCCAGCCTGTTCCCCTGAGATTTTGGTACTGCAGGGTCCTCTCTGTTCCACAGCCAGCCAGATCTCCAGGTTTTTTGAGCATCTCTTCACCTTGGTCAACAGCCTGAGTCACCCCACTTTTCCTATGCACAGATCTTAGTGCAGTAGGGCCCTCTTTGCTCTACACATGTGCAGATCTCCAGGAATTTGGAGCAACTGCCAGCATAGACTTACAGCCTGAGTCATCCCACCTTTCTGTGCAGGGATCTGGATACCCAGATCCAGAGGGGTGAGGGGGTGCCCTCTGCCTCATACCCAGGCAGATCTCCAGGCATTTGAAGCCCCTATTTGCCTGGTTCAACAGCCAGAATTGCCCCACTGTTTTCGTTAGAGATGTTGGTGCAGATGTCTCCATTCCACATCCAGGCATTTAGAGCACCTGCCCACCTGGAACACCCACCCAAGCTGCTCCACACTTCCTGTGCAGAGAGATTCTTCTGTAGGATGATCCTCTCTGCTCCACATCCAGGCAGATATACAGCCATCTGGAGTGTCCACTTTCCAGGATTAGAAGTCTAGGCTGCCCCACCCTAGCTCGATGCAGAGAACTCAGGGCCAAGGAGATTTCCCAGTTCCATGCGTATGTATGTATACCTCTGGGTGGTTGGTGGCTGCCCACTGGATTCTCTCTCAGCACTGGTGTGTGTGACTAACCATCAGGGGACCTGTAGATGTACTTGTCCTTCTTTCCCTTCTCCTCCACCCCCTCCTCCCAGGGCTGAGGAGGGGAGCTCAGACCACTGTGCTTTCCAGGAATCAGTCCATTCCCTGAGACAACAGAGAGCTTCTACCAGTTCAAGGTTCAAGCATGTACTCAGGCCATAGCTGGCTCTTACCCATAGCGCCATCTACTGACTTGTAGGTCAAACTGCATAGCCCAATATGAAATCTGCCAACAGAAGTGCATAGTGCTGTAGGGTCAAAGTCAAAAGACCTTGCCCAGCATTCTCTACAGTGACACACTCTAGGGAAGGGGGTAAAGAGAAAGGGAAAGAAGGAAAAAAAGAAACAGTATTACAGACAACAAAAAATCCTACCAACATAGAAATAACTGCAGAATTTCCAACATCTCCAAATGATAAGGAACTGGCACAAGAATTCTGACACCATAAAAATTCTGAAAGTAGTGACACCACCAAAGGGCCTCACTAAGTCTCCATCAATGGTTTATAACCAAAATGGAAACTCAAAATGACAGATAAAGAATATAAAATATGGATTCCAAGGAAGCTCAACGAGATCCAAGACAAGGTTAAAAATCAACACAAAGAAACCTCTAAAGCAATCCAGGAAATGAAGGGAGAGATAAACATCTTAAAAACAAATCAATCAGAGCTTCTGGAATTGAAAAACTCACTTAAGAATTTTCAAAATACAATTGAAGACTTTATCAGTAGCTTTGCCAACTGAAAGAGGACTTTCAGAGATTAAAAAAGGATTTTGAACTAATCCAGTAAGTTAAAAATAAAATGAAGAAAAAATTAAAATAAATGAACCAAATCTTTGAGAAATATGGGATATTGTAAAGCATACAAACATACAAATTATTACTGTTTCTGAGAGAGAGGGAGAGAAGAAAACAACCTGTAAAAGGTATTTGAATGAAAAATTTAAGAAAATTTTTCTAACCTTGCTAGAGAGGTAGATATCCAACTATAAGAAATTCAGAGAATACCTATCAAATACTATACAAAAGTAACATCCCTAAGACATATAGTCAGCAGACTGTCAAAATCCAGTGCTAAAGAAAAAAATTTAAATATAGCCAGAGTAAAAGGTCGGATGATGTATAAAAGGAACTCCATCAGGCTAACAGTAGTTTCAGCGGAAACCTTACATACCAGAAGAGATCAAGGCATATTTTCAGCATTCTTAAAGACAAGAAATTTCAATCAAGAATTTCATATTTCATCAAACTAAGCTTCATAAGTGAAAGAGAAATAAAATATTTTTTTTAGAGAAGCAAGCACCAAGGGAATTTGTTACCACTAGACCAACTTTACAAGACATTTTTAAGGGAGTTCTAAACACGGAAATGAAAGAACAATACCTGCTACCACAAAAACACACTTACATACATAGCCCACAGACTTAAGAAAGCAACCAAACAGTAGAAACTACAAAGCAACAAGGCCAACAACTTCATGGTGGGATCAAAAGCTTGCATGTCAATACTAGAATATAAGTGCTCTAAACATTCCACTTAAATGGGACAGAGTGACAAGTTGGATAAAAAAGCAAGACCCATCCATCTGCTGCCTTCAAGAGACCTATTTCACATATAATGACACCCATAACATCAAAGTAAAGGGTTGGAGAAAGATCTGTTATGCACAAAGAACACAAAAAAGAGCAGGGGTAAGTATTCTTATATTAGATGAAACAGACATTAAATCAATGATGGTAAAAAAGGACAAAGAAGGGCATTACATAATAATAAAGGACCAAATTCAATAAGAAGACTGAACTATCTTAAATATACACACATCCAACATTGGAGGACCTGTATTCATAAGGTACCTCTAGACCTACTAAAAAATGTAGGCAGTCACACAATAATACTGAGGGATTTCAACACCTGACTGACAGCATTAGAAAGTTCATTGAGGCAGAAAGCTGGCAAAGAAATTTTGGACTTAAATTCAACACTTGACATCTACTGAATACTTTACCCATTAACCACAGAATATACATTCTCATGTGCACATGGAACATACTCCTAGATGGACCACATGCTTGGCCATAAAGCAAGTCTCAATAAAATAAAAAAACTGAAGTCATACCAACTATAATTTCAGACCACAGTGGAATAAAAATAGAAATCATTACCAAGAAGATCTCTCAAAGCCGCAAAGTTACATGGAAATTAAACAACTTGCTCTTGAATGAATTTTGTGGAAACAGTGAAATTAAGGCAGAAATAAAAAAATACTGTCAACGCCAGGCATGGGGTGTCACACCTGTAATCCAGTATTTTGGGAGGGCGAGGTGGGTGGATCATGTGGTCAGGAGTTCAAGACCGGCCTGGCCAAGATGGTGAAACCCTGTCTCTACTAAAAATACAGAAACATTAGCCAGGCATGGTGGTGGGTGCCTGTAATCCCAGCTACTTGGGAGGCTGAGGCAGAGAATCGCTTGAACCTGGGAGGCAGAGGTTGCAGTGAGCCAAGATCATGCCACTGCACTCCAGCCTGGGTGACAGAGCATGACTCCGTCTCAAATATATATATAGTCAAATAAATGAAAATAGAGACACAACATACCAAAATCTCTGGGAATACAGCATAAGTAGTGTTAAGAGGAAATTTTACAGTGCTCAACACTTACCTCAAAACGTTAGATCTCAAATTAATGATCTAACATTGCACCCAGAGAAACTAGAAAAATAAGAACGAACTAACCCAAAGCTAGCAGAATAAATCACTTAAGTCAGAACAGAATGGAATGAAATTGAGACCCAAATATCCACACAAAAAAATCAAAGAAACCAAAAGTAGGCATTTTGAAAGAACAAACAAGATTGATAGATTGCTCTCTAAATTAAGAGAGAAAGTCCAAATAAGCACAATCAGAAATGGTAAAGGTGACATTACAGCTGATTCCACAGGCATACAAAAGATTCTCAGAGACGATTATGAAAACCTGTATGTACTCAAACTAGCAAATCTAGAGGAAATGAATAAATTCCTGGAAACACACAACCTTCCAAGATTAAATCAGGAAGAAATTGAAACCTTGAACAGACTAGTATCAAATTCCAATATTCAATCAGCAATAAAAAACTTCCCACCAAAAAGAAGCCCTGAACCAGATGGATTAACAGCCAAATTCTACCAGATGTATAAAAAAGACCTGGCACTAATCCTACTGAAACTACTCCAAAATTTGAGGAGGAGGAACTCCTCCATAACTCATTCTATAAAGCCAGGATTACCCTGATACCAAAGCCTGGCAAAGATATAACAAAGAAACAAACCTATTAGCCATATCCCTGATGAACACAGATGCAAAAATCTTGAAAAGAAAATACTAGCAAACTAAATCTAGCAGCACATCAAAAAGTGAATGCGCCATGATCAAGTAGGATTCATTGCTTGTATGCAAGTTTTGTTCAACAAACACAAATCAATAAATGTGATTCACCACATAAACAGAATTAAAAACAAAATCATACAGTCATCTCAATAGATGTGGAAAGCTTTTGATAAAGTCTGTATCATCCCTTTTTGATAAAATCCCCCAGGAAATTAAGCATTGAAGAAATACACTTCACAACTTTAAGAGCCATCTATGACTAACCCATATGAGACATGATACTAAGCAGTCAAAAACTGGAAGCATTCCCTTTGAGAACAGGGGGATGCTAACTCTAACCACTTCTATTCAACATAGTACTGGGAGTCTTTATCAGATAAATCAGGCAAGAGAAAGAAATAAGATATCCAAATAGGAAAAGAAGGAGTCAGACTCACTCTCTTTGCTCATGATATGATTCTAGACCTAAAAAACCTTAAAGACTCTGTCAAAAGGTTGCTGGAACTGATAAATGACTTCAGTGAAGTTTCAGCATTTAAAATCAATGCACAAAAATCAGTAGCATTTTTATATATTAATAATGTTTAAGCTGTGAGCCAAATCAAGAACACAATCTCACTGATAAATGACTTCAGTGAAGTTTCAGGATACACAACCAATGTATAAAAATCAGTAGCATTTCTATATATCAATAATGTTTAAGCTGGGAGCCAAATCAAGAACACAATCTTATTTAAAATAGCTTCAATAAACAAACACAAAATACTTAGGAATACATCTAACCAAAGAGGTGAAAGATCTCCACAAGGACAACTATTGAATCCTGCTGAAAGAAGTCATAGATGACACAAATAAATGGAAAAACCATTTGTGCTCATGGATTAAAATAATTAATATTATTAAAATGGCCATACAGTCCAAAGCAATTTACAGACTCAGTGTTACTCCTGTCAAGCTACCAATATCATTTTTCACAGATTCAGAAAAAACTATTTTAAAATTCATATGGAACCAAGAAACAGCTCAAATAGTCAAAGCAATCCTAAGCAAAAAGAACAAAGCCAGAGGCATCACATTACCTGACCTCAAACTATATAAAAAGACTACAGTAACTAAAACAGCATTGTACTGGTACAAAAACAGACAAATAAACCAATGGAACAGAATAGAGGACTCGGAAATAAAGCCACACACACATCTGATCTTTAACAAAGTTAACAAAAGTAAGCAATAGGGAAAGGACTCCCTATTTAATATTATAGCTGGCTAGCCATTTGCAGAAGAATGAAACTACTCCTACCTTTCAGTGTATACAGAAATTAACTCAAGATGGATTAAAGACTTAAATGTAAGACCTTGAAATATAAGAATCCTTGAAGAAAACCTGGGAAACACAGTATTTGATATCAGCCTTGGAAAATAATTTATGAGTGTGTCTTCAAAAGCAGTTGCAACAAAAACAAAAATTGACAAGGAGAATGTAATTAAATTAAAGAGCATATATACAGCAAAAGAAACTATCAATAGATTAAATAGACAACCCACAGAATGAGAAAAATATTTGCGAACTATGCATCTGACAAAGGTCTTATATCCAGAATCTATAGGAAACTTAATTGAACAAGCAAAAAGCATATAACACCATTTAAAAATGGGCAAACATGAACAGACACTTCTCCAAAAGAGACATACAAGCCAGCAAACGTGAAAATGCTCACTATCACTAATCATCAGAGAGATGCAAATCAAAACCACAAGGAGGTACCATCTCTCACTAGTCAGAATGGTTACCACTAAAAAGTCAAAAAATAACAGATGCTGACAAGGCTGCAGAGAAAATGGAATGCTTATACGCTGTTAGTGGGAATGCAAATTCATTCAGCCACTATGGAAATGTCTCAAAGAACTTTAAACTGCTATTCAACCCAGCAGTCTCATTACTGGGTATATATCAAAAAGAAAATAAATCGTTCTACTAAAAAGACACATGCACTTGTATGCTCACCACAGCACTGTTCACAATAGCAAAGACATGGAATCAATTTAAGTGCTCATCAGTTGTGGATTGGATAAAGAAAATGTGGTACATATACACCATTGAACACTTTGCAGCCATAAAAAGAATGAAAAATTATATCCTTTGCAGGAATATAGATGCAGCTGGAGGCCATTGTTCTAAACAAATTAACAGAGGAACAGAAAACCAAATACCTCATGTTTTTACTTACAAGGGTGAGCTCAACAATAGGTACTCAACGGATATAAAGATGGGAACGATGGACACTGAGGACAGTGGGGGAGGTAGGAAGGATGGCAATGGGTGAGAAACTATTGGGTCCTGTGCTCAGTACCTGGGTGATGGGATCAGTCATACCTCAGTCCTCAGCATCATGCAATATACCAAAGAAACAAACCTGCAAATGTACTCCTGAATCTAAAATAAAAGTTGTAACTATCAAAAATGGAAAAATTTAAAGAAATGCCTGAGCTCCCAAAGATACTGTTTTTTGTTTGTTTGTTTGTTTTTTGAGACAGAGTCTCACACTGTTGCCCCAGCTGGAGTGCAATGGTGTGTGTGATCTTGGCTCACTGCAACCTCTGCTTCCCAGGTTCACTTGATTCTCCTATCTCAGCCTCCCAGGTAGCTGGGATTACAGGCGCATGCCACCACCTGGCTAATTTTTTGTATTTTTAGTAGAGATAGGGTTGGCCAGACTGCTCTCAAACTCCTGACCTCATGATCCACCCACCTCGGCTTCCCGAAGTGCTGGGATTACAGGTGTGTGCCACCACGTCCGGCCCTGATATATTGTTATAGAGTGCAACATATGACAGGTACATAGGTCAGCGTAATATGGGAAGTTGATTTTTGTTCGTTAATAAATGTAGTTTACCTCTTTTAGACTAAGAGGTATGTTCTCACATCATGTTTTAGTGAAGTTTATATTGACTTGTATAAATAATCTCATCCACCTGTAGGAGGAGATTATCCTGCTGAAATAAGCTTTTCCTTCTGGTATACTGTTTAGCTTCTGATCCAGGACTTGATTCACTATAATTAAAAACATGTACAGTGCTGTTAACAAATATCTAAAGCTTGCACTTACTTTTGTGAATAGACTTTTAAACATAGATTCTTATTATACTTTAATAATGGGAAGAAATTTCTTACTGCATTTCACAGTCTATAGACAAAATAATAGAAGATATCTTCTGAAGTTATTGACAGATCTTTCACATTCCAGCTTTCTGATTCTCAAACTCTCTTGGCATAAGTCTCACATGGGATGCTTGCTAAAAATACACATTTCTGGGCTGCCTTTTAGCTATTTGAATTTGGTAGGTCTCTTAAGGGGTCAAGATTCTAGTTTTATCAAATATTCCATATGATTATGATACAAATGGTCTGTGTACCATAATCTTGACAACCCTCTTATGGGTGATTTTATATTAGCTTATAAATAGTGTCAGAGATGTAAGAATTATGTACAATTAGTTCAAAGGCATGGCCTTGAAGTATTGGAACAGGGAACATTCAGATTATTTACTTCTGAACTGCTCTTTTACCTGTGTGGCTAAGAATTCTGTTATTACTAAAAATATTAGGTAGCTTCATGGAGAGGTTAAAGAGAAAAGAAACTTTGGAAGTGAATCTTACATGCTCAAATAATATTTTAGTTCTAGATGCATCTCATAATAAGTGTGTGTGTGTGTGAAAGAGAGAGAGAGAGAGAGAGAGAGAATATTTCGGGGTGAGTTAGAATGTTCTGTTTTTTTCTTGTTTTTGTTTGGAGTACATTAGTATCCTCTGGTGAATGTGGTTTAATAGTATGCCCAAACTGTAGTTTCATTCTTTATTCCTTTGAAAGTTGTATTCTCATTCATGTACTTTTTCTTCTGAAAACAAATTCTTTTTTACAAGCTTTTCTAGTAACAATCTTTTTATGACTTCTGTTTCTCTCAACATAAGGTGATTTGAGTTCTGATGTCTTTTTTTTTTTTTTCCATTACCATGAGTGGAGCTGGTGCTATCATTGCTACAATGGCAGGGATGCTGGGAAATCTGATTTCAATTCCTAAGAGCACTGTAGATGGCTTTAAAAGTTATAAGGAGTTGTTAGACCAGAATGGGATTTAGAAATCATAGAGTGGTTACTTTTGAGCAAAATCATAAATATTGCCAGCCTCGAAATATAGTGTTAGCTCTCTAAGACAAAGGACACATTTTACTTAACATGTTATGTGGAAGACACTTAGTTATATACTGGTCTTTTTAGTTATGTCTGAATGTAGTCACAATTATCCGCAGAAGCGTCTGCATGTACAAAGAGAATTTAGAGAGCTAAGGGCCAAATTTCAGTGGATATCGACATTTTACAAATTTCAATAGCCTTTGAAAGCCTCAAGCATGAAAAACAAATCTTTTTATCTTTTAACTGAGCTGAGAATAGGCCCTTGAGGCACAAATACTGACATCTTTAGTGATGTGAATTCAGAAATGTGTTTAATTTTTCATTTGTTCAAATTATTGAGACAAACTTTTGGATGATGTTAAAATTAGGTTGGTCAGTTTTTATGTTAATGTAAATAGATATTTTTTTCGGATGATAATCATTAACCTATTAAAAGAAAAGTTGAGATTTTATTGGATGCTGCTTTGTTATATTTTAAATATTAGTGCTTTATTTGCAGATCTTTGAATATCTATAAATATTATGACATATTTAGAGTATAAAAATATACTTTTCTTAAAAAACTCAGCTAATATTTTGTGAATTCTTCTTTGTTAATAATTTATGGGCTATGTTTTGATAAAATATTTTTAATATTTAACATAATATATCCTAAAAGACTCTCCTTGATGTCTCTTCAGTTATATCACTTCATAAAAAAGTAAGAGATAGATAGGAAAATGTTTTACAAGTTCTCCAGAAGAGTATAGTTACATTCTGTAAAACATAAGTAGTGACATATTAAAGTAGAAAATAAGGTGCTAATTCTACTGCACATCGAGGCCTTGCTTACCCTACATTTTTAATCGTGATATAAAATATATTCTGGATTTTGTGGTAGCGTCTGTGTATGCATTTCCAGAGTAGAGGTTTCTATAACCTCACGTGACAGAATAAAGTATATTTGCATTTGTTCTTAGTAGAACATATTTCTAACAGCTTTATCTTTCCTTCCTTCCATCATAAATTTGTGGATTATATAGGAAAGAAATCTTTGATTAATTATATTAAACATCTGATAACATCCCTTTATACAAGCAGTGTGTGCTTTAGATTAAAGCCTCTGGCAGCTGCCAAAGGTGGGACCTGAAATGACACCTGGAAAAAATCTTGGATGTTAGAATTGTTATCGCCCAAAGTGAGTGAGAGAGAAGTTTCTTTAAATTTTGGATTTCAGAAATATGATATCAAAATGGAGGTTTTCCTTGATATGTAGTTGAATGTTTATTTTTATAATAAGTCAGTTTTAAGTATATTTGAGTTGAAATATAAAGAATTATCATCTTTGGAAACCAAACAGGAGACAGGTGTATACAAAAGGACAAAAATCTACATGAAATGGGAAGGCCATTGGGTCACCACTCTCTTATATCCCAGCCATTCAAAGAACCTTCTCACTATGTTTAATATCTTCCCTCTAGATATTTCAATGGAATTAAAATGAACAGGTACAGTATAATTGATGGCCTCTGACACTAAGTTGTATTGGTCTTGGTGGGCTGGAAAATCTAAGTTCCATAATGGTGGTAGGATTTATGATACTGGGAGTGGCAGGCACTTTTATATACCTATGCCGTATAGTTGGATGCTTGCGAGGATTAATATCCAATAGGAAACAAGCCTTCAACAGATTACAGAGGTTGGAAGGGATCATGGTGATGCTAGTCTTGTCTTTATAAAATTAAAGAAGAGAAGGTGAGATCTGAATGCTATGGTCAGGATAATCCACAAGATGGAGTTATTTTACACTGGTAAAACGTCTTTAAAATGAACACTTGACTTGAGTGAACAATACGGCTTTCAGCAAGAGAAAGCCCAAAGTAAGAACACTTAATTTATTACATTCAAAGGTATGACTAGAAAACCACACAAGAACTACTGCTTTGATGATGCATTAATCATTCCAGATTTTATCTGGTTATTTTGCCAAGTCTGTAGGTTGAAGAATTCTTTTGTAAGATTAAGTAAGCACCATTCTTATGCCATGTTTGCAGGAGCTACAACTGAGAAAGTTCTAATATTTTTTTGTTGTTGTTTACAGATTTACAACTCATTTCAAAAGATTAATGGGAAAACTTTTAAAAAATGTTTCCCCATTATAGTCATTTTTGATATCTGGCACTTTATAGTGACTGGTACATAGTAGGTCCATAGCACATTTGTAGTTGACAAGATTGCTTACATGGAAAGATGTAGACCAGAAATCGTGCTGTATTGAGCTAGGAAATAATGTGTTAATTTGCCTCCATGCAGAGTCCTTGCTGTATAGTAGGTTTCTATTATGATTCTGTCTTTTAACCAGGCTTAAATATATGTTCCAAAAAGTGTCCTTTTCCAAAATGGTTTTTAATGTTCTAAGATCTGGGTTGGCAGCACATTTAATATATATAGGTTACTGTGAGAAAGTTTCTTTTTTTGCTGCAGGTTATTAAAAAATAACTGAAAGAGGTAGGTCATGTTCTGATTATTTTCTAGGTATTTTTTTTTTTGCAGCCGTTATTATTGAGTTAAACTTTGTATCCTTACCTGTGATATTTCTACAAAACAGTGTTTTGAAGGAGTTTGAGAAATAATTTCCTTTTTTTTCTTTTGTTAAAAGGTAGTCAGTGTCACCTGCATTCCTTTTAAACACTTAGCTAATAGTATATAAAATGTAAGCTTATTAATAATGTAAACCTGGCTTTTCAGTTTAAGTAATAAATAACTGATTGAGCCCCACCCTATCTGAGAGCAGAGGTACCACAGCTGCACCTTCTTCCCCATTCTGCTGATCTGCAGCTGTTTCTGCCATTTCTCTCTTTTCCAGCCAGAGCTGCCAGGTCCCTGCAATGACTGTGCAGACCCCACAGATCCTGGGACTATTCCACATACTTCCATGCCTTACATATTGGTGTCACTACTGCAGTGAGTGTGCCTGTTCCATGATTCCAAGTGTTATGGTTGTTCTGCACATCCCCAAGCCTTGGACCCTGTCTATGCAGCTGCTTAGCATACTGAGGCCTTAGACACTCACACCATCATTATGGTTAGTGTACCTGTGCCTCAGACCTAGACATTGCTGCCACTGGGTATGTGCCCACATGTCAGACCTGCTAAAACGGATCCCCCTTCATCATGACTTCTTCCATGAGGCAAAAGGATAACTAGAGGACCCAGCAACCTTGCCATTAAGGACACCAAGAGTCCTTGTTGCTGCTAGGTACGCCTGTGACCTTGGCTGCTAAAGATCCTCATAGTCTTTGCTGATGCTGACCTAGCTGATGTAACTGTGGAGATTTCACTGTTTTATCTCCCTGAAACCAGAATTACTACTAAGCACCCACACCCTGAGCCAGAGATGCCACACCCCAGTTGGCAGCCTCACACTCAACCTTAGGTAAATATTTTTCTGAAGTCAGTTCATAAAGTCTGGAAGAGGAGACTGCTCCCTCAAATGTGCAGGTGTCAATGCAAGGCTACAGTAAATGCAAAACATCAAGTAAACATGACATCACCAAAGCAACATGATAATTTTCTAGTATCTGACTATAAAGAAATGGAAATCTATGAAATGTCTGACAAAGAGTTCATAATAATTCTTTAAGGAAATTAAGGGAGCTAAAAGACAACACAGATAGAAAATTCAACAAAATCAGAAAACAATACATGAACAAAACAAGAATTTCAACAAAGATATAGAAATCATAAAAATAGAACCAAACAGAAATTCTGGAGCTGAAGAATACAATGAATGGAATGAAAAAATCAATAGAGAGTGTTAGCAGCACACTCAATCAAGGAGAAGAAAAAAATCTAAAAATGTAAGGACAAGTGGTTTGAAGTTTTCTAGTCAAAGGAGGAGGACAAAGCATGAAAAGGAATGAAGAAAACTTATGAGACTCATGAGACATCATTCAGAAAACTAAAATACAAATTATGAGAGTTCAAGAAGGAGAAGAGACAGAGAAAGGAGAAGAAAGCTATTTAAAGAATAGCTGAAAGCTTCCCAAATCTTGGGAGGGAAATTAACATTCTAGTTCATGAAAGCTATAAAGTCTTCCAACATGATAAACCCAAAGATGACTATACTGTGACACACTGTAATCAAATTGTCAAATGTCAAAGACAAAGATACAATTTTGAAAGCAGCAAGAGAAAAGCAACTCATCACATACAAGGTAACCTCTATAAGACTGACAGTGTATTTTTTTTTTAAGCAGGCCAGGAGTGAGTGGGATGATATATTAAAAGTTCTGAAAGAAATAACAATGATACTATACATTGTAGAATTATTTGAAAGAGAAATAGTGACTTTCCTAGATAAACAAAAACAGAGAGAGTTTGTCACCACTAGACTTACTTTGCAAGAAATGCTTAAGGGACTTTTTGTATTGAAATGAAAACATGCTAAACAACAACAAAAAGCATATGAAAGCATAAATATAACAGGTACAGCCAAATATATGGACATGTACAAATTAATGTAAAAGTGGTGCATAAATTACTTTTAATATTAACACATACATTAATAGATAAAAATTTTTGTTAGTGATTACACAGTATGATGAGAAACACACTCTATAAGAACATGAAATGTATATATGGGGAGTAAAAGTATAGTGTTTTTATATTAGATTGAAGTTAAGTTGTTATCAACTTAAAACAAAAGGTTAAGCCTTGAGCTAACAATAAAGAAAAAGCCTATAATAGGCACACAAAAGATAAAGAATATAAATCAAAGCAAATCACTACAAAAAATAGAATAACAAAAGGAGATAAAAGAGGGAGATGAAACCACTGTAAGACAAAGAGAAAACAACTAACAAAATGGTAACAGTCTGTCCTCACCTAAAAATAATTTCTTTAAATATAAATGAATTAAACTCACTACCAAACAAAAGTCATAGGATAGAATGGCTGAATGGACAAAAAGTAAGATTCAGTCATATGTTGCCTACAAGAGACTCACATTAGAATTAAAGACACATAGGCTAAAAGTGAAGGGATATAAAAAGATATTTTATGCAAATAAACAAAAGAAAACAATGGTGGCTATATTTATATTCAACAAAATAGTCATTAAATCTAAAACTTCATCTAGAGGAAAGAAGGTCATTATACATTGATAAAAGTGTTAAGTCAACAGTAAGTTATAACAGTTATAAGTATATACACACCCAATGTTACAGCATCAAAATATTTAGGTAAAATATTTGTAATTATCTAAATGATAGATCTGAAGGCAGAAATTGATAGATCTGAAGGCAGAAATTGAAAGCAATACAGTAACACTTGGGGACTTCAGTACCATACTTACAAGAATAGGTAGAACATTCAAATATTGAATATCAACCATAAACAGATGACTTAAACAGCACTGTCTAGCAAAAGGGTCCTGTCTGATGTACACAGAACTTTTCAGTACACACAGAACATTCTCCAGGTTAGGTCACATATTAGGTCACAAAACAAATCTTAACAAATTTGAGAAAGTGAAAATCTGTCCAAAATAAAACCATTTTTTTTTTTTGTGAGCACAGTGCAATGAAAGGTGAAATTAGTAACAGCGAGGAAGTAAAAAATTCACAAATACATGGAAACTAAGCTCTACACTGCTGAACAACCATTGGATCAAAGAGAAAATTAAAAGGGAATGTGAAGTGTGTCTCAAAACAAAGGAAAATTAAAACACAGCATATCAAAGCCCATGGGATGCAGCAAAAGCATTAATAAGAGGAATCTCTGTAGCTATAAATGCCTATGTTAAGAAAAAAAAACTTTACACCTCAGAGAACTAGAAAAACAAGAATAAGCTAAGCCAGTGTTAGCATAACGATGGAAACATTAAAAATTAGAAAACAAAGCAAATAGAGAATTAAAAACACAAAAAATCAACGCAGCTAAAAGTTGTTTTTCAAAAGATATATACAAATTTTTAAAAACCCTTAGCTAGCCTAAGAAAAAGAGAAAGAAGATTCAGATAGTTAATATCAGAAATGTAAGTGGAGACATTAAAATGAATTTTTCTGAAATAAAAATCATAAGGACTGTTATAAACAATTATATGCTGAAAAACCAGACTACATAAAAGAAATGGATCAATTTTGAGAAACTTCCTTTTTTTTTGAAAAAAGTTGAATTTTATTAAGAATAGTTAACATTTTTAGGTACGCAAATCTAATAAATATATATAAATTCCAAATCACTAGTGACAGTTTCTTTATTAATCTTTTAAAATAAACCAGGACTGCTAGATAACTTGTTATATTTGTAATAGCAAAGTAATTATAGTATGACATTTCAACCAAAAATATAAAAGTAGGCTGTTCTATAAAAGAGCAAGTTGTGATATTTGCCAAAGTAGTGTTCTTGCTATTTATATATTTATCTTAATAGATTGCAATCTGATTGTAGAAAAATAGCCAATGTCATACGTTGATTTGTTCCCATTTTTTGGCTGCTGTGTTTCAAACTACCAAAATTGTATCAGGAGGAAATAGAAAACCTGAAAAGAACAATAACAAAGAGATGTTTGAATAGTAATGAAAAGTCTCCCAACAATGAAAAGTTTAGAACCTGATGGCTTCATAGGTGAATTTTATTAAAAGAAAAATTAATATGAATCTTTCTGAGACTGTTCCAGAAAATAAAAGGAAAGGGCACATTTTCCAATTCATTTTATGAGGCCAGCATCACTGTGATACTAAAACCAGGCAAAAATAATAAGGAAAAAAATATTATAGGCTAATTTCCCTGATTAACATGGATGCAAAAATCCTTAAGGAAATACCAGTAAAGCTAATTCAACAGCATGATAAAAGGATCCAACCCCATGACAAAGTGGAATTTTTCTGTTATGCAAGGATGGTTCTACATACACAATCATTGTGATATACCACATTAACAGAGTGAAGGACAAGAATAACATGGTCATCTTCATGCATGCAGAACAAGCAATTGACAAAGATCAACACCCGTTCAAGATAAAAACTCTCAACAAAATAGTGATAGAAGGATCTTACCTCAACATAGTGAAGGCTATATATGAAAAACCCATACATATCATGATAATAAATGAGGACAAACTGAAAACTTTTCCTCTGAGATACTGAACAATACAAAGATGCCCACTCTGGTCACTTCTTCTCAACATAGTATCAGAAGTTTTAGCTAGAGCAATTAGGTAAGACAAAAACGAGAAGAAGAAGAAAAATAGTCTTTGTTTGCAGATAATGTGATCATATACCTAGGAAATTCTAAAGAATGAACAACAACAAAATTCTGTTAGAACTAACACATAAATTCAGTAAGGTTGCATAATACAAAATCAACAGAACAAAACCAATTGTGCTTTTATTTGCAAACAACAAACTGTCCAAAAAGGAAATTAAGAAAACAGTCTCATTCATAATGTCAACAAAAAGAGTAAAATACTTAGGAATAAACTTAACCAAAGAAGGGAAAGACTTGTACACTAAAAATTATAAAGCATTGATCAAGGAAATTAAGGAAGAGAAATAAATGGAAAAACATCTCATGTTAATTTATTGAAAGAATTAATATTGTTAAAATGTTACTAACCAAAGTTATGTACAAATTCAAGGCCATCTCTATCCAAATCTGTATGGATTTAGTTGCAGATAGAGAAAAACAATCCTATAATTCATGTGAAACCACAAAAGACCCTGAGTAGCCAAAGAAACGTAGCAAGAAGAATAAAGCTAGAGGTATCATGCTGCCTAAGTTAAAATTTTATTACAAAACTGCATGAATTAAAAAGTATGGTACTGGCATGAAAACCAATAGAACAGAAAAAGAGCATAGTAATAAACCCATGCATACACAGATGACTGATCTTTAACTACATGACAAGAATACATAATTTGAAAAGACAATCTCTCTAATAAATGATGCTGGAAAAACCAGATATGCACATGCAGAATAATGAAATATGATCCTTATCTTAAACTGTATGCAAAAATCAATTCAAATGTATTAAAAGCTTAACTCTAAGACCTGAAATTGCCAAACTAGTAGAAGAAAACATAAGAGAAAAGCTCCATGACATTGATCTGGGCAATAAATTTTTTGATATGATCACAAAGGCACAGGCAGCAGAAGCAAAAATAGACAAATGAATTTACATCACAATGAAAAGCTTCTGCATAGGAACAAATAACAGAGTGAAGAGACAACCTAAAGAATGGGAGAAAATATTTGCAAACAATATATCCTATAAAGAGTCAATACGCAAAATATATAAAGAATTCAACACCTCAGTAGCATGAAAACAATCTGTTTAAAAAAATGGGCAAAGACCTGAATAGACATTTTTCAACAGAAGATAACAAATGGCCAATAGGTATATAAAAGAGTGTTCCACATCACTAATCATAAGGGAAACGTAAATCAAACTCATAATGAGATATCACATCACACCTGTTGGAATGGTTACTAGGAGAAAGATGAAAGATAAGTGCTGGTGAGATATGGAGAAAAGGGAACCTCTGTGCACTACTCATGGGAGTATAAATGGTGCAGCACTTATGAAAAACAGTATGAAGTCTCCTCAAAATTTAAAAATAAAACTACCATATACTCCAACGATCCTACTTTTGTGTATATATACAGCAACCTTATCTGTGGGAGATATGTTCCAAGACCCCCAGTGGATGTCAGAAACTTTAGAAAGCAATGAACCCTATATATACTGTTTTTTTTTTTTCTGCACATACATGCCTAAGTTTATAAAATAGACACAATAAGAAATTAATTTGAATAACTAATAATAATATATGCTTGTGAGGATGTGAAATGATGATGAACTGAAGTGAGGTGAATGCCGTAGCCATTGGAATGTAGTATTGGGCTATTATTATTCAGTTTCTCACTATACCATAGAAGGAAGATCATCTGCTTCAGGTGATCCTGGATTATTAGGCTACGATGTGGTTAGCTGTCAGGAGCAGATAATGTTAATGATTAACAGGTGGGTAGTATATGCAGCAAGGACATGCTGGACAAAGGAATGATTCATGTCCCAGGCAAGACAAGCTAGATGACATTAGATTTCATCATGCCACTCAAAACAACAAGCAATTTAAAACTTACGAATTTTTTACTTCCAGAATTTTTCACTTAATATTTTTGGACTGTACTTGACCATGGCTGATCGAAGCCATAGGAAGTAAAACTTCAGATAAGGGGTGCTACTGTACAAGAAAAATCACTATCTCAGAGAGCTATCTCTACTTTCATGCTCTTTGCAGTATTATTCACAATCAACAAGATAGGGAAACAATCTAAATGTCTGTTAATGTATGAATGGATAGGGAAACCATGATTATATCTATATCTCTATCTATATATATGGAATATTTTTCAATTTTAGAAAAGAAGGAAATCCTGCCATTTGGGACAAAATGGATGAATCTGGAGGATCTTATGCTAGGTAATATAGGCCAGACACAGAAGGACAAATATTACATGATTTCACTTATATGTGGGATATAAAAACGTCAAACTCATAGAAATGGGGGAGTAGAAGGAAGATTACCAGAAGGAAGATTATCAGGACGAGAGGAAGATGGGAAGATAGTGGTCACGGCATACAAACTTTACAGTTATTAGATGAGTACATTCTGGAGCCCTAAGTTCTGGTGACTATAGTTGTTGTATTTTATTATATGCTTGAAATTTGCTAAGAGGGTATATCTTAGGTGTTCTACCACAAAAAGAAAAAATATTGATGACTACACATGGTGATAGGTTAATTTGTGGTGATTATTTCATAATATATATGTCTATCAAATCATCAAATTTTATGCCTTAATTATATATGATCTTTGTTAATTATAGATAGTAAGTCTTGAATAAAATAATCTATTTTGAAAAAGATTGCCTTGCCTAAAATGTGAATCAACTAGAGAGCAGATGATGACATTTGAAAAATGGCCGTAGGTTGGACTAGGTTAGAAGTGGTGGAAGTGATGAGCAATGGATTATCTGAGGCACTTCCAGAACATTTCAAAAACTCACAGCATGACAAATGCCAATAGTACACAGAGATGGAATTTGTCATCAGAAGAGTAAACTATCTTACTAGTAACCTTGATGCAAAAGGTAAAACTGTATAATCCAGAAATAAATCATTAAAATCCAAGAACCTATAAAGTAAAAATGATAGTGTAATCTGGAATATAGTCTCCACAGAGAAGCCCCTGTTCTGAGCAATTTCATGGTCCAAGGGACATTAATTACCAACCAAAAAAAGGCAGCTCCTGTAAGTTAAATATATTGAATATACAACATTATTAAATGAAGACCACAAAGCTTGGGGGTTAAAGGCCTTTACATTGCCACATTTGCAAACCAGCAGGACCATGGTTAATAACTCCTAATCACTAAGTTAAAAACAAAAAAAGATCTGATTGTGTAACTTTTCTGGCTCTAATATGCATAGAAATTTATGGACTCATACACAAAATGCACAAGATTTGGGCAGTTATTTATGTTTTTCTTTTTCCATTTCAAACATGGTCAAGAAAATAAAGGGCTTTTTTTTTTTCTCTTAAATTAAGTCTTAGAAATTCACCAGAATTCTTTTTTGTTTACAACGTTTATTTGGATTATTAAACTCTTTTAGCAGTATGGAGAATATGACTGTATTTGATCATAGCCACTCCCTTTTATTGCCATGTCTTTACTAATTGTATACAGCAGGTTCATTCAGTTCTGTGCTTGTCAGCATATAGACTCTGATTTTTACTCACATGCTGATTTTTAAATATATGTAAAGGCAATGAATACAAGACTGAATATGTAGTGGGAAGTTTTGTTAATAAGAGATGGAAAGCGTTTTTGTCACTACCTGATAGAAGACTGCACACTCATGGTAAATCTGGAACCAAAAGTAATGGTTACAGAGTGGTATAAGTGATTGCCTATGTATGGTGAGGGACAGAGTAGACAGGGATGGGCAGTAGCTATTAAACTTTTGTTTTGCTGGTTGGTTCTTTGACTTTCCCCTTCACTCTCATCTAGTGAATTGTTCTTGGCTCCAAAACACCTCTTAAGAAGGTCATTGATTCTTGTGATGGAGTCAGAATATTTGCTGCAAAGTTTTGAAGACCTATTTTAGCACATGCATCCTTTTTTCCTTCTTAATATCCATGTTAGCTTTTTTCCCCATCTTTGTCTTCTACTTATTTGTTTTTCTGAACATTGAGCCAATATAATTTTATTAATGTGCATAATCACAATGAGTCATATTTTTTATGAAAAAGATTTAATGATCTAAGAGTTGACATACCTTTTATAAAGAATATAAATCTTCTACAGCAATCTCTGGCATACAGTGGACACTATGCCTCGCTTCTTGTGACTTTGGAAAAATTTTAACCTTTCGGAATATTTTGTCTTCTCTTCTGTACAATAAAAGTGATGACTAGAGAGGTGATTATCATTAAAATAAGTTATTAAATTCAGTTAAGGATGGGTATAGTTTTCATTAAATCCAATGAACAATCTACAGTTAACTGAGCATTTATTGTTTGCTATATTTTGCCCTTCTACCTTCTTAAACTAATGACATTAGAGGGGGAGTGAGGAAGTAATAGAGCACATAAGTAAAAGGCATCAGAGAATGAGGGTAGTATTCTGTCCATGCTGGCACTCTGGCTATTCTAAGAATGCCTGCATTCTTCATTTGAATTAAGTACTTGACACTTTTCGTTCTTAAACTCTTTCTTCCATCTGATCATCCAGTCTGTTTTGGAAAAGAAGTGTTTGTTTCCCCCTCATATTTGGTTCAGCCTTTTGTTATCAGAAATATGCCTGTTTGAAAATTTGATTTTTCTGGGCTTTGGAACTTTTCAAGCACTCTGAAAATAGAATGCATCCAAAGCCCTGGATTTATTAATGATGGAGGGCTCTTGTTTGAGAGGCTTGATGGAGAGCTAGGGTCTCAGTTGTCTTTGTAAAATAGACATAGAACCTATGATTCAAATAATTTTATTTTTAAGTAGGAGCCAGATAGGCCTCTCTGTACAAGACTGATCAGAAATATGAGTAAAGTATAAGAATATCCAAATGTAGCTGTTCAACCAAGGTGGCCTCAATACTTACTACAATGACGAAAATACATTTTGGGTGTTGGAGTACATTAGAACTGGATAAAGTCAGGCTGTGCCATTTAGAAACTTTGTTAAGTTGGGAAAGCTTAATTTATTTCTTTAGATCTTAGTTACCTTATTTATAAAACAAATAATATTTACAAGTTTTTCAGTCTGGTTTAATATAACATGTAAATCTACTACTATATACAGTGCTTTCATGAAGGTACATACTAGTATCATCTTAGTCTATTTGGGCCACTATAAGAAAACACATAAGAATGGGCAATTTCGAAACAACAGAAATTATTGCTTACAGTACTGGATGCTAGGAAATCCAAGATCAAGGTGCCAGCAGATCCAGCGTCCAGTGAGGGCCTACTCTGTGCTTCAAACATAGCACTTTTTGCTACATCCTCACATGGTGGAAGGGGAAAACAGGCTCCATCAGACCTCTTTTATAAGGGCACGAATCTCATTTATGAGGACAGAGCTCTCATGACCTAATCACCTCCCAAAAGCCCCACCTCTTAATTTTATCACCGTGAGGGTTAGGGTTCAACATATGAATTTTGAGGGGGATGCTAACATTCAGATCATAGCAGTTGTTATATTTAGAAGGCACTGAACAATGTATGGTTAGGAGCAGCAAATGATCTCAGGAGAGAAAAGAAAACAAGTTTGTGTTTGAAAATTAAGGGAACTTAAAAAATGGAAAGTTAGAAAGCAAGAGTGCTGGCAGAAATATATTCCTTGAATGATATTATTGTGAACATATTTTTCCAATAATCTTTAAAAAACTCAGTAACCTGTTAAACCAGAACAAACCATTACGCCTGGAAGATAATACAGGAAATGAAACTAAAATTTTGCATTAGAATAGACATGTTTGATTTGTTATCTATTTTCTATGATCTGATCAAAATAAAACAAAATTTATATCAGTTTTAAAATCATTACTTATAACTGAACTCTAGTCTAAACTACAAAAATCTTAGCCTAAACCCTTTGTGAATGAATCACTAAGATTAACATTTTTGCAGAGGTTTCAAGAAAACTCTTGAGTTGGAAACAAAATACACAAAGACAGCATATTGGAATATGTGGCTAAATTTTGGAATATTGTATTTCTTTGAACTACAGATCTTGTTCCCCTGTTTTAGTGTTTGTTGTCATGAACATAATCACAAACCCACATGCTTGAAGCTTAATGAAAACCTCGTGGCTGCAGAAATAATCAGAAGTATAACATGCTGCATTTCTCTTTTTAACCCATTTCATCTTACTGACATTTTACACAGTATTTTCCAGACGTTTTGAGCACACCAATCTTACACAAATGCTCAGGTCTTTGATATTTACAATGTGGGAAACAGGAAAAACAAGGATACATGATTGAAAGGGAGGGTCATTTATACTCCGGCATTTTTCAAACTGAGGACGTTGGGGGTCTTATACTTTACAAAATCTATTTCCAAGAGTGGTCTACAACCAGAATTTGACATTTTCCTTGTTACCTGAGTATCTTTTAGGTACCCTATGGTAGGCCATATGCTGCAATAGCAGCCAGCCTCACCACCACTCTACGCTTCTGACTTGCTGCCTATCTTCACCATCCATGGGAGTTTCTAGCTTGTCCTATATGACAATTGAGAGCACTCAGATTTGCTGTGAGTAGCCTATAAGATCCACCCCATCTTTGCTAAGGTGAGTATAGAAATCAAGATAATTGAATTTTCCTGGCTGCATCTTTGGTCTGGCATAGGAATGTAGATCCGGTGCAGTGAGTCCAATATGACTCCATCTGTGCCTTAATGAGATTCAGACATACTCATCTGCCTTTCGGTCTTTTGTTACTCTGCTTTAAGCATACTGTACTCAGGGAATGTTTGAGTACGACATAGATGGTCAGGCTCCCAAGTTTTGAAAGGGTAAAGGTAGTTGTTCATTTATAAATGATAATGGAAAAAATATATTTTAAAAGAAAAATGGAAGGCATTTAGCTTTCAGGACATTACTGGAAGAATTTTACACATCAGAGAAAGTAGGATAGTGCCCTAATATGTACTGTGCACTGTAATTTAGTGCTAGGTTTTAACATTTATTATCCTTTTTCCTTTCCTTTTTACACATTTCTCTATTCTGTCGTGTTTATGGAAGGACAGTAGGATTGGGGTAGATTTGATGGGATTGAGGGAGGCAGCCAGGGTTGTTTTAGAATAAATGGAGAAAGTAAGTAGAACAAACAAATGCTATCTTAATGAAGGTTTTGAGTATTTGGATTTGTCGTCTTTACGTTTATCCAAACAATTAAATTCTTTTGTAGTTAGGTTGGATACTAGGAGTAATGAAAACCTCTCTGAGAGCCATTGTTAACAGAAGATTTGTCCTACACTTGAGACTAGGGCAACCCAAATGTATTATTTAGTTATCTTGGGAACAAATGAAGAATGAACTTCTTGAAACTCATTGTTGATGGGCTCTCACTCTTTTGGAAAAGAAATAAAAGGAGTGAGGGGGTGCTTGCCATTAGCTAAGACATTTATTATAAGATTGATTATTGATACTTCTTTAACCAAGGCTAGACTAGGTTAGCTATAGAGCTTTTAAAATCAGATTTGTTGAGGTATAACTTAGACAAAATGAAATTCACCAGTTTTGGAAATAGAATTTGTAAATTCCCTTGCATCCTGTGGCTTTGTAGTTTTAATAGTTTTTTGCTAGCTCTCTTACAATTTTCTATATAAACTGTCATGTTTTCTGGGAAAGAGAGTTTTATTTCTTCCCTTCCAATATGTATGCTTTTTCCCCTTGCCTCATTCTATTGGTTAGGATATCTAGAAGTGTTGAAAACAAGGTGAGAGTGGAAATCTCTGTCTTATTCCTAATCTTAGGAAAAATGCATTCAGTCATTAATGGTTCATATGATGTTAGCTGTAAGTTTTTCATTGGTACACTCTTTCAAATTGGGGAATTGGCCTTCTATTTTTAGTTTGCTGAGAGTTATTCTCTTTTATGGATGTTAAATTTTGTTAAATGCCTTTCCAACATCTATTGAGATGATCATGTGGTTTCTGATTTTTAGTCTGTTAGTATGATGAGTTACAGTGACCAATTTTCCAATAACTTATTACTTAAAGTATGGTACCCAGAGCAGTGGCATCTGCATTATCTGAAGACTTGTTAGAAATACAGAATCTCAGGCCTTACCTACTAAATCACAATCTACACTTTGTAAAAAAAATTAAACCTTTTTGAGATAATTGTAGATTCTGTTGCACTTATAAGACAGAAATAAAGGCAGATTCAGTGTACTCTTTTCTGTTTCCCCTCAAAAATAACATCCTCAAATTACCGTACAATATTACAAGCAATACTTACATTGATACAGTTAATATACAGATGTGTACATGACTAAAAGGCCCTCTCATATTGCCCTTTTATAGCCATGCCCGCTTCCCTCCTACCCCACTTCTTCCTTAAGTTCTGAAAACTGTGAGTCTGTTCTTCATTTCCATTTTTGTCATTTCTAGAACAGTATGTAAATGGTATCATATAGTATGTAACCTTTTGTGATTTGACTTTTTTTGCTCTGCATGATTTTCTGGAGATTCATTCAGGTTGTTGCATGCATCAATAGTTTGTTCATTTTTTTTTTTTTATTGATGAGTACCATTCCAGGGAGCAAATGTATCATAGTTTGTTTAACCATTTGTCCATTGAAGGACATCAGGTTGTTTCCCATTTTTGGCTGTTATGACCAAAGATGCTATAAAATTTGTGTACAGGTTTTTAAAAATGAACATAACCCTTCATTTTTTTCTGGTAAAAATGCTCTAGAGTGAAATTTCCAAATTGTATGATAATTGAATGTTTAGTTTTTTAAAGTGTTGCCAAACTGTTAGGCAGAGTGGTTGTAACATTTTACATTCCCACCAGCAATGTAGGAATGTTCCAATTTCTTTACATTCTTTTTTTTTTTTTGAAAAAGAAAAGAAGAGAGAAAGAGAGAAAGGAGGAAAAAAGAGAATGAAAGAAAGGGAAAACGAAGAAGAAAAAGAGGGAGAGAGAACAGGAATCTTGCTCTATTGCCCAGGCTAGAATGCAATCTAAAAATGGGTATTGAAAAGCTCTTTTGTACTAATAATTGTGTTATACAATGCTGACAGGAAGGAATAAGGGAGGAAAAAACAAAAGCCAGCCAGAAAATAACAAACAGCCAGCCAATATTTCATTTAAACCTATGAAATGCTATGCAATTGCTGGGGGAGTGATGTACTCCCAACCATGTGGTCCCTTTTAGAATAGATGTGATGTGTTACTGAAGAAAATGTATGTTTTGTGGATTTGGAGTAGAGAGTTCTGTAAATGTTTATTAAGTTTACTTGTTCGAGGTCTAAGTTCAAGTCCCGGGTATCCTTGTTAACCTTCTGTCTCATTGATCTGTCCAATATTGACAATGTAGTGTTAAAGTCTCCCACTATGATTGTGTGAGAGTCCAAGTCTCTTTGTAAGTCACCAAGAAGTTGCCTTGTGTATCTGGGTGCTCCTATATTGGGTGTGCATAGACTTAGGGTCGTTAGCTCTTCCCATTACATTGATCCATCTACCATTATACAATGGCCTTCTTATCTCTTTTGGTTTCTATTACTTTAAAGTCTATTTTATCAAGACAAGAATTGCAACTCCTTTTTTTTTTTTTTGCTCTCCATTTGGTTAGCAAATCTTCCTCCATCCCTTTATTTTGAGTCTCTGTATATCCTTGCATGTGAGATGGGTCTGGATGCAGCTTACCGATGGGTTTTTTGGAATGGCTGATACTGGTTGTTCCTTTCTGTATATAGTGCCTCTTTCAGAAGCTCTTGTAAAGCAGGCCTGGTGGTAATGAAATCTCTGAGTACTTGCTTGTTTGTAAAAAATTTTATTTTTCCTTCACTTATGAAACTTAGTTTGACTGGATATGAAATTCTGGGTTGAAAGTTCTTTTCTTTAAGAATGTTGAATATTGGCCCCACTCTCTTCTGGCTTGTAGGGTTTCTGCTGAGAGATCTGCTGTGAGTCTGATAGGCTTCCCCTTGTGGGTAACCTGACCTTTCTCTCTGGCTGCCCTTAGTATTTTCTCCTTCATTTGAACCCTGGTGAATCTAATGATTATGTGCCTTGGGGTTGCTCTTTTTGAGGAATATCTTTGTGGTATTCTCTGTATTGCCTGGAGTTGAGTATTGTCCTGCCTTGCTAGGTTGGGAAAGTTTTCCTAGATAATATCCTGAAAAATATTTTCCAGCTTGGATTCATTCTCTTTGTCACATTCAGGTACACCTATCAAACGTAGATTAGGTCTTTTCACGTAGTCCCATATTTCTTGGAGACTTTGCTCATTCCTTTTTACCCTTTTTTCTCTAATCTTGTCTTCTTGTTTTATTTCGTTAAGTTGGTCTTCGACCTCTGAAATCCTTTCTTCTGCTTGATCAATTCGACTGTTAAAACTTGTGCATACTTCACGAAGTTCTTGTATTGTGTTTTTCAGCTCCATTAATTCACTTATATTCCTCTTTAAATTGTCCATTCTCATGAACATTTCGTGAAACCTTTTTTCAAGGTTCTTAGTTTCCTTGCATTGGGCTAGCACATGTTCTTTTAGCTCACAGAAGTTTCTTATTCTCCACCTTCTGAAGCCTGATTCTGTTGATTCCTCACATTCATTCTCAATCAGGCCTTGTTCAATTGGTGATGAGGAAGTGCAAACCTCTGTAGGAGGAAAGGCATTCTAATTTCGGGTGTTCCCAGCCTTTTTGCCCTGGTTTCTTCCCATCTTTGTTGATTTATCCACCTGTCGTCTGTGTAATTGCTGATTTTCAGATTAGGTATCTGAGTGGATGTCCAGCTTGTTGGTGGTAAAGTTTTTTCTGTTTCTTAGTTTTCCTTTGGTGGACGCCCCCCCCCCCACAGAGCTGGACCTTCCCGGGTTCAGCTGTACTTGCTGTGAAAGTCTCAATCCTCAGCAGTTCCAACTGCTGTATTTTTTTTTTTTTGGTGGGGGGGGGGGACCAGCCTTCCCCTGCGGTGACCCACTATGATGGCTAAAACAGCCGCGTTAAGATTCATGGTGCTTTTCTGCCCGGGGATCTCCCAGTCTGGTTCCCCACTTCAGTCCGCTTTTCAATTAGCTGAATGGGGAGACTCTGCCTTCCCGGAGCTCCAACGCCAACCTAAAGGGCACTCAGTCCCCCTATACTCCGGACTGAGAACCGCGGCGCCGGAGTGCCTGCAAAAATGGCCGCACCGGTGACCTGTGGGGCTCCTCCGCCGGAATCTCTTGGTCCGTGGGCAATAAAAATTCGTCTGAAAATGTGGCGTCCACTCACTCTCTGCGCTTTCAGTGGGAGTTACAATCCTGAGCTGCTGCTAATAGGCCATCTTGGATCTCTCTCCCTTTCTCTACATTCTTATCAGCATTCGGTGATGTCCCTATTTTTTTTTTTTGCCTTTCTGGTAGTGTATAGTCATAGTTCACTGTTCTTTTAATTTGGATTGTCATAATGGTTAGTGATCTTTTCATGTACTTATTTTCTATTTATATATCCTCTAGATATGTGAAATGTCTGTTCTTGACTTTTTCATTTTCTAATTGAATTTTTAAATTTACATTTTGAGCTAATCTATTCTAGATAATTGTCCTTTTTCAAATATGTCATTTGCAAATATTTTCTCCCACTTTTTGACTTGTCTTTTCATCCTCTTAATGTGGCCTTTCACAGAGAACATTTTTAATTTTGATGGAGTCCAATTAATCAGTTTGATGGTTCGTGTCATAAGAACTCTTTGCTTAGCTGTAGATCCTGAAGAGTTTTTGCCTATGTTTTTTGCTAAAAGTCTTATGGTTTTATGTCTTTTAAATCTGTGGTCCATTTTGATTTGATTTTTGCATATTAGGTCAAAGGTTATTCTTTTGTCTATGGATATTCAATTGCTCTAGCACCATTTGCTGAAAAAGCTCTCTTTCTTTTATTGAATTATCTTTGCAACTTTGTCAGAAATAAGTTGGGCATATTGGTGTGCATATATTTCTGGATTCTTTACTTTGTTCCATTGGGCTATGTGTTTACCCCTTCACCAATATGACACAGTCTGGATTCCTGTAGCTGTAAAAGTCTTGAAATTAGGTATACTGATTATTCGTGCTTTATTATTTTTCAACAATTCTAGTTCTTTTTCCTTTCTGTATAAATTTGAAAATAATCTTGTCTATATGAAAAGTATTTCTTGAGTTTTGATAGGAATTTCATCAAGCTTGTATACGAATTTGGGAAGAACTGATATCTTTACTATGTTGAGTGTTTCAATTTATGATCACAGTATGTCTTTCTCTATATTTAGCTTTTTGATTTCTTTCACCAGTATTGTGTTATTTTCAGGATACAGGTCTTACACATTATTTTTAGAGTTTCACCTATGTGTCATTATGTTTTTGTGGTTGTAAATAGTACTGCATTTAAAATTTTGTCCATATGTTCATTATTGGTGTTAAAATACAATTTAGTTTTGCAGGTTTATTTTGTATCATACTACCTTCTAAATTCACAAATTGTTTATACGAGCTTTTAAATGTATTCCTTGAGATTTTCTATGTAGACTGTCATATCTGAAAATAGTAATAGTTTTATATTTTTCCAATATACATGCCTTTTATTTTCTCTTGTTTTACTCTATATTGAGTAAAAGTGCTGAGTAGACGTCTCTGCTTTGCTCCCAATTTCAGGGTGAAAGTCTTTTGAGTCTTTTGTCACTAAGTATAATGTTATCTACAGATTTTTTGAAGATGCTTTTTATTAAGCTGAGGAAGTTCCCTTCTATTCCCATTTTTCTGAGCATTCTTTAAGTTATAAATGAGTGTTGAATTCTGTCAGATGATTTTTTTCTGCAGCATTTGATATGTATTTTCTGCATCATTTGATACATGATTTTAAATAAATCCTGTTAATGTGGATTACATTGGTTGATTCTTAAAAATTGAACTAGCCTTGCTTCCCTGAAATAAACCCCATTAGGTCATGTATGATTCTTTTTATATCATTGTATTATTGTTATATTGGTGAATTTTGTTTGCAATGTTTTGTTAATGATTTTTCGCATCAATATTTATGATGAATATAGATGTGTAATTTTCTTTCTCTTTCTTGCATCTCCCTTTTTTCTCCTTCCCTCCCTTCCTTTCTTTTGTCTTTGTCTAGTTTGGGGATTAGTGTAATTTTAGCTTCATAAATTAATTGTTAAGTTTTTCTTTTTATTCTGTTTTCTGGAAGAAATCATATAGAGTTGATGTTAATTCTTCTTTAACCATTTGGTAGAATTATCCAGTGAACACATCTGGGCCTGGACATTCCTTTTTTGGGATTTTTTTTAAGTTAGACATTTAATTGCCTTATTGGTTACAAGGATGTTCAAATTACCTATTTCATATTGGATGAGTTGTGGTAGTTTATGTTTTTGGGGGAAGTAGTTTATTTTGTCTAAGTTGTTAAGTTTATGTTGATGGAGTTTTTCATTGCATTCTCATTATTCTTTTGATATCTTTAGGATCTTGAATGAATCTCCTATTTCATTTATGGTATTGACAACTTATGCCTTTTTACTTTTTTTTCTTTGTCAGTCTTGCTAGAGATTTTTTCAGTTTTACTGATCTTTTCAAAGACCTAGCTCTTTGTTTTATTCGTTTTCTCTTTTTTCTTTTTTCAATTTATTGATTTTAGCTCTTTATATTATTAACTTATTTACTTCCTTTTATTTAGTTTGGCTTTACTTTGTTCTAGTTTTCATAGTGTCTTTAGGGTAGGGGTTTAGCTTATTGACTCAAGACTTCTTTTTCTAATGTATTTATTGCATGCTGTAAATTACTCTTTTTTGTACTGCTTTAGCTGTGTCTCACAAATTTTGATATGTTGTATTTTTATTCATTTGAATGTATTTAGACTTTCTTTGAGACTTCCTCTTTGACTCATGGATTATTTAAAATGTATATTGTTTACTTTCTAAGTGGGGGACATTCCTGTTATTTTTAGATTGCTTCTGTTACAGTCAGAGAACATACTTAGTCTGATTTCAACTATTTTAAATTTGTTTGTTTTCTTTTTATAGATCAGAATATATTCTGTCTTGGTATATTTTCTGTGGGCCCTTGAAACTGTATATAGCTTCCTATTCTTGGGTAGGATGTTTTATAAATATTGATTGGCTGTTGTAGGTTGATGGTGTTGTTGAGTTAATCTATATTTTTGCTTATTTTTTTGTCTAGCTGTTTAGTTCTTGCAAAAGTCATGTTAAAGACTCCAACTATAATTGTGGATTTGTTTGTTTCTCCTTTCAATTTTATTAGTTTTTGTATCATGTATTTTATATCTCTGTTATTTGGTGCATATGAAGTTAAGATTGCTGTGTCTTCTTCCTGTATTGACTATTTTATAATTATATAATATCTGTTTCTGGTATGTATATGTTTTTGCTCTGAAGTTTACATTACCTAACATTAGTATAGCCACTCATGATTTTCTTTGATCTGTGCATTGTATATATATTCCATTCTTTTACTTTCAACTTGCCTATTTTGTTGAAGATAGTTTCTTGTAGACAGCATGTAATTTTGTTATGCTTTTAAATTTCATCTGTCAGTCTCTGTCTTTTAATGTTATATTTAGATCATTTACATTTAATGTAATTATTAATATCTTAGGGCTCAAGTTGGTACTTTATTTTTGTTTTCTGTTTCTTCTCCTCCCCTATTTTTTAACCTTTGTTTTATTTTTCTTGCCTTTAAAGGTTACTCAAATATTTTAGAATTCTATTTTGATTTATTATTAGTGTTTGTGAAGTATATCCTTGTGTACTTTCTGGTGGTAACTCTAGGTATTGTATTATATGTACATAACTATGGATGTTGCCATTTTACCAGTTTGAATAAATTATGGAAACTTTACCTGACACAAGTGTCAGATACGGGTTTCTGAGGCTCTGTTTACTTTATGTAGTCTTTTCTTTCTTTTGCTCAGATTAGATAACATCTATTCTGCCTTGCCAGTTTATTGATTCTTTTCTCTGTCCATTCATTCTTCTGTTGAGGCTTTCCAAATGAGCTTTCTGTCTGGGTTACCGTATTTTTCTGTTGTAATACTTTATTTGAATTTTCCTTATATTTTCTATTTCTTTGTGGTTTCTTCCTTTTCATTTATTTCAAGAATGTTTGTAATTGATGATTGAAACATTTTTATCATTGTTGCTTTAAAATATGTGTCAGATGATTTTAACATCTGTCATTATAGTGATGGCATCTATTAATTTTCTTTTTTCATTTAGTTTGAGATATTCCAGGTTCTTGGTATGATGAGTGATTTTTGATTGATATTTGGACTTTTTCATATGTTATGAGACTCTGGATTTTATTTAAACCTTCTGTTTAACTGGCTTTTTCTGACATCATTTTAGCAGATATGTGGAGATAAAAGTTTGTGTTCCCCAGTTGGCTTCTATTTACTCCCCAAGACAGGAGTGCCTCATTACTGCTGGGTAGGAGTGGGAGTTTTGGCTCCCCACATAGTCTTTACTGACATCATACTGAGGGTGGCCTCCAATAAGAGATAACCTTATTGCCAGGCAATGGTGAAAGTTCTAACTCTCCACTCTGCCTCCTTTGAAAGCACCCCAGTAGGGAGAGGAAAGAGTGCCTTATTACTGATGGGAAGGGGTTGGGAGTTTTGGTTTTTCATGTGGTCCCACTGATAATACACAGTGTACTAGGGAAGAGGTGGTTACTAGCTGGTGAGGATGAAGTCCCAGCTCTCCACTTGGCTTTTTCTCATATACCAGCTAGGGTGTTGGGGTGACTCATCACAATCTTGACAAGATGGAGGTGTAAGCTCCCCCACTTGGCCTGTGCTGGTGTGGATTTAGTAGGGCCATGTTTTTTTTCTGTGGTGTTTGGCTTGTGTAGAACTGTTAGTGTCTAAATGTTTTTATAATCATAGGCTGGCCATTTCCTAGACCATTGGCTAGAGAAAGTATGCTTTCATTCGGACTTTGTCATTGTTGCTATTGTTATTCTACATTTCTGAGTTGCCAGCTTTTTTTTTTTCCCCCACTGCAAATCCGATATAAAAGAAGCAAAAAGAAAACCCAACATATCATTATGGATTTTGAGATCTTTAGCCAGTCTGCCTTCTTCTCTCCACCTTTAGAGTCTTTCATGTTTGTTGTACATGTAAGGTCCAGAGTAGACAGTTGTACTTAGTGGAGTCCCTGGGTAGAGTAGAAGTATGTCTACTTCTGATATACTGGTTATGATAATCAGCATTTTTAACAAGATCTCTGCTGCTTCAGGTACACATGTTGAATAGCAAGGCTGTACATTGTTAAATTATCATTAGTTTTGTTAATATTGATTTTTTATTTTTAATTCTTTTTAGAAATTTCATAATGGAGTTCCAAGTTACCTTTGTTGCAAAACTAAAGATTTTGTTTTGCTGTACTTTCTGCTAACTTTTAGATGAATTTTTCTCTCACTTATAATCATCAAATATTACAGTTAAGTTTGAGGCACCTCAGATTGACTTGTGTCTTAACATGAAACAAATCATTAGCCAAAGTTCTTGCAGTGCTTAAGCCATTCTACAGTTGTCAGCATAAGCTATCCATGAATAAATAATATATTTTACCCTTCATGTTGACTACCTTATGTGTGGCATTTTCAGTAATTATTCCCATAAGAGTGCTGATTAGCACAACTCTGATTTTTCCACTGTATATTGGGGATTCTGCAGAACTGCAAGATAAAAAAAGCAATACTTCTCTTGAACAGAATATAATTTTAATATCTTATTAAATATATGTTGGAGAAGGGACAAGATGACATTGTTAGATTCTTAAAAGCAATTCATAACATGGACTAGTAGGTTAATTAGCCTATTTTGGAAATAAGAAAAGTAAGCAAACTTATTTTCATGGAAGCAGAACATTGAGTTATTTATATGTTCAGAAACATTGTTTATGTGTCTTTAATATATTGTATAAACCTAGTGAATTGCTTTGCATGTTGATAAAAGATATTTCACCAGGGATTTCTGTATTTGGCATGTACTCTGAAGTAAAAGAGGTTAATATCTCATTTTCATAAGAAAAATGATCAGCATATAGTTTGGTTTTTATAGGTTTCTTTTCTTCTATGGGGTATGGAATTTTGGTCTTAGAAAAAATAAGAGATGTAGTAGAATTGAGAATGTATAAATTTCAGAATATTTATAAAAACGTTATTTGCTCCTTCTATTTGTCTTTTATATTGTCAAGCCCTGTCTCATTTTTCCTGGACCAAGATTTCCAGATGTTAAACTCAGTTCTCATTTCTAGATCTTCCATGTATTTATCTCAGGAATTCTAAGTATCTGCTTTATGTCGCATAGTTCTGGACATTCCTGCTTCCAACTGAGGAAGAAGTGATCTCTACTGATAGCTTTCTTCAGTGGATGATCTTGGTTTCTCTCAGGCAGTGTCTGAAACTTTTTTGACTTTGGGACCCTTATAGTATGAAAAATTAAGACCTCAAAAAGATTTTGTTCATATAGGTTATATCTATCTACATTTACCATGATGAAAATTAGAGGTGAAAAAAATTAAATATTGATTTATTAATTTTTTACAGTAGTTCTAATAAAATTGACATATGTTAACATGAATGTCTAAAAATAGCTATATTTTCAAAAACAAATTCAAGAGGAAAATGGCATTGTTTTTAATTTTCACCAACATCTTTCATGTCTGGCTTAATGGAAGATGGTTACATTTTCATATCTGCTTTTGCATTTTTATGTTGTTTTGGTTGAAGTATGTGAAGAAAATCTGGTCTTACAAACATATGCAGTTGGAAATGAAAGGAAAATTTTAAAATGCTTTTTATATAATGAGAACATTCCTTGATTCTATACCAAAACTCAACAAATGGTAGCACCGTAAATGCTAGATGCAATGTGGAATCTAAAAGCATATCATATATATTTGTACTCTCTTATATTAAAATCCATGTTGCACTTTTTGTAATTTTATGCATTGATCATTTGGAAAATACTGTGTCATGAGTTAGGAGTTATTACTTTATTGACATTTGTTCGTATAACCACAGATTAAATTAGAAAAAGTCTTTAAATGTTGAGAGTCTGTCAAGCTCCCAGCCGCAGATAAGAAGTACTCCAAGATTCTAATTTTTGCTTGAAAGCTTATATTTTATCATTGGCAACATATCCTGTTAGTTGTTTTCCTTGAAGAGACAGGTTCACTTTATTTTTCAAGAAGATGTTTGCCAAACATTCAAGTATTAATAACTGTGATTTATCTGTTAGTCATTATTTTAAGTAAAAATGGTGTTCCATGTAAAAATGGCTAATTCAGCTCACACCTCAAACAACTGTACAAGTGATCTTTCTTGAGATAGCCTTTGTAGTTTGGTATGCGAGAGAAGTACTATAGGTTGTGCAATTCCCATTTATGTCACCTAGAATATTAAAAATTTTGTTCTTAAGGCTTAAGATTTAATAAAAATAATTGTTACTTCTTTAACAGGACATCATTGATTGCAACTGGCCTTTAAAAATTATTATCATTACCATAAGCATGTAGGACAGTGAAGAATATGATGACTCCTAGTACAGTTGGGTACCACTGGCTTGATTCATGTGGAAGCCCAGCAGTTTAACTTATCATTGCCTTTTTACCAGCAATGCAAATATCAACACAGTCAAAAAGATGAAAACATCTTCATATTAGGGTGAGAATAGTTTTGTCCTTGTAGAGCCCCTTTAAGAGAATGGGGCTTAGGTGTCTCCAGGGATTCACAGGTTAAACTTTGAGAACTACTGCTGTAAGTCATACATCTACAGGAAGATGGGTATAATTTTTAAAATGTGTGTGTATTATATGTGTGTATATATGCATATATTGTGAGTGTGTATATATTATATATGAGATGTGTATGTATTTTTTGTATATATTGGAAATGTATATATACAGAAACTTAAAATAATTTCTGAAAATAACTTGAGTAACCTTCACTGTACTCCAGAGAGGTAGGTGGTGATTAGAATATCTGCCTGAGATACAGAGGAATCATGTCAATGTAGCTATGCCATTTTGCCTCTGACCAAGTAAATGGAATTGTTGAAAGGGCTAGAATCCTGATTCAGAATGAAACCTACAGGAGAGCCAGTATCAACCTGGACTAAAGCAGTATTGAGCATTCTAGTTGTTCTCATCTTGTACACAAACTCGAAGTCTTCTCTGAAGTCTTGTATTTCAAAAAATCAATACAATTGACCCTTGAACAATGTGGAGGTTGGGCAACCGACCCCCATGCAGTGAAATATCTGTATGTAACTTTGGACTCCCCCAGAGTTTAACCACTAATAGCTTACTGTTGCCTGGAAGCCTCACTAATAACATGAAGAGTCAATTAACATGTATTTCATATGCTGTATGTATTATATACTGTATTCTTACAATACAGTAAGCTAGAGAAAAAATGTTAAGAAAATCATAAGGAAGTGAAATTGTATTTATTATTCCATAAGTGGAAGTGGATAATCATCAAGTTTTTCATCCCTGTTGTCTTCACAGTGAATAGGCTAAGGAAGAGGAGGCGGAGGAGGAGGGGTTGGTCTTGCTGTCACAGGGTTGGCAAAGGCAGAAGATCCATGTATAAATGGATGTACACAGTTCACACCTGTGTTGTTCAAGAGTCACCTGTGCTTGGAAGGAACAGGCCTGAAAGACCTGTGCATGCTGGCCATAAAGAGTTGAGGGATTAGATAGCAATAAGTGAAAGGACACTGATGTTATTAGTCGTCTAATGAGTGCCAGGTACTGTGTACTGTACTCACATGTTAACCCCTTTAATTCTCACCACAGCCTGTGAAGTCACTATTATCTACCTCATTTTAGAGAGGAGGAAGTGGAGCCTCTGCTGTTAAACAATGAGCCTGCAAGAACATCACCTCTCTGGGTTGGCGTATGAATTCAAATTCAATTCATTTGAATTCATATGCCAACCTACAGATACTACTACTTTATTGTAATATAGTGTCTTCATATCTGTATTCACGAGCCTCTTGGGTTACGTTGTTAACTGGTTAGCTGTTACTATATCTATCCTCTAAACATATTTCTGAATATACATGTATACAGTCAGGTTCAGTTTTTACCTTTCTGGGGAAAATGAACACAATTTTGTATTTATTCATCCACTAGAGGGCACAAGAGTGCTAATTTGTTAAGGAGATAATGATTGATGAGTAGAGTTTAAATTAATATGATGTAGTATGATTTATAATCATATGTACTATAGGAACTTGCATATGAAAAGTTATGAACAACCGTCTAATTATTATTCTTGGTAAGAAAGATTCTGTGCTATCTTTTTATTAGAAATGAGAGATTGCTTTTTCTGCAAAATATGAAAAATAAATGACATTTAGTTAAACTTAGATGTGTGACTGGTGGTTGAAGAGAGGGACCATGTGATGTGCATTGGCAAGATAAGCTGTGAACCAAGTCAGAACTTAAATTCTATTCTAAGTTTTCTCTTCTCTCTTTTTTCTAAATAATACATGTCAGTTTTGATATTATTACTTTAACTTTGTTGTGATGTGTTTGATGCAATGTTGTCCGAAATAACTGATGGATTTACCTAAGAAATTACTTAAGTTTTGAAGGCAAATGTTAGATAACTTTTTGTATTTGGTTAATGCTTTTGTTAATCATTTATTATTCTAGACTTGTCATTTAAATATGGCTAGGTATGGGGGAGTCTTCTAATATAACTGATATATCAAGTTCCTTATTTATATAATTACCATATAGGTAATTTTTAATAAAATTATGAAATACATTTTTTAAAAAAGAACAAAAAACTGTGAACTGTGAAATAATTGTATAATGTTGGCATAATATTTGCCATTAGAGTATTTGTATTTGAAAAGACATTTGGGATATTGTCTTGCTTTATTTTTCTTAAGACTCCTGAAACTTTGAATCGTGATTACTGTAGAGAAGTTTGAAATTCCATTGGCATCATATCCACAGCAATTGTGAAGTTTTGCCAACTAGATTCTTACAGTATATATTACATGTAATGTTTTTTGCTGTTATTGAGTTAGAATTTGTAAATGAAGGAATCTAAAATAGTTTTTGATTTCACTATTTTTAGATATACAATGAAGAATGTCTTGAGCTCTACTTAAAGATTTTTTTTTCAGATCAAAATCCTCTGAAGAATTAGTGAAATAATACATTTTTATATGATTCTAATTTTTAGAAAGTGTGGCTGCTAGAGCAAAATGGTCCAGAGTTTATAACCTTCTTTGCTCTGATACATACAAGCATGTATGATATAATATAGCTTAACCTCTTTGAACATTAGTTGACTGCTTTATATAATTGGATTACGGCATTGCTGTAGGATGATAGGCGCTGAGGATACAAAGATGGGTCATGAGTAGTTTTGTCTTCAAGGATGGCCCTCTAGGGGGAGCACTATACAAGTAAGCAAATGATTACAATGTGGTATGATTGAGGGCAGTAATAAAGTGGTGCAAACTTGCAACTCTGGCATCACTGAAAGGGATGGTAACTTAGTCTGGGATGTATTCAGGGAAGATGCTTCAGAGGAGGTAAGACTTGGACTTAAAGAATAAGCAGGCAGAGAGTTTGGGGTGGTGGGAGGAAGGAGCATGTTTAGGCAGAAGAAACAACATGGGACAAATCGTGGTGGAATAGGATAGTAGACTTTAAATTGTACGAATATGGAATAAAGATGAAATAGTGTAGCAGAGGAAGTTGGAGGTATAAGATGGGGTCAACATCATGTCTCTTGAATATATATTAACAGGCTTGCTTCTTATTTAGATTATAAGGAGCTATTCACAGGTTTTCACTTAGGAGTTCTGTACTCCTGCATTTTAGGAGGATCACTGAGATAACAGATAAGTTGGAAGATATTGCAATAGATACTGTAGGAAGAGGTATGGCTGAGACAAGACTGTAGAGTAAGACTTGAGATAGTGGTCAGCAGATTTGGGGGATACCTAAGTGTAGGATTAACAAAAGGAATGAAATCGATAGATACAATTTTGAATCTGTAGACTTGGCAATTAGAAACGAAGCCAGAAGAAGCTAGAGGAGCCAAAGGTGACACAAAGGTATCTCTTAGGCTTCAGGTTTGGCTGACTATGGAAAATAGAGGTGAGGGGAAAGCTTTTATATAGGGTTTTTAAATCTAGAGATGGAGATTAAAACAAAATACGACTTTGAAATAATATTTGAGGACTTACAATGTGCCAGGGATATAGTGAAGTTTTAAATGTGACATATTTAATTATCTCAGTATTCCCTTGAGGTATTATCATCTCTGATTGACCAATGAGGAAGCAGATTTAGAGGGGTCATTATCTTACCTAAGACCACATAGCTGAAAGTGATAGAACTTGGAATTGAGCCTAGTTCTATTGGACCCTAAATTACAGCCTTTCCATTCTATTACTGTGGGTATCATCTCATATAGTATAGTTGAAGCAATGGGTATAAATGGGAAAAATGATCAAAAGAGAACATGAGAAGGGAACATGGTCAAGGGTAGAACTTGGAGAACTTGGGCAAATAACATTAGATTAAATGGAGCCTACCAGGGATATAGAGAAGATGCAGCCAGAGAGAGGGAGGGAAACTAGAAATAGCATTACATTCAAGACAAAACCATTAGAATCTTACTTGAGGGCTCTCATTCTTCCCACCCCCCACATTCTTTCCATTAGCAAATTCTGTTTTTTTTTTTTTTTGCCTTGAGAATATGTATAGAATCCGACCATTCCCTCCAGTCCAAGCTACTCACATCTCTTGTACTCTAACAGTGTTTTCCACATCTAGTCTTCCTGCCCTAGTGTCTTTTCTCTGAACAGTGGTTAGATTGCCACTTCTCTGCTCAGAACTATCCAGTGGTCTTCTTTGCTATTCAAGAATACAATCCAAACTCATTACTCATCCCTTGCAAGGATGCACATGGTTCTCACACAGGCTCTCCCTCTAACCTCTCCTATATCCTCCTGTGGACCACAGTGCCAGCCGTGAGCTGAACAGTGCTTTCTATCTGGAACTTTGCACAGACTGCTCACCTGCCTGAGATGCTTTCTCCTCAGATCTCCATCACTTGTTAGAAGGACCCAATCAACCTTTCTGATAAAGCATCTTGCATTATAACATTCTACCTTTTCACTCTCTTTATTGATAGAAAATTATCAATTGTGTATTGGTTCTCATGCTGCTAATAAAGATATGCCTGAGACTGGGTAATTTACAAAGGAAAGAGATTTAATTGACTCACAGTTCCACATGTCTGGGCAAGCCTCACAATCATGGCAGAAGGTGAATGAGGAGCAAAGTCACATCTTACATGGTGGCAGGCAAGATAACTCATGCAGAAGAATTCGCATTTATAAAACTATTAGATCTCGTGAGACTTATTCACTACCATGAGAACAGTAAGGGGGAGGCCTCCCCCATAATTGAGTTATCTCCACCTGGCCCCATCCTTGACACATAGGGATTATTAGAATTCAAGGTGAGATTTGGGTGGGGACACAGTCAAACCATATCAAATTGAAACATTAAGCTTACATGTGTGCTTTGTATTATTTGCCCATAAAACCTCTGTCCTGCACCCAAACTTCATGAAGGTAGAGATTTTGCCGTTTTGAGTTCACTCCTGGATCCCCAGTGTGTAGGGCATAGTTAATGCTTAACGAATATTGGAATGAATGAGTACAGTCAGAGTGGACATTGAAACAAGTAAATCAGATCATGTCACTCCCACTTTTAACCCTCCCACCCCAATTGCCTGCTGTCACTGTCAGAATAAAAGCCATACTTTGTACTATCACCTGCAAGGTCATATATGATCCAAACCTTGGTGAAGACTGAGCTCTAGCCTTGCCATTTCACCCTGGTTGACTATGTTCCAGCCACATTGGCCTTTTTGCTCTTCCTGGAACTTGCTAAGCTCATTTCTTCCTCTTGTTACTTCCTTTGCCAGCCACTCCTTCTACACGGTTGGCTCCTTTTGATCCTTCAGATTTTTGCTCAAGCTTTCCTTCTTCAGAAAAGCCAATCTGGACTACCCTTTCTTAAAATGGTTAATACCTACCCTCCACCTCAGATTTTCCCAGGACCCAGGCTAATTTTTAGCATCATAGTTGCCACTCACTAAACAGTGGTGTTTATTTATTTACTTACTAATATTCTCTCTCCTGAACTGGATTATCAACTTCATAAGGGCAAGGGCTTAGATTTCTGTCTTGCTACCATCACATTTCCAGCACCTAGATGGAGTGCTTGGCACATTTTAGAAGCCGAATGCTCAGAGGATGAATGAATGAAAGACCTCTGTCACTCCTGTGAGTGTGGCTCCTTGTGATTGTGAATGCTTGAGTACTCTTTTGGTGACACACAATTAAATGCCTGAAACTTCTAGGATGAAGGTTATGCAGTTTGAACACTAAGTTGTGAGACTGCTTTTCCAAACTAGCTCATGGAATTCTGGTCCATGACTTTGTAGAGACTCTTCTTGCACATTCTTATCCAAATCTTGCAAACTTTCTGATGTAACTTTTATTCTTAGTTGTTGCCATTCGTATTTGACTGAATTAGATTTCCAGTTTCTCCAGGGTGGTGAGTGCCACGTTCTCTTTCATAACCCCCACACGTCTCCCAGAATTCAGCACAGAGTAAATGTTCAATAAATGTTTGCTAGTGGATATTTAAAACATATTTACAGTTAAAAATTTGGAATTTTCTATAAAATCTTTTCAGTTTTTATAGATTTCAACGTTTAGTCCCACCCATGCCCCATCTCCAAGAAGCTCAGTCTTTAAGAATTAAATGTTCAGTTACTGACAAACTCCAGAAAAGTAATGAAGGAGTGACATTCTGACACTAAATTTAAATTCTGTCCACTAGGCAGAGAAACAGAGGAGACCTATAACCACTTATTCACCTAGTGCAACTCTCTATTTGGATGGGGTTGGGGTGGAGGCAGGAAAAGGTTCTGTGGCCCAGCATCCTTCTTCACTCTTATTTTCTTTCTGATAAAACAGCCAGTGTTCAGTGTGGCTCCAGAAGTTTTGGTTTGGGGATTTAAAAAGTGAGCAGCAGGTAGCTGTGACGCAGGTTTTGCACGGTCATTGAGCTGCACACACCTTAAGCCAACATAACCAGTGAAAGGTGGTAGTGTTTGAACTGAATCTGTGCTTTTTAGATGGAGCAGCACCTTTCAATAAAAGCACGTTTATATGGACTCCTTAAGAAGTTTAGACTGGAGGGCTGTCTTCAGAAATGGGTCCCCCTTTAGCCAAGACCCATTTGTTTGTCTTGGCAGGCTGGTTGTGTCTGCTTGGCTGGTGCTAATGCTAGGATGTTAAATTGATGAAGCACAGAGCTCTTGATCCTTTTCAGTGAGGCTTCTTTTTGGTTAATGGCAAAAAGGGGAGTAAGGAGCTCTTTGCTGTTAGCCACCTGTAACTGGACAAGTTAAAAAATAAAAAAGAAATAGTTGTGGAGATGTGGAAGAGGAAATCTTTATTTAAAAATATCTTACCAAATGTTTCATTTTTCTTGTTTGCCTGGTTTTAGTATCCAAAAAAGATTTCAAAACACTGAAAAATAGTAAAAAAAAAAAATCACCAAAATGTCACCATTATTTTTGGGCAGTGGCAGTGGCTGGGGGAGGGATGGAGAATGGGTATTCTTTTAATGTGGTTAGAAATTGGAGGAGCTGTGGAAAGATGTTTTATTAGAATAATTAACCTTGCTATTCATTGTGGCTTTTGTCTTACTTTCTTTGGTCCAGATAGAATCTTTTTTTCGAGTGATTACAACGTATGCTTCTGCTTGGCATGAATGCCAAGGCATAAATAACCTGACAAAAATAGGAAGTGGTTTGGCTTTTTGAGAGTGTGGTCATTTCTGAGCTGCATACCAATTACAGTCATCCTCGCTTAATGCTGAGGATATATTAGTATTGTTAGGTGATTTCACATCGTGTGAACATCATAGAGTGTACTTATGCAAACCTACATGGCATAGCATAGAGTCTATTGATCCTAGGCCACAAACCTGTACAATATGTTACTGCACTATATACTATAGGCAATTATAACACAATGGTAAAATTTGTATATCTAAACATAGAAAAGACATTGTAAAAATACTGTATCAAAGATAAAAAATGGTACACCTGTATAGGGCATTTATTGTGAATGGAGCTTGCAGGATGGCAGGTTGCTCTGGATGACTCCAAGTGAGTGAGTGGTGTGTTACTGTGAAGGCCTAGAACATTACTGTACACTCCTGTGGACTTTATGAACACCATACACTTAGGCTACACTACATTTATTTATAAATTTTCTTTCTTCAATAATAACTTTAGCTTACTGTCACTTTTTTACTTTATAAACTTTTAAGATTTTTTTTTTTACTTTTTAACTCTTATAATAACCCAAACACATTGCATAACTCTACAAAAATATTTTCTCTTTATCTTCTATATTTTCTATTTTTACAACTTAAAAAATATTTAAACTATTTCACCAAAAACTAAAGCACAAATATACCCATTAGCCTCGGCGTACATGGGATCAGGATCATTAAGACGTCACAAAGTGATAGGAAATTTTCAGCTCCATCATAATCCTATGGGACCCTCATCATATATGCAGTCCATTGTTGACTGAAATGTCATTTTGCAGTGTGTGACTGCACACTGGTGTAAAATGCACTCATGTTTGTTTGATGTGCTTGGGACTGAAGTACCTTTAGCCTACGAGTCTTCATAACTGTGCATTGTTTTAGAAATAACAGCACATAAAGGAAGCAAGTATAAATTATCTTTCTGGTTTACATTTTTCAAGAGATTTATAATATTCCTTATGTTGTTATAGATGTTGACAGTCTTGTGAGGTTGTTGGCTTTATTAATCCCTTACTCTATTCAGGCTTCTCTAAAATGTCACCTCCTCAGAAGAGGCAACACAGCAAGCCCTCACCTGGTCACTCTTTAACTGCTCATTTGCTTTATTTTTTTTATAGCAGTTATTATGACCTGAAATATATTTCTGTTTTTAAAGTTATAACTCTTCAATTGCAGTGTGAGTTCTGTGAAGCCAGGGATTTTTTCTTATTCACTGCTTAATCCTTAATGCTCAGAAGAGTAACCAGGGTGTAGTAAATGCTTGATAAATATGTGTTGAATGACTGAACTAGCAATGAAAGGAGCAATAAAGGATAAAGTAGAGAAAGGAAATAATGATTATTTCTCAGGTAATGTCATCCATTGTGCTGCTAGTTAAAGCACAGCAGGAAAGTCCATCGGTTTTGTTAAATGTGTGTTAGTACTAATAATCAAACTACGAGTGAAAACTGGAGTGGACATAGCAAACATCACTTACACCAAGTAAATGAAATAATTAAGTTAGCCAAAGATCAGAGAATATGAAAACATTTCATTGTATTGTTGAATGGAAGGACTGAGTAGAGAGATTAGATTTGTTTTAATAAAGGTGTTAGAAGTATCAGTTCAGAAATTTTGCCATCAGTTCATAAGAGTACATTTAAAACTCTGTTTACTGCCATGCCTTCTGTTTTAGAAGGGGTAGGTTTGTCAATTTCAAGATCTCTATTATTTGCTTATATTTATTGTCTGAGTATATTAGCATTTCTGGAGCTGTACAGCACATGCTGCCACTAACAGATGGAATTGACTAAAGAGAATATCTACAGTCCGCTAAAGAAAAAAATGTTTAAATAGAGTGTTTGACACTTGACAGATGGCATGAGAAATAGCCTGTCAAATTAAGATCAGTAATAATGGATTAGTGAACACCCTTTAATTAACTACGGAGTATTCTTCTCATGATTCTATTCTATTTCTTTCCACTCTATGTTGACTTTTTATATAATTCAGATCATATTTCATATTCTCTATTTCATATTTTTATACATGAAATAGAAAACATTTACCCTGAAGATGTATCTATTTTGTTTTACATTCTTAATGAGTTTATCATAGTTTATCAAGTTGATATGATAGAATGAGACTGTTTTGGGAGTAAAGCTATTAAGTTAGTAGTTTTTGTATGCCTATAGCTAGCTCTATGCCTGGCATGTAAAACATGTTTAGTTTATGTTTGTTAAATTTAATTGACTATCCCAGATGTATTTAACCTTTGCTCTTTTATTGGACATTTAGCTTCTTTCTGGTTTACTGATATTGTTAGTAATGAGGTAACCATCTATCATAATTCCTGTGGCTTTATGATTCTTTTGACTCAGTCTTATGATGAATTCCAAAAAAGAAATTTCCTAGTCAAATGTTGTGAACATTTTCATATCTTTTAATTTGTAAATGAGTCACACCATTTTATAGTGGTATCTTCAGTGTTTGAATATTCTTTTGCTCTTATAAAATAAGTAAGGGTATTTTTGAGCTTATCTAGCATTTCTTGTGGCCATTTCTTCTTTTGACGTATTGTAGCTAATAGTATTCCCAAATTTAGCTAAGTGACACCTATTTTAGTTTTTCTTTTAATTCTAGGTGTGGTTTTTTGATAGTCATTGTTAGCATATTTATGACTTTTATGAATATAGTGTTTAAAATTGTGCATTTTATTATTTTTTTCAAGGAATTTTAAAAAGGGTTTTGTACTTGGACACTGCGTAATTATTGTTGCAAGCTAGTTTTTTAAATGTTCTTATTTGAGGTGGGGTGTCTACAACTTGGACATTCCTGAAGCCCTTTTACTTTTTTTCTTCCCTCCCTCACTTTCAATTTTTGAAAAGCTAGTAGCTTTTGAAGTTATTTTCAAACTGTTAAAATACACATACATTCATATGCTATGTGGTTCATAATTATGTTCCTTTCTTAGTTTCATTACTCTCCAAAAGAGAAAGAGAAACTAGAAAATCTACCTTAAGCAGCTTCAGTAAACAGAATAATAATTTTCTGATTATTTAGAATGAACAAATCTTTGGTTAAAAATCAGCTAATGTCCAGTTAAAAAAAAAAATGGGGGAGGGGGAGATACTCTTAAGATTTAACTTTTTGTTTTCTGGTTCTGCTTCTAAATTTGGAGTGCAGGTTGGGAACTCCTAATTGAAAAATTCAAAAGCTGATATGCTCCAAAATCTGAAACTTTCTGAGCTCTGATACGACACTATGGGTGGACAGTTTTGCACCTGAACTTATGTGACGGATCACAGTCAAAACTTTGTTTCATGTACAAAATTATTTAAAAATTATATAAAGTTACTTTCAGGCTATGTGTATAAGATAAATATGAAATGTAAATGAATTATATGTTCATATTTCGGTCCCATTCCCAAGATATCTCATTACATATATGCAAGTATTCCAAAATTCGCAAAAAATCAAAAATCTGGAAAACTTCTAGTTTCAAGCATTTCAGATAAGGGATACTTGACCTGTATGCAAACCTTCCCCTGGTTATGTAACCCTAAGATAATAGTTATTTTGTTTATATTAGAATGCTAGCTGCTGGTAATAATAGCTACATTTTGAGATTTTTATATGTACAAGGTACTGGATTTCTTATACATTTTCTCAATCTTGTTATTATTCCTTTTTCATAGATGGTGGAACTGAGGCTTTGGGAAGTTAAATAAAATGAGCCCAGAGGTAGAAAAACTGTTCAGATGTGAGTCTGTCTAACTCTAATTCCATGCTCTTCTTAATCATGATTCTATGCGAAGTACATTGGTTTTGATAATTTTTTTAAACAAAAGTAAATATTTAATATATCTCAAACACAAAAATGTAAAAACCAGTTACCAAACATCAAGAAAAACTTAAACTTGTAAAATGCAAAGGATGATAAATGTATTTTATCTTTGTTTTATTATTGGCAGATAACCTTAATAAAAATGAGCTGTTATTTTCCAGAAAATATCATGTAATTTTAGATTTATCCCTTTTTATTTCTGTGGAGAAGCAATACCGGCATGTATTGTTGCTGAAGGTGAGGCAGTTTTTTGATTCTGTTCTTTTCGACTCTGCGTTCTGAGATGCATATCAGACACCAGCCACACACCTCAGATGTGCTCGGGGCACAGCCTGGCCCCACAGAGCGCTGCAGGTGGGCACCTAAGTAAGGCCCTGCCATTTCCACTTCTTATTGTCATATTTACTTAGTTCTCAGTACCTTTGTCCACTTAAATGACTTAAGTGAGAGTAGATTAAAGTAGCTTAGATGTTCATAAGCTTCCTCAGAGCATGTAGCATCTGTGATAGCAATTCAAAAAAAGGACAAATTTTCTTTTATTCTTAATGGTACACAGCATAAGAAAACAGCTTAGGGAGTTTACTGTAACTGATGGCCCTGATGTCCTTATCTATAAACTATAAACTCCCCACAGAAACTTCTGTAAGTATAATGTTAAATAAGTCTATAAACACAAATTACAGTAACAACAACAAGAATGTAATCCAAATGCCCAGTTATGGGAAACTGGTGAAGAAATTTACTGGTAAACCCACTGTAATGGTGTGTGTGTGTGTGTGTGTGTGTGTGTGTGTGTGTGTGTGTGTGTGTGTGTATGTGAACTTGGTTCAGTGACAGTCCCTAGTTATTTAAGCTAGGTGCTGCTGTGAAGGTATTTTGCAGATGTGATGCATATTAAGAAGAGTATCCTGAAATATCTGAGTGAGCCCAGTTCAATCAGTGAAAAGCCTTGGTTTTTGCTAAGGATTTCTTTTCAGAATACCCTTTCTTTCTAATTGTGTGGATTTGTATGGCCATTTCAGAATTAAAATATTAAGCAAGTAAATTTTTAATTCTTATCCAAAGTGTTCTTGATAACCAGGTATTCATCTATACTGGGAAAGCCATCTTCCAATATTACTACACAACAAGCAGTTAACTGATTTGCTCTAAGCTTCACTCCCTGGTTTCAGTCTGTTCCCTAACTTTGGGCTTCTTTCATAAACAGAGTCCTAATCTTTCACTTAACACAGAACTTAATCAAAATAAAGTTGATTTAGGTCCCAAACATTTCTGATACCTTTATCTAATAGTAGTTTTTATAATTAATGGTTTACAGTGTGTACAATGTTTTTCAGAAGTCAAAAGGACTTTTTGTATAAAAATTGTTTTTTCATTAGCATTTTTCATTAGTGTTTCCTGTGTTTTGCCAGTTTTTGTCAATTGCTGCCCTATGGGGAATAAATAAACTGAGCTTGATAAAAGGTCATTTGTGGTTACCAGTGAATAGAAGAATATTTAAATGTTCTTTCTAGGCCCTGGTTACATTCAGCCTTGTTCTTACTGAAAGTGGTGTGGCGCTTACCAGTAGAAACTCTTTCTGATATCTGGAGATATTCAACAAATGTCTGTTTATAATCACGATTATTATTTACTTTAGAATTTTTTAGCCTGAGGACCATAGAGAGGGCTTCAGGGAATCATAGACAGGTTGGGAGTGGTGTGTGAAAAATTATGTCATTGTGCTTTTTTGAGTTTATTATTTTCATCATTCATTCAGTTATTCATTGAATTATTCATTTCACCATTCATTCAAGTATCTAAAAAGAAAACTGGACCTAAAGAAAGTTTTAAAACATCCTTATTCTTAAAACCTTGTCATCTGCATTTATTTAACCACTTAACTTGAATACCAGACCTTTTAGATACCTATTTGTACCATGATTTGTTTCTATTCTTCTGTCAATTTCCTGTGTCTAACTCTAAGCATTTTTTGCTTGCTCTTTTTAGGCAAGGATGGCATGGACATATGGTTTTTGCTTGTTTTTGTTTTAATTAACATCATCGTCACCTATTCTCTAGTTGCGTGAATGGCCATATTCTCTAATTGCGTAAAATTTGGAGAATTTAGGCCTCTGGAATGATTGGCTGGTATGAACTTACTGTTTGAAACCTGTTAGTTCAGTCAGGCATGTACTATGCTGTAATAATCTAAAGCACGGTCCTAGAGTTTCATCTTCCTTCTTAACAGTAAAATATGAATTCATCAGTTTTGTTTCTCTTCATTATCACCTGGGCCATCACCTCCACCTCCAAATATTACCAGCTCTAGACACACTCAGTTAAAACCCTGCTACCATGTCACTGGAATAGACTAGTTACTGCTGAAGAAAAGGAAGCAGTAAATCAGTGCCAGGGCCTCTCTGTCTTCTGATCTCTCATACTTTTTTCACTTTGCCTCCTTTCCCTCAAAGATGAGTCACAGCAACCTGCCTTTCTTATAATTGTCTTACAGAGATAATGAGTTTATTTCATAAACAACAACAACAAAACGAGAGAGTATGAAAGAAGGGTATACAATATTCTATACATTTTAAGGATAAAACCTGGTAGTTTTGTTTTGAACCAGTCTTTCATAATTCTAAAAAGACAATATCATGTAGTAAACAACCCATGCTGTGGAATCTTGCTATCTTAGACCTGCCACTGGTCTGCTGTTTCACTTTTACACTTCAGGATAAAATGGAATAACGATGGACCTACAAGCTACGATTAGAGCAGGCAGTTTTTAACACACTGCAAGTCCTCAATGTTTCTTGGTAACAGAGGCATCTTTTGTTGTCTCTCTGTTTTAGTGACTTATCTAGGAATGACTGCATTACATTTAAAGTAAAACAACCACTTCTATTTATAGTAAAACATCTAAAAACTTAACCATCATTCTCAGCAAACTGACACAAGAACAGAATAAAACCAAACACCGCATGTTCTCACTCATAAGTGGGTGTTGAACAATCGGAACACATGGACACAGGGAAGGGAACAGTACAAACCAGGGCCTGTAGAGGGGTGGGAGGACTAGGGGAAGGATAGCAGTGGGTGGGGGGATGAGGGGGGATAGCAGTGGGTGGGGGGAGATGGGGGAGGGATAGCATTAGGAGAAATACCTAATGTAGATGAAGGGGTAATGGATGCAGCAAACCACCGTGGCACATGTATACCTATGTAACAAACCTGCACATTCTGCATATGTACCCTAGAACTTAAAGTATAATAAAAATTTTTTAACTAGTTCAAAAAAGCATGTAATACCTAATTTGGGGTAGTTCACCTTTCTTTCCACCTAATACTAGACCATAGACCACTGAATATTTCAAATCTCTGAAGATTTTATTCCTGTATACTGCAAGTCAATTGAAGTACTATTACTGTCCTTTATGTGTTTAATGGTTTTTAACCCACAAATGTATAATGGCTTTAATTTATGTTATGTCCTGCCAGTTTCTTGTAGGTTATGCCTGTGGATAATGAGCAACCCGAACCTGATAAAATTTTCTTATGATGTAGAACATTTCAGGTTACTAAAGAAAGCTCACTTAGTTTGCTAACTTTATTTTCTATCATAAATGTAGCACATCTTTATTTCATGTAGTATTTAGAAATACTAAAAGATATTATAAACATAGAAGAAGAAAAAAATGCTCACACCCTATAACCTAAAGATCTCTACTTAAATTTTGGGTGACTTCCTTCCATGATTTCTACAAACTCAAGACTATGATCTTCCAATAAATACCATTTTTAATATGTTCCCTTTAACAAGTTTCTCGAAGATGTTCTTTCATCTTTTAATCCTTTTGTAGTTCCTCCCTGTGTTGACTTGGAGCGCTGTATAGGGAGTGGTCTACTTAAAAGCAGAACAAATGAAGATGCAAACACACAAATGTAAATAATGCACCCACAATACAAGAGGAGCCTACCATTCTGAGCAGCATGATATAAATATTTCTTTAGCCTGAGAAAAAATTTGTAAAAATTACAAATTTGATAAAGCTGACAGATGTCACTAACATCACAAAATCCAGAAGAAAGATAATCTTTTTAAGTAACTGTCCAACATATTTCTTTTATTATTTCTTTTTTTTTCTGTTATACTTTAAGTTCTGGGATACATGTGCACAATGTGCAGGTTTGTTACATAGGTGTACATATGCCATGGAGGTTCGCTGCACACATCAACCTCTCATCTACATTAGGTATTTCTCCTAATGCTATCCCTCTCCTCGCTCCCCCACCCCCTGGCAGGCCCTGATGTGTGATGTTACTGTTTCTGTGTATATGTGTTCTCATTGTTCAGCTCCCACTTATGAGTGAGAATATGCAGTGTTTGGTTTTCTGTTCCTGTTAGTTTGCTGAGAATGATGGTTTCCAGCTTCATCCATGTCCCTGCAAAGGACATGAACTCATCATTTTTTGTTATATTCCATGGTGTATATGTGCCACATTTTCTTTATCAAACATATTTCTAAGTTTTTATATATTTGTTGGCTCTTATACTTTAATTGCTTCTTTACTTATCAATGATTTTGCAATATCATTTTTTGTAGAGAGAATAGAAAGTTAACCCAGTTTTTCTTCTACCATTGCTCAGAATTTGATTTTTATTATTGGTAACTGAGAGGCATAAAACCTGTGCATATAGTCATCATCATTTGTTTGTAGCACTGCTGTTGGTTTGTGCCTTACAAACAGGAGTTTTGAAGTCAGTCTCATACATTTCTCATAAAAATTAAATACAGAGTGTTTAAGATTTATTATTTGTTCCTTATAATGTTGAATTATCAAATATATTTCTGACGAGGGTGAATTTCCATTTTGACTAAGTATTGATGAGAACCAGTTCCATCACTTACAGTTTTAAAGACTGAAAGATTTGTCCACAGCCCAGATACTGGCTTCATAGGCTTCAAACTCTGTTTCTCCACTGCTCATTCACTTCCAGGCTGGGCACTATTTACTCTTTCTGTCTTTGATCCTCCTAGTGCTGTTCATACCTTTCTCCTGGTCTTCTTCAATCTATTGTATTTTACTAACATAATTTTTGTATTAAGATGATGTTGCAATGAACTGACTCCAATTTTATATATGAGAAAACTGAACTTGCTGGGATTTCTATAGAGATTCCAAAGCTTGTGTTCTAAACTACTACAAACCACTTTTCAGCAATTTAAACTTGGGGTAGGGTGGTTCAAACCCAAATAAGCACCTTTATTTTCCTTACACAAATTATTATATTTTCTAATTATAACTTTTTATATCCTTGGATTTTATTAATTTATTCTAGTCCTTTCAACAGAGATCATTTTAGAACTCACTTATCTGTGAAACTAAACATACTTAAGTCAAAGGTCATTATCATAATAAAGCCTAATATTTGAGAACTATATGCAATAAGGTATTATAATAAAACAATAAAAAAGTACAAAATAAAATGAACAGTCCTTATGAGTTCAAAATATAGAATTTAACTTATTTAATTAGTATTTTTATTCAAATTGCTTTCTAATTTTTGTGAATAAGCATAAAATATTATTTTTATTCAACTTTATTATACAGGTTCAGAAGTGTGTGTGTGTTGTGTGTGTGTATATGTGTGTTTGTACAAGCATTCCTAGTTTCAAGCAAATTGTAAAGTCAAAATCTATCCAGTTATTTCCTTTCTTTGCTGTTGATTAATAAGTTTGTGCATATGCACTTTCTCCCTATGTATACATATATGTATTTTTACATATAACAAATATAATATAGTATAATGCAGAGAAGAGCCTCTCCTGCTTTTAACTCCTGATGTTCAATTGGCACTTTACTTAAACTTATGACTTAATTTCAGTGAGTTTTCTCTGTTTAGATCTACTCTCTTATCCTTATTATAAGTTACTTTTATAAATAAAGAAAAAAAATCAACCATTACCCAACCTGAGGATGACCTCTATATACTGGGACCATAGCACTTATTATTTGTGTTACTTGCTTGTTCTTCAAATGGTTATTATCTAACCAAAGAAATTTATCTAATTTTAATAGCAAGGAGAATTTGGCACTACTGGGAATGAATGATTTGAGATGTGTTAGGACTGGTTCGCTGACTGCAGCTATTTCTACTACCACATGCCATAGTGTCTGAAATATTATCAAAGATGAGTCAAGAACCTCTAATAAATGGAGATGCTACTTAGAGGATTGATAAGCAGCATTTCTGTGTGTTTTTTAGAATGTTAATAAATATAAAAAATAAATGTATAATAAAGCAAAGGTCTGTGGCCACATGTGTTTGGGAGTACATTTGTTTAAGCAATCAGGTTTCTATTATAGCAGGATTTTCCAGCTCTTTTGAGGTGCAAATGTAATAGAAAATCTCTGAGCAGAGATAAAGTATGTAGCAGTAGATCCAGGGACACTTTTCTTACCCCTATCCCCCACTGCTGCAATTTTTAAAGAAAATTGGCTAGCACTGTGCAGAAAGCAGAAACTGGACTCCTCCTGACACCTTACACTAAAATTAACTCCAGATGGATTAAAGACTTAAACATAAGACCTAACACCTTAAAAACCCTAGAAGAAAGCCTAGGCAAAACCATTCAGGACATAGGCATAGTCAAGGAGTTCATGACTAAAACACCAAAAGCATTGGCAACAAAAGCCAAAATAGACAAATGGGATCTAATTAAACTCCAGAGCTTCTGTACAGCAAAAGGAACAATCATTAGAGTGAACCAGCAACCAACAGAATGGGAAAAAATGTTTACCCACCTGACAAAGGGCTAATATCCAGAATCTACAAAGAACTAAAACAGACTCACAAGAAAAAAACAAACAAACGCATCAAAAAGTGGGCAAAGTATATGAACAGAGACTTTTCAAGAGAAGACATCTATGAGGCCAACAAACATATTAAAAAATGCTCATCATCACTGATTATTAGAGAAATACAAATCAAAACCAAATTGAGATACCACCTCACGCCAGTTAGAATGGCGATCATTAAAAAATCTGGAGACAACAGATGCTGGAGAGGATGTGGAGAAATAGGAACACTTCTACACGGTTGGGAGTGTAAACTAGTTCATTGTGGAAGACAGTGTGGTGCTTCCTCAAGGACCTAGAAATAGAAATTCCATTTGACCCAGCAATCCCATTGCTGGGTATATATCCAAAGGACTATAAATCATTCTGTTATAAAGACACATGCACACATATGTTCATTGTGGCACTGTTTGCAATAGCAAAAGACCTGGAACCAACCCAAATGCCCATTGACGATGGACTGGACAAGGCCAATGTGGCACATATACACCATGGGATACTATGCAGCCATAAAAAATGATGAGTTTGTGTCCTTCATAGGGACATGGATGAACCTGGAAACCACCATTCTCAGCAAACTGACACAAGAACAGAAAATCAAACACTGCATGTTCTCACTCATAGGTGGTGTTGAACAATGAGAACACATGGACACAGGGAGGGGAGCATCACACACTGGGGTATGGGAGGGACATCAGGGGGTGGGGAGGACGGGTAGGGGTAACATGGGGAGAAATGCCAGATGTAGGTGATGGGGGGGATGGAGGCAGCAAACCACATTGCCATGTACGTACCTATGCAACAATCCTGCATGATCTGTACATGTACCTCAGAACCTAAAGTACAATAAAAAAGAATATTCTTCGTGTTTAGTGTTATTTGAGATAGACAGCAGTACATCCCTTCAGAGATCATTAGCTAAAACTGGGTACAATGACACTGGGCAGTTTGATACTAGTAAATAGAACTAAGATACTGGTTTTAGGTTGTAGGAGAGATGCTTTGAAGGAGGTGGTGGGCAGGTACCAAAGGCCAGGGAACCTGTCCAATTTGTAGGACTGGGTGGTTAAGACCAGCCATACTGCAGAACCCCTGATGTATGAAATCAGCTCAAGTCTGCCTGTGTATTGTAACTGTAGTGATCCAGACCCGTACTGAATTTGATTTACTAAGAAACTTAAGTTGAAAGATAGAGACTGGTTGTTGAGGCAGTTTCAAAAGAAGGGTCTACCTTGCTGATAGATTCATGTTCTAACTTAACTGTTCCCAACCAGACAGTGGCATATCAAGCACACAAGTATATCTAGAAGCAATTTGAAACATAAGTCACTTGAGTTCTGGTTTGTACTTTCTAGAGGTAATTGGAACAATTTTGTTTGTAAAAAAGGAAAATATCAGTTTTATGAAAGCAATACCCTAAATATGTCCTTTGACTAGTATACATACCCTAATATACTTATTATATTGTTATATTGTATTAATAGTAATAATAAAGAAATTATAAATGTATACATATTATAACATGACTATTGCTATAGATAACACATTTTGTGAAGTTTAGCACTGGTCAATACTTTCTAGTAAAGCACAGGCTTTTATTTTTGTAATCAGTTTCTGTTTTTATAAAAGTGACTTCCTACATAAAGAAAAAGGAATACCCAAACTTTTGTTGTTGTTGTTTGAGACTGCGTCTCACTCTGGCACTCAGGCTGGAGTGCAGTGGCAGGATCACAGCTCACTGTAGCCTTGACATCCTGTGCTTGAGCAGTCCTCCCACCTAAGCCTCCTGAGTAGCTAGGATTACAGGTGTGCACCACCATGTTTGGCTATTTTTTTAATAGAGATGTGGGTCTCACTATGTTGCTTTGGCTGGTCTTGAACTTGTGGGCTCAAGCAATACTCATGCCTTGGCCTTTTGACACATTAGAATTATAGGCATGGACCACTGTGCCTGGCCTCCAAACTTTAAAGCTATTGTTTAACTGTTTTAAATCTCCAATACTGCTTCATTTACATATGAACATAATGGGTGAATCATTTCTTTTAACATATATAATTTATGAAAAATCTTGTCAGAGATATATTGGGTTTTGGTTTTGGTTTCATTACTTTGAAAGTCTAAAACACATTTGCAATCAGTAAGTGTAACAAACTTTTTTCTCCTTATTGTCATTCTGTTTCTGTGTCTGTAGTTACAAATTTTGAGTCTGAAAAAGATTCAATTATCTTGAAATGGAGCTGGCCTTTCTAAATATGTTTATTTAGAAAGGACCAGGGCTAGCTTTTCCACTAGTGCTTCCATGCCTAACTTTTAAAATTTAGATTGTATATATATATTTTTGATTAGTGATCAATCTTTTATACTTGGGGTTTGCTTCCATTATGGAATCTGCTAGTAAGAAATGACCTCAGACATTATTGAGAAATTTGTGTCCTTCTTTTCTCATTATCAACTTTTTTTCCCCTGACATTTGTTCTGAGTAGCTCAGGTCTACTCTAGCCAGGCAGTCAGTTTGTGCTGAATGTTGTTTGACCTTCAAGAATCTAAGATCCAGCCAAGATTGGGCCAGACTTGATCTTCTCCCATTTTAGATACCTGGCCAACTTCTCTGGCCAGCATTAGGCTTTGACAATCTTAAAGGCCTGTAGATGATTTCATGAAAAAGTATGCTATCCTTTTACTTGTCTTCAGTCTGTTTCAACAGTGAAAATAATGGAAACTGTGTGTTAGTGCTAAGGATATTCTTATCTGTTGCAGATTCCTCTCCTCTGCCCTCCCCCCTCCCCCCCTCCCCCTCCCCTCCCTTCTCCCCTCTCCCCTTCCTCCTCCTCATCTCCCTCTTTCTCCTCCTCCTCCTCACCTCCCTCTTTCTCCTCCTCCCCTCCCTGTTTCTCCTCTTCCTCCTCTCCTTCCTTCTCCTCTTCCTCCTCCTCTTTTTATTGCTCCCATTTCTTCCTATTTTGGGGGTAGTGATGTGTGGAGTCATTGGTATGCTGTTTTTGTATATTGATTTCTCCTCTTGGTACTCTCTTGAAGGCTTTTTTAGTAAGGTAGGTGTGAGAGATGGTCAGGATGGCACGAGGTACTCAGCTGGAATGGACCTGCAGTTTTGATTGAGAGAAGCTTCATGGAGTCTACACTTCTGCAGTACTAGGACATTGGCCACAGATTTTTGTTTGCCATAGACTTTCTTAGATGGTGTAGTCACGACGGTTCTTATGTTTATTGGTGGTATTGGCATCAGTGAAAGCCTCAGAAGAAAGGCTATGTGAAGAAAGGTTTCCAAGTAAACCATGTACCATAACTTTTGAGATAGGCCTGGAGGGAATTATGAACACCAAGTTTATTAGTGTCATATTTCAAAGAATATACTGAAGACCTAAGAAGGTATGTTTGGCACTGTTCTAGGTGGTAGGAGAGCATGGCAAAGATGTCAGATGAGCCTTCCAGGGAGGGACAGACAGAAAACCAGTAAACACACAGGAAAACCGTGGGATAAGCAGAAGTCTAAATGTTATGCAAATAAATAAGTTTAGGGTTATGTGACAAGAAGTGACTACGACATTCTTAGAATGGGTGGTGAGGAAGACATGCTATTTAGATAGAGACTGAAAAAGAGAAAGTACCAGATGTGGAGAAACTAAGGGGCAAAACATTGCTGGCAGAGAGAATCAATGAGAAGGTGAGTGAGCAATGGAGAGGGCATTAAAAGAAAAACTGCTGGGAAGAAGCCAGACTTGTATGACTCTCTTGGCCAGAGTAAAACATTTAACTGCAAGTGTAATAGGGCCTAGGGAGGATTTTAAGCAGAAAGATGATATGGTATCATTTGCCTTTTTGAAAAAGTTCATCTTGCTGAGTGAACAGTGGAATGGAGGAGGGGCAGGAGTCCATGTAAGAGGCTCTTACTGTTGTTCAGGTGAAGGGTGATGGTGGCTTGGACTGCAATAGTAATAACAGAGATAGATGGAAGTAATGGATTTGGAATATGTTGTGAAGGTGGATAGAACAGGACTAGTTGGTGAATGCTGTATGTGCGGTGAAAGGAAGAGAAAAAAACAATGATAATGCCTGGATTTTAGATGTGTGGAATAATATTGATGGGTCATTTCCTGAGACGGGGACCACTAGGGGAGCAGTGGGCATCCATAGCAAACTCAGGAGTTTTGGCTGTGGTGATTTTGAGATGTCTGTTAGATGTTCCAGGGAGACGTCAAGTGGGAAGATGGGGTTAGGGCTGGAGGTACAGATTTAGGTGTTAACACAGTCCAAAGATGCTCTTTACAACCATGGGACTCGGTGAGAACATCTAAGCAAAGTAAATTGTCTGAAAAGAGAAGGAGGCCCAGAACACAGTTTTCACACACTCCTGCTTTTATGAAAAGTGCAGAAAAACAGTCAGTAAGCTGGGAGGAAAATAAGGAAAGTATGATTTTCTAGAAGCCAGTGGAAAATGGCATTTAAGAGTGAGACAAATGTAGGCCTAAATATTGTGGGGTTGGAAGCTGAGTCAGTGTGGCAGTCCTTTTAAAGAAACATAATATAGAATTATTAAGACAAACTCAGATACTAATTTGACTGTTTGGAGTAAGAAAATAATGGTAAAAATTATAAAATTTTAAAGAGATAAATGGCATAAATGAATAAAAATCAGAAAAGTCTTATTAATTAAACACCAATGCACTTCTATAATACTTTTTTTCTCTTTTTCAGGAGAGTGGAAAAGGGGAGGAGGCTTACTTTTGGATTGCTTCTTCATGTTATAATAATTGTATAATGTCATCTTCTGCAGGGATATCAGAAAAATAATTCAGTATTTAGCATAGCTGGTTGAAATTGTATTTTTATTATTGAAATGTTTAGAACAGTTTCTTGTGGTATTACAGCCTATTATTGATAATGCCATATCAATTTTTAGGATTGTTGCCAAAATGTGGAAACTTACATCAACAGTTTCTCTCATATATGAGCTTTCTGATTTCAGGACATGCCAAGTTTTCATGCAGAATGACTAATCTTAAATAATGTAAAAGAATATCTCATAAACTAATTTGTTACTGATGTTTTGGTGTCAAGAACCTGGAAGGAATTTCTACTCTGGAGATAATTAGAAATTTCTACCCTGGATCTCACACCATACACTTAATTATGTAAGACAATTACTCTGAAACACAGAAATATATCCTACTGAAGCCAAAGTGAATGTAATTCTTAACTCACTGTCTGCTTATACAGATCTTGAAGATGCTTGCTCGCTTCCCAGCATCAGGGCAAATGTGACAGAGGGAAAGTTGAGCAGTATCCAATTGATGAAAAAATAAATGATTTTTGGCAAACTTAAAAATAAAATGCCTCATGGAAACATTATTGGGGTCCCTCTCTCGGCCTTAGATTGGCCTTGGTAAATAAGGGGCCCTGAACCTAAAATGTATTTAGTTTCCTCTGGAAGGAGAGAGTAATAAAATACATACAGGACAGGTAAGTGATCCAGTGAGATAAAAACAGAGAGGTCTCCTTTGGATTTGTCCTTAAAAATATCTACTCAGTATAAAAAATGTGTCTGAAGTCGTTAGTGAAAAGTTTTGTGTAAGGAGCAATATATTTGCTTGGCAGGAAGAACGTTGGTGCAGTCTACAGGTTAGCAAAAATAAGTGATTACAGTTTTAGGTATGAGCTACATGGCGTGACTTTCTACTTCCCTCTTAGTAACAAGGGAAAATATGAACTGTATCTGACGTTCTCTGTATTTGGGTCACTGGTTTTGCCTTTTAGAGCCAACTGTGTTTCTTTAGGTTTGGTAATCGGCTGCAAAATGTGTAGATGAAGAAGATGCAGATGTTGAAGATGGAGTGTGGGGCAATGAAGGATCTTCTCTGCTAAACTTAGGTCATTTTCTCATATCTCAAAGTCTCATTTGTTTTAGAATACAAGAAAACCTAAGTAGTTTTTATATCTACATTTTGTTCAATTAATTTTCAAATATGGCATTGTGGAGAAAATCCTGACTCAAATTTCATTGTAACTGAATATAAAATTAATAACTTCTCTTGAAGTTGATTGACATTCTGTTCAGAGAGTGAAGTAAATTCAGGCTGAGATCATATTGTTTGTTTAAATAATTATCGGTATTAGCTACGTGAAAAGAGGTCAGAATGGAAATTAGAAGGCAAGGTTGGAAGGGAAGAGGTAAGGATTGGAAATAATGGGCTCCTCCCATGATACTGATGGCAGCTTCTTTAATTGCTCCTTTTGCTTGTTCAGGCTGGCAGTTAGAATAACAGCAAAGAAAGACATAAGGGATTTTCAGATATTGGTATTTATTTAGTAAATGCTGGCTGAGGCTAGAGCCCTTGAATAATCTGCAATCTGTTCTTCTACTTAGAGCAACCGTAAGAACAGTTGCCTATTGATAGTAATGGAACTGGGATTGAAGAATATGAGGAAAATGACACCAATGTTTATAACTGCTTTCAATAGCTCTGAATTATCTTTATTCTATTTACTGTATTGTCTGATTCAAGAAAAGACTGTTTGCCCTATGAAGATCGTTTTGTTGTTTCTTTTCTTTTCCATGTAAAAATATCAATTTTAGAGTTTAAATTTGAGTTGGCAGACTTGTTAAGGAGGGTGAGGGAGGAGGTTATGGGCAAGTTTCCTACACGCATGATTCAGCCAAACTAGAGAAAGGATAGAAAAAAATCTTAGATTCACTAGTTCAGCCTTCTATCTAAAGAGTATATTCTCCTCTGTAAATGATGATTCCCCCTGCATGAGTTTGCCCTGAGCATATTGTTGGAGAACTGTAGTTTGTAAGGCCTCATATTAATTAGAGATCTTCTCTTTCACATGGTATTTGAAAACTTGCACATATTTGAAGACTTCATCATAGCCTTCCCCTGTGTAGGTTAAACATCCTCAGTTTTTTGTTGGTTTTCCGTGTGAGATAGTGTCTAGATCATACACCAGTGTGATCATCCCTTTCTTGGTGAGTTGCTCACCAAGAAAAGGCTTCCTGGAAGAATCCTGAATTTGTTCATCGTTCTGACCTCCCAGTTGATTTGGGGAAATGATCTCTCCTGCCGAGCTCAGGGGCAAATCATGATTAGAATGACCCAGTCCTATTGGGATCTCATTCCCCTTGCTAAGGATTGGGTGAAGCATGATCAGGTGACCCAATCCTGGCAGTGGGATCTGAGGAAAACTTGACCAAAGAATGTTTGAAAGACTTTTTCCCAAATAAAAAGGTACATGGAGAAAATGCCTTTTTCCTTTTTTTGGGATGTGGAACTGTCAGAAGTTGACACCTATAGAACTGCTACAGTTAGCTTGAAGACATTAGGAGAGACATCGCTGGAGTACAGGGATGCAAAGTAGGACACTTGAAAGTCCTGGGGCCCTTGAGGTCAAGTTGAACAGCTGAGTCAATGAGGGAGCACTCCTTTCCACGTATTTTCTTGTACAGGCGATGACTAATTCTTTCCCGTTTCCATTTCTTTTACTTTGCTCTTCTGTTGCTTGCAGCTCAAAGCATCCTGGCTGCTATGTATTCAATCCCTTGTACTGTTTATTTCAATTCACCTGTGACTTCTGTTAATCAATGATTCCCTTAGTATTGTTTCTAGAATCTTCTCTGGGAATTATTATGTTTAATATCATTCTTTAATGATTCATAAACATAAGCAAAAGCATATGCCATGATTGTCACAAAAATTAAATTGTCTTCTAAAATTTTATGTTAGAATTAAGGCTACTGCACTTGGTGGTGTTTTTCTACGGTGGGTTTAACTCTGAATTGGGCTGATTCCACCCTATGTACATAGACATTTGTTTAACTGGTACTTTGCTACAACTTCATCTTGCTAATAAAAGTAAGATTTTATTGTTTTATTTTTGTTCACTCTGTTTCCCCTGTCAAACTTTCAAAATAAATGCATTAAAAATTTCTTCTGTTTTACTCTTACGGAACTATTTTCCCTATAGTAAGTCATGATGGAGGATAGTGTACTTAAGTGAGGTTTTGAAGCATGTGGAGAAACTTTGCCATAGATTATTAGAACATATTGGTGACTGAGATAAAGTGTGTTCAGCTCCTGGCTTTAGACTCGGGAGAGGAGCTTTCTGTCCCAGTTTTACCTTTCTCTTTAACCTTTCAGATTTATGCTTATAAACATGAGCAAGTATTTATTTCATGTGTTCTTTTTATACACAAGGTAGATGCCTATGTCATTTCTGCTACAAAGTATTTTTAATAGCTTTATTGAGATGTGATTAACATACTATACAATTCATATATTTAAAATGCAATGGTTTCTAGCATATTCATGGTGTGCAACCATCACCAAAATAAAGTTTAAAACAATTTCATTATCTCAAAAATAAATCATGTGCCCATTAGCAGTCACTCTCCATTTCCTCTCAGTTCTTTCCCTCTGCTTTCAGTTTTAGCAAACCACTAATCTATTTTCCATCTCTGTGGATTTGCCTATACAAGACAATTTGTATAAATGGGTGCATACAATATGTGGGTTTTGCTACTGGCTTCTTTCATTTAGCATGTTTTCAAGGTTCATCCATGTTGTAGCATACATCAGTTCTTCATTTTGTTTTATTGCAGAATTGTGTGCCATTGTATGGCTATACCATATGTTATTTATCCATTCTACAGTTGAGGGACAATGGCTTGTTTCCACTATGGCAATTATGAATTATCTCATATTGTAATCTAAATTCATCTCTTTGGCATCTTTCAGTTTTCATTATAATTTGCAGTGTCAAATACATAGCCTATGCTATTTTCCTCTGATTTTATCTAGCATTTAATATGCCATTTCTATGTGTAAGACTTTGTTTACTGACCACTTAATTCCCTAAAATGTGTTTATAGCTTCACACAGAAAAGGAATGAAAGAGAAAAAGAAAACTCAGCACACATTCAAACAAAAATGCCCATACACATAAATCCCTGGATTTAAAAAGTTAGAGAAATTCACATGTGAATACATTATTTTTAACACAGACAGTAATTGTAAACCTGGGTTTAGATTTAAATTGGAAAAAAGTATCCTGAGGTGTTTAATGTTTATCCTTAAATGTCTGGGATAAGACCATGATGACAGCTACCAACCTGTTTTTTATGATCTTGGAAAGACATGAGAGGAATAAATTTTTATCATGCGTCATTCGCTGGGATTTTTGTACCTCTTTACCTCCCCATTTAGATTTTGGTGAGGGTAGCAGGGAATTCTTTTATGATTTGTTTTTCTAGGAACAGGAGAAGGAACTGTCTGTGCATTTTTGTGTTTGTATTTTTTCCTCAGAAGGGAAGTACTTAGAAGCACTGGTGGCATTTGTGCACACATGTACAATAGCTGTGCAGTCTGCTTCCTCTTGCCTGATGCCATTGTAGCCCACATTTGAGCTGATTTTAAGTTTCCTTCAGCATGTGATGATAAAAACAATGGCTATTCACTAGGGTGATTACTTATCTGTTTGTTTTGGCTCCGTAAATACATGACGTCTCCAGAGAGAAAGACTGTGAGGACCTTGGAGAGCCATTCTGCAACCCAACCCATGAGGCTTGTGTGGGTTGGAACTGGTGACCCATGGAACACACTTCAGTGACCACAGATGATCGTGAAAATGGCCAGTGTTACTCTTTTCTACTGCCAGGATTTTGAGGAATAATTAACCTAATAATGGTAAAAACATGAAAAAGGAGTGGTTTAAATGGAAAGTCAATGAGGTTTCCTGGACCTTTTTATTTTTTTTCCATTGGAGTGTCTTTGGAATTTCAGATTTCCCTAAAGGAAACATTACTTGCTAAAATTACATACTTTTATTTTAATACAGATTGTGCTTGATTACCTAGATGAACTGACTGTGAACAAGGATTAAACTATTTTATCTTTTGTAGGAAATTAATTTGACAAATATTTGTGAGAATCTAGCCATAGTTACAGAATGTGCTGAATAAATACAGAGGTGACTCTCAATCAGGTAATTGTCTAGGTGCAGATAAAGACATTTTTAACAAGAGAGGGTAAGCTTTATGGTGGCAGGGATTCAAACTGTTTTTACTAAGCAGTATCTACCACTCCTAGCACAGTTCTTGACAGATGGTAGGCCCTCAATATGTATTTGTTAAATGACTGAATGCATAATTATAACATGGTATAGTTGTTTCACGGTGTACCATGTAATGGAAGTTTGAGGGACGCAGGTGAAATTGACTTTGTCCTGGTGATGGGGTAGTTTTACATATACACGTCTTTTGATGGGATTGTGGTATCTGAGTAGGACTTCACTAGGCAGATATGGGCAGGTAACTAAATTATGAATATTACTTCTCATGTTTCAGTCATCATGAAGGATAAGTTATTTGACACTCACATCAACTGAGGAAGGTAGTATCATTATTCCATTGTATTATTGTTGTATTATAATAATCTTTCTATCATTGTAGTATTACTGTTATTATACAAAAGGGAAAGCTGAGGTTTGGCATCATTGAGTGACTAATCCAAGGTTGAAGAAGTTTCGGTGGTGAGTCCCATTTTTGAACTCAAGGATATTTGTCACCCCTTTCCATATGAATGACAAGTAACTTCTCAGAGATCTAATTTCAGCATGGAAAAACAGAAAGCTGCCTCTGTCTTGCTGCCAGTTAAAATGCATTGGTAAGCTGTTTCATGCAACGCTCCCTCTGGCACTCTGGGTACTCCCATTTGGAGCAGTCCCTCTGGACAATCTCTCTCAGGTGTTCCTTATCTGGGTAATCTCTTGATACAGTTTGTATATTTGTCCCCTTCAAATCTCATGTTGAAATGTGATTGCCAGTGGTGGAGTTGGGATCTGGTAGGTGTTTGGGCCATGGGCGTGCATCCTTCTTGAATGGCTTGGTGCTGTTGTAGCAGTAATGAGTAAGATGTGGTTGTTAAAAAGAGCCTGCACCTTCCTCCTCCCTTTCTTTTTCTTGCTTTCTTCCTCCCTTGCTTTCTCCTTCTTGCCATGTGATGCCTGATCCACTTTATCTTCCATCATGATTAAAAGCTTCCTGAGGTCCTTGCCAGAAGCAAATGCCAAGGCCGTGTTTCTTGTACAGCCTGTAGAACTGCAAGACAAATAAACCTCTTTTCTTTATAAATTTTTCAGTCCCAGGTATTTCTTTTCTTTTTTTTTTTTTCTTTTAGAAGTGACAGATTCTTATTAGCTCATAATGCCTGCTGGAATCCAGGATTCTGTTCCCTTGTTTTTATTTCCCTATTCTTCTAAAAGATTATCCATTGAAAAGTAGCCAATTACCTCAATTGTTGCTGACTACAAGTAAGGTTTGCAAGAGTAAGAGTTCTAAAATAGCAGTAAACTTGGGGGTCAGGACTTGCTGTCCTGTTTTTACCAGTACTATAGTCTATTTGAGGTAAAAAGCAATCTGGCTCTTTTTTTTTTTTTGAAAAAACAGAAAAAGAGAAAGAAGGAAGAAAAAAAAGAATGAAATAAAGAGAAAAAGAAGAAGAAGAAAAAAAAAAGGGGGAGAGAGAACGGGTATCTTGCTCTATTGCCCAGGCTAGAATGCAGTCTACAAATGGATATTAAAAGCCTTTTTTATACTAATAATTGTATTATACAATGGAGACAGGAAGGAATAAGGGAGGAAAATAACAAACAAACAGCCAACCAATATTTCATTTAAACCTATGAAATGCTATGCAATTGCTAGGGAGTGATTTACTCCCAACCATGTGGTCACTTTTAGAATAATGTGATGTGTTACTGAAAATAAAATATATATTTTGTGGATTGGAGTAGAGAGTTCTGTAAATGTTTATTAAGTTTACTTGTTTGAGGTTTAAGTTCAAGTCCCGGGTATCCTTCTTAACCTTCTGTCTCATTAATTTGTCCAATATTGACAATGTAATGTTAAAGTCTCCCACTATTATTGTGTGGGAGTCCAAGTCTCTTTGTAAGTCACCAAGAAGTTGCCCTATGTATCTGGGTGCTCCTATATTGGGTGCGCATAGACTTAGGGTCGTTAGCTCTTCCCCTTACATTGATCCCTCTACCATTATACAATGTCCTTCTTATCTCTTTCGGTTTCTATTACTTTAAAGTCTATTTTATCAGAGATGAGAATTGCAACTACTGCTTTTTTTTTTTTTTTTTTTTTTGCTCTCCATTTGGTTGGCAAATCTTCCTCCATCCCTTTGTTTTGAGTCTCTGTATATCCTTGCATGTAAGATGGATCTGGATGCAGCTTACTGATGGGTCCTTTGAAGTGGCTGATACTGGTTGTTCCCCTCTATACATAGTGCCTCCTTCAGAAGCTCTTGTAAAGCAGGCCTGGTGGTAATGAAATCTCTGAGTACTTGCTTGTTTGCAAAAAATTTTATTTTTCCTTCACTTATGAAACTTAGTTTGGCTGGATATGAAATTCTGGGTTGAAAGTTCTTTTCTTTAAGGATGTTGAATATTGGCCCCCACTCTCTTCTGGCTTGTAGGATTTCTGCTGAGAGATCAGCTGTGAGTCTGATAGGCTTCCCCTTGTGGGTAACCTGACCTTTCTCTCTGGCTGCCCGTAATATTTTCTCCTTTGTTTCAACCGTGATGAATCTAATGATTATGTGCCTTGGGGTTGCTCTTTTTGAGGAATATCTTTGTGGTGTTCTCTGTCTTACCTGGAGTTGGGTATTGTCTTGCCTTGCTAGGTTAGGAAAGTTTTCCTGGATAATATCCTGAAAAATATTTTCCAGCTTGGATTCATTCTCTTCGTCACATTCAGGTACACCTATCAAACGTAGATTAGGTCTTTTCACATAGTCCCATATTTCTTGGAGACTTTGCTCATTCCTTTTTACCCTTTTTTCTCTAATCTTGTCTTCTCGTTTTATTTCGTTAAGTTGGTCTTCGACCTCTGAAATCCTTTCTTCTGCTTGATCAATTCGACTGTTAAAACTTGTGCATACTTCTCGAAGTTCTCGTATTGTGTTTTTCAGCTCCATTAATTCACTTATATTCCTCTTTAAATTGTCCATTCTCATGAACATTTCGTGAAACCTTTTTTCAAGGTTCTTAGTTTCCTTGCATTGGGCTAGAACATGTTCTTTTAGCTCACAGAAGTTTCTCATTATCCACCTTCTGAAGCCTGATTCTTTTGATTCCTCACATTCATTCTCGATCAGGCCTTGTTCAATTGATGATGAGGCACTGCAATCCTCTGTAGGAGGAGAGGCATTCTAATTTCGGGTGTTTTCAGCCTTTTTGCGCTGGTTTCTTCCCATCTTTGTGGATTTATCCACCTGTCATCTGTGTAATTGCTGACTTTCAGATTAGGTCTCTGAGTGGACGTCCAGCTTGTTGGTGATAAAGTTTTTTCTATTTCTTAATTTTCCTTCGGCGGATGCCCCTCCCCCACAGAGCTGTACCTTCCCGGGTTCAGCTGTACTTGCTGTGAAATTCTCAATCTTTAGCAGTTCCAACTGCTGTTTTTATTTTTATTTGTTTTGTGGAGGGGGGTACCAGCCTTCCCCTGCGGTGACCCACTATGCCGGCTGAAACAGCAGCGTTAGGATTCGTGGCGCTTTTCTGCCCGGGAATCTCCTGGTCTGGTTCCCCCACTTCAGTCCACTTTTCAATCAGCTGAATGGGAGACTCTGCTTTCCTGGAGCTCCAACGCCAACCAAAAGGGCACTCAGTCCTGTATACTCCGGATTGAGAACCGCCGCGTCGGGGGTGCCTGCAAAACGGCCGCGCCCTCCAAAGGGTCACGCTGGCGACCCGTGGGGCTCCTCTGCCAAGAATCTCTTGGTCCGTGGGCTATGAAAATTCGTCTGAAAATGTGGCGTCCACTCACTCTCTGCGCTTTCAGTGGGAGCTACAATCCTGAGCTGCTGCTAATCGGCCATCTTGGATCTCTCGCAATCTGCAGGTATTTCTTTATAGCAATACAAAATGGACTAAGGTGTCTGACTTGGGTGCTCCTTTTCTGTGCTGTCTTTCAGAACTCTGTCATCACACTGTGAGACACTCGAGCCACGTGGGGAAGCAAGTCTTTGAGCTATCCTAGCACAGGTGCCAAACATGTGCATGAAGATTCTCTTAAATGTTTCTAGACCTTAGCCATTTGTGTCACTTCCAGACTTTTAGATCTTTCCAGCTAGTCCTCAGACATTGTGGAGCAAAGATAAGCCATCTGCATTGTGTCTGTCTGAAGTCCTAACCCACAGAACCCAAAGAAATCATGATGGCTGGGGCCGCAGCAGTCATCTAGTGACTATGAAGGAAAGGCCCTGAGAATTGCCCAGGTGCCAGCCTCAAGGTCATCAAGTGTGGAACCAATATCAGTAGCCACTTATTAGACATCTTGTGAAGGCTTTCGTTTCATGTTAATATTGTTGGAGAACACCAGCAGATGGTTCTGTGTGCGGAAAGGCTGTGAATATTTAAGCTGGTAGCTGTAGTATTGAGGTGACTGATGAATAAACCAAGACCAGCTCTGTTTAGCGTTTTCCCCATGACAAATATGAAGCCTCGGATGAGAAAGCCATGAAAACAGGAACAGGGCACTCCTAATCTGCAGGGGAATGTTGGCACATGGAACGAGTCTTTGGAGTAGACCAAGATAAATTAGACTTTGAAATTAAAAATTGTGCTCATCACAAGACAGAATTGACATAATGAACAGGCAAATAACAAATTGAAATATTCACAACACGTGTATATAACAATTTTTATCCCAGATATTTAAAGAAAACCCATAAATCATCAATGAAAAGACAATCTAAGTTTTTTAAAAAAAGAATTGAACTGACATCTCACAAAAGATATACAAAATGTTGATAAATACATAAAAGATAGAGTGTGTTCATATAATGAAATATTACTCAGCAATAAAAAGAAGAAACTACTGATCCATGCAACCACATGGGGGAATCTCAAAAGCATTATGCTGAATAAAAAAAAAAAAGATTTAAAAAGTCTACATATATGACAATTTAATTTACATGAAGTCCAAGAATAGAAAAAACAATCTATGATATTAGAAATCAGAAAGTGTTTGTATGGGGAAGGGAGAAAGTAACTGACCAGAGAGTGGCATGAGAACTTTTTGAGACCGACAGGTATGTCCTGTATTGTTTTTATTGCTGACTACACAGGAATTTGCAGTTGTGAATACTTACTGCATGCAATACCAAAGACCTGTGCATCATTGTGTCTTATGTTAATTTTAATTAGATTAAAAATAACTTACAAAAAAGTAATAGTAATTTTTCTTATCATAATTCTTGTAATAAAAAAAGCGAAAATCCAAATTGAATAGATGTATTTTACTCCCATGGGACCTATTGAAATTATTTTAATTATGAATGGACAAAATTCATGCAGGGAGAAATTTCAGTTTTCTTGAATTGTTCCTTTTGTAAAGTTCTCAGCTGCACTGTGCTGCATCTTCACTGGAAGAAGCCAAAGTGTGTTCAAAGTCATGTGAGAATATAAGCTGTCAAGGATGCTGCTGTGCCTTTTGCAAAAGGTGTGATTGCATATCTGCTGTGGGCCAGCTGCTGAAGGCACTCCAGGCCTACTTGTTGAGGAGTGAACTGGCAAGAGATAAAGTGGTTTGGGACTGAGTGAACATCATATGCATTGCTAAAAAAGTTCAGACCGCATTTTTTAGGAAAAACAGGTATTCATGGAAGTTTTTAAACAAGGAAATGGTTTTTCCCCCTATTCAACAACTTAACTGGCTTTGTGGAGAGTAAGCCAAAATTTGGAGAAACTAGTGGTAGGGATATTCATGTGTGGGTGTGATGTTTTTGCCGTGAGCAGTTTATCCACAATAAACATATCTTTGAGACACTAATATCATACCACATTTTGATGATTGGTTATAAAATGGAATTTAGACCTTTGTATCTGCTGAATTTTGTTTGAAAAATATTATAAAGCTCATCTTTCATTTGCCCATTTTCATATGTTTTTGTGTAATTAATATTACATAATTGTGACCATTTTTTCAGGCAGTAACAAATAAGCTTTATCAAAATTGTGAAGTTTGAAATATTAGTGGTATTTTAAAGTACTTTGGTTTATTTCTATTTGAAGTAGGAAAGCTCTTAACAAATTTTCTGCATATATTTTGAAATTTTGCACTGACAATTATTAGATACAGTTCTTTAAAAAAAATCATAAGTAACCATCTCAGTTAATTTGTAGACAATTGGGGAGTGAAAAAAATACAAAAATAATTGGAGAAGGAAGTGACATTTCTTCAGAAAATTATTGCTTTTGGAAATATATTTTAAAGTTTCAGAAAACACCTTTTCACAAAATGATTTATTTAAACAATATTACTATGCCAAGGTAAGGCTTACACCAGTACCATAGCAACCGTAGGTACACATTTAATTTTGTGAGAAAGATGGCAAGAAAAATGGCTGAGTTGAAATGAATGTCTGTTGCCAATTCAATAATGTTAAATCTCTCACATGAGGGAAAACCACTGGTTAGGATGGTGATTTTTTAAATAACATTTTAATCTAAATAATATGATTTTTGTCATTCATGTTTTAACAAAAAAGAACCTTAGGAATTATTAAAACATTATACCAGTCACTGTTGTTATATATGTAACATTTAAGAAATGCTTCATCTAAAAAGAGGAAAAAAATATGGAAACTGATGACTCTTATTTGACTAAAGACTTGCTCATATGCAATTTTATTTAAAAGGAAATAAAGGTGTTGGAGGGAAAACATGTGGCTTGGCACTTGAATGTCATAAACCAGAGTTAATATATTTTATTCTATAAAGCTTTTTGAGAAAATAAGCTAATTCTCAGGAAGCTAATTTTTTTTTTTATTGTTGCTCAAGGTAATTTGCTGTAAGAGTAAGATTTCAGATTGCATTTTGTGACTAAAAATGAAATGACATGTACTGCTTTTTATAATTAAAAAAAATGTATTTTAATAGCCATTTACTAAGTTACATTAGTTTGAGCCTCAGTTCCCAAACCACCCAAAATTAAATATAGCTTAATTTTGACTTTACCTAAAATAACATCAAACCTCTACTTTGGGTATGCTTAGGTATATGCTACTGAGAATATTTTATTGATTTCAAATTATGACGTTACTGTTAAACACTGTATAAAAGTAAAATAGATATGTATGTAGCTAGTAATAGTGGATATATGTGAGTTAGGTCACCTTGTGATTTTGAAGGCACAGTAATAGTAGATGTTATGGTCTTAAGCAAGTTGATCTTTTTTGGTATCTTAGCACTGCTCTTCTCAAAATGTAATGCAGAAGGTGATCAGTTGTCCTGGTTTGCCCTCACCCTCAGGGTTTCCTTGAACTTGGGAATAAAACTAGAGTAGTCCTAGGTAAACCAGAAGATTGTTCATCCTGTGTCCTCAAGACTTTTTCAAGAGGTCTGTAAAATCAAAACTATTTTCATAATTATACCATTTGTTTGTTTCACTCTCGTACTCACTCAAGTGCACAGTGAAGTTTTCCAGAGGCTACAAGAGGTATGATAACATGTGCAACAGATTGAATTAAAAAGCAGGTAGGAGACCCCAACTGTCTTCTATTAAGTCGGACAGGAAGAGATTTATAAAAATGTATAAAAATGACATTCTTTTTACTAATTTTTTTTTTTGGTTTGGAAAAACAGTTATTTTACATAAACACATTTAGTTATTTTGCTATGTAGTGGACTAATTATTTTTGTTTTAAAGTGAATTAAATATTTCATAAATTTTTGTTTTAATTTCTAACATATCTGGAAATGTATCCTACATGAACAAAAGCTTTTTAGGGCCCTTAATAATCTTAAATAGTACAAAAGGGTCTTAGGACCAAAAAGTCTGAGAAACACTGCTTTAGAATGTTTCTACCTGAAAGCAGGAAAGGCATTCATAAACAATCGAACTCATTGGATCTTTCAGCAGACTTTGTTTATGTGACCAGAAGTCCTTCCTTGTCTTCCTGCTGTTACCTCTGAATACAGTTGGGTTGCTTTCCCTGTGCCCTAATTGCTATACACATAGAGTAAAGGTGGGTTAAGTCAGTTTACTCTGGCTTAAAATCATTCTAAATCACAATAGGTAAACCCATGAGAACACAAAAGAAACAACAAAAAATATTTGTGGGAACTCAAAAGGATAGAAACAGTTTCATCAAGCTAAACTCCTCTATCCCATTTAATGGGAAAAAAAATCTTATAATTAGTGAGGGTATCTTTGTATTCCCCAAACTGCTTGTATTGTTTCCATTACAGTTATTAAAGTATATTACCTATTGTTAATATTAATGAACATATATATATATATATATACACACACACACTACATGACCTCACCTAGCAGTTTCAAGACCAGAAAGCATTCTTGTTTTCTTTATGTGTCTGATTTGTTGGTAGTGAAAATAATCAAAGCCACATGGCTCTGAAGAGCTGAGCCCATCTTACTATTGCTTCTGTTATCATGACCCCATGGAAGATTGGTTCAGATGGATCAACATAGAGGCTTGGCTGAAAACTATGGAACTGGGGAATATTGCTGACCACACAATCCTAGCAAAGCATCTTCTGAATCAATTTTTCAGTAAACACTTACTTAAGGGTGATGAACTGTGATAGAAATTGGACTATGATCATGGCTATAAAATTCTTAGTATCAACTAAGGAGGATACAGATCCATGGGCAAAATACTAACTATCTGATAATCTTTGTGTTGCAATAAATTGGTACTGAGCCTTCTTTTATAAACATTCGGTTACTTTGAGATGGTTCTAGGAGTGCAGATGCTTTTCATGCCTATGCCTACTAGAAAGATTTATTTTTTATCCATGTAACAACACTGCACTTGTACTTCTTAAATACGTATTTTTAAAAAATGCTCCTTTCCATTCCAAAAGACCTGCCTTCCCTTAGAAGATTTGGTTCTAAGTGGTAATTTTTGTGTAAAGTTTTATAGAATACTCGCATCACGATTTGTGGTTCTACTTTTAATTAGTGTCATGTTGAAGAATATTCCATAGAGTGAATAGCTTGAGCAAACTCAACATTTGAGAAAGTTCACCCATTTATTCAACATTTCTCTACCACTTCCTATGTGCTATGTACTATGTACTGTCTTACAGCAATCAACAATCAATTAAAGGATTCAGAAATAAGCATACAGTTTTAATACAGAGTTCATGTAACTGTTCATAATGTAAGCAGAAGGTGCAGAGTTTGCCGTGTTTGAATTGAGAAATGTATTTATTATTTTTTCAAAATGCAAGGTTTTTAAAAAATACATGTTCAGTATAAAAATTCAGGAAATATAGTAAATAAATGCAATGTCAGTTAACCTTTCAATATACAGTTGGTCCTTCATTATTCATGGATTTTTTTTTTTTTGCACGTTTGCTTACTTGCTAAGATTTATTTGCAGCCCCAAAAAGCAATATTTTAGAAGCTTTTGTGGTCACACAGAGCAGCAAAAAATTTGAGTTGCCTAAAATGGCACATATTCCCAGCTAAAATCAAACAAGGCAATGATGTGCCTTTTTATATCAGCTTTCATACTGCAATCAAATGTCCTTTTTGAGGTCTAGTTAGTGCCACATGTTTCACAGTTTTGTGCTTTCGTTGGTTATCTGTCTGGTTAAAATGGTTAGAAACTATGTCTTTGCTCAAGCGTGAATTATAGTGCTGTTGGTTATGAGGTCAAAGTTTATGCTGTTTAGAGACTTAATTTGGGAAGAATCACTTTCAAGTCTGTTCAGGTTTGTGGCAAAGTTGAATTTCCTTGTGACTAATTTGAGGTCCCCATTTTCTTGTCAGTTGTCAGCTAAGAAACCAATCTTTTCTCCTAGAGGCCACACCCAGACCTTTAACATCTGACCATCTGCATAGATGGCTCACTGCATGGCCATTTGCTTTTTCAAGGCCAGCAGAAGATTCTCTAACTTCAGAAGGGACCCAACCCCAATTTGAAGAGCTCTCACCTGCTTGAGTCAGGCCCACACAGGTTACTCTCCTTTTCGAGTAATCAAGTCAAGTCAACTAAATTGAGACCTTAATTGCATCTGCAAAACCCCCTTCCTTTACCACATATGTAACCTAATCATGGGCATGACATTTCATCATATTCACAAGTCCTGCCCACACTTAAGGGGAGGGATTATGCACGATGTGCACACTGGTGGCTGGGGTTTAGAAATGTAGGGGGCCACCTTAGAATTCTGCCTACTACAAGATCCAACTTCAGAGGTGTAAGTCTACAGTGGAGCTCCAGAGTTGGTGTTTCTTAAAGGTCCGGGACCTTATTCTACTCTATGAGAGTAAAAAGAACATCAGTTAAGAGTTAAAAGACTCATGTCTTAGTTGTGCCACTCACAATGTGACCTTGGGCATGCCATTTTACTTTCTTGAGCCTAGTTTTTAAATAGCGCGAAATTTAGTTTTAATGACTGAATGAGCAAATGTATGTTAAATGGGCTAGGTATTGTAAATTGGCATTGTTATCACAGTTATGGTACCATATATTTGCACCTAAAAATCTTAGGTGCCTAAGTTCTCTTGGGGGAGAGGAGCTCCATTTTGTTTGCAGCCTATGAATCTCAGGGTGCAGATGAGCACTGATTCCTTTATTCTGTTCTCATGTGGTCATCTAAAGAACAGAATGTACTCAGGCTTGAAAGTTGGGACTTGCCATTTATGTTTGATTGGTAGTACGTCTGACCAGCTATTGGTCAGTCCCTCTTTTAATGAGATTTCGCCAACCTCCTTAGTCTAGTTCATTGATGCACTTGATTGTAAGAAAGAGAGGGCAGCTGTTCTATAAAAAATATACTTTGTTGTTGAAAACATTTTTTTCTAATTCTAACTCACATCCCTGTGATATATATCCAAAATTTAAAAAGAACAAAATCACTGATCAGCTAGCATATGTAACAGAAAGCACACTCTGCTGTTCTTTTGACATTTTATTAGAAATAACAAAATAAGTGCTTGGATAATAATTTCTGTGTAAGCTTAGTATTACCAAAATTGTGACATTAAGAGATGTATTTTGGTAATAGCACATAATTTTAATGTATTTATTATAGAACAATACCATTTCTTATAGAATGATACCATGTTTGTGTGAAATTTCGTGTTCATACAGCAAAGGTGTGGGAAAAAAAGATTCAGGAGAAGTAAAGAAAATGTGTGAAACACATTGAATTCTGCCTGACACACATTAGGTCAACAAATGGAACTATTCAAAGTAACAAATGCTTTAACGTCATGTTTATATACCAGGGTCAAGTCATAGTTTAAAGCAAGGTATAGATTTTTTTTAGGGATATGCCTTGTCCTTTTCTTAGAAAAGGTACGTATTTGATAATGCATCTCAGAACAAGAATATTAGAAGAAGCTCAAGATACCAGATGAGGGCTATAGAGCAAATTTAGATGAGAACAACAGAAACTAGACAGAGTATCTTTAGCTCTTGATAATGGACATTTGCCATGACTACTGAGCTTCTAACTGGAGAGACGCTTTATTTAGCATCTTAATGTGACTTGCAGGCAGGGTGTGGCTCTTGATCAGGAGCTGACATTCATGATCAGGGTGAGTTTTGGTTGAAGCTTGTTTTTTCCATCATAAGAAGATCATCAGGGAAAAAGTCAGCATATTTCAATACTGTAAACTGTTTTGGGCTAGTTCAGCCATTTGGCAGCTCTATAAACAGAGTAGGATTTCATTGAAAGAATGAGAACTGAGAAATATATGTTCTCTGCCTTCCAGCTTAGGTAGATGCTGTTCCAATGTCGAACTAGTTTCTGAGTGTTAATTTTAAGAATTGGATCTCATTACTTTTTTCTTGAAAATATAAATATCATAAATAAGTATTCTGAATAATATTAAAAGCTTGGCATGTAACACACATTTTCTTTTGGTGTGAGCTATGCGTAATGATTATGTGAAAAGGAAAAACCTTACTCATCTATTTCATTATGGGTCCTTCATACCATCAGCATACAACGAAGAAGATGGCCTCGAGGTGATTCCCAAGATCATTTTTAGTTCCAAAGTTCTGTCATTTTTATTAGTTCTCTTTAATACTTAAGTATTACAATCTTTATTTAAACTTTTAATGAGAATGTGAGGCATAGCTGTCAGGGTTCTGATAGGGAGCAGTGACATTCATTAAAATGTTTAACTGAGAGGGGTTTCACGAAGGGACCCTTTACAGAAGTGCGGGCAGGCATAAGGAACTAACATGGAATGACGAGGCACCCAGAACTCATGAAAAGCTGGATGCTGTTATTGTCCCTAGACCTCAAGGGGCAAGACAGCGAAATGGTATTAGATCTAGGTACATGGAAGAGCAGTCTGAGGGGAGCAGATCTGGTACTGCAAGCTCCATAGTGTGGTGGCGAGGGAAAGTAAAATCAAGCACCTGCCTTCTCTCTTCTCCCATTTTGTGGCATGGAGGATGCTGTTGGAGGAATTTATGGGCCAAGCTGAGAAGTAGCTTCCAGCCACACTCCTTGGCTGGAATCTGGACACACACCTCATTGCAGAGGAGACTGGAAATACACTTCTCTTATGTACCTAGGAAGAACAGAACACACAGGTGTTGGTGAGTGCCAGCAGCCTCTGCTGCAGATGATCAAGAATGACTCCCAGCTTTCTGACTGGAACATCTGGTGGATTATAGTTAGGAAGCTGTCTTGGGCTTTCTCTTCATTTGTTGGTAACCATTGTTATCCCTGATAACTCTTAGCTTTTTCTCTACTACTTTTTCTTAAGCTTTTACTACTATAACTACTACTACTACTATTATTACTACCAATACTACTACTGCTACAATTACTGCTATTTCACTACTGCTACTATTACTATTTTTTCATGGGCTCTTTCTTGGTAATTTTAAGCACATACAAATCTTATGTATCTCCTCTTCCCATTTCCCCTTTCCCAAATAGTTCATACCTTCACTCTGCTTTATTTTCTTCATGATACTTATCACTGTGTAAACGTACAGGTTGAGTATCCCTTACCTGAAACACATCGGACCAGAAGTGCTTTGGATTTTGGAATAGTTGCATGTACACAATGAATATCTTGGGGATGATACCCAAGACTAAACACAAAGTTTATGTGTGTTTCATATACACCTTATACACATAGCCTGAAGGTAATTTTATGTAATACTATATAGTAATTTAGTGCATGAAACAAAGTTTTGAGTGCATTTTGACTGCACCCTGTCACATGAGGTCAGGTGTGGAATTTTAAGATTAAGGATGCTTAGCCTGTCATTTGATTTACCTGTTTACTTGTTTACTGTTGTCACTAGTATTTTAGGTTTAATGGGGCATTGACTCTGTCATGTTCCTCATGTATTATCCACAGTTCCCAGAACACTGAATAGCAGGGTTTCAAAAATATTTGTTCGGCAGAAGTATCAACAGGTTTCATGAGCCATTCTAGCCATTGTGCCATAATTCTTTTCTTTCTTCCCACTTCTGTTTATGCTCTGTGTGTGTCCTTTTTGCAGTGCTTCTGCTTCTTTCCTTAGAACTTTTTCTTTGCCCTCTGTTTTTTGATTTCTGTTTTGCTCCATGGTCGTTCCAGAAAGTCTAATGAAAGAAGTGTCATTGATGGAACCAAAAACAGTCTTAAAATCTGAATATTTCGTGTTCCATTCTCAAATTGTCATCTACTTGGTTACTGTTTGTTACTGATTCCTTTAAAATTTCTTTATAATTCACCCCATTCAATTTCTATTATAATCTCTTACCTCATCTCAGAACTCATCTATTCCAGCCAGACTTTTCCCTTGAGTTCTTTTTTTTTTTTTTTTTAATGATTTTGGAATGGATGCTTTGTCTCTATCACCAGACCTTCCCTTTCCTAACCATATATCTTTGTCTAACTGTAAAAATAACATGTTTGATCAAGTTTTTGTTTTTTTTAATTTACTGGATATCCTTTCTCTACATTAACTCTAATTCTATTCTTGCTGTGTTCCTTTGTTGTATAACAAATAACCTCAAACTTAGGCCATAAAACAACAGTTAATTTACTATGTTCATGGTTTTTGTGTGTTAGATATTCTAAGAATGCAAGTGTGGATGATTTATCTTTGCTTTTAGAAAGTCTGTGTTCCTCATCTGGGAATGCTCAACTGACTGGGAGTGAATTGAATGACTGAGTGTGGAGACTTTCTGGAGGCTTCTTCATTCACATGTCTGGTGCCTGGGCTGAGTTGATTCTAAGGCTTGGGCTATCACCAGTGCGCCTACACACAGCCTCTCCATAAGGTTTGGGTTTCTTCCAGTGTGGCTGCTGGGCTCTGAGATGAAGCATTTCGGCAGAGTGTTCCATGAGACCACAGGAGATGCTACAAGACTTCTCATCTGGGCTCAGAAGTCCTGCAGTGACACTTCTACCACATTCATTTGGTTACAAGCGAGTCAGGAAAGCTGGCCTAGATTCAAGGGCAGGGAAATTAAACTCTACCTCTTGATGAGGGAATACCAAGGTCACACTTGGAAAAGCATGTGGGATAAGAGGAATTGTAATATGGCCATCTTTGGAAAATACAGTCTGCCACAGTGACCTACATTTGATTCATGGGATTTTCGTTTTTCAGCACAATAAGGTTGAAATGTCCTGAGGCCTTGCTACTCAAAGTATTATTCAGGGACCGGAAGCATTGACATTACCTGGGCATTTATTAGAAGTATTGAATCTTACCCTGCTGAATCAGAATCTGTGTTCTGATAGCTCTCCAGGTGATTTATTTACACTTTAAAGTTTGAAAATCACTGCCCAGGAGACAATGACCATGATTGGGTCTTTTTCTGTATTTACCAGATGCAGAAGGAAAATAGCGAGTGCTGAAGGAGTAGCTGAACTGATGTGGACTGAATTCCTGTTAACAAGCACAATTCCTGTACTTTAAATTATACCTGTCACAACTAATTTTAACTCTATTAATGATTAGAATCTAGCTTATCTTTTTAGGAGCAATGACTATATTTTTAATATGTATCCTCAAAATGTAGTATAATGCATAATCTTAGCTTTAATAATTATCAGTCACTAATCTCCTTGACTCAAGAAGGTTCAAGATGATCATGTACTTTGATATGTTTAATAATGATTTTTTGAATAATGTCTAAGGTTAAAAAGTTAGGCTCTTTTGGATTTTACATTTCCCTTAAACCACTTTGTAATTGTTGGATGTTCTAAAGATTTTTCCCTCCTATAACAACTGACTGTTGGTAGATACCTATTTTCTACTAAAATGAAAAAACGGTTTTTTTTTTTCTGATATCTGTTAAGATACCTTGGGTTGTTTTATAATAAAAGCCTGTGAAATGTATATAGTACATATTATATCTTTAGCAGATGCCTATTATGTATTTCAATTATTATGTATAGTTAAATTCATAGGTTGCATTTATTCATGTTTCCTTTAAATAGTCATCTTAAAATTCATTTTGGAGTAAAAGAATAAACATCCAAAAATTCATTTTGATTGGCACATTAATTTTAAGGCAGTTTTTCTCAAACTATGATTTCCAGGCAACTATTTGCAGCATCTGAAATGCTTGTTAAAACTGCAGATTTCTGATCACCATCCCAGTCCTTTTGAATCAGACTCTCTGGAGCTGGAACATGGAAAAGTCTCTGAGGTTGGGACCTAAATTCGTTGGCATACTAAAGTTTGTGACCTACTTTCTTAAGGAGTTAAGTATATGAGTCTTACAATCATCTTTGAAGTTATTTATTATGGGAATAAGTAGGTTTTGGGATATTGGCAGGGAGCAGCTTTTCAGATTCATGTCTTGGGAGCTCTAATATTATAATATAATTTAAATAATGGAATAATTGAATTGGGAGACATCTTAGAGATTATCTAGTCAAACTCTTTTAATTTTTTAGATTATGAAACTGAGCTCCAGAGAGTTTAAAGGACTTTTCACAAGTAATGCTAGTTATTAGCAAAGCTGTGACCAGAACCCAAATCTTGTGTCAACCAAGCTAGGATTTCTACTTTATGCTAAAACAAGGTAGATTAATCTTATCTTTTAGCCTGGCAATTAGGAATGTTAATGTGGAAAGCATAAAAAAATACTGAGCATTTGATCAGCAGTTCTTGGTTCAGTCTTTGATTCTATTATGACTTTAGTCATCAAATATATGTATTTTCTTAGAGGTTTTCTTATATGTCCTTATAAACCTTATTATGAATAAGGAAAATTGCTAGGTAAAATATCTTAACATGAAAAGCCCAATATGAAAAACTAGAACAGATACACTAAGCAACAATTTATACTCTTTATAAAAAGTAGTTGGTTTTTTATGAATAAAATTTTATATGCCATGAATTCCATAAATGGCAAACACTTATGAAAAGCATTTTACTAGAGATTATTAAGACTTTCAGAAAATTAGGGGCAGGTGAAACCTCTCCTTTAGCTCATCTTCCAACTCAGTTTCCTTCATATCATTCTTCCTCTTCCTCACTTCTTGTGTCCCCATCCTTGCTTCCTGTAATTGCACAGTTACAAGAGCGGTGGGTGAGCCACCGTACCTATAATGGTTTTTTAAGGGGTTCAGTTAACAAGCTGACTTTTAAATGACAAAAGATCCTTAAAACTGTTGCATAATTTCAGTTTTTTAACTTTTTATTTTCTTTCACAAAAGAAAAAACATCAACTCTATTTTCTGTGCATTAACATTTTTCAGTATTTAACCTTTCTTTATGGAATTCTAGCAACAGATATATTGTGTCTGTTGCAGCACATCTATAATAGGCATGTAACATACCAGGAGATGGAGAAGTGCTAGAGTGGATATTTACTGTGCAGTAAAAGGCAGAACTCCTTAGAAGTTCATGTCCTGTCTCTTTGCCTCTCACTTGTGTTCTTTCTCTCCTTCATTTTGCCAAACTGTGTGAATTTGGAACATAGAGATTGACTGAACTGACCTTTCTTCTTTCTATCTTCATTTTTTTGTCCCTGTTTTTTTCCTTCTCCTATTTTCTAGCTCTGAGTCGCAGATTGGTTTTCTTTACTCATCTCTTTCTCTGTGTCTCTTGGGTAAGGGTTGTATCAGAGAGCCCTGACAAATGCATGCTTGTGTCTTAACTCTATTCCTCATGACGTTATTTTGCATGGAACAGAGAGCTTATCTGAGAACCTTCAATATAATCAGCTGAATAAAAAGGGCATTGCCACAGTTGGCTGTGGTTGTTACCAGCAGAGACTTGGAAAGAAGTGTTTGACACTCAAAGGGAAATGTAGTGGAATTTCTTGGACCCCACTTTCTCACCTCAGGTAGGAAGTTCTTGTAACGTTCAGCTTAAGCTGTCTTCAGTTACATTAGAATTGGGGGGAGTGTAGCCTGGGAATGATTAATGAATTCAATGGGTTCTAAGAGGTGTTGAGAAGGAGTGGAACTGGCATGTGTGAGAAGTTAGGTTGAAAGGGAATAGTACCAGTGCATATAGAGCTTTTGGAAATTGTCCCTGCTAACACCTTGACATCAGTCAGCCTTCTGATCTACAGAACTGAAAGATAAGTTTGTGTTGTTTTAAGCCATTACATTTGTGGTAATTTGTTATGGCAGCAATTAAAAAGGGCTGATCCTTTTTTCCGGCCACCTAATTTTTAGGAAAAATCACCCTAGAAAGTTGTAGAGTGGATGACTGCTTTGCTTTAGTTTTTTATTTTTTCTTTTCTTTTGACACAGGGTATTGCCCTGTTGCCCAGGCTGGTGTACAGTGGTACAATCATAGCTCACTGCAGTCTTGACCTCTGGGGTTCAAGCAAGTCCTTCCAGCACTGTAGCTGGGACCACAAGTACATGCCAATATGCCTGGATAACGTATTTAGTTTTGTAGAGACAGGGCCTCACTATATTGCCTAGACTGGTCTCAAACTTCTGGCTCAAGTGATCCACCCTTCTTGGCCTCTTACTGTGCTGGGATTATAGGCATGAGCCACTGTGCCCAAGCTAATTCAGTTTTTTATTGTTATATTGTTATTTGATTTGCTTTTATATTTTACAAATCAATGTAAAGGAATAAATAACAGAAAGAATGCTGTTTTGGTTCAGATATGCCTTTTGCCAAGATTAGTGAGATTATAATTTGGGTATGTGCATTTATTAATATAAATGGAATCCCCAGCAACATCGAATCAAATGCCCAAATTAAAAATAAATGTATTTTACATATTTTATATTTCTGTGACCATTGTACAGTGTGAGTCATTAAGAAATGAAAAAAAAAAGCAAGATTTAGGCTTATGAATTGTCACATTTGGTAAGAATAATGCAAATAATAATTTAGGTATCCTCAGCTTTTTTTGGAAATACTCATATATTTGTGAAATATTGGATAATGCTAAGCATTGTTAATACATTTAATCCCATAATTCACAAATTTCTAGAAAAATATGTTTTCTTGTTTCACATCAGTTAAACCATGTCAGTGTAGCTTTAGCTTGAAATATAGGATTTATATGTCATTCAACAAGTGCCTACCCTCTTCCATATGACCAAAAATATGTAGCAGCCTATACATTCATACAATAAAATATTGACAATAGAATAAGTCAGCAAGAGGAGAAAATAAGAGAAGAATAAGTAATATCCAATAAAAAGTTAGTATCCAAGGATTTATGGTACGGGATTGTCCTACGAGTAGGATATGGATTTGACTCTGAGTTTTCTTTCAGATACTGATTAAATATATAGTATATAGTGTTTGTAATAAAAATGAACTAGTTTATTGTGAGAAGAAAAACTGTTTCTGTTACTAAAGTCTGTGATTTTTTTTTTTTTTTTTTTTTTACCCTGTATTCTCATGTAACAAACAGGATATGATGTTGAGAAAGATCCTCAATGACAAATGCACTGTTATTACAGTATGAGGTTCCTAGGGCTCTTTTTGTGTAATCACCTTCATTCTAGGCAGGTGTTTTAATACTATAGTATAGTTGAATAAAAGCAATTCTATTAGGAGCCCAAATAACTGTGGTCTGGCTTAATGGAGGCAGGAGTTGGTAATGGAGAATAGGGAAAATTAATGGAGTTAGACTGGATGTATAGGAAATCCTTTAGCCTTCAGGAAATATTTCTCAAATTTTATTTTTTGCCACTTGTATTTTGATAAGAATCAGGCAGCAGAGGGTTGGAGGTTATGCTCTCTAGTTAGGGGAACTGAAATGGTCATGTCTAATGTCCCCGGTGTAGGTTAGATCCATTTGCTTTAGCAATTAATTGAATTGTGGATTGAGATGGCATTATCTTTTTTTTCCTTTAATTTAGGCCTCTAGCCATTTGCAGATGATGTTTTTGAGATACAGAAAGCACCCAGAAGGGTGATTGTTGAATAAAATGCCAGCCAAACTCAAATGTAAATTTGGCATTTAATCAACTTTATATTTGGGTACAGTTAACATCTTATTTAACATCTCTTAATTTCCAGGCACTAACACAGTTAACATAAATAATTATAATACAAAGTTAACAGTGATAAATGCCATAGAAATATAGATAAAATGCTGGGAGTCCAAAAGAGATAAAAATTCCCTCTAGCTTTGGAATAGGGAAGGCTTTATGGAAATCAAAGGCATGGCTGGGGGATATTTTATCTAGTCTTATTCTTCATATACTCTGTCTGAATGCATCTCAAGTAGTTGAACTTCTTTAAGAAGAGAGATAGTACTTTTGGTTTGCGAATACAGCTTCAGATCAGTTCTAGTCCTTCTTTCCAGCCCTTCTCAACCACTTTATCTTTCTTGGTTCTTCCTCTGCAGAAATTCTGGAAAGGCCATTCAAATGCTGCCTGAAATTCAGGAAATATTTAGAAATCGTTTTCATATAATAAAATCTGTCCATTCTAATTATAAAATGGAATTAGACAACGTGTTCACTTGGAACACCGATAGAAGTTTGAGGAAATAGCAGTGAAACGGTCATTCTCAGAATGTGTTTTCAGAGATCCTTGGTGAACTAAATGATATTGTTGTACCACCAAGGTATAATGATAGTCTTACTTGACTATTATATTTACATATATCCTTTCTCTTACACACACAATATTGATGTACATTTCTCTCAGTATCTTTTCCAGGCAATTAAAACTTGCTATGCATTTCTATGCTATGAACTAGTATCAGATTGTAATAGATTTAGCACAAAATGATATATATTTAGTTAGTTTCAGCTGCAGTTCTATAGTAAATGGTTGGTACCTATTTCATGAGATATCAAAAAAAGCTACCCATCTCTATTCTCTTTCCTTAGCAGATTTGAGAAGAACTGTAATAAAACAACATTTAGTTGTCATAATCAGAAATGGAATGTTACTATGGCATAAGCTTTTTAGAATATCTGGCACAGAATTTTAAGAAAACATTGTAACTTTGATGGAACTCTTTTAAAAATGTTATTTAGACTGATTTTTGTCTTAAATACAATTTAATCTTCTCTTGATGACTGATTTTTATTATAATAGACATATAAAAACCAGTGTTTTACATTTCTTGTAGGACTTTATAGTTTATAAAGGGCATTCATAGACATTATCTCATCTGAAACTCTCTATACCCCACACCCCTTGTTCTCATTTGCCATTTATGCTCTGATGAGAATTAGAAAACCATCTAACCTAGTTTATTAGAATCGCGCTTCAAATATGGCTGTGAGGACCCCTCCTAGTGAGTAAGGAGTGTGGCCTTTGTGATGGCTGTTTTCATCATTCAAGGCTATCTGACTTAATTCTGGATTCTTGGCAGTGTTTGAGTTCAGTGAGGTAGCTGGAAGAGTTGACCAGATGAGGGGGAATTTTGCAGCTGGTTTTTAGTACACATCATTGTTTTATAAATATCCCCTCTGAAATGCTGTCAGAGGGCCTATATGGAGAATTAATCAAAGCAAAATGAAATATGTTTAATATAATGTGCTTAATGCTGTACTAAATGTAAATATTTAAAAAAATTAGCGTTAAATTTTGGAAAATAGTTTGGGAAACAATATTTCATGTATCATTGCAGAGATTAGATTCTCTGCATATATCAATGCAGGACTTTATGTAAAGGACTTTATGTTATATAGAGAAATTTATAAAACATTATCTTGATATTGTATGTAAATTAATTGACATTAAGGATAAATTAAAAATGATTGTATCCTTTTAAACAGAATGCCTCAGGAGACTATATAATCGTATGTGTGACAGTTCTAAAAATTTCTAAGTCATAAATTTATGGTGTCATTATAAGTAAGACTAGTACTTAGAATTTTATGCACACTTACTCCTGTAAGTCACTTTATTGTCATATGTACTAAATGTCTCATGTGAAATGAAATTTTGCAGACCTGAGCACAGGGATGTGAGTTTTTATTGAGGGTAGGACAGTCATGGTCTTTGAGCTTCCCAAAACATTTGTTTACTGCCTGACTATCTAAATGGCCATTCTAGTAGATAAAAGAACTTTCACTATTTAGTTATGAGTACTGATGATTTTTTCCTTTCTTAAGTATGTGTAGGACAGTCTTGTCTGAAAACTTGGGTACTTTAAAAATAGTCACTCCAATTTTGGTAGCTACTGAGAGAAAGGTTAATATAGTGTGATGGTACGGAAGAGTCTACCTCTAATGGCTGTGAATATTTTAGGATCTGAAAAATGTGTGATTTTGACACTGACTCTTTCTGTAATTCCTTGTAATATCTCTTCAGCCCTCACTAGTCTAATTAAATGTTTTTGCATTTCTAGTTTCCTTCTCACAGACTTCATTCTCTGTATCTTCTTCACTGCAGATACTTTTATTTTGATAAAACTCTCTCCTACTTAGGTGCCCATGACACTCTTCTTAGTTTTCCTTCTATCTCTCATCATTCCTTTTCAGTTTCCTTCTAAATCTAAGCTGTCTTATTTTCACTTTTCCATATCTTACATTAATTTCTTCTCCCATGCTCCCTCAAGTGTTAGGCACTGTGCTAGACTCTGGGATATGACATAGCAGTGAATATGGCAAAGCCCATGCCCATGTGAAGCTTATATACTGACTGAGGCCAGGCAATCACCTAGTCATGCTGGAAGGGAAAAAGGAGGGATAGAGAGTGAAAGGGATGCTAATTTATGTAAGGTGAGGGGTACCCTGTGGCTAGAGCAGAAAGATCAAGGCATAAAGTGTTTGAAGCCAGAAAAATAAACAAGGCTAGGACATGGAGGTCCTTAAAGGCCATGGTCTACAGCTTAGATTTTAGGAATTTCTATATGACAATTTCCTAAGGTTACATGGACATTTCCTTGGATTCTGTATTGACCCACCCTCAAATCTCATTATGAACTTCTCTTCTTCATTTCTTTTAACAGCTTTAGCTATTGCCTCTGAGAAGATGTATCCCAAATCCATTGTGGCTATGACAATTTTATTTTTCTGAATTATAATTCTATATTTCTCCACTGAATGCTGGGAATTTCCATCACTATTTTAAGTGAATGGTTAAAACAAAACGAATTAACTTTTTCTCCCTGCCTTCCAGTTAGCTTGTCATTTTGGCTTTTCTGTTTCTGTGAATGAAAGCAGTAATTTCATAGTCAACCACCTTCAAAACTAAGGTGTAATGTTAGATGGTGCCTTCCTTCTTCCTTGTTGTTTTTTACATTTATCAGGTATTTATTGAGCATCTAGTTCATGTCAGGTATTGCTTTAGGCATTTGAGATACATAGTTGAACAAAGCAGACCAAGAAGTAATTCCTGACCAGCAGAGCAATGGTGGGTTACTAACAATAAATGAGGAACATGATAAGCAATTAAGTGACTCAGTGTGCTGGAGAGCAGTAAGTGCAGTGGAAACAACAGTGTAGGGAAAGACGCTTGGGGTGCTGGGTTGAGAAGCAGCTGGGTAGTCAGTGTATGCTTTTTGAGAAGCAACACCTAAGCAAGGACTTAAAGGAGGTGAAAATGTTAGCCATGCAGAGTCGCAGGGGAAAAGGATTCCAAGTAGAGGAAAGAGCATGTGCAAAGGTCTTAAAGGGGAAACTACCCTTGAGTATCTAGAATCAGCAAGGAGCCCAACACAGCAGGAGTGAAGCCAGCAAGGAAGAGAGTGAGAGGATGAAGCCGGAGAGGTGATGGAGTCTTGAAGGTAGTAATGCTGAGATCAGGGAGGGTCTAGGTGGGCTCTCTAGGAACTTTGGTTATTAATCTAAGTGAGAAGTGGAGACCTTCCTTGGAAGGTTCTGAGTAGAGAAACTTACATTTTAAAAGGTACCAAATAATTTTTTCCTGTAATTGCTTTTCAGTTAAATTCTTTCCCCACTCCTCTGCCCTTTTCTCCTCCCATTGCCCCTTTTGCTATCTGGACTTATTATTTTGGCTTCTTGCTTGCTTCTATCTGGTCCTTAATCATCAGAGAAATATGAAAATGTACCTTGTTCTAATCCATCTGATCTACGTTCCTTTGGATTTATTTATTTTTTGGTTCTCTATTTCTACATGGTAAAATTCAGACCCACATTAGTACTAATAGTCCTCGTGGCATTGTTTTGCAGCCTCCCGGCATGAACTTTTCTCTGAATGAATGGCTTCCTCGCTGTCCGCATGTGTGCCATGAACTTTTGTAATTATAGGTGTGTACAAGATTTTAGCTTCCATGGGTCACATTAGAAGAAGAATTGTCTGGGGCCATACATAAAATGCACTAATGACAGCTGATGAGCTTAAAAATAACCACAAAAAGTCTCATAACGTTTTCAGAAAGTTTATAAATTTGTGTTGGGCTGCATTCACAGCTGTTCTGGGCTGCTTGTGGCCCACAGGACACAGGTTGGACAAGCTTGCATTAGAGCCTTTGCTCCCACCTGAACTGCCTCATTTCTAATTCATTCTTTTCTATCCCCAGTATAGCAATATTCTCATCTTTGGAAAATCACCAAAAGTGTAAAAGCTCTTTATTCCCTCATTTGTATCATTCATTCATGTCATTTTTCATCAGAACTTTATTGATGTGCCAGCAACTGTGATGGAGCTTAAGGCTCAAAGGTGAGTTAAGCTAGACGCATGTGCCTTAGTAGATAACGGTTCTGTAGGGGAGACAGAGAACCATAGATTTAACATTCAGCTAAACACGCTCTTGACATTTGTGTTAAGGACCAGGGAGAGATAAGAACACATTACTTTCAGTTAGAATAATTGGCTAAGAGAGGATCTAATTTAGATGGGGGCACCTCATTTTTGTGAGATGAGGGAGTGAGAACATCATCTTAAGGAGATAGCATTTAAGTTTCAGCCTAGAGAAATAAAAAAACAGCCATCTGAGGGAAGTGGTATGACGGAATGAAGGCTCTTTAAGCAGAATGAATGGTATTGTAAAGACCTGAGGTTACAAGGACCTTGATATTAGACAAAGAAAAAGAAAATTGAACAAAATCCCCTGAGGTTTGGGCCTCATAAGGACACTGAGAATGGTGCAACTTGAGGATGGTGGGCAGTGCGGATGATGTGGGTCTTAAAGGCCAAAGTAATGAGTGTGGTTTTAAGTGCAATGGGAAGCAAGTAAAGTGTTTTAAGCAAAGGAGTGGCATGATTTTTTTTGAGGTTGAGACTTCCATCTGTTTATCAAAAACCATTTGTCTCTTCTCCCTGGGCATACAGCCAGATCACATTTCCCGGCCCTCTTTGTAGTTGGCTGTGAGCCACGCAACTGTATCCTATCTATGGCAGTAAGTGGAAATGGTGAATACCACCAGTAAGGCTAGCTCATAAAAATTTCCCGTGTGGGCTTCCTCATACCGCTTCCCGTTTTGATGGGGCATACTGAAAGCTTATATTAAGATGATTGAACCACTGTCAGCCTGGACTCCTGGATGGCTGTGTGGAGTAGAAACTCCTCCTGGCCAATCCAAAACCATCCTGAGCTTTATATGAGTGAGAAAGAAGCACCTGATGTTTTGAGCCTTTACATACTTGGTCCACTTTCTACCAAATTATAATTTGTCCAAATTAATATGACAATTTTAAAGGGCAATTTTGACTGCCACACTATGTGAACATGTGAGACTGTGTGAACAATAATAGTGGCCGAAGTGAAGGTTTATTGCGATGTGGACTAGGAGCATTTCAGCTGAAATAGATACTAGAGAATTTTGAGTGAAAACTCAATAGTTTCTACCAACAGTTTTCTGTGTATAATAAGATTATGGAGGAAAACAATTTTACTTGGTTTTACTACCCACTGCCCTGTCAATTACTTTCTGGACTTTCTATAGTATACTAATTGAATATCAGTAGGCATGTATTTTTATTTACTTGATTGAATTTAATCAAATGAGGACAAATGAACTGTCTTTCAGGATTTCTAAATTATTAGGATGTTTAGCACAGTGCTTTATATAAAGTCCTTTCTTTCGTTAAACTTTACTTAATAAATAAAAGGACTGACTTTCAGATTTCAGGTCCATGGACATCATGTGATCCAACTCCTGCCTTGTCACTAATACTGCCTCAATCTGACTTAAATTTTCTTTGATTTCTAAGTGAGATGTTTAGTTGTGTTGAATTTTGTTTCACCTGTGGCTTAATGGGGTAAAATAACATCGTGTGTCCTGGAATTTCAATGTTTGCCATAGTAGATACAGAGAAGTGTTTTCAAAAGGCACATAGGCTAATCCTCACTGCCCTCCCTATCACTTTTGAGCGACTGCAATAGCCACTGCTCATTGCTCAGAGTTGCTGACCACTTCAGTGGCACTGTTTCTGCCCTGAGTCAGGCACTCATCTGGGAGAATCATTATGATCTTTGGAAAATCTTAAGATAGGGAGTTTCTGTAATCCAAATAAACGATGATGATGTTTATAACTAAGGAAGTGTTAGTGGACTTAGGAGGGTGGGAGAATAATGTAGGAGATGTTACAGAATGCAGTGCCAGTGGATTTAGGGTAACAAAAAGACTAGAATAAAGATAAATACTGAAACTCCGATGCTGATGCACTTCACCTTGTAAACTTCTGTGTATATCCGCAAACCTGTCTTTCCAAGATGAAGCCAGTTCATGCTTTTTGCTACCAATGGATGGTGTTAGGGATGAGATGACATTTTAGCCTTATACATTTTATTTACTGTGTTTGTGCCTAGAATGGATGTGTTTTCTGGACATTAATTCATTAATGCCTGAGAAGGCCCAAAGCAGTAAGTGTTGAAATTACTGGTAATAGGAGATATAAGAATATGACCATAATATAGAAGATATTACAATTAAAATTGAAAAGCATGAGAAAAATGTTATAAATTATATTTGTAGAAGAGGTAAATCCATTAACCAATAGGAACAACTCTGAATAGGGAATAATTAATTATGTAACTTTGGAAAAGCTCTGTATATTTCATAGTACATGACTAGGTAAAAAGTAATTAGTCAGATAAAGAAAGAATCTCCAATTATTGGAGTGTCTGGAAGATCAGCATTAGTACTGAGTGCCCACTAGCTCAGTGCTCTTTTAAGTGAAAGCTAGAGATTTGTTCCAGAGGGTATGGGCCAAGAATAATGGAAGAGTTGTAGTAATGTTTTCTTGTGAGACATGGCCCCATAGCTTCCAGAGCTGTTTGTATGTGCACATCATGAAGGCAAGGGTAGAAGTGGCATGTGGAGATGGCATAGCCTTCAGAAATTTCCTGAGAGGGTTGCAAATGGGAAGAAGGGAAATAGAATACCTAGTTGTAGAAGTCAGGACAGAAAGGAAAGGACAGATTTGAGTGTAACAGAAAAGCTATCGTCATAGGCATATTTCCTGAATATATACCTATATTTGCTGAATGTATATGTATATACATGAATATATATATATATTTATATTTGCTGAAAACATACTATTTGGTAAAGAACACCTCCCTTTCATTTCTATGTTGCTTGACAGCATAATGGCAAAAACATCAACATAGTTTGAAGGAGTAAGATACTCCTCCCTTGTCCCTGTTGCATGAGAGCCAGTAACCTCATGTGTGAAAATACAGAATAAGTCAAAGGCCTGAGAAAAAATATGACATCTCTAAATATAATGTATATTTTCAAAATAATTACTATTTCCACATGAACACATTATTCCGATTTTGTTTTTAAATAAATGTGCTTATATTTAAATTAATGTCATATTATTGTATGATGTTTAAAATAGAAATACAAGCCACAATTACTTGACTGTAATGTGGACTTGATGTTTAAGAAACATTGCATTTTAGAAAACAAAACATCATTTATCATCAGGAATAGTACTGGCTATATATAGCCCTGGTGTTTTCTGACTAATCAAACAGAGAACAATAAATAGAGGAATTGAATGTAAGGATAGGCTTTTCAGTGTGAAATAATGCAGTTTGAGGCAGATATATAAATATAATATTAAAGTTATAATATTAATTATAAAGTTAAACTAGGACAAATATGAGTTAGTTCTTCAAATTAATAAACTTTAGAAATGTGGAATTTTCACATAAGCTTAACGGGACTATTTTAAAGAAGTAACTTTACATACTGAATGTAGCATGGAACTCATTTCTCACATACCACCTTGTTTGGGAGGAAGATGGAAATAAGAAAAAAGTATGTAACATGTGGACAAGTGGTCCACAATGGGTTACTATGGGAAATCAGAGAGTTTTTGAATTTGTGTGTCCCATATGATTCTTACTAGATATAAAATACCAAGTAGAATATATAAATGCACTTCTTTTGCAGTCTGATAAAATGTATATGTTGCATGATTTTCCTATTCTCATCCTATGTAAATTTTGTATTCTATAATACCTTAATATAAATTTTTTTCATTTCTGTCATATGTGAATTTCTACCTTATATGAATTATTGATACTTAATAACTATTTTAAATTTATAGCCAAATGTGGAAAGAAAAAGCGTTAGTTTTCACAAGTTATATTCTTGACATTTAAAAAGATGTGCTTGTTAGCTGAAGATGATAGATACTTTTTTAAATTAACACATTTTGTGCTTTCTCCAGGCTGGAATGATAAAAAGTGATAATGAAGAATATTTCATTGAACCCTTGGAAAGAGGTAAACAGATGGAGGAAGAAAAAGGAAGAATTCATGTTGTCTACAAGAGATCAGCAGTAGAACAGGCTCCCATAGACATGTCCAAAGACTTCCACTACAGAGGTAGGCATCTGACAAAGTTTAATAATAAAATATAATTTTAAGATATGATGAAAACAACTTTCCCATCAAATAAGAGAATGTGATTGTTATGTGCTCCTGTATAATGTGGAGGTAGCAAAAGAAGTTTACATTTATAAATCATGACATTTGGCTTGCTTTTCAAAAAATGCATAGAGTATATGTTATAGGTATTTATTCCAGTGTGTTATATATGTATGTTTATTGCATTTTAGAAAACAAAACATCATTTATCATCAGGAATAGTACTGGCTATATGTATGTTTATGACTGCTTTTAATACCTTTAAATAAAAACTGTCAGTTCTCTAGCTTATGTTAAAATTTGAAAATCTTTGTGCTTTATGCTTTACAGAAGTATCTTAATTATGAATTATCAGTGTTGTTTTAAACCTTTTAAAGGACATATATTGGCATGGCAAAGAGTTGCATTTTGTTTTAAGACAAGTATGATGGATATATTTAAAAATAATAATGCTACTTGACTTTAAAATCTATTTTGCAAAACTTTTTACTATGTGGAGCAGACAATGAATCAAATTATTCTGTGGAGTTTTATTTCAAATTGGGCTAGAACTGCTAAAATCAAGTAAATTATGGTGCATCAAAGTTTACTATTTTTGTTTGTTTGTTTAAATGAAACCTCAAAGTGACTTATTATTAAGGAGATATGCTTATGAATTAGACCTACCATTTCCTTTGTGGAGGAAAAGAAAATTTGGGCATCTATTTTTTTTAACCAAATCTCAAAAAGTCTGTTAAATTTGTCAGGACAACTTTCTTAATTAAGAATAAAGAGATTTCCCTTAGGGAAATGACATGGATTTAAGTAAATACAAGTAATTTAGCAATAATTTGTCTTCTAGATTGCCTTTTGAGACTTGTCACCTAGTTATTAGTTTGATTTTCAGATGCTAACTTCTCCTAAAATTCTTTACAAATGGATTAGTGCAATTTAAGATAACTTTAAAGTTAGTCTTGAAAATTTTAAAGAAATTTCTCATTTGAAACAACAGGACCATATTCATTAATACAGTATTGTGAAATGTGTGCCTAGCTTAGACAGTCACTGTAATGGCTTTGCAGTTAGACTTGGTGTGAATAATAATAGCTCTGTACGCCAAGTTGTTCTGTTACCTTAGATTAGTACTTAACCTCTCTGAGCCTCATTTTTTTTTCATGAAAAAAGAAGTAATATGTTGCACAACTGTCATAAGTATGAGACATATATTCAAACTGCTTAATGTAGTATTCAGCAACAATGGCTGCTTAATCAATGCTAGCTGTTGTTATTTTACTAACTGTTAATATGTAATATCTTTGCTGAAGATTTGCGTGTTAGGAGTTTTGTTAAAGTTGAACCATTAGTCATTGTTTGTCTTCATGTGAATACTCTTAATTGTCATATTCTAAAAATATCATTCTAAATCAGAAGACTGGTTATGTTAAAGAATAGATAGTAGGGTAGAGTGCTTTTTTTATAAGTAAATCTTGGTTGTTGCATATTACTAATATCTAATAACTCTTTCAAAGCAATGGTTAAATATCTTTTAGGAAAGCATAGGCCACATGTTATTGTATGGCCACATCTCCATTGTATAGGAGAACTGGATGCCAGATTAGTTACTGTGGCTGTCCTCCCATCAGTTCTGACTGTCATAACCATAGTTTCATCAAGCTGTACCCTATTACTATATCAGTTCCCGAAGGTATCTATTTCTGTAAATATTAGCCAGACTTTTCGTTAGTCTGATATTTATAAAAAGATTATTTTTTCCTTGAAGTAGGAAAGTTACAAGAAATATTATGTTTAATACCTAGTATATTTTTAGAGGATAGAATAGGGAAATTAACAGTCAGGGTACATATATCTAAAGGAATTAGATGTAATTACAGAAATTTGTAAAATTGCTTTAGAAAATTATTTACAGTGTCAATTTCAGTAGCATCAACACACTCAGTTTACTTAAAAGTTGTTTCTAATAATGCAGACACTGAAGACTGAGTTTTTAAATCATGAATAGAAGATTGCAATTATAGTCAAAGTAGGCCACAAACTAGAGTAATACATTTTGAGACAAGTTTCGATGGTTGTGGGTCAGAGCAAAAGGAGTTCCTTTGTCACCTCTCAATTACCTTATATCTTGACTCATAATTAAATGTTTCAGTTCTCTTGAAATGTTCCATGATAAACGTTAATATGAGCTTAATGACACCTTCTTATGAAGTTCTGATTGAATTAAGTTGTGAATGATGTCAATTTACCTCCTTTTGAGAATCTTGAATTGTAACCATATATGTTAGAAGTGTAACTCTGTTGCCTAGAGAAACAAGTGATTCAGACTCAGGACTTTAAAATTCTTCTTTTAACTTCTTGGTAACAAGATGGAGAGCCCAGTGTTCTCATAGAACCAAATACCTTCCAACGGTAAATTAAGAATATATTTTTATAATGTATATCATTATTTTGAAATGTAAAATTGAAAAAGTTTTAGGTTTAGAAAGGTATATTGATTTATAAATGAAAACCAAAGTACTATATAAAATGGTGCTTTTCTGGATTAATTCAAGATTTTATTTTAGGAAACATATGAGGTCTTTCTTAATGAGTTATATAGGAAGAGGAATAAAATCCATAAGCTAAGACTTAATTGGAATGAAATGTGTTTGCAAACCATGGTCTCCAAACGTTTCTCTACCAGCAAGTCGTAAGTAGGAGTTTTGATCATAAGCAAGCCATTTCTGACCCTGCAGGAATTCATCAGTAGGGCCCATGTAAATATTCTGCCCAATTTTGTTATTTGTCACAGTAATTGGCTAGCTGCATTTCTTGATTTGGCAGTTTAGTTCCTCGGAACTGCCATTCATTAGAGTTCTGTAGTTCGTTGCAAGTGTTATAGGACCTGAACTAGGCGATGGAGATATACAGCCAAATGTACAAAAATTGAAGTAAAACTGATCGAGTTTTGTGATGGTGTAGATGTTGGAGGGGTTGGAGAGAGAGAGAGAAATTTTTAAAGGAGGAGTCAGAATTATAGTTTAGAAGACTAGAGAATTCTCTTCCCAGAATTCAGGTATGTAAATGAGAAACAGAAATAGGCTTGATGAAGGAGGATGATAAATCAGTACAATTTGAGTAGATTAAGTTAGAGGATCTTTTGGAACACTGAGTGAATTAAAAAATGCATGGTGTTATTTTCATAATCATGTCCCAGGGCAATGTATGAATGGCCTTCTAAACATTTCTTGTGGTAGGGATGGATAGAGATTAGCTTGAGAGTCAGGTAGCAGTGATTGGCTCATTGATGGTTAGAATATCTCTTCTTGCTTTCCACTCTCTCATTCTTAGCTGTATCACTGAGAATCTGAAGGTATACACTGTACAGAATTTAGAGCTTAGGAAAGATATTTGCTGTAGATAATGAGGACTTTATGTCTTCAGAAAACAAAACTAAACCTAGAAACAAAACAAAAATTATGCTTCTCCCACACTCAAGAGCCCTAAGTTATTCCACTTGACCAAATGAAAATATCTGTTTCTATTCCCTATCCCCTAAGAGTTTCCAACAAAAGTCACAGTTTTGAAACTGTTAAGATACTGTATCATCTGGAATAATTCAATGACAACAAAAACAATCCTATATTTAGCGGATTCTCCTTCCTTGACTCGTAATAGAAAAATTGTATTGTTTTGCAATGTGAAAACATATGAAGAGTTGTTTAAAAATATATTGAACTAGGTAGTAAAGTCAAAAATGCAGTGCTCTGCTTTAGAATTACTCTTTAAAGAATAAGATCTAAAGCAGTTTTACATTTGGCAATATAAATAATGGTCTCTTCTAGTGCAGAAGTGGCAAGTATTCATAACACATAGCACTGCCAGTTTCTAGCAGAGGAATAGCATCCTTTTCATTAAACAAAAAACATAAACTTGGCATGCTTATGATAAAGAAATTTATCTGCTTCATGGTGGGCATGTTTAATTTGCTTCTTTTTCAGATTTAGGAGTATGAAAATCATATTTTGAACCTCTTTAATTTGGACAAAATTATGTGACATTTGACATTGTAATTGGTAACAATATACTTGGTAAAAATTAAAGGGTCATAAATTTCACCTCTAGTATTAAATCAATCATTTGTCTAAATTCATATAAAAATAAAATATACCCCTGCTTGTCTCTTAAGAATGTTTACTCTGTCATCATTAAGGAGTTTGCTTTAGGCAGTCTGTTTTGGGGGAAGGTGGCCTGAACTTGGATGACATCATTCAGCATTTTACATTTTTAATTTAATCCCTAAGCCTCTCCCCCTCAAATTACCCACTATTCATTCACCAGAAGCTTTGTGTTAAAGTAATTTTTGTAATCACATCCTACCAGTGGGAAACAAGGAATAGTAAGCCTTTATCTCCCAGCTTCCTTTCAGGATTTTCATTTTCCTGCATGAACCCAAGTGCTTATGTTGCTGGCGTGGTTGTCATGGTGCTGTGAAGGCGTGTTTTTGTCCCAGGTGGGAAACATGTAGAAGTCAGAAATGATTTGGGAGTTGTTGCTGGTTGCCAGGGAATGAAAGGATCAAACAAGAACTAGAAAGATGAGAAGATTTTTTCTTATTTTATTGCTCCTAGGAACTTGTAGGCCCAGAACCCTTCCTTGAATCTGTAGACATGTCAACAGATACTCTAACCTGCTGTATTTGGAAGTTCTCATGACCTATGCCCTGATGAAAGAGAATCATTGGTGGGCTTTGTAACCCACACAAAAGTCGAACAATAGAAATTAATTTTAGTGGATGTTTTTTAATAAATGAAGTATGAAACATGATATTACTAAATTACCTAAAATATGTCAAGTAGCAATAATTATTTTGGGTAGGTGTTAGATTACAATTTTTTATACCTGTGTTATCTTAATTAGCGGCCAATCATTTGTCAATACTAATCATATTTATGGAATCTATTTTCTGGTTGGTTTTCTATGTTTCATAATTTATGGAATCTATTTAGTTGGTTTTGTATGCTTCATAATTGGGATATTTATAACAATTATTGACAAAATGAAGGCAATATGAAGATGGAATTATTACATAAAATAGGAAGCAGAGTGAAGTTTAAAGAGCTTTCAGATGTGAAACATAAAAGATAATGCTTTTATTTCTTTCATTAAATTGCTTTACTGAGTTTTCTGTCTTTGAATGAATAGATTCAATGAAAAGAGTGTATTTGGGAGATATATAGACCAGGATTAAAGTATTACAAATGTAACTGCGTATTTTTCTTTTCAATAAAGAATTGAAGATGAAAAGACACAAAATGTGTTGAGACTTCAGAGCTCAGGATTACTATTTAAAGTTCTTGATCTTGCATTAACGGAGAAAGAAAATTGGGAGGTTTTAGATATGTTTGACTGACTGAAGTGAAATTGAAGGCAGTAAACATATACCAGGGTGGAAAGCCAATTCGGATAATTTGGGCCATATCTTGATTCTTAAATCAAATAATTGCCTACTCAGAAAAAGCTGTGTCAGTTAGTAATTCATGAGGAAGGAGTTCATACCGAGAAAAAACTTTGCTAGTATTTAAAATGGACTTGTTCTTTTTAAATGTAGAACACACTTTATTATCAAAATTTAGTGTTTGCTTTTTCACATGTCAACTACTTTTGCTTAGAGGGGGATAGATCCTTTTTTTAAAAAAATTTAAGTACATTTTGACTCTGCTCATGCCAAGTGTGCTTCATTAACCACATTTTAAAGCCTGTACTTCTTTTTATTTTCCAGGTACAATGATTTATAAACTTTCATGTTAGTAAGTGGGAAGCATCTATATTAGGAATCCAGACATTTCCAATAATCTTGTGTTTCATCATTTTTATTTATAACTCAGGCGATCAATATATTTTTAAAAGATAATTTTCTATAAATTAGATGTCATTTATTTTTCTGTCATTATTTTCCTTGCTGGATCATCATGCATTAACTTTAAACATAATATTTATTTATGAGAATCAATACTATCCACTCCTGAACATGTTCATTTGGGATTTTGCAAATTGTTACGTGTGTGTGTGTGTGTGTGTGTGTGTGTGTGTGTGTGTGTTTGCGTGCGCGCGTGCGCGCACATGCACCCCCTACGTCTCTGTGGAAGATTCAGTTAGGTTATGCTCACTCCTCTCTGTCTTCAGGGGATCTTCTGTCTTCCTGCTGGGCATCTTCCTGATATATGACATAAACGTTGTAAAACAAATGCTCCTTTAATGCATAATTTTGTAACAGTAGCTGAATACTTGCTTTGGTTATTTCTAGATACCAGAAATTTTACTCTAGTTTTCAGCTGTAATCTGTCTGGCCTAAATATTTAAATTAAAAAATTTTCAGTGGAAGTTTTTTCAATTTGGGACTATATGCTGGAAGTATTTGTTTAAGGAATGATTGGAGCTATTTCCCTCAGTAAGATTGTATAGAGGTTATTGTAAACAACCGATTATATACAGCATATTCCTGTCACTTTCAGCAGCTTACTATCTGAAAAAAAATGTTTTACAAGTCTGAATGAAGTATTTGTTTGAAAGAATTGTTTTTTCATCTTTCAGAACTACTGTAACCACTTATATGCTCCCACACTAACTTGTTCAGTGCTTTTGACCTGAGATATTTTTTATTTGAGAACTCTGACTGATAATATCAAACATCTTAAGTCTTTGCGTACCTTCTTTCTTATAGGACTATCTTTAGTTCTAAGTATTTTTCACCCATGTCCTGTGAAAGGCCTTGGTTCTCTCTAGTGTGCTTTACAAATTACTGTGTATTCCTTGTCATATCTCTGGGGCACTGAAACATTTTGCTTCCTAATTTCAGTCCTTTGTATCAGCACTTTGGCAGGCTTTCTTTCTATGTTTTTAAGTTGTGTCAGGTTTTATCCCTTGTGCCACAGGAATAAAAGCCATGTCTAAGCCCAAAGGTCCATGTCTCACCAAATGGTGAAACAGATAATAAAAGCAGACTTTCATTATGTCCTGTTCTATGATACTTGCACTACTACAATGTCACTAATGGAAATTAGGATATTAGAACCACTTTTTAATTTCTTGATTCCTAACTTCTGGATGATGTAAAGGGAAAGCCAGTATGGGAATTTGTGCAGATATACATTTTCTCGCCTCATTTCATAAGCCTTGCCTTGGCTTCTGGGTCTCATGGGCAGTCCTAGTGCTCATCACTGCTGTGTGTAGTAAATGGACCTTTCTAATTTTGTTTAAAGAAAGTATTAATCAGGCTGGGATATGTTGTTTTTGTCTCCTTCAATATCCCTTTCTCTTTGATGACCCAACATTTGAAAAATCAGTAGAAGCTTTTGTGTAGTTCACCTAAGGTTGCTGTCATGTAACTTCTGCTGGGTATCATTTCCTCACTCACAGCACCCTTCTTCTTATGTATGTGAAAGCAATGTTCTAAATTGCTGCCAGCTCAGACTTATACATATTACTAATGGGCATCTCTGAAATATATTACGACTATTTTTATAGATTTGCAATTTGAAACATAGAAATTAGACAAAATTATTATAACAATCACTCAGATTCTTATTGTGCAATAAAAACGCTACCTTCTTTGGATTTGTCATTTTTCCTGATTATGTAGCCCCCATTATATTGAGACTCAGGACCTCAATACTGCACAGCCCACTTACAGTGTACATAAAAGCATCATTCATTCCCATTTCTTCATTTCATGACCTAATGACAACTACACTAAAGCAACTACCTCAGATAGTTTGAATTAACCTCAAATTTTATATTTCAAATAGGGATTAAGTGAATGGGAAGCCAAGAATTTACTATAAGTAGTAGGAACTACAAAATGAACAGTAATTTTATTAATAAAATGATTGCATTGTGGTACATATTAATTCTTTACAAATGTTCAAGGATAAAACAAAGAAAAAAGGAAAAAATAGTTCAGCTATCTTACAATGTTGATTGCCTCATATGTCTATTTAAAATTTCTATGTAAAATTATCCTATGTTAACTGTAGTATGGGCTCCTTTGGCTGGCCAAGTAGGCACTGCTGGGCTGGCTATCTTTTCTGCCTGTTTTCTGCTAGGCCTGTTGTTATTTACTGCCAGCTTGACTAGAGTCTGCTGTCATTAGTACAGCAAACCACCCTGAGTTCTGGCTGACACTGCTATTTGTCCAGCCCATATAATCCACTCACTCACAGCTTCTGGTGTGGGACCACATCGACACTGATTCAGCAGCCCTCTCTCACAGGCTCCCCAGGAGACTCAGACATTGCTGTTCTTGTTGCACAGGAATTGAAGGGAGTCACAGCTTCCTAGGTTTGTGAAAAGAGTGATGTCCTAGCAGCCCATAAAGTGTTCTTCCAGAATCCCCAAAACAGAGCAGGAGAAAAGCCTTTGGTTCTTACAGTTCCTTGATGATTTGTATATTTTAGCCTCTTTAATCCAAATTAAAGAACCTCTCTCCAGTCCTTGAATCTGTATGTAAAAATCCTGTCTTTTAATCCTGTATGCTTAATCCTGTTTCTCCCCTTCTGAGACTTGGCCTTGAAAGGAACTGGAAAGAAATTACAACCACTGTCTTACCAGTTTTGTTTATTTCCCTTATCCAGAGGCAGCCTAAGACCAAAAGAGCTAGGCTTGTATTTCCTTCCTCTAATTATAGGCTTTTTTTCACTAATCCAGACTCATGATTAAGACTTACGATAATCAGGACTTTCTCTACACAAGAGGAAAACAAAAACAAAAACAAAAAAGACAAAAAAAAAGTTTGTGATATGGTCTCCAGGCCTACTATTAATGTACTGTGTGAGAACTAGGAGTATTTCTCTCTTCATACAACCTAGCTTACAACTCTGTTTTTTATAAATATTACTTGAATCCAGGAGCTGAGTATTGAGTCTCTTTTTATATATTTTTATATTGTGCTAAGAATGCTTAACATAAGATCTACCCTGAACAGTTTTTAAGTATACAATACAGTATTAGCTACAGGTACAATGTTGTACAGCATGTTCCTAGGACTTTATTATCTTTCACAACTGAAACTTTTTACTTATTGAATAGCAATTTTTCATTTTCTCCTCCTGCTAGTCTCTGACAATTTTATTCTCTGATTCTATGTGTTTGACTATTTTATGTACCTAATATAAGTGGAATCATGTAGTATTTTTCCATATGTGACTGTCTCATTTCACTTAGTATAACAACATCAAGGTTCATCCCTGTTGTCACATCTGTCAGGATTTCCTTTTTTTAAAAGGATGAATAATATTCCATGTATGTATATACCACATTTTCTTTATTCATCCATCAATGAACATTTAGGGTGTTTCCACATCTTGGGTATTGTGAATAATGCTGAAGTGAACACCAGGGTGCAAATATTTCTTCAAGGTCCTGATTTCAATTCTTTTGGATATATGCCCTGAAGTGAGATTTCTGGATCACATGGTAGTTCTATTTTTTAATATTCTGAGGAGCCTCAAAATACTCTATTTTCTCTAGGAGCTGCAGTATTTACATTCCTGCTAACAGTGTGCACGTGTTCCCTTTTCTCTATATCTCCTCAATACTGTCTTTCTTATCATAGCCATTTGAACAGGTGTTATGTAATATCTCACTTCTGTTTTGATTGTCATTTCCCAGATTAGTGATGCTGAGTATCTTTTTATATGTCTACTGGCCTGTTTTACATTTCCTTTGAAGAACTGTCTATTCAAGTCCTTCACCCATTCTTTAATAGAGTTATTTTGTGTTTTTGTGTTTGTTTGTTTTGTTTTTGTGTGCGTGTGTGTTTTGTTTGTTTGTTTTGCTACTGAGTTGAAGGAGTTCCTTAGATTTTTTGGATATTATTCTCATATCAGATATATGGCTTGCAGATATTTTCTCCCATTACCTATGTTGCCTTTTCACCCTGTTAATTTTTCCCTTTGCTGTGTAGAAGCTTTTAGTTTGATGCAGTCCCGCTTGTCTATTTTTGCTTTTGTCGCCTGTGCTTTTGGGGTCATAACTAAGAAATCATTGTGAAGATCAATATCATGAAGATTTTTTTTGCTTTCTCCTAGGAGTTTTTTAGTTTGAAGTTCTTAAATTTAAGTCGTCAATCCATCTGGGGTTGATTTTTGCATGTGGTGTAAGATGAGGGTTCAATTTCATTCTTTGGCATGTGGATATTAACTTTTTCAATACCATTCATTGAGGAGACTTTCCTTTCCCCGTTGTATATTTCTGTGGAGGACCAGTTGACTATATATGCATGGGTTTATTTCAGGGCTGTCTGTTCTGTTCCGTTAGTCTGTTTTCATGCCAGTACCATATTGATTTCGTCATGGTTGCTTGGTCCTAGATTTTGAAGTCCCATAGTGTGATGCTTCCAGCTTTGTTCTTTGTTGTCAAGATTATTTTGGCTACAGAGGGTCCTTTGTGGTTTCGTAGGAATTTTATAATTGTTTTTTTCTATGCCAATAAAAAATGCCACTGGAATCTTCATAGGAATTGCATAGAATCTGTAGATCACATTGGGTATTTTGAGCAGTACGGACATTTTAACAGTATGTTTCCAATGCGTGAACGTGGGACGTCTTTCTATTTATGTGTTTCTTTTTTTATTCTTGATGCAAGAATTGTAGTGTGTAATATTCTCCATCCCTTCCTTTTTCTTCATTGACACAGAGCCTCCCAGCCATTTCTTAGGGATGATTATTAAGTAGTTTATCTATGCACCAAGGCAGGCAGGAATAATTATATTTTCCATATCCCTACTGTACAAGTTCTAATATTTATGTGGTCGACATTGTTGTAGCTTCAGATTGTTACAGTTGCAGAAACTGTGTGTGTTCAAGGGTTGTCGAAAGGACTCTTGTTAGAAGCTTTTTATTTTTTTAACGTTTATCTTTAAGTTGGGATGAGGAATGATAAACTATCAAATGCTAAATAGCAAAAAATAGGGTTAAGAATAAAAGTAATGTTAGAAAAAATAATTTTTTCCTGCATAACTCAAGCATACTTTACCACATAATTTTTCACTCCTACCATCACACATACAGCTTTGACATCGTGAGAAACTAGGAGAACCTTGGAATTTTCAGTTTTCTGATGTATGTATATCCAAATTTGGGATCTTAATACTACTTGACTCTTATTTTTCTTCTATCTATTATCTGTGGATATTGAATTTTATCCCAAATTCCACAGAGTGTTATGTGTGACTAAAAAAGGAATCAGATTTTCTTCATCAGAAACATTATACTTTATTTTTGATATTATTAAAGCTATTTAGGGTTATCTATGCACATCAGAGTGTACATAATATTAACGTAGTCACCATGAAGCCATATACTTACTTTTGCAGATATATCTAACTTTTTATCCAGAGATAGAAAAGTGACAGAGGTACCATGTCCAGGCCTCCCTCAGTACAAATAGGGAGATCATCTGTTTTAGTCTTCTTCAGTTCTTGGCAATAACAAAGGAAAAATTAAGAGCAAACATGATGGCAGTTTCTTAACTCAAGTACCCAGTTCCAATGACTAAAGCTTAAAGAACAGTTTCACTGTGATATACAGCAGAGAAACTAATAAACTAATGAGGATGGGAAACCATAAGTGCTCAGTGTTTAGTCCTTTGGGAATACCCCCTCATATTTATAGGTATAGAGACTAAAATATAAGACCTAGGTGTAAGCAAGTATTCCAGAAAGTATATTTTGATTAATGTAAGACCACTTTGTATTGAGATGGGATCCGGCACATTTTCTGTTCAACCCCCTTTGGACCCCTCCCACCCCACCCCCCAGACCTTAATGGACATTCTTATGAAAGATGTTTTATAGCCAAAGGAAGATAATTCAACTGTGTTACATTTCTTAGAGTAAACGTTAGCCAAGGATATTCTGTAAAAACAGATTCAGACATTTGAATCTGATCTTTCCAGCTACTTTTGAGATTAGATATTCAGTCTAGGTCTTTTTGATACTAAAGCAATAATTAATCTAAGCATGACCTTTTTTGTTACAGGACTACCTAACATATATCTCTTTAATATTCTGTATTATTTCCTATATTACAGGAAGGAAAAAGAGCTAACATGTTTTAGCTAATCTATAAGAAAACTAAAATATTTATCAGAGATGGACTGGGTGTTTACATTGTAACCCTTCAAAAACTATGAATACAATATTGAATTACAAATGATAAATTTTAGATGAAAATCTAGGTTATTCTTGATGCAAGGTACATTATTACTATCATTTATTTATCAAATGCTTGATATATGCTCTTTCATCAAATAGTATAGCATACTTCAGTAAAGATTGGTTAACAAATACACAATTAAAACCAAATCATCGTGCAATTAGCATTATAGTGAATGATCTAGAAAATATAATTTGTGTGACTTTAGAGATATTAGTGAAGGTTTGAGTATTTTAGGGACTTCATGTGAATATTAAAAGATGCTTGGGTTTTGATTCAAGATACAATGACTAGGAGAAAGGAGGCCATTCCTGAGGAAAGAAGACGAACTTTAGACAGAGAACTAATGGTGATAGTATGGGGAAAATATTATTATCAATAACTCTTAATAACTGAAAGTAAAAAAGGCACATAGTGATATAATATTACCTTGATGCTGTTTTCATAATAACTAATTCAACCAGATCGATTGAGTGTCTTAGCTGTTATTGTTCTGGTTAATATATATATATATATATATTTTTTTTTTAGTAGAGTTCATCCCAAGGGCTTAACATTAAATAGTTTTGTAACCTTGGTCAAGTTACTTAACCTATCAATGCTTAGGATTCCTCATCTACAAGCAGATAAAATAATGCTTACTTCAAGTATTGTTCTTTGAATTAAATCTAATATTGACTTAAAGCAATTAGCTTTAGTTTCTCATACTTACTGAGCCCTCAATAAAAGTTAGCTCTCACTTTTTTTTAACTCACAACTACATCTTTCATTTGTGATGGTTTTATAATCTGACAAAGAATTATCAGCTATCTTTCTTTGAGCATGTGGTTTGTAGCACATTTTCTTTTGTCTTTTTTGAGATGGAGTCTCACTCTGTCTCTCAGGCTGGAGTGCAGTGGCATGATCTGGGCTCACTGCAACCTCCACCTCCTGCATTCAAGCATGTGTTCTTGCCTCAGCCTCGCAAGTAGCTAGGATTACAGGCGCTCACCACCATGCCCGGCTAATTTTGGAATTTTTAGATGGGGTTTCACTGTGTTGGCCAGGCTGGTATTGCACTCCTGATCTCAGGTGATCTGCCTGCCTTGGCCTCCCAAAGTTCTGGGATTACAGGCATGAGCCCCTGTGCCTGGCCTGTAGCATATCTTCATCACAGTATCACTTATTGCTCAACCCTGGCATCATTCAGATGCTCCGTCTCATGTTTATATTCCCAACTTTTAGGAAACTACTGTCCAGTAGCATTTTATGTGATGATATAAGTGTTCTGAATTAGTGCTGTCCAGTATGGTAGCCACTGGTCATATGTAGCTATTGAGATGTGACTAGTGTGACTGATGAACTGAAGTTTTAATTTTACTTAATTTTAATTCATTCAAATTTATATAGTTGCATATGAATAATGGCCCCTGTATTGGACAGTGCGGGTTTAGGATTTGTACCATTTTATATATATATATGCATGCATGTGTGTGTATCAAGACGATATATTATCTTCTTGACAGTTTTCTAAGTTCCTCCAGAAAACCTATTTTATTTGAGTCTCCCAAGAATTATATAAAATAGGTGGGATTACCCTAATTTTTCATCTTTGCTCAACATTGCTTTTACTCAGGGTCTAGCACAGTGCCTAGCACAGGGTAGGATTTCAATAAATATTGATTGAACAAATGATCAGTGATTCTGATACTCAGAAATGTTAAGTTCCTTGCTGAGAAATATATATATATATATATACACACACACACACACACACACACACACAACACTGTGTACATCCTCTTCATGATGACACTTCATAGCAGATTGTTTCTTTAAGTTTTCTGTTCTTTTGTCTCCTGATATCCTCAGTGTAGCCTCCTTATCCCTTACGATCTTTGATCAGTTGTTTTGGGTCTCCTTCTTCTCTTACAAATTACTAGTGCATTTTTTCTTACACTCAGTTGTGTCTGACATAGTTGACAGGGGATGCTCCTTTTAATGCTTCAGGTATGTTCACTGAATATCGATGGTCTTCTCTAGTATCGTTTTTGTGATCAGAGAGATGTATGTTCAAATCGCACCTCTGCAATTATCAGCTCTGTCACTTGCAGCACTTTAGTAAGCCTCTTTAGATGTCACTGCCTCATCTATAAAACTAAAATTCTGCATGTCTCAAGATGCTGTTAATGATATGTGCCCTACATGAAATGTGCAGTCGGTTCAGTTTCTCTCCTGTTTTCCACTCCCCTTTCCTGTCTTACCACAGCCAAAACTATAGTTGATATACGTGTGTGTGTGTGTGTGTGTGTGTGTGTGTGTGATCAAATCTCACCTTGTCACCCAGGCTGGAGTGCAGTGGCATGATCTCAGCTCACTGCAACCTCCACCTCCGGGTTCAAGTGATTCTTCTGCCTCAGCCTTCTGAGTATCTGGGATTACAAGTCTCTGCCATGGTAGCTGGCTAATTTTTTGTATTTTTGGTAGGAACAGGGTTTCACCATGTTGGCCAGGCTGTTCTTGAACTTCTGACCTCATGTGCTTCACCCGCCTGGCCTCCCAAAGTGCTGGGATTACAGCGTAAGCCACTGTGCCCAGCCGATGTAATTTTCTTATATTTGTCTCAGGTAAGAACAGTTAATGCCAGATTATGAAGAACCTTATTTTACAAGTTTAAAAAAATATATTCACAGAAGTTATATACTGTAATATGTATTTTAGAAAGATCTGTCTTTCATTCACATGGAATTCAGAATACACTCGTGGAGTATAGAGACGGGTGAGAGAGTGGGGGCAGGACAAACAGCTTGGAGTGTTTTCCCCTGGAGGACTGTAGTAATTCAGGTGAGAGGTGATGAGGGCATGTGATGTGTCAACTCCAATGTGAAAAAGAAGGAGTGGATTTGGCTGAGCCCATTTTAAGAATCGGGGCAGACATTTTTATGGGGCTGCTTTGACATGAGGCTGTTCGTGATCATTATGACCATTTTATTTTTAACTTTAGAAATCTTAAAATAAAGGCACAACAGCATTCCTTAAGCTCTCCCCCTGACTCCTACCCAATTTCTGAGTATAAGATCAGGAATGGAGCAGAAATAAGGGTTCTTTGTTTTATATATATTACTTAGTACTTTTGTAAATCTAGAAAGCATATTTAAAATTTGTTTAAGTCACTAAATCCTAGTTGTGACTATCCCAACATGAGGTGCCTTAAAGGTAATGTCATGAGTCCATCTTTATGGAAGGAAAAGAGAGCCTGTGATGCGGGCTCTGTAGTAGTATGGGATGTAGTTAGCCAGGCTTCCTCGTCATCTCCCCTGCTTGTTGTCCTTTCTGTAAATTTAGTCATACTCCCTACTGTATCTGCAGTATCTTCTTGTCACCTCTGCCTAGTGTTCATTATCCAGCTTGGGTGTCATCATTTCTTTTTCCTCTGAAAGGATTTTTTTTTCCTGATATTTTATAGTTCTTATAAGTTATGTTTATTTTCATACTTTGTCATTTATGATATTATGTCACTTCAAATGTTTTTACTTCTTAATTCATTGAAATCTGTTTTTTAGCTCCTCCTATCTGATTTACTTGCAAAATAAATAACAAAATCTTTGATGGGAAAACTGTGCTGATACATTGCTGTTTCCTTATCTTACCTCTCTGTAAGATCCTCCACTGTGACCTGTGACTCAACCTGGCTAATACTGGGCTTGTTTCTAACCCTCTACCAGTTCCTGGACTACTCCCTCTCATCCTTTCCTCTTATATCCCAGTTTTAGTCAATGGCACCAACATCCACCCAGTTAACTTCTCTGATTTTCACATCCCTTATCCAGTTGGTAAGCAATACCCACAGATTTTACATCCAGATTGCTCTCAAGAAAACTGCCCAGGCTCTGTTGCTTCCACTTTTGTTCAGAGCCTAATAATTTTGGTTTCAGATACTGTAGCAGCTTCCTGAACTGTTTCCTGCTTCTAGACCCATCTCTTCTATTCCATTTTGAGATAGAAGGCTACCAAATGTTGTGGATCATATATGCAACACACACACACACACACACACACACAAATATACTACTATCATTTATACATTATGGAACATGCATCCTATGTATTATAGAACTTTCATAGAGACATAAATTATAAAGACTGTAATAAAAACAACTATAGAAATTCTTTTTCTCCATATTTCCAGTAAATGTTTTTGTATGTGTTTGCAATCTCTGCTTTGGAGATTGCTGCTTTTGATTAAAAATGCAGTCATCCTTGTAAACTGAAATACATTATGTCATTGTTTAAACTAAAAATTTTTAGTGGCTCCCAACTCCCTATTGGATAAAATATAACTTTTTTATATTTGTCCTCCATTGGCTGGTACTTCCATAGTTTTTATATTTTATCTCATTATTCATAAGTGACTCCCACTCCCCAATATCCACTCATTATTTCAGGTCTACTGAAGTTTGAATTGCCTAAACACATATTTTTTCACCTTTTTTTTTTGTCCTTATACATGCTAGATAGCATATATGTATATATGAATTGAGTATGTACACATTTGAGTTGTCTTCAAAGGAGTCTATAATCTTTAAAATTGGTGGAAATAATTGTCTTTAAACTATTTCATATTCTTTAGATAATCTAATTTGCTTTTGCCATGTGTGCAGCTGGGCACAGTAGCTCATGCCTGTAATCTCAGCACTTTGGGAGGCCAAGGCAGGTGGATCACCTGAGGTCAGGAGTTCGAAACCAGCCTGATCAACATGGTAAAATCCCGTCTCTACTAAAAATACAAAAATTAGCCAGGTAATCCCAGCTACTGTGGAGGCTGAGGCAGGAGAATAGCTTAAACTCAGGAGGCAGAGATTGCAGTGAGCCGAGATCATGCCACTGTACTACTCTAGCCTGGGCAAAAAGAGTGAAACTCCACCTCAAAAAAAAAAAAAAAAAAGCCAAATGTCCATATATGTGAAGACTAAAAGGGTGAGAAATTGATTTTATTTATGTCATAGCGTATGTCGCCTACCAAACTACTGGACATTTAGTGTCAGAATATTAATTGAATAATATGTCTAATTTTAAAAGCATAACTTTTGGTTTACTTTCAAGTATATGTATAAACTATTTTAGTGTAGTACTATTTACTAGTTAAGTTTTAGAAGAGATTTCTTTTGAATAATGCAGACAATAAAGAAACATACATCACCCCTCCCAATGGGTAGGATACTTCTGTATTTGAAAGGGTAGGAAATGTATGCTGCAGAAATGGCAATGTTGTGGGTGAAGAGATCTTCTTTATCTTAGCCAACAGTGGTCTTTAGAAGCAGTGACATCATTGTTGCTTCACTGACATCAGAATTCACGCAAGAGACAGAGGCCCATGAACTTAGACAGCTTCTTTGTCAGACATGGTGTAGAAAGGAAGACATAAAGAGCTTCCCGTTGAGTCATGGCGGGCTTTGCGACTCCTTTCTTGGTCCTTTGTGAAAGCACATGACTGGACTTGTAGAAGATTAACCCCCTTAACATGTCTGTAAAAATTTAAACAGATGCAAAGCAGCACCATCACTTTTTGTTTTCCTCTCTGTTGTGAATTCAGTATTCTGGTGGGCAGTGAATTATATTGAATCCCCTCAGAGAGGCCAGAGCAGTCAATGGGGACTGTGAATGGGGCCCTCTGAAGGGCTCAGTTGTGGGTTTTTTTGGGCTTTCACTGTTCTTTATAGCATTATTCCTCTGAAAGAGCTCCCTCTAAGAGTGGGGTCAGTCTAGAGACCTTTATAGTGCTTGAAGTAATCCACCCTTTAATCTGTTCCTTCCTGTGGGAAAATCAGTGTGGATAAAGAAAAGAGTGAGCTGTTATTTACATCCAGATATAGACTGTTTAGACTGTTTACTTTTAATTTTCTACTGTCCTTTGCATGAATAAAGCTTGTTTTCAAATTTAGTTTCTTAATAAAACAAATTCCAGAAATTCAATACACGGTTTGTGCTGATAATTCAATCTACTTATAGATGTTGAAGAGTTGTTGTTCTTAACCTTCTTTCCTACCTTGGGTTATCAGTTCGTTAATCCAGCAGACATTACATGTATTTAAAAGTAAGTATATACTATCTTATTATTATAATGATATAAATGATTTCTACATCTTTTTCATTTGCTGGTTGTGACTTTACTAAAATATTCTGCATATGGAAAGGAGTATGTATGTTATCATTGTATGTCAAAATATTAACATTTGAGGGTAACAAGATTTAGCTCTTTATTTTTAATGACAAAATTGTTGACAGTGATAGCACAGATACTGATTTCCTTTGCGAATGGGATAGTAATTGGGAAGTAGGATGCTAAGGATGGACTTTTGTTCATTTTTTATTGCATGAATTTTAAATTCAGTTATGTATTCATTTATTACTTACATATTTGAAAATTTAAAACAACAAAGAGGAAATTTATTAGTCTGAGGGAAGTAGTGGGCATTTTAGTTCAAGTTATCTTATTTATTCTGGTTCCAAGTCTATATAGTATTCCACAGCAGATTCCAATTCTAATCTAACATCTTGAGATTATAAGAAGGAAGGAGACAGAAACTAATAGTTTCCTTGCAAAATATCTGATGGATAGAAGAAGAACATTATTTTAGTCATACTCTTTTGAAGACAAAGAGTGCACTGAAATTTGTTTTCTAGTTCCTCCTAAAACTAAAAGTTAGCTGCTTCCAATTATCTTTGAATTAACTTAGAGTAAAAATAAAAGTGAAAAACAAAAACTAGTTCTAGGCAAAGAAGTCAGTGGAAAAATATATATTCCTTTATCCCTTTGGTTTCTCTTCTATTCTTTTCCTCTTCTAAAAAGAACTGTTCTTGACGAAAACTAGTTGTGTGCCTTAAACCTAGCTAGCATCTTACCCCATTGCAGTTTAGGGTTAGGTAAAGACAAGAAAAATTATCCAGATGATTTGAAGCAACGAATTTTAAGTACAAAATACTATCATGTACGCATATAATTTTCCCACTACTTTGGATTAAGGGGGTAGATTTTTTTTTTTTAGTATGGAGGAAGTTTGTGATGGGATATGGTTGAGGCTATACATGGAGAAAATAAATATAGAAATATGAAGGCTATGGAAATCTACACTGCTATGATTAATTATGTATGCTTGCCCCTCTTCTTGTTTCGAGATGGAATTTATAGGCTAAGAGACACAGCTGCCTATGTCAGAAGAAGCTTAGAAATCTCAGCAGGATAGTACAGTGGGAAGGGCCCTCATCTCGAGGAGTCAGGGAATATGAGTTTTGGTCCTCATTCTGCAATTAGCAGTGAGGTATAAAGGGTCATTTCTCTGTTTTACTTGCAGCCACTCTCTAGGTGGAATTATTAGGTTTTAAGATTCTCGAAGCTTCTTCATACTCATGGTGCTCAGCATAGGTCCAGGCACTTGGAACATATATATTTTTTCAGGTGAAAGAGTAAAAATACAGCATTTTTTTAAATTGTAAAAATAGGGTGGGGGTGGGTAGAATTGGTTGAGTTTTGTACATTTTTTCTGGATCTTAAAATCAGATTGTAGGTTATCTTATTAATTTTTTTTTCCTGCTGAAGTAACCCATCTGTGATAGCCTTGACAGGTTGTCATCATGTATCTCTGCTCCAATAACAATATTTTCACTGAAACCATATTGTGTTTTCTTTTTCTTCTTCTTCTTCTTCTTCTTCTTTTTTTTTTACCTGCACTATTGAACACTTTCCTGGTTTTCTAGTCCTGCTTCCTTTCAGGAAGGTTTTAATGAAGTTAAATGATGCATAGCTGCTGTTTTCGCAGGTCTAAAACAATTGAATATTAACAATTTCAAATGGTGCAAGTAAATTTATTATCCAACTGTAGGTCACAGAGATTTGATCCCTGCTTAAAACGTTTCATTGGCTTCTCATGACTCCCCCTGACTTCCCATTCGGCCTTCTTGTCTTGACTCACAAGGGCTTTCACTTACCAATTTCTTTCACTGTCTACCCCCCAGCTGCTCTGAAATTTCAGTTCTGGACTTCTAAGCTTTATCTTCAGTGTGGGCCTTTGGGAATGTCATTTCTTTTGCCAGAAACACTCTCCTTTTCCTTCTCTTCTCCATCCCTCAACCCTGTAGCTTGGGTTGGCCATTACCAACTGGAGCAAAGGGAGAGAGAGAATATACACATAATAAATATGTTTAGTATTTTAGAAGTGAAGATATACAAATAATATACAATATATACAAAATAAACAAAAAGTACTATAAAGAGAAGGATTTTCTTCCCTGTAACTACCCCTGGCCCTTTATTGTAAATGTCCTATTTCAGTGATCTTACCTGTAAGTGAACCTAGTACCACGGATGTGGACCGATGTGCAGACTGCAGTGGGAAGATAATTTTCCTTGCTTAGGGTCTTACAAATCCCTCAGTACAGTGTGCTAAGATCTTTAGCTCCTAATAAGCTCATAATCATTTTTCATGTCCCAGGATATAAAAGAAGCTTTTAAAAAAAAGGTTTAGCCACATTTTTTAATTTTGATTTTTCTAGGAACCTAGGAAAAAGGAGTCACCATTGGGAAGTTAGAAAGACATGGAAGTTTTCAGGAACAATTTATTTTTTATTATTATTTTTTAATAGCTTTCAGGTATTTATAGAACAGCTTAAAAAATAAAGTGCTTTCCCAGACAGGTGTTTTTGCTATGCTTTGGAATACTGGTATGGGAGAATCGCTACTGAAGCCTTCTCTTAATTCACAGGAGAAACATACCCTTTTGCTCCTGCCTGTATAATCACATTTGCTTTGCCAAAATCATGAGTAATCAGTATAGGAAATGTAGTTATTTTTAGTTGAATATTATGTTTTCATAAAGTATGAGATAACAGGAAATGAAGTGGGCAAAATAAGTAAAGTTAAAAATACAAGCTTTGGATGTAGTCTGCCTGAGTGAATTCAGGCTCCATCTAAGACAATTTACTTTAACTTTTGTTGTTCAATTTTCACACATGTAAAATGGAGGAAACCAGTGTCTTCCTCATTGGGTTCTTTTGAAAATTAATAAGATAATAAGAATTATTATTAATTCTTTTGAGAATTAATAAGAATATCATCATTGCCACCATCATCATAAATAAATGTGCTTATTATTATTTTAACTAAAAGTAGTCATGAAGAATCCCAAGGGCTTTTTAAGAAGTTGGTTGGTTAATATGGTTAATCTTTTGTAATGTAATTCTTATGCCATCCTTCTCAAATTAGTACTATAGGGTTTTGATTATTCTGTAACTCTTCTAGTACTTCCTACTTATTTAAACATGATTTAAAGATATTTGCACCTCTAGTACACTTATGAATTTGAAAATACATTATAAATCGTTCTATTATAAAGACACATGCACATGTATGTTCATTGCGGCACTGTTTACAATAGCAAAGACCTGGAACCAACCCAGATGCCCACCGATGATAGACTGGACAAGGAAAATGTGGCACATATACACCGTGGAATACTATGCAGCCATAAAAAATGATGAGTTCGTGTCCTTTATAGAGACATGCATGAATCTGGAAACCATCATTCTCAGCAAACTGACAGAACAGAAAATCAAACTCTGCATGTTCTCACTCACAGGGCGTGTTGAACAATGAGAACACATGGACACAGAAAGGGAGCATCACACACTGGGGTCTTTTGGGGGAGATAGGGGAGGGACAACAGGGGATGGGGAGGTTGGGGGAGGGGATAACAAGGGGAGAAATGCGAGATATAGGTGATGGGGATGGAGGCAGTAAACCACATAGCCAAGTATGTACCTGTGCAACAGTCCTGCATGTTCTGCACATGTACCCCAGAACCTAAAGTACAATAAAGAAAAAAAAAATAAAAAAATTACCCAGGTGTGGTGGCGTGTGCCTGTAATCCCAGCTACTCGGGAGGCTGAGGCAGGAGAATGGCTTGAACCAAGGAGGTGGAGGTTGCAGTGAGCCAAGATCGCCCATTGCACTCCAGCCTGAACAACAAGAGCAAAACTCCATCTCAAAAAAAAAAAAAAAAGAAAAGAAAAAGAAAATACCGGAATTAGTGCTGGAGACCCCAAACAGATTTTCTCTCATTTGTATTCATGATATTTCTTCCCAGCTCTGTTTCACCTCTCCTTTTCCCACCCTCTTCTCCACTCATTTCTGTCCCTCATTCTTGCAGGCCTGTGCATCTGTATACACATGCATCTGTTCTTTTCCTTCTCTCTCTCTTTATCATTAGAAAAAATATAAGTGAGTTATAAGCTAAATTACTATTGTAAATTGGAGTTCTCTGTAATTTCATCTCTATTTTGTATTCTTCTAGAATATGTAAATAACTGGTTTTATTGTTAGAGTGATGTGTGTGGAGTATTTGTGATTGATTAACTGATTGACAGGTATTAAATAGTGATATAAACCCAAATTCCCTGTTATGGTACCCATTATCTTTATTGTTCCCAAATATTTTTCAGAAAATTTTTTAAAAAGTCACTTAATTTGTAACATCCTCTGGTGGACCTTACAACATTTTCTCTTAAGCTTGGTACATTTGAGCTCCTTCACAACTGTTTCTCTAGTGCATAGCCCTCTCTAAATGTTATTAATGATACACTTTCACAAGGGATAGTTTCCTCTTTGCATGATTTTAATGTTTTTGTTTTTCATCTATTAATTTAAATGAAACTTTTCAAAGTTATACAAATGAACAAAAATAAAATTACAGACTTTTATGTGTATATTATACAGTTGAACAGCTATCAATATTTTCCCATGTTTATTTTAAATGTTTGAAATGTTACGGATATGGTTAAAGCCCCACAACTCATTTCTTTCCTCTCCTTCCTTCCTGAGGGGTGGTCATTCACAAATTCTGAAACAGATTATTCTTCTGAATTTTCTTTATTTTTGCTGGATTTATATAAAATATTAGTTAAGATACATGTACAGGAAAGAATTAATGTAACAATCCTGAGGCAAGTCCTGCTTATTCTTGGCAAGTCCTGCTCGCAAGGTTGGTCATTGGCTGGCATATTAAAAACTGGAATTTAGGAGGGTTCCCATCCCCAGAACTGATAAGGGTGGCTTACTGTGCCTAAACTGTACAAACAGTATGGGTGATGCCAAACACCTAATTCTTTCTAAGAATCTGGAATTTTGGATTGTGCCAGGCCAAGTATGCCTATGTGACCAGCCCCCAACAAAACCGTGGGCACAGAGTCTCTAATGAGTTTCCCTGGTAGGTGACATTTCACATGTTTTGTCAAATTCATTGCTAGAGGATTTAAGTGTGTTCTGTGTGAAGCCACTGGGAGAGGACTCTTGGAAGCTTGTGCCAGCTTTCCTCTGAACTTCACCTTGTGTGATTTTTCCCTTTGTGGATTTTTCTTTGTATGCTTTCACTATAATGAATCCTAGCCATGAACAGGACTATATGCTGAGTCCTGTGAATCCTCCTAAGGGGTCATCAAATCTATGGGTGATCTTGGAGAACGCTAACAGAATATAGCCTTTGGATTGATTGGAACGAGGTTAAACTACTGCAACAAAGAGCTCCCCTAAATGCTATGACTTGAACATAAAAGAGGTTTATTTATTTTTTCCAATGTTCGTATTCCAGGAATTGAAACTGTAAGATAAGGTTCACAGGGTAAATGGCCAGGCACCGCATGCACAAGCTACTGGGGCACATTGGGGAAAACTTATCAGGAAAGCAGTACCAGGGGTATGGACGTAGCCCCTTTGTTGGCACATTGCGTGGTAGGGCAGCACACATAACTCTAGCAGGTCTTAATGACAGACTTTGGAAGAGGGGCCTCAATTTACGGGCAGTGTTACTTTTAAACTGCATGATTAGTGAAGTACCAGTTCCTCTCCTGGCCTATCATGTACCAACATACGACAGTGGTATGACCTGGTAGAATGCTATCCCCCAGTCCCATGCTGCCAGATGAGGACCTAAGGTTGGGGAGCACCAGCATTTCGCCTGGCATGATCAGGGGGCTTGAGTCCAAGCCTTGCGGTTGTTTCTATCACATGGCGTGACAGCAACAGGATTTGTCACATTAGCATTTATCGTTGAGAATAATCCCTATTTTTACCCTATGCTAATGGAAGAGTTTTTAATATTCTCCTCTTTACAAAGTGTTCCAGTTTTCAGTCATTCTTACCATCTCACTGACAAATAAGACAGACATCGGCTGCTGGTAATGACTTGGTAATTACCTGGATTTATGCTCTTATACTTTGATCTTAGAAAACTACTTCTTTAGTGTCTAATGCTGCTAAATAGTACTCTTTAGGAACTTGCAAACAGCTCTTTTTTCGTCTTTTGTTAATTATATACTGTGGAACAGCAATAAATAGTATTCTTTGAGTCTTGAGCCTTTTAATCAACTAGGAAGAGACCGACCCCTTTATCTTTTAACCAGCACCACTTATGTTGCCTTAGGCACCTCACTCTACTCAATTTTGAAGAGAAATTTTGATAGTGCTGTACTTGATGTAGTACGTTTACCCCAAAACTTTAGATGCCTCTACTTGCTAATTAACCTTGTGTCCCGTATCTGGAGTGAGATAAGGCTCACTCAGGATAACCCCAATATGCACCTCCAAGCTGACGCCCTTCCTCAAAGGTGTCAGTCATCAGGTAGCTTGATACCTTTTAATTAGGAAATTCAATACAAGAACTGGCAGTTGAATAGTACCTGGTTTGGCGTACCATTATCTGTGAAAGGTATTTACCATTTAAGAATTTTTGTAATTATTTAAGATAAAGGTAAGAGACAGCTAGCATAATTGATTGAGTATGGGGCTTAGATCACAAGCTTGAGAACATCCGTATTCTCACAGTTAAGGGTCATATGGCTTGGGAGAGAGACCAAATCTCTGTGGACATCTGTTTCATGGTGTATAAAATGGTACTGATAACAGGGTATCCCTGCTTCTCTTAATTGTTATGAAGAATAAGTGAAACGTTCATATGAAAAGCATGAATTTTAGCTATCTAATTACATCAGCTAACAGATTTAGTTCTCTAAAGGGAGTGTACTCAGAATGTAAAAATCAAATTCTAATCTGTAATTTCTGTTTTTATAATGTCTACCATCCTTGAGAAATTTGATAACTAGTTTTTTAAAAAACTTTAACAGCCAGAGATGAAGAATAGGTTTTTGAGATTTTGGATAGTCTTAGCTATTGAAAAGAGCTTTTATTTTTATAAATGAACGTTAATGTTTCAATTATTGTGTTTTTATGTTACCTTATTTTTAAAACAGCAAGGTCAGTAAGATTGCTTAAAAAAAATACTAGCTCACCATAGTGAGAATCTACTTTCTTATGAACCCTTTAAAACATCACAATGTATTAAAGCCTTGACTATTTTTGATAAACAGTTCAGTGGGCTTAAAGGGCAGGCCCTTGAGTAGGACCACCTAGATTTAAATCCTAGCTTTATACTCAATAGATGTAAAGTGTTGGAAAAGTTATCTACTATTTTGTTTATGGCTAGCTCATGAAAATGTTGTAATGGTGCTCTGTGTGTTTGTCTGGTTTCTTTCCTGGAGGTTCATCAGTGTTGTTCAGTCTCTCCCTCTCTCTCTCTCTCTCTCTCTCTCTCTCTCTCTCTCTGTCTGTCTCTCTCTCTCTCTTTCTCTCTCTCTCTCTCTTCTCTCTCTCTCTCTCTTCCTCCTCCCTTAAATTTCATTTAAAATTTAAAAACAGATTTGGAAAAAAATTAGATATGATTTAGATATGATTCTCCCTTATTGCACTGAGGGTATAGTTACTTGAGAGAGAGAGAGAGAGAGAGAGAGAGAGAGAGAGAGAGAGAGAGAGAGAGACAGAGAAGAGACAAGGAACACAAACTCCTTGCTTTGTATTGCTTAGTGTGTTTCTGCAAAATGTTGTTTGCCAATATTTTTGGCTAGGCAATTTAACTTCAGTATTGCTAGAGTGACACAGATGGATGAAATGTGCTTTTAAAAATAAGAGTGTATATGTATAAACACATGCCCTGAATATATGCATCCATACACATACACACAAACATAAATTTGGATGGGAAGAAAAAACATGAAAGGAAAAAAGTGAAAGAAAATTTTGGTTACTGATTTTAGGAAATAATTCAGGTGGTAATGATGCATTTTAGAGAGTTTACCAAGAGTGAGATCTCCTGAGTATGGAAGCTTTTCAAGGAAATTCAGGATGAAAATTTATTGGCTTTGTAGTATAACCCCATAGCAAGTATATACCCATATAGATGATGGCTGGAAATCAGAAATGTTATCTTCTCTAACTTTTAGGTTGTAGAATTTTTAACACGCCTGAAAAAAAATACATGGAAATCACTTAGTTAAATGAGATTTGAGTGTAATTAAAAGTAAAAAAACAAAGGTTGATTTTTATGTCCTGATAAATTTGGAATACCCAAATTATTTATTTATTTTATAACAAATTCTTTTTCCAACTTTTATCTTAGAATCAGGTGGTGCATGTGCAGGTTTGTTACCTGGTTATATTGCATGATGCTGAAGTTTGGGGTATGATAGTTCCCATTACCCAAGTAGTGAGTATAGTACTCAATGTTTTTAATAATTAGGAAATTTCGAAGTGTAACTGTTTTTTCTTGAGGCCTACTTTGATATTAATATAGTCACTCAGCTATCTTAGCTTACTTCTTTACATGCTATCTCTTTTTCCATATATTTACTTTCATAATTGCACTTTAGGTTCTGGGGTACATGTGCAGAACATGCAGGATTGTTGCATAGGTAAATACATGGCAATGTGGTTTGCTGCCTTCATTCCCCCATCATCTATATCTGGTATTTCTCCCCATGCTATCTCTCTCCAACCCCCGCTGTCCCTCCCCTGTTCCCCCCCCCAACAGACCCCAGTGTGTGATCCTTCCTCCCTGTGTCCATGAGTTCTCATTGTTCAACACCCGCCTATGAGTGAAAATATGTGGTGTTTTATTTTCTGTTCTTGTGTCAGTTTGCTGAGAATGATGGTTTCCAGATTCATCCATGTCCCTACAAAGGACATGAACTCATCATTTTTTATGGCTGCATAGTATTCCATGGTGTATATGTGCCACATTTTCCTTGTCCAGTCTGTCATCGATGGGCATTTGGGTTGTTTCCAGGTCTTTTGCTATTGTAAACAGTGCTGCAGTGAACATATGTGTACATGTGTCTTTAAATAGAACCATTTATAATCCTTTGGATATATACCCAGTAATGGGATCGCTGGGTCAAATTGAATTTATATTTCTAGGTCCTTGAGAAATTGCCACACTGTCTTCCACAATAGTTGAACTAATTTGCACTCCCACCAACAGTGTAAAAGTGTTCCTATTTCTCCACATCCTCTCCAGCATCTGTCTCCAGATTTTTTAATGATTGCCATTCTAATTGGCGTGAGATGGTATCTCAGTGTGGTTTTGATTTGCGTTTCTCTAAAGACCAGTGATGATGAGCATTTTTTCATATGTTTGTTGGCCTCGTAGATGTCTTCTTTTGAAAAGTGTCTGTTCATGTCCTTTGCCCACTTTTGAATGGGGTTGTTTTTTCTTGTGAATCTGTTTAAGTTCTTTGTAGACTCTGGATATTAGCCCTTTGTCAGGTGGGTAGATTGCAAATATTTTTTCCCATTTTGTTGGTTGCTGGTTCACTCTAATGACTGTTTCTTTTGCTGTGCAGAAGCTCTGGAGTTTAATTAGATCCCATTTGTCTATTTTGGCTTTTGTTGCCAATGCTTTTGGTGTTTTAGTCATGAACTCCTTGACTATGCCTATGTCCTGAATGGTTTTGCCTAGGCTTTCTTCTAGGGTTTTTATGGTGTTAGGTGTTATGTTTTAGTCTTTAATCCATCTGGAGTTAATTTTAGTGTAAGGTGTCAGGAAGGTTTCCTGTTTCTGCTTTCTGCGCATGGCTAGCCAGTTTCCCAACACCATTTATTAAACAGGGGAATCCTTTCCCCCATTACTTGTTTTTGTGAGGTTTGTCAAAGATCAGATGGTTATAGATGTGTGGCATTGCCTCCGAGGCCTCTGTTCTGTTCCATTGGTATATATGTCTGTTTTGGTACCAGTACCATGCTGTTTTGATTACTGTAACTTTGTAGTATAGTTTGAAGTCAGGTAGTGTGGCCTCCAGCTTTGTTCTTTTTGCTTAGGATTTTCTTGGCTATGCAATCCTAGCTTGGTCTAGCTAGCATATATATATTTTTTGATTTATTCTTTTAATCTCTGCATTTTTGGGGGAGCATTTCACTTAATGTAAGTATTAATATGGTTGGAGGTAGGTCTAATGTTTCAAAATTTGTTTTCTGTTTGCCCTACCTGCTCTTTGTCCCTGTGTATCTTCTTTCTTATCTCCTTTTGTATTAACTGAGTATTTTATGTAATTCCATTTTAACTTCTCTATCAGCTTTTTAGCTCTAATACTTTATTTTTTAAATGGTCACTGAGGTACTATAATAAATATCCTTGAATTTTTAAGTGTTCCTAGAGTTAATATTGTAACAATTCGTGTATAATGTGAAAACTTTGTAATCATATAAGTTCATTGACTGACCCCCTTTTATTTATTCTATTGTTATAACAGATGTTATCTGTACATTTGTTATAAATCACACATTTTTTTTTGCTTTAAACATACATATTTTAAAGAAATTGAATAGAAAATAATAATTTATATTTACTCACATACTAGTCTTTGTGATGCTCAATATTCTTTCCTGGATATCTGATTTTATATGGTATCATTTTTCTTCAGCCTAAATAACTTTCTGTAGTAATTTTTGTGGTGTAGCTCTGCTTTACTCATAATTTTTATTTATCTGAAAATTTTTTTATGTGATCCACATTTTTGAACACGATTTTCGATAAATTTTGATTCAGTTTGGACAGTTTTTAAGGTTTTTGGTTTGTTTAGCACTTTGGTGACATTTTTCTACTGTCTTCTGGCCTCCACTGTTTTTGATGAGAAGTCGAGGATAACTCATGTCATTATTCTCCTATAGATAGTTTGTTATTTTTCTCTAACTGCATTCAAGATCTTCTATTATCTGTGGTTTTAGCAGTGTGACTGAAAACTACCCATGTGTGGTTTTATTTATTTATTTTTTGTCCTGTTTGACATTCACTGAGCCTTTTGAATTTGTAAATGTATGTCTTCCACCAGATTTTGAAAATGTTTGACCATAATCATTTCAAATAATTTTTCTCTTAATTCTTTCTTGGTCTATACTCTCAGAGTTCAGTTATATGTATGTTTTACCTTTGGGTATTGCTACAAGGGTAACTGAAACTCTGCTTATGATTTTCAAGCTGTTTTCTCTTACTTATTTTTGGATATTTTATGTTTATTGATTGTCAAGTTCACTGACTCTTATGTGTCACCTTCAATGGATGTTAAATTTGTCCATTTGATTTTTAAAATATATATTTTGTTGTATTATTAGTATTTAGTATTGTTTAGTTCTTTTTCTTTTCTTTTCTTTTTTTTTTTTATTGCATTTTAGGTTTGGGGGTACATGTGAAGAACATGGAAGATTGTTGCATAGGTACACACATGGCAATGTGATTTGCTGCCTTCCTCCCCCATCACCTATATCTGGCATTTCTCCCCATGCTATCCCTCCCCAACTCCCCACCCCCCCACTATCCCTCCCCTTTTTCCCCCGACAGACCCCAGTGTGTGATACTCCCCTCCCTGTGTCCATGTGTTCCCATTGTTCAACACCCGCCTATGAGTGAGAACATGCGGTGTTTGATTTTCTGTTCTTGTGTCAGTTTGCTGAGAATGATGCTTTCCAGGTTCATCCATGTCCCTACAAAGGACACGAACTCATCGTTTTTGATGGCTGCATAATATTCCATGGTGTATATGTGCCACATTTTCCCTGTCCAGTCTATCATCGATGGGCATTTGGGTTCGTTCCAGGTCTTTGCTATTGTAAACTGCTGCAATGAACATTTGTGTGCATGTGTCCTTATAGTAGAACGATTTATAGTCTTTTGGATATATACCCAGTAATGGGATTGCTGGATCAAATGGAATTTCTATTTCTAGGTCCTTGAGGAATCGCCACACCGTCTTCCACAATGGTTGAACTAATTTACACTCCCACCAACAGTGTAAAAGTGTTCCTATTTCTCCACATCCTCTCCAGCATCTGTTGTCTCCAGATTTTTTAATGATCGCCATTCTAACTGGCGTGAGATGGTATCTCAATGTAGTTTTGATTTGCATTTCTCTAATGACCAGTGATGATGAGCATTTTTTCATATGTTTGTTGGCTTCATGTATGTCTTCTTTTGTAAAGTGTCTGTTCATATCCTTCGCCCACTTTTGAATGGGCTTGTTTGTTTTTTCTTGTAAATGTGTTTCAGTTCTTTGTATATTCTGGTTATCAGCCCTTTGTCAGATGGGTAGACTGCAAAAATTTTTTCCCATTCTGTTGGTTGCCGATTCACTCTAATGACTGTTTCTTTTGCTGTGCAGAAGCTATGGAGCTTGATTAGGTCCCATTTGTCTATTTTGGCTTTTGTTGCCACTGCTTTTGGTGTTTTGGTCATGAAGTCCTTGCCTACACCTATGTCCTGAATGGTTTTGCCTAGATTTTCTTCTAGGGTTTTTATGGTGTTAGGTCTTATGTTTAATTCTTTAATCCATCTGGAGTTAATTTTAGTGTAAGGTGTCAGGAAGGGGTCCAGCTTCTGCTTTCTGCACATGACTAGCCAGTTTTCCCAACACCATTTATTAAACAGGGACTCGCTTCCACATTGTTTGTTTTTGTCAGGTTTGTCAAAGATCAGGTGGTTGTAGATGTGTTGTGTTGCATCGGAGGTCTCTGTCCTGTTCCATTGGTCTATATCTCTGTTTTGGTACCAGTACCATGCTGTTTTGATTACTGTAGCTTTGTAGTATAATTTGAAGTCTGGGAGTGTGATGCCTCCAGCTTTGTTCTTTTTGCTTAGAATTGACTTGGCTATGCGGGCTCTCTTTTGGTTCCATATGAAGTTTAAGGTGGTTTTTTCCAGTTCTTCGAAGAAGGTCATTGGTAGCTTGATAGGGATAGCGTTGAATCTGTAAATTACTTTGGGCAGTATGGCCATTTTGACAATATTGATTCTTCCTAGCCATGAACATGGAATATTTCTCCATCTGTTTGTATCCTCTCTTATTTCATTGAGCAGTGGTTTGTAGTTCTCCTTGAAGAGGTCCTTTACATTCCTTGTTAGTTGTATTCCTAGGTATTTTATTCTCTTTATAGCAATTGTGAATGGCAGTTGGTTCTTGATTTGGCTGTCTTTAAGTCTGTTATTGGTGTATAGGAATGCTTGTGATTTTTGCACATTGATTTTATATCCTGAGACTTTGCTGAAGTTGCTTATCAGTTTCAGGAGATTTTGGGCTGAGACGATGGGGTCTTCTAGATATACAATCCTATCGTCTGCAAATAAAGACAATTTGACTTCCTCCTTTCCTATTTGAATACCCTTTATTTCTTTTTCTTGCCTGATTGCTCTGGCTAGAACTTCCAGTACTATATTGAATAAGAGTGGTGAGAGAGGACATCCTTGTCTAGTGCCAGATTTCAAAGGGAATGCTTCTAGTTTTTGCCCATTCAGTATGATATTGGCTGTTGGTTTGTCGTAAATAGCTTTTATCGTTTTGAGATACGTTCCATCAATACCTAGTTTATTGAGAGTTTTTAGCATAAAGGGCTGTTGAATTTTGTCAAAGGCCTTCTCTGCATCAATTGAGATTATCATGTGGTTTTTGTCTTTGGTTCTGTTTATGTGGTGGATTATGTTTATAGATTTGCGTATGTTGAACCAGCCTTGCATCCCCGGGATGAAGCCTACTTGATCATGGTGGATAAGCTTTTTGATGTGCTGTTGCAATCGGTTTGCCAGTATTTTATTGAAGATTTTTGCATCTATGTTCATCATGGATATTGGCCTGAAGTTTTCTTTTCTTGCTGAGTCTCTGCCAGGTTTTGGTATCAGGATGATGTTGGTCTCATAAAATGATTTAGGAAGGATTCCCTCTCTTTGGATTGTTTGGAATAGTTTCAGAAGGAATGGTACCAGCTCCTCTTTGTATGTCTGGTAGAATTCGGCTGTGAACCCATCTGGACCTGGGCTTTTTTTGGGTGGTAGGCTCTTAATTGCTGCCTCAACTTCAGACCTTGTTATTGGTCTATTCAGGGTTTCAACTTCTTCCTGGTTTAGGCTTGGGAGGATGCATGTGTCCAGGAATTTATCCATTTCTTCCAGGTTTACTAGTTTATGTGCATAGAGTTGTTTGTAATAATCTCTGATGATGGTTTGAATTTCTGTGGAATCTGTGGTGATATCCCCTTTATCGTTTTTTATTGCATTTATTTGATTATTTTCTCTTTTCTTTTTTATTAATCTGGCTAGTGGTCTGTCTATTTTGTTGACCTTTTCAAAAAACCAGCTCCTGGATTTATTGATTTTTTGAAGAGTTTTTCGTGTCTCTATCTCCTTCAGTTCTGCTCTGATCTTAGTTATTTCTTGTCTTCTGCTAGGTTTTGAGTTTTTTGATCTTGCTCCTCTAGCTCTTCCAATTTTGATGATAGGGTGTCAATTTTAGATCTCTCCTTGCTTCTCATGTGGGCATTTATTGCTATATACTTTCCTCTAGAGACTGCTTTAAATGTGTCCCAGAGATTCTGGTATGTTGTGTCTTCGTTCTCGTTGGTTTCAAAGAACATCTTTATTTCTGCCTTCATTTCATTGTTTATCCAGTCAACATTCAAGAGCCAGTTGTTCAGTTTCCATGAAGCTGTGTGGTTCTGAGTCAGTTTCTGAATTCTGAGTTCTAACTTGATTGCACTGTGGTCTGAGAGACTGTTTGTTATGATTTCTGTTCTTTTGCATTTGCTGAGGAGTGATTTACTTCCAATTATGTGGTCAATTTTAGAGTAGGTGTGATGTGGTGCTGAGAAGAATGTATATTCTGTGGATTTGGGGTGGAGAGTTCTGTAAATGTCTATTAGGTTTGCTTGATCCAGGTGTGAGTTCAAGTCCTGGATATCCTTGTTAATTTTCTGTCTTGTTGATCTGTCTAACATTGACAACGGGGTGTTCAAGTCTCCCACTATTATTGTGTGGGAATCTAAGTCTCTTTGTAAGTCATTGAGAACTTGCCTTATGTATCTGGGTGCTCCTGTATTGGGTGCGTATATATTTAGGATCGTTAGCTCTTCTTGTTGCATTGATCCTTTACCATTATGTAATGTCCTTCTTTGTCTCTTTTGATCTTTGTTGGTTTAAAGTCTATTTTATCAGAGATGAGAATTGCAACTCCTGCTTTTTTTTGCTCTCCATTTGCTTGGTAAATCTTCCCCCATCCCTTTATTTTGAGCCTTTGTGTATCTCTGCATGTGAGATGGGTTTCCTGGATACAGCACACAGACGGGTTTTGGCTTTTTATCCAGTTTGCCAGTCTATGTCTTTTAATTGGGGCATTTAGCCCATTTACATTTAGGGTTAATATTGTTATGTGTGAATTTGATCCTGCCATTTTGATGCTAGGTGGCTGTTTTGCCCGTTAGTTGATGCAGTTTCTTCATTGTGTTGATGGTCTTTACTGTTTGGTATGTTTTTGGAGTGGCTGGTACTGGTTGTTCCTTTCTATGTTTAGTGCCTCTTTCAGGAGCTCTTGTAAAGCAGGCCTGGTGGTGATGAAATCTCTGAGTACTTGCTTGTTCGCAAAGGATTTTATTTTTCCTTCACTTATGAAGCTCAGTTTGGCTGGATATGAAATTCTGGGTTGGAAGTTCTTTTTCTTTAAGGATGTTGAATATTGGCCCCCACTCTCTTCTGGCTTGTAGGGTTTCTGCTGAGAGATCTGCTGTGAGTCTGATGGGCTTCCCTTTGTGGGTAACCCGACCTTTCTCTCTGGCTGCCCTTAGCATTTTCTCCTTCATTTCAACCCTGGTGAATCTGACGATTATGTGCCTTGGGGTTGCTCTTCTTGAGGAATATCTTTGTGGTGTTCTCTGTATTTCCTGGACTTGAATATTGGCCTGCCTTCCTATGTTGGGGAAGTTCTCCTGGATAATATCCTGAAGAGTATTTTCCAGCTTGGATTCATTCTCTCCTTCACATTCAGGTACACCTATCAAACGTAGATTAGGTCTTTTCACATAGTCCCATATTTCTTGGAGACTTTGTTCATTCCTTTTTACCCTTTTTTCTCTACTCTTTCCTTCTCGTTTTATTTCATTGAGTTGATCTTCGACCTCTGATATCCTTTCTTCTGCTTGGTCAATTCGGCTGTTGAAACTTGTGTATGCTTCGCAAAGTTCTTGTGTTGTGTTTTTCAGCTCCATCAATTCACTTACATTCCTCTCTAAGTTGGTTATTCTCATTAGCATTTCGTCAAATCTTTTTTCAAGGTTGTTAGTTTGTTTGCATTGGGTTAGAACATGTTCTTTAGCTCACAGAAGTTTCTTACTACCCACCTTCTGAAGCTTGATTCAGTCATTTCATCACACTCATTGTCCATCCAGCCTTGTTCCCTTGCTGGTGAGGAGTTGTGATCCCTTGTAGGAGGAGAGGCGTTCTGGTTTCGGGTGTTTACCTCCTTTTTGCGCTGGTTTCTTCCCATCTTTGTGGATTTATCTATGTGTGGTCTTTGTGGTTGGTGATTTTCAGATGGGGTCTCTCAGTGGACGTCCCGTTTGTTGATGATGAAGTTATTTATTTCTGTTTCTTAGTTTTCCTTCTAACAGTCTGACCCCTCTGCTGTAGGACTGCTGAGGTCCACTCCCGGCCCTGCTTGCCTGGGGGATCACCTGCAGCAGCTGCAGAACAGTAACGGTTGCTGCCAGTCTCTTCTTCTGCTATCTTTGTCCCAGAAGAATACCCGCCAGATGTCCGTCTGAGCACTCCTTTGTGAGGTGACTCGTTGGATATACGGGGATCAGGGGAGCTGCTTGAGGAGACAGAGTTTCCTTTATAGGAGCTCAAGTGCTGAGCTGTGAGCTCCGTTGTTCATTCAGAGTTGCTGGGCAGGTACGTTTAAGTCTGCTGCAGCAGAACTCATAAACCCCTTTTTCCCCAGGTGCTCTGTCCCGGGGGAGTTAGGGCTTTATTTATGAGTTTCCCTGGTGCTGCTGCCTTTTTCTCAGGGCTGCCTTGCCCAGCGATGAGGCAGCCTAGTCACTGTTTGCCTACAGAGGCTTTGCTGAGCTGCTGTGGGCTCCGCCCAGCTGCCGTATGAACTTCCCTGCAGTCCTGTTTATACCGGTGTAGTGAGAACTGCCTCGGCAATGGCAAACTACCTCTGTAGCGGCAGACTGCCTCAGTAATGGCGGACGCCCCCCCCCCCCACAGAGCTGGGCCGTCCCGGGCTCAGCTGTGCTTGCTGTGAAACTCTCGATCCAGAGCGTTTCCGATGGCTGTTTTTTTGTGGGGGGTGGGACCAGCCGAGCCTGATCACCTGGCTCCCTGCCTCAGAGTCTCCCAGGTGTTCCAGCCGCCTGTTGAAAAGGCGCCGGGATCTGTGTGATTTCCCGTGCGGCGACCCACTGCGCCGGCTGAAACCGCGGGCGCGGAGATTCGTGGCGTTTTTTTGCCCGGGAAATCTCCCGGCCTGGCTACCTGTTTCAGTCCCCTTTTTTAATCAGATGAATGGGCGGCTCTGCCTTCCCGGAGCTCCAATTGCCAGCTAAAACGGCACCCGGACCCACGTATTTTGTATGGGGAACCGCTGCGCCGGGACGCCGCCCAAAACAGCAGCGCCGGCGAAAACAGTCGCGCCGGCAAAAACTGCTGCGCCGGCCAAACCAGCCGCGCTGGCGACCCGTGGGGCTCCTCCCCCTGGGAATCTCCTGGTCTGTGGGCAATAAAAATCTGTCTGGCAATGCGGCGTCCACTCACCCTCCGCGCTTTCACTGGGAGCTGCAATCCTCAGCTGCTCCTAATCGGCCATCTTGGATCTGTTTAGTTCTTTTTCATTGTCTGTTGATATTTTCTACTTGCTCATTCCTTACATTTTTCTTTATATCATTGAAGAATTATCTTTGCATCCTAATCCTAACATGTGGTTTATCTCAGATTCACTCTCAATTAATTATCTTTTCATTTGATTCTGGATCACATTTTAAAAATTTATGTATCTAATTTTGCAATGTTTCTTAAACATTTTGAATGATATATTGTAGAGATGTTGCATTATGTGGTAGTCCTCTAGATAGTCTGCTTTTTGTTTTGTTTTACTTGTTTGTTTTAGACAGACGATGTGGGTGGTATCAGATTGTAAACTGTAACCTCTCTGCATTCTTTTTAGCCTTAGCTGGGCTACTTAGAGTTTGCTTCAAACACATATAGTTCAGGTATGAGCCAGAAGTTTGGGGAGAGTGCATTTGCAGAATATGGAAGTCACCTTCTATGACTTTCTATCTTCCAGGACCACTGCACTTACCCAACCCCAAACATCTAAGTATGTGGTGCCCAAAATCAATACTTTGGTTCTTTATTCTAGTAAAACCAGGGGTTCTCATTCAGATTTCAGCCCCTCATGTAGACCTATCCTCAGAAAGAAAAGCCATAAAATCAGAAAACTCACCTATGTGCCATTTAATTCTTCCAAGTGACAGCTCCTCTCTAGCTTCTCCCTGCATTTGTCCCTTCTCCAGTGACTTCAGAAAGCTGTTTTATCTATTTTATTTAGTGTTTATAGTTATCTACAAGAAAGGATTGGTTGGAGAGGAAATACTTAACCATCCCAGAAGTGAATTGCTGTAATTTACTTTGGAATGTGGAAGGTGCCACTAGCAGTAAATAAAAATACTGAGAAAAAAACATTTCTTCTTGAAACAGAAGAATCTCTTACTCACAGGGTATTCTTTTAAAATTTTTTATTTATGTGTTTTTTATTATAAATTGAGGGGGGGCACATGTGCAGATTTGTTACATAGGTATAGTGCATAATGCTGGGGTTTGGGTTTCTGGTGAACTCATCACTCAAATAGTGAACATAGCACCTAACAGGTAGTTTTGCAACCCTTGCTTTCCTCTCACCCTCCCCACTTTTGTAGTTCCCAGAGTCTGTTGTTTCCATATGCATGTTCATGAGTGCCCATTGATTAGCTCCCTCGTATAAGTAAGAACATGTGGTATTTGATTTTCTGTTTTTGAGTTGTTTCACTTAGGATAATGGCCTCCAGCTGCATCCATGTTGCTGTGAAGGACATTATTTCATCATTTTTATGGCTGTGTAGTATACCATGGTGTGTATATAACACATTTTGTTTATCCAGTTCACTGATAGACACCTGATTTGATTCCATGACTTTGCTATTGTGAATAGTGCCGCAGTAACATATGAGTTTAGATATCTTCTGGATAAAACTACTTCTTTTCCTTCGGGTAGACACCCAGTAGTGAGATTGCTGGGTCAAATGGTAATTCTATTTTTGTTCTTTGAGAAATCTCTACACTGTCTTCCATAGGGGTTGAACAAAATTACATTCCCACCAACAGTGTGTAAATGTTCGCTTTCCTCTGCATGCTCTCCAGCATCCCAGCCAGCAGAACTCAGTATCATAGAGTTATGCGGGGAGCTACTATGTAGTCATTAGATAAAATTGTATAATTATAATTATACTATGACTACTATGTAGTAATTAGATATAATTTTGAAATATTCAACATCTTGATTTTATCATTAACTATGTGTGCCATAATATAAAAGGCTTCATGGGGAGATGGATCCTTACGTGGCAAGTTAAGAAATCATCGGAGGTGATATTCCGATAGCCCTGTAGAGCTTAAGTTTCTGTTGTTGATTTCACACACAGCCTCAGTTACTGCCACCATAGCACTTAGCTATGCTGACATGTACAGAAGGAGTTATTCTGTCCATGTCATTAGGAACTTCTGCAGGGAATCTTCTGGTGAGCATTCATATGGTATACATATATCCTGAGATTCTGATCCCATTCCCAAAGATCAATCCCACCTTTTCCTTCAAAATTCCTGGTTATCAATATTCCAAGTTTATTTCTTCTGTTACTGTAATTACTTAAGCAGGTGACTCAGAAATTGATGTGTAGATCCTAGCCTTGGGCTGTACTCCATCTAGACAAAGTGGAAAATGGTGTATAGTGCTTAAATGCAGCCACCTTCTGGACTAGTTTCCATTGTTTTATAACTGCGTTCTTGAATGGGGCTGTAACACTGTTGCAGTACAATTCTGGGTGGTTCCTGTATATCTTATAGATGCATCTGTAAGACAGGCTATAGAATCTTCATCTTCAGGTATTTAGTAAAAAGGAACTTCCAGAATCACAGAGGTGTCATCTGAGAGAGAATTAGAAGTATGTTAGGAGCAGGTATACATGCTGGGTCATGTGAACAATATGATTATACAATTTGTGCCTTCGAGCACAATAATCTACATTGATCCATGTAGATTATTTTCATTGAATAATGGAAGTGGACTGTCATTGGATTTGCCTGACATAATGGCAAAATTAATAATAGCACTCGATGCAAGAATGGAATATCAATTGCATGGCTATCTGGCATTCCGTGATCAGGCTTTCAGTTTTATCAGGGACCAGTAGGAAGCTGGGAGCTACTCTCTTAAAAAATAAAAAGGGTTATCTGTCTATAAGTACTTGCCCTTGTTACTCTACTATTAAATGCACATAGGTTTTGCTGTGATTTTTTATTAGAATTTGTCACAGTCTTTATATAACACCCCAGTCTACACAGCCATTTTACATACCATGGGATTATCTTGTCAAAAAGACTAAAAATAGAACAATTTGCACTGTATCTTGGGAAACCTGAAGAACTTTTTCATTTGTTTTCTTTGCCCTGGGCTTCTGTTGAAACTGGCAGCTTTTTAAAATCACATGAATGAGTCAGTGATAAATGCCACTTCCAAAGTCATGTTAGTTAATTTGATGTTCCTACTACTTTTTAGCAGTTGCATATACAATATAGAACAACTTATTTTTCAGTATGGAATAAAAACCTTGACCTGCCCTGAACCAATGGATCTTTAAGCACTTTACTAAGGTGTCAAGATCATGTATTTCTATGGAATTTGTTTCTCAATCTCTGCTACACATTTTGTATATAAATCTCAGAGGTAACGGCTTTCTGCCCTCTAGAACCTGTCAACAATTATTTAATATTGTAGACTAGAGTGGTGAATTCTGAGATTGTGGGAGAAATTCCATATTTCCTTAAGACAGAATGTCAAAGCTATACTGCTGGCTCTGCCAGGTAAAAATTGTTTACCAGTGGTGTTCTTGTCTTACCAGAATAGAGGGGGAAAGTACATTTATCAAATGAAACCTGCATGTTAGATAAAGCAGGCTTATGCTTATTTGATCCAGTGAGCAAACAGTATCTGAAACTGCAGCCATAATAGTCATTACCACCTTACTAATTTTATAAAAACCCAGTTTTATTCTTTAAAACACATCAATCTTCTGCACTAGCCTAAAGTGGAGTGTTAAATGGAGAAGTGACAGGAATCCTCACTGTTGAATCCTTTAGGTGTTTGGGTTTAAATTTTCTCTGCATGATCTGCATGGTTCTGTAGGGATAAAAATGTCTAAACGTTTACTTCAGTGACTTCTGCTTGGTCTTTGCTCTCATAATAGCACTTGTACCACAGCCAGGAAATTAATTTGGGAGTTTGGGGATTATGACAATTTCTTAGGATATCCATTTAAATATATCCTTAAAAATATTGTAAATAGCCATACTATGTGTTTGGATGTCCCACTGGTGCTATAGTAAAGTGCATTCACATTAGAATTACATAATACTGTTTGAGACCGAAGACCCTAGAGGCATTTTCTGTCCTCACAAATTATTGCTGCTCCACAGCAACATGGTATGTTACCTATGTGAACCCCAAATGATTCAGAATATATATGGTGAGTGAGAAGAGACATTCACTAGAGAAAGAGGTATTGAGCTGGTAAACACAATGGTTATATATTAAACAACTTGACTGGGGTGGGGAAGTCTTCATAATAGTAATAATAGAAATAAGAATTACATTTATATATGACTTTGTGCTTTGTGATTTGTACTACTTCATTTGTTTTCTACAATAATCCTGTAAGAAATATGTTATTATTATTACTGCAATGATTATCACCATTTCTACACGTGGAAACTGAAGTAGGCAATGATACTACAGATTTGCCAGAAAACTGAAGAGTAAATGATACTGTAGATGTCCCAGAATTACAGAGTGAATAATTGGAATATGCAGAACTTCAATATTTATGATTAAAAATTAAAGGTTCTTTTTACTCTATCATAAATTCTCAACTATAGGCTCTATAATTGACTTGACCTTTTTTCTTTTAAAATCATGGAATGTTAGTGCCAGAAGAGATTTTGGTGACTGGATGGACCCTAATTGATTTATCTAGTCCAAAGTGGGGTTTTGTTTTCAAACTTTTTATTTACTACATAATTGTTTGTTAAAAGGAAAATTCTCTGCTTGGAAGTCCATTGTGTGAAGCAGATGCAAGAAGAGACGTGCCTTGAGAGTCTCAACCACTGGCTTTCCCTTGTCCCCGTGGCCTCTGGGGAAGAGTTTAACTCAATCACTGGAGTTCTGTTGAGCAAACTGTTCAGGACAGTTGCTGTGATAAGCAGGATTCCAAGATGGCCACAAGATTTCCATCCCCAGGTGTACACGCCCTGAATAATCCCCTCCCCTGGAGTGTGGACAGAGCCTGTGAATATGCTGGGGTATCAAAAGGAGATTATCATGGGTGTGCTTTACCTAGTTAGAGGACCTAACAGGCGGTGAAGTGAGAGAGAGAGGTGCTCCAGCTGGCCTAGAAGAGAGTAAGCAGCCAGGACCTCATGGTAAGGAACTGAGGAAAGTCTCTAGCAGCTGAGAGGTTCTTGTCTGACACCTGGCAAGAGAACTGTGCCCTGTTATACAGCCACAAGGAGATGAGTTTTATTAACAACTTGTGAATCTGAAAGAGAAAAAGTTTAAGTGAAAACCTCTCAATATGGCTGACTCTTGATTTCAGCTTCGTGAGAACCTGAATTAAAAACAATTGAGCCCTGACCAGATTCTGGCTTACAAGACTAAAAATTAACATATGAGTGTTGTTTTAAGCTTCTAACTCTATGATTTGTTCTGTATCAATGGAAAGCTAAAACAACGGGAATAGTGCTAATCATTATAACTTCTGTGATTTCAAAAAAAAATTCAGGTCATGTTGATAGTGATTTGGAAACATCATATACAGTGATGTGAAAGGAAGCACTTATATTCTATCAGCGTATAATGAAAGCTACCTCTTGCGTGGAAGCTCAGATTTGCTACTAATGGCCCATCTAAGATGGTTTCATGTGGCTGTACTCAGAATTAGAAATGGAAGGTTCTGCTAATAATAATCGTAACAGTAATAATAACTATAAAAATAGTCATTGACATAAATAGTTTCTGCTATGAACTAATTGGTCGAACCTTAGGTGTAATTGAACCTCAAATAGAGAACCCACAAGTTCTCCATTCTACCATATTTTCTAATGCATACAAGGAAGAAAGTAACCATTTTGACTCTTTGTGCTGAATTGATAATATCCAATTTAAAGTGGATTATGGTTTACTAAATGCTTCATTCATTATGCTTAGTGTTTATAGTTGCAGTTAAGGTAGATGCAAGGAGCACACCTTTTGTTAATGGAAACTGATGAAGGAAGTTTAGTAAGAAATGTTTCTTTTAAGGTGGTTGAAATTTTATAAAATGAGATGGGATTTTTCATATATTATCCATTTCCATTTTCTCTAAGGAAGAGTGTTTTTCCCAAAAATATTTCCTGGAAGGATTTTTCTAATTCTAAGCATACTGTCTTTGCCTAATCGTTACTCAGAGTATGCAGAAAGAATGAGCTCAATTCGTAGTAGTTTATGCAGGGAAAAACGTGTGAAGAAAGTCAGAGTGCTCACACTCTGTTACTCCCTGATTTTCCAGTTTTTAGTTCTTGGTTAGCGAATCCCTGTTTTGGAGCTAAGAAATTTTAGCTCCAATAGTGGAGAAAATGCCCTTTCTCTGAGTTCAAATAGAGACAACACTGACCCAGCTTGAAAGTGTGAAGTCCTTGTTTCTGTCCAATGCCTGGCAACATCAGAGGCCACTTAGATCATCAAGGATGTAGACCTAAGCAACTCCAAGGTAGGAGAGCTGCCGGCAGGGGGAGCTATGTCACGCCACATGGCAACTTGGAATACTTTTAGCATCTGCAGAAGGAAAGTTCACGTAGCTTTGCTACGTGAGAGACATATTTTTTGCTAAACAGAGAGACATATATAGACCAGTCATACTGTGACTGCTCTGTCTTCTCTCCTTTAACAGTCTAGATGGACCTTTCTGAACTGATTTTTTGGAGCAGGTTGTAACAGTCCTCAAGTGGAGTTATTCTGTAATGACATATAATCCTAAATCCTTTTTCCTCTTTGATATTTCTCCTTTCTCCATTCCCACCCCCCCCATTCTCTTGGAACTTCTTATATTAAATAACATGGACTAAAGATACAGAGGAAGAACAAACATGGTTGCCAAGTCCAGGATTTGTATTGAAAATATTTGGGCAGTTGTCTGTGAGGAGCTAGTAACAATTCCATGCTCTCTTCCCTTTCTAAGGGTGATAATCGAAACATTTAATTACCAGACACACACCAATCAGAACAGACACTGGTACAAGAACTGAAGCAGGGGGGTGGTGGTTCCTTTTAGTTGCCTTTATGGGTGTGCAGTACTCAGGGTGTGGCTTGGACATAGCTATTTGCCAGCTGGCATGGAAGTATTTCAATATTTTAACATCTGGTAAGGCCATGTTCACAGTATTGCCTACATAAATTCTCAGTCATTCTTTTTCAGTATTCAAATTTCTGTTTATTCATGCCACTTAAATGAATGCCACTTACGAAGAATTCTTAGATATTTGACCATTAGTCTTACACTCATACAGTGTCTTTTTATTAACAAAATACATGCATTCAGTTACGCAAAAATACCCTCCTTGGAAGTGAAATACAAGAAAAATATGAAACTGCTTTCAAAATATATACTGATTTTATTCAACAACTTTGTGAGGTTGGGCCTTGGAGACAGTAATGTCTCACTTTTGCAGATGAGGAAAGATCCCTTAGAACAAAGGTTTTCGATAGTGACATCATCATCACTTAGCAACTAGTTAGAAATGCAGTTCTTAGGCCTCAACCAAGACTTATTAAATTACAAACTCTGGGGGTTGTGGGGGACCCATCAGTCTATGGTTTACTAAGCTCTCCAGGTGCTTCAAATGCATTCTAAAGTTAGCGACTCACAGAAGTTCAGTGACTCAGATCAGTCAGGACACAAGTCCTGGGCCTTCTCCATTGTACCTTTCTACCTCCACAATAATGGGTACTTATTGAACATCCATGCTGATTTGAAACAACTGTGTGTATTCTGTGATGGTTAAGGCTAGTGATTAGTGCCCCAAAGAGTTGCCCTACCTTTTCGCCATTTGAAGATGCATAGAAGGTGTCTTTGAGGAATGGGCCATCACCAGACATTAACCTTGATCTTGAGCTCTCCCAGCCTTGAGAACAATGAGCAATCCCCATTGTTCATAAACTACCAAACCTATGGTGTTTCATTATACCAGCCCAAACAGACTAAAACATTATTTTTTGATGTTTTACTTATATTTAAAAGTGTGTAGCACTTCCACGTAATCTGCCACATGTATTTGAGAATTTCTAACTACCTGGTGGTGGTCCTCTTCTGATGCTCATCTTAAATCTGCCTTGCCTGTATCTGTACTGCTACCAGCTTATGGCATTTTGCCTTTTTCTTTTTCTCCATACAAATTGTTATCTCACCTTGCAACTTCTGTGTCATCTGTATTTTTCCTTCAAGAATTTTATTCCACATAATGCCCTGATTATAGCCCTGGGTCCTTTTCAATTTCTTTTTTAAATATATAAGAGAGACTCCTGCAAAATTCAAGATCAAGATAAAGATAATTATTTTTCTTCTTTGGAGTGAAATAATTCTTGCACAGGAATAAATTTTAACTTTATTCCTGCTGTGTACATTTCAGAGTCCTCCCTCTCTTTCCTTTTGGTTGATGATTTAATACTTTTCCAATAGAAAGGACCTCCTCTTTTGAGGACACAAATCTTTATCCTGCTATGCAAATTTCTGCCTACCCTGTCCCCTGCCAATTGATCACTTCTTAGATCTTGGCTGAATGTCACTTCCTTAGATATCTTTCCTGATTCCATACACTGAGTCAGGCCAAGCATCTTATGCTCTCAGAGTACCAAGTACTTTCTCTTCCCCCCCAACTCATCACAGTTTGTAATCATGTATCTGCGCAGTTACTCGTTTAAGCTCTGTCTTTTCCATTAAATTGTAAGCTCTTGAAGGGCCAGGAGCCTGTTTTACTCATCATTTTCTTTCCAGCACCTGGCAGTGTGCTGGGCACGTAGTAGGCACTCAGGAAATATTTGTGGAATTGAATGCACAGAACTCCCAGAAATGCTTTGGCTGCCTGAGGGCAATTCCTTGTGGTAAAGTCAGGCTTGCTGGGCCAATTTGCTGCCTCACCAGGATGAAATAGTGTATTTCTTCAGGGTTGCCAAAGGATGGTTTACTGAGTCATAGTTGTGGAGAAGGGGAGACAGTGCCTCGCATAAAGCCTGAAGGGTGAGATAATGCTAGAAATGGAATGGAGGAATTGGTAATAAAAAAGGTAGCCAAGACAATTGAGATCAAGAAGAAATATAGTGAGAGGAAACATTTCAAGGCTAGCAGCTCAGAATTAAGACTATAAAGTGATCTCCCATCATGTAATAACCCGTGAGATAGAAAGGCATTTCTAAAGAGAATAGGGATCAACAAAAGCAATACAGCTTAGTTAATGACTTGTGGAATTTCTTAGAAATACCTACTTTCAATTAAAGGTGGTAGTTGCTTATATCAGAGCAAGAGATTTTTAGTGATTATAGTTACTAGAATTAAAGGTGTTAAGAGTATTTCTTTGCTATCCATTTCTGTTGTCATTTTTTGATGTCATAGTAACAGGTTCCACATTTAAAAATAAATTCCTTTCACAGTATTTTAAACCAAGAAACTATGCAAAAATATAATCAGTCACCTCATTCTCTTGAAATGTATAACTGAAATAGCAATAAATAATCCACCAATGTGGACGGGATGGAAGAAACAGAAGTGGAAGAAAATTTAGTGTAAGGAAAAAAAATATAAAAATCTATTTATGGAAGGGTTTATTTTCATATTGACTAGTTAATAATTAGTGACAACTTCTACTTTCTTCTATTCATAGCTTTCTTCTTCTTTTTGCCACATAAAATTATCCAATTTTTAAATAATTCACATGTGTAGTAATTCTAGTACAGTCCTGAAAGAGATAATCCCTTGTGACTGGTTTTCTTTGCTTCTGGGTTAGCGGCTTAATGCTAAAAACAAGTCTTGGCTTGGCCGATTCAAAGCATAGCAAGAAGATAATAACAGAGTATTTTGTACCAGCAAAAAAAGGGAGCTACTCCCAAACATGCAGGAGAACAAACAGGATGTAACTCAGTTTTTAAATTAAATAAATACATATTTTTAATGTCACAATGGAAAAAAAAAAGGTATACAGTGAGTTACAAAGTGTGCACTTTTTTATGTTGGTAAAAGGCCTTAAGCTTCGAAAACTTGTTTATTCTGTCTGGGGAAATGAAGAAATAGGCAATATGCTTATTCTAGCATATTATACATAAAGCTGGAGAGAGAACTATTTGTCTTTTCATGAGTGTCTCACATAACCTTATATTTTTCTAGAGTGCCTGTGCTTAGATTAAGTCCTAGAACATTATTGGCACCTCACACACTTTCCTCACCATTATTATTATTATTTTGAGATGGGATCTTGCTGTCACCCAGGCTGGAGAGCAGTGGTATGATCTTGGTTCACTGCAGACTCTATCTCCCAGGGTCAAGTTATCCCCCACCTTAGCCTCCCAAATAGCTGGGATGACAGGTGTGTGCTGCCACGCCCAGATAATGTTTTGTATTTTTGGTAGAGATGGGATTTCACCATGTTACCCAGGCTGGTCCTGAACACCTGGGCCCAAGTGATCTGCCCGCCTTGGCCTCGCAAAGTGCTAGGATTACAGGTGTGAGCCAACTCGCCCAGCCCCTAACCACTGTTTTGACTTAAATCACTGGAAGTTATTTCTGGCTGATTTTTAACTTTAAATAAATGAATTCATATAGTATTTGATCTTTTCTGTTTTTTTTTCAATTAAATTATTTTTTGGTCCTTTTTGTTGTTGTTTGCCTGGTAATTTTTATTTAATAATGGATGTTTATGAAAAATCGGAGAGGCAAGGATGATATGTTATTCCTCCAGAAAGGCAAACAGAGAGAAAGATCACCTTAATCCATTTAAGGATTGAGCTGACCTGAGGTTTGTTTGTAATTTCTGTAATTCTCTAGCCATTTCTGAGCCATCCTTTTTCCTGAAATACAGTATCCCAGAGTTACATATAAGGGCCTAGATTATTTATCAAGGTCCTACCTACTTGGCTGCTTCTGAACTTCAGTGTTTGTCTATTCAGCACTATGAAGATGCTGAAAACTTTGTTCTGCATTTTAACAAATTTTATTTAGGTCTTATTATCTTACCTTGCTTTTATTTAAAGATCCAATTTTTCAAGGGTAAAACTACAGAATCCAGGCTCTCCTGTTCTCTGAACCTCTCTTCTCACCAGAAATTTGGTCCGCTGAGTCCTCACTCCTGGGAACTTGTGAACTTAAATTTTTGTCTACCCATTCTCATGAGACATTCACAGTCTCATGGCTTCTCTCACTTTTAGCAATCGTCTCCTTCATATATTCTTGACCGTTGCCTTTGATCTTCACAATAATATGCATATACCCCAAGGAAAAAGCCTGCTTTTAAGAATGTCAAACTGTATACAATTTCTTGTTTTTGTGTCATGTCTTAGTTATCTTGGCAGCTCTCTAATACCTTTAAAGTTGGTTTTTTTTTTTTGTATTTTGTCTATTTATTTATTTATTTTTGAGACGGTCTCATTCTGTCACCCAGGCTGGAGTACAGTGGTGTGATCTCGGCTAACTGCAACCTCTGCCTCCCGGGTTCAAGTGATTCTGGTGCCTCAGCCTCCCCAGTAGCTGGGATTATAGGCTCCCACCATCACACCTGGCTAATTTTTATATTTTTAGTAGAGGTGGACTTTCACCGTGTTGGCCAGGTTGGTTTTGAACTCCTGATGTCAAGTGATCTGCCCGCCTTGGCCTCTCAAGGTGCTGGGATTACAGGCGTGATCCGCCGCGCCCAGCCACATTTTTAAAAATACTTGTTATGAGAGGAGCATTGCTATGCTGCATATTCTTCCATCATAGTTGGCAGTGAATGTCTTCTATAAAGTTTTGACAAAGCAGTGGAAAGTAGTGGAAAAGAACATAGATAGCTTCAATTCCAGTTTACTTACTAGTTGAAAAATTGTTCTTGGGTAAAGGGTTTAATTTCTCTTATCATCATTTATATGAATAGAACATTGATATTTATTTTCATAAGGTTTTTATGAGGATTAATTATGTACAAAGTAAAGACCCCTTGTGTAGTGTTTCTATTACATGTATAAGTGTTCTGATCTACTTTTAACTGTTTTTCATCCCATTCTTTGCATTCTCTGTGTTTTGTACCAACTATGTTCTGTCCATTTGTGAAGAGAACACAGAATATATTCAATAAATTATAATTTCATGAAAGCAATGCTAGTTATTAGAGTTAATATAGTGTAGCAAAAACAGCATGAATTTTACAATCAGACAAATACCATCAAGTTTTAGCTTCAGTTGTTTAGTCTGCAAAAAGGGGGAAATAATAACTTTGTCACAGTGATGTTCTAAAGTTCCTATGATGACTGTATATAATATGCCGTACACTTCAGAACTGAGTAAGTGTTAGGTGCTCCTATCTAGATTATTTGTGACTAATTTTGATAATAATTTACAAGATAGAAAGTCAGAATTAAAACATGGGTTTCTAGGCTTGTTCTGAAGTCAATGTTACATCAATCACTGGTCCTTTAAGCACTGCAGTTGCTTTCATTTGGTAGGACCTGTCTAATGAGCTCCATGTCAGAACCATCATATTCATTTTGTTTTCTCAGTTTATTAGCATACCTCTATTCTTCAAAATATTTGTTTCAGATCATCCCAACATTAGAGGAATTGGGAAGCCATGTTTAGACTATGGAAAGGCATGTAATTGAGGTCGAATCTAGACTCTATCCATTAGTATATATTTGGTCTTGGAACCATTAATTTCTTTTTTTTTTTTTTTTGAAATGTTTGATCTGTACTCCTTGTCCTCTCAAGTCTTCATATTTTACCTCTTGTAACCCTTTATTCTAAGGTATATTTCCAGAAGATAAGTGATTTTGCACTAACACTGACATACCCATAGTTTTAGGTCTCCTCTGTGCCTGAGTTGAAACCACACTTCAAAAACTAATGGCTTTCAGAATAATATTGAATTCATAATATTTTAGAAAGCCGTAGTCTCAATGTTGTCATTTATTAAAGCTTAAGCGAAGGTGTAAATTTATTTTAATAAAAATTTGGAGGTGCATTACTTAATAATACATGTAAATATGACTACATAATATACACGAATATGAGAACATGTTTTAGCATGCATTTTGACATTTAACACTAAACATTCATGAGTATCTATATTTTTAATATATTTTCATGTTACTAAATATATCAGTGTGTATATTTTTCTATTTTTTAAATTACATTATACACATAACATTTAAAGAGCTAAAAAAAGTGAGTAGTAATATATAAATAATCACCTTGACATTTTAAAACAATTATAACATTAGACTCCCAACTAGTTGTCTTTAAAGATGTGTATTTTAAATTCATCATGCTACTAAATATTCAAATTTCTTCTTTTTTCCCTCTGAGCACTGGGAAATAATACTTTTTATGTATGTATGTATAGATGTATGTACGTGTTACATATGTATTTATATGGTGCTTTTTATAATACACAATAAATGAATCTCTTCGCCTGTTTGACAAAACTTGTTGCTGTTGATAGAGTTATATATTTTCATTATTGAAATGAAGCTCTCTAAAAAAGACGGAAAATGTCCAAGCAGTATAGATAGTAAGCTATAGGCTAGAGAACCAGATTCAGTTTCTAAGTTAGAAGACCAGAAATTAGTTTATGGCCTCTATGGATAATAGAAAAATGCTTTGGTGGGCTAAAAGGAATTGATTAAATTTAGAGAAGTATCAGAAACTTAAAGCTAACTACTTGAGCTGTATAATGTGGAATTTCTAAAATAGATATTTTCAAGAAATTCTGAAAATATCAGAATTTTATGAAAAATGTGTTTTTAAAATCAAACTGCCAATCCTTTTCATTAAAGAGTGTAATTTTTAAATATACTTTTGAAGGCAGTAGGTAAATTCTAATTTCATAAAAATCAGTATCAAAAAGATGAGAAAGAGAGGAGAGAAACAGAGGATAAAGAAGAGAAAGGAGAAAGGAGAGATAGAAGAGGAGGAATGAGAAAGAGAGAGAAAGAAAAGAAAGAACCACTTATTTAGAGCAGATACAAACTGTTCATACTTTCCTTATTCCCCGAAGGCTTTCAATTATGATGTTAATTAACTTTATGAGTCATCTAGCTGAATAAAAAAAAGCTTACGACATTAAAATACCCTTTAAAACTTTCTTCCTGAGGATGCAATTATCTAGAAAATTTTGACTAGATATATTGGTTTCTTTCTGAATGCTTTAATGTCCTGAAGAGGACTAATGTCCCCCACCAAGACCATTGTAGCATAGGCTTTCCTTGCTTTATGCAGTAGAATGAAGCCCCCATAGATATGGCATATAATAATATTTTTCTAAATTACAGCATATGTTAAATGCAAAGGGAGTTTACTAAAATGAACCCTAATAAGCATAGCTTGGGAAAATAAATAATCACATCTCCATTCATCTCTTTTGCATAATAAATCTGGATATGCCCTTTTATTCTAAGCAGAGCCCAACTGAAAACTAGATTAAACTCTGTTAAAGCTCTGGCAACCTGGGATTATATCTCAAAACTTCACATCATCTTCTACCCTAATAAAATTGTGAATAGCGAGATAATAAAAAGCCATCATCTTGCAAAGAAGGAAGTTTGGTGGCATGAATCTGCTTCAAGAATGCTAGTACTCAACATAGTATTTTATATAAAGCAAGTACTCAGTACATACTGGTTAAATGGAAGAATAGAAAGCCAAGAAATGCAAGCTATTTTATGGTTATTATTATTTATGCCAATGCCTTCCATTCTATTTATAGGTCTCTTGAATACTGTGCCCTTGAAGACCTGAAAGTGAAAACATCATTTGCTTAAAGCTAAACAGGAGTGCTTATCATTCTTTGTGACATTAAGCACTATATGAAACAGCAGGTTCATGGACCCAGTGTCCAATGCTGATAGCATTCATGAGTGCTGGAGTGAAATCATAGAATTTATGATTTCTCTTTAGAAAGAATTTATTTTGCATGTCCTCAAACCATAAAATTCATCAATATTTGTTACCAAAAGAGCTGTAATTTTATATTTTCATTTATAGTATTTGCTATGTAAAATTTATTTTTCCCTACACATCAACTTGAAAGATAAAACCAAAATTCTATACATTAATTGTTGTGCATTAGATATTGGTTCAGTTCTTGATATGTTTATTTACATAAATATTTTTAAGTACCTTCAATGTTCCAGAAATTCGCCATATTAGAAAATAAAGGATTATCTCTCTTCAGGATACCTTACTATCATACATCAGAAAACTGATATTATTAATATGCCAATTTATGATATTAATGATGTGTATAGCATCTCTTTAGACATGGTGTCTTGTGCAGTGCACAACCTGCAGGGCTCTATGCAGTGGCCCTGATATAAATTGCATATTCCTTGCCTTCAGGGATATCCCGGTGCAGCCAAAAAACTTAGTCACAAATAATATTCTACTGCAGCTCAATTATACATATAATAAAAATAGATATGAAGAGTTGTAGAAAACGTAATAGGCATCATGATGTATAGGTGTGCAAAAGATTTCCAGCAAGAAGTTATCAAGAATGAGTGAAATACTTACCAGAAACAGAAAGGAGTGGAATTCAATGTATGTGATTTTCCATCCATGCTGGAAATGTCTGCTCATTTCTCCAGCTGATAACCTCTTCTCCTTCATGGCCACACAGCTGCATTTATAAGATCATATCTGGTAGGTACTCGTTGCTGAAACAATTTTGTTTATGTACGGTAGAAGATAGTATTGTCCTTAATTCTTTACTTATGGAAATATGAAATTCTTCAATCATTGTTTACTGAGTGCCTCCTTATGTGACAGGTCCTGTATTGTGTAGGCATTGCAGATGCAAACAGGAATGAAACATGGTTAAGAACTCAATAATTTTATAGAATTAATAGGGGAGGCAAAACAAATAGAAACTTACAGTACAGCATAGGAAATGCAAAATAGATGTACTTATATACTGCTTATGATTTTAAAGTTTTGGCCTAGTGTGGTGGCTGATGCCCATTATCCCAACACTTTGAGAAGCTGAGATGGGAGAATTGCTTGAGGCCGCGAGTTCAAGAACAGCCTGGACAACATAGTGAGACCTTGTCTCTATTTAAATTTTTTTAAAAAAATTAAAAAACAAACACAAACTAACTGGAGGTGATATATATTCCTTTATACATTAATAAAGATTGTTGAGAAGTTGCACATAACTATTTTGTTCATTTCTTCTAACTGGAGGTGGTATATATCCCTTTATACATTAATAAACATTGTTGAGAAGTAGCACATAACTAATTTTTTTATTTCAGTTTTCGTGGTCTTATAAAGAACATTTGTTGATTTTTTTTTGTTTTTTGAGATGGAGACTCGCTCTGTCACCCAGGCTAGAGTGCAGTGGCACAATCTCCACTAACTGCAACCTCTGTCTCACTATTTCACGTGATTCTTCTGCTTCAGCCTCCCAGGTAGCTGGGATTACAGGCATGTGCCACCACACCTGGCTAGTTTTTGTGTTTTTGGTAGAGATGAGGTTTCTCCATGTTGGCCAGGCTGGTCTCAAACTCCTGATCTCAGGTAATCCACCCTCCTTGGCCTCCCAAAATGCTGGGATTACAAGCGTGAGCCACTACACCCAGCTGATTTATTTTCTAATTATAATAATACTCTTTAAAATCTTCGGAGGCCAGGTGCAGTGGCTCATGCCTGTAATCTCAGCACTTTGGGAGGCTGAGGCAGGTGGATCACGAGGTCAGAAGATCGAGACCATCCTGGCCAACACAGTGAAACCCCATCTCTACTAAAAATACAAAAATTAGCTGGGCGTGGTGGTCTGTGCCTGTAGTCCCACCTACTAGGGAGGCTGAGGCAGGAGAATTGCTTGAACATGGGAGGCAGAGGTTGCAGTGAGCCGAGATTGCCCCACTGCACTCCAGCCTGGGTTGACAGAGCGAGACTCCATCTCAAAAAAAATTTTTTCTTGGCTATGTTCTTCTATTATCTTTTTTTCTCTCTCTCTTTGTGTGTTTTTGTGTGTGCACATGTGCGTGCATGCATGGTTCTGTGTTTTGAATTTGGAATTTTTTGTATTTATTGGTTTCTGTATTTCTTCATCCATCACTATGAACTGGATGACCCCTAGGTTCCCTGACTTTTCATGCCCTTGCTAACATTTTATTGTGATGGGCTAATTCTACTTATGCTAAATAATGTTTTTTTAAATATTAAAGGGTAGTCATCATTTTCATATAATACATTGCTGATCCTTTGAGACATTTGTTTTATTCTTTACCACCTTCTCCTCCTCCTCCTCCCCTCCCTTCTCCTTTCTTCTCCTTTCTTCTTCTTTCTTCTGCTTCTTTCTCTGGCAAACTTTCCCTGAATTAATTCTAGCTACATTTCTGTGCTTTGGAAGATTTTTCCCATCCTTAAGGGAAATATGCTGCCACTTCTAGCTCTTTTCATATTTTAGTCTTTAAATAGGTATGTTTTATTATAATGTTTGGTGTGAGGCTTCTATTGCTTATCAAAAGTATATTCTTTCTCTACTGTTTGAAGTTATCCATTCATTACATAACAGATTCTTATACATAGATCTATCTGTGTCTGGGCTTTCCAGATGATTCTTTGATCTTTAAAAACAAAACAAAAATTCTAAATGGTTGCTCCTATAGATTTATTTTTACATATAAATTTTAAAATTAATTTGCCAAGTTGCAAAAAAAAAATTTCTTTGGGATATTGATTGACATTGCATTAACTTCCACATTCATTCAGGGAGGATGGCATTTTTTATCTTTTATTTTACAATATTGAGTGTTCCTATCCAGCATATGGTATATCTAACTATGTAAATTAGTTTTGATATATTCTACAAATCTGTTCATTTTCTTTATACCATTTATATTTCAAATATTTCATCTGTTTCAAATTCATACTTCTTATTTCTTAAGTTTTCCAACAAATTTTACCAAGTATTGTGTTTCCATACTATCTCCTTATAGGGGATCATCAGAGGTATATATGTTTTTGCCACCTCTTCTTTATGTAAAATAATCTGAGACCATAGTTGACTTCCGTACTCTATTTTCTTGCTCTTAAGGCAATTTTATACTACTATTTTTGTATTCCCATTATCATTCATGGGAGTAACTTGCATGCCATTGCCTTGAATTATATACATCAGCATACTGCATTTTGGATACTGTAGATCCTGGGTTTATGACTGTACTGCCATTCATATACATTTTATTTTTAAGGCTGACTGACTGCTTTTTAAAAAAAATGTAAAATGTTTGGTTTAATATTATTTTTAGTGCAGTATCTTTTTTCTCCCTCTTTTTCAGTACAATCTATAACCATTTGGGCTCTGGATATGGAAGTTATTTGATTTCCTGAATTAAAAATGGTATGACCTATTTACTACTTTAGACCTGGTGGGACTTTTCTCACAACTGTTGTTAAAAGTAAAAGGTGAACCCTGTACATTATTTTTTTTCAGACGGTGATCATGATTAAGGTTTCCCAAAATATCTGCCTTTATTATCTTAGGAAAGAGATGCTAGAAGGAACCAAAGTGTCAGTCATCACTAGAAATTTTTATAATTAAGGTGTGAAATCAGAAATTCATTATAATTTCTAAAGTGTATAAATAATATTCTATGAAGAAAATTTTCAGTAACAATCATTTTGAAATGATATTCCAGAAAGAAAATGGAAATGTCCCTGCTGATAATAAGGACTACTTTTACATTGGATTCTTTCTTTTTTTAAACTGTATTTGTTTTTATTGTACTGTAGGTTCTGGGGTACATGTGCAGATCATGCAGGATTGTTGCATAGGTACATACATGACTATGTGATTTGCTGCCTCCATCCCCCCGCATCACTTATATCTGGCATTTCTTCCCATGTTATCGCTCCCAAACCTCCCCACCCCCTGCTGTTCCTCCCTTGGTGCCCCCCAACAGGCCCCCATGTGTGTCCATGAGTTCTCATTGTTCAACACCCACCTATGAGTGAGAGAACATGTAGTGTTTGATTTTCTGTTCTTGTGTCAGTTTGCTGAGAATGATGGTTTCCAGATTCATCCATGTTCCTACAAAGGACATGAACTCATCGTTTTTTATGCTGCATAGTATTCCACGGTGTATATGTGCCACATTTTCCCTGTCCAGTCTATCATCGATGGGCATTTGGGTTGGTTCCAGGTCTTTGCTGTTGTAAACAGTGCCGCAATGAACATACGTGTGCATGTGTCTTTATAATAGAATGATTTATAATACTTTGGGCATATACCCAGTAATGGGATTGCTGGGTCAAATGGAATTGCTAGGTCCTTGAGGAATTGCCACACTGTCTTCCACAATGGTTGAACTAATTTACACTCCCACCAAGAGTGTAAAAGTGTTCCTATTTCTCCACATCCTCTCCAGCATCTGTTGTCTCCAAAATGAAGAGTTTAAATTTCCCAAAATATAATGTTATAAAACTAAATAAAGTCCCTTGGTGTGAACAGAGGAAACAAATGACTATCCACCTAGCAGAGTCCTTAGGAAGACTGTCTATCACATGTGTAGAATTCCCTGGTTTTGCTTTAAGAGCTGTGTAAAGCAAAGGTTCTTATGACCGGTTGACTTCTCATTGCTTCTGGAAGTACTGTATTCTTTCTATTTAAATATTATATTAATCATAATGTGGAATACAGACTTAAATAAGACATCTACCCTCCCTGCATGGAGCTTACAATCTAGTGGAAAGAAAAGTCTGTCCAGATATATTTATAATATTAAAATATGATTCAATGATCAAGCAATCATTGGTCTGGGTAACTGACAAGATTATAATAATAACACTTAAGACTTCTAAATTAGAAAAAGAATAATAGGGAAGAGAGGAGATAACTTGTATAATTTTGGACATTCTACAACTGCAGTTCCAGTTACATGTGCATGTAGAAATTCTACATGTAATTGGAACCCTGGAAGTGTGAGTCTGAAGCTCAGGAGAAATTTTAATATTACTGTTGTAAATTTTAAAATATTGCTAATAATTATAATGTATGTAGACTTAATTGTAGGCGGTTGTACAGTTTCCTATGATAAATTATACCAGCATAAGGTGATTGTTAGAGACATAAGGGACAAACACCTAACCAGGGATGAATTGACTGGGATAAACATACAGGAGGAAAAGGCATTGTGTTTTGTGCAGTGATGTTGGGTCACAAGATTAGAGGTGCAGGATTGGAATGGTGGCCCAGAGGAGCATACTCATGAAGCAAAGAGTAGGGATATATGGATGTATCAAGACCCAAACTATTAATTGGAATTTTAGTGTGATTTGTGATAGTGCCACTCTACAAATCTCCATAAATACAAAAACAGAAATAAAATCTTCTTAAGGCCTATAGAAAATAAATATTTACTGTAAAGATCTTGTCAGAAGAGCCTAGCTCTCTCACTAATAAACACCTGTCTTTCTTATTTAAGAATTTGTATTATTGCCATTGTAACCATCTGTCAATAAGACACTTATGCTTATCTTCTTCCATGTTTTGTAAGACACATTATGAGTATGTGTGTGTATGTTATTACCTGTTATATGAAAATAATTTATAATACATTATCATTTATTTCACACAACAATTTGTGAGATAATGTAATTTTCACTGTGACAGATGAAGAAAGTTTGTCAAACACCAGCTTGGGAAATGGAGCAATAAGGGGAATGGAAGGTTAAAAAATATATAATATCTATTGTTTGTTTAATAGCTTAGCTAGAAATGTAAACATGTAAAACATCTTAAAAGAGGGTTGCTCTGGTTGAAGACAGCCAGATTCTGCTCATTCCGATAACCCTAAAAGAGTTCCTGAGAATGCCAAGAGCACTTTAGAGCAGTTTCAGAACCACTGGTTACTTTCAGCCTACACAAATATTCAACATACACATATCAAAATTTTAATCTGGAATAAATTGCATATACTAAATAAAAAAAATAGGGAGGATTTTAAAAAATATTTTATTGCAGCAAATGTAGAACATGCATGTTTTGTATCAAGGGAGAAAATAGAGATTATTTATTAGTATAAAAATTTAAGATATATTTTGAAGTAATAGTTTAAAAGGAAAGTATTATAAGTATTAAATACTAATATTTGAAAGGACAAAAGAAAATATCTTAGGTATGAAAGCCAATGCCAATAAGCAAAATATGTTGCAGGACCTTTCATATTTGGGTTGCATATGTACATGTGTTTCCATTATCCACAAATCACTGGCAGTCTTCTCTTTGGTAATATATGCTCATTTATGTAAAATTGTAAATTTCAACAAAAAACATTTATTATTTAGTTTCTCATGAAAGGTGTCTTTACTAAAACGAAGAAAATGAAAACAAATGTTTACTTGTGCTTACTATTTTGCTCTGTCAAGCAGCAGCCAAAAAATTAGGAGAAGAAAAATCACTAAAAAGAAGTATTTTTTTGGGACCTTTGGTTAATACCTGTAGAATTTTATGAAAGCACAGGCATTCAGGTTGACAATTTGTGTCCTTTTCAGTAGGCTGTGACATTGCTTAATTTAAGCTTCATCATGATTAAATCACTGCACCTGTCGGGTCCCCAGTCCAGGGATAGGAAATTCAAGGAAAAAAGCTGCTATGGTGTGAAAGGCATTGTTCTAGGATTGTTGCACGCAGGTGGACTATATGTGGGTAAATACAAGTTAATGGTATCAAAGCAGTCTGAGTGATTACACAACTATATGGCCTTATCCCAGTGAAAAAATAATTGATAAAATGGGAACTATCAGTATCCAACATCAGCAACCTGGTAAGATCAGCAAGCCACAATTGCCTTTTCCATATTTGGAGCTGGATAATGATATGCTGTACCTTCTGCCTTCCTCTTATTAGAATAATTATTCCTAATGTTATAATGAAAAGTGTCCATTAATTATATATAAATTAATTCTAATGTTGATAATACTTAGTGTATAATTTATTTTCACACTTTCTTAAAAATAAAATATTTATTTAAAACCATGCTGTTAACTCAATGAGGAGTTTAATACATTAAATGGTAATATGTATTCAGATTGATGTAATTACTAATAATCAGTGTGTATTCATTTAGTTAACATTTTAAGTACTTGATTGATAGAATACATTTCTTCAGCATTACTGTAATATCCTCAAAAATGTTATTAAACAAAACAAGGTGTTAGGGTTTCTGGCACTTTCATATTCAAATGGAGTCCAGAGTCTAGGGGGAAAATGTAATTGTGTTCTTTCACTGAAATATTTAGCTATATATATTTCATGGCTTTTCCTCATACTACATTTTCACTATAAGAATTTCCTTAATTTTACATGCTCATGATACTAAATGTTATTAAAATGTTAACTCATATAATTTAATTAATAAAAATTTAAAAGCACAATAGTCTGAATTACTATACAGTATATTTTGAGGAACTCAAGAATAATTTACTACTTTTAGTTTTTTTGTGCAATAATACCTTGAGGTCCAGGATAGGTCTCATGGGTGGTATCTCCATTTCATATAAATGCAAAAGCAAGCAAATTAAGGACATTTTGCAGGGCTCATGATATGGTCAATAGTTTGTTTAGTTGCTTATTTAGGGAATCACTTGTCTAATTATAAAATTAATTTTGTTGAATGTTGCATCTTCTATTTTATGCCACGGGTTTTTAGAAGGTCTTTTTCTCTCACTTAAAACAATCTGAATGTTGTGAGTTTTATCTAGTCACTATCCACTTTTAAATTGCAGATCATTTATTCCTCTGGAGTCTCTTCAGCTTTTTCTAGCATTTCCTTTGTTTTGTTTCTTTTTTTTTTTTCTTTGTCTTTGTGTTTGTTTCTTTTGGAAGGCCTCATACCTCGCTGCCTTTCATTCAGCCTAGGTAAGTTGATCACTTTATAATCTTTCACTTATGTTTTAATGATGCACATTAGTATTTAAAATTGTTGAAGTCAACTGACACTGAATTTATATGATAAGAGAATTAGATGTCTCCTGTCCAAGTATGAGTTAGCTCTGTTAAATTAAGAGTTTACCTGGTGAAGAATCATTTTGCGTACATGATAATTCTTAAGAAATATGAAAAGTCATTGCTTCAGCTACTTTCCTTCTTGGATTATGTAATGTTTACATAATGTTGCTAAATTGCGAAGACAAAGAGAAATGAAATTTAAATGGCAGATAAAAGATTTATAATGTTTTTGAAGGATACGAGTATGTTTAGTTTATTGTTTATGATATTAGGTTCTATCATCCAAGATAATTCAGATCGCATAGAGTAAAGGCATCATATTTTTAAAACAACCAGACCAATGCCCAGTGAAAAATGAATAGTTCATACCATAGTAAAGAGCAGAGTATTATAAATGTATAACCCGAACTAGCTGTTTTGGGACCTCTTGGAATGCTTCTTGAAATATAGTCTCCAAGCTTAGTATAGTAAAAAGTCTTGGTACAGACCCTAAGAGTTATGTGATTCTTATATACACAAAAGTGTAGACAAAGGTTTTTTTTTTCTTAAGGATAGCTGGAATGACAGCTGGTTTTATTTAAAGATCTATAAAGTACACTAAAGGAATGTCCAGCATACATAAATATAAAAGTAGTTTATATCATGTCAAGAGTAAGGAGAGGTGGCCTTTTGAAGAATGATCTCATAGGCATCTTTGGCAAAAAGCTGGCACATATCCTATATACTCCAGTAAGGCTTACATTAGCCAGGCATTCCACCCCTAGGAAGTAAATTTTGTGGATTGATTTACAATGCTTTTATTATCAAATCACTTTTTTGGGAGAAGAGAAGGCAGTCTTTGTGGGAGGCTGTTAGCCACACTTGAATAAATCATTTCTCGTTAATTTAGATTGCTACATAATGTCTTTCTGGAAGTTTTTTGGATGTTCTACAGAGTTTCATATTTCTATTCTCATGTATCAAACAAAGTCACTGGTATATGATAGAATAGATTTATATTCAAATCTTTTTCTGTTTTTTTTTTTTTTTGGTAACTTTTTCTTGATCTATAGTATTCCTACAGTAAAATTTCACAAATCATAAGCTTTTCACCCACTCAAAATTTACACATGTAACTGTCATACATATTGAGTTCAATTTTTCCAGCATCCACAAAGCAGGCACTGTACCATCTCCCCTACCAAAGATAATTACCGTTCTGAATTATATCAACATAGTGTAGTTTGGCCTTTTCATGAAATGTATATATATTTTTGTATATACACACATATATGTATATATGTATATATAAATAATATAAATTGAATCATAGAGTATTTACTCAGTTTTATCTGGCTGCTCTTACTTAACATTATATCTAAGAGATCTGCCCATGTTGTTGCATATAGTAGTAATTTGTTCTTTTTTTATTGTTTTGTGCTACTCAATTGTCTAAAAATTACTATAATTTATCTGATAGTAATAAGTAATTTACTATAATCTATTTTTAAGTTTCTGCTATTATAAATAGTAATAAATATTTTTGTACATGTATCATGGTAAGTGTACATAAGCATTAATTTCTCTTTGGTTTTCACATAGAAGTAGAATTGTTTTGTCACAGGGTATTCATATATTCAGCTTCCATTCCTAATGCCAATGGTTTTAAAAAGGAGCATATCTATGCACATTCCCACCTGCACTGAAGGAAAATTTCTTTTCTTTTTTTAAAAATTTTTTATTGTACTTTAGGTTCTGGGGTACATGTGCGGATCATGCAGGATTGTTGCATAGGTACATACAAGGCAAGGTGGTTTGCTGCCTTCAACCCCCCCATCACCTGTATCTGGTATTTCTCCCCTCGTTATCCCTCCCCACCCTCTCCATCCCCCCGCTGTCCCTCCCCTGGCCCCCCCCCCCAACTGACCGCAGTATGTGATGCTCCCCTCCCTGTGTCCACATGTTCCAATTGTTCCACACCTGCCTATGAGTGATAGCATGCTGTGTTTGGTTTTCTGTTCTTGTATCAGTTTGCTGAGAATGATAGTTTCCAGATTCATCCATGTCCCTACAAAGGACACAAACTCATCATTTTATATGGCTGCATAGTATGCCATGGTGTATACGTGCCACATTTTCTTTATCCAGTCTATCGTTGATGGACATTTGGGTTGGTTCCAGGTCTTTGTTATTGTAAACAGTGCCACAGTGAACATACATGTGCATATCTTTATAATAGAACAATTTATAATTCTTTGGGTATATACCCAGTAATGGGATTGCCGGGTCAAATGGTATTTCTATTTCTATGTCCTTGAGGAATCACCACACTGTCTTCCACAATGGTTGCACTAATTTGCACTCCCACCAACCGTGTAAAAGTGTTCCTATTTCTCCACATACTCTCCAGCATCTGTTGTCTCCAGATTTTTTAATGATCGCCATTCTAACTGGCGTGAGATGGTATCTCAGTGTGGTTTTGGTTTGCATTTCTCTAAAGACCAGTGATGATGAGCATTTTTTCATATGTTTGTTGGCCTCATATATGTCTTCTTTGAGAAGTGTCTGTTCATATCCTTCACCCACTTTTTGATGGGCTTGTTTGTTGTTTTCCTGTTAATTTGTTTAAGTTCTTTGTAGTTTCAGGATATTAGCCATTTGTCAGATGGATGGATCGCAAAAATTTTTTCCCATTCTTTTGGTTGCTGGTTCACACTAATGATTGTTTCCTTTGCTGTATGGAAGCTCTGGAGTTTAATTAGATCCCATTTGTCTATTTTGGCTTTTGTTGCCAGTGCTTTTGGTGTTTTGGCCATGAAGTCCTTGCCTATGCCTATGTCCTGATGGTTTTGCCTAGGTTTTCTTCTAGGGTTTTTATGGTGTTAGGGAAAATTTTAGTTGATCCAAAATCATTCAATGCTTGATATTGTCTTCCAGCTATTGTAGTGGGTATGTTTAATCTGGCTTTCATTTTTATTTTCTGGTGTTTAACAATATTGAGAAGCTTTGAATAGACCTACTGACTATTAGAATGTTATTTTTGTTAAATACACGTCTAAGAACATTTTTTAAAATTGGGATGTCTGTCTTGTTATTATCATTTGGTAGGAGTACTTTATTTTAGATATTAATATTTTCTCTAATATGTATTATAAATATTTTCTCCAGTTCAGTAGCTCAGTAATGTCTGGCTTTAAGTAATGTTTATAGTTTTCAGTATAGAGGTCTAGCACATATTTGTAAATTTATAAATATTAGACACTATTTTTATAGTTTTATAAATGACGGTGTTTTCTCCTTGTTTAATGTTAATATAAAAAATGCAAGTAATTTTGTATATTGGCTTTGTATTGGGTGACTTGCTTAATATATTTATTAATTAGAAGAATTAATTTGTAGATTCTTGTAGAATTTCTGTCTAAAGAATTATCTGGAAACAGTGACATTTATTTCTTCCCTATAAATCAGAATTCATATTTATTTTATTGTATTGCCTTATTGACATTTGTTTTGTTTTCCCACTTTGTATGTGTCTGTGTATGACTGTGAAAGCACAATGAGTATTGATTTAGGGGTTACAAAAACATTTTAGCAAGTAGGTGAACTCACAAATACAGAATCCATAAATAATGAAAATTTACTGGTTTAAATATATATGTATATGAAATAGAATATAATATCATATAATATTGTGTGCCTGTGTGTATATTATGATAAAATGTAGTTTATTTAACTATGTTCCTATTCTTGAATATATAAATTACCTCCTTTTTAAAATATTACCACTTCCAGTACTGTTAGAAACTTTAGCAACAGCTAGTTATGTTTTCCTTCTTTATTCTTCCACGTTTTGCATATTAACACATTGTGATCCATTTATAAACTTATTTTCTCTAAACCTAAGCCATTTACTTGCTGACTTGTTCACTCATTTATTAGTTTAACAAATATTTATTGATTGCTTGCTGTGTTTCCATTTCATTTGGCAACTTTTTAACATTTTTTCTCTCTTTGTTTTAATGAGCTCAATACTTAATTACCAGAGTTTTTAAATCATAAAAGTATTTTGAAGTCAAGAACATTTATGTATGCCCCTCTGTCTGGAGTATCATGGAGTGTCCAAAGTAGACAGATAGGTTGAAGGCATACGAATTCCCACAACTCGTAATCCTATTATGAGTATAGCTGTACTATAACAAATATCATGGAGAGCATACCTAGCTTTCAGCCTTGTTGTTTATCCGTTTGTGCTACTATAATAAAATAAGAGAGATGGAGTAATTAATAAAGAAGAGAAATTTATTTCTCACAGTTCTGGAGGCTGGGAAAAGTATAAGACCAAAAACCAACACTGCTGTCTGGTGAAGGTCACTTTCAACTTCCAAGATGGTGCCTTGTTGCTGTATCCTCACATGATGGATGGAGGAAGGCCAAGAGGGGATGAATACTATGTTGTCACATGGTAGAGGGCAAACCAACTTCCACAAGTCCTTTCTGTAGGAACCCTAATCTATTAAGACTTAATCACCTCTTAATACCATCACAATGAGTATTAAGTTTCAACATAAGTTTTGGAGGGGACACCACCATTCAGACCATAAGCACTGTGATAAGTACTTATGTCCTGTGGTGATTTATATTGCAACTTTTCTTTGCTCTGTCAATAATTTACTCTGATGTTCATTGAACAAGAGGAAAAATTTAATACATGAATTTACCTTCGAGCACCTCCTACGCTAACTTTCTTGAGGTTTTGGCTTAACAGACTAGTAGAAAATACTTGGGAACTGCTCCGTATATGATTAGATTTAGATGAGGTGATGCAAGCTGATTCCTTGGTGCAAGGAAGACTTTGAACAATTTCTTAAAAGATTTTTTTTATAGTTATTATTTTGTTCAGGTAAACAACTTTCTAAGCTGATGAAATAGGTAAAATTGCAAACAAAAATCGAGTAGACTATAATGAAAAATAACTAGATTAACTACTCTAGAGAAAAAAATAAAAGTAGACTACAATAAGAAATATATAGTTTAGTTAGTTAAATGTTCGGCCAATGCCAAAAGGTTGAAATTTAATCAAAAAAGGAAGGACATTTGCGATTCCAAAAGCTCTTGGAGTAAGATTTAAAGAAGATAATTTAAGTGGCGGAACACAGGATAGGTGTAGCAGACAGAATATGGGGAAGGAGAAGACACAGTCCACTGTCTAGAACCTGAAATATGAGACTGGATACAGAAATGCAGATAGAATGGCAAATAGAAGATTCTTGTGTATCAAGAATTATCAGAATTTGGCCATGACCTGATGAGACAAGCAAAGTAAAAATGACTTCAGGGTTTTGATTGTCTGGAAATGTTATACAAGAAGATTGTTGAAGGATATATTGAGAGAAGCTAATGGCTTGAGAATAACAATGAGAAGACATTGAAATGTCAACGTTGAAATGTCCTGTAATTCAGGATATGTAATTTAGGATCAAAAATGCATTAAAACTCTATGATTGAATGATTTGCCCAAGGGACTACTTGTAAAAAGCAAAGGGCCTTGTAGTGATGTTCAGCCAGCTGGTGAGAACAGGATCTTGCAAAGGACCTCCTAAAGAGACATCTGGAAAGGAGAGAAATGAAAAGTAGTAGAAAGATTGAATCAGTAAAGAGAATGTGTGATAATTCACTCTGTTGAAGAAAGAAAAAGGAGTAAAAATGGAGAGAGTAGTCTAGAAAGAAGGGAAAAGAACTGTTCATTTGACTCAAGTAATATCTGTAAAGGAGCAGCTATACTGACTGAAGCTTGGAATGGAGAGGGGTTGGGAGGGATATTAACAGGTTGGTGGAATGACACTTCTTACTAAATTGCTATGTTTCTAGGAATGCTTTATCTAAATAAACATTGGACTAAGTCAAAGGAGTTAATATGTTTCTTGGAAGGACCTGGTACACATTAGGTGCTCAATAAATATTTGTCCAATGAACAAGTGAACTCTTATCCCTGTCTTGTACACATCCTATGCCTTTGGTACAATTTCTGGATACAAAAGTATATTAATAGGTGATTTAGTGAAACAATTATATGGAACAGCGAGCTGGAAGCCAGATTAGAAGCAGTTTCTGAGGGAGATAAAAATAGGAGTATTAGGCAAAGTCCACAACAGTAAAAAAGTCACAGCATGGAATTGTAGAAGTAGGAAGGATCCTGCAGGTCATTGGATAGCCCAACTTTCTTAGTACATGGATGTGAATATGAGGCCCAGTTTTGTTAAATAATTTACCATATATATGTCAAGGTTCAGTTTTAGGAAATTGAAACCACACTAGCTATTTTAAGCATGAAAGGATTCAATAAAAAGAATTAAGTGTACATTAAATCTTTGGAAGGATTGAAGACATAGCCTCAAGGCTTGGGCTCCAGGTCTAATTCCCATAATGATACAGAAGATGGCCCACCCTGGCAGCTGCTATTTCTGCTAAAATCTGGGAAGGGGAGGTTGAGATAGCTGCTGCTGGAGCTGCTGACTCCAACTTGCCACCGATGATGTTATCTCAGGATAACAAACAGCTACTACTGTAACCATACCAGCATCCACACAGATAGCATCTAGAGGTATGACCCTGCTACAAAAAATCCACTGTTTTTACAGTGTCTCCCTAACCATATTTGCCATTCTGAGTTCCAAATCTCATATGAGTTCATTCAGTTAATTTAACCAAAGTCTCATATGGAATTCTAACTACAAGTACATTGGGAACTATAGTTCCAGCTTTTCAGGGGTGCAGTCCACAAGGAGGTTGGAATGAATCATGAAACCATATTCACCATTTCAGCTCCTGAAGCTAAGATGATCACTGCAACAAGAGCATGGAAGCCCTGTTACTACAATTTATTTGTTATCATTGAATACAAGTACACAAAAAGAAGTTTTGGGAATTCAGCCCTGCCTTCTAGAAATCACATTTTGAGACTGAAAGGCCCATAACATAAATAGAATGATGACTTATTTTATTGTTCAAACTAGAACGCATTTGAGAATGAACTTAAAAAATTCCTAATATTGATGCCAGGATAACAAGTATGGCACATAATTGCCCACAGGAAATCTAGCGTGAAGCCTGTTGATAAAATATTTCAGATTCTTCGTGATCCTACTTCAACCTCTCTTAGTAACCACATTTTCCAACGTAAATATTCACTTAGTTTTGCTCCAACCTCTTTGAAGTTCTATTCCCCCAACATATCAGTAGTTTTTAGTCTTCTGCAAGATGAGCATTGTCTGGAAAGCCTTCCATATTTCTCCATGTCTAATATCTGTGCATCTTTTAAAATTCAGTTCAGATGTCACTTCCTCTGTTGACACATTCTCAAATTCTTCCAGATAGAGTAAACTGATTCTTCCTCAGTTACACAAGTATCTTGCATGAAAATATCTGTTTACATATCCTTCTTTCCTATTAAGCTGTGACCTCCTTGATGAAAGGAATTTGGCTTATTCACATTTGTTTGTAGAAGCTAGATTAGGTTGTGTGCTGAAAAGGTGTTCAAGAAATGTTTTGAGATAAATGGATAGAAGGAGAGAGGGAGAAAAGAAAGGGAAGAGACATTCTTCCAGGAAGGAGGTGATGAACCTTTTCTAGTAATTCTAACATCTTTATATGCGAAGATTTTCCTTGTATTACCAATTTGTTAGGTCTTTAAAACTACTGAATGAATTGAGATGTGGAATCACATTCTTTCTTAGAAACAGACTTGCTACCTGTAGCTGCTACCTGTAGCCTAGGTTTCCCTTTTGATATTTGAAGAAAATATCTGTATTATTGATTTTGATGACAGTCAGTGGTAAAGTGTTTTCACTACATCTGGGATAACCTTTCCAATATGTCATTGCTCAGTTTGAATTGAATGTATAAGTGTTTTGGTTTCTTGGACTAAAAACATAAAAAACCTTTAAAATCTAGAAAGATGAAATTAGATATAAAAGAACCTACTACAGCATGAATCATCATTGGACTGCTTTCCTTAACTTATCACAAAATGCCTTTTTTTGAGTGAGCTGTTTCGTACTGCTTGTTACCCTTGTTGTTGATTTTCTGAAGGCTGACAATGAACCCTAATTTATAAAATTTATGTCTTGCCTTAACCTCTGTAACATGGCTTTCTAAAGTTTACCCCAATTTTCTATCATCTAAATATGATTTTTTAAAACCTAGTTTATAATTTTCTGAAAAACTCAGAGCAAAACATATTCAGTGAATATTTCAAACATCATGTTCTTTGAACTGTAAGGTGATATCCATGTTTGCTAAGGTTTTAAGTTTTTGAACTCCTTCCATGTTTGTGCTTAGTTAACAAGCACTTTTTTTCTTTGCTACTCTTGGAAGACGGTTTCTTCCCGTAAACACATTTACAGTACCTTTTGACTCATATAGCTTTTAATGAGCGAAGAAGTTCACGTTCTTTTATGAGAAAGGTGAAGTGATTTTTTTTTTTTTTGGAAATTTCCTAAATGCTATTCAACCTTAATTGCACTTTCTTCCATGATACTGTGTGCTGCAAGGATATACTAAAGGAGATTTAATGTCTCATAAAAGTAATTTTTTTAATTAAAGGGACATTTTTAGGGTTCTCACTGTACATTTCACTACTGCCTAACTTCAAATCCAAGTAAATATGTATAGAAAATCATTTACGGAAAGCTAAATGGCTGTTGAAAATTTTAAGTCATGTTGCAGGGTAACGTGCCTGTAAATCCTAGCTTCTAAGCTACCATATGTTCTCAGCAAAACCAAATTTAGTGAACTGCAGCTCCTGATCAAGACAGAATAGCAGAGACTGCATTTACTCTCTTGCTTTAAACAACTGGAAGTGGACAAAATGTCTGAAACAACAGTCTGCAAGATGTTGGGTATCAGGCAATGAATGACAGTGATCCTGAGAGGTGAGAAACATGTGAGGTGAGCCTCAGGATTGCCCAGCTTTATTGTCTTGAGGATTTCCAGATGAATTCCAGGGAAGGGAAACCAGGTGGAGCCTAACAAATTCCCAGAGTTGAGAAGCCAAAGCTGAGAGCCTGGAGAGAGAGATGAAAGTGGCCAGAGTTTACAGGACTGAGAATGGGAGAAGAGCCATACAGAGATACAACTCTAAAGATCTGCAGAGGTCCTTCTCTGGTATTCAGCTGAGTCCTGATCATCACATAGATATGTAAGGAGACTACACAATGCTTGAAAAAGAGCCACCTGAAGAAAATCAGAGGTAACAGTGCCTGGTACTTACATGAGGGCTGGGAATAGGTGCGTGTTTCCACAAACCAGACTGCAATATCTCATGATTCACATCACAGTGGAGAGTAGACAGAAGGGTCTGTCCTCAGTGGTGGTGAGTCTTTAGCTGTAGATGGGCACTGTTCTGACCCCCAACTAATAAATCTTACAAGCAAGACCTGAAAGGAGCAAACTTGTCAAGTAATTTAATTGCATACAAGAACAAAGTTCAAGAATATTTATAGGAATACAAATACATCCAGCAGCGAAAATGGTAAAATTCACAATGTCAGACCTCCTATCTAAACTTACTGAGTTTGCAGAGAAGCAAGAAAATGTAATCTATAATGATTAGAAAAATAAATCTGTCCAAACCAACACATAACTGACAAAAGTTAGAATTAGCAAACAAATATTAAAGCAAATCATTAAATCTGTATTTTATATGTCTTAGAAAACATGGAAGATACAATAATGCCCATTGTTTTTGCATCCATATGGATGATACTGTTTCAGAGAATATATTATAAGCATGCAGTTATGTAGTAAAATGTAGTAACAGTGTTTCTCTCCTCTGGCATATTTTATCCTTAGACTAAGGATAATTTTATATTGGCAAGTAAGTGTCTTTAGTGGAAATCACTTTAGGAATGGCTCAACAATTGTATTTAAATGCAAAAAAGATATGTTATTAAATTTAACTTGAATGAAGTTATTTGTGGACTAGTAATTATACTATTCCATTAATAGTATAAGGTAGCAAATGTTGTTCTGTCATAGATCTGCCTTAAATCTGCAATAATTACTGTGGCTTAAATGTGTTAACTATGTATGATATAAAAACTGACCAATCTGAATGTGAGTCAAAACTGTTTGATCAGTGTTATTCACAAAAGTGCTTTAGATTTTTTAAAATGTAGAATGACCACTTCTTCAATAATTTGATGTCATAATAATATGCATTTTAATTCCACATGTTTGGAACTGTCGTAAAATTTTATTGCAAGTAACTGCATATATATGTTTGTAAAATTTTATTGCATCACAACAAAGCATTATGAAGTAAATTTTTAATCAGTTAGGATAAAATTCTGGTCTGTACTGCAGATACGTAATACATAAAAAATGTCTAAGTTTCACCTTTTAGAAAAGAGAGGTTGTTTATAAAATCTGAAAAAAATAGGTAACATTTTATGTTTTAGAAAAGAGATTTAAGATGCTCTTGGAAAATTGTATGTGACTGCTGATGTCTCCAGAGTTTATGGGCACTGTTGTGCTCTTCTTTAAATGGAAGAATGGGAAGATTATATCTTATTGTGATAAAGTACTATATTTTATATCATAATATAGACTCTTTAGTGTAGCACATTTTTTTCAAGTAAAAATGTTTTAATGATGGTTGTATCCTTGACAACGGATTTAGCATCAAATAAATTATAAATATGATCAATCATATATGACCAAAATAGCCAAAACAATAACCATCTTTAATAATTTGTTGAAATTATGGCCTAATTATTAATTATGGAAATTAGGCTGGAAAGAAACTGTTAGTGATCATCTAGCACAACCTGTTTATTTCAGGAAACTGAAGCTCAGATAAGTTTAGCATCTTTCTCAAAATCACAGTTCCATCATAGCAGAGCCAGAACTAGAGCTCAGTTCTCCTTTTTATCATTTTCTGTTCCATTACTGCATAATAAATCACCCCTAATTTAGTAGCTTAAAACAGTGCCTATTTATTAGCTCACAGTTCTATAGGTCAGAAGTCTAAGGTGGCTGGACTGGTTCTGTGCTTAATTTATCACAGGGCCAAAATTAAGGTGTAGGCCAGATTGAAGCTCTATCTAAAGAATCTGGAGAACAGTCCATTTCCAGGCTCATTCAGGTCGTTGGCAGAATTTAGGTCCCTGTTTTTGCAGGCTGAGATCCTCATTTCCTTGCTGGCTGTTGGCCGTGGTTCACTGTCAGCAACTAGATACCTCTCTCGTCCAGGAAAAGAATCCCTCCATCTCCAGAGCCAGTAATGGTACATCAAATCTTCCTCCTGCTTCATTATTTCTGACTTTCCCTTCTGCCACCAGCCAGAGAAAGCACTATGCTTTTAATGTCTCATGAGGTTAGATCAGGCCCACTTGGATAACGTTTCTATCTTACGGTCAATTGTACCATATAATATAACATAATCACAGGAATGATATCTCATCATAGGCACAGGTTCTGGGGACTAGGGCAGGGCATCTTAGTGGAGCCATTTTAGAAAGTCTGCTTGCTGCACTCCTGAGCCTGTTCTGATTTTCTTCGTACTATATCCTGCAAAATCCTTCTGAAAAATCTGTAATACAAATATGAATATGCTCATACAAAGTTTACGTATATCTCAGTCAAATATAATTGATATTTGTGCGGCTTACTGCATCACTTTGCAAGATCTCTGCCCATTTGCTGCCTTCTTTTGAGAACCTTATCTAAAATCTTGCCTTGTCCCTATTGCTCCCTTGCTTCTGTTTTACTCTTCTTACCCTACTTGACAGTTCTTATCACTGGGATGTAGGTTCTATGAGGGTAAGCAACATGTTTGTCTTGTCCTTTGCTGGATTCCCAGTGCTTACAGCAGTGTGACACAGAGTGGTGTCCAGGGTCTTTAAACACTTATCTGACAGAATAAATGGCAAATGCTAATGTTAATAGTTTGGCTGTAATGATGTGTTTACGTTTTTATTAATCATTCCTTATTGGAGTGATTTAGAATGTGAATGTAGAGTTTCTGGAGACATTTGAGGTGAAGAAATTTTCAATCTTTAATAAAGTTGCATTTTGGTGGCAAGTGATGGAAGTATCATGAGCTTTGAAATTGGCAGCTATGAAAGGGAATCGTACCTCTCTTCTATGCAGTTGAGCTTATTTACAAAACTTTAATTTCTAGCAGTCTAAGATTACTAGAATGTAACCTAGTAATTGCCTGTGGTGGTCTCTTCCTCTACTGTTCTATTTCCTCCTTGTTTTACTAGAGTTGAACTACAAAAGTCATAAATAAGAAAGTATATAATTTAGTCAAGAAAAAGAAAAATGTTAATTAAAATGCTGTTAAATGTTTAGAGCATTAACATGTGAAAATTAAAAACTCTGCTGTCTTCCAGAATTAGTTATGAATTAGCTGAATAAGAACAAAAGAAAATAAGAAACAAATCCCTAGTAACAACATTATTCATTTAAAATAGAACAGAGAGAATAAAATAATCAAATTGGGAAATAAGACAGACTGTGTAGTCTTTTTCAAAGGACTGTGTAGCCTCAGAATAGTTGACTACAGAAGAATAATGAGAAGGAAAATGAGGACTATTGATGAGTCAGCAGAGAAAGGGTATAAATGGGCTTATATATTTTTTTATTGCATTTTAGGTTTGGATTATCAGGCTGCTTTTAGTTTCACCTGTCAAGAACTTACATAAACTGTCTAAGCAAAAGGAAAAAAAAGCAGTAAAATCAGAACATGAGGTGTGGTGGTAGTTTATTGGTTTGTGAAACTGAAAAGACCAAGTTTTCAGAAATTAATGGGTGAATTCACAGGCTTGTACTCATCATTGGAGTATAATCTGTTCTCTGTTAGTAGTCTCCAGTTTCCTCCTGTAGCATTAACTTAGAACCACAACTATTCTCATGCTAGCCGTAAATATTTTTATATTCTGCCAGTTTTCAGCTTAGTAATAAGAACTTTTCTTTCCTAGCAGCTCTAAATTAAAAAATCCTAGTTCACAATTTCATTAGCATAATTTAGGCCATTTCAACATCTATTAACCAAATACTGGAGTCAAGGAAATGGCATATGCTACTTGGGCCTGCCAGGTGAATGTCCACTGCTAGAGCTGAAGACGGAAGTGTAGAGGAGAAAAGTGAGATGAAGAGGGTGTAAGTTCCTGTAACTGCATGCAGTGTCTGGAGAAAGATAATTCCCCCACACCTAGTTGCTAGATTTAGCAAGAAAAACTATAGCATTCTCATTTAAATTTGAATCTCAGATATAACAATGAGTAGTTTTTTAGTATTAAGTATGTCTCGTGCAGTATCTGTGGGATATCTATAATAAAAATACTGTTGTTTATCTTAGATTTTAATTTAACAAACAATACTGTGTTTTATCTGACAACCTTGCCCACACCCAAATGTTTCAGCAATAAATCACTGAAGTGAAATTAAATGGTTGCGGTGGGATGGAATGAGCAACAATTATGAGAATCCACTACTATGGAAATGAAGGACTATACCTTGCAAAAAAATGTTGAGGCCAAAAGAATGCAGAAGTTCTCTCTAGACAGATTATAATAGAAGAAATTAAACATGAAATGCATTAATGCAAACTAGGTATAAAAGAGACCAGTGGAAGACTTTTGCTAAAGGATGAAGGAAGAGAAAGATCTGAAAAAGATTTCAGCAAGGTGGGTAACCTGTACATCATCCGTTTCCTCCTCTTTTATTTCAAGTCCTTGTGATTCAATTATGGCCACTGAGACATGGAGTTAAATGTCATCAGAGAGCTTCTAGGAAAGGTTTTTACCTATTCCTAAGAAAGTAATACAGGAAGACACAATCTGTTGGACATGACATTGATGCCAGAATTGGTGCAGACATTTTGAAATCATCAAAGGAGCTAATTTGAAGACAAAGTTTGTACACCAAGAATGGCAGGGTATGGAAAGATGAAAAGAACTGAGTCCTTAATGATCTATTGATGGATTAGCCAGGAATCACTCTGGAACTCTCGTTACGTGAATTAGTATGTTTACTTATTGCTGAAGACACTTTAAGTTTTTCTTTTTATTTGCAGTTAGAAACATTCTAGCTGACATATAAAAAAATTTTTATTGCAAGTCAGAGTTTATATTTTGGACATTAAAGTGACTTTTAAAATTTCATTTGCTAGCAATCACAAACCCAAAGCATAAAAACATATTTTCCTTAAAAGGTGAGATGTTTCCCATCTATCAAATGTCATGTTATTCCATAAAGTAGTCAGTAAAACAAAAGCAAACACATGTATTTTAGAATTAGAATTTTTGGGGAAAAGAAATAACGGAAACTAATATTCACTCAATGGTTATGTCTTTAAAAAATAAAAGCAACAGTTACTTAGTGAAACTTTTGAATTGACATCATAAATTGGCCTGAATATAGTTCTTTGAACTATCATTATGGAATTTCCCAGTTTGTGAAGGATAGAGCTCCTTTTCACTGAAACATTTTATATCTTGGTAGAATAGTGCCTCCACATATGTGGAGATGCTGTTACTGTATCCTTTTAGGAAATGATAACTTTAAAATTTTTAAAAAAGACGTCAATTAAAAAATTACTGTTGTATGAAACAAACAGGTTAACACAATTATTTAAGTTAACTGCTCTCTGCTTCTGATGTTGACAGATGACATTTGTTGGAATTTAAACCTATTTTTAGCCCTGATTATAGGATCTCCACCTACTCTTGGAAAATCTAGCCTGTAGTATTCCAGTTACTTCATTTCATAAGAGTTTTCTGTTCATGAAGAAGGCCAGAGTTTTATATATAGCCTCATTCTGTATTAATTGTTACTGCAAACCAATATGATGCTTTCTCATTTTCCGAAATAATGCACCACAAAGAAAGCCACTGTGGTACATTTTGGTAACATGAGTCTCATTTTATCCTTCACTTAGTTGCATGAAAATTGGCTCGCATTCTCATAGGGAATAAGAATACTGGGCGAACCTAGTCAACAAAATTAAAATTTGTTAGTGTCATGTATGTTAGGACTAGATTCAGTGGCATACAAGAGAAAGCTCATTAGAAGGGTGACCTAAACATAATAGATGTATTACCTCTCGTATGTAATGCTCTGTTTTTCGGTAATCCAGGTTTTTAGGTATGGTAAGTCTACAGTCACTGAGGAGTCACACTCCTTTAAAGAGTCAGACCCTATGCTTCTCAGCATATCCCTTGATCCTAAGGTCACCCCATAGAATTGCTGACATCATGTCCACATTCCAGGCAGCAGAAAGGAATATTGAGTGGAGGGCCAAAGGGGTATGCACCTACTGGAATGAACTGTTTTCCTTTGAGGAACCATAAGCCACCAAGATATAAGCAATACAATCTCATTGGCTTATACTTAGTCACATGGAATTCTTAGTCACAGGGAGATTGGGAGTGACTTTTGGCTGAGTTTGCTATTTCAGATAAAATTAACATTCTGCTCTGTAGGGAAGAGAGAATGCATATTGGGTAGATGGTTTTATCACAGTCTCTATGATAGTATGCTTATAATTGCATTCCAATGCCAAATGTATTTGTATTAGATTCAGAACTTGTACCTTTCCAATTTTACCTTTGTTTCCTGTCCTTTTTCAGAACCATAGGAATTTTTCTGGGGTAGGGAGCAATTTCACTAATCCTATACTTCGATTTCTCATAAATATGATTAAGCATATGAACATGCCATACTACTAGAAATGTTTCAAGCCTTAGTGTCCATAATCAGCAAAGAAAGCTATATTCTACTTTATCTGTTTAGTAAGTTCAAAATTCTGATGTAACATTAGTTATCCTGTACTTAACACTAAACACAACTCTATTCATTATTTGATTGAACACCTATATGCCCCTCAAAAGTTCATTCTGATAAAATGGGCCTTATAGTAAAGTTATCATTTTCTGCAAATTCATATACAGCAATTGGGAAACTAGGGGGTACACAAAAGGATGCAATTAAAATGTTTCCAAAAATCTTAATTAAATACACATCAGTAATTCCTAAGGTAAACTTCAAAAACTTAGGTTTTCCCAAAAAGTTTTAAAAAAGAAAACTAACTCTAGGAACTAAGAGGGGATTGCCTTTGATGTTTCTGAGAAGCTTAAAAAGCACTGTGAGAATCATCTTTTTGGAATGAAGCATGAGACTAATAACACTGCTCTACCTCTTGCAGGGCCATTTTCTTCCTTTTGAATGCTCGATTGAGAACACACCTGTTAGAAAGCTCTCTGTAGTCTGGATTTTCCTTTTTTCTGCTAATTCTGTTATTAAGTAAATCACTCTCTGCTGCCCAACTCAGCTAGCACTATTCAAGCCACATGGAAAATGGAGTTATTACTCAAATCTGTTTCCCTAAAGACTCAGAGGTTAGGATTTTTCAAAGATAGTTTGGTAGAGAGGGTACTAAGGAATGGGTGCTGCTGATTGTTTGGAGACACAATCATGGGTGATATAGGAGTAAAGAAGAAATTATTTAGGCAGATAGTGAGGGTAGGGAAGTTCTTGGTAAGGTTTTTCTTTTAATGAAAAGCAGTCCCCAAATCATTTTCTTTTCAAACAAAGAGGAGCCTATAAAATCTACCTGCAGACATAGAAAGGCAAGCTAAAAACTTGTACAGGTGAATGCCAGCAGTTGTGCCAATAGGAAAGAGGCTACCTGGGGGCTAGGCATATCCAACATGGCAGCTCCATCTTCTCTTCTCTTTGCCAGCCACATGTACAGTGAGGAGGAAACAACATGGCACTGACCAAGTGGAAAGCCCATTTACATAATAAGATGAGGGTGAGGTGGCCAGCTTCCTAGCATGCTATGTAAGTGTCACACCTGGTCCAACCAATCTGTGGGCCCTATGTAAATCAAATACTACTACCTTAAACCTGTCTATAAAATCCAGTGCGCTCTGCTGAGAGCCGGAAGCACCATTCAGGTGCCCTTCTCTCTCACAGGGAGAGAGCTGTTCTCCTTGTTCTCTCTTTTGCCTATTAAACCTCTGTTCCTAAAACCACTTCTTGTGTGTGTCCCCATACTGAATTTCCTTGGCACAAGATGACGAACCTTGGGTATTTACCCCAGACAATGATACCCCTTCAATAGGTGTTGGAAAATGGTCATCATACACTGAGTCCACCTCTGGGGCCACAGTACCAGCTGAGTCATGAGTCATGCATTTGGATGGTGTCAGTAGGTTGCCAGAGTGCACAGTCTAAACAATATCTCAATTCAATCTTAGGTTCCACAATAGTGGTGCTATCTACAGAAGTAACTGGGGCCAGGCGTGGTGGCTCATGTCTGTAATCCTAGCACTTTGGAGGCTGAGGTGGGTAGATCACTGAGGTTAGGAGTTTGAGACTAGGCTGGCCAATGTGGTGAAATACCATCTCTACTAAAACTACACACACAAAAAAATAGCTGGGTAAGGTGGTGTTCACCTGTAATCCCACCTACTCCAAAGGCTGAGGCATAAGAATCACTTGTACCGAGGAGGCAGAGGTTGCAGTTAGCCGATATCACACCACTGCAGTCCAGGCTGGGCAACAGAGCAAGAATCTGTCTCAAAAAAAAAAAAAAGAAGGAATTGGGGAAGTTTTCAATCTTGTGACACTTGAACAATAATGGTTTATCGTTTAATTATGCCTGTATCTTAAAAGAATTCAGACCTCATTCATAATCTTAACCTAGTGGCCTTTCTTTAGTTTTACAAAGGCAGGTTAGTTGTGGGAAGGGCTATGGTCATCCTTGCTTTAAGGTTAAACTATGAACTAAATTCCTCCCCAACGTTAGTTTGGCCTATGCCCAGAAATAACCAAGAGCAGCTTGGAGGTTAGAAGTGAGGTGGAGTCAGCTATGTCAGTTTCTCTTACTGTCATAATTTTGCCATTATTTTGCAGTTTTACCAAGACAAATTCATTATGAATGAAGATATTTCACAGCCTCAGAGCTGTCTGTAATTATAATGATGAGTGTAAGTACAAAGTACCAGAAGCTTATCCTACTGTCTTTCTTTGAAATATTTGATATTGTGCATTTTAGGAAACATGGAAAGAACACTGCACAGCATGAATGAAAGCAGGGACAAAAGTATTCTTGATTTTCAAAGGCTCCCTTCTTTCCCAGGTTTCTTATGCAATAAAAAAAAAAAAAGAGATTCTGTTTCCTTACCAGAAAACTACCCATTTAAAGAGGCTTGCAAAGGCCAAACCAAAGGTGTGTTAAAGCAGAATGAACTGCCTTTCTGAAACAAGTATTCAGCCTTCTTCATTCACACATCAGACTTCATGATATAATAACATTGCTGGTATATTTCCATTGGACGTTTTCTCTAGCGTTCTGCCAAAAAGAGCCATTTTTAGAACTGAGAGCTCATGTCTGAATTTCCTATATTTGTACACTAGCTATCACAACCTTTCACATTCTCAAGTGTGCGAAAAGACTTGAGGTTGAATAGTAAAGCTATTTGCAGGTGTAGTAGTGTCTTGACCTCAGTGAGGGTTTGCAGCTCTCAAAAACTTTTGAGGAAAGCTTTCTGTTTGATGTGGATGATGGTGAGAGTTATTTATGTATTGTGGAGCCAATGTAATTCCTTGGTGAGGAGAATTTTCCCAGCTAATGAGCTAGCAGTTGGGCTTAGGTCAAAGTGAATTAAAGTATAGCTTTCAAACCTGAGTAGTCACATTCAGAGTTTGTGGCCCTACTTATAAGGGAGGGTATTGGTGTTTCTATATTTTTTTTTAAAGGTAGAAAGAGTGTGAGCAGGATCTGTACTTTCACTACTTCGAATCCTTTGTGGCTAGGGCTTGGTCATCAATCTTCCTAGCTAACAGACACCTATTTTTTCCCTGTCTTAATTTTATTAAAGCCACAAAGGTGGGGAGGAGAATACCTATTTATTAATGTCAGATGCTGACTGAAATGGCTTACGAGCCCCAGTGTGGCATGAAATAAACCTTCATATAACATGAGTCAGAGTTGGTTCTGTCAAACCTGGGTTTAGATACGTAGTTGTTTTAGACATCAAGGCAGTTTATAAAATAAAAACCTTTCCTAATTTTATATACTTGAAATGGAGATGAATATATTTTTGTTTTTATGCACCAGCAGTTTTGATTTTAATTGTAATCCAAATGATTTTATTTTTTAATTCACTAAAACATTTTTTCCTTAAAAAATCTAGTCATCTAAAAACAGATAACTTAGGCCATTAAAACCTGATGATGTCTCTCTCACTCTTTCTTTCCATATATATATAGGTATGTGTGTATGTATATGTGTGTGTGGAGGGGTATGAAATGTTCATTTGGAAAGTAAAAAATGTAAGTTTCTTGAACTGCATTAAATAGGAAATTATTTTTACTTTTATTTTTTTGAATATAGGTTATTTTCTGACTGACTTCTTACTTGGATAGCTCAGATTCTGATATATATTAACTGAAATGACTTGCCATCCAAATGATGGCCCATGCAAATGTAGATAACTATAGTTTTCTGTACATCCCTGGGCATACACACACACACACACATATATTATTGGCATATATATATATAATATATATCATGTATATTATATACTATCTTATCCACACACACCCCCACATATGTATGTATATAGTATATACCCTGTATATCCACTTCTTCACTAGCAGCATTTGCTAGAAAACCATATTCAGAAGAAATAAAGCAATACATAGTGACTCATAATCATATCACTTGATGCTGTTGTATTGCCGTGCTATAATTTGATTTTTAAATTAAGGTTACTGCAAAGAGGAGCAATTTAAATTTATTTGACACCAATTCTATACTCTGGTTATAGTAACTTAATCACTGTAAACACACTGGAGTTATTTTTATTTGTGATATCTTTTTAATAACTATATATCCAACATGTATTCTGTACCCCCACTCCTTGGCTCTTTGCTGGGGAGAAAAACTGAACCACTCTTATCCTTACAGGTAGTCAGTCTGCTATGATGGCACCGCTCCCTGTAGAATAATATGATTTTACCCTCAGTGTTGCTGTTCTATGTTGGATTTGTAGCAGGTCTGTCTGATCATATGCGTATGCATATTAGTTAAGGAATGAACTGAAAAGCAGCATGTCAGTGATTGTGAATGATAATCATAGGCCCCTGAGAAGATTCTTTTAAGAAGTTATTGGAAGGCCTATTGGGGAAACTGAAATTCCTGGTTCCTTTTGTTTCTTAATAGAATCAGACCTGGAAGGCCTTGATGATCTAGGTACTGTTTATGGCAACATCCACCAACAGCTGAATGAAACAATGAGACGCCGCAGACACGCGGGAGAAAATGATTATAACATCGAGGTACTGCTGGGAGTGGATGACTCTGTGGTCCGCTTCCATGGCAAAGAGCACGTCCAAAACTACCTCCTCACGCTGATGAACATTGTGAGTAGTGCCTCCTTTTTTAAGCTTTGTGATCTTTTAATTCACTCCTCTTATTTGTTGGTACCCTTTGGCAGTCTGTGTGAGAATTCCCATGACTGTGCCCTGCATCCAAAATATGTACATGAGGCATTAAATTTAAATTATTTGAGCTACATATTTAAAATACAAGAATGCTAAAGTAAAGGAAGAGTGAAGCAAAAGTTTCTTTTGGTCGATCAAGTAGTTTTCCATTGTCGTCAAAGTGAATTCATAAATTGAAAAAGCCATAATGAAATATAATTAAAACATGAATGGTAATATAACTCGCAGGACTTTGTCCGCCTGCTTTGATGTGTCCCATGAAGGATGAAATAGGTCTTTCCGGAATCACTCTGCTTCCCAGGATGATATAGAGTGGTTTATGCCTGGTAACTCTGTGGACTCTTGTTACAGCTTTTGAACAAATGTGATTTTTTTCACCATAAGATGGAAGGTAATATGTTTATTAATACAAAACATACAACGAGCAGCACAGTACTGCACAGCAACCACTAATGGTCTGTTTAAATTTATCTTTATTTCTCCTTTGTGAAACTTAATCAGGTTTGGAAGAAATTGTGTCAATTTCCTCAAACTTGTGTTCTTTCTTTTTAAATTGGCAGAGAGCAATTGAGGAGAAATAATAATATGTAAACCACCTAATTCTAAAAGATAATTGAGATTTTGGTGTACTCTGTACATTTTACCTCATGCCAATATAAAATACATATTCTGTTGATCTTGCAAATTTATTACCTAAGCCTATACTCTGTTTTCTCTCTCTCTACCTACCTTCCCCCATCCCAGCTTTTGATATTTAATATAATTTCTTGGATATCTATGTTCTTTACCTTTTTCCCCCATGCTTAAAATTAGATTTCAAACAATTACACTGAAGGAGAAAAATTCTTACTTTCATGAAACATGGTTTTATTTATGCTAATATCTGTTAATTATATTTTGGTCTATTAAGATGGCAGTTTATAAAATTACACTTATTCCATAACTCTGTGAAATGGAAAATGAGTACAGAAATTCAAACACATTTTTATTTGTTCATGGCACTAATTTCTGTTATGAATACCAAGCAACACACAGAAAGCAAATTACTAGCCTTGGCAATAGATATGTATAGAGGATCATCATTTGTGAATCATATGAATGTTTTCAACTCTTCACTATGAACTTTTCATATTAACCTTTTGACTATTAACTTTTTACTAGTTTTGTAACTTTGGCATGCTTCTTGGACTTTCCATCCTGCTTCTGTCTCCTTGTCTGTGTATTGAGAAAAATAATAGGGATGTTGAGAGGATGAAGTGAGTAAATACACGTCATCCATTATTTACAGTGCCATATGTAGATACACCAATAGACAATCACATTTTAGTTCTCTACACCAAATTTTACTTCCTAAATTATCTAAAATTTCAAAATTCCTATAGAGATGTTATTCTTATGTCATTCATTATGTCTCTGAGCTGCTTTTTTTCTACTACCTGGAAAACAATCAGTGTAGACTTATTTGGCCCACAAATGATGCCTAATAAGTAGGCTTTTGGAGTAATGCAACAGAGAATTTGATTTGGTTCTTGTCCTCATAGAACTTACGACTATTATAGGAAAAAAAATAAATACATGGGAAAATTAGGAGGAAAATAACCTAAGCACTAAAAGGCATGCCATTCTAGGACATATTATAGGCAGTATATTATAAACGCTATAAAATTTTAGAGAACGGATATGTGACCATGGTCCTCCAATCATGAAGTGATAAAAGTATTAAATTGGGATGTAGAGGGCAAGGCTTTCGTTTTAGTTCTACTACTGATTGGCTTTGTGACCTTGGACAAATCATGTCTCTTCCTAGGACTTAGTTTTCATCTTTATAAAATTGAAAGATTCAATTAGTTTATTAGTTATGTAATTTATCAAGAAGTTAGGAGTTAAACTGCTTTTAGAGGTTTGTTTTCCTGTTCTTTTGTTTGCTTTGTTTGTGTTTTTTTGAAGGACGTGAAAATGTAAAGGTTTCTAGGTAGGAATGGATACAGTATATTCACCAGACAGTAGGTATGGTTTTGAGAGTGTCAAAGAAATAACAAAGTGCTGCATTTTATGTTTTAAAAACAGTCAAGAGGACTTTTGTGATCCATTACAAAATCAGATAATAGACTAAGACTCTATCTCAAATACAAATTATTCTAAAGTATCAGAGAATGGAGCTATGGGAGAGAAAATGACTTTTTAAAACAATATATTAGTTGCATTTCAAGTAAGTAATATAGGTAAGAGATTTGGAGACGGTAATAACACTCCTCCTCTTCCCTCCCCCAACTTCATAACCAACTGAGAGATAGACATGGAAATCACACAGATGAAGAAATAGTTTTATTATTGATGAGAACTGAATTGCACATACAATTGTGTATACTTAAGTGTACAGTCACAAGGTATTCATTATTCTAAATTAGTGGTTCTCAACTGTGGGTAATTTGTTTGTGTTCGTGTCAGTTCCCAAGGGACATTTGGCAACGTCTGTAGACTTTTCTAATTGTTACCATTGGTGGGTGGGGCAGGGGTGGGTATAGGGAGATGCTACTGTAATCATGAGAAAGAGAGGCCTGGGATGCTGCTCAGTATCCTACAGCACAGCAGACAGCCCTACATAGCATAGAATTTTTAATTATCTGGCCCAAAATGTCAACAATCCTGAGGTTTAGAGACCTTGTTCTAAATTAGACTTAGGCAGTCTTATTCCCAACTTTCACCACTTTCCAACTGGATGATTTCAGGTTTTCCCCTTAGAGTCAGGCAGACAACTTTAGGCAAGACAGAAGACTAAAGTCCTCCCTCTCCCCCTTACCCACTGCCCTGTTGTAGCCTGTTAGATCCAAAATACTGGCCTGAGCAGGCTCTTTCCCCTTCCTCTAATTCAGCATCAAATAAGAATGAGAAACAGAAAGAGAAACCAACAATGATACGCTTAATGAAGCTGCCTCATGGAAATTCAGGCCAGGAACATTCAGTTTTTCTCTAACAATGTTCAAATAACTATCTCCTGTGCTGGCCATGCTTTATGACTTCTCATGGTCATCTAAAATTATGGTTCACCAGGCTTGCGGCCTACGTAGACATAGAGACTTAGATGAAATGTCAGATAGGGTTCTGGAGAGAAACTGTAGAAGAAAGCTAACAGCAAAAAAGGTCTGTCTTTTTGCATTGATTAGGGAGAAAGGTGTCCCTATGGTAGAGAAAAGATCATGCTCTCCTTTAAAATTGTGGGGCAGCTTTGCCTTTGTTGACTACTCAGCAGATGTGCTCTTCCCTTACTTTACCTGGTTGTCAATTTCATTTCCGTATCAGAAGCAGATGATGGTTCCTGAATTAAGGGAATACTTTTAGGTCCAAATAATTTGCTTCAGAGTATCACCTTAATTTAAACTGAGCTCCCTTTTAAAAAGAAGCTTTTATTTCTTACCTCATGCTTTCTTTTCTTGAAAAGAGCTCATATATTATTATTAAATGTTAAATGTATATTTAATGAGAGAAGAAATACATGAACAAATGATCATAAATAATGTAGAGGTAGATCACGTACAATTTTGGGAGGGGAGTCAGAAATTTTTGACTCAAAACAAGAGAAAATAGATGCCAAATGCAATGGTATAATGGAAGCAGTGTTTAAGAAGTAAATTAACAATTATTATTGGGTATCATATATTCTTTCCAAGTATATTGCAAGATGGAAATTATTACCATTCTTCCAAAGAAAACCAAGACTTTAAAAATATTAATAAAATGGAGGTAAATTTTAAAAAATTATTTACAATTCATAAATAGTCTCAAATAATGACAGTGTGGTAATGCTAATCATTAAAAAAAGACAGGGTTACTGGGAGGAGAAACTGGCTTAGAACGTTCAAGTTATATTTAATTTTAACTCAATCATAATTTAAGCATAATGAGAACACTTAAAACAGTATATTATGTGTCAGGAGTAATGTTAAATCCCTTTGGTTTGTCCGCTATTTTAAATTAGCCATGCAAATTGTCCATCTTTTGGATACAAATATATTTAATCTATTTCAGGGCCATATTTCCTAATGATAGTGATGACTGTACGTGTGAATGCGGTAAAGTTCTATAGTGTTGCCATACAAACCTGGGTGTTTGGACTCAGGAAAGGTAGCTCAATAAGTTACCACTTTTCTCTGGGGGCTTAAGGGTCAAGTGAACAAGTTTGAACAGGCCCTAGATGGTTTTGATAAAACTTTCTAAGAAAGGAGGGATACCCTCTACTCATCCCCACTCCTTTGCGAAACAGTGGGGAGAATAATCAGATTCTTTTCATCTGCTTTTTTTTAACCTCTTTCTATTTTGTAGATCTTGACATTTCACCAAGCTTCCTATATGAAGAAGAAACACATGGATATGAATATATCCAAGGTTTTAATGTTTCAAATAAGAGATTTGTCATATATGTTAAGCCTTTCTTAGGATCCCATATCATATCTTATTATATTAAGAAATGATTATAGTTTTGCTATTTTGTAACATGGTTGATTTGCTGAGAAAGTGGTTCTCAGCTATGGGGCATGTCTCATGCTGTAAATATTGACCCATTGTCTGCCACGTGCAAGGCCTATTTTAGGCATAGGGAATATTCCAATAAGCATGATAGAAAATTGTTGACCTCTTGGAGCTTTCCTGAATCCTCCACCAAACTTCAAGTGAGTAGAGTTTTTTAATTTTTAATTTCCTGATCTGGTCCATAATTATCAACCAAAACCTCAACAGGAGCAGTTCTCTAATAGATTGTTTGTTCCTTGAGTGCAGTTACTGTATCTTACTAAGCCTCATATTTACATCTGATCTGGTCCATAATTATCAACCCAAACCTCAACAGGAGCAGTTCTCTAATAGATTGTTTGTTCCTTGAGTGCAGTTGCTGTATCTTACAAGCCTCATATTTACATCAAAAAGTGTCTGCCATATGGTAGACATGCAATACAATTTTGACTGATTCAGTCTTTTAATTATTTTAATGCTATATACCAGGTATATGGTGGTTAAAACAAAGTAAGCTTATTTCCTGACCTCACCAAGATTACAGACTAGTGGAAATATAACATAATTACATCATAGGTTACCAAAGAACTGTGCAGGGAACTGATAATTTGCCAGGAAAGAGAATAACAGAGCAAATGGGTGATAGAGGTTATACATAGGCATGATTAAGAAAAACCTTCCTTCAGGAATTGATTATTAAATTGAGACTTAAAGTAAAAGATCCAGCCATTTAATAAGGCCATGTTTTTTAGTAACTAAAAGAAGGTCATTGTGTAAGGAGTCAGGCCAAGCTAGGAGAAGAAGGCCAGCGTCTTTCAGGTCATGTGAGGAGCTTGAATACAGTATTAAGTACAAAATAAAAGCCATTGAGGGTCGATTCCTGTTTCTCTCTGCCTTGTAGAGAAAAATTGGAGAGGCCTAGGACAATGAAGACAGACCTGACTGGAAATTGAGTATAAATGTCTAGGCAAGAGAGGATGGTTTACTAGACAATGAGGATTGCAGTAGTAATAGAAAATTTATGGTAGAGTCATTAGGATTTGCTATTGAATCCATGGGCTGAGGGAAAGAGATGAATCCATGATAATTTATACTTTTTTTTAGCTTGAACATTCTGTTTGTTAATGGTACCAATTATGTAGATGAGTTGGTCATTGAAAAAGAATAGATTATGGAGAATCAAGGTTAGTGATGAAATCTTTGAAGATATTTGAAATCATCTAGTTTTGGGTCTAGATTCAAAATAAAGATTTAATGTTAACAATGAAGGCTTATACTACTAACATTTTAGCCCTTTGTGCCTGAATCTCTGATAAATACATAAATTACTTAATGCTTTCTAACTCTAAGATGCATTCAGTCTTAGTCCCAGTTTACAAATGAAGAGATTGAAGTTGAAAGAAGTTAGTTGATGTTCCTAGGGTCAGACAGCTAACATGACAGAGTCAGGACTTGAGCCCAGATCTGTATCTGCTTTCTGAGCCTGAAGCTCTTCCTCTCTTAACTTCACTGCCTCTCATTACAAAGTTGAGACATTATATATATCTCTTGCTAGATAAAACTCTGATGTCTTTCTTTTATCTGTTTCTGTGTCTTGTTTATACGATTCAAGTCACTGAAATGAGAATTCAGTTAGTTACCTGATCGAATCAAACCAGTTAGCAATCTAGTTTACGATTCTAACAGGATGATGAGGCAGATTTTTATGATTAAGAGGGTAGGTTTTCTTTCAATGTGCCAGATATTTTCCATCAGCAACACTCTGCTGTCTGTGACCGGTCACATGTAGCTTTTTTTATTTGCTAAGATCTATGAGATGGCCTTCTGGGTCTAATGTGCCTATTAACATTTTTAGGGCCCTGTAAATCATAGAATTTATGCCTTAATTTCAGGATTTATTAAATGATAAGAAAGCAGTTTATTTAAAAGAGGGCCTCCCAGTACAAAGAAGCAGTCTTGGACTTCTAAGAAATTATAAATAATTGAGATAATTCATTAATTCCTTTGTATATTGAAATTAGCTACTTATGATGGACAGTGAACCAATAGCAACATAAATGTGTTATCTGAACAGTGCAGGCGTCCCTACCCAAAATTTGTAAAGGAAATATAAATGCCGCAGAAATACCCTGGTCCTTACAAAGTATTAATGGACTTATTCAAGGGTTAGCAGCAAATATATGTGGTTACTGGTTTCTTAATGATGATTATATCAATATACTGCTTTTATTTTTTAACTTTTTCTGAAAACATTGAAGATGAATGCAATGCAGATTTACCTGGGAAGTATATGTATTCATGCAACTTAAGCAAATCATGTAGCAGTTTTCTATTTTGAGTGGTTATCTATAATCCATTGCTTATATTTGAATTCACATCAATCCTCTAGGCATTTCTTCACCTAGCATATATAACCTACCATAGGCAAAGTCCTATTAGATTCTTGGGAGACAAAAAATAATAAAAAATAGCTCCTTTCTACAAGGAGCTAATTCTAGCAGGTGAAATAAACCAGTCAACACATGATAATAATAAAATGTGATAGAGATCTTATAAAATATATTAATCTTCAAGAGATTCAGTCGCAAAGTACTAGGTAAACATGAATTGAAAAAGAGAGGATATGGTTTGGCAAATAATGCCAATGGCCGATGAAGTCTTCATAAGAGGACATGTCATTTGAGTTGGACTTTTCCAACTCAATTGGCATTTTCTTGCCAGAAAAAAAAAGAGAGAGATCTTGGGAGATGGGGGAACAGCTTGTAACAAGATTCTAAAAGTTCATGGAGTCTTTGGAGCCACTCTAGATTGGTCTGCATGGTAAAATTGAAAGGTATTTAGGGGAGATGGCAGATGAGGAGACTGGAAAGAGAAGCTGGAGCTAACTTTAGAAAATAATATATGCCATACTAAGTAGTTTGAATTTCATCTTGTCAAAGAAGACTCATAAAAGGGTTTTTAAGAAGATTAGTGACTTGATCAGTCTGTGTTTTAGAAAGAGATGCATTATCAGAATTATTCGGAGGAGAGAGACTCTGCTAGACTCTATGCTATGAACACAGACACATAGTTTCTAAGTTCATAGTGTCTATCTGGGTCCAAATGTCTTGTTGTGAACACTATACTTCCCTACCTCAACAAACTATCTTAATTTCCCTGACATGGATTGAACATACCAGATCAAAGAGAGAGACTGCAGAAAGTACACGTCAGTTCAGCCACCCTTTATAAATACATACATACCTTCCCAGGAATATCCTGAACCTATCACTCTAGAAGCAAGCCCCGACATCTCATGTTATTTTAACATAACACAACATCCACACAATGTTGCTAAGAGATCCCTTAGTCAGCATTTTTTACTGAAGCATCTCAGTTTTCTCTTTTGTTTCCCCTTTGTTTTTGCAGCCCCAAATTCCCTTCCTGAAATTCACACATTCTTCTTTCTTATGCTACAGATATCAGACTGACCTCATCTTTCATTAGTTTGTTCCAGCCTTTATATTTTCCTGGGTTGTGAAACACAGAAAAAGTTTATAACTTCCTGAGTGAACCATCTTTCTCAATCTTGAGGGAGGGTAAACAATTCTACCTGGGTTTTTGGTATGTGTCCATTGTTACAAAGGACACAAGAGTCTGTAGATCCTCTTCTTGGCCTTGTAGATCTGTAGATCCTATTCTTGGCCTTTCTAAAACTCATTTGATACTTAAATGAAGTAAAACATAATTCACGTAAAAGAACAGACTCGTGCTTATTGAAAACAACCATCGACCCTTACAGTCTTCCTTTCTGGAGAGCTACTAAAATGTGCCCAAATCACCTAAATACAAAACATTTGCAAAAGTTTTAACAAGTTATTGCAACAGTCTGCATGAGCTGGATGGTTACTAAGCTGCTGGGTGTGGAGGTGGACAGGTTTGAAAGATGTCTGCAGTACTTGGTAGTACATTGACTCTAATATTTAAAGAAGAAGAAGAAGGAATCAAGGATGATTTAGTCTGTAACTGGGATAAAATATTTAGAACAGAAGGACAAGTTTTAGAGAGAAGATAGGTGGGCTATGAGGTATCCAACTATACTTTGAAATAGATAGTCCTGTTACTAGAGTTAAACAGATGGCTCTCAGGCATGAGAGAGATGAATCACTGTTAGATATATGAAAGTTTGGTGCCCAGAGTGGGGGCTCATGCCTGTAATCCCAGCACTTTGGGAGGCCGAGGTAGGCGGATTACCTGAGGTCAGGAATTCAAGACAAGCCTGGCCAACATGGTGAAACCCCCTCGCTACAAAATATACAAAAATTAGCTGGGCATCATGGCCGGTGCCTGTAACCCCAGCTACTCGGGAGGCTGAGGCAGGAAAATTGCTTAAACGTAGGAGGCAGAGGTTGCAGTGAGCCGAGATGACGCCGTTGCACTCCAGGCTGGACAACAAGAGTGAAACTCTATCTCAAAAAAAAAAAAAAAGTTTGAATTCATCAGCCTATAGGTATTAGCTGAAGAAAGAGCAGTGAAGACAGGGGAAACATGTATCAAGGTAACTGTCAAAAAAAAAAAAAAAAAAAAAAAAAACTTGAGTAACACCTGCATGTAAAGGTTAGGCAGAGAAAGTAGAGCTAATCTTGCTAAAGAAACAGAATAGTATCATTGAAGAATATAATGGTAAACAGTACCAGATGCCACAGAACATTGTAAATAGATGTCTTTTCATGAAAGAAAGTTGAGAATGTAACTAAGAGAAGAAAAGTAATTCCTAGGAAGGAAATGATCAGACAAGAGCATGGAGGGGATTTTTGGAGTGACTGTCTGTAGCAGGAGCGGCTGTGGGAAATGGATCTCTTGGACACCAAATATGGAAGGAAGGAGTTTAATTCGGCCAGGAGCAAGGTGGCATAGTTGCCTTAACAGCCAAGCTCCCCTAACAAAGGAAGGTTCCTTCTTTATATAGGCTTATACTTTAGTTGTTACACGTGGAAGAATCTTAGGTTTATAGCTTAACATATGAAAAGGGTCTCAGTTTACAGTCTTAGGAATTACATGTGAAAAGGGTTTCAGTTTACAGTCTTAGGAATTACATATGAAAAGGGTTTTAGTTTACAGTCTTAGGAATTACATATGAAAAGGGCTACGGTTTACAGTCTTAGGAATGAAAAAAGGGGAAGTTGACCTGAGATGCCTGGGTCTCCCTCTTCATGTCTAGAGACTTAGGGCTTCCACCATGACAAAGCAACAATAACAACAACAACAATAAAACACAACATAGAGCAAAGTATTTGCAAAAAGAGAACAGGTCCTGATATCACATAGGCTTAGTTGAAATCTGGCTCTGCTAATTCTTTGAGGAAAGCACTGTATGTCTGCTCTGGGTCTCAGTCTCTTAATAAAGTAGCAATGAGAATGTCTGTCCTCTATAGGATTCTGAGCTTTCTAATATATGCTGAGCTTTTGCACTTGTTCTTCCCTTTGTGTAGATTGCTTTTTCCCTAAAGAGTTATATGATTATTCTTTCTTGTCCATGGGTCTCCCCTTTCCTGACTACCCAATCCCAAATAGTACCCAGTCTTTACCTCCTCTGGTCCTCCTCTGTCTTGTCACTCATATATTTGTTTTCTTCATTATACCTATTCTCATTTGAAGTGACATTGCCTGCATGTCTTTTTGCATTCATTTTTTTCATAGTTATAGGCTGTTTTGCCCAATAGAATATATGCTTCATAAGAACAGAGACTCTAAGGTATTGACTATTCACCCTAGAAAATTTGGGCACACAGGCACTGTACAATAAATATTAATAAGAATATCAGTAAACAGTAGTTATTATGAGATTGGAGATGAGTGAAGAGTTGGCAGATTGGGAGACATCTCTGTATTCTGAGAAAAAGGAATATAGAGTATGGGACTGAGAATCTAAGTAGGTTTGAGTTTGGAACTTTTAGCTGTGTAAGAGACGGTTGTGGACAGAGTAATATTTTTCTCAGTCCATTTCAGAATCCTTTTCATATCTAGCCAGAATCATTCAGGCTATCTTGTCAATACTTGTTTACTTTCAGTTAGCCAAAAGTCTCTTTAAAAAATTTTGTATATATGTGCTGTTTATTTGCTTCTATATGAATAATAGCAATAATTAGAGATTTTTTTTTTTGCATCTGCAAGAGCCAAGCTTCATTTCAAATACTGTCCATGTATGAACTCATTTATTCCTTTCAGCAATCCAATGAAGATAATACTATAATTATCCCAGTTAACAGGTGAGGAAACTGAGGCACAGAGGCAAATAACATGACCAATATCACATAGCTAAGATCAAATCCAGGCAGTGTGCCACAGAGCTCATGCTCTCCACCGCTGAGCTATCCAGACTCTTAAGACCTAATCCACCCATCTGAACAAAAAAGGAGTGTTGCTTTGTTGAAGCCAGACAAAGCTGCTCATCAGCTAGTCAGACAAAGCAGGTCAGATTGTCCTGCCAGTGAAATGTCCTGGGAGAATTTGTCCTGTCCAGGAACAAACCTGGAAGGAATTTTCATTTCAAGGAATGGAATCCTTGATTTGATTTTTACCTTTTCCCCCTTCACATCATTGGCAACCTCTTCCAACATCAGATCATCTGAAAATTGAATTAATGTTCTGTTTACCCCTTCTTTCAGGTAATTTAATAAAGACTCTAAGCTCAACCCTGAACACCTCACAGAAAATCTACCCATGGTCCTATAGGTTGGCCCACATGGTGCAAAGATACTCAGATTTTTTGTAAATGTACTTTGGTTGCATTATGCAGTGTCAAATATGTCACTTAGAATGTTTATGCTTACTGCTTTTCTTGCAACCCCAAATACTGGTTATACATTTCACCCTTTATCTCGTTTCTTATTTAATTTTTCTTCTCTAGCTCCTCTTTATTTCTTCTCAATATTTTTTGGAATACTCTTATACTGATCATCAATAAATCCTTATTTATATTAAATTCAGAGCCTGACTCATTTTCTTAAAATTTACATAAGGAAAATTATGAAAATAAGCTACAAATTTTACATTCTCTTTCTCAATATGCTTCCACACCATATTCTTAAACTCAAAGGTCGAGAATCACTATTATGATTTAAAAACCACATCCTGTGCATAATGACAGTGCTGTGGCCTGCAGGTCTGTGGAAGTATAGCAAAATGATTATAGCTATGACTCTGAAGTCAGACTGCCAATTTTTATCCCTGGCTCTGTCTACTGACTGTGTGATCTTGGGCAAGTTATTTAACTTCTCTGGGTTTCAGTTCCTTTAGCTGTAAAATAGAGTTAATATCTCTAAAGTTATTTCAAGGATTACTTGAATTAATATAGGTAAAGTGTTTAATGCAGTGTCTGGAAGCTGATAAGCTCACTCTCTGTATTATTAGTTGTTCTTTTTTTTGTAGATTTTGCTTTTACTTCAGAAGAATTGTTTTCCTTTTTACTAAAAGTTGTAAAATTACTTTCTTAATAAATAAGAATTATTTAGAATTATTAAGAATTTCTTAATAAGAATTTAGCCCATCTCTGCATATTCAAATTGTTAATTTAATATGATATGCTTTTAGTTATTTCTCAATATTATTTATTGAGTGCTAAAAACAGCTAGATATGAGAATTTCCCTATGCCTCTTAGGTAATGTTGTAATAGATGACATTAAAACAAAGTCTAATGATTTTTAAAATATTTTTCTTGCTTTTAAATGTCAAATGAGTAAGCATTTAAAACGTAGTGTTTTCCTCAGGTTATGCTATTTTATAATTCTTATTTAAAGGAAATTGTTTTATTTATGTGTAAATATAGGAAAACACAATCATACTGACCAGTGTGGTATGTAAGCACCTTCAGGTGTATTCAGCAGCTTGTCCTTTGCCCCTCTGAAGTATGCATACTGCCATCTGCTGGAAGGACCTTTTAAATGATTTTTCCCAATAATTTTCTTGATAATTTAAACTAGATGTTTCATTGAGATTGAGATTTAACAAATTTCAAATAGAAGAATCTGGAGCGCCCTTTCAGTAAAAACTATGATGAGAGCAATTGTTTTTCTTGAACTTTTCAGGTAGATTATGAAAATACACTCACTAGGTTTTTTAAAACTTTGTGCATGGATAGGGGAATAGGTGCTCAAGCACTTTGTGTTTTGCTGAGTATAGTTGTGTGGCATCTTGCTTGTTTTGAGCAACAACGCCGTGAAACAGACCAACCAAGTACAATTGGAGTTTGTCAATAAGAAACTCGAGACTCAGGTTAAATAACCAACCGAAGGTCACTCAGTTTATCCATGGCCAAGCTGGGAACAGAACCCAGGGTTTTGAATATCTTATAATTTGGTGCTGTATCATTTCTCCAACTCTTTTTTTTTTTTTTTTTTTTTTTTTTTTGAGATGGAGTCTTACTCTGTCACCCAGGCTGGAGTGCAGTGGCACAATCTCGGCTCACTGCAACCTCCAACTCCCTGGTTCAAGCAATTCTCCTGCCTCAGCCTCCTGAGTAGCCGAGATTATTGGCAGGTGACACCACGCCTAGCTAATTTTTGTAGTTTTAGTAGAGATGGGGTTTCACCATGTTGGTCAGGCTGCTCTCGATCTCCTGACCTCGTGATCTGCCCACCTCAGCCTCCCAAAGTGTTGGGATTACAGGTGTGAGCCACCAATCCGGCCTATTTCTCCAACTCTTATCATATCCCATGTGTTTCACAATATAGAAACACAACATCTCAGGCATTGATAGAGACCTGGCAAGATGAAGAGCAGTCAAATTATTAAGTATATTTTAAAAGTGAATAATATGGAGGAACTAACTTTTTTAAGCCTTGAAAATCAAACTAAGTCAGATGTAGTGCTCTGTACAGTATAGACAGCTGGTTGTTTATTTGCCACATTGAAAGAATATTTAATGCTATGTAAAAATATTAGTCCCATATTTGATTATTTCTATCCATAATAATTTATGTATACTTTGTGAATCTCAAAATGTGTGCTGACTCAGAACATTCTTAAACTGATTTTCATTTCTAGTGGGTCACCCTGTTTCCTAATTAGCCTGGCATAATAGTGACTTTTGTTAAGTAATACTTTTATTTCAGTGAATGGTAAATCTTAATTTTAAAAGTGCTCTTTTGGCCAAGCCCAGTGGCTTATGTCTGTAATCCCAGCACTTTAGGAGGCCAAGGCAGTTCGATCACAGGTCGGGAGATCAAGACTACCCTGGCCAACATGGTGAAACCCCATATCTACTAAAAATACAAAAATTAGCTGGACGTGGTGGTGTGTACCTGTAGTCCCAGCTACTCAAGAGGCTAAGGCAGGAGAGTCACTTGAACCTGGGAAGCGGAGGTTGCAGTGAGCCAAGATCATGCCATTGCACTCAAACCTGGGCAAACGAGTGAGACTCCATCTCCAAAAAAAAAAAAAGTGCTCTTTTATTCATTTTATAACATCATATTTGCTATTGGGATTAGTAATTTTGTCCATTGTACTTTCTTGGCACTGCAGTAATTTTAAAATTCACTAAGTACAAATGAATTTACTAATTTGAGATGATCATATGTACATTTTATACTAAAATATCACAAGCAATTTTTTATTATTCGCATCTTTCCTTCATTTTATTATTCTAAGACTTTCTGAGGTTGGAGTTTCCTATAGTATTTATGGATTACATGTTATAGTATAGCTGTCACTGTTATGTGCACTAGCTGTAAAGACCTCCTACCCTCTCTTCTCCTTCTTCAGAAATTAATTCACTCTCTCTCTCTCTACTTTTCTTTAGTTTGTTTTCTTGCTACCCAGTTTTGTTTATTTACTAACATTGCTTTCAACCTTTTTTTTTTTTTTAACATCGAATGCTTTTTACATTTTAACCTCATTAAACTAAGTACATGTTATAACTTGGTGTGCAAAACCATGTTTCTAATTTGAAACAGCTGCCTTACAGGAAGCCTCTTGGGATAGACATGAATCTCTGAATGAATGTGTTGGTGACGGGCCTGATTGTTGACTTTTAACATTTATTACAACTGTAAAGTTAGGAATATGTTATCAGATAATTAATCCAGAAGAGGAGGGTGGAAGGGTTGATTCACTTTTCAATTAGGCAGCATGAAGTGTGGCATAAGATAGGAGAATCAGCCCATGACTAAAAAGACCATAAGAAACCACAGTTTTTTTGTCTAACATTCAATTTTTCTTTATATTGAGCTGAAATTTACCGCTTTAATAATGTGATAGTTTTAAGTTTTATTTTCTATAGATATACATAATGAATCAAATCCCTTTTCCATAAGAAGGCTATTAATTCTTCTATGTTTTTCTTTTCCACTTACCAAACTCTAATGTCCTTAAAACCCCCTTCCTGCCTTTCAGTCATAAAATTTTTGAGCAATTTGTTTGTATGAATTAACTCTGTTAATTCTTACCCTAACCCTATGAGATATTATTTTCATTATGTCCATTTTATTGAGACTCAGAAAAATGAAGGTCTCACAATCAGTGAGGGCTTGAACCAGGATTTATCCGAGACTATTAATGTATGGCATTCTGGCTTTTAACCATATGTCTTCCCAACCCTTCTTTATAAGGCACATTTTCTGGCCTCCTTGCTGTTATCTCTTTTCAGGATATATTCATGTTTTGTCAAGCACCTCTGTTATAAGACAGCACAGAAAAATGAACTCAATACCTCAGGCTTTCTATAGCCTAGAGTGGGACAACTTGGGCATGAGCTATCTGCCTGTACACTTATGCAAGCCAAGTGTGTATTGCAGATTTTTTTCATGCCTCGGCTTATCTTGTGGAGGTATTAAATTGGATTTTATCATTCTATGTATGTATGTGTGTGTGTCCATGTGCATGTGTATATATGTATAAATGTATATGTGTATATATTCATGCATTTTTGCACTTAAAAGGACTTTACATCTTTTCTTGTTAAATTATACTTTGCCATCTCTAGTATATTCTAGCTTAGTCAGATTTTTTACCTCCACCTTGGCTGTTCTTTTCTTGTTTGTGACTTCTGCAAATTCGGTAAGTATGCCTTCAGTCTACATTCAAGACTGCTTTTTTTTTTTGGTATATATTTTCTTTTTTTTAAATTTGTTTATTTTAGGTGCATACTATATCTGGCATTTCTCCCCATGTTGTCCCTTCTCACCCTCCCCTCCCTTCTCATCCTCCACTGTCTCTCCCCCTACCCCGCCAACTTCCCCCAGTGTGTGATGCTCTTCTCCCTGAGTCCACGTGTTCTCATTGTTCAACACCCACCTATGAGTGAGAACATATGGTGTTTGGCTTTCTGTTCTTGGGTCAGTTTGCTGAGAATGATGGTTTTCAGATTCATCCAAGTCCCTACAAAGGACACGAACTCATCGTTTCTTATGGCTGCGTAGTATTCCATGGTGTATATGTACCATATTTTCTTTGTCCAGTCTATCATTGATGGGCATTTGGGTTGGTTCCAGGTCTTTGCTATGGTACACAGGGCTGCAATGAATGTACATGTGCATAAGACTGCTTTTTTTAAGGTGTTCTGAGCAGTCACGTTGGATTCTTGAAACACTTCAGTTGAGATTTCTTGGTCAGTGTGGCCAATCAAAATATTATGATTTGTGAGTTTCTTGTTTTAGAGCATTCTTCAATCATTCTTGAGTTATATTTATTTTTAAAGTTACTCACTATGAGGTTATGCCTATCTTTTCTGTGCAGGTTTCACATTGCCGTGCCTACTGTTCAAATCTCCTGGATCTGAAGCTGAATTGCAGTTAGTTTTTCATACCTCTTTTAGTCTTTTTGACAAGTGTTGAGTCCTTGTTCTTAGGAACAGCTAAGAACTTTGCATTCTAGCCTGATACCTCCACCTTTCTCATTCCTGCTAACATTTGCCATGTCGCTAAGCATTTTTTATTTGCACTAACTTTGTACTAGCTTAATGAGAAGATACAGTTACAGTCCACTTCAGAGTCACATCTGCCAATAGCTCACTGTGTGTTTTGCATGTCAGCAAGTCTCTACCGGCTTTATTTTCCTCATCTATATTAAATAGAGTTGGACTATGACCTCTGAGGTTGCATTTATTCCAACACCTATGATTTTGAAGTATACCAAATCACTTTTAGAAATTTCAGGTTAATTTTAAAATTAAATAAAAAGCAGTGACTCAACTTTGCTCTCCTAAGTTTCATCCAGGGCCGACCTTCATCTGATAGGTACTCATACAGTCTCCTTAGTAACTTAAATTTTGAAGGATTTCTGTCTTGTAGGACTTCCAAGCAATCATTGCCTCAGCTGCCCCACCTGCTAGCTGGCCCTCAGATATACTACCACAGCTCCTGCACACAGACCATTGGCTCTCAACCAGACACGACACCCCTGGTTGTCACACAGGCACCCCAGTAGGCAAATGCTGGCTGTTTTCCTTTACTGTGGTTGCAGGCAACTCACAGGCTAGCAGATGATTTGCCAAAGTCACCCTCCTGTGGTTGCTTTTGGCTAATGTTATATGTGGATTACATCACACATAGACTCCTTCTAACACTGCACTAGTTTAACAAAGCCCTTTTGAGCATATCCTCTATGTTCATATTACTGTGGAGTTTACAAAATTAGCAATTTACATATGCAAAGATTGTTCCAAAGCTGAAAGCAAATGACTATATTTCAGAGTTCAGCTTTTAAACTCAGTTTTAAAAAAGCAATTCACTCACCTATTTTTGGTGATTACACCCTTATCCCTTAAATGTACATCTCATGAAATCCTCGGTGTTTCATTTCTTTTAGCAATTATCTTTTTTTCTAGGTGAATGAAATTTACCATGATGAGTCCCTCGGAGTGCATATAAATGTGGTCCTGGTGCGCATGATAATGCTGGGTTATGCAAAGGTAAAATGTCTGAAAACGTGAATTATAAACATTAGGGGCTGGGTTAACAGAAGACCAAATTGTTCAAGCTCCATCTAACTTATGGCAAAGACATATTTTACATAAACCTCCGGTTGCTTGAAATTGAGGAGGAAAGACTGCCACGAGTGGAGACTTCCAAATCTGAGCAGATTATGAATGATTTTTTGTGCAGCTACCATTTGCTTATTTACTTCTGTTTAAAGATGTAGATAATTACCCTGACTTTAGGTATAAGTTATGAATGGAAATGAATGGATACTATTATGAGGAGAGAGAATTTCCTTAGCGTATTGTTGTCACTGAATTTGTGTTTCATTTATTCATTAGAAGACTTCATATTGAATGCCTACTAAGTGGCAGACGCTTTCTAGGTGCTTGGAATATATAATGAAGAAAAAAGAAAAAGATGTTTGTATTCTCTTGATTCCCTAAAAATAATATTTTATATGCATATATCTTTTCACTTAAGAAGAGTGAAGTGCACAGTGAATAGTTTTCATTTAAAAGAGCTTTAATTCTTTTAAAAGCAAAGAGATGAATCAAAACATGCACAGTAGGCATTTCATATAATATAATTGATTTTAGCTCCTTTAAGGTAGGAAACATACAGGAAACGACTAGCTTGACAACTTTCTTGATGTTTAAAATTACCCATCTCTCTCCCATAATTAATCCTCCTGATTATGAAATACTAACGAAGTTGTACATTTAGGAAACAGGAAAAAATCCATGTGTTTGCATTTCATTATATACTTAACATTCACTTGTCATTTTATATGATGATAGGGTGTCATCAATCTTTAGTTTATCACATAAACCTGACTTACTTTGTATTGCCAGCAAGGAATATAAGTTAACTCCAGCTGGAAATAACAGCTTCCAATTGGTCATTAAAGTATTTGTTTGGAAATGTATGCGATCAGTATATAAAAAAGGAGGCTGATTTTATTAAGAATGTAAACACCGATAATAACATTTGCTGAACTTTAACAAAATTCAGCCTGTCAGCCAAATAGGGACTAATTTTTGGTTCCAAGTTCAATTTTTCATTTCATCAGAACTACTCTGGGAAATGTGGCTAGTGGGTTCTTGAAGGTTGGGCCCTTTTCCTTCTCAACTTTCCTGACCATAATGTGTGGTAGCAACATTCAAATAATTTATTTTTTATATCAGGACTGGAAGAGCCCACCCCTCTTCAGTAGCATGAAGTTAAAAAAAAATGGGAGTTTTTGTTTTTTAGTGTAAATTTAATATAATTTGATGGTTCTCCATGGACTAAGATTTCACCAGCTTTGCCAACTCATGGAAGAACTCATATTCTCCCCACATGTTAATTAATTCTGGATCATAAAAAATAAAATTCTTAACTAAGATTTTATACTTTCACATCTTGGGGGAAAAAATGCCAGAATCTTACTCATATTTTTGTTCTTAATTCTGTAAAACTCCAATCTAAGCTGAATCAGGAATTATTTAGACTACTAAAATTATTGCCTAAATGATTAATGTTAAGTTGCCTCACAATAGCAAATCTGAGTATCAAGCATCCCCATACTTTGGGAGGCTGAGGCAGGCAGATCATTTGAGGTCAGGAGTTTGAGACCAGCCTGGCCAACATGGTGAAACCCCGTCTCTACTAACAATACAAAAAGAAAAAAAAAATAGCCAGGGATGTTGGTGGGCCCCTGTAATCCCAGCTACTCAGGAGGCTGAGGCACGAGAATCGCTTGAACCTGAGAGGCAGAGGTTGCAGTGAGCCCAGATGGCACCACAGTGTTCCAGCATGGGTGACAAAGTGAGACTCTGTCTCAAACAAAGCAAACCAAAACCATTCTCATAAATGCTATCATTTGACTTTCACACAGGTAAAATTGAGCATTATTAAAATATCCTTCATGGGCATTTAGAATTCACAAATCAAAGCAAGTATCAAAATAAGCCCCAAATATTATTGAATTTTTGTTTAAATACTGTAATCCCAAATTCAACTTCAGGGAAAATTATCAAATGAAACCTTTGCAGAACTGTCATGTGTGTATTTAACATTTGTTTCCTTTTAGTCCATCAGCCTCATAGAACGGGGGAAACCCATCCAGAAGCTTGGAGAATGTGTGTCGCTGGGCTTCCCAACAGCAAAGATCTGATCTCAACCACTCTGAACACCATGACCATGCAATTTTTTTAACCAGGCAAGACTTTGGACCTGCTGGAATGCAAGGTATTGCCATCAATATATAGAAGAAAAGCTTAAGAGCATGACTTTTAAAAAGTAATCCTAAATCAGGCAGTCTGTTCAAATGTTCAACTCTCCACCACCACTTTCTACCACACACCGGCCAAGCATGCATTTTCTTTCTGTTGCTTCCAGTGACTTCCGTGGAATTGTCAATGAATTCTCAATGTTAAATGCCACTTAAATACTATCGTAAATTATACTCGCTTTTAAAATAATGATTGTGCATTTGGGGTATGGAGGGGATGCTGTAAAATGCAGTGTGATTCCCACTAACTGTTTGGAATGAGAAAGAGATGCCATGAGAAATGACTGCTGCCAAAGAGCTTTCTTCCACAGTCAGCTTACATTTATCTAATAAATTCTGATGTGGACTTTGGAAGAAGCAGACTGATGATTTTCTTTTCAACATCGATGGAATTTCTGGCTTCCTTCATCAGTACCATGATATGAAGGACCATTTACTAAAATAGAAACACAGGGCTTAGCTGGTAGGCAGTAGAGAATGGTAAACCTGGGCCATTCCTTCCCTTAGGAAAGGAGAAATACAGACCCAGGGAATCTTTTTAGAGACCATTACCTGTGGCTTTCCCAGGAGAATGTGGCACAATGCTAGTATAGAAATAATGCTTCTCCTGTTTCCTGAAAGGCTTTTACTTTTTTCCCCTAGGCAAAGGTCCAGTAGTAATTCTTAATGGGTTTTCTCATAAAATGAAAACAAAAGTAATTGTTATTCTCTACAGGATATGCTCCAGTCACCGGCATGTGTCATCCAGTGAGAAGCTGTACCCTGAATCATGAGGATGGTTTTTCATCTGCTTTTGTAGTAGCCCATGAAACGGGCCATGTGTAAGTTACTGCTGACAGCTATAAAGCCAAAAAAAGATCTTTTCATTCCTGCTTCTCCCAGTATTGTTTCCTCTTTGGGCAGAATGCATGCCAGCATGCAATTCTTGTCTTTTGCCAAGTGTGAAGAGCTGCAAACAGAGAAGAGGTCATACACATGCACTGAAACTAAATGAGTGACTGGCTTGAAGAGCCACTCCTGTGGTTTTCAGAGCTGTAGAACAAGAAAGGCATTTCTATCGGACTGCTGTTGATTTCCATTTCTGCAACTTCTTCAAGAAAGCCACATTGACTTAAAAATACATACTTCCCAGGGCTTACTTTCAAAACCAAAATTAAGTGAAGGCAGTAGCCCCTGATTCTTACCACTGAGGTCTCCTTGTGTTCTAGGTTGGGAATGGAGCATGATGGACAAGGCAACAGGTGTGGTGATGAGACTGCTATGGGAAGTGTCATGGCTCCCTTGGTACAAGCAGCGTTCCATCGTTACCACTGGTCCCGATGCAGTGGTCAAGAATTGAAAGATATATCCAGTATGTCCCCTGCTGCATGTCATGAGAGTATTTATTTCATAGTCTACAGACATAAAAATTGACTCTTAGGGCTTGATCATAGCAAAATTCCCAGTAAATGAAAACTATTATTAATAAACATTTCCTTATGTCTCAGAACATTTGGCACAACAATTTTATCATGGAGTCACTTAAAGCCATAAGTCTAGAATATAAGTAAATTTTTAACTGTAATCTTCCTTTAGTAAATTGTTATAGAATCTTTGATTAATGGTCAAACTTGAGGATGGGGGGAGGATGATCGTTTGTTTCCTGCATTTTTTTTTTTTTTTTTGAGAGGGAGTATCACTCTGACACCCAGGCTGGAGTGCAGTGGTGTGATCTTAGCTCACTACAACCTCTACCTCTCGGGTTTAAGCAATTCTCTGCCTCAGCCTCCAGAGTAGCTGGGATTCCAGGTGCCTGCCACCACGCCTGGCTAATATTTTTGTATTTTTAGTAGAGACGGACTTTCACCATCTTGGCCAGGCTGATCATGAACTCCTGACCTCGTGATCCACCCAACTCGGCCTCCCAAAGTGCTGGGATTAACAGGCATGAGCCGCCATGCCCAGCCAGTTCCTGCATATTATACCAGCTGTGCTCTACAGTGTAGATGTCAGGATGTGCCCTACCACAGCAAGTGGTGGTTTAATTAGTGACTCGAATAATCATGGCTCTACTACATTCCTAAGTCATGCTTGGTTTACTTTCCTAGCATGAATACAGGTGAAGAGTACTTTTCTAAATGGACCCAAAACCAAAACCTTAAATATATGTTTTTGCAAACTTGCTGTATGATCTGGGATAAAGTCTAACGTATGTAAGCTAAGACTACTCTTTTTAAATCAGGACATGATCTTTTAAAATGAACATTTAACTACATACAATATTTTTCTTCCTACAGTTCCTATGACTGTCTCCTTGATGACCCTTTTGAACATGATTGGCCTAAACTCCCAGAACTTCCTGGAATTAATTATTCTATGGATGAGCAATGTCGTTTTGATTTTGGTGTTGGCTATAAAATGTGCACTGCGGTACGTTCCTCACAGTTGATGTGAATTTTGCATCTCGAAATCTATTTATGTAGCTCCTGCTTGGTGAGATTCACAGACTCCCCTGGTGCAAGTATAATAATATATAGCAATTTTTTGTGTTCACTATGTTGCTATGTGCTACAGCTAAATGCTTTAAATATATTATCGTATTTAATTCTCATGACAGACTAGAAGAGAGCTGATATATTTTTATTTTACAGAACATAAAGCCAAGACTTAGAGATTAAGCAACTTGCTTAAGGCACACAGCTGGTAAACAGGGGGAACTGGACTTTGAAACCAAGGCTGCCAGGCTCATAGTTTCATGTCCTATTCATCCCATGGTTCTTGTGACCTTCAAAGAGAAGATGACTGTTAAGCCTTAGATATATTGCTTTTCTTTAGCTTGATGGCCAGGATTCCATGTATGTGTGACCATAGGGAAGGGTTGTGCTGGTATAGTCTTGTGAAAGAATTATATAGCATAGCATGGGGGTCAGGAGAGTGGGTCAGGTCCTGGATCTGACACTTTCTAAATGTATAACCTTAGGCACCATATTTAATCTCTCTGACTTACTTTCCTCATGTGTAATATGTGGATAATGATAGTACTTATCTGATAAGATTAGTGTGAGGATTAAATTTGATAATATAATTAAAGTGCTTAGCACAAGAAAGGCGCATATATATGTTCAATGGAATCCACTGAAGCCAGTCTTCCATGTAACTATTCACATTAGAGGTATGTTTCATTAAATTTCCATATTAGTCTTTAGTCGTTCTTTTAAAATAAAAAAAAAGAAGGGCTTTTTATACATTGGAGCAAGCTTTGTGTGTTAGAGAAAGGAACATAAAAGTATTTCATGGGACTAAAAAGAAATTGATCTGTTGTTTGAAACCTTCCATATACAACCATTTGATCTGTCTATAAGGTATACACTGTGAGCTCTAAATTACTTGCATTAATGTTTTAGATCAGAGAATTCTAAAGCTTTAGCTTAATGTCATGGAAAAGTAGAATTTCCATATTCAGTAATAAACCCACATCTAAAAATGTGTACTAATAAAAAAATTTCTGGCTGGGCACAGTGGCTCACGCCTGTAATCCCAGCACTTTGGGAGGCCAAGGTGAGTGGATCCTGAGGTCAGGAGATCGAGACCATCCTGGCCAACATGGTGAAACCCCGTTTCTACTAAAAATATAAAAAAATTAGCTGGGTATGGTGGTGCACGCCTGTAATCTTAGCTACTCAGGAAGCTTGAGGCAGGAGAATTGCTTGAACCCAGGAGTTGGAGATTTGCAGTGAGCCGAGATCACGCCACTGCATTACAGCCTGGGCAACAGTGCGAGACTCTGTCTCAAAATAATAATAATAATTTCTATGCATATAAAGGTGTATGTAGGTAATTGGCAGTATAGGCAATAGATATGTGGATAAACATGTTTGATATATTAAAAAATTTATGTAATGATTGGTAAGATGTTTACATTTAGAGAGAAAAAGCAAACAAGCAAAGAGCAAACACAAATATACATGTTTGCTTATAAAAACATTTGGATATTATAATGTGTTTTAAGAAAATAAAAACCATTCTGAAAGAGTGAAAACCAAGACTGTAGTCTGGTTCTGTTACTGTCTTACTTGTAATCATAACTATAGTCCTAACTTGTAATCCATATTTCTCAGCCATGGATTAGTATGCCAATCAAATATATGGAAGAATTTCATAAACTGTATGAATGTATTATGATATTTTGTTATATACCTAGAATAGTTTATCTTACACAGTTTGACATTTTTTTCTGCTTTTAGTCAACTAATTATTAGTAGTATTTTTATTATTTGTATTCAACAATGTCATACCTACAGGAATAAAGAAAAAAACGCTCTGATAGCTTGAGAGCTGCCAAACTATTATAATATATTTTCATATTTACAATATTCATGATAATTACTGAGCCTTTAGAAAATTTAAACATTGTCTATTTGAAAAATAAAACATAGAAATGGCAAGCAGAAACATTAAAAGTCAATCAGAGAATGTGAGACAAATCATTGCTTATCGTTATTTTAGAAAGGCAGAATAGAAGTATTGTCTACCTGAAATTCTTATGCAGTTATTTTTTTCTTAATGTGTCACAGCTTTGGCTACTAACCTGAAATAAACACATCTAAGAAACAGGACAGATGAAACTGCATAGAATATATTTTTGGTGCGTGTCATGCTAGCTGAGAGTTCACTGAGAATTTGATTATGTCTTCCAGTTCCGAACCTTTGACCCATGTAAACAGCTGTGGTGTAGCCATCCTGATAATCCCTACTTTTGTAAGACTAAAAAGGGACCTCCACTTGATGGGACTGAATGTGCTGCTGGAAAAGTGAGTATACCTGTTTACACAAGAAATATGTAAGATATGTTGCATAATTCTCTCTAAAGGTCTGGAAAATGGTGAACACAGCTGCATTGTCATTTTTATGAAAACCATAGTTTGCGAGGTTTCATTTTGATAATGCACTAAGATAGTATACTAGTTCCCTGTGGCTAAGGTAACAAATTATCACAGACTTGGTGGCTTGAAACAGTGGATATTTATTCCCTCATAGTTCTAGAGGCTGGAAGTCAAAAATCAATTTCAGTGAGCTGAGATCAATGTGTAGGTGGGGGCCATTCTCCCTCCAGAGGCCTTAGTGGAGAATCTTTTCTTTGCCTCTTCCAGCATCTGGTGACCACCCTACATTTCTTGATGTGTGGCTACATCACTCCAGTTTCTGCTTCTGTGGCCACGTTGCCTTTTCTCATCTTTGTGGGTCAAATCTCCCTCTGCCCCTCTCTTATAAGGATACATGTAATGGCATTTAGGGCCACGTGGATAATCTGGGATAATCTCTCCATTTAAAAATATTTAAGTTAATCACATTTGCAAAGACCCTTTTCCCAAATAAGGTAACATTTACAGGTTCCAGGGATTAAGACTTGGTATTTTTGGGACTACTATTCAGCCCACTATTGGCAGAATAGGAAGAAGCAACTCAGCAGGCTATCTGTCCCCCTGCTAGTGGGATCTGATTGACTTGCTGGCATCCCATTCCTTGTGAAAGTTGCCCAGAGATAAAGTCATGTGAACTTATACAGAAGATTTGGCCTTGTTCCTCAGGGAAGGATGCCCAGAGGTTTTAAATCTCAAATTGTGTAGTCAGGATTGAATGCTCAGAAATTGGCTGAGTGCTAAACTATGCTACTCATAAGGGCAAAGATCCCAAAACAAAGGCATGTTAAGAACTCAAGTTGAAGAGCTTTGACTAGTTTAGAAATAAGACATTGTCGGCAGGACCAAAACCGGGTACAGAAGATTTACATGGCTTTTAGTTCTTTTAAAGTTCAATTTCAAATGTGTATAAACTGTACTTGTGACAAGGATTATATGCATAATCACAATAAAGCCTGTATTTTTAGGTGTTAGTACTATATTAGGCACTATGGGAAACACATTATATACAATGCTTTGCTTTGAGAAAATTCAATATTACAGACTTCTGACTAAAAACAAGAGCAATAATGAGCTGATTCATTTTTGCTTTATAAAACATTATGTAACTTTTTCACATCCAACTTTCTTAAATATATTGAAATTTATATTAACATTTATATTGAAATTTATATTAAACTATATTAAACTGTCAAGAACAGATACTACACTTGGTCATAGCCAAAAGGCCAAGAAGCGATGTATTGAAATTTATAAAAGTAGAGTTTTAGCAGACACTTTTATTATATGTGGTATGAAAAAGTCAAAATGTTGGAGAGGAAAATGACTAACATCTCTTGAGCACCTGCTCTATGCCGGGCACTGTAAGCTGGGTGCCTCTATAGTCTTAGGGTGCTAGTAGCCCCACTTAATTACTTCTTGGTCAGATGGCCTTCAACTACTTTGAACCTTCTGGGCCTCAATTTTCCTCATCTAATTGGTGATGATTTTATATATATATATATATATGTGACCCATCTATTTCTCAGAATCATTGTAAATGAAAAATTTTAAAGTTAAATAAAAGTGCTTTGAAAGCTGCACATCTTGGACATGTTATATTAATTATTATCTAAGTTGAGACATATTTTCATGTTATCATTTTAAAAAATATCATATAGCCCTCAAAATATTGTGATATGATATAGGCAGTAAAAGATGAAGGGTAAAATATTACCAACTGTGCAAACTGGGTGCTCAAAGAGTTCTTGTTAATTATAGTGTTTGATGCTCACTGGTGAACGTAACATTTAAAAACTTGTCTGGGTGAATGTTGTTTTTTCATTTTAATTTTATACCTGAAAAATACAAGTCTAAATTACTCTTTGATAGGGTATATTAATGATATAATTGCTTTTGGATAATTTTAAATGCATCTCCACCTGAAAAAAAAGAGCAGTAACAAAGCCTTCAAATATGTTGTTCTTATATAACAACTTCAGCTTTAGTGTATGCATGATTCTAATAATTGCCTTTTGTCCTTTTTGTAAGTGGTGCTATAAGGGACATTGCATGTGGAAGAATGCTAATCAGCAAAAGCAAGATGGCAACTGGGGGTCATGGACTAAATTTGGCTCCTGTTCTCGGACATGTGGAACTGGTGTTCGTTTCAGAACACGCCAGTGCAATAATCCCATGTGAGTATATATCCTTGTAATTTTTGTTATTTTTGGAGAGACCAGGAAATACTTGAATATTGTGTTATTAGTTTTCTGTTTCATGAAGTGTATGTAAAATACAGGGCATGAAAAGAATTTTTTCACAGTTCATAAACCAGTCTATGTTTTCGATACATCTTCATTTATCAATCTTGCGACTAGTAGTCAGCGATGAAGACAAGAAGATCAAATGGATTGGAGACTTTTAAAGAAGTTGCTGTTCAGGAATATTAAGAAGCTGAACAGGGAAAGTAGATCACTATGCCTTTAGGGCGTGCGCATGGGCACTGAGAGATCAACTGCTAGAAGCAAAGGAGTGTCCAGGAGGGAGAAGAATCAAGCATACAGACTCACTGTCTTCAGGGCGTGGAATGTGATTGCTTCAGTGGAGGGCAAAGAAAGATGGTAATAGAAGGCCAGGCGACTGTTGGGGGGAAAGTTATCCATTCATTCACTCAGACTACAATTATTGAATCCCTATTGTGTGATCAGCAAACTTTATGAAGGGAAAAACAACTGAATTATCACGTTTAGGGCATTCTTCCTTGTCTAGGGTTTAATACGTGAGCAGCCTTTTCTCTCTGTTTCTGGCAGCAAGATGGCTCTGAGCATGTGTTTTGTAAAACTATCTGATGCCACATACCTGCCTTCACAGGAAGAAATGATGGTAGTATTAGTAGAATTAACAAAAACAATAAAAATTAAACGAGCAGCTAAAGTTCATTATGAGTCAGGGTCTGTTATGAGTGCTTTAAGTAACATCAACTTATTTAATCAGTTTTTCTCAAAGGAAGATACATTATTATTTGCATTTTACATATGAGGAAACCAAAGCATAGAGCAACAATCAAAGTTTCTTTGAGCTGCATCTATGTGTTTTATACATGGTAGAAATGTGTCATTTTATTGATACAATATACATGCTTTTTTTTTCTTACACACTTTTGCTGTGCATTAAAAATATACTATTTGAAAAGCTGATTTAAGTTGAGCTTTGTGTTTTGTTTTATTTTTCTGCCCAGCAGGGAGAGAAGGGTGCTTTTGGAAAGGGACTGAAATTAGGAAGTATGAGTTCATTCACTTTGTGCTGGCAGCCCAGAAACTCTGGCTTTATGCCCTCAAGCACTGTGTCTGAAAGCTTCAACTGCTAGACAGAAGCCAAAAGGCCTTTTTAAATGTTGTCTTTTCTTTAGGCCCATCAATGGTGGTCAGGATTGTCCTGGTGTTAATTTTGAGTACCAGCTTTGTAATACAGAAGAATGCCAAAAACACTTTGAGGACTTCAGAGCACAGCAGTGTCAGCAACGAAACTCCCACTTTGAATACCAGAATACCAAACACCACTGGTTGCCATATGAACATCCTGAGCGTGAGTAGCCTCCTGCTCTTCTTCCTGCTGTGTGGATGGTGACGCAGGGTTTAAACTTTGCCAACACCAATCCCGTGGACTCTTGATCCCTACTTGGTAACTTAGGAAACTTGGTGCTTATAGGAATAAGTCCTCCTGGGTTTCTAAGAATAAGGCTAAAGTACCCTTTCTCTAAAGAGGCAAGAATTGTGCAATAGTTCCTGGCAAGCAGCGCTGTCACCACCACTGGTGAAAAGACCAGTGGTAAGGAACGCCTGGGAGATATGTTGGAATTCCTGATTCAACCCAAATCCCTCTGCTAGGAAATACTTCTGGAATACTGTGATGTTTCCTTTCTGGGAAAAATATAGTTCTTTGACAATGGAGCCAGGACCAAGAGAAAGATCGTTATTTAATAACAAAAGATACCTTATAACCTTTTACTTTTGTATTATAAACTAATTTAAAAAATACATTTGGAAATTTTCTTTTAATGTTTCACTTGTTACTTCTTAATTTTTGGTTAAATATGTCCAAGTGGCAACTTTTTGCCATACTTCTTATTTGAGTGAATGAAAGGAAATAGTTATATGATTACATACACTATTGGGTTCAGTTCAAATCCATTTTAAAGGGAAGAGGAATACACGTAGGAATTCAAAGTTGAATTGCATTTTTTATCTATTTTGGTGAACTGAGTTGCATCCTGTAAGAGGCAAAAAATGTTAGGTGATTGAGTCAAATCAGAGACAGTCTTTCAGTGCTCTAATATTATGAAAACTGAACTGGTTTTGAATTTAAATTTATTTAAGAGCTACTGTGGTGAAATCTAGGGTTGCCTGGGGCAGTTCCAGTTTATACCTGTTGTTCCTGTTCAGTTATTACTAGAGCCCTTTTTCCAATTTAGATGACAAATTATATGATCACCTTAGCTAAAACAAATATGTCAAATGTACATACTTTTCTCCTTATTCCTTATTTTATTTGTTTATATAGTATTCCTTTTGTTTTCAAGAAATCACATTGAAGCCTAATATTTAAAAATAAAAACTATCCTGTTCAAACTTTCCATTTCATGTAAATAGTTAATTTTATCCTCCATCTCATGCAGCCAAGAAAAGATGCCACCTTTACTGTCAGTCCAAGGAGACTGGAGATATCGCTTACATGAAACAACTGGTGCATGATGGAACACACTGTTCTTACAAAGATCCATATAGCATATGTGTGCGAGGAGAGTGTGTGGTGAGTTAAAATTGCTTCCCCAAAGGCTTTCTACAGTATCTACATTTACTCTTATTCATCTGCGCATTTTTAATTTTTTAAACTATGTCTGATCTGTGAAATCACATTACAGTAAGAGTCTCTGAATAGTTCAGTAGCTAAAATAAATTTGGGGAGACTTTATACTTTCTCAAATCAAACTTTGGTCACTAGTAGAATCAAGGTTTAAATAATTTTCCTAATTTCCAGCCAAATGCCTTTTCTAAGTAACTCTGAGGCCTCTAGGTTGGGAATACAAATTGGGAATAATGCATTTGCTTTGGATATTTTAGTAGTTCATCTACTATTAAAATACAAGGTATTTAAAAAAATAATCAGTGCTAAGTATAATCTTCTGTTGTAAAGATAACAAGACATTTTTTTCTCACCTTCCAACCAATTCTAAGATTAAATGCTAAATTTCACATTAGAACAAAAGTAAGAGAAGCAAACAGTGTTTTTTTGCTCCATTTAATCTCACGTTTAAATGCATTTTATTTTTTGTGTTCATAGTTACATTGATATGAAATTACCTTATTAACTGAAACACTGCTCCTAATGTATATTTTGCTTTTACTTCAGCAAAACTAAGGTGTTGTATTAATGAGTCTAAAATAATTGAGCTTAGATTTTCCTGAAAGTAGAGTATGTCTTGTTCAGCTTTTACCTGCCACACTATTTAGTACATTAAATGTATGTGTTGTCTTTATTTTCTCTGCCTCCTTTCATCCCATATTTTTGAGTGCAGTGGTGTGTTGCGTATCATTATTCTACAGTGATTTACATTAAGAACATGCCTTGGTTCAGAAAACCTTCAGTATTTCCTTGTTTCCTGGGAAAATGTAAATTCTATCTGGTACTCAAGGTTTTCTGCAGTCTGTTCAATGCAGACTGTTCACTGTTCTTTCCCTATCAAGCAACACTCACCTTCCATTAGTTTAAATATGGGTTTAAATATTGACCTCTGAACCCAGTTTCCATGAACATACAACATATCTCTGGCTTTGTTGTAACTCTTCTGCTCTCCTGAAATGCTTTTCCATTCTGTGTTTCTTTCCTGTGAAAGTCTTCACCCCTCTTATGAAGTTTTATCTCACATCCTAACCAACTTTTAAAGATTGCACTAATATACAACTAACTACATTAGCCGTCATCATAAATGTGAGAGCAGCAAGGGAAAAGCACTGTCTTTTTTTTCTTTTGTCTTCTCAGCATCAGCTACATCTGTGCTCATTACATGTATGTGTGATGACTATGACAATTTAAAATGGTGTAAATACTTCATTAGACTGGAGGAAACATATTCTTTATTACTTAGAGTACAAGTCTTTTGATTTCCCACTAGATTTTTTTAAAAACTGAGGTATTAAAAATCATGACTACAATGACAGTTTGCTGTAAGTTGGCTGACTGTAGGCCATGATTGAACAAAGGGTTCATCATCCTCTGGGATGTTGACCACTGCTGGGCACATTGAAATTAGCCACCTTTGACATCTTCTCTCTCCAGAAAGTGGGCTGTGATAAAGAAATTGGTTCTAATAAGGTTGAGGATAAGTGTGGTGTCTGTGGAGGAGATAATTCCCACTGCCGAACCGTGAAGGGGACATTTACCAGAACTCCCAGGAAGCTTGGTAAGATGAGATCTCTCATGAATTTAGTATTCTTCTGTGATTTGTACTTTTTGAGGCTTCTTCTTTTAGAAATGCAGCATTTTCTCTGCAAACATAACCAAAATTTGGCTGCTGATTTATTGTTGTTCAGATGACCTTTTAAGGAACTTAAACAAAACACTTTGATTGAATTCATACTCCCTAGCATCAATGATAAAAAAAAATACTAAATTTAGAAAACAAACAAAGTCAATATCAATTATGCTAGCTAGCTAAGATCTGTGTTTTATTTTACATTTTAAATAAAATGCAGATTGAATGATTAGAATTGATATCTATTTTGAATTCCTGTTGCCCATAAATTATTAACCAGGAGTTTAAAAATTACAAAACTTTAGATACAACCTTTAAAATCTTACATTAGTTTTACTTATTTTAAAAGTGAACAATTCTATTCTGTTTATAAATCTAGGAATCTAGGATCTATATTTCTCATTTTAAAAAATTTACTTTAAACAAAATTGAGGTACAACCAAAAAATAACCTGAGATGTAATTGCTCATCTCTGTAAATGTTTATACTTGTTTCATAATCAATAACTTGGACTTAGACACACACTGAAGGTTCAAAGGTGGAACAAAAAGCTGTCTTCATGCAACAAATATAGGCAAAATTATCCATAGTTTAGTAATATTCATTGGAATTTTCATAAAAGGTTTTTATGCAAACATTTATTACGGAATAATTTCTTGAGTTCATAACAGATAATATGCAGTTATTCAATAAGGATTTATTGGGCAAATGTTTCTGGGAATTCAGCACTTAAAGATATACTTGATGTGGTGTTTGCTTAACATTTTTATATCTTCCAAAGAGCTGTTGGTATCATATAAAATCATGAAACTAAAACAAAAAGAAATATGGTTTACATTAAGCATATTGTCATGGCGATAATTTTCCTTTTTATAAAAAAGTTAGCCTTCATCTGAATGATATAATCCTTTTAGAATTTCTTTTTTTTTACTCCCATTATACCCCAGCTACCTAACTCAAGCTAATCAGGTTTGCTCTTTGATACATTTAAGAAGGCAGAGCTATGAGACTATATTCTAATGTTTTTCTTTTTGCTCATGTCTTTGCTATTCCTGTGTGATAAATTACCATGTTTTGTACCTTGAAAATTGTTAAAGCAAATATTGCTGTTTCTGACTGATTGCATTATTTTATTAAAGCAACCAGAAATATAATTATATATGTGTATTATGTTTTAGTGAAGTTAAATGTAATTTTCTCCATCTTGCTGTGAAATAATGTACTGTGCTTTCTTTATTGGAGTTATTTTTAAATTTTCTTTTGGATGTAAAATAATTCATTTTGTTTTATTTCCACAGTGAATTTTTGTAAAGAAAAGGTTTTACCATGTTCATTCATTCTATATATGTATAATTTAAGGTATTGGTACTGTTTTTCAGATAGCTAAAACATTATGCTAAACTTGCAAACCAAGGCCAAAAGAACATTAGAAAATTTTCATCTGTCATATAAATTCAAACCATTCAAAGATAATCTAACATCCATATCTTTGCACTAATATTGTCGTCATAGTGATTTAATAGACTAATTAACCTTTTCCAACAGGAAAACATTTAAGCAAGCGGTGCCATAAAGAATTGAAGTTGCTGGAAAATGAAATCTGCAAGTATTCAACTTCAAATCATCTACTTAGTCTTACTTTCATGCTCAGTCTTACTTTCATTGACTATTAATAGTTTATTGGCATTATCTATTACAAATGCATTGTGACTTCAACACATAAAATTACAGAACATATTTTATATCTTGCCTAATGAAATATATGGCTTATGGGATAGTCAATGAAACAGCAAGACTTTGATAAACATGAACCCTCCACTAATTAAAGACATTCTATTTAAGGGAAGACAAGAGGCGCTTTTACTTTACCCAAAGGAGCTCGTAATATTTCTCTAGCTGAAACAAGAGAAGCTAAAAATGTACTGGGTAAGTTGTAGCAAACTGCAGAAAGATGGGCATCCATAAATGGCATCAAGCTGTTTTGCTGTACTTGGCATCTTAAGCATGTTCCTGCTAGCCACTGTATACTCAGGCAAACATGGTACGTTTCATGTGTTAGACTTTACCCCCGGATAAAGTGCCGAATACCCTGATCCCAAAAGGATCACTTTATTTAGTCAGGACACTAATAAATATTGTGAAAAAGGTAACTCTAGTCATAGATATATATTATTTTACATATACAAATGACAAAAACACTTTCTGATTGCATCAATAATTGTGGATAACTGGATTTCTGTCAACACTCTCCATAGACTATGTACTGGATGTTTTATAATGTATCGAAGGTGTAGGTTACATAGTCATCTTATATTCATTTATTTATATGATACTGAGATGTATAACATTTGTTCTAATTGACCTGACTATTGTTGATTTATGTTAACAATATTCATTCTAAATGATTGTAAGATAATTTTTAGGATGTGATAATATCAACATAGTATGTAATATATGACATTTACAGTAATAGGAATGATAGATGATTTCAAAACCCAAAGCAACTAATTAATCATATTGACTTTTTAATTTCTGGCTTAGGAGGTTTTGAGGTTGGAGTGCATATAAAGGCAATGTGTAACACAATTTGCACACATTTCCCAATCAAGTGGTCTAAAATCCATGTTGTAGATTTGCTTAAAATAGTCATATCATAAAACTTCTCTAAAGCTTTAAAATTAATACCGATCACAAGAAAAATGAAAGCACTGATTTTTCTGTTGTAACTCAAGGCTTTTAAATATAAAAATATTTTAATAATTAGAAGTTCAGCTATCTATACTTGACTCTTAAACTTTCAAAATAACAGTAGGCAGATAACATATCCCAAAGAGTTCACCACTTAAGTTTCACTAAAAATTGACTCCACTTCAAAAGGATGGTTTAGAAAACTAGAACCACGCCGAGGGACACAGGAAAGTATAGTATTTGCCTGAATTGTTGTTGACATCATTTGAAGGTCATCGCAAGATAAGTGACTAATACGTTGGCAACAAGATTAACTTTTTTCCCTCTTTAATGAAAAAAAAAATTTCCTCTAATCCAATTTCAGATGCCACAAGAGCTACCAGTGCTTTGAAGTTAATTTCTGAAACTGCTTCTTTAAATTTATGGATGCCGTCTTCTGCATGCACAAGCAGTAAGAATGTAGTGCTCAACTAACCATGGTTGTTGCTTTTGTTTTCTTCTTGGCTTCCTACAATATTTGCTACACATGCAAAGGGTACCTTAAGATGTTTGCTATACCCCCTGGGGCTAGACATGTGTTAATCCAAGAAGACGAGGCTTCTCCTCACATTCTTGGTAAGTGTTTTTGTCTGCTGGCTCTGCTTTACTATGCACCGAAACATTGAAATGTCAAAGAAATCATAAATATAGATATATGTATATGTACATATATGTGCCGACATATATGTGCATACATATATGTAAGAATCAAAATATATATAAATGAATTAATTGAATATTATGTAGGTGTTTTTTGGTCATTTCTCCCAACTAGGCTTACTTTAAAACAAGAAATATTAAAAAATAGAGCTTTAATTTTTTTTTTTTAGAAACTGGGGTTGGTTCCTAATTATATGTAGGAAAAAAATCATTTGACAAGCTTATATGTTATACATTTTTTGCTCTGCAGTGGGGGATAAGAAAAGAAATATGTTCATAAAATGCAGTAAATTAAGGAATATCAGAAAAATTCATCATACTTATGTTGACAAATGAGTTCTCATATTTTGATTGATGCAATACTGTACATTGCCTTATTTGTATTGCATTTTACATTCTTTGAAAAGCAACCACAGGTGAATTTTACTAATCTTAAATTATTCTAATATCTGACACGTGTCAGGTTTTTGACTGGCACGTGCAGATCCATTTGCAGAGCTGATTATAATTGCTACAAGGAGTTTTTGTTTTTTTTTTAATGAGAAGATTACATGGAAATGTCACTTTAAAGAGGTTTAAATTTAAATTGTATATACAGCTGTAAATATAGCTTTCCTATTCCTTGGCCTATAAGAACACTAAGATAATTTCTGAAACTAAGACATTATGTATTAACTCCACGAAAATTTGTAGCAAATCGTTTTATTTCAGCTGTAACTTTAAAAAATGAATTGCTTTGTGGTGTTCACAGAATTTTAAAACACATTTAAATTATATTCACTACTAAGTCATAATAGTCTAGCAATCAGCTGTAGTTCTCTCTCTAGTATTTAAAATTCCTTATTTTTCATCCTAGAATTCATAGTATTACCCTCGGAAAAATTAGACTAGTTTAAAGCTCAAGAGGAATAAATACATTTAATTTAAATTACTCATCTTTTCTATACATTTTCAATAATGGTAGTAACATGAAATTTTGCTTTCTAACTTATGCTGATAAACAAGTCCAAAATTTAAAATCCCATTCATTATTTTTTACTCACTAAACCAGCATTTTATTTCATTTTATAATATATAATAAATCTATAATACATTAAGAATTCCATTAGCAGTAAGCAGCTTTTTCTAACTATATGAGTAGGTGATATGGCTCTGGAATTTTGCAATCATGAGACTAAATTGTTGGCCTGAAAAATGACTTCAACTATATTGGGTGACTATAAATATTTTCACCAACTTTAAAAAAAATTATGCAATAAATAAACCATTATGTTACATGCTATCTTAGCATAAATTGTTTCTGTTAATTATTGAAAAGGTACCTATCATTTTAAAAAATATTCCCAGTTTTCTTTTTTTTTAATTGCATTTTAGGTTTTGGGGTACATGTGAAGAACATGCAAAACTGTTGCATAGGTACACACATGGCAGTGTGATTTGCTGCCTTCCTCCCCATCACCTATATCTGGCATTTCTCCCCATGCTATCTCTCCCCAACTCCCCACCCCCCAGTTTTCTATGGAAATATATAGGACAAATGATTTAGAAACTATTAACCTCTTTGACGATGTTTTCAAATGAGACTATTTGCAAACATTACTTTTGCCTATTTAACCATCCTGCCATATTTTTGACTAGTTAGGAATGCTTCCTGAGAGTTTTGAATGCCCAATGAAGACAACAGGAATATCAGAACTAACATCCATTTCGATTGCTTGCTACTAATAAAGAAACGTGGTCATTGATTTGTAGAAAGGATAGACTTGCGGTGAATTTTCAGCAACTGATAAAATAAAATATATGCTGTTTACTCATTTTCCTCCTTTAGCTATTAAGAACCAGGCTACAGGCCATTATATTTTAAATGGCAAAGGGGAGGAAGCCAAGTCGCGGACCTTCATAGATCTTGGTGTGGAGTGGGATTATAACATTGAAGATGACATTGAAAGCCTTCACACGGACGGACCTTTACATGATCCTGTTATTGTTTTGGTATGTGGCATTACAGGCTCATGGTATACCTAGTTCAGCTTATTTCATAATTATCTGAAAACATTTTTCCCTTGAACATTACATGTACTTTGAACATTGAAAAATAAGTTGCTTTTTAAAATAATTCTATTATCTTCCCCCTCCTCTTTGTGCAATATTGTCATGTAATTTATTATATATACATTTTAAACTGAATAATGCAGCATTGATTTTTGACTTCAATAATCACTTATCTTTTAAAGACAACACAAAAAAAAAGTAGGTTTTTGTATTTACCCACATATTTGGCATTTCAGATGCTTTTCATTCTACTTTTTATGCCTAACGTTCCATATCTAACGTGCCATCTAGTATCATTTACCTTCAATATAACAGATGTTCCTTTAGCATTTCTTGTGGTGTGGGTGTATTGGCAAGTAATTACCTCAGCTTTCAATGGTCTGAAAATATCTATTTCACCCTCAGTTTTGAAGGATATCTTTACTATATATAGAATTTGGGTTGCTAGATTTTTGTTTTCTTTTTTCCCCTTCTTTCAGCACTGTGTTTTTACGATGTTGTAGCGAGTTCCACGGGTTTGGGGGGTTGATCAAAGAAAAGATATGGCCACAAGGTGGCAGTAGCACACACACACTTTATTTGGGTGAGGCCTCAGCAGGTTTGCAAGGAGGACCACTACCCAGAGGAGAGAAGGGCAAGGGAGCTTCTGAGGAAGAGGGGAATCTGAGGTGGTTTATGTGCCTAGGTGGTGTCATTTAGCAGCACAGCAGAGAGTCTAGGGGTCAGAGGGCTCCAAGGGGAGGCAGCAGTGTGAGGTTCTTATAGCCGCAAGGTCTTATTCATATCTAGCAGACGTTGGATGGAGTTTCCCAGCGCTGTGCAAAGCAGGCAGTCCCTGAAAGGCTAACTCCTCTGCTTTGAGCAGCATTAAAAACAATAGGATGTATACAAGTTTGTGTTCAGCGGCAGTGGACTATCGAGCTCAGCCTGCTGTGAAGAAATAACCTGGGGCCCGCCATATACAGGAGCCCTCTTTCACTCATCTACAGAGCAATTGTCCTCTAGAATCCATCATGTATGAAGAGAAGCGTCATTTTTGCTGCACTGCATGGAATGTGTCAGTTTTCTCTGGCCTCTTAAGATTTTTCTCTTCATCTTTTTGTTTTGTCTTGTTGGTTTCGCAGTTTGACTATGATATACTCAGTTTACGGTGTTCTTTGTATATCTTATGCTTGGGGTTTACTGAGAATCTTGGCTTTATAGGTTGATGTTTTTTTTACCAAATTTGGGTAAATTTCCCAGGATGTCTTCTAGTTAGTTGTTTCTTCCTAAACCCTCACCCCCACCCCATCTCTCTCTTCTTTACTCCTAGGGCTCATTTAAATCAGTTGAAATTGTTCTACAAGTCTCAGGCTCTGTTCATCCTTTTATAATATTTTTTAAAATAAGATTTTCAGATTGGATTATTTCTTCTGAGCTCTAAGTTCACTGTTTCTCTTATGTGATCTCCAATCTGTATGAGCCTATCCAGTAAATTTTTCATGTCAGATGGTGCACTTTTCTTTGCTAGAATTTCCGTTTGGTTCTTTTTTTTTTTTTTTTTTTTGTAACTTTCATTTTTCCACTGAAATTTTCATAATACTCATTACATCTAAGTTACCCTTTACGTTCTGGGTCTTCATGCTGTCTATTTTTTTATGGGTCACATTTTCATGCTTCTTACAGGTTTTTTCCTGTACACTCGACATTTTGGAAGCTAAATTGTAAGGTGTCTGGTTTTGTTCTGGCAGGCAGTTAAGTTACTGTCAGATCATCCTGATCCTTTAAGGCCTAGTTTTATCTTCCTTATGGCTAGTCTATTTCAGTTTTGTCCTTCTTCCCATAGTGTGGCCTTTTTTAACTGAATACCTGAAGTTTTAGTGAGGCTCTTCATTATAGCTGGTCGAGAACCGCTGTGATGCTCAGTCCTGCCTGGTTTCTGGTATCTCTGTCCCACCTTCAGCATCCCCTCACTGTGGACCTCCTGGTGTCTTGGCCAGGGATACACAGACCAACCCTCAGTCATGATCCATGTAGATTTCTAGATCATCTCTCTAAGCAGGCCCCTCTTCTTTAGTGCCCTGACCTGAAAGTTCCAAACTCTCATCTATCTCCTCAGCTCAGTGAGATGGCTGGGTTGGGCTTGGGCCCCTCCTCCCTGTGCCAGGGTCCAGACCTGGCCCTTGTCAGGAGTAAGACCTGGCTTGTTTCTCTTCTTACAAAGATTAGTGTCCTTTGTCAGGTTATCCACTCTCTAAAAGGTTTCTGCACATATTTTCTCCAGTTTTATAGCTTTTAATATCAGGAAGGCAGCTCCATTACTCCCTCATGGATGAAAGCAGAAGCCATCTACTTGATTTGAAGTTTATTGTTAGTTTCCATTATATCCAGAATTTTCATTTATTGGATTTCTTATACAATATTATGCTAATCTACAATCAAATTGGTCTACTCAAATTTTAGTTTTTTCCTCTGAAAATTAGTTCCCTTTTGAAATATCTGTTCGAATCTTTTGCCCATTGTTAAAGTTGTTATATTTTCTTTTTGTTGAGTTTTGAGAGCTCTTTGTATATTCAGTATAAGTTCTCTGTGAAACATGATTTGCAAATGTTTTCTTCTATTCCATATGTTGTCTTTTCATTCTTTTAGTAGTTTCTTTCATGGAGGAAAATATTTTAGCTTTACTGAAGTCCAGTTTATTAGTATTTTCTTTTGTGGATCAAGATTTTGGTGTTATGAAATTTTTTGTCTAATCCAGCATCAAAACATTTTCTCCTACTTTTTTGGTATAAGTTTTAGAGCTATGCAGTTTACATTCAGGTATCTTAATCACTTTGGGTTAATTTTGCATAAAGTGTTAGGGCCTCATTTTTGCATATGGATGTCTATATTAGTTATCTATTGTTATAAAACAAATTACCCTAAAACTTGGTGGCTGAACACAAGCAGTATTTATAGTTTCTGTGAAACACGTATCTGGACACCACTTAACTATTTCTGACATGGAGTATCTCATGAGTTTGCTGTTAGCTGTGGCTATAGTCCTCTCAAAGCTTGACTGAGGGTTACTCTGCTTCCAAGCTTAGTCACATCGTTGCTGAAAGGCCTCAGATGATTGTTCCCCAACTTTTCCATGTGGTGGCTAGCAGTCCCTGATTCCTTGCCACCCAAGCCTCTCCATAGGATGCTTATACATCCTCACAGTATGGCACTGACTTCCACTGGAGCAGGTGACTCAAGTGAGAGAGAACATGGGACAGTGAAACCAAGACAGAATTTTCAGTCCTTTTTTACCTAATAATCTTAGACATATTTTTTAAACCACCACAATGTCCGGTTGTTTTGGCACTATTTGTTAAAAGACTGTCCTTTGTCTATTAAAATGCCTTTTCAATTATGTCAAAAATTAATTATCTATCTACATTTATAAGTTAACCAAAGTTTAGATTTTTTTAAATATGAGTGATTGGAGGTCAGAAACTCTACTTCACACGGATGTAATTATATTGTATTCTTTCCTAGCAACATGGGTATCTGGCTTTAGAGACCTGATGCTTAACCATCATGATAGATGATGCTTCGAGGCTTGCCCGCTGATTATAATCTGACCACAGCAAGTGGTGTGGGCTGGAGAAACAAGGGGGAGATTTGCAGCTAGGAGAGGAAGATGTGGACAAGCAATGCTATATTATTATGGCATTTCTTTTCCATTCTGAGTCCTGGATCATTGGGGCAGAAAGAATTAGATATCTGTCTAGAGTGTAAGGATTGTTCAAATGGTGCTTTTTAATGCTGTTTTAAAAACAAAGACAGAAAAAAAAGAATAAAAGCCAGATAACCAGATCTTTTACCCCCCCCACTGGTTTTACTATCACCTCATTTCTCAAACAAAAGATAATTCTAAAAATTTAGGTTGAGAATATGAATGAATAGCATTTCTCCCTTTGCATAATTAGTAAAATCCTATGAAAGCTACATGAAAATCAATTTTTTTAAAAGACCACTTTGCCCTGAAAAAAATTTAAAAGGCAAGAGACAAACTGAGAAAATATTTGCAACTCTTATGACAAAAAGGGATTAATATCTTTAGTGCACAGATTATTTAGGAAAGAAAAAATAATGTGTACAGTTCCAGTAAAAAATAGGACTGACAGTCATGCAATGTATAGTATTCAAAATATAAGTAATAAACTAACAATTAAAATCATATTTTCCCCATCCAATTAACGAAGGTGAAAATTATATGATATGTAGTATCAAATGGCCACTTTCATATACTCTCATTATTAAAATAACAATTGTTCTAACTGTTCTGGAGGACCAGTCACCAGTCTATCATAAGAACTAGAACTATAAAAAGCATTTGTGACCTTTAGTCTACTAAGAAAAGCCAGAAATCCCCGCAAAGGCTGGGAAAATTTCTAATCAATACAAATATTCAAGAGTGACCACACACTTATTAACAATAATACATAACACTTTTAGGATTAAAGACTATGCTGACACTTAAAAGTAGGTTTTCTTTTTTTAACTTTTTTTTCGTCCAAGTGCAATTTCGCTACATCAATATATTGCATTGTGGTGAAGTCAGGACCTTCAGTGGATCCATCACTGGAGCAATGCACATTGTACCCACCAAGCAAGTTCCCATTATTTAATTCAACCCTCTTCCATTCTCCCCAACCCCTCTCAGTTTCCAGTGACCGTCATTCCACACTCCAAAAGCATGTTTTCAAAGAATATGTGCTATCTTGAGAAATGTGCATAACACGTTACATGAAATAAACAAGGCCAGAAAAGTATATATGTCTGTATACACACAGACACACACACACACACACACACGCAAATATCTTGAGGAGCTATCACAATAATAAAAGTGACTGGTTTTCTCCATTTAGGTAGAATTATGATTATTTTCTTTATATTTTTTCATAATATTATTTTCTGGAGGGAACATTGCTATCTTAATCATCATAACAAAACAATTTTCTTTGAAGACAATTTTAACGGCACAAAAAATGGTATAATTTAAGGAAACCTATAGTGAATCTTATGAAGTTATTATTTTTATAATACAAACTCTTACTCCTCAGTGTATATATTTTTCAATACTTTTATTTTCAAAGTTTTAGAGCTATTTCATCTTTTTCTAAACAGGCCACATTTGTACTATAGTTGATAGAAATAACAATTTTTGAAGCTCTTTGAAAGTTTTCAGTTTTAATATGAGCACTATTCTGAAATATTTATAATTTTACACTCAAAATTTAAAACCCTCAGGTGATTTACATATTGATTTCATGTGTATGTTAGATTATACCTCAAGAGAACGATACCCGCTCTAGCCTGACATATAAGTACATCATCCATGAAGACTCTGTACCTACAATCAACAGCAACAATGTCATCCAGGAAGAATTAGATACTTTTGAGTGGGCTTTGAAGAGCTGGTCTCAGTGTTCCAAACCCTGTGGTGGAGGTAACAACTGAACACATTTATTATATTAAAATGTAATGCATATAAAAGTCAATCTTGCTTCTACCTTTAGGGCTGTCTCTAATCAAGGCTACAGTCTGAGAAACACCAAACATAGCCACCAAAACATAATACAAAGCATTTTTACTAAAATCTCAGAATCAGCAAATAATAGGATTCCTTTCATAACAGTGATAGACGTTAAAATCCTCTTGCCCTTTTCTCTCAGGTTCTTTGTTTTGCATTAACTGTCCTGGTGCCTTTAATCACTTTATTCTTACCAAACTCCAGAACTCTCCCAAATTCAGTGTACTCTGATCCTCACCTTTCTTCTTCTCTACTTTTACTTTCCATATCTCCCTGCATTTCTACCAGAGTTAATAAAAGAGCTATTGGTTATATGACTGTGTAACTGACTATGCTGTGTATTTGAAACCAGCTACTATTCTAAATGCTTTATATATCAATGCATGAATACTCACAATGGCCCTATGCCATTGGTACTGTTGTTATCTCTGATTAAGTGGTAGCAAACTGAAGCACATAAAAGATAATTTCCCAGAGCCCATAGGATTCAAACCCAGGTAACCTGGCTTCTGAACACATGCTCTCACTCCCTGCACTGTGCTGCCTCCATTACCTCTCCAGAGTCCATTAAGTTGGACTCAGTGTTCTCAGTTTTTCCCATCATCCATTCCTCTAGTTCTAAACAAGTGCTCCATTACCAATTCTCCTCCCATGGGTGAGAGAAGGCAAGAGGCGGTTACAAAAATGACAGCAGATAATTAAGAACAAAAAAATTGTTTGTATTAGGCAATACTTGTATAAATTTTTATTTATTTTATAATTTTAAATTCAAGGCTGTATTTCCAAAGTGTTTTCTTGAGGGAGGCATACAATATTTTTAGTTAATTATTTTAGATGCTTATTTAATTCAGATCCTCCCCTTCTGCTGTACTCTCAACATTTGCTTAGTCATAATATTTATCAGCTATACCTTCTTCATATCTACCACATCTATTCCTTCTTCACCAGACGTCAGTCACCATTTTAGGAGGGACGATTATTGCATTAGCCTTTTAGCTGGTCAACTAACATTTATGTTTTTCTTTTCCTTAATTTACAAGGTAATTTTTATTGAATGAATGAATAAATGAATGGTAAATTATATTATTTCTCAGATTAAAATCCTTCAGTCTTCTAATATGTTGTCCTGAAGACACATCACTCTTTTATGTGGCATTCTTGCCAAAGGTGAATAACCTGAATTTTATCATTGGAACACAATTAAACAGGCCCAAATTGTGGAACATTGTATAAAACAAATGGTTTTTACATTTCAAAAATAGTAAATGCCGTAAGACAAAGAGGTTCAGTAATTATTTCTGATTGATGGAGGCTAAAGACATAACAGTTAAATGCAACATATGATCCTTGATTTGAAAAGTATTGCTACAAATAACATCATTAGGGACAACTGAACATTTTTGAATGGGTCTGTATGTTAGATAATAATAGCATTATATCTATTTCAAATGTCCTGATCTTAAGAATTATGTTATAGTTATATAAGAGAATGTACTTCTGAAATGTGTTCTTAAATATTCATTTAGGAGTGAGGGATCAGGATGTCCACAACTTTCAAATGGTTCAGCAAAATTATATATGTATTTACACACATACGCATATATGAAGAAATATAGCAAATGTGACATAGTGGCAAAAAATCAATCTAGATGCAAGGCATACAGATATTCATTGTTTTTTCCTTACAACTTTTGGATTAAATTTTTTTCAAATATATAGACATAATTACAAATACAGAAGTTGATGCTTGAGAGACCCTCAGTAACTCCCGATAACCTTCAAGGATAATGTCCAAACACTTGTTAGACACTGAAGGCCTTCAAGATCTGATCCTTCCCCTGTCTCCTGCCCTCTTCACAGATGATACTTCAGCCATCTGAAGAAGCCACAGTTTTCCATATATTATTTCCTTTGCTTAGATAATAATTCTGCTTCATTTCTTTTACCCCATACTGTTTGAACTGCAGTATTCTGCTGAAGCAAACTGCTGATCCTCCAAGCTTTCCCCTCCCCCTCCTCCAAGTTACAGATCTCTTCCCTCTGTGTTCCTTTGCTGCCCTCTACTGTAAGTTATTTACATAGTTCTCGAAAAGCCTGTGTCACTAGATATTGTCACAGTGGTTTTCATATCTGTCTCTCACACTAGACTGTGTATATTTAGAGTCTAGTTCTTTAACAAGTTTGCAGTTGGAATATTTATCAAATATATGTTCTGAAATGGCAAAAAATTTTGTTTATTTAATGTTCTTTGGGACCTTCAGCACCTACTATGTCTGAAATGCCTGGCTAATTGTGTGCACTCAGTACATATTTACTGAATGAATGAATCAATGAATGAATGAATGAATGTATGAATGAGTGAGTGAATAATCAAGTAACTAACATCATGAATAAGCGATTAAATCCAAAGAAATTTATTTCCTTTTCCAGGTTTCCAGTACACTAAATATGGATGCCGTAGGAAAAGTGATAATAAAATGGTCCATCGCAGCTTCTGTGAGGCCAACAAAAAGCCGAAACCTATTAGACGAATGTGCAATATTCAAGAGTGTACACATCCACTGTAAGCATTTTTTAACTATCATATCTAGAAGTCAAAATAAGAACTTAACTGCCTTTAGATCTTTTTAGTTTTTATTTCATTTTCAGTCAAAATTCTATATATACATGGTTTAAATAGTCAAGTCACTTCACAGGAATTATATAAAGCTGTAGTTCTCTGCCTTCATCACATTCTTTTTCCTCAAAAACAACCACTTTCAACTGTTATATTTATTTTGATATTTGGTAATTACTTTCTTCCTTCTCTCTATGTAAAATGTTTTTGCTTCTGTGCCTTGACTTTTGGGGAGGGGAGGTTAGACATTACACATTGAATTTTCACTGTGAAACCTGAAGATTGTACTATTTTACGATCCCTCTGCAAATGCAAAACCACAGGCCACACTTTTTCCTTCCCCTGCTACTTCCAATACTGACCTAACATAGCTTTTACTGATTGCAATATGCAGAGTTTATATTAACATGTATCTCTTTTTAATACCTGAGTCACATAGCATTCTCTGATTATTATGATTTCCTTCTTGGGAAATCATTGCTTCCAGAATAAATGAATATCTTGATTATATGTATTTGATCCTCTACTACTTTTCCCCAATTCATTCCCAGACTCTCTCAGTATCAGTCCCCTCTAAATACTAAACATCCAAGTATCCTGTTACTTTGTTCTCTAAGACTCTTCTGTGTCTATGGAGATTAGAGAGTTTGCTGTGTTCCAGCTCCAGCCTGGACTTTTTACCTAGGGTTTCCTTTCATCATCCTCCTAGGAATTCCCACTACCTTTCTCTTATGTGGGATTTCCTGTTATTCTAAACTATAATATATCATCCTTTAGACTAAAAAATATTGTTCTATTATTTTCTGCAGTCAAGTGTTGCTGTTGAAAAGTCATTTGCCATTCTGATTCTCGGTGCTTTCTCTGTGACATGTTTCGGTCTGTCTTTCAAAGTTTGTAGGAACTTCATTTTATTTCTAGTGTTCTGAAGTGGACTTGGTGCCCATTTTTACACACCATTGTGCTGTGTACTTGTAGAGTTTTTTAATTGAAAAATAAAAAATGTTTTTATGGGGTACGATGTAACGTTTTGATGTATGCATACATCGCGGAATGATTATATCCAGCTAATTAACCTATCACATGCTTACTTTTTTTGTGGTGCACTCATTTAAAATCTGCTCTCCTAGCAATTTTGAAATATCCATTTCAAAATTATTAACCACAGACACTGTGCTGTTTAGTAGAACTCAAAAATATATTTCTTCTAACTGAAACTTTGTACCCCTTGACCAACATCTCTCCATTACCCCTTCATCCTCACCCAAGCCCCTAATCACCACCATTCTACTCTTTACTTCTATGAGTTCCACTGTTTTATATATTCCACGTATCAGTGAAGGTCACATCGTATTTGTCTTTCTGTGTCTGATTCATTTCACTTAGCATAACATCCTCCGGGTTCATCTATGTTGTGGTAAATGACACAAACTTTTAAAAATATAAAATGGATAACTTTTCTCTCTGGAAGATTTTCTTGTATTTTTTTTTAATTGCCCTGTGTTTTTCAGTGTTTTTTCTTTCTGGGACATTTGTAGCTTGGCTTTTCTCTCCTATTGTTCACTGTTGCATTTGCTGAATCCTTCATTTCTGCTATCATATTTTTAATATTCAAGAGCTCTGTTTTAATCATATTGTTAATATTCAAGTATTTCTTTATCAAGGCATTTGATTTTTATTTCACAGATGCAATATAGTCTTTAATCTCTTTTAGAATATCAAAGAAAGATTCATTTCCTGTTTCTAAATTATTTCTTTTGAGTTCTTTTCTTCCATTTCTCTACACCCACCCCACCTCTATCACTTATGTTAGAGGATTTCTGTGTGGTGATCCTGGGATGTTCATACATGTATAAAAATGCAGTGTTTAAAAGGCTGATTAGAAGTTTGCTCTTCAGTTGTAGCTGGTGGGCTGAACTATAGGGTGATCCAACTCAGCCATTTTAAGGCCCTCAATTAATTGTATATTTAGGCCTTTTCTTCTAAAATAGATTCCATAGAGCAGAATCAGTTTCTTGCCGAGGGAGTGTAAGCCAGTTTAAATGCTGTTCTGGAAATGTTATGTGTATAGGTGTCTAAAGCGGTCTCACCATCTCACAGATGGATTTTTACATAATCTTCTGTTTTCACCATGGTCTCCTTCTCTCTTGATCATGTCTATTATATCCAGTTAAGTCTGGTTCACTTTCTACAGAGGATAAACCTCATGTCTTCTTCTAACTTGGAGGAGGGTGAATCGCCCTGTATGGATAAGAATCAGGAGGTCTAACTAACTGCTTCCAAACAGACTTTTCATTAGTTCTGCTTTCAGTCCTGGCTTCACCCTTGTTTTCACAGCTCACGCTGTATCTGAGGCCTCTAATCCCTAAATATTTCTAAAGTTCTGGAGTGCAAGTCTGTTTGCCCATCACCTTGTACTGCTGAGTTGGACTTCACTCTTCTTAGGTCTGCTGAGTTAGCTGCCATATGACCGTCTGTTTTCTAGGTTCCAAAATTATGTTGTTGTGACTTCCTCTCAAATTTCTTTGCTTTTCTAGATTTCTAATATTTTTGTCATTTACTTTCATTCTGGGATCTTAGGAGGGAATGAAGGTAATCAGAAGTACCTATATCTGTGAAGTATAATATTTGTCTTCAAAGAGAATCATCACTGAGGTCTTCAAAATTGAACAAAATTCCTCAGTCCAGTTGCCATGATACATTTTACTGCCAGTTTGACAAGCTAAAGCAGCCTTAAACTGTGAATACCAAAGACTGCCAAGGTTTTAGCATGGTTATATTTTGGTGCCTCACATATATGGAAAGAAAAAAAGTTGCAGAGGGAAAGTAACTTTGGAAAAGGCAAAGTTAATTTTAGCCTGAATTATATACAGACAGATTGCATAACCAGATGGAGTCGATGGTGACAGCCCTTTGGGGCTTGGTAACCATGTGTAATGGAGAACTGTGTGTAATGTTGTATCCACAGCTGATTTGGAGAGTGCTTGGGACACTGACATTGACACTAGAATTTGGGAATGTCTCCTGGTAAATATTTTGGAAAATGCCTCTGGAAATATTTCTATCAGGTGCAGTCATGTGAACAGGTTTTACCCAGCTCTGATCCATACCACCCTTACCTCTTGTCACATTCTACAGAGGATAAACCTCATGTCTTCTCAGTTGGAAGAGGGCAAATTTTTATGAAGCCTATAGAGTTCACTCATGTTTAAGTATTTTAATTGATATGACTCTTTTATTTCTATAGTTGTTGCTATCCTTGAAAACTGCCTTCATGCCTGAATCTAACAGGACAACTTTAAGATGAGTTTCAGAAACCCTCTGTAGATCCTCCTTTAGGAAGGGAGAAGGTTTCAGAGTCACTGAGAGGCAGAAAAAAATAGTAGAGCATTACAAATAAAAGTTTCAGGCCACTATTGTTAAAAAGTTGTCCATTATATCCATCTTTCTGAAACCACTTCCTGAACTGTAGAGTGCCCCACTAGGTTGCAGGTTATTCAGAGAGCAGAAAAGTCTAAGCTTTGCCATGCGGGCATGTGTACACTATACATCCCAGTGATAATTTCAATATTAACCCCCCGCACCCACAGCTGGGTAGCAGAAGAGTGGGAACACTGCACCAAAACCTGTGGAAGTTCTGGCTATCAGCTTCGCACTGTGCGCTGCCTCAGCCACTCCACGATGGCACCAACCGCTCTGTGCACAGCAAGTACTGCATGGGTGACCGTCCTGAGAGCCGCCGGCCCTGTAACAGAGTGCCCTGCCCGGCCCAGTGGAAAACAGGTCCCTGGAGTGAGGTAGGTGTGTGAATTATGTGAATGTGTGTGTAAGCATGTGTAGATATTTTAGTTTGGCTTAAACATCAGTTAGGCTTCGTGTGAACTGAAAAACTACTGCATATTTTGTAATTAACTGCAGGTGTTAGGAAAAATTAGTGCTTTAAAATAGTTTGTGCACTTATGTTTAGTTGGTAGAGGGCAAACCATGTTTATGTGTTTTTGTAACATAGAGAAGAAGTCTGAAAGATGACTGTTCTTTTGCCTAATATTTTTGTTGACTTCTCTATTCCTTCAGGATAAATTCCAAACCCCTGATACAGAGTGTAGCGCCCAGCCCCACTTGGCACTGCACTAACTCCTCTTATTCTTTCTTCATTCTAATTCTTTGTCTCAGTTCGAGTAAACTTTTCGCTGTTCCAGACCACGCTTGTTAAGCCTCCTACCTCTCAGCTGACTCACACTCCCGCTCCTCCTATGTAATAATCTCTCCTTCTTGACCAAAGCTCATCTCCATAATCCAGATGACCACCTTCCAGGTGGTACCTTTCCTGGCAGTTCCTCCTCTACATCTGAAAGGCAGTAAAACTTAACTTTACCATGCTGTTCATGACAGAGTATTATAACTCTGATCTTTGAATCTATATTTGCCACTAGTACACACATTTCTCAAAAATAGTATGTCTTGTTTCCTCAGTACTCAGCTAGTGCCTAGCATACCTGTCCAGATGATGTTTGTTAATTGGCAGACTCAGTGTTGCATTGTCAGTTATTACCACCTGTCTTAGCTATTTGTAAAGACTCAAAATAAGAAATCTTGGGGTTATAGGAGAAGAGTTTATAGGAGGAAAGGGCATCAAAAAGCAGATAAGAGAACTAATGAGGAAGTGGAGAGTAGGCCCAGAAAGGAAGAAACAATCTGCTTTAACAGAATACCACAGGTCGGGTAATTTATAAAGAACAAAGGTTTATTTGGCTTATGGTTCTAGAGGCTGCGAAGTCCAAGAGTATGGCACTAGAACTTGTGATCTTGTAGCAGAAGGTATTACATGGCAAGGAGGCATGCAAGAGAGACACAGAAGATCCTTCTACCAGGAGCCCATTCCTGCAATAACTAACCCATTCCCAAGATAATAGCATTAACTCATGCCCATACATCACCTCTGAAAGGTCCCACCTCTTAACGGTCCCACTCAACATTGTTGCAATGGCAGTTAAATTTCAACATGAGTTTTGGAGGGGACATTCAAACCATAGCACAAGTGCAGGTCACCCACATAGGACCATACTCGATAACTCATATCAGTCTCAGTAGAAGTCCCTCCTCCACAGAAACTTCCTAGGGCCATTGCATGGAAGTTTCTGAGCTTAGTTTTAGAGTAGTAAATTTTCATTTGAGAAATAAGAGCATAGAGTATTCTGCCATCTGTAAGAAGAAGGAGGAGGCCAGGTATGGTGGCTCACGCCTGTTATCACAGGACTTAGGGAGGCCAAGGTAGGTGGATCACGAGATCAGGAAATTGAGATCATCCTAGCCAACATGGTAAAATCCCGTCTCTACTAAAATACAAAAAACTAGCTGGGCATGATGGTGGGTACCTGTAGTCCTAGCTACTTGGGAGGCTGAGGCCAGGGAATTGCTTGAACCTGGGAGGCAGAGGGTGCAGTGAGCAGAGATTGTGCCACTGCACTCCAGCCCAGGCAACAGAATGAGACTCTTGTCTTCAAAGAAGGAGGCGGGGACTCTCAGTACCATGATTGGGTGGGAGAGCAGACATCATCAACATTGTTTTTAGAAACTACAGAAGATTTTAACATTGTTACTAATCATGGCTACTTTCATATGGAATGCTTACTAGGCATTTTGCTATATATACATTGTTTTCTTTGCCTTCATTTAGTCCTAAAACAATCTTATAAGGCAGGTATTATCCCAGCTTTCCACCAGATAAAGAAGATGAGTCTTATATAGAAAAAACAACGTGCCCATGCTGGTAAATAATGGAATCAGAATATAAACTCAGTAGTATCTGTGTTCAAAACCACTGTGCAGCATCACTTAGTGGAGAAAGAACTCCAGATCTGTGTGTCTCTGTGTGTGTTTCTGCATGGTCTTGGTGGAATAAATGTCTGTAACCACAGCCTTTGTCTCTGCAGTGTTCAGTGACCTGCGGTGAAGGAACAGAGCTGAGGCAGGTCCTCTGCAGGGCTGGGGACCACTGTGATGGTGAAAAGCCAGAGTCGGTCAGAGCCTGTCAACTGCCTCCTTGTAATGGTAGGTGTGACACCAATTGACTTCACTGCTCTGATGATGTTTTTAAACCTCAAAAAGCAGAATTTCCTTTCAAGAGAAGTTACAGAATTTATATTTGTTTACTGATAAATAACCAAAGGAAAACAACTGTGAAATATTAGCCCTATTCAGTTCTTTAAGATCAGCATTTGAGGCAATGTCCTACACTTTTTAATTATCATGACCACTACAGCCCTGCCATTTCTGGCTGGTGACATTGGAATGAGGGCTTTGCCCTGTATATGTAGCTTCTATCAATTTGTGTTGCTAGTAGAAACTACTTAATTTTTCCTTGTTATATTTAACTATAACATTACATCTTTGTTAAATGGCATAATATTGCAGAAGATTTTGAAATATTTTACTAAAATTATTCAATTTTGATGTGCCAGTAATGTCACTCAACTCTAAATCCATTTCCAATAACTGTCTTTCCAAAGAGTAACTTCAAATAGACACCTTGCACATAGGATAAAATTCAGCATTTGCCTGACCTGCCAACTTGCTGTATGGCAAAAGCAGAGTATACTTTCTATATGTAGTCAATTTGCTATTTTAAAACAGCAAAATGGGGCCAGGCGTGGTGGCTCATGCCTGTAATCCCAGCACTATGGGAGGCCAAGGTGGGTGGATCACCTAAGGCCAGGAGTTTGGGACCAGCCTGAACAACATAGTGAAACCCCATCTCTACTAAAAATACAAAAATTTAGCTGGGTGTGGCGGTGTGTGCCAGTAATTTCAGCTACTTGGGAGGCAAAAGCAGGAGAATCGCTTGAACCCAGGAGGTGGAGGTTGCAGTGAGCCAAGATCGCACCACTGCACTACAGTCTGGGTGGCAGTGAGACTCCATCTCAAAAAACAAATAAATGAATAAAAACAAGCAAAGCATATTGGATGGTTTCTGTCTCTATCAATCACTGTCTTCTGCTGCCTCCATTTTTGTAGCTCTCTGTCCACATCTGTCTCTGTCCTGTACTCGCTCATCTGTGTCTCCATTTGCTCTCCTCTGTCTCTCTCTTATTTTTGGTGTCTGTCTTATTTTGGTGTCACTGATGAGCTGTCACCTGCTGCCTGTATGTGGCTTACTCTCGGTATGTCAGTCACACATGATTTCTAGGCCTTACTCTTCTTTCTTCTTCTCTTTCCCTCTCCCTCTCCTAGTCTCCCTGGCTCTACCTCCTGTCATTCTTTTTCCCTCTCATCTCTCTCTCCTCCTGCATCTTCCTGGCTCTCTCTTCTTTATTCCATGTGTCTGTCTCTCTTTCTCTACCTGTTTTCTCTTTCTCAGTGTCCTCCCCTTCCTCTCCCTGTCTCTCCAACTCTGTGTCTGTCTCTGTCTCTCCAACTCTCCCACCTTTCTCTCTCTCCCTGTCTCTTATCTCCTCCATTGCCTTAGTGTGTTCTAACTGCTATAACAAAATACTTGAGACTGGGTAATTTATAAAAACAAACAAACAAAAAAGTTTTGTTAATCAGAGATCTAAAGTCTGGAAGTCCAAGATCAAGGCATTAGCAGATTTAGTGTCTGGTGAAGGCTTCCTAGATGGCGCCTTGTTGTTCTGTCTGCATGTGGTGAATAGGTGCCAGAGAGCTCCCTTGGTCCTCTTTTATAAGGCACGAATTCCATTCACAAGAGCTCCACCCTTAAGGACTAGTCACCTTCCAAATACCCCACCCTGTTTGTTAGTACCATCCCCTTGAGGATTAGGTTTCAACGCAGGAATTTTGGGGGCACACATTCAGACCATAGCACCCACCTTCTTCCAGCTACTTTGTCTCTCCACTCCTCCATCTTTTACTCCTTGTATCTACCTCTTTCTCCTCCTATCTCATTTTCTCTCCCCATGTCTCTCTCTCTCGCCACCCTCATCTGTTTGTCTTACTCTCTCTTCCCTTATATTTTCTTCTCCTCCCTTCTTTTCCTAGCCCACCCATCCCCCCTCCACCACAACCTTCCTCTTAAATGCAGTTCTGCTAAATCCATGCCCACGACAACTTTGGACATTATTTTGACACATTAGGAGACTCAGGACTAAAGAAGTTACTTTTCATTGGCCTCCAACACCCACAACAGAAAGGATATCCACTCAGAGATCCCATCCAAAGGTCACCAACTTCAAAGAACAAAGGTAGATGAATCCATGAAGATGGGAAGAAACCAGTGCAAAAAGGCTGAAATCAACAAAAAACAGAATGTCTCTTCTCCTCCAAGGGATCACAACAACTCCTTACCAGCAAGGAAAGAAAACTGGATGGAGAATGAGTTTGATGAATTGACAGAAGCAGGCTTCAGAAGGTGGGTGATAACAAACATCTCCGGGCTAAAGGAGCATGTTCTAACCCAATGCAAAGAAGCTAAGAACCTTGAAGAAAGGTTAAACGAAATGCTAACTAGAATAACCAGTACACAGAAGAACATAAATCATTTGATGGAGCTGAAAAACACAGCACAAGAAGTTCATGAAGAATACACAGGTATCAATAGCCAAATCAAGCAGAAGAAAGGATATCAGAGATTGAAGATCAGCTCAGTGAAATAAAGTGAAAAGGCAAGATTAGAGGAAAAAAGAGTAAAAAAGAAATGAACAAAGCATCCAAGAAATAAGGGATTATGTGAAAAGACCAAATCTACATTCAGTTGGTATACCTGAAAGTGATGAAGAGAATGAAAACAAATTGGAAAACACTCTTCAGGATTATTATTCAGGAGAACTTCCCCCAACCTAGCAAGAGAGGGCAACATTCAAATTCATGAATACAGAGAACCCCACAAAGGTGCTACTTGAGAAGAGCAACCCAAAACACATAATTGTCAGATTCACCCAGGTTGAAATGAAGGAAAAATGCTAAGGGCAGCCAGAAAGGTTGGGTTACCCACAAAGGGAGGCCCGTCAGACTCACAGCGGATCTCTTGGCAGAAACCATACAAACTAGAAAAGTGTGAGGGCCAATATTCAACATCCTATAAGAAAAGAATTTTCAACCCAGAATTTCATTTCCAGCCAAACTCAAGCTTCATAAGCGAAGGAGAAATAAAATCCTTTACAGACAAGCAACTGCTGAGAGATTTTATCACCACCAAGCCTGCCTTACAAAAGCTCCTGAAGGAAGCACTAAACATATAAAAGAACAACCAGTACCAGCCACTGCAAAAACATACCGAATTGTAAAGACCATCGACACTATGAGGAAACTGCATCAACTAATGGGGGAAAACAACCAGCAGGCATCAAAATGGCAGGATCAAATTCACACATAACAATATTAACCTTAAATGTAAATGGACTAAATGTCCCAATCAAAAGACAGACTGGCAAATTGAATAAAACGTCAAGACCCATTGGTGTGCTGTATTGAGGAGACCCATCTCAGGCATAGAGACACACATAAGCTCAAAATAAAGGGATGGAGGAAGATTTACCAAGCAAGTAGAGAGCAAAAAAAAAAAAAAAAAAAGAAAAAAGAAAAAGCAGGGGTCACAATCCTAGTCTCTGATAAAACAGACTTTAAACCAACAAAGATCAAAAGAAACAAGGGCATTACATAATGGCAAAGGGATCAATGCAACAAGAAGAGCTAACGATCCTAAATATATATATGCACTCAATACAGGAGCACCCAGATACATAAAGCAAGTTCTTAATGACCTACAAAGAGACTTAGACGCCCACACAATAATAGTGGGAGACCTTAATACTCCACTGTCAATATTAGACAGATCAACAAGACAGAAAATTAACAAGTATATCAAGGATTTGAACTCACATCTAGATCAAATGGACCTAATAGACATCTACAAAACTCTCCACCACAAATCTAAAGAATATACATTATTCTCAGCACCACATCACACTTATGCTAAAATTGACCACATAATTGGAAGTAAAACACTCCTCAGCAAATGCAAAAGAATGGAAATCATAACAGTCTCTCAGACCACAGTGCAATCAAATTAGAACTCAGGATTAAGATGCCAGATATAGGTGATGGGGGGGGATGGAGGCAGCAAACCACATTGCCATATATGTACCTATGCAGCAATCCTGCATGTTCTGCACATGTACCCCAGAACCTAAAGTGCAATTTAAAAAAAAATTATATATATATATAAAGAAACTCACTCAAAACCACACAACTATATGGAAACTGAACAACCTGCTCCTGAATGACTACTGGATAAATAATGAAATGAAGGCAGAAATAAAGATGTTCTTTGAAACCAGTGAGAACAACACAATGTACCAGAATCTCTGGGACACATTTAAAGCAATGTGTAGAGGAAAATTTATAACACTAAATGCCCACAAGAGAAACAAGGAAAGATCTAAAATCGAAATCCTAAAGTCACAATTAAAAAAACAGAAGAGCAAGATCAAACAAATTCAAAAGCCAGCAGAAGACCAGAAATGACTAAGATCAGAGCAGAACTGAAGGAGATAAAAACTCAAAAAACCCTTCAAAAAAAATCAAAGAATCCAGGAGCTGGTTTTTAAAAAGATCAACAAAATAGACCACTAGCCAGACTAATAGAGAAGAAAAAGAGAGAAGAATCAAATATATGCAATAAAAAATGATAAAGGGGATATCACCACTGATCTCAAAGAAATAAAAACTACCATCAGAGAATACTACAAACACCTCTATGCAAGTAAACCAGTAAATCTAGAAGAAATGGATAAATTCCTGGACATTTATACCCTCACAAGACTAAACCAGGAAGAAGTTGAATCCTTGAATAAACCAGTAAGAAGGTCTGAAATTGAGCCAGCAATGAATAGCCTACCAACCAAACAAAGCCCAGGACCAGACAGTTTCATAGTCGAATTCTACCAGAGGTCCAAAGAGGAACTGCTCTCATTCCTTCTGAAACTGTTACAAACAATACAAAAAGAGGGAGTCCTCCCTAACTCATTTTATGAGACCAACATCATCCTGATACCAAAACCTGGCAGAGACACAACAAAAAAGGAAAATTTCAGGCCAATATCCATGATGAACATTGATGCAAAAATCCTCAATTAAATACTGGCAAACCAACTCCAAGAGCACATCAAAAAACTTATCCATCATGATCAAGTTGGCTTCATCCCTGGGATGCATTGCTGATTCAACATACACAAATCAATAAACATAATTCATCACATAAACAGCACCAAGGACGAAAACCACATGATTATCTCCATGGATGCAGAGAAGGCCTTCAACAAAATTCAACAGCCCTTGATGCTAAAAACTCCTAATAAACTAGGTATCAATGGAACATACCTTAAAATAATAAGAGCTATTTATGACAAACCCACAGCCAATATCATACTGAATGGGCAAAAACTGGAAGCGTTCCCTTTGAAAATTGCCAAAGACAAGGATGCCCTCTCTCACCACTCCTATTCAACATACTACTGGAAGTTGTGGCCAGGGCAATCAGGAAAGAAAAAGAAATAAAGGATAGTTATGAAAAGAGAAGTCAAATTGCCTCTATTTGCAGATGACATGATTGTATATTTAGAAGACTTACTGTATCAGTCCAAAATCTCCTTAAGGTGATAAGCAACTTCAGCAAAGTCTTAGGATACAAAATCAATGTGAAAAAAAATCACAAGTATTCCTATACCCCCGTCATAGACAGAGAGTCAAATCATGAGTAAACTCCCATTCACAATTGCTACAAAGAGAATAAATACCTAGGAATACAACTTACAAGGGATGTGAAGGACCTTTTAACCACTGCTTAAGGAAATAAGAGAGAACACAAACAGATGGAAAAACATTCCATGCTCATGGTTAGGAAGAAACAGTACCATGAAAAATGGCCATATACTGTCCAAAGTAATTATAGATTCAATGCTATCCCCCATCAAGCTACCATTGACTTTCTTCACAGAATTGGAAAAAAACACCTTAAACTTCATATGGAACCAAAAAAGAGCCTGCATATCCAGGAAAATCCTAAGCAAAAAAAAAAATCAAGCTGGAGGCATCATGCTACCTGACTTTAAACTGTACTACAATAATCAAAACAGCATGGTACTGGTACCAAAACAGAGATATAGACCAATGGAAAATAACAGAGGCCTCAGAAATAATGCCACATGTCTACAACCATCTGATCTTTGACAAACCTGACAAAAGCAAGCAATGGGGGAAAGGATTTCCTGTTTAGTAAATGGTGTTGGGAAAACTGGCTAGCCATATGCAGAAAGCTGAAACTAGATCCCTTCCTTACACCTTATACAAAAATTAACTCCAGATGGATTAAAGATTTAAACCTAACACCTAACACCATAAAAACCCTAGAAGAAAACCAAGGCAATACCATTCAGGACATAGGAATAGGCAAGGACTTCATGACTAAAACACCAAAAGCAATGGCAACCAAAGCCAAAATAGACTAATGGGATTTAATTAAACTTAAGAGCATCTGCACAGAAAAGAAGCTATCATTAAAGTGAGCTAGCAACCAACAGAATGGGAAAAAAAATTTTGCAATCTTTCCATCTCATAAAGGGCTAATATCTAGCATCTACAAGAAACTTAAACAAATTTACAAGAGAAAAGCAAACAACCCCATCAAAAATCAGGCGAAGGACATGGACAGAGTCTTCTCAAAAGAAGAAATTTATGCAGCCAACAAACATGAAAAAAACTTATCATCACTGGTCATTAGAGAAATGCAAATCAAAACCACACTGAGATACCATCTGATGCCACTTAGAATGGCAATCATTAAAAAATCAGACAACAGATGCTGGAGAGGATGTGGAGAAATAGGAATCCTTCTACACTGTTGGTGAGAGTGTAAATTAGGTCAACCGTTGTGGAAGACAGTGTGGCGATTCCTCAAGGATCTGGAAATAGAAGTATCATTTGACCCAGCAGTCCCATTACTGGGTATATACACAGAGGATTAGAAATTATTCTACTATAAAGACAAAAGCACATGTCTATTTATTGCAGCACTATTTACAATAACAAAGACTAGGAACCAACCCAAATGCCCATCAGTGATAGACTGGATAAAGAAAATGTGACACATATACGCCATGGAATACTATGCAGCAATCAAAAAGGATGAGTTTGTGTCCTTTGCAGGGATATGGATAAAGTTGGAAACCATCATTCTCAGCAAACTGACACAAGAACAGAAAACCGAACACCACATGTTCTCACTCATAAGTGGGTGTTAAACAATGAGAACACATGGACACAGGGAGGCGAACATCACACACTGGGGCCTGTTGGGGGATGGGGGAGCTAGGGGAGGGATAGCAGGGTATGGGTAGATAGGGGAGGGATAGCATTAGGAGAAATACCTAATGTAGATGACGGGGTGATGGATGCAGCAAGCCACCATGGCACATGTATGCCTATGTAACAAACCTGCACATTCTGCACATGTACCCCAGAACTTAAAAAGTATACTATAAGAAGACACTGATTGAATATTGATATCTGCTGGATGGTGCTTTCTTTTTGTCAAGAAAATTGGCAAGGCACTATCTTATGAAATGTTTTAGTTTTTGAAGAAATTTCAGGCTTTAAGTCTTTAACCTTTATAAATTATTTCATTATAAATTTTCATTTGAAATATATTACAGCAAGAACATATCGTACCATGAGGGGGAGACATAGGACTTATATATTTAATCATTTTACTTTGGGAGAAGTATTGATATATGTAAAAGCTCAAAGTATAAGCCAAAACCAAAAGAACAAACCTGACTCAGAAGTTTTAACATATATTGTCACCGTAATACTTTATTCCTATGTAGTATTCCTGTTTAGAAGCTACCACTTTGTGAGAAAGCTTTATTGATCTTGGAGCTGGTATAGCTGTGTATTTCTACAGATGTGACCAATGGTCAGCAAGAATTTACTTGATTCTCTTTTTTAGCCAGAAGAAATTATTTTTAATGTAAACCAAGGAGCTAATAAGATAGCTTAACTATGTTAGAGGTTTCATATCCCTTTTAGTTGTTTTGTTGTTCTGAAATTGAGGCCCAAATGCCAATCTTAAGAGTTCTAAAAGGTCGCGTATTGCTACCGTATTTCAAGTAAAGTAAGTAGTACTGTTCTTCAAACTGCTATTAATCTCAAACTGCTGTTAGAATCAAATGGCCTTTTGAGACCACGTGTGAATCTCTTTTCCAGAACCTCTTATAATGATTTGGGGGGTGGAGCGCGAAGTCTGAAAAGTTTCCTTAATTTTTTTTAAATGATTGATTTTTTTCATGTGACTCCATATTTTGATTGTACTCCTTTTTTGCCTGTAAGCTCTTCCCATCTATCAGTAGGCAAATTACCATAAGGTTAATGTATTCCTTTTTCCTATTTTTTCTCAGAATCTCTCTCTCTTTTGCTCCTCCACACAAAAGTACATTCTGGCCCTAATGAAACCCAAGTTACGAACAGGACTCTGCAATGCCAAAGTGTTCACACTTAGAAATGGGAGACCTTTGTGTTGTACTCCTTCTCTAACTCAGGGAGAACAGGTCATACTTACAAGTGGGGCCTCTGAACGGGGAGGTAAGGAAAAGGGGTCAGAGGAAAAAGAGGACGAGCTCTGATAAAGTCCTCTCCTCCTAAGTCCTAGAGCCTGACGCATATAGAAAGAAGACATTTTCTTATTTTAAGACATAGGTTTTAAGAAAAAGTAATTCGCACATGAAGAGAAATTAATATTTAAGGTGAAACCATTAATATAATTCCCAGGCATTCACAACATAATTAGATGAACTATCTTATATGAAGTATTCAGACACATACTTTATAATAGACTTGCACATGTCAAGCACATAGGAGTCATTTCACAATTTGGGAAGTGAACATAGTATTACAGCTCAAAGTTGGTAATTTTAGTCCTCTCTTGCCAGCTGACTGTCTCTCTCTCTTTTCTTTTTCAAACTTTAGAAAAAGGACTTTTCAATTTTTTGGAAGTTTTATAGCGGTTTCTTCTTAGGAATATAGTATTACCCAATAATACACTGTAATTTTAAGTGATTCTATTACATAAATGCCACAATTGACAGTTCCTTGCATTTGTTATTTGGGCATGGATCAGTGTTTCTGTCTTGCACCCCTGCAAGGATGCTACTCTATGCACTGGTTCTGTTATCAGAGAGACATAGGATACGTCGTTATTTCATAAGGTATACCCCTATGCACAAATTAGCATTTTTATGAGCTTAATATTTGGATTATCTGAAATTCAATTCTTGTAACCTGGAATCAATAAAAATTTAAAGTAATAAAAATAATGTGTACACAGGCAAAATCAAGTATTTTAGAAGTGTTACTTTAGATGTTATCAACTGTTTTATGAATTATTACTTTACTATTTTTTAAACATAAAGTGTTGTCAATTCAATGACATTACATTTTACAAGTGTTACTTAGTATCCTTTAAACATAAAGAACTGTCAATTCAATAAAATTAAATGTGAGAACCATGAATTATTCCTAAGAAAGCTAGCATACTTTACCCAAAGTTGTGCATTCAAATAACAAATAATCTGAGAATATTTAGTGATAAACATGAAACTATTGCATTCAAACTGGATAATTTTTTTTAAATCAAGATGGTATTTTGATTATTCTTTGGAGAATACCTTTTTAAGATTTGTTTTGTTTTTACAAGTGTTTAGTGTTTATTTTGATTTCACATTTTAAACAATGTAGGGAGCACCCTCTGAGAAAGTCAGAAATACCATAAAATGAAAATACAGATGCCTCCGTGCATCCTAAAAATCTGAACACAAGGTTAAATAAATTCTCTTTGCCCATTCTAAAGTCAGGTATATGTTCCTACTTGGAGGAAAAAAACACCCTCTGTGGTCTGAAGACTTCTGGTGGAAATATTAAAATGGTCATCACAAGGACTTTGTAGATAAAGAGCTACTTATTTTAGTGAATTCATTCTAATGTTCGTATTTTTAATGCAAAAGCTCATGTGGATTACTCCCGTTGGTGTCATATTACACTTAAATCTTTTTACATTCATAAAATTTTTTTAAATTTTCCCTTTTTAATGTTTATATTCATGTATTAGTTTATTTTCTTTTGATTTTTGCAGATGAGCCATGTTTGGGAGACAAGTCCATATTCTGTCAGATGGAGGTGCTGGCACGATACTGCTCCATACCAGGTTATAACAAGTTATGTTGTGAGTCCTGTAGCAAGCGCAGTAGCACCCTGCCACCACCATACCTTCTAGAAGCTGCTGAAACTCATGATGATGTCATCTCTAACCCTAGTGACCTCCCTAGATCTCTAGTGATGCCTACACCTTTGGTTCCTTATCATTCAGAGACTCCTGCAGAGAAGAAATCTTTGAGTAGCATTTCTTCAGTGGGAAGTCCAAATGCATATGCTGCTTTGAGGCCAAACAGTAAACCTGATGGTGCTAATTTACCCCAGAGGAGTGCTCAGCAAGCAGGAAGTAAGACTGTGAGACCGGTCTCCATATCATCCTCCCCACCCACCAAGAGGGGCCACCACAGTTCAGCATCACAAGTGGCTGCTGCTTCCTTCCTTGCAGCCAGTGATTCAATAGGTGCTTCTTCTCAGGCAAGAACCTCAAAGAAAGATGGAAAGATTATTGACAATGGACGTACGACAAGATCATCCACCTTAGGAAGATGAGAAAGTGAACCAAAAAGGTTAGAAACCAGAGGAAAACCTGGACAACCTCCCTCTCCCCATGGTGCATATGCTTGTTTAAAGTGGAAATCTCTATAGATCATCAGCTCATTTTATCTGTAAGTAAGTGGAAGAACAGAAAGTGCTGGCTCACTTTCTAGTTGCTTTCATCCTCCTTTTGTTCTGCATTGACTCATTTACCGGAATTCATTGGAAGAAAGCACCTAAGATTATTACAGAAGAAAAATATGTTGCTAAGTTTGTGTTGGTCACTCTCTGAAGCAGAAAGGGACTGGAAGCAATTGTGCATATCAGCTGACTTTTAAGTTTTAGAAAAATTACAGTAAAAATAAAAGAGATCCAATGGTTTACACTTTAACAAGAAATTCTGGATATGAAACAAAGAATTCTTAGACTTGTATTCCTATTTATCTATATTAGAAATATTGTATGAGCAAATTTGAAGCTGTTGTGTAAATACTGTATATTGCAGAAATCAGTATTATTTTAAGAGAGGTGTTCTCAAATGATTGTTTACTATATTACATTTCTGGATGTTCTAGGTGCCTGTCATTGAGTATTGCCTTGTTTGACATTCCATAGGTTGATTTTCAAAGCAGAATATTACAAAAGATAAAAGTTAGAATTACTTACAGCTACTGACAATATAAAGGGTTTTGATGAATCAACAATGTGATATGTAAATTATAGAAAAAGAAAAAAAAACAAAAGCTATAGATATACAGATCTCAGCTTACTTATTGCCTTCTATACTTATAATTTAAAGGAGTGGTGTTTTAGGACACTTGTGGTCACAGGGATCAAAGAATAGTAAATGAACCTATGTGAGACAGAACTGAAATCTTCTTACCAGGACCTCAGTAGGCACCATTGAGGTGTCCTTTGTTTTTGTGTGTGCGTGTTTTTTTTTTTTTTTTTAATTTTCCCATTGTTGACAGGTACAAACAGTTATACTCAATGTACTGTAATAATCACAAAGAAACAAGTTTTGGGATAACTTATTTGTATGTTGGTAGCTGAGAAAACTATCATCAGTCTAGAATTGCCATTTGAGTATAGTAGAGGTGTGGGGCTTTGAAGACAGGTTCAAGAATGCATTTGTTGATGGTTAAGATATTTATTTTCCAGTGGTTCATGTTCAAATGTTCACAACCACAATGCATCTGACTGCAATATTGTGCTAATAATTTATGTCAATGGTCACCTTACTCACAGCAAAGCCAGAAATGCTCTCTCCAGGGAGTAGATGTAAAGTACTTGTACATAGAATTCAGAACCGAAGATATTTATTAAAAGTTGATTTTTTTCTTGATAGTATTTTTATGTACTAAATATTTACGCTAATATCGATTACATATTTTGGTAAACTAGAGAGACATAATTAGAGATGCATGCTTGGTTCTGTGCATAGAGAAGATAATTAAGCAAACTACTGCAGCCAACTCAAAAGCTCAAACTGAACAAATTCGATGTTATGCAAACATCTTGCATTTTTAGTAGTTGATACTATGTTGATGACTTGATGAAACATTAAATTGTATGGACTCAGCTAGCTGTTCAATGAAATTGTGAATTAGAAACATTTTTAAACGTTTTTGAAAGAGATAAATGCTTTATGAATTACACATAAATGAGAGGAGATAGATAAGTGTTATCAGCATAATGATTTTGAGGTCAGTACCTGAGTTGTCTAAAAATATATTATGCAAACTAAAATGTAGATATATTAACCTCTCAGAGGATAGAATGTACAAGAACTTTTGCATTTTAATCATTGTAAACTAACAGCTTAACCTATTGACTCTATACCTCTAAAGAATTGCTGCTACTTGGTGCAAGAATTTTGAAAGTCAAATTAGGCGAATTCCAGATAGTAAAACAATCTCTGAGCCTTAAGTCTCTTTTTCTTAATTCCCATAGAATAAAATCTCTCTAGTTTACTTGTGTGTGCATACATCTCATCCACAGGGGAAGATAAAAATGGTCACACACACAGTTTCCAAAAAGATGTACATATTCATTATACTTCTGACCTTTGAGCTTTCTTTTCTACTAAGCTAAAAATTCCTTTTTATCAAAGTGTACACTACTGATGCTGTTCGTTGTATTGGGAGCACGTAGCAATAAAAATATTAATAAAATATAGATCTGGCTCTATCTAGATTTTATTATTAGATTCATCACAGGGTAACGGAAACGTGTGTTCCTTCTCACAGTGAAATAGCATCAAATTTATTTGCTACTTGTACTTTCTTGAAAGACTCTAGTGACTGTCTCCTTTTTTCACATCAGGGTATATTACAGTATTTTTAAAAGAATAAAACATTATTAAAAAATAATAAAAACAAAAATAGGCTGCAGGAGGTGGCTTTTGGTTAAATCTGTCTCAGAACTATGAAGAAGATGAGGAAAATGGCCATCATGCTGAACGAAATGGGGGAGCTTCTGTTTTTAAAATCTGCAACCTCTAAGTGATTTTTAAATAAAAGCGTTCCATCAATTTTGTATCTTCATTACCTGAGAATTGATGGGAACACATTTCTTAGACTCAGGAGTTTGGAGAGGAAGAAGCCATCACAGTGGAAGGCCTTTTGCTATGTCACAGGGAGATACTATAGCACAGTAGTTCCAGTTTGAACTGCAGAGGCAGACAACTCAGGGTTGTCTTCATACCTGAATGGCCTAGGGTAACCTCAGTAAGTTTTCATTTCCTCATCTGTCATTGGGAGGTGAAACTGTCATACGTTATTGTGTAATTGCTATGAGAAATGGGATGATAGTAATAAAGCTGTTAGCACATGGCCTAATACATGATAGCCAACAGTAAATATTAAGTATTTATATTAATTCATTGTCCTTGTCCTCATCATGATCTTCATTATATAACTGAATCGCAGCATTCCTCTAGGTCCACAGCTAGTTTAAATTATGGTCACTATGTCTTAATAATGGTGGTAAACAACAGGGATCCAGGAATTTAAAGACAAACAATTTAGCTTTAAAAATGGGTAGGATGAACTTAGAAATGATTTCCAGTCACTGATTTTGAAGATTTTTCACTAATTATGTCCATTCTCCCTTTGCAAGCAATACATAATAAAACTAAGGTAACTAACGTTAATTATGTATTTCTGAAAAGGTGATCAATGGTGCAATAATGTATAACGTCCCAAACTATTAGCAAATAAAATGTGTTTCTCATATATTTACGTTAATAGACCTTGTAGAAATATTAAACAAAAGTCATTATACATATCTTGCATTTTCTTCATGAAGTAGCTACTTAAGGGATATAAAAGAAAAAATCAATTGAAAAGTGATGAAAATATGAATAAACCAAAGAAGACATCACTTGTTGAAGAAGTATTAAATAGAGAAGAAAGGACTGTTAAAACTGCTTAAATGGCCAGACGTGGTGGCTCATGCCTATAATCCTTTGGGAGGCTGAGAAGGGCAGATCACCGAGTTCAAGACCAGCCTGGCCAACGTGGTGAGACCCTGTCTCTACAAAAATTCAAAAATTAGCTGGGCATTATGGCAGGTGCCTGTGTTCCCAGCTACTCAGGAAGCTGAGGTGGGAGAATCGCTTAAACCAAGGAGGTGGAGGTTACAGTGAACCGAGATCCTGACATTGCATTCCAGCTTGTGTGACAGAGCAAAACTCCATCTCAAAAATAAACAAACAAAACTGCTTGAAATGCAGTAAAATATAGAAACCACCTTAGAGTTCACAGATATGATCGCAACACATCAACTAATATTAGAAATATTCACTTTGGGCCCAGATACATTGAGATAGTTCATGCACAGCTAGAGACAAAATTTTAAAATTCACTACAATACTGCCTACTAAAAAAAAGCATAATAAAATAAATTTGGCATAAAAATATAAATTCTAAAAGAAAACAAGGTACCATAAGTTCTGCAAAATTGTCATTAACTTTACCTAAAAATTAGAATTACTTTTTCAACTCTCTTCTTCCCTGGTAAATTGGCAGGTGCCTAAATGTTGATCATCTACTTTGTGGCAACAAACTAATGTTACTGCATTAAAACTGTTGCGTGGAAAGACTGGTTTTCAGCCAATTCATAGTTTCAAGGAAACTGCTGATTTGCTTTCAACCACTGGATTGTTAACAATTAACCTGGGACTAGTAGCGTTGTTTTTGTTCATCTGTTTAATCTACCCAAAACCCCAAATTAGTCTGTCACAGAAGAAAACGATTATTCACAGCTCAGTGTTATGCACATATCACCAAACTTACTATCCTGTCCAGTTGAAACGTAAATAACAAAGCTCATCTACAATCTGCTATTGAATAAACAAATGGTACAAAAATTACGAATACGTTTACACAAAGAACAACTCTTTCAGATGAGACATTTGGAGACTTATACAAGAAGATACTCCGCCAGTAGTTCAAGGTAAAAACAAACTTCTCATGGTGGAAGATACAGAACCAGTAGGTCTGCTTTCTATTCCTGTAATAAAATGACATCTTTCTAAACTTTTCAAGAAGTTATGACACTCTGGTTAAGAGCGTGAGCACTAAAATCAGACTGCTGGTTTACCTCCTGGTTTTAAAGTTAACTAAATGGCGACTTGGAGGAGTTACTTAATGTGACTAAGCTTCACTTGTTTTATATGCAAAATGAGGATAACAGTACATACTTCATAAAGCTGTTTGAGCAAAAAAAAAAAAAAAAAATTAAGAATCCTGGAAAAACAATAAACACAGTACCTCATGGTCTAGACATTAAATGTTTGGTAAAAGTTTGCAATTGTTATTTTCTCCAGAATATTTATTTTTAAACATTTTATCTTTTGATGGATAATCAACAAACTTCAAAAGATTCAATTTGAATATTTTAAGCCAAGGTGATGATTTCCACAAAGTCTTTTCTGCCCAAAAGTATCCCATGTACCCAAAAGAATGTGGAACACAAGAATAGAAGCAGAGAGTTATATGAACTATGTATATAATGCAACAGGTTTTTCATAATAGGCACAACCTGACTCCAAAAATTAAGCCAATTGTTTTTTCTATGGTGGCATCATGTACTACAAGATACTGTACTACAGACTTGCTGCAACCAAGTCAATCCTCTTCTCTTGATGATAGCCTTTCTCTGGGACCTAGAGAAGGGACTCCTCTTATACGCCAAGGGAAGAAGGGCTCATATGTACCCTTTAATTGTAATTGAACGATATACATTTTGTCCCTGGACAAAGAAAATCTGTTTCTTCTGTATTCTTCATTAGTACCTAGAACTGTGCCCTGCCCATTGTACAAACTTTGTAACTGTAATTCTTACTGCATTCTGTAAAAACTCTGCTGCTAAAAACAGATTTCTTGGAGTTATGATTGTGATATCCTTTCTGTTTTAGGCTTTTTCTGTCTTTGTTAACTTGACAGGAGCAGGAGACTAGCTAGTGTTGACCCAGAAAAGATCTTTAGATATTTTCTAGCCTAACACCCTTCCTTTTGCAGGAATAGGATTAGGACCAAAAGGTGATGTATCCAAAATCTCATTTGTGAATGTGGATACAACTGGAATTAGGAGTGAGATTAGTATTCCAACTTTCAGTTCATTTTTTCTCCCACATCCAGGAAGCATCTGTTCCGTAAAAATAAGAGCCTCTGATGAAAGGGAAGTCAATTATCCCAAGATCAGCAAGTATCTGTGTGATCATCCTAAACAAGAGAGCCAAAATGTGCATATTGACAGAGCAAATGTGAAGGTCCATGAGTGAGGTACTTCACACTTCCAAATGAACCTGTTGCAACCACCATATTACCCAGGAATGTATGCAGCTATATGCTAGGGACAACTTCATTTGTATATATTGGCAACTGGGATGAGTTACATTTCTCTAGCCTTTTCAGAAGACCTGTCCAAAATAATGGAATGCATTAAATAATATTCTGGTTTTGGTTGGAGGCGGGTGTGGCAACCCTTACTTTTATATCTCAGATGTCACGTGGTATGTGGAGATAGCAACACAGCCTCTAGTGGAATGCTTCAGTGAATTTCCACAACATTGCTAACATGGAACTCCAGGTGGCAGAAGCAGCAGCCACTCTGATTCCATCTGCTTTTGCTCTGGATTTCCGTGACCATTAGAAATGCTCTTGAATGATGTGAGTGATCTGGACAAATAGTTTCTTTAGCCAAATAGCCAGGTCTATTATTTTCTTCCCTTCCTATTTGTCCTCCCGTCTTGAATCTTTAGTGTTTTCTTGCACAGATTTATTAAACATACAAGCCGGCGGCAGGTCTGCCTCATCAAACAAGGAAGGATCAAACTTTTGCTCGACTCTGCTTCTGCTTCATGACCCACTTTCTGATCTCCTTTCTTCACCACCAAACTTCTCAAGGCACTGACTAACTTTCTCTGCCTCTTCTCTTTCCCACCCTTACCAGCATTCACTCTGGGGCCCACTGCAGCCTGTATTCTGCCCCAAGCACACAACAGCAGAAGCACTCTCAAAAGTCATTCCTAGTTGCTCCTTCTAACTCAGAAAATTCATGGATTCAACAAAATTTTATTGTGTGCTGATTGTGTGCCAGGCAGCATTCTAGTTGCTTAGAATAACAGTAGTGAGAAAATAATGAAAATTCCTGTTATCCTCTAGGAGCATACATTGTAGTGGAGGAAACACAGCAAACAATCATCATGCACGGCTGGCTTTGTTACAAGTATGTTAAAGAGTGATCAAGAAGAGTATAGTGCACACTGGGGTCTGTTGGGGGGAAATAGGGGAGGGACAGTGGGGGGGTGGGAGTTGGCGAGAGATAGCATGGGGGAGAAATGCCAGACATAGGTGATGGGGGAGGAAGGCAGCAAATCACACTGCCATGTGTGTACCTATGCAACAATCTTGCATGTTCTTCACATGTACCCCAAAGCCTAAAATGCAATTAAAAAAAAAAGAAGAGTATACTGCAGTACTGAGTAGAATAGTGGTAGAAATCATTTAGAGAGTGAAAACAGGAAAAACTTGAAGTAGGAAAACTATCTCTACAATCTCTGGGGAAGAACATTCCAGGAAAAAAAGGAGGATCCAGTGCAAAGGCCCTAAAGTGGAATATGTCTGGCAAGTGCAAGGAACATCAACAAGGACAGTGAAGTGGATATGAGTGTTTGATGGGGTGAGTAAGAGAAGACAAAAGAGAAGCAAGAGGTGAGAAATCACACAAAAATCTCGTGGCCTTTATCTTTACCAGATTCTCTCCAGCATCACATGGCCATGGTGAAAAGAACCCAGGATTTGGTCTCATACAACTTGGATTTAAATCCTGCCTTCCATTCATGAACCCTAGGACTTGTCTCTTTAGTACGTAGTTTCCTCATCTACAAAGTTGAATGAAAATATGATCTGACAGACTTCTAGTGTGAATCAAATGAGCTCATGCACCTAAAAATGTATTTTTAAGGATACTATTACAATTGTTTTTATTTTAAATATTGTTATATTATAGATTTTGCCATTGTACAGTATTATGTAATTTTATGTCAGATGGGACTTTGTAGGACATCCAGGGAAACACTCTCTGACCCCCTCATTCTTAGTCCCATTGGCTGGCTCCTCCATCTTTCATGATCTCTTATAAAGTTAATTCTAAATCTCCATGTGTAAACCTTCACATCTATACCAAACCACAAACACATGTCTGCTGAACATCTTACCTCTGCCATCACAACTGTACTTCAGGATTTCTAAAAACCAAGTGATTACCACCCTCCCAAGAAACCTAGTTCTTGGTCCTATGTTAGGTGTTCCTCATTAAACTCAGCCTTGCCGAGAACCAACTGTACTTTTTCAGTATCATCCTTCTCTTTGTCTTTTACTCTGTATATATAATCAGCTCCCCTTGTCCTTGTCCTGTTTATTTCACTTCTAAAACGTCTCTTGCATCTGTTCCCTCTTTGTCCCTGTTGTCTCTGCCTAGTTCACATTAGGCTTTGTCTGGAACTATCATAATTCCCTTCTAATTGTCTCCCTTTCTTTGGGGTCTTACTCACAAATCTCATCCTAGATATTTCTGGTTTTTTTTGTTCTTGTTGTCCCACGTCGTCTTAAGCCCCTATAAAATGAATTCCTTTCTCCTCTACTATCCTTGTGAATTTGGTTTTGAGAGAAAGAAAGGACAGTTTCTCTATCTTTGTATACCCAGAGTCTTGCACTCTTAGTAGATATTTGTTGAATAAGCAAACAAAAAATTTCTTACCCATTCATCACAATAGACTCAGCTTTCTTTCATCTCCTGTTGTTTTCACTTACTTTTCCATGTGGTGCTTTCTTCTTCTTACAAGAAGAAAGTAGATTTGCCTGACCAAAGACAACTAGCTTGTAAACTCCCATTGAGGTTATTTCCAAGAGGCAAACTATTAATAAAATAGTTAAGAAACCTAGTTCCCATATTACATGAAAGCTTACAACCTTTATTTTGATCACATTATTAGACTTCTAAAACTACTAGATGAAAAATAAAAGAATCTACACTGCCGTCCATAGTCACTTACACATGGCTAGAGTCAGGGTGATTGGAAGAGAAGTAATTTAAAGTTTATATTGTAGCCTGGCAGAAATTTCCAAATGCAGTGAGAAAGTGTAGTGATCTTATCTAGTCTCCTGTCTTTAAATACTCTCTATTGGCTAAAACTCCCAAATGTATTTCTCTAGCCCATATGTTCCCTGAATTCCAGACTCATATTTATAACTACTTACTTGACATTTCTACTTGAATGACTAGTAGAAATTTATAGCCTAAGAAGTCCAAATTTGGGCTCCTGTTTTTCCACTTTACTGGCCTGGTCCTTAACCTGCTTCATCCAGAATTTTCATTTTTCCCAGCATCTCAGAATCAAACCATGGAGTTACCCATGAATCTTTGTATTAGTTTTCCATTGTTGCTGTAACAAATCACCATAAACTTTGTGGCTGAAACAATACAAGTATTATCTTACAGTTCTGTAGGTCTGACACAGGTCCTACTGGGCTAAAATTAAAGTGTCAGCAAGACTGCATTCTCTTCTGGAGGCTTCAGTGGAGAATTCATTTCCTTGTCTTTTCTGGGTTCTAGCAGCTTCCCATATTCCTTGGCTTGTGGCCCCTTCTTCTTGTTTTGGCACAATTTCTACTTGAATCATCTGACTAAATGTCAATGCACTGTATCTCTTCTTAACTACATAGGTAACTAAAGCAAAGATTTATGCGTTCACACACATCACCCATATATAACATACATCCTTTAAAGGCAGAGACATTTAATAGAACAACATGGTGAAACCCCATCTGTACTAAAAATAGAAAAATTAGCCAGGCATGGTGTCATGCACCTGTAGTCCCAGCTACTCAGGCAGCTGAGGCACAAGAATTGCTCGAACCTGGGAGCGGGAGGTTGTAGTGAGCTGAGATCACTACTATCAGTTCTTGGAGAGAATGACTCATCGTTACTGTCTCCATCAGTACTGCTATAATTCTTGGTGGATATTAATATCCTCACTGACAACTCTTCCCACATTTTGGTCTCTCCATTTTCAGAGCTCCCTACTTCAGTGATCTCACCCTGCGTCTTACTTCAGCCCATGGTCTCTAAGAAGTAGTCTTTTTCCCGGCCTATTTTTTAGCTTCTATTGCTGGTGGTCACCAGCAATCCTTGGCATTCCTTGCTTGCAGATGCATCACTCTAATGGATGCCCGTTTTTGACATAGCATTCACCTGTTTGTTTCTCTGTCTGTGTCTCTGTTTCTCTTCTTATAAAGACAACAGTCATTGGATTAGAGCCTACCCTAATCCAATATGACCTCATTTTAACCAGTTATGTCTGCAAAGACCCTATTTCCAAGTAAAGTCAAATTCTTAGGTTCCAGTTGAATTCTTAGAGGACACTATTAAAACTAGTGCACTACCAAATTCTTCTTCTCTTCTAGTGTCCTAGAGAAATGGTTCCTTCTTCTACTGGTGATCTAGATTATACATACTCCCACGTTCTCCAGGGTTTTCTTTTCTTTATCTCTTGAATCATTAGCCTTTCTTTCTTATCTCTATTATCATAGAAATACCTTTTAGTGTCTTTCATACTAAAGATTTACCTGATCCCACATTCTCAGCGACTTTGTCTGCTCATCACTTTATTCTTCTGCTCATCACTTCGTTGCTCTCTTTATAGACAAACCTCTCAGAAGAATTGCCCACACATGTTGTCTTCATTTCCCCCATTGCTCATCTCTCTTCTTGACTATAGTTGTTTCCACCCAATCCTCTTCTTAAATTGATCGTGTCAAAAAGGTTCCCAGTGAAATAGATTCATTGTAAGAAATTGGCTCGCAAGATGATGGAAGTTGGCAAGTCCAACTGCAGGGTGGTCTGGCAGGCTGGAGATCCAATGCTATATTTTCACATCAACAGCAGTTTGCTGTAGAGCCAGGATGGATGAGCCAATGTTGCAGATGAAGGCCAAAGGCAGTCTTCTGGAGAATTCTCTCCTGCTTGAGGGAAGCTGGTCTTTTTGTTCTATTCAGGCCTTCAACTGAATGAAAGAAGCCCATTCACACTATGAAAGGCAATCTGCTTACCTCAAACTCCACCAATTTATTCTCATCCAAAAATACTCTCACAGAAATACCCAGAACAATGTTTGACCAAATATCTAAACACTCCCTGGCCTAGCCACATCAACACATAAAATTAACCATCCTGCTGCCATATTGTCTAATCTAATGGATATTTAGCTGCCCTTGCTAAATAGCAAGTAAGCAAATATTCTTAGTTCTAATATAAAAACTAAATGAAACTTCCCACACCTAGTGAGTACTCTTTAAAAACCAAGTTACATGCTCTCTTTTTATTGGTGTAGGTTAAGACTTACTGATGCAAAGAGCTGTTAAAGGTAGGGTTCTATTGTAATTCACACATCAGTTTACATAATTTTTCTATATTTTCTATTAAGAGACACTCCCTATACCAGCACCACAAAATTTATGAATTTGATCACATTTTTACAGGTTTTCTACAAGCTGTTCAATTTGAATTCTTGAGTTAGTGACTGATGTTCATGTTTCAAATCCCCTTTTTTCCATTTCAGTATTCTGGCTGATGCTACATAGCCTCTCATTATATTATTGTTCTCACCCTATTTCACCAACTCCTGTGCCCAATATCCATTCACTGGCTTGGTTCTCATTGCTTTTTCCAAGCAGGTTAAGCCATAGATTGTTGTAACTTTTTTTTAAAAATTTTTAAGGTATACAGTAGGTGTATATATTTATGGGATACATGAGATACTTTGATACAGGCATACAATGGATATTATTCACATTGGGGTAAATGGGGGTATTCATCACCTCAAACATTCATCGTTTCTTTATGTTACAAACAATCCACTTAACTCTTTTAGGTATTTTTAAATGTACAATAAATTACTGTTGACTTTAGTCTCCCTGTTGTGCTATCAAATACTAGATCCCATTCATTCTGTCTAACTATATTTCGTACCCATGAATCATCCCAACCAGAATAGGACATTGATAACCTATCAAAGCCTTATCAGAAAAAAATATAATAAACCAAAATGTATCACACTTAAAAAACTAGTTGCCATACTGAAGATGTGTAGTTATTAACAAGTGGATTCCTGAATCAAACTGCTTCGAATAAAATCCTAACACCGATTTTCTCATCTACAAAATGAAGGTAACAACTGTGCCTACTTCATAGCATTGCATGAAGATAAACCAGATAATACATTTTTAAAATTTTAGCATTGTACCAGTGATTGGGTAAACAATAAATTTAGGCATTTTATTTGTCCTTATTTTACTATTAGATTTTCATTCCCTGGCTGATTTTCTCTTATGCTTTTAGCTATTTCAAATCTAGTTTATATTTGCTTACTTATGCCAAATATAAAATCATAAAGAATAGAGAGGTATTGCTATTGAGTTGAGTAATACCTATTCTAATTTTTGTGTGACATAAGTTAGAAAATAATAAATTATCCTTTTTTAAAAAGGAATAATGTATAAAAGTTATACTGTATAAGAAATCTGTCCTTATGTTAAGTGGCATAAACTTAACATGAAAATATTATGCTAAGGAACGGGCTTGGCACATTTTAAAAAATGGGGTAAGCATATTTGTGAAAACTGGAAACTAACTTTGTTTTCCCCATTTTGATAAAAAATAATTAGTAAACATGTTTCTAATGGCTATAAGGCAAATAGTAGACTGTTATATCTATTTTACAGGGATTGGGGGCACTGGATACTAGTGAGCTCCTGACACCTTTAAGGCAAAGCTATATGACCAGTCTTATGGCAACTAAGATGGCTGAAAGGAGGACCCATGGCAGGGAGGGAGCACTGCAGCCTTCTCAGAGTGCAAACACATACCCATGTGAGCTAAAGCAATTCTGATGCTCTGCACACTGGAATTATTCTGATCCATATATTTGATGAATAGTGGAAGAATTCAAAATTACTCATTAGGAACAATCTCATTGATAAGTATGTATAAACAGAAGAGACATAAAAAATAGCTGTTAAATTTAGAAGATAGTAGTGAAGAAAAAAGACCATAGCTGTTAGTACTTCCATTATATTGACTGCCTTCAGCCAACTGCTGTCTTCCTTTTGTTTTTGTTCTTACTTTACATGTAGCTCAGACTCAGAAAAGCATCCACATTTCAATATGTAGAAGAAAAATTGACAAAGCTATATAAGGCAAAGATAACTTTAATTCTGTGGCTTATAAATTACAGGATTTACATGGTATTTAACCTGAAAACAAAATAATTATAGGGCTGGAAAACTAGTATCTGATGCTAGACAAATTGTAGAAATTAATTTTGGCAACATAGGCAAATACTATTAGAACAGAATAATCAGAAACCTAGAATATTAGTCCAGCTGTGTCTGTTACAAAAGTTGACAGAAATAAGAGACAACAATTATTTTTATCAGTGATAGCATTGCAATGACGTCAGGATATAGAGTCCATGAATGATGCTAAGAATGCCACATCTGTTAAAGCTAATTTATTTCTTAGCTTAGCCTTTCAAAGCCTTTAAAAGAGTCAAACCTTTACTCATTAGATGATGATCAACTTCTATTCCAGCTTGAAATCTAAAATTTTATTTAAAAATATCTCAGAGTTTCAGCTTCAGGAAGTGCTTATTTTCCGCCTCGTTTGTCCACTAGCAATCTAATTAAACTGTATTTCAAAATTTTCTCTGAGAAAATTCTATTTGTCTCTTTTCTTTTCCCATTTGCTCTAAATATTTCTATCATTATCAATCTGCAAAATTACTAACTTCACACTTTGTCGTGAATTCTCAACTAGAGAAGAAAGGGGTGGTAGAGTCTCTCTCCATTTTTAAGTTAATATGGTTGTGCTTACACACACATTTGGAGATAAAAATTGAGTCCATTTAATTTAAAACAATTGTAATACACAAGCACAGAAAGCAGAGAATGAGAATAGGTTTGGGGTAATTAAGAAATCTTCCTATCCCAGCACTTTGGGAGGCTAAGGCGGGTGGATCACATTAGGTCAGGAGTTCGAGACCAGTGTGACCAACAGAGTGAAACTCCATCTTTACTAAAAATACAAAAATTAGCCAGGTTTGGTTCTCCTATCCATGAGTATGAGTGAATTCCTCACAGAATTAGAAAAAACTGCTTTAGATTTTGTATGGAAACAAAAAAGAGCCCGCATAGATGAGACAATCCTAAGTAAAAAAATAAAAAAGCAGGAGGCATCATGCTACCTGACTTCAAACTACACTACAAGGCTACAGTATTAAAAACAGCATGGTACTGGTACCAAAACAGAGCTATAGACCAATGGAACAGAGCAAAGGCCTCCAAAATAATGTCACACATGTACAACAATCTGATCTTTGACAAACCTGACAAAAACAAGCAATGGGGAAAGGATTCTCTATTTAGTAAGTGGTGTTGGGAAAACTGGCTAGCCATATGCAGAAAGCTGAATCTGGATCCCTTCCTCTCATTTTATACAAAAATTAAGTCCAGATAAATTAAGATTTAAACCTAAGACCTAACACCATAAAAACCCTAGAAGAAAACCTAGGCAATACCATTCAGGACATAGGCATGGACAAAAACTTCATGACTAAAACACCAAAAGCAATGGTGACGAAAGCCAAAATAGACAAATGGGATCTAATTAAACTAAAGAACTTATGCACAGCAAAGGAAACTATCTTTAGAGTGAACTGGCAACCAACAGAATCAGAAAAACTTTTTGCAATCTACCCATCTGACAAACGGCTAATATAGCAAATATACAAAGAACTTAAGCAAATTTACAAGGAAAAAAAACCCTATCAAAAAGTGAGTAAAGGATATAAACAGACCCTTCTCAAAAGGAGACATTTATGCAGCCAACAAACATATGAAAAAAACCTCATCATCACTGGTCATTAGAGAAATGATAATCAAAACCATATTGAAATACCATTTCATGCCAGTTAGAATGGTGATCATTAAAAAATAAGGAGACAACAGATGCTGGAGAGGATGTGGAGAAATAGGAACACTTTTACACTGTTGGTGGGAGTGTAAATTAGGTCAACCATTGTGGAAGACAGTGTGGTATTCCTCAAGGATCTAGAACTAGAAACACCATTTGACCCAGCAATCTTATTACTGGGTATGTACCCAAATGCTTATACATCATTCTATTATAAAGACACATGCACATGTATGTTTATTGCAGCATTGTTTATAATAGCAAACACTTGGAACCAACCCAAATACCCATCAATGATAGACTAGATAAAGAAAATGTGGTACATATACGCCATGGAATACTATGCAGCCATAAAAATGATGAGTTCATGTCCTTTGCAGGGACACAGATAGAGCTGGAAATGATCATTCTCAGCAAACTGTCACAAGAACAGAAAACAAAACACTGCATGTTGTAACTCATAAGTGGGTATTGAAAAATGAGAACGCCTGGACACAGGGAGGGGAACATCACACACTAGGGCCTGTTGGGGGTGGGGGGAGGGGAAGGATAGCAGGGCATGGGGGGCTAGGGGAGGGATAGCATTAGGACAAATATCTCATGTAGATGATGGGGGGGATGGATACAGCAAGCCACCATGGCACATGCATATCTATGTAATAAAACTGCACATACTACACATGTACCCCAGAACTTAAAGTATAATAATAAAATAAACTAAAATAAAAAATCCTCAAAAAAGTAAACATTGCTACACAATGTTCTAATTAAGGGGGTAGTTAGCTTTGGTTCCATTAATGGGGACTTCAGGGTGTCCATTAATCTGCTAAAATTATATGCAAAATATTTTGTATATGTAGGGATGAATAATTCTGGAGAGATTTCATTGTATTAATCAATTTAATAAAGGTGTTATAACTCTGTAAAATATTAAAGCCACAATTTTAGAACCTATGTAACATTTTAAGTAAGTCCGAATCTACACCTGTGTTCCTATGTCCACATATACTAATTTGGACTTGATCATTCATTGCATATGCATGTGGTGACATACATCACCAGTTTAGAAGTTTTTCTGATTATCTGGGGTAGTTTTTATTTTTCATAGGATATTTTGCCATTTTAAAATTTGAATACACTTCTACAAAAATCTGATTTATTTCATATCTCAAACATCTAAATATGTAAAGAACCACACCAAATGACATGAGCCACCAAAACTAAAAGAAAAAGTATAGGAGGACTTTTACTAATTAATTTCAATATGGCATGGTTTTGATAAGTAATTACTAAAGATAATTATAAGTAATTATCTTTGTCCAATTCCTTCAATAAGAAATTTCATGAAGAATTATGTCTAATGGTTGTTTCTTCCTCACCTCCTTCTAATTCTCTTAGGAATATGAGCCAGGAATTTCTGCCAAACGTCTTAAAATCACCTTCACCCTAAGATTGTCAGAGCGGAAGTTAAATTATGTACACTAAGCATTAGATGGGTAAATGCCATATGGAAGCTAAAACCTTACTTCCATTTAAATCTATTAACGACCTTCTCCTTGCTCCTGGCATCTAGACCAAGTGAACATTTTAAACACTGTCTTCTGGTCCATGCTTTCTCTAATGCAGACTTCCGTGATGTCTCATTTTCTCCTCTTTATCAGCTATGTTCTTGGCCCCTCGGATTCCATCAAAACCACTGCACATGTACATAAACATGTTTAAAAGAAATGGAAGTAAGCCGTTATTGTAAGTTTCATTACTTAATACCACCATTCTTAGCTGAGTGCCACTATCTTGTTCTTCTCTGCTTTCTCTTTGTTTGTTGAAGAATCTGTCTTTTAAAAAAAATAGCCAGACTCTCCCTTTGATAATTATATTTTACTTTAGAATCAATAGTAAGAAAATTTCATATGCAGAATCACATTTCTAAATGTGAAAAAATGTATACATACTGACAAAACATGTAAATACATATAATTGCATATAATGTGGCAATATAATGTTGAGATTACAAATAGAATTGCATGCTTCTTAAATAATTCATAAATATTGAAAATGTGATGATTTGCCTTAACTTCTGACTTCACCATTTTGTTTTTGGAACTATCTAACCTCCAAAATGTTAATTGAGCATGACAGAGTAATTATAAAGGCCTTCCAGCAAAACTGAGTGTATTAGCTTCATTTATTAACTCTTATTTGTCTTATATATTTTTAAACATTTATTTAGCTGTTCACTAAGCACAACCTGTTACAAATTTTAAAACCAGAAGAGATGAAAAGCAATGGTAGAATGATTTTTTAAAAGACAGAGATATGATCAACTCATCTTCCTTTTTTAGTTTGTTTAGCAGCTCATAACTCCAGGCCTTGGCACACACTGTTCCTTATACTAAGTCTATTCCTTCACCAAACACCCCCACTTTCCACTTCCCTCTTCTAACTCCTGTTTGTGATTTAAGATTATCTCAACCTTATTCTGACTCCGCAGTGACTCCTCTAGACATTTCCATTGTTCCCTGTGTAGATTTTCAACTCTGCTTTTAAAGCTGAAATGCCATTTTTATTGCTTTTCTGGATCCCAAATTAAACCGTACAACTTTTTAAGTCATAGGCTTTTTTACACTCCAGTGCTAGTTGCTAGGAATGTAAAATAATGAATGAATAAAAAAATAGATTGATAGATGAAAGAATGACTGAAGTGGACACAATAACAGAAATAATGGCTGACAGTTTAACATTAGTGGAATAGATGAACAGATAAAATATGAAAATTCCAAACAGTTAAATGATGAATGCTCTTGACAAAGCAAGAATATAATTCAAATTATAGTCTACTGTTTCTGCTTAAAGAGGAGAGAAGCACTCACGTTATGAAAGAAGAATTTGGATAAAATTATAAAATAAATGACAAGTTTATTGTTAAAAAACATTCATCTATCTGCAAAATTCATTGCATTGTACAACTTTTGTTGAATGTATACAGAATATGTACCTATATGGAGACTTGTTTTGATGCCTGATCTTATGACATTTGCTAGGTATTATATCAAAGTACCAGTGGAATTATTTAATAAAAAAATTTGGGTGGTGAGTGAACTTTTAAAAAGAAAATGTATTTATGACAGTCTCATAACCAATATCATACTGAATGGGCAAAAGCTAGAAGCATTCCAGTTGAAAACCAGCACAAGACAAGAATGCCCATTTTCACCACTCCTATTCAAGTTGGAACAATATTAGAAGTTCTGGGCAGAGCAATCAGGCAAGAAAAAGAAATAAAGCATATTCAGTTAGGAAAAGAGGAAGTCAAATTGTCTCTATATGCAGACGACATGATTATATATTTAGAAGACCCCATTATATATTTAGAAGACTGCCATTACTGAGGCAGTCTGCCGCTACAGAGGTAGTTTGCCATTGCCGAGGCAGTTCTCACTACACCGGTATAAACGGGACTACAGGGAAGTTCATACGGCAGCTGGGTGGAGCCCACAGCAGCTCAGCAAAGCCTCTGTAGGCAGACAGTGACTAGGCTGCCTCATCGCTGGGCAAGGCAGCCCTGAGAAAAAGGCAGCAGCACCAGGGGAAACTCATAAATAAAGCCCTAACTCCCCCGGGACAGAGCACCTGGGGAAAAAGAGGTTTATGAGTTCTGCTGCAGCAGACTTAAACGTACCTGCCCAGCAACTCTGAATGAACAATGGAGCTCACAGATCAGCACTTGAGCTCCTATAAAGGACACTCTGTCTCCTCAAGCAGCTCCCTGACCCCCATATATCCAACGAGTCACCTCACAAAGGAGTGCTCAGACGGACATCTGGCGGGTATCCTTCTGGGACAAAGATAGCAGAAGAAGAGACTGGCAGCAACCCTTACTGTTCTGCAGCTGCTGCAGGTGATCCCCCAGGCAAGCAGGGCCGGGAGTGGACCTCAGCAGTCCTACAGCAGAGGGACCAGACTGTTAGAAGGAAAACTAAGAAATAGAAATAAATAACTTCATCATCAACAAACGGGACGTCCACTGACAGACCCCATCTGAAAATCACCAACCACAAAGACCACACATAGATAAAGCCACAAAGATGGGAAGAAACCAGTGCAAAAAGGAGGAAAACACCCGAAACCAGAACGCCTCTCCTCCTACAAGGGATCACAACTCCTCACCAGCAAGGGAACAAGGCTGGATGATGAGTGTGATGAAATGACTGAATTGGGCTTCAGAAGGTGGGTAATAAGAAACTTCTGTGAGCTAAAAGAACATGTTCTAACCCAATGTAAACAAACTAAGAACCTTGAAAAAAAGATTTGACGAAATGCTAATGAGAATAACCAACTTAGAGAGGAATGTAAGTGAATTGATGGAGCTGAAAAACACAACACAAGAACTTTGCGAAGCATACACAAGTTTCAACAGCCGAATCGACCAAGCAGAAGAAAGGGTATCAGAGGTCGAAGATCAACTCAATGAAATAAAACGAGAAGGAAAGAGTAGAGAAAAAAGGGTAAAAGGAATGAACAAAGTCTCCAAGAAATATGGGACTATGTGAAAAGACCTAATCTACGTGTGATAGGTGTACCTGAATGTGAAGGAGAGAATGAATCCAAGCTGGAAAATACTCTTCAGGATATTATCCAGGAGAACTTCCCCCAACATAGGAAGGCAGGCCAATATTCAAGTCCAGGAAATACAGAGAACACCACAAAGATATTCCTCAAGAAGAGCAACCCCAAGGCACATAATCCTCAGATTCACCAGGGTTGAAATGAAGGAGAAAATGCTAACGGCAGCCAGAGAGAAAGGTCGGGTTACCCACAAAGGGAAGCCCATCAGACTCACAGCAGATCTCTCAGCAGAAACCCTACAAACCAGAAGAGAGTGGGGGCCAATATTCAACATCCTTAAAGAAAAGAACTTTCAACCCAGAATTTCATATCCAGCCAAACTGAGCTTCATAAGTGAAGGAAAAATAAAATCCTTTATGAACAAGCAAGTACTCAGAGATTTCATCACCACCAGGCCTGCTTTACAAGAGCTCCTGAAAGAGGCACTAAACATAGAAAGGAACAACCAGTACCAGCCACTCCAAAAACATACCAAACAGTAAAGACCATCAACACAATGAAGAAACTGCATCAACTAATGGGCAAAACAGCCACCTAGCATCAAAACGGCAGGATCAAATTCACGCATAACAATATTAACCCTAAATGTAAATGGGCTAAATGCCCCAATTAAAAGACATAGACTGGCAAACTGGATAAAAAGCCAAAACCCGTCAGTGTGCTGTATCCAGGAAACCCATCTCCCATGCAGAGATACACAAAGGCTCAAAATAAAGGGATGGAGGAAGATGTACCAAGCAAATGGAGAGCAAAAAAAGCAGGAGTTGCAATTCTCATCTCTGATAAAATAGACTTTAAACCAACAAAGATCAAAAGAGACAAAGAAGGACATTACATAATGGTAAAAGGATCAATGCAACAAGAAGAGCTAACGATCCTAAATATATACGCACCCAATACAGGAGCACCCAGATACATAAGGCAAGTTCTTAATGACTTACAAAGAGACTTAGACTCCCACACAATAATAGTGGGAGACTTGAACACCCCGTTGTCAATGTTAGACAGATCAACAAGACAGAAAATTAACAAGGATATCCAGGACTTGAACTCAGACTTGGATCAAGTAAACCTAATAGACATTTACAGAACTCTCCACCCCAAATCCACAGAATATACATTCTTCTCAGCACCACATCGCACCTACTCTAAAATTGACCACATAATTGGAAGTAAATCACTCCTCAGCAAATGCAAAAGAATGGAAATCATAACAAACAGTCTCTCAGACCACAGTGCAATCAAGTTAGAACTCAGAATTCAGAAACTAACTCAGAACTGCACAGCTTCATGGAAACTGAACAACTGGCTCTTGAATGTTGACTGGATAAACAATGAAATGAAGGCAGAAATAAAGATGTTCTTTGAAACCAACGAGAACGAAGACACAACATTCCAGAATCTCTGGGACACATTTAAAGCAGTCTCTAGAGGAAAGTATATAGCAATAAATGCCCACATGAGAAGCAAGGAGAGATCTAAAATTGACACCCTATCATCAAAATTGAAAGAGCTAGAGGAGCAAGATCAAAAAAACTCAAAACCTAGCAGAAGACAAGAAATAACTAAGATCAGAGCAGAACTGAAGGAGATAGAGACACGAAAAACTCTTCAAAAAATCAATAAATCCAGGAGCTGGTTTTTTGAAAAGGTCAACAAAATAGACCACTAGCCAGATTAATAAAAAAGAAAAGAGAAAATAATCAAATAAATGCAATAAAAAACGATAAAGGGGATATCACCACAGATTCCACAGAAATTCAAACCATCATCAGAGATTATTACAAACAACTCTATGCACATAAACTAGTAAACCTGGAAGAAATGGATAAATTCCTGGACACATGCATCCTCCCAAGCCTAAACCAGGAAGAAGTCGAAACCCTGAATAGACCAATAACAAGGTCTGAAGTTGAGGCAGCAATTAAGAGCCTACCACCCAAAAAAAGCCCAGGTCCAGATGGGTTCACAGCCGAATTCTACCAGACATACAAAGAGGAGCTGGTACCATTCCTTCTGAAACTATTCCAAACAATCCAAAAAGAAGGAATCCTTCCTAAGTCATTTTATGAAACCAACATCATCCTGATACCAAAACCTGGCAGAGACTCAGCAAGAGAAGAAAACTTCAGGCCAATATCCATGATGAACATAGGTGCAAAAATCTTCAATAAAGTACTGGCAAACCGATTGCAACAGCACATCAAAAAGCTTATCCACCATGATCAAGTAGGCTTCATCCCGGGGATGCAAGGCTGGTTCAACATACGCAAATCTATAAACATAATTCACCACATAAACAGAACCAAAGACAAAAACCACATGATAATCTCAATTCATGCAGAGAAGGCCTTTGACAAAATTCAACAGCCCTTTATGCTAAAAACTCTCAATAAACTAGGTATTGATGGAACGTATCTCAAAATAATAAAAGCTATTTATGACAAACCAACAGCCAATATCATACTGAATGGGCAAAAACTAGAAGCATTCCCTTTGAAATCTGGCACTAGACAAGGATGTCCTCTCTCACCACTCCTATTCAATATAGTACTGGAAGTTCTAGCCAGAGCAATCAGGCAAGAAAAAGAAATAAAGGGTATTCAAATAGGAAAGGAGGAAGTCAAACTGTCTCTATTTGCAGACGATATGATTGTATATCTAGAAGACCCCATCGTCTCAGCCCACAATCTCCTGAAACTGATAAGCAACTTCAGCAAAGTCTCAGGATATAAAATCAATGTGCAAAAATCACAAGCATTCCTATACACCAATAACAGACTTAAAGACAGCCAAATCAAGAACCAACTGCCATTCACAATTGCTACAAAGAGAATAAAATACCTAGGAATACAACTAACAAGGAATGTAAAGGACCTCTTCAAGGAGAACTACAAACCACTGCTCAATGAAATAAGAGAGGACACAAACAGATGGAGAAATATTCCATGTTCATGGCTAGGAAGAATCAATATTGTCAAAATGGCCATACTGCCCAAAGTAATTTACAGATTCAACGCTATCCCTATCAAGCTACCAATGACCTTCTTCGAAGAACTGGAAAAAACCACCTTAAACTTCATATGGAACCAAAAGAGAGCCCGCATAGCCAAGTCAATTCTAAGCAAAAAGAAAAAGCTGGAGGCATCACACTCCCGGACTTCAAACTATACTACAAAGCTACAGTAATCAAAACAGCATGGTACTGGTACCAAAACAGAGATATAGACCAATGGAACAGAACAGAGGCCTCCGACGCAACACAACACATCTACAACCACCCGATCTTTGACAAACCTGACAAAAACAAACAATGTGGAAGCGAGTCCCTGTTTAATAAATGGTGTTGGGAAAACTGGCTAGCCATGTGCAGAAAGCAGAAGCTGGACCCCTTCCTGACACCTTACACTAAAATTAACTCCAGATGGATTAAAGACTTAAACATAAGACCTAACACCATAAAAACCCTAGAAGAAAATCTAGGCAAAACCATTCAGGACATAGGCGTAGGCAAGGACTTCATGACCAAAACACCAAAAGCAGTGGCAACAAAAGCCAAAATAGACAAATGGGACCTAATCAGACTCCACAGCTTCTGCACAGCAAAAGAAACAGTCATTAGAGTGAATCGGCAACCAACAGAATGGGAAAAAATTTTTGCAGTCTACCCATCTGACAAAGGGCTGATAACCAGAATCTACAAAGAACTGAAACACATTTACAAGAAAAAAAACAAGCCCATTCAAAAGTGGGCGAAGGATATGAACAGACACTTTACAAAAGAAGACATACATGAAGCCAACAAACATATGAAAAAATGCTCATCATCACTGGTCATTAGAGAAATGCAAATCAAAACTACATTGAGATACCATCTCACGCCAGTTAGAATGGCGATCATTAAAAAATCTGGAGACAACAGATGCTGGAGAGGATGTGGAGAAATAGGAACGCTTTTACACTGTTGGTGGGAGTATAAATTAGTTCAACCATTGTGGAAGATGGTGTGGCGATTTCTCAAGGACTTAGAAATAGAAATTCCATTTGATCCAGCAATCTCATTACTGGGTATATATCCAAAAGACTATAAATCGTTCTACTATAAGGACATATGCACACGAATGTTCATTGCAGCAGTTTACAATAGCAAAGACCTGGAACCAACCCAAATGCCCATCGATGATAGACTGGACAGGGAAAATGTGGCACATATACACCATGGAATATTATGCAGCCATCAAAAACGATGAGTTCGTGTCCTTTGTAGCGACATGGATGAACCTGGAAAGCATCATTCTCAGCAAACTGACACAAGAACAGAAAATCAAACACCGCATGTTCTCACTCATAGGCGGGTGTTGAACAATGCGAACACATGGACACAGGGAGGGGGAGTATCACACACTGGGGTCTGTCGGGGGGAAAAATGGGAGGGATAGTGGGGGGGGTGGGGGAGTTGGGGAGGGATAGTATGGGGAGAAATGCCAGATATAGGTGATGGGGAGGAAGGCAGCAAATCACACTGCCATGTGTGTACCTATGCAACAATCCATGTTCTTCACATGTATCCCCAAACCTAAAATGCAATAAAAAAAATTAAAAAAAATAAAAAAAAAACAAGCAATGGGGAAAGGATTCCCTATTTAATAAATGATGTTGGGAAAACTGGCTAGCCTTATGCAGCAATCTAAAACTGGATACCTTCCTTATACCTTACACAAAAAATAACTCAAGATGGATTAAAGACTTAAACACAAGACCTAACACCATAAAAACCCTAGAAGAAAACCTAGGCAATACCATTCAGTACATAGGTATGGACAAAGACTATGACTAAAACACCAAAACCAATGGCAACTAAAGCCAAAATAGACAAATGGGATCTAATTAAACTAAACATCTTCTGCACAGCAAAAGAAACTAACATCAGAGTGAACAGGCAAACTACAGAATGGGAGAAAATTTTTACAATTTACTCATCTGACAAAGGACTAATATCCAGAATCTACAAAGAACTTAAACAAATTTACAAGAAAAAAATCAAACAATCACATCAAAAAGTGGGTGAAGGATATGAACAGAAACTTCTCTAAAGGAGACATTTATGCAGCCGACAAACATATGAAAAAAACCTCATCATCACTGGTCATTAGAGAAATGCAAATGAAAACCACAATGAGAGACCATCTTATGCTAGTTAGAATGGCGATCACCAAAAAATCAGGAGACAACAGATGGTGGAGAGGATGTGGAGAACTAGTAACACTTTTACACTGTTGGTGGGAGTGTAAATTAGGTCAACCATTGTGGAAGACAGTGTGGTGATTCCTCAAGGATTTAGAACTAGAAATACTATTTGACTCAGCAATCCCATTACTGGGTATATACCCAAATGATTATAAATCATTCTACTATAAAGACACATGTGCACATATGTTTATTGTGGCACTGTTCAGAATAGCAAAGACTTGGAAGAATATTCTAGGACATAAACCAAATGAATATAGATTGTAAGGGGTCTTAAATGCCCCTAACTAGACCCTGATTCTGGTTTAGAAAAGATAGGGTCCCTAGAGGACACAGAGATTAATGAGGTCTGTGAAAGGCTTTGGGGGACCATTTTCAATGTTTTCCTTTTTTTTTTTTTTTTTTTTTTTTCTTTTTAGCAGAATGCTATATATTAAGGAATACAAATTTGATAACAATAAAACACAGGTTTTGCCATGCTTTTCTAACTCCAAGTTTTACTTACAAAAGCTCATTATATGTAAATTTACTTCTACATGAGTAATTATAATTATATTAAAATCTTGCAGAAGTTTTGAGAAACAAACACAAACCAATGAGAGCCTCAGGTCTGAAACTAACTATCACAGTGGTATATAATGAAAAAGAGTAGAGGCTGAGATTTATGCAGTGAGACAGACAAAACATTATCCAGGATGGCAAACACTGGCAAAGCTGAGAATAAAAAAACAAAATGAAAACAAAACAAAAAAGAGGAACATTTCCATGAAGGATAAAACATATTTAAAAAATAAAAAGGAAAGTCCTTAAGTATGTGTATTTTTTTTTTTTTTTTTTTTTGCAAAAAATAAAACAATTCAATTCAATTGCAAGGGTGGAAGATGACTGAGAATGTCTATCAAATAAGAGGAGGTCAATGGAAATTTAGCATGCAGTATTCATCTTTATAAACAATAATATAGCTGAGAGGTAAGGAAATGGCCTTTAGGGCCAAATCACCTGTTTTGATTCCTGCTTTATGGCTTACTAGCTTTGTACTCTGGGCAATTCGCATCATCAGTCTTGTCACTGTTTATTCATTTGTACTATGTAGATACTGCTAATACATAGTATATTACTACTAATATGCTAATAGGATTTTTATTGTCAAAACACACCGAGCAGTGCCTGCCACACAGCAAGCACTGTATACCTGTGCTGCTATTAATTTAAGGTACATAAAATGCCATCACTGTTCTCATTTAGCATGCTGTATTTCTTGAGTTGATATTATTTTGTTTGTTTCTTGAAGTTATTGGTCTTTTTATTATTTATAGGTGGGTCTAATCTTCTACCACAGCGCTCCTAGGAATATTCAAACATAGATTTCTTTAGTGTTATACAACATTGAATTCATGGAAATTTTTATCTTATGCAAGGAGGCATTATTATAGCCTAAATTTAGAGATGGGAGAAATGTTGAATCACATCTTAGTTCACCAGGTAGGCCAGTATGTGGTTGACAACTATAAAATAAATAGCAAGAGTAGAAAATAAGCATCACACAATGTCTTTACTTTTTACTCTCCACGAATTTGTTACCATTTAGATTTTCACTACTTCATGGTTATTTTATTATTCCACTATGTATTACCTGACAATCTCTCTGTCTCCCCCCACCCCACACCTTTCCCTTCTTGTTTCTGCAGTGTGCTGTATTCAAAAGATTCCAACGATAGTTTTACTGAAGTTTCATGAAAAGAGTCTGTAGGGGTGAGGAGGGGAGGCTGGAGATTGTCATACAATACTTCTTTTTAGAAAAGTCCTTCCCTGAAACTGTGCTATTTCTAAAATCTGCTTAAAGTTCTCTGTTCTATCCCCAAAACTCCTGGCCCCTCTCTTGCCAGGCTTCTAATTCTTCCCTCCTGCAAGAAGCACCATGCACTTTTCTATGGAACTAAGCTATTTCATAGGGACATCTTTAATTCTACTATCAGGACGCTGTTGCAGTAAATCCTTAAGAGATGATAGCAATGAGAGCTATGATACTGACACTAAGGATGGCAGTAAGTGATAGATGAAGTATTTAAAAAATAAAATTCAAGTCTTTAATCGTCAATAGAATATGAAGAAAAAAGTTGGAGATTAAATTGCTAACAGATTTCTGGCTTCATACCACGTTAACTATATTAAAATGTATCCCCTGCCTACATTATATATAACAATTGATATAAAAACTATAATGCTTATAATAGTGCTTTGAAATTTATTTATGAGCAATTAAAATACAGTAATTTGTATTTGGCTCTGATTTCTCTCAAATCACCATGCACATGTAGAAATTATTTCAAAGTAAAGAAAATCTAATATACAACTAGTTTTCAAATGTAATAGAAATAGTACAAATACTAAATCTAACAATAAAATGGTTGGTATAAAGTTATATTTTGTTGATCATTAAATTTTCAGTAATTTTTATTTTGGGTTCTGTTTTCTTATTGCTGAGCAAAAAACACTTTTTGTGGTTTCAAAAATTTTAGAGGCTCCTAAAAAGCACATAGTCTCTGGGCACTGTGCTTACAGCTCCTAAAGAATAAAACAAACCAAGTTTTAGCAAATATCAAGGACTTGGTATCACCCATAGAGCCTTTTCATAATTTTGGGGACACATGCATTCAATGGACTGTGCTGTATTTATGCCTAGAAGACCCATATGAAGTGTTGCTGACTTTCTGATGCTCTCAAGGAGATTACTCTCCTTTTGAAAACTTCATAGAGGAAACCATCAACTTGCTTGATATTATTAAATTATTGTTTGTTATTTTAAAATTAGAATGTATACAGAAAAATTTATTATTCTTGAGATAAATTAGTGTAAATACATACGACTTATGTTCTCTCTCCCCAGAGCCCCAGAAAGCTGATTCTCATTTAAGTTCAGATATGTTTCATCATAAGCTACAACTGTCATCTGGCAAGAAGTTGCCTTTTGAAAGGTCACAAATGAGTAATACAAAAGCATGTAACTCATTTCTGGTAAAATATTAGATTGCTTTAAATTTGAAGGTAGAACACAGAGCTATTAGCAATTCTTTTGAAAGTGAGTTACAGGTTGCCTTACAATTTCTGATGGCTCATCATTTACACCAAAGAGAACAAGTTAAGGAAGAGAATCCTTATATACTCTTCCCCCTCCACCTCTCTCTCTCTCTCATGTACTCAGTGTAGCAAGTAGATGTGAAATGATGACAATGATTATGAAAACATAATTTGAATTTCCCAGGAGAGTTTGTAAAATCATTTCTCAAGCATAATCTCAGTTAATCCTCTTTCTAACCATGTGATGAAGGTAACACTTGACAGATTTCTGACTAATTTGTACATTTACATGACATTCAAAACAGAGTTAACCAAGGTGATGAAGACAACACAGATTTCTAACTACATATGTTCATTTACATGACATTCAAAGTAGAGTTAATCCAGGTTGTTAAGGTATTGCTATACTTTCAATAGAAGGATATGTGCTCTGCACAGTTTTACTTTACCAAGAAACATGAATAAATGGTTACAAATATTTTGAGTGAAGGAGAATGAAAAGATTGGCTCTAATTCTATAGTGAAAAGTTATGAGATTTTTTAAAAAATGTTTTTATTTTTTTATTGTACTTTCAGTTCTGGGGTACATGTGCAGATCTTGTAGGACTGTTGCATAGGTACATACATGCCATGGTGGTTTGCTGTCTCCATCCCCCCCATCACCTACATCAGGCATTTCTCCCACTCTTATCCCTCCCCAATCTCCCTGCTCCCTGCTGTCCCTCCTAGCTCCCCCACTCCCCAGCAGACCCAAGTGTGTGATGTTCCCCTCCTTGTGGGAAGGATTACCTTTGAAAACTGGCAACAGACAAGGATGCCCTCTCTCACCACTCCTAATCATTACAGTATTGGATGTTCTAGCCAGAGAAATCAGGCAAGAAAAAGAAATAAAAGGCATTCAATTAGGAAAAGAGGAAGTCAAATTATCTCTATTTGCAGATGACATGATTGTATATTTAGAAGACACCATTGTCTCAGCCCAAAATCTCCTTAATCTGATAAACAACTTCAGCAAAGTTAGGAGATTTTAAAAGTTAAATATCTCCTAATTGTTATCGGAAGATGAAAGCTACTTGAAAATAAACCAAAAGAAATTATAAGATTTTATCCTTGCTTGAAAGTATTTTCTTACTTTTCTAATTTAGACATGTATTATGATAAAGAGGAACATAATAAAAATTCATAGACATATACTATACATGGGTCAAATATACTGGTTTGGCAGATTGAGTCATAATATAATATGGGAGATCTAAATTATATAATGAGCTCAATTTATTTAACAAATTAATTTTGAAAAATACTCTTCTATTAAAGAAGATGCGTTTCTTTCAGCACCTAAAAAATATGCATTTATGCATTTATTCAACGATTCTATATTAGCCCACGAAGAACATTTCAGCTGAATTTGTGTGAGGAAGGAGGTGATGTTGTTGGGGGTGGTGGGGCTTACTACATCTCAAAATTACTTTATAAAATATTGACATATATGACCACATTAAAACTTAAAACTCTTGAAAGTCAACCAGAAATCTAAGAAAATCAGTTACGCTATACATGACACAAATGAATGGTAGCCTTAATATCCTTAAAACATAAAAAAAACTACAAATCTATTTACTATTCTTTCTTTCTTCTTCATTTATTCATTCCACAAATAGTATGATATTTTTCTAGACCAGAGTTTGGCAAACTTTTTTTTTTCTGTAAAGGACCAGAGAGTAAATATGTTCAATTGTGCAAGCTATAACGTTTCTGTTGCAACTACTCAATTTTACATTTTAATGTGAAGCAGCTGGAAATAGTACAACAAGCAATGGATATGGCTGCATTCCAGAAAAAATTTATTGACAGAAACAGGCACCAGGCTACATTTGACCCATAAGCTGTTATTTGACAGTCTTGAGTTTAGGACATAAAAATAAAGCTATGAGGAAAACAAAGTCCCTGTTACCAAAGAACTTTTATTTTAGTTGTGAGACAAAGAATAACTACGTCTATATGTGTAAAATGTTAAATATTGAAGAGATGCTGTATAGCTGAGTAAGGAGATAAAGGATAAAGAGAAAAGATTAAAAACAGGTTTGAAAAGTGGAAAAACAGATACTAACATAGAAATCAATCTATCTGTTGGAAACATACGATCCTGAAAAATCTGAACATCATTAAAATCAAAAAAGTTGAAACAACATGGCAGTATAATTTTTCATCTGTTGACATAGCAATGACTAAAGTAACTGATACCTCATAATGTTGTCAAGGATGTGGGGGAGAAAGGCATTGTATTAGTCCATTTTCACCCAGCTAATAAAGACATACCTGAGAATAGGAAGAAAAATAGATTTAATCAACTCATAGTTCCACGTGGCTGGGAGACCTCTCACAATCATGGTGGAAGGTCAAGGTAGTTCTTGCACATGGCAGTGACAAGAGAGAATGAGGGAGAAGCAAAAGCAAAAACTGCTTCTAAAACCATTAGTTCTCATAAGACTTATTCACTATCATGAGAACAGTATGGGGGAAACTGCCTGCATAATTCAATTATCTCTCACTGGGTCCCTCCCCACAACATGTGGGAATTATAGGAGTACAGCTGAAGATGAGATTTGGGTGGGGATGCAGAGCCAAACCATATCATTCTGCCACTGGCCCATGCCAAATCTCAGGTCCTCACATTTCAAAACCAATCATGCCTTCCCAACAGTTCCCCAAAGTCTTAACTCAAAATCCACAGTCTAAAGTCTTATCAGAGAGAAGGCAAGTCCCTTCTGCCTATGAACCTGTAAAATCAAAAGCAGGTTACTTCCTAGATACAATGGGTATACAGGCAATGGGTAAATACAGCCATTCCAAATGGGAGAAATTGACCAGAACAGAGGGGCTACAGGCCCACATGGGACCTCTTTAGTCACAGCTGGAGTGACTGGAATGCAGGGTACCAAGTCCCTAGACTACACAAAGCAGAGGGACACTGAGCCTTGCCCACAAAATCATTTTGTCCTCCTAGGCCTTCAGGTCTGTGATAGGAGGGGCTGTTGCAAATGTCTCTGACATGCCCTGGAGGCATTTTCCCCATTGTTATGGTGACTAATATTTGGTTCCTCATTACTTATGCAAATTTCTGCAGCCAGCTTGAGTTTCTCCTCAGAAAATGGGATTTTCTTTTCTATCACATTGTCACATTGCAAATTTTCCCAACTTTAATGCTCTGCTTCCATCACAAAACTGAATGCCTTTAAAAGCACCCCAAGTCACCTCTTGAATGCTTTGCTGCTTGGAATTTTCTTCAACCAGATACCTTAAGTCATCTCTCTCAAGTTCAAAGTTCCACAGATCTCTAGGGCAGGGGCAAACTGCTGCCAGTCTCTGATAAAACATAACAAGAGTCACCCTTGTTCTAGTTTCCAACAAGTATCTCCATCTGAGACCACCTAAGTTTGGATTTCATTGTCCATGTTATCAGCATTTTGGTCAAAACCATTCAACAAGTCTCTAGGGAATTCAAAACCTTCCCACATTTTTCTTTCTTCTTCTAAGCCCTCCAAACTGTTCCGAACCTCTGCCTGTTACCCAGTTCCAAAACACTTCCACATTTTCAGGTATATTTTAAGCAGCGCCCCACTCTACTGGTACCAATGTACTGTATTAGTCCATTTTCGCGTTGCTAATAAAGACATCCTTAGGCTGGGCACAGTGGCTCACGCCTGTAATCCCAGCATTTTGGTAGGCTAAGGTGGTTGCATCACCTGAGGTCAGGAGTTCTAGACCAGCCTGACTAATATGGTGAAACTCTGTCTCTATCAAAAATACAAAAATTAGCCGGGCTTGGTGGTGGTCACCTATAATCCCAGCTACTCAGGAGGTTGAAGTAGGACAATTGCTTGAACCCCGGAGACGGAGGTGGTAGTGAGCCAAGATCATGCTACTGCACTCCAGTCTGGGTGACAGAGTGAGACTCCATCTCAGAAAAAAGAAAAAAGACATCTCTGAGATTGATGTGTTAGTCAGCGTTCTCTAGAGGGATAGAATTAGTGGAATACACAGACACACACACACACACAGACACACACACAAATATACGAAGCGGAATTTATTAACTCACATGATCACAAGGTCTCACAATAGGCCATCTGCAGGCTGAGGAGCAAAAAAGCCAGTCCAAGTTCTGTAACTGAAGAACTTGGAGTCCCATGTTCAAGGGCAGGAAGCATCCAGCATGAGAGAAAGACTAGGCCAGTCTCTCTCTTCACATTTTTCCAGCCTGCTTATATTCTAGCTGTGTTGACAGCTGATTAGCTTGTGCCCACCCAGATTCAGGGTGGTCTGCCTTTCCCAGCACACTGACTCAAAAGTTAATATCCTTTAGCCACACCCTCACAGACACACCCAGGATGAATACTTTGTCTCCTTCAATCAGATCAAGTTGACATTCAGTATTAACCATTACAACTTGGAAGAAAAATAGATTTAACGGACTCACAGTTCCATGTGGCTGGGGAGGCCTCATAATTATGGTGGAAAGTGAAAGGTGGTTCTTACATGGCAGTGGCAAGAGTGAACGAGGGAGAAGTGAAAGTGGAAACCCCTTATAAAACCATCAGATCTCATGAGACTTACTACCACAAGAACAGTATGGGAATACTAAAACCACCACCATGATTCAATTATCTTCCACAGGTTCCCTTCCACAACACATGGGAGTAATTTATGGGAGTACAATTCAAGATGAGATATGGGTGGGGACACAGAACCAAACCATATTAAGCATGAAAACTCACTGCTAGTGGATCTGAGAGCAATTCAAAATATATTGACATTACAAATAAGCACTGTTTTTATCAAAGATTTTCACTTCTTACAATGCCTCCTAGAGAAACAAAATTAAAAAGTATAAAAATAAATAGGATGTTCGCTGTAGCAACATATTTATAGCAAAGAATAAAAACAATTCATTTATGTATTAGTAGAGGATTACTTAAATTATGGCAATTTCATTCACTATGTGGCATAGACATTTAAGAAATGTTTATTAAGCACTTAATATAATAAAGCTGGTTTTAATATAATTACATGAAAAGTTTCTGGAATAGTTCACTCTTTAAAAATGACTGGTAAAGTATAGAAAGATCCTAGTTTTGTGCTAAAAAACAAAACTAAATGTATTGAAAACTAGGAAGTAAAAAGAGTTTTCAATGAACCATGTTGCAGTAATTAGAAATATATTTATAGGAGAAAATATATAGGAATGTATATAGGAAAAAATGGATTCCTATATTATACCATCGGGTAGATTGAAGACTAAAAGGAAGAGAATCAATTTCTAAAACGTATAAAGTTAGTATGAATTAACATCATTATGCCCTCAGAATAGTGAATTATTTATTTAGCAGAACATAAGCAGACTGATTACTTTAAAAACTTTTTTAGGTCAAAAGATCTTCAGAGAAGAAGGCAGTGAGGCTCAAATCAGAAGAGTATATTTGGAACATATACAAGCTAAAGATTTGTTTTCTAGAATAAAGTACTTTCTAAAATCAGTAAGAAAGAGATAACCAGTAAAAATGGAAACGTAGAAAGCTATTCACAAAAAAATAAATAGTGTATGAGTCCATTTTCACACTGCTATAAAGAACTGTCCAAGACTGGGTAATTTATAAAAGAAAGAATTTTAATTGACTCACAGTTTTGCATGGCTTGGGGAGGCCTCCGGAAACTTAAAATCCTGGCAGAAGGCGTAGGGGAAGCAAGGCACTTCTTCCCAAGGCGGCAGGAAGGAGAATGAATGCAGGAGGAACTACCAAGCACTTAGAAAACCATCAGATCTTGTGAGAACTCACTTACTATCACGAGAACAGGATGGAGGAAACCAGCCCCATGATTCAATTACCTCCAGCTGTGGTAATTGAGATACTGCTTTCCTTGATATCTAAGTAATGTAATTTAGCTGTGCATTGTTAAAAGCGAAAACAACTAATTGCAAGCTTTGCAGGAGCCCTGGAAGAAAGAAAATATATTTTAAAGTAACAAAACTTACATATTGGCCAAAGCCCACATTGCATGTATGTGCAAAGTTCGTGCGCGCATATTCTCTCCATTTTAAATATATATGTATTGGCATCTTTCTATTGATTTTTGAGCTTCATTATGATTTCTGTTCCATTGTGATCTCCAGAATTCCAGAAACTTGTTTTTTTCACGATTTAAACTGAAGAATGAGAATGGTGCCTGGCTTTAAGTTTTCTGAAATTTTCTTTAAATGGTCCAATCTCCAATATTAGACGTAATATTCCTTGTGGTCAGTTATAACCCTTCTCTTTACTGCAACATCTAACACATGAGGGCTTAGAAGACATTTTAAAAAGAGACTCCATGAGGACTTTTTAATAAGATTATGAAAGTTTACCACCAAATTCCAAAAGATTAGCATATAACTTTCCCATCTTCTTGATATTATCTTTCCTCAAAATGGATTAATCCTAAAGCACTGTAAAAATGATTGTGGGCACAGGCACAGATTCAAAATTAAAATGAAAGACTATGTGCTCTAAGAAAGTTATATTAAAAGAGAGAAAGTATAATGAATGTTGGATTTAGAACTACCACTGCATTTTCTTTGTTCTACTCTTCCTGCCGTCAGCATTTGGATGATCCTACAGTGTCTACAGTAATTACAGTTTAAGATGATGCTTGTTGAAGTGATTAAAAATTTTTTGTGTGAAAGAAGAGGTAAAAATTAAGCTAAATGTTAACATTTGTAACATTTTAATCTCTTTTTTCCACATAGCATTTTTAACCAATTCAAGCTTCATTTTAAGCTAAAATTTCTACACACACACACTGCAAAAACACTTAGCTAAGTACTTTCCAGAATATTTTCTCTGCTCTGTAGATTTTAATTGGAAAAACTGTAAATGGTCAAATTAATTGAAAAGAAAATGCTGGGTAACACAAAATTAAAGAAATTTCTTAGCTGCAAGACTTTATAGAGCCTTTAATATGTTAAAGTGAATTATGACTCTTAAAAGTACAATGTAGATTAGAATCAAATAGCAACAGAAGTATCGTTCACAGCACCAGAATTTAGAGATTGCACATTTTTAAAGGGTGGTAAACATTTTCAGTTTACCACACAACAAATAGGATAGCAAATTGGAGGGAATATAGAAGAAAAGGTTTCTGTTGTTTTTTAACAGGCAATATTAAGACAGGCTTGAAGATCAATGGGCTTGATTCAGAAGAAGAAAAGTAAGAAAGAGGATGAGGTCTAGATTTCAAGTGAGGAAGGTGACTTAGAAAGAATTTGGGGTTCTTATTAACCTATAACAAGATGAAAAATAACGTGGGTAAAGATGCATCCAGGTGGATGGTTTTGTTGTTGGGAAGAGAGTCGTCTCTCATCTGATTGCAATTGTTCTGCTGCTTATAAGGAATGATCATCAGCTAGATGTGTCAGAAGGTTTTTGGAAAAAAGTTATGAAATGATCATCTTCAAGAGTTGGAAAATTAAACTTACTAGTAGGCATGGTAGAATTTTCTAAATTTAAATGTTCATTCGTCATTTGGAGAGATATTTTGAAAGTGGGTCCATTGGCAAGCTTCTGTTATTTTGGACCTTGGTTGATTGGGTGCAGGTGTAGAGAATGCAAATAGTTTGTTACTGATGAAATATTGCCAAGAAAGTGGAACAGGAGGAAAGAAGGGGCAAATAAGTTAAACTTTTTGCAATGAAGAGTTATAATGCTTACCTTAAAATTTTTTTTGGCAAAATGGGAGTTGAGGGTTTGAATGGTGGGGAGAGACAGTTAAAAACGGGTAGGAGCAATAGATTGAAGATTTTCATTGTCATCAAACTGCTACCATAAGGGTACTAGTATAAGTGACTCATTATGCTCAGGTAGGTTATCACAGGAGGTAACTAGGTTATATATAACCATATTTCTTTTTTTTAATATATATATTTTATTGTGTTTTAGGTTTTGGGGTACATGTGAAGAACATGCAGGATTGTTGCATAGGTACATACATGGCAATGTGGTTTGCTGCCTTCCTCCCCATCACCTATATCTGGCATTTCTCCCCGTTATCCCTGCCAACTCCTCACCCCCTGCTGTCCCTCCTCTAGTTCCCCCCTGCAGACCCCAGTGTGTGATCTTCCCCCTCCCTGTGTCCATGTGTTCTCATTGTTCAACACCCACCTATAAGTGAGAACATGCAGTGTTTGATTTTCTGTTCTCGTGTCAGTTTGCTGAGAATGATGGTTTCCAGGTTCATCCATGTCCCTACAAAGGACATGACCTCATCAATTTTTATGGCTGCATAATATTCCATGGTGTATATGTGCCACATTATCCCTGTCCGGTCTATCATCGATGGGCATTTGGGTTGGTTCCAGGTCTTTGCTGTTGCAAACAGTGCCACAATGAATGTATGTGTGCATGTGTCTTTATAATAGAATGATTTATAATCCTTTGGGTGTATACCCAGTAATGGGATTGCTGGGTCAAATGGAATTTCTATTTTTAGGTCCTTGAGGAATTGCCACACTGTCTTCCACAATGGTTGAACTAATTTACACTCCCACCAACAGTGTAAAAGTATGACTATATTTCTTAAATGCCTTGTTGTCTGGACTCAGTCACATTGAGCAAAGTATATAAAACTAAGTTTGCTCAAAGCATTGTTATTTTTGGCATTGATAATTGCATCTTTTGGATAATCTTAAAATCAAGGAGAACCAATTTGGAGTCAACAAATTGTAAAACTATTGAATATTTGGTGGAAAACAAATTTTAAAATCTTTGTACCTATATTTCCAATACCTATCTTATTGAAGTGTTAACAGGATCCTTAACATTTCTAGAAAGCAAGAGATATAAACTGGAAACAAGCTCCACAATACCCGTTATCCAGGTGTGTGGTTTTGTTGTTGGGAAGAAGAGTTGGCTCTCACCTGATTGCAATTGTTTTTCTTCTTATAGGGAATGATCATCAGCTAGATGTGTCAGAAGGTTTGTGGAGAAAAGTTATGAAATTATCATCTTCAAGAGTTGGAAAATTAAACTTACTAGCAGGCATGGTAGAATTTTCTCAATATAAATGTTCATTAGTGATTTGGAGAGATATTTTGAAAGTGCATCCCATTAGCAAAGTTTTATTATTTTGGGTGTTGGTTGATTGGGTGCAGGTGTAGAGAATGCAAATAAGTAATATTGTATTAATATGTGCATTATGCGATTGATATTTTATTAAAGATGAAGGTTTTGTTTTGTTTTGGTGAACTAAAACATATTTAAATATACACATAAATTTCCTCTTAAGTTCACTGCCCCAAACCTTCTTGTGGACTTAAGCCTTAAACTTTTTTATCTTATAAATGTTTTTTTAGGAACCCTGAAAGTTGAACAGAGAATGTACCATCTGATAATTTCAATTATTTTTCTAGTACATAATGAAGGACAGGTATAGTAGAATATGAAATTAATTATCAGGTATGTCAAACTGAACATATAAAAATAACGAGGAAATTGATCACTTCTGGGAAAGTGATTTGATAGATTTTATGGACTTGCTCCATACTTGCTTGTTTTCTGTCATACTGCAAAGACTGAAAATCAAATGTCTATGTGTCCTAGAGGAATTGAGACTATATTAATTTTTTAGAATATAGGGCTTTAAAGAAGAATAAACTAATATTAATTAGAAACAATAAAAAGATTCTGAATTCCAGGAAAAGATAAATGTATCGACAATGACTCTCTCCTTATCTATAGTTATTTAATGAGAATTTACTTAACATTTCAAGATGTTCCTTAAAGATGCATTTTACGCACATGAAACTTGTTCAAGTATCCTAATATGCTGTGTTTCATTAGGTGCAAAATATGTTAACTTAGTTCACTGGCTCAGAGTGAATTTTGTGGCTATTTATGTGTCATCATCTCCCTTAGGTAGAGATAAGGCTGATTAGATTGGGTGGTAATGAAGTGTTAGGAATTTAATAGACTCATTTATATAAGTTGGCAAATTATGCAATGATTCAAGTAAAACTACACCACACAAATTTAGAAGCTCAATTTATTCTTGGATGCGCCTCTCAATTTGTAAGATATTGCAATTAAGAGTCAGTATGTGGTGGGAATATGGTAGTCTGTCTAGTCAGGCAAACTTGGAGTAGAATCCATACTCCATCATTCATGAGACAACTTACTTGAGACTTTTGAATATCTATTTCCTTGTCTTTAAAATGAATATGATTTTATATACTTAACAGTCCTTGCGTGAGAATTAAATGAGATACTATAGAAAAAAGGCCTTGCTGAGTTCCATTTAGGTCTTTCACTGTATGTTAACTGGTCCTGAGCAGTCAGAATAGGTTCAGCCATAATAATAAATCTTTATAGTATTTAATATGTCTCACAAATAAGGTGTTAATTATAAATAGCAAATTCAAATAATTACTCTGACATGAAGAATTCCACAGTAATATGGAGTAATTATATATACTTATGAAAAGCTTATTAATTGCTTTTTCTTAAATTATTTATATCTCCTTCTCTCAAATATACAGGATTCCACTAAACCAATAAAGAGTTTAACCTCAACTTTTGCTTCCTACTGTTGAATGGCATCTTCAAAGGATTTGGTCCTGATGTTTTCAGGACCAAATCCTTTGAAAGATGCCATTAGACTTGTCCATTAGATAGCACTACAATTCTTTCATTTTTTTTCTATTATCACTTACTAAATCCCAAGGCACCTGAGTCATGGTTATCATCATCACCCACTTGAATTGTGAAATAACCTCTTAAGTGTTCTCTTGACAATCTGCATTCAAGAGCTCAGTGATTCTTTTAAACCTCACATCAGAATAATATTTTCTTCCCATTTAAATTATGTCAATTACTTCTCATTGCATTTAGAATGAATTCTTCCAGTGTGGCCTATGAAGACCTCCATGGTCTGGTCCTACCTATCTCTGCAAGTTTATTTGGATCCATTCCTCCTATCCCTCACTATTCTTCTGACGCTAGGGTGTTCTTTCAGTTCCTACAACCTAGTGAAATCTCCCATATCACAGGGCCATGGCATATGTTGCTTTCTGCCTGAAATGGTCATTCTTGGGTTCTTTAAATAATTATTTCCTTCTCAGCCTTTAGTTCTCAGCATGAAAAATGTTATCTCTACTGAAAGGTCTTTCCTTATTACCATATCTAAATGAGGTCTCCTCTTGCTTTCCTTATTATATGATTCTACGTGGTACTTTTATGTTATTTTATTTTGTTGTTGTCTTGTGTTTTATTTTTGTTACCTATAGGTGTTACCCACTAGAATATATTCTACAGGAAGGCAGGACTACACCTATCTTGTTCACCTTTGTATTTCCAACACTGAATTGTCAAATTACCTGGGTGGTGGGTGACGGATATATAAATTCATGTGCAGTGGGAGATAGGGACACTGATGTTACAGAAACAAAGAAGCTAGTCCTTATTAACTGCAATTACAAAAACTATATTCAGGTGCTGGTTTGGATAGAAGAAACAATTCCAGGTTTGTTGACACTAAGGAATCTCTTACCAATCCAATTTATTATTCCTATATTCTAGAAAATTTATTCTACACCTAAGTATATTCCATGTTTAATGAAGAAATAAATTGACCAGATAATATTTCATTTGGGTCTATATTTCTCACCTAATGTTCTGATGGTCTCAATAATCTAGTGTTTATTAGGAAAGTTTGAATCTGTTTGTAGCTTCATATTCTCTGGGAAAACAACCCCAATTTCCCAATCCTCTTCTAGCCTGCTTCCACTCCCCTGGGAGAGATTAAGCTACAACCCTATCTTTGCCCCTAGGCAAAAATGTCTTCGAAAAATTATAAGAAATTGTATAAACCTTGCTGTGCAGGTAAAGTTTGTCAGATCGGATTGGCACATCCACACAAGCAAACCTGTTAGCTTTGCTTCTTTACAGAGATCATATAGCAAAGCAAAGCAAAGCAAAAAGAAGACTATGTCTATGGGCAAATAACAGTGTGCCTGTACACACGTAGCTTTTTGCAAGCAGAGCTAACAAGTTTCAGTATCCAATTTGGTATATTTGAATGAGCAAACACAAATGTATTAACTAGTATTAACAGAAGTTAAATAATTTCAGATTATTGCCCAAGTGGAAATGCTGCTTGACTGGATATTAACCAGTGTGAACTATTAAAATGTGTATCCAACTAATTAAAATTAATGTCCCAAATTATATTTCAAAAGATTCACTTGAAACCTCAACAATCTGTATCTATTTTAGATATATATTAGAAAAATATTTTTACTAGCAAAACAAGATTTTTCTTTAAACAGATATAATTACCAAAAGTTGTCTGCACTGGGATTAAACATCATATGGGTCACTGATTTTGTTTCTACTCTTACTAGTTTTATATACCCCTTGGTGAGAAAGGTATTTCCCTCAAAGTGTTCAACACGGCAGCTCTTAGATGTTTAGAAATGTTCTTATGAATGGAACAATGGTCCTTTGTGAATCAACATTTTAGTAGCCTCAAGAGTGAACATTGAAAGCTGACCTGCTCCCTCTTTAAGTTCTCTGTGTGTGTGTGTTTTTTTTTTCTGGAAAGCAGTCTGGGAAACTACATCATAGACTTTGGAGTCACGCCGATTTGGGCTCAATTCATGGAGCATCACTTTTTAGGTATATCATACTCTATGCTTCATTTTATCTATTAGTAGGGATGAAAATATATACTTTATTACGTATTATTGTGTATGTATTGTGAGGACCAAATGAGATAATGTATATGTGTCTGATCCAGAATCAAAATTATTAATGGTATCCTGTTTTTATTCTTGGGATAGCAGAATACCTTGAAAACAGATGAACTAACTTATGTAAGATTATGAAGATAAGTAGTGCGTTAAGCTATTTGTCTTTCTGTTTACAGTTTACATGCATTTCTTCTTCCTTTATCCTGACTACGTCACTTCCTTTCTTCATATCCAACACTTGAAACTTGCTTTCTGTTGGATTTTAAATTCAGAGTTGCAGGAATATTGATTTACATTTATTGGCTGACATTTTCTTCTGCCATGTTCCCCTTTTAGCCTCCAGGAGCATACAAAAGAACGTCTATGATAAATAATTTGAAATGTATCTTACTTTGACAATGACACTTACAGTAAACTTAGATATACATCTAGTTTAAGACAAACGTTGTGTGTATTTTATATGGATATATTGTTAACCTATTCTGACTAGAATTTTCCCCTAGAACGTAGTATATCAAATGTATATTACAATCTGAAAACCATTGCAATTAGAAATACAAATATTGAAAATTTTAACAAAAAATGCATGCCCAAAGAAAGCAAATTCACTATTACAGGTAACATTTACAAAGCCTACATTCTAGCAGGCTTTTGGTGAAGCCTGTTTTGTATATTCTATCATTTAATTCTCACAACAGCACTGTGAGGTATGTACTATAATTGTTGTAGATTACAGAGGAGGCCAATGAGACTTAGACAAGCAGATTCAGTAACTTTGTTTAAGTCCTACAAGGGGAAGAGCTAGGACTCAATCCTGATGGGCCCCCGTGCCTTGGTTCCTTCTTCTAATCAGTAATTACTTTCTCCATGGTACATACCCTCCACTCACAATTTAATGCAATCACTGCTGTGACTTGAAAACAGATGTACACATGCTGGTTACGTACCTTTGATGAAAAGTATTGAGTTGAACCTAGCTGAGCGCCTGCTTAGAATTCCTGTATATCCATGTAGGAGATTATTTTCTTATGCACAGTTTTAAAGTTAATGCATGATTAAATGATTGATTGATTTATATATTGAAATTTGCATGCTAGTGTACTATTGTTTGTATTTTCTTCTCAGTACTAGTGAATTTGATTATCTTAAATACTGGTTTATATTTGCTACTCATTTGAGGTTTTCCTTTTCTGCCCTACTTCCTCCTTTTTATCATTTCCCTATTGTTTTCCTGCTTTACCCATGCTATGAAAGAGCTCTTTGTATTAGGTCAAACCATATGTGATTACTATTCTTGTCTATAAAAAATGTATGATTTCATAGGATGGAATCTAATTTTCATTGATATTAAACCTTTTTAGTTTTAGATGTGTATATCTTTTTTATTCTGTTGTCTACATTAACATTGTCCCTTTATTTTTAACAGAAATCATTCATTTTAATATAATCAAATCCATTAAATTTTTTAATGTATGATTTCTGTTAAGAAGCCCTTTCCAGTGCTAGTTGCACAGATGTTGTCAAATGTTTTCCTTTCTCATTCAGGCTATCAATCCTCCCAAAGTGTGCTTTTGCGAATGAGACTCAGTTCTATTTTTCTATATATAACTAAAGAGTTTTCTAGACACCATGCATTTTTATCAGTTATTTTCCTTCTTTGTTTTACAAGATTGCCTGGTCATGTATTCTTTTCTCCTATGATTATAGGATTAGCCAATAACATCCTTTTTTCTCTTCTGAATGCTATGACTCATTCCTTCTCTTTGCTCTCTTTCTGAAACCAAAATTAATTTTTTAAACCCTTAACTCTTTCATATTAATTTTAGTATATATTGTTCATGTCTAGGAAAAATCTGGATGGATTTTTGCACTGAAATCATATAATTAGTACATTAATGAATTACTTAATATCAAATTAATATAAAATATGATAAAGCTATTAATATTTGATATATTTATAATGTGACTTCAATTTATCCCATTTATGGATACGGTATATCTCTCCATTCTTTGGATAATTTTATTTTTTTTTTCTTTTTAGACAGGATCTTACTCTATCACTCAGGCTGGAGTCCAGTGGCACAATTTTGGCTCTCTGTGACCTCGCCCTCCTTGGCTCAGGTGATCCTCTCACCTCAGCCTCCTGAGTAGTTGGGACTACAGACACCTGCTCCCATGTCAGTCTAATTTTTTTTCTTCTCTTTTTCTTTCTTTTTTTTTTTTTTTTTTTTCAGATGGAGTCTCGCTCTGTCACCCAGGCTGGAGTGCAGTGGCACTATCTCGGCTCACTGCAACCTCTACCTCCCCGATTCAAGCAATTCTCCTGCCTCAGCCTCCTTAGTAGCTAGAATTACAGGTGTGTGGCACAACGACTGGATAAAAGCTTTTGTATTTTTAGTAGATACAGGATTTCACCATGTTGGTCAGGCTGGTCTCAAACTCCTGACCTCATGATCTGCCCACCTTGGCCTCCCAAGTGCTGGGATTGCTGGTGTGAGCCACTGCACCTGGCCTAATTTTTATATTTTTTTGTAGAGATGGAGTCTTGCCATGTTGCCCAAGCTGACCTCAAATTCTTGGGCTCCAGTGATCCTTCTGCCTCAACTTCCCAAAGTGTTGGGATTATAGGTGTCAGCTGCTTTGCCCATCCATTTTAATATCCTTCATTAAAGTATGAAAATATTCTCTTTAAAGGTTTTATTCATTCTTTGTTAATTTAATTCCAACCTGATGTGATCATGAGATAATTTTTTATATACCCAATATTACAAATGTAGATAATATCAAATGTTAACACAAAAGTGGAGAAATAACTGGAACGTGCTGCTGGTGGGAGTGTAAATTTGCACAGTGACTCCAGAAAGCAATCTGGAAGCTCTTAATAACTTCAATATGCATGTATCCTTTGTAAGAACATTTCACTCCTGGACAAACTAATGCACAAGTCAATGAGGAGACATGACAGGCACAAGGATATTGATCCCAGTGTAGTTTGTGGGAATGACGAGCAGAATGCAAACAACAAATACATGATATTGGAGGATGTACGTTACAGAATATTATGTAGTAGTTATTAGCAAACATTTCAGCAACATTATATTTTTTACAGGTGAGAAAATAGAAAGCTATGAGATCTACAAACATAGTCTTATGTAAATTAGCAAAACATAGACATAAAATCCTATTAAATGTTTTATTTAGGCATTCTTTGAGGACATCTTTGAATCATATAACCAGATCAGAGATTAGAAAAGAAGAAAAATAAAAACAAGAGGAGGATCTTACAAATGTTGTTGAGGATAATGTGTACTGAATTGGAACTTAGTTCATCTATTCTTTGTACTTAAAGAGAGAGAATTTTTTGATAGGTTGTACAAATCCTATTGTGGGATGGGAGGAACATGCTAGTCACTTTCGAGCCTCAAAAACCTAGTAGTGAGAGTTTCTATTACTTACTTTACTACTACTTCATAATTAGGATTCCTGTAAACCCCAGGTTGAATTACGATTTTCAGTATAACTTGTGGGCAGAATTTCACTAAAAGATGGTACAAATGGTTTGAGTACAAATATTTTACTCAAGTCTTTTCTAATACACTCTAACAACACATAACTTGATTATAGATTTGTGAGCTCTAAATGTTAATGAAGTCAATTCTTCCAAAGATGTTTCAAAATGTAGCTCCTGCCTAAACAGAACTTGGCCTGACATGAAGTATTGACTAAGGCAGCTTATTGTCTTTGACAGACATTTTAGCTCCTTTAGGATACAATTAAAAGAAAGTTTTGAAGGGAAAAGATAATTTGCTGACATGTTAGCAGAAATAAAATGGGTTAGATTATCAGAGAATACTCCATCATTTCCCACTTGCCACTAGTGCCCCTTTGTGACACCACATTTCTACACACACCTCTCTCCATAAAGCACCCAAAATTATAATATTCACAAGGCCAAAGCCACATCTGTATTGTTTGCTGTTTTTTAATCTCTGGAATATTGCTCACTAACTAGTAAGCTCAGACCAAATATTTGTTAAAATTGAAACAAGTAATTGAGGTTAGGTCAAATATCTGGATCATCTTAACACGATATAGCATTATTATTACTTAACTTGGATTTATATTTTCAGCATCACATCTTAACATAGACTAAAAACTGCTAAAATTATCATAAATTTAATAGTTAACAAAAGTTTGTTTACACTGCTAAACCTTAAAGTAATATTTGAAATGGAAGAAAAAGAGCTGTGTTTTGTCATCGGTTAGGATGAACTCTTGGCCACATTGGTGTTGTGTAATGAACCTATCAGCTGTCAAATCAGTATAATCACCTAAGCCTACGTGGAGCACATGTTAACAAGCAGTATCAGACCTGTTTGGTTGATATTCTTAGGGAGACTTGATAGTGTTAAAATAGCATGAAAAGGGTAGTAAATTATGTAGAAAATGAACCTCACCCTAAAAGACTTTGAGAACTAGATGCTTTAATTCATTGCTTTATTGAATCACAGATTTATTTATCAAATATTTGGGTACCTGCTACATGCTGAGCATTGTGGTTCTTGCTGGGAATACAGAAATGGACAGAAAGATGGAGTTTGTACCCACATAGAGATGGTAGACTAGATGAAGATACAGATGCTTAACTAATCACAAATATATATATATATATATATATATATATATATGATAGGTACAATTTTAGAAGTAAAAAGATACTGTAGAGTAGATAAAGTGTCTCATACAGTATGTGAGGTTATAAAAATCATTTTAGAGGAAGTACTCAATAAATGAGACATAGAGGTTAAACTAGGTTAGACAGAAAAAAGAGAAAGGAGGAAGCAAAGAGAACAATCTCTACAGAGGGATCAGGCTTGAAGACAAGCAAGACTTGGCTTGTTTAAGGAAATAAAATCTATACCTTTTACTACCTCATTAAATGACACTAGACAAATCATATGTGTCTAAAGGTGAATAGTGCTATTTAGTTTGCACAGAAGAAACCATTCAGGAGAAAAATGTGTCTAAAATTCTGGATAAACATGAACTTTCACGCCCAATTAAGCAAAATCAATCTCAGGAAAAAATCATTTCAGGTTTGCTACCTCTCCCTAATCTCACATAATTTATTTGTTCACAGACTGCTCCATTCTAGAAGCAACTAAAATGAAACATTTCCTTCCTAATACACTTGACACATTTACTAGACAATAAAGGACTGTTTGGGTTTTTATCTGCCGAAAATATTGGAGAGAGAAGTTTTGACTGTACGAAACTTTTTTAAAGCTTCCCATTCACCTTATCCACCAGATGGCCTCTCTCTCCTTCCCTCTGTCTCTCTCTATCTACCTGTATATACACACACACACACACATATAAATATGATGACAACATATTTAATCGTAGAGATTATATTCGTATAGTATGAAACATTAACATATACATGCAATACTTCACTTTTTATAATAGTTTGACTAGCCACTAGAAATGTGTATATTGGAATTTTTCATTTCAGTTTAATTTAGATTTATGTCAGTAAAGGAAGATTTCTTGCTGGCTTACATAACTGGTTTAAAACTGCAGACATCATTCTCATAGTTATCTAAACTTTTATTCTATAATCTATGTTTACTTTTTTGATTTTTTACATCTCATTAATTTAGCGAGGCGGATACTTGCAAATGAAATGTCATAAAGTTATTTCAAAGCCAGAGTGAGCTGTTTTCATATATTTTATGAAATCATGATAGCCCTGCTTCAGAAATATAGTCTAAACCTGTTTATGTTTCTTCTGTCCAAACCACACACAGGACTTATTTGAATGAGCAAGTGCTTCCTCACTGGTCTGGGCCTGGAATATTCTTCTCCAGGGGCATAGTTGTCCCTAGTTATTTGCAAAGTTGCCTCCAACATCACCTCCTTGGTGAGAAATTCCATCTTCTGCTTATATGAAGTTTCTTAATCAGTCACTCTCTTATGTTTGTTTGGTTTATTTCCACAAAAATGTATGATTTAATCTTGTTTATCGGTTATTTACAACACCCCCACCACTAAAATCTCCGAAGTGACCTCTGCCTTGTTCTCCTCACCCTTGTATGCTTAATGCCTACGACAGATTGGAGAGGTATTTGTTGAAGAGATCAGTGAGATGTCAGGCAGCCTATGACTGTAACAGGTCATTTTACAACCTCTGAACCCTTAGGTCCCATATTAGGCAAAGCCCTTTTGTAAAATAAAATTACCACAAGATATTAGATGTTATAAGAACTTTTTGTGTATTCATGGAAACAAACCACTTAAATTCTCCACTATTCCAGCAAAATACATATACAAACGTGTGCACGTGTGCTTGAGAGCACACAGGCAAGAATGCACTGTCAAACACTTTCTCCAACTGATGCCTTCAAGTGTGGGGAGTATGAATTGAGTCAAATTGTCATGTTTGACTCTGGGATACCGAGAATGCCGAGTCTCTAGTATACTTCTGGGGGACCAAGAGTTGGGTTGGGTAATTTGTCGATTCTGCAGTTGGTCATTTGTTGATTCTGCACATTTGTTGATTCTGTGTTTATTTTAGGAAGGGTAACTACATAACTGAGAAAACGGACAAAGTTCTACACGAGCTCTGTTGCTTTGCTTGCCTCTGTCCTCATCTACTCCTTATTCTGATCTCACGATTTATTTGTTCTCACATGATTTATGTTCAAAAAAGGGAGTATTAAATTGTTTAGTCAGAGGGAGAAGCATGACGAGCCCTGAGCTAGTCCATAGGTCATCAGGTTAGTGTATTTTTAAAGGAAGGATCCCATACTGGGTAATGTTTATTTGACTGCTTCTCTTCCAAGAATCCAGGAATATAAGTGACCTCCAAGAAGTGTTTTTCTTTTTTTTTTTTTTCTCTTCTCTTACAAACAGAGGTTTTATTGCGTTTGGTCCACAGTTGGGTTTCACATTATCTCATGGCGCAGGGCCTCTAGGTGAGGGTCTCTATGCAGTACTTGGCGGGCTGTGTTGCCCGAGGAGATGGAGCAGTATAGCTGGTCAGGCCCAGATGGGGGAGGAGGAGGGCTGGGGCTCCTGAAAACCTACTGAGGGGCCGGGCGCAGTGGCTCACGCCTGTAATCCTAGCACTTGGGGAGGCCGAGGCGGGGGGATCACCTGAGGCCAGGAGTTCGAGACCAGCCTAGGCCACCATGGTGAAACCCTGTCTCTACTAAAAATACAAAAATTAGCCAGCGTGGTGGAGCACCTGCAGTCCCAGCTACTTGGGAGGCCGAGGCAGGGGAATCCCTTGAGCAAGGGAGGTGGAGGCGCAGTGAGGGAAGACGGCCCCACGGCACTCCAGCCTGGGCAACAGTAACAGCTAAAAAAACCCACTGAGGCTCCCGGGAGGGCGGGGTAGCACAGAGATGGGGTCAGGCTTGGCCCCAACAACTCAGAATTCCGCTTCCTTGTACAGGCCTCAGTTTCCCCACCAGGCCCCGGGGCAGGTCCGAGGGTCCGAGGGAAATCCAGCCACTTGGGAGAAGAAGTGTTTTTCTTTATGCCTCTCCGTCTTTCTTTTTTTTTTTTTCCTTCTATCTCTTTCTCTTCACTTTCCTGAGTGTGCTGGACACTGTGGTATAGTAAAGACCAAAATTTAGTTTCAAAAGAAGGTTAGAGACTTGATTAATCATGAGACTCATTGTATAGGTGCTGTCATCAAGCCTGACCACATTTTGCACTGAAGGAGACTTTAAAGAAAGGTCTTACTTGTCATTTATTGGTTATTTTCATGTGTATCCCAAGGAAACTCTGTGGGCAGCAGGGGTGACTGGCAGAGCAAAATTTAGAATTTCAGAGCCCTTGGCTACAAAATCATTAAATGCTACCAAAATCCGACCTCTGCCCTAATGCTTAGAATAACGGCACCGTATTTCTGGAGATATCCTTGAAATCCACAACCACCTTAAAATAATTTTTAAATTGCATTTGGTTTAATTCAGGGTTTGTTTTTGTTTGTTCATTCATTTAGTTTCCTAATTTATTCTTATTAAAGGAAACATTCTCCTAGGAAAAAACAGTGCCTTGCACACTCTAGGCTCTTCTATGAGACATTCTCAAAACCAATATTAGTTTTTCTTCTATGCTTTCTCATTATAGAAAGTAGTTAAAAAGGAAATAAAAATTTCAGAACACACCTAACCTAATTTTGTAACTTAGCTTATAATAGCATAATTTCTAATTTATTTTTATAACTTTTACTGATTTCTCTTTTGTGTTATATTCCCAAACTGTCTTTAGATAAATAAATATTCTCTTGTTATTTCAGCTCTGTATTATATGTATCCCTACTGCACTAGTCTGCAATCACTCCAAATGACGCATTTGGTCCCTTTGCTACTTGGAATCCTGGATCTTCGTTCCCCAGTTCAACATTTTAAGGTTCAGTGATTAAGCTTTCTACTTTTCCTAATGGGAATCAGCATTCTTAACTTTGGAATATTAGCTAACCATTATCAAGATTATGCAATGTTCTATGAATGGTATGGATTACTACTCACATATATTCTATTAGTTTTCTTCTAGCATAAAAGAGTTGCATAAACTACTTCTTTCATGATATAATGTTGATCTTTAAATTCTACCATTATTTATGAGATCATTTTCAGTCTTTAAGTTTTGAGATATTTTAAAACTTTCAAATAACCTTAACATCTGGCACGATTCAAGCACTGACTTTCAGTTTCTAGACTCTTTAGTGTTTGAGAGACTGGCATGAAGAAAATAGAATGGTTGATAGGTTCGGCCTGGGCTCTAGTACAGCCTGTCCAGCTCACACTGTTGTAATGATCCAACTCTGCAAACAGTTTAAAAGATTAAGGCACATAATTTATTTATAGGTTTGATCTGCTTTTCCTTTTTATTAAGATCATGCTACACCCATTCTTTATTCCTTCTCACAGGACCTGAGTTCTACCCAAGTCATCATCTGCCTTCAGTTCCCTGTCTGCCCAGAGAGGTACGCCTCTCTAAAGGCGAGGCAACCTGTGTCCCTGAAGGATGGTATTAATTCCTTTTGTTAGAAACAAAAGCCATGCTGTTATTTTGATTACTCTGTTGCCCACTGTGGAAACCATTTGAAATACATTTGATGCTCATTCATAGCATCTGTACTACCCTCTGTGAAGAGCAGTTTTTCTCCTCCTTCTTTTTGTTGGGCCGTATTTTCTATTTATGTAGCTGCTACCTCCAGCTTCCTGTTGGAAAATAAATGTGTCTTTGTTTCTAAAATGACAGTCTCTAGCCAAGCACAAATATTAGATTTCCCCCAAACCCTAGAGAAAGAGCAAGAGAGAGAAAGATATTTGTAAGTTCAGCACCCAACTCAGAATCTATGCTGTCAAAAAAATAAAACATGTCTTCAAAGAAAATTAAAATGTAAAAAATGTTCACAAATACCAACTAATAAATACAGCTGAAACAACACTGAAATAATTCATCAGCAGGTCCATGTCAACTACATTCTCATGGCTAACTTATCATTGAGAGTTAGGGGCCTGGGGACCAATCACCAGCAGCAGCATTGACCCCTCTTTAACATGTGGTGCCTAGGATGATGCTCCCAGGAGACCACATGAGACCTATGATTGCACAATTTGAAATAGTGTCTCTCTCTAACTTCCCTGTAGGCACTGCTAAATTAAGCAAAGCTTCTGATCTGCTGCAGTCTTATGAATACAGATGGCTGCCTCTCCATGGGTTGTGTGTTAAACAATACTAAACATTGTTGGGTCTCTCCCTCACTAACTCACTCTTTCATTTTGTAGCACTTCATCATTGGTATCGAACATTTCCCCACTTTATTTCTTGGTCTTTGACCATAAACACAATTTTATTCCTGTGTCTTTTTCTAGAGATAAAAAAGGAAAATAAAAAATATTAATTCTCTTTCTGAAAGCTAGCACTCTAATCTTTGGAAAGTATGAACACACAACCGTAAGGTAAAATGAATGTAATTACCTAGTCTACTAGGTGGATCCACAAAAATATCTGGCCGGTGGGTGAATGAGAATCACCTAGACTTCCTACTAGATATAAATCTTAGGAGTTGAGAGATGAGTCAAGAGTATCATACTCTTCTGACATTGACTGTTTTTACTGGACATTAATTAATTTGAAACTTCACTATCCGTTTATTGTATGAGTGAATGTATGTGTGTCTGTGAGCACGCACATGTGCAACAGAGGCTGCCAACGGCATGCTGTTGTGCATCATTTACATTACGTACTTCATTGCTTTAGATGTGTGAACTGAGAAATGCTTCATTTGGAGAAGCTTCTAGAGAACGACAGGTTATGGCAAACTCTCTGGAAAGTTATGCAAGCCCTTCATGCTACAGGATGATCTGGCACAGGAACAACATGTATTTGGTATGTAAATACAACAAAGGCGGAGTTCATTTAAGATGGATACGTTATGCTGATATTTTGGAAGGAAACAATAAATTCTCAGCTCTAACTTCAATTGAAATCAATATTGGATTAGAATAGTTTTGTATTTATATTTCATTTTTAATGGAAAGATTTACCTTTATGATATTATCTCCCTGACATGCCAGTTAATTATGGGATTGGCTAAGTGTTGCAAGTAAGGATTTCTAGTTATTTATAACATGTGAAATGATCTGTTGACATATTAAAGTGAAGTTGAAAGTTAAATATTAGCTTATTGTATTGTAGCTTATTAGCTTATTGGCACTGAAAATGCACTGCACATGTGGATGCAGTTGTGATCAGAGCCTCTGTGTATCAACAGAGCTAGGAAGCTTCAGCTGAGTTCATGTAACAGATCCCAGTGAATTCTTACTTCCTCTGTGCTGGAACACTGTATGCATCTTTGGGTATTCCAAAATTATATTTTCCTCTGCCCACATTTCTGTGAATTACAACAGAAGAGGAAAGATTAAGGTCAGAGCAGCTGTCTTTAAATCTGGAAAAGCCAGATGCTGCTGATTATCTATGCATATAAACTAGTTTAAGAAAAATTATTAAAATGCTTTTTATCCCAAATGGACACAGAGTAAGTCAAAGGACAGAAATTAGTAATGATATTTTCAGAATTACTGCGGAAATAATTATGGTCTCATTTCTCCTTATTTCTCCAAATGGTAAGCATAAATACTATTTTAAGTTGTTCTTTTCATTTAGCCATAGAGTAGTATTCTATTTTCATCCGCATTTGAATTTCTGGAGCCAACATTATACATTCAACCTTTTGAAGATTTACTCTTGATTTTCAAATGTAGGAGTTCTCATGTACTGAGTAAGAAGTATTTTAGCTCTGTGACATCTGTAATTTCTTCTTACATTTTTCGTCCTGCAATAGGGATCACAAACTGACAGCGTTTTGAGACATATGTGTAAGCAGATATTTATTTTTACTTACGGACTGTTATTTTAAAAACTAGAATACTATCTTTAGACTGAGTATGAAGCCTCCAGTTTGACATATTCCCACTAGATCCTGGTGTTTTTTTAATTGGACTATTTCATTCATTTATGTTCTCTCTCTCTCTTGTCCATGTAACCAATTGAGTTTGAAAAGCTTTTGAAGAGCTTTGAGAATCTTTTACTTTCCTCACACTGCTCTTTTGACTGGCTTAAATCATAATATGTAAGAATATAAGAATCATTTTGACTTTTTAAAACTTCTGTCTTCCCATGACTATTTTTAACAACAAAGCAAACACACACACACAGACACACACACACACACACGAAACATATCGTGTAATCTGAAATATTCTTGTACTCTTTAAAAATGGTTTGTTACATTTATTATCACTGAGTAAAAAAAATTAAACACCTCTTCCTAGAGGATTAAAGATTAGTATCTTTGTTTTCCTTAAATATGATCTCTAAAAAGAACATAAACTGAGGTGCAAGTTAATTCTCTTAGAAAATTATTTTATCATCCAATTTCAAGATATAACATTTATTCACCAAACAAAAGTATTTGAGCCCCAACTATATTCCAGGAGTAGTATAGATAACATTCCTACTTTCAAGACCTTACATTATACTGAGAAGAGATAGTCAATAAACACAGTGGTAATCTTGAGTAGAAGATAATGAAACAGAACCCTGAGGCTAGAAAGTGATAAAGGGCTGCTACTATTTGACATAGGATAGTCAAGAAAGACCTCTCCAAATGAAGTGACACTTGAACAAAAGTCTAATTGAATTTTTCTAGGAAGAGGAAACAGCAAGTGCAAATGTATGCCTTGAGGCAAAACATGCCTTCATGTGTATGGAAAAGAACACAGAAGTTAGTAAGGCTGTGGAAATGTGTAGGAGGATCTATTGGTGGGGAAGAGAGAAAGACAGAGAGAGGGATGGGGGAGGGGTGGATCACATAGGTCTTCATATTCCACTGTAAGGATATGGTTTTACTTTGAATGAGATGGAAGGACCTCAAGAGGTTTTAACCACAGGAGTAACATGATACAGCATCTTGCTTTAAAAGGATCACTGAAGCTTGTGGGCACATGTATAGCAGGGCAAATATTGAAATAGGTAGACTGGTTAAAAGGTTATTAAAATAGTGAGGTGAAAGACAAGAGTATACCAAAATGGGTAGGTAATTTTGAAGGTAGTGAGTAGTCCGATTATAACATATTTTGAAGTTAAAACTGGTAAGATTTTCTGATGTATTGGAGGTGGGAAGTGAGGAAAAGAGATGAATCAGGGAGACTTCCAGGCTTTTAACACAAGCAACTGGAAGGAAGAGGGGCCACACATTTGTGCTATAGCTGGCCTAGAGTTAGAACCTGAGCGGCGCCGTTTTATAAAGAACAAAGCTATGTTTTGAATGGGTTGTAATGGCTGCCCCACTCTCCTCGCAGTGACTGCTGGCCTTTGGCTTCTGTGCCTGAGGCTGCTAGTTTGCTCTGCAAACTATCTACCTTTCTTATCAGTAACAGCCAGAATTGTCAGCCTTTGTGACTACAATAGCAGCCCAAGCTAATTCTCATCCTGGTCCCTGTGCCCTGTAATAAATAACTAAGATCTGTTCTTTACAATACTGCCCAGAAGATGTGCAAGCTAACGCTTATCTTAACTTCTGTAAGCCACTTAGGTAACAATCGAGGGGGCAAGATGTCCTCAAGCCCTTGGAATATCCGGAGCCCCGCTCACTCCCCCTCTGTCCGGAAGATGATTTACAAAAACCCCTAAATGTCTGTGTCCCTTCACCCCCACCCCCACCTCTCGCCCTGACTCCCAAGGTAATTCTTACGGGTATAAAGGTCTTAACCCCCTCCATTCGGGGCCACGGGTTGGAGAGACGCGAGCCCTCCGTGGTCGCCGGCTTAATAAACCCTGCTATTTGGCATACTTTTGTCTTGGTGCTGGTCCCTTAATCTCGCCTCAAATATAACACATTGAGAAGGGAAAAAGTGATGGAGCAGCATGTTGAAAGGGGTGTAATTATGTCTTGTTTGGGACATTTCAAGTTTGAATTGTCTATTTGATATCCGTTGAGAAATACTGAGTGTATAATAAAATATATTGTTTGCTAGGAAGAACAATGGCAAGGAAAACCTAGCCTGCACCCCGTACCCCCAAGTAGAAAACTACTTGGGGCATTCTAAAGTGGCAGGACAATATATAAATATCATACACCAGTTAAAACAATTCTTTAAGCGCGGCATATCTGACCCTGCTCCTGTGGCTCCCTCCTGGAGAATGCTTTTTAGTTTGTCTGTGATCAGTGGTAAGCGGGCACCAGCTGCCTACCTGGTATATTTTTGTGTTATGAGAAAATACTGAACATCTGTTTGTTAATGATCAGCACCTGTTCAGAGAGAAGAAATTTGTGGGTCAGAGTCTGCTCGAGGCCCTCAGCTGGGGAATGCTGTCAGCCCCTGAGGCTCTCAGTTCGGAAGGCTGTTACCTCCCTGGATAGACCCACTTTGCTGATCTACCTGGGTGTCTGCTTCTCAATTCCTTCAGCACCACCTGGGTGAGGGGATCTCTGTGGCCGAGCTGGTCTCGGTAAGTGGCACCTAGACATGGGACTCAAACCCAGGACGAAGGGTCGCCTGAGTAACAGAGAGGAGAAGCTAAGCTGAAGGTACCTTAAGTACTCTTGAGAAAAAAATCCCTGGGATAAGTCGGGGGGAGCTTGGAAGGAGCCCGGGAATTTTTGAAAGAATCTCCCAGGTGAATTAGTGGGAGCCTGGAAGTAGCCCAAGAACTCTTGAAAAAATCTCCCAGAGTAAGCTGAAGGAGCTCGGTAGGTAGTATTAGGGTAAGATGGGACAAGGATCAAGCAAATTTGAGGCTTATTTAGTGTGGTCTGTTTGGGCTTTAGTGCATTTTGCCTTTGAGACATTTCAGAACAATGAAGAAGATTCAGGAGAGGAAAGAGAGTATGATGAACTATAGAGCAAAAAGATGAAAAGTCAAATGAGAAAAAGGTGTGCCCATCAGCCCTCACCTCAGTATCTTGTTGAGGATGGCTGGATCCTCCCGATATTTCCACTTCTGTTTCTGTTACCGTATGTACTCCTAGAACTATGGTAACTAGTTCAGGCATGTATATTCCTAGAGCTACGGTAACTGGTTCAGGTGTGTGTACTTCTTGAACTATGGTAACATTTCCATCCAGGCAGGAATACTACAGGCAAGAGAAAAAGGAGATTTAGAAGTGTGGCAGGTTCGGTTGATTCCTAGAGATTTAGATAATTTCACCTGAGCTTGTTTATCTCCTTCTCAATTTTTAAAATTTAATACCTGGTGGACTGATGAGGCGAGTATTCAAGCTAATATAAATGTTAATGTTCAACCTGATTATTGTTGCCATAGAACAGCTTCCAGGAACTAGTGCATGGACTTCTTTACAGGCACAGGCTACTATGGATGATTTAGTCATAGAGCAGATTAGGAAAGTATGTTTAAGAGCTTGGGCGAAAATTACATCAGGAAGCGGAAAAAAATCCTTTGGGAGCTGCTAAGCAGGGGCCGACAGAGCCATATGCTGACTTAATAGTTCGATTGCAGGAAGGCTTAAGAAAGGCCATATCAGAAACAGAGGCTCAGGACATTGTAGTATGCATACTACTGTTTGACAATGCTAATTCTGAATACTAGGCTGCTTTATGGCCACTTAAAGAGAAAGCTCACTTAGATTACATAAAGGCATGTGATGGAATAGGAGGAAATTTACACAAAGCTACCTTTTGGCACAAGCAATGGCAGGTTTAAAAATAAACAAAGGAGGTCCTGGAGCTTGTTTTAATTGTGGAAGGAGATGGTGAATATAGAACTCCACAAATGGAATGAAATTTAGCATGATGAACTTTGAATTTTTTGAGTTTGCCAAGAGGAGGATAATTAACAGCAGTGAACAACACCTGAATAAACCAAGGAAGAAACTGTAAGGCAATTAATCTGATGACGAGACCCACTCACAAAGAATTGAGAAAAAGGTAATGTAATAATATGGGGTAGAGGATTTGCCTGTGTTTCGCTAGATCTAAATCAGCAACTGGTGTGGGTACCATCCACACATTTAAAGCTTTCACAGATGGCTGAGGAAAACCTGAAGAAAGACTGTTACTATGAATAACCTGATGATAGCCATGATGGCACTTATCACGATTACAATGAGTACTTCTGGAGCTGGGGTAGAAGTAAAATGAAGTTTCACATATTGGGCATATATTCCTTTCCCCACCTTTACTGACATATCTCTGACCTTAGTATTTTCTATAATAGTTTAGGAAATAACAATGTTTTGGCCATCAAAACCTGAATATGGATAAGGTAAAAAATGGCCCCCTAAGTTAAAAACATTAATCTGGGGAGATTGTGTTGTAGTAGAGGCTGAGGTGCTGTGTAACAATTCCCATGGAATTATTATTGATTATTGGTCCTCTAAGGGAATTCTTAGCATTGATTGCAATGGTCAATCCTCTTGTAGTGACAGGGAACTCAGATGGCAGATAAAATCTATATTCAGAATCTATACATACTGAGACTAACAACCCTATGGTCTGAAGAAATGGGGGATTAGTAGGACCACAACCAAAAATGGTACTGCTTATGATGAGAACTAAATATAAAGAATTTTGAAACATACCTATGGACCTAAAATGAATAAAATTTTGGGAAGGACAATATAATAGAAGATCAGGCCCTAATTCTTATTTATTTTAGTTTATAAGGAATAAAAGCTCTTTAGATTCAGAGCTGTGTTAAACTCCCCACATCTTTTGATGGTGGGAGAGTTATAGATTGACTTTATTAACTCTAAAAGTGTGATGAGACTGAACATAACTGGGAAAGAATAAAACATCACCTGGAAGGACATGTTGGAAACCTATCACTGGATATGAGAAAATTAAAAGAACAAGTTCTTCAAGCTTCTCAAGCATGTCTATCTTTGATTTCAGAATCCAAGGTACTTAAGGGAGCTGCTGATGGATTGGGAACCCTAAATCCGGTGACTTGGGTGAAAACACTTGGAGAATCTATGATTGCTGCTGTGATTATGTTACTGATCTGTTTTGTTTCTCTGTGTAGTCTGCAGGTACAGATCCCGAATCCTTCAAGGAATAGTTCACCAAGATAAAGCTGTGCTTGCTTACCTAGCTTTGTCAAAGAAAGAAGAGGCAAAAATGTCAAGAAGTGCTCAGTGGACGATTGCTGAGAAATGCTGAGTGTTTGATAAAACATATTGTTTGCTAGGAAGAACGATGGCAAGAAAAACCTAGCCCGCACCCCTCACCCAAGTAGAAAACTACTTGGAGCATTCTAAAGTGGCAGGACAATATATAAATATCATAAACCAGTTAAAACAATTCTTTAAGCATGGGATATCTGACCCTGCCCCCATGGCTCCCCTTGTGGAGAATACTTTTTAGTTTGTCTGTGATCAGTGTTAAGTGGGCACCAGCTGCCTACCTGATACATTTTTTTTTTATGAGAAAATACCAAACATCTGTTAATCAGTACCTGTTCAGAGAATAAATGCATGGGTCAGAGTCTGCTTGAGGCCCTCAGCCTGGAATGCTGTCAGCCCCTGAGGCTCTCAGCTGGGAAGGCTGTCAGCCCCCTGAATAGACCCACTTTGCTATTCTGTCTGGGTGTCTGCTTCTCAATTCCTTCAACAACACCTGGGTGGGTGTCTCTACAGCCGAGCTGGACCAAGGGCATTGTAAACTGAGAATTCAGGGAAAAGTTCCAACTATATTAAATTTGTCACCTCTTACTCTAATTATGTTTAGGTATTTTGTGGAGTCATTATAAAACTAAAGATTCTTTGTTCTGTGTAGACATAGCTAAAGTATGCCTGTTGCTTAAAATATGATAAATGCCTAAACAGGTAATTTTTTATTAGTAAACTCCAAGTATAGGCAAAATTTTATTTTGTCAAAGCACAAAAAACTATTTGTCACTTTTTTTATAATTAATTTTGAGAACTGAATTTACTCTTTACCCTTAAGTATATAAAACTTAGTTTAATTCTATTGACATTACTAGTATTTAACATGTGTTTTTTCATATTTTTAGAAATTTTAGGTATTTCTAAGCATGCTATTCTATGTAACAATTTCTAATGACTTTTTTAATAAAAATTGAGAAAATAGAAGTAATGAGCAAATAACTTTAATTGCCTTCCAATATCATATCCACCAATTTACCAAAAATTTTATCCATAATCTGCCCTTACTTCTGTAACAGTGAATAAACCATATATATTTTGTCATATTTAAAGTCAGCCCCCTCTACCTGTAGGCTCTCATGTTCTCGCATAATAGATGGTTCCTACAATGTTTCCTTCTTTCTCATAACATTTCTTCCTGATCTACTGGATCATTCCCACTGGCATACTGTTACATCTTTCATATGTATGAAGTTTTCCTCTTGCCAAAATATTTTCCAATGCAACTGACAAAATCTCAGTTTCCTTAAATACTTTTTGAAAGAGTGGTCTCTACTTGCTCTGTCCACTTCTCTCATTCTCTCTAGAGCCACTGCAATCAGTGCTTTTCCCAGTCATTTTACTGGAACCATTCACACTGTGATCACACATGAACCTCAGGTCATCAAATCCAGTGGTCAATTTTCAGTCCTTCTCTTCCTTGACCTATTAACTGTATGTATTTGGTTTATTACACCCTTCTTCTTGAATTCCATTTCAACAGCAACAGTGGCAGCAAAAAAAATGAATAAGATATATTGATTATTTACAAATGAAAACTGTATTTGAAATGTATCTTCACAACTCTTTACGGACAGGTTAAGTTTGATTGATTATTACAATAAGTATCAATGATGTTTCATTGACAGTATTTTTTAGGTATGTAATTGGATTAAAAGAGTCCATTAGAGGTAAAAAGTGAAAGTGAAGTTTTCACTGGAAATAAGTCAGCATCATCCTCTTGGCAGATGAAAGATAGCGTATTACATAGAATTTCAGCACAATCAGAGGAAAGATAAAATTGTTTCAGGATTAAATTAAATTGGCAGAGCACATATTAAATAACCTAAATCAATCTGCTTTGCTGAGATGGATCTAATAAAAGATTTATGGTAATGAGAAAAATAAAATCACTATTGAAAACTTTTATAAGAAATCTTCCTTTAATCCATGTTTCACTTGTTATTGAGACTGTTCTTTTAGCTCTATCACAGCGAGCACCAAATTGCCTTATTCACATTATGCTATATTTTCTTGAATGTATAATTTACATAGATAAAAATTCACTAATATTTGCAATAATCAGAATAAATAGACCTTCTTGTTTGCAAAAGTATACTTAAGTAGAGAACCCACAAATTCTTAATAAAATCAAGGTATTCTAGTATTGATGGTAACAAATTTAAAATATGATTTATATCCACAGGAATAATAACCACAGTAATGTAATAGCAATGTAGTTCAACATTGACTTACTGAGTGCTGACTATGCGCCAGGTGCTACTTTTGCATTGGGGAGTCAGAGCTTAACAACACAAGGCAGAAATAAATAAATTCTAAGTAGAGGTACAAGAAATAGAAGGATGAAACAAGTGACAATTCAGAAACAAAATGCCATTTGAGTTGTTTCTTGACAGATAAAACCAAAAATGGTTAAGTAGCTTATAACTGTATTTTATGTACATTATTTCATCAAGTGTGCAAGTAAGTGAGGTGGTTGGAGTGCTTTCCTCCTTACTCCACAACACAGACCCCCTACTGCCCATGTTTAGATTAAAATTAAGAGCATCACCTTTAAGCAGACATGCCTGGGTTCAAATCTTGATTATGCCATATGTAAATATTGTAACTTTAGACAAATACTAATTTAGTGCTGACAAGTTTCACATTCCTTATTTTTCATTAGGCATAACAGTTCTATTTGAAAGAGTAAAAATAAAGAATAAATGAAATATGTAGTGTACTTGGCACTATGCTTCACACATAAGCACTCCACATCAGCAATACACAATAGACCTTGCTGTGTTTCTTCGTCTTTCTCTTTCCAAAATTATTAAGCCGAAGCTCAAAAAAGAATATTTTGAGCCACATAAATTATAGCTACCTGTATCAAATCATGAACTCTCTTCTACTGATTATAAAGTCTCTTTTTTTCACTGTAACATTTTATGATTCCATTTGGAGGCTATTTTGATAGATAAAATTAACTTGCAATGATTAACAAATGTTCAGTTCAGTCTGCTGCCTTTATTTCAATCAACTTGTCCCCATACCAAGTGGTAGTATGAGTTGAGAGCAACTGCTTAGCACCTCCTACTTATTCAAGACATAGGACTTACATTTCACGGCTTCATTCTTCTTCATGTTAAACTCTCTTCTCTATGGCTGACATCCTCTCATCTTCTGAATACACACCATGCAGCAAATTAGAAAGTTCTTTTGGGTTGGGTGTGGTGGTTCATGCCTGTAATCCCAGCACTTTGGGAGGCTGAGGCAGGTGAATCACCTGAGGTCAGGAGTTCGAGACCTGTGGGGAGTTTGATTAGGGTGGTGGCAAAAACATTAAGGGAAAAATATTAGAGAAAGTCATAGAATATAGTCACAAACCTTTTTGGAAGGCTGAGAAGTTTGCATAGTTTCATTAGAAGTTTTGACTGAAGGAAGCCTTATTCCCTTTACCTTTAGTTAATAAGAAAAGTAAATCACTAGGAAATGTAGGGGAGTTTATCTGAACAACTTGTTTACTCAGGTGGTCCTATGAATTAACCTTTGATCACTCCAGATGTCTCTCTCAGGGGGAGGTTGACCAGGGTTAGTACCCACAAATATTGTTTGCTATAGGCCTCGGAAACTGTCCTTTAATCTCTTCATTCTAGTGGTGTTGACTCAAAGCTTTTGTCATTTAATGTGGGCTGAATAAAGGCCAGAGACGCCAGTATGTCAGGGGCAGTGTTTGCAACTGTTTACAGCACTCTCCAGGGAGTCTGTAAGCAGCCCTCACACCCAGTTCTATTTGAAAGAGTAAAAATAAAGAATAAATGAAATATGTAGAGTGCTTGGCACTATGCTTCACACATAAGTGTGACTCAAAGATTTTGTCATTTAATGTGTGCTGTATAAAGGCCAGAGAGGTCAGCATGTCATGGGCAGTGTTTGCAATTCATCCGTTGTTGAGTCAGGGTCTGCAAGACAGACCCTCACAGGTAGTGATCCCAACAGAGACCAGCCTGACCAATATGATGAAACCCTATTTCTATTAAAAATATAAAAATTAGCCAGGTGTGGTGGTGTGTGGCTGTAGTCCAAGCTACTCAGGAGGCTGAGATAGGAGAATTGCTTGAACCTGGGAGGGGAGGTTGCAATGAGCTGAGATCATGTTACTGCACTTCAGCCTGGGTGACAGAGTGAGACCCCATCTCAAAAAAAAAAAAAAAAAAAGGAAGTTCTTATTGAGTTGTCAAGAAAACCAACAAATACTGATGATTTTATATAAATTAATAGCCCTCTTTAAATCTGTGATAATCCAACTTCAAGATTTGCATTAATGGGAAAGAAAGGTGTGCTAGTGGGTCATTTAACAATAACCTGTTCAATTTTTGGACAGTAACTGAATGTGTATTTCCACGTTTTGATTTCTAAATCTTCATAAAAGATCAGGATTGTATTTAACTTTTAACTTTTAGGACCTAATTTCTTTTTATATATACCCTTTAACTGAACCAGATTCCAATTTCTAGTCTCCAAATGCAAGACAGACTTTTATGTGGAACTTCTCAGTGCATGGGTGGGATTCAAGGTGATGGAAGAGTAGAGAACATGTGAAAAGTGTTATATCCTGGCTGCAGTTAGACTAGTTAAATTATTATAAGGAAGTGAAATACTATCTTTGTACCTACTTAAAAAATTACTGTAAATCATCATTTACATACTATATATTCATTAGAAGAAAGGCTGCATCTTTAATAAATTATCAATATATCGGCAGTTACATCAATTCTCTTATAAGATTTTTTGTATACATTCATCTCGCATATCGTTATTATGTCAATCAATTATTCAGAATTATTTGAAGAATGTTTTAGACTGAAATATTTGCAACAAATAACAGTCTTTAGATTGTTTAAACATGCATCTTAAAAATACATTATTCACAATTTCCAAAATGTTTCATTTTCAGCGTATAAATTATATACTAAATTATAAGAATAAGATACAAATTATACCAGCACAAGCATTATCTATGTCTATTATTTTCAGTTGTAAGATCTAGTGTATTGATTATTTGAGTCATTAATCCAGTATTTATTAAATACCTGACAAGAGCTGTGCTAGGCTCCAAAGACTGTAGTAGTGAACAGAACAGACAAGTTCCTTGTCTTTATCAGATTTTGATAAAGTATCTTACTTTTCTATAAGTTGGTTTGTAAAACAAAAAACAAAGAAAACAATACTGTGCCCTTTCCTTGTAAATATTCAATTACTTCATGAAATTGTTATAGTTGGAAAGATATGTTATAAAGAGAAAGGTCAGCTGGCTTTTCAGATGAGTTCTCAGTGATTGTAGCTATATCTTGGAGATGTCACTGAGATTAAGGGTTAACCTCTCAGTTATGCAGGTACAGAAACCTAATTTAATCAAAAACCTAATCTAACAGTTCATTCGTCATGTGTACGGCTTGGGAAATGTGGATAGACTTTTACATATTAAGTATCTCAGGTCTAAATTTAATGATTGCAGGAAGTCAAGAACATGTATCAATGGAGAATTGTCAAGTTTGTATATTTCGGCAGCCATGGAAATGCCTTAGTCAGGCGTATGCAACAGTGTGAATTAGCAGCACTAATTTATACTCAGAACTCAGGAGCGTAATGGGTGGCCTGAGTTTCTTTTAAGGCATTGTTTATTTGATTACAGCTATTAGCACACAGAATTATTCCCTGTTAGATTTAGAAACACACACACACACACACACACACACACACAGAGAGAGAGAGAGAGAGAGAGAGAGAGAGAGAGAGAGAGAGAAATGTATGCATATTTCCAAAACCCTCAGTATTCCACTTTCAAAGTCATGAGATTTGCTTACAGGTTATTAGTGTGGTATAGAAACAGTTTTAAGCAGTCCCCAATATTTTTAATGTAATCATACAATATACATCCTGAATCTAAATTATAAGTGCTGTATTGAGAAACATCATTGATAATCAGAAAGTTGTTTGAGGTGCCTGGATTCAAAACAAAGTAGTTAAACCATCTTGAGAGATACTTCATTAAGCCATAGGATAACTATGCAACTATTCTTGACACACAACAGGGAGTGCTGTCCCTGTGACTGAAAAACTGTTCTCTAACAGATACAGTATTTCCATATCTATTTAGGCATGTAGTCATTGACTCACAAGTCATCAGAATTATCCTGGAAGATATATATTAACATTCCTCCTTTTTTGAGGGTTTAGATATATGTTAACATTCTTCTTTTTTATGTTTTTTAAATGTTATGCATAATCAATTTAGTAGGGTTGTAAAACTACCATAGAAAATGTACACATCCATTAAAAGACATATTGATTTCAAAAATGTTAAAATCAAATGAAGATGAATTGTAGAGTCAAAGTTTTATTACAGACTGATGAAAAGAATGTTAAATAAGGTAAGTGAAGATTATATTTTTCTCACAAGGCAGAGCGTTTGAGTCATTTGCCCTCTGTCTACTGACCAGTACTTGACTCTTGGGGTCTTCTCAGAGAACTCTGTGTGTATCTGAGCTGGACTAGGTAATAAAGGTGGGTCTGGGCTTGAGGAAATTTGAAAGAAATAATTTAGACTCAGTTGAGGTTATATGTACTTGGTTTTACTTGTTAACCAACAACCGATTTTTGGTTGGCTGGAAAATGGCTTCTCAAAATGTTCCCATGTCTTAAACCCTGGAACCTGTGAATACTATCTTACATGGCACGAAAAGATCTTTGTAGATGTGATTAAATTAAGAATTTTGATGAGATCGGGCACGTTAGGGTGATATGGCCATAGACTAAATTAAAAATTTTGAGATGGGGGAGGTTATCTTGAATTATTTGGTTGGCTCCAATGAAACCACATGTAACTTCATAAAGGGATACAGAGTAAGATTTGGCTTCATGCAGTGAAGAGGAGGCAGTGTGAAAACAGCAGAGAGAAATTCAAAGATGTTGTCCTTGGAGACTGAGATGGTATGGCTGCAAGTCACAGAATATTATTGGTCAAGAGAAGGTGGAAGAGGCAATGACTGGATTCTTTTTGCAGCCTCTGCAGGGTGCACAGCCCGACCACACCCTGATTTTGGACTTTTAGACTCCAGAACTGTAAGAGCATAAATTTCTATTTTTCAATGACACCAAATTTGTGGTAATTCGTTACCATGGCCAAAAGAAATTAACATACAGGTAGTGCAAAAAGTAGACACAAAATAAAGCATCCACGAAGTTACAGGCATGGCTTCATATTGCCTCCCCTTTTGTTCATGGAGGTGCACCTAAGACTGGCTCTTCTTAGCAACTGAGTAGTGTGTGAGGAATCTGAAAGGTAAGTCAATATCAAAGCTCATGTTCTTATTTCTATTGTGTTAATACATTTTCAGATAACATGCAGTTAAAAAATTGCTAAAATTAATGGCAAAATACTTTTCCTTTATTTATTTTCATTAGAGAGATAAGACTGTGTCAAACAAAACAGTCTATGACCTTGGAATTGTTTTCTTCTCTATCAGCAAGGAGAGTGTTTCAACATGGGTGAGGATTGCCTAAGGCAAGTAAAAATATCCTGCAAAATTTTCCTAAGCTCTGGCATGGAATTACTATGAGCAAGGTAAACTACTTAATCTTATGCACAGATGTGTAACAAAGACAGCTGTAGAAGCTCATTGATATGTATGAGCATCTTTCCCTAAACATCCTCTTTCCCTTCATTCAATACTACTCTGCCTTAATTACTCCGAATGTTATACATTAAAATTATCCCCCACATATCTTCACTTAGAGCCATTAACGGTAGTTCACATCTCTGGAGCAATATTGCCTAAGCTGTACTTGAGAATTTGGTTAAAATACATTAATATTTCAAAGGACGAGAATTTTCTTAGATTTAAAACTGAGAATACTCCTAATGACTTTAATTGAAGATCAGTATCCTGTTGGTATTCAGCATTGTGTTAATGAAGAAATATTACAGTTCCCTGAACTCTTCTTGCTGCTGGGGAAAGGAAAGCAATTGGATAGTGAATTACCAATATTCCTCTTGTCCTCTGAGGCCCATCTCCCTTATGAAGGGTGTGTGCAGCCTTAACATAAGCTCCTTTTTTCCAGGAAACTTGAATCAATCTCCATTCACTGAAACAAAATGAGGTTTTATTACCAAAAACTCTGTTTTAAAAAACATTTAAAATGCAGAATGGATTTTATTTAAAATGAATATTCCCTTAGAAACAAAATAAAAACATGAAATGATTTATATTTATATATTTCTATTTAACCAAAATTTTACAACATTACATAAAAACTTAATTTAGTCCATGCTTTTCATTGGCTTCACAAAAATCAAGAAAAACACGTATATACATGTATAAGCATTTATCATATGTGTTTATATACATGTATAAACACATCTACATATCATAGGTCACATACAATAGTGACCATTAAAATGTAATTTTTATATATTATATTTTTATCTTAACACTTTGATAAAAGTGTTTTGAAATTGCAGATTATTTTATGTTGTATATGCTAAAAACCAAAAAAACTGATGCCAGCAGGTTTTGCAAAATAATATTCCAAGAGGTGAAATGACCCAAGGTATTTTTTTTGGTTGAATTGTTTAATACTGGTAGACATTCCAGATATAAAGTCTATTTTAAAAGATTATTTTAGCCGGGCACGGTGGCTCATGCGTGTAATCCCAGCACTTTGGGAGCCCGAGGCAGGCGGATCACGAGGTCAAGAGATCAAGACCACCCTGGCCAACATGATGAAACCCCGTCTCTACTAAAAATACACAAAAAAAAATTAGCTGGGCATGGTGCCACACGCCTGTGGTCCCAGCTACTCCGGAGGCTGAGGCGGAGGTTACAGTGAGCCAAGATTGTGCCACTGCACTCCAGCCTGGCGACAGAGCAAGACTCCGTTTCAAAAAAAAAAAAAGTCTTTATATTCTCTTAAAATTTTTATTAAGTAATCCAAAGCATAACATTTAAATGGAAATTTTTTTCACTATGAGTTTTCTATATTTTAATATTGAAAGAACAAACTCAAAATATTAGTCATTTATGTTCTCAAGCTAGCTCTTATTTTGATAATAGCAATGTCTGTGTCTGGAGCTAAATTTGTCAGGATTTGTTATTAGTTGTATAAAAATCCTTGATGTGATTTTCACAATCAACACTAAAGTTGACGGACATTTAAAGAAATTATTTTGAAACACTAAGATTTAGCTTTATTGTTTGGGAATAAAACTGAGAAATGCAATGTATTTGGAAAAAAAATGGACCTCAATAATTATTCAAATTCAGACATTTTTAATAAATATAAAGATGCATATAATTGGTCAGATGTTAAAGGCAGCTCACAGCATGGTAAAGACATAGGTCTGATCTCATTTCCATAACAAACTATGCACTTGTTGTTAAGTTGTTGTAGTTCTGTGCCTCAGTTTTCTCATTTGTAAAATGGGGATGATGATAGTAAAATGTCTGTCTTAGGGTTGAGCTGAGGATTAACTGAGGCCATTCTTGAGTAGCATTAGTACTATGCCTGACAAATAGCAAGCACTTACTAAATGGGTGTCTAATATTATTAACTTGGTGATTGATAATTCACCCATTTGATGAACACTTATTAAGCATCTACTTCAGCCACTGATAGGCAAGCATTTAACTATTAAAAAAATCAAGCAGTGGATTCTGAAATATAGGTAGAATGAAGGTTAAAATAAGAAACCTAAAGACTTTAATATAGGTTTTGTCTTCTTCCAAATAGTGTATAGTCGTGGGTCAGTTTATAAGCTTCACATAAGAGAACACAAGATAAAAGATCTGCCTAAGGATTCTAAGAAGAAAAAAGACTATCAAAAGTATGAGTGCATCACAAACAAAAGGGACAGGGAATGGCAAATGAAAGGAAAAGACATAAACCACATTGTTTTTTTCTACTGTGTTCTTTAGTATGTATTATTGATATCTGCTGATAGTGCTATTGGACATTAGGAAAGGGCATTTCACCTCATACAAAGTGAATTCTCTTTTCTTTGATTTGTTGCCCAGGAGTAACCACCATTACCCAAACTTACATGTAGCCATTTCATACATTGAAGATAGGTGTTTCAAATATGATACCTATATCATGGACTTGACTGAGGCATACCATGTGAAAATGTGGTATAATCTATGAAGCACCACACAAATGGTAATTATTTTATACTTGAAAAACCTATTTATAAAGATATCTGTTCTCCAAAATAATATGTCTCATTAACTTTTATTTCCTTAATGTGATCCCAACACTGCATGAATGTTTGATGAATAAATAATAAGTAAATAAGCACATGCTTCCAGTGGTGCAGTGACTGAAAGACTGGGACAGCTCATAGCCAGCTTCACATGCTGTACAATATGACCACTCTGTGACCCGTGTGCCATGCAGATAAAATTGATTGAAATGGAACATGACTGCGACTACTTTGAATATGAATGGAATTAATTGACAGGACAAGTACATGAGCATTGATAGAAGGAGTGAGTTATATATTTTGCCAAGGTAATGGGGATCAGTGAGAGAAGAGCTTTTCCAAGATAATTTCACATTAACTAAATAACGAATTATCACTTTTAAACTTACTGCTGATGCCTTCCAGGGTCATAGCTAACCCACTTGGATACTCTGGGAAATTGGGGGTTGCATAGAGGAAGATGCATTTATGTGAGCCACACCCTATCATTTTCAGAATACTCGTTATATTTGTCTGTATAGAAAAATAGTCAACATTATTTTGAAACACAAATGAACTAAATAAATAATTGCTTTATTTAATGGTGCATTTGGAAAGATAAAAGCTAATCCATTTATGATTTTATTTGATTTGTGAACAATTTTCACATGTTAATTCACTCCATTTTCCTCCAAAGTCTGTAAAATACTTTTTGTGAATATATCCCTAATTGAAGATATACCCTAGGGTAAATTACTTCATGAAAATAATTCTGGGACTATTCAAAATAAATGTCACATATTTTAGTTTAATTAATTGTAAAAGTACTTTGACTAAACAAAAATGTGTTTAATTCTTTGAGTAAGAAAAAAGAAAACTTGACTCCAACTCTATAGACATTTCCAGGTCAATATGGTAACCTGATTGCAAGGACTTACATGTTCTCATCAAATAGTAAATGTGCTAAATGATAAATACCATGCCATTTAAATTTAAAGCCAATCCATTATAAGTAATGAGGACAAGAGAAGTTATAGTGACAGGCTTCTAATGTTGGATTAACTAAGAAACACAAACTAAAATTAAACACTAAAACTATCATCTAGGGAAATAGTGACAGGCTTTCCAGATTTTCCTTTCTACCTGTTCAAAAATAGCTTGTAACTGGCTAATCCTTCTACTAAAAACAAGTGAAAAAGTGGAAAAACAAGCACACAATCAAACAACCCATCTGTTTGAAAGCTTTGGAGGGTAGCTAAGATAGCCAAGACTTAAAGAATCAAGATTCCAGGGAAAATAAAACTCCTGAGATGATTTTGACATTCTATACAGAAGCACTTTTCTTTTCAAGTAGTTGATTCACAAATTTCATGGATAGAGATGCTTACCAAACAAGCAGAAAGTGGGTATCAAAAGCTGAAGAAACTGAACTTCGAGAGCTTTCAGCAATCTAATGGACCTATGAGCAAAAAACAAGTTCAAAGCTGACAAGGCAACAACAATAAAAAGGTGTAAATACCCAAAAAATGCAGAAAGTGAGACCAATAGTCTGAGCCCATTTTTCCCTTACAGAGTTTGGTGATTCGTTAGTAATTCAAGCCAAGAGGCAGAAATGCTAGGCTGGAAGTGGCTGCTATGAAGATGAGAACCTCCCTTGTCTTGGGAAAGCAGTTGACTTAAGTAATTTTGTAAAACAATATTTTTACTATATACTATCGAGCTAAAACCAGGAAAGGCTGTTTAAAAGCAGTTTGATTTTAAAAGTGTGCTTCCCACAGTAGTATGGATTACAAATTCTGAAATTATTTTCTATATCTACTGTGTTTGAACAAATAAGTAAATATAATGAAGATGAGAACTATATTTCTTGCTGTCAGAGAAAAAAGTTATAATGAGCAAAGGGAGAGTGCTAGCATGAACCCAGTGGTTTTGTATCAGAATGGGGAGATATGAGTATAAATATATGACTTAAAACAACCCACATTTATTATATTACAGTTCTGTAGGTCAGAGGTCCAACATGGGTATCACAGGGCTAAAATCAAGGTGCCAGCATGGCTGCATTCTTTTTGGGAGGCTCAAAAGGAGAATCCATTTTCTTGTTTTTTTCCAACTTTTGGAGGCCTCTCCCTAGTTCTTACATGTAGCTCCTTGTATTTCAGAGCCAGCATGGGATATCAAATGTTTTTCATGTTATCATCACTCTCTGACAACAGCTAAAGAAATCCTCTACTTTTAAAGACTCATGAATACATTGGCCACACCTATATTAATCCAGGATAATTTTGCCATCTTGAGGTCCCTAATATTAATCACATCTGCAAAGTTTCTTCTTCCATAAAGGTAACACATTCAGGGGCTCTGAAGTTTATTATGTGGCCATCTGCATACCTTTCAACTTAGGCTTTGTACATTTTGGGGCTATATTTTTGACAACATATATAAGAACACACACTCTCTCTCTCACACACACACACATACACACACACATGGAGATAAAATCAGAATTGAATTTAACAACTTTCTCTGTGAAATATAACTTTTATCATCATTTGATTACTCATTTTATTACTAGTAATTCTATTTGCCTTAACACCTAATTTGCCTTATGTTAAACTAGTCATATCAGAAAATGATCAATAATAAATGCAAAGAAGCAGAAAATTATAGAAGTGATAGAAAAAAATTATAACGTAAAACAAAGATGAAATCTTGGAAGGAAATACTCCCAAAGAAGATGTGAGAAAAAAAGCTGAAGCCAAAATGATGGCACTATGACATGAGAAAGATTTTTTTTACTAAAACAAACATGTAAACAACAACCTTGAGTCTGAAGACTGAAAAAAATCATTCAAATTCTTATTAAAATTGATGAAAGCACTCTCCTTGAAATTAAAAGAAAAAATCTCACCCACAATTCAATTTAAAAAACAAAAGCGATTTAAAAAAATCATAGGTAGCGATGTGGCAGAAGTCATTCTCACTTTGAATGCCCCTCTATAGTGCTAAATATCAGAAAATATAATGCTGAAAGAAAATGTATGATGTCACAATTTTACATTCAGTCAAGTGTTCATTCATGAGTGAAGAAAATAGATATATACATTATAGCTGTTTGGAAATTTGCCTCAATCAGGAGTAATTATCTATTTTGCAGGTACTCACTCACTTATCACTTGATTTTTTAAAGCGATTGAAAACACTTTCAAAATACCAAGAGAGAGAGATTGAGGGAATAAAACCTTTTGGGTCAATGGGGGAAACTTTTGGAAATCCTAGCATGGGAAAAGGTCAACATGGGTACTTCAACCATATCAGGAGTCTGTGTTCAAAGTATCAGCTGTTCATCCCACATTCTCATACCGTTTGCAAGTTCAATAGAAACTAGAAAACAACCACCAGAAGAAGAGATCAGGTGACTCATGGTCACAAGCCCCCTCCCCACACGGGACTAGTGGACAAACACTCAGCAACTCAGAATTACTTGGGGATATAAGCCTAGGCAGCCCTGACCAACAACAGCAATCCGCTTCGGTCCCCTTCCATGCTGTGGAAGCTTTATCTTCACTTGCTCAATAAACTGCATTGCTGCTCCCTCTCTCAGTCTGTGAACTCTTGTTTGGATCTGGAACACTTACCATGGGGGTAAGGCTCTCTGCTTGATTCTTCGAGCAAGGGAAGCCAAAAATCTGAGCCTGGAGCCCAAGCTGTGGATCCAGTTAAAGATTATCAAAGGAGAAAGAATTCAGATAATATAAATATACTAGGTGATAACCATGCCTGTGTGCCCTCACTGCTCAGCTAGTCCCACGGTCAGTTTAGTTTGAATGCCCATGCAGTTGGGATGTCTTCTTACTGGGAACAGGAAGTTGCTGAAGACAAACCTCCTGAACAGTGCCTGCCAATTGCTCCCAGTGGGGAAGCACCCACTTATAACTCAAATGACTAGCAATGACTATTTCTAATTACACATTTTTTTTTCTTAATAGGAGGCACTGAGAGCCAGGCCCTCTCAACTCTGTAATAGAAATGACACAAAGTAGTGAGGGGAGTGACAGGCCATTGGAGCAGTTGCTGCCATCATGCCAACTGTAGCAGAAAGGCATGATTGGTGGCATCAGGAGTGGCTATGGTAGCAGCGGTGGCAGCAGTGGGTCACCTATGCCCCATCCCCCCCAAGGCAGGTGACTACACCACCCCCACCCTTACACAGCCAGGCAGAACTCACTCGGACTGGAGCCTCCACTGCTGCCTCAACCTCACTCCCCATTGCATACCGGGGACCTGTGACGCTTAGCCAAAGGTGCAGCCAGGACTTGCAGGGCTGGCCTGGAGCCTTGGGTTCATTTGTCTGGGGTTGGCCAGGGCTAACACTGCTCTGTGTCTGGCTAGCCCTTGGCAGGTGTGGGATCCAGGTAAGTAGTGTGAATTGAATGCAGCCTGCCAGGCCAAGTGGACAGAACAAGCCCAACAGGCCAGAGCAAAACTCAGGCAAAATACCACTGGCCACAGAGTTTGCCAGCTGGTGAAGTGACTCCCAAATATCCCATAACAGTAGCATGATGCACAATTTTCCTGGACTCAGGAAGAAAAAATATGAATATTGGAAATAATTATTCTCATTTTCTGCCATTTCTCTTTCAAATACTATCTTGCAACATTTATACATGTTTTTTAAAGGATTTGCTCAGGGCCTTGTAGTGCCCTTACTTCTGAGTTAATATTGGAGAGTTATCAATTCCATCTCTTCTTAGATGAGTAAGAATAGTAATATAGCACATGCCCAGAAGCCCCATCAGCTTGCAAGTAGAATTTTCCAAGGTTTTCTGAAATAACCATTTATATAAACATCTTTAACATTATAAACAATATATCATTCTGTTAAGAGATGAGTAAAGTAAAATTAAAGTCAAGAATTAGAAATTCTTTATGTAAAACAATGATTATATGAAACGAGTAAAATAAATCTTATTTTAACATATAAATTTCTTATAAATTGACTTAGCAAAGAAACAGCATCTTAAATGATGTCTAAAACATATAAGTAGATAATTATTGAGCCAATAATAATGGCTAATAAACACAATATAAATGTTCAGTCTCACCAATAATACAAAGTAGAATTTAAAAGGTATGTCTTTCTTGTCTAGCAACATCAAAAATATTTCAAAGATAAAAACTTGTTGCAGGGAAGAAAATTTGTTAAACTAGATAGCACAGATGGGCATGCTAGCCAAGCAAGGAGAAAGACAATAGACCAAAATGCTTGACAAAAATTTACTTGCCAGCTTCTATTAGGCTACTGTCCTTCAGATCCCAGAATGGTAGATTCACTTACAGCTTGCACAGTGTACCTGGAAATGCCACAGACACTCAATGCCAGCCCATAAAAGCAGCCAGGAGGGAGGCTGTACCCTGAAAAGCCACAGAGATGGAGCTGCCCAAGACCATGAGAACCCACCTCTTGCATCAGTGTGACTTGGATAAGAGACCTGGAGTCAAAGGGTATCATTTTGGAGCTTTAAAATTTGCCCTGCTGGATTTAGAACTTGCATTGGCCCTGTAACCCCTTTGTTTTGGCCAATTTCTGTCATTTGAATCTGCTGTATTTACCAAATACCTGTACCCCATTCTATCTAGGAAGTAACTAGCTCGCTTTGGATTTTACAGGCTCATAGGCAGAGTGACTTGCCTTGCCTTGCCTCAGATGAGACTTTGGACTGTGGACTTTTGAGTTAACGCTGAAATGAGTTAAGACTTTGGAGGACGGTTGGGAAGGCATGATTGGTTTTGAAATGTGAGGACATGTGATTAGGAGGGGCCAGGGGTAGAATGATATAGTTTGGCTGCATCCCCAGCCAAATCTCAACTTGAATTTTATCTCCTAGAATTCCCACATATTGTAGGAGGGACCTAGGGCGAGGTAATTGAATCATGGGGGGCTGGTCTTTCCCATGCTGTTCTCATGATAGTGAATAAGTCTCACGAGATCTGATGGATCTCATTTTTGCTTCTTTCTCATTTTTCTCTTACCGCTGCCATGTAAGAAGTGCCTTTCACCTCCCACCATGATTCTGTGTTCTCCCTAGCCATGTGGAACTGTAAATCCAATTAAACCTCTTTTTGTTTCCAGTTTCAAGTATGTCTTTAGCAGCAGTGTGAAAATTTACTAATAGACCTAGGCTCAGCCAAAGCAGGGCAGAGGATGGCCTAAATCAGTAAATCGCAATTTTAGGAGTACATAGTTTTGGAATTTTAGGCTTGTGAAAGAGACTCAGCCTAGTAAATAATGAATACATAGAGGAAGGAATGTTAGAATTCTGAGTGAGCCTCTGCAATCAGCTATTCTCAGACCTGGTTAAAATAGTTTAGCCCACTTTTCTCTAGAATAAGTGAAAAAGTGCAGGAATACTGACTAAAATAGCCATTTATTTGCATTTTAAGAATAGCTAAAAATGCTTATGAAAGTCAAAGTAGCAAAATTTGCTGTGGTGAATTAGAATATTTCTCTATAAAAAACATATTGTCAATATAAATTAAATAGGTGGTTTTATCCACAAATTACTACCTTTTCCTTAGAGTTATGCATCAGTGCTACAGAAGGCAACCTTTTAAAAATCACTAGCATTTTTCAGAAAGAGTAAATGTTTTATTATCTGTACTGAATAGTTACTCATAAATTAAAAATATAAATTTTTCTGACGTTTATTTTTTTTTCAGTTAAATGTTATTCACTACTGTGTTCTGACCTTTGGTGCTATTAATAATAAAATGTATAAATATCTACATTTATTCTAAAAGTTATGCACAATTTCAAATGGATATTTTGGCTAAACAAAATAGATTTCCTAGCTTGTGGAAATGGACTTTTATTGTATTTTCATGTTTAATATTTTTTCTATTTAAGAATGAAATTGAAATACAGACTCTCATAAAAGGGCTCTAAATTCCATCTTTTCCAATCTCCTTTACAAATCAGAAGCTTCTTCCTATTTCTGTCTGGAGAACTTTAGTTACTTTAAAAATTTTCCTTGTTTCTGAGGTAAAATCTTCCCCCATTAGCTTAACTAATTCATTCATCCAGGTAGATCACACTCATATTTATTTAAACTCTTACTGCAGGCATAGTAACCAACATCCAAGTCTATGCCATGAAATTCCACATTCCTAGAGGTGATTGAATGGGCCAGGGCTGGACACTAGACTCAAGATATATTAGTAAGGAGAGAAGAGAAGAATGTGATTAATATGGATAAGCCACCATGTACTTATTCTGAGTAAGAATTAAAAGAAATACCTTGCTCATATTTTGGCCCTTTGGAAGAAACAAAGAAAATTTTTGCATTTCATGTTGGTTTTCTCTTTCTAATATTAACCAACTTCAGTGCCCCAATTGGTTTTACTATTCCCCTTGCATTTTTTGATGTTCTAAAATATATTCATTTTCCCTTCAACTTATAGTCCCTGTGAAAAGTGTAAGTGAGTATTATCTTCTTGGTTTGGACTCTGTGTACCCTAAAATTATTATTTATCTATATAAATGTATATATAGTACATATTAATTTTATGACTGAAGCTTGTTCTCAACTATTCTGTATTAATGTAATTTATGTTTTCAACATAAACCATTCTTTTATTGTGTCAAGTTTCTCATTTCCTCTTTGTCCACTTGAATAACTCACAGAGCTCTAATTCTATATTCTATGAATTATATATTCTGCCCTCTTGGCTTTGTCACATATATTTTTAATAAACATGTCTTCAGTATTGACTTATGTAGATAGTTTTAAGGTGTAATTAATCATCTGATTTACGGAGACATCCTTAAAAATATATGGATTCTAGGACTTCATATTGAAGATTCTGACTTAGCAGATCTGAGGTGGGGCATGAGACACATGTATTTTAATATAAAGTTTCCTAGTTAAATATAGCATTTGTAATTACATCTGGATATCAAAAATAAAAATTCTGAAGACTGATAAACAACCTAGTGATTATTAATTCATCCATTTATTTTAATAAAAGAGGAAGATGCAAAAAAAGAAGTCTTGTAACTTGCCTGAGGGTAGAATGAAATGAGAAGATATAGAGCTCAGGACTCCTCACATGGTCCATGATCCTATCCACCATATTTCCTGAACTTTTGTGTTAATTACTGTCTTCATGCATTGTTTTTTTAACTAAATATTCATCTACAGTATCACAAACCTCATTTATGTTCACAAAAACGTATAAGACATCTATTTTGTGATCCAAATAAAATTGCCACATTTTCAAGCATTATTGGATGGCTTCAAGTGATTGATTTAGATTTATTTGCAAATTCATTTCAATGCATGCTTTTAAATCATAAACATATTAAGAAGATAGGAAAGAAATGAGTATGCCACAGCTCTGCAATCCATTCTCTCTTTCTTAGAGGGACACCCCAGGGAAAGAAAGAAGACAGACTGATCAAATCTCCCTATATGTGTTCTTTTAGAAGTGTCTGTTCATGTCCTTTTATCAGTTTTTGATGAGTTTTTTTTTTTTTGCTTGAGTTGCTTAAATTCTTTATAGATTCTGAATGTTAGTCATTTGTTAGATGCATAGTTTATATTTTCTCCCATTCTGTATGTTGTCTCTTTACTCTGCTGATGGTTTCTTTTTCTGTGCAGAATCTCTTTAATTAGGTACCAATTATCAATGTTTATCTTTGCTGCAATTGTTGAGGACTTAGTCGTAAATTCTTTGCTACTATCAATTTCCAGGAGGGTATTTTGTAGATTTTCTTCTAGAATTTTTATAGTTTGACATCTTATATTTAAGTATTTAATCTATCTTAAATTAATTTTTGTATATGGTGATAGGTAGGGGTCCAGTTTTATTCTCCTACATACCGATAGTCAGCTATCCCAGCACCATTTATTAAATAAGGTGTCTTTTCCCTACTTCTTTTGTCAACTTTGCCAAAGATCAGATGGTTGCAGATTTATGGCCTTATTTTGGGGCTATCCTGTTCCATTCATATATGTGTCTGTTTTTGTACCAGTACCATGCTGTTTTGGTTACTATAGCCTTATAGTATAGTCAAGTTGGGTAATATGATGTCTCTGGCTTCGTTCCTTTCACTTAGAATTGTTTTAGCTATTTGAGTTAATTCTTGGTTTCATATGAATTTTAGCTTAGTATTTTTTTCTACTTCTCTGAAAAGTGTCATTAGTAGTTTGATAGAAACAACATTGAATCTGTAGATTACTTTTCCCATAATGACAATTTTAAAAACATTGTTTCTTTTGATCCACAAACATGGAATGTTTTTCCATTATTTTTGCAGTATTTTGTAGTTCTCCATGTAGAAATTCTTCACCAACTTGGTTAGATGTATTCCTAGGTATTTTTTTTTTTGTATTGTACTTTGGGCTTTAGGGTACATGTGCACATCCTGCATCCTGCAGGATTATTACATAAGTACATATATGCCATGGTAGTTTGCTGTATTCCCAGATATTTTTATGTGTGTATTGGTATGGTAAACAGGATTTTGTTTTTGACTTGACTGTAAGCTAAAATATTATTGGAGTACAGAGATGCTGCAAATTTTTGTACATTAATTTTGTATCCTGAAACTTTACTGAAGTTGTTTATCAGTTCTAGGAGTCTTTTGGTGAAGTCTTTAGGGTTTTCTAGCTATAGGATAATTTGTTTGGTGAAGAGTGATCATTTGACTTTTTCCTTTCCTGTTTGGATGAAATTTCTTTCTTGGATTCCTGCTAGGACTCCAATAATATGTTTAATCAGAGTAGTAAGAGTGGACAGTCTTGTCTTGTTTCAATTCTTAAGGGGAATGCTCCCAGCTTTTGTCTGTTCAGTGAGATGTTGGCTGTGGGTTTGTCACAGATGGCTCTTGTTATTTTGAGGTATGTTCCTTTGCTGTCTGCTTTATTAAGATTTTTTTATGATGAAGAAATATTGGATTTTATCAATCACTTTCTCTGTGTCTATTTTGAGATGCTCATATGAGTTTTGTTTATATTACTGTTTATGCAGTGAATCACATTTATTGATTTTGTGTATGTTGAACCAACCTAGCAACCCATGGTTAAAGCCTGCTTGGTAAAGTTGAATTAACTTTTTGATGTGCTATTGGATTTGATTTTCTGCATTTTGTTGAAGATTTCTGTATCTATATTCAACAGGGATACTAACCTGCAGTTTCCTTTTGTCATTGTGTCTTTGCCAGATTTTGGTATTGGGATGATGCTGGCTTTGTAGGATGAGTTAGGGAGGATATTCCTCCTTGATATTTTGAATAGTTTTGTAGTATTGGTACAGTCAGAATAGCTATTACTAAAAGTCAAAACAAAACAAAACAAAACAAAACCAACCAGAGCTTGGTGAGGCTGTATGGAAAAGGAAACACATAAAATTTTGGGGGGGAATGTAAATTAGTTCAGGCACTGTGGAATGCGGTTTGGAGATTTCTCAAAGAACTAAAAATAGAACTACCATCCAACCCAGCAATTCTGTTACTGGGTATACACAAAGGAAAATAAATCATTATACCAAAAATACATATACACTTGTATGTTCATTGCAGTGGTATTCACACTAGCAAAAATGTGAAATCAGTGGTGGACTGGATAAAGAAAATGTGGTACATATACACCATGGAATACTAAACAGTCATTTAAAAAAAATGAAATCGTGTCTTTTGCAGCAATATGGATGCATCTGGAGGCCATTATCATAAGCAAATGAATGCAGAAACAGAAAACCAAATACCACATAATCTCATATGTAAGTGGAAACTAAATGTTGTTTATACATAGACATAAAGATGAGAACAATAGACAATGGGGACTAATAGACTGGAGAGGAGGACAAGGGTTGAAAAAGTACCTATTGTGTACTATGCTTTCTACCTGGGTGACAAGATCAATCATATCCCAAACCTCAGCATCACATACTCATGTCACAACCCTGCAGATTTATGCCCAAATCTAAAATAAAAGGTGAAAAAAAACCTCCCTGTAAATATGCTAATGGTAGACATCCAGAGAGACAATTTGAAGATATTTTTCAGCAGGTGAATCTTTCTATGGTTTTATTTTAGCATGATGCACCAAGTTGTCTAGGATTATTTAAGCAAGCTTAGAGCATACAGATTTATGAGGTATGACTCCCTGGATAATGTCCCTTAAGTTGATAACTGTTTGAATATAAGTGGAGATGCCATATGACCTAAAATCTCCTCTGTGTAAATGATTTGACTACAAATGTTACTTTAAGACTTAATACTCTAATCTGAGTTGGAGCATTGTGGAAAGAAAGGACAAGGGAGCTGCATTAGAGATCCTGAATTTCTCCCTGCTTCACTTATGCTTTTTAATTATAATATTCTAGAAATAATGAGTAATTACTGATTATGGGAAAGAGTCATAAATTTGGGAAACCCAATCTTTTGAGTTAGATCAGATTTGTAGTGAGCAGGATTGTCTTTCAGACCCACAAATCATAATAGCTAACATAATACTTAAAAAGAAAAAAAGATGGGATCTAAAAAGAAACATGATAAGGGCCTAATTCAAGGATGGCTGCCTACTTATCTTTGGAACTAGGAAGGAAAAGTCTTGAGAGAGATTATGGGAGAGAAATCTCACAAGGACAATTTGGAGAAAATAACCTTAGATCTGAGTCAAATATCTAAATAGGGAGAAAGGGAAAGAAAGAGAGAAATAAAAATATTAAAAATTTTGTTAATAGCCCTGGTTAAATCTAACCCCCTAAAAGATATGCCAGATGGAAAAAAATTAGTAATACTGTTTTCTTCCTGTTACTGGACAGCCTTCTAATGCTCTTATGGTTTCCAAGAAAGACATTATATTCCCACAATGTGACTCAACTGATTTATCAAAATCTAAACAGGTAGGAGGAATCCAAGGCCAGAAAACTATCAAAGTAGAAGGGTATTCTGTTAAAAATTAGAAAATTTTATAGGGAAATACCAGAAGAAACCTGGAAATTTATTATTGGCACATTGTAATGCTTGATACTGCATTACAGAAAGAATTATGTGTGATGATGGATTTCCAGGCAGCTGAGAACTTTTGTGAGCAGACATCTCCAGCTAGCATGACAGATGACCTCCTACACCTGATGAAGGTAGAAGATTGGTTAACCCACCTTGAAAAAGGTAACTAACCTACATCCTCCCCAATTTACAATTTTTTTGTTTTATTATTTTTATTTTTATGGGTACGTAGTTGGTATACATATATCTATGGGTACATGTTATGTTTTGATACAGGCATGAAATGTGAAATAAGCACATCATGAAGAATGGGGTATCCATCTCCTTGAACAATTTCCCCATTGAATTGCAAACAATCCAATTATACTCTTTATTTTAAAATGCACACTTAAGTCATTATTCCCCTCTGGCTCAGGGCATGTCTAGAAATGTCATCTGGGAGCCTGGAATGGGGTCCTCATGACTGTGACCTAGGTGCCCTATCTTGCTGTGGTTGATCTGGTATCCAAGATGCAAGATAAACTCTTCCCCATTCTTCCCTATCTTCTTTTTAGGCAGAAGAAAGTGGTCTCTTTTGGAGCCACAAGCTGTGAAGCCTGGAGTTACAGGAGAGGTGAGGCCATCACTTTGACTGCTGGTGTCAGAATAGTCGAACAATTAGGATCCACCAGTCAAATGGTCTGGGAGAATAGGATAGCATTAGATATGATATTAGCAGAAAAAGGTGGAGTCTGTGTCATGACTGGAACTCAGTGTTGTATTTTTATCCCTAATAATACTACCCCCCAACAAAACCATAACAAGAGCATTACAATGCCTTACTGCTCTATCCAATGAAGTAGCCAAAAATTCTGGAATAAACAACGCTTTCATGAATTTAATGGAGAAATGGTTCAGTAAATGGTAATGACTTACGTCCTCAATTCTCACCTCCTTTGCAATAGTAATAAGTATGCTTATTCTTGTAGGATGCCGTATTATACCCTGTGTTTGAGGATTTACACAAAAGCTTATTGAAACAGCTCGCACCAAAACCTGCCTCAATTCTCCGTCGCTTTGTTAGATAAGCTCCTACTCTTAAAAAACCAAGCAGAATAACAGAGTCAAGACATGTTGAAAACGTTTGAAAAGGAAGAATTACAAAATCAAGAGGTGGGAATTGTCAGATACAGTAAGTTCTTCTTCAAAAGTTTAACCTGTTTAATTTCCTTGTTCTTTGTTCTTGAGGTCAGCTTCCTTGTACCTTCCCATTCCTAGTTACCTGCTTTGTGAACAATCTCTCCCCCACAGTCCCGATTTTTAATTTATTTTGAAAGAGTACCCTTTGAAACTAGTTACTCATTCTGAAAACAGCCCTTCCTGCTGAAATTCCCCTTCCTGCTGCTGTAACCCACAGCCCTGCTCTATTTGAAATAGCCAATGGGGATCAGCTTAGATTGTGCAATTCAACTCCAGCCAGTGGGGACAAGACACCGAAGCAGGGACTAATTGTGTTAGGAATAAAAATCCCTTCCCTTCTTTGTTTAGTGTGCTCTCACAGTCACCAGAAGTGTGACTGGCATCCTTCTGCAGAAGTAAATTTGCCTTGTTGTGAAATCTTTTTTTTTTGAGTGCTCATTTCCTTTGTGACTCCAACTTCTTATTTCCAACACTGGTGTCACAGTAGGTCACATGCCCTCTCAGTCTACTGTCTCTGGGCCTAAATTGTCCTAGGATTCACCTAAGTGTTACAGTCCTTATGGTCTTGACTGCCTTTTAAATTTATTTAGAGACCCAGAGCACTTTGCCCCTTGGTGGTGAGGTTTTTGGGCACATAAGTTTGGATCACTGGGATTGGAGAGTCCCTTCTGAGTAGGGCTGGTTTAAATGTTCTCTGTTTGGGCAGGAATCAGCTAAGTTTGGTCTGATTTTCCTTTATTCCCTAAAAGGACAGAACTGAGTTCAATGGCTTACAATTGCTTGTTCTCTTTCCTCCCACACCCAGAGATGCTCTACACACCAACCCACTGCTGCTGGAGTAGGGGAAGTGGTGGTGTAGCAACTCACCACTGTGTTTTCTATCTTTCCAGTGCCTCTTTCAGTGATCTTCTGAAGAAGTCTTTGGGTGTTGGGGAAATATAATTAAAGACAAAATCTCCTGCCAGCATCGAAAACCTCTTCTAAAAGGTTGAAGAGAGAAAAAACAGCTTTATTATTAAAAAAGCATTAAGCTTAAATGTAATGTATACCACAGGCAATTCAGTAAAGAGATTGCAAAGACTGGAAGAAATCTCATTGTCTGATATGATCACACATACACAACTCACTGCAAACATGTTCTCCAAGTAAACAATGATTAGTACTTAAGTAGTAGTACTAGGACCTAACAAAACCTTTTGTTACACATCCAGTAAGTCCTTACTTAATGTTGTCGGTATGTTCTTGGAAACTGCAACTTTAAGCAAAAAGACAATTTTACCATATGATAATTGATATAAACAAAAGTTAAGTTCTTGTAGCACATTTCTGGTCACAAAACATCACCAAGCTTCTAAATAAAGATAAAAATCACTTCTAATGTTAAACATTGAAATAAATGTGAGCTATTATTATAAGCAATTGAGCCTTAATTGTGAGACTCATAATACATTTTACTTCTTTTTCTATTTCGTTTTCTTCCTGTATGGATGCTTGCCTGCATGTCATCATTTCGGTAAAGGGTAGTCACGAGTAATTTATTAACTTCCTATCCTAACCCCTGCAGCTGCTTATAAGATTAATTAACTTTTTTTTTTTTTAGAGCAGCAATCTTTAGGTCATGCAGACTTCCTCGATAGCATCTGAAAGTATGATCAGGACAAGGGACACAAACAGCTTTAATTATTGGAGGATCCTGCCTCCCGCATACCTGCCTGATTCACATAAACCCCCAGTTATGTTGAAAGGGAGGATAGATTTGAGAGACTGACTCATTTGTCCTCTCACTTTGACCAAAGGGAATAAATTTTCTCTGTGTCACTCCTTGGCTTACTGTTCATTGGATACATAAACCTAAATTTGGGGCTTGATAATGTGAAAGGAAAACGTCTTGGGCCCCCGCAATCACTAAGGAAAACTCAAGCTTTAATCTGCTTAGGACAAACCTGCCTCCTATTCTATTCAAATTTATCTCTCTGCTCACTGAGATAGATGCATATCTGATTGTCTCCTTTGGAAAGGCTAATCAGAAACTCAAATAATGCAACAGTTTGTGTCTCACCTATCTGTAACCTGGAAGCCTCCAGTCTTCCTGCCTTTGCTTCAAGTTGTCCCACCATTTCAAACCAATGTACTTCTTACATATATTGATTGATGTCTTATGTCTCCCTAAAATGTATAAAATGAAGCTGTTCCCTGACAACCATGGGCACAAGTCCTCAGGACTTCCTGAGGCTGTGTCGCAGGAGTGTGTCCTCAACCTTGGCAAAATAAACTTTCTAAATTAACTGAAACATGTCTCAAATTTTGGGGGTTTATACCACACATACATTTATGAGAGATTAATAAAAACAAGAAAGATGCCAACTTGATTGTGACAGATAAGCTTTTTGATGTGTTGGTGGATTTAGTTTGCCAGTATTTTATTGAATATTTTTGCATCAGTGTTTATCATGGATATTGGCCTGAAGTTTTCTTTTTTAGTTGTGTTTCTGCCAGGTTTCAGAAGGATGTTGGTCTCATAAAATGAGTCAGGGAGGATTCCCTCTTTTTGTATTGTCTGGAATAGTTTCAGAAGGAATGGTACCAGCGCCTCTTTGTACCTCTGGTAGAATTTGGCTGTGAACCCATCTGGTACTGGACTATTTTTGGTTGGTAGGCTATTAATTGCTGCCTCAATTTCAGACTTTTTTATTGGTCTATTCAGGGATTCAATTTCTTCCTGATTTAGTCTTAGGAGGGTGTAAGTGTCCAAAAATTTATCCATTTCTTCTAGATTTACTGGTTTATGTGCATAGAAGTGTTTGTAGTAATCTCTGATGGTAGCCTGTATATTTATGGAATTGGTGGTGATATCCCCTTTATCATTTTTTATTGCATCTATTCAATTCTTCTCTCTCTTCCTTTTTTATTAGTCTGGCTAGTGGTCTAACTATTTCGTTGATCTTCTCAAAAATCCAGCTCCTGGATTCGTTGATATTTTGAAGGGATTTTTGCATCTCTGTCTCTCAGAGACAGAGACACAAATCTTAGTTATTTCTTGTCTTCTGCTAGCTTTTGAATTTGTTTGATCCTGCTCCTCGAGTTCTTTTAATTGGGACAATAGGGTGTTGATTTTAGATCTTTCCTCACTTCTCATGTGGGCATTTAGTACTATAAATTTCCCCTCTAGACATTGCTTTAAATGTGTCCCAGAGAATCTGGTACATAGTGTCATCATTCTCATTGGTTATGAAGAACATCTTTATTTCTGCCTTCATTTCATTATTTATCCAGTAGTCATTCAGGAACAGGTGGTTCAGTTTCCATGTAGTTGTGCAGTTTTGAGTGAGTTTCTTAATTCTGAGTTCTAATTTGATTGCACTGTGGTCTGAGAGACTAGTTGTTATGACTTACATTCTTTTGCATTTGCTGAGGAGTGATTTATTTCCAATTAGGTGGTCAATTTTAGAGTAAGTGTGATGTGGTGCTGAGAAGAATGTATATTCTGCAGTTGGGGGTGGAGAGTTCTGTAGATGTCTTTTAGGTCTGCTTGGTCCAGATCTGAGTTCAAGTCCCAGATACCCTTGTTAATTTTCTGTTTCATTGATATGTCTCATATTGACAGTGGAGTGTTAAAGTCTCCCACTATCATTGTGTGGGAGTCTAAGTCTCTTTGTAGGTCATTAAGAACTTGCTTTATATATCTGGGTGCTCCTGTATTGGGTGCATATATACTTAGGATAGTTAGCTCTTCTTGTTGCATTGATCCCTTTACCAATTATGTAATGCCCTTGTTTGTTTCTTTTGATCTTTTTTGATTTAAAGTCTGTTTTATTGAGACTAGGATTGCAACCTCTGCATTTTTTTGCTCCTCATTTTCTTGGTAAGTCTTCCTCTATCCCTTTATTTTGTGTCTATGTGTGTCTTTACACGTGAGATGGGTCTCCTGAATATAGCACACTGATGGATCTTGACTCTTTCTCCAACTTCCCAGTCTGTGTCTTTTGATTGGGGCATTTAGCCCATTTACATTTAAGGTTAATATTATGTGTGAATTTCATGACATTTTGATACTGGCTGATCGTTTTGCCCATTAGTTGATGCAGTTTCTTCATTGTGTCAATGGTCTTTACCATTTGGTCTGTTTTTGCAGTGGCTGGTACTGATTGTTCCTTTCCATGTTTAGTGCTTCCCTCAGGAGCTCTTGAGCCCACATAGCCAAGACAATCTTAAGAAGAAAGAACAAAGCTGGAGGCATCATGCTACCTGACTTCAAACTATACTACAAAGCTACAGTAATCAAAACAGCATGGTACTGGTACCAAAACAGAGATATAGACCAATGGAACAGAACAGAGGCCTTGGAAATAATGCCACACATCTACAACCATCTGATCTTTGACAAACCTGACAAAAATAAGCAACAGGGAAAGGATTCCCCTGTTTGATAAATGGTATTGGGAAAACTGGCTAGCCATTGCAGAAAGCTCAAACTGGATCCCTCCCTTACACTTTATACCAAAATTAACTCCAGAAGGATTAAAGATTTAAATATAAGACCTAACACCATAAAAGGAAACATAAGCAATATCATTCAGAACATAGGCATAGTCAAGGGCTTCGTGACTAAAACACCAAAAGCAACGGCAACAAAAGCCAAAATAGACAAATGGGATCTAATTAAACTAAAGAGCTTCTGCACAGCAAAAGAAACTATCATTAGAGTGAACTGGCAACCAACAGATTTGGAAAAAGTTTTGCAATCTACCCATTTGACAAAGGGTAATATCCAGAATCTACAAAGAACTAAAACAGATTTACAAGAAAAAAAAAAAACTATAAAAAAGTAGGTAAAGGATATGAACAGACACTTTCAAAAGAAGACATTTATACAGGCAACAAACCAATAAAAAAATTCTCATCATCACTGGTCATTAGAGAAATGCAAATCAAAACCACATTGAGATATCATCTCATGCCAGTTAGAATGGCAATCATTAAAAAATTTGAAGACAAAAGATGCTGGAGAGGATGTGGAGAAAAAGGAACACTTTTACAGGTGGGAGTGTAAATTAGTTCAATGTTTGTGGAAGACAGTGTGGTGATTCCTCAAGAATCTAAAACTAGAAATATCATTTGACCCAGCAATCCCATTACTGGGTATATACCCAAATGATTATAAACTATCCTATTATAAAGACATATACACATGTATGTTCATTGCGGCACTGTTTACAATAGCAAAGACTTGGAGCCAATCCAAATGCCCATCAACGATAGATTGGATTAAAAAATGTGGCGTATATGCATCTTGGAATACTATGCAGTCATAAAAAAGGATGAGTTCTGGGTACCTATGTAAGAGTCCTGCAAGCTCTGTTCATGTACCCCAGCACTTAAAGTACAATTTAAAAACAAAAAAAGTTATGAGTTTATGTCCTTTGCAGGGACATGAATAAAGCTGGAAACCATCATTCTCAGCAAACTGACACAAGAACAGAAAACCAAACACTGCATGTTCTCACTCATAAGTGGGTATTGAACAATGAGAACACATGGACACAAGGAAGGAAACATCACACACTGGTGCCTGTTGTGGGGGTGGAGGGACTTGGGGAGGGTTAGCAGCAGGTGGGGGGTATTGGGGAGGGATAAAATTAGGAGAAATACCTAATATAGGAGACAGGGGGATGGATGCAGGAAGCCACCATGGCATGTGTATACCTATGTAACAATCCTGCATGACCTGCACCTGTACCCCAGAACTTAAAGTATAAAATAAAAAAAAAACAAGATAGATAATTATTTACCAAACTTTAGATGAATCAGGGAGTGATGTAAATTAAGATGAGGTAATATTTTATTAGAGTGGGCTCTAAAACCAATTATCAGTTTCCTTACATGGAGAGACACAGAGACACAAAGACACACAAAGAGGAGAACACCGTATGAATATAGAAGGAGGTTGGAGTAATGCTATCACAAACTAAGAAATGCCAAGATTTCCAGCAGTCACCAGAAAGCAGGATGGAGGCATGGAACAAATTCTCCCTCAAAACATCCATAAGGAAACAACTGGGCCAACACCTTGGTTTCAGATCTCTAACCTCTAGAACTGTAAGATGATAAATGTCTGTTGCTTGAAGCTACCCAGTTAGATTTTATTATGGCACCCCTAGAAACTAATACGCCAGGAGAGACCCCAAGGGAATAATGAAAGTGAACCTGTCAAATCTCCTTATGTACATAGTAATGATAGACATCCTCTCAAACTAATATATTTAACAGTTGGAAGAGTCCTTAACTTCATAATGGTTTAGCAAGATATGCTTGGTTGTTTATAATTGCTTATGGGTAACAAATCTGAAATTTATAGAGTTATGGGGCATAATCTCTGGAAAATAAAATATAGGCTATGTAACTTGTGAGTATAAAATGTAGATGTATCATGACTTAAATATTTCCATCTATGTAATGTGATTACCCACATCATTTAGAGGTCTCATATGCCAATCTTAGGCCACAACATGTTTGAGTGTGTATTAAAGGCGTTGAAAATTGCCCTGGAGGTGCTAATTCTCTCTTGATTCCCCTGGGCCTCATGAGTACTTGTATCCTTGAAATTATGAGTAAAAACATAACACACAGGAATATCTCAGAGTCGCGGTGTCTAGTTTGACAATCAAATCCTTTGTGTTATTTCAGATCATGTCTTAGAAATTATCTAGTTAAAATTCTTTTGGTTATAAATGAAGAAATAGAGGCAACAATATTCTTTTTTGCTCCATAAAAATTTTGACGTCCTGTCGATTTGTTACACGAGTAGTTTTATTTATATATTATGAACAACCTACATCTGATCTATGATCAAATTGTCCATCCATCTCAGTGTTGCCAATGACCTATTTGTCATCAGATATGAACATTCCAAGTTCAAGTTTGTTTTTAACCATATTCTGTGAATTGGCATGCTGACCTCTAAATCCAAATTATTGCTTTGTGTGCTTGACTTGTTTCCTACTGAGAATCACCCAAAGACGTTTCCGTTTATACTTATACTTGTTGCTCTCCATAGAGCTCATTATAAAGTTTTGTCTGAATATTTTCATAATTTTTCTACAAATTTCATTTTGTAGATTTATTAATAATTTTGACAAGTCTCCAAATATATTTGTTGAGCAAACAGTAGAGAGATGACACATATCCATCTCTGTGGAATGACACTTTTGGAGAAATCTTCCAGAGAGAACAGTAATATTCATTGTGTGGAAGTATACTGTTGCCTATAGAATTCGGGAATAGCATACAGTGATCTAGTCACACCAGATATCAGACTCCAAGTGAGAGAGGCCCTCTCCTTTGTGATGTGCAACTTTAGTTACATGATTAGTAAAACATGATTAGATTCTTCTCTACCAGCTGAGCACAGTCTAACTCTGCAACCTCATACTCATTGGCTGCAAAACCAGCCCCTCTTCCGATGTGATCAGAAGTCTAGGGTTTGAGTTTTGCATTTTTAAGTATGCAGCATAGTGGACCAGTGGTCTGATCTACCATTACGATATCCTTCCTGAATTAATTGTCTTAAGGATTTTACTGTAGTTGGTTTCCATGAAACTTTCTTGTGGGCTAGCACCTCTTTTGAGTGTGAAACCTGAAGGGAATCAGTCACAGACAAATTAATCCTTATAGATCTTTTTTAAAAAAATGTTCATCCTTCATGAGATGCACTTTACCCATGGCTAGAGTACATGCATTTGTTTTCATGATCCATGATCTGGTAATGAAAATCTTTTGTAACCATCTTGTCTTCTTTACATTCAATGTCTTTGTTTTTCATAGTTAATGTGTTATTTCTGTGAGCCATCAGTTTGTCAGATGAATTGTGTCTATTTCAGGCACTTGCTTCATGATGCCAGTACACATCCCATTGAGGCTTGTCCTATCTTTCAAAAGTGACATGTACACTTTTTACTAGATTGTCACAATCATTAATCACAATGCATAGCTCTTCCCCCTGGGGGGTAGACTAAAACATGTCTTCTGTTTATGCCTGGGAGACAGTTTTCTTGAGTAGTTTTTTTTTTTTGCATGTGTATTTAAAATGATAGTTTTTAACCACTGGCATTTTTACATCACCTGGAAATTGTAAATCAACCCGTCAATGTCCCACTACACATCAATTAAATAGAATATCTGGGGATGGGGTGTGTGTTAGTCCATTATCGCATTTCTGTAAAGAAATACCTGATGCTAGGTAATTATAAAGAAAAGAGGTTTAATTAGCTCATGGTTCTGCAGGCCATACAGGAAGCATGTCATCAGCCTCTGCCTGGCTTCTGGTAAGGCCTCAGGAAGCTTCCACCCATGGTGGAAGGTGAAGAGGAAACAGTCACATCACATGGTGAAAGCAGGAGCAAGAGAGAGAGAGAAGGAGGATGTCCCGGACTTTTTTATACAACCAGATCTTACGTGAACTGAGCAAGAACTCATTTATTACCAATGGGATGGTGCTAAATCATTCATGAGGCATCTGCCCTCATGAATCATAAATCATCTCCCTACAGGTTTCACCTCCAACACTGGGAATATTTAAAATGAGATTTTGGAGAGACAAACATCCAAACCATATCAGGCACCCACTATTAGTATTTTGTAAAATTCTCCAGGAGATTCTAATGAACAGCCAGAGTTGAGAGCCATTGCTTATGCATAGTACATTTCAAACACTAAAATAAAATGAATCATTTAGAAATCTTATTGAAATGCAGATTCTGACTTAGTTTGTATACCTGGGGCCTGAGATACTGTCTTCTCTAGTGGATTTAGCTACTATGTGAACCATACTTTCAGTAGGAAGAAAGACCTTGGTTTTCTCTCGGTAGGGGGAAACACTGAAACATGTTAATATGGTTTGGCTCTCTGTCCCCACCCAAATCTTACTTTGAATTATGATCCCTAGTGTTGGAGTGGGGGACCTGGTGGGAGGTGGTTGGATCATGGGGGTAGTTTTTAATGGTTTAGCATCATCCCCCATAGCGGTGTCTTGTGATAGAGTTGTCATGAGACCTCGTTGTTGGAAAGTGTGTAGTACCTCCCACCTCACCCTCTCTCCTTTGGCCATGTAAGATGTGTTTGCTTCCCCTTTGCCTTCTGCCATGATTGTAAGTTTTCTGAGGCCCCCCCCCCCAGAAGCGGAAGCCTGTACAACTCACAGAACCATTAGCCAAGTAAACCTCATTTTTTAAATAAATCAGCCGGTTTCAGGTATGTCTTTATAGCAAAGTGAGAATTGACTAGTATACATGTCCTTCTAATTTGTTGCCTTTCTTAAACAATATTCATCAAGTGCAAATGTAAGGACATTATTTTGCTCTCTCCCTTTAAATAGCAATAATTGTTTTGGAGAGTAGTATTGGGCTTGTCTTTACATTATCTGAATGGTAGAGTCAAAAAAAAACCTTAGGGCTGATCTGGTTGGGTAGTTTCAAGTGGTGCTTTCAAGAGCCCCGGGGCCTGAGAGGCACACTTGGGAGGTATAGAGGAAAAACACGTGGGTCAGATAAGGCTGTAAAGCCTCATTTCTATTCTAATGAGAACATTTCTTTTTTTGATTGTTATATCTTTGGATGTGGTTATTTTATTTGAAAGGGAATTTCAATTGGAAAAAAGGAATAAAACCACTCATCTGGTCCAACACTTTTATTGACTCAGATGTTATAAAGCAGTGTGTTTGATCGGAAAGCCCTGAATAAAATTCTCCACCTTCCACCTCCACCTCACCCACCCATTTCACTTGCTTACACTTCACATTGAGTTCTATTGGCAACCTTGATATCTTAGCCAGCCAGTCTGAGCAATCTTTAACTTTGCCACTTTGAGTTCATAATTCCAAGTCTTTTTGTATCCATTAAATATTTTTAATGTGAAATAAGAGTCTTTATAACCTCTTGTGGTATATGGCATTCATTTAATATAACCCTAGAAAATTAGAGATTTCATTCCACAGGAAACCTAAATGTCATATCCCCCTCTTTTACAACAATAGGTATTAGGAAACTCTGAGAAAATAGTCCAAAGAGGGTATACAGAAAGGCTAACTTCTGTTCTATTATTTGGCTAAGTTCTGTTCTGGAATTAGCCTTTCATACATAATTTAATCAGCATACACTGACTCCTTAGTAATGCCCAGCATGGGGCTGAGTAAGGGAAGGGGGTTGTCCAAGTGGTATAAACCATAAATATTCAATCAGTAAGCTTACAATTTTGAATAAACAATAAAAATGCATAAACTGGCTAAAAAGCAGTATATAATAGCAAACAATAAAATTCTACCATATCTACCACACACAATACAAGCTGTAAGAGTTCACAAAATGAAAAGTTCATTTTTTTTTCTGGGATTCTCTGGAAAGCCTTCATGTAGAACTGGGTTTTAAGGTGAGGGGTGCTTTTATTAGTTCATTTTCACATTGCTAATAAAGACATTCCTGAGACTGGGCTATTTAAAAAAGAAAGAGGTTTAATGGACTCACAGTTCCACATGACTGGGGAGGCCTCACAATCATGGTGGAAGGTGAAAGGCATGTCTCACATGGTGGTAGACAAGAAAAGAGAATGAGAGCCAAGTGAAAGGGGTTTCCCCTATATAAAACTGTCAGATTTCACGGGACTTATTCACTACCATGAGAACAGTATGGGCGAAATTGCCCCCATGATTCAGTTATATCTCCCACTGGGTCTTTCTCACAATATGAGGGAATTATGGGAACTATAATTCAACAAGAGATTTGGGTGGGGAAACAGTCAACTCATATCAGATGTGGTTAAGTAGAGAGAAAGTGGGGAGCTGTTTTGAAAAAGAAATAATCAGCATGAATCTATAAAACATGTACTCACTGTATACCCAATTTAAACTGACAGAAGTTGTTATTTTTCAGACTAATGTTTGTGGACTGGAATTGGTTGGCTCAGAGCTTAAAGGAAAGCAAAGAGACCCTGGGTTGGGAGCTGAACCAGAAATCTAATAGAACTCAAACAATAGGTTCATGAAGGAGGAACAGTGAGTGTAAACCCATTGTCCCTGGAAACCATGTGGGACAAATAAAAGGCAGCCCTATTTCTTCATTATCTAACTTGGAAACAGAGATGACCAAAAATATCATTATGTGTTTCATGACTCTATTCATTTTTTTTAAAAATGGAGTCTTGTCTGTTGCCCAGGCTGGAGTGCAGTAGTGCAATATTGGCTTACTACAATCTCTGCCTCCTGGGTTCAAGCGATCCTCCTGCCTCAGCCTACTGAATAGCTGGGATTACAGGCACATGCCACTACACCTGGCTAATTTTTGTATTTTTAACAGAGACAGGGTTTCACCATGTTGGTTAGACTGGTCTCAGACTCCTAACGTCTTGATCTGCCCGCCTTGGCCTCCCAAAGTGCTGGGATTACAGGCAGGAGCCATCATGCCCAGCCCACGACGGTATTCTTTTACATACTGCTGGATTTTGTTTCCTAGTATTTTGTCTAAAATATTTTGCATCTGTGTTCATGGGAGAACTCATAATTTTTCCTCTTAATATCCCAGTCAGGTTTTGGTAAGAATTTTTGGCCTCATAAAATGATTTGAAAAAATGTTTATCCATCCCATTTTATGAGATAGTTTTGGATGATTATTGCTAATTCTTCTTTAAATATTTGGTATAAATAACAGACCATTCGTAAGAACCCAGGCCATTCAATCTACTCACTTTCCAGAAAATCTGTTTCATCTATGCTGACTACTTACTTAAGGTGTAGTTCAAATTATTATTTTGTTTTCTGCATATTGTACAAGTTGCCAACTGGATTCAGAAATGTGACTTCAGCTACTTGTTCCTTTTGGCAAGATTGTAAGTGAGGTCTCATTCTTTCATGAGAAAGCTGATGAAAAGAAGCTGAAGAATACTCTTTTCTCTCCTTTTTAAGTTAGCAACCATTGATTGTCAATGCCTAGATTCACTAGAGATTTTAGAAGTGTGATAGTCTAATTCTGTCATTACGTTTTGTTTGTTAAACTAATGAGATACTCCCCTCAGTAGTTCAATTCACATAAGAAAGTAAGATAAATGTTTGAGTCTCTTCAGTTATTTACAAGATTTTCAAGATAATGACTTGTTTTTCTCAAGAGGTGACCAATTAGTTTGATGGTGCTTTTAACAACATATGCTATCATTCTGTTACATAAATTTTAAGTATAAATACTGAGCTATTGTTTAACTCACACTTTTGTATAAGTTACCATTTGTTACATCAAAATTTTAAAAAGTATATGCCAATTATGCTATATTTCTCTAATATCTTTTGGATTACTAGCATTATTAAAAAGAACATGTATATTAATTTTAGTCATCTATTATTTCTTACAGTATGAGATGAGTGTCCAAGTTCATTTTTTCCCTGATTCATAGATTATTATACTAGCACAATTTATTAAATAACCTATCTTTGTCCCCTGGTGTTAAAGTGCCACCTTTATCATATATTAAATCCCTCAATTTATTACTAGATGCCCTGTGGGGTTCCATTGATTGATTTTTGTCTTTTCATGCCAATATCATGGTGTTTTTTAATTCAGTGGTTTTATGGTATGTCATTAAATTTTAAAAGACTAGTCATTTAATTATTTTTCTTTTACATAGTATTTTTTGCTACTCGTGATGCAGAAATATTATTGTATTTTTTCCCAGTGTCAACATATTTTTTAAAAATGAAGCTTTCCCCACCTTCCACTGACAATCCCTATTGTGATTCTCATTGAAATTTTGGCAGTTTATATATTACTGCCAAAGTAATAGATAATTACTTTGGAGTATGGTAATTGTATAATATAAATAACCTATCATCTAACCACCTGTGATCACCTCTCTACCTAGCTATCTATTGAAACAACTATTTGTTTTAAGATACAAGTAAAATGGAAACTTCAACTATAATGTAAATGAGGAGAAAAATTACAGCAGGATTTTTTTATTCTCCCTTTTTATAGAGAGACACATGAGGAAAGCAGCAGCATGGTGACCCAGTGAAACCTCCAGATAAACACTAATGACAGAAATCCTAGCAATGATACTAATGGTATTTGCTAAAAAGAGAGTTTTATCTATAGAATTTTAACAGAATGAACAGAGTCTGTTTAGGATTACTTATGATAAATAAAACTAGAAATTATGATATGGGGCATGGATCCCTGGAAAATGTCATGTAAGCTACATTAAGAATATAAAGACGGGGGTGTTGCATGACTGAAATTGCCCCTTTTGTGTCAGTAATTTCGCTACATGCATTACTTAGAGGAGGACTCATACATTAATCTGGGTCAGAGTGAGTCTTGATCCAGCTGGAATGTCCTGGGAAAGTTTGGGATTTCCTAGATTTTTTTCCCCTTTTTTTGCTTGTTCCTTGTGATCGCTTGCGTCTTTGAGATATTAAGAAAGTTTGATACTTAGATCTAGGATTCATATGAGTCTATTTGGCAATGAGGCCCTTGTTATGTTAATAAAATATTTTATAAAGCTCCAATAATTATCCTTTTATCTGTGAGCTCTTTACACTTTGTACATTTTTAATGCAGTATTTATCATATTGCATTAGAGCCAAGTTCTTTTTTTTTTTTTTTTTTTTTTACAGATTTATACAGGAAATGCATTATTTCTAAATCTCTAACTCTTTGCCGTAGTACCAGATTCACTGTAAGAAATTGTAACGAACATTGGATCTTTTTGGTTGCTTCTTACCTTTGCTACATGTCTTTCCCCCAGTTTCAAAGTGAGTTTTCTTTAATGATCTGCACCTTCAACTCATTTTTGGGAAACGCCCTTTGGGCATTGTGACCTGCTTTATCCAGGTAGCTGGAGTTACCTAGCGATTCACAACCCCTCATCTTATGGTTTTTAGCCAATAACTCACAAGTGGAGAGTAAAAGTCTCTACTGAGGTTCTGAAGTATAATTTACAATCTCCACCTTCCTGCAGGATCAGGCTGAAACTGAGACTTCATTTGAAATCTAATCCTTACATTACTTAGTTTCCCAGCAGAGATAGGGGACAAACCCCTATCTCCGTTGCTGGTTTCTCCGGAGAGGACTTCCTTTAAGTAGTCATATGCACATGAACCTTTGTCTCAGGATCTACTTCTAGGAAAACTGACCTAGGAGAATGCTCAATTAAATTTTGAGAAATGGCTGAACGAAGGTATAAAAGATTCAACACTTAAAGACTTAAATTAATTGTGATTATTCTTATTCCCTGCAAATACAGATGACTGGTCTGGTTAAGCATGTTTTTCATTTGTGATTACAAAATAGAAAGCCAAATGATTAGAAGATAAATTGATAACTGATTGGAAAGAAAATCATAAAATATTTTTATATTAAATAGATTTAAAGAGACAGGTTTGTATAATGGAAAGAGCATGAACTTTGAAGTCATAAATCTGGGCTTGAATCCTATTTCTGAAATGTATCAAGTCTTCATATGTTCTAACATATTAAAAATTGTTTCTCCTAATCATCTATTTATCCATCCATCTATTTATCTATACATATCCATTTATTGGCAGAGACCACATCATGAAAAAAAGACATGTGAAAGAGCCCAAAACTGCTCAGAGAAAACTTGCAGCCTTTGGGGCTAGACTAATCTGGCACATGGCAAGAAAGAAGAGGTGAAGCTTTGGGAAGTAGGTCATTGATAGACTGAGAGTCATTTTGCACAGTGAATGCATGCAGACCTTGGACTTTGTCATGCAGATGCTGGGGAATTATCATTAACTATTAAACAGGAAAAGCAGGAAAATTGTCTCGGCGAGTATGTGTGTTTAAAAGGGATTTGCAGAAGACATATGGAAGAAAATCAGATGGAAAATCAGATTTGATATATCTTTGGTAACCTCACATTAAAGGCTTTTTTATGTCATAAAACCAATAGATATTTTCTATGTTGGGAAGGTATGATAAATCTGTGTTGTCGAAAACACTTTCTTCTAGCACAGCTACAAGTAAATATTTGAGAATTTTAGATAAAAACATATACATGTGAATATACACATATACACACACATATGGAGAGAGAGGGAACTCTGTGTAAGTTTGAATCAACTCCATTCAATGTAATTTATTTATTTATTTATTTTTTTGAGACAGAGTCTTGCTCTGTCACCAAGCTGGAGTGCAGTGACACAATCTTGAGCTCACTACAACCTCTGCCTTCTGGGTTCAAGTGATTCTCCTGCCTCAGCCTCCCAAGTAGCTAGGACTACAGGCACACACCACCACATCCACTATTTTTGTATTTTTAGTAGAGATGAGCTTTCAACACATTGGCCCAGATGGTCTTGATCTGTTGACCTCGTGATCCTCCCACCTCGGCCTCCCAAAATGCTGGGATTACAGGCATGCAGGTGTAAGCCACCGCACCTGGCCCTCAATGTAATTTTTTATTAAAACTCGACTTGTCAGCCAGGCGAGACTCTGTCTCAAAAAAACAAACAAAAAAAACTTGACCTGCCCTGTTACAGGTTATCTGCTAAGCACATTTTAAAGTAAAATTCTCTTTTAGTATGTAGTGTAACTCATTCCTTTTCATTTCAACCAATTGTACAGAATATTAGGTTAGGTTTCTTATACTGTTATTTTGAGAGCTTTAACATTGAATAACTTTGGTTTATTATATAACAACAGTATCAAAGATAAAATAGATACATCATCACAAAATCTGTCAAAATTTCTAAACACTTTCCACACTTTAAAAGTAAAATCACTACTTTCTTTTCCAAATCTGTCACGAAAACATTTAAAATTCGTGTACAGAAGAAAAATTTGGCTTATATTGTTCATTTACTTATCCAACAAATATATCTCGAGTGCTCATTTTTGTGGCATTACTATAGAACTGCCATGATAATTATGTTTACAAAGGATTAAAAACTAACACTCTGTATAGGAGAGAATGAGTCCACTGTATTGTATCTTCTGTATAGGAAGAGTCATCAGTTAGGTCCAGTAAGGGTCTGTCATGCCAGGGTCCTTCAAAAAGTGTAGTTATTTTGCAACTTTAGCTGATTAGGAAAGTTGTGTAATGAAACATGGAATTCAGTTTGGATATCTCTTAGGAAAGAGTTGCTGTAAGTGGGGAATTTACTTAAAAGGTGAGGGTGAAAGCCACGAGGTTCCAAGAGGAAGACTTAGAAAGAGAGCAGTAAGTGTAAATGCCCAAAGACAAGGGCAGGGACATTTCTTTTTCAAAATGTCCACTTAGTCTTTAAACATATGTTTGTAACAGCAAGCTTCGTATGAAAGGTGTCTGTTCTCAATTTGACTCAACAAATGTCTGTTGAGCAGCGTGATGCCTAACAGTACTTCCTACCCGCAGTAAGAACCTCAGTATAAAAGAGACTGGGTATGTAGAGTCAAATGTCATGGCTAAGAGTATAGGAAGTGAGATTAGAAGATGAGATCTCATTTTAGTCAGGGAACAGCCATCTGTATTCTATGTGAGAATGGTAAGTCAGTGACTGTACATTTTGTCACAAAGAAGGCACACAAAACCAGGAGACAGTACCATCAAATGGAACATTTTTGGGTTCCTTGTGTCTTCTCTATCCTCATCATCCTCTATTCCCCATACCTGATCCTGGAGTAGTCACCAAAACAGCCAGCAGGTGAAGGAGATAAAAGGAAAATTTAAGAGGCTGATCATGCTTCCTTTGCTGACTATAGGTTTCTCTGCCTTGAATGTACTAGGGGTGAGAGGGGAGTGGTATAATTTAAAAGGGATTTAAAAATTAAACTTGCTTAAATTAAAATTGTAATGTCCAAAAATATAGGCTATTTATTAACTGCAAATGGCCAGAGAGACTGTAGGACTTCCTAGAGACGGTTTCAGAGAAAGGAAAAGAACGAGTACACACACTGAGTCTAGAGCACACTGGGAACACAAAACTTTTGTTTTCGCCTTACTGAGACCAGCTGATTGATTAAACTTGTTTCATTTTTTTTTTTTAACTGTCACTACTTGGTACAGACCATGATAATTACCTGTATATCAAGATGCGTTGCAAACTCCAACTGAGAAAAGATTTACTGCTGATGACTGTGCAAAGACAGCATGTGCAATTTTACTTAATCAAACTATCTTTGAAAAGCACCAAAGGAAACAAAATGCTGTGATTAAAGGTAACCATGCTTTTTTTCTGAAAATATCTCAAGGACAAGAGAAAGAAAGAAAGCTAGGGGAAGCAAAGCAGCTGTATGTGAGAATAACAAAATGAGAAGAAAGGATGGAATAATAAGAAATTGTACCAATTTCTAGCACCCTCACCTTTTAAGGAAATTCTGCACTTACAGCAGCTCTGTCCTAAGAGATATACAAACTGAATTCTGTTTCATTACAACTTTCCTAACCAGCTAAAGTTGCCAAATAACTAGAATCTTTGAGGGACACTGGCGTGACAGACCCTTAATGGACCTGATTAATGACTCTTCCTGTATTTCTTAGCTGATTATAGGAAACCATTCAAATGTGATACCAACTTCTTTTCTTATACAAATTTCTCCCTCTTTCTGCTACAAAAAAGAGAAGAAAAGAAAAAAAAATCCTCCCTCTTGCCTGCAGTCCTGTGTCCAAGTAATTATTTAGCCTGGAATGGCTGTTCCTTCAACCTTCATATATGCCTCTACAACTTCTGCCTTCAACACCTGGGCTCACTGTCACCTCCTCAGTGAAAATGTCCTTCTCTCCTTCAGGCTGAGTTGAATGTTCTGTACTCAGCCACCTTTCTGAGTTATTATTCTCTACCTAGTTCATTATAGACACATTTCCCCTACTGCACTACAGCTAATTTTTGACATGCTTGTCTTTTCCTCTAAACCCCTGATTTCTTTGAATACAGTTCTGTGTCTTATTTATTTATCTTCAGAATCTGGCATGGTTCCTTATACATATTAGGTGATCGGGGTGCTTAGTTAGTTCCTGTCAGCACTGAAGACTTCTAGGCAGCCCAACCTAGAAGTGGAGCAGTGGTTTAGTAAGGGCATAACAGACAATTCACAGTTGAGTAAGGGTCTACCCCCATTAAAGGGGCAACTAAAGGGCTAAAGATGCGGAAATAACAGTGCTGATGAAATGGCCTCCAAGTGCAAAACTGAAGACGAACTGCACTGCAAGTTATTCTTCAGCCATGGGAGTAGGCAGTTCCTAAGAAAAGTCTTACTTTCTAATCAAGAAAACCCTTAGTGTCTGAAAAATTCCCTTTAGAGGAATGCTATGACTTCCTCTTCCCATTCTTCTCATACCTGATTTGTAGAATTTATCTTTATCACTGCTTCATTCTACTGTAAAATTAAAACTATTTTTCTTGAGGATACAGGTGCTTTAACTCAGATTTGTGTTGGTAAACTACACCAGCTTGGATGTCTTTGATGAGCTGAGTCTTAAGGGAGGCGCAAGGACACACAAGTGGCAGTCCATGCTTGCACAGACCACCAGGCTGTACTGAATGTCACTCTTAATTATACTTTACTCTATGGCTTATAGTTCCCCCACATATTCATGTAATTTGAATAGATTGTGAAGGTTCTCTATAGTTTATTTTTATTGTATATTCTGTCAGGTTTTGAAAGTTATAATGTGCTCACAAATTACTTTAAAACATGTGGAAAAGTCCAGTAATTTGGAAAGAGATCAATATAATCTTAGATCAGTGAAAATTACTCTGTTGATGAAAACATCTTGTTTTCTATTCTAATTGAACAAACCTCAGTATTTGGAGAATTTCATTTAACTTAAATCATTTTTGTTACAATTTTAATGTACTTTTTTTTCCCTTTCTTTATCCTCAAAGTCTGCATAGAGTTTAAAGTATGGACAGATTATTAACCGTATCAGTGGGTCGCAACCAACTATTCCAATATCTCTAAGCCTTGATTTATAAACTAAGAGCCTGCCTTCTTCATACTATGCAAATAATGTATGTAAAAATGCTTTTAATACAACAAAATGCAGTAGGAAAGTAAATTATGCTTAGTACCACCATCTTTCTGAACTAACTGAAATCGGTTATTTTCTTAAAAAAGAACGGAGAGTCTTTACTTGGTGTTCTCTAAACTTCCTTTAAATTTTAATATTCTATGACTCTGTTACATTTCAACAAAAAGTGGCACTGATTATGCACAACACAGGTAAACATCTGAGACTGAATAATTTGTCTAAAGTCACATAATTTACTAGTGGCAAAGCTGGACTTTGAAATAATAGTTTCACTGAAATATATTATTCTCTACTCTTGACCTCATATCACTAAGATATTTTCATTCAGATTTCTGAATTTTACTCCTTTTTTATTCCTTTTTATTTTCTTTCTATTTGCTCTGGACCATGGTAAACAATGACACAATTCTTTTTTTTACATTAAAGCGAGTGTTTATATACATGAATCTCACATTTAAAACCATATTTTATGCACAAAGCAATTGCATTTATTTGAAATAACATATTTGATTAAAGTTATAGATAATGAATATTAACAAATTTAATTACTATTAATTATATGACGACATGTTCAATCGTTGAGTTAAAGATCCATTTCCTAAAGTTGATTTTACCTTGTTTTACTTAGTATTGAATGATTTCATATTTTCTAATTTTAAGGGCATATTTTTTCCTGAAGAGACTATTTTTTTAGTATTTTAGATCTCAAGATTAGAATACTTAATATGTAGTGTTATTTGTGACAATTTTGGTTAATTTTAATAACAAAATTTATATCAAAATGCTATCCATAATAGTGTTTGGTATAGTTATGTTACTTAATGGCAATGACTTGTAATTGTCCAGCCTTCTTCAAAATTGTCTTTATAAAGAGTGCTTTAAAATATTTGTCTAATGATATATACATTTTATAACTTAAGAATATAATTAGAATTAAAATAAAATGCAATACAGTAAAAAAGAAGAAAAACAGAAAAGTACCATTTCTTTAAAGAACTGAAATTTCATAGATTAAACTTTCTCTGAATAATTACAAATGTACTCAAATAAAACCATAATTGATTTTAATTGCATGACTAAAAAACATTTACTTATGTTCCAGTGAGCCTATTTTAAAAATTGATTGACTTGAACTATCTTTTCACTAATTTCTCTTATCTTTGGGCTTAACTAGAAAATTGTTACAGACTTATGCACATATGAACTCAAATATTTTGAAATTACTTATCAGTAGTCATAATTTGTATATGTATCAGACACTGTGTTAGTCTATCTAAATAATGTGATATATGTATTATCCATCTTTCATCAAGAAAAATGTGCCATAGAATTGCTAAGTAAATATCCTGTAGTTGTACAGCTAGCAAGCTGCAATTAAAATGTCAATGCTTCAAACCTCGGTCTGTGCTCTTTACCTACATCGAGCTGCCTTGGGTCAGTAATAATGTTATTTTTACTTTAGAAGATTTGTTGACCTCCAAATAACAATTTTTAAAAGGAATTTTAAATAATTTCCATGGGTTTTGACATTAGATGCACCTGAATTTCAATATAGATTGAAAACTTATGTTTTGGATGACCTTATTTGGCCTCTGTGGGCTTTATTTTTCTCATATTTGAAATGTGAGTAATAAATATAGACTTTGCAGCTATTTGTGGGGATTAAACACACTAGTGTATGTAAAGCATCACAATATTGGGCACATAGTAAGACCGTAATACAAGATAACTATTGCCTCAGGTTGGCCTTTCAACTCTTCTGTTGACAACATGGCATACTTTTGGAATTTCTATTATATTTTACTGATTATTTTCAAACATACTCTTTAAAAATTAATAATCTTCAACGAATAGAAATTTCTTTAGTACCATTCTAGACTAAAATTTAAAAGAATATAATTAATTACTTTGAATATACTGCCTACAGGGATTCAGACTATCTAAATGGTTTCAATGAGAATCTTTGAAATGACACTAGGATCCTGCATGGGTTTTTGTTTTTGTTTTTAAGATTTCTTTCCTCCTGAAAGTCTAAAGCATCTCTGGGCTGTTTTGCACATCACAGGAACCTAGACTACCATTTTGATTTTTGTCACTTTTATTATTGCCAGCATTCTTCTAAAATCTCTAATATTTATTTACTCAAAGTATTTATCATCTGGGAAGAGAGAGGTAAGGCTATGTAAACTGATCTGCTGGTGTTACAGAAGGTGAGCAGATGCATCAAAACCATCACCAACAATTGGAAATGTGAAAAACCGGCTTTATATTTTCACTAAAAGGTATCCAACTTTTGAGGTTATTTTCATTGTTTTAGTGACTGGGTGGAATAATATTAGGTGATATGTGGGAAAATGGTCACATAAGAGCAAAAAGTACTATTTTTATATGGTAAATTTTTAGTTACCATCTTCATTACCATTGGACCATTATCTTATGGAGAGTTGGGACGAAAGTCCATACTGAAGAAGCTAAGTGTTCAAGGCATATTGTTTGTGCCTGCTCAGCATAAGCATTAATTTCCAGTTTCCTAGTAGTAATGCCCCCATTTTTCTAATATGTCTTGAAGGGTCTATCTGCCTTCATTTTAAGGCTACATGTTTTGTGTGGGAATAGTCTCACTACCCAAATGAGAAAATGAAGCTGTAGTCTGGGTTGTCAATTTAGTTATCTCCCTAGATAAAACAACCTCTACTTGTGTGTATTAGGATTTTGCTTTATTATGTGGAGGAATTTTTGTAATCAAGTGTTTGAGAAGAAGGTTAAGTTTGAATAATGAAAAGCCATGGATAAACCAAAATGTATTGAATTTTGTGTACCCAATATCCATTTCTCTCCTTTGAATAACAATATCTGAATGTCTCAGTTTTCTTTTGAGGAATCCTTTATCTAAGCTTTTGTGGTATGTGTGGGACAGAACTGCCTCTTTCACATGTGGCCAGGCGATCATTTCCTTAGCGTCAGTGGTGAGTATAGTGATTAGGTATGCAACTCAATTCTAGGATTCTTGTTTGGCTTTTATCATTTTAACCCATGAAGATGTGAGCCTCGATTAATAGAAAACAGAATGAGAAGAATGTACAGTAATGACATAGAGAGACACATCTTTTACATAATCAGAACATCAGCACCATGTAACACATGAAATCATATCCATCCCTGCACTTTAGTTATGTGAGCCCTCTTCTTTGGATGAAGACCATTTGGTCCCCCATTTCTGTCACTTAGGAAGATTCCTAATACTCGGACTAAAGGCTAAAATGCCAATAAGAAGAAAAAAAGAGATTAACCAAAAGGGTTCTCTGAGAGAAGGGAAAGGTACTTAGAAAGGTTGCATGGGGCAGAAAATGTAGCCAAAGATGAAACTCTGGGGGCAGTATGATAGAGCACAGATATCTAACGTTGATTTTGTTTTGTTTTAATTTATGGTCTGTGATGTATATATTTTTTTTCCCTTTATGACTGAATATATGTAAGTTTTTTTTTCTTTTGCATTAATACCTGTGGAGTAAATTTATTTGGGGGCAAGGAAGAAAAGTAAAGAATCTTGCCCCAAGATTAGTGTAAGACGAGGGTCATGTCCAGTATCCTAGTTATAACTGGATAACAATCATCTAGACAAGAACTTGAACAGCAAAAAGGAAGCCAGATATTCTTGATTAATCCCATAATATTTGTGTCTTGAGAAAAAAAGTTTCATTGGATGATAAACAGAGAAAGTGGGCACTGGTGAATATTTTTGCAGTGTTAGATGTTTCTGGAGACCTTTTCCATACATTGCTTTGTTTATTCATCGCAACACCTGTAAAGCAAATGTCATTCTCAAAACCGATCCTAACATGAGAAAAATGAAGCTTACAGAGATTAAATCACGTTCCAAAAAAGGTTCATTTAATATGTGGTATATCTAAAAATTTAAATTCTGATTAAAAAAATCACTGTACAGTATGACTCTTCTTGACAATACTGGTGGAATAATTGGGGAAAGGTTATGAATTTTAGAATGAAAACAACTGAAATATGTAATGTCATTTCACATTTTGTATATTACTAAAAAATTATCTTAATTTTAGCTTCACTTTTATTTTTAAATTGTGCTCATTCACCATTTTGTTTTCATTCCATGACACCAGCCTCATTATTTTCCCACTGTCTCTACATGTGAACACTTGAGAACCCTTGTTCAACAACTTGAGCTCCTCAGAACAAAAGACTATAAATCTGACAATCTATATTCACCAAGGAAAGGGAAGAAAAGGCTACATTTTTTGGACAGGAATAAATATTTCTTTGAAAAATAGTATCACTTGAGAAGCAAAAGTAATCAGAAATATGATAAAAGAAAGCAATAAAGAAAGTGATTATGTATATTTTTACATTTTTCTTTCAGAGAGATCATTTTAAGGTATCTAAGGCAAGCCACGTTATAGGTTAAGCTATAAACTAATCAATCGGTTTTGAGTATGCATATGGTATCCAGGGCATCAAACAGAAACAAATATTGTTCCATCTTTGTAGGGGATGCACAGCAATATATTAAAGCTTATGTACATGGCATTTGAGGTCAGTCATGGAAAAATACTGAGGCACTGTGTGTATTTTATTTCTGCATGGGAATGAAACTCCTTGACCCTGAAAACAGGACAGCGAGTGGAGTGTGTGGTGTGATAAGGAACGCTGAAAACAGCCTCCTGAGAATGCAGCTTGAATGTTGTGCAAGGTCATAGGTGCCTCAGCAACTCACCTCAAGTGACCACCTAGTGGCTGTTTGTAGTTAATACAAGCCCTTTCAATAAATACTTGGTGGACGGATGCTGGAGTAGACTCTCTCAGAAGAGCTACCCACCAGACCTGCTCAACTGGAACTGTCTGAGTACTTCATTCTTTACATTCACTACAAGCTATAAGCTCTGCAACTGGTACCCCCGACATGCTCGCCTTGAATTTACATGTGGAGGAGGAGAACTCATCAATTTTTGGGCAATCCCAATAAGGGAGAGCCCTGACTCCCATCAAGAGGACGGAACACACATGCAAAATATCAGGGGCTAGGTTATCATGGGTCAAGAAATGACCAAAGAGCAGAAAGTATATTTTAAAACAGTGCAAGATCTACTTAAGGCTATCCAGTGCACTGTAGAGCCTGGAGCTCTACACAAGCTTATGCTCTTAATTCAGCAGGAATGCCCTTGGTTTCCTGATCAAGAAACCTTATATTTAGAGTTATGAGAGCAGGTAGGTCGATGCCTGAAAAGAGGATAGGAGCAAGGTCATTTTACTAATGTTACTATTTTGACCACCTGGGTGCTGGTACACTCTGTGTTGTATCCTCTTTATCTGCTAGATTGTGGTGAGTCAAACCGCCCATCTTCTCCACCTGAAGGGAATTCAGGAGATTTAAAGGAGAAGGAAAAACAGAAACCAGAACAACAGGGAGAGACTTCTCTCCTCACTTCATTATCTTCTATGGGGAATAAGAAAGAGATTGTTTCTAGTGAGGATAAGCACTGACTGGAGCCTTTTCCTCCTCCAATAGAAAAGCTACCTCTACGTTAACATGTAGAGATAGAGGAAAGAGAAAATCTGTTTCCTCTACTCTTAAAGGGACCTGCATCTGTTGGCCCTGTTTAACCAACAGCGCCTCTCATCATCCCCCTTAAGGAGGTTGGAGGCCACCCAAGGGATGGTTCTTAAACAAGACCCCCCGTCAGGGAACATCTATATGATTGAGTGGACATGTCTCCTTGACAAACTTCCCTGCTAGAGGGGTGCCCCAGGAGGGGAAGGAGAGTGGCTGACTATAATTGTCGTCCTAATATGCAAGTTCTCACTTCCTACTTCCAACATCAGCCTTTCTGGCCTTGTCTGTTTTCTGTTTCCCTGGAGTATAAGGGAAAGTTGCAGGCTGCCTCCTGGGTTTGATCCCAGATAGCACTGGCTTTTCTTGTTGCCCATGGAGGCCTCGGGCAGGTGAGGTGCTAATTGCCATGGAGTGCCCATTTAGTCACTGGCAGTTTAGCCAAGTTGCCCCTTTCTGGGTTTGCAGTGACAGAGGGGAGGCCAAGAGGCATAGACCGAGTCCCCGGGTGGCTGCAGGCAGCTCCAGGCCGGTCCTGAGAATCCTCCCCACCATGGTCACCTGCCTTGGTAACTGTGCCCAGGAAGTGGCCTGCTGCTTGCCGTGCTGCTGCTTTTCCTATTCCTGCCACCCCTCACAGGTCTCAGCTGACAAACAATTCCTCGTCTTCCCTGGCCCCCTGGGGGAAAGGGCTAGAGAACAGTCCATGTGCACTCGGGCCTTACTAGCCTAAGGTGGACAGAGGAGTGGAGAGCAGCCTAGAGTACAGAGCTCTGGGGGAGAAGCCCGCTAATAAGGGGTGCTCTCCTGTAGCCATATGTTAAATACTAGGCTGACGGATGAGCTCTGCCAGCTGCTGTCATCCTCAGAAGATAGACTCAGTAGTAAGGAATGCTTGTTTTTCTTTTTTATAAAATGTTTAAAGCACTCTGGCTAGGAAACTTCAAAGCAGATCCTGTGCTGCATGTCTGCTCCCCCCGAGCCTCTCTGCTCGGGGGTGGTAAAAATAATAAAAAGCCCAGTATATTTTCAGTACCTTAAGTAAGAGGGTTGGCTCCAAGCGTAGGTGGTCTAGAGGATGAGAGGAGTGGACTTCTCCCAGCCTGTTACCCTCTTGCCTCCTGCGTCCGCGCTTACACACACACACACAGTGTACCACCTGGTCATTCTCTAGCCCCTTACAGCCTCTTGTAGTCTTCCTTCCTTCCTCTCAGGGCAAGAGTAGCAACAGGTGGTAGGCTGTTAGAAAGAGAGGCAGCTGCCTAATGAGCTCAGTGCAGATGGAAAGAAACCAGCCCCAGCCTTGCTTTCCCAAGCTCACTTCTGAAACATTCCAGCTAGAGGCTAATGCCAGCACCTAAAGACTTAAAAAAAATTTTTTTTCACACTTAAGCTAACTCAATGCAGCTGTATTAACCTGGCAACCTGCAGTCACATTTTAATGACTTTAAAGGGCCAAAATATGGTAAAAAATAACTTAAAATCTCCATGCCTTCCATGCCTTAGTTACGAGCACGATAGCTTCAATTAAGGTCTATGGCAGCGCACAGAGTGCCTGAGTACACCAGTAGGCTTTTAGTCCTAACTCTGGAGGGGGAGCTGACCTCCGGCATTCCTCAATAAAGAAGCAGTTAGTAATAACAGGATATGTGCGTTCATAGATAACCACATTCTACCAAAAAGACACCTGCACTCATGTTAATTGCAGCACTATTTACAACAGCAAAGACATAGAATCATCCCAGGTGTGCACCAATGATAGACTGGATAAGGGAAATGGTGATACAAATGCAACACAGAATACTATGCAGCCATAAAAGAGAAAGAAATCATGTCTTTGCAGCAATGCGGATGCAGCAGAAAGCCATTATCCTAAGCAAATTAACACAGAAACAGAAAACCAGATAACACATATTCTCACTTACAAGTGGGAACAAAACACGGGGTACTCATGTATATAAAGATGGCAACAACAAACACTGGAGATCAAAGAAGGGAGGGAGGGAGGATGTGAAGGTTGAAAAATTACATATTGGTATTATGTTTGCTACTTAGATGACTTCCAATAATAGAAGCCCAAACCTCAACAACATGCAATATCCCTATGTAACAAACCAGCACATATACCCCTGAATCTAAATAAAATAAAAATGTTAAAATGGAACCTCCATTTAGAAGTATGATTGAATGAGCACGGACTTCGGCACTGCATGGACCTGTGAGTTTGGATGTATGATCTTAGATAAGTCACTTGGTATATCTGAGTTCTGTTTTAACACCAATAAAATGAAGATTAAACAACACGTAAGAGACAGTTTGAAGTCAAACAAAAATTATATGAAATTTTGGTACATAAGGCTCAATAACAGACTGAGTTTTTGTTGTTTAGACATAAATATCTTGGAAGGGAGGAAACTATTATTTTACCTACCACAAAAAGCAAATGTCTTTTGTAAAGACTTGAAAGTACTTTCTAAAATCAAGATTAAAAATGATTTCAAAAATAAAAAATAGCATATTCGTAATGTAAAAATGTAAACAATCTGTTCTTTTTCTACAGTAGTAGAATTTAGCTTGGGCACATGGCTGCTTACCTGAAGACTACATTTCCCAGCTGTCCTTGAAGATTGGCATGGCTATGTGAGTACATTTGGCTAACTGTATATAAGCAGCAATATACAGTTACTTGTATACTTTCCAGGTTTTCCACAATTTAACAACCCACTACCTGCCCTACAGCTCTTTCTTCTCTCCCCATGTTCTTATACATGGATGTACCCATTGGTCAGTTGTGACCATGGAGATAAGAACAAAACTCTGTGGGAGGAATTAATGAATTTTTCCATAATTATTCAGATAATAAATATTTTAGGCTTTGTGAACTAGATGGTCTCTATATCAACTACTCAGCTCTTTGACTGTAGCACATAGACAGTCTGTAAATAAAATGGGCAGAACTGTGTTCTAATAAGATTGTATTTACCAAAATGCAGTGAAAGGCCAAATTTGAGGGTGGTTTGCTGATTCCTGCTCTTTAGCAATCAGAAGGAAGTAATGTGGGTTCCTAAAAAAAATCTACAGTAAACTAGACCGATGCCATAAGGTACAATTTTATGAGAGAGAAATAATCATCTATCTTCTTTAAGCCACTTAAAAAAAAAAAAAACTATTTCAAAGCTAAGGTCTTTACCCTCATATGTATATGCATACATGTGCACATAGGCACATGTTGAATAAGGGAAAACGTGGCTATCTGTCTCCTAGTCAAAGATTAATATCTTGAATTAGTGAGTGTGTTTACAAGTTGCTAAGAAAAATAAATGGAGATGTGGGCAAAAACCATGAAGAGGGAATTGACTGAGGAGGAAATGCAAATGAATGCAAGTGAAGACAAATTAATACAAATTAATCGAGTTAAATATAGATTAATTTTTAATGTTCAGTTGTGTAGCAATACATATGGGGATACAAGTTCTTTCTTATCAAATTGGCAAAACAACTAGTTTTATGGAATGTATAGTATTTGAGAGGGAGTGAACAAAGTTTTACATCACTAAGTGAGGTATTAAATGTCAAAAATCTTTTAAAGAGATATTTGACAATCTGCATTAAAACATTAAGAAATGTACGTGCATTTTGGCCAAGCAATTGCATTTCTTGAAAGTGTGTTCTAAGATGATTATAAATATGCCCAATATTTTACAAGGTGTAAATAACTATCGTTTTATAAAATTTAAGAAATAATTTACATTTCCAGGTACAGGGAAGAAGTTTAATACATAATGAAAGTGGATTGAAAATAAACAAAATATTTTGATGACTATTAAACAACATAAAACATGTCCTTGATACACTAAGTACATAGAAAGTTACTAAAGTATGTGCCCCAGAATCATAGTGTAAGAAAGCATGTACCCATGCCCCCAAATGACAGCAAGAATAATTATCAGTTACAGTAGAATAAAGAATTATTTTATTTTATCTGCTTTTGTATATTATTTAATATTTCTATTATGTTCCGAATGATTTCAATATGTAAAAATAAAACATATTCATAAATTTAATGAAAATTAAAAACTGGAAAATATATGCAACCAGTTAATTAATTTGCTAAAATATTTATCATGTGTCCATTATGAGCCAAGCACTCTCTTAGACAGTGAATGATACAATGATGAACAAGATAAAAATCCTTGCCCTACGGATTTTGCTTCTTGGTAGGGGATACAGATATTAAACAAGTAATTAAATTAATTTTGAAGATAATTGCAGATAATTAGAAGTGCTATGTAGGAAATAGTCAAGGGTCAAATGGGGGTTCAGTTGAACACTGAAGGCTAAGAGGGAGCTGGTGTGTGAAGGGAAATGAGGAGGACATTCCTGGCAGGAAGAACACAGGTGCAGAACACAGAAGCAGCAAAGGGCTTGACAACGTCAGAGAAAGAGACAGTCTGTGTGAATGACGAGTGTTGAGTTCAAGATGAGGTTAAGAGGTAGGCAAGGACAGAAAAAGTAAACGTATGTAAGCCTTAGAGTTTGTTTTTTTCCTAATTTGAAGGGAAACTATTGATGGCTTTGAAATGAGAAAGTGACATCTAATTTGTATTTTAGAAAGATTGTTCTGCCTGTCATTAAAGGTGCTATGCCTCAAATACAAAAAAATGCATAGCAATGAATAAAAATACAAAAGGAAACAAAAAATACACTAAGGAAATGGCCAAAGAATAGGAAGAGGAAGAAATATAAATTAGTAAGAAACAGAGCAACGTTCAACTACACTAGTAATCAAAGCAACAAATTTAAATGTTTTTTCACATATATAAGTATTGAAGTTGAAGAAAAACTTATGTGTTAAAAATATTGTGAGATGATCAACCACAAAACTGGAATTTTATATTAATATTTAGAAAAATAACAGGGTACATATCAAAAGTATTACAGAAATGCTCTTCCTAGTAATTTTGCTGCTAGAAATCTACCTTTAGGAAATAATCACTATTGGCAAAAATTTATGTACAGGGTGCTGATATAAGTGCTAGCTGAAATATGTGTTTTCAGTAGTTTTTTTTTTCTGCTTCTTGCTAGAGGGAATATGTGTAATCTTTGTACTATTCTGTGTTTTTCACAAATTCTGTAAGTATTCCAGGTGTTATTTTACAATCAGAAAAATGGTGATTGAAGAAGTGGTTAAAAAGTAGTCCAAATAAGTTCATCAGGGCACACAGATGATATGATATAGAAGGAAAAAATAAAGTTTTGGAATTCATTCTGAGTTACAAACTCATTTGTACCACTTTCAAGCTTTATGATTTTGGATAAACCAGCTTCTCTTAGACTTGGTACTCTCATTTACAAAATGGGAATAATACATACCTTGGAGTGCTCTAGTGAGGGTTATCAAACATATAAAATATAACCTAGCATGGGATTGAGACTATCAGAACTACTACTCCTATTAATACTTTTCACTCTCATTGAAACAGCAACAATCATTTAGCCTTTGCTAAGTTATAGTTTCTCTGCTTTTTATCATACAAACGTCCCCCCCCATCATTCAATACTCACAGAAAGCCAGGAGGAAGGAACTACTAATATTCCCATATAACAGGTAAGAAAATTCAGGCATAGAAAATTTGCCTGTACAAAGCACCAAACTACTAGGTAGCAAATCATGTATGACTACATAATCTATATCTTAGTGACTATGCATGTTCAAGACATTTTAGCGTTCTTTATCTCTATTTTGTTGTTTGAATTTATAGAAAAGCTCTCCTTTGTCTGTAAGAGATATACTAGAATCTGTATGCAGAGTTCTACTTGTTCAGAATTAGACATTCCCCTTAAGCAACATGACAGATGATTTTTGCCTGTGCAATTATCTAACAATATGTATCTGCTGCCTATTACTGTGATCCACGCAAGGGGATCTAAAGATGAGTAAGGCCTAATTCATCATGCCCTTGAGAAATTTGTATTCTAGTTGCAAGCACAAGACAAAACAATTACAAGTTAGGTTGTCATATATAAGAGGTACATAGTACTTACAAAAGGGAGTAAACGTTCTGCTGTAAGAATGCAGGCTTTCTGAGAGAGGTGGCTTTTGAACAGATCTTGGATAAAAGATAGACAGTCAAATAAGGGATTAAAGCAGTGAATAAGTAATAAATGAGAAAAAAAAAAAAACCACAACAATCTAGGTTGACCTTTTCTGACTTGAGTTTTGAAAACAATTTGTGTCAGAGATATAACCAGGAGATGAGGGTCAGGCCATGGAGGGCTTTGGGAATACATATCTTTTAAGAGTCAAAGAGCCGATTATAAAGAGAGAGCTATTATTAAAAATATAATAGATTAACTCCCAGAGACTTACATTTGCCAAACTATTTATTAATGAAAGAAAGCAAATTAGTCCTCCACTTCAGGAAGATGCCTTTGCCAACTATAGAAATAATTAAGAGATGCAAGTCTGAATGTCAGGATAAGATATAGTAAGGAAAGTTTTGCAACCATTAGGGAAGAGGTAACAGGAGATAGAAGGTGATAAAAGCAGACAGATGAGTGGCAGGACATGCAATTTAGTTATAATGAGTTTCAAGTGCTGGTAGAATGTGTATCCATGTGAGAAGGCCCATAAGAAAGTGATAGTTGATACCAAAAAATCTATGTCTGAGTATAGTGATTGTAAATAATATTTCAGTAAATCAAGGTAAAAGAATATATGATCAAATTCTATACCTACAACTTTTAAGAGTTGCCCTTCATAATTGCAGGAAATAATACTTGTATATTCAAAGAACACATAGTTCAATTCAAATAACAATTGGCTGGGTGTGGTGGCTCACACCTGTAATCCCAGCACTTTGGGAGGCTGAGGGTCAACAATTGACTGGGTGTGGTGGCTTATACCTGTAATCTCAGCACTTTGGGGGGCTGAGGTGGGTGGATCACCTGAGGTCAGGAGTTCAAGACCAGCCTGGCCAACATGGTGAAACCCCATCTTTACTAAAAATATACAAAAATTAGCCAGGTGCAGTGGTGCACACCTGTAATTCCAGCTACTTGGGAAGCTGATGCAGGAGAATCATTTGAACCTGGGAGGCAGAGGATGCAGTGAGCTGAGATCCTACCACTGCACTCCAGCCTGGGCAACAGAGTGAGACTCTGTCAAAACAAAACAAAACAACAACAACAAAAAACTTAATTATTTCTCAAAAGACTAGAATGTTGAAAAGTTGTCTTATTCCATTTAGTGTTGTTATAATGGAATTCTGAGGCTTTGTAATTTACAAAGAAAAGAGGTTTATTTGGCTCACAGCTGTGGTGACTGGAAAGTTTAATAGCATGGCATTGGCATCTGCTTCGCTTCTTGTGACAGTCATGTCCTATGTTACAACATGGCAGAGAAGCAGAAAAGTGAGCAGGCATGTCCAAGAGACACAAAACATGGGAAGAACATGTTTTGTTTTCTTTATAACAAAGTTGTTTGCTTTATAACAACTCACTTTTGCCATAATGAATCAAGTTTCACAAGAGTGAGAACTCACTCCTGTGAAATGACATTAATCTATTAATGAGGGTGGTGCCCCATAATCTGAACACCTCCCACTAGGTTCCAACTCCGCACCCTGCCACATTGGGATTCAAATTTTGGCATGAGTTTTGGTGGAGACAAACCACGTCCAAACCATAGCAAATGCTTTTAGTTTGAACCACAAAAATGACTGAAAAAAATACAATAGCTTCACTTCCAGAAATTTATTTTTATTTGCCAAACTGTTTTGTTATAATTTCCAATTTTCTAGGGACTTACCTTACCCTAAAGTAAAAGCTAACCTTGACAACTATTATCATTAGATAATTCTAACATAGCTGAATCCAGGGGTCGTCCATTATTTTTTAAACAATAATGCTAATTTACTAAACCCAGGGTGCTGGATTTAAATGTGCTCTGTGGAAAATTTGAAATAATTGTTCTTGCTCTCTATGTGAGAGTTTTATGATTATTGTTAAACATCTATGATTAAACACTTCAAAGGAAAGGTGCCATTTTTCTGCTAACTGCTGCGTTATTAAAGGGTTTGTTTCTTTACATCAGAGATTCTGTTAGAAAAACACATTGAGTTGGAGTCCTCAATCAGCTCTGTAACAAATGCGTTTTCAGCTAGGGCATAAACTTCACTTATGAAAATATGCAAAAGCCAACAAAACTCCTTTGTACTCTTTTTTAAAAATCAACTTTTAGGACTGGCACAGTGGCTCACGCCTGTAATCCCAGCACTTTGGGAGGCCAAGGCAGGTAGATCACGAGGTCAGGAGTTGGAGACCAGACTGACCAACAAGGTGAAACCCCATCTCTACTAAAAATACAAGAATTAGCCAGGTGTGGTGGTGTGTGCCTATAATCCCAGCTACTCAGCGGGGCTGAGGCAGGAGAACAGCTTGAACACGGGAAGCAGGGGTTGCAGTGAGCCAAGACCACACCACTGCACTCCAGCCTGGGCAACAGAGTGAGACTCCGTCTCAAAAAAAAAAAAATCAGCTTTTAAATATAAAGAAATACGTGTCCCTTTATTTGCTACTACAGTTCCAACACGCAGAAAGTGAGGTCCTCTGTGATATAATTACCTGTGGACCTATAATATCTTGCCTTTGTAGATTAACCCTAATGAAGTAATAGAGATGAGAAAACCAGTAACAAAGAATTTCATGTGATCGAATATATTTCTTAGAAAACTAAGTACATTTTAAAAACATAAGCAGATTAATAATCCTGTAGTCTACATTTTTATTAATTTTGGATTTTAAATCCAAAATCAAAGGAGAAATTAATAAAATATAGCTTCATGCAAAGCACTGCTCATCATCACCATTTGGGGAAAATACACACACACACACACACACACACACAAACACACACACACGTGGGCTTGATTTGACGTACACACAGACGTACACACACGTGGGCTTGATTTGACTCATACACAAATGGTTAAGTTGGGAAAGATGAGGCTTTGTAGACTGTTCTCTAGAAATATATTTATTCATGCAAACATGTATGAGTCACTGTAAGTATTTTTATACAGCATAAGATTGTTTATGAGCTTATGACGATTTTTGTTTATTTTTTTTTGGCAGAGAGGGCTTTCAATAAATGTTTCATTTAGAATATTCTTTGAAAAACTTGAAGTGCAAAGCCACAAAAAGCAATGGTATTTAAATATCTAACACATAGTAGAGTTAGGACGATCACACTAGCTCTTTTAAATCTCACTGCTGTTGGTAGCTTCTTTTAATTTTTCCATCACTAATTCCTGCTGGGCTTTTTCAGCACTTTTCCTATAAAGCAAGTTTTCCCCATGTGGGTTTTGAAATGCAGATTCCTGGATAAGCTGATTAGATGTGTTTATGATCACATGGCTTTTAGCTTTTAGGGCATAGGCTTCCTTAGGCTTTGCTCTTTTTTGGCAGAGCTGGAGCTGGAAAGCTTCTTGGAAACCACGACGGAAATTCTCATTGAAGAAACCATAAATGATGGGGTTGACACTGCTGTTGCCAAATGCCAGCCAGTGTGCAAAAGGGTAGATGTAGATGTTAATGATCTGCAGTTCATTTGGAGAAAGGTCAGCATAGTCTGAGAGCATCATTAGAGTCCACAGGGGCAGCCATGAGAGAATGAAAAGCAGGGCCACAATCAGGAGCATCTTAATGACCTTCTGCTTCTTCTTGGACACCACGTGCCACTGCTCTTGGTTCTGCTTGGCTGTGTGGGGAACTGCAGTCCTGAAGAGTGAAATCCCAATCCTTCCATACATGACCACAATGAGGGACAGGGGAGCCAGGTAGATGTTGGCAAACAGCACCGTGGTGTAGATCTTCCTCATTTCCTGATTGGGCCAGTTTTCCCCGGCACCAGAAGACTGGACTGGTTTTATTCTGGGAGTTGAGTCTCACTCGGTAATATTTTTCTTCTTGCACATGTAACATTACTGCAGATGGAGACATAATGGTAATGGCTAGGACCCAGATGATCATAATAATGACAAACGCTGTCTTGATAGTGAGTTTTGGTTTAAAGGGGTAGACCACACACCGGAATCTGCAATTAAGACAAATATAAATGAGGCACTGCTTTATAACTTCTGACCAAGTCATACACCAAATTTATTTATGTAATCACAGGCCTCTCACCTCACAGTCCCCTTAAAAATATAGAAAGTTACAATTTATTGTAGAAAGGCATGCATTGTCATTTTCTGTAATTGATATATGAGATCAATTTTAACTCAGAATTTGAACAAATGAAGTATAGGAGACACTATTAATAATAAAAGGTAATAACATGAATGCTTAAAACCGTTTCAGACTCTGTTCCATTGATTTGCATGGACTGTCTCTTTTTTTTCCTTTCTTTCTTTTTTTTTTTTTGAAATGGAATCTTGCTCTGTCGCCCAAGCTGGAGTGCAGTGGCGCGATCTCGGCTCACCGCAACCTCCGCCTCCCAGTTCAAGCCATTCTGCTGCATCAGCCACCCAAGTAGCTGGGACTACAAGTGCATGCCACCATGCCAGGCTAATTTTTGTATTTTTAGTAGAGACGGGGTTTTGCCATGTTGGCCAGGCTGCTCTCAAACTCTTGACCTAAGGTGATCCACCTGCCTCGACCTCCCAAAGTGCTGGGTTTGTAGGCGTGAGCCACCGTGCCTGGCCACATGGACTATCTCTTTAAGCCTCCTTGCCTAAAAGACAGGAAAACAGACTTAGAACATGTAAAAATCTTGTTAATAATTACACAAGATTTTAACACAAGTAGTTTGGTTTCAGAGCTCAAACTCAACCTCTACAGTGTGCTCTTTAGATGGGTAGCTCTGTTGGGCTGTGGTAGACTGTTAATCAGTAGCAATCAATAAACCTTTTATCCCTCAGGCTCTTGTGTGGTCCCCTATGCATCATCTGTGTAACTTGCTTTGGCCAATAGGATATTAACAAACATGATGCAAGCAGAAGATTTTTATGCACTTGCACAAAGGGGAAGGTCCTTTTGGAATGCTTCCTCCTAAAATCCAGGCTTCAAGTCCCAAGAAGCTTGAAATAAATGAAAGACATGTGGAGAAAGATGCTGGGGGTTAAGAGGCTGGCCATTTTGGATGTTCCGGCCCCAGCTCAGCTCCCAGGGTAATTCTGCAACATGAGTGATTCCAGCTATAACACATGGTGCACAAGGGTGAACACAGAGGTGTCCAGTTAACCCACAAAATCATGCGATATAATAAATGAATATTGTTTGAAGCCACTAAGTGTTTTAGTGATTTACTATACAGCTGTAAAAATCTGAGAGTATTCATTATGAGTTCTGATTATGAATCTTCCTAACATTCTATGTCCTCTGGTGAGCGCAAAAATTCAGCACCACTATGTAGAGTAAGCCCGAGTCATTTTGCTATGATTTTGACGTTGTGAATCTTTGTTATTGTTATTATTCAAGTTCATTATGTTAATCATAAGATAGTCATACTATTATGCAACTGTGTAACATTTTATATTTTTTCAAAGTACCCATTACCTATTTAATCTTCTTTGATTTTTATGACTCTATAAAACTGAAATGGTATGAAAATTGTTATATTCTAGATCTGTAGATGAGAAAATGTAGAGCTGTAAGTGGCGGAGCAGCCAAATTAACTTATCTAACTTATTTTCATAGAATGACTGGTTAGCTTGGGCTTTCACTGCTCTGTTGTCATTCTTTACAACTCCTTCATGCATAAGATCTTCTCTTCACCTCCAAGTGTTCTTCCAGTCTTCTAATCCATGAATCCTCCCATTCACCTACACTGAAATTATGGGTAATTTCATAGACACAAGTGTATGTATTTTGCTCTTTTTGTGTACCAACTAATAGGGTTTTGGATGTTATTATTTCATTTACTTATTAAATATATAAGCACATATATTGATATATGAGATAAACTCAAAATTTGAATAAATGAAGTAAAGCAGACACTCTTAGCACTAAAAATAATGAACAAATATAAAAGTACGTATGTATATCTGTACATATATGTATGTATATATTTGTTCTTATAACAAATCTGTGTACTTATATATTTGTTTAATAAATGTACATATATGTGTATATATGCTTATATATTGGTACATATACTTATATAAGTGTTTGTGTGTGTATTTTAAGAAGGCAAAGATGAACAAGATAGAGAATAGTCACTGCTGAGAAATAGTCAATGGAAATGTTAAAAATATTAAAAACTATAATAATTACTAAAATTGTGCTAAAATGTTTGGGTTTTATTTAAAGAGCAATGGGGATTCATGGAAGAATTTACATGGTGAAGGGCAGGATCATTTTTACAATTTAAGAAGATTATTTGACTGCTATGAGAAAAAAATAAATTGGAGGCTAACTTCCTGAAGCCCTACAGCCAGTTAGAAAACAGTCTCAGTATTCCAAGTGACAAATAACAGTGGCCTGGTTCAGAACTAGTTAGCACTCAGAAATAATCAGACTTGGAGAGTGACAGCAAAGAAGCTGAAGACAGAAAGAAGATTCAAGGATAAAGCTCAGGTTTTTTGTTTGAATCGAGTGAGTGATCCTGTCATTCATTGATTTGGGGAGCATGAGAAGAAGAGCTGCCTTTTATTTTGTTTGTGTGTGGGTTGGGGCTTGGAATAAGTAGTTCAGTTCTGGACATGTTTAATTTATGATGTCTTTTGTTGAATGTGCAGGTGAAGTTGTAGAGCAGGTGGTTTTCAACGTAATTGTAAAATTAGGCAAAGGATTTAGTCAGGAGAAATCGGCTTGGGAGTTTTTTAGTTTGACTTCCTGCAAAAGCTAGCCCTGAAAAAAAAGCATTTACTACAAGTGCAAGGAATAAAGATGGGTAGTTTTAAGATATGTCTAAGTTCTTTAACATTGCTTCTAAATTCTATTCCCTTCTGCTTTACTATGGATTAATGACTCAATATCATGAATAGAATGCAACAGAAATGATACTGCATCATGAATTTTGCCGGTACTCACTTTTGGGATACAGACCTTCAGAGCCCTGAACTGACAATATAAGAAGTCCAGGTGCCTTAAAGTAGCCTTGCTGGAGAGCCCATTTGGAGAGACCAATAGAGACAGAGCTCTCTTAGCCCCTACATGTTCAAGTCTCTCTAGACTAGGTACCAACATGAGAGTGGAAGAGCTTCAGCCCTAACCTTGAAGCTGCTCCAACTGACATCAAGTAGAACAGAGACAAGCTGTACTTACTAAATCTGTACCACAGATTCATGACATAATAAATATTGCTGTCATTTTAACTCACTAACTGGTTTGATTTGAGGGTGGTTCATTATACATATCAATAGATAACTGAAAGTACAGAGAAGTAATTTATTAATGGGAAGGTAAGTAGCAAGGGATGTGAATCAAACCATTTGTTGCAGAATTATGCAACCCAAGGGGAGAGAAAGCTGAGTACATCAACTCTCATGATATTTTAGTTGAGAGCTAATTCTGAGGGTATTAATTATCTGTCAATTCTTGTCTGTTCTGCTGAAGAACTGAGACTTTGCACAATTTGGATTTGAGATACAGAGATGAAGATACTGGCAGTTGGATGTAAGACAGAACCCACTGAAAGGTGTAAGAGATTTGCCAGAGCACTGAGAGTCTCTGCTAAAAAAGTGTGATGACTAATTAATCTATCAGTTTGATTGGGCCAAGGGGTGCCCAGATTGAATCTTATTTCTGGATGCGCCTATGAAAGTGTTTCTGGATAAGATTAGCATCTTAGTCAGTGGACTCCGTAAAGTGGATTGCCCTCCCAGTGTGCATAGGCATCATCCAGTCCTTTGAGGGCCTGAATAGAATAAGAAGTGGAGGAAGAAGGAATTTGCCCCCTCTTTCCTGCCTCATTGCTTGAGCTAGGACATCTCACGTATCATCTTCTCCTGCCCTCAGAATGCAATTTACACAAATGGCCAATTGTAAAGTGGCTCTCCCTAGTTCTCAGGCTTTTGGACTTGGACTGAATAATATCACAGGCTTTCCTAGGTTTCCAGTTTACAGGCAGCATATTATGGGATTCCTCAGTTTTCATAATTATGTGAGCCAATTTCTCATAATAAATCTCTCTCTGTGGATGAATGTACCACTTCACCTTCCTTGTTCCAGCTGAACTACTTCTCTGCACTTCTGGACAAATGCTTTCTATTTCAATGCCATACCTATATACTTGTCTTAAGGGATGGCCTTTTCCCAATGTCTTCTAAGGGTAAATTTCTGACTCTTCAAGGAATCAGAAAATCTCACCTATTTTGTGAATCTATCACACCTGGTCCTAACAGGTAGAATTGTTTATTATCTCTTTTGCATAGCTGTCAAACACTGGTCCCCTATTAGGAAGCATAATTTGTAAGTATTTGTTAATAACTGTGTCTGCTCCACCAGATTGTAGCCTTCCTGAGGCAGCACTTCTATTTGTTTTAGATGTTACACAACCCAGCCCAGTACTCAGCACATCATAAATGCTCAACAACATGTATAATGAATGAATGAATGAATGAATGATTTTCAATCTTAAAATCTAGATAAAATTTCAATTTATTTCAGCACATTTGCATTTCTGCTGTTAGAACATTCTAGACTGTAGTGTGAAAAATAGAAAAATTTTACCATCTCCAATTATTTAAAGTATGGAAAATTTAATAGTTTTATTTTATTACTGAAACTTTAGTAGGTATATTGCTCTTAAAGAGGTAGATATTCTGAATACAATTTGAAAAGACAAGTCCAAATTTAGTAGGTTATATATTTTTCTGGTATACTAGTTACAGACATGCCCATTTTTCTGGATTCAGAGTTTGGTGCAGACTTACCTATCTACAGCTATTGCAACTAATGTAAAGACTGAAGCTGCGACAGATATTCCCTGGACCAATCCACTGATCTTGCACATTGTGTTTCCAAATGGCCATCCTGAAAGGAAAATGAAACAGTCTTTCAAAAGATCATATTTTCAAAATCTCACTGAAGATAAAAACAAAAAGGTGTGGAATCAAGACTATGCAACTGTTTTCTACATGATAGGCAGAGAACAATCGATGTTTCTCAGTATTTTCCCTAATAGCTCCAGAGCTCTGTTTTTCAGTATACTTACAATAATGCCAAAACTTACACAGTAGTTACCACATTCTAGGCACTATAAGTTGTCTATGTCTATTAACATATCCAATTCTCACAACAAGCTTTTGAAGGCTCTGTTATACTCCTCACAATATAGATGAGGTAACAAATAAACAAATATCACACTTTGCCACAGCTAGTTAGGAACATTTTAAGGATTTGAACCTGAGCCATAAGACTCCAGCGTCTAAACTACTGACTCTGATGCCCTTTAAGTGAATAAACAGTCAGAATGTCAGTTTTCCAGTTTGGAAAGGCACCCATAAATTATGAGGAGTCAGGAATTACATACTCTGACGCCCTTTAAGTGAATAAACAGTCACAATGTCAGTTTTCCAGTTTGGAAAGGCACCCATAAATTATGAGGAGTCAGGAATTACATACAGAATAAACTATATTTATATAGAATGAAATGAGACAATTTACCCCAGAGGTACATCCAGAATAGAGAGCACTTTTCATGAACAAAAGTAGTCTATTTGAATTACTTTCCTACTAAACCATAGCTATGGTAAATTTATAAAAGAAATTATTAAAATTATTGTAGTAGTTTGATATTCTAAATACTCATCTGCTATCACAGAAAAGGAACAATATTTTTCTCCTAGCAAATATTCTCATTTCCCAAAAGATGAATATTATGCATTTCTCAGAGTTTTAAAATTTATTTTTTAAAATTTTTCTGCAATTTATTTTCCAAAACAAATTCTTACTCATAAAGTATTTTTAAGTAACTTAAATAATTCAAATATATCTTTTAAAAATCACCTATCCAGATTATATTAAAATAACTGCTTGAGTGACTCTAGTGAGTGGAAACCAAAAGGGAATGTCTTTTTCAGTCCTAAAATATGTTAGCTTATGATAGTACTATCAACAAAAATTCAAAAAAGTGTGTGCAGCTGATGGTTGAACATGGAATATTAAGCATACGTTTTACCTTATCTCCCTCACACAATTCCACTGAAATGATAGCTGTAGGATAAAAGAGCATAAATCCATAGAAATTTAAGTGCCAGATACGACTAAATGTAAATTGAGAAAACAACATGATTGGTGGAAATTATGTATAAATCCAATTAGATGCCAGTGGCTTCGCTCCACGTCAATAGAAGAATGGATGTTTCCTCTCTGAGGAGGCAGAACTGTAAGTACTCTAAACCCCGAGTCACCGGGTGAGGGGTAATGAGTGCCACTGTGATGCAGAAGGATTAAGTGAAAGTATACTGCTGCACTGCATGGCGATGTGGAATGCAACAGCCAGCCTCACATTCCTATGGCAGTATGTTAGAGAATCTCCTTCTGGAAAAAGTGACCTGTTCAAAAACACTGATATGTAGAGTTGGACAGTTGTGAACTTCCCATTGAATAGTCCAGACTAAAGAAGTGGATAGTGGTCCTAACCTGAACTTCCAGGCTTGCAGAACTAGCAGGTAGCCACACTATGCCTCGCTCTGAAACACAGCTGCTAAGAAGCAGTCAACTAGATCTAGTCGTTTTTTTTCTGGTGGTGTTTGGTTTTTGTTTCTTTGTTTTGTTTGTTTGAGACGGAGTCTTGCTCTGTCGCCTAGGATGGAGTGCAGTGGCGCGATCTTGGCTCACTGCAACCTCTGCCTCCCGGGTTCAAGGGATTCTTCTGCTGCCTCAGCCTCCTGAGTAACTGGGACTGCGGGCACGCGCCACCATGCCTGGCTGATTTTTGTCTTTTTAGTAGAGATGGGGTTTCACCATTTTGGTCAGGCTGGTCTCAAACTCCTGACCTCAAGATCTGGCTGCCTTGGCCTCCCAAAGTGCTAGGATTACGGGCAGGAGCCACTGCACCCGGCCTGTTTCTTTGTTTTGAGACAGGGTGGAGTGCAGTGGTGTGATCATGGTTCACTGTAGCCTTAACCCCTCTGCTCCCTCCACGCCCACCCCCCTGGCCCCAGGCTCAAGCAATCCTCCCATGCCAAGTTCCTGAGTAGCTGAGAATACATGTGCAGTCCACCACATCAGCTACTATTTTACTATTTTTTTTTTTTAATTCCTGTAGAGACGAAGTCTCACTATGTTGCCCAGGCTGGTTTTGAACTCCCAGACTCAAGTGGTCCTCTCATCTTGGCCTCCCAAAGTGTTGGAATTATAGGTGTGAGCCACTGCACCTAGCCTTAGATCTAGTATATGATGGCACAACAGGGTGACTGCAGTCAAGAATAATTTATTGTATATTTAGCAATAACTAAGAGCGGAATTAAAATGTTCTTAATGTAAAGAAATGATAAATGCTTGAGGTGATGGATATCTCAGTTACCCTAATATGATTATTACATATTATATGCCTATATCAAAACATCATATGTACCCCATAAATATATACACCTGTTATATACTCATATTAGTTAAAAAGAAAACAACTTAAAACAATCTTTTTTAAATGCAATGAAAAATGCATAGTTAATATTAGGAAAACCTCAACATAAGAGAAAAAGACTAACACATATAGGAAGAAAAATACTTATAGGAAAACCAAATTGAATTAGATATATAAAAAATGGAAAACAGAAAAAAAACCTCTGAGATATAACACATTTTGTCCATGAAACATGTGCACGATACTATAAGAAATATGCAGAAAATAAAAATAACTCAAAAAAAATTAAGATATTGAGGAACTCGACATAAAGTTTAGAAGAGAAAGTTGAGAAAATCTTTGAAAACAGAAGAATGAGGGGCAAAAAAAATTGAAGAGAAAAGATGAAAAAAAAAATAGAGCAATCCAGAATCTCTAATATCTGATTAATAGGAGTAGAAGAAAGAAAAACAGAAAAGAACTCCACAAAAAACATTATCTAAGATTAAAGGTCACTCATTTTCAGATTGAAAAGCCCTAATTTATGTCCAGAACAATACATACAAAATGAAAAGACTTACTTCAAAGCATAGTTTCATGGAATTGAGAACATTAGAGGTAAAGGAAAGTTCCAAAAGCTTTCCATAAGAAAAACAAAATACAAATCATGAGCAAAAAGAAAAAAGAATTAAATGTCATCTTTTTTTTTCAGCAGTAATATCATATTTTACAGCAGTAGCAATAGAGCAATTCCTTTGAAATTCTGAGAGAAGAAATTTCCAGCCTAGAATTTTTCATACATCTAATTAATTAACTGCAAGTGCAGAATAATGATACTTTCAGACATGTAAGATCTCATCTCAATAAACCATTTCTCAAAAAGTAATAAACCAAGAAAGAAGAGGACATGGTATCCAGAAAATGGGATTGAACACAGAGAGGTGAAGAGAGTTGTTAGGGTATCAGTGAAGAGATATCTCAGAGCAGAAGTGGCTCTGCCTTGGAGAGTAACGCGTTCCTATAAAGACAAGAGAACAGAATGCACCAGGAGAGGTAACTGCATGTAAATTTATAGATACCTGATATGTTTAAAGGTATTGACAACAGAGTAACACTTCTGGAAGAGAATTTGCGGATGCATTGCTAAAGGGTACACACTCAAACTAAGCAAATCAAAATATACCCTTAATAAATCCAGGAAAATAAAAAAAACATTTTATAAGAGAGAAATTGATATAGCACTTTTCAAGGCTCAGCAATATATGTAAAATAAGAATATATCTTCTGAATGTAGATTTAAACAAAAATTATGATATAATTATATCAGAAGAATGAGAGAAAGTGAAGAGTATGAATGTATGCTTGTTTTGATGTGGTGGAGTTTACAGCAATTTATGTCTCTGACAGTTTGAAGAATAAATATTGAAAACATATTATTTAGAAATATAGTAGTAATTGGCCAGCTGTAGTGGCTTGTGCCTGTAATCCCGGCACTTTGGGAGACCGAGGCGGGTGGATCATCTGAGGTTGAGAGTTGGAGACCAGCCTAATCAACATGGAGAAACCCCATCTCTACTAATAATACAAAATTAGCGGGGCATGATGGCACATGCCTGTAATCCCAGCTACTTGGGAAGGTGAGGCAGGAGAATCGTTTGAACCCAGGAGGCGGAGGGTGAGGTGAGCCGAGGTCGTGCCATAGCACTCCAGCCTGGGCAACAAGAGAGAACTCTATCTCAAAACAAAAAAAAAAAAAAAAAAAGAGAGAGAGAAACATAGTAGTAATTACCAAAAATGAAAACAAAAATTCCCAAAGGTGGCTGCCTCCTGAGAATGCAAACAAAGAGCTAAAGATGGGTAATTGTTTTCTTGTTTTGTTTTTGTTTTTGTTTTTTGAGATAGAGTCCCGCTCTGTCACACATGCTGTAGTGCAGTGGCATGATTTCAGCTCACTGCCACCTCCACCTCCAGTGTTCAAGCGATTATCATGCCTCAGCTTCCTAAGTGGCTGGGTTTACAGGTGTAGGCCACCACATCAGGCAAAGTTTTGTATTTTTAAGAGACGGGTTTTCACTATGTTGGCCAGGCTGGTCTTGAATTCCTGGCCTCAAATGATCTGCCTGCCTTGGCCTCCCAAAATGCTGGGATTAGAGGTTTGAGCCACCATGCCTGGCCAAGGATGGGTAATGTGTGTGCAAGAACTTTAAAATAATAATTCAATGTAATTTAAAATATATAGGATGTAAAATATTGAGAGCACTTTTTGTTGGCAAAATAACATTCCTGAAAGTCTCTGGCTAAAAAAAAAAAATAAATGTACACAAAAATCACTAGCATTCCTATACACTAACAACAGTCAAGCTGAGAGCCAAATCAGGAACTCAATCCTATTCAAAATTTCCACGAACAGAATAAAATATACAGGAATACAGCTAACCAGAGAGGTACAAGTTTTCTGCAAAGAGAATTACAAAACGCTGCTCAAAGAAATCCGTGATGACACAAAAAGATGGAAAAACACTCCATGCTCATGGATAGGAAGAATCAGTATCATGAAAATAACCATACTGCCCAAAGCAATTTATAGATTCTATGCTATCCCTATTAAATTACCAATGATATTCTTTACAGAACTAGAAAAATTATTTTGAAATTCAAATGGAACCAAAAAGAGCCTGAATAGCCAAGGCAATCCTAAGTAAAAAGAACAAAGCTGGAGGCTACCCAACTTCAAACTATATTACAATGCTAAGGTAAACAAAACAGCATGGTACTAGTACAAAAACAGAAAGATAGACCAATGGAACACAATAGAGAACCCAGAAACAAGGCCACGCACCTACAAATATCTTAAACAAAGCTGACAAAACAAGCGATGGGGAAAGGATTCCCTATTTAATAAATGGTGCTGGGATAACTGGCTAGCCATATGCAGATTGAAACTAGACCCCTTCCTTACACCATATAAAAAAGTTAACTCAAGATGGATTAAGGACCTAAAAACCCAAAACTATGAAAACTCTGGAAGACAATTGCCTAATATTAGTAGTAGGCAGTATCATTCTGGATATAGGAACAGGTAAAAATTTCATGAGGAATATGCCAAAAGCAATCACAACAAAAGCAAAAATTTGCAAATATAATCTACTAACAATTAAACTAAAGAGGTTCCACGTGATAAAAGAAAATACAAACAGAGTAAACAGACAAGGTCTAATATCCAGCATCTAAAAAGATCTTAAACAAATTTACAAGAAATAAACAACCTCATTAAAAAGTGGGCAAAGCACATGAACTGAAACTTTTCAAAAGAAGATATACATGTGGCCAACAGGCATATTTTAAAAAGCTCACTGATTATTAGAGAAATGCAAATCAAAACCACAATAGGATAACATTCCACACCAGTCAGAGTGGCTACTATTAAAAAGTCAAAAATTACAGATGTTGGTTAAGTTGTAGAGAAAAAGAAACACTTTTACACTATTGGTGGGAATGTAAATGAGTTCAGCCATTCTGGAGGACAGTGTGACAATGCTTCAAAGACCTAAAGACAGAACTACCATTCAACCCAGAAATCTCAATACTAAGTATATACCCAATGGAATATAAATTGTTCTATTATAAAGACCCATGTATATGTATGTTCATTGCAGCACTATTCACAATAGCAAAGACATGGAATCAACCTAAATGCCCTTCAATGGTAGACTGAATAAAGAAAATGTGGTATATATACACCATGGAATACTATGTAGCCATAAGAAAGAATGAGCTCATGTCCTTTGAAGGAACATGGATGGAGCTGGAGGCCATTATCTGTAGCAAACTAATGCAGGAACAGAAAACCAAATACTACATGTTCTCACATATATGTGGGAGCTAATGATGAGAACACATGGACACAGAGGGGGAGCAACACACACTGGGGTCTATCAGAGGGTAAGGGAGTGAGGAGGAAGAGACTCAGGAAAAAAACCTAATAGGTACTAGGCTTAATACCTGCATGACAAAATAATCTGTACAACAAACCCCCACAACACAGCTTACCTATGAAATAAACTTGCACAGGTACCCCCGAATTGACAATAGAAGTTAAATTTTAAAAAAACCAACTTGCCCTGAGAATGATAACAATAATTTTTATCAATTTGTATACCCTCTTTTAGTCTAGCACAGTATCTTAATAATGTCACTGATAATGGACTTGAGGCAGGGAAATACTAATTAGAAAATGATGGAGTCCCTGGCGAGGGCTCCACCCTCAAGCCTGGACCTGTGGTTCTAAGTGAGAACATGCAATCCTGTTTTTCCACCAGAATATTGACTTCTCCAAAACCATTTTGCCCTGCCATGCCCCCCATCCTATACCCATAAAACCCCTAGGTTCCACTAGCATAGCAGCAGAGTGGTGCGGCAGAGAAGGAGAGAAGACAAGAAGCATCTGAACATCCAGAGGAGGAGGAGCTGGACATTGGAAACTATGGTTGGAGAGGAGCTCAGCTGGGGACGGTCAATCATCTTCCACTCCATCCCCATTCCAGCTCTCTATCTTGCTGAGAGCCACTTCCACCACTTAATAAAATTCTCCATATTCACCATCCTTCAATTCGTTTGTGAGACCTGACTCTTCCTGGATGCCGGACAGGAACTCAGGTATCGAGAAGGCAGGTGCAAAATGCTGTCAACCTGACCTTCCACTGAGCTGGTTAACACTTAGCTGTCTGCCCTCTGGGGCTCCAGGGGTTGCGGGCAACCTCTAGACCCAGCGGTGGGACTGGTACAGGATTAGTTCCTGCTGCCTCCCAAAAGCACTTGCTGTAGCTCCTGCACCCACTCACCTGCATGCTCCCCCCTCCCACAAGGGGTTTGAGAGTTGCAGGTTGAGTAAGAGAGTCGCCCCTTCACCAGTCCTGTGAAGGGGTCAAGATAACGGTCCTTTCATCACATCCTCGATAATTTTTTTTTAATGATAAACATCACAAAAACTCAGATATAAGCAGTATGTGATTGATAGAACTGGTGCTCTGAACTCTCCCTGAGTCCCACTCTAAAGAAAGGAAGGAAACAGGAAAACTCCTAAGAGTTTTCTATCTTTTTCTATCTTTCAGTAAATTGATGCTGAATGCTATAAAAGTATATGAGCTTTGTTATGGCTTATGCTGTTCTAAACATAGTTCATATGTGGCTGATGTTCTATTTTTAGTTTACAGATTTGGAATGTGAATACTGTGAGCACTGCTCTTTAATTAATACAACAAATACTTATTAAGGTGGTATTGTGTACAAACAGTATACTGGAAGCTAACCACATGAGCCTAATTTTCTACATACTTTACATTTTTCCTGCACTTCAGGAGCATGTAAGGTAGTGCTAAAGAAGTAGTACTGTGGGCCCAGAAGTAATATGGGGTGCTACCCTGAGCTTTACAATGTAAACTGACTTACGTTGCACACATAAACTACCACGTTTTGAAAAATCATTGATTGTTACATCTTCTCTCAATAACTGTTGGAAATCTTCCTAGCTAACCACACGAGGGCCTAAATTTCTACTTATGTTAGATTGAAGACATCGCATTAACTGAAATCAGATGTATCAGTTCTTCAGACTTTACTGTTCATAGCAATATTTCTATCATATTATATGTGCCCTGAACTTTATTAAGAAAATTCAAAGGCTTCAGGTAAGACATACTAAATCTTATTTTCTCATGATCTCCAGTGAATATTCTATAAAAATAGCAGCCTCCACATTCTGTTTCTATTATATCACTTTTATTTTCCTCCAGAATCCTTCTCATCCTCTAATTATCTATTTGTTTATTGTCCATCTACTCCAGAATGTAGATCACAGGAGGGCAGGTGCCTGGATCAGTTCCTGGAATTCCATAAATATCTGCAAACAAATGAATGAATGAACAACCCTGCCATCACTGCTGAAATACGAGACAAACATTTCATATTATCTTCGAACTGCACAAAAGCCAACATACCTGCTATAATATTGTCCAGCAGTGTTGTAGGCATGCAGAATATCCCAACTAGTAAATCACTTATGGCCAGGTTTAAGATGAAGAGATTAGTGACTGTGTGCATATGTTTGTTCCTCATTACAATAAAGCAAACCACAGTATTTCCCACCATGCACAAAAAGAAAATTAGAAAGTAGGAAATAATGAAGATTGCTGCCACTTGAGGCTGGTGAAGATAGTAGTTCACATAGGTAATATTAATATCTGAGTACAGATGATGCTTTGTGTCATTGACACTCCAGATGGGATGCCAGTTTTCTGAAGAGTTTGAATCCTATGTCTCATTCATGATGAACCTTAACAAAGAAGAGACAGAAAAGAAAAGCATAATTAGGAACCAGTAGAACATAAATTCTGTGCTTGAGTTTAAGAGGAACACTTGTAAAATCCCGTGGAATTTTTATGGTCTTTCTATAATAATCTATAAGTTTTACATGAAACTGAATTATAAATAAGACACTCAAATTATTAGGATTTTAACCAAGAGCATTTGAAAATTCCAATTTGTGCCGTAATGGTTATTATTATATTTTATTTCTAATACACTCTATATTTCACTTCTTTAGGCATGCACTCTACCCATTTCCCTTGCCTTCCAAAACTCTCCTTCCCTCTACCTCCAGGTATCATAATCTCTCAAGACCCACTTATGAATTTAAAGCTAACTTTCATGCCTCTAGCTTTCCTGATAATCCGAACAAGATATGTTGTCTACATCTTTGAAACTCCTAAAGAAATAAGCTTCTTGTATTTTCCATATTCTATTCTGACTCAGTTAATTTTTTTTTTTTTTGCAGGGGTTTCACTTTGTCACCGGGGCTGCAAAGCAGTGGCATCATCTCAGCTCCCTGTAGCCTCAATCTCCCAGGTTCAAGTGATCCTCCTGCCTCAACCCTCCAAGTAGCTGAGATCACAGGTGCATGCCATCATGATCAGCTAATTTTTGTATTTTTAGTAGAAACGGAGTTTTGCCATGTTGCCCAGGCTGGTCTTGAACTCCTGAGTTCAAGTGATCCATCCACCTCAGCCTCCCAAAATGCTAGGATTACAGGCATGGGCCAACACGCCTGACCTGAATATTATTTTAATATGCTTCTGTATGCAGACACAGCCACCATATTTTGAGTCTCTTAAAATAGGGTTAGGTTACTTGTCTTGGTTTCACTTAGCATAATTCTATTAATACACAATGTATGCAGAACAGCATAGGAAGTGATCATTATTCAAGTTCCCAGACTCCAACCAAGGGCCAACTTAGCAAGCAGGCTTTTCTAAGGGTAGCAGCCTCCAGCCTGCTTGTTATCTCTTTTCTGCACACCTTGTTAATTAATTGAACAGAAGGTTATATGTGCCCATAAATGGAAATTAATTTGACAGTGGGCTTAAACAATTGACCTCCCCACACTGTTAGTGTGTCCCAGCAAAGCATTATAAATGACTGCTTAAAGAAGTGGACAAATGTTTGAAACAGGATAGTTACATTGTCTGAAATTATCTACCCACAAAACATTTGTAACTTTCAGTTAGAAAAAACTGGGCAAATACCACCTTAGTTAAATGATCCAAGATAAAATTTTGGATAATGGATGCAAATATACTGTATGCTCCTTGATGTAATGCATAAGAATTTAACATCGGTTTAGCAAAATTTTTGTCAAAAACATATAATCTTATCCTGAGGAAATATTAGACAATTTCTAAATTAGAAAAATTCTATAAATGTAAAATATTTCATTATTTATCTGCCTTAGAAATGAATGCTTATTGTCCTTAGCTATAAAATTTAAACTTCCTACCACCTATAGTCAGCAGCATAATGGCTTCCCAAGTATCTCTGTCCAACTCTCTAGAACTTTGGAATAGGTTAGGTTACATAGCAGAGGAGAATTAAGGTTGCTGATCAGCTCATCTTAAAGTAGGATATCCCTGGTTATATAGGCGGGCTTAACATAATCTTAAGAGTCCTTAACAGTTGAAGAGATATAGAAGCATCATTATTAGAGTGATTCTAGGTGAGACCAACTTGATGGGCCACTGTTGGCCTTAAAAATTGAAAAGGACCATGAACCAAGGAAAGCAGGCAACCTCTAGAAGCTGGAAAAGAAGAGCAAGAAAACAGATTCTTCCATGGAACCTAAAGAAAGAAATGCAGCCTTGCCAACATCTTGATTTTTGCCTAGTGGAAACCATTCCAGACTTCTGACCTTCAGAACTACAAGGTAACAAATGTTTGCTATTTTAGACACTAAGTGTGACAACTTGCTACTGCAGTAATAGGAAACCAATACACCACCTATCCTTCCCCCAATTTTTGTAGGATTACCTGAGATCTTTTCCTCATATTTTCTATATACATAGTTGAGAGATTGGAGTTTTCTTTAGTAATTATAACATTCATTTTTTATTCTGCAATTGTATTTACTCAGACATGTAGCTGTATTCTACATTTAGTTATTTCAATGCTTATTTCAACATTTTAATAAGGCAGCTTCTCCATGTATTAAATTGTCATACTGCATAATAGTATTATAAGTAATTGCAGTGTGTATTTAACTACAAACTTCTCAAGAAGCTTCCAAATTATTGTATCTGCTGAATTAGTACATATATGAGACCAACTCCTTATCCCATTGACATAAATAACAATCTATGCACAACATATTTAGATCCCACTATTTTTTGTTCATATCCTTGCAGACAGGCTCTTCTCTCTATTGGAAATTTTGGTACAAAAAAAATTAGAACCCAATCCAATATTTGTATTTTTTTATTGGTATTATGCTATTTTTTAAATCTATTGTATAGAAGAGATTTTTAATTCTCAAATTTTGTTACCTATATCAGCATATATATTTTCTATTGATTTTTTTTGAAAGAAAACAAATCCTATTCAATTTCCATCTCAGTATTTCCTTCATGTTAGAAGTCATTAACTGTTCCACTGTTATATTCTATACTATGGATGCCTATTTTCCATATGTTGATATGCTATATCCTATCTTTCAAAAATTATTAGTTTCTAATAATACTGATTTTTCTGTTGAAGATTTTTGCTACCTTTACAAACAACATTTCTATTTTGTTACATCATTTTATACTGTATTATAAAGTATATTCTGTGACAGTAGAGACCAGTCCACAGTTAAATTATCGGTATCTAAAAGCATGGTTGCACCGATAATTGGTGCCCAATAAGTATTTGTTAAATGAATTAAGTAATCTCATTATTTAATTTTTGTTTCATAGATTGTAGATTTTTCTTTTGTAATTTCTTGGTTGTTATGCATTTGTTGTCTCAAATTTTCTTCTACTAAAGGTACCTGTATGTCTTCTTGTAATAACATAGGGTTTAAAAAAGCAGTAGGCTCTGGAGGCTAATTGCCTGCACTCAAATCCTACATCCTGTTTTCTGTTGGTATTTCCTGGAAGAGCCTGCATGATTAATGTCTGTGTGGCTTTGAGTAAATTATTTAATCTGTTTGTGTTTCAGACTCCTTATCAAAAAAGTAAAAATAATAATTATACAAATCTCATAGTGCTGTTGTTAGATTTTCATGAAATCATTGTAGTTAAATTTTATTATATGCTTACCAAATGTCAGACTCAGTGTTAAGCATTTTTACATGCATTGGTTCATTGCAGTCTCATGGTAGGACAGTCAAATAGGAAACTGAAGCAATGGTCAAATTAACTAATCTGCTAAAGGTCACACCATCAGTACAAATCAGAAGTAGGTTTCTTTCTATGAAGCTCTGCTCCACAGCACATATTTTCAACCTTACAATATAATTTCTATAAAACACATAAAAGGGTACATAATTCAGAGTAGGCACTCCATGAATATTTGGTATTATTTTCCTTTCCTTCTTCTATATGTTTTTCACTTTCCCCATTCCCCCTTCCTTCTTTTGTTCCTTTCTTCCTCCCCTTCTGGTTTTAAAGCCATTTTTAATATATCTCAGGTTACTCTTTTGTTACCTTACTCATATTGTGTTTAGGGTTAGTGCTACCAGAACACAAAGTATGTGTGGTGTGCTTTTTATTTCTTCCTTTTTTATTCATTAATATTAACATCATTCCTTCAGAAAGTGATCTCAAGGACTGGGTACCAAAATTATTTATATTTTCTTTCATCATTGGATTTCTGAAAAGGATGGAAAAGGGCTAGAATCACATGGACATTCCATCAGGGAAATACTTCGCCATACTCTTTCTTGGAAGTGAGGGGAACATCTTTTGTTCATTCATTCATTGATTTAATAAATATTCACTGTGTTGACAACGTGCTAGGTACTGTTCTTAGAACTGGGGAATATAACAGCGAATCAGACCACATCTCAGCTTTCATTGTAATGAGGAATACAGATACTGGTGTTCTGGAGCGAGCTTACAGCGACAGCCAATTGTGCACATCTCTGCCCAAACGCACATTCAGTGATATTACGGTAGCTGCTTGAAGGTGACTGTGATAGGTATATTTACATCACGAGAACTGGCAAAACTTTAAAGATGAAACCTCTTTATTTTTAATAATTATTGAACATGTATTCATATGCCAACAGATTGAACCAAAGCATCAAAAGAAGAAAATAAATGTAAAAATGAAGATCATTAGGAAGGTTAAAAAAGAAAAGGAATTAAGTGACTGCAACTAAATTGAAAGAAGATATGATACAAACAAAAGAAGTACAGTAAATGAGGCAATGTAGAAGGCCAGAGTGACAGTAGAACATAAAATTATAAATACGCCTGCACAAAAAATTTACTCAAACTAATGCCCGTAAAAGAAATAAGCCCACTATTTAAATGACTGTTATGCTCTTACACCTCAAGTGAACTGTTTATAGGTTTCCCCTCTTAATTTTATAGTGTCAATGAAATATTTTCTTCTTTTTTATTTCAAAAGTACTTTTTTTTTCTTTTTTAACTTTGACTTTTATTAGGTTCAGGGGGTACATGTGCAGATTTGTTACATGGGTATATTGGGTGATGATGAGATTCAGGGTATGAATGATCCGATCACCCCATTAGTAAGCATAGTACAAAATAGGTAGTTTTTCAGCCCTTGCCCCATTCCTTCCCTCCCCCTAGTAGTTCTCAGTGTCCATTTGCCTCATCTTTATATCCATGTGTGGCCAAATTTAAGTGAAGATTATAATTAAATAATCACCTTTAGAGTAGAATTCTACTTAATAGTATAATAATAAATTTAGAATGAAATCTATTGAAATAAACATATCTATAAATAAAAATATATAAACAAGCACATCACGCAGCTTGTTACAGAAAAATATTTTCTTTATTACAAACATTAAAGTTTGATATTTGCATGCAATCTATGCAATAATTTCAAAACAATAAACATGTGCAGTGGAAAAACATATTGCTAAGGATATCTTATTCTGGCATCCTTTCATTCCTATTTTAATAAATGCACAAATCAATCTGTAAAATGATTAATTATGTGTGTATTAGAATACTATAGTTTCATTGCCCTTATAAGCCAAGAGATATTGTCCCAAACTAGAATGATCAATTTTAATGACTTGTTTGAAAGTGAAAACCTATAGATTACTTTGGGCAGTATGGCCATTTTCACGATATTAATTCTCCCTAACCATGAGCATGGAAAGTTTTTCCATCTGTTTGTGTCCTCTCTTATTTCCTTGAGCAGTGGTTTGTAGTTCTCCTTGAAGAGGTTCTTTACATCCTTTGTTAGTTGTATTCCTAGGTATTTTATTCTCTTTGTAGCAATTGTGAATGGGAGTTTGCTCTTGATTTGGCTTTCTGTTTTTCTGTTATTGGTGTATAGGAATGTTTGTGATTTCTACACATTGATTTTGTATCCTGAGACTTTGCTGAAGTTGTTTATCAGTTTGAGAAGATTTTGGGCTGAGACAATGGGGTCTCCTAGATATACAATCATGTCATCCGCAAATAGAGACATTTTGACTTCCTCTTTTCCTAATTGAATACCCTTTATTTCTTTTTTTGCCTGATTGCTCTGGCTAGTGCTTCCAATACTATATTGAATAGGAGTGGCAAGAGAGGGCATCCTTGTCTAGTGCCTGATTTCAAAGGGAATTCTTCCAGGTTTTGCCCATTCAGTGTGATATTGGCTGTAGGTTTGTCATATATAGCTTTTATCATTTTACGATACGTTCCATCAATACCTAGTTTATTGAAAATTTTTAGCATGAAGGGCTGTTGAATTTTGTCAAAGGCCTTCTCTGTATCTATTGAGATAATCAAGCTACCAATGACCTTCTTCACAGAACTGGAAAAAACCACTTTAAACTTCATACGGAATCACAAGAGAGCCTGCATAGCCAAGACAATCCTAAGCAAAAAGAACAAAGCCAGAGGCATCACACTACCAGGCATCAACTATTCTACAAGGCTACAGTAATCAAAACAGTATGATACTGGTACCAAAACAGAGACATAGACCAATGGAACAGAACAGAGGCCCCAGAAGAAACACCACACATTTACAACCATCTGATCTTTGACAAACCCAGCAAGCAATGGGGAAAGGACTCCATGTTTAATAAATGGTGTTGGGAAAACTGGCTAGCAATGTGCAGAAAGCAGAAACTGGATCCCTACCTGTGACCTTACATTAAAATTAACTCCATATGGATTAAAGATTTAAATATAAAACCTAACCCCATAAAAGCACTAGAAGAAAATATAGGCAAAACCATCCAGGACATAGGCATAGACAAGGACTTCATGACTAAAATACCAAAAGCAATAGCAATAAAAGCCAAGATAGACAAATGGGATCTAATTAAAATTCAGAGCTTCTGTACAGCAAAAGAAACCATCATTAGAGTGAATTGGCAACCAACAGAATGGGAAAAAATTTTTGCAATCTGCCCATCTGACAAAGGGCTAATATCCAGAATCTACAAAGAACTAAAACAGATTTACAAGAAAAAAACAACCCCATTCAAAAGTGGGCAAAGGATATGAACAGACATTTTTCAAAAGAAGACATATATGAGGCCAAAAACATATGAAAAAATGCTCATCATCGCTGGTCGTTAGAGAAATGCAAATCGAAACCACATTGAGATACCATCTCACGCCAGTTTGAATGGCGATCATTAAAAAATCTGGAGACAACAGATGTTGGAGAGGATGTGGAGAAATAGGAACACTTTTACACAGTTGATGGGAGTGTAAACTAGTTCAACCATTGTGGAAGACAGTGTGGAGACTTTTCAAGGATCTAGAAATAGAAATTCCATTTGACCCAGTAATCCCATTACTGGGTATATACCCAAAGAACTATAAATTGTTCTACTATAAAGACATATGCACATGTATGTTCATTGCAGCCCTGTATACAATAGCAAAGACCTGGAACCAACCCAAATGCCCATCAATGATAGACCAAAGAAAATGTGGTATATATACACCATGGAATACTACACAGCCATAAAAAATGATGCATTCGTGTCCTTTGTAGGGACTTGGATGAATCTGGAAATCATCATTCTCAGCAAACTGACACAAGAACAGAAAGCCAAACACTGCATGTTCTCATTCATAGGTGGATATTGAATAATGAGAACATGTGGACTCAGGAAGAAGAGCATCACACACTGGGGGCAGTTGGCAGGGGGGTAGGGGAGAGACAGTGGGGGGTGGGGGAGGGAGGGGAGGGTGGGGGAGGGATAACATGGGGGAGAAATGCCAGATATAGTATGCACCTAAAGTAAAATAAATAAATTTAAAAACAAAAAGAAAGTGAAAACCACTTTAATGTTAATCGCTTTTGTGAAGTCTAAATTAAAAGTTCTAAAGAAAATAGTGAAGACTATTTAAAAAACTATGTATAGATACATTGGAAAACAAAAGAAGAATGCTTTTAAAGGCCCAAAACACAGAAGGCTGTTAAGGTTGAATAAAGGGAAACAAAACTGCAGAAAACTCTAGGTTAAAATGCATCCAAGGAACTTTCATGAAAAGGGAGGGTGCTCCAAGATTAGAGTTACAATATACAGAAATAGGAAGCAGCCCCAGGGAGTTACTTGAGGTAAACTGGGAAGCTGATTTTGGATCAGCTGAATCCGACAGTACCCACTACACCTCTGCCTATGAGACCAAAAACACACATGCTGAGAAGATTCGGTCCTAAGACCTTGTTTAGAAGCAGTTATTCCTATGCCCTCCCAGTCACAGTGAACATGTTGCTAATAATCAAAACTCACATCCATCACACTGGCAAAAATGTAAAAGATTAATGATATCTGATGTTAGCTGACAACAGATGCAGGGAAACAAATATTCTCACACAGTGTTAGTAAGAGATACAATGATAAGACTTATTGAAAGTGAATTTGGGAATGCCAGTCAAATTAAAATGTGCATTATGTTCCACTTGATCTTTTCATTTCTAGAAATATAATTTATTGATGTAAATACATCCATGAGTAAAAAGCCATGAAAGTATTATATTCTTTGTAACTTTGTTATAGGAAAAGTTTAGAAACAACATAATTGGCCATAAATAGAAAAAAATTTAAGTGAATTATAGCAATATTAATAATCAAATGTACAATATGATAACATCTTAATAATGGCAAAATATATCTGAACACTTGACCTCTGCCAGGTTCTGTTATAAACTCGATCCCTATTAATTCACTTAATACTCTGAGACAGTACTATGATTATCACTATTACCATTTTTAGGTGAAGAAACTGGGGAAAAAGCAAGTAACTGGCCCTAGGTCATCAGCAGGAAAGTAGCAAGGTCAAGATTTAAAGTCAGATTGTCTGACTTCAGAGACTTTACTGTAACTTCTGTGCTATAATAAAATAAAGCCATTATAATCATAGGAAGTCTATTCTGATATATAATTCTCTACAATATGTTGTTTATGTCAAAAGCAAAAGTCTAATTAAATAGAAAAATGTCTATTAATAGTGGTGACTTCTGGGGACAGGAATGGATTGTGTTGTAAGGTGATGAAAAAGCTTTTATATTTTACTATTTTGTTATTGCTTGAATTTTTTATAGCACAAATATATTCATGTTGTACTCAAATAATATAAACAAAGAACAAGAGGATCTATGCGTTATTTACATTTGCCAAGCCCTAAGAAAACGTTTGAAAGCCACATGCTTAAAAAACTTCATATTTTCATGTAACAGACAGAAGTTAGACCTCATTCTATAATTTAAGAGATTACTATCTACACATGTGTATACGTGATTGTCTACATGTGAATTATTATAGGGGTACCAATCAACAATTTAAAATAACACATTTTTATTATAAAATTGTGTCATGTCAATTATTTGCCCCTGGATGGAGTAGTGACAGAAAACAAGCATGAGGGGGAGGCTTCTGGGCAGCTGGAATAGGGATATTTTCTTGATCCAGGTGCTGGTTACAAGAACGTATTCAGTTTTTAAAAATTCAATGATTTTTATATTTATGCACACTTTTTTGGATGGAAGAAGTTAAAGCTGCTGACTGGTTATTCATTTCTGACCCTGGGAGAAAATAAAAGTGCAAGTGACCCAATACAATCTCCTTGTCAACATGATAACCGAACCTCTAGGTAAATAGACTATTCATATTTCCAGAAAACTGCTTATCTTTAAAAAGTTCTTGACAAGAATATCCTTGGTTAAGGATTGCCTGCAGAAAATATTGATAAGTTAAGAACCTAAGGATTTATGATACTGGGCTCCCTAGAAAATGCCCCTTAAACTGAGGCATAAAGTGGCAATATTTTATAGTTTAAATATTCCTCCTGCTGTGTGAGGCAACCAAGGAAAACTCCACCAGGAGACCTCATCTTCTGTTTGAACTGGAGACTACATCTCAAACATGGAAAGTGCCAGGGAACTGGTATTGTCGCAGACACCCCCACCCCCAGCCCCCACCACTGCCAAGGTTGTCTGAGCCTCTTGATTGCCCATATCCTTGCAATTACTAGTACATTTTCAGAACTGGTAAAGTTTTGAACATGTTGCTTTGCCAGTCTGAGACTTTGCGTTAGCACAGATTGACAGTGCAAGCAGAACTATGCTTTAATATGATAAATCTTAATGGCTTGGGTCATTTTTAGCAATAAAAAGTAAATGGAAAAAATATAATGAAGATCTAATTACAAGATGACTCCCACCCATTGGTGATGGTACACAGCAAATCTTTGAGGCAATGGGATGTGGAGGAAATAGACTTAGATATGAGGGAAATGGCTATGTGGATTGATGAAGGGTGGCTGGAAGAGAGAAGAGGAAGACAGAAAAATTTCTATCCCCTGGCTGGTGCTAGTGGTGCTGATAAAGTGAGACCTTTAAGCTCCCTTAAACCAAAGAACAATAAAATCTATGTATTGTTTATAATTGCCAAATCCTAAGAAAAGTAATTTCCAAATCCTACTATTCTTTGCTGTGAGACTCTTTTTTTTTTTTTCCTGTCATGGAAGACCTACTTGTACTTCTGTAACTACTTGAAATGATGTCCTACTTCCTCACAAAGTAGCATAACCAAGGCCATTGACTACTCAAAAAATACACAAAGAGCTGGAGGATAAGATCAAGTGACTACTAAATCCCAAAGATATTCTGTGAAAATTTTCAAATGTTTTACATAAAAATGCCAGCAGAAGCCTGGTAAATCATTATTTGCAGTTTCTTCAACTGTCTGGTAAATCTCACTAATTTTAGAGCTATGTAAGTTGAGGGCTAATCCCCAGTAGCTGAAAACTTCTGTAATCAGGTATTTTCATGTTGTGTAATAATTAATCTATATAACCAGCCGAAGTAGAAGCATAGCAACCCTGCCCTGAGAAAGGTAATTTCCTTCTCCCCTCACTCACAAGTGTCATATGTCTTCCGATGCTCTAGGCATGGTATGAGTGACTAACCCAAAATTGTCTATTTGATGTTGAGAAAGACACACTCAATTTAACGTTCCTGACACAGATAATGGAAGATATGCTACTCTGGAGAGCTTCTGTCTCCTGTTCTCCTTGTATAATCTTGCTCTTGGGAAGCCAAGGGAATATTTAGGAGACAGTGATGGACCTGCCAGCTCAGTTAATGTGGAGGGGGCTGCGTGATGATAAAAAGAAAAGCACACAAAAGAAAGGAGCATGAAGAGAAAAATAAAAAGGAAGGAAATACGAAGCTGCTCAACTTAGTGGAGCTGTTGAGATGGTTTATAAAAAGCAGTGTAAAAAGAGAAAGAATCATACGGTTTCTACTAAGAAGTTAGAATAACAGTATCCATATTTGGAAGGTGGGGGAGACACTTATCCTCCCTCCCACTTCTTAAAATGTCACTGCAAGTTCACTCAAAGTATTGTAGTCTGGAAAAAATCAAATCAAATGATCAGAATCATGATTCAAAATGGAAAGTACGTAAACAACAGCCTGAATGTATTTCCATGAATAAAGTCATTGAGTCTGAAAAAGGTTGACTGAGAGGCTGAGATATTCTTACCCTACCCCCAACAAGAAATCATAGGCCTTTTGCAATTACTTGGGTAAAAAAGCCAGGAACTGGTAGGTAAATCCTCTAAAGATGACTTGATAGAGGTTTTCAATGTTCAGTAGCACTTATGATAAATCAAGTCTATGAAAGACCCAAAGGTGAAACTAGCAGGATTTGGAGATGCCATGTTAGGGGACTAGCATCAAATAAGTTTAGGAGTGAAAAATATGACTTGAGAGACTCTTCACTGGTTAATGGCCTTTAGCTGAATGCATAATTGGAATAGATATTACGTGCTAATAGAGAATGTTCCCTTTCTCCATTTTTGGTGGAAAAGTATATTGTCTAAGTCACCTTTCTTGGAGTTTTAATTGGCCATGCTGAATGGGAACTATTGGAATTTTTTGTGTTTTCTTAGAATAAATTGTAAACAATACAGAATTCCAGGAATGTACAAGAGATTATTGCCCTGATTAAATGAATGCTTGAGGTATGATTATTGGTTTCCATTAGCTTCCCCTTTAACAGAGTGCCTAGCCAGTCCCTGAAGGTTAGCTGCAGATTATCAAGCATTTAACGAGTAGTTGTCCCAATTGCTTCAACTGTGCCTGATGTGGTAAACATTGTATAGGAAGCACAGCAAGCCAAGGAAATGGCTATGTCATTAGAAACTTGCCTAGTGCTTTCTTCTCCATCTCAATTTCCAGGAACAGCCAGGCACCATATGCATTCTCACAGAATAGGACTCAGGATACATTTACTATATTGCCAGAAGTATGTTTGAATTTGCCTGGATAACTGCATAATTTCATGAGGTGGGACTTGGACTTAACAAATATTCAAAGCAAGTTAGTAAATTATGTTGATTATATTACAAAAGCTTCTCCTCTAATAAGAATTCAAGAGGAGTTAAGGACTGTGGTGATTCACGTGACAAGCAGAGGCAGGGTGATGAACCCAGATAAAATTTGTAGACCTTGGAATTACATTGACTGAAGTAACTAGAGACATTTTTTGAAACCATAAAAAATTTTCTCTTAGAAAATCTGCCAATGAGCAAGAGACCTAGAGACAAATAGGACTTACTTTGGCTTTTGCAGAAGTTTTTCGTTTTTGTTTTCTTTAATCTAAGAATGTTATTGACCTCTGTTCACAGAATCACCAGAAAGATAACTGAATTTGAGTAGAGGCTCTGAGCGGAATCAATTGCCAAAGGATTTTTGGAGAGTGGTGATGCAGGAAGGTCTATTAGGATAGTATGATTTGACTGCACAGATAATATTAGATGCACCTAAAACCAGAACGTACACAGACTATAGCTATCTGCAGAAATTAAAGAGTTCAGTGAAGACCTCTTAGTTTTTGAGCACAAATGTTAGGCAAAATAGCTATTCCTAATAAACCATTTAAAAAGTGGTTGATTGTTTGTTACTGAGTGCTGGTCATCAAAACTCTGCCCACCACAGGAGGACATCAGCTAACTCTGAGGCTAGGGAAAACAACTTTGTCTTGGATAATGTCAGAAAAATTCATTTAGGAATCAAACAGTACAGCCAAAGTTCACTCAGAAATTAGAAATGGGATGTTAAAAAGCAGACTTTGGGAAGTGGGCAAGTATACAGAAGGGGATCACCACATACAGGAGCAGTGTACTGGTCTGTTCTCACACTGCTAATAAAGAAATATTTGAGACTGGGTAATTAATAAAGGAAATAGGTTTAATTGACTGACAGTTCAGCATGGCTGGGAAAGCCTCAGGAAACTTACAATCGTGGCAGAAGGGGAGTAAACATATATTTCTTCACATGGCAGCAGCACTGAGAAGTGCTGAGCACAAAGGAAAAGCCCCTTATAAAACCATCAGAGCTTTGAGAACTCACTATCATGAGAACAGCAGCATGGGTAACTGCCTTTATGATTCAATTTTCTCCCACTGGGTACCTCCCACAACTTGTGGGGGCTATGGGAATTACAATTCAAGATGAGATTTGGGTGGGGACACAGCTAAACCATACCAAGCAGGTTGCTTCACTGACCATAGAGATGATCAAATAAAGATCTCAGCTAACTTTTCCAGCTTCATTGCTGCATGTTCTGTGTCTCATAAATTGCTCCCCATTGAAGTAAAGTAAGTAGTCTGGTTCACTGATGAGAGTTTCTGGATTATGTCACCTTTTAGAAAACAACAGCGCTACACTCTGCAGATGGGTAAAGCTTGATGGAAGGAGACAAGGGCACACCTACACATTGGACAGAGATAAAAGCAGTTCAAAGATTCTTCACTTATAGCCAATGGCCTTGTTGTTGTCAAGGAAATGAGCATTCATTTAAAAAAATTTCTGTGAAAATTTAGGGAAGAATTTAAGTGTGCCATGTACTAGAAATAACTAGTTATTAACTCAGAAGAGATATTTGGAATAAAGCAGATTTAGTCAGATTTCCAGGATTATTATCTGCATCTTGAAGTGGGCAGGCACTGGGTTCTCAGGCCATGCACTGAAGGGTTAATGAGATAAGAAACTGCTTCCCACACTCAGTCAACAGATAAAGAATTATTTTAAAATTATTTAAAAATTATTTAAAAGTCTGTGGAAATCCTACTATTTCTCACAACATGGATGAATGTACAAGACATTGCTGCTAAGTGAAATAAACCAGTAACAGAAGGACAAATACTACATGACTGTACTCATGTGAGCTATCTGAAATAGTCAAACTCTTAGAAGCAGAAAATAGAATGGTGGTTACCAAGAGTTAAAAGGAGGGGAAAATGGAAGTTCTTCAATTGGCATAAAGTTTCGGTTATGCAAACTAAATAAGTTCAAGAAATCTGCTATTCAGCATAGTACCTACAGTTAACAATATCATAATGTGCATTGTTATGGTCTGAATGTTTGTGCTTCACCAAATTTATATGTTCAAACCCCAGTGCAATAGTATTAGGGGGCCTTTAGGAAGTCATTAGGTCCAAAGGACAGAGCCCTCATATATGGGATTAGTGCTCTTATAAAAGGGGCCTGAGGGAAGTTATTTGGCCCCTCCACCATGTGAAGACACAACTAGAAGGTGCTATCTATGGGAAAGAGGGCCCTCACCAGATATCAAACCTCCTATGCCTTGATCTTTGACTTCCCAGCCTTCAAAGCTATGAGAAATACATTTTTGTTGTTTATAAGTTACACAGTCTAAGGAATTTTGTTATATCAGCCAAAACGGACTGAGACATGCACTTAAAAATTTGCTTTGTGCATCATATCAAGGTTTTCTCACAGGTTTTATGTAGCTACTGCCATTATCCAGTGACAGGACACTTTTATGATTCTTTATACACCAAAACTGAGCACATATCTTTGGAGATGTGACAAAGAAGCCTTAGCAAGGCTGTTGTTACTTGCTCTGTGGCAAATAACATAATTGCTGAGTTGCATGTATATCAGAACAGATCACAGCAAATAGCAAAAGGGCTTGTGAGCAGATTTCAATCCCAGGGAAGGAGACAATTATGTTATTTCCCTGCCAACACATCAGAGCAGAGAGAATAATACTGTTGGACACTCTCTCTCAGATCTGGGGCTGACTAATGGCCAATATGGAAATAAAGTCCTTGGACTTCTTTTCTCTGAAAAATGAATATTGGGTTCTTAATAATCTGTAATCTAAAGAAGAGATACATTGCCTTGATTGATAGTGTTAAGTTTTACTGATGTATGGTGTGTCAAACATTACATCAATCTCTCTGACATAGCTACATGGTGTATTAGAGGGTTTGTAATTTATTAATAGAAGGGAAAATTAGACTTATGCAAATGATGCTTCCCAGGATAAGGAAATGCTTTGAGAGGTTGGATTGAATCCTCCCATTGATTAAAAAACATGTTAAAATGGATTGTCCAGAGAAGAAAGTGAATTTGACCTTAGAAACATTGCATGTTCAATTAAGTGTCTCCATCAAATCATATAAAATGTGGAATTGAAGATAAACACTAATTAAGTGGAATAAATTTATCAAAAGATTTAAATAAATATTTTCACTATGAACATATTTTATTCCTAGTCCCTATTAGGTAGTTCAAATCTTGTTGATTTGAACAAGATCTATAAAGTAAAATATACATAAAAATAAGTATTCATAACCTTATCTCCAGAAATACACATATATTTTAGTCTATTTCCTACAATTTTTTTGGCTTTGTTTTTTAAGGTATCAGATGCCTTAATTCTTAAAATATAGTAAGACAAATAATAATAACCAGAGAAATGTGTGGCAAGAAGATATTAACTGAGTTCAGACAGTAAATTGGTTGAAGCTGTTAATGCAACTGGCCAGAAATGTATTTCTCCCCCAATACCAGAAGATTGTACTCAGGGGAAATAAAAAGAAGACTGATGATTGAAATGAATGTTCTTGTGGACATCATAATTGAGCCACAAGGTAGACTAATGATATTTACTAAAATAAGCCTTCTTTATTTAATTCTTTAATAGGATATCCCTAAATAAATATTGCCTATAAATGAATACAGAATTTATGGATTTATGAGGCATGACTCCCCTGGTAACTGTCATATTAACTGGTGTATAAAATGGAGATGTTTTATAGACTGAACACTCACTTTGCTGTGTTATATAACACTGCAAAACCCTTCTCAGACAGAGGCCTTATCACTTGCTCTGGCCCAGAAGTGAGGCTCTAATGCAGGAAGAAGAGTCCTAAGGCACCACTCTCTATGTCCCAAACCTTTTTTGATTAAGTTCATTGATTGCCTATATTCATAAAATTGTTAGTAAGGCATGGTGATAATAAGATCTCTGTTTTTAGAAAACAAATTCAGATTTCATCTATAAAATACAATATATATGAAAATAAACTTTCATAACTTTATATCCAGAAATACACATGTATAATATTTCATTCTATTTCATACAATTCTTTTGACTTTATTTTTTAACATACAAGTCCTGGAGAGGAAAATAATATTATTTTCAAGGAGGTAACACATTGTACTGGGAGTGAGAACTGTTTCACTTAGGAAAACATTTTGAGGAGTTATTTTTATATAAGAAGGAAATCACTCCCATTCTACCTTACCCTCTAGCACATACTTATGAGTATAGAATAAACAAAATGAAAATTGAATACCTTATGAAACATAAATTCTGTACCAGGCACGAAGCTAATTGCTTTACACATGTCAGCCATTTAATTTTCCTAGTAATCCTGTGAGATAGCTACTAAGTATCCCAATTTAATGGAAAAGGAAAGTAAGATGGAAAGATGCTAAGTTACCTGACCCAGGCCCCACAGTTAATACTGGAAAAGTTGGGAAACATATAGGAGGATCTCCTAGGACTGTGAAGGTCAGCAACATAGCTGGGAAATGGGCAACTCGAGGGTTGAAAACTAACCAGGATGAAATTCAATGAGGTGAATATGGCTGAGAAATCTCTAATATCTAGCCTGTCTTATATTTAATTTTATGCTAACTTTTATACTATACAAAAAGTACTCCCCCACTCCTGCCTATGACCCCAAGTTGTGAGTAGGAGTCTATTAAATAAAACTTCCTTTATGAGAGATATTTTTCAAATATCTAGGTAGAGGACTTGTAATGTTTGAATTAGTGTAGAGCAGAGAGAAATAAGCAGCTATAAGTGATGAGGCAGAAACAGCAAAGAATCATCTATATCTAGAAAATCCTAGGCACAGTGTGGTGGGGAAGATAGGTGGATACTGGATACACTAAAGTACATGAAATGGGGACAACTTGATTTGTATTTAACAGCTGCATTGATCAAGCATGATTTGTGATAGTCAATGTGAAAGCAACTATATTTGTATGCTGCTAACCCTTTAATTCTATTATTTGCAGCTAAATTTCTCCCTTTCCTTTGGGTGAAATTTGGATGAAATAAACCTTATTACTTTTCTAATTGATTTCTAATAATAAAAATGGTATAGTAATTAATTTGTTCAGCCTAATAATGAACAAAATTTTAAATTTCCAACCAGGATACCTCGTTGGCTTCCTATCTCTTTCCTGACTTGCTCTGCAGTATCTTCACCTCCAGCTTGTCATTCTCAGGTTTTATCCTCCCAGGGTTGTGAGCAAGCAAGTTTTAGTGGCAGAGGAGGCAGGGAAAGTCCTGTTCCTCTTTGTAGTGTTGTCATGAGGTGTTCCTCGGGCTGGACAGAGTTTTAAGCTGACCTTTACTTTTCTGAGTATTATTATGGACTCTTCAGAGACACCAACCTATTGCCGTGAATTTTTTATCAAACGTTCTCTTCATGCGGGGAAATTCATCTCTGGCTGCTGCTGGCTCTTTCCTTGGCCTTGAAAAATCTGACAATTTACCTCGCTGTAGAGTACCAAAGTTAACTCTCATTCACATGTGTCACTCACGCCTAGCTTTGCCATTAACACTAATGCATCTTTTGTCCAGAAAGACTAGGTGTGTCAGTTGCGAGTGATGCCAACTCTCCTTCCTTTAGCTGTCAAAGAAACAAGCCAGCTAGGTCCTCCCACTTTAGATATCTCCGGTGTGTCTCTGAGGCAGACCCAAGTCCACTGTATTCTTCAAATTATTAGACTCATATATTAAAGTAATTGCACATCTCCTTTAATCCCTTTTCCTAAAGAATGATTTAAAGGGCAAGCACATTGACTCCTCCATCTTATAAGTGTGTAGGACTCACTGCACATCAACAAACTGTTCTCTCAATCCTCTTCCAAATCTCTAATCCTGGGTCTTTTTATCTGACCAGGCTGAGGATAAGTGTTCCTAATAAGGGTTAATAACCCTCCTTTATGATTTCTGCATGGTAGGCTCAATAATAGTCTTGGGGCTTTAGCTGAAATTAAAGCCAGAATAGTTCCATAGTGTTATAACATCCTGTTACATAATTATTAGGAGGATTAAACCCCAAAGGCAAGAGTATCTAGAGATAGTCTAGCATGTGACACTCTTTATATTTAAGGTTTTGAAACTGGATTGCATTGAAAAATATGTTTTTATTCTTGATGTCATTTAAGGTTATACTGTATTTGTTCATATAAATAAATATCTCTTCTAAAGTTCATAGCAAGATATGCTGTTTTCAAGAATGATTTTTCAATGGTGACTCTTGATCTGTTATTAGATGTAGCACAATTAATTTAACCTATAACCTGGTGTTTGGCAATTAGAAAATTTCCACTCCTTTTGGTATTAAGGTAATATTTTGATGTTTTATCTTTCCTTACATTTATTAGTACTTTTTATAATACTCTCAGATTGAGAATTAATAGATTTTTTAAAAAGGTGATGTTTCTGCTCTTAACAGATATTGATAATTGTCTCCTAGAATGTTGGTCTTGCTTCATAGCTATTCCAGAGTGCTTAGAAATTTCCAGCTAGCAATATGCCATTAATTTGTACAGTGTTTTGGGTTGTAAAATGTTCATATTTTTGTAGTCAAATATGTTATTTCATTTGTATTTCTTCTAAGATATTCTTTCTGGGACCATGTAAGTATTCACATATATTTTGTACTATTTGAAATATTTTTCACATTTAATAACTCTCTATATACACTGCAAATTACTATGCAAATGAAATTGACACTCCATTAGCACATTTTTATTGGCTGCTTTTTGCTTACTTTACAAAAACCTAAATTTACTTCTCAAAGTGTATGTATTACATTAAAAATAAAGTAGAATTTTATAAATATATCAAGCATACATACATCCCTAGAAAATATTAAATATACATTATGCCACTTATATTGTCATTACTTTCTATATTTCTAAAATTTGATAGAAAATTTGTCATGTGGTTGTTACAATTCTTTCTTATATACATATATTTCCATAGTTAATTCTAAATATTTGGACTATGGAAAGATAACAGGTTTCTCAGTTTCCTGTGGCACCAAACAATACCCTATGAGTGCATACTTCATATTAATCCTTCTGTAACTTAAATATTTCTTTGATATTAATAGTCACTTCTGGTTTAATGCCTGCAACCATTTTCAAGGAAAAATTGACTTCCAGGAGTTAATGATACCTATGTCTTCTGGAAAGACCATATTAAGAGAAGCATAATTTTTCATACCAGGGGAGTAAGTTAGCTCTGAGTCCCATAACTAAGCTAGTTAGTTCTGATTTTTCATACTAGGAGGAGAAGTTAGTTCTGAATCCTTTCTAACATGGGATGTAACTGGTTCTAGGCATTCTGAGCCCACCTTTATTCCACCCCCAGCCACATGTGCTTTGGAGTTTATGAGGTTTGACTCTTGAATAATGTTAGTGGAAACTGGACACTGGGTATCTTAGCTAGATAGTTTGCACTCTTCAGAAATGTACAAAAACATTTCACATTCTCAACCAGGAAGTTCAGCATACATTATCTTGTAAGCATTTGTGAAAAAAATGATAACTGGAATATGGTTGTCTTGACAGCTTCAAGAAATTGAGGCCATCCTACTTATTATGAGACAAAGTCCCATGACTGAGAGACAATGAGTAAATGCCAAAAATAACAGGATAATTGATATTATCATCAATCAGAGCTTACCTCTGATGGAGCTTTTATTATCATGATAGCTCCTCTATTACTTGTGAAAGAATGTTCTGTCATCTGCAGAAATGGAAAGACCTAAATATGGCTAATGTGGATGTAGCTGAGATCCAGCTGGGCAGGAGATCTGAACTTTTTGTGAAATTGCCTCCACATGGTTTTGACAATTCCTGGACGTCTTCATTCTGTAAGAACTACAGCTAAACTTCTCATTAAATATTCCACCAAGAATGCTAATCTTCAAAAAGTATTACCACCTTTTGAGATAACCACTGATTTTTTAGAACAATTTCAGAAATTTGCCTGTTATGTTTCTTGGAGGACAGATGAGCAGATCAACACTTGTTATTTATAGTACCTGTGATTAGACTCACTTTAATTTCTTATATAAAATAAGATGTATTGCTTAAATAATTTTTGATAATGTGTTTGGAAGGTCTGTTTTCTCTTGATAAACACAACACAAATCATTAATGGGTAATATTTTCTATTAGTTCAGCTTTGAAATGATATGACATAACAAATTTCATGTCTTTTTTATTTCCATAAAGAGAAGGTTATTTCCTTCACAGATTTTTCTTGATGATATACAATTATTAGATTTTAAATTAGGAATCATGGGATCCAATGAAGTAAGCTCTCTAATCTTCAAAAAACAGTCAAGTACAGGGGCCTTTGGGTTAATTCATCTGTGCTGCTATAATAAAATGCCTGAAACTGAGTAATTTATTAAAAAAAATAGGAATGTATTCCCTCAGAGTTCTGGAGGCTGGGAAGTCCAAGATCAAGGCATTGGTAACTGCAAAGGGCCTTCTTCCTGCGTCATCACATGGCAGGAGGTCAAAGAGCACAAGAGAGCTAATCCCCTTTTGAGAGCCCTTTATATCCTGCCCTCAAGACCTAAACACCTCCCTGTTTGGCTCCTCCTACCAACACTGTCACATTAGGGATTAAGTTTCCAACATATAAATTCTTGGAATACATTCAAACTGTAGCAGACTTTCAACAATTTTTATAAATCAAGTAATAGAATTGGCTCTTAAAATGATGCAACTGCTTTAATAAATCATTTGTGCTTGTGCATTCTAAGCTGGTTTCAGTCTATAATATTCCCTCATTCATACATTCTATATATTAAGTTGCCATAGTAATTTCCTGAAAGATGGGATATATATTTGTGTGTGTGCGTGTGTGTGTGTGTATATATATATATCTTTGAAGAATGCTAAACTGTGGGAATATATATATACACACACACATATATACACACGTGTATATATATATACACATATATATTCCCACAGTTTAGCATTCTTCAAAGCCTCCTTACTCCTAACACAAAGTCCAAGCTCTTTAATCTGACATTCAAGTTTTTCCACCAACAGAACCCAATTGATTTTGTAATTCTTGTCTTTTTCAATTCTTGATAGTCAGGTTTTTCCACTAAAAAACTGAAATGATTAAGGAGAATAAACTTATACTCATGATTTTTAGAGAGAGTAGCTGACACACTTGAAAAATGACATAAAATTCCAATTTATATGAGTTTTCAAAAATGAAAATCACATCTTCAATTAATTAGTCTCACAGAAATATTATAATTCAGGAAGCTATGCTGCATATCCTGTGGCTTTTTGGAGCACCTATTCTAGTATATTCTAACCTTTTTTACAGAGTTGATATTCAATGTTAACATGTTTATTTCTATTTTTCTTTGGATTCTATACTGGATAGGTTTAGATATACTTCTGACTAACAACCTGGCTCATGAGTCCCAGTTGGAGAATACATTATAGTTCTCTTCAAGGGCAATACTCTGCTCCAGCTGATTATTTTTCACATATTGTTACTTGAGGGTGTCTTATGGTTTTCTACTCCTTTGCTTTTGTTCATGTTTTGACCCCTTCTTTAACCTTTACCCAGGAGCACTCTCCTTATCTCTGATCTTCTCTAAACTCCTAATATAAATTTTATCTCATCTAGGAAATTTTAGTAACTAATCTTGTGTAAAATATATATTCTTCCTTGAAATTCCTAAATCACTTCTTATTATGACATACATTTGATTGTAAGTCAGTGACCATATTACAGCATTTCTTCTATTATATATAACATATTTAATTTTTTAATATTTTATTTATGCACCTGTGTCCAATTCTTCTAATTTGAAAATTAATATTTTGAGGGAAAAATATACAAATATCTGTTTCATCCTAGCACGTATTCTAGTCTATTCTAATCTTTTTTTTTTTTTTTATTTTATTTATTGCATTTTAGGTTTAGGGGTACATGTGAAGAACATGGAAGATTGTTGCATAGGTACACACATGGCAGTGTGATTTGCTGCCTTCCTCCCCCATCACCTATATCTGGCATTTCTCCCCATGCTATCCCTCCCCAACTCCCCACCCCCACTATCCCTCCCCTTTTTCCCCCGACAGACCCCCAGTGTGTGATACTCCCCTCCCTGTGTCCATGTGTTCCCATTGTTCAACACCCGCCTATGAGTGAGAACATGCGGTGTTTGATTTTCTGTTCTTGTGTCAGTTTGCTGAGAATGATGGTTTCCAGGTTCATCCATGTCCCTACAAAGGACACGAACTCATCGTTTTTGATGGCTGCATAATATTCCATGGTGTATATGTGCCACATTTTTGCCTGTCCAGTCTATCATCGATGGGCATTTGGGTTGGTTCCAGGTCTTTGCTATTGTAAACTGTGCTGCAATGAACATTCGTGTGCATGTGTCCTTATAGTAGAACGATTTATAGTCTTTGGATATATACCCAGTAATGGGATTGCTGGATCAAATGGAATTTCTATTTCTAGGTCCTTGAGGAATCGCCACACCGTCTTCCACAATGGTTGAACTAATTTACACTCCCACCAACAGTGTAAAAGCGTTCCTATTTCTCCACATCCTCTCCAGCATCTGTTGTCTCCAGATTTTTTTAATGATCGCCATTCTAACTGGCGTGAGATGGTATCTCAATGTAGTTTTGATTTGCATTTCTCTAATGACCAGTGATGATGAGCATTTTTTCATATGTTTGTTGGCTTCATGTATGTCTTCTTTTGTAAAGTGTCTGTTCATATCCTTCGCCCACTTTTGAATGGGCTTGTTTGTTTTTTCTTGTAAATGTGTTTCAGTTCTTTGTAGATTCTGGTTATCAGCCCTTTGTCAGATGGGTAGACTGCAAAAATTTTTTCCCATTCTGTTGGTTGCCGATTCACTCTAATGACTGTTTCTTTGCTGTGCAGAAGCTATGGAGTTGATTAGGTCCCATTTGTCTATTTTGGCTTTTGTTGCCACTGCTTTTGGTGTTTTGGTCATGAAGTCCTTGCCTACACCTATGTCCTGAATGGTTTTGCCTAGATTTTCTTCTAGGGTTTTTATGGTGTTAGGTCTTATGTTTAAGTCTTTAATCCATCTGGAGTTAATTTTAGTGTAAGGTGTCAGGAAGGGGTCCAGCTTCTGCTTTCTGCACATGACTAGCCAGTTTTCCCAACACCATTTATTAAACAGGGGACTCGCTTCCACATTGTTTGTTTTTGTCAGGTTTGTCAAAGATCAGGTGGTTGTAGATGTGTTGTGTTGCGTAGGAGGTCTCTGTCCTGTTCCATTGGTCTATATCTCTGTTTTGGTACCAGTACCATGCTGTTTTGATTACTGTAGCTTTGTAGTATAATTTGAAGTGCGGGAGTGTGATGCCTCCAGCTTTGTTCTTTTTGCTTAGAATTGACTTGGCTATGCGGGCTCTCTTTTGGTTCCATATGAAGTTTAAGGTGGATTTTCCAGTTCTTAGAAGAAGGTCATTGGTAGCTTGATAGGGATAGCGTTGAATCTGTAAATTACTTTGGGCAGTATGGCCATTTTGACAATATTGATTCTTCCTAGCCATGAACATGGAATATTTCTCCATCTGTTTGTGTCCTCTCTTATTTCATTGAGCAGTGGTTTGTAGTTCTCCTTGAAGAGGTCCTTTACGTTCCTTGTTAGTTGTATTCCTAGGTATTTTATTCTCTTTGTAGCGATTGTGAATGGCAGTTGGTTCTTGATTTGGCTGTCTTTAAGTCTGTTATTGGTGTATAGGAATGCTTGTGATTTTTGCACATTGATTTTATATCCTAGAGACTTTGCTGAAGTTGCTTATGAGTTTCAGGAGATTTTGGGCTGAGACGATGGGGTCTTCTAGATATACAATCATATCGTCTGCAAATAGAGACAATTTGACTTCCTCCTTTCCTATTTGAATACCCTTTATTTCTTTTTCTTGCCTGATTGCTCTGGCTAGAACTTGCAGTACTATATTGAATAGGAGTGGTGAGAGAGGACATCCTTGTCTAGTGCCAGATTTCAAAGGGAATGCTTCTAGTTTTTGCCCATTCAGTATGATATTGGCTGTTGGTTTGTCGTAAATAGCTTTTATCATTTTGAGATACGTTCCATCAATACCTAGTTTATTGAGAGTTTTTAGCATAAAGGGCTGTTGAATTTTGTCAAAGGCCTTCTCTGCATCAATTGAGATAATCATGTGGTTTTTGTCTTTGGTTCTGTTTATGTGGTGGATTATGTTTATAGATTTGCGTATGTTGAACCAGCCTTGCATCCCCGGGGATGAAGCCTACTTGATCATGGTGGATAAGCTTTTTGATGTGCTGTTGCAATGGGTTTGCCAGTATTTTATTGAAGATTTTTGCATCTATGTTCATCATGGATATTGGCCTGAAGTTTTCTTTTCTTGCTGAGTCTCTGCCAGGTTTTGGTATCAGGATGATGTTGGTCTCATAAAATGATTTAGGAAGGATTCCCTCTCTTTGGATTGTTTGGAATAGTTTAAGAAGGAATGGTACCAGCTCCTCTTTGTATGTCTGGTAGAATTCGGCTGTGAACCCATCTGGACCTGGGCTTTTTTGGGTGGTAGGCTCTTAATTGCTGCCTCAACTTCAGACCTTGTTATTGGTCTATTAAGGGTTTCGACTTCTTCCTGGTTTAGGCTTGGGAGGATGCATGTGTCCAGGAATTTATCCATTTCTTCCAGGTTTACTAGTTTATGTGCATAGAGTTGTTTGTAATAATCTCTGATGATGGTTTGAATTTCTGTGGAATCTGTGGTGATATCCCCTTTATCATTTTTTATTGCATTTATTTGATTATTTTCTCTTTTCTTTTTATTAATCTGGCTAGTGGTCTGTCTATTTTGTTGACCTTTTCAAAAAACCAGCTCCTGGATTTGTTGATTTTTTGAAGAGTTTTAGTGTCTCTATCTCCTTCAGTTCTGCTCTGATCTTAGTTATTTCTTGTCTTCTGCTAGGTTTTGAGTTTTTGATCTTGCTCCTCTAGCTCTTTCAATTTTGATGATAGGGTGTCAATTTTAGATCTCTCCTTGCTTCTCATGTGGGCATTTATTGCTATATACTTTCCTCTAGAGACTGCTTTAAATGTCTGCAGAGATTCTGGTATGTTGTGTCTTCGTTCTCATTGGTTTCAAAGAACATCTTTATTTCTGCCTTCATTTCATTGTTTATCCAGTCAACATTCAAGAGCCAGTTGTTCAGTTTCCATGAAGCTGTGTGGTTCTGAGTCAGTTTCTGAATTCTGAGTTCTAACTTGATTGCACTGTGGTCTGAGAGACTGTTTGTTATGATTTCTGTTCTTTTGCATTTGCTGAGGAGTGATTTACTTCCAATTATGTGGTCAATTTTAGAGTAGGTGTGATGTGGTGCTGAGAAGAATGTATATTCTGTGGATTTGGGGTGGAGAGTTCTGTAAATGTCTATTAGGTTTGCTTGATCCAGGTGTGAGTTCAAGTCCTGGATATCCTTGTTAATTTTCTGTCTTGTTGATCTGTCTAACATTGACAACGGGGTGTTCAAGTCTCCCACTATTATTGTGTGGGAATCTAAGTCTCTTTGTAAGTCATTAAGAACTTGCCTTATGTATCTGGGTGCTCCTGTATTGGGTGCTATATATCTAGGATCGTTAGCTCTTCTTGTTGCATTGATCCTTTTACCATTATGTAATGTCCTTCTTTGTCTCTTTTGATCTTTGTTGGTTTAAAGTCTATTTTATAAGAGATGAGAATTGCAACTCCTACTTTTTTTGCTCTCCATTTGCTTGGTAAATCTTCCTCCATCCCTTTATTTTGAGCCTTTGTGTATCTCTGCATGTGAGATGGGTTTCCTGGATACAGCACACAGACGGGTTTTGGCTTTTTATCCAGTTTGCCAGTCTATGTCTTTTAATTGGGGCATTTAGCCCATTTACATTTAGGGTTAATATTGTTATGTGTGAATTTGATCCTGCCATTTTTGATGCTAGGTGGCTGTTTTGCCCGTTAGTTGATGCAGTTTCTTCATTGTGTTGATGGTCTTTACTGTTTGGTATGTTTTTGGAGTGGCTGGTACTGGTTGTTCCTTTCTATGTTTAGTGCCTCTTTAGGAGCTCTTGTAAAGCAGGCCTGGTGGTGATGAAATCTCTGAGTACTTGCTTGTTGGCAAAGGATTTTATTTTTCCTTCACTTATGAAGCTCAGTTTGGCTGGATATGAAATTCTGGGTTGAAAGTTCTTTTCTTTAAGGATGTTGAATATTGGCCCCCACTCTCTTCTGGCTTGTAGGGTTTCTGCTGAGAGATCTGCTGTGAGTCTGATGGGCTTCCCTTTGTGGGTAACCCGACCTTCTCTCTGGCTGCCCTTAGCATTTTCTCCTTCATTTCAACCCTGGTGAATCTGACGATTATGTGCCTTGGGGTTGCTCTTCTTGAGGAATATCTTGTGGTGTTCTCTGTATTTCCTGGACTTGAATATTGGCCTGCTTTCCTATGTTGGGGAAGTTCTCCTGGATAATATCCTGAAGAGTATTTTCCAGCTTGGATTCATTCTCTCCTTCACATTCAGGTACACCTATCAAACGTAGATTAGGTCTTTTCACATAGTCCCATATTTCTTGGAGACTTTGTTCATTCCTTTTTACCCTTTTTTCTCTACTCTTTCCTTCTCGTTTTATTTCATTGAGTTGATCTTCGACCTCTGATATCCTTTCTTCTGCTTGGTCAATTCGGCTGTTGAAACTTGTGTATGCTTCGCAAAGTTCTTGTGTTGTGTTTTTCAGCTCCATCAATTCACTTACATTCCTCTCTAAGTTGGTTATTCTCATTAGCATTTCGTCAAATCTTTTTTCAAGGTTGTTAGTTTGTTTGCATTGGGTTAGAACATGTTCTTTAGCTCACAGAAGTTTCTTACTACCCACCTTCTGAAGCTTGATTCAGTCATTTTCATCACACTCATTGTCCATCCAGCCTTGTTCCCTTGCTGGTGAGGAGTTGTGATCCCTTGTAGGAGGAGAGGCGTTGTGGTTTCGGGTGTTTACCTCCTTTTTGCACTGGTTTCTTCCCATCTTTGTGGATTTATCTATGTGTGGTCTTTGTGGTTGGTGATTTTCAGATGGGGTCTCTCAGTGGACGTCCCGTTTGTTGATGATGAAGTTATTTATTTCTGTTTCTTAGTTTTCCTTCTAACAGTCTGGCCCCTCTGCTGTAGGACTGCTGAGGTCCACTCCCGGCCCTGCTTGCCTGGGGGGATCACCTGCAGCAGCTGCAGAACAGTAAGGGTTGCTGCCAGTTTCTTCTTCTGCTATCTTTGTCCCAGAAAGATACCCGCCAGATGTCCGTCTGAGCACTCCTTTGTGAGGTGACTCGTTGGATATGAGGGGATCAGGGAGCTGCTTGAGGAGACAGAGTTTCCTTTATAGGAGCTCAAGTGCTGAGCTGTGAGCTCCGTTGTTCATTCAGAGTTGCTGGGCAGGTACGTTTAAGTCTGCTGCAGCAGAACTCATAAACCCTCTTTTCCCCAGGGTGCTCTGTCCCGGGGAGTTAGGGCTTTATTTATGAGTTTCCCTGGTTCTGCTGCCTTTTTCTCAGGGCTGCCTTGCCCAGCGATGAGGCAGCCTAGTCACTGTTTGCCTACAGAGGCTTTGCTGAGCTGCTGTGGGCTCCGCCCAGCTGCCGTATAAACTTCCCTTAGTCCTGTTTATACCGGTGTAGTGGAGAGCTGCCTGGGCAATGGCAAACTACCTCTGTAGCGGGCAAACTGCCTCAGTAATGGCGGGCGCCCCCCCCCACAGAGCTGGGCCGTCCCGGGCTCAGCTGTGCTTGCTGTGAAACTCTGGATCAGAGCGTTTTCCGATGGCTGTTTTTTTGTGGGGGGTGGGGGACCAGCCGAGCCTGATCACCTGGCTCCCTGCCTCAGAGTCTCCCAGGTGTTCCAGCCGCCTGTTGAAAAGGCGCCGGGGATCTGTGTGATTTCCCGTGCGGCGACCCACTGCGCCGGCTAAAACCGCGGGCGCGGAGATTCGTGCCGTTTTTTGCCGGGGAAATCTCCTGGCCTGGCTTCCTGTTTCAGTCCCCTTTTTTTTAATCAGATGAATGGGCGGCTCTGCCTTCCCCGGAGCTCCAATTGCCAGCTAAAACGGCACCCGGACCCACGTATTTTGTATGGGGAACTGCTGCGCCAGGACGCCGCCCAAAACAGCAGTGCCGGGCGAAACAGTCGCGCCGGCAAAAACTGCTGCGCCGGCCAAACCAGCCGCGCTGGTGACCCCGTGGGGCTTCTCCCCTGGGAATCTCCTGGTCTGTGGGCAATAAAAAATCTGTCTGGCAATGCGGCATCCACTCACCCTCCGCGCTTTCACTGGGAGCTGCAATCCTCAGCTGCTCCTAATCGGCCATCTTGGATCCCCTATTCTAATCTTTTTTACAGAGTTGATATTCATATATCAACATGTTTATTTTGATTTTTCTTTGGTTTCTTAGATTGGATGGGCTTAGGTATATCTTATTCAAAAAGTAGTGTGCATAAATAGGAGAACTGTATGGTATGTGAATTACCTCAGTAAATTTGTTAAAATAAAATGAAGTGATGTGAAACACAAAGACAGATAGATTAGTCAAAAATGTATTTATTTTGTTTTTTTCTGAATGTAATTTTATTATTTAAAATGTAGGTAAGTGGAAATAGTGTAGATTTTTATTTTTTTCTTTAAAGTGAAATCTAGGTTTTGAAAACATTTCAAGTAGTTATGGTTTAGCAATGAGATACTATCATTGATAAAATAAAATAGAATGATTTGTCTCAAGATGAAGCCATGAGGATAGAAAATGCATAGAAAGATACTTTCTGTACCTTCTACCAAGATGATTTAAAAAGATAAGAGCTCTACAATAAATCTTCTTCTTGACATTTATTCATCCATCATTTTCTAACAACACAAGAAATTTCTGAAGTCTACATCATTCTAATTCTCTGCTCTGTAATGTGTTCAATTATGTTATTACTACTGTGTTCAGATAACATATTTTGAAATATTTGTCAATTTCAAGAAATTATATTAACAGGAAAACTATTTGCCAAAACTCAACCTATTAATAACAGTATTCAAAAGAAAAAGAAAGGAAGTACACTTTTAAATTCTATTTCAGTTTGAAGATGCTCTGGTAAGTCCTCAAGGAATTTAGACAGAAACTGATAATAGTACTAGTAGTAGTAGTGTAAGAATATCCAATTATTATTATCAGAGAGTCAGAAATTTGCTTCTGATAACAAGAGTTTTATAGAGCTACATTCTTTATTCTTTGCATATACAGTTTCATCTAATTATCACAGAAACTCTGAAATTCATGTAATAAAATCCCTATTTTATAAATAAAAAGACTGAAAGTTAGGAAGATTAAGTAGCTTATTCACACAGAAATTAAGCTACAGAGCCAAAATTTGAATCCAGGTGTGTCTGAATTCAAAACCTATACAGTTTCCGTTACAGTTCTTGAGTTCTTTACTCATCTTAGCCAATGTTTTCCTTGTACTTCTTATAGTTACCTTTAGAATTAAAAGCAATTAATCATTTGAATGACAAAATGTTTGATTGTTGAAAATACATTCACTGAGCAGCAGTATAACTACATATTAAGTTAGATGTCAGAATTTGTATATCAAATATGAAACTATAATTTAAACATTAATGAGCAAAATGTTTTTTAAAGATCAAAATATTCCCATAATCTGAAGGTACAAATTCAGACATTATGTCAATGCTAAGACCACTCATACTTATGTAGATTTGTGTGCATGGAACCATTTGTGTGTTTCTATGTTTCTCTGTATGTGTCTGTATTACACACATGCACATAGCACATATGTCTATTCTCTAGGGATAGTAGCATAAAGAATTATACCACTAAACCTTAGAAAGGTAATAAAATGTCCTTATAGTAGAACGATTTATAGTCTTTTGGATATATACCCAGTAATGGGATTGCTGGATCAAATGGAGTTTCTATTTCTAGGTCCTTGAGGATTCGCCACACCGTCTTCCACAATGGTTGAACTAATTTACACTCCCACCAACAGTGTAAAACGTTCCTATTTCTCCACATCCTCTCCAGCATCTGTTGTCTCCAGATTTTTTAATGATCGCCATTCTAACTGGCGTGAGATGGTATCTCAATGTAGTTTTGATTTGCATTTCTCTAATGACCAGTGATGATGAGCATTTTTTCATATGTTTGTTGGCTTCATGTATGTCTTCTTTTGTAAAGTGTCTGTTCATATCCTTCGCCCACTTTTGAATGGGCTTGTTTGTTTTTTTTCTTGTAAATGTGTTTCAGTTCTTTGTAGATTCTGGTTATGAGCCCTTTGTCAGATGGGTAGACTGCAAAAATTTTTTCCCATTCTGTTGGTTGCCGATTCACTCTAATGACTGTTTCTTTTGCTGTGCAGAAGCTATGGAGTTTGATTAGGTCCCATTTGTCTATTTTGGCTTTTGTTGCCACTGCTTTTGGTGTTTTGGTCATGAAGTCCTTGCCTACACCTATGTCCTGATGGTTTTGCCTAGATTTTCTTCTAGGGTTTTTATGGTGTTAGGTCTTATGTTTAAGTCTTTAATCCATCTGGAGTTAATTTTAGTGTAAGGTGTCAGGAAGGGGTCCAGCTTCTGCTTTCTGCACATGACTAGCCAGTTTTCCCAACACCATTTATTAAACAGGGACTCACTTCCACATTGTTTGTTTTTGTCAGGTTTGTCAAAGATTAGGTGGTTGTAGATGTGTTGTGTTGCGTCGGAGGTCTCTGTCCTGTTCCATTGGTCTATATCTCTGTTTTGGTACCAGTACCATGCTGTTTTGATTACTGTAGCTTTGTAGTATAATTTGAAGTCCGGGAGTGTAATGCCTCCAGCTTTGTTCTTTTTGCTTAGAATTGACTTGGCTATGCGGGCTCTCTTTTGGTTTCATATGAAGTTTAAGGTGGTTTTTTCCAGTTCTTCATGGAATATTATGCAGCCATCAAAAACGATGAGTTCGTGTCCTTTGTAGGGACATGGATGAACCTGGAAACCATCATTCTCAGCAAACTGACACAGGAACAGAAAATCAAACACCGCATGTTCTCACTCATAGGCGGGGTGTTGAACAATGGGAACACATGGACACAGGGAGGGGAGTATCACACACTGGGGTCTGTCGGGAGAAAAGGGGAGGGATAGTGGGGGGGGGTGGGGGAGTTGGGGAGGGGATAGCATGGGGAGAAATGCCAGATATAGGTGATGGGGAGGAAGGCAGCAAATCACACTGCCATGTGTGTACCTATGCAACAATCTTCCATGTTCTTCACATGCACCCCCAAACCTAAAATGCAATAAAAAAAAAAAAAAAAAAAAGAAAGGTAATAAAATGTCAGGTATTTTTCAAAGAAATGGTTTGATATACTTTGGATGTTCCTTTCTAAATATCATGTTGAAATGTAGTTCCCAGTGCTGGAGGTGGAGCCTGGTGGGAGGTGTTGGGGTCATCAGGGTAAATTCTTCATGGCCTTGTGCTTTCCTCGCAATAGTTAGTTCACATGAGATTGGGCTGTTCAAAAGCTCCTCCCTCTCTCTCTTGCTCCTGGTCTCACCATGTGATATGCCTGCTCTAGCTTTGCCTTCCACCATTAGTAAAATCTCCCTAAGTCTTCCCTGGAAGCCGAGCAGATGCCAGTGCAATGCTTGTACAGCCTGCAGAACCCTGAGCCAATTAAACCTCTTTTCTTTGTAAATTATCCAGTGTCAGGTATTCCTTTATAACAATGCAAGAATGACCAAATACATGATTCTATTGGTGTCACCAAAAAGGTAAAATAATGAAATGGTAAACTCCATTCTTTATCTTTTTATTGAATCAATTTTTACAAGATCCATTGTGTTGTTATCAACAGACATTAACACGATATTTACAAACAGCAATTTTTCAGGAGGTTAATGGAAAAAAAGCTCAGCAGTGCTAAGATGCATGTGATTGTTTTATTGTCTGAAGAGAGGTTTTTTTTACTTGTAATTTAAGGACACATCAGGAAAACATCTTGGAGTATAGTGATAAGAAATAAGTTGAAGTACAGTATAAGTAAATTGTTCCTTTATAAGTTGCCTGTACATATTGACTTAATATTTACACTTGGCTACCTGACCTAGAGGCAATACTATATGCTGCATACTATGGTGCTAATTAGACCATTTTTTTTCTCCTCCTAGGCAGAGCAGAGTATCTTCTGAACCCCTTGCATCAATACAGTCATAGGGCAAGTTCTGGCCAAGCAAATGTGACAAGTGACACATATCTATTCCAAACTGGATCTTCATGGAAAGGCATTTTATAATTGCCCATTTCCCTCTGTCTGTCTCTCCCATCTATTTCTTGGAGGCAAAGACTCAGAGTTGGCACAGCTACATAACAGAAGAAGCCCAGATCCGTGTGTCACGGTTTGCAGAGGAGTAAGTAAAGTTTCTAGACCCATCTCTAACGTGGATGTAGCAGAAAGGAAATTCTATTGTTGTAAGACACTAAGATTTGAGGGCTTGCTCGTTACTCAACAGAGAAGAGATTTCTAGTCTTTGGCTTTGCTGGGCCACACTGTAAAAAGAATTGCCTTCAGCCACACATAAACTACACTAACACTAATGAGAGTTAATGAGCTAAAAAAAAAACTTGCAAAAATAATCTCAAAAATAATATTTTGAGAAAGTTTACAAATTTGTATTGGGTTGTATTCAAAGTTATACTGGGCCACATGCAGCCCATGGGCAACAGGTTGAACCAGCTTGAACCAGAACACATCTTTGTCTATCCCAACTAATATAGCTCCACAGTTATTTGTGTACCATTTTATCTCTTTTACATAGATCTAGTTTTTGACAGTAAGAGCTTTCTTCTTACTCATCTTTGTGACCTTCATCACATAATACAGTACATTATATGTAGTTTGCTTAATCCCATAGATTTCATAGAACATTGTGTTGTTTCCATAATTGCTAAATGGAATATCCATCTATTCAATACACATTCATTGATCTATTATGCTGGCATGAGCCTGGCTTAGAGATTCATTATGTTATCCTATTTGTCATCCAGAAGCTTTCAATATGAAAAGCAAGACATATATACATATATATATGGAATAAGATAGAGAAAAATACATGATGTAGGAAGAATATAAAGGAAGAATCTGTCAGCTCTATCTGGAAGGTCAGAAATCACTTCCAAGAAGGTAAGTTATTTGAGCCTAATCTGAAGGTATATTGTAGTTTGTTAAATGACATCAACAACAAGTGAAGTAATTTGAAAACACATTTTTTCCCACCTGTATATTTTGGGGGTTGTATATCTGCACAATCTTCTGAAAAGCTAAACATTTATTAGATACATTTCAGAAGCATTGTGGTCTTTTAGATTAAGGCTTTATTATCCTGTACTTGGGTGTAGTTTATAGATGTAATTTTTCTTCTAGATATGAAAATATGGTTTAAACGTAAAACTTCAAAGAATGATTTCAATTCAAGAATCCAGAAGCAGGAAGAAAACAAGGAAAATTCTCCAGTAATTAAAATAAGCTTTTACTATAAAGTTTGTATTTTCACTGCAGTGAAACTTTTACTCTAAAGTCCATATTTTAAGGCATTACTCACAGACCAACTTTATTAAACTCATTATTATAATTAGCTTAGTTACATTATGAGCTGGTTACCAATAGATTAGAATTGTGAGAAGAAAAGCTGATGAAGACAGAATCACCACAGAGCTAGAAAAGGGCCATATAAAAGCCTGAGTGAAGTAAGAAAGAGAAAACTATAAAACACTGACATATTTAAAAAGGCACAAATTAGAAATTTCATGTAGGGAACATCAATGTCACACATTTTCTAAAGACAGTTACATATTATAGCCACAAAAACAGTATTTGATAATGCTAAGAGTTGACACTGAATTATTAGTTAAACTATAAAATTTATAAGTTTGTCCTATGCAGGAAGAACAAAATACATGGAATGTACTTTAGGAAAAATATGTGGTAAGTAGGTAATTACTGAGGAAATTATTTATTCTATTTAGGGAAAACTTCAATTATCTAGAAAACTAAAATGTAGGCACATCTAGTCTTCCACACTATGTGATGGAACATTTATTATTATTACTATAAGCTTTATTTTATGTTCTAAATTGTCTACAGAACAGCTTAAACTTTTAACAATGTTTCATTTATGCCAAAATATTTGTATGATACAGAAAGTCCTCAATTTATGATGGTTTGACTTAAAATATTTGATTTTACAATGGCCTTATCAGAGTATTGAATTTATTTTTTACTTACGATATTTTAGACATCTGATGATTTCATTGGGATGTAACTCCATTGTAAGTTCAGGAGCATCTGTACAAAACAATTTGTTGAATACACAAATATATAACTGAGTGAACAGAAATATCTAAGTGTACAAAAGTAAGATGTTAATTAGTTGTCACTAAATCCCCAGGTTGGTAAATTTCATTAAAATCATAAGTTTCAGGGACTTCTGCCAAGATGGCCAAATAAGAACAGCTCTGGAGCACAGTTCCCAGCAAGAGTGACACAGAAGGCGATTGACCTCCACATTTCCAACTGAGGTACCAGGTTCATCTCAATGGGACTGGTTAAACAGGGGTGTGGCCCAAGGAGGGCAAACCAAGGCAGGGTGGGGTGTTGCCTCACTTGGGAAGTACAAGGGAACAGAGGACTCCCCCTCCTACCCAAGGAAGGCCATCAGGGTCTTTTCTGGACACTCTGGCACTCCAGCTCAGATACTGCACTTTTCCCACAGTCTTTAAAGCTCACAGACAAGGAGATTCCAGGGGTTTCCAGCATAAAACTGGGTGGCCATTTTAGCCAGCACCTGCAATGCCTGTGAGACAGAACTGCCCATTCCCCTGGAAAAAAAAGGGAGCTGAAGACAGGGAGCCAAGTGATCTGGCTCGGCAGGTTCCACTATCACAAAGACCAGCAAGCTGAAACCCTGGCTTGAGATTTTCCAGCCAGCACAGCAGTTTGAGCTCAACCTGGGACAGTCAAACTCACTGGGGGAGGGGGTATCTGCCATTACCAAGGCAGTTCTAACCTTGCCTGTGTAAACAAAATCACAGGAAAGTTTACACAGCAGATGGGAGGAGCCTGCAGCAGCTCAGCAAGGACTCTATAGGCAGCCTGTGACTAGACTCCCTCCTTGCTGGGCAGGGCATCTCTGAAAAAAGGCAGCAGCCTGTCAGGGACTTATAAATAAAGCCCCACCTTCTCAGAACAAAGCACATGGGAAAAGGAGCGGTTGTGAGTTCCACTTCAGCAGACTTAAACATCCCTGTCCAGCAGCTCTGAAGGGAGAACAAAATCCCCAGCACAGCACGTGAGCTCAGATAAGGGACAGACTACCTCCTCAAGTGGCTCCCTGGCCCCCATTTATCCTAAGAGACACCTCTTCCAGGAGAGCTCTGGTTGACATCTGGTGGGTACCCACTTGGGACGAAGCTACCAGACAGCAATCCTTGCTGTTCTGCAGCCCCCGCAGGTGATTCCCAGGCAAGCAGGGTCTGGAGTAGACCTCCAGCAGTCCTGCAGCAGAGGGGCCTGACTGATAGAAGGAAACTAAAAAAAAGACAGAAATAGCTTCAACATCAACAGAAAGGACATCCACTCAGAGACCCATCCGAAAGTCACCAACTTCAAAGACCAAAGGTACATAAACCCATGAAGATGGGAAGAAACCAGGGCAAAAAGACTGAATTCACCAAAAACCAGAATGCCTCTTCTCCTCCAAGGGATCACAACCCCTTACCAGTAAGGAACAAAACTGGATGGAGAATGACTTTGATGAATTGACAGAAGCAGACTTTGGAAGGTGGGTAATAACAAACTTCTCTGAGCTAAGGAGGATGTTCTAACCCAATGCAAAGAAACTAAGAATGTTGAAAAAAGATTTGATGAAATGCTAACTAGAATAACCAGCTTAGAGAAGAACATAAATGACTTGATGGAGCTGAAAAACACAGCACAAGAACTTCACAAACCATACACAAGTTTCAATAGCCAAAATGATCAAGCAGAAGCAAGGATATCAGAGATTGAAGATCAACTCAATGAAATAAAATGAGAAGGCAAGAATAGAGAAAAGAGTAAAAAGAAATAAACAAAGCCTCCAAGAAATATGGGATTATGTGAAAAGACCAAATCTATGTTTGATTGGTATGCCTGAATGTGATGGGGAGAATGAAATCAAGTTGGAAAACACTCTTCAGGATATAATCCAGCACTTTCCCAACCTAGCAAGGCAAGCCAACATTCAAATTCAGGAAATACAGAGAACACCACAAAGATACTCCTCAAGAAGAGCAACCCCAAGGCACATAATTGTCAGATTCACCAGGGTTGAAATGAAGGAAAAAATGCTAAGGGCAACCAGAGAGAAAGGTTGAATTACCCACAAAGGGAAGACATCAGACTCACATTGGATCTCTTGACAGAAACCCTACAAGCAAGAAGAGATTGGGGGCCAATATTCAACTTCCTTAAAGAAAACAACTTTCAACCCAGAATTTCATATCCAGCCAAACTAAGCTTAAGGGAAGGAGAAATAAAATACTTTATGGACAAGCAAATGTTGAGAGAGTTCATCACCATCAGACCTGCCTTACATCAGCTCCTGAAGAAAGCACAAACATGGAAGGGAACAACCAGTACCAGCCACTGCAAAAACATACCAAATGGTAAAGACCATTGACACAATGAAGAAACTGCTTCACCTAATGGGTAAAACCACCTGCTAGTATCAAAATAGCAGGATCAAATTCACACATAACAATATTAACCTTAAATGTAAATGGGCTAAATGCCCCAGTCAAAAGACACAGATTGGCAAATTGGATAAAGAGTCAAGACCCATCAGTGTGCTGTATTCAGGAAACCCGCCTCATGTGCAAAGACACACATAGGCTCAAAATAAAGGGATGGAAGAAGATTTACCAAGCAAATGGAGAGCAAAATAAAGCAGGGGTTGCAATCCTAGTCTCTGATAAAATGGACTTCAAACCAACAAAGATCAAAAGAAACAAAGAAGTGCATTACAAAATGGTAAGGGAATCAATTCAACAAGAAAAGCTAACTATCCTAAATATATATTTACCCAATATAGGAGCACCCAGATACACAGACTCCAACACAATAACAGTGGGAGACTTTAACACTCCACTGTCAGTATTAGATTAACAAGACAGAAAATTAACAAGGATATCTAGGACTTGAACTCAGATCTGGACCAAGCAGACCTAATAGACATATACAGAACTCTTCACCCCAAATCCACAAAATATACATTCTTCTCAGCACTTACTCTACAATTGATCACATAATTGGAAGTAAATCACTCCTCAGCAAATGCAGAAGAACGGAAATCATAACAACCAGTGTCTCAGACCACAGTGCAATCAAATTACAACTGAGGACTAAGAAGCTCACCGAAAACTACACAACTACATGGAATCTGAAGAATATGCTCCTGAATGATTAATGAACAAATAATGAAATGAAAGAAGAATAAAGATATTCTTTAAACCAATGAAAACAAAGACACAATGTACCAGAATCTCTAGGACACATTTAAAACAGTGTCTAGAGGGAAATTTATAGCACTAAATCACCACATGAGAAGGGAGGAAAGATCTAAAATCAACACCCTGATGTCAAAATTAAAAGAACTAGAGGAGCAAGATCAAACAAATTCAAAATCTAACAGAAGACAAGAAATAACTTAGATCAGAGCAGAACTGAAGGAGATAGAGACATAAAAAGCCATTCAAAAAATGAATAAATCCAGGAACTGGCTTTTTGAAAAGATCAACAAAATAGATAGACTGCTAGCCAGAAAATAAAAAGAAGAGAGAGAATAATCATATAGATGCAATAAAAACTGATAAAGGGGATATCACAACTGATTCCACAGAAATACAAAGTACCATCAGAAATTACTATAAACACCTCTATGCACATAAACCAGTAAATCTAGAAGAAATGGATAAATTCCTGGACACTTAAACCCTCCCAAGACTAAACTAGGAAGAAGTTGAATCCCTGCATAGACCAATAACAAAGTCTAAAGTTGAGGCAGCAATTAACAGCCTACCAACCAAAGAAAGTCCAGGACCAGATGGATTCATAGCCGAATTCTACTAAATGTACAAAGAGGAGTTGGTACTATTCCTTCTGAAACTATTCCAAACAATACAAAAAGAGGGAATTCTCCCTAACTCATTTTATGAGACCAACATCATCTTGATAGCAAAACCTGGCAGAGGCAAAACTAAAAAAAAAATTTCAGGCCAATATCCATGATGAACATTGATGCAAAAATCTTCAATAAAATACTGGCAAACTGAATCCAACAGCAAATGAAAAAGATTATTCATCACAATCACGTTTGCTTCATCCTGGGGATACAAGCCTGCTTCAACATATGCAAATCTATAAACTTAATACATCACTAACTAAACAGGACCAAAAACAAAAATCACATGATTATCTCAATAGATGCAGAGAAGGCATTTGATAAAATTCAATAGCCCTTTATGCTGAAAACTCTCAATAAACTAGGTATTGATGGAACATATCTCAAAATAATAAAAGCTATCTATGACAAGCCCACAGCCAATATCATATTGAATGGGTAAAAACTGAAAGCATTCCCTTTGAAAACTGGCACTAGACAGAGGGTGCCCTCTCTCACCATTCTTATTCAACATAGTACTGGAAGTTCTAGCCAGAACAATCAGGCAAGAAAAAGAAATAAAGGGTATTCAATTTGGAAAAGAGGAAGTCATATTGTCTCTATTTGCAGATGACATGATTGTATATTCAGAAGACCCCATCATCTCAGCCCCAAATTTCCGTAAGCTGACAAGCAACTTCAGCAAAGTCTCAGGATACAAAATCAATGTGCAGAAATCACAAGCATTCCTATAGACCAATAATAGACAAACAGAGAGGCAAATTATGAGTGAACTCCCATTCACAATTGCAACAAAGAAAATAAAATACCTAGGAATACAACTAACAAGGGACGTGAAGGACCTCTTTAGGAGAACTACAAACCACTGCTCAAGGAAATAAGAGAGTATACAAACAGATGGAAAACATTCCATGCTTATGGTTAGGAAGAATCAGTATCATGAAAACAGCCATACTGCCCAAAGTAATTCATAGATTCAATGCTATCCTCATCGAGCTACCATTGACCTACTTCACAGAACTGGAAAAAACAACTTCAAACTTCATATGAAACCAAAAAAGAGGCCACATAGCTGAGACAATCCTAAGAAAAAAACAAGCAAACAAAGCTGGAGGCATCATGCTACCTGACTTCAAAGCTATAGTAATCTATACTATACTATACTATACTACAAAGCTACAGTAATCAAAACAGCATGGTACTGGTACCAAAACAGAGATATAGACCAATGGAACAGAACAGAGGCCTCGGAAGTAATGCGACACATCTACAACCATCTGATCTTTGACAAACCTGACAAAAACAAGCAATGGGGAAAGGATTCCCTGTTTAATAAATGGTGTTGGGAAAACTGGCTAGCCACGTGCACAAAATTAAACTGGACCCCTTCCTTACATCTTATACAAAATTAACTCCAGATGGATTAAAGACTTAAACATAAGACCTAACACTATAAAAATCCTAGAAGAAAACCTAGGCAATACCATTCAGGATATAGGCATAAGCAAGGACTTTATGATTAAAACACCAAAAGCAATGGCAACAAAAGCCAAAACAGACAAATGGGATCTAATTAAACTTAAGAATTTCTACACAGCAAAAGAAACTATCATTCAAGTGAACCGGCAACCAACAGTATGGGAAAAAAATTTGCAATCTGCCCATCTGAGAAAGGGCTACTGTCCGGAATCTACAAAGAACATAAGCAAATTTACAAGAAAACAACAAGCAACCCCATCAAAAAGTTGGCAAAGGATATGAACAGACACTTGCACAAAAGAAGACATTTTTGCAGCCAACAACGTATGAAAAAACGCTTATCATCCCTGGTCATTAGAGAAATGCAAATCAAAACCACATTGAGGTACCATCTCACTCCAGTTAGAATGGCGATCATTAAAAAATCAGGAGACAACAGATGCTGGAGAGGATGTGAACAAATAGGAACAATTTTATACTATTGGTAGGAGTGTAAATTAGTTCAACCATTGTGGAAGACAGTGTGGTGAATCCCCAAGGATCTAGAAATAGAAATCCATTTGACCCAGCAATCCCATTATTGGGTATATACCCAAAGGATTATAAATTGTTCTATTATAAAGGCACATGCACATGTATGTTTATTGAAGCACTGTATATGATATCAAAGACTTGGAACCAACCCAAATGCCCATCAATGATAAACTGTAAAAGAAAATGTGGCACATACACACCATGGAATGCTATGCAGGCATCACAAAGGATGAGTTCATGTCCTTTGCAGGGACATTGATGAATCTGGAAACCATCATTCTCAGCAAACTCACACAAGAACAGAAAACCAAACACCACATGTTATCACTCATAAGTGGTTGTTGAACAGTAAGAACACATGGACACAGGGAGGGGAACACCACACACCGGGTCCTGTTGGGGGGGTGGGAGAGCTAGGGGAGGTATAGCAGGGAGTAGGAGGATTGGGGAGGGGATAACATTAGGAGAATACCTAATGTAGATGCCGGGGTGATGGATGCAATAAACCACCATGGCATGTGTATACCTATGTAACACTCCTGCATGATCTCATGTACCCCAGAACTTAAAGTATTACTAAAAAATAAATAAATTATTAAAAATCCATATATTTCTAAAGAAAAGAGATTTGGTTGATACTGACGTAGCTCTCTTCATGCAATATTAAAAGTAGATATTCAAGAAGAGTTTTAATTGACATAGGTGTTCTCAAAATTGTATATATATTCAACAATATACAGGTATCAAAACTGCACATTAAAGAATGTAAGTTTATGTTTGTCTTGTAATACTTGATTCAGGCTGCATTTCTAAACAAAACATACATTAATAAAACAGTATTTATTAAACATGATGTGTGATCATAAATGCATATTTTGAATACAGTGTGGATTATTGTTGCCCTAATAAAGGCTTGACAGTTCGTGGATGCTAACACAAAAGCAGAAGATTCATTCTGATATTCAGCTTTAGGTTCAAAACAGATGTCATGGCCTTTCATCTTTTTTAAAATTATCAATATTTACCTGGTACCATTCATTTTATCAGTGTTTCACCATCTAATATTTTGTTGGCATCTATCAGACCTTTTCAAAGATAAACAATTATTTGAAGGAATGTTAAACTATCCACAGTATCAACACAATATGAAAAATACATCATATTTGCATAAATATCCTTAGAACTTCTATCCAAATGGGATATCAGAAACTGGATTGACTCTCCCACCTGAAACAAACAAATAAGGAACAAAATGTATTACAAAAATTATTTCAAAAACACTAGACATCAGGTAGAAAGGACAGTCATCACTGAGAGATGGAAAACAAATAAGTAGAGCCCCATGACTGCCTGCCTAGCTTACTGCCTTGAGAGAGTTTTGAGGCTGCATAGCAGAGAATGAGCTAAGCCCTGAAAACTTTCTGAGTTAAAGAGTCAGTTGAAAGTCCAGACAAAGGCAGCTAGAATCCTCAGGACAGACTCCTGGAAAAGTGAGAGTGGCACAGAAAGTGAACTGCTTTCCCCCTCCCTAAAAGATAAGAAGGAGCAGTGCCTTCTTATATAAGGCCCATAATAGTGCCTCTCCCCACCAGCCAGACTTTAGCAATTCCTTTAATTTCATTTCAATTTCTCTTTCAAAATTTAAAAATATTTTTAAATCGAATACATTTAATTAAATATTATAATGTAGACCATGAGGTAATTTTTGTCTGTCTCTTTATAGAAAATGTTTAGCTATCTTTCTATATCTGTTCATAGTGATATATTCAGTGGGGAGTGAGCTTGCAAATGTTTAAAAACTGGCTTTCAAAAGAACAACAAAAACAATAACACAAAAACAGCTCTTCAGTGTAGTCCATTTCCATGGTGTTAATACTCCCATCAGGACTAATTCCGGTCTATGAATGTAATGTCCTTGACTAAAGAGCTAGGACAAGGTGCATACAGTTAGTTCTCAGAAGCTAGTACAAGCCAGTTCCAGCACACCAGTGGACATATCTGTAATTACATCCATGAAGTGTTAACAGTATTTCTGAGGATTGGGATTTGGGATTTGTCTTCTTACTATCCTTCTGAAAATTAATTTTATAGTTAACATAATTTTGTTCTTTTTTCAAAAAAATTATTCATTAAAGAAAAAATGAAAAATAAGGAAAGCCTCAAAAGAGGGAAGATGTAAAAAAATAACCATTATTAGTTATAATTTTTAGTCATTTATGTACAAAACATAGGAAACAGGTAAATAGTATGTAAAGAAATACAGTTCTGGAAAATGGCAGGTAGGAGGCAGGACTAACTCGTAGCTTCCACTTGGATGGGCAGAACAGTGTGTGGAGACCCACATCATGAACCTTTTCTTGAAGAACCATGGCAGGAACATACCAGGAAAGCCGAGAAAATCCACAGACCATTTGAAGGAGGTGGTTTACTGCTGCAGGCTGTGTGGAGCAGCGGCAGAGGAACTGTGAGTCTGCTTGCTTTCTCAGCTAGGATGCTTACAGACTGGGGCAAATTCTCAGCCCTGCTCACCAGCTTCCTGGAAATAAACTGAGTCCTTTGGGGGCTGGGAGCGAGGTGGGTGGTGCTGGACAGAGTGGGAGTGAGACCAGCCTTTCAGGCTACAAGCTGCATAGGAGCTGGATAAGGTCTGAGGCTGCTGGCTTTCCCCAACTTTCCTGGCAACCTGTGTGAGGCAGCAGAGGCAGCCACAATCCCTCTAGGAACATAACTCCATGGGCCTGGGAACCACACCCTCATTCCCCACAGCAGCTGCAGCAAGTCCTACCCAAGGAGAGTCTGAGCTAGACATACCTAACCCTGCCCTCCAGCTGATGGTCTTTCTCTACGGGCCCTGGTAGCTGAAGACAAAGGACATAGTCTAGGGAGCTCTATGGCCACACACACTGCCTGATCCTAGGGCAAGCTTGTATCCTCCCCATGCTACTGCAGCTGATGTGCTCTTGAAAGTGCCACCTCCTGGCTGGAGGCCAACCAATACAAAATCGGTCTACTTAGCAAAAATACAAACAAGAACTCTCACAGAGGCCACTTCGCTCCCCTGCTACCTCCACTGGAGCAAGTGCTGGTAGACACAGCTGAGAGACCTGAAGATGAATCACATCACAGGACTTTTTGCAAACACTTTCAAGTACCAGCCTGGAGCCTGGTACTTCAACTTGGTGGCTAGATCCAGTAGAGAAATAATGATCACTGCAGTTTGGATCTCAGAAAGCCCCATCCCTAGGGAGAGGGGGGAGGGCACCAAATCAAGGGAGTACCCTATGGAACAAAAGAATCTGAACAGTAGCCCTCGAGTGCCTGATGTTCCCTCTGACATAGTCTACTCAAATGGGAAAGAACCAGAAACACAATTCTTATAATATGACAAAACAAAGTTCTTTATTACCCCCCAAACATACTAGCTAACCAGCAATGGATCCAAACCAAGATGAACTCTCTGAATTGCCAAAAAGAGAATTCAGAAAGTCAACTACTAAGCTATTGAAGGATGCACCAAAGAAAGGCAAAGTCTAACTTAAAGAAATCAAAAAATAATACAAGACGTGAATGGAAAAATCTCCAGCAAAATAGATAGCATAAATAAAAAACAATCACAACATATTTAGAGAAATGGCAAAATGTACTGGAAAATCTCAGCAATAGAAACAAACAAGTAGAAGAAAGAAATTCAGAGCTCAACATCAGGCTTTTGAATTAACCCAGTCCAACAAAGACAAAGGAATTTTTAAAAAGAGAACAGGCTGGACACAGTGGCTCAAACCTGTAATCCCAGTACTTTGGGAGGCCAAGGTGGGCAGATCACAAGGTCAAGAGATCGAGACCATCCTTACCAACATGGTGAAACCCTGTCTCTACTAAAAAATACAAAAATTAGCCGGGCGTGGTGGCACGTGCCTCTGGTCCCAGCTACTCGGGAGGCTGAGGCGGAGAATCACTTGAACCCAGGAGGCAGATGTTGCAGTGAGCCGAGATTGCGCCACTGCACTCCAGCCTGGTGACAGAGCAAGACTCCATCTCAAAAAAAAAAAAAAAAAAATGAATGAAGCCTCCAAGAAGTTTGTGATTGCATTAAATGACCAAACCTAAGAATAATTGGTGTTCACGAGGAAGAAGAGAAATCGAAAAGTCTGGAAAACATATTTGAGGAAATATTTAAGAAAAACTTAACTGGCCTTGCTAGATATCCAGACTTCCAAATGCAAGAAGCTCAAAGAACACCTGGCAAATTAATCTCAAAAAGATCATTGCCTTGGCACAGGCATCAGGTTATCTAAAGTCAGGATGAAAGAAAGAATCTTAAGAGCTGTGAGGCAAAAGCATCAGGCAACCTATAAAAGAAAACCTATCAGATTAACAGCAGATTTCTCAGCAGAAACCCTACAAGGTAAAAGGATTGGGGTCCTATTTTTAGCCCCCTTAAACAAAACAATTTTCAGCCAAGAATTTTGTATCCAGTGAAACTAAGCTTCATAAATGAAGAAAAGATAGTCTTTTTCAGACAAACAAATGCTGAGAGAATTTACCACGACCAAACAAGCACTATAAGAACTGTTAAAAGGAGCTCTCAATCTTATAACAAAATACACCAAAATAGAACCTCCGTGAAGCATAAATCTCACAGGAACTGTAAAACAACAATATAATGCAAAAAAGGTATTCAAGAAACAAATGGCACAATGAATAGACTAGAGCCTCACATGTCAATATACTGTTGAATGTAAATGCCTAAGTGTTCCATTTAAAAGATACAAAATGGATAAGAATTCACCAACCAGGTATCTGCTATATTTAGGAGACTCACATGACACATAAGGACTCACATAAACTTAAGGTAACGGGGTAGAAAAAGATATTTCTTGCAAATGGACACCAAAATGAGTAGGAGTAACTTCCTATATCAAACAAAACAAACTTTAAAGCAACAGCAGTTATAAGAGACAAAGAGAGACAATATATGATGATAAAAGGACTAGTCTAACAGAAAAATATCATAATATGCACCTAACACTGGAGATCCCAAATTTATAAAACAATTACTATGAATCCTAAAAAATGAGATAGACAGCAACACAATAATAGTGTGGAACTTCAATATGCCACTGACAGCACTAGATAGGTCATCAAGACAGAAAGTCAACAAAGAAACAATGGACTTAAACTCTACCCTAGAACAAGTGGACTTAACAGATATTTACAGAACATTCTACCCAACAACTACAGAATATACATTCTATTCATTAACAAATGTAACCTTCTTCAAGATAGACCACATGATAGGCCACAAAACAAGTATCAACAATTTTAAGAGAATCGAGATTATATCAAGTACTCTCTCAGACCACAGTGGAATACAATTGGAAATCCACTCGAAAAGGATCCCACAAAACCATAAAAATACATGGAAATTAAATGGCCTGCTCCTGAATGGTCATTGAGTCAGCCATGAAATAAAGATGGAAATTTAAAATTATTTAAATTGAATGACAATAGCGATATAAACTATCAAAATCTCTGGGATATAGCAAAAGCAGTGCTAAAAGGAAAATATGTACCATTAAATGCCTAGATCAAAAGTCAGAAAAAGCACAAATAGACAAGCAATCTAAAGTCCCACCTCAAGGAACTAGAGAAAACAGGACAAACGGAACTCAAACCCAGCAGAAGAAAAGAAATAAACAAGATCAGAGCAGAACTAAATGAAATTGAAACAACAAAAAATACAAAAGATAAATGAAACAAAAATCTGTTCTTTGAAAAGTTAAATAAAACTGATAGAACATTAGTAAGACTAACCAATAAAATAAGAGAAAATATTCAAATAAGCTCAATTAGAAACAAAGCAGGAGATACAACCGACACTGCAGAAAGACAAAAGATCACTCAAGTCTACAATGAACACCTCTTCACACATAAACTAGAAAACCAGAGGAGATTGATAAATTTCTGGAAACCTACAACCCTCCTAGATTAAACCAGGGAGTATTAGAAACACTGAACAGACCAATAACAAGAAGTAAACAGTGATAAATCGGTAATTTTAAAATTGCCAACAAAATAAAGTCCAGGACCAGATGGACTGACAGCTGAATTCTATCAGACATTAAAAGAAGAATTAGTACCAATCCTACTGACACTATATCAAAAAATAGAGAAAGAGGGAATCCTCCCTAAATCACTGTATGAAGCAGCATCACCCTAATACCAAATAACACAAAAAGTAAACTACACCCCAATATCCCTGATGAACACAGATGCAAAAATCCTCAACAAAATACTAGCTAACCAAATTCAACAACATATCAAAAAATTAATACACCATGATCAAGTGGGTTTCAGACCAGGGATGCAGGGTTAGTTTAACATACACAAGTCCATAAATGTAATATGCCACATCAAGAGAAGTAAAAATGAAAATCATACGATCATCTCAATAGATGCAGAAGAAGCATTTGACAAAATTCAGCATCTTAAAATAGACATTAGCAAAAAGGCTTATCTCAGAAGCATAGATAAAAGTATACATTTTTTTAACTTTAATGTATACATTTTTCCTAGAAAAATACAAAAAATAAAAGTATACTTTTTTTTTTTTTAACTTAATGCTATTACCCTGCCCAACGGTCTGTGATAAATCCAGTTCTCTCTCTCTCTCTCTTAGAATTTGAGGAAATTAAATAGTGAAAAGAAGTATCTGGTCTCTCTTCTGGTCCCAGACACTGGCTTTTACTAAACTCTCCCCCTCTTTGGCTTTCTTGACCTCCCATTTAATTTTCAAGGGACACTTTTGCATGGCTATTTTGGGGGAGATGATGCCAGAAAACTGCAGCAGAACCAGAAATGAAACAGCCTTAAATTGGACTTTAGATAACATTTTTCACAAAGTTGCTCTGTCATTGCTACCATGAAAAAAATGTTTTCTTCAAGGGAAAAGTTATTTTCCTTAATCTCAGCTTGTGGAAAGAGTTATCACACTCACTCTTCAGTCCCTTCCATTTTCTCCCTTTTCCATCAGTCCTGACCACTTCTTTCTAAAAAGCAGCCAAATTCTCTTTTATCTTCAGCCTTATCTAGGGACATTCTCAAATTTCTGTTAAATTTATTAATCAGATGTTAGCTTATTTCTCTGAATTCTTTCCCTTCAGATCCTTTACAGGGGCTCTCATCCATCACAATTGAAGAAGATACCTGCACAAGACCATCATGTAGTAATGCTTAGATCCTTAGCAACCTGCATAACTAGCAAAATTTCAAATTTTGGCCAAAATTTTCCATCTTTCCTGTAACAGTCTCTGTAAATAGGAGGTAATAAGAATTGTATTATCTGCCTTTCCAAAGGAAACACTAGGAGCCACGGGAATTTCATTTTATCTGTTGCATTTTTTTGATTTTTTTTCCCAGTACTTTAGCAACAATGTTAAACAACGAGGCTTTTAGTAAAACAATTCATAGACTTTCAGGTGAGTCTGAATTATATTTCTAGCAAGCTGCTGTGTGCACCAGAACTCAGATTTTTCAGTGCTTTAGAGGTGAATGTTAAATTGAACTCCTACAAGCTGGCATGTACCTTCAAGGCAAAATCCTTACAGCAAAATATAGACATCATCAATATAATCTTAGCACAAAACAGCCCCTCTGTCAACCCAAGTAGGTATTTCTGCTGGAGTCTACCACCCTTCTAATGCTGGATGTGAAAATAAATGCTTTATTTTTTTTCTCTCCCAATTTTTCTGTCGGAATGTTATGGGGAAATTACAGACTTGACAAAATGTTTACTAATTTTATTATTGTTAAACATGTATATCAAAGTTTGTCAACAGTTCAGTCATCTAGGAAATATATTTTTGTGTTCTCATGGAATGTATAGCTCTTTATTAAATACAGTGCCATCTTATATTGTTTATGTGCAGCTCAATCTCTACCAACAATTCTTTTACTATTTATTCTGTATTAGCAATAAACTGTTCCAAAATATCTTTATTTAAGGGGATTCATTATTTAAGAATAGCATACAATATGGCTAATAAGATTTTAAAGTATTCTGGCCACTAAACGGAACTAACTAACATAAACCATCAATTTCAACTTTTTTTCTCTGTTTAACTAGTTTAAAATATTCAAATGAATAGACATATAGTTATTTCTTTATAATCATTAAGAAAATCAGAAGAAACATATAGATTACCTTTTTAACATCTAAATTTTCACAAGACTCTTATTTGAGACCTAATTTTTAATTGTCAGTTTGTTAGCTTACATTCTAAGAGGTTCTAAATAGAACACTATAGGTGGCGAAAATAATGTAGCCTGCTTACAGCGAGACAGAAATATAGAGTTATTAGTGATATTCACATTCTGGTTCATCTGAATGCTATCTACGTAAGACGACTGCTACCTACTTAAGAGAGCTTAAGAAAGCTGAAACCATTACCACATTGCAAAACAACAAGGATCTAAACCTTTTTTTCAGGGACTTTGCCAGTTCATGGACTGTTTTTTAAAATTTATTTTCAACCTTCAGTATGCATTAATCAACAAATGAGCATAGGGCATACCAAGGAAAATACATTTATTTTACACTTACAATGTGCTTGGTATTCAGTAATCTCGTAGTCAATATTTAATATAAAGAATGCTCATAATAACCTTGTGATGTGATAAGCAATGGCACATTGATTATGAGTGGTCATTACTGAGCATCTTCTTGGTATGTATCAAGCAAATCAGACAAAGCACCTGCTCTCTTCCAGTTTATAAGATGAAAAAAATCAGTGTTTTTCCTTCATTGTTTCTTCTTAGATTTTGGCTTGCCGTGACAATATGTATATGCGTTTAAACTTGCACTTTTAGAACTTACAGAAAAGATAATTTAATTTTTAACCATTAATTTCATTTAAAAACTTAGTTTGCCCCCCAAAAAAACATGTGCTGCAGAGTGGGATGGAAATGTAGTCAGTGTAGGAGAGTTTGGGGACGTTTTAAAAAATTAGATAAGTAGCACTTGTTTACATCTGCATTGCCCCATTGGCCTACTTAATTCAACCTAGCATAATTTAGTTGTCCTCTTTAATCAGTAGTGATGTCAATAAAAAGTGAAACAATTTAATGGTAGAATACTATTTGCCTAGGCTATTATATAGAAACGACTCTGAAATGAAAGGCTTTATGCTATGATACTCTCAACATGGCCTACATTTAGTTGAACAAAAGAAAAAGTAGGTTAAGACATGTAAGGGAAAGAGAAAAAAAAAGTAAAACATAAGCTGGGGAAATAGAGCCTGTATGTAAACATTGAAATGCAAAATATATTTAAAAAACAAGAATCCAAGTTATGAGCCCTTTGTCTCAATAGACTTCCTTCCCTTGTCCTTCATAACTGAAGATTGCTTAGATTTCATAGAATTTTGACACTACTATTACATAAGATATGAAACTGAGAGCAAGTAATAACTTCATGTTCACTTGAGGGGCACCTCATATAAGTTGAAATAGCTACAAAAAAAAAAACTGATGAAGAATGTGAAAAATAGTATTAAGTAGTATTAACATTTGTTGGTATCTGCCTTCTTTTTCAACCCACACATTTCTAGTTTTACTCTTAGAAGACTTACCACTATTTTATGAAATGTCTTAATGACTTTCTTTTTTAAAGCACATTATTCTTAATTAATAGTTCTTGAAAAAAGAACAGCATGATTGTTTGTAATTTTTGGATTCCACCTAACACGGAGTCTAAAACAAGGACTTGGATGCCATAAGTTTATTTGGGAAGCAATTCCAGGAGACTGAGTGAACAGGGTAAATGAGAAAGTGAGAGAAGAAAACCAAATAAGGGCCAGTTTTCTAGCTGCTTAATGCTGTGGGCTAAAGGAGTTCTCTGAGTAAATGCATGGAAATCATAACCTGGGGCCAGGGCTTTGATCCACTGACTCCAGGCACCCTCAGGGGTGTCCCTCATTCCAGGACGAGAGACCTGCTGCTTTCAGGAAAGCACTGAGGCAGAAATGCTGAGAATGGGCCACTTTTGAGATGAAAAGTTGGCATTGTTTGCAGAAACTGTTCGTCATAGCTGTTGCTGAAATCAGACTGGGCTGAAAGAATGCGTGCGTCACCTAAAACATCTGCTAAAAATATTGATCTGAGCCACTGTTTATCATTAACAAACAAAAGTTAGTTTATTGCCAGTTGGTCTTAAAAATGTGTGATTTTTGATGTAGTCATTTTATGGCTCAAATTCCCTGAAGAATGTCTAAATTTCTAAGTTCTTAAGTCTTTTTCAATTTCATCCTTTCTGCATTTTCAGCCTCATTGCCTTCCAAAGTTTCACACATCTACCTTATCCTCAGCCATACTGATGTTTTGTGGTTTCCCAGCTACAACTTGCTGTTTTCTATCCTTTTGTGGAGTTGATATAAGAGATTGAAAAGAGCAAATCAGTTGTAAGTAAACTTTTACAAGCCATGGTAAAAGAAATGAATTTTTTTCTAATATGAATTGTTTCAAACTGGGGGAGAAAATTACCTGCTTTACATTTTTAAAAGATGTTTCTGGTTGTTACACAGAATGGTTTGGGCAGATGAGAGGAGCAAGAATAGAAGCAGGAGAGTCATTAAGACGTGATTCTAGTAGTTCACATGGAAGATGCTGATACCTTAGGTTAAGTGATAGCAGTGCAAATACAGAGAAAAGGATGGATGGGTGATCTTTGGTGGTGGTAGTGCTGAACTTGACAATGTATTGGATCTGACTTGAGTAGAAAGGAAGTGAGGAACCAAACAGGCTCTAGCTTTGACTTGAGAACTGAATGGTATGTAGTAACATTTACATACGTTGGAAAGCCTGTTATGTTTTGGCCATGCTAAATATATGATGCCTTTTAGAGAGCCCAGTGGAGATATAAAGTGCTTAGTTTTATGAGCTAGGAGCTTAGAGGAGAGACAAAAGATAATGAGATTGATTTGGGAATTATTAGCATATTGATGGTATTTTAAACTGTGGAATCAGAAAACATCACCTATGAAAAGAAAGTAGGTGAGAAGAGAGGGGCCAAGAGTCAAGCTCAGAGTCCTGCAATATTTAGTTTAGGCAGAGGAAGTAAAACCAGCAAAAGAATTTGAGAACAGAAAGTGAGGTAGAACAAAACCAGAAGAACGTGGTGTTCCTGAAGCCAATAACATTTTTCAAAAAGGAGAGAGTTGTCACTTAGGTCAAATGCTGCTAAGGTACAGAAAAACTGCCCAACACCAGTAATCATCAGGGAAATTTAAATTAAAACTGCAATGAAATACTACCTCACATCTATCAGAAGGGCTATTATCAAAAAGACAAAAGATAACAAGTGTTGGCAAGGATGTGGACAAAAAAAGAACCCTTGTATGCTGTTGGTAGAAATATAAATTAATACAACCATTATAGAAAAGAGTATGGAGAGTTCTAAAAACATGAAAACTAGAACTACCATATGATTCAGCAATTCCACTTATGGGTATAGAGTCCAAGGAAATGAAATCAGCATCTCAAAGAGATATCTGCACTTCCGTGTTCATTGGAGCATTATTCACAGTAGCCATTATTCAAGTGTGATATGTATGTCATGTTTCTTTATCCATTTATCTGTTGTTTAGACACACACACACACACACACACATTAATGTATACGCACATAAACAATGGAATATTATTCAGTTTTTTTAAAAAAGAAGATCCTGTTATTTGCAATAACAGAGGTGAACCTGAAGAACATTATGTTAAGTTAAATAAGCTAGGTACAGAAAGAAACTTGCTTCATAATAGCAATTATATGTAGAATATAAAGAAGTCAAACTTGGAGAAGTAGATGGGAAAATAGGGGCTACCAGGGAGTGGGGGCTGGGGTGGGCTGGTGGAATGGGGAGATGTTGATCAAAGGGTACAAGGTTTCAGTTAGTTTAGGAGGATTAAGCCTGGATATCTATTGTACATTACGGTAACTACAGTTAATAATAATGTAGCATATATTTAAGAATTACTAAGATAGTAAATTCTAAATGTTCTCATCACAAAAAAATGATGTAAGTGAGGTGATAGATATATTAATCAGCCAGATGTAATCATTCCACGATACACACATAGCAAACCATCACAGTGTACACCATATATACAATCAAAATCTATAACAAATAAGATTTGTTATAAATAAAATAAAATGTCAGTTTAAGAAAAACAAGTTGAGTAAAATGAGGATTAAAGAGTTGTCACTGAATCTGGCAAAATAGATATTCTGGATGAACTAGAAAAGATTATCCTTGCTAGAGTGGGTAGGCTGAAAGCATGATTGGAATGAATTAAGGAGAGACTCAGAGAAGAGATACCTAGCCCACTGACTTCTTCATTGAATGGAACAATTCCAGTCGTTTTGTTGAAGTTTCTCCTATTCCTTGAAGGAAGTTATCTTGAAAGTGGTTCTTTCTAAATTAATCTTATGCTGATGTCTCTACATCAGGTTCCATATGTATTATCTGGCAAACATGCATTCTTTTTGAAGGTTCGATGGGAATACAGCTACTTTCCAAACACAATTTTGACTTTGCTGCCATAGACGCCATAGCCAGCCTCTTGCCAATTAAGTCTGAACTCAGTTACCAGTCTCTGGTATCAAACTTATGTGGTCTAATTAAAGCTACTCTCACCCTCATCCTACTCCCTGACAAGGCTTGATATTAGGAAAATATTCCTGTGTCCAGCCTACAAAATGTATGAGAATATGGTAGTGGGATAGAAAAACAGTGGGCAAGGGAAAATGCCACAGCTATTCAACAAAATGTTTTTTAAGAAAATTCCCTCTCCAGTTGTTCATTGTACTCTTAACCTGCAAAACTTTTTCGGAGTGCCTATTTGGAGATGAACTAACAATTATTAAATCAGGCTGGGTGTGGTGGCTTATGCTTGTAATCCTAGCATTTTTGGAGGCCCAGTAAGTAGGATTGCTTGAGTCAAGAAGTTCAAGACCAGCTTAGGACATAGCAAGACCCCATCTCTACAAAAAATGAAAAAAAAATTGTCAGGCATGGTGGCATGCACCTGTAGTCCTGGCTGCTTAGGAGGCTGAGGTGGGAGAATCGCTTGAGCCTGGGCAATGGAGGCTGGATTGAGCTTGACCATGCCTCTGCATTCTAGCCTGGCCAACAGAGCAAAACCAGGACTGAAAAAAAATTATTAAATCAATTATTAGCCACCTCCTTTACATGTCCTATTTAAGTGACAACATCAGTGAAGTTTCAGTGAGAAAGGGAGAAACGTAATGGCATATAGATTTTTTATAGGAATTAAACATTACAGCAGACATCAACACCTTTTCTGTAAAAAGCCAGCAGTAAATATTTTGGGTTTGCAGGCCCAAAGGCTTCTGTCACAACTCTACTACTCAACTCTACTACATAGCAGAAAGCAGCCACAGATGACACAGCTACAAACAGGAATAATTATTTAATAAAATTTTATTTTTTAAAAAAAGCAATGGGGCTGTAGGTACTTTGCCCGTACCCATAAAGGTAATTTATGCTTTACACAAGAGTAGGAGAATTGCTGGGGAAGTGAATTTTCAGAGGAAAGTGTGGGAGTTTTACAGATAAAGTCACTAAATAGTCATCTTGAAGCACTGGTGCAGAGGACCACTAGGAGTTGGTGGTGACATCTGGGGAGACAAGCAAGTTGAGCATCCTTACAGGGACTGTATAAGGGAGGTTGTGGAGGAATCTATGGGAAGATGCCTCAGTGTGGCCTTTGTTATCTGCACGTGGGGGCCAGCTTGGGACCACTGCTGGTCCTCAAGGTCAACAGTGGGAAATAAGAGCTTCTGGAGCAGAGGAAAGTGAAGAAAAGCTAAGCACCACTGTAGCTGTCATTGCCTCTCACCCTTAGGTCTTTCTGAGAGTAAAGGCCCCTGTTTCCCTTTGACCTCCGGATATGGGATTTCCTCTCTCATCCAACTCTAAGCTGGAAGTATATAGGTTAAGGAGACTATAGGGAACATTGCTCCTAGTTCAATATAGTTGACACTAGAACAAATTGGTATGTTCTATCTTTCGATCTCAGATGAAATTGAGGAACAAATATTCTTATTTTAGCATAATGTAACTGTGAGAAAATAAACCTGGATTTATTCTGATGTTTCAAAGCCGCAGGTTCATGAAACATGGAAATATGTGTAATATAAAGATAGAGAATGTTTGTTTTACTTCTCCTAGAAATATTTAGATTAGGACGGGTATGGTGGCTCATGCCTGTAATCCCAGCACTTTGGGAGGTCAAGGCAGGAGGATCATGAGGTCAAGAGTTTGAGAGCAGCCTAGCCAACATGGTGAAACCCCTTCTCCACTAAAAATACAAAAATTAGCCAGGAGCAGTGTCAGGTGCCTGTAATCCCAGCTAATTAGCCAGGAGTGGTGGCAGGTGCCTATAATCCCAGCTACTTAGGAGGCTGAAGCAGGAGAATTTCTTGAACCTGGGAAATGGAGGCTGCAGTGAGCCCAGATCATGTCACTGCACTACAGCCTGGGTGACAGAGCAAGACTCCGTCTTAGAAAAAAAGAAAAGAAACATTTAGATTAGATCTGTAGTCATTTGTTTCCCTGATGATGGAGTTAATCTCTCCCATTCAAAAGGCTAATACATCCTCTAATATCTTCCTAAGAGCCAAATGGTTACATCCTGAGATAAGCATTTCACTTAACTCCAACAGGAACTGAAGAACTCAGATACTTCCAGGAAGACTTTAGTATTATCTTCATAGGTATTTATATTTCAAAAGAAATGAGTCCCAGAACCTTAGAGATGTCTCTAGGTTGTGAAACCTGGAGACAGTGAACTTATTTGGTTCCTAGAGAGAATTATTTGTATATCAAAGAGGTAAAGTCCACATTCCTTCCATTACATATCCAAGGAGCCTCTCTCAGAAGGGGAGAGGAGAAATTGGTTTCTCTTCTCTTTATAAGCACAAAAATTTATTTTCTCTGTTTTCCTCATTCACCAAGTAAAGTCTGACAATCATGTAAGACATTTCTCCACTTGGCTCTCACTGCATCAATCTACAGGGTTGCAGGGGCCAGGGGGCCTATGCTGCAAAGCTAATCTGGCTGTAAGTGCTTTTCTGGGTTATTTGTTTTTACTCTGAGTTTTAAGATGTTTTGGTACATTCTGAATACAAGTTATTTATCAGACGTGTGGTTTGAAAATATTGTCTCCCTACCTGTGGTTTGTCTTTTCATTCTCTCAGTAGTGGTTTTTGAATTTCTTAATTTTTATGAGGTCCAATCTATGAATTTTATCTTTTCCTAAACAAGGTCACAAAGATTTCCTCCTATTTTATCCTACATGTTTTATTGCTTAAGGTTTTACATTTAGGTCTCTGATCCATTTTAAGTTTATTTTGGTATCTTGTTCTTATTTCTTAATTGTTGTGCTGATTAGTAACATAGACTATGTTGACTGTTCATATGCTTTTAAAGCAATAATTTGTATGTATAATGCCACAAAAACGTTCATAAGGCTATCATCCAAACATAGTATTTGAAAACTTACGATGTTTTTTCAAGAGGAACTAAAAAAATAAAAAGAAGGCTGAGATCGAACCATTTATATTCTATCCTCCGTTTTCTTAACATTTTATTTGAAATAACTGTAGACTCACACACAGTTGTAAGAAATCATACAAAGAAGAGCCTATGTGCCATCCACCCAGTTTCTTCCAAAGGTAACATCCTGCCTAAAGCCCGCATAACTATAGTGCAATTATAGTACAATACCACAAGCAGGAGTTTGACATTGATATAATCCACTGACCTTGTTCAGATTTCACCAGATTTTTGTATATGTGTCTGTGTGTGTGCATTTTTATAACACATGTAGATTGTTTGAACATGACTATGGTCAAAAATAACAGTTTTACCAAAAGTATTCCTTATGCTACCCTTCTATAGCAACAGTCACCCCCACCCTCCAACCACATAAACCTGGAAAACCACTAATCTATTCTTCATTCCATAATTTTGTCATTTTAAAATGTTATATAAATGGAATAATATATTATGGAAAATATATTATGGAAATTTTGGGATTGGCCTTTTTCACTCAGCATAATTTCACTGAATTGCTTTTACATTTTTGTCAAAAATTTGGGTATGTTTGTATGGGTCAAGTCTTGCTTTTTCTGTTTCATTGATCTATGTGTCAATTTCTTCACCAACACCACATTGCTTTTTTTAATCAATGGAGCCATGTAGTAAGTGTTAATATCAGGTAGAGTAACACCTTCTACTTTATTCTTATTTTTCAAGGTTGTTTTTAGCTAGTTTGGCCCTGTGGCTTTCTTTTCTTTCTTTCTTTTTTTTTTAAATTGTACTTTAGGTTCTGGTCCTGTGGTTTTCTATATAAACTTTAGGAGGAAATTACCTAGGTTCACAAAAAAATACATGTGTACATTTTGATAGGAGTTACAATATTCTGCAGATCAATTTGGGGAGTCTTTTGCCTCTTTCAAAAATCACCATATCTCTTGAAACTCATGCCACAAGACAAAGCTTTATGCTAACTTTCTTTGTTGCTATCTGTTCTCACTCATTCATTGCTTTAGTACCTATGTCACTCTTTCCTCAACTCTTTCTCTTGATTTCTTTCAAAGACACCATCTTTGAAAGCTTGATTTTAGAAGACATTCTTATGCATTCAGTTCATTTATCATGTCATGGCAGCAATTTTGCTGCTGCATTAAAACTTCTAATCCCATCTTTGCAACAAACACTGCTGAAACAATAGGGTATCTATATGCAAAAGATGAATCTCAATCCATAATTATGTCTAATAACCCATGGCATCTATTATGGAACAAACATTAAGAAATAACACACCAATTATAGATCAGGAGAGAGCAAGTACCTTTTATTTCTAATTATTGCACTTATTTTTACTTAAGAACAGTTCTGGCAAATAAAAAAGGAAATGACACCACCACACAACTGCTACACACATGCACACAACATAAATGACCTTTCAAATCTCTACCTTAAAAATTGCAAACTAAATCTAATTTGCTCTTGCTTTATGTGAGTAAAAACCTGTTGAGGCAAATCTATTTTTTACAAAAACAAGTCGCTTAACACTGGCTTTCTAATAGCAAAAATGTGTGAAGCAACTAATACGAAAACATTGACAAATAAAATCAAGCGAAAATTAAAGCCCCATGAAAAGTATGCCTTAAAAATCAGGACAAACCTGTGCTAAAAGATTTGACAGTTTCTGATGAAGCTCTTACTTAAGGAGTGAGGGCTTTCAGTGAGTGCCTCTTAAGATCTGTAGCAATTTCAATTTCAGTATTGAAGATTAGCAAAATGAACAACCTTTCAGGAATGGTAATGAATAATCAATCTCTTTGTAAAACAGGTTCATTTTCTGCCAGACCGAAATCATGGGTGAGATATTAATTTTGTCTTCCCCTCATTGGAAGGGCATTTGGACAGGAAAAAGCAAGAAACCTCTGTTGTCAGTGTATGATTATGGTTGAATTTTTCTTCTGTTTATATTTAATCAACGTTTCATTAGATTTGGCAGTTGATTTTTCATTTTCCTGGCCCACCACAGCCCCTGGAAGAGATGATAGGGGTAGCTCTTAGTACTTTCATAATATATTACGTAGAGACAAAATTGTATTGTAGTAAGTTTATGCCAGCCAACAACAACAAAAAAAAACCAATATATTCAGGGTAATGTACGGTGTTACATTTTAGTGAAAGCCTGGAAGAATGGAACTCAGAAGGACGTATTTTAAAATAGGGTGAAAATGAGGATGAATGCAGAGGTAGAAAATGGAAACCTATGAACATAAACAAAATATTTTTTAAAGACTATTTTATCCTATGCACATCAGCAAATCATTAATTGAAAAGGGGGAGTAGCACATGTTCTCATTTTGAGGAAAGTAAGATAAAAATAATTTAGACAATTTATTACTTTCTAGAAAAAAGAACAATATTTTACTCTTGAAAATGCTGACGACTAAAAGCAGTAACATTGAATAAACACTTAAATGTTATACTTTACTGACAGTACAGACTGTTTCTTTAATGACTTTTAGTAATCACATCACAGATATACTGTCTGAAAGGACAGCACCAAAAAAGTGATGAGGGATATTCTTGATGGATGACTGTTGTGTGAATTTGCTTGCTCTCTCAGGACTTGGCTACACTGGGTTGTATTTGTGCCAGAATGATCTGGTTACCCTCAAGCTGGCCTCCTCCTCCTCTAGCACTCACTCCTAATCATCCTGAAGAAAAATGATACTGTCTTTAGCCCTTCAACCACCATTTATTCTTCCACACACAGCAGTTTGGCTTCTGCTTCTATTTTCCATTGAATCTGTACTTGCTAAGGTCATTTGCTGATGGTCAAACCAATGGCTTATTTTCACATCAAATCATGATGCCTTTCTTGTGTACTCCAAAGCCCTGTATTCTTTTAGTATTCGGGTTGGGAATATATGCTTATTAGGAAAATGGTTTGTACTCAATATTATTAAATGAGATGAAATGAGTGTATAAAAATCAACTTTTGTTAGACTATAACTATATATAACATAGATGAAATAATTAGTTTTTCCCAAAATACCAAAAATATAAAATACCTTATTCAACTTTCTTTCCTCTTGGAATCTATCTTTCCACTTCATTTTTTCTCAAGACTAGAGCAAATAAGGTCATTTTAGCTTTTTAATCCAAATATGTATTTTTTTCAAATTATTAAAAAAAACCTATAACACAGTATTCAATTATTTTTCTAGATTTGGCATTTACCTAACATTTTAGTCACTTATGTCCTCTAGCCTCACTGGTCCTTTGTTATTTCCCAAATATAGGAAGTGCTTCGTTCCTTTTTGCCTTGGCTTGTGCTGTCTGCTCTCTCTCTCTCCGTCTCTCTGTCTCTCTCTGTTCTCTCTCTCTCTCTCTCTGTGTGTGTGTGTGTGTGTGTGATTGAGAGAGAGAGAGAGAAAGAGAGAGAGAGACAGAGAGATTTACTTATTATTTTTAGTAAATAAACTATTTTAAGTGCACAGTTTGGGGATATTAAGTACATTCATAGTGTTGTGCAACCATCACTACCATTCATCTCTAAAACTCTTTTTGTTTCCAAGCAAAGCTGAAATTCCACATTCATTAAGCAATTACTCTCTGTTCCTTTCTCCTCCCAGCCCATGACAATTTCCATTATGCTTTCAGTCTCCATGATTTTGACTACTCAAAGTACCTCATATAAGTGGGATCATACAGTGTTTGTTATTTTGTGACTGGCTTATGTCCTGTGTGCACCTGAGAAGAATGTGTATCCTATTATTCTCAGGCAGAATGCTCCATATATGTTTGTTAGATGTAGTTAGTTTATTATGGGCTCAAGTTCTCTATTTCCTTACTTATAATTTTGTCTGGTGCTTCCATTCATTACTGAGAGTGGGGTATAGACATCTCTGAATATTATTGTGGAACTGTGTTATTTCTCCCTTTGTCATTTCTTACTTCATGTATTTTGGTAGTCTGTTATTAAATGTGTATTAGTCAAGGTTCTCTAGAGGGACAGAACTAATGTAATATATATATGTGTATATATATGTATATACGTATAAATGGGAGTTTATTAAGTATTAACTCACACAATCACTAGGTCCCACAATAGGCTGTCTACAGGTTGAGGATCAAGGAGAGCCAGTCTAGCTTCCAAAACTGAAGAACTTGGAGTCCGATGTTTGAAGGCAGGAAGCATCCAGCACGGGGAGAAAGATGTAGCTAGGCCAGTCCTGCCTTTTCACATTTTTCTGCCTGCTTTATATTCCATGGCAGCTGATTAGATTGAGCCCACAGATTAAGTGTGGGTGTGCCTTCCCCAGCCCACAGACTCAAATGTTAATCTCCTTTGGCAACACCCTCACAGACACACCCAGAAGCAATACTTTGTGTCCTTCAATCCAATCAAGCTGACACTCAGTATTAACCATCACAAATTCACCCCTTATTAGCTTGAACCCATACACATCTCCTGAGATCATTATCTTCAAATAAAAACAATAAGGTCATAATTATTCCTAACATAATACAACTGTCCCTTGTACAACCAGAAACTCACCAATCCCCAACTCAAATACTGTTACATAAAGTTAACAATATTTAAATGCTGATATGAAGTCAATAAATCTTATGTCACATGATAAGGGAGAAAGGAAATAAAATGAATATATTTTCTTGGTGCAATTGTATACATGCACAAACATGTTTTTAACAAAAGAAGAAGGAAATGCTCATTACATTCACAGCCCTCATTTCTGCAGCTGGTCACTTAGTTGTACCTGGTACCGATGACTATCTTCTTCTATTACCCATTCTGTACCCTCTTAGCCTTCAGCAAGCACCTCAGCAGGTCATGGGCTTTTTATCCCAGTGGAGTGACCCAAAACTTTGTTCCTGAAGGGTTGGGGTCATTTGTAGTCCTGCCTGAATTGGGCTGCTGTAGTTTTCCATTGACCTTAATCACAGGGCACGGTAATCCTAAAAGACACCCTAATGGACCTCCTGTATTCCATGCATACTCTTCCTTACCTCTGCTGTGGAGTAGTAGACTGATTTCATCTTGATAGTCTGAGTCAATCACCCCGGCCAACACTGTAACTCCCTTCTTGGCCACTTGACTCAAAGGTAGGAGGAGCCCAAAATTTCCAGGTGGCAACCTTAACTTCCAGTTGAATAGAATTATTGTTCTGTCTCCTAGTGGCAGCATTCCTATCTCTGGAACTAAGACCTCCAGGCCAGTAGAACATAATGTCATGGGAACAGGAAGGAAAAATTTTGCTAGTGGATCACTAGGAGTGATGGTGAGTGGTGCTGCTTCCACTTCCCCCTCTTGATTGCTGGACCTGTGAATCCTGGCTATGGGAGAAACAGTACCATATATTGGACTCTGATTCAGAGTATACATGGCTTTCTGGAGAACTTTTCCCCAGCCCTGCATAGTATTGTCATCTAATTGGTGTTGTAATTGTGACTTCAAAAGGTCATTCCACCATTCTATCAATCCAACTGCTTCAGGATGATGGAGAAAATGGTAATCCCAGTGAATTCCATGAGCATAAGCCTACTGCCACCCTTCTTTAGTCATAAAGTGAGTGCCCTCACAAATCTATTTCATCAGACATTGGTCTAGGGTATATCTTCTGGATCCTCCCAGCTGAGATGACTAGGTCTAAAGTGACTAATCCACTCCAGCATCCCAATCTCCCTTGGATTCCTTCCTCCACATTAAACTAAGGGAGATCAGGCATTTCCAGCTTGCTCACAGTGGACCATCTTTTAATCCATATTTCAGCTAACCAAGCAAATAAACTATTAGAACTTTTTTAACTCCCCCAAGCTGCAACATTAAATTATGCCACTTCTGGGGATGGGGAAGCTGATTTGTCTGGCAAAAAAAGTTTCACCATAGTTTACAAACTCAGTGTCCCCATCTTCTTCAAGGTTCTCCCACACATCCCCCATTCCAAGTTGCAGTGTCCCATTCTTCTCCAGTCAATGCCCTCACTTTAACGGTAGACACCTGGCAAAGCTGTGCATGCACTTTTTGTTGCTGGTCAGCCACTCGCATAATAACAGCTTGTAGCTCTTATTATGAGACACAATTTCAGCTCCTTCTCTACAGAAGATAGGACTCTCATTCAGGGCAATCTTACCAGATTTTAGGCTCAGTATCTGCTTCTGAAGCCAGGAAACAGAATCCCTGAGTTCATCATTTTCTTTCATTACTTTGTCCACTGAACTTAGGAGCAACCAACCAGTTTCATTATTTTCCCTGGTTCTCTACGTATTGTCAAAGGCATTATGTATAGAGTAAATAAACTCCTTGCCTCTCATGAGCAATTAATCAAATGCATTTATTTCATGTGATTCTCTAAACAATCCATGCCAATAACTATCAGTGTTCTCCATACTAATAGAAGTAGAGCCCTTAGCATTTTTAGGTTGAATCATATTAAGCAGCCAACTCCAGAAACCCCAAAACCAATGAAAGAACTCCATCCTTAATATTCTGTTCCTCTAGAATCACTCCTGATACCAAACTCTGTATTTATGAGGGTTCTCTAGAGGGATGGTACTAACGGAATACAGATATAAAAAGGAGAGTTTATAAAGTATTAAATCACACAATCACAAGGTCCCACAATAGACTGTCTGCAGACTGAGGAGCAAGGAGAGGCAATCTGAGTTCTAAAACTGAATAACTTGGGATACAATGTTTGAGGGAAAGAAGCATCCAGCATAGGAGAAAGATGTAGGCTGGGAAGCTAGCCCAGTCTCTCTTTTCACATTTTTCTGCCTGCTTATATTCTAGCCATATTGGCAGCTTATTAGATTGTGCCCACCCAGATTAAGGGTGGGTCTGCCTTTCCGGGCCCGCTGACTCAAATGTTAACCTTTGTTGGCAACACCCTCACAGACACACTCAGGATCAATCCTTTGTATACTTCAATCCAATCAAGTTGACACTCAATATTAACCATCACAAAAATATACATATTTATAATTGTTTCTTAGCCATATTGAATCTTTTATTAATATGTAATATTCTTGTTTGTCTCATAATCTTTTTTGATTTAAAGTCTATGTTATCTGATATTAGTATGATCATTTTTCTGAACTTTTATTACTATTTGCATAGAATATCCATTTTCATCCTTTCAACTTATTTGTGTCTTTGGCTCTAAAGTGAGTCTCTTGTAGACAGCCTATAGTTGGATCACGTTTTTTTCATCTATTTTGCCAACCTCTGTCTTTTGATGGGAAGGTTCAATTCATTTACATTAAAAGCAATTACTGATAAGTAGTAGGGGCTTACTTCTGTCATTTTGCTATTTATTTTTCTATATTGTAGTACCCCTTATCCATAGGGGATATGTTCCCAGACCCACAGTGGATGCCTGAAATCATGGATAGTACTAAACCCTATACACACTATATATTTTTCCCACACATAACCACCTAAAATAAAGTTTGATTTGTAAAGTAGGCACAGAAAGAGATTAACAAAAATATAGTAATAAAATGGAGCAATTATAGCTGTATACTATAATAAAAATTATGCAAATGTGGTGTTTCTCTCTTTCTCAAAATATTAATGACACTGTCCTCACCCTTCTTCTTCTTGTGATGAAGTGAGATGATTAAATACCTATGTGGTGAGATTTATTAGGTGAATGATGTAGGCATTGCAACATAATTGGAAAAGTCCAAAATAAACAATTCATACATTTTAAACTGCATGCCACTCTTAGTAGCAGGATGAAATCTTCACCTAGATTGTCACTGGTCACTTACTAGCCATCTTGGTTAGCAGCTCAATTGTCATAGTATTGCAGTACTTATGTTCAAGTAACCCTTATTTTACTTAATTCTGGTTCAAAAGTACAAGAGTTGTGATTTATATTTTTGAACTGGAGTTGACAACAAGAAATTGAAACCACAGAAAGTGAAACTCTGCATATGGGGGAACCACTGTATTCCTTATAGTTGTTTTCTTCCTCATATTCTGCATTACCATCTTTTTTTCTGTTTAGTTGATTTTTTAGTACTGAAATATTTATATTCCTTTCTCATTTCCTTTAGTGTATACTCCTTAGCTATTTTCCTGTAGTTATCATGGGAACTACATATAACATCCTAAAATTGTTACACTAATTTGAATTTATACCAGTTTCACTTTAATAACATAAAAATTCTGCACCTTTAACAGCTTCAGCTTCAACCCTACCTTTTTCAGTTGTTGATGTCACAAAATTATCTTTATACATTGTGTTTTAAGAAACATAAACTAATACATTTTAATGTATTTGTCTCTAACATTATGTAGAAAATAAAATGTTAATTTACAAATCAAAGTTATAATAATACTAACTTTGACACTAATAATTGGTTTTTTAATGTATAAGTATCTTAGAGTAGAGAACAAAAGGTGGAATTCTATCTCAAAGTTACCACAACACTAGCTTTTATAACTGCACATGTATTCACCTTTATTGAGATATTTATGTCTTGGTATTTAGTGTTCTTTAATTTTAACCTGAAGTGTTCCCTTTAGCATTTCTTGTAGGGCAGTTCTAGTGGTAAGTTTTTGAAAGATAGTTTTGACAGCTACCGAATATTTTTAATTTTTTAATTTTTAATTTTGTTGGCACATTGTAGTTGTATATATTTATGGGGTACATGAGGTATTTTGATACAGATATGCAATGTGTAATAATCACATCATGAGAAATGGGGTATCCATTTCCTAAAGCATTTATTCTTAGTTTTACAAACAATCCAGGTATACTCTTCAAAATGTACAATTAAATCAGTTATACAATTCTTGGTTGACAGGTTCTTTGTTCTTTTAGAAGTTTGAATATATTCAGTCCACTGCCTTCTGGATCTAAAGTGAGTCTCTTGTAGACAGCATATAGTTGGATCATTTTAAAAACTCTATTTTGCCAATCTCTGACTTTTGATTGGAGAGTTTGATTCATTTACATTAAAATCAATTACTGATAAGTAGGGACCTACTGCTGACATTTTGCTATTTTTTTCCTACGCATTAATCCCCCCTTATCCTCAGGGGAAATGCTCCAAGGTTTCTGATGAGACATTTGCTGATAATAATATTGAGATCCTTTGTATGAGATAAGTCACTTCTCTAAAGCTGCTTTCAACATTATCTATTTTGGAATTTTGATACTTTGATCATAATGTATCTCACTTTGAGTCTCTTTGAGTTTATGCTATTCAGAATCTTACTGAACCTCTCAGATGTTTATTTTCATGTCTTTCATTGTATTTGAAAAGTTTTCCATTATTATTTCTTTAAATATTCTCTCTTCATCTTTCTTCTTCTCTTCCCCCTCTGAGATTTTCATAATGCATATGTTAATCTGCTTGATGGTGTCCCACAGGACCCATAGTCTCTGTTCACTCTATTTCAATCTTTTTTTCTTTCTGTTTCTCAGACAATAATTTCCATGGTCCTATCTTCAGGTTAGCTGATTTTTCTGCTTACTCAAATTTGCTCTTGAATCCCTCTAATGACTATTTCATTTCAGTTATTTTCTTTGTCATCTCCAAAATTTCTTTTTTTCTTTCTCTTTAGATTTTCTATCTCTTCAGTTATGTTTCTATTTTTTTCAAACACTGATTTTTTGGCATTATGTCTTGTTTTGATTATTTGAGCATCTTTGAGACAGTTGTTTAAAGTCTGTGTCTCACTGAGCCATCATCACTTCTTTGTCGGGGGCAGTTTGTGTTGTTTTTCCTTTGAATGAGCCATATTTTCCTGGTTTTTAAATATGCTTTATGATTTTTGTTGAAAACTAGACATGTTAATCTAATGATGTAGTAACTCTGGAAATTGGATTCTTCCTCTTCAACAGGATTTGCTGCTTTTTTGTTTTTGCTTTTTGATCATTGCAGGCTATTCTGTGCCAAGAATAAGCCAGAGGGGCAAACTTAATGTCTTCTCTGGTCTTTTCTGAGCCAGTGCTTTCCCCCTGGGCATGTGTGGTGACTTTCTAATTTTCTTGTGTATGTGGTTTATTTTCAATGAGCTAGTCTTCAATGTCTGGCACACAATGTGGAAAAGAGAAAACTGAAGGTGAAGGGGAAGTCATTGGTCCTTTAATACCCCTGGCAGTCGCTTCAGTGAGAGGGGGAATGGCTTGCAACAACCAGACGAGGTAAAACAACAGTGGTTTTAGCCTCTTTGTACATCTGTAATCAGAAATAACAATCAGGGCATAGACCCCTGGTATTTGGAGGAAAGGGTCCTTTTCCTGCACCCTTGCTTCTTCAAGCTATGTTCAAGCTCTTCCAGGGACATGTGCAGATCTACCTGTCACGTGGCTGAGGGGGTGGGGGATGAATGCTCCTGTGCCAAGAGCTGAAATTTACTGAGATTAACTGCAATTTATTATTCAAGTCTTCAGTTGCAAGCCTTCAATACACTGTAGAACTCCAAAATAGTTACATCAGACATATCATGCCAGTGCAATTATTGTTTAGTTAGGGAGAAATATTTCACATGCTTCATACTCCACTGTCTTCCAGGAATCCACTTTGTACTATCTGCTCTTTGGGGGGGTGGGTCACACACACTCTCACAAAAATAAATCTCACTTAATATTCAAATATCAATAAAGGGTCAACTTTTGTCTGTACCTCTGACCTTAGTAATTAATTACACACTCCTCCATGAATCCATAGTCTCTGCTAGATGATATTTACCATACAGCATTGACATTTATTATATTCATGCTTATTTATAAACATCTCTGTGCATGACAAACACCTGGAGAGTTTGGTTAACAAGAAAAAAAAAAAGAAAACATAGATTCTTGGAGAAGTAACTCCAGAGCTATTGAATCTTAATTACTAAAGATGATGTCCAGAATTATGTTTTTCCCCATCAATGTTCATTATTTGCTTTTGATAATTTGCTAACAGTAATAAAGCCTTAAGCACATGTAACACTTTTAAAACTAGAAATGCAGTCAACTGTTACTCTCCCTCTCAAAGAGCATGAACTATTGGCAAAAGGGTGAAGGTTGAAAAATTGTCAAAATAAATTTGATCCTAAGAAAATGGGAATGAATATAAAGAAACAACCACAAAATCCATTACAAGTATATAATAGATTTTTCAATCATTAAACCTATTGCTATGCATGTACCCATTGGTACTACATGCTGCAGTAAACAATCATGTACACATCTTTATATTCATGGGCTTTTTTTTTTCTTATGAAGTGTGTGAAAGTTGTCAGAATCAGAATTTAATTTATATTAAAAATCCTGACAAATGAAGCTGGGGGAAGGCTATGAAGGGAGGGTTCCTAGGCATGTGTGTCTGATAAAATAACTATCACAAAACATACTGCATAAAAACACAATCTTGCACAAAGGCCACCATAGCCTTACACACACACACACACACACACACACACACACACACACACAAGACAATACTTTCATGAGGATATCTGCCCAGCAAACTGCCTGTCCAACTTTGGACTGATGCCACTCTTATTATTGATCCTTGTAGCCAAGGATAATTTTCTCAAAACCACTTACGTGACCCTCCTCATTTTTCCTTTAAAAACGTTGTATTCCTCTATCTCCCTGATTTTGCTTATGCTTATTCCTGTTGGAATACTTACTCACAAGTAAATATCGTCAAACCTAGAAGTGAAATGAGGGGTCAAAGGCTATAGTTCTAATTTCAATAAATATTCTGGGTTACTTTATAAAAACTATAATAATTCTTATTTCAATGAGCTATATATGAGAAGGACACTTTATCTATATTGCTGACAGCAATGAGAAAATTTAGTGTAGTGGTTAAAGAAACAAGCTCTGGGGCCAAGCTGCTTGGGATCAATTATAACTCTGAAATTTTTCACCTATGAGACCTTGAGTAAATGACTAAATTGCTATATTCCTTGGTTTAACTGGGTATAAAATAGAAATAATACAAGTATTAAAATATTAAATTAATATGAGTTTTAGTCATATGCTTGTTATAAAGAATATGTGAATTAATTATACATAGAACATGAGAACAGTCCCTAGCATAAATCAGTACTTGATTATAAATGTCAGCTATTTTTAACAGTTTTTATGATCACAGTTCTTATATTTACAAATCTGATATAGAAAAAGTATTGCATAACTTTTAAAAGAATTTACATTTCGTTATTACTAGGTTGAACATACTTTCATATGTTAACTTGCTATTTAGATTTACTGTAAATTTCTCATTCATATTTCTAAAAATTCTGTTCCTAATTATCATTTGTTTGTTAACTTGCAGAAATATTCTGTACATTAAATATTTTTCTAATCTATGAAAAAGTTTTGACTTTATAACTTTTGTCAATTTTTTATTGTATTGTCTTATTGCAAATGCTTTAAAACTTTCATGTTGACTAATAGTAATTACAACATCTTCAGTGATAATAGGCATCCTTGTCTGATTCCTATTTTAATAAAAATGGCTTTAAAAGTTCACTTTTTGAATTTTTCCAGTTGGACGTTGGTGAAGACCCTGTATTATACTCAAAAGTTTTTTTTTTTATTTCTATTTTATTTAGCACTTTAATCAGGAAAAAAAACTGCTGAATTATTTGAAATGCATTTTTAGAATGTAATGATACAATTATAGTTTTTAAAATTCTATGTTGTGTTTATATAATGATATAATTTGATAATTTACTATTGACTACCTTTGCATTCATAAGATATTCTTTCATAGGTCATACTCCAGTGTTCTTTTGACACATGACTAATTTCCAGGTTGGTACTATTTTGCTTTTTAAAAATCTGTAGTCATAGATGGTATTTCTCTAGTTAAAAGTGAGATTTAGTTAGTCTTTATAAGGTTTAGCATTACTGTTATGCTATTCTTTTCTTCATCAGAATAGCTTAAGTAGCATTGGTATTATCTCTTCTTCAAAAGATCAAAAGAATATTAGAATACTTACACACCAGTCACTAATCTACATGCTTCACTCTTATTAAGACATTCAGTCTTTTTGATGTTCCTTATATGTCAGAAGCTATAATTAACATCCTAATTTCACAACAGAGGAAACTTGGAAATAAAGAAATCAAATCATATGTGTCTAGAGCCATACAGAAAAAAAAGATAAAAAAAAAAAGACAAGCACTCAGGTAGTCATATTCTAGAGCTTAAGCATTATTAAGTTCTATTCTATAGCATAGAACTACTATTCTATGCTGTCTCAGCTGAATCCATCTGCTAATCCCCTTCCAATTTTTTTCCATGGAAATTGATCTATTTAATTTTTCTACTTTTTTATATATTCATTCATTAATTCAAAAATTGGCTCATTCAACGGTATTTATTGAATGCCTATGATATGCCACTGTCTGTACTAGGCACAGGGATAGATTTAGCAGTAAGCTAAACAGCAAGGGTCCTGCTCTCACAGAAGTGGTACTATGGCTTGAGCATGTCTCCTCCAAACTTCAGGTGTTGAAACTTAATAGATAACATGATATTACTAAGTATTACTGTAGGTCTTTAAGAAGTGATTAGAGCATGCAGGCTCTTTTCTCATTAATGGGACTAAGCCTCTTATCAAAATGGCTTTACTCTGTGTTTGGCCCTTACCCATATGCCTTCTGCCATCTTAGGACACAGCACTCCTCTTTTCCAGAGGATGCACCAACAAAGTGCCATCTTGGAAGCTGAGAACAGCCCTCACCAGACAACTAAACCTGCCTACACCTTGATCTTGGAGTTCTCAGCCTTCAGAAGTGCAATGAAATATATTTATGTTCTTTAAAAATCATCTGATCTGCGGTATTTTGTTATAGTCATAAAAATGGACTAAGACGGAAATCAGTACCAAAGAAGTGGGTGTTGCTATAACAGACACCAAAATATGGGGAAGTAGATTTGTAATTGGGTAATGGGTACAGGCTGGAACACTTTTGAAGTAAATGTTAAAAAAGCCTGTATTGCCATGAATGGAGCATTAAGCGTGATTTTGATGAGGGCTCAGAAGAAGAGAAGAGCTATAGGGAAATGTTCATTCTTCCCAAAGATTACTTAAATTGCTTGTGAACAGAATGCTGGTGGATGGTTAGTGAAGACTATTCTAATGAGGTCTCAGACGGAAATAAGAAACAGCGTATTGGAAACTGTAGAAAAGGCTGTCCTCATTATAAAGTGAAAAAGATTGGCTGAATAGTGACTATGTCCTAGGACTTTGTGGGAGGCAGAAATTAAGAGCAATGAACTGGGATATTTAGTGCAAGAAATCTCTACGAGCAAAGTATTCAGGGTGCTACACGGATTCTCCTGTTTATAGTAAAATGCAAGAAGAGAGAAAAGATCTAAAGAAGGAATTTATAGTTAAGAGCAAAACATAAAGATTTGAAAACATGCTCAGCCTAGTCCTATACAAAATTTAAAAAGCTTATTTAGGAGAGAAAACCAAGGATATAGCAAAGAGATCATTTGATAAGATTATTATGAATAGAAGGAAGTCAGGTGTTAATTCATTAAGACAATGGGAGCATGACACTGAAGACATCTTAGAGGCTGCATTGCCCATCAAATGCCCAGAGTGCTAGGCCTTGAGAACAGCTGCAAGAGAGGGGCCCAGGGTGGCTGTGGGATCTTAAGACTTTCCACTCAAGGTTGCTGTAAGTCCCTTCTTTCCACATTCTGGCACAGTGCTCATTGGCCACTTCAGCTGTGGCTAAAGTGGGCCAGGTGGAACTCAGACTACCGCTCTGCAAGGCATGACCCTTAAACCATGGTGGCATCCACATGATGCTAATTCTACAGGTTCACAGAGTGCTTGATCTGTGGGGGCATGATTTCACCTCCACCAAGATTTCGAGGGATAGCCCTCAGAGGGCCTCGGGGTCCAGGCAGAGGGCTGTAGCTCGAGTGCTGAAAAAGGCCCTGACCTGGGCAAAGCCCAGCAGTGCTGTGGGGTTGGGGCCACTGCAGAGAGCCCCCAGTAGGGCAGTGATTAGTGGAGCCATGGGGGGCAGAGCCACCTCAGAAAGCCTAGATCTGTACAGCCACCAGTGTGGAATGTCAGTCTGGAGAGCTGTAGATATCCAATTTCTACCCGTGAAAGGTGCTGCTTGGGGTACACTCAGTAAAGCCATGTGGTTTTAGTCCCCTGGAGACTTGGGGGACCTAACACTTGCTTATTTCTCTCATATATTTAATGATTGCCTGTAATTTCTCAATACCTTTTTCCTCTTTAAGAATTATTTGCATGTTTGCATTCATTATTTCCATCACATTCTTTTTGGTCTCTGATTTTTTCAGAGACCGGATTCTTTAACTTGATATTTCGGGTTTCTGATTCAGTTCTCGGTTGTTAATGTCATCTCTTTCCATTTGACCATGGAATGATTTGATTCAAAAATAATGTTTTTTAATGAAGTTTTTTAATCCTCTAAATTCTCTTTTAAAATATCTTTGATATTATTTTTGTGAAAATTGCCTTCATCTTGTTTTCTCTCTCTCTCTCTCTCTCTCTCTCTCTCTCTCTCTGAACCACCAGTGCTGGTTGTTTTGCTTCAAATTTCTCTCTTGGGCCACTGGACACCTCAGATGCAATGATATTGCACTCTGTCCTTCTCCTCTTTTCCCTGTTCATATTTGGCAGTCAGGTTAGGCTGCAAGCATCCCTCCAGCAACATCTTGCCTGTGTAGAAGTAGGAAACAAGTCTCCACCATATGTACACTTGAAACCCTTCTTTTCCTAGATGTCTCAGGTGATCATTGTTAGCATTTTTTAGCCCCACGCACAGGGATCAATGTATCCCACCTATGCAGGCTCTCCAGTCATTTCAGTAAAACACTAAAATGTTCCCTATAATTTACCAACGGTCTGTCTTATCGATTTCATGTATCCCTATCACCCACCTCTTTTCCTGGTACTATCACACATGGTAGATGGAATTACTTTTACCATCTTTTGGGAGCTGCTTCTAAAATGGCTCCCAATGATGTCTCCCCACTGCTATCTATTGTAGGTTTATTGCCGAGTTTAAAATGAGGAAAGTGAGACCAGCCTAGGAAAATTAAATGCCAATTTATTAAGCTCCCGGGCGAGGTTCTGTGGTCCGGGGAAAGGGGGCCAGAGAACTCGCACTTAACTTCCCAGGGCAGGGAGTTTTATAGGGGTTAGAGGCAATTGATTGGATATTGGGGAAACAAAGCATAAGCTGGGCTGGCTAAGGACGTATGGGGCGAGCTGCCATTGGGAAAGTCTTGGTGGGGATTTTTTAAATTTTGGTGGGTTCGAATGCATTGTTTAGTGCTGAGTATAGATCTGGGAGCGAAATGCATAGTTTAGTGTTGAGAATGCGTAGTTTAGTGCTGAGTATAGATCTGGGGTGCAGAATGCAGAAGTGGGTGTGGGTGAGGGGAGTCCGCATGGAGAAGCCAGATGCTGAGTATCAGACATGGGGAAGGGTGGGTGTTGTTCATCCGGCTCCCAGCGAGGCTATCGACCTTACATCTATGTCCTTGCATTATCCTCCCTCCCACTTCCTTAAGAGTGGTCTGGATCTAGTAACTTGCTTTTAATGGATATAATATGGCAAAAAGTGACTGAAGTCACGTCTGAGATTAGTAACAAAAAAATGACATCCCTCTTGTTCACACTCTTTCTCTGGCTCTCCGTGTGTGCTTGCAAGCTGAGAAGTTGAGAACTGACTATGGAGGGTGGCAAGGGACTAAGGGTGGCTCAGGCCAAGAGCCCACAAAAACTGGATCCTGCTGATGACCAGTGAGCATGGAAATGTACTCCTCCTCGCACTGTCCCTCCAGATGAAGCTGACAGCAGCTTTGACCGTAGCCTGAGAGATCCTGAGCCAGAGGGCCTGGGTGAGCCATGCTCAGCTCCTGACCCAAAGAAACTGTGAGATAAGTACTATTTTAAGCAAGTAAGTTTTGCTCTAATTCATTTGCAGAAAAATAAATAACAAATGTACCATCAGTACGACCATATTTTATCTCCATCCTCTTCTGCCTCAGATTATCCATGCTCCTGGTGAATGGAATTTCCCGTTGTGACTCACTCATTCACATACCTCTGCCTTTGTTTATATTGTTCCTTTTTATTACTGTCATCCTTTTTTCCTAGATGATAAACTATAAACATAAATCAAGACCCAGGCATTAGTTTTTCTCCTCTGTGAATCATTCTCCAATCACATAGACAAACTTTGTTTCTCACATCTTGCATATACTATTACGCTGCATTTCACACAGATTTACAATCATTTTCTTTGGCCAACTCTGTTTTCAGCACCTAGCAGAATGGCTAACACATTATTGGTAAAAGATTAAATTTGCTAGAACTATCTTGAACCCCCTCTTTTTGTAAGTCATTTCTATGCTCCATATGCCCCAGCTGGAAAACTTCACCTGGTACTGAATTAAAGTGGGTTTACTGAGAATAATCACTTTTGCCTTTCTCAAGCAATACTGAAAAGAGCTTTTATTTTTATTTATGCCAACTGATTATAATTTGAAAGCTCACCTGCTGAATGCTTGAAACCTTGCTCTGCCTTCCACACTTAACATTTCTCCTACTTATCCTCAGAGTAACTCAGTACCATTAAAATACTTACAAAGCTTTTTCTTCTTAATCATTTCAAAATCATTTCTTTAGAAGCTGACTTCCCTGCTGCACAACATTATTAAAGAGAAACCATTTATTTCTTCAGATTGCCTTGTTTGCTTCAACATAGGCAGCAAGTTAGTGTAGAATGCAAAATTCAAGTAATGAATAATTGCTTCTGACTTGTATGTTTTACCATGTAATTTTGCCAATGAATAAATTCTTTAGACTTGTATTATAGTCTTGGTAGAATAAGAACTGCAAACATACTTTTGGTTATGAATGCTGATGCTCTAAATTTTCCCTAAATTAATGTTTTTGAAAGCATTACATATTTCGTAAAAGAATCAAAAAGATAAAACTGCTACTTTTCTAACATTGCAAAACAAAAATATTTTTGAATTTAAATATACTTACGGCTCAGTTTTTAATCATGTCATGGTGTATGGACAGTTACCTGTTGCTGCAATAATTACAACCAACTATGCAACCTTCAAGACCTACAATGGTTTTTTTCTCGAAAGTTTGCTGGAAATTCTGCTAATCTGAAGTGGGCTTGGTTGGGCTCATCTGTGCATCATTGGTCAGCTATAGGCTGGCTCTGCTAATTTCAGCTGGCCTCTCTCACATATCTGGGGTTTTGATTGAGACAACAGGGCTGAATAAGCTCTGCTCCATGTGTTTTTACAAGTCTCATTCTCTATCAGGCTACTTTGAGCATCTTCTCATGATAAAGGCAGAGGAGCAAGAAAGATTCACAAAGCCTCAACCTGGAATACCATCACTTTTTGTTGACGAAAAAAAAAGTCACATGTGCAGCCCAGATTAAAGGGATAGGGAAGACTTCACGTCCTTATGGAAGAAGCTACAATTTCACATTGGAAAGGACACAGACACAGGAAAGAATAAAGAATTGTGGCCTTTTTTTAAATTACAATCTATTACAGTATGCCTACTCTTGAATGAATTTAAAACATTAGGAAATTACAGTCAGTTTGTGAAAAGTTTAACTGATTAAATTGCAATCGATTTTTTTTTCTTTTCTTTTTTTTGAGATAGAGCTCACTCTGTCACCAGGCTGGAGTGCAGTGGCACGATCTCGGCTCATTGCAACCTTCGACTCCCTGGTTCAAGCGATTCTCCTACCTCAGCCTCCTGAGTAGCTGGGGATTACATGTGTGAGCCACCGTGCCTGGCCCAACACTTCTAGAGAAATTCAAATTGGAAGATTTTGTTTCATTACTTTATGATTATGAAGCAAACCTTTAGAGGTATCTTAATTATTTATGGACATTTAAAAAATTATGATCCTACCCAGAAGAGTAAAAAGAGCTGTGGTATTTTCATATACTTAATGACTTAAGTATATTACCTTAAGCTTTCAGATGAGTGTCCTTTATGTAAAAGCAATGCTGATTAAACATAAGACAGCTGCTAGTATATTTAGCCTCAAACATAAGGTAAACCTAAAACAGTTAAGTAATTATGGCTCATGTGGAAATACCTCAAATAATAAAAATTTGAATACCAAACAGTTTCAAACAGATTATGCAATACCTAATCATTTTATTTGCATTTTGGTAAAACCATTTTGTACATTCATATATTTTAGTAATAATTTATCTTTTTCTTTCCTAATTTATTTATTTAGTTCTTAAATTTTACTTTAATTTCTGGGATACGTGTGCAGAACGTGCAGGTTTGTTACATTGGTATACATGTGCCATGGTGTTTGCTGTACCTCTCAACCTGTCATCTAGGTTTTAAGCTCTGAGTGCATTAGGTATTTGTCTTAATGCTCTCCCTCCCCTTGCCTCCTATCTCCTGACAGGCCCTGGTGTGTGATGTTCCTCTCCCTGTGTCCCTGTGTTCTCATTGTTCAAATCCTATTTATGACTGAGAACATGTGGTGTTTGGTTTTCTGTTCCTGTGTTAGTTTGCTGAGAATGATGGCTTCCAGATTCATCCATGTCCTTGCAAAGGAATACTTACATATGCCAAACATTATCATAGTATACGTGAACTAACTCTTAAAAACCTTTGAGGTAGGGAGATAAGCTACAGTTCAAAACAGTCACAACTGAAGCACAGAGAAATTGGGCACCCTGCCAAAGGTCATAGAACCAGCAGGTGGAGGAACCTGGCTCTGAACCCAGGTGGTCTGGCTCCAGGGTTTCAAAGCCCATTCTCTTAACCACTTAGTCAGTTTGTCTAGTAATAGATTAGCACATCTTAGACTTTTCTCTACTCTTGCTGTATCACAGGGCTGGAAACAAGGAACTTTCTTTAGTTCTGGGTTAGATCCAACAGCAAAAAGCAGTTATGAGCTTTGGAAGGTGGAAGACAGGCAGAAAGCTCTACTTTGCTCCTCCAGCAGTGACAGTCAGATTTATGAGTTTCAGCAGATCGAAAGTCTTTCACTAGCCTCCAGGTCCTCTGCAAATCATGAGTGTCAATGCTGCAGTGGAGACATTGGCTCCACATTCTCCTGATTTTTTCTAAAACTTGATAGACGTTTTTAAAATCTACAGTCAGCAGCAGCTTTCTCTGATCTTTGATCCTCCAATACTTCTAATGCTTTTGTGATACATATATATAGTAATATATCCTCTGAATTAAATGCCTTTTGCTGTTGAAACTCTCTTATAAGAGCTGGCGACTGATATGTGTAGGGCACATAAATGGCTTCCAGTGAAAAATGTGATATTTGCAATCTCGAACACGCAGTGGCAAAAAACTTACTTAAATTATCACAGGTTTTTTGATAGAATGAAATGTCCATTAAAGGCGAGGTTTAGAATGAACAACTGAGGAGTTACCATATGGGGACTTTAGTAGAAAAGTGATGAAGAAGAGGACTCAGGTGGGTTGGCTTCTGACCTCATTGGAAAAATCCCCAAATAATAACAAAGATGACAAGCTCAGAGTTTTAAATTTTCAGCTCAACATCTATATATACATACATTGTTTTCCCCAAAGGTTCAGAATTTAATATACTCATTTATGAAACTAGAATAAATCTGTTTTCTTGGTGCATTAAATTCACCATTTATCTACATTAAATAAAATTATTCTTTAACACTTCTGTTGTAATATTGAGGAGGGAATCTACCTCTTCAATGTATCCCTAGGAGGGCCCAGAGAACTTTGTTTTACCAAAGCATTGGAAAATGGATTGGTCAGTGAAATGCCAGCATCCCTGAGTATGGTTATATTCTGAAATCAGTAGACATATGACAGCTGGAGATGGTGTCATTGAAAGAGGCTCTTGATTACAATAGCTATTATGGAATCCTAGACAGACAGAGACCCAGGGCCATCACTTAACTACCAGATAAAGGTGAGTTTGCTTATTCTAATGGGAAGCAGGTTAAATAAGCTAGTAAGAATAGCTGACACACAGAGATTATTACAAAATGCTACTGACTAAATAATTGAAGTAGGTGTACTTTCTACTAAAGTTATACTTTAGGAATAAAAATTGGACATCTTTCTCAAGTCACTATAATGGAAAACCATAGTCTCTCATCCAATTTCCAGACCAGAACCAGTTCACAGACATATAATCTCTTTAATAAATGTGAAGCTGGATCCACTTGAGAAAGCATCATGCGCACTTCCTTAAATATTTCTATCGATATTTTAATAAAGGAAACTGCAGCTAATTATTAAAGTGATAATTTCCTGGGGGGGAAAATAACCAGGTCTTTCAGGATTTGTGGTCATTACTAATGTGTACATTCCCAAATTAATTCAGGGCCACAAGTTATAGTGGAGGCTTATAGAAGTCAGTTAATAATAGAACGTTAGCCTGAGTCTGTCTCACAGTAGACACAGTAGATCTGCAAATACGTCATGCTCTTTCTTCCCTTAGTGACTAAATATTAATATAAGTTGGAATATCCATACTCAGCAATTAGAAGAAGCCCCGCTTTAGTTCACTGCACCATAGAGTTGATACTATAAGAGTAGGAAGAGCCAAGTTAAAGACCCTGTAATTTTCTCCTCCTCACCAAGACAGTAAACCAAAAGCAATTACTATATCACTGGGGCATTACAGAGATTAGTGCCACCATCAAAGTCTTCAAAGACACAGAGTTGTTGATTCTTCTTACATCCCTGCTAAATTGCCTATTTAAGAAGATAGATAGGTCTTGGAAAATGACAGAGACTTACTGCAAATTGAAATCCCGTCATATAGAAGCCCCTAGAATCTGGTGTGCAGCTCTTAGTCTGACAAGTATGTTTTCTCCACGCAAAGTATCAAACTAGTCAAAGAACGAGTTTGTTTTCACTGTGCAGAGATAGTAGTATATATTTTACCTGAGCACTATGTGAAACTATGTCTTTTCTCTAACTCTGTCACAGTCTATCTTGCAAGGCCCTTGTCCATATTGTCATTACACTGGTTTACTAAATCAATGAAATCATATTAATTAGACCTGGTGAGCAGAAATCAGCTAATTCATGAGACACCTTGAAAAGACACATAAGTACTAGAGAATAGGAGATAATTCTCACAAAAAAAAATAGTAACTTGCCACCTGGATAAAGTTTCTGGAAGAACAATTGTCTATGGCAAGAATAGTTATTCCCTCCAAAGGGAAGGACAGTTCCAGTAATTTGTACCTCCTCAACAACTAAGAACCACTGCACTCGGTGGGCTTATTTAGCTTATCTGTACAAAATTTTGTAACAGATTTACTCGTGTATACGCTAGAGTTGTTAAATTTGAGTGGGGCCCAGCGTAGGAGATGGTTTTGCAGCAGGTACATGCCGTGGTGTGAGCTGCTGTGCCTCTTGGGCCTTCAAATCATGAAGATCCTATTGTACTTGAAAGATTTGTGACAGGACACTGAAAAAAAAAATCCTGGTGACTCTAAAATGAGGAAAAACAGCCAATCCCAGGCGTTTTACATAAAGTCCATGTTAGATGAAACCCTACGTAGAAAACCCAGTCAAATAACTCACATTGAAGCATAAACAATCCAGATGTTGTCTTATTTTCCCTAAGCCCATTAAAAGACTGATAAGATAGAACAGTAATAAAATCTTCTAACTATTCACCGCTACTTCAGAAAACCTGGCTTTGTTTTTTGAAAACAGGTCGTTGGCTTTGTTGCCAGAGACCAGCTTATTTAGATTAAAACATGTATCACATCAGTGTTCCAGCCACAATGACTTTTGGGGACCAGACTCTTCTGGGGTAACTAGATATTTTCTTCAGTCTTTTGTTTTTTACTGTTTATTTTGAAATAAATTAAGAACTACAGAAAAGGTATGGCAATTATAAAAAGAACTGCCATGTACTTTTCAGAATCCCCAAATACTCCCACTATGACATATTTACTAAATTATCATTCCACATATACATAGTATTTTCTGAACTCTTTAGGAGTAAGTTATTGATATAATGTCCCTAAGCTCATAAATACTTTAGTGTGTACTCCCCATAAAATAAAGACATTCTCCTACACAATATGATAATCAAAATCAAGAGGTTATCACTGATAAAACACTCTCTATCAACAGACCTTACTCAAATATCATTACCTCCCAGCAATGTCTTTTGGAGCTAAAGAAATTTCTCTAGTCTTATTTTTATCTAGACAAGTCTCTCCACTCTCTCTTCCTGTCTTTTATAACTTTGACATTTCTGATAGTATCAGAATGCCACTCCACTTGGATTTGTGTGTTTTCTCAGAATTAGACTCACATTACGCATTTTTTGTCAGAAATACTACAGAAGTGACATGGTACTCTTCACAGTACATCATGCATGGAGGCACACAACATAGATTTGTACTACTACTGATGACATTGGCCTTGATGTGCCAGGTCTCTCCATTATGCAGTTTCTATTTTTCCCTTGGCACTTAATAAGTATAGACTGGTTGTGGTGGCTCATGCCTGTAATCCCAGCACGTTGGGAGGCCGAGGCCGGCGAATCATGAGGTGAGGAGTTCGAGACCAGCCTGACCAACATAGTGAAACCCTGTCTCTACTAAAAATATAAACATTAGCTGGGCGTGTTGGCTTATGCCTGTAATCCCAGCTACTCAGGAAGCTGAGGCAGGAGAATCGCTTGAACCTGGGAGGCGGAGGTTGAAGTAAGCCCACTGCACTCCAGCCTGGGCAACAGAGTGAGACTCCATCTCAAAAAAAAAAAAAAAAAACACCCAAAAAACTATATTGTGGAAGATAATCTGTAAATATCCTATTTTCACTGTTGTGCATTGGCTTGTGACTCCCTCAACGATTTGTCAACCTGGAACCTATGTATGTGAACTTATTTGGAAAAAGGATCTTTGCAAACATAATTAGGGATCTGAAAATGATATCACCCCAAATTTAGGATGAGCCCTAAATCCAGTGGAAGATGATATCATAAGAGAAAGAAAGGAAGACATTCAGACATCACACCAGAGAAGGCCATGTAAAGACAAAGGCAAAGGCTGGAGCTATGCTGCCTTAAACCAAGGTGCGCCTGGAGTCACTGCAAGCTGGGAGAAGCAAGGAAGACTTTTCTCTGAGATCTTTCAAGGGAACTTGGCCCTTCCTACACCTCCATTTCAGATTTCTGGCCTCTGGAACTGTGAGAAAATAAATTTCTATTGTTTTAAGCCACCAAATTTATGATAATATGTTACAGTAGCCCTAGGAAACTCATATGTCAGTAAACCTGCACCCACCAGTTTTAGCCTTCATTGATGTTTCCCACCTGAGTCAATTATTATGATGATGATTGCCAAATGGTCATTTTTAAATTCTATTATTTCTTTTGTATGTGTTAGCTGGCAATCTAATACAAGGAAGAGCTTTCTTCTATTTATTTATTTCAGTATGAACTAGCAAATTCTTTTATTATTCAGTAAGCTTCAGAGTATCACTTTGTTGCAGTTTTACTCAAGTGTCATTTATATACAAATCCTTTGTTGCCATTTCAACAATGTTCACAGCATCTTCACCTGTAGTAGATTCCCCCTAAAAAATAAACAAAAAACCACTCTCTTTACTTATCCATAGGAAGCAACTCCTCATCTGTTCAGGTTTGATTATAAGATTGCAGCAATTGAGACACACCCTCAGGTTCCACTTCTAATTCTAGTTCTCTTGTTATTTCCATCAGATCTGCAGTTACTTCCTCCACTGAAGTCTTAACTTCTCAAAGTCATCCCTGAAGATTTGATTCAACTTCTTCCAAACTCCTGTTAATGTTAACATTTTGCCTACCTCCCATAAACCACAAATATTCTTTCATGGCATCTAAAATGGTGAATCCTTTCCAGAAGGTTTTCAACTTACTTTGCCCACGTCCATCAAAGGAGTCACTCACTATTTGTGGCATCTACTGCCTTAAACAATGTATTTTTTAAATAATAAGACCTGAAAGTCAAAATTACTCCTTGATCTATGGGCTAAAGAATGTATGTTGTGTTAGAGGGCATGAAAACTACATTAGTCGCTTTGTATATTTCTATCAGAGTTCTTGAGTGACCTGGTGCATTATAAATGAGCAGTAATGTTCTGAAGGACTTTTTTTCCTGAGCAGTAGGTCTCCATAGTGGGCTAAAAGTACTCAGTACACCATGCTGTAAACAGATGTGCTGTCATCAAGGCTTTGATGGTTCATTTATAAAGCATAGACAGAGTATATTTAGCATAATTCTTAAGGACCCTAGGATTTTCAGAATAATAAATGAGCATTGGCTTCAACTTAAAGTCACCAGCTGCATTATCAGGCTGTTTTTAGAAGTTCTGAAGCCAGACATTGACTTCTCTCCAGCTGTGAAAGTCCTCAATGGCATCTTCTTCCAATAGAAGGTGTTTTCATCCACATTGAAGATCCATTACTTAGTGTAGCCACCTTCATCAGTCATCTTAGGGCTTCTGGATGACTTGACGCAGCTTCTGTGTCAGCACTCGCTGCTTCACGTTGAACTTTTATGTCATGGGGACAGCTTTTTTCCTTGAATCTCACGAACAAACCTCTGCTAGCTTTACACTTTTCTTCTGTAGCTTCCTCACGTCTTTCAGCTTTCATAGAACTGAAGAGAGTTAAGGCCTTGTTCTGCATTAGGCTTTGACTTAAGGGAATGTTGTGGCTGGTTAGATTTTCTATCCAGAAGACTCAGACCTTGTCCATATCAGCCATAAAGCTATTTTGCTTTCTTATCATTCATATATTCACTGGGGCAGCACTTTAAATTTCCTCTGATGATAACGTTTTTTTTGCATTCACAAGTTGGCTAGCTGTTTGGCTCAGGAGGCCTAGAGTCTGGCCTGTCTTGGCTTTTGACATGCCTTCCTCACTCAGCTTAATTATTTCTACCTTTTGATTTAAAGTGTAAGATGTGCAACTTTTCCTTTCACTTGAACACTTAGAGGCCATTGTATGGTTATTAATTGGCCTAATTTTGATATTGTTGTGTCTGTTATAATAGGAAGTCTCAAGGAGAAGGAGATGGGAGAATATCTGCTCTGCCATCTGCTACGGTAGAGCAGTCAGAATATGCACAACATTTACCTATTGCCTTTGCCATTTTACAGAGGCACAGTTTGTGGTACCCCAAAACAATTACAATAGTAACACTACAGATCATGACAACAGATGCAATATTTCAAACTTTTAAAATTATTATTACAAGAATTACCAAAATGGAAAGACACAAAGTGAGCTCATGCACTTGGGGAACACGGCACGGAGAGCCTTGTTCAATGCAAGGTTGCCACAAATCTTCAACTTGCAAACACAACACTGTGAAGTACAATAAAGCAAAGTGCAATGAAATGAGGTGTGCCTGTATGTGGATATTAAGATTTTCTTCTACTTAGCATAATGTTTTTTAAGGTTCATTGATGTTTTACATATATTAGTAGTTTAATACTGTTTTATACCGTGTATATATGTATTATATATACATATAAAATCTGTATATTATACATAATAGAAAATTTTCATCTACACCTAAGAACTAATTTTTGCTACCTTGGGGTGATATCACCCTTGTTGAGGATGCATGGTATAGAGATGTCTCATTGTTTTTTTGTTTGCTCTTTCATGAAGACAGGATTCTGAGCACTTTTTCCATGAATTTATTAGCTAGCTATTAAGATCTCTGTTTGTGAAGGTTCTTTGTATTCTTATTATTGAGTTATAAGAATTGTTTATATCTTCTGGATAAAGTACTTTGTAAAATATATATCTTACAAAACATTTTCTCCCACTCTATGGCTTGTCTTTTTGTTTTCTTAACTGTGTATTTAAGAGAGCAAAAAAGAAATTTTTTCTTTAAGTTTTGATAAAGTTAATTGTGTCAGTTTCTTTTATGGTTTGTGATACCTGTGTTATATTTAAGAAATCTTTCCTATAAAAGTTTGCAAAAATTTTCTCTTATGATTTTTATAGGTTTATAGTTTTAGTTTATATGTTTACATTTATGTTCCATTTCAATTTAATTTTTGTGTATGGTGTAATGTAAGAGTTAAGGTTAATTTTTTTCATAGAGATATTTAGTAGCTCCAGTAGCATTTATTACAAAGATTAGTCTTTTCTAATTGAATTACCTTGGATCCATTGTCTAAAATAAATTGAACATATAGGTGTGGGTCTATTTCTGTACTGGTGACTGTATTTTGTTTATCTACATGGCCATGGTTACACCAATAACACTATCTCGATTACTGTAGTTTACAGCAAACATTTTAACCAAGTAGTCTAAGTCCCCCAAACTTGTTCATTTAAAAAATTTGTTTCTTCTAGGTTCTTTGCTCTTCCATATACATTAATAGCTTGTTATTTTCTTCAAAAAAAGCATGCTGAGATTTTGTTGGATTGAAGCTACAGATTGAATAGAGATCAATAGAGTTTATAGATCAACTGAATCTAAAGATCAATTTTAAGAGAATCAAAATCTTAATAATATTGAGTTTTCCATAAATGTAGACTCAAAATATGAACATGCTATTCAATACTATTTATGATTTTAAAAACTAGGAGAAAAGGGAATTTGAGAAAGGAGATCTCGAAACATAGAGTTACTATAGTAATCAATAGTAAAATAATTGAATACTGTGCTCTTAGATAAGAAATAGGCAGGGATGTCTGTTCTTTTTAACACTGCACTGGAGATATAGCCAGTGCATTAGGAAAAAGAAATATATAAAAGACATCCAGATCAGAAAGAAGGAACTAAAACTGTTTTTATTGGCATAATGCATGATTGTGTTTATAGAGAATCCTGAATCTATATAAAAGTCATCATAAATAAACATTTAGTAAGTTATTAAGACATTAACTCAATTTACAAATAATAATTGCATTTCTATATACTGGCAATGGTAATCTGAAATTAAAAATTTTAAAAGTACTTGATTTATCATAAATCAAAAACTAAAATACATAGAAACAAATTTAAGACAAGATGTACAAAATTTATATGCTTAAAACTACAAAACATTGCTTGTAGATATTAAAAATTACTTTTCCTATAGAATATCCAGTACTATTTATGGTATTTTTGTTCCTAGTATACACTTTCTCTCTCTAGGGACAATTTCAGTACACTCCTAGGCTCTCTGTTCTCTGATTATCTCTTCCATTCTATTTTCTTTCCCCCAGATCCACTTTGCTCTCCGCAAAGCCCGGAGATCTGGGAGCTTGAGAAACATCCCTGCTTGAAATCAGTACTGTTGTTCTCATTATTATTGTTTTCTATATACAGATAACTTGGTTGTTGTTGACAAAATGAGTCAAATTCTGGTAAACATTTGAAGAGATTTATTCTGAGCCAAACATGAGGACCATTGCTGGTGACACAACCCCAGGAAGTCTTGAGAACATGTGCCCAAGATGATTGAGATACAGAGAGATTGAATGGGGGAAATCAGTCAAATTTAGGAATAACTTTATTCCTTGCCCACAGTCCCTAGACACATTTTCAAATAGTAGTTTCAGCAGAAATAAAGCTAATATTTTGATATCTATATGTTTGCATCTATCTTAAATGCAAGCATATAAACTGCTGTGTCTATCTCTAAATAGCTCTAAATTCAGGTGAGTGGAAAGAAGGCTACTATTCGCAAAACTCTTTAAGACACAACTATTATTAACATATCAACATAAACTTTATAATTTGTATTCATTCATCACTCATTTAGGATCTTCTGCTGTGAATTAAACACAGTACTCAGGCTTAACAGTTTGCATTAAGCTAACAATCCTCCATAAAGACAAAACATTGAGCAAGTAAACACAAGGATTATGAGTTCTGTGATTTGGGAAACCTGGGCAGGGGGGCAAAGTTGATCAGAGAGAGCTAACCCAGATCCCAGACTGGGCATGCCCACTGGAAAAGGGTTAAATCAAAATATTAGATAGAAGATATGAGATGTTCACAGTGCAAACTAGGGGCACATTTCTAGAATTGCAACAAGTAGAGACCCAAGTTAGCTCTGGGCAGTGAGCCCATGAAGGATGCTTCAGGCCCATCGGCAGAAACCATTCTGTCCCCCTATAGCTCTGGGCCTATGATGCGAGGGGCAACCTCAATGATATTTGAAATGCCTTTAGGATCTTTTTCCATTGTCTTGATAAATAGCACCTGGCTTCTTTTATCCATATTAATCTCATTAGTAATTGTCACTTGGCTATACCCTTGGTGTTCTGTTCTAAAATTTTCTTTTTTAAAAAAGTATTCACATAGCCAGGCTGTGAATTTTCCAAATCCTTTTGCTCTGTTTTTTTTTAAGTTATAAACTATTTATTGCAGTCATCCCTTTTGTCTCACATCTCAGTGTATATGATTAAAAATAGCCATGCAGTAGCCTGAATGCTTTGTTGCTTGAGCATGTCTTCCACCAGATATCCTAGTTCATCACGCCTCAGCTCTGCATTCTGCAAAGTCCTCAGGCTTTGGACACAATTCAGCCATGCTCTTACAACTATCAAACAAAGATGGACTTTACCCCAGTATCTAAAACACTGTTCTTCAATTCCCTCTGAAACCTCATCAAAATGGCCTTTACATTTAATATTTCAATCAGCCTTCTGGTCACCACCACTTATGTAATCGCTAAAAAGTTTTCATGTTTTCCTACAGCTCTCCTCTTCTTTGGACACATCAGCAGAGTTGCCTTTAATGCTACATTCATAGCAATCTAGGCTTTTCTAGCCTGCTCCTCCAAATCCTTCCAGCCTCTACCCATTATCTAGTTCCAAAGCTTCTTCCACCTTTTCAGCACTTTGCTATAATAACAGCCTCACTTTTCAGTACCAATATTATGTCTTTGTTTTCTGCTGTTATAATAGAGTAGTACACACTCGGTAACTTATAAAGAACATAAATTTATTTGGTTCATGACCCTGGAGGCTGGGAAGTCCAAGGGTATGGTGCCAGCATCTGGTCATCTCACTGTGGAAGGGTAAGTAAGCATGTGAGACAAGAGAGCAAAAGGGGGCTGGACTTATCTTTTTATCAGGAGCCCACTCCTGTAATCACTAGCCCACTTCTGCAATGATGACATTAATATACACATAAGGATGAAACTCTCATGAACTAATCATCTGTTAAAGGCAGTTCTCAGTTATATTACGTTGGCAATTAAATTTCAATATCAGTTTTGGAGAAAGCATTCAAACCATGGCATTATTTACATTTTACAGAGCTTAAAAAGGGAAAGAATACATAATCCAAAGTTATGATAGGGCCAGGACTCAAATCTATCCAGAGTCTTTTCATTTAACCAAGTCATGGCAACTGCTGTTTTTTTGCTTACCTGTGGTATTTGCCACATGATAATATTACATATTACTTACCCATTCTTTAATTAATAGTTTATTTTTTTCATTATTTCATTATAAATAATACTGCAATAAACATCTTTAAACATATCTCCTTATGCATATATATTGGGCATATACATTTTTAGTTGTATGGAATCAGATTGCTTTCCAAAGTGATCAAAGCAAGTAAAAAAATCTTCATTACTCCACACCTTCATTAATACAGCTAGTCCCAAACATTCAAAGGTTCAACTTAGGATTTTTCTACTTTATTATAATGTGAAAGCAATAGGCATTCAACAGAAACCATACCTTGAGTACACATACAACTATTATTTTTTTCTCTTTCAGTACAGGATTCAATAAAGTACATGAGATATTCAAACTTTATTGTAAAATATGCTTGCATTAGATGATTTTTGCCCAACTGTAGGCTAATATAAGTTTTCTGAGCATGTTTCAGGTAGGCTAGGGTAAGCTACAATGTTAAGGTTAGTTATACTAAATACATTTATGAATTGCAATATTTTCAACTTAGCCATGGCTTTATTATACATCAAAAGCTGAGAAGCATCTGTACTTGGCTGCTCAGATATCCTGAGCAAAAGAACAAAGGCAAATGTATCACACTATCTGATTTAAAAATATATTATAAGGCTATAGTAACCAAAAGAGGAATGGTATTGGTATAAAAATAGACACATAGACCAATGGAACAGAAAAAAGAACTCAGAAATACTTCCTGCTGTGGGAATGTAAATTAGTACAGCTACAATGGAAACAATGTGGAGACTTTTCAAAAACAACCGTAAGTAGAATATCATTCAATCCTGTAATCTCACTACTGTGCATTTATCCAAAAGAAACAAAATCAGTATATCAGGTATTTACAGTGAATTGATTTTTGAACAAAGGACAAGAACATATATTGAGGAAAGGACACCCTCTTCAATAAATTGTACGGGGAAAATTGAATATCCAAATGCAAAAGAACAAAACTAGACCCATATCCTTCACCATACACAAATATCAACTCAACATGAAATAAAGACTTAAATCTAAGATTTAAAACTATAAAATGACTAGAAAAAATAGGGAAAACACTTCAGGACATTTGTCTAGACAGATATTTTATGGCTAAGATCTCAACACAGGCAACAAAAACAAAAATAGACAAATGGGATTACTATAAGCTAAAAAGCTTCTGCACAGAAAAGGAAAAAAATGAACACAGTAAAGAGACATTATGAATGGGAGATAATAATTGTAAACTATTCATTCAAAAAGGCATTAATATACAGAATATACAAGGAATGCAAATAACTCAACAGAAAATACAACAACAACAAAAAAAAACAAGTAATCCCAGTACAAAGTAGACAAAGGACATGAATAGAGATTTCTTAAAGGAAGACATAGAAACGGCCAGTGGCTATATGAAAAAATGCTGAACATCATTAATCATCAGGGAAATACAAATCAAAACCACAATGAGATATCATCTTACCCTAGTTAGAATGGCTACTATTAAAAAGACAAAAAATAACCTATACTGGTGAGGATGTGGATAAAAGTGACCACTGCTGAAAGAAATCACAGATGATATAATCAAGTAGAAAAGCATTCCATGCTTATGGATTCAAAGAATCAATATTGTGAAAGTGGTGCTGGGATAACTGGCAAACCACATACAGAAGAATGAAATTAGACCCCTACTTCTCACCATATACAGAAAGTAACTCAAGATGGATTAAAGACTTAAATGCAAGACCTAAAACTATAAAAGTCCTAGAAGAAAACCTAGGAAATGCACTTCTTGACATTGGCTGTATTAGTTCATTCTCATGCTGCTATAAGGACATGGGTAATTTATGAAGGAAAGAGGTTTAATTGATTCACAGTTCTGCAGGGATGGGGAGGCCTCAGGAAACTTACAATCATGGTGGAAGGGGGAAACAAACATGTCCTTCTTCACATGGTGGCAGCAAGGAGAAGTGCTGAGCAAAAGTAGAAAAAGCCCCTTATAAAACCATCATACCTTGTGAGAACTCACTCACTATCATGAGAACAGTATGGAGGTAAGTGCCCCCATGATTCAATTACCTCCCATCAGATTTCTCCCACTACACATGGGGATTATGGCAACTAAATTCAAGATGAGATTTGGGTGGGGACATAGCCAAACCATGTCATTCTGCCCGTGGCCCCTCCCAAATCTCATGTCCTCACAATTCAAAACACAATCATGCCCTTCCAACAGTCCCCTAAAATCTTGACTTATTCCTGCATTAACTCAAACATCCAAGTCCAAAGTTTCATCTGAGACAAGGCAAGTCTCTTCCACATATGAGCCTATAAAATCAAAAGCAAGTTGGTTGCTTCCTGGATACAGTGGGATACAGGCATTAGGTAAATACACCCATTTCACATGGGAGAAGTTAGCAAAAACAAAGGGGCTATAGGCCCCATGCAAGCCTGAAATCTAATAGGGAAATTATTAAACCTTAAATTACCAAAATAATCTCCTTTTACTCCATGTCTCATATCCAGGTCACGCTGATGCAAGAGGTAGGCTCCCATGGCCTTGCAAAGCTCCGCCCCTGTGGCTTTGCAGGGTACAGCCCCTCCACCCCCCCACTGACTGCCTTCATGGACTGACACTGAGTGTCTGCACCTTTTCCAGGTGGACAGTGCAAGCTGTCGGTATATTTACCATTCTGGGGTCTAGAAGACAGTGGCCCTCTTCTCACAGCTCTACTAGGCAGTGCTCCAGTGGGAACTCTGTGTTGGGGCTTCAGTCTCACATTTCCCTTCTGCACTACCCTAGCAGAGGTTCTCCATGAGGGTTCTGTCCCTGCAGCATTCCTCTGCTTGGACATCCAGGCATTTCCATACATTCTCTGAAATCTAGGTGGAGGTTCCCAAAGCTCAATTCTATCTTCTGTGCATCTGAAGGACCAACACTATGTGGAAGCTACCAAGGATTAGGACTTGCACCCTCTGAAGCCATGGCCTGAACTGATCATTGACCCCTTTTACCCATGCTAGAGTGTCTGGGACACAGGGCACCAAATCCCAAGGCTGAACACATGAGAGCGTCCTGGACCTGGCCTAAGAAACCATCTTCCCCTCCCAGGCCTCTGGGCCTGTGATGGGAGGGGCTTCCATGAAGGTCTCTGATGTGCCCTGGAGACATTTTTTCATTGTTTTGGTGATCAACATTCTGCTCCTCATTACTTATGTAAATTTCTGCTGCTGGTTTAAATTTCTTTTCAGAAAATGGGTTTTTCTTTTCTACTGCATCATCAGCTAGTGCATTTTTAAAACTTTTTATGCTCTGCTGTCTCTTAAATGCTTTGCCATGTAGAAATTTCTTCTGGCAGATAACCTAAATCATCTCTCTCAAGTTGAGTGTTCCATAGATCTCTAGGACAGGGGCAAAAATGCCACCAGTCTCTTTACTAAAGCATAACAAGAGTCATCTTTGCTCCAGTTCCCAACAAATTCCTCATTTCCATCTGAAATTATCTCAGCCTGGACATTATCATCCATATCACTATCAGCATTTTAGTCAAAGCCATTCAACAAGTCTTAGGAAGTTCCAAACTTTCCTACATCTTCCTGACTTCTGAGCCCTCCAAGTGTTTAGGAAGTTCCAAATTTTCACACATTTATTATCTTGTATTGAGCCCTCCAAACTGTCCAAACTCTGCCAATTACTGAGTTCCAAAGTTGCTTCCACATTTTTGGATATCCTTATAGCAGCACCCCACTGTGGTACCAATACACTCTACTAGTCCATTCTCACATTGCTATAAGAACATATCCAAGACTGGATAATTTATAAAGGAAAGAAGTTTAATTGACTAAAAGTTCTGCAGGGCTGAGGAGGACTCAGAAAAGTTACAATCATGGCAGAAGGGGAGGAAAACACATCCCTCTTCACATGGAGGCAGCAAGAAGCGCCAAGCAAAAGGAGGAAAAGCCCCTGATAAAGCCATCAGATCTCATGAGAACTCATAATCACAAGAACACCATGGAGGTAACTGCCTCCATGATTCAAGTTACCTCCCACCATGTCCCTCCCACGACTAGTGGGGATTATGAAAAATATAATTCAAAATGAGATTTGGTTTGGGGACACAGCCAAGCCATATGATGGCCATGGCAAATAGTTCAGAATCCTTAAAAGCAATTGCAACAGAAACAAAAATTGACAAGTGAGACTTAGTTAAACTAAAGAGCTTCTGTATAGCAAAAGAAACTCTCAACAAAGTAAACAGACAACCTACAGAGTGGGAGAAAATATTGGCAAACTATGAATTCAACAAAGGTCTAATATCCAGAATTTATAAGGACCTTAAACAAATAAAGAAAAAAAAAACTCCATTGAAAAGTGAGCACAGGACATGATCAGACATTTGTAAAGACAAGACACACAAGCAGCCAACAAATATATGAAAAAATGCTCAACACCACTAATCATCAGAGAAATGCAAATCAAACCACAATGAGATATCATCTCACACCATGGAAATGGCTATTACTAAAAAGTCCAGAAAGAACAGATCCTGACAAGGTTGTGGAGAAACATCAATCTTATATGCTGTTGGTGGGAGTGTAAATTAGTTTAGCCACTGTGGAAAGCAGTTTGGAGATCTCTTAACTAAAAACAGAACTACTTTCCAATCAGCAATCCCATTACTTGGTATATATCCAAAGGAAAATAAATCATTCTACCAACAAGACACTTGCACTCATATATTCATTGCAGCACTAGTCACAATAATAAAGACATGAAATCAGCCCAGGTGTCCAACAATAGTGGACTGGATTTAAAAAATGTGATACATATACACCGTGTAATACTACGCAGTTATTAAAAAAACCCAGCATCATGGCCTTTGCAGCAACATGGCCTTTGCAGCTGGGGGCCATTATCCTAAGCAAATAAATGCAGAAGCAGAAAACTAAATATGTTCTCACTTGTAAGAGGGAGCTAATCATTGGAAACACATGGAAATAAAGATGGGAACAATAGACACTAAGGACTACAAGAGGGGGAAGGGAGGAAGGGGGAGCAAGGGTTGAAAAATTACCTATTGGATACTTCGCTCATTACCTAGGTAATGGGTTCAACTATACCCTACACTTCAGCATCACACAATATACCTTGGTAACAAACCTGCACATGCACCCCTGAATCTAAAATAAGTTAAAATTTTAAAAAAGCAGCCATCCTTAACATTAGCAATAGCACCTAGAAATTAAAATGAATATATATATGAATATATATGTTTTTTACAGCAGTGACTAAAATGTAGCATATATACAGAAAAATTTAACAGTAAAAAGAATATAAAATAATGACATAAAAATAAAACCCATTTTAAAATTTTTAAAATTTCTTTAAAACTGAACAACATGCCTAATTTTTTAAAAAGAAATTTTAATAATTTATGGGTTGTCTCCCCAAATTAACATATAAATTTAATATAAAATATACATTTAAAATATGTATATATAAACAGTTCATCTGGTAAAAATATTTGCAAAGCAGTAGCAGGATTTGTTTTGGAATATGATTTTTAAAAGTTCAGAGGGAAGAATATGTGCCCAAGAAAAGCTAAGAAAATTTGTGAAGGAGAACAGTAAGGAGATATGGTTTTTAGGATATCAGAAAAAAAATCTATGGCAAATATAATCAAAGCAATTTGGTGTTGGCATAGAAACAGAGAAATTGGACAGTCAAACAGAATCAAGGATACAAATATAGATTCCATCATATATGAGATTTTAAAATATGACAAAAGTGGGTTTTCAATTTGAAGGGGAAGAATGAAATATTTAGTAATCTGTTTGGAAGAAGTGAAAGTTGGCTCACTATTTACGGCGTGTGTTTTAAAAGTCCGCTTGAATTAAAAACCAATGTTAAAATTTTAAAAAATAAAAACCCTTCAATAAAATCTAGAAGACTACATGTCTAATGTGGGAATAAGAAAAATCATATTAATCACCACTGGGATGAAGTTATAAACAAAGGCAGCAGACAATATAGAAAATATGTACTATGTATGATAAGAGTTTAATTACAATATTCAAAGAACATACAAATTGAGAAAAAGACAAATATCTCAGTAAAAAAGGGTAAAGAATATTGATAAATTATTTACATAAGAAGTCCAAATAGCTGAAGAATATAAAAATATATTCAACTTCACAAGTAGTTAATAAATTAAAATTAATTGAACAACTAATAACATAAACAGTTACAACACCTATTGCTGTAAGGACATGAGTAAAGAATAGTGTCATAATCTTCTAGTAAAAATGTAAATATCTGTAGTACTTAGGAAGCAATAAGGCAACATACATTAAAATTGAAAAATAGTTTTGCTCTTTAAACCTGGAGATAAAATAATTTTCAAATAACTACTTTTATTGTAGCCTTGTTTTGTGACAAAACCAAACAAAATAAAAACCTCTGGAAACAAAGTAAATGTTTATCAAGAAGGGAATGGTTGAATTGGTTTCTTATTATTCATATCATGGGCTATTGCACAGCCTTTTAGAATTGAATTGTATTTATAACAATCGACACAGAGGGCTTTGCACAAAGTATTCATGAGTAAGAAAACAAGATGCGTATTTTTTAAAATGATGACAAAATGATTGATTTGAATGTGTATATATGTGAGTGGCTATAAGAGCAGAGAAAAATCTGACATAATAGAACCCAGTTGTTAAGATAGGTTACCTGTAATATGGAAGTAGAAGAGAAGAGGTGGGTAGAGGCAGTTACAAAAGGAAATTTAAAAATTAAGAATTAAAAAAGAACATTATGATATAATTTAGTTTAGGCACTTATACAAAATTTTATCTCGTATATGTAGATATTTTCAGAATATATTTTAAAGGTGAAAAATCATGCCAATGAAAATAATGCAATGGGTAATGTAATTTTAATAAAAAGTAAATGTTGTGCTACTTTTTATTTTAGTTTTTCCTAGTACTCAGATCCAGATTATTCTTTGAAATCAACATATACAGATACTATGGAACCTGAATATATATTAAAATGGTGCAATGATAGCTTTTTCAATTTTTTTTTCCATATAAAGGAAAAAAGATATACTGATTGGTATTTTAGCTAAGGTAGGATCAACAGAAAGGAGGAAAAAACAGCAGGAATGAAGCATGGGACCAGACTAAGGTTGAAGTTTGGCAACTTGTCTGGACCTATAAAAAGATGCAGGAGAATATAATAGGGAAATGGAAGTAAATTTGTCACAGAACAAATATTTGCTGAGTATTTGCTATGTGCTAGACTCTGTTCTAGGCACTAAAGCCAGCAGTAAATATGAAATCATAGAGTACATCTCTCATGGAGCTTATATCTCATTTTGGGGAATAAAATCATTAATAAGTAAACACACAAATGGAGATAGCCTCAACTAGCAAGTGGGCTTTGACACAAATCAGAAAATACTGTGATGACCAGCAGTGTGGAGAGGCATGCCAGACCTGAGAGGAAAGGACTTAAAGAACCCCTCCTGTGCAGCTCTGAGACACAATTCCCAGGCAGGGAGAGCACCAAGTGCAAAAGCTGTAACTGGGAAAGAGCTTGCTCGAGGGTGTCAAAGGAGGAAAAATGTGTTAAGAGCTGAGGATAGGGACAGAGAGAACTTGTAAGGCTTTGAATACCTTAGAATCTTCAAGTCAGGCACTAATTCTGTAGGAAAACATGAATTAGAAGAAGTTACTATAACCTGGATAATCAAAATATCAAGAAAAGCAAGCTCAGGATATTGGCCAAGCTCATGCTGGTCTTTGATACTTCAGTATTAAGGAAAGCACAGGGCTACTAGTTTTGGAAGAAGCATATATCACGCTCTAGGTCAGGAATTACTTAATGTAGTTTTTCCAGCTGTAAAAAAAAAAAAGCAGGAACAAGGGGAACTCCGTCAAACAGGCAGGATTTTAGCCGAAGCTATCTAAGCCTTAAGTAACACTGATATAAATGATATAAATGGTTACCCAAGGACAAAAACAAAAACTTTGCACACCTGTGGAGGATGGGAAATTCCAGATAGAAGAGGAGATCATTAGTAAGGAGACAGGGAAATGCGAGGGTATAAACTCTGCTGAGAGAGTTGCCTATTATAAACGAGATAAAGCCTCCTTACAAAGAGTGGAAGATGTGATCCTAGAGAGACTCCCCCATTCAGTTTATTATCAGTGTGCCGAGAACGCAAGGACAAGAAGTAAAATGCGAAGGAAAATTTAGAGACTTTAAATGAGGTCCTTTTTTTTTTTTTCTTGAAACAAGATCTTGCCCTGCTGCCCAAGCTGGAGTGCAGTGGCACAATCATGGCTCACGACTACCTCAACCACTAGACCTCAAGAGATCCTCCCACCTTAACTTTAACCTCCTGAGTTGCTGGAACTACAGCTGTGTGCCACCATGACCAGCTAGTTTTTTGTTTTGTTTTGCTTTTTTTTTTTTATTTTTTATTTGTAGGCACAGAATCTTACTATGTTGCCTAGGCTGGTCTCAAACTCCTGGGCTCAAGCGATCTCCTGCCTCTGCCTCCTACACTGCTGGGATTACAGGCATGAACCTAAATGAAGTACTTTAAAGATTTTAAATGAAACTCCATATTTTAAGAGAATGTAGGGAATTTGAGAGAAATCCTGAGTGCTACAAATATCACCTCTTCAAATGTTTATATTTAGCAAGGAGACAGGGTGTTTGAAATGGCACTCTTGGAAAGATAAAGCAGTTTTTATAAGTAACAAACTCCCCCCAAGATATGAGAATCATAAGGCCATGTGCAAGCTCTTAATCTGAAATTTGTTGTTGTTTCCTTGTATGTTTGCAGGTGGTAAACTCTAATATATACAACTATTTGATTTAACTCACATTCTGATGAGGCTAAATTAAATAAATATTTAGCCTCTTGATACAATTTTTCCAAATTTTTCTGTCCAAGGCAACACTTAAGATTCTTAAGATTAGTCCGTCTATGGCTGCAAAACAGCATGTGGATTGGGACAAATTTTTTTCACTATGGGAAATCATGAAAATAATTTTAACTCAGAATTATATATATGTATACTTAAATGTTTATATTAAACATAACATTTATGTTAAATATAAATAAGTTTATATTAAATATAAATATATATCATTTAAATATATACATATATACACACCCAAACCCAATTCCAGCCCACTAATCTGTAGTGGAACCTTTGAAAAAGTTTCACAGATGACTCTGATGCTTCTTACTTCCACTTAGAAAATCTTCATGAAGACTGTAATATTTATCTCTTCCTAGGTACACAGCCTTCATTTGGAAAGGATCAGTATATGCAGAAACTGATACTTTGATTGTAAGCTATTGTTACTACATACACATACTCGGGAGCCCTGCAGTGTAGAATTTAAGCCTGTGGACTGGGGGACTACATGAGCTCATTATCCTGGTTCCTCAACTTAGTAAACATGTTTACTTTGGCAAATTATTTCTGAGCCTCAGTTTCTTTAACCACAAAAAAAGGGATTGTGAGCATACTCAATTTCTAAAATCATGAGGATTAAATGAGATAATGTGTATGGTTACAGCTCACTTAAGTTTAGATATTTTCATCTCAGTTGGCTTTGGGAAATTATTGATGCTTTCTAAATTTTGTGGGAATGCAACCAGAACTGTAATATTCTAATATATTTGGTAAACCCTCCAGAATTCTGAACACATGGATCAACTGAGAATTATTTGAGGGACTAGAAAAAGGTACATCAATTCTAATGGCAGGTGCTGTAGTTTGCAACTGCCACATGGAACCCAGACTCCATGCAGGCACCTAAATCAGACTCTTTCAATAGCTGAAGAAGAAAAAAAGTAAGAAATATACTTTCATAATTTGGAAAACTTAAATATTGAATGGAAATGCAGTTGAAAGAGAACCAATTTTTTGGCATTTCAGGAGTTACTTTGTTTGCTTGTTTTTTCTTTCCCTTTTCTAATTACTGGTGTGATGTGATGTGGATAGTGCAATTATTCTGATGGTCATTATACAACTAGCTGGTATGCTTAGCTGTAATAAAATCAAGCCTAGTTTGACATGGAAACTAACATAGGACATGCCTTGTCAGTCGTGTGTGGCATTAAATTTAATATTTATGCTGTTCTGACTCACTTTTGCTTTTGGTAGGGGTGCTAAAGTATGGGAAGATATCAAGGAGGCATTCATACTATGCTTGAGGCTCTGGCCCTCTCTTTTCTGGATCTCTGATGCATACTATAGAAACTATACTGGGAATTGGCCACCTGCAGATGCAGGAGAGACTCCTCTGCTTTTTGTTCATTTCCTCCCCTGCCAAAGGCAGAAATTCCTTTAGGTTTTTCAGAGATGGGTACCTTAAAAACATTCTTGTGCATCCCCCTATGTACCAGACACTGTATCGTGTGCAATAGATTATTCTATTTATTCCTTCCATTAGGCCATTTTACAGAGGAGGTGTTGATGTTTTAGAATTTCAGGGCCTTGCCTAAGGGCAGAGGCTCTCAAGTGGCAAAGCAGGGGTATCTGAGCTTTCCCACTCTGGATCCTCTGCCCTTCTACCATAGAGACAGGAAAACCTAGAGGTATGAAAGGATTTTAGAAATCAAATTATAATTCATTCTTTTTCATTTGAGGAATCTTAGGCATAGAGAAGTTAAATAATTTGTCTGAGGCACAGAGCCACTTAGAAGCCTGACTGGGAAGAAACCTAATTTCTTTACTTTTAGAAATGTTGTATTTGAAAACTCCACAAAGCAAAGACATGAGACCCATTCTAAACAGCTGTCTGCCATAGTGCCAATTGCGTCTCTTTGTATGGGCAGTGTATTTCCATTTGCCTTGTAGTTTAATGAAGTGAAGGGCTCCCTGAACCCTTAATCAGTTTCAAGGCAATTGGAAAATTCATTCAAGAACGAATATATCCACAAAGCTAGAACTTAAAATCAAAGGGAAACAGAAAGGAAAGGAAAATCAGCTGTTAACATCAGGTTAATGGTAAATATAAAATTCATATGTTTAAGAGAACAATTTGTTAAGATTATTAAAATACTATATAAATATTGATATAGTTTGGCTGTGTCCCCACCCAGATCTCATCTTAAATTGTAGTTCCCATAATCCCATGTGTCGTGGGAGGGACCCCGTGGGAGGTAATCAATCATAAGGGCAGTTATCTCCATGTTGTTCTCATGATACTGAGCCAGTTCTCATGAGATCTGATGGCTTTACAGGGGGCTTTTCCCTCTTTTGCTTGACACTTCTCCTTCCTGCCATCATGTGAAAAAATATGGGTTTGCTTTTCCTTCTGCCATGATTATAAGTTTCCTGAGGCCTCCTCAGACTTGCAGAACTTTGAGTCAATTAAATCTTTTTTCTTTATAAATTGCTCAGTCTCGGGCAAGTCCTGTATAGCAGCATGAGAACAGACTAATCCAGGTATCTTTTGGGAATGTGAGATTATATTTACCCCATTTTCTTTGAATGCGCTTGACAGTTTTAAAGTATTTAGCTAAAATCAGTGTCCTTTTTCCATAATAAGGAGGGTATTATTTTACAAAATTATTATTTTTTAAGTATCTGAAGCTTCAAGGCATGAAGTTGTCTTTATTTTGTGTTCCATATTATAGCTGGAAATCCATTTTAATGAAATACAGTGAAAACATTTATAAATATTTATCACAGAGGCATTTGCATAGAATTCTCATAAAAATCACATACACACACACACACACAGCCAAAGAACAACTGCAATAAATGAACTGATATTTCGAGAAGAAATCATTCATTGGTTTATACTGAATTCATATTTATTTAACCTATAGTCTTTGACCTCTGTAAAAGAGAATATTGGTGAGCAGTATGATTAATAGGAACGGTGGGATAAAAGAATCGTTCGTACAAATAAAACATGAATTTCTAATATATAATTTTGGATATTTTGTAATGTGTTCACAAAATACACCAAGAATAAAACTGCCAGATAAGGCATACAAATAGGTAGATATAGAAAAAATAAGTTTAAGCCTTAAATGCTCTGAAGTTTTCCATAGACATGAAGAAATCGTGGCTAGTAGAAAGATCTTATTGGATTGTATGGATTTTGGAAAAACACATATTGACAAAAAGAATATAGAATAGTGATATATGAGCAATGTATGTTATTTTCAAGCACTAATGAAAGCACATTTTTGATTATTACAGTAGCCACTCTTTAATGTTAATATGTGCCTTTAAATATAGTGCAGTAAGTGCTGTTACTGCACTATATTTGCATCACTGTTTTATTAAATGATCAGTCAATAGAAATTTTTAACAGATGAAAGACTCATTGAACTCTGCATACAATTGCCTTTCTGTTGATGATAATGGCACTATTTTTGAGCACTTTATAGCCATTTTGCAAATTCAACCGTAACTTAGATTTATCATTATGATAATTTGACTCAATTTATTTTGGTTTAATTAAAAATTCAGATGAAAACAAAAATATGTCTTTCACAGTTTACAAACCATTGATTTTTCCATCCTTCCTCTCATTGGTTGTTACCACCTGAAGGTTATTTGGTGTGAATGGAATTAGAAATTTAGACATATGTTTAAAAAACAACTTTGAATATTTTGATTAAGGAAACCAGCATCTTTGTATAATTCATGTTATAATTAAGATTCTTAAAAACAGATCAATATTTCAAATACCTGCAGTCTAGCTGAGGGGAAATGGAAGATGAACAAATGTATTTTGGGTTTTTAGTTAGTATTCTGTCTTTAACTAGAACGACAGCTTGTAGGAGATCATTTTCCTCTCCTCCAGACCCTAAATTTGACCTAGAGCGGCACTGTTGGAAAATGTCTGATGGTTTGGCAGAACTAAATTGACATTGTCTGGAAATTATCTCACTCCCCAAAGGGAATAAAAACCTCTCCAAACGCCTTCAATAAAGACTGGTGTCCTGGACACAGCTCAGAAACATCACTTTAGCCTTTCTGGAAAGTGGGAACGCACAGGATGAAGCCTCGGATACACAAAGATCACTGCTCAGAAGCATCACGGATGAAAACAGTTTTAAAACTCGCTAGCATCAAACCGGCTAAGGAGATTCAACAAAGTTACAACAATACATTCCCCGGAGAGGGTTTGGCGGGGCAGGGGACTTTAAAGGTTAACAAAGCGCCCCCACGTCCCTTGCCCAGGTCCCTGGTCTGCAAGCCTGGGGCCACAGCCATCTGTGGTGCAGACATCCAGGGCAGGGAAGTCCCCCAATGTCCCAGTGTTGGGCCAGTGACCAAACGGGTGCCTGTGTAATTAGGAAGGGATTTGAAAAAGGTCGAAAGAGTAAAGTCGCAGAATCCAAGGACTCAGTCCCCAATCTCTAACATGTGTCATCAAGGCAAACGTTGGGCATTGGAGAGGGGTCGCGCCCTCAAGCGTGGGCCCCCAGCCAAACTGGCGCATGTTCTTACCTCTCCTGGCGAGCCCTGACGGCGGCGGGAACCAGAATCCACCAAGCCGGGTTGCAGCAACAGGTTTTGCCCCTGCTCCGGCCCCAGCTACTTTTCGTGGTCTGGCAGCTCAGCCTCAGCCAACGCCTGTCCGCCGTGGACTTCCTGCTCCGCTCCTGCTGCGGCTCCAGGCTGCCCCTCCGCGCGGCCCGGCGCTGCGTGCTGTGCGCTCGTTCCCAGCCTCCCGGTTCCCTTCAAATGAGACGTCACTCTCTAGGAGGCACCAGCTAGCCGTTGGGGTTCCTAAGAAGCTTTTCATATCCAGCTAAGGGGCACCCAGGTACATTCTTGCGAAACTCAGAATCCGAGTGCAGCAGAGAAAAGGAAGCAACAGTATGACTAGCAGAATCGCCATTACTTGGCTCCAGATCCTGGGCAAGTGATTTAGCCTCTCTGTGCCTCAGTTTCCTAGTTTGTAAATGGAGATGATGAAATTAATCAGTAGGAAAAAACTGAGAATTATTTGTCTACGTCCAAAAGTGCCTGGAATGGTCCTGGTACAAATTAAGCATTACATTAAATGTGAGCTATCATCATCTTTAAGGTTCTAATGGGACTGAGAGGTTCATTGCATATTGCAAGCCCTCCCTCTGTCTGAAGCAGATCCTATTCTTTGAGTCTTTGTAAAGATCTTTTAGCTTGCAAGTAAGTCCCTCTGAAATTCTGGAAATATGTTCACAGCATAATCAGAAATGGAAAGCAGAGAACCCTGGGGAGACTCACAAGGATCCTAACAGGACTGTCTGCCCAGCTGGATGTTGCTAATAGAGAGATCATGACTAAACTTTAATGGATTAACTTACAGGTTTATACAATTACTGAGAATGGGATAATTAAAGGCGCTTTAACCATGAGAAATCTGTGAGGAGCCTAGTGGACCTAATCCTTACGAGAGTACCCTAGGTTTGTGAAGAGTTGGTATGTAATTATTTCCAGTTCACACAGAGGCACCAAGGTTCAGTGACTTGTCTAAGATTACAGAGGTGGTATTTAAATGAAAGAACAGCTCCAGAAGCCAAATTCATTTCTTTATCTACTACATTTCTCTGGCTATATTACTGGTGCATGTGAGATACAGAAAAAAAAAGCCTATGGTGAGACAGAACTTTTAAAGTAGCATTCCTTGGTCTTGGAATAAAGTTGCAGATTCTGACAAGTGTGTGGTGTGTGGTGCGTGTGTTTAAAACTTGATGATGACTACATTGAGGATCCAGGAAGGGGTATTTGTCCCAAGACTTTACCAAGTTCCAGGTAAGATTACCGGTCTCACTTCTCTGAAGTTTATCAGGATACTCAAGGCACAGAAAGTCACAGAAAAGAAAAAGACATTAAAGAGATAGCACAGGAATCATGGCAGAGAATGATAAATTAGTTGAGTAAAATAAAATTAAGAAGAGAAAAGCATTTTGTATTCAACCTCAGATTCTCGAATCAAAGTACAAAAATAACTGTGGATCATTGCTCTACATAATCCCTCTTTACTACTGGAAAAATAAGCCATTAAAATGATGAGAACAATAGCCATGCTTTTGATGAGACAGTGAGGTAATGTCTAACTTGCCAAGATTCTATTACAAACTAAAAGAAATAGAAAAGTTATGTAACAATCATTTAAACTATGAGTGCATTTCTGTATGATAAACAACACACTGCCAGAACTACTGTCCTGCTCCCCCATCCCTACCATTGCACCACCACTGAATACAATAGACTATGTCCATAAGCCGGAGAAAATTATACAAAACTAGGGAAGGACCTGAAATGCACCTCTCCATCAGTACATTTCCTGTAAACTCCTACACACCCCGCTTTAACTTCCACGCTTTCATTCATCATTCTTTGCTGTAACCGGTTTAATGCAGGAGCTTGTCTTTCTTCCTCCGAGCTAAAGCCCATGTCTGCAACGGTGAATTTTTCTTCTCACCCTCTCCCATATTTTCAGGATTCTCATACTCTCTCATATATTTCTTCTCTCCTTATGAAATGAAGTATTCCTCACTTTTATTTATGTCAAGATCTTCCATTTAAAACAAGACATAATAAAAATCCCACTGTTTTTCTGCAAGTCCTTAAGTGTGATACCTACATTATTCCTTCCCAGGAACACCTGCACTGTTTTGCAGTCCAATCTGTTGTTTGCATTTCCTCACTTCCCATCCACTTGGCAAGCCACTCCAGTCAGACCTTCTCACCGGACAATCTTGCAAAAATCATCAATACTTCCATGTTGAGAAATACAATGGATATTTTTCAGCCTGCATCTTATTTGGCCTTTGAGCAGCTTGATTTCTATCTGTAACAGTTTCTCCTCTTAGCATATATTTCATAATCCCCTATTTTTTGTTTGTTTACCTTGCATCTCTGGCTACACATTTTTTGTATACTTTACAGGCTCTTTTTTATTTTTATTTTCCTACACAGCCATTTAACATAGGCATTTCTTTTTCTTTTTCCTTTTTTTTTTTTTTGTTTTGAGATGGAGTCTCACTCTGTCATCCAGGTTGGAGTGCGATCTTGGCTCACTGAAACCTCTACCTCCCAGGTTCAAGCGATTCTCCTGGCTCAGTCTCCCAAGTAGCTAGGACTACAGGCACCTGCTACCAGGCCGGGTTAATTTTCTGTATTTTTAATAGAGATGGGTTTTCACTGTGTTAGCCAGGATGGACTCAATCTCCTGACTTTGTGATCTATCCGCATTGGCCTTCCAAAGTGCTGGGATTACAAGTATGAGCCACTGCGCTGGCCCTTTTTGCTTTTCTTTCCTTTTTTTTTTTTTTTTTTTTTTTTTTTTTTTTGACAGAGTCTCTCTCTGCCACCCAGGCTGGAGTGCAATGGAGTGCAGTGGTATGATCTCGGCTCACTACAATCTCCGCCTCCCAGGTTCAAGCAATTATTGTGCCTCAGCCTCCCAACTAGCTGGAACTAGAGGCACATGCCACAACACCCAGCTAATTTTTTGTATTTTAGTAGAGACAGGGTTTCACCATGTTGCCCAGTCTGGTCTCAAATTCCTGAGCTCAGGCAATCTGCCCACCTTGGGCTCCCAAAGTGCTAGGATTATAGGCGTGAGCCACGGCACCCGGCCTAATATAGATATTTCTTTTTTAAAAATATTTATTTTACCTTAGGTGCATACTATATCTGGCATTTCTCCCCATGTTGTCCCTCCCCCACCCCCCCATTGTCTCTCCCCCTACCCCCCCCTCCAACTGTCCCCTGTGTGTGATGCTCCTCTCCCTGAGTCCACATGTTCTTGTTGTTCAACACCCACCTATGAGTGAGAACATATGGTGCTTGGCTTTCTGTTCTTGGGTCAGTTTGCTGAGAATGATGGTTTCCAGATTCATCCAAGTCCCTACAAAGGACACGAACTCATCGTTTTTTATAGCTGCATAGTATTCCAGGGTGTGTATGTACCACATTTTCTTTGTCCAGTCTATCATTGATGGACATTTGGGTTGGTTCCAGGTCTTTGCTATGTACACAGGGCTGCAATGAACATACATGTACATGGGTCTTTATAGTAGAACGATTTATAGTTCTTTGGGTATATATCCAATAGTGGGATTGCTGGGTCAAATGGAATTTCCATTTCTAGATCCTTGAGAAATCGCCACACTGTCTTCCACAATGGTTGAACTAATTTACACTCCCACCAACTGTGTAAGAGTGTTCCTATTTCTCCACATCTTCTCCAGCATCTGTCTCCCAATGTTTTTCTTTAAGGCTCAGTGCTAGATTCACTACTCTTCTTAATGCTGGACTAATTATGCATTCTTATCCACACAACTGGCCTCAATTACCACGCATATGCAGGCGATCCCCACATTTACATCTTCAGTCTAGATTTCCTCTATAAGTATCAGACTCCTACTTGACAATGTTAACAGCTATCTCAACATCTCCTCAAACTCAGCATATCTAAAGCTAGAATCATGGTCTTCTTCCCAAAACCTACTCTAGCTCAGTTGATGACCCTGCCATACATCCTTCTCATGGCTAGCTTAAATATGGTGGCACTCAGGCTACCACCTTGAACCATGGGGTGTATACAACATGCTGAGGGTGGCAGAGAAACAGGATGAAAGGAACCTGAGTTTTTGACAGCCTTAGAAAGCTTCATCTCCAGTTTGGACTGGTCTACCTCAGCATTCCTTTCACATAAGAAAGGAATAAAAAGTCCATCTTACAAAAAAGATATATATCATTATGTACCTTTTATGTAAATTCTTCACATAAGTGGGAAATCAGTGTAGCTTGATATAAACAGGAGGTAGATAATAAGACACATTAAATAAAATGTTATTAATTTTTACAAAGTTTGTCTATAGAACATTTTAAATTATCTTATATTCCACTAATAGTATGCTACCTTGTACTCCACCTTGGGAAATACTACCTTAAGGAATATGAGGAAAAACTGATACGTTGCCTTGCAAAAGAGCAGAATATTGCCAAATACATGGAAGCTTTGGGAAGACAGTTCAAGAAAGCACAACAGGAAGCAGAAAGGAACGGTGGACCCAAGAAAGGAACAGAAACCAATCAAGTGACTAGTGGGAAGGCAATAGAAGAGAGAAGGGCAGAGAAGACTATAACCTTAATTGTGGTCATTTCTGATCCAGTATTTTTGTTTTTAACTCAGTGTTGCTGCTGGTTTTATTTTTTTTCTTGATGGACAAAAATCAGATTTTAAAAATTGCATCAAAGATAAAAAAGACTTAAGAATAGCCAAAAGGCAAAAGACATAGAGAAATGATACTTTCTCAATTAGAATTACAAAGAGTAAGGAAGTGAACATTGCTAATAATCAGGAAAATGCAGATTAAAGTGACATTCAAATACCATTTTCTCATTTAAATTAGCAATAACAGATGCTTATCAGATGGTTATAAAAGTAGCACAATCCTTTTAAAAACAACACTTTTGGACAACAGTTTAATCGTATAGATTAAAAATCAATAAAGATATTTATAGATTTGGATTTAGGAAACTCAGTTTTAGAAATATACCCATTGGAATCAATTAAAAATAAAAGCTACAAGCAGAAAGTTATATATTAGTGTTAACTAAATAGTGGGAAACTAGGAGCACTCTGTTATGTTAACTCAGTGAAATTTATGTGGCCATGAAAAGTTTTAATTATGACAATAATAACAAAGGAAAAGTAATGTAAGGTAATATTAAGTGAAAATAAAGCAAACATGATATTTTAGGTAAATCAGAATTACCTATGCAAAACTACACATTCTTATGGATAATGCTCAAATGAGCATCTGAATAATAGCAATTCATTTATTCTGGAGTCATGATCATGGATACATTTTTTCAAAATTTTTATCCATAATAGTGTTACTATAATTAAAAAATAATAGGTTATTTAAGTTGAAAAAGATGCCAGAATCGAAATTGGGAGTCCTAGAATCTAGCCCAGGCTTTTCATTTTCAATCCTTAACTTACATAGGCTTCCATTTTTTTCAAATAATATGCTATGGAAAGATTCAACTAGTATTTTTTAAGTTGTAAGAACCTATGATTCTAAATCCCAGTCTAGAAAACTATCTTCCTACTTTTCTACATTAGCTATTTTCTAGTCTTTCTGAAAGATGGCTTCAGTCACTCAATAATATTGGTTGATTCTCTACCAACCAGTAAAGTCATGGGCTAGTTTTTTGATAGGGAGTAGGTAGAACTTAGATAATCGTGTGAAATACTGTTCCTGAATTTAGAAAACTTTTATTTACGTCTGTTATGAAGAGGCAAGACATGTAAGACAGGAACTACATGATCCAAAGAAAGAACTTGGGGAGTCAAAGAGAAAATATTATCACAGATAGAGGCATCACAAACATGACTTTTGAGCTAAGTCTCACATAATAAGTACCGTTTGGACTTGTCAGATAGGGATCAGAGTGGATACTTCAGGCAAAGGAAACACCATGGCAAACTATGGAGTTAGGGAACCCTGAAAATTGTACAAAAACAGTTCTTAGCTTGGTTTGTTTAAAGCATAGGCTTTATGAGATAAGCAGAAAGAGTATTTGAATACTTTCTGAGAAAGGGACTATGGTGAATTGCAGGTGAATTGTAACCATCTGCACAACTGCTCTCAAAAGCAATGGGAGGGGTTTTTGCAGTTGCTTGTCATGAACACTGAGAGGCGTCCCGTGTTTGGAGTTTAGCAACAGCCAACTCAACATGGGAGGGGAAAGAACTGCATTAATGGAGTGAAGTGGCCAAATCGGTGAGTCTGAAGTCATGTTCCTCATTCTCCACAGGCTGTATGTGAAACCCAGCTAACCCAAAGAAATCCATAATCTCCACTGAGGAAATATAGAGGTCCTGAGAGAGTCTGAGTCAGGATAACAAGACACTGTGCACAGGAATTAGGCAATCAGAGTCAACACTCAGCAGTACAGTACAGTAGATTTCTCTGAAAGGCCAGAAGGTACTGGATTTAGATGAAGAGTCCAGTTTTCACTCACCATTTCCTGGCAGAGAGGCCCTTTCTTATTTTAACCTCCAAAGGACAAAATACCAACTTAGCATGAAGTAGTGATAAAGAACAATGCATTAAACAATGCATTATTACTTTATCCAAACAAGAAGAGATTGTGATATTATAAGTACACAAATGTCAAAGTTTTGTCTTTCCACCCCCTCCCACTATGAAGAATATCATCAGTTTCAGAAAAATGAGGAAAGTATATATGTGCTATACATCAGAGGATAATACATAAATGTGTGCTCATACTATGGAGATTTATTGATTGCTTTATTTACCAGTATATGATCAAAAGATGTTATTAAAATTCCTTAAGCTTTATTTTCCTTAAAATGGGAATAATATCCCTTAAAATTAAAAATTTTCAAAAAGTGCTTTTGAAAATTATTGATGATATTAACTCTAGGCTCATATTTCATGCAGCATGCTAAGCCCTTGTTAATTGTTACCCCCATTTAATCCTGAAAATCACCCTTAAAAGAATTTTTAAACCCTACTTTACCTTATTTTTAAAGATGAGAAAACTGTGGCTTACAGCAATGATTTTTAAATTTCAATGTCAATTTTAGTGGAGGATTTTGTTTTTAAATGCAGATTCCAACTCTGTTCCCGAGGTGTGTCTGAGAGTCTACATTTCCAACAAGCTGCCAAGTAGTGGCAATGCCGCTGCTCTACAGAGGACTCAGCGCAGCAAGGTCTTACTGAAGCTAGTATTTACCCAAGTCACACAGACAGCAAGTGACAGGGACAGTATTGACCTCACATCTGTCTAAGCTGCAAACCTTTGTGATTATCCATTATGCCGTGCTAACTCTACACAAGGAAAATGGAAATTCGTTCACATAGAACACAGGGAGGGCCTTTGATGAATGTTGTGGAAGTTAATTGAGGCCTAATCATGAATGCCTGGTGTGCTGACTTGGGACCATTTCAAAGTAATGAGGAGCTTAAGCACCTGGAAGAAATTGGTTTCTAGATATTCTAGTTTCTTTTGGTTGTTGTTCCAAAAAAAATGGTTTTATGTGTCACCACAATGTGAGTAATCTTTTGCTGAGTACTACAGAATGATGTTAATAAATAATAATAAACAAAGATATCGAGGGAGGATCCAAGATGGCCGATTAGGAGCAGCTGAGGATTGCAGCTCCCAGTGAAAGCGCGGAGGGTGAGTGGACGCCGCATTGCCAGACATATTTTTATTGCCCACAGACCAGGAGATTCCCAGGGGGGAGGAGCCCCACGGGTCACCAGCGCGGCTGGTTTGGCCGGCGCAGCTGTTTTTGCCGGCGCGACTGTTTTTGCCGGCGCTGCTGTTTTGGGCGGCGTCCCGGCGCAGTGGTTCCCCATACAAAATACGTGGGTCCGGGTGCCGTTTTAGCTGGCAATTGGAGCTCCGGGGAAGGCAGAGCCGCCCATTCATCTGATTAAAAAAGGAGACTGAACAGG